>OU744340.1:118289356-121071691 GCA_916610165.2 Gymnosoma rotundatum
ATTCAATGTTGGACCAAAAAATTTCATTTTATCCCCAAAAATTGATTTTTTTTACATGGAAAACTTAAAACTCATTTATCTCGGTAACTAAGCGTCCTAGAAGAAAAAGGGCTTTAATCTGTTATCACTATAAAAATTAAAAAAATAAAAAAATTCAATGTTGGACCAAAAAATTTCATTTTATCCCCAAAAATTGATTTTTTTTACATGGAAAACTTAAAACTCATTTATCTCGGTAACTAAGCGTCCTAGAAGAAAAAGGGCTTTAATCTGTTATCACTATAAAAATTAAAAAAATAAAAAAATTCAATGTTGGACCAAAAAATTTCATTTTATCCCCAAAAATTGATTTTTTTTACATGGAAAACTTAAAACTCATTTATCTCGGTAACTAAGCGTCCTAGAAGAAAAAGGGCTTTAATCTGTTATCACTATAAAAATTAAAAAAATAAAAAAATTCAATGTTGGACCAAAAAATTTCATTTTATCCCCAAAAATTGATTTTTTTTACATGGAAAACTTAAAACTCATTTATCTCGGTAACTAAGCGTCCTAGAAGAAAAAGGGCTTTAATCTGTTATCACTATAAAAATTAAAAAAATAAAAAAATTCAATGTTGGACCAAAAAATTTCATTTTATCCCCAAAAATTGATTTTTTTTACATGGAAAACTTAAAACTCATTTATCTCGGTAACTAAGCGTCCTAGAAGAAAAAGGGCTTTAATCTGTTATCACTATAAAAATTAAAAAAATAAAAAAATTCAATGTTGGACCAAAAAATTTCATTTTATCCCCAAAAATTGATTTTTTTTACATGGAAAACTTAAAACTCATTTATCTCGGTAACTAAGCGTCCTAGAAGAAAAAGGGCTTTAATCTGTTATCACTATAAAAATTAAAAAAATAAAAAAATTCAATGTTGGACCAAAAAATTTCATTTTATCCCCAAAAATTGATTTTTCTTACATGGAAAACTTAAAACTCATTTATCTCGGTAACTAAGCGTCCTAGAAGAAAAAGGGCTTTAATCTGTTATCACTATAAAAATTAATAAAATTCAATGTTGGACCAAAAAATTTCATTTTATCCCCAAAAATTGATTTTTTTTACATGGAAAACTTAAAACTCATTTATCTCGGTAACTAAGCGTCCTAGAAGAAAAAGGGCTTTAATCTGTTATCACTATAAAAATTAAAAAAATAAAAAAATTCAATGTTGGACCAAAAAATTTCATTTTATCCCCAAAAATTGATTTTTTTTACATGGAAAACTTAAAACTCATTTATCTCGGTAACTAAGCGTCCTAGAAGAAAAAGGGCTTTAATCTGTTATCACTATAAAAATTAAAAAAATAAAAAAATTCAATGTTGGACCAAAAAATTTCATTTTATCCCCAAAAATTGATTTTTTTTACATGGAAAACTTAAAACTCATTTATCTCGGTAACTAAGCGTCCTAGAAGAAAAAGGGCTTTAATCTGTTATCACTATAAAAATTAAAAAAATAAAAAAATTCAATGTTGGACCAAAAAATTTCATTTTATCCCCAAAAATTGATTTTTTTTACATGGAAAACTTAAAACTCATTTATCTCGGTAACTAAGCGTCCTAGAAGAAAAAGGGCTTTAATCTGTTATCACTATAAAAATTAAAAAAATAAAAAAATTCAATGTTGGACCAAAAAATTTCATTTTATCCCCAAAAATTGATTTTTTTTACATGGAAAACTTAAAACTCATTTATCTCGGTAACTAAGCGTCCTAGAAGAAAAAGGGCTTTAATCTGTTTTCACTATAAAAATTAAAAAAATAAAAAAATTCAATGTTGGACCAAAAAATTTCATTTTATCCCCAAAAATTGATTTTTTTTACATGGAAAACTTAAAACTCATTTATCTCGGTAACTAAGCGTCCTAGAAGAAAAAGGGCTTTAATCTGTTATCACTATAAAAATTAAAAAAATAAAAAAATTCAATGTTGGACCAAAAAATTTCATTTTATCCCCAAAAATTGATTTTTTTTACATGGAAAACTTAAAACTCATTTATCTCGGTAACTAAGCGTCCTAGAAGAAAAAGGGCTTTAATCTGTTATCACTATAAAAATTAAAAAAATAAAAAAATTCAATGTTGGACCAAAAAATTTCATTTTATCCCCAAAAATTGATTTTTTTTACATGGAAAACTTAAAACTCATTTATCTCGGTAACTAAGCGTCCTAGAAGAAAAAGGGCTTTAATCTGTTATCACTATAAAAATTAAAAAAATAAAAAAATTCAATGTTGGAACAAAAAATTTTATTTTATCCCCAAAAATTGATTTTTTTTACATGGAAAACTTAAAACTCATTTATCTCGGTAACTAAGCGTCCTAGAAGAAAAAGGGCTTTAATCTGTTATCACTATAAAAATTAAAAAAATAAAAAAATTCAATGTTGGACCAAAAAATTTCATTTTATCCCCAAAAATTGATTTTTTTTACATGGAAAACTTAAAACTCATTTATCTCGGTAACTAAGCGTCCTAGAAGAAAAAGGGCTTTAATCTGTTATCACTATGAAAATTAAAAAAATAAAAAAATTCAATGTTGGACCAAAAAATTTCATTTTATCCCCAAAAATTGATTTTTTTTACATGGAAAACTTAAAACTCATTTATCTCGGTAACTAAGCGTCCTAGAAGAAAAAGGGCTTTAATCTGTTATCACTATAAAAATTAAAAAAATAAAAAAATTCAATGTTGGACCAAAAAATTTCATTTTATCCCCACAAATTGATTTTTTTTACATGGAAAACTTAAAACTCATTTATCTCGGTAACTAAGCGTCCTAGAAGAAAAAGGGCTTTAATCTGTTATCACTATAAAAATTAAAAAAATAAAAAAATTCAATGTTGGACCAAAAAATTTCATTTTATCCCCAAAAATTGATTTTTTTTACATGGAAAACTTAAAACTCATTTATCTCGGTAACTAAGCGTCCTAGAAGAAAAAGGGCTTTAATCTGTTATCACTATAAAAATTAAAAAAATAAAAAAATTCAATGTTGGACCAAAAAATTTCATTTTATCCCCAAAAATTGATTTTTTTTACATGGAATACTTAAAACTCATTTATCTCGGTAACTAAGCGTCCTAGAAGAAAAAGGGCTTTAATCTGTTATCACTATAAAAATTAAAAAAATAAAAAAATTCAATGTTGGACCAAAAAATTTCATTTTATCCCCAAAAATTGATTTTTTTTACATGGAAAACTTAAAACTCATTTATCTCGGTAACTAAGCGTACTAGAAGAAAAAGGGCTGTAATCTGTTATCACTATAAAAATTAAAAAAATAAAAAAATTCAATGTTGGACCAAAAAATTTCATTTTATCCCCAAAAATTGATTTTTTTTACATGGAAAACTTAAAACTCATTTATCTCGGTAACTAAGCGTCCTAGAAGAAAAAGGGCTTTAATCTGTTATCACTATAAAAATTAAAAAAATAAAAAAATTCAATGTTGGACCAAAAAATTTCATTTTATCCCCAAAAATTGATTTTTTTTACATGGAAAACTTAAAACTCATTTATCTCGGTAACTAAGCGTCCTAGAAGAAAAAGGGCTTTAATCTGTTATCACTATAAAAATTAAAAAAATAAAAAAATTCAATGTTGGACCAAAAAATTTCATTTTATCCCCAAAAATTGATTTTTTTTACATGGAAAACTTAAAACTCATTTATCTCGGTAACTAAGCGTCCTAGAAGAAAAAGGGCTTTAATCTGTTATCACTATAAAAATTAAAAAAATAAAAAAATTCAATGTTGGACCAAAAAATTTCATTTTATCCCCAAAAATTGATTTTTTTTACATGGAAAACTTAAAACTCATTTATCTCGGTAACTAAGCGTCCTAGAAGAAAAAGGGCTTTAATCTGTTATCACTATAAAACTTAAAAAAATAAAAAAATTCAATGTTGGACCAAAAAATTTCATTTTATCCCCAAAAATTGATTTTTTTTACATGGAAAACTTAAAACTCATTTATCTCGGTAACTAAGCGTCCTAGAAGAAAAAGGGCTTTAATCTGTTATCACTATAAAAATTAAAAAAATAAAAAAATTCAATGTTGGACCAAAAAATTTCATTTTATCCCCAAAAATTGATTTTTTTTACATGGAAAACTTAAAACTCATTTATCTCGGTAACTAAGCGTCCTAGAAGAAAAAGGGCTTTAATCTGTTATCACTATAAAAATTAAAAAAATAAAAAAATTCAATGTTGGACCAAAAAATTTCATTTTATCCCCAAAAATTGATTTTTTTTACATGGAAAACTTAAAACTCATTTATCTCGGTAACTAAGCGTCCTAGAAGAAAAAGGGCTTTAATCTGTTATCACTATAAAACTTAAAAAAATAAAAAAATTCAATGTTGGACCAAAAAATTTCATTTTATCCCCAAAAATTGATTTTTTTTACATGGAAAACTTAAAACTCATTTATCTCGGTAACTAAGCGTCCTAGAAGAAAAAGGGCTTTAATCTGTTATCACTATAAAAATTAAAAAAATAAAAAAATTCAATGTTGGACCAAAAAATTTCATTTTATCCCCAAAAATTGATTTTTTTTACATGGAAAACTTAAAACTCATTTATCTCGGTAACTAAGCGTCCTAGAAGAAAAAGGGCTTTAATCTGTTATCACTATAAACATTAAAAAAATAAAAAAATTCAATGTTGGACCAAAAAATTAAATTTTATCCCCAAAAATTGATTTTTTTTACATGGAAAACTTAAAACTCATTTATCTCGGTAACTAAGCGTCCTAGAAGAAAAAGGGCTTTAATCTGTTATCACTATAAAAATTAAAAAAATAAAAAAATTCAATGTTGGACCAAAAAATTTCATTTTATCCCCAAAAATTGATTTTTTTTACATGGAAAACTTAAAACTCATTTATCTCGGTAACTAAGCGTCCTAGAAGAAAAAGGGCTTTAATCTGTTATCACTATAAAAATTAAAAAAATAAAAAAATTCAATGTTGGACCAAAAAATTTCATTTTATCCCCAAAAATTGATTTTTTTTACATGGAAAACTTAAAACTCATTTATCTCGGTAACTAAGCGTCCTAGAAGAAAAAGGGCTGTAATCTGTTATCACTATAAAAATTAAAAAAATAAAAAAATTCAATGTTGGACCAAAAAATTTCATTTTATCCCCAAAAATTGATTTTTTTTACATGGAAAACTTAAAACTCATTTATCTCGGTAACTAAGCGTCCTAGAAGAAAAAGGGCTTTAATCTGTTATCACTATAAAAATTAAAAAAATAAAAAAATTCAATGTTGGACCAAAAAATTTCATTTTATCCCCAAAAATTGATTTTTTTTACATGGAATACTTAAAACTCATTTATCTCGGTAACTAAGCGTCCTAGAAGAAAAAGGGCTTTAATCTGTTATCACTATAAAAATTAAAAAAATAAAAAAATTCAATGTTGGACCAAAAAATTTCATTTTATCCCCAAAAATTGATTTTTTTTACATGGAAAACTTAAAACTCATTTATCTCGGTAACTAAGCGTCCTAGAAGAAAAAGGGCTTTAATCTGTTATCACTATAAAAATTAAAAAAATAAAAAAATTCAATGTTGGACCAAAAAATTTCATTTTATCCCCAAAAATTGATTTTTTTTACATGGAAAACTTAAAACTCATTTATCTCGGTAACTAAGCGTCCTAGAAGAAAAAGGGCTTTAATCTGTTATCACTATAAAAATTAAAAAAATAAAAAAATTCAATGTTGGACCAAAAAATTTCATTTTATCCCCAAAAATTGATTTTTT
This sequence comes from Gymnosoma rotundatum, assembly GCA_916610165.2. Taxonomy (NCBI): domain Eukaryota; kingdom Metazoa; phylum Arthropoda; class Insecta; order Diptera; family Tachinidae; genus Gymnosoma; species Gymnosoma rotundatum. The sequence goes on from OU744340.1 coordinate 118,295,176, forward strand.
TTACATGGAAAACTTAAAACTCATTTATCTCGGTAACTAAGCGTCCTAGAAGAAAAAGGGCTTTAATCTGTTATCACTATAAAACTTAAAAAAATAAAAAAATTCAATGTTGGACCAAAAAATTTCATTTTATCCCCAAAAATTGATTTTTTTTACATGGAAAACTTAAAACTCATTTATCTCGGTAACTAAGCGTCCTAGAAGAAAAAGGGCTTTAATCTGTTATCACTATAAAAATTAAAAAAATAAAAAAATTCAATGTTGGACCAAAAAATCTCATTTTATCCCCAAAAATTGATTTTTTTTACATGGAAAACTTAAAACTCATTTATCTCGGTAACTAAGCGTCCTAGAAGAAAAAGGGCTTTAATCTGTTATCACTATAAAAATTAAAAAAATAAAAAAATTCAATGTTGGACCAAAAAATTTCATTTTATCCCCAAAAATTGATTTTTTTTACATGGAAAACTTAAAACTCATTTATCTCGGTAACTAAGCGTCCTAGAAGAAAAAGGGCTTTAATCTGTTATCACTATAAAAATTAAAAAAATAAAAAAATTCAATGTTGGAACAAAAAATTTCATTTTATCCCCAAAAATTTATTTTTTTTACATGGAAAATTAAAAACTCATTTATCTCGGTAACTAAGCGTCCTAGAAGAAAAAGGGCTTTAATCTGTTATCACTATAAAAATTAAAAAAATAAAAAAATTCAATGTTGGACCAAAAAATTTCATTTTATCCCCAAAAATTGATTTTTTTTACATGGAAAACTTAAAACTCATTTATCTCGGTAACTAAGCGTCCTAGAAGAAAAAGGGCTTTAATCTGTTATCACTATAAAAATTAAAAAAATAAAAAAATTCAATGTTGGACCAAAAAATTTCATTTTATCCCCAAAAATTGATTTTTTTTACATGGAAAACTTTAAAACTCATTTATCTCGGTAACTAAGCGTCCTAGCAGAAAAAGGGCTTTAATCTGTTATCACTACAAAAATTAAAAAAATAAAAAAATTCAATGTTGGTCCAAAAAACTGTATTTTATCCCCAAAAATTGATTTTTTTTACATGGAAAACTTAAAACTCATTTATCTCGGTAACTAAGCGTCCTAGGAGAAAAAGGGCTTTAATCTGTTATCACTATAAAAATTAAAAAAATAAAAAAATTCAATGTTGGACCAAAAAATTTCATTTTATCCCCAAAAATTGATTTTTTTTACATGGAAAACTTAAAAGTCATTTATCTCGGTAACTAAGCGTCCTAGAAGAAAAAGGGCTTTAATCTGTTATCACTATAAAAATTAAAAAAATAAAAAAATTCAATGTTGGACCAAAAAATTTCATTTTATCCCCAAAAATTGATTTTTTTTACATGGAAAACTTAAAACTCATTTATCTCGGTAACTAAGCGTCCTAGAAGAAAAAGGGCTTTAATCTGTTATCACTATAAAAATTAAAAAAATAAAAAAATTCAATGTTGGTCCAAAAAACTGTATTTTATCCCCAAAAATTGATTTTTTTTACATGGAAAACTTAAAACTCATTTATCTCGGTAACTAAGCGTCCTAGGAGAAAAAGGGCTTTAATCTGTTATCACTATAAAAATTAAAAAAATAAAAAAATTAAATGTTGGACCAAAAAACTTTATTTTATCCCCAAAAATTGATTTTTTTTACATGGAAAACGTAAAACTCATTTATCTGGGTAACTAAGCGTCGTAGGAGAAAAAGGGCTTTAATCTGTTATCACTATAAAAATTAAAAAAATAAAAAAATTCAATGTTGGACCAAAAAATTTCATTTTATCCCCAAAAATTGATTTTTTTTACATGGAAAACTTAAAACTCATTTATCTCGTTAACTAAACGTCCTAGGAGAAAAAGGGCTTTAATCTGTTATCACTATAGAAATTACAAAATAAAAACAATTCAATATTGGACCAAAAAACTTTATTTTATCCCCAAAAATTGATTTTTTTTACATGGAAAACTTAAAACTCATTTATCTCGGTAACTAAGCGTCCTAGGAGAAAAAGGGCTTTATTCTGTTATCACTATAAAAATTACAAAATAAAAACAATTCATTATTGGACCAAAACATTTCATTTTATCCGCAAAAATTGATTTTTTTTACATGAAAAACTTAAAACTCATTTATCTCGGTAACTCAGCGTCCTAGGAGAAAAAGGGCTTTAATCTGTTATCACTATAAAAATTACAAAATAAAAACAATTCAATATTGGACCAAAAAATTTCATTTTATCCCCAAAAATTGATTTTTTTTACATGAAAAACTTAAAACTGTATTTTATCCCCAAAAATTGATTTTTTTTACATGGAAAACTTAAAACTCATTTATCTCGGTAACTAAGCGTCCTAGGAGAAAAAGGGCTTTAATCTGTTATCACTATAAAAATTAAAAAAATAAAAAAATTCAATGTTGGACCAAAAAATTTCATTTTATCCCCAAAAATTGATTTTTTTTACATGGAAAACTTAAAACTCATTTATCTCGGTAACTAAGCGTCCTAGAAGAAAAAGGGCTTTAATCTGTTATCACTATAAAAATTAAAAAAATAAAAAAATTCAATGTTGGACCAAAAAATTTCATTTTATCCCCAAAAATTGATTTTTTTTACATGGAAAACTTAAAACTCATTTATCTCGGTAACTAAGCGTCCTAGAAGAAAAAGGGCTTTAATCTGTTATCACTATAAAAATTAAAAAAATTCAATGTTGGACCAAAAAATTTCATTTTATCCCCAAAAATTGATTTTTTTTACATGGAAAACTTAAAACTCATTTATCTCGGTAACTAAGCGTCCTAGGAGAAAAAGGGCTTTAAACTGTTATCACTATAAAAATTAAAAAAATAAAAAAATTCAATGTTGGACCAAAAAATTTCATTTTATCCCAAAAAATTGATTTTTTTACATGCAAAACTTAAAACTCATTTATCTCGGTAACTAAGCGTCCTAGGAGAAAAAGGGCTTTAATCTGTTATCACTATAAAATTTAAAAAAATAAAAAAATTCAATGTTGGAACAAAATATTTCATTTTATCCCCAAAAATTAATATTTTTTATATGGAAAACTTAAAACTAATTTATCTCCGTAACTAAGCGTTCTAGGTGAAAAAGGGCTTTAATCTGTTATCACTATAAAAATTAAAAAAATAAAGAAATTCAATGTTGGACCAAAAAATTTCATTTTATCCCCAAAAATTGATTTTTCTTACATGGAAAACTTAAAACTCATTTATCTCGGTAACTAAGCGTCCTAGGAGAAAAAGGGCTTTAATCTGTTATCACTATAAAAATTAAAAAATAAAAAAAATTCAATGTTGGACCAAAAAATTTCATTTTATCCCTAAAAATTGATTTTTCTTACATGCAAAACTTAAAACTCATTTATCTCGGTAACTAAGCGTCCTAGGAGAAAAAGGGCTTTAATCTGTTATCACTATAAAAATTAAAAAAATAAAAAAATTCAATGTTGGAACAAAATATTTCATTTTATCCCCAAAAATTAATATTTTTTATATGGAAAACTTAAAACTAATTTATCTCCGTAACTAAGCGTTCTAGGTGAAAAAGGGCTTTAGTCTGTTATCACAATAAAAATTAAAAAAATAAAGAAATTCAATGTTGAACCAAAAAATTTCATTTTATCCCCAAAAATTGATTTTTTTTACATGGAAAATTTAAAACTCATTTATCTCGTTAACTAAGCGTCCTAGGAGAAAAAGGGCTTTAATCTGTTATCACTATAGAAATTACAAAATAAAAACAATTCAATATTGGACCAAAAAATTTCATTTTATCCCTAAAAATTGATTTTTCTTACATGCAAAACTTAAAACTCATTTATCTCGGTAACTAAGCGTCCTAGGAGAAAAAGGGCTTTAATCTGTTATCACTATAAAAATTACAAAATAAAAACAAGAAAAAGGGCTTTAATCTGTTATCACTATAAAAATTAAAAAAATAAAAAAATTCAATGTTGGACCAAAAAATTTCATTTTATCCCCAAAAATTGATTTTTTTTACATGGAAAACTTAAAACTCATTTATCTCGGTAACCAAGCGTCCTACGAGAAAAAGGGCTTTAATCTGTTATCACTATAAAAATTAAAAAAATAAAAAAATTAAATGTTGGACCAAAAAACTTTATTTTATCCCCAAAAATTGATTTTTTTTACATGGAAAACTTAAAACTCATTTATCTCGGTAACTAAGCGTCCTAGGAGAAAAAGGGCTTTAATCTGTTATCACTATAAAAATTAAAAAAATAAAAAAATTCAATGTTGGACCAAAAAATGTCATTTTATCCCAAAAAATTGATTTTTTACATGCAAAACTTAAAACTCATTTATCTCGGTAACTAAGCGTCCTAGGAGAAAAAGGGCTTTAATCTGTTATCACTATAAAATTTAAAAAATAAAAAAAATTCAATGTTGGACCAAAAAATTTCATTTTATCCCCAAAAATTGATTTTTCTTACATGCAAAACTTAAAACTCATTTATCTCGGTAACTAAGCGTCCTAGGAGAAAAAGGGCTTTAATCTGTTATCACTATAAAAATTAAAAAATAAAAAAATTCAATGTTGGAACAAAATATTTCATTTTATCCCCAAAAATTAATATTTTTTATATGGAAAACTTAAAACTAATTTATCTCCGTAACTTAGCGTTCTAGGAGGAAAAAGACTGTAATCTGGTATCACTATAAAAATTAAAAAAATAAAAAAAATCAATGTTGGAAAAAAAAAATTTCATTTTATCCCCAAAAATTGATTTTTCTTACATGCAAAACTTAAAACTCATTTATCTCGGTAACTAAGCGTCCTAGGAGAAAAAGGGCTTTAATCTGTTATCACTATAAAAATTAAAAAATAAAAAAATTCAATGTTGGAACAAAATATTTCATTTTATCCCCAAAAATTAATATTTTTTATATGGAAAACTTAAAACTAATTTATCTCCGTAACTTAGCGTTCTAGGAGGAAAAAGACTTTAATCTGGTATCACTATAAAAATTAAAAAAATAAAAAAAATCAATGTTGGAACAAAAAATTTCATTTTATCCCCAAAAATTAATATTTTTTACATGGAAAATTTAAAACTCATTTATCTCGGTAACTAAGCGTGCTAGGAGGAAAAGAGCTTTAATCTGTTATCACTATAAAAATGAAAAAAAAAATTAAAAAATTTAATGTTGGACCAAAAAAATTTCATTTTAGTAAGTAATAACAATTTTCGTGAGATAAAGGTAAAAGCATTCATTCGCTAATCGCTGAAATATGCTGGACATTGTATGATAATGAAGTGGAATTGCCTAGAGCTAAAAAAAATGTAATTAATGCTATCCAAATTTGATTTAAAACAAAATTCTTAATAAATGCGAAATTAACCCTAAGCTCTCTTTTGTTGCGTCTTATTTCTGACTTTATGGTTGAATTTTCCTTTTTGGTGTATTCAGAGACTTATAGTAAAATTTAACGGGTAACATTTTTGTGGAACATTTTAACCCTCTAAAACCCTGTTTTAATGGTGCTTTTTGCTATTTTTAAAAAGAAGGACAAAAAAGACCCATATCTTGAGGAGTTAGAGGGTTAACATTTCTACAATAATGTTCTCCGTAACATTTTACATAAATTTGCTGAACACATTTTTTACCTTAAATGTAAGGGTCACATGGTTTCTTATGCCGTTTAACAATAAGAATGTGCCAGAGCTGGGAAATTTTAACCCCCTCTCAAACGAAATTCAGATGTAAACTTTCAAAACGCCGATACACGTATATCTTTTTTTTGTCTCCTCTATCAGAATTTATAGCCCGGACCTTGTAATTTTTTAAAAAATTTTATTTTGTTGTACAGTGTTATTAACTAAGAATTTTGATTGCAACCAATTTCAGTATTATATTGTCGTTTATATTTAAACAACAGTCATTAAAATTTAAATAAAAAATTCAGCTTTTAATATTTACTTTTAATTTAACTGAAAAGGCCTCAAATAATCTACAAACAGTTAATTTTAAAGTTTTTTTTGAGCGTATCAACGTTAATATTTTTCGTTTAAATAGCTGAACAAGTTTTGTCTAAACGTATGAAAATATAAATAACCTGAAAATATGGTTATTTCAATAAAAGTGGCATGTTAAATAGTCATTTATAAGCCTGCAATTTGAGGCAACAAAAAAAAAGAAAAGATAAAGGGAAATAAAATGAAAAAGCTTTAAACTTTTTGAGGTGTATATTGAAATAGGTATTTCATCACCTGATACGAAAGTAACAAAAGAAAGCTACAACACTTATATAAACGGTTATAATATTTTACAGAAATAGAAATGAAGTTTGTATCCTTTTCATTGTTTGAATATTTCAATATCCTTTAAATAAAATAAGTAAATCAATATAGGAAAAACAAGAAACAAAAAACTGATAGAAAAGATACGACTGTAAGAAATAACTGCAGTATAATTATAAAAAACTGAAAATAATGTTCAAATTAAGATGAAACAATGGTAACACCCTTTAAGTAACATTATATTAGTAAAATTAGCTAAATGAAATAATTCACACATGTTTTAACCGCAGAGAAAAATATGGTAGTGTTGTAACGGCGAAAGTAGTTCCCTTTTTTTCCCCTACACAGTAAGTTATAGTTAAGTTATGAATTATACCAATTTTTCTTTTATTATTACTTTTTTATGCCTATTCTTTTTTGTATCTAAATTAGTTTTTAGAAAACATGTAAATCATTAAAATTTTTGGAAATAAATATATACTATACTATACTAAAAGCGAGTCAGTTAAGGCCCAACTATAATGTGCATAAACTAGCTTACGCCAACTTATACAACTGTGCAAATACATTAAATTATATGTGGTAAACTATAATGTGATTAAGATAACTTTTCGTCAAGTTTCGTTAAATTTCATTTCTCTATGCAAGGTACGAATCTGATCGCACTTTCCGTACGGAAACAGCTGATTGTGCTTTGTATTATACATTGATAAAGAAAATTTTAATTAAGACCTAAATTGTTAAATTTTTAGTTTTTAATTCAATAAAAAAAGTAGAAAAACAACATTTTTCCTTATGGACTATTTTTTTAGAAATATAATATATTTAATTTAAATAATTTAAATTAAATTCGTATTTATACACCCATATGTATATGTATAAGCGATGAACAGCGTTGCATTTTTTAGTACGGTTGGCCACAAACACAAAACAGAAAATAACTTGTATAATTTTTTTTTTTTAATTTTTCTTAGAACATGAAAATGTAAATGTGTATGTGAATGTTGTTAAATATGTAAAATATCTTCATTAAAGCCTTTTCGTTTTAAAAATTTGTTTATTTATATAGAAATTATTTTTGGCAAAAGTACGAATTAAGCATTAATGTGCAACTGTGGCAAATAAGTTACTAAATTTATGTTAGTACATTGTAGCCACATAAATTTCGTTAATAAGTTACCTAAGCATTTGACAGGCTTTTCGTTGGATTTTTGACATAAGCTAAAGCTAGCTTATGCACATTATAGTTGGGCCTTTAGCAAGCAGCTCGCCTGCAGGTAAGAGATCAGTTAGTGAGGAATTGTAAATTCCCAATATATTTCTTATCGGCAGAACGACTGAAATTGCTTGGTAAAAACACCCTTGAGAAGTTAAACTTCTACTGGTGTTGGCACAAGCCTGTGGCTAGTGCTGGTAAGGAATTGTAAATTCGCCAGTACTATTCCATACGATCGAGTGGCCGCAGCAATTGCTGCGCTCCACCCAAGTACCGCGTTTGTTAACGTCCTTGCGCCATCGCTGTTTGAGCGCTACCTCCGCCATCGCTATTTGAGCGCTACCTGCGCTATCACTGACTGTGCTGTTGTTTGGCCGCTGCCCGTGCCATTGTCGCCCGGCAGCGTCGCTGCTTGTTTTAGCGCTACCTGCGCCGTCGCTGTTTGAACGTTGCCTACGTCAATGCTGCTTGCGCCGCCCGTTTGCGCGCTATCCACGCCGTCGGTGTTTGCGCCGCCTGTTTGAGCGCTATCTACGCCATCGCTGTTTGCACCGCCTGTTTAAGCGCTACCGCACCTACGCTATCGGCGCTTCCTGTTTGGCCGTTGCCGCCCGGTAGCGTCGACCTCTTCCCCTATCACCAACTACGCAACACTACCCATTAGCCAAACTGCCCGTTGGGCCCGTTTGTTTTGGTAAAACGGCTGAATTCCGTTGTTGTCGCCGACTGTTTTACTGCAGCTCGCTTATTCCAACCGCTGTTGTCGTATGTTGCTTCGTTCCCGACCGTTGATTAGCCGACGCTATAGTCTTAAGAAATAGAAGAATAAAACGACGATAAATCAAAATTGCAACGACCCTGGACTCCGCTGCAGCGTAGAACGTGTCATTACAGTGTTATAGTTACAATAACTATATTATGTTCTCTGTAACCATGTTGAGTTTCAGCGAACAAATTCTTCTTGTTTTAAACAAAACATTAGTCACGATAAATATTTTTTGTTAAAATTTAATCATTATATGGTTAGCCTGCACAAAAAAGCAACATTGTTGATTCTACTCATATTCAAAGTTTCATAATTTATTAAAAAAATAATATAATCTTTTTAACTATAACATATTATTATTATTAATAGTAATTAATAATGGTATTATTAATGATTGCTTTTAAAAACGTTTTATTCTAGAATTCGAAAGAATGCTTTTTATCAGTTTAATAATTGTTTTGTTAGTTGTCAGTTTATCAGTTAATACTTTACCATATTATTGTTGTGTTTTACATCCGTATGGTCCCAAGACCAACAATATTATTATTAAACTTAACAGCGCCATGTTTTGCTTTAAACAGATAACTATGGTTACCTAAACTTTGCTTTTTTTTTGTGTGTATAAATCTTCTGGTACGAAGAGATCAAATAAAGACAAACAAGACTGCATAGTTTTGCTTATCACATTGAAACTGTTTACATTTAAAAGACGTTTTTTTTTATTAAAAAGTGGAAATCACTTTAAAAGATGTAATTGTTAACTTGTAAATTAATGAGTTATGCAATTTTATATTTTCCTTCTAAAATTTCCTACCAGGTACTCATTCATGAACAACGAATAATAGGCTAAAAAGTTTACTGATGATCTGGCTCGATTGATTATATAGAACAATACATAGAAACACCAGCTTTTCTCTAAAAAATAAAATGCAATTTTAATTTGCTTGCGCCATTTTTTGCCAGGGTAGGCGGCGACTAGTGATTTTTTCCAACGCAATTTTTTATTTTATTATACCCTCACATGCGATCTTCTCTTAATGCAATTTAAAATTTGTACGTCAAAACAGATTTTTTATAGCGCAATTTGTTTCAATTTGTTGTGATTCAATTCTTTCAGTACAAATGCATTTACCAATAATTTTCAATTGCATTTGCAAAAAACAAAAGTTCTTGAAAAAACTGATTTAAAAGCAGATATACACTCAGAGGGTCATAGATTTTGAAATACTTTGTTTCAAATTCAATTCTCTGTCTCCAACGGTTCAAGCGATTTGTTCAGATACGTCAAATTGTATTATCTATGGAGACACCATTTCATTTCTAAATTAAAATACTTATTTATAATTGTAGTTATAGCAGACATAGAAATACGCATTATGTGAAACTTTCAAGTTTTTGACTAGAACGGTTTAAACGAAAGGGCTATATAAGACAAATGATTGCAGTTAAGAGATTATCCTTTAAGTTTCTTATACTTGTTATTGTGGATATATCAATACCCACTTTATTGAAATTTCACCGGACACCGGTCACCCTCTAAATTGCAATTATAACAGATAACTGATTTTTTCTCAGTTGCCGTAAAAATTTACTGGTTATGATATATTGCAGCATGAGTATAAATTTGCTCCTACAAAGCATATGTTCTTCTTCAAAACAACTTAGAAATAAAGTTTGATGTGTGGCCATAACGGCTTAGAAGTTTTCACTACACAGAGAAAATTTTATTAAAAATTTCAAAATTTATTCTGTTAACATTTTAATTAACATCTTTATTAATTGTTGTATCCTTAAAATATGCTACAGAAGTTAAAATCTATTACAGCAAAAAAAAAACTCTCAAGCAAGCAGGCAGATGCAATAGAAACAAATAAAAAGTATTAATAAACCGGTGATGTCCACATATATAATAATGTAGTTTTTTATTAGTAAGAACAATAAAGTTGGCATTAAAAAGGTTGTAAAAAATAATTATTTAAAAAACTTCAAGCAAGAAGGGCAGATAAAAATAAATTTCAGAATTATATATATGTTGTGTTGTATAGTCTATAGTGTTGTAAACAATTTTAATGGAAAAGAAACAATAAAAAATTTTTTTGTAACAAAGAAATATTAAAAAAAAAGAAAAATATTTCTAACAAAATTTTGCAAAAACTTAATTATGGACAAGTACATATTACGAAAATTTTTAAATTAAATAATAATTACCCATAATTACAAATTAAGCTTGATATTTGAATTTTTAGTTTAATCTTCATTGCTTTCTGCTTTAAAGTTTCAGCTTAATTTCTATGAAAAAATTTATAAGTTATGCTAATTAATAAAAATAATAATATAGATTTATAATTGATTCATATCAGTGATGCTGTTTGGTTACATTTTTTGTTAACTTTTGAAGGCTTCACGTAACATGTATAATTTAGTTATATTTGGCCCAATTGTTGTAACTTTTAGTACAGTTAAGCTCAATCTTTCAAAGAAAAAGGTTAAACAGATTTATTAAAAAAATGTCTATTTTGACCAAATTTAAATACTCATGATTTCTGAAAAAAAAATTTTAAAATTTTTATTTACAAAGTTAGTTGGTTAAATAGATGACGTTTTCAATGTACAAAACCTAAGGTAGATAGTAGCGAAGAATGCTGATAAACGATGTAGCAATCCAAAATATGCGGCATTACATTCTGCCAGTGTCTAAGTTTTCTTGTCTTCTTTGGAAACGTCCGCATTTATTTGTAAAATATTTTTTGTTAAAAAATGAACTTAAGCCAAATTCAATTTCAATTAATTTATAATATTAAAAAACTTAAAGGGTATGAGCCTAATAAGTTTAATATTTCAAGCAATGATATCTAAAAACGTCTTTGAGTTTTTCGACAATAATAATGGGGCTGAAATTTACCACAAAAAGTGGAAAAATATCAATTTTCAGACCTATAAAGTATATATACTCATAGCGAAGTCGAATGAGCGATGTCCGTCTGTCCGTCCGTGTTAAATACGCCAATCGATCAGACATAGTGGTAAGGCTGCAAAACAATCGATAGTACTATCGATAGTATCGATGGTTATATTTTTGACTGACTATCGATAGTTTTTTTTTCGATATTATCGACAATTTCTTAAAGTAAATACGAAGCTAGTATATCATTTCTACCAACTTATTCAACGCAGTTTCTCAGCTACCTTTTAATTTATATACTTCTACGTAGCTGCGGCTATGTGGCGGTGACGCTGCAAATTAAAGTAACTTTTTTTTAGTAAAACGTTCTTCTTATAGAATAAAAATACGATACATATATTTGTATGAAGTTTGCGGTTCTATGAAAAATAAAGAAGTATTTGCAACCTGGACTCATAATTTCAGACCGTAGAAGTTGCTTAAAACCAAAAACTGTTGATAAGCTTTAATTCATTAACAAAAATTATTGGGTAAATTAATATTTGAAACCAAAGTTTTTGAATAACATTTTGTTATGTTTTTTGTGATTTCTTTGGAATTTTAAGAGTTCTGATTTTTATGTTTTGTAGTTAACTTAAATTTGTAATTTTATATTTTGTATTTTATGCTTGAATTTTTAAGATTATTATTGATATTTATTTACATACATACATAATCTTAAAGTGATCTCAAATTTGCTTTATTTATATCTTATTACTTCGTGTTTTTAAGTTTAATTTTAACATTATTATTTGATTTTAATTATAGTTTTATAATTTAAAACCAAGAAATGTGTTGAACTAAATATGCTTGCTTTTTATGTTTTGTTAATTTTCATACGTATACCTATGTACTCGTATGTTTAGTTTTTAATTGTTTTTTATTACTCATAAACAAAATAAAATGTATGTTTAAAGAGTCAGTAACTTTCTTTTATTTAAATAAAAGAATGTTTTCAATCAATAAATGTTGCGAAAATAAGTGACAACGATGAAAAACTTTAGATAACACCTATATACATAAGTATGTACGTATGTTTGCTAATGTACACCCTGTCACTTGAATTGTTGTAATTAATTCCAGAAGTAGCAAAACATAAAAAATCCGATAGTATCGATAGTTTTTTTTTCATACTATCGAAACTATCGATGGGTGAAAGAGGTGCTATTGGAAATCAGCAAGATCGGTCCATGTCCTTAGACGCACCGGACAAAACACTACGCCTACCTCTAATTTTTTCCATATTATTTGAAACAAGGAAGTAACTCCGATCACAAAACAAATATATGGGGCGATAGAAAAGTAAAAAATAAGAATAAAATATTAAACAAAATGTTCAAATTTTTTAAAATATCAATATGGGTATCATTTAAAAGCTTCTGAGGAGATCCTTAAGAAAATACTGAAATTAAAAAAAAAAAAAACGCTTAACCCATTAAGAGCCGATCACATTTTTCTGTAAAATTATATATAGTACTTAATTTTTGTCTTATTGTTTAAGTTCAGGTTTACACTATGCAATTTTTTGAAGCATTTTTTCTTAATATTCTATATAAGTTACAGCTTTATACGTTATCTAAAAGTAAACATTAGCAACAGTAACATTCTCTCAAACCTCAAGCAATACCATATTGCTTACTCCTCCTGCTTCAGAAACAAACAAAAATGTCATTCTAGGTTCATGAAAAATTGCATAGTGTAAATGCCGTATAATTCTCTATCTCCCCAATATTTGCTGTTTTGATTGGAGCTACTCACTAAACTAGATTTACGTATATGGTGAAGGGTACATAAAATTCGACTAAGCCGAATGTAGCACTCTTACTTGTTTTGTTTCCGTGCATTATATGAATTCGTTGCCTTGTTGTTGTTACTAAAATGTGGAATAATACTTTCTACTATATTTTATATAAATGACATTAAATTACTATTTATTTAGGAAAATTTTCAAAATGTAACATTTAATAAAAAAAATGTAATTTTTTAAAAAAAAGTGTACTTTTTTTCTTTCCCTGGCAACATTGATTCACGCTGTTTTGAAAAACTCCCGAAATGCATTTTTGTTTAAATTAATCTTTTACAAAGTACGAGGCATTGAAAGTACCGAAAGATTTTTAATTATAAAAAAAATTTCGTATATCGTCTTGCAATTGATGCAGTATATTTTGAAAAAAAAAACAAAATCACTCACTGTGCTCTTTTATACAATTAAATAAAAGAGCATAAAAATGCGTGTGACTATAGTTCGCAAAATTATGCTATGGATAGACATTAATGCTTTAAACTACATCCTAAAAAAATATTTTTTTAAGCATTAAAAAAATTATTGGTTTTAGTTTTATCAACTATAAAATTTTAAAATGTTTAAGCAAGACTTATTTAGCTACTTTTAATGTACAAACATACACACATTTGTATGATTGTGTACAAAGTGAGCAGCCAAAAAACAACTGTAGTAAAAATAGAAAACAAAAAAAATTGTTTTATTACAAAATTGTTTTATAACTCCCTCAATTTAACGTTAATATAAGAAAATAAGAAACAGAACAAAACATGAGTAAGTTTTTTTGTCACATGCTCATCACATTATGCCATTCAAACCTAGAGAGATTCTTTTAGCTAAATGAGAACACACTGAGAGTAAAAATTTCCACGAAAATTTTTGCTATTAACAGTATAACAAAAAGCTTTGCCGAAGGTCAGTGATACCGGTGCATGCAATTTGAATAAAAAAAAAGAACAAAAATAAACTGTTTTAAAAGAATAAAACGGAAATGCTAACAACAAAAACAATTGTGCAGAAAGAAAAGAAATATAAAAACAAAAGATTTTTTGATTGTAAAAAGTTTACAAAATAAAAGCAAATGAGTGTTGTTTGCAAATTTTTTAAATACAAATTAAGGAAATTTGTATTGTTTTTGTTATTTTAAACTAAATGTGTACTAATGTAAATGTATGTGTATGTTATCAACCCAGCAAACAAGGAAATTTAATCTGAAACAAGTAACCCTTTACCCAAAGAATTGTGTATTTATTTCTCAAAAAAATAGAGTTAATAGTTTTTAGTTGTTTTGTGTACATGTGCGGTTTTGAATGATATTTTAACATAATTTTTTGGAAATATTAAAACTTTAGGTAAAACTTAAATAATACAGGGTGTCCGCGGGGAAGTTTTACTGCTTTGTTTTTTGTTTAAAATTTTAAATTAATGTTTTTTGACAAATGTTTTTTTTAATGTCGGCAATTATGCATCAGATAAATGCCCGCCGCTGTTAGCCTCATAAATGCGAGGCATTTTGAGCACATTTTTCATTACATTCTCACAATACTATTTGTATTTTGTTAATTTCATCGCGCATATTTTGTTGGAGTTGCTTAAGCGTTTCTAGTTTATTTGCATAAACCTTGCTCTTATGATATTTCCACAAAACGTAGTCCGGAGCAGTCAAATAAGGCGACCGTTGAGGCCAATAAATATCAATATTTCTTGAAATAACTTATTGTGGAAAGAAGCCTTGCAGCAAATCTATTGTAATCCTGGCTGTATGCGATGTGGCAACGTCTTGTTGATACCACATGTTAATCAAACCCAAAGCATACAGTTGTTACGTTAAAAAAATTTTAATCATATCACGATATTGCTCCCCGTTCATAGTTGCGCCGTTTTCATTTTCAAAGAAGTAAGGTCCAATGATTCCTTCTGACCAAACTGCACAAGAGACGGACTGCCACTCCTAATGGATGCAAAGGAGACTGATGAATAATTTGAGGGTTTTTTTTTATTGCACAGAACCGGCTATTCTTTTTATTAACATAACCATCCAAATGAAAATGTGCCTTGTAACTTATGATTTTTTCATGAAAATCGGCATTACCATGGGCGAGCTTCAACATCCTATTAGCATATGTACGACGACGTAAATGGTCTTGTGGAGGAATCTTTTATGTCAACTGAATATTTAATGCAAACAAATGCAAATCCTTGTGCAAAATTGTGGCCAAAGTTGTTCTTTAAAGACCAAGCTCTTGAGCACGGCATGGAATTGAGGTTAATGGATTTCTTCGAACACTTCTTAAGCAGCAGTAATGTTTGCAGTACGTTGGGCCTATCACCTACACGCTTGGGCCTATCACCTACAGACCCTCTGCTTTCGAAATTATTCACTACACGGTAAATAATTCGTTTTGTTGGCGCGTTGTTTCTTACAAAAATTTCACGTGCCTTTCTCATCGTCACATTAATCGATAATTGATTTTGATAAAATTTTTAAACGATTTAAACACGTTGGTTTGTCGAATATTTTCCCATAATAAATTTGTCAAGTGTCTACTTCACGACTGTAAAATATGAACTGTCAAGATTAATGTTTACCAAAATGGCGGCAAAACAAATTAGTTAAACTTTTTTCGGGACAGCCTTTATAAATATTTTGTTGAAATTTTAATCAAACGATTACAAATGAAATTTAAAAGTTTTTTTTGCTAATTTAGATTTTTTTTTTTTTTTTGAAAACACAATTTAATCTGAAAAACGTTAGAAACGTTTAAAGGAGAACTTCTCGCCTGTTTTTATGGACCCATGTTGCTAAATTTTAATAGCACCTCTTTCAAAACTATGACTGAGTTTATAGTGGCCATAAATATTCTTCATTTCATCCAATATACCCCCGAAAAATTCATTAAGATTAAGAACATAAATACTTTACAGGAATGGAAATGAATATCATAGAAATGAGGAACTTTTCCAATTGTAGTGAAGGGTATAAAAAATACTATTTATGTATTTTCGCACCGTTTTGGATCTGGATAAAGAATTAAGAAAGAAATGTTTGTAAAAAGCTTTCGTTAAATTAAACAAAAACTTGAGACAATTTTAAATTAATAAAAAAAAATTAAAAAAAAAAATTGTTATTTCAAAGCTGACCTTTGTGTTTGCTGGGTGTATGTGTATAGCTAAAAGCTTCTCAAGGTGTGTTTAAGTGGTGTGATTTTACATAAAATTGAAGCCTTTATTGCAATTACATCACGTGCTTAGAGCACATGTTATGCAGTTTAATTACAAAACATGTCTATTAGCAATTCATTTGTACGAGTAATCATATAAAAATAAAAAAATTAAAATTTTCACCTACCGCCTAAAGGAATTGTACACATGTACATATGTATGTTTCAGAAGGTTTATTGCTTGATTTGCTTTGTAGTGGTAAGGTAAGAATCGTGGACAAGCTCTTTGGCCTCTTTCCTGAAAGATGAGAAGAAGTAAAGCAAAAGCAATTTTATTGTTCTTCGGAGCCCTACTAAATTGCATTCGATCATTGGAATAACGCATAGGATTCTTGTATAAAAAAGAAACTAAAATTAACAAAAACATCGGGCTGCAAGAAAATTATTATATATCCAACTTAACGGCGAAATTTTGAATTACATAACAATTATTTATCACTTGTTGTTATTACAATATAACAACTATTATTGTGAGCTTTAACAAAAAGAGCTTTACTGAAATTCAAAATAAAAAATTATTATATTTTGTCACACATGTTTTTTCGATCGAGAATAACACTGTAAAGGAATAATTTTTTTAAAAACATTATACTATTTTGTATCCCGATATCACCAATATTGATTATTACATTAGTACGAGGGCTGCTCTATATATTTCTGGCCTAATAGTGAAAATGCGAATATTTATAATCAAAAATGGTTTTATTGTTTTTCAAAGTATTCTCCAGCATGATTTATACACTTTTGCATGCGCTGAAACCAGTTGTCGAAGCACTTTTTCCACTCCGATTGAGACACCTCTAAAACATGGTTTTTGAACACTTCAACAGCTTCTTCTGGCGACGAAAATCGTTGACCACGCATTTTTTTCTTGATGTGCAGAAGCAAGAAGAAGTCATTAGGTGCCAAGTCAGGGCTGTACGGCGGATGACCCATTAATTTGACGTTATGGCCGGCCAAAAACGCTCTGGTTTGAGCCGATGTGTGAGAGCTCGCATTGTCATGGTGAACAATGATTCGTCTTCTCTTGTTGGTTTTTCGAATTTCTCCGATGACTTCAGGCAAACAAATTGTAGTGTACCACTCAGAAGTGACCGTCCTAAGTTGCTCAAGCGGAACAGTCGCCACATGACCAGTTTTGCCGAAGAAACAGGCGACCATTTGCTTCGAAGTGCTTCTTCCACGAACTACTTTCGTTGGATTTTGCTCGTCTTTGAAGACCCACACGGTCGATTGCTGTTTCGTTTCGGGCTCATACGTATAGATCCATGATTCGTCACCTGTGACGATCTCTTAAACGTCTTTTGAAGCACCGCAATCGTATTTTTGCAACATTTTTTTGCACCAATCGACACGAGCCTTTTTTTTGAGCGACTTTTAAAATGTGCGGGATCCAACGAGAACAAACCTTTTTTACGGCCAGGTGTTCATGCAGTATCGAATGTATGCTGGTGGAAAAAATGTCCAAGGATGTCTCTATCTCTCGGTATGTTGCATGTCGATCTTGCATTATGCGTTCACGCACGGCATCAATGTTCTCTGGCACAACAGCCGTTTTTGGACGACCTTCACGGAATTCGTCTTTGAGCGAGCATCGGTCACGATTAAATTTATTATACCAATTTTTTCACAGTGCTATAGGATGGTGCTTCATCGCCATACAAAGATTTAAGTTCATCAATGCGCTCTTGTCGTGATAATCCACGTCGAAAGTTGTGAAAAATGATGGCACGAAAATGTTCCATTCCATTCAATTTTTTTCTATATAAATTTTTTCAAGTCACTGTTAACAACACAAGTAATGGTCGTACGTCAAAACGTTTTGAGTACGATTATGCTTAAAAATGACAAACTTTCCAATGGAAATGTCAGATTGCACTTGGCAGCACTCAGTGTTGCCAGGCCAGAAATATATATAGCAGCCCTCGTATACGGTTACCCTTTATATATAAAACTCAAATTTTATTCTTGCTATTGTAGGTGTCTTGGAAATCAAGTTCTATGTAGATTTAAACCGTCTGTCTAAAACGTTTCGGCATTTTGGCCATCTACATCAAACTACAACAACTAATGTAACACCCTTTAATTTATAATTTAAAATATTTATACTTCTTATTATACCAAACAAAATAGTTGACATTCTATATAAATTTTTTGTATATAACAATTTAAAAGTTAGGGCAATATAGATTTAAGTACAGCAATTATGGGAACACCCTTTTAATTCCAAATTTTATACTTGTTGTTATACTGTACTCAGCAATACAGATTCTATGTAAACTTCAGCTGAATATCTATATCGGTTTAAAAATTTGGCTACATACATCAAATAACATTAAATGTTGGGACACCCTTTAATTTCCAAATCCAAATTGTATACTTGTTGTTAAAGCGAAGCTATATAGGTTTCTTGTAAATTTCAGCTGTCTGTCAATAACGAATCAAACGTGTGGCTACATACATCAAATTACATTAACTATTAAGGCACCCTTTAATTTATAATTTTGAATATTTATACCTAATACTATGACGATCAGACTGATCGACATATTGGCCAATTTTCATGTGTTTGTCTATAACGGTTCAAAACATAGGCACGTATAGGTCAAGATATGTCACCTATGGGGACACCCTTTAATTTTAATATTTATTTTTGTATTACTTTGTGATAAGCACTTGCAAAACGAAGTTTTTTTTATTTTATAGTGGTGCCCTTTACGGTTTTTAAATTTTAAAGTAATAAACTATTTTTAAAACGGGACTTCTAAGCATAACGTTAAAAAAAAAAACATCAAAATCCATTCAAAAATGACTGACTATAGAGGCAAAACATGAAAAAAAGTTAACATTCAGACGAATTGATAACTTACTTTTTTTTCAAGTCAGTTAAAAAACGGGTTGCCTATACATGTGCATATGGTACGAAACCCTTCGTGCTTAAATCTTGCCTGGTTGATTTATAAAGTAGTAAATTTTGTTAATTGTGTAACTAAAAATTAGTAAAAAAAATAATGTCATTCAAATATTCGAATTTTGCAGTTAATGGCAATAGTTTTATAAATCAATTTGATTTTATTTTTCCGAATTCTAAACTTTCTTTACAAGAATAAATAAATAAGAATGTATATACATACATATTTTTGTGCTGCCTTTTTAGCATTATTTTCTTTCTTGACAGTAATGCGTAATTTTGTTATTTCAACTATCAATTTTATTATTTTTTGTGTTTTTTTTTTGTTTTTTTTTTTTTTTTTGTAAATGGTCATGCTCATATTTACATTCGTATAGAAATTGAGAAGAAGAGCAATTACTAGTTTTACTCATTTACTCAATTTGCTATTTCTCTGCTTCATAAGCACACATGGCAATGATTCTGCAACAGCAACATTGTATGTAATATTAAAATTTTAGAAAAGAAAAAAATGTTGAAACACAGAAAACCTTGTTAAAGCAACATCAGCAGTCGCAGAAGCAGTTTTAGGAGACAATATAATAGGAAATTATATGTAAGTGTGATTGTGTGCGCGTGCAGATTGCTATGATGTTTTTGCACAAAAATTCAGAGTGTTTCTCACTACAAACGAGTGCGGTTCACCAGGTGGATTTAAGCGCATAATGCAACAAATATTTTAAAAAGTAAACCTCAAATAATTAATAAATTAAATAAAGAAATTGTAAAAAAAAAAATCTCCGAGAATATGTTTATAAAATAATTTCAAAATAATAAATAAATAATAATAATGCTAAAGTTAAATATTTAAATAAAAGTGTTAAAATTTAAGTCTTGAGCTTAACCGAAGATGTCTTTGCTAAATGAAAATTTAAATTAAGGGTGTTAATACCTTTTATTGTTATTGTCTGTGTGTTTTGTGTATAAAAATATTGTGTATGTGTGTATCTGCAGTGATACAATATACATACAAGTATATTTGTTAATGGTAAAATGCATAAAAAAATACAAAATAAATTTTAACGAATAATAAGAAAATATTACTTCACCATATCGATAATCAAGCTGATTTTTTTCTTTTGTGTAATTTCACTGGAAGGAGTAAGAAATTAAAAATATTCATATACGTTTTGCTATACGAAGACGACCACGGTGCGTATGATTATTTTAGATTATTTTTCAATGTTTTGTTAGTTAAATGGTACATTAGACGTATACGTGTTACAAACATGTGGCATTCTTGGGTTCTATTATTCTAACACATTTTTGTAAACCCTCTTGTTTTTTTTTATATGCAGAAAAAAAATCCAACATAATGTCACTAACAATACAAAGTAGTTGTAAAGGTCATGCTTAACAAATAAAAAAGAAAACAAAAAAAAAAAAAACAACAATGAAATAAAAAAGTGCACACTCTTCTTGTTTTTAATCCCAGGCCATTTTTAGCTTGTGTGTTAGTAGTCCCCGTTTAAAAGAAAATTAATTTTTAAGCTCAAGAAAATATTTTAATTTGTTTAATATTTTAATTTGTTATATTGACAATGTGTATTCGCGTGTCTGTTTTACACTCCGTAGAGTATATTGTCTAAACATATACCTTCCACAACATATACGATATAAAGTAGCCCATGCACTGATGATGTCGCAGTTATCCTATTCTATGGAAGTATATCTTTGTTCTACGGCTACTAATATTAATAAAATAAAACTTCTGATTAATAAAATTGTGGGATTTGTGTTTGACATAAGGCACGTTATATAAGGACGTTATAATCACACTGTGTAACTGTAAGATATCTCTTGTATTTCTATTTTTAGTATAGAGGTTTACTTTCTTGCATTCTACTAGAAATTGTCAATTGTTCTTTCCCCTTATTAATGGTTTAGTTTTTCAGAAGTCATTCCTGAATACAGTAGCTCATTTCTGGAACTGTTTGCCAAATGATTTAGGAGTATTTTCCTTTTCTTTATCTTTGTATCGCATAAAACTTATCGACCATTACAACAGTAATTTGCTTTAGACACATTTGCCGTATTCACAAGCTCTGCTAAGGTGTAGGTAGTATTGCATACTATCTTTTGTTTACTTCTTTGTGAACAACCATTGTATCAGTGTGCTATTGTACATTGTACTTCATACGTCAAAAAGTAAATAAGAAGAAGAAAAGTGCTATTAATCATTTGTTATTTATAAGCCAAATGGGGGAGAAAACAGAAAAAAGACATTTTTAGAGTGAACCTAATGTACTTGCTCTCCAGTCGCAGAATTATACATTTAGGGCTACCAAAATCATCATTATGGCATAATCGAGTTTTAAGATATTTTGATGAAAACAGATTTCTTCAATAAACTAAATAAATAAAACTAATAAAAATATCTTTTAATTCAATTTAATTTAATATGATTCACACATGAACACAAAAATAATAATTCATTTAAACATAAAACATTTAAACAAATACAACGTTTGAAAAACATATGAAAAAAAGTACTAAGTGTTGTATCGCATGTTTGCATGAAAATTACCAACAACACAGCTAGCACCGTTGTATTTTGTTAGCACTAAGCACGTACTAGGGTGCTTGTGAATAGGGCAATTATACTTCCAGTTCTGATGCTGGACTACCTCAAATTTTTTTTCTATCCCAAAGCATTTATTATTATAAATTGAAGCTATTAGTTTGAGTTTAGGATTGTCTACAAACTAAATTTAATTGTTTTGTAATATGTATTTTGGCCATAAATTGGTCATATCTTATTAAGAGAATTTAAGGTATATTTATGAAATATTCTGGTGGTTGGACCACCCTTTAATTTCCCTGTTTACACTTCTCACTTTGGGTAATTTTTAAAATTTTCTACATGCTTTTCTATCGAAATAGCAATGCCATACGAGTATTTACTCTGCGTAAATTTATAGTCTTAGACTATTATGGTTAAAAAATGCTATATACATGAAAATTACGTTACTATCAGCGTGCCCTATAATAAATTATTTTAAATATAAATATATTTCAACTCTTTGTCTTTATAGCAGACATAAGAGTGTATAAATTTTAGTCGTCCCTTCAGAGCATAAGTTCCTCAAAATTATTGTTTCTATAGAAACACCTTTAAGTTTTTAAATTTATTGTTCACATTTAATTTTATATCGAACATATTTATACATACTTTGTACAAATACTAAATGTCTGCCAACTACGGTTGAGCCCATACGTTAAAATTACCTCACTATAGGAACGCTCTTAATATTTTAGTTATATGGTCAGGTTTTTTTTTACTTGCTTTTTCTCATAGTGGACATAAAAATACTTATATCCTGTTCAGACATGTTTTCTTAATTGCGTTAATTTAATTTTAATTGCGCAATTTTATTTGGTGTTTACACGTGCTCAATTAAGTTTATTCATATAGCACAACGCATATTTATTTTACAAGGTCGTGTCGTTCACCCAGCTGATTTCTCTTTTTTTATTACAAAAACAACATGAGCTTTTGTAGTTGCTTTGAAGTTGGAAGTTTCAAAAGCCATTTTCATATGACCTGCTATTTTCTTTTTATTTGGTTGCTTATATTTTTTACTTGCGGCTTGTCTACTTTAGGAATTTTTTCTTCTCACTGAACATTCCCATAGTAAACATACTTGTTGGCAAGGGTTGCATTTCGCATCTTTTTCATTTAGTGATGCAATTAAGTACTAATTGCTCAATTTATTAATTGAATTCTTATATGGTAAATTGAGCTCAATTAAGGCTTTAATTGCTTAAATACCTTAAATGCGTAATTAAAGCGTAAGTCTGAACAGGGTGATAAACTGAAATAGTCTGCCTATTGGGTTTCAAAAACAAGGCCAATTAAGTGAAACTAATGTCATTATTGGAATGTGCTTTAATTTAAATTTGTATTTTTTGTGTTGCTGGTTGCTTAAGCGAGCATAGTTGTATATAGACTGTGCAAATTTGATGTGTCTGCCTATCACTATTCGAAAAATAACAATATTTTTATGAATATCACGTCACTCTCGCAACACTTTTTAACTCTTTAGATTATTGGTTATAGCGGCTATAATAACACTTTCTTCAATAGTTTGCCTTTTAGGATTCTAGAGATGGGTAATTGTGAGCAAAGGAATTATAGACAGTAATTTCTAGCGACAATAATAGGTTAACGTTTTTAAACTTTGTGTACGGAATTCGAAAACAAGGCTTACGCATCCATGGCTGGGAAAACTATAATAATAATAACAACACAAACAACAATAATAATAATAACAAAACAGTAATAATTCTTGAAAAAAAAATTGACTTTAAAACAGACAGACTTAAATGAAGAGTCTTCAAGACGGCAATAATACATTGATTATATTATATTATATTATATTATATTATATTATATTATATTATATTGGAAATAGATCGCGGCCGTACTTTTTAAATGTCGTAGAAAAAATATAAATGTAATTTTAAAGAAGAAAATTACATAAATTATGGGAACACCCTTTAATTTGTAAGTCCAAATTTAATATTCGTTGTTAAAGTGGACTAAGCAGTATACGGTTCTTTGTAAATTTCAACCGTCTGTCTACAACTGTTTAAAAGTATGAGACACCCTTTACTTTTTAAATTTTATTTGTATTACTTTTTGCTATTGCGTTTTATAATGGTACGAATAATTTTTTCAATTATGACTTGTTTTTAAAACGGGACTAATCTGTTAGCATAAGCTTTCAAATAAAGTAAAAAAATTCAAAATCGGTTAAGATATTACTGAGTTCTGCAGAAAGCTGTGATATAACCTTTAAAACTACCTTAGAATTCTGTGTTTGTGTTGTAGAATGAATTTGAATTATTTTATTAATTTGCTATATAATTTCTGTGTTGTGAAAGTCTAGTTTAATCAAATAATTTAATAAAATTAATTTAATAAAATATCCCCTAAAGAATTAAAAAAAAACCAAACTTTAGGAGATATATATTAAATGATTTTTATTTACATTTAGAAACAAAAAGCTGACCATAACAGCCCAAGCTAATAGAAAAAATCTCAAAATAATAAGAATTAAAATTAAAAAAAAAACAAGTAAGAAAGAGTTTTTTTTTTACTATCTATGTAAATCTAGTTTCGTGAAGTAACTCCAATCAAAAAGAAAAATATGGGGGTGACCGAGATTTAATACATAAAATGGCATCGGCTCTTAATGGATTAAACATTTTTTATGTATTTTGTAGTTTGAAGCTTCCCTGCTGTCACGTATTGAGTTAGCCGGTGACAAAACTGCAGCGACACATGAAGCACATGAAAAATAACTAAAAAAACGTAGTGTTTTTCATAAAAATTTTTCAGAAGAGTTGATCGCTTGTGTAACATAAACAGCACATAACACAAATAACTGTTTTACAGCATTTTTGAAGCAATCAGCTTTAAAAATTGTTCAGTTAAAGAACTTTAGTTTTCTATAAGAACAGATAAGAGCAAACAAAGATTTTTTAGTTAATAACATTTAAAAATATTTATCGTAGAGCTAATATAAAGGACTCCTTAATTAATATGAACCACTGATAAATGTGCAATTAACCTTCAAGAGTAATAATTACTAAAAATAAAGTAAAATGTAAACATCCTAATAAAAGCTCGAATGCTTTTCTGTTTATGGCTCATAAAGGCTGATTGTTTTTAAGATTAAGCATTTGATGATGCATTCATTTTATTTCTTGCACACAAACTCAGTTGCATAAAATTTCAAGGCTACTTTGAGAAAAAGTAATGCGAAACTTAAATATTTTATTACATTGTTAATCCAGTCTATATTAAAAAAAAAAATATATATATATATATATATATATATATATATATATATATATATATATATATATACGAGGGGTGCTCTATATATTTCTAGCCTAATAGTAAAAATGCGAATATTTATAATCAAAAATGGTTTTATTGTTTTTCAAAGTATTCTCCAGCATGATTTATACACTTTTGCATGCGCTCAAAGCAGTTGTCGAAGCACTTTTTCCACTCCGATTGAGACACCTCTAAAACATGGTTTTTGAACACTTCAACAGCTTCTTCTGGCGACGAAAATCGTTGACCACGCATTTTTTTCTTGATGTGCGGAAATAAGAAGAAGTCATTAGGTGCCAAGTCAGGGCTGTACGGCGGATGACCCATTAATTCGACGTTTTGGTCGGTCAAAAACGCTCTGGTTTGAGCCGATGTGTGAGAGCTCGCATTGTCATGGTGAACAATGATTCGTCTTCTCTTGTTGGTTTTTCGAATTTCTCCGATGACTTCAGTCAAACTAATTGTAGTGTACCACTCAGAAGTGACCGTCCTACGTTGCTCAAGCGGAACAGTCGCCACATGACCAGTTTTGCCGAAGAAACAGGCGACCATTTGCTTCGAAGTGCTTCTTCCACGAACAACTTTTGTTGGATTTTGCTCGTCTTTGAAGACCCACACGGTCGATTGTTGTTTCGTTTCGGGCTCATACGCATAGATCCATGATTCGCCACCTGTGACGATCTTATAAACGTCTTTTGAAGCACCGCAATCGAATTTTTGCAACATTTCTTTGCACCAATCGACACGAGCCTTTTTTTGAGCGACTTTCAAATTGTGCGGGATCCAACGAGAACAAACTTTTTTTACGGCCAGGTGCTCATGCAGTATCGAATGTATGCTGGTGGAAGAAATTTCCAAGGATGTCTCTATCTCTCGGTATGTCGCATGTCGATCTTGCATTATGAGTTCACGCACGGCATCAATGTTCTCTGGCACAACAGCCGTTTTTGGACGACATTCCCGGAATTCGTCTTTGAGCGAGCTTCGGCCGCGATTAAATTGATTATACCAATTTTTCACAGTGCTATAGGATGGTGCTTCATCGCCACACAAAGATTTAAGTTCATCAATGCACTCTTGTCGTGATAATCCACGTCGAGAGTTGTGAAAAATGATGGCACGAAAATGTTCACGAGTTAATTCCATTTTATTCTATATTAATTTTTTCAAGTCACTGTAAACAACACAAGTAATGGTCGTATGTACGTCAAAGCGTTTTGAGTACGATTATGCTTAAAAATGACAAACTTTCCAATGGAAATGTCAGATTGCACTTGGCAGCACTCAGTGTTGCCAGGTCAAATATATATATAGCAGCCCTCGTATATATATATATTTTCTTTTTTTTTTTATAAAAATTATTTTAAATTCACAGAGCTTTTAGCAGCGTGTTATATGATATAAGAATGTGAAGAGCTTATTCGAAAAAAATTTTTAAAATCTAAGTAAAAAAAATAAGTACTATACATAACTTTACATAAAAATGTCATCGGCTCTGAATGGGATAAGCATTTAAAAAATTTTTAGTATTTCCTGAAAAATATCTTCAAAACATAAATATAATATAAAAAATTAATATTTTAAAAAATATAGTGCACAATATTATTTTTCTATGAAAAGTTCAGAGGCCCATAACGTATATATTTATTATATTTTTTTCTAATTGTTTAATTCTCTATCGCCCCTTATAATTGTTTTTTTTTTATTGTTCCAAATGATTTGAAAAATAAAGGAAGGCATAGTATTTTTACCACTATCTCAAAGGACATGGAACGATTTTGCTGATTTTCAATAGCAAAATTTTCGAAACTATGTCTGATCGATTGGGGTATTTAAATTTATGTCGCAGCGTAGTTGACAAAATGTCCATGGACCTTACGTCATCTTCTGGTGAGACGTTAGGACATGCCACCAATTTATTATTTTTATAAATACCACATTAATTTAAATTTTATTTAAAATTAATTAGTTCAAATCAAATGCAATCAAATTCAAGAGCGTTATAACCATCTAATGGTTTAAATATTAACGAAAATTTGTTATTATGATTAAACTATTTCTAAGAATAAATATAATTAACTCCCTAAAATCATATACATATTTTCTGCAGTGAACATAATATGATTGTTACGACCATAACGTGTGAGATCATACAATAATCTTGTGTTTTATCACTGTTCTACTAGATATTCCTTTAGAGGAACTTATAAATGAAAATCGATTTTAATATTTTATTTATTTTTGAATTGTGCTTTACCATAATGAAAACATTTTTTTTAATATAAGCTGCTTTTTTAAATATATGAATATTTTTTTTTAAAGATGACTTCTTATTAATTAAATGGAAGCATTTTTTGTTTCGTAGCTTCAAATAATTAATATTATTCTACTTTTTTTCATGTCTTGTTTGTTCTATAAGCCTATTTGTGGGTACTTTTGTTCCCTCAGGAAAAGCGTACGTAGAGAAAAAAACATAGTTGTGGTTTTACCACAACAACTATGTTATTGTTCTCTGTAACAATAAAATGATTGTGATGAATAAATAATACATGTTTTTAACAATACTTTAGTCACAAAAAACATAAAATGTGTTAAATTTCATTTTACGTAATCAAACAATTACTAAACACGAGCAGACAAAAATATGCTTTAAAAATATTGTGGTTACGCCACTGACTGAAATTTTATATTCTATCAGTTCAACAAATTGCTTCTAGTAAAATGAAAAAAATTATAATTATAGATAGCTACTTGCTAAATGGTGTAGTATTGCAGAGTAGTTTCTGCTCGGACTAAATGAAAACATTATCACTTTCTGATTTCCCATTGCGGTGTAGTGATTTTTTTGAATTATAAGCAAAAAAAAAAAAATCAGTCATTATTTTTATTTAATCTTAAAACCATTAAAAAATATTTTGTATGTTTTAGACACTGTATAAAAAACGGAAATAACAGCAACAACAATGACAACATTTTATATAAAATTGTACATAAAAAATAAGGCAACAAGTCTTAATTAGACAGACAGTAATTCAAATTGCAAAAGAAAAAAAATATTATTCTTCTTTTATTTAAACAGCAACAAACAACACAACATCTTGCACACCAATAAATGAAATGACTGAAAATGTAACTCAGCCCGTGAGTAACAACAAAATGACAAAAGTATGAAGATAACGCGACATAAATAAATGCTGACAGACATCAACAATGATGCAAGTGGTTAAAAAGCGTTAAAAGAGAAAAGCAAAAATAAAAATGAAATAGGAAATTGTAAAAGAAAATAAAACTATGCGAGCAGCTACTTTTTTTCTAAAAAAAAAAAAAAAAAAAGAAATTAAAATAAAATAAAAAAATAAAAATAATCAGTTTGTCTTTCACTTATTTATTTTGTTGCTCATAAAAAATTTGAGCTTAACACTTTTTTTTATCGACTTCTAACTACTTTGTTCTTTTATAATGGCGCTAATGTAAATTTTTTTCTTGAACACTCTGCACTAACTATAAGGTGACTTTTTTAGCTTTTGTTTGTCCGAAGAGAAAAACAATAATATTTTAGAAAATATTAATCATTGTGAAAAGAGCCATGATTTAAAAACTTACTTCTTTTTGAACTTCTTGTTAATACAAATTAATGTGTTCAAGAGAAATCCAATTAATATTTAAACGAATCGGTACTTAACTTCTATCACCTCCTTTAGAAATAACTTTTTGAAGTGTGTGTCAAGATAAAGTTTTGCACAATTAATAATAAGAAGCAAATGTTTTCTTATACAGCCGTTCTTTTTATGCTAGGAACACAACTGGGACGAACTACGAATTTTTGGTGGCGAATATTCGTCGTCAAAAATACAATACATTTCTGTATATGAAAATGCACATAATCATGACGTCGGACGAAATTCGTTATGCGCGGCGAACTTTGCAATAGAATTATTTCTATTTCATATGCCGGCGAACGGCGAAGAATTCAGTACAATGTGACCATGTTTCGCTTTAGATTCGAAGTATGACTGCATTCATACAAGCAAATTTTACTTTGACAAAGTTTTGTTAATTTTCTTTTAAACTTTGTTTGGTGTTCAGACACAAAAAGTTTTCTTTTACAAATTTTTGTTTTCTTCTCTTTGGTCGTTCCTTGTTTTTAGACGTTTTGTATGTGGTGCTTATATGTATATGTAAAAAATATAAAACTGTGTATAAGCAACGAAAGAAAACCAAAGCAACTTTGCGAGTACATCAAAGTCTGTACTGCTTATCATGCTTTCTCCCTCTCTCTCTCACATAAAATTAAAACTTTGCAAAGTAAAATTTGCCAGTGTGAATGGGGTATATTTTAGTAAATAAAGTTATTTTACTTAAAAAATTTATGTATTTTTACTTTGCAGCATTTATAATAAGTGTACAGATTATAAGTTTAATATAAAAATAGTTATTAGTTGTGTGTTTTGCTAATGTTTAATTTTTTAAATATTATTTTTTTTATGGCCACCTTAGCAGCTTACAAAAAGTAAACAACTTCAAAAATTATAACAGCAGTATTTTTGCGTCGTTATTGTGCTTCATACGATGTATTTACACAGCGAATTTTTGACGGCGTATTCGTCGTGTTAGATGAAATTCGTCGTTCGTCCTAGTTGTATTTCTAGCATTAATTGGTTTGATTTTCTTTGTTTTCATTTATGTCTGCATGATGATAAAAATATACACGAGTAGTTTTTATGATAAAATAAGTATCACACCCCACTATTTGCTGAGCTGTGGTTAGAAGATTTGTCACGGCTCTTCAATTTAACATAAGAGACATATCAGTTGTGATATGCCTTAATTTCTCGGATGAAATACATAACCTTAATAAAATACATAACCTCTATACATAAACGTTACTGTGCTTAATGACTCATAGTGTTCTTGATATCCTTAAGTTTGTTTTTTGTAAAGGGAGTAGCCAAAACAGTACTTATCCACACTGTATAACAACAAAGCTTTATTGACCATTATATTTGAAATAAATTTAATATTGCTATTAATAATGATGATAGATATGCTGATGTTTTATTCTATAGAAATCTTGTTTCAATAGAGGGGTTCTTTTAATTAACAAATGTTTATGATTCTTCAAAGGCAGCATTATTAGTTTTAGTTTATTAATTTTAGCAACCAAATGACTTATTAATACAAGAGAGATAATGATCATTAAATTTAAGTGAAGTTAAGTTCGCCAAATTGTTAATTGTTAGAATGAGAACAATTACATTACTTTAAGTTAATTGGGGTTCAAAAATACATACAACCCAGCAAAAAATTTCAGAAAAGGTAATCGAGTGTGGAATTAACATTTTTGGCGAAAGGTCTTCCAAACTGGATTACCAACCTAAAGATTTTAACAAGGCATGAGACTTTTATAATCAATTAGTGAGAATTGAATACATTAATTACGTATTTTACGTATTTTAAGGTATTCTCTTTTAACTTAAAGAACTAATTCAATTACTACTTCCTTTTTTGCGAACTAATTTAATGTGTTTTATAAGCGTGTAACAAAAAGGGCAATTACCAAAGTAAGTCATTATATGACATTATATTTTAACTGCATTTAAAATTGTAATAGCCAGTATAACTGAAAATGTAACTTTTTTGGATTACCAGTAAATTTGTTATTATTTTTTAATGATTCAGTAAACTTTTAATGGTTATTGAAATTATAATGGCATTAAAAGTGAAATTTCACTGACTACTGCCATCTTTTCATTAACCATTAAAAATTTAACTATTACTGCCTTTTTTCAAAATTAATATTGTTACAAATTAAATGGAATAATAATGGAATACTTACACATGCTGACCGCAGGTAAAAAAT
This sequence comes from Gymnosoma rotundatum, assembly GCA_916610165.2. Lineage (NCBI taxonomy): Eukaryota > Metazoa > Arthropoda > Insecta > Diptera > Tachinidae > Gymnosoma > Gymnosoma rotundatum. The sequence goes on from OU744340.1 coordinate 118,326,072, forward strand.
TGTAGTAAAATTATATGTGTTTTACATTCAGAAACGGAAATTTTTACGGGTAACGTTAACAACATTTAATTTTTAGTAATCAGTAAAATTTTACTGAAAATAAAAACTAAGTTGCAAGTTTAGTAAAAATTTATTGAATACAATAAGGTTTTCCTATAACCAGATACAATTTACTGATAATAAAAATAAAATTGCAGTATTTGTGAAAACTAATTTTTAATACAATTATACCGGTGCTGCAAAGTATCCATCTATGGACTTTCAGTCATAACTAAAAAAAAAATTAAATTTTATTAATTTAAAAGGCTACGGTTACAGATTTAAAAATATTAAAAATAAATCTCAACAATTAAAGGGTGTCTCTTACAGTTGACATTATTAAATATATATGAGTTTATATTTCAAACTGTTACAGACAGATGCACTACTATATTAGCTGAGCAAAATATTTTAAAATAAAGGGTGTCTCAGAAGACAGTCAATTACAATTTGTATAAAGCATATTTAACTATGTCCAGCATAACAGAAAGAATAAAACTAAAATTAGAGTGTCCCCGAAGTTGTGTTTATGTACAAAAATATTTATTCTTGTACAGAAATATAATATTACTACCTTTGTCAAGGTGGCAACTTTAAAAGCGTTTAATTGGAAATTGTATATTTTGACTTATGACAATCTTGCTAAAATGACATGTTTTAATTAATATAAATCTTTTGTTGTTTGTTAGATCTTAGCGAATTTTTTTATCATAAAATTCTTATTTTGACTTCTTTGAACGGGCTATTTAAAAAAGAGATTTGTTAAAAAAAAAAAAAAAATATGGCAATAACTTTTTAATTTCTAAATGACTTCAAACTTTACACAGCTTTAGTAGAGGTACAGTTGCGTTTTTAAAAGGTTTTTATTCCACTAAAAGCGAAAAGTTAGACCAAGGTAGAAACAAGTAAATTTAAAAGCTCAATATCTTTTTAATTATAGAAGATAAGCTATAATGTTTTTCAGGCCTTTACCAGAGCTATTGAATGAATTAAAATTGTTGTTTAATCACAATAGAAAAAATCATTTTTTACCCATTTTTTACTAAATTTCCCATTGTGTAACATATGTAATTTCTTATGTATGAAGCAATTTTCTTCTTCTTTCTAGAGCCATTTAAATGCGTCATAATCTAAATTTGCCACTGTGCGCTTAAAAAAGAACTGGAGTTGAGAGATAAATTCGGTCTTTAAAAAGTCAATTATCATTATTATTTTCTTATTGTCATTAAGAACTTTTTCGGTTGTTTAAAATATAACTGTGCACTAAAGTTTAATATAAAAAACGGGTGTGCTAAAATTATATTTGACAAGTTCTCTGTTTGCCTGTACGTGTTAAATTTAATTAAAATGTTTCAAAATTAATTGGTTTTATTGATTTCAACATACAACTACTACAACTATCTGTTTATAGAGCCCTTATAAATTAAAATCTTCTGTGAAATATTTAAAATTTTGTAATACTGACATATGAAATATTTTCTCGTCAAGCTTATTGCCCTTTCAAAATCATATCCTTTCATTTTGTTAGTGATAGAAAAAGTCATTAATTTTATATGAAAGTCTACATTGTCATTACTTTACTTATTTCCTGTATGTTTTTATAGAGTAGCTGTAGTGTCCACACAAATTCATACGTCCATTCAATTTGTTTTCTAAAAATAGATTAATTAACAGGAAAGAAACACAGTCCTTTTTATCTTCTGTGTTCATAAAACTAAACAAAAAAAAAACTTTTTTTAAATACTGTTATTTTCAACATGCGAACACACAACCACTTGCGATTTTTGACGTCCTATTAAGCATTTACTCTGACAATTCTCAGTTTTACTTTTAATATCTTTTGCTTTTTGTATGTCAACTTAATTTTTATTTTTTTTTGGTTTTGTTTAGTTCGAAAGGAAACATGACTGTATTAAAAACGAAAAAAAAAACACATTCCACAAGTATAAGTTTATGAAAGGCTGCCATTTTATTCACATTCTAGAGATGTGTGATAGTAAAAATCAAAACAGTTTGCTTAGAAAAGCGTAGTGGACCAGAAATTAAAGTACCACTTCTTCAGTGACTATTGCACACAGAAGTTTATATGGATAATGTGGACTCTTCTATATTTAAGATATTTTCGTGCATTTTTAAAGTGACAATATAAACCAAAATTTTTTAAAAAAATATAAATTTTTTAGCATTGCAAAAACGTTGTTTTTCTTATATTTTACGTATTATAGGACACTTTTACAACAACTAGTATAATAATTGAATATCATATACTGTGTGCATTTATAAAGGGTCCGCCAAATAACTTTTTTTTGAAAATGCTATAAAAAACGCAGTTGGCTTCAACTCCTGAACCAATTGGACTTTGTTTGGCGTCATACCAAGGTCTTCATGCAAAATACGTCTCAATGATGTCTCCGAAATGTTTAATTGTTGAGAACGACGGTGAATTAATGTTAATAGAGCTTCACGTACACTTTCTGCCACAGCAGCAATATTCTTGGGTGTACGCATTATTTTTGGCTTTTCACGTTTTGGTTTATCCATGAGGATGCCAGTTTCTTTCACTTTTTTCACAAGATGATGAACATACGGAGCTGACGGTGCTTCTCTTCTTCCAAAATCCGTACGAAATTTTCGCACACATTCTGCAACATTCCCATGATTTCAAAGTAATGTCGCAATATTTCCCAGCGTTGTTCAAGCGTACACACAACCATATTCGTTCAGCGGAAGGATAAAACTAATTATCTGTCAAATCAGACATGAGCTAAATGTTACCATTCACGAAGTAAGCACTAGTGGAAAAAAACATTAGATGGCGGACCCTTTGGCTAAAGCAACGGTTAGCAAAAATCAAGAGCAAATGTATTTGACGATTAACAAAGCGAAAGACAAAAAAGCTATGGGTTTTGTGTAGACTTGGTCAAACCAAATTAATAATGATATGTGTATTCCCCGTATTTTTATTTATAAAATTAGTTGGTTAAATAGATGCGAAGAATGCTAATGACGGATGTAGCGATCCAGAACATTCTAGTGACTTAATTTTTCATGTGTTAAAAAATTAATACAGCATTTGTTGATATTTTTTTTTTCTTAATAAATTTAGAAGTTAAATAAAAAACGAACTAAGCCCGAATTAAATAAATTCATTTGGAAACAAGAACTGAAATAAAATTATATTTTTTATTTTTTTTTAATTAAATAAATTTGTTTGTCAAAAGTTTTAGTGAACAGCTTATGAAATAACGCGAATTTATAACTTCCGATAGAAATATTTTGTTGTTCTTCCCAAAGTCATCTTTTATATTCAGTTTGCAATTTCGATTGTTTTATAAGTTTCTCATGCAGATTATTTGTTAATTATTTTTACTCTAGTTTTTTTAATTATAACAGATTTGAATTCTGGAACCAATTTACGACATTTGATATAAATTGCACAGTTATTTTGAATTAAACAACTTGTCCTCTGAACTTAAAAAACCGCCAGTTGGGAAACGAAGTTCATTCCTCAAAATAGTTCCTCCTTCCGATAAAATAAATTTTACGCACTTCAAGAATTTTTCTTTGAAAACTATATTGTTTTACATTTTATAATCTTCTGAAATTGTAATATAAATATGTCTTTTATCATAAGACCGCGTTGACTGGCTCGGACGTAGTCAGTCTTGAGGTCCAATTTTCAATGTGTTTCGGTGTTAAATCGCACGATTTTGGAAGCAAATTCACCGGTCCGAAAGGGGAAAGTATGCGTTTACCAAAAGTTTCCTTTATTAAAATAATTGTGGTACAAACTGTATGGCATGTAGCGCTGTCTTGTTGAAAATACAGCTTTTGAAAATCTGGGTTGTTTAATTGAGAAACGAATAAGTCAGTAATCATGGCTCTATAGCGTTCACCATTGACTGAAATGTTCTGAGCATCGTTTTCAAAAAAATTCGGATCTATAACTCCACCAGCCAAAAAAACTCATCAAACAGTATATTTTTCCAGATGTAACGGTGTTCTACATACATATTTTAATATGCCAGTTTTTTTTTTATTGATTTATCCACTCAGCCATAAGTGAGCTTCATCGCATAACAAAATTTGCTTATGAAACTATAAAAACTTTTTAAAATCTCCTTGAAAATCCCACCAGTAACGATCATGACTGTACCATACCATCATTTTCTTTATCCCCAGAACTGGGGGTTCATAATATTCCCAATACTGCATTTACACTATGCAATTTTTCACGAAACTAGCATGAAACTTTTGCTTGTTTGTGAAACAGAAGGAGTAAGCTATATGATATTGCTTGAGTTTTGAGAGGATGTTACTGTTGCTAATGTTTACTTTTAGATAACGCATAACGCTGTAGCTTAAATAGAAAATTGAGAAAAAAAAAATCCTCAAAAAATTGCATAGTGTAAATCTGGACTAAGTCAAAATTAATCTCTATAGACTTTCAGTAGACTGCTGTCTGAATTTTTTGCATTTTTACTGCAACATTTTCAAGTCTTTCACCAGAATTCTGTGCAAGAAATGTCTGCTGATGCCTTACTTTGTCAAGTAAAGTTTCCTCGCCGATGTTTGTGAATACACTGTGGCGTAGTCGGTAGCAAAAATGGTGTACTCGGTCGAAACAGAAGGCTTAAGAGTTTAAAAGTATGGTTTTTGATGACGCGACAAATCTCATATCCAAAACTGAGCAAATAATAATAACTTCACATTTTACTTTATATGTGCTGTTGCTCCTTTGATTATTGTAAGCTATGTAATTATCTATCTGTCTTTAACATAGATGTCAAAGCACAATGACATTTGAGGCCATGTGCAAAAATTAAGGAACATTAACATTATGTCACTACTTTTTTGTTACCTGCTATAACACCCATAAGATCCATATATACATATATGCAATATTAAGAAGCTTAAAAGCAAAATAGAAATGTAATAAAAGAGCGCAAAGATTGAAAAGGACGAAAAGGATTATATTTTATAATGAACAGTGACGTATTATAAAAACCAAAAATGATTGCATTCGCAAGTTGCATAAGTGATGTGCTTGTTAAGAAACGTGACATTATCAAATGCACTTAATGTGTGCTTGTGCTGGTAAATCTGTGCCGCAAACGAAGGCATGAAAAGTGTCAACAGCAGCTTTAAATGGAATATTTGATATGTGGCAAGGAATAAAACTTTACATTTACTATATATAAGCTAATGTTTTTTTTTTATTCTTTAAGTAAAAGTTTAACGACATGCCTGTTGCTTCATGTGCTTTGATAAGAAATTATATAATTGCAAAAAATTTCATTTATTTTTAAAAGTTTTTATTTTTATCAAAATTAACAAATTTTAAGCATGAAACTGATAGTTTATAGAAATGTTGCACAAAGGGCTCACAATGTAAAGGTAGATGTTTTTAATGTGTATATTATGTTAATTAAACCATACTTGGGATTTGTTCACTACCAATAACATTTCATTGGCATTGTTAGAAATAATGAGAATACAACCAATTTAATTACCATTCAATATTAATGATTTTTTTTTAATAAGGAGAAGTAGTACTTCAGGTATAACCTATTTAGTTATTTTTAGTAACCGTATTACATACTTTAGCAAAGGGATAGATTTAGGCCCCGATTATGGTTCACAACAGTTGTTATTTTGATGTTGTTAATTTTAAATTGTGATTATGGTTTACAACACTTTCCGGTAGTGGTGTAGTTTGGTGTAGTTTTATTTGTCTATCTCAATTGATTGTGTTTATCGTGGTTGTTACTGGTTGTCTTGCTGCCACGGCAAGTTAAAATTTAAAATGGACAAAATTTGTAAGTAAATATATTTTTGTTAATTGTAAATATCTATAACTACCATTTTTTAGAAAAATTATAAACAAAAAGCAAATGGAAATGCTGGTAGAGCTGACGACGCAAAATCCTGATACTGGCCGTGGCAAGCCCTCATTTTGATGTAATAAAATGCAGTTAAATGACAAATGGGATCAGTTTACCACAAAATTAAATAGCATGGGTCCACCTATTTGAAATGCGAAAGAATGGCAAAGAGTACGTAAATAATTAATTCATTTTATAGAATTATGTAAAATAATGTATTATTTTTTTATAGGACTCACTATAAGGCAAGTTTTTAAAGAAAGTTAGCTGCCGGTCAAGTTAGAGCCGGTCAAAAACGCTCTGGTTTGAGCAGTTGTGTGAAAGCTCGCATTGTCATGCTGAACAATGATTCGTCTTCTCTTGTTGGTTTTTCAAATTCGCCGATGACTTCAGGCAAACAAATTGTAGTGTACCACTCAGAAGTGACCGTCCTACGTTGCTCAAGCGGAACAGTCGCCACATGACGAGTTTTGCCGAAGAAACAGGCGACCATTTGCTTTGAAGTGCTTCTTCCGCGAACAACTTTCGTTGGATTTTGCTCGTCTTTGAAGACCCACACAGTCGATTGTTGTTTCGTTTCGGGCTCATACGCATAAATCCATGATTCGTCACCTGTGACGATCTTATAAACGTCTTTTGAAGCACCGCAATCGTACTTTGGCAACATTTCTTTGCACCAATCGACACGAGCCTTTTTTTGAGCGACTTTCAAATTGTGCGGGATCCAACGAGAATAAACCTTTTTTACGGCCGGGAGTTCATGCAGTATCGAATGTATGCTGGTGGAAGAAATGTCCAAGGATGTCTCTATCTCTCGGTATGTCGCATGTCGATCTTGCATTATGAGTTCACGCACGGCATCAATGTTCTCTGGCACAACAGCCGTTTTTGGACGACCTTCACGGAATTCGTATTTGAGCGAGCTTCGGCCACGATTAAATTCATTATACCAATTTTTCACAGTGCTATAGGATGGTGCTTCATCGCCATACAAAGATTTAAGTTTATCAATGCACTCTTGTCGTGATAATCCACGTCGAAAGTTGTGAAAAATGATGGCACGAAAATGTTCATGAGTTAATTCCATTTTTTTCTATATAAATTTTTTCAAGTCACTGTAAACAACACAAATAATGGCCGTACGTCAAAACGTTTTGAGTACGATTATGCTTAAAAATGACAAACTTTCCAATGGAAATGTCAGATCGCACTTGGCAGCACTCAGTGTTGCCAGGCCAGAAATATATATAGCACCCCTCGTATATACATCTATTAATCGTTAAATAAATATGTTTGGTTTTTAATAAAAAAAAAGTTTTGTTTATTTTTAATTGCAATAATTATTTTAAATTAGGTTTAAATACGTGCGCGTATTTGCTTAATTGTTTTATTTTTGCCAGTTTTTTATATGAAGAGATGTAATTTTATGGATAATGTATGCCCCAATGAAATACAACCCTGCGACATACTCAACATGTTGTAAACCATAATCGAAACGAATATAAATGTTTTGTTGTAGCCGAGAAAACACAACATTTAAGTGTTGTGAACCATAACCGGGGCCTTAATTATTTTACTTCGCCGGCGACTATGCTATGAAGAAGCACTGACGAAGGAGGCTGCATGTTTTAATGTTAATTCTGAATGTTAATTTATACCATTTATGGCGCAAGGGTCAACGTGCATTCCACCTTAAATACAGCAGCCTGTTTGAATTTAAATAAAATAGAACACAATTGAACAATAAGTAATTGTTCTTTAAGGTGTTTTTTTAGAGTCAAGGGCAAGGAGTAACATTAAATAATGGCAATGCTTTGAAACCATTTAATCATTGGTTAATATTAATTAGTTTGTTTTAACTAATAATGATTAATAATACATTAAAAAGCATTAAAACTAGTGATAATAATGGTAATGCTAAAAAATTTGCAATTAATTAGTTCATCTAATGAAATGCTCTCATTTATAATTAAAATGAAATTTTTCTGCTTATATATTATTGCCATACACGAACACACTGCATTAAATTTAAACTGCATTCATAATTGAAGAAACTAGTTATTTTTTTTAACAATAAAACTAAGTTTGCATTACCAAAATATTTTTACTGCTTACTGAAAAATAAATCAGTTTTGCCCTTTTTTGCAAATAGCTTTTTTACAAATATGAAAAGTCAATAGAAAAATTGACTTGAACATAATAACCACATTAAAAAAGGAGTCCTGAAATGACCTTGTTTAGTAATATGTGTCGTGAATAATTTATGTACATAACGGAAATTTTTTTTACTGCTTATGTAAGTAAATTTTAGTAAAATTTACTTGTAGTTAAAATTAAATTACAATTAAAAATTTCCTGATTATTATTTTTATGTAATCAGCAAATGTTTACTAGTAATGAAAAAGCAAATGTTTACTAGTAATGAAAATTAATTGCAGCTCTAGTTAAAATTATTTTTATTGCGCTTTTACTGGCCATTCATGATAATTGCCATATTTGCTTATTTTTAAGCTGCTTCAACTAAACTAGGTTTTTTTTGGAAATCTTACTCATATCGAATAAGTTGAATTTTTATAAATCCCGTTAAATTTTTATAAATAAAACTGCTAAGGATTTTACTCATGCAAAACGTGATATGAACCATATACGGATCACCCGTTTTTAGTAATTTTAGTGGTGTAAAAATCGTGTCAGAGGTTGTATTTACCTGTTCGTAAATAATGTCTTTGTTCCTGTTTTGTAAATTTCCATGTTTTCAAGAATGTCTAGTCTTCGTACTTTTTTACTTGGGTGTAATACTGTCATACATTCATCTATTTCCCTTGGTTCGTGTCCATGTGTGTTAAGGTGTATTGTGAAATTGGAGTCTTCCCTTTTCCTTTTGTATGATCGTATGTGTTCTGTAAACCTTGTTTTTAATGTTCGTCCAGTTTGTCCGATGTATGTATGGTTGCAGATGCAAGCAAATCTGTATACTCCGCTGGTGCTAAATTTAACGGTTGTTTCTGTGGATGTCCTGAGATTGTTGCGTAGAGTGTTGCTCGTTTTTAGTGTTGTGTGTAAACCTTCTTTCTGGTAAGGGTTAGTTAATCTTTATATTTCTGGTCCTGTGTAAGTAAAGATGTGTCGTCGTGTTGTATCGATTGTTTCTTTGTGTTCTTTCTTCTCGTTTTTGTTGTTGTATTGTCTGAGTAGTTTGTTGATGGTTGTGTGGTTGTAACCATTATTTTTAGCTATAGTGTAAATTGTATCGAGTTCTTTGTTGTATTTATCGGGAGCGAGTGAGACTATTTTAAGTCTGTGAATCATATGTCTAAATGCTGCAAGTTTATGTTGAGTAGGATGGTTTGAGGAGCTTTGGTAGCGGGGACATACTCCTTGTAAATATTGAATGTCTGCCTGCTGTTGTTTACAAGATAATGACAAATATATGAAAATAACGTTTTAGTGAGGACATATTTAACTTTTTTTTTTGTATGCTTACTGTTATAGCGAACATAGCGTAACATATTCAATGTAAATTTTAAATGTCTGCTTAGAATTGTTTAAAAGATAAGGATATATACACAAAATAGCATCACTATTTTGACACCCTTTAATTTCTAAAAATTATTGCTTACACTTGTTTATAAAGCGAACAAATTTGTACATAATCTATGTAAATTCTGCCTACTAGGTTAAAAAAAGCGACTTAAGGTTAAAATAGCATAACAATAGGAACACCTTTTATATTTTAGTTTTATTTTAAATTTTTTGTGCTTGTTCTAATAGTGGACATAAAGATATTTAAATTTGACGTGTCTGCATAATGCGGTTCCAAAACTAGGCCACGTAAGCGAAAATCACCTTACTATTGGGATACCCTTTAATTAAAAGTTTTCACGTTTTATATACTATTTATAAACTTGACATGTGCGCTTATTACAGTTCAAAAAAAAAATATTTTTGGGAATATCATTTCACTTTCGGAACACCCTTTATAGTCTTGTATTTGATGTTATAGCGGAAACAATTTGCAAATTTGAAAAAAATATCCTTAAGCCTTTTGTTCAATTTTAATTATTAAATATTATTAAAGTGTTGCGGAAATTATTTAGTTTGTGGAAAATAAACAATAAATTTCATTTAATTTTTTACCACATAAGTTTTAATGGCCACAATTTGTAAATAATAAAATATGTTTTCTTTGCAATGAACAATTATAAAATTTCCATATTTATTTATTAATTTATTTACAGGTCAAATGAAACATTTCAACGGTAAACGAAACATATCGCCATTGTATTCATTAAAAATAATAAATAATAAATAAAATAAAGTAGACACATTTTAAAATTGTTCAACAAATTAAAATTAAAAACGAAAAAAATATATAAAAAAATTAATAGTAAAAAATAAAAAACACAGATTTTTAGTGGAAATTTTTAATGGAAATTTAAAATCATCAAACTAATTAAATACCTTATATTATTAACTCTGGCATTTAAACACAAGAGGAATAACCATTCGAGTATTTTAGATGCAGCAAAAGAAACATTTAAAAAAAATTATACTTTAACTTGTAAAAGCATCCCTTACTATACCAAACACAATCTTCAAAGCCGTTTGGTTTCTTTTATTAAAGTTTATTTCATTAACTTTATTGCCAGCATCATCATTGTGTTTTGAGAGGCTTATTAAATATCATAACTTCTAGGAAGTCTTTACACCTGAAAAATACCACATATCAAAGGATTTTGTAAGCTGGTAAGTATGGTCATAATGAAAAACATAATTATAATTATTATAATCTATAATTGAAAGAAAAATAATTAATAAATATATTCGCATGCAAAAAACAAAGACATGATTGTAGAATATAGTTGCAAGAACAACATTAAGTTCTCTGTGATAATATATTTTTGTGTCCAACAAATAATAGTTGAATTTATTGTATCAATTTTAGCGATAAACATATCGTGGTTAACATTTTATAGTTAAGTGAATTTTTGACCAGATCTAAACCAACTTCAACCAAAATATTATTATCTTTTGTATTCGATTTCTTTTAATACTTACATTATTTTAAAATTTTTGTTTTTTGTCACCGCCTACAAAAGGGGCGGGTGCATATGGAATTTAAGGGTCTCCTTGGTCCAAGTTGGGGTTTTTGAACTTTCGCTGACTTTTAAAATTGAATTTGCTTAAGAAAAGTATGGAAAACTTTAAAAGTAGGATTTGTTTTTCTAAAAGGAACCTTTTTCTCGTTGGTTCGGTTTTTTATTTTTAAGCTTTGACAACATATGACCATAACACATATTTATGCCTAGTTCCATTGATTAAGATGAGTTCAATAATATTTTAGATCCAAAATAAACAAAAAAAAACAAAAGTAATGTCCGGCTAGATTGCCAAAGTATCCCTTTGTGAGAAGTGCTGATTTTTATAACAGTAAATTCAAAAGTACGCCCTACAAAGTAATGGGCTTCAAATTCTCATTGGTCATCTAAAGCCTTTGCAAGCCTCATTCCAGCAAGAACAAATAGACGGCAAGGCCGAAGTCCCTAAATTATAAAGGTAGCAATTAAAAATTTTAATATAGGCTTTCTACCAAAAGTGAAAGGTTTGAAGATTTCTTATTTATTTTTACTTTTTATAAATTTGAAAGAAATAGTTAAAAAAAAAGAATTAAAAATAAATGCAATGCAAAGCAGTTTGAATAATTCCACACCTTTTCATGAATTTTTTTTTTAAATTTTGATATTTTATAAATAAATGTAAAATAACTACCGAAATTTAAAAATATTACTTTTCATATTATTCTTGTAGGGAACCACTATTTCTTGTGAAATAAATTTAAATATTCATTCATTCAGCCTTGATTAACAGACTGGTTAATTCACAAATTTTGTATAGAAATTTGCTTAATCAAATCAAAATTAATTATTAACAAGTAAGAGTGCTATATTCGGCTATGCCGTATCTTATACACCCTTTATTATCTATGTAAATCTAGTTTAGTGAAGTAATTCCAATCAAAAAAGCAAATATTGGGATGAAAGAGAATTAAAAAATAAAAAAAATTTTTGGTACTGCATATATATAATTTTGCATAAAAATTACATCAGCTCTTAAAAAAAATTTAGTATTTTCTTAAAGATCTCTTCAGAAACTTTTAAATGATACCCATATTGATATTAAAAAAAAAAATTGAAAATTTCAGAGCACCGTAACTCGGAAAATATGGGCGAGCGCCAACTTTTTTACTTGATATTTTTCTTTATTATTTTTTAATTCTCTATCGTCCCATATATTTATTTCTTTGATTAGAGTTACTTTATTGTTCCAAATGACATGAACAAATTAAGGGAAGGCGTGGTGTTTTGCCTGCTAATAGAAGGGCATGGACCGATCATGCTTTTTTCCAAAAGCACCTCTTTCGACACTATATATTAACGTATTTGTTTTTGACATATTTTCTTGTGTCATTTCAACACTAACACAGACGTTCAGAAGGACATCGCTCAATCGAGTTCGCTTTGCATAAGAAATGAGAAAATATATACTTTATGGGGTTGGAAATAGATATTGTAGAAATTACTAACGGATTGCAAACTTTTAGTGGTGAAGGGTATAATGAATGTGGTCTAAACAAATGTGGTTGTGTATGCGCTTAAACAACGTTGGGAAATATTGCGACATTATGACGCCAATTTTGCCAAAAAATCATCTTTTCATATGAAGCTTATTTTGATCTTGGCGGGTATGTAAACAAGCAAAATTGTCGTATTTGGGCCGCAGAATACCGGCATGCATACATTGAAAAGCCGGTACACCCAAAACTAGTCACTGTTTGTTGCGGATTTTGATCCAGAGGCATAATTGGGACATTTATCTTCGAAAATGAGGAGTGGCCGTTACAGTCAATGGCGATCGTTATCGGGCCATGTTTAAAAATTGTTTTTCACAAAACTTAAAGAGGAGAATATTAGCAACATTTGGTTTCCAGAGGACGGCGCTACGTGCCACACAGGCTTTACTGTTTTGTTGTTGGCGGACCCTTTATTTATTATGTAGTTGAAAACATTAAAATGATTATTTTATTAACTTTATTTAAATAATTAAAATATAATATTATCAGCTTTTGTGATTTTACACTATGACTCTAGCAAATACTTTATGATTTGCTACAAAAAAAAACTCATGTTCAAACTTATCGTGTTGCAAAAAATGACCCAGTTATTTACAATGTCAAAACGTTTAAAAATATCTAAACAAATATTTCAAAAATTTCCTTTGAAACGTATTTATTGCATGACGTCGATTTCATAAAAAAGCAGTTTTTTTTTAATGTATTATTTAGGGTTTAACAATAAGATACTTCCTCCCTTTGTTATATTGCTTGCATTTAATAAATGTATTTGTACCTTTTTTTTATAAACAAAACATGCAATGTCAACACAATAATGATACAATTATTATTGTAGAATGTAATTAATTATATTTTTACAGTCATTGAGGGGAAATGTCGACAGAATTGGCAACTTCTAGGTCACTATCAAAATCTCTATAAAACAAAAAAAAAAAAAAAAACAAACAAAAAAAAAATAGAAAGGTTGTTCTGTTTGTATTTTTCAGGGGTTCCGTAGCCAAAGGGTAAAAACGTTTAACTTCTGTTTTTGACACAACATTCGTCCGTCTGCCTTTTTGTCACAGACATCTTTTTCTGGAACTGGTATAGATAGAATTTTGAAATATTCAAGGAAGGTGTAACACTGTACAACAGTTGTAGGCAGATATTTGAATTTTTAAGAGGGCCTGCAGCGCTATGGCGACTATAACGACAAGTATAAAAAATAAAAATTATTGAGTGTCTCCTACATGATTTCCTTTTGAATTCTATTAAATTGGAAGAACTAAAACATAACAATAAGATAGGATGGCCTACGTATAGTGAGGATTTCTATGGTTGTGAGTTCAATTCACACTTAGCGGCTTAGTACTTGGTATTTGATTTTTAAATTTTAATTTAGTTTCTCAAATAACAAACCTCTCTAAGGTTCAGTTTCTGTATTATAAGCGAGCGACTCGTCTAGAAACTTTGTATAGGAATCACTGAAAAAATTGAGTGCTTTTCATACAAATTTTCTAGACGAGTCGCTTGCTTGTATTACAGAAACAGCACATAAGTCTTTATTAATTTTATAAAATTAAATTGCATACACTTGACTTAGGCTAATAATTTCATTTATTTCTTTCCACAGAACTTGTGTGATTTCATTAAAGTTTCACTTGATTTTAAAGGAGTCACAGGCGATATTTAAAGTTGAATTCGGTACATGCCGGCTTCAGACAAAGGCCACAATAGGGATTCATCTAAAGGAATCAGAAGTGTTTCAATAAATTTAGCTGTTTTCTGATAAAATTTGGAAGCTTCAGATTCATCTTCCAGGAAAAAAACGAATCTATTTAAACTAAATTAATTTCTCCAATGTATTAGTAATTTTCCAATTAAAGTGTTTTGTCTTTTTCAGATCCTGTGGAAACTAAGACTGTTTAAAATATGAAATAATTGAAATTGTAATAATTTAATTTTTTTTGGAAGTACTGTTTAAGTTTGTTAAACAACAGACATTTCAAATCTATACACAAACTACCTCTGTGTTCGACTTTTTGCTAAATACAGTCATATAGCTTGCAACTACAAATTTTACTTTTAAGCGATTTAAAACCTGTAGATTTGTTGAATATGAAAAGATCTGGCAGTTTTTTCTAGCTATTGCTTATATATTTGGATTTGTTTGTGTTCTTCTATTAAAAAAATGATGCAACAATAAATAAGAAAAATCTTCGTGTTGTTTATAAATGTATTTTTAATAGGATATTTGCATTATAGAGAATTTTAGTAAAAATTTTTTTGGCTATTGAAACTCCTGATAGATATTTTATGCTTTAGTTTTGGAAAGATATTAAATGTAGTTTTGCAACAATATTATTAATAACTAATATTATCGCCAGAAATTGAATTTAGCGTTTCTCAAAATACAAAATTCAATATCAAATACAAAAATATAAAAACTCTTTGTTGCTAACACTTTTAAAAGAAAAGATTTTATTATGATTTAAAATTTTTTCTTTCATTAAACAATTTCCTGAGTGTTAATTCCCCACTAATAAAAAGCATATAAATTATTCTAGTTAAAATTTACTAACTTTTGTCGACGCACCGGAAAAGAGTACTTAAAAACTATTTTTCAATATAAGTACATTTAAAGGTGGGTTTGTACACTCATAAAAAATATAAAAAAAAAATTGAATAATAAAATAAAACGGTTCATAAAATCGATATGAGTTGTAAGCAAAAGAGTTTTTACTTAGTTTTAATGATGCAAATTTGCAAAAAGTGGTAGAAAGCTAAAGAGAAATTTATGTTTTTCTTAAACATAAATAATAATAAAAATAGTGATTTTCTTTAAGTTAAAAAGTGGTCGATAAATAAAAAAAAGTAGAAAGTATGCAGTTGATTGGAAAACAGTATTCACGTAGCTTTAACTTTTATTAAAATTAAAACAAAGTTTAAAGAGTTTACAGAGAGGGTGGAACACAAAAAAAAAATTAATAATGACTGTGTAGAAATGTAAAATTAAAAAAAAAAATTTAAATAACGTAGGCGAACATAAGCGATATCGGTAAAGTTATTCGCTTAAGATAAGGATTTGATAATGATATCATGGGCGAACCTTTGTGAACGAAGGATTTGCAGCTACAAAAAAAGCGACGGCTGAGATTGATACGAAAAGTTTACCTGAAGTTGGCAGACCATATTAGATTGGAATTTGAATAAACTTTTAATTGATTCAATTAAATATTTAATTGATAACTTAATAAATAAATTATAATTAATTGAATCAATTGATATAATATTAAAAAAGAAGAAGACAATTTTTGAATTAAAAAAATAATTGAATCAATTAATAATTTAATTAAGTTTCAATCTTAAAACAAATAAAACATTTAATAGGTGTAAAAACTTTTTTATGTGAAGCAAAAAATTGATATCAATCGTTCTTAAATTGTTTCTTAGACTACTGACGAGTCAGTGAATTATGAGACTGATTTACATACAAAGGGATCAGTACCACCCTACATGGAATAAAAATTTACATTTTTGTTTGTTTGTACTTTTTGCTATAGCGGAAATACTTTTACGTAAATTTTTATCTCTCTGCCTATCGGAGTTTAATAAAATACAATATCCCTTTACTTTTAAAACTCCCTTTAATTTTAAGTTTTTGTATTTTTTAGCGGCTGTAGTAATACACCATCTTCGAAAATTTCAAGGTTACTCTTAAAACAATTTAAATTTTTTTGTAACGGAACGGTTACACCTCCATAGTTATTTTATACAAGAAGCTATTAAAATAATTTATTTTTTTTTTTTAAATTTTATAGGACTGCATCATACTCGGGTTGTTTACATTATCACTAAAATTTCATTGGCATTTTTTCAAATAATAAGAATAAAAGAAATTTAACTGTCATTTCATGCTAATGATTTTATTTTAATTATAAATGTTTTTATTAATGGTAATGATATTTTTATTACGTATTACAATTAAATAAAAAATAATTGTCTTATGAAATGCAAATTTTTGATCGCAGAAAATTAAAAAATAATGCATAAAATAAATGAATCTTAACCCCCTTGTAGATAGAGCTTTATTTGATAATTTTAATAGTTTATTAATTATAAGTGAGATGGGTGTAAAACTTGTCATCTGAAATTACAAGTTACACCCCAGCTAGGAGATCTTATTATTTACGCAAAAACAAAAATATATTCCCATAGTGCCACATTTTTCAAAGAAGTTAGAAAATATATATCTTCATATTTTTTTAATCAAAATGCCTTTTTTAAATAATACTCTACTATACTTTAAGATGTGTATTTAGTGTAAAAAGACAAGAAATGCATTCATTAATGATAATGATTTGAAATCTTTTAATCATTAGGCAATGCTAATGATTTTATTTTTTTAATAATTATCAATAAAACCTTTTCATTAAAAAGTATTACCACTAGTGAAAATAATGCTAATACTAAAAACATCATTTGCATTATTTATCATTCAATGCCAATTAAATCGTCAATTAATTAATCCACCTAGTTAATTACTCTTTACAGAGTGCATCATATAATAGAAGTCAAAATAGGAATTAAAAATTATAAATTATACTAACAAAAATTTAATTTTCATAAAAAATTTTCATTTCAAATTATCCCGATTAAAAAAATTACCGATATGGATTATTGAGGGTCAAAGAACATCTTGATAGCCATTTCGTTATCGCTTACTTAACTCTTCAGGAAACTATTGACAAGCATTTTAAATAAAGTAAAGAATTTTGTCCAAACAATAAAGCAAAGACAAAAATCAAAGTTTAAGCAAAAACAATAACAACCAACAGTAATTCTATTTTTCTCTCTCCACTGTATACGGCTGACTTTTTTCGGCTTTTTATACAGTTGAAAGAGGATGAAAATAAAATATCAAAAAACACTACGATAATTTATTTCTATGCACAGGCACTTTGCAAATTATTTAATTAAAAACACGGGATTATTTTTTAAAATATTTAATTTTCATAAAAAACTTCGTGCTATTTTTAAAATTATCCTGATTAAATTAATTACCGAACATGTACTAACAAATGTTTTTGTTGCAGCAACACTTTTATAAAAAAGTACGAGTTGCTAAAAATTCCTAAACCTATAGTTGCATATTGCTTTCTTGGCTGATATCAGAGCAATAACGCTAAATTGTTTTAAATTTTTTTTTTTTAAATAAAAATTAGGAAATATGGTTTCTAAAAACTGCAATTATAAAAAGGACTGCGTGTTTTTTAAAGCATTAAAAATAATTTATTTAATCTATTAGCTGAGAGTACTTTTGGCTATTTTAGAAAACATGCAAAAAACTTCAATTAATAAAAATAATTTAGCAAATTGAAATAGTTTCAAAATTGTAGACGTGATTAAATTGGTCGCTTTTAATTTTTAAATTTAAATATTTAGTAATGATTTACAAAAATTATTTTAAAAATTTTGCTTTATTATGGTTAGTTAATCTTAATTTAGTTTTGTTATGGCTGCAAGGCTTTTTACAGCACAATAAGTCCTTTAGCTACTTACCTTCATGCTTTCACTATTTATAGTAACAACTTTTACATTATAATGCATTTCAATAAACGGTGCTCTTAAAATAGTACAAGATTTAAATTTGGAGGTTGTAGAGTATTTACAGACATAAGAACAAAAAACTTTTGGACAGCTGGCTGGCTGGGAGAACAGCGTTTTACCATGATGATGGGTCATCCAAAAAGTGTCTGCGTTGCGTTAAAATTTTCTTAAATGAGTTGGCCAAGCATTGCCTTTGACTGGTGCCTTTATTGTGACATCACAAAGTAGTTGTTTCTATCTTAACTCGATATACGGAAAAATAGGGTGCAGAATTGAAAATGAAAAATATCTTTATTAGATAGAAGCCCCAACGAAATCTAAAAAAAAACTAATTATCTTTCAAATTTAATTTATGTTGTTGCCATTGATTTGGAAATTACCCCTTTTTTTAATGGCTTATAGTCGAAGTAGTGCAAAAAATATTTATTTTATGATTAAAAAATATATCTGTGATTTTGAATATCAGTCACACTTATGTAAACTGTTGAGAGAAAATTGTAAAACTCGTATGTACAAGCGAACAGCATTCTAATGACCTTATAAATCAATGAAGAAACAACAATGTTAAAACAATATTTTGTTTACTTTTTCACACAAATCATGAGTAAATTTTGTTTCACCTTTTCGGTTCAAAAATTCTTATTGCATTTCAAATAAATGAATAAGGACATTTCACTTTTCTCAATGCAACTTAGTACGCTGTGTGGTTTTATAAAGTTAAAAATATTTCTACTGTTGCTACATAATTGTAAAAATGCTATCGAAAGGATATTTAAAAATGTTGCTTTTTTAACTGTTTCACCTGCAAGGTTTTTAGGTTATATTTTGTTTTTGGGGAGGAGACCTTACTAAAATATATATTTCAAATATAAAAATATTTACAAAAACACATCCAAAGTACTTTGACTACTGAACTATTTATTTATTTAAAATTGCAAACAAAATTTTTTCCTGATGCAAAAAATAACACAAAAAATATATTTTCTTTCGGTTTGTTGGCTTTAAAGGGATAAATTAATTTGCTAGTAAGTTCGCATGTTTTTTTTTTTGCTTTAAAATCTTAATTTCCTTCGTTTTAAGAACTTGTTTTCCAGCACATTCTCGCTTTGCCAATAACCCATTTTATTTTGCCTTATTATTCTACTCGAGTAAATAAACCACAAATAAAATTTTGATGCATGTAATAACATAACAGGTGGTGCAAAAGTAATTTTATGTTATAATGTTAATTGTTAACAATTTGTTAGGAATAAATAAAAATATAATTTTTATGAAAAAATATTTAAGTATAATAAAAGAACATTTGTGCTCGTTCAACGGCATTTTGAATTGTTGCTCTGGCCTATAAATTGACGAATGCTTTTTGATACAATTTTTTCTGACTTGCAAAAAATAGCCCTAAAATTTGTCAAATGAGAAATGACAATAATTCTATGTTCTTCAGAAGTGCCTCGCTATCATACATGGGAGTAATTAATTAGATAGACTTAGTTGTGGATTTCATTAGCATTAATTATAATAATTTATATTGCTAATGATTTTTTAGCATTATCATTATTTTCACTACTAGTAATGCTTTTTAATGAAAACGTTTCATTGATAATTAGTTAAAACCCAAAATCATTACCATTGACTAATGATGAAATGGTTTGAAATAATTATCATCATTGTGTCATTTAAACAATTATTAGTAATTAAACGATTTCATTAATATTAATTTGCCACCAATAACAACAATTATAATTAATCCATTAGCATTAAATGGTAATTGCCATTATTTCAAACAATGCTAATAAAATTTCAATGGTAATGAATAAATTCCAAGTCTGTTCGCTATATTTATAAGTTTAACCCAATTTTCTATCTTTCCTGCAAAATAAATGACAAAGCACAATTTTATGCTACGTAATTCGCAGAAACTAATTAACGCACATGACATACGTGCCATTCTATACAAGAAAATTCTTAAATTTATTACCTTATTTTTAAAAATAAAAAGATAGATAAAATGCTAAGAAGAACAATTTAATATTTTAACAAAGGCAAACGTTGTGGGTGTTGTTTTAAAAAATAATCTTTGTTAAATTGAAGTGTGCGTTTACTGTTTCTAAGGCACTAAAGGAGAAAATTGTTTAAAATTGTTGTTCACACGCTAATAAATTTAAGCTCAATTTCATCTGTTTTCTGTCTATATTCGTAGACAAATTTTTAAATTGCTAAATTAATTTATTGTTGTTATAAAAATATCAAATTAATGGTTCTAAAATATTAATTCGATATGATTTCATTAATATCAGTAAATATAAATTATTAAATACTTAAAATGTTAATAAAAATTAAACTAAAATGTTAAATTTATAACAGGTTTTAATATAATTATTCTAATGAATATTTATTTAAAATTTTAAGTTAAATGCACTGACGGCACTTGTACTATTGTTAAGAAATATATATTGTTACGTTTTTCCCTTTTAGAACAAACGTACGGATTCTTTTGATTGCAAATACCACTGTGGCTCATTATCAATTCTGTATTCTTACTTTGTGGCTTTATCTGACTCTACTTCTTGATCCTACGTCTTGTGAATCCTACGTTCTCGTATTTACTAAACATGCGTAACACGCTACATTTTACTGTATTACTCTGGCGAGACATGAACTACTCGATGCCTTGTTTAGTAACCTTAATCATCACAGACAACTCCACTACGCCTTTTATGCAAGCCAGTCATTCCCTTTCAATTCTAACAGCCACAACACAAGTCTGCCATATACTGTACTTATGCTGTTGCACTTCCCTGCGCTAACCGCTACCGTTCTTACTTTTTATACCCTTCATCACAAAAAGTGGAAAAAGGTTATAACTAAGTTTGTCATTCCGTGTGTAATTTCTACAATATACATTTCCGACCCCATAAAGTATATATATATTCTGACTTCTTTTGCATAGCGAAATCGATTGAGCGATGTACATCTGTCCGTCCGTGTTAGTGTTGAAATCAAGTTTGCCAAGGCTAAGACTACAAAAATCTACAAAAATCATGACTTCGTTTATAAGTTGCGTGAATTGGTAACAGATTTTTAAAGTAAATGTTAATACATTAGTAGCGTTGTTAAAGCGTCAATTTATTCATAAAGATTTGCCAGAGAGTTCTGTTCATAAATGTATCAGTTTGTTTGATTGTCATGGCAAAACAATTCATGTTTTGGAATTTGAGATATATAAAAATAATTAGCTGTCAAACTACACTCACGAATTTCTGATATCTTTCTTAAATCGTTTGAGACGATTCACTCCTTGCAGCTTTGACATCCATTAATGTGCTTTTCTAGGCAAAATTTTTTAAATATCTACTGGCATATTCATAGAAAATAAAATAAAATTGAAATTTGTTTAATGACAGATTTTTCATACAAATTTGTCCCAAAATACATTTCGAATTTATTTCAATATTTAATGATTACGGCAGCTTAAGTTAAAATGTTTTTATTCTTTAAAATAACTATTTTATTAAAATATTTAACGGAAATTGGTTTTTATATGCCAATTTTATTACTGTTCAGAAGAACATTGCCCTGAAGTTCTGAGGTTAGTTCTTGATATTATATTTTTTAATTTGAAATTATTTTTTTATGAGTATTATAGCAAAGAAAAGTTAAAGAAAGCTTAGATTCAGCAAAAAGAAATTTTAACTATTTTTGTAAATAAACAATTTCAAAACCGCTGGGTAGCAATGATATATTCCCCATTTTAAATACACCTTGTAATAATGCGTGTTTACAGTTACATTTATAAAATACAAATTGAGGTTAAGACAATGTAATTTTATTTATTTTGTATTCTTTTAATTTTCAATGCACTTTTTAATGCTTTTTTCATCGTAAATTTATTTGTATTTATTTGTTTGAAAAAAATCTAGCACAACAACATTAATGCGTTGTAAATTAAAGTGCTTGTGAGAAAGATTCATTATTACAGATTCATAATATAAATAAGTTACCAATAATCAATAATTATAAAATTTGTGACGTAATACAAAGATAGAATTACCCGAGATAGTTAAAAATAAAAGAAAGAAAATTAAAAAGAGAAATAAAATTAGCCTAATATTTAAGAAGTTCATTTCAAAATCTGTTTACTTTGTTGATAATTTAAATTTGAGGTGTCGACTGGTTCCAAAGACTGGTACTATAGATGAAAAAAATGACGTTGTGAAAAGGCACTTTAATATTTTTGTTGCATTAATCTGTTTTTTCGCACAGATCTTCTAAATCTTAACACGTTGAAAAGATAAACTGTTTGCTGAGTTGTCGATTAATCATCCGATTAATTTGGTACAAAAATCGAGAAATTATTTCAAGCTGCCCTTTGTTATATAAATATCCTGCATTTAAGGAATTATTGCTTTTACTCATAAAGATACACTTTGATTTCGAAGGGTTGATGCACTGTTGTTGTTAATTGCCCATTTAACCCTCTCTAGGTCACTGTTTATGTTACCGCACATAAAGGAATATCACTTGCATTACAACTAATATAAATCTGTACATTATCAGCAACACTTGTATTTTACAGTATTCTATCGAATCAGATAAATCATTGATACACAGGCAAATTTGCAAAGGCCCAAGTGTTGAACCATGTGGAACACCTCTGTTTACATTAAGGATTTCTAAATATTTTCCATTAAGTTCAACTACTTGAGATCGTTAATTAAAATAATTATTCAAAAGTTTAAAACTAGGAAAGCTTCCCTAGTTTCGTTAACAAAATTGAATGTTTGACTGTGTCAAAGGCCTTGCTATGATCCAGTAGTATTAAAAATGAGACCATGCTCTTGTCAAGCTCATCTCTCAGATTTTCGACTACGTCCGTAAGAGCTGTAATGCAGCTTCTGCTCTTAAAAAAGCCAGATTGCTTATCAGATAAAATATTCTGTTTTTCGAGATACTCATTAATTTGCTTGCTGATAAATTTTTTTTAATAACTTTGGATAAGATGGGTAAAATTGCAATTGGGCTATAAGAAGAAGAAAAATGAAAAGATACATTTCAAAGAATATTTTTTTAAGTCTAACCATTTTAATGCAAATATAAGTAGAAACGAACAAATATCTATAAGGCAAGTGCTCAAAAAAGGACCCGGTAATAGTAGAAAAATTATTAATAAATATTTTTCATTCTATCCCTCAGCGTACGAATCGGGAAACAAAAAATTCTTAAACTTTTCGGGCCACCGAAAGTGCTATTAAACCTGTCCGCGGATATATAGTAATTTTACTTTTTTCCCTTTTGACAAACTGACGTGTTCTTTTGATTACAAATACCAGCACGGAATTCTTTATTTTGCTCTTCTTTGGCAGATTATATTTCAGTATTTTTTACACTGTAGCTCTGGCTATACTTGGTATTACCTATGGTCTGGTCTCTTGCTTACTAAATATGCGGTTTTCTAAACACAGAACTTTACGATACACTACTGTGTTATTGCGGTGAGATGCGAGCTACTCGCTATATTCTTTAATAAACTTAACTTTCCTAACTACTTGCAACGCTGTTGCCCTGGCAGAGACCCCAACTTATAACCACCTTTTTTCTCATTTATATTGTAGCCCATTCATAACCGCCTTTTATCCAACTTAGGCACATCAGCCATACACTGTTTTAATGTTGTTAATTTCATATACTGAACGCTACAGTTCAATTTCTTTATAAAGGCGCCTTTAACTGTTATCATCAAGTTTTTTTCTTTCCGGAACAACTAGCAGTAACCACGATTTCGTCTGCGTGTCATTCCTAATTTTCTAAACACATTGCTGACCGGCCACGAGTAAACAGTGCAATTCTTAGTCAGTATAACACAAACCGTTTCTCTCGATTATAAGATCCTCCAAATCATAAGAAAAAAAAAAAAAGAAGAAGTTATTAAAGTTTATTTTTATTGTTTTACTTCCACATCCAATTACGAAATAATAGCCTGTGACATGAGATAAATTTTCAGTAAAAATGTCGGTCAACAATGTGTTAAAATTCAAATTTAGAAAAATGTGTTTTCTATTCTAGAGTTCTTCTACAAAAATAAAATGTACCGACAACTTTTTTAGTACCATTTTACCGGTAAAATTGTGTGCTTTCACATTCGTATCTTTCTCTATTATTATGATAAAAAAAATGTATTCTATATTGGAACCAAGGTTCTAAGAGACCTCGTCACAAAATTTCATACAAACCCATGCAGTAGTTTTTACGTGATGAGAACACAGGCAGACAGAGAAAAATACCAAAAATAGGTGTTTTGTATTCCTTATCGATAACTATCTATAGAAACATCAAAACGTTCAAAAAATATTCCATGTACAAAAATGACCTCGTTTAAGTTTTATTATATGTATAGATTACAATTTTTCCTTTGCACGCTTTTCAGATGGATGAGGTTAGACCTCATGAAATTCACGAATTTTTGGTTTACATCAAATACACACCTCATCCAGCACAGCCATCGCTGTTTGGTTAAAAAACAGAATCAATAGACATCATTTAATTTAGAAAATTGCACAAAATTGGATCTTATTTCCTAAAAAGTGAGACCGGGGCCCACGTTACGATTGATAATTTATTGTTACCGATGCTGCAGATGAGAAGTGATTTCAAAGGAATGCCTTTACATGCGATACAGCGACCGCAGCCAACGACTTTTTGAAACTAGGAATTGGCGATGTCAATTCGCCTCCAAGATCATAAAGTTTAAACCCTTTCGATAATTTTTTGTGGGGACATATCATGTCACTGTTTTAGGCTGATTAACCAGCAACAACTGTTAATTTAAAGATTTATTTTCGGAACCTTTTTTATGGTTATTTACTTTAATAGTGCTTCATTTTTTCAAATATAAATATTTTATGATATTCTCAAATATTACTGCACGAAAAGAATATCCATATCTCCATTTCGCTACTGCTCATATAGCTCATTAGTGGATTCTACCCAAATATTGTTCATGTTATTTATGGCATATGGGCAGCAATGCTACGAAAGTTACCCAAAATTTGACGTCAAGAACAGCACAAGTGTGCATCAATTCAAAAAGTAGTATTTGAACCATTATCATTTTTCAAGCGCAACCAAATGTACAGCAATTACCATAATGACATAACATTCATTTTGAGCCACGTTATTTTATAAATCAAATATTTTAAGTTTTATTTTATTTTATTTTGAGCAATGTGTAATTAAAGCATAAATTTTACTTAGATTTAAGGTCGTTATTATATAAGGTATATATTTCATCGATATTAGCCATATATATGTACAAGGTTGTATTCTTTTACTACAAAAGGTTTTAAAATAAATTGATAAGAAAGATTATTTTGAAGGGGATTTCAAAAAGACCTAAAAATAATATAAAGACATTGATCATCTGAAAACAAAAAAATTAATAAATGCTTTTTGGTTGCTAGGGATTGAACACGGGTCACAAAAGAATTTTTAAAATTTGAAATAGAGTTTCATTCAACTTAAAGTGGCGTCAAATTTTTATCTGCGTTTTAAATTTTATTTTGTTGCTGTTGTAACTACTTGCAAATGCAATTAAAATATTTCAACTAAATTGCGCACTCACACTTTATAATAGAAGAAAAAGTCTAAAAAAATTTAAGCAACTAAAGCCATATAACAATTCATAGAAAAACAGAAAAAAAGGTCATTGTATTTGGTGTGAAATCGTAAAGTATTTTTTGTTGTTGCCATTGCTACTCTTTCTTGTTGCCTCCCCATAACAGTTTCTATACAAATGTTTGTGTGAAATTATGTGACAAGTGACTAAATGTTCAAAAGTATTTCACAGTATTTATGCAAACAGCAATGTTACCGTTTCCTTTTATATTGAATGGTTACTGTTTACGAATGCATGCTCATGTTTCATATTCGTGACTTTGTGTGTATGCATTAATGTGAATATGTAAATTTAGTTGAATAAATTTGTGCTAGAGAGTGATTGGTTGTCTCCTTCTGCCTGTATAAAAACAAATTAAAATTTTGAAATTTTAAATGCAGCTTCGGATTCTGCATGATTTGAAATATGTACGCCGAGCAGCTGAGAGTAAAAAAGACAGTACAGATGTACATTGTTTTAACAAATAAAAATAATTCTTGCGAAAATAAAGATTTCAAAACAAATTTCATCCGTCTGTCTACAACGGTTCAAAAGTGTGGCCACATATATCAAATTACATTAACTATTGGGACACGCTTATATTCCATCTCCAAGCTTTATACTTATTAAAGCGACTATAACTACAACTGTTTAACAGTTTGGCAAAATACATTACAAATTTAATGAACTATAGGGGCGCCCTATAATTTCAAAATTCAAATTTTATACTTGCTATTGTAGCAGACTTAGCAACCAGGCTCTGTAAATTTCTACCGTCTGTCTATAACGGTTCAACAGTTTGGCCATATACATCAAATTACATCAACTGTTGTAACACCCTTCAAATTTATAATTCAAAATATTTATACTTCTTTTTATACTAAACAAAGTAGTGGACATTCTGTCTAATTTTCAAGTGTTTGTATATAACGGTTCAAAAGATACTGCCATATAGGTCAAATTACATAAACTTTGGGAACACCCTTTAACTTCTAAATTCAAAATATAAACTTGTTGTTTGTAAGTTTCAGTTGTCTGTTTAGAACGGTTCAAAAGATTGGCAACTTACATCAAATTACATTAACTATTGGGATACCCTTTTATTTTCAAATCAACATGTAACGCCATAGTGAAAGGTTCACGTCTAAGATGACTATAGCAGAGCAGGATATTACGAAAATACAAATTGGTATGACGTAATACAAGTAACGGAATTAATAAGAGGTAAACCCCTGAAAATCAAATAAAGAAGCAAGTGGAAGAATTAAGAACTAATTAAATTTAAGAAGGACGAGAAAAGCGTGGATCATTCTTAGAAGAACGTGAAAGGGAGGAATCAATCCCAGAAGAGTGGGTTGGATAACTGCCAGAGAGGCCACGTGGGATTCGGACGGGCGAGAAGGAAAGTTACAAATAGCTCTTATTTGTAGAGTGAGCAAGGTCGTTATTGCCAGACTTTTCGGATATGTGAAATAATTTCAAGTTGCAAAAGGAACTAACTTGGGGTTTACGCAATGTGCCCTGGAACGAAAGAATGTTTTAAAATTGTCATATCGGGCAGAATTGAACAGCTCCTAGAAGGCGGCGAAATCAGAAATAAGGAAAATTTAAAAAAAATTTAAGTTGACAGCTGTGCAAATACCAACCTAATCAAAGTCGGCTTGTAACTGTCGACTCACTAACGCAATTATTCAGCTTAACATACTATAATCCAAGTAACTTTCTGGATTAACGGCTAAGAAGATATTATCACAGGAGCTTCATTCTTTCACTTCTTGAGATGTACTTTTGTTGATATTTTCCAGGTTCATCAATTGCTCAATAAAACACGGAGTTACTTCTGAGACTAATCTCTTTATATCCTGCAAGGCTTCTTTGTTTATTCCTGGTGATTTCTTAAGAGCATGTTTGATTTTATTGGAATTAGAAATCATGGAATTTGAAAGAGATGTCCAACAACACCCAGCTTTATGTGTGCATTCAAATGTATATTAAATCCGGGGTTCCAGAGTTGTATCTACTTAATTAACTTCACCTTCTAGCAGAGATAAGACACAACTGGGAGTCTGATTCCAGAATTTTAGTGGATTAAGATTTTGTTCTTCTGACTGAGATAAAAATTGAGAAAATCAAATTTTTACCGTATATTTAAAAGAATAATCACCACTAGTTGGCATATAGCAAAGTATTATTCATTCATTTATTAAAAAGAAAATTAAGCTCAAAAACTTCCGGTCGACAGCCAGAAACGATTGAAGTCGTAGTATTTTTTAATGATTGCATGGGACGTTGTCTCCCTGCAACTATTATAGTGCAAAGTGGGCGAAGAGAGATTGTCAAAAAGTTTAATGTAACATTGTCACTCAAGGTTAATATAACAAGCGCTTTTTTTTAATATAATATGTTTTTTTAAACTTTCAAAACTTTTTAGGTTTCAACAGCAGTTAAGTTCCTAATATAAAATTTTACGTATGACGCATAAGGTATTGATTGTTGACACCAGCTGTAGTCGACGTGCTAAAATTGAATTTGTTGATTTTCGTGATTGAGATAATCTTCTTATTAGATAGATTAAAAAAAAGTTGTTTTTTTGTTTCTGTAATTCAAATATATTTTGTGTGTATGTGTGTGTGTGTGTGTGTCTTTATTTACTAAGCAATTTGTTATGTAAGTTTAGAATAATCATAATTATACATTTAAATTAAAAATATTAATTTTTTTTAATTGGACTAGTGCAACGTAGTATGCCTGAGCTTGAAAATTAGGTTGTTGAAAAGAGAACAGGAGAAGAATAATGTTTATAGATATTCGATTTTAAGATTTGTACATTAAAAGTTAAGGGTGTTTATTCCTGTTCGGCTAAAAAATGAACTATCTCTTTAATGAGTGAATTAATTCACTGGCCAATCGATCATAATGGGATGGGCTGCTGATAGAGAATGCGTTAAGTCCAAGAGTTTACAGCTTTCAGTAACAATTTCCTCGATTTTATCAGGGCATATTACGTTGAAGTAATGATAAAACAATGAAATGCATCATACACTACGTCGATGCTTAAGTGAGTTAATAGGGCACTTCCTTGGACGCAGTCGAATAACTGCAAAATAGTCTTTGAAACACAGGCCCATACTTGAGAGGTGTGTTCCATTTTGTGTCTGGTAAAGTTACCTAGATTGTAAAGTGATCAGGTGAAGTGAAGTATCTTTTGCATCGTCCTAATATTGGTTTTTCAAGGCACTTGAATGCTTCTTTTGCGATCAGAAAAATATGCTTGTTCCAAAGAAAATTGCATTTAATTTTAATGTCATGAATATCAAGAGCTTCTGATTCCTTATATTTTTATATTTATAGTATCTATATCACCCCTCCTTACAGATGAGCATTCATCTGTATGCCTGTTGGAAAGTAATGATTATTATATTAAAATTATTTCAAAAGAAAACGGAATAGAGGTCACGTAAAGAGTTTTCCTTAAGGAGAACAAGATTTTGACAGCTAATGTGCAATTTATATGGTTTCAGTTTTTTAACCATTAAAAAAAAGCGAACAATAAATTAAAAAAATTAAAGGTGTCTCCATAGATACCGTTATTTTGACCAATATGAAATGTTTCTTAATCCATGAAAGGCGCAGAGTTCGGATTGCTATAAATGCTACCAAAAAAAACGAAATTATATAAAGGGTATCCCGAAAGTAACGTGATTTTCACATATACTGCTTAATTTTTTGAACTGTATTAGTGTGAGAATATACATTGACACAGTTAGCTTTAAAAGCAAGTATTTAAAATCAAAATAATAGTAATGTGATTTTTACAGGATCCAAGTTTTAATTTACTTAAGTTTTGTATTATTGTTTTCTCTTTAACAAGATAAAAAAAAAATTAAAGTTAGGAGTGGCCCAAACATAATACAAAACCCCTCTCGCACTCGATGAACTTATTTTAAATTTATTTAAAAGTATAACAGTTTAAGAACAAAAGATTGTTTAACACCTTCTTTTTCAAGTTCCTCACGATGAACTGTAAAAGTATCGATAATAGTGTTGCACAGTGTGTTTTTTTTTTTGGTATTATTTTAGCTTGTTTTTTTTTAAAGTGGTATAAGTTCGCTTTTTCGAAAAACTAAGTTAACGGTAATTTAAATGAACTAAAGGCTCTTTTTCTGCAAAGTTTTCAATAGTGTTCTCTGTTGGCATAAAATAAACAAAAATAGTTTTGCTGTACAATTCCATCGCACAAATATTTCTTTAAAAAGTGGAATAAGTCCATTCGTAATAAGTTTAACTAAGATATCTTTTATTTATTCAGATATTTTGCAGTTGTAAAAACGCTGCCCCAGAATATTATAATACAATAAAGGCTTGTCAAATAAAAAAAAAATTATTCATTTTTCATTTTGTAGGAAATAAAAAGAGAGGACTTTGTCTCAACTTAATCTCTAGTCTTTTTTAGAGATTAACAGAAAAAAATACGGACAGAGAAATTTTAAAGTATTTTAAAATATGTTGGATGAGGTTTAAAAATAATGAATCTTACAAAAATTTTCATAAAATTAGTGTGAAAGAAAGTGCTCCATTCAAAATATTTTTTTTGGTTATTTGTGTTTATAAATGTCTTAATTTTGACTGCTACTTTTTTTATTTGTTCTAAAATGTTATTTTTGAAAGTGTTATAAGTCCATGTGGAGCCAAAAAAAAAAAGAAAATAGGTTATTTTTTCAAATAATTTTAGTAATTATAATTTCATAATAAAATTTAAAAGGTATAAAATGCAAAAACATCACTCGAAATTATTAAAGTTGGCTAATATTTTTAAAATTGATTCAAACGCAAACCCTAACAAATCTTAACATAGGAGGCCTGATCAAAAAGTACTGTTATTTTCAATTTTTTCAAAATGTATTTATTTATTAGCAATCTTATTCCCTTCAAAATAGTCCCCCTCACATATAATACATTTATTCAAGCATTTTTTCCAATCCTCGAAGCACTTCTGAAATGCGCTTTTTGGTATCGTTAACAGCTCCTGTTTCGATTTTTCTTTTATCTCCTCAATCGTAACAAAACTCTTCCCTTTCATTGGTGTGTTCAGTTTTGGGAAGACGAAAACGTCAGCGGGGGCCAAGTTCAGTGAATACGCTGGTTGAGGCATGATAACCGGCACAAGCATCATTGTATGAGATGTTGCGTGATTGCTTTTTCCACAATTCTGTGCGTTTCTGACGAATTGCTTCGCGCAAACGGTGCATAACTTCAAGGTATTTCTTTCTTTCCTTATTGACCGTACGTCCTTGTGGCAAGAATTCATGATGCACCACACCATTACAGGTGAAGAAAACTATGAGCACATTTGACAGAAGTTGACCATCACACAATTGAACTTGTGTTCAGCTCAAAGTAGACTCTCCAAACGTCACAGTCAACATTTCAAATGTTCTTGTGCATTCAATTTCATTTTTTACACAAAACTTAATACAGTTTCTTTGATCCGTTTTTTTGAATGGTAAAAAAGCGAAGAGCACACCAAAACTCGGCTCACTTTTTTATCTGTCAAAAACAAACAGACAATCTAAAATGGCTGATATTGCCAACATATATAACAGACATGTGTACAAACGTAATAGAAAAAAAAACACGAAAATCGAACATACGTAACTCACGAAATTTTAAAACAACGATTAGTTTTTAATCAGACCTCGTATTAAAAAATGAACTTATACCACTTTAAAAAAAACCTGTTCATTTATTATTACTTTGAATTATTTGTTTTTGTGTTACTACTTACTAATAATGGCAATTCAATTTTAATATTAAATTTATTAAAGAATAATTTTAACCCTTCATTTCTCCCCATAAAAAAAAAAAATAACTTAGTACATTGCAGCAACTCCCTTCCTGCCATTTTCAATGATTATTATCTACACATTTTTTAAAATATTTTGTGTCTATAGTTGTACTACACATTGTAAATTTCTTCGCTTTTAAATATTTACTTGCTCAACTCTCAGAGGATATTTTTGTTCTAAAGAAGTTCGTTGGATAAACAGTTGTCTCCTTCATTCTGCTTTTTGTTGACTATCGAAGGTAACATGAGTGGTGTGTTTGTTTTCTTTGTGACATTTGCCAGCATCGTAATATAATTTTCTTATAAATTAAAGAGAAAAAATGTATCACTTTATAGTCTCATATGATTTCTCTACACAGTTTGTTTTATATATACAAAAAATGTTGTTTATTTCATTATGGTTGATTTTATAAAGAAAAAAGTGTTTGTTTTTATAACTATAACTTAATTACCCATGTGCTACATAAACAAACATTTATACATACATACATAAATACACACACATGTTTTGTAATGATTTTATGCTTCTGCGTGGTTCCGGCATTTGCAGTTTAACTTTAGTTTAGTGGGATGTGAAGCAGTAGCTAAAAGGAGCGAATGTAAAAGTAGGGTCGAATTAATTTAAGGGATTTTATATTCTTACAATTTAAAGCTTGAGTATTAAATTAAGTAGTAAATGAGGTCAATATGATGATTTAAAAATTCTACAATTTAATAAATTTTTGTTATAAGTATTGACTTATAAGTCTGATAAATATTTTTAAGAATCTATCTTTAAACTGGATGACTACAGAGAACAGGAAATTCTTAATTCTTAAAACTAACCCAACGATATGCATATGTTGTTGCTTCATCCCTCATAAGCGTCTTTTGGATCCATATAATTTTTAATCTTTATCCTTTTAATTTAGTAAACATGAGAGCAATTAGTTATTAAGTTCTAACAAATTCTTCGGCAATTGTAAGTTAGTTACAAAAAGGGATGGCAAATAGGGTTGGCTTTTAAAGATACAGGGACTCTACATTTTAAAAATCCCGATCCTGATATTCAGCATTTGTTTGGAAACGCCAAATCTCATAAAGAGATATTTTTTTACGATTTCTAAATATTTGTTTTTTTTATTATTAAATATTTTTGGCTTCTTGAAAAATTGCTCTATTTAATATATATATTAGTTCCTAGTAATTTTTGTTATAGTGGCTATAGGAATACATTTTAATAAATTAAAAAACGGGTAAAAAAATTTTTATCCAAATCAATCACTTTTGAAAAATCCATAGATTTTGGGATACATAGTTTCCCGTTGTAAGCCCTTGTTACAACTAAGTCGGGCAACTTTTTTAAACCATCTGTGTATTACTTATATTTTATTATGTAATTAATTAATTTAATTGACAAATATTAATTGAAATTAAAAAATATTGTACAGAGCCCGTTAAAAAAAAATTAACGAGACGGTTTTTAAGGAAGATAAAAATAAAGGTCAAATTTCTTGGAAATTCTTTACGATTTCTAGAACTTACCATAAATACAAGATTTATAAGTTATTTTTTCACTTTGCGCAAAAGTTATTATCCATTTTGTTACAAAACTTTTAGTACCCTATTTTGTTGTTTTAAAAAAGAACGAAAATGCGATTGTGTTAACTAAAGCGTAAAATGTAAAAATAATTGTTTTGGTGTTCACTGGATTGTTTAATATTTATAAATAATAATTATTGAAATTCATTCAAATTTCCTTAAAAATATTTTCATTTGCTCAATTCAAAACTACCACATTGTATTTTCATTTAAATACACTTTTCATATTATTTAGTGGTTAAAAAAAAAAAATGAAATTAATTCAGGCATGGGAAGTTTTAATTGATAGCAATGTATATATAATATTCATACATCATACACAATTTTGTTTTTCTCGTTTAATTAAGAGTTAATTCAATTAATTACTAAATTGGAAATATTTTTGTACATTTTTCAATTAATTATATGTCTATTAAAAAATTTATATTTTACAAATTTTTATCACATTCTGAAAGGGATTTTGAATTGAAAGAAAGTGCGTCCCATGCCGTTGGCTTATAAACTTTATTTGCAATATTACAATTTTTGTCCATTTTTAGATAACTTGATTTAATTAAGAAATGTAATAAGTATTCTTTTGATTTGAATCTTTGCTCTTTAATTTCTTTTGATAAATTATCAATTTACTTCTTCTAAATTATTAATAAGCCTGTGGAAATTTAGGGAATGTATTTCTTGCCGTTTGGACTGCTATAAGATACAAACATATTAAATTCTATGAAATATGCAAACATGTGTAGGCAAATATGTTTTGAATTTCATGTTTTACACAAAATAAATATGAAAACATCATTCATTGTGTTCATAACTTTACGTCAGATATTTATGCTGGCAATTGCTTAAATTACAAACTGCCCAAATATTTGTGACGAAGGGTTCAATGTGGGTATAGAAGAGGTTGGTTAAAAATTAACTTGAATTCACTTGGGAAGGAAACAAATGTTTATTAAATTTTGCCAAGATTTAACAAGAAATTATAATAGACAGTGCCTTTATATAATAAATAATAATAGAAATAAATAAAAAGTTTTCTAAATTATTAAATTTTTATAAAAAAAATCGTGATATTTTTAAATTATCCCGATTAAATTAATTACCAATATTGATTATTGAGGGTCAAAGCACGTCTTGATGGTCATTTCATTACCGCTTACTTAACTCTTCAGGAAACTTCTGATAAAAATTTTAAATAAACAAAAGATTTTTGTCCAAACAATAAAGCAAAAAAAGCACGTCGTTTTTTATGAAAATTTAATAATTTAATAATTTGCAAAGTGCCTGTGCATAGAAATAACTTATCGTAGTGTTTTTTGACATTTTATTTTTCATCCTTTTTCAACTATATAAAAGAGCCAAAAAAAAGTCAGCCGTACACAATGGAGTAAGAAAAATGGAATTACTGTTGGTTATTGTTGTTTTTGCTTAAGCTTTGATTTTTGTCTTTTTATAAATGATAAAATTGCTTCAAACTTCTGTTGGCAAAACCATCTTGTTTATTTAGATGAACAACAAATTTATTAAGGAAACAAAGAATCTCGTAAATTAAATTATAACAAATGCTAACACAAATGTAAATGAATGTACATTTTTCGTAAAGAAAATACTTCTGCTTTGAAAATTTACAGACAAGACTAGTTATTAATAAAGTAGTTAATGTGTGGTTTGGAAAACAACAAAACAACTAGTTGATATTCGGAAAATCATAACACTGACATTATTGTTAACATAATGTATTTATAAATTTATAACGATAAAGTTCTTTGATCAAACAAGGGAAGGTAACAAAGAAAAATAATCACCCTTATTCTAGTAGTCGACGTCGTCACATATCAACGTTGATATGTGTCGACGTATATGATTTGTTATTCTACTTGTCGTTGTAGACACTTATCGATTATTGCTCAAAGATTTTTTGTATTCTATAACAAATGTGACGACGATATTGTATTGACGTGACTCCGTTTTTTGTCGAAGCCTTTTTGCAAAATGACTGAAAGTAATTTAAACCAAACATAACGTTGAAAATGTAAAAAAGTGAAGGTACCAAATGCGAATAAATTTGAAATATTGGTGGAAGAATTGCAGAAGAATCCCTTTCTTGTACTGGGTTTTTGCAGAGACACTGCTCCATGCAATTTTAAAGAAAAATGAAAGATGGTTGCACTGGCAGCGAAATGTTTAAACAATTTTCACTTAGTTCGCTGGAATAAGCTGTGAATAACCTTCTTAAAGAAAATGGCCATTCAACAATCAAACTGATTTACTGCAGAAGCACAGTCAGGAACAGGCAAAACATATTTACATACTTGCGATCCGGCAAATTAAAAATATTGCAATTCTGCCTCAAATGTTTTGTGTTTTTTTGAGCTTTCATCATCAATTTAAGCAAAATTTTTTTCACCTATAGAAAACATTTTACCATAAAAGTATCAAACACAAATAAAATTTAACAAAAAACTTAGGGAGTGCAGTTTTATTTCATAAAAATCGAGTAACCGTCGACGTCGGCAAAGAAATGTTATAGAATGAATATTTTTATTGAATTGATGCCGACATTGATTCGAAGTGATATTAATACTAAAACGACGACGACGACGTAGCCGACAAGTAGAATAAGGGCGAATATCAATAACTTTTTAATTGAGCTTAAGTTCCCGTATATTTTAATTACTAAATTTATTAAAAAAGTGAAAATATTAAAAAATTGTTGATTTCATTGCAAAAAAATAAATAATTCTAATACATTTTTTCGTAAATAAAAATTTTTTGGAAGTTATTTGTGACTTTATAACACACGATCGGTCAAAGCGAATTCGATTAAATTTTTAGAGTTTGTTCGTGTGGTCGTGTATAAGTTTGCACGAAATCTGTCTGACTTTTCATGACAACATTTGATTTTGTCTATAAAAAACAACAACAACAACAAATACGTACGCCCCTTTGAGCGTTTGCGATATATGGATTTGTTTCAATGTTAATATTCATGCGTAGCTAGTATATTATATATCTCCTTTTCAGTTTGCTTGTTTGCTTGTTCGTGCGTCAATCGCGGCTAAACGACTGAACCGATTTTGATAAAATTAGAAATGCAGGTTGATTTTTGTTTTTATGGTAAAAAAGGATATTTATATTTTCAAATAGCTGACCAGGAGCAAGAAAAGGGAGAAGCGGGCATTTTGATCCTTCTGAATCTATTTAAAAAGAAGAGTAAAAGATAGAAAGTTCTTTATTAACAAAAAAAAAAAAAGAGTTTAGTAGGGTTCAGTGGTGGATAAAAAACGGGCAATTTTATGCAATTTTTATTAACCGATCTTAATAAAATCATATTTTAAATATATTTGAAATATAGATATGTTTTGATCTGTAGTATCTGAACTGATTTATTAGTTGAACATTTTATTTCTCGCTCGTTCAGAGTGGAGCCCAATGGCAAACATGGCTATAATTAAACGCTATAAGGCTAAAAATTAGACTCTAGCCGAATGTAGTGCAGCATTTTTTGGATCACTGCATCCGTCATGAGCATTCTTCGCATCTTTTACTTAACCAGTTAATTTTTATAAAAATGATGTGAGGATTATTCATAATCAGTCAATGTTGATTACAATACTTATTGATTGATTATACTATAAAATTTTTTAAATTATTACTTTAATTTTTTTTTATTATATTTTTAGAAAATTAAAATAATTAAAAATAATATATAAATGTCGAATTGTTGTAAAATTATTACTTTTTAATAATTACAATTATATGTGTTAGGTATCCTTCTCTAGTATTTGCGCATAAAATAGTTATTATGTTTAGCTAAAATTGATGTTGTAGACTAAAATAAATTCTATAATTTTATATTGCTAGAGACCATAATTATTTGTGTTTAATAATGTTTAATAGTAATGGCAAACTAATTAAATTTAGTTGTACTATTCACAACCTTCTTTTGTATATTGTATCGTTTATTAAAGCATACTGTTCTCTTGTTTAATTGTTAAAATGTTATTATTATTTAAATAGTTGGGTGTATGTTGCTTAATGATAAAAACTATAGATATCTAATTGATTTGAAACATGCACGTATAATATTAACTAATAACAGCGTACGAATAATAATTATCACATAATGATGAAACAGGGTAAATTTGTATTATAATTAAAACATACTTTTGCATAATTACAAAAAACAATTATTACAAATGAAGTAAAATTCTTGAACATATTGAATTTATTGGTTTTAAATATTAAAAGTTAGTTAATAGTGGCAGCCTCTCAGGACGAAGCTCACTTGAGCACAATTGTATGGCCCGTGATACCAATATGAAGGCGGCGCGACTCCCGGATGAACTTCGCTTTGTCCCCTATACAGTGAGATGATAGCTCCGTAAGAGTCTTGAAGAAAGGAGGGCCCAGAATTCTAAATCTTATTCGAGCCAGGGATGGGAAGTGGTACAGGAGGTGCAGTACGGTCTCTTCCTCATCCTCCGAGCCACAACTGCGACAGAAATCATTATAGAGCAAACCCAGTCTTTCAGCATGCCTGCCTATTAGATAGTGATCAGTAAGTACCGATACTGTAATACTTATGGATTTCCTGTTCATTCCGAGCAGCTGCCTGCTTCACCTGAGGACCAGTGTAGTCCACAGTTGTCTGGAGATACAGCAGTAACTTTCCTCCATCCATAATTTGTGAGCCAAATTGAGGTAGTGGTTCTTTATGGCCAGTTTAACCGTTGCCAGAGGAATTCCAACGTCGGGTAATGAGGACACGCCCGTTTGGCGAGATCATCGGCCTTACAGTTTTCCAGGTTATTCCTGAGAGCAGGGAACCAAAACAGGTCAGTCTGTGATTACTCCGATAGTGTGTTTAGTGTGAAGCGACATCTTAGGACCAGCAGATGTACAATATGCACCAGCAAGCGCCCTGAATGCCGCCAAAGGTTTCATAACAATTTTTTAATAAGTAATTTTTAAATTATCATTGAACTCTCATTGAAATTATTTAAAAAACTTAAATTTAATGGCCATGAAATGGGCAATTGATTAATCGATCCAAGTAATTACTCATATGTGTGATAAATATATAAAATATTTAAATGAAGTTTCCATCAACACGTTAAGACACAATCGGTAGCACTGTACAAAGTGGCTACATTTTCAGAATCATTTTGGAGGATAAATATATCTTGCATCATCTTCAGGAATTTAAATTGGAAGGGGAGTTCATCTTTTCTGATTAATCAACGCCTATTATTTTACCTGTTATATGGCATGCTGAGCTGGTTCCGTGTACACGCATGCCGACCAGTCTG
Source organism: Gymnosoma rotundatum (assembly GCA_916610165.2). Classification (NCBI taxonomy): domain Eukaryota; kingdom Metazoa; phylum Arthropoda; class Insecta; order Diptera; family Tachinidae; genus Gymnosoma; species Gymnosoma rotundatum. The sequence goes on from OU744340.1 coordinate 118,364,599, forward strand.
GTTTCTCATGTTGTGCAGAACCGCGTACCTTGCGCCACCTGGAATTCTACGATTTTGCGTAAGACCTTTCATTGCTTCTGATTACCTTCAAAGCAAATTTTATAATTTTGACTTAAAGTGCAATTGTAGCACGAATGCTTGTAATCTTTGCTCTAATTTGAAACAGTCTTGGTAACGAATTTAATTAGTTTATAAAATGTTAAACTAATACTAAAATAATTTAGTTTAACTTCTAGCATAAGATTTTAATTAAGAAATAAAATTTAAATAGAGCAATTAATTAGTTCCCTGATTACTCTTTTATATAAAACTAAAAAAAAGTTAGCAGAACAATTAACAATGAGTCAATCTCACCTTCTCACTTTCTGTTTACCTGAACAACTATTTTAACATTATTATTCTTTGATAGTGAGTGACGTTGTCTAGTTGATTGGGTTAAATTACTATGATGTTTGCGGTTCATTTTACACATGACTGACATTGAGCGCAATAACAATGAACAATTCACCCCTCTTTACAAAAGTTAAATTTTGTTTTGCAGAAGAAGAAAGAAAAAGATTTAAAAAAGTATAAATAAAATGGAATAAATTGCATACATTAAATTTAACCCACATTTTTTGTTGCGAACACTTTTTATTATTATCTTCGCAATCGCATACATTAATCGAACACTAAAACATTTGCATTTAAAGCCAATAAAAAAATAAAATCAATGATACATGGATAGGTGTAGAATATTTGTTGGCCTTTGTCGAATTCAAATTCAATTGATGTGTGTTAAAAAAACATGTAAATAAAAAATATAAGAAAATAGATTAAAAAAAGTGACAAATAATTTATAATTATTCAGGGCCAAATTTAAATTTTTTTAAAATTTAAATATCGCCTTCAATTTGTGGCGGTATTTCCAGCAATTTTTTTTACACATTGACGTAAATAACTTCCATAGACTCAAAGGGAGGAAAAGAAATGGCAACACACCTGTAGTGTCTATTTGAATTGAAAGATACTTGATAATATCAAAGCAAATTTAATTGACGGACTCTGCCCATGTACATTTTATTGGATAGGTACATAAACAGGCCAAATCATATAATGATCGCTTGTTACAAAACCAAATCCACTGATATACGCCGGAAAAAAATATGGTCACGAGAATCATGTTATGCTTAATTCAAAAATATATATTTGCAATGAACAAATTATAGTAATTATAAACAATCATTTGTTTATGATAAATAATTTTTTATTAGCTTTTGATCCCTACGAGTAATTGGATACAACGAAATTTCTTTCTTACGGAAAATTTTTTTTGTCAAGAAAAGATTTCTCCAATAATGAATTCCGAGGGGAAGAAAAATAAAAAAAGCATTATGGTTATTTGAAGGGAGCTGTTTTACTTTATTCCTTCGATATTTTTTACTTTCGCAGTCAATAAAAAAGGGCAAAAAATAATAATGGGTTGATTAAGTAATTGTGAATGTGATTAGATAATAATAATTTCCAAAGTAAATTTCAATAAATAGAGAAAAAATTTAATTTTTTAAATTACACAGTGCAGCATTAAAATCTTGAAACAATTTAGACCCCCAAAATCTGAATGCCTATGATGGTAGAAGAAAATCCTGGCTGTGTTTTGAATTATTAAGGCTTCTTAAGAAGAGTTGTTTTATGTTGTGCTCTTGGCTATCTTTTTGTCATATATTGTCTGGTCGAGGTCAAACCAATTTTTGAAATAAGTGTGAAAAACTATAAAAAATTAAAACGAAATTTTACGTTGACACATTATCTGTTTTTAGTAAGATGTTTCTGTTTTTTTTTGATTTTATCTCCAGGTCAAATTTTTAGATCTGATTAAGAGCTAAAACTTTGTCGAAGAGACCCAAGCAATATTTCGAATAGTTCACGAGATATAGACTTAAGAATCAGTACATATTTTTTGAAAAAAAAAAAAAAACAAATGATTTTATTAATTCGGCTTAAGTTCACGTTTACTTTAATTTTTAAATTTATTAAAAGAGAAAAAATTTACATAAGCACAATGAAATGTAATATTTTCCGATCGTTACATCCTTCAATAGCATGCTTCGCATCAATCTATGATCAACAACATTAAATGATTAACAACATTTTTTAAAGCAACAAATGAAATTAATAATAAATTGAACCATAACGGTTCAATGGTATGACCACGTGCATCAATTTAAACGAAATATTAGGGCACCCTCTAACTTATAATTTTATAAGTTACTACTTGTTACTATAAAGGTCATAACAATCGACATTCTGTCCAATTTGCAAGCATTTGCCTATAACGGTTCAAAAGATAAGCCCATATAGGTTAATTTACGCTATAGGGACACCCTTTAATTTTTAGATGTATTTTTATTATAGTTTACTTTTTGCGATTGGGAGTTTTAGTGATACGCAGTTTATTTTATTTTAAAGTGGTGCAAAACATGTATGTTGTATGGGGGGGGACACACTTTAATTTTTAAGATTATGACCTTTCCAAAAAAAAAAAAAAAAAAATAAATAAAATCGATCTTCTTTCCTTCTTTTTTTAAGTCGGTTTAAAATACCAAGAATATTTCATAGCCAGTTATGTTGACGAGATGAAATTAACGAACTACCGAAAGATTTATATTTTCTGCTAACCATCTATCGATTGCAGTTTGTTATTTTTATTCTTTTGTACTTTTTTCTTCACATTACTTTCAATGCTGTTGCATTATCATACTGACTGTTATGAACAAAATAAGAATATGCGATGCATTGCGTGCAATTTAATTTTCTATCTTTAAAATTATTAGTCGAACTAAAGAGCAGAGCTCTAATGACATGAGTTTGATGCATCTGGTTTTATCTATTAATCTTTTATGGCAGACATCTTAAGCTTTCAACACCAAATGATAAATTAGAAAATTAAACACTTCGTGTGTGAGTTAAGCCTTGACTTTGTGTATTTATTTAAATATTTGCTGGTAAAATGTCTCTTAATGTTAAGTAGTTTTTGAGAGTCCATGTCCAGGCTTGTATAACAATAAAATACTGTTCGCATTTAATGCTTAAAAATTAGAACAAGACTAAAATTTTACTTCTTATTTATGGATTTTTAACTACATGCCCGTTGTAACATAACTTTATTTAACAAGTTTTTTTTGTATTTCTTAGTTTTTTATGAAATACTTACGTGTCACACAAAGTCATTTGTTGAGTATTCCTGAAGATAAAATACAGTTTGTTTATCATTCTTTTGCTTTATGTATTTCAATAGAATTTTATTTTCAAATAAACGAAAAGGGTAAATTAAAAAGTGAAAAAAAATAAAAATAAAATAATAATAAATAAAGTCTTCTAGCAATATGAACAACAGTGTCAGTTCCGATCTTCTTTTAACCGTGGCTTACAACATTTCAATGTTCAATAATTTTTAACACCAAGTTTTTTTCTTCTGCAAGATTTAATTTTTTAGAACCAGAATCGATTTCAGACATTGCAATAGCAAATTCGTGAAATGTTATATTTTATTTTTATTTTTTATGCTCTTTACCACGAAAAGTAAAAAAAGCAAAATCGATTCGGGTTGAAACCAACTTTGCCAAGGCACTAGATGAGCTAGAGAGAATTTAAGTACGCCAATCGATCAGACATTGTTTCGAAAAATTTGCTATTGGAAATCAGCAGCGGGCAACACAGCACTCCTGCCTCTAAGTTTTCCATATCATTTGAAACTATGAAGTAACTCCACTTAAAAAAAAAAAACAATTATATGGGGCGATAGAAAATTAAAAAAAAAATCAAGTGAAAAAATTGGCGCTCGCCCATATTTTCCCTGAACTTTTCGTAGATAAGTACGATTGTGCACCATATTTTTTAGGATATTAATATTATGGGTATCATATCAAAGCTTTTGAAAAGATCTTTTAGAATATACTAAAATTAAAAAAAAAAAAATACTTAACCCATTAAGAGCCGATGACATTTTTATGTAAAATTATAAACAGCACTTAATTTTTTTCTTATTTTTTAATTTTCTGTCACTCCAGTATTTGCTTGTTTGATTGGAGTTATTTCACTACACTGATTAACATATATCAATTAAATATGGTTTGCCTTTCATATGGTTAATGGGAGAAAGGATAATTTGTCTCCCTAAGCGGGTTCTAGAAGGTTTATTTATTGCTTGATGCATTTTAAAGGTCATGCAGAGGCAGCCCTCTAGAATTGTGTGTAGATCCTGTTGTTAGGGAAGAGAGAAAGAGATGGGAGGTTGGCAACCGAGGTGCCCACCTAATGCTAAAAATTAGTCGTACCTCATTTAGGCGGAACCTATTTACATCAATCTTCTGAAAGTGAAAGCATGGGGTCTCAAAATAATTTCAAGTTGAAACTAATGTTGCTCTGCATATTTAAACCCGTCTGGAAATACCCAACAACTTTTTTATTTCGGAGATAATAAACTAAGTGACGCGAAAAACAGCTATTATTTCATCATTCTTTGAAATTCAGGGATAAAATGGCTCTTTAAATCCCCCAAGTTCGGAACTGTTCGTCGAGCGATATATAATGGTTTTGGGTATTTAATATAAATTTATTGTCGGTTTGTTTTCTGTACCAAATCTTATGTGACTATTCTAAATATTTAAAAATTCTTGACCAAATATGTTGTAGTTTGACCAAATATGTTCGTTAAATGCTTTCTGTATTTTTACACGAATAAAAATAACACATCATTAAAGAGAAGCATTTTTGGTTATAGAAGCAATTGTGATAGCATGCATCATTTACAAATTCGCATAAAGAAGTAGATGGAGAAAAAAAGAAATCACATACACTTGGCATTTGGTACAAAACTTACTTCATTAAAATATATCATCAACAACCGGAAAAGAAGAAAACAGGAACAATAACAACAGCAACAAATAATAGTATTTCAAACATAAAAAAAGAAAGCCAGACAAACCATCATTTATCATTCACAGCTTTCAAATTGATCAAATATGCATGCTCTGACATGCATATTCATGCATGTTAAATGTCTACAATTGATTTAAAAAAATAATAGGAATGCTTGAGGGGTTAGACAAAGTAAAAGATAAATATCCATACATAGAACAGGTAACCTGAAGCATTTTGTCTATGAAAGAAAATTTTTTGATTACACTGTTGGGTATTAACGAGAAAATGAGATCTATTCTTGGGGGATAAAAATGCTTTTTTTTTAAATATTGCAAAAATATAAATTTAAAGCTAGAGACGAATGTTTTATCTTGGAAAATGAATCAGGAAGGTGTTTAGAACGAAAATTAAGGGTTTCATTCAACTTCCTGTGTTTTTTTGGGAAGCTAAGTTGATGTTATCATCAAAAAATTATTATTTTTTTTTTTTTTTTGAACCGTAAAAATCAGACACTTTAAATATAAGAATTTTTATGTGCGCTCTAAGAATAAGGACAAAAGGCTAAAAATTAATTTAAGAAATAAGGGGTGTCCCGCTAGTGATGTAGCCTTGCTTTTCAACCACAATAGGCGAATATTTAGGTCAAGGTGTTTTTCAATCCGCTTTAGAATAACAAGTATAAAAGGTGTTCCTACAGTGAGGTATGAGGTAGTGAGGTGTTCCTATAGTGAGGTAATTTAAATATATATAGGTTTAGTTTTCCGACCAAAGTCGTCAAACATTGAGAATTTATAAGGAATATATACAGGTATATCTTCTATAAAAATAAGTTTAAAAATTAATTTAAAAATTGAAGGGTGTCTCCATAGAAATCGTTATATTGACAATTATTGTCTTATATTTTAACCCTTTCGGGACGGAGTTTTATTTTGCAAACCAAATTATGTATCGTCAAATTTTTTTCATATTCTAAAAGGTATGGTAAAAGTCTTATGTTCTCCATACTTATATAATCCCAACAAGTATTTTCATGGGGCATAAAATCCCAATCAGTGTTCTCGAAGAGCGATTCCAAATTAAAAAGATAACTAAAATATAAATATTATTAGATTTAATTTTTAATTTTCACCCTGACCAGGATTCGAACCATCGATTTTACAAATTAATGAAATTTTCGGCTTTTTGGTTCTTTTTAATTAATTTTCTAAACATTTTTAGAAAGAAAAATTATTTACAAATGTATGCGGACGTTTTCCAAAGAAAACAAATACAACGCGTATTTACATTCATACTTAACTCATAAAAGTCAATATGATACTGAAACAGTGTCTATAATGTTGTGAGCAAACAAGTATGAATAATTAAAAATAAAAAAGTTGCATTTGTGACTATCAAATTGCTAGTACAAAAAAGCAACAACAAATGTACAAGACGAGTTACAAAGAGAATGACAAAGAAAAGCTTTAAGTTGTGTGTGAACTTCGTCTCACCAAATTAACATTAAGCTTAGTTGGTTAAATAGATGATGTTTACGATGTACATAACATAAGGTAGATAGATGCAAAGAATGCTGATGAAGGATGTGGCGGTCCAGAAAATGCTGCATTTCATTCTGCTAGCGTCTAATTTTTCTTGTTTTCTTTTGAAAACGTCCGCATACATTTGTAAATAATTTTTCTTTCTAAAAATGTTTAGAAAATTAATTAAAAAGAACCAAAAAGCCGAAAATTTCATTAATTTATTATTAGATTTAGATAAAAGTTTACATTTATTTTTAACATTTTAGGAATGCAATTAGGTATTTGTGGAATGGTCCAAAACACTTGTAACATAAGGCGTTGTTACAACCTGAGCATATCATCTTTCTACGCTTTTCTATGCCAAGTGAAGAACAGTGGACACAGCGACAACGCTTCTCTTGCTCTACTGGCAAGTGGTCTCCAATATTGATGCTATCCGTTTTTGGACGTTTGGGAGTTCCACCTCCCTGGCGATTGCGTTGAAAATAAAGAAAAAAGACAGTTTGAAAATTGCTGGGACGTATTATCCCAGTAGTCCCGAAAGGGTTAAGCCGTTATAGGCAAACAATTAAAATTTACACAGATCATGTAACACTATGTCATGTTGAAGCGCAAGGTAAAAAATAAAAATTAAATTAAAGAGTGGGTCTATAAGTAAATCATATTTACATATATAATCGTATCTAACTATTGTAGGCATACGCCTTAAATTTACGCAGAGTTTTTAGTACTTATTAAAATTGAAAATTAAAAAGTGTTAACCCATAAACACATGATTTTTATGTATATGGCCCTATCCTTGCAAGGGTTATCTTTACAATTAGAAATTTTTGTAAGGAGTACCCTCTATAAAAAACAAATATAAAATATATAATTAACAAGTAAGAGTGCTATATTCGGCTATGCTGAATCTTACATGGCCTTCACTAATAATGTAAATCTAGTTTAGTAAAGTAACTCCAATCAATAAAGCAAATATCGGGGTGGCAGGGAATTAAAAAATAGGAAAAAAAATTAAGTCCTGATGATGCTACACCAGGGAGTAGCAAAATATAAAAAAAAAATAAAAGACCTTGTGCTTGAATAATAAATTAAAAAATATATAATTTTATATAAAAATGTCATCGGCTCCTAATGGGTTAAGCAGTTTTTAAAAATTTTAGTATTTTCTTAAAGATGTTCCCAAAAGCTTTAAAATTATACCCATATTGATATTACAAAAAAAAAAATTTTAATTTCAGAGGCCCGTAACTCGGAAGATATATGCGAGCGCCAATTTTTTCAATTGATGTTTTTTTCTTACTATTCAACTCTCTATCTCCCAATATATTTGCTTTTTTTTGGAGTTACTTTATTGTTCCAAATGATGTGAAAAAATGTAAGGCATAGACCGATCCTGCTGATTTGCAATAGCATCTCTTTCGGCGCTATGCTGATGCATTGGCATATTTAAATTTTCTCTCGCTAATCTAGTGCCTCGGCAAACTTGATTTCATCACTAAGACGGACGGATAGACGGACATTACGCAATCGACTTCGCTATGCATAAGTCTATATGGGTCTGAAAGGGAAATTGTAGAAATTACAAAGGAAATGAGAAACTTAGTTTTATCCTTTTACCAATTTTTGTGGTGAAGGGTATAAAAATGTAAGGGGTATTCCCATAGAGAACCTTACTCTTATGCATAATGTATACATTATCTTTTAAACCGTAATGGCTGGATGCTTTAAATCTTCAACAAACATACATAGCAACATGAAAATGTAAATTTAAAGATGGCCCATACTCTCTCTCACTTTACCGATTATGTTTCTTAATTTTATCGAGCCCTAGTGCATTTAAGGATTATTCCTTCAAACAACAAAGTAGCGCGGCCTCTTAATATCGCTACAGTATCTGTTATAGGCCTCCATCTCTGGAACCTGGACATTAAGACACTTTTTTCTGGAAGGTTTATTATTGAAACCTATAGTAAAATCTTATACGAGGGCTGCTCTATATATTTCGGGCCTAATAGTGAAAATGCAAATATTTATAATCAAAAATGGTTTTATTGTTTTTCAAAGTATTCTCCAGCATGATTTATACACTTTTGAATGCGCTCAAACCAGTTGTCGAAGCACTTTTTCCACTCCGATTGAGACACCTCTAAAACATGGTTTTTAAACACTTCAACAGCTTCTTCTGGCGATGAAAATCATTGACCACGCATTTTTTCTTGATGTGCGGAAAGAAGAAGAAGTCATTAGGTGCCAAGTCAGGGCTGTACGGCGGATGACCCATTAATTCGACGTTTTGGCCGGTTAAAAACGCTTTGGTTTGAGTCGATGTGTGAGAGCTCGCATTGTCATGGTGAACAATGATTCTTCTTCTCTTGTCGGTTTTTCGAATTTCTCCTATGACTTCAGGCAAACAAATTAAACTGTACCACTCAGAAGTGACCGTCCTACGTTGCTCAAGCGGAACAGTCGCCACATGACCAGTTTTGCCGAAGAAACAGGCGACCATTTGCTTCGAAGTGGTTCTTCCACGAACAACTTTCGTTGGATTTTGCTCGTCTTTGAAGACCCACACGGTCGATTGTTGTTTCTTTTCGGGCTCATACGCATAGATCCATGATTCGTCACCTGTGACGATCTTATAAACGTCTTTTGAAGCACCGCAATCGTATTTTTGCAACATTTCTTTGCACCAATCGACACGAGCCTTTTTTGAGCGACTTTCAAATTGTGCGGGATCCAACGAGAACATACCTTTTTTACGGCCAGGTGTTCATGCAGTATCGAATGTATGCTGGTGGAAGAAATGTCCAAGGAGGTCTCTATCTCTCGTTATGTCGCATGTCGATCTTGCATTATGAGTTCACGCACGGCATCAATGTTCTCTGGCACAACAGCCGTTTTTGGACGACCTTCACGAAATTCGTCTTTGAGCGAGTTTCAGCCACGATTAAATTCATTATACCAATTTTTCACAGTGCTATAGGATGGTGCTTCATCGCCATACAAAGATTTTAGTTCATCAATACACTCTTGTCGTGATAATCCACGTTAAAAGTTGTGGCACGAAAATGATCACGAGTTAATGCCATTTTTTTCTATATTAATTTTTTCAAGTCACTGTAAACAACACAAATAATGGTCGTACGTCAAAGCGTTTTGAGTACGATTATGCTTAAAAATGACAAACTTTCCAATGGAAATGTCAGATTGCACTTGGCAGCACCCAGTGTTGCCAAGCCAGAAATATAAATAGCAGCCTTCGTAGTAAAGTTTAAAATAAAAGGGTGTGCCCAAACATTATTTTTAGATTCATAATCGGCAGAGTCATTTCTCTTTTAACAAGAAGATAATGAAATTGGAAAAAATTAAGGCTGGCCAAAACATGTTACAAACATTAGAAATAGACTAATCAACCTTTTGTAGGACATATCTAAGAGTGTCCCTTATTCTATGATAGGAAATATCTAATGGCAAATCAGTAGGGTTTTTTTCGGTGAGAATGCGTGATTTAAATGTGAAGCAAGTAGACAGAAGCGGAATTAGGTTTGAAATCTTTTATTACTGACAAGTTTTTTTTAGAAATTCTTGTTAGTTCTTTTAAGAAGGTCCTAAGTTGTGCGAGGATTGTAGAGTTCTTTGTAGTCTTCTATTATTGTCTGAGGATAACAAAAAATTAATTAAAAAGAACAAAAAAGCCGAAAATAAAGTAAAATTTCATTAATTTATAAAATCGATGGTTCGATTCCTGGTCAGGGAAAAATTAAAAATCCAAACAAACGCTAGGCACCGCGTATTTACATTCATACTTAGCTCATAAAAGTCAATATGATACTGAAACAGTGTCTGTAATGTTGTGAGCAAAACAAGTATGAATAATTAAAAAAATAAAAAGTTGCATTCCGTGGCTATCAAATTGCTAGAACAAAAAAGCAACAACAATGTACAAGACGAATTACAAAGAGAACAACAAAGAAATAAGCTTTAAGTTTTGTGTGAACTTCGTCTCATCAAATTAACATTAAGATTAGTTGGTTAAATAGATGATGTTTACGATGTACATAACATAAGGTAGATAGATGCAAAGACTGCTGATGAAGGATGTGGCGGTCCAGAAAATGCTGCATTTCATTCTGCTAGCGTCTAATTTTTCTTGTTTTCTTTGGAAAACGTCCGCATACATTTGTAAATAATTTTTCTTTCTAAAAATGTTTAGAAATTAATTAAAAAGAACGAAAAAGCCGAAAATAAAGTAAAATTTCATTAATTTATAAAATCGATGGTTCGAATCCTGGTCAGGGAAAAATTAAAAATTTAAAAAAAAGTGGTTTTTTGAGTTGAATGTGGCGATCCATGATGTTGCCACTTTCGTTCAGCTAATCCCTAAATGGCTTAGAGTAACAAGGTTAACATAATATTGCCCTCGACTCAAAACTAAAAAAAGCTTTTAACTTTATTAAATAAAGTGTTGGCATATCCTGTGTAAATGCATTATCCTTACCATTAGTTTCCTAAAGAAAAAATCTGAGTTTCACTTTTCTCAAGACTTTGTATTGAATTATTCTGTTTTTATGCATAAATTAAAAATCATTCCCTTTCAAAATGTTTCCCTTAATAAAATAGCTGCTATTTTAACCCTTCTTTTCTCTATTAAAAAAGACATCAACTCATTATACAGAATAGTTTTATTTGAAAATAATGATTAATAGTTTTTGGTTTTAATCAGCGTCCATTTTTAGAAATGGAGGTTAAAATGGAAAATCAAAACACATTCAAGCGTAACAAGAAAACCAAAAGTGAAGTGCAGAAAAAAGGTAGACATACGAGAGAGAACGCAGAATTTCCAATGCTAAGTGTTTTTTAAAAAATTCTTTAAACTTAAATAGCTTCCATAGTGTTACATTCCTAAAAATGACAACCAAAAATTTTGTGACAAAAGAAAAATATTTTGTAATTGTTTTTAAGCCGCAAAATAATACACAGAATTTTTTGCATGAAGTTCACCGAATCATATGCCATTTACTTTTTCAGCTTTTTTATCTTTCATAATTATTTTTATGAAGCAGATTAAGATATTTTTCTCTGGAGTTGGGATTCTAAAAATATTGAAGAGGTTGTGCAAGGTCCCTTTTATCAAGGTCCATATGGTCTATATTTTTCAGGGTAAAATAAAGTAAAGATAGATAAAATTAAAAAAATAAGATAAGATTTTTTTACGGTATCAGTTTATATTTCACTACATTTCAAAGTTATTAGCGTTGGTGCAGCAGGCAAAAAAAATAGTCAGGAAGTGCAAGCAATATGGAGCTCGTTACTTCTTTTTTACATCTTGCTATTGATTGCAGATTTAAGTCTTGTACCTTCCTTGGAAAAGATTAATCGTTTTTCAGTCGTTACTCTGTTGTGTTCTCCTTTGCTTGCAGAGAAAAAACATGGTTGTGATATGGTCCTAATAACCATATTATGTTCTTTTTTTTTTAACAATGTATAGTTGCGGAGAATAAATTATAGTTGTTTTCAAAAAACTTCAGCCACTTCACAAACACTTTTTTGTTAACATTTAACCATTATGTGTTTACTGTTCACAATAATGCAACATGGTTGGTTTTAACTTTAAAAATTTCGAACCACAAACAAAGTTTTAATACTTTTTAAAAATAATTATAATATGTTTAACCATAATATATTATTATTATTAATCAAAGTATGATTAAAAGCAATAAAAATAATGTTTTTTTTATTGTAATGTTTAGTTATTTGTGTAATCGTGCGACATTCCTTAGAAAAGGGATAGAGATAGAGAGATAAGAAAGGTTGCGAAAGGAGAAAGATATAGTTATTTTATCTCGCCGGCGAATATGATATGAAGAAGTACCGATGTAGAAGGCTGCATATTGTAATAGTAATTCTGAATAAGTATTTATACTAGTAAACAGAAAAAAACATTTTTTATTTTTTTATGGCCCCAGGGGTTGAACCCTGGCCAACCAGATTTGTAGTCAACGTGCCATACGTATCGTATGATATCTTCATTACGAGGATATATCATTTACTCCTTAAATGGATGTATGAAGATAAGATGCCATTATTTGTGGTTATAAACAATATTTCTTGTATAAATGATTCTTATAGCCTATGCGTCACAGCCTATTAATTATTACTTACATATATCGAAAAAATAGATGATTTGCTTGCGAATTTATGGTTTTAAACAATTCTTGTGACAAATCATTAATAAATGAAATAATAAATTAAAATAAGTCTATCATATCAGAAATCTTTGCATTTAATTATATAACAAGACATTTTCAACCATATTATGATATTTTAATATCACCAGTGTTGGTAACCAATGTCTATATTTATTCATTTAATGTTTTTATTTAAAAATAATTATCCATATATATTATTATGTTATTGTTAAGCTAGACAATACATACGCTTCCCAGACCAGCTACATTATTATTAAATCTAACAATACTTTTTTTCGCTAACACAGTATGTTGGTCTTAGATTATGGTTTTTATGTTTTTTCTTTGCGTGTGTGAAGAGGAGACCCAAGATTTTCTCTTAGACGTTTGTTGTCTTGGAATAGCTACAAAAATCGGTTTCCTTATCCTTTCAAGACTCTTTTTTTCAATTGTGATCAAATATAAAAAATCCTTAGTTTTTTGTTTTTCCTATTTATTTTTGGAAAATTTTTCTTGTCAATAATTATTTCATCAAGTCGTATAATTTCTCCATATGACTTCTCTGAATACAGTCATATAATTTTTTTTTTAAATTTAACTAAAATTATTAAAACAAGAAAAATAAGTGTATCACATAATGATAACAATATTGAATAATATTCAAAATAGTTTTATAAATGCCAAAAAATTATTCTGGGTATTCTGGAACTCTCCTCGTTAAACTGATTTTAAGTTTGTTGAAAACATTCTTGTGTTGCTCTTAAATTCTCAAAATTAATTGACGGATGACTTGCATTTAGCTTAACGACAAAAACGACCCTAAAACCAAAAAAGTAATAGAGAATGAAAGTTTCTTAATTGAATGAGTAACTGAGTTAAATGAATGATAAATTGGTAAACGTCAAAGGTATAACAGGAGTCTCTGATGTAATGGGGTAAAAATTAATTAGTTCTTATTAAAGCTAACTAATTCACAGAACACGTTAGTTGTTTAGTTTTGGCATTTTAAAATGCTGAATAAGTAAACGTTCTTGCAGTTTAATTTATCCTTTTATACAAAAAAACAATACATCTTAAGCAGCGTTGCCGCTTTGGTCCAATCGGACCAAACTTGGTAGTTTTTCGTTTTTAAAAAACAGTTTGGTAGTTTGGTTGGTTTGTTGCATTTTTTTTTAATTTTTGGTAGGTTTTCCTTCTCGAGCAAATTTTCGAGTAAATTTTTCACCTTAAAATTTCAGAACATAAAATAAAAAGAAATGTAACTTTGAATTAAATAAACAATAACTTTGAATAGTGTTATCACTGTTTTCAAAAACTGTTTTAGGTGTAATAAAAAACATATCTGCTTTTTTGCATAGAGATGATTAAAGCTATAACCATCTGTGGTTTAAGAAACGCGAACAATATTATGAAATTGAAATTAACATAATTTTTGAGTGAAGTTTTATTTTTAAGTGTACGTATTAAAAAAATTAACAGACATAATGGAAAAAAAGTAAACTTTTTTAATTGTAAATATGTACCTATTTATTACATCAATATTTACTAATATTGCATGTAAAGAAACAGTCAAAAGAAAATTTAGAACCGAATGGTTGAGCGAATTTGATTGGCTCCAGGAAAGAGATGGGTGTTCATTCTGCATAGTATGCTCTAAAACTATTTTAAATCATAACACCCATCTCAAAAGTCACCAAAAGACAAACTACCATCTCAACAACTACGGGGGAAAAAACCAAGTGAGTATAACAGAGTTTGTGTGCAAGAAATGCATTTTTAAATTTTTGGTAGGCTGTGAACGATTTTGGTAGGATTTTTGAAAATAATTGGTAGAAAGTAAATTTCTTGTGTGGTAACGCTGATCTTAAGTAGCATCGGTGATTTATTCACCACGTTTATTTAAATACACCTCTGTTTTTAATTTGCTTGCAAATGTTTCATACATTCTTTTATACATATCGCACACCTAGTTCAAAAGTGACACAACTCAAAATTTAATTAGTTTGTTCATTATCTAGTGTATAAATATTAAACAAATAAAAATAACTTTTTATATCATAATCGGTATGGACTTTCTACTAAAAGTTTTTGTTTTTAACCATTTTTATTCAGGTCAAAAACAATTTTTATTTGTCGATTTCTGAAAAGTTAAAGTTTTAAGTTGTGTCACTTTTGAACTAGGTGTGCGATATATTCTAATTATTTCCGTTTTCTGTTTTTTTTTTTATTTTTTTCTCTGTTTTTTTTTTTTTATTTTTTTCGTTATAACCAAGCAAAATTAACAACAATTTTTTTCTTTGTCTGAAGGCTTTATGTAAAATATTAAAAAACAAAATTAACATTTCTTCTAATGATGTTGTTACGAAAATAAGATCTGGCAACGCCTACATATCTAACAACAACAGGGATGTTGTTGTATGTAAGTGCTTTAAGGCACAACTATAATGTGCATAAGCTAGCTTTAGCTTATGTCAAAAATCAAAAAAGAAAGCCTATCAAATGCTTAGGTGACTACAATGTACTTACATAAATTTAGCAACTTATTTGCCTCAGTTTCACATTTATGTTTAATTCGTACTTTTGCCTAAAATAATTTCTATATAAATAAACAAAATTTTAAAACGAAAAGGCTTTAAAGAAGATATTTTATATATTTAATAACATTTACATACACATTTACATTTTTTGGTTCATGTTCATGTTCTTCGTTGCTGTCTCTGTAACTCGTCTTGTACAATTGTTTTTGCTTTGTACCAATCTTTGCTTTGGTCACAAAATTTAATTTTTATTTTATAGATGCTTCTTCAGTATAATATTGATTGTTTTGAGTTAAGTATGAATGTGCGTTGCGTTTTTTAATTAAATTTTCTTATGAAATTAAAACAAAAATTAACTCTAGACAAAATCAATTTTAATTTATTTATTTTTCTAAAATTTGGTTTCCTTAAGATTTTTTTATTATTGAAAACATAGCGTTTACTATTCTACAGTTGGTTATAGTGTTTCCTCAAAAAGTTGACTTTCTCTTTCACTACGACCTCCTCTGTTATCTTATGTTGCAGAAAATAATTTATGTTTCTTAAATCTAAGCGTAATAAATTGCAAATTAAATAATTTAAGAACAATGATATTGAATATTTAAATTTAGCTTTATGCAGAAGAAAAAGGAAAAGTAAAGCAAAGTTAGCAAAACTTATTCTTGTGTTTCATTAATCCTTATAAATGTGAATTTTTACAACGAACTCTAAGATGTATAATATAGTAAATCTTTTATTTTTTTTTTATTTATTTTTTTTTTTTTTTTTTTGGTTATCGCTTATCTTTTTTAAGCTGGCTTAAATAACGCTTAATCTCAAGTTTGTATATATATTTTTTTAATTTTATAAAAAGAAAAAAAAATATTATTCAACATCTTAAGATTTTAAAACAAATATCACTGTAATAAGTTGTTTGTATATTCATACGTTTAGCCACAATAATTTACTGCAATTGTAATTTTATAAAAGTCTAATCCTCAAAAGATGTTATCAAACAGTTTAAGCACAAGCGATTACTTTTAGTTTGGTTAAATTCCTTTAGAATTTTATAAATTTTTTTTTACTTTCACAACAGCCATAGAGAATGTTATCTTTTATCCTTAAAATACTTCTCGTATCAGAATAATAAAATTATTAACCTTGATTAAGAAAATAAAACATTTTGTTGATGTTTTTTTTTTTTTTTTGTAAAATAGCAACAACTATTCTGTTTAATTTAACATACGTTGTGTTGTTTGCTGAAACTAACAATTGTAGAAATTGTTTAGCAACTTTATTTACATATTTCGCTTGAAATAATTTTATAGCCAGCTAGGGCTTCCAACATTTGGATTTAATACTTTTGTTTATTTTTTTGCATGTAAAATGCTGTCAAAGCAATAACGTAAAAATGTGCACGAAAAAATGTTGCATAAGTTGTACTCTACTCTCATATTTCTGCCAACATTTTCTTTAAGCTGTTCAAAAAGGCAAGTAGGTAATTTTTCATACACAATTTCTTTAACAACAGCTGGTCAACTGCCGTTGTGCATTCCTGACGTTAAACTTAATTGGAAGCTACCAAAATATTTTTTTAAATCTCAAAGTAAAAATATTACAAAAGTTGTTTGAAAATAAAAAACGGAAATAAATCGAAAAGAAAAAGTTAAGTTTAGTTTTTATTTATGTTTTTAAAACATTACAATTAACTAAAAAATAATGAAACATGAAATTTTTCCAAAACACTATATAGACACTGCATTTTCAATGTCAAATTTTTTACTCAAAATAAAAAAAAAATCAATTTTGTAGGATTAAATAGAAATTGAAGTTTTTACTGATCTTATCTCCACAACGCTGTTGATTCTTTTTATAATTCTGCATGAACTACTAAGTACAGCTAATATTATTTCGCAGTTAGAAAACATGTTGCCAGAAAATGGCTTTTTATAAACATGCAAATAAAAACATCGGTGGCTTTTCACAAAATGCATTGAGGTTAACTTAAGCATCATGATTGTGTTTTTATTTCGCACAAAGTTTTTTGTAAAGCCTGGAACTCTGTCCGAATTTGTAAAAATTGTCGAGCAACATTGACGGTGGTGGTAGCGTCCATCTCGCGATTTAGAAGAAGTTTACGTATTATTACTTTTACGTTAACAACATTGTTTTAAAAATTAAAGCAAAAGACATATGATCGGCTGTCGTTTGAAACATTCCACATGAAATAATGCCTATTTGCTTTATTCAACAGCTTTGATACAATGTTGCCAGAAACATTTCATATTTTTTTACAATAAAAACACAGTACTACTACTGCAACATTTTTTTATGACTTTTTAATAAAAATTTTTTATGTATGTAGTTGGACAGCATACCGCATGAAAAAACTGAACAGAGTATTAGGCTTAAGAGCCAAAATAATAATAAAATAGGGCAAAGAATAAAAATTCATTATATGGAAAAAAATCTGTGTAGATTTTACAGCTGTCAAATAATATTTAAATTCAGTGTCAACAAGATGTTCCTTAATTTAATTAAAACAAACTTCACAAGAACAGCCGGAGGGTAATGAACAATATTTTACCTTATGCCGGTTATTTCATAGTTTCTTGGAATTAAAAAAACTTAATGCTGCCGATGAGCAATATTGGTTTTTCCAGAAGACGATCAAGATTGTTTAAGTGAAAAAACAGGAGTTTTTAAGGGTTCAATTCCAAGTGTTTAAAACAGTATCTCTTGAACACTTATGTATAACTTACAGAGATGAAGTGTGATTATGGCTGATACAGTTACCAAGAATACAATGGAGATATAAACATAACGTGAGTTTTCCGTGTGTGATCTTAAACCAGTCATTGGATATTTTCAGTAAGTTTATATTTATAAGCCTGCTGTTAAAATAATATAAAAAATAAAGTTAAAATTGAACGATGTTTATTTATATTTAATTTATTTAGGAAAATTATAGAACAAACAAAACTTGAACTTATTTAATAAAAGTGTGGATGTCCACACAGAATTTTCTGGGTTTGACGAACTTGGCCATACGAACTTGGCTACGTAGCTAAAAATCATACTTTTTCAAATTACTTTATTAGTTAAACATTAAAATATTTTTGCTTAATGAAAAGTTTACCAAACAAACTTGCATACAAAATTTCATTAATAAATCTAAAATAAAAATATTTCCTTGAATAATATTTAATAAGTTAATTATATAATAATTAAAAACAAAACTTTGTCATTACCAAAAATTTCCTAAATGAACAAAAACAAAAATTTATTTTAATATTAAGACGCGAACATTTTTGGCTGCCATAATTATATGACTAAAAGTACATTCAATTAATATTTTCTTAAAAAACCCTAATAGGATTATTTTGCACTTAAATAAGAAGAAGAAGAAGAAAAAGAAAAAAAGTTTACAAATTTTTGACCTTACAAACTTAAAATTAATTTCAATTATAAAGTTTTTTAAAAGTATTACAACAAATTTAAAAACGAAAGCAAAAAGACAAGGTAGAAAAAAGTATTTTAACGTGTTTTTTTTGTTCTCTTTAAGTTTATCAAAAGTAATTAATTATTATAAAGTTGTAAAGAGGAAAAGAAAATTTCGTCTTTATTTTACGAAAACTGTAATAAGAACCACTTTAAAGATAACGGAAATAATTAATAATCAGTTTTTTATGAGTGACGAAACAAATTGAGAAAAAAAGAATTCAAACAAATGAACAACAATATGCTATTTTATTTCTTATATGGTTTTTGTAAAAAGTTTTAGGATTTGTTTATTATTTTTTTTTTTTTTTGGTTTATTATGTAGCACTTTCTCAATTTTTGATACTACTGAAATCATTCTCTTTAAAAATAGATTTATTTTTAACCGACTAAAAAAGAAGGGGTTATCAATTCATGTGAATGTTGCTTCTTTTATTTTTGAAAATTTTTTCTTTATTAGAAATTTTGTGCTAACAGATTGGTCCCGTTTTAAAAACAGTTCACAACAGTGTCACATAAGTAACACCCAGGCAGAATGTCGTTTCGTATGATCGCTATGATAACAAAGAAAAATATAAAAATTTATAAATTAAAGGGTGCCCTAATAGTTGTGAACAGTTATAGACAAACACAAATTTTGTTTTACTGTGTTTGTCTGTTTTGAGGTCGGGTTTTGTTTGCAAGAATTCTACATGAAATTTTCAACTTTTATGCAGGCTTTCTCTAATCACAAACTAAAATTTTTCTCCAGCTTAAAAAAAACAGAAAAAGCCAAAAATTGCATATTTAGACGTTTTTTAAAATGCTTTTGTAGACTTTCACCAGAGCAATCATGAGAAATTAAAAATGTTAAAATTGCTTCTAAAATAAGAAATGATGTTTTTAAAAATTTTGGGTTTCTTCGAAGACGCCTCAAATTAAAGCAATGTAGATACATCCGTTTGAAGACTACAAGGTCAACATTCAAAACTTGAAGCTTTATTACTTCCCTGTTACAGACATGTGACGTTTTATTAAAAAGTTGTTGGCCATTTACATTAAAAAAACACTGTTGTGATAACAATAAAAGTAACATATTATGTTTGAATATTATAGTTATAGTCAAATCGTATTCTTGTTAAATGTATTATGTATATTAATATAGTTTTTTATTTGACCTTTTTAGTTATTTATTTTTTTTTTGTGCTTAAATAAATATTTCTTTGTCCTGATGATGCCACACAAGGGAGTAGCGAAATATTGAAAAAATAAAAAATCAAAGACCTTGTGCTTGAATAATAAACTAAAAATAAATGTATTATATATATTTATTATAAGAACCAACTGCTAGCTTGTGTGTTTGTGATTTTAATCTAAGATATTAATATAACACTAATCTCATTTTAAATTGAGAAATTCTTAATATTTTTAATATGGATCTATCGACGAAAGCTTGAAAGTTTATTTGTATGAGGCATCGTTTTTATATTTAAAATTTATTTTTAATAAAAACAGTTATTTCTTTTTCAATTGTTATTATAATTAAACAGTTTATTTAAATTTTCACTTCCATTAGTAAAAACAATATCATTACCATTAAATGGTAGGGAATTTTTTTTCATTGTACTCTCAAACAATGCCAATAGTAATTCAATGGTAATGCAAAAATCCCAAGTATGATATTATGGTTATGTCTAATTCAAACTAAAAATAAAATTATGTTTGATTGTTATTTGTGATAAAATTATGTCGAAAACTGAAAAAATAGTATTAAAAATAGAACTTCCATAAAATTATTAACGATTAGAACCTGTTCTTAATGAAAGAATTAAATGAAGAAGGTTTTTGTTACAGAATTGTCTTTTATTGTCTCTTTGAAGACTTTTTTGCAAAGCTTCCTTTCTCCGTATAATTTAGATTTGGATGTTATAAATTTTATTAATCAAAAGTTTTACCCAATTTGCTAACAGTATTTGCTTAAAAAAATTTTTCTTGCAAACTTACCTGTAGCCTGGAGTGTTCTTATATTACCAGCAGTTCAAAAGAAAAGTACTTCTCATTTTTCTGTCTGAGCAGTACTCATCAAATTTTACAGGTTTAAAGGATCAATAATTTTTTAGATTTCATTACATAAGTCGATTCTGCGTTTAGCCATGTGTTTTAATTCCCTGTTGATATGCAACAGCTAAACTTCTTTTTATGTCAATGCCCTTTTACAGTCATCATCCTGTTTATCTGATGCTGGTTATAGCTACTTTTCCTAGTCCAAATTCTCTAGATCAATTTACTTTTGTCAATGAAAACTGAAAGCCAAATATAGTTGACGATCATTGAAGATGTTAGCAAGAGCCGCACTTATACGATGCAAAACCTTTCTGCTACTTTTGCTTTTATAAAATCTTGTTATGATTGTAATGGGATTATCTTAGGCTGCTTTAACTCATGGGATTTGTGCTCGTTCTACTTTATACTACCAAAGGCGCTCTTCCTTTTTGTGTAATTAAATTTTGGTTTCTTTAACATTTATTTGTTTATTTGTGTACATATTGCGCATTTAAATAAACATAAGTAAAGTTGTTTGTATAAATGTATGTCATTATAAACATATGTACTCGTACTTTCCATGAACAAGCACTTGAATGAAATTAATTTATTTTAGATTTCAGGTCAGGGTTATATAAGGAATATAAAAAGAGCATTCATGCTATTTTAGTTTTAAACATCCTGCCAGATTATAAAAGAGTTTTTGAAAAAAATTTAGTCACAAAGTGTTTTTTAATCGGAATAACATTTTTAAAATTGTTAAAATTTTAGGA
Organism: Gymnosoma rotundatum; assembly: GCA_916610165.2. Taxonomy (NCBI): domain Eukaryota; kingdom Metazoa; phylum Arthropoda; class Insecta; order Diptera; family Tachinidae; genus Gymnosoma; species Gymnosoma rotundatum. The sequence goes on from OU744340.1 coordinate 118,386,024, forward strand.
AATTATTAAAGTGTTTTCTCTATATTTTTGTTGTTATAAAAAATATTTATAATGATCCCGAGATATTATTTTTATTAAAAAAAACTCTTATTTTCATGAAGCCGATTAACAAGAAGAGGATTAAAATTTTGTTGAAATGTACCTTAAAGTATGCAACAAAATTTTGAGTTAAAAAAACCAAAGTGCAATGTTCGTATATTAATGCATGTGACAATTTAATGCGGAGAGCAGTAAAAGAAATTATTGAACTTCTTGAAATCGGTTTGAATCCTCTCAAGTTTAATAAAATTTAACTATTTATTATCGTGCTCTTTGTGCTTTCTGTTTAATACAACACAACGAAAAGAACCTTAATGTCCATATATTTTACGACAATGCAAAGTGCTCCTGCTGACATTTTATTAAATTTAACGATGTTAATCGACATTGTGCCTACACAGAGAAAAATTCTGGACAAATGCGGTAAACATAATTTTACTACTTATGTAAAGTTACAACATGAGCTGGGCTTACATGGAAGTAATTAATTAAATACATGAATTAATTGTAAATTTTATTTGCATTAAATGGTAAATAATGCCAATGAAACTTAAATGGTAATGGAAAGATCCTATGAAAATACGGAATTTTTAATGAAAAAATAATTTTTATGGCTGAGACTATAAATTTATGCAGTATCATACTTGAGATTTTTTCATTATCATTGAAATTTCATTAGCATTGTTTGAAATAATAACAAAGAAAAAAAAATTAACTACTATTTAATGCTAATGATTTTATTTTAATTATAATTTTTTTTAATAATGGTAATGAAATTTCAATGAAATCGTTTCATTATTAATTACAATTAAATCTATTGAATTACAAATTTTTGATTGCAGAAACCTTAAAAAACTATGCATAAAATAAATAAATCTTAACACTGATCTGTATCTGATCTGTATTTGAAATTTTAAAAACTTATTATTTTTAAATAAGCTCGGTTTAAAACTTGATGTCTGAGATCTAAGGCCACCTAAAACCACAACTAGCAGCGTTTATAATTTACACGAAAACAAAATTAGGTTCCAATAGTATCTCATTTTTCCTGAGAAAGTTCAAACATAAATATTTCACCAAATTTTTCTGAAATAAATGCCATTTTAAAATAATTCTTATTAATGATAATGATTTTAAACCATTTGATCAATGGTCAATGGTAATGATTTTGTATTTTAATTAATTACCAATGAAAACTTTTCTTTAAAAAGCTTTACCATAAGTAAAAATAATAATGCTAAAAAATAAATAGCATTATAAATCATTCAATGCAAATGAAATCGTCAATTAATTAGTCCATCTACTTAATTATTCCCATGTATTGATGTCGTTTTAAAAACAAGTAAATTAGAATAAAATCAAAAGGTGTTCTATTAGTAACGTTATTTTTACAGGGACTTATTTTAAATTAATTCAAAGTATGTTTCACTATAACAAGTTTAAAAAGTAAAATGTAACTTTAATTAAGTGTGATCCATATTCCGAATTCTTATGCATAGCAATGTCCGTAATTTTGAAAATTTTACTATTGAAAATCAGAAAAATCGGTCTATGTCATTTTATACCCTGTTCAGACATACGTTTTAATTGCGCAATAAAGGAATTTACGCAATTAAGTCCCTAATTGAATTTAATTTACCATATAAGAAATTAATTAATAAATTTTTCAATAAGTACTTAATTGAGAAACTAATTGATTAAGTTTCCTCATACAACCCTTGTGAAGTGTGTTCTTTGAGAGAAAATTTTATAAAATGACAAAACTAAATGCCATAAAAATGAAAAATAAAATATTTTCAAATTAAATGAAATGAAAATTTTTTGAAAATTTAATGAAGTCAGAACTTGATCGCACTGACTGAAAGAGTTCCATATTTCAAATAAAAACAAGCAAACTTTCTTTTAAAGTCGAACTTCTCTTCATTCTTCCAAATTTACAAACACAAATTTCTAATGTAAAAATTAGGTCTGTTCAATAAATTTTCGGCATAAACTAGCAACGATAGAGTAAAATAAAAATTTACAACATTACTATGCCAAATGAAAAAAGGAAGTAAATGCATTTTTGGAAAAAAAAATAGCAAAGTAAAGGTGAACTGACGATAATAACAAACAACCATAAAAATAAATATCTAAAACAGCAAAAAAGCAGTATTCGATGCTTAAAGCATTTTGTATTGCAACAGTTAGCATTTGCAAGAGCTTTGTCATCGATTGTGAACACCTTTTATCGAATACTTTACAAAATTGCCAAAATTTTTCCGTCCTTATTGTAAAACTTTTAGTTTATTTTATTCTATTTCTTTTATTTATTGTTTTATTAAACTGGCGTTTACTTGTATATAGTTTTCTTAGATTCCTTCTTACTATTATACAAATGTTAGCTTCAATTCAAAATATTTTGTATTAAAACAGAAAACTATAAATGTTATGTATATTTTCTGCTGTGTGGTTATAAAAATTTGAGCTGTAGATATTCGGTTTTGAAATCGCCATACAAATTATGGCAAAAAAACCACACAATTTTAGTCCAGCAACGATGTGATGTAAATATTTTCGTGAAAAGTGCTAATAAACACTTTTAGTTCAAAGTATTTAATATTTATTAACATATTTTGTAAAACAGAATAAGAATCAGCAGTTCTGTTCTTGCCAGTAACAAAAGCAGTAACAAATTTATTAACATTTACATCTCATACTCTTTTTTACTGTTTCACTGCTTCTTTTGAGGTACTGAAGTAAACACTTTCCAATAACAATTAGTAACAACTTCTTGTTATTGAACAGAACTCTATTCTACTGTCAAATTATAATTGAGTAATTACTCAATTTAAATGTTAATTGTCTAAATTAAAACGTATGTCTGAGCAGGGTATCAGCCAGCGGGCAAAATTTTTCCATATCATTTAGAATAAATCTAGTTTAGTGAAGTAACTCCTATCAAAAGGACAAATATGTGGGGGCGATAATGTATTAAAAAATAATAAAAAAACATCACGTGAAAAAATTGACGCTCGCCCATATTTTCTGAGTTATGGACCTTTGAACTCATAGCAAAGTATGATTAAGCACCATATTTTTTAAAATGTCAATCTGGGTATCATTTAAAATCTTTTGAAGAGATCTTTGAGGATATACTAAAATTTTAAAAAATGCTTAACCCATTAAGAGCAGATGACCGTTTTATGAAAAATTATATATTGTGCTGTTTTTTTTTTTCTTATTTTTTAGTTCTTTGCCATCCCAATATTTGTTTTTCTGATAGGTGGTACTTCACTAAAATAGACTTAGATATATGGTAAAGGGTTTATAAGGTAAGGCATATCCGAATATAGTACTCTTATTGTTTTTTATTAATGTGTTATAGTCATATTTTAAGGAACTACTTATTGAATAAAGAATATAAAAAATTTCAATTGCTTAAATAATCTTTTCTTTTCCTTTACCGCAGGATTTATAAATCTGGAAAAATATCGGGATTCCGGAAATCTGGATTTCCTGTTTACGACTTTTTAAGGTAATAAAATTTTCATAATTTGCTTTAAGTGAATACTTTCGATTATGTTTCGTGATAAAATGAATCTAATTAAATCCCTGTAAACTCTGCGACATAAAACAAATGTGTTGCAGTTTATTATTATTATACAAATTCAGTTTTTAACATTTAACAAGTTTGCATTATCCTTCTTCAGTTAGAGTGCATTAACATGATGATTTTAAAGACAAATTTATTTCTTATTTCTGATAAAATATTTACAGTAAAATCAAGTAAATTTAGCGATTATTTAAAATAGTAAACGATCTAATGCTGTGTTTTAAAATATTTTGTGTTTAAAATAATTTAAACAAAACTACTCAAAATATATAAAAAAGCAATGCAAGTTGCAAGTAGAACGCTAATAACTATTCAAATAACTAAAAATTAAAATCAACTAATAGAAAAAGCCAAGCATCAATTTAAAGCAACAACCACACACCCCCAATAAGCGTCAACACTAACAAATTTAGCTTCTTCATCATCATCCATCATCATATTTATTATTGAATGACAACCAAACCAACAAGAAAATTAAAAGCAAAATATATCTAAGGAGCAGGCAGATGTGTAATAGAACTAAATAATATTATGTAAAATTAATATGCAAAGTCATTATTTAACATTAGTTATGGAAATCAGGCTTCGGTTCCTTTAAAAAAGATGTTTTCTTAAAAAAAAAAACACATTTCGTGATTTTCTCTCAAAATAGTTGTCATCAGCAAACAAAAAGCAAAGTGAATGATTATGAGGAGTGCATATATATATGGAGATTTCCTTACTATTTACATGACTTCTAGATGATTCTGAGCCCAGGTTTATTTACAAATTCTACATACTAAAGTCTAAAAAAAATTGATTGAATGAGAATTATAATCAGGTGTTTCAACATAAGTTGATAAAGCAGTTTTTTTTTTAGAAATTACAATATTTTTGTAAGTTTTCGTTTTTTGTTTTTGGTAGATCTTTGACTTCTTCTTTGAGTTTTCGAACTTTTTTTCAAGAAATTCCTAAAATTTTTTGAGAACATTTTTTTTGTTTCTTTAACACGTTGACTGCCACGCGTGTTTACAACAAAATCCCCGTCAGGCCACCCGTGCCACTGTAAGATGCGTGCTCTGCTACCGCATGTCTGTTTACATTTCTTTCGGTACTCTCACCCCGATATCTATTACGATCCTCATTTATTACGTTATTACTCTGCACGAGCAGTTGTAATCTTTGCCGTGTACTGAGTAGTACAACTAATATCTCTGCCCAACTAATATCTCAACCGCAACTTTGCAGTGAATGCTTCAATATTTTGCACTGTAAATAATTTTGTTAATAAACGATTTTTAAAAAAAATCAACAGTATTATTATCTCCTGTCATATATTTATCTAAATATGTTCGGAAATCCTTTGGAAGGAGTCACCCGACGTGGCCTGATGAGAACTCTTGCTGTCACCCGAATACGGGTGACGTGGCCTGATGAGAACTTTTGCTGTCACCCGAATACGGGTGACACGGCAGTTAACGTGTTAATCTCAGCTTGATTAATGGATCGTTACGGATTACGCAGATAGCTCACTTTAGCATACACAAGGAGAAATGGGCATAAGTAAGCTATTTTTAAAGATCTAGGCAGATTAATTCAAAATTTTGCATAAGCACAGCAAAGGAGTATTTGAGCTTGAGTTTTGAAGCTGGGCAACATCCACTTTCCAGGGATGGCGCTATGTGGTCTCACAGTTGGGTACCTAGCGCTTGTCATTTCCTTAATTTTAGTCTGAACTTGAAAAAATTGTATATAGTCCTCAAGGACTTGTCAAAAACTATGATTATGTTTAAAAATTATCGAGCTATAAGCATTTTAAAATTAGAATTTTTAATTTTTTAAAACCCTGGTCCAGTTTTTTTTTTTTCAAAATATGAGTATAATTTATTTGAGTTGTTTGTGACGTTAAAATTATACTATTTTCAACTTAAAAAACCCAAATTTATTGCACTTTTAGCTTAGATGTTTAAACAAAATTTTGCATAAATCTGATCAATCTTGTAGAAAACGGAGGACCCTTAACTTGACCTCTCGTACATCGAAATTTTATTTTCTAAAATTCCATAATTGAGATCGGAAAAAGAAGACTACTAAAAAAAGCTATTTTGAATTGTTGTTGAAATTATTTCATGGGCCCAAGTCGATATGTGGAATTTATGCGCAAAAGAGTAAAGAATTTCAGTTTTATTTTGGGAACTGTGGGATTTCCATTACCTTAATTTATAAAGATTTTATAGAATACTAATTATTTTCATTTTTCTCAAATCGGACCGTTTTTACCACTGTGCAGTGCTAAAGTGAATCCTTGACAGTATAAAGAATTTATGAGCCCAGAAATTAACAGCCTGTGCTACGATAACAAAAGAATTCATTTTTTTCTAAAAACGAATTAATTTTTTTAATTTAATAGTGATATAAAACGTATTCTTGTGATATCGAACGACAGACAGAAAATTATTAAAAATACTAAAAACCAAATGAGAATTTTATAATTTCTTTTTTTGCCATTAATAAGGTAAAAAATTCCTAATAATTTTAAAACTTAAACTTAAAATTATTTTCTGTTTATTATTCATTATTAAAGTTTTATTTTTTATTTATTTAATTTTTTATTTTATATTTTAGTTATTTCACATTACTGCCTTAACTGTATTTATGCGCAAAATTTTATGTAAACATACATATTTGCAAAATACAAAAACAAAATTATTAAACAAAAATCTATTTTTAATAAAATTAAACACCCAAAAACAGTCACACAAGCATTTTTAAATTAGAGTCGAAAAGAAAACAGACGTTGTTTTTCTTTTAAACACATTGAACGATTGAACGTGCGGGCGGTTGGCTAAAACATAAAAAAAAATTCAATATTTGAAGATTTATATGAACAAAACGTTTTTAAAGTATTTATTTTTTTAATTGAAAAATAACGTGTTTTTTTTAAGGAATAGTTTTCAAAATTGTAAAAATAATAATATAAAATATTATTTTGAGCATGTGGAAAATAGCCGGTGTGAGAAAACGTCACTCGAATTAAAGCTGCGTTTTGTAAAGTACCAAGTGAAGAAGTTTAATTGTGATTAAAGTGAATATTTAAAAAAAACAGAGTTACTATAATAAATACTCGTAATCAATAATAAACCTGCGTGACTCTACCCTTAAGGTTTTTCATGTTGGAGATGTAGTCTAAAGAAAACCGCAATATAATTCCTGAAAACTGTTGTACAACGAAGCTATTGAGATGTTTGTTTGCTGTGAGGTTATCACATAAATCTAAGAAATTAAATTCCTAGACAATTTGTTTCGTGTTACTAGAAATCTTTCGTTTATGCTGAAAAATTTATATCGATTGTAGCTAAAAATTTTTTTCGAAAAGACATTACGACTCAATACTAATGGATTTATATACTGCATAAAATACATCATTTAAAGAAGAAAGAAATACATAATATAACCCTAAAAATATTTTTCCTCAATAGAATAAATATGTAGAAAATAACACCAAGAGCATTGATGCTAAAAAGGCTTCATAATTTAGATTTACACATTCTGCACCGAAGTACTAATAAGGAAGATATCCTGCAACAGTTTTTTGTATGTTAATAATATAACCGAGAATAACAACACACGGTAGAAGTATTTTAGTTACAAGTTCTTATAAAACCAAAAGCCGTTTCACTAACTACTCCGTACTGAAAGAAGTAAATATTATTGGATAATATTTAATGACAGCAAAAATAATTTTCAAATATCTAAACAACTCCAAAATGACATCGGACTTTATCTTTTCAATTGTGAAAAAATTTTCAGTAATTACTGATGGCAATAAGGAATGTCGAAAATGCATCGATTAAGAGCCATCTAAGAAAAAAAAATTAAAAAATGTTATTATTATTACGTATTACATGATATTAAATTTATATAACTCCAAGGCTAATATTTAGAAGAAAAAAATTTAGCACTTGCTACCAGGGCTATCAGCTGGTATTTTTATGAAGTATTTAGAATTATTCGTAAAGTGCTAATAAATTGAATACCTCATCCTATTTTTAAAAAATCTTTAGAGATGTTCCTTACGTTCAACATGTGTATGAAAGATAATTTTACTTAAAAAAAAATTTTTTCTAATATTTTTGTAATAATCAAAAAAATATTCATCATCTAAAAAATAGTAAATAGTGGTCATTTCGCTACTGCTTGCATGATACGCTATTGGTTTTTACCTCAATTCTGCTTAGAAAGTGTGGATTCATAAGTGGTAAAAGAATTTACTGAATGAGAATTATCTTCAATCAATAATAAAAAAAGGCAACAACATTCAAAAGTTTATGGCGTTTTCCTTTCTGAATATAAATGTTACCCAACAATCCCTTAATATATTTTGCATGTTGCTGAAACCCTGAAAAATTGCTACACAAATTTTAGGGGCAATAGAACAAAAACTGTAATTGCACTCCCTAGCAACAATAGTAAACATCACTTATCAACTGTAAGAATTATTGCAAAAAAGTGTTTTATATCTACCCTCAATTCTTTTTCGTGCGACGTAATTGCAAAAGAACATACTTTTGATTTACACTCTCGAACTTTTTTTTTTTAGAAAAGAATAAAATGCGTACAAAGTGTTGAACTTATGCAAAATTTTCGTCAGAAAAGAAAATGCTAATAAATGTAATAAATAAAAATTAAAAATACGGGAATATTAAATTAAATAAATTAAACTTTAAAACTAAAGTGCAACTTTCTGGAATAAATTAATTCAGTCAACGATATTAATTATTGATTATCGTTTTGTCATGGTTTAATTGTTGTTTTTATTTTATTTTTTAACATCTTTAAACTGTATAAAAGAGCCGAAAAAAGTCAGCCGTATAAATATAGTAAAAAAAGTGAAATCAAAGTTGATTATTGTTGTTTTTGCTTAAACTTTGATTTTTTCTCTACTTTATTGTTTCGACAAAAATCTTTAGTACATTTAAAATAATTCACCTTCAATAATCGATACCGCCGATTCGAATAATTTATTCGGTCTGGATTTTTTTTACAAAATTCCTTTAAAAAATGTAAAAACTATTTGCTAAAAGTTTAAATTAAAAATATCAACAAAATATAATAAAAAACAATTTTATATCCAAATATAAAATGATAAATCGTTATGCGGAAATTTTTAAACGTGTAAAAAGAAATATTACAACTGATTTTTATGCCCATAGTGAATATTGTTTAATATTTTTAAACGTTAATTAAATTAGTCAAAACATCAAACTTCAATGAGAACAATACTTAATAAAAGTGAAAAACTTACTTTAAGTTTAATCTATGCATTAATGCAATATGTGTGATTCCAAACAACAGCAACATAATCAGTTGCAACGGCAACTACAACACCAACAACAGTCATCAGTTAAATCGGAATTATCAACCGTTACGCTTTACTCGCAGTGGCAAAATCAGCAGTCACAACTTCAAGTAGAGCAGGAGTTGTCCAAAGGTAGATTTATTATGTTTTATATTTCGATTAAGTGGTCATGATAAGCATTTTTTAGACTTAGTAGTCCTAAGGTATTCTATACTTGTGTCCTTTTATAGAACTGAATATATTAACAGTCCTGTGGTTTGTACATGAATCACAGAAAATATATTTAAACAACGGGATTTTTTTTATAGATTTATATTAATTAATTTTCAAATTTTTTAAAAATTCTTTTTTCATGCTATTTTCCCGATTTATTATTTAAATCATCGATATTGATTATTGAGGGTCAAAGCACGAATTTTTAAAAAATATTTTTGCTTCTATTAACAATTTTATTTCGATTTGTTTTGAAAGTTAAGTAAGCAAAAGGATCAACAAATGGACTCAAGTGGGCTATGGTAACACGGCAGCCTGCCTGTCCTAACCTAAGAAAGCGTTTATTTAATTGATTAAATTATTTATTTAATAAGAAAATTTCTTACATTACTTTCGGTTAAATAAACTGGTTGACTTAATTTTTGATTTCAATAAAAAATTGTTTAGTTTTTTTAAATAAATGAATAATTAAAAATTTAATAGAGTAAATTAAAAATTTAATTGAGCTTTGAATCAAATAAAACCTCCAATAAATGTAAAAACCCTTTTCCTGTGAATGTGTGTTTATGTATTCCTTCTTTTCTTTGCGAGTTTTCTATATGAATTCGTCAGCTTTCAATACTTCTATATTTTGGGTTTTTAACATATCAACCACATTATAAAATATTTGTAGGATGTTAGACACTTTAACACAAAATTATATGTTTCTTAGTTAGGAATGAAAGTAAAAAAAAAACAAAATTATGAAAATTAAGAAACAAGTGTTTAAAATAGCAGCCCAGTAATTGGTCTGCCTTATTTTAAAAAGACATTAAAGTAATTATTTATGGGATGTAAAAACACTCCAATACAAATTCATTTATTACTGGGTTCATGTGCACTCAAGTGCATTGTAAAGGCGTTCGTTAGCAATACAACTGAAAACAAAACAAAAAACAAAAAAAAAATTAAAAGTATTAAATTTTAAAAACGAATAACACTGAAATGGTCAAAATAGTAATTATTTTATAAAGACATTAAAGTAATTATTTTTAATGGGAGTGCAGTCTGCCAGCCATGCAATTATATTCCATTTAGTTGTTTTAAAAATGTATACGGATGTACAGTTTTTTATTTTATTTTTTATTAAAAAAAAAAACAGCGAAACTGCGGTGGATATTTTTTCTTTGAATTGAATATTTTTTTTTCAATCAGTTCAATAATTATCCTCAACTAAAGCTTTTGCTTAAAAAATTACATTTGGTTGTATCTTGTGTACTAAAAAATGGTTCGTTTTAATTGTTGTTGTAGAATGCTTTTAAATAAAATGACAGCTAAAACAACCATATCTTTACATATAAGAAAAATCTATGTGTTTTTAATCGCAAGTTATTAAAAAATGCAGCTGCAGGCATATATATCGGTTTTGTAAATAAAAATTTTAGGAGATCTGCGTACATGACTAAAAAATCGTTAATAATTGTTTTATGTTTTCATTACTAAAATTTTAAATAATTTCAATTAACTTATTATGGTTGTCAGTATAAAATGGAGTTCTCATTTAAAAAAAAAAAATTATTCGAATATTTGGAGATTTTTTTAACTTTATTTGCGCATAAGTCAAATTTTTGTTACTAAATTAGAAAAACATTATTCGAATAATTTTGGACGAATAATCGATTAAATTTTAAAATTACTTGCTACAGTATCATACAGTTTAAACGAATACTTAATTAATCTATTGCAAATTTATTAGCGCAATAGCATATTTTGAGTAAAAATATGCAACAAAAAATTAGCATTTGTGTTTTAACAGTTTGTGTCAGATCACGTAACAATTTTTTTTATCCATAAACACATTTATTTCATTATAATAGTCGCTAACTATAAAATCAAGGAGTACAAGAGTTTATGGCTCACAGTGGCAATATCAATATGAAACTAAAATAAATAAAAAATAATAATAAAAAGTTGTATTGAAAACTTATCCTTTAAATTTAGAATTAACACTTTTTGTTTATATTTTAAACTTAACGATTAAAAGTTCTATTTTACATACAAATTATTTACTTAAGTATTTAAACCCAAGTTTAATTTTAAACTTTGTTCGATTTATGAGAGCATTTTCATTTAAATTCTTTTTTTTCATTTTTATTGCTTGTGATATATTTTGTTAAACAAAAGCTTTTTCTTTTTAAATTCAAAGAAACAATTTAAAAGCACATTATTTATTTAATAGATTTAGAAAAGTTGAACAAAAGCAACACAGAAATAAATATCACAGAACCAATGACAATAACAACAAAAAATCTTTAGAAAATATACATCATTATACAGTTGCTTGGCTTAATATGTATTTGTGTGCTTTAAGGTGAATGAGTTAACAAAAAGAATAACAAAAAAATGTCAAAAGTTGTATGTAGTCGCTCCTATGCGAATTTAAGTTGCCTTATTAGCATTTTTAACACAATAAAGTAGAATAACTTTTGAGTTAAATATTTCATAAGAAGTTAACACATTAAGCATTTGATAATTTTAAATTTTGGTACAAGAAAAAATAATTAAATTTAAAATTATTAAATTGAAATTAGTTTTTACTTTCTATTAAGCTTAAGTAGTCTTCAAATTTGAATTTAGTTGCGATCATTTACGGTCATTTGTGACTGATCTGATTCTGACTGATCTGTTTAGACAATAAGAGCCTTCATTGAGCTCAATTTACCATATAAGAAGGCAATTAATAAATTGAGCATAAGTACTTAATTTCATCACTAATTGAATAAGATGCGAAATGCAACTCTTGCCAACAAGTATGTTTACTCCGGGAACTATGTTCAGTGAGAAGAAAAAATTCATTAAATTGACAAGCTGCAAGTAAAAAATATAAATAAACAAATGAAAAGAAAATGGCGGGTCATACGAAAATGGCTTTTGGCACTTCAAACTTCAAAGCAACAACAAAAAGCCATGTTGTTTTTGTAATAAAAAGAGAAATCAGCTGGGCGGACGTCACTACCTAGTAAAATAAAAATGACAATGATATAAAATTATATTGGGCAGCCGTTAAACAGCGAAACATTCTTCATCATACGCCTATGCCTCTTTTAGTCAAGAGGGTTTCAAACCTTCCTATCATCGACAAGAATCTATAACATATTTTATCGCGACCTGCCCTTGCATTAATGTTTTATTTAGAATTAAATTTTTATAATTTTAAAGGATTAATTTTTAAGTTTAATAACAATTGATGATTTTAGTAACCGCGAAAACAAATGTCATGCTTCACAATTTTGATAGAAGTATTCGATAACGATTTGAAAAAATTTAATTTTCGATTAATTTATTACGGTTGCTGCGAGTTGAATTTTTATAAGTATTTTAAGAAATAAAAAAATAAATAGTTTTAGCTAATCGGTTTTAGAATTATTAAGAAAATCGGTTATGATACCGGCTTAAAACAAACAAAGAAATAAATAAATAACGAAAAAAAATCAACAACATTCTTGATTTAATTTATTTAGTAATTTTAATGAAAGTATATATTTTTCTTCTAATGGTCTCAAAAACTATACACATGTTGTTCTACAAGTGTACTGCACATTCTGACATGAATAATCTTTCCAAATTTTCCTTAGAATAAAAAATGTATTTCGTTTAAATAAAAATATTTTTTTAGTTGATGTCTTATATTTGCTGAAGAAACATTATTCGAAGAAACACATTAAAAAAACAAGAAAAAAAAAAACAAAAAATACGCCTTGTAGATTAGAAAAAACAATTTTTTCAGAATTTTAAAATATTTTTATTTTAACTGTGAAAATTAGCTTGTGTAAAATGGTCACTTTTTGATAAAAGATATTAAGTTAGAATGTTGTACACAAATAATAAGTATAAATAAAAATATTTGTAGTTTTTTTATTTAAAAAAAAAAAATAACTTGGAAAATACCTAAAATAATTGATAAAATTATGGTTTTTATATTTGAAGAAGTGCAAACTATAAAATGGTATGAAAGTTTTAAAAGTAAATGTCCAAAAAAATACAAAAACAAATCAAAACAAATAAAAAAGTATTTCAATCGGTTGTGTCGAATATAAGTTTCCTTTTTTCTTTTTTTTTTGTGCAAATTATTGTTAAAAGCCCATATAAAAAATCAATGCCAAATTAATAAAAAGTAATGTTACTATAGTTGTGTTCTGCTCATTTTGTACGAAATGTTTCTGATTTCATGTTTAGAAACAGCAAAAATGTTTCTGGCAGCAATGTTTTTTTTTAAAGCCTGGTATTCTGTTTGAATTTTTGAAAACTGATGTGCAACATTGATTATTTAATGTGAAAAATTAAATTTTTAAAATTTTTATAAATTTGACATTTAAATTGTTGTGTCCATCTCGCGATTTAGAGGAATTTTACGTTTTATTATTTTTACGTGTATACATTGTTTAAAAAATGTAATCAAAAGACAAATAATCAGTTTGAAAAATTCCGGATAAAAAATGTATACTTGCTTTATTTAACAGCTTCAATAAAATGTTGCCAGAAACATTTCATGTTTCTTCTTCAACATTTTTACATGACTTTTTCATACAAATTTTTTAATTATGTAGTTTGACAGCATTCCGCATGAAAAACTGAACAGAGTACCAAGCTTCACAGCGAAATAACATGATCTGTAGTTGTTTTAAGTCATTTTTTGTAAAAAAAAAACAATAAACAATGTTGCACAAATAGCATTTATTGTAGTGTTAAAACCACTAGAGGATTTAAAAATTTTTCAAGCGGACTAAAGTTGCTAATTAACAGACTATTGACATAACTCAAGTGAAGAAAGGATAAAAAACAAGTTATTGTTTTAGATGAGAGCAAAAAGAAGAGAAATATATTATGTTTAACGTTTAATTATATAGCAGACCTGGTATTCTTATCAGTTTTTTTTTGTACGGAATGCTTCCATGTAGTAAAAAATAAAACGACGAAATAGGGCCAATGCAAAAACCTGTATTAAAAATATATTTGATCTATACTCTGTGTACGAGGGCTGCTCTATATATTTCTGGCCTAATAGTGAAAATGCGAATATTTATAATCAAAAATGGTTTTATTGTTTTTCAAAGTATTCTCCAGCATGATTTATACACTTTTGCATGCGCTCAAACCAGTTGTCGAAGCACTTTTTCTGCTCCGATTGAGACACCTCTAAAACACGGTTTTTGAACACTTCAACAGCTTCTTCTGGCGACGAAAATCGTTGAACACGCATTTTTTTCTTGATGTGCGGAAATAAGAAGAAGTCATTAGGTGCCAAGTCAGGGCTGTACGGCGGATGACCCATTAATTCGACGTTTTGGCCGGTCAAAAACGCTCTGGCTTGAGCCGATGTGTGAGAGCTCGCATTGTCATGGTGAACAATGATTCGTCTTCTCTTGTTGGTTTTTCGAATTTCTCCGATGATTTCAGGCAAACAAATTGTAGGGTACCACTCAGAAGTGACCGTCCTACGATGCTCAAGCGGAACAGTCGCCACATGACCAGTTTTGCCGAAGAAACAGGCGACCATTTGCTTCGAAGTGTTTCTTCCACAAACAACTTTCGTTGGATTTTGCTCGTCTTTGATGACCCACACGGTCGATTGTTGTTTCGTTTCGGGCTCATACGCATAGATCCATGATTCCTCACCTGTGATCTTATAAACGTCTTTCGAAGCACCGCAATCGTATTTTTGCAACATTTCTTTGCACCAATCGACACGAGCCTTTTTTTGAGCGACTTTCAAATCGTGCGGGATCCAACGAGAACAATCCTTTTTTACGGCCAGGTGTTCATGCAGTATCGAATGTATGCTGGTGGAAGAAATGTCCAAGGATGTCTCTATCTCTCGGTATGTCGCATCTCGATCTTGCATTATGAGTTCACGCACGGCATCAATGTTCTCTGGCACAACAGCCGTTTTTGGACGACCTTCACTGAATTTGTCTTTGAGCGAGCTTCGGCCACGATTAAATTCATTATACCAATTTTTCACAGTGCTATAGGATGGTGCTTCATCGTCATACAAAGATTTAAGTTCATCAATGCACTCTTGTCGTGATAATCCATGTCAAAAGTTGTGAAAAATGATGGCACGAAAATGTTCACCAGTTAATTCCATTTTTTTCTATATTAATTTTTTCAAGTCATTGTAAACAACACAAATAATGGTCATACGTCCAAACGTTTTGAGTACGATTATGCTTAAAAATGACAAACTTTCCAATGGAAATGTCAGATTGCACTTGGCGGCACTCAGTGTTGCCAGGCCAGAAATATAAATAGTAGCCCTCGTAGTGTTAGATAAACATTTTCGGAATCAAGCCTGTTATTCAATTTAGTTTTTTATACTAATTGCAAACAAATTACAAACATAAAAAATGTGTTTAAAAAAAATGCAAGAGTGGCACTTAACATTCCTCAAACTTTTCCACAAATATGAACAAAGGACTACGTTTTATACATGAATTTATATTTGGTATTTGCTTTAGCAAATTTCAAACTAAATATCATATTTGGTTATTGATTTTAATTATAATAATAAAAATAAAAAAAGAAAATAAAAATTCCTATTATTATTTTATCAAATTTTCTAGTGCCCGTAAGTGATTAAAGCAAATTAACGATCCATTTAAATTATCTAAATTATTTGCTTTTCAACATAAGACTTTCCCACTATAATGCATAACAAACACTCATATATTTAAATAGGTTCCCTATTGTTTATATATTTTATTTTTATCATCACATCATTTGGAAGTGGGCCAAATGAATTTTTTTATTTGGTTGTTGATCTCACACATGTATTTTATTTTAGATGAGAAAAAAAAAGCAATATAAAAAGAAATGTGTACACATGCATATATTTTTGTATTTTATTATTTTTAAAATTTTGGAACACAATAAAAAATATTTATTTACACTGGGGTATTATTTGTATTTCGTTCAGAACAGAAAAAACTTGTATTTTATTTTTATTTATAATTTTTTTTAACAAAAAACAATCAGAGTGCTATAATGGGCTATGCCGAATCTTTTATACCCTTCACTATCCATGTAAATCTAGTTTAAAGAAGTAACTTCAATCAAAACAGCAAATATTGATGTAATAGAGAATTATAAAATAAGAAAAAAAAATATATTTTATACTTCATATATATAATTTTATATAAAAATACCACGGCTCTTAATGGGTTAAGCATTTTTTAATAATTTTAGTATTTCCTTTAAGATCTTTTGAAAAGTTTTAAAATGATACCCATATTGATATTAAAAAAAAATTAAAAATTTCAGAGGCCCGTAACTCGGAAAATATGGGCGTGCGTCAATTTTACACTGGATGTTTTTTTCTTAATTTTTAATTATCTATCGTTCCATATATTTATCTTTTTGATTTGAATTATTTCATTATCCAAATGACATGAAAAAGTAAGAGGTGGGCGTGAAGTTTTGCCTGCTGTCTCGAAGTCCATGGATCGATCGAAATTGATATTTTTCGACACTATATCTGATCGATTGACATATTTATATATATTTTTTTTTGGGAAATTTCAACGTTAGCACGGACGGACAGACGGGCATCGCTCAATCGACTTCGCTATGCATAAGAAGTCAGAATATATACCTTATGGGGTCGGAAATATATATTGTAGAAATTACAAACAGAATGACAAACTCAGATCTACTCATTTTCCACCTATCATGAAGGGTATAATAATTTATTACTGATAAAATATTGAACATGTATCATAAAAAAGTTTTATAGTAAAAAAAACTTATGTCGATAAAATGTAGAAAAGCTAATTTATGTAGGTTGGCTACAATATAAATTTTTACGTAGTTGATCAATTACTACTTAAATTATCGTAGTTCTTTGGTAAGTGGTTCGGTTAACAATTGTAAACCAACTCGCTTGTTACTGCGTCTCGTGCAATCAATTCGTTTATTAACGCTTGCCATCATGTTGAGATATACGATGTCATCCATATTTAAAATATTCTATTGCAATCAATCCTCTTCAGTGCCATAAATCGGCACACAGTTTGCTCTGCCATTGTGCGATCTACGTAAAACACATTTGCCTCCATCTTAATCTGAGTAAGACGGTATTTTAAGTTCTAAAATCGCTTTTCATTACTTAAGAATTCTTAAACACAGTATAAGATTCGTTTGCAACCTAAAGGGTCCATAGCAGACTACGCTTTCAGACCAAAACATGTGTTCTTTCTGGGTTAGTATCATTCGCAGGTATACTACCTATAAGTCATTAAGCGAGCTGCCTATTTACTGATCACTCCGCTCAAGAAAACTGCTGGAGTTATCGCGCACACAAATGAACCTCTCAGTTAGGTGTGAGGTTTTATGTTCATTTAAAAAATGTACTTTTTGGTCAACGCGAGGATTAATTCCCTTGTCTGGGAGAAATAGCACCGAGTTTCCATGACATATCTTTTTATCATATGTTTTGTCAATGAGCAAAATTAAAACATTACTTTTTTAACGACAACGAACGTGAACGAAACAGTTGGCTTTTCACTCGCCTACTTACTTTGTTATACCAATACAGTTGTATAATTGCGCTCTGCTGTTTGCTAAATAAGTATTTCTTTTGAAACTTTCTTTTTCTATTATAAGGAGCAAATCCATCAACAAACGTTTTCAAAACGTTTTTTAACGTTTTAAATTTGTTCTCATTGTTTTCTTCTCTGGAGCGTAGATTTTAAAATAAAGACAATTATTATCTCACTTTTTTTTTAGATTTCTGTTTTGTTTTTGTTTTCCTCACTACAAAGAACTATACAAAGCAAAACCAAACGTTTCGTTTTGCTTATTTTCGTTCCCTGATTTTTACTTATCGCTCATTTACTTCTAGATCGTCATAACTCGATATTTAAAATTTTGGAGTTAATCATACAGAACATGGCGAACAACATTTCCTGCTTTATATTGTGTAAACGTTTCATCTTTATGTCTTTTGTACTTTCCATGTTTTATGAGAATAAGTCATTATTTCATTTCATGTTTGGAAACTTTGTTTGCCAATAAGATCGACACATTTGAGTTGTGGAGTAAACTTTATAACGTAAAGATCATATCGCTTTCTAAAATATTGTCACATTTCGTTTTTTGATTGTATGTATAAAAAATGATATTTTCAAAATGTATCGACTTTTCGCATATAATGTATTATTTTCAATTATTACTGTGTTGATGAGAAATATTAAGTGAAACTCCGTTTTTCTTTTTACAAATAACGACATATTTTAGTTTACGACACAGTATTGGATATATTTTTTACAGATATAGGGGAGAACCCTTTAAAATGTAATTGATGAAAAATTTCTCAAATGGATTTTTTATTTATGAATAATTTTACTAATTGTAGTGGTAACTTAAGCAGTCTGACATTTTGATCGATGGTGAGAACGAGTCAAAAACTTAAACTGCGATTATCTCGAAATGATTTTTTTTTAGTCATAACGGTCTTGAAGTAAATGAGCAATGAAACATATACTTTTTGAACAACAACGAGCGCAAGCTATACAGCCAATACAATTGTACAATTGCTCTATGCTTTTCTTTTGAAGCTTTAACGCTTTTTCTATTACAAAAAGCAAATCAATCAGAAAACGTTTTCGAAACATTTTTTAACGTTTAAAATTTGTTCTCATTCTTTTCTCTCTAACGAATAAGAACAATGCAAAACTAAATAGCACATTTTTTTATCCAGATTTCTGTTTTGTTTTTGTTTTGTTCACTACAAGGAACAATACAAATCAAGAACAAACGTTTCGTTCTGCTTATTTTCGTTCCCTGATTTTTATATATGTTTTCTATTCATTCCACCTTCTGAATCATCACAATACAAAACTTGAAAGTGTAATTACCTTAAATACCCAGAGAATAAACTTTCAAATAGTCCTTATAAATCGACTAGGAAATAAATAATAGTTTCAAAATAACAACATCAGTTCTAGATCTTGATTTTAGCGATTTTATTAGTTAGAGGCTTTGGTAGTTTTACGCGTTTTTGAGGACTTCCGCAAATACATTTTAATACTAAGATTTTCGCTCGCCTTACAAGTACATACATATACATTTTTTAATTAGATACTTTTTGAAACAGTTAATATTTTTGATTTAAACTGGGAAGCAATTAAAAATCTCTTATGACATCAGGCCATTATTAAAATTTTTTTTTTTGTTGGTACTTTTTGCAGCTACTGGAAAACTGTGATATAATGAAAAGAATTCGAACAGATCAACACGTTAAACTCGTTTTTATTTTGTTATATTTGCAGACAGCCCACTAGGGCCTTCCAAACTGGCACATCAATTTTGGTTTTCATATCCGCCACCTGGCGCTGGCGGAGGTTCGTCAAGTAAGTTTGTTTATTTGTTTGTGGATTTTATTATTTATTTTTATTTTGAAAATGTTTAGCTTTGACCTGCCAAAATTTTTTCGAGACATTTTAATTTAAATTTAAAAATATTTTTTTTTTTAAATTAAATTCTTTTGATTATCTCTGTGTATACTTGTTGGGTGTTTTTGTTATAAAAATAGTATTTATTAACATATTTAAAATAAGTGTGCGTGTGTGTGCGTTTTATAAATATTTTATTTGTTTACGTGCCATTTTCAATTAAATTTTATTTATATTGAAAATATTGATGTTTATTTTGGCATCAAGTATTATAAATACAATAAATCTTTATTTGGATAAAAAAAACTTAAATAAAATTTAAATTGATTGTGTATTGATTAATTATTGTGCCTACTTTAATCAAGTGTTAATAAAGATGCGCGTTCAAATGATAAGATTTTTTTTTGTGTTTATGCCTAAGTATGAACAATAATGAAAAGTAACGTTACCTTAACTTGTTGCCAAATATTTTAAATTTCTGCTTTAGCCGGATATTTGTTTTAATAATTAAAATTAGTAATTCTTTCACATTTGTCTTTAATGTTTGGTGAAATTTTCTAGAAAATTTTTCTTGTTGCTCACATCAGGTATTTCTTTATTGAGCAATTAAATTTTAGAAGATATTTTCTTTGCGATATCGAGACAGACATGGCCACACCTGATACAAGACCAATCAAACTGTCTTTCCACGGAAACTTTTAAATGGTGCTATATTTTTTCGTCGCGACTTCTAGCCTTAGCCATGAGCCAAACACATTTCTAGATAGACTGTTTCAAGAGGATAGAAAGTGTCAGGGATGGGGAATTTTATTTAACACATAACAAAGTTTGTGCAGCTGTTAAAGATTTTTATCATTTTTCAGATTGAATTTTAATTAAAATTTTAATTGTCTCAATTAAATATTTAATTGAACAGTAAATATAAGCTATCATAATTAAATAATTAATGGTTATAATTAAATAATTAATTGAGACAATTAAATATTTAATTAAAAAAGAAGATTAAAATAATGGTGACAGTGGAAATATTCCCTATAAAGAAGGCTGCGAATTGGCTCAGTTAATAATAAAAAGCGGCACTTGAGCCCCTTATTAGTGTATAAAAATATCAGTGCTATTCCTAGGATGCCAAGTTCTCCAACACTTTGGTGAAAGGATACGGGTTGGAATGTGGCAATCAAGTCGCTGAAGACGGTCAAAAAAAATTTTTTAAAGGTTGTTATTCGAAAAAAGGGGTATTTTCTGGCGTTTCTACCCCGGCCTGCAGGCGAATTGACGACGGTTGGTGCAGTATGGATCAGATTATATGGCTTAATAAGCCAAAATGCCAAGCTGCTGATCTGTCCTTTGCTAGACCAATTTGGGAAGTTGGTGGCAAGTCTTGACTCTGAAGGCGTTAAATTTCCTTCGAGTATCCTATGGACGAAACTTAACAGGAGGTGATATACAATATTAATTGCTGCCTCCGTCCTATAAGGTCTGAACAGCCACTACACAAACAATCTATATACTTATTTGTATCCAATACATGAGCTAACTTTCAAATAATTTATATGATTAAACGATAAATCAATCTTTTCGTACAACTGATCGCATCCTGAAGGCTTAAATTTTCCAATAATTAGAAATGTTTGAATTTTTAAGTTCATGATTCTTTCCTTAAAAAAATTTAGCTTGTTTCACTATTTCATTCGTTCTCTAAAGTATTCAAGGTAAAAGTGGTGTATAAAATGAGTCACCAAACTTATCATTAGAACGAGCATCTCAGTTGTTGTTATAAAACTCAGTATAAGTTTCTTTTCGACATATTCCATTTTCATTAAATGTTTTCCACGTTTTTATCCTTTTTTTAAATAATAAAAAGTAGCAAAACATTATTTTAATTTTACTAGAATCAAATATTAAAGAAAATTATTTTAATTTTAAGGCCTAACGTTGTTATCCTTGTCAAATGAGTTTCTATTTTTTTATTACTAATGTTCCTTTTATGTAAATGAATTTAGTTTATTGTCCAGATAAATTTTTGATGAGAGTATAATTTTGGTGGTTTTTTTTTTAAATTTTTAGTTTAGATTTATATTTTGTTTTCATTTCAAACCATTTGCATACAAGTTAAAATTCAATCCTTACCCGGTATAAATGAAAATGTTCTTGTAGTATTTTTAATAAATTTTAAAACCTAAGTAATTGTATTTAAAATGTTGTTAAATTGTGAATGCTTTTTCTTTAAAACCTATTTAGTTTTGATTTTTAAAAATATAAAAAATTGTTTTTAAAATTAGTTCCCTTTTGAGAAAGTAACAATTATTAAAATTATTTTTCTAATTTTTTTTCTTTGTATTTTTCACAAGTACTCTCAAAAGTCTAATGCGATAAAATAACTAAAATGAAAAACTAAAAAAAAAAAAAAAAAATGTACAAATTAATGTGAACAACAGGAGATTTTTGTGGTCTCTCAATTAGAGTGTTTACTAACAAACAGGCAAAAAAATAAAAAAAAAAAATAAATAAATAAACATTGAAAAAAGTTAATTAGCCAACATACAACAATATTTATCTTAAAAAAATATAACTTTAAAAAAATAAATGTAAAAGCATTGTTTTTGTTGTACGGCAATCACTTACTTAAATCAACAACATCAACTACTACTAATACGTACTACTGTTAACTATTAATATCACTAGTAATAAAAAGTACTAAATATGAATACTACTACTAATACTACTGTGTTTTTGTTTTTCAGTTTTATTGTAACGTTAAAATAAATCTGTGTGTGTTTGTGTGAGTGTACTTAGTCCTTAATAGAGTATAATAAAAGTTGCAATAAAACCTCCAGTAAATCTTTGTTAACTTAAAACAATCATTAATAACTGTAGAAATATAATCCAATAAAACACAGAAAATAACAAAAATCGTTAACATTTAGAGGTAAGGCTTGAACAGTAAAATGTAGCAAAGTTATAATTTCAACTTGTTTCATTATAAGACGTTTTACAAATTTTAGTTTTTAGTTCGAAAGAATTTTAAAATCCTTCATATTTTTTAATAGCAACTTTCATTTATTGTTGTTTTTAATATTAAAATTATGTTTTTGAGATTTAAACTCTAGACTTAAATAAACTTAGTAATGCATGTTCGTTTTTTTATATGAATGTTTTTATACTATCTAATTAATATATTATAATACATTCCTATATTTATTTAATAACTTTAAAAAATATTTAAAAGAACTTATATGTTTATTTTTATTAGGGTAACGTAATCGAAGGATAAAAACGTAACTCTTATGTTTTCGTCCATCCGTACACACAGTTATTTTTATTTTTCCATGTACGTTTTTTCGTACACGAATTTTTATTAATCTTTTCATGTACTTTTTTCCGTACACGAAGTAATTTTATTTTTCATGTACGTTTCATAATTTTTTTTCATTTGTTCATGTACTTTTTTCCGTACACGTACTGAAAAATAAAGTACATGTACACAAATAATAGCTACAGTCGTACATTTACGTACGTGTATGCAAATAAATATTTTAATAAAACACATTCTTGGATGTCTATGGAAAATTTCAAAATTTAGGGACACACAAAATAGTTATGAAAAGAAAAATATGAACAGGTTGGTTTTAAACAGAACATTGTATGTGCAATAAGTGTACTTTCTGAACTCTGGTTTTCGCTACATGTCTGTTCGTCCTTCGCTCTGTCACAGCCCTCTACTCTGGAATCGTAGCACGTAGTCTCTTGAAACTATCGCAAAAGGTGTTTTACAACAGCCATACGTGGGAGTAATTAATTAAATTGACTAATTAATTTTTAATTCAATTAGCATTGAATGTTAAAAAATGCTAACGATTTTCTTAGGCATTAGCATTATTTTCAACATTTTCATTGATTAGTTAAAAAAGAAAATCATTAACATGGACCAATGATTAAATAAATGGTTTCAAACCATTACTACACGTCATTACTTATAAAGCATTATTTAGAAATGCCATTCTTATCATAAAAAATTGGTGAAATATGTTTTTGTATTCTCAGAAAAAATTAAACAGGAACAGGAACAGTTATTTGGGTCTGCCAAATAACTTTTTTTTAAATGCTACATGTAAAAAAACTACTGAATATTTTCTCAAAATTTCTTTTTTTATTTGAAAGTACAATACTTTCGATTATTAATGGAAAATAATTTCATTCAAATAGCTGCCTCGGCTGGCCATTCAGGAGCCTACACTTTCAGCATCAATTGCCTCTGGCTTGTCGGCGTAACACTTATCTTTGACGGCATCTCACAAATAATAGTCCAGCGGTGTCAAATCACAGCTCCGAAGTGGCCAAACGACATCAGCTCTGCGGCTGATAATGCGATCTTAAAAAACAGGGCGCAAAACATCGAGTGTAACTTCGGCTTCAAGCATATATACAACCATATTCGTTCAGCGGAAGGATAAAACTAATTATCTGTCTAATCAGACATAAACTAAGTATTACCATTCACAAAATAAGCACTAGTTGAAAAAAAAAAGTTAGATTGCGGACCCTGATTGCTGAGGTGTGGGGTGATATCAGAGGTTTGAGATCTGATTTAAAATTGTAAAATTGTTCAATACAAACAGGAAAATATGTGAATATACAAAAGGGTTAAGATCGACCAACGAGCTGGGGATATTTTTGATATTTATGCATGCTTCGAAATCTGCTTCGAAGTTTGCTATTCTTATCTTGAAAATGATACTCCTTTATGGTAAAAATGTCTAAAGTTTTTATTGCATTTTCCAGATAAATTAGCGATTGCTAATCTCGATAAAATAATGGTTTTTTAGTCCATTGAGCAGGTAATGGTACATTTATATTTGTAACCGGCTTCAAAAAAAGAAGGAGATTACTAATTCGACTGAATGTTGCTTTTTTATATTTGTGCCTCCATAACTCAGTCATTTCTGAACCGCTTTTGAAATTTATTTTTATTTGAAATGTGTTTATAACAGATTAGTCCCGTTTTAAAAACAGTTCAGAATCTGAAAATTTATAGGGTTTCTCCATTCAATACACCTGCTTTTTACGTGCATTATGGACCCGTAAAAGGCACCGCTTTAAAATTAAATAATTTAAAAAAATGCATAGCACTATAGCTCCCAATAGCAAAAAGTAATACAAAAATAGGTGACGTAGAATCACCTATATATAAATGGGATGGACCTACCGTTATAGACAAACGCTTGCAAATTGGACAAAATGACGATTACTATGATTGTTACAGTCAAAAGTGTTGATTTTCCAAATTACAGATTAAAGGGTGCCCCAACAGTTCATTATATTTACAATGAAACTGTATTGCTAACTCCGCTATAACAACAAGTAGAAAAATTGGATTTGGAAACTAAAGGGTGTACCAATAGTTAGTAAAAATTTTTGTATATATAAAGACAAACAACTGAAATTTATGAGGGACTTGTGTTGTTAAGCGCACTATATCAACAAGCTTATAATTTTAGTTTAGAAATTAAATTGGGTTCCCATAACTGATGTAAATTGCGCTAGTGGGCCTATATTTTAAACCGTATAAACAAACGATTACAAACTAGACAGAATGTCAATTGCTATGACTGTAATAGTAACAAATATTAATATTCAAAGATATAAATTAAAGGGTTTCCCAATAGTTGATGTAATTTGTTATATGTGGCAGACAGCTAAAACTTACATACAAAGGGAACTGTATTTCTAAGTTCGCTATAACAAGTTTATAATTTAAATTAAGAAATTAAAGGGTGTTTCGAAATATAATGTAATTTGATTGTTATATACAAAGACTTGAAAATTAGACAGAATGTCCACAACTTTGTTTGGTATAATGAGAAGTATAAATATTTTAAATTATAAATTAAAGAGAGTTTCAATATTTTATGTAAAACTGTCAAACTGTTGAACCTTTATAGATAGACGATCACGGGTTCACTTTAAAAACATCCGGCAGTCTCTAACCTAGTTTGAAATTACTTGAACACAGATATGTTTGAAATCTTATAGCAGTCAGGGTGTTTTCTTGATCAAAAAAAACTTGACCGAAACATGACCAATGTACTTCCCTATGCCAACTTTTGTCTCTCTTAATGAGCACATGTAAAAAAATCAATATTTTCCTGAAGATCTTCCTATATAAAGACACCTTAATATTACTCCTAAAGAAGAGTCTGTGCGTGATATATTCCAGAAGCTATGGAATCAATCAGTTACACTTAAAATCAAACTTGTACTGTTGTTGGATTTAGTTCCACTTCACTTTGATCGCTGCACTTCTACCTTAAAAATTTGTAAAAAATGAATTTATTTGTTTATTCTCTTTACTATCTGCCTTCACCATAACCAATTTCATGCTTCAAGAAATGTCCAATAGAGTAAAAAAACCACCAAATAAAAAATACAAAATAATTTGTTTTTCCTTTTCAACTATTCTAACGTATCAGTTATATGTATAAATAATTCCACGCCTTCATTAAGAATTTGTATAAAAGACAGACCGACAGACAGACAAACATTAGTGTAAGTACAGGGTGTCCGCCGTGAAGGTATACTATTTTGTTTTGTTTGGCAGTCGTGGAAAATTTATTGTGGAAAAATATTCAATAAATAAACGTGAGCAACTCAAACAAAATATTCGTGAAGAAATTGAATTAATACCGAGTGAGATGTGTGAGAATATAATTAAAAATGTGCTTAAAAGGGCCCGCATTTATGAGGCTAACAGATTTATTTGATATTGTGTACCATACATAATTACCGAGATTAAATTAAACATGTATCAATACAAGATCATTCTCTTTCATTTAATCATAAATTATTAACAAATAAAATACCTTTCCGACGGACACTCTGTATAACGAAGAAAACCTTGTACGTAGAGAAATATTAAATGAATTTGGTGGTCAATAGGACAATAACGCTTTAACAATAATATGTCACACTAGTTTTTTGTTTTTGTTACATACGTTGATTGATAACTGTAATACAGTGAAGCCAAAAATCTTGCTGGATTTGATGAATCCTGGTTGCAGATTAAAAAACTAATTTTAATTTTATTTATTTTAAAAAGAAAATGCAGCACTTTTGTATTTATTTTATATTCTTATTTTTTAAATTCATATTGCAAAAGTTCATCTCTACTGCATTTTTTTGCCCCGTGTGCCCACTGTAATCTGTATGCTAAAACAAGTTAAGAGAAAAACTAGTTTACAACAGAAATTACAGAATATTTTTTGATTCTTAAAAAAAACGAGATAAAAATATAGAAATAGCAAGTGAAGGAAAAAATGGTAATAAATTTGAAAATATTTTAAATTGGTAATATCGAATTGATAACACCCTTAACCTAAGTAAAAATAGCCAAAGTGTGTAAGAAAACACCTCACGGCATTACCTTCAAAAAGTTATAAATCAGGGATGAAAATTCTAATCGGTTGAATATATTGAAACAACAATTCTCATGCTATTAGCAGAAAAACATTTGAGCTTTCTAAACCCTTCAAAGCAGTGAAGAGAACCTCAGATATGTAAATTTTTAAAAGCGTTAAAAACTTTTTGAAAAGCCTTTAGAACTAAAAATAATTTGTAAAACGATTGCCTGTAGTGAACGAGTTAGTATTTAGTCCAAGTTTTTTAACTATAAAAATTTTCAGTACAAAAAATGTTCCTAATTTTTGTTCGAATTAGCTGCCAAGCAAAATTGTGCAAAACTGTAGCCCAAATTTTTTTAAGTAAAAATATATTTGCTAAAATAACTGTTCGCCGTTCAGTCTGTCACTGAGGGCTATTTTTGGTACCGAAGTTGTCAGACTCTTGAAACTAACACAGAAAGTGAGTACAGGGGAGTAATTAATTAGATGAACTAAATTATTGTTAATTACATAAGCACTGAGTGATAAATAATGCTAATGATTTTTTAGCATTACCAATGTTTTCAACAATGATAATGCTTTTTAATGAAAAGTTTTTTTGATAATTATTTAAAAAACAAAATCAATATCATCGACCAATGATTAAATGGTTTAATAAAAGTCACTTCTTTTCTTTGTACACTAAATAAATGTTTTAAAGTATAGTAAAGCATTATTTTAAAATAGCATTATTATCACAAAATTTTGGTGAAATATATTGTTTTAATATTCTCGAGAAAAATGAGACTCTATAGGAAAATATTAATGTTTTGTGTAATTTTTTATAATCTAAAAAAAAAAAATTAAGGATATTTTATTAAGTTCAAAATTGCAAGTTTAACGAGAAGTTAACTGTAAAAGAATCCGAAGAAGATTTTATAATCGCCAAAATTTATACACGACCAACATTTTTTCTTTGCTTTCCCCATTCATCATAGAAGCTGCCGGTTTAGTATCATTCTGTTTGCTGTAAGGTAAGCATGATTACTTAGAGCCCCCTTAGAAATTTATTTGTAAAATGCACACGAAAAAAAGTCACATATTAGTTAAAAATATTTCGCTATTACACTGGGTAGCTTCAAAAATATCAAAAACTATGTAATAATAAATATCGATCTCAAACACGAACAATACGTATAATAAAAAAATGGTAGAAAAAATTAAGATTATAATTTATTTTAAAATATTTTTTTGTTAATTTTTTTATATATGAACATAGTCCTGATTAAATATTGTTCAGTATAAATCTTACAAAGTGTAGTTAGTTTTAAGTTTTGGGTTTGATTTAGAATAATGGCACCACCATTAATTGAGGCTGCTGTAGTTATGGTATTAAGCTCGTTGACTACAAACCTGGTTGGCCAGGGTTCAAACCCTGCGGCCATCAAAAATATTTTTTTCTGTTTAATGGTATAAATACATATTTTTCGTTATCCTTCGTCAGTACTTCATATCATATTCGCTTCCGAAGTAAAATAACTAATAAAATGGCTATATCTCTATCCTTTCACCACCTGTCTTATTTCCCATCCCATCCTTTCCTAAAGAATGTAGCACGGTTACCAAAATTACTAAAAACAAGAACTGTTGCTTTAGTTATATAAATATTACAAGAGTTTTCTCTTATCACGTTTTTTGTTGTCAAGAATGCTTTAAGAAAGAAAGAGAAAAAACACTCTATTTTCAGCTCCGGTTAAAGTTTATTAGTTTTAGTCAAGTGACTTATTTTTACTCAAGCTCAGTTTCAAATATTGATGTGATTAATTTTTTTAAGAACAACAGGAACATACGCAGCATCGTTGCATTCTTCTAAAATTAACATATATTTACCTAGCGGTAAGGAAGGTTGGTTAGAAACATCATATATAAGAACAATCAATAAAGGTTTGAAGGAATATCATAAGCTTTTTATTTAAATAAAACGTTTTCAAGTTAACACTATAAACACTTTGCTACTGGAAACTCTTTAGACAGCCTCCTTTTATTTCCCTTTAAAATTGAATAATATGTCATACAATATTTTTGTGAGGGTAAGAAAAAACTGATGAACTAATAATTAAAATCATTTATTTACCTGCTTTAATAATCAATCTACGGAACTTTCGCATAGAAAATAAAGTTCTATTAAAGTAAACACATACAAATTTGTTGAAATGATACCAGAAACATGTTTGTTCTCTCCTTTAAAGGTTTTCCTTTGATAAAATGTATTTCCAACCTACTAATGAACTAAGAATACCTTAATTTCTTTGTTATTAACCACAAACGACTGCAAAAATAACATGTCTTTATTAGTAAACCCAGACAAATCGTTGTCTTTGTAAGAAAAAAACAAACACGATTTTAAAATGAACAAATAAATGCCATTTCAGTTTAGTTTAGAAAATTATTAAGAAAGGACGTTTCTTACAATTTGTTTGTTTAAAAAAAGGAAAAACATAGTGAGAGAAAAAAAAACATGTCACCACCACCAAAACTATCAAATTATTTAATGATTGTTCGCACCAATTTAAACAATAGAAAACAACAATCAAAATGTAAGTATTCAATAAAAATAATTTGTTTCACAATTCGAGTTGTTTGCGTGCTTACGCAAAAAAACCTTCAATAAATTTATAAGGACAACTGCAACAAAAAAAAAACGATTAATCTGTTATAAATATAAATGTATAAATGTAGTTCTCGATGTTGTGGGAGGGAATAAAGTGTTAATAAAAAAAATGGAAAAGAAATTTTATTTATTTTTATTTTTAAAAGATTTTCGGACTTTAAGTAGACTGAAGAACAAAATTGTTGTTTTTGGAAACTACGTTGTTTTTTCGGGCACTTGAAATACTGGCATTATAGCTACTGTCTATCAATCTGCTAAAAGTGTAATTTTTTTTTTAATTCTTTAATGTCTCACCGATATCCTCTACAAAATTTTACATCAAAATTAGCCATAGAATATTGTTATTGATTATTACTACATTTATCAATAATTTTTAGTGACCAACCCATGTCAGCCTTATTCTAAGCTTTTTTATGCCAACGGAAATTTCTGTCTTCTCTACTTAAAGAGTACATTGAAAAACACTTAAGTTCGAATAGATACTGTGCACTCCCAGTGTGGAGAAAAAAATTTTTTAGGGCTCCGTAACAGATGTCTTTTCGTTAACCAAGTAATGTTGACATGGGTTAAAGGACACATAGGCACAGCTGGGAATTAAGCGTCAGATTAGCTGACATAAAAAGAAAATGATAAAAATTTCTATTGATCAATGGTACTAATAAATTGCCCAGTGTGAGGGAATGTCCTGCAGTAGGTGAACTCTGTCACATGTAGACAGGCTTGAATGGAGCTCAAATATTTCCTTGGAAGGAAGGTCAGTAGGGTGCTGAGATTGAAAAGAAGTACCTTAAGCTAAATAACTGCGTTTGAGGCAGGTCATGGAAATTTCAAGTATCATCTGTTCTCTATAAGGATCGAAGAAGATGGTACTTTTAAACTGTGCCTGGAATGGGCTGACTATGTAGCGCACTAGTTTAAGACAGTACAGAAAGAACTTTGTTAATTGTAGATGCCAAGGAGAATCTAAGCTTTGGACAAATGATGTCAATTACCAGAAATTCTGTATTGAGAACGAAGACTGACAGTCACCAGTCGACAGTTTGGAATCATTAAAGTCTGCAGTAAGAACTGATGATAGTGTCAGGTTGCCGTAATCTGCGAG
This sequence comes from Gymnosoma rotundatum, assembly GCA_916610165.2. Classification (NCBI taxonomy): domain Eukaryota; kingdom Metazoa; phylum Arthropoda; class Insecta; order Diptera; family Tachinidae; genus Gymnosoma; species Gymnosoma rotundatum. Next base: position 118,416,788 of record OU744340.1, read on the forward strand.
ACAACCGCCAACAATCATTTTGGACGGTAGGAGGTCGAAAAGGGACTCATTAAAGAAGCGGTTTGCTTTGGTATTTTCTGTACAATAAAATCAGAGTACAACTACTGCAACATTTTTCATACAAATTTTTTATGGTCGTAATTTTACAGCATTCTAAATGAAAAACTGAGCACAGTACCAGGCCTTTCGTATTTCGCATTAATTTTTTATGGTCCCGTAGCCAAAAGTAAAATAACATAAGTTTATTGTTTACACTACAATGTCTCTCCGTCTGTTATAGCCATCTATCTATGGGACCTTAGTACATAGACTCTTGGAAGTTGTGTGTATTGCTATACGAGTAGCTGCTATAACAAAAAATATTAAATATTAAAGGCTCTTTCGAAAGTGACGTTATAATTATAAAGATATTACCAGCGGACACCCTGTACAACTCAAATTTGTCTTCAATAGCGGAATTTTTAAAATTATTAAAATAGTTAATTCTATCGAAGCTCAATCTTTTAAAGAAAAAGGTTTATCTGATTTATTAAAAATATTTCCTAGCTTAAGTAGTATTTTTTAATCGGCAAGAGCAAGCATATGTCAACCATGGAATATTAGGATTGAGCCCTGATTTAAATAATCATGAGCATTGAACAAAAAGAATGGGCATGAAACTTATTTGCCCTATTCACAAGCCCCCTAGTACGTGCTAAGTGCTAACAAAATACAACGGTGCTAGCTGTGTTGTTGGTAATTTTCATGCAAACATGCGATACAACACTTAGTACTTTTTTTCATATGTTTTTCAAACGTTGTATTTGTTTAAATGTTTTATGTTTAAATGAATTATTATTTTTGTGTTCATGTGTGAATTATATTAAATTAAATTGAATTAAAAGATATTTTTATTAGTTTTATTTATTTAATTTATTGATTTGACTGATTTATTAGAAAGTTGAAGTTGAAAGTTGCCAATATAAAAACTGTTCTTTAAGATTTAATATTGGTTTAATGACTCGATTTCTAATATTTTGTATGGTACCGCCATCACCTACACCAAAAAGAGATGCTACCTTACGAACACAAGCACCATTTCCTGAAGATCCCAAGCAGTAGAGTACAATTTTAAGCTGCAAGTCAATGCATAGTTGGAGCCTTTCGCCAATTGTGTGAAAAACATCGTCATTTTTATAAGGTTGAATATATAGGCAAATTCCTCTGACCGTAGTCGTATCATATGAAGAAATCTGTTTTCATCAAAATATCTTAAAACCCGATTATGCCATAATGATGATTTTGGTAGCCCTAAATGTATAATTCTGCGACTGGAGAGCAAGTACATTAGGTTCATCCTAAAAATGTCTTGAATTTCATCCTCACACAAAAAATTTATTAATTTACTTTTTTCTGTTTCCTTCCCCATTTGGCTTCTAAATAACAAATGATGAATAGCACTTTTCTTCTTCTTATTTACTTTTTAACGTATGAAGTACAATGTACAATGGCACACTGATACAATGGTTGTTCACAAAGAAGTAAACAAAAGGTAGAATGCAATACTACCTACACCTTAGCAGAGCTTGTGAATACGGCAATTATATCTAAATTTACGTTTTCCTACGTTTTTCATTTTTTTCTTTCCTGATATGTGGCAAAAAACTAATTATAATATTTTTTATAATTTACATTATATTCCTATTGATTTAAGGAAAATTTTAAATTGGTAATTTTAATGAAAAAAGAATAACTTTTTTTCTTTCCCTGGCAACACTGGCCCATACATTTTACTTGGCCCATACATTATACTGAATCCTATGTGTGCGAGTAATGGCAAATAGATATGTAGATAAATGGATGGATATATAGTTATAGTTGTTTATTATCATAATATTTGCAGTAATAATTCTCAAAGTGTTTAAGACAAAACATTTTCTCAATTCACAACCTGTGATATTGTATTGGTTGTATTGAAATACAATACTTAATCATATGTTTTTCGAAAGTTGTAAAGACGATGAAGAGAAAGTTAAGTTTTTTATTCAATATTTATATTTTTATACATACATATACATAAATATGTATGTATACACATACATTTATATGAATGTATTAAAATATTTTTCTTTATTTTGCATTTTTGCATGAAATATGGAATTACGAATGTTGGAACCCAATTTCAAAAAAACATAAATTTCCTAAACCGATTTTCTTATAATTTAAAAACATGAATGATTTCAAACTCCATTTTCGCCTTGACTTTTACGAATAAATTCAATTTTTATTTGAATGTTAACAAGTTAAGCATATTTTCTTATTTTTATCTTTTTCGCATGTTAAAGAAACTACTTGCCCGTTTGGCTTGAATACTTTATAAATAATTATAAATTATTAAAAAGTTTTATATTTTTGTTTCGATTAATAACTGTTTTTTCAATATTTTACAGACAGCAAAACATCGCAAACAGACGAAGAAAAACAGCGCGATCGTCAGCGCTGTGAACGAGAAGCAAAGAAAGAGGAACAAGACGCGCTAAATTACAAGGTAATGATTTAATATTTTAAAATTATGAAAAATTAACTTAATTTTTATTAAATTATTATTTGAACTGTAAATATTATAAATGAATAGAAATTATTTTTGGCTTAAGTTAATTTATTTTTAATTTCTAAAAATCCTTTTTAGAAAGAAAATTTATTTTTACAAATGTATGCGGACGTTTTCCAAAGACAACAAGAAAAATCAGACGCTAGCACATTTCATTGTGCTGCACTTTCTGGATCGCTACGACCTTCATCTATTTAACCAACTAACTTTGTAAATATGAATACGAGAATATTCAAATTCATATCAACATTAATTTGGTTAGACGAAATTTACACACAAACCAACGTATTTCTTTACTGTTCTCTCTGTATTTCGTCTTGTATATTTGTTTTTGCTTTGTTTCAATCATCGATTGAACACGAATGCAAATTTGTTTTTAAGTCATTCTTAATTATTTACTCACAACATTATAGATGCTGTTCCTGTTGCTAAAAATGATTTTTAGAAGTTAAAAATAAATGAACTTAAGCCAAAAATAATTTCTATTCATTTATTATGAAAAATTCTTAGAGCCATTATTATAACTTGCCATTAGTTGAAAGCAGGATTTTGTTGAACCGGAATGGCTTTTCATTATGAAACGTTCACTTATTATTTTTTATCAAAATAGAAGTTTTAATAATGCAGAGCTATTTACCAAGCAGACAAAATCCTACCTTTAACTAAAGGCAAATTTGAATAATGGCCCTTACACTTTCAAGGAAAGTAGAGCTGCAAAATATACGACTAAAGGATTAAAAGCATATGCACCTAATTAAGAGATAAAGGGAGAAAGTGTACGTTAATCATGTCTTATTTACAGTAAAAAATAAACTTACCATGTCATGACAAAGCTGTAAGAAAGTTGGGTACTGTGTTTTCTCAGATTTTGAAACACTTTTATTATTGAACAGCTGGCATTTTTCGACAAGTTGAGTTAGACTGTGAAACATGCGACCAACTTTGCTTTTGAAAAATTAAATACAACAATCAAAAAAGTTACGTACAATGTTTGGTCCACGTTTTTATTTTTGACTTAATGTATTTCCTTTTTGGTGTTAAATTATACTCGTGACTATAGGAATTCTCTTTACATTTCAGTATTATTTCAAAATTTTTTTTGTTCTTATAGCGAACAGTTCAGAAATAGAACTACGTCCTTAAAAATCAAAACTCTATTGAGACATCGTTTAATTCAAAGTTTTATTTTTTTGTGGTTGTTACTATAACTGATATTATTTGACCTAAATTTGACGTGTGTGCACCTCACAGTTCAAAAATTACAATATTTTTGTGAATATCATGTCACCTTTGTAACGCCCTTTCATTTTTAGTATTTCTAATTAATAGCGGCTATAGCATTTCAGTCGCTGAGAGACATTCGGTTAATGTTTCTATTCTTTGGCTACTACGGGACCCTAAAAAATTAATGCAAAATAAAAGTACCTGGTACTCTATTCAGTTTATCATGTGGAATACTGCCAAACTACGTCCATAACAAATGCATATGCAACATGTTGCAGAAGTTGTACTCTGCTTTTCTTGAGCGAAGCATATAAAATGTTTCTGGCAACCTTTTCCAAAAGCTGTACAACAAAGAAAGGTTTGATATTAAGTTTATTCAGTAACTTTGCCAGTAAAAACTTGCAGCAAGAGAGTACAACAGATATTTTTAAAATTATTCTCTCAAATTTAAAAAAAAAAGTAAATGAACTCTTTACTAGCAATAATTAGCAAAGAAAATTGTTGTGGCTTTTGGAATGATACGTAAGACTTAAAAACTGTAGCTTATGACCATTAAACAGTATCATTTTTAAAGAAAATGTACTAGAGTGAAAAAAATATATACAACAAAATATACAACATCACTAAAAGACAGCAAACTGATGTGAACCATAAAGAAATTTAAAACAATATTATAAGTTTATGATGTTTAAGCGCATCATAACTATTTTTTTTCAGTTACTTCTAATAAACATACTTATAGTTAATTAAATGTAAAAATATTTACATTAAAAATAATCTAAGCTTCATACATGTGTATAAATAAAATTTATTAAAATTGTACGGAAGAAAAGTACACTGCACTAAATGTTCCAACACTGGCTTGGTTACTTTTAATTCTTAAAAACAAAACAAACACTTGCAAAGCAAGAAGATTTTAACCAAGTTTTGGTTCTTTTAAATTTCTTTATTGTATACTCCTTTAGCTTAATTAAAAAAAATAACAAAACAACAAAATATTTTTAATTTTATATTCTTTTTTTGTCAGACATTCGGACATTTTTTAAGGAATTTTTTTTTTTTTGGAAACAAATGTTTTTTCTTACATTTTTACGCAGTTTTTTCTCGCCTTGCAAATTTTTCGAGTACGTAAGCACGTTCTAAGAACAATTAACAAAAATTAGTAACAATTTTTAGTTACCGAAGAGATCTATTATTTCGTGCGGAATTTCTTAAACAACGCTGGTCTTCTGTTTAGTTTGCATTAAAAATATTGGAAGCTGGGAATAAATTTAAAATATATATATATATATAGAATTATTAAAAAAAAAATTAAGACTAAAAGAAGGAAACTAATCCAAAAGAAAAAGTTAAGTTTAGTTGCTTTTGTTTATACTTCTTAAAACAATTTATTATACTTAAAAAAATAAATTAATAATAAAATAGTAAAATTCTTTTAAATTGCCAGTTAGACACCACTTAAAAAAATGTAAAATTTTTCACACTAATAAATTAATGTTGCGCAAAAATTAACACAAATTTGAACAGAGTGCGATCAGATGCTAGGCTAAAGAAATAATGATGCTGTAGTTTTACTTTATACAATTTACGAAACTTCAAAAAATGTTTCCATTTGAATGTTTATAAACAGCAAAGTGATGCAGGCAACATTTGCTTACAAGAACGAAATTATATGAACTGCATCTATTTCGTTCACTTAAGCCTGGTCCCATAGATTTAAAATGCTTGACTAATTTAAAAGCATATGTTGCAGCTTAACTGTTGCTGTGGAAAAATGTGCAGCAAAAGCAAATGCACAAAAAAAAAAAAAAAGAAATAAAAGCATTTGCTTTAGCTGACTATCAGCCCAATTATGAATATTCACACGGAGAAAAGATTCCGTGCGAGTTCTTTCACTTTACTCTTTTCTCCTTTTATAAATTTTTCCCCTTTTGATTGACTGCGGAAAGCGAAAAAAATTCGGGGGAAAAAAGTAGGTATTACAAATTATAAAATAAAAATTATATGAAAATAAACAAAAAAAAAAAACTCTCATAATTGGAGGAATCTTTTGTCGAGAAATATTTTTTCCGTGGGAAAGAAATTCCGTGAGAATATTCATAATTGGGCTGTATGTGTTTCTTACGGCAGCAAAGCATTTACTTTAAAAATCTTTGCTGTTGCTTAAGCAATCAGTTGTTCTTAATTTTTATTTTTGCTTTGCTTAACTCCTTACTATGAAGTTGTGGATAAATACGATTGCTTTTTCTTACTGAAACTCGCTGCTTTTCATCCCTTTTAACATTGAAAACGTATTTATTACTGACAATACGTAAGAAATTACATTTTAAAAACGTTGTTTTTATTACACTGTTTAATGGCGTTTTTTTTTTATCTTAAAAAGCACCAGCAAGAGAAGAAACAAGCATCAACTTATTTCTTAAACAACAGCAAACGTTTTCAAAATAATTGCTTTGCTGATTGCTTTGCTGCAGAAAGAAACACATAGCCATAGCTTAAGCATACATATGCATTTCTTTTCTTGTTTTTGTATTTTCTTTTTACTATTGCTGCTTCGTTTATAATGAAACGTTTCGTTAATTCTGCAACATTTAGTTTTTTGTTTGCTGAAAAACATATAAGCAAAGCAAAGATTTTAGTGCTTTTGCTATTTTTTAGCAAGCAATTTAAACCCAGCTAGTGAAAATGTAGCGTATATCTCGCGATTTAAAAAAATTTAACGTTTTATTGTTTTCATGTGTTTCATATTGTTTTAAAAATGTAAGCAAAAGGCATATGATCACCTGTTGTTTGGAAACTTCCGCATGAAATAATGCCTACTTGTTTTATTTCACAGCTTTAATAAAATGTTGCCATTAACATTTCATATGTTTTTCTACAATAAAAACAGAGTACTACTTATGCAACATTTTTTTATGACTTTTTCAAACACATTTTTAATGAACATATGTAGCTTGACAACATTCCATCATAACAGAGTATCAGACTTTAGTTTTAATAAAAACGACAAATTTTCTGCAAAGTCGTAGTAGTGGTACCACTTATTACTTTTCAGATGTTTGAAACATGTTTAATTAAAAGAAAAGTTTATTTTAAGGAACCTATAATATTTATTTAAAAAATTAACTGGAATTTTTTCATAAATTACGAACTTTTTATCTTCCATTTTATATAAAAATAACTTTGTTGTAAATTTACAAATCCCTTGCTGAGAGATTATTTGTAAATGTTTATATTTGCATTAAAGTTGCGCTGCTTTTTTTTTTTTTTTTGCCTATAAGCTCGACATTGTTTCGTTATTTATCTTAAATTAATTTTATGTAAATTTTTAATTTACATGTTTGTTTTTGCAGAGAGATAAAGAAAGTCGTGAAGCGCGTTTGTTGGATTTTGAGATACGACGTCAGCAGGAACGTGAAAAGAAAAAAGAAGAACAAAAACACCAACATCATTTACATCAGCAGCAACAGCAACAGCAACAACAACAAACAAGTGAAAAAAGTCCACCGACAACATCAGGTCAGGCGCAACAGCAGTTAGCGCAAGAGCAAAATCAAGAACAGCAAGAACAACAGCAACAATTAGAAGGGAATAGTAGTGCACCAACACCTATAGTACCAACACCACCAGATCGTGGTTTACCACCAGCTTTTCGCAGTCGCTCTATAGAACGAGAAAATCTCTACGAACGAAAAAGACAATTTTCCACCGTCGAAGCGCTTGAAATAAAGGTAAAAAAATTAATAATTTGTACACATTAGAGATGGACGAGGAATTTTTCGTGGCGAATGTTTTTCGTCAGAAATAAAATACGTTTGTACTTATGAAGAAGTTTAACGAAATTCGTTATGCGTAATGAACTCTGCAGTAGGCTTAGTTCAATTTTTGACCAGAGTGACCATTTTTATGTTTTAAATTCCTTTTTTTATTTTAAAACTGTTAAAATTTCTTTTTTTTCTTTTCATTTACTGCACATCTGTGAAAAATATACTGTTTTTATTTTAATATTTAATTTCAAAGCTTTTTTGTTTTTACATTTAATTATTGTTGCTTTTTTTAGATATATGGTCACCCTATCAATGGACGCTTAATAAAAAATTATATTTTCAAATTAATTTCTTTATAATCTTTTCACTCTAATTGAGCTTTAGTCATTGAATTTGCATAGAGCTTTCAAGATAATTAATTCGTAGTGCTGTGCGAATTTCGTTGAACGTCCTAGTTGTGTTTATAGCAGCTATTTTGAAAAATTTTAATTTATTAATTATTTAGAACAGCAAACCTTAAATTGATATTCTTATAAAATATTTTTTTAACTTCATTTTTCTTTTTAGAAGCCTTTAAGTACCACACCCTCACCGCAAGCAACAACTGTATCAAAAGCCGCCACACAAACAGCAATACCAGCCCTACCGACACCTCTACCAGCCACACCCAAAACACCAACAGCTGTGGTGGCGGGCCCACCGGCAACAGCAGCAGCTGCTACAGCTGCTATAATACCAATATTACCACTTGGAGTTGCCACCTTGCGTGATGACTCCACCGAATCTGAAGAACATTCCGTGACATGTACTCACCATCATGCAGAAGCATGTCATCGGATTATGTAAGTACAATTGATTTTTTTTTATACTAAAATTAGGAAATAAAATATTTATATGAAACAAATTTTTAACGAAATAAGGACTTTCAAGTCCTAAAAATTTTATATTTACGATTTTTTTTTTTTAATTTTACCTGTTAATTTGACTTCCTTATGAGTGAAAAATTTCCTTAAAAAAGTAAATGCATTTAAGAAGTTTAACTGCACCGTTGAATTCAAAACAAAACAATGATAAAAATAAAATACTAAAATAAAGAAAAAAAAAGCATTAAATACTTCAAGCTCCTTAAATATTATACATTAAGTTTCTTTTACTTTTGTTTTATTTACATAAATCTTGCTCAAGGTTTCAGTTCTTATTTACTGCGTTCTAAGTAGCTGTTTTAAGAAATTCTACGTTTCTTTGATTTTATAAGGACGAGTACACAAAGCAAGAGGCTAATTTATGATTTAATAAGAAAATAAATGACTAAACAAACAGCATAAAGTATAATTATAATTTAAGAACATTTTCATCTTCAATGAGCTTCCGGTTGCCACTTTGTATTACAGTGTAACTTAAATAAAATAAAATAAAAAACATGAGTTTATATATTTTTATGCAGGAATGACACTCTTTAAGCAACAGCAAGGTATTTGAGTAAATGGGGAAAAGATGATTAGCTTGTAGGTGTTTTGGGAATATTTAAAATTTTAAATAAGTCGCAGTTCCCACAAATCCCAAATCGGTAATATTTTCTGCCCATCTATTTCAAAATTGTGATATGTAATTCTTTTCTTTAATTAAAATAATTAATATTTATTTCTAACTATATTTGTTGTTGTTTTTGTATTTGATAATTAATGGCGTTTTTTTGGACGCCCGATTTAAATTGCAGATGAACTTTAAATTGTAAAAGAAGAAACTAAATTTTCTTTAAAAATAATTCACGAAAAGAAAATCATCATTTGAAAGATCCATTATGGGGATTTTTTCATAACCATTAACGTTTCAGTGGCATTGCTGAAAGTAATGACAATGAAACAAATCTAATTACCTTTTAATGCCAATGATTTTATTTTAGTTATAATTGCTTTACAATTTACAATTACAATTGAATCAAAATTAATTGTTTTTATGAAAAAAAAATCGGATTGCAGAAACTTAAAAAAATTATATACTTACACGAAAACAAAAATATATTCCAATACTAGTAGTGTCTCATTTTTCGTAAGAAAGTTCAAACATAAATATGTCACTGTTTTTAAGTGATCAAAATGACATTTTAAAATAATGCTCTTCTACACTTAAAAATGTGAATTTAGTTTACAAAGACAAGAAATGCATTATTTATGATAATGATTTTAAACCATTTAATCATTAGCCAATGATAATGCTTTTGTTTTTTAACCAATTATCAATGAAACATTTTCATTTTTAGTGAAAACAATGGTAATGATAAATAATAATTATTAATCATTCAATACTAATGAAATCTTTAATTAATAACTCCAACTAATTAATTACTCCCATCTATGGAAAGATGTCATTATTTCGGTCATATGACCATCAGCGGTGTTCTTAATGAAACACATTCTGTACGTCTAATTTTGGTCCAATTTATCAAGCATTAATTTCCGATTGTCCCCAGACATCAAGTTTTCTTGATTAATTAGCGTAAACGAGAGACTTGACACGGCCCCACCTAAAATAACCCAGAAGGCCACTTGGCAGGTGTATTTCTCGAAATCAACTAATTACCAAATTTTGATTTTAATAAGTAAATGATTGCAGTCTCGTTGTGAAATCCTATAGAAATCTCATCTCGACCGAGTCTATGTCATCCAATTTATTAATTAAAAAATTATTGATTATGGTGCGTTATTAGCTGTCCAACATTTAATGTCTTCCGCAGAGTGTGATCTTTTCAATAAAGAATTAAAGAAGTGGAAAACAACAAAAACATATGTGAAATCAATAGTATGTCGGTAGCTTAAATTAGTTTTCGCTATTTCTTCAGATTAGATTTACACCCATGTAATTTTTTTGAACATTTTGCTGTGTTTTCTTTCAAGTAAAAATTTTTGATGACACCACAGGATAAAGTTTTCCATTTCCAACGGTGCTTTTTGTAACTGCATTTGAATACCCATCACTGAAAGGCACAATATATTACCAAAGTCAAAGAAAAAAGAGCAATGAATTTTTTATAATTATAAATTAAAATTAAAATTTAGTTATAATATAAAAACAACTTGAATATCACAAATTTAACATACGGAAAGACTTGAGAGAGCGTAACATTCATTATGCATACTTTCGTCATCTAGACCAGTGTTGTCAAAACGGTGGTTTTCCCGCTAGAACTGTTGGTTTTTAGTTATCAAAAGCAGGAAGTTAGAAAAAAACCCGCTAAGTGTTTTTTTTAGCTGGGAAAAGTGTTACTTTACGGATTCTTAAAAAATTAATCCAAAGGTAAATACCGATATATATTTCTTATGGTAACTGTCATTAAAGATTACCAAAAAAAAAAAAATCGGGACATTTTAGAAAAAACTGATAAATTATCAGTAAATAACGTATTTATAAAAATAAAATAGGATGTCTGTCAATATTTGGAACAACTGGGTTATAGCCCGGAAATAATCGAAACAATTTTAAATCAGCTTAATAATATAAATGCTATAAAATTGAATAATCTAATAGATACTACATCTGTTTGGTGCGAAGCTCTTGAATATCAAAATTCAGCTGGAAATAAAATTTTCAAATAGCTAACTGAGTTTGCGTTGCGATTATTATGCACGAGTTTTTAGTCAACTTAATATAGCTAAGTGAAGGCTCAGTATGTCAATTCCTTAAGGATACAACATTAATATTCTTTTTCTTTTCTAATTTATTAAGCACTTGGTCAGTTTTATAAATAATAAAAATTTTTTATTTATATTTTCAATATTTCGCCACACCTTTGGGTGCATCATCAGGAAACAGGAAACAAAAAATTAGATTTTCTTTTTTTTTATTTAAAAAAAAAAAAAAAAAAAATCTAATTTTTTGTTTCCTGTTTCCTGATGATGCCACCCGAAGGTGTGGCGAAATATTGAAATATAAATATAAAATTTTTATTATTTATAAAACTGACCTAGTGCTTAATAAATTAGAAAAGAAAAACTATTTAAAAAGGTCAAAAAAACATTTATATATAATTAATATTCTTTGGTAAAAAAAAAAAGAATATAAAAGAGATGATGGCAAAAAAAAACTGAAATAAAACACTTACAACCAAACGAAAGCTAGAGTTGATGCGCTTGACCAACCAGTTGCTATCTACACATGTATGCGCATGACTAAGCGATGAACGGTTGCCTCATTTTCAAATATGATAGACGTACCAGCAAGTAACTCCTACGTTATTTGGACTCCTATATATGGATCCTACCTAGAATTTCAAAAAAATTTCAGACACAGGCTTTATCTGTTAGAATAGGAGCATATTTTTTTTTTAAAGAAAAGTATTTCCATTTGGACTATCAGCAAGAACTCTTGTTAAAAATATTAAGGAAACAATTGATCGCACAGGCGCCTCGCAATGTTCTATATAAAATAGTACAAATTCACCATTGTCCAGTAATTTATCAAATAAACGACAGTGGTGTTGCATACAAATACTTGAGTTAATACGCATTTGTATTAAAAATGCAATTATTGGCCTCCTCCACTCCGATTGAGACACCTCTAAAACATGGTTTTTGAACACTTCAACAGCTTCTTCTGGCGACGCAAATTGTTGACCACGCATTTTTTTCTTGATGTGTGGAAACAAGAAGAAGTCATTAGGTGCCAAGTCAGGGCTGTACGGCGGATGACCCATTAATTCGACGTTTTGGCCGGCCAAAAACGCTCTGGTTTGAGCCGATGTGTGAGAGCTCGCATTGTCATGGTGAACAATGATTCGTCTTCTCTTGTTGGTTTTTCGAATTTCTCCGATGACTTCAGGCAAACAAATTGTAGTGTACCACTCAGAAGTGACCGTCCTACATTGCTCAAGCGGAACAGTCGCCACATGACCAGTTTTGCCGAAGAAACAGGCAACCATTTGCTTCGAAGTGCTTCTTCCACGAACAACTTTCGTTGGATTTTGCTCGTCTTTGAAGACCCACACGGTCGATTGTTGTTTCGTTTCGGGCTCATACGCATAGATCCATGATTCGTCACCTGTGACGATCTTATAAACGTCATTTAAAGCACCGCAATCGTATTTTTGCAACATTTCTTTGCACCAATCGTCACGAGCCTTTTTTTGAGCGACTTTCAAATTGTGCGGGATCCAACGAGAACAAACCTTTTTTACGGCCAGGTGTTCATGCAGTATCAAATGTAAGCTGGTGGAAGAAATGTCCAAGGACGTCTCTATCTCTAGGTATGTCGCATGTCGATCTTGCATTATGAGTACACGCACGGCATCAATGTTCTCTGGCACAACAGCCGTTTTTGGACGACCTTCACGGAGTTCGCCTTTGAGCGAGCTTCGGCCACAATTAAATTCATTATACCAATTTTTCACAGTGCTATAGGATGGTGCTTCATCGCCATACAAAGATTTAAGTTCATCAATGCACTCTTGTCGTGATAATCCACGTCAAAAGTTGTGAAAACTGATGGCACGAAAATGTTCACGAGTTAATTCCATTTTTTTTCTATATAAATTTTTTCAAGTGACTGTAAACAACACAAATAATGGTCGTACGTCAAAACGTTTTGAGTACGATTATGCTTAAAAATGACAAACTTTCCAATGGAAATGTCAGATTGCACTTGGCAGCACTCAGTGTTGCCAGGCCAGAAATATATATATATAGCCCTCGTAATAGGAAATAAGTTAAGTTACAACACAAAATTTATTTCGTCCAAAAATCTTGGAAAACAAAAAAGTTATGATCATTTAAACTTTAAAAATTAACTAAAAATATCATAAATTTACTAAATTTTGCAAAAGCCCATTTGGGACCACCCATTTCTCAGTGAAATAGTTGAAATAGAGTTCTAATTTTTTGGCTCCCGAAGTTTACTACTGTCTACTTTCACATGAGTCTAATAAAATCGAAGAACAAAAACCAAAAGGAGTTTTGGCCGCTATCTCAAAATATTGACCACAGTGCGTCGGCATAACAAATACTGTTTCGATTACAAGGTTCCGAAAAAAATTTGTAAACTTAATTGGAATCTCTAATATTTATTCCAGTTTTCAAAACGAAACTCATATGAAGAGATAAGCAAAATCTTAACAAGAGATAAACAATTATTGCCATATTCACAAAATAATATAAGCTTATTTTATGAATATGGCAGTTGGTATTAAAAAAGCAGTATTGAAATATAAATTGTTCATAAAATTTTTTTGCGGTTTATGTCAGCATTTTTTTCGACTAGCTAGCGGTTTCTAGCGTTTTTTAAAGTAATATCTAGCGGGAATTGGTTCAATAGTTTTGGCAACACTGATCTAGACCAAATTTACTATCATCAAAGATAATATGAGATACAAGATTTTTAAAAGACCTTAATTCAGGATTATTCTTGGTATTCATATTTTGTATTGTGTATTTTCCAAGATCTATAGTTGTACAACTAATTCTGTTTTTATATGGCATATTTTTCAAGGTTTTGAAATGACACGGTTTAGAAATGAAACTTTAAAATTTTTTACAGGATTTTTTTCCATTTAGCACGATTCAGTATGTATAGATATCTTTAAATTCATACTTTAAATTACATATTGGTTTTTTTAATATGCAAAATACAATTCTCAGTTAGTCAATATAGTTACAAATATAAATATGTAGATGTCTAGTGGGGTATTACCCTCTGATAAGCCATGTTAGCACCTGTGAAACAGCTATACGGATCTGCTTTAACTACACTCATAAGTTTTTCATTAAATAAAATGTTACGATTAACGCAAAAATAATAAAACTTTTATAATAAAACAATCATACAAAAACATTTGCTTAATGCGTTGACTATACTACAGTTATGTGTATAAGCTTGTAGGTGTCAACATTTTTAATATTTAAAGAGAAAACTACGTCACAAAACCACACTTTCACACTTACTACCAGTATTCGTGGTTATTGTTATTGAGGTCACTTTTATGCTCACATTCGTAAATTATATTATCATTTATATATTTCTTGCTGCGTTCTTTAAGTTTCTGTTCATTTTGTTTATTTGCTTGCTTTCTTTTGTTTTTTTTTCCGCAACGTTTGTTGTCGGTTAATTAGTGAGAGAAGAAGAAGAAGAAAAACAAAACAGAAATGTGTTAAATGAAAAGAAAAACAAACAAAATATAAACAATCTTTGTGCGCATAAGCGAAAATGATATAGAAGAACACAATTTCACTAAATTTTTAAATAAAGAAGAAGAAAAAGTTTCAAAAGCTTTGAGTTTTAGGAACGAGCTATATAAATGAAATGAGTTGAAAAAAAGGTTTGCAAAATGGAAAAAGAGGAAATTAAAAAAAAAAAATAAATGAATATGTACATAAATAAACAATTTACAAAGTGTATGACTGTTAATTATTTGTGGAATTTAATTAAAATTACACTGACAAAAAAAATTTTAAAGTTTTTTATGCTAATTCCGAATTTTCCGATTTTTTCTTCTATAACGTTTAGTTTTTTCAAGACAACTGGACCTCACGTGCTTTCAATATATAATTCGTGAATTAAAAAATTGTGAACAAATGTGTTAATACATTAAGCATCTGGCGATTTCATTTTTAGTGTCCAGCAGAAATCTAATAACGTTATGATGAAATTTGCTAGGTAGCCTTTTCCATGTGTGAAATATTATGGTGGATACTCTTATCAAGTTCATCGCTAATGAAGCCCATATACAGTAAAAAAAAAAAAAAACATCCAGGTGCGAATCGACGAAGTAATTTTGGAAGACTTTACATTAAAGTTTTTGGTACTATATTAGATTATTATGTCACCAGATTGTGATATTTTTCATTCATAGTATTTCCCAAAAAATAATCAAGTACATTTTTAAATGTGTTTCAGTTTCTATTTTCCTTTAACCTTTATTGTTAATAAAATTTTAAATACTTTTAGCACAATTTGAGGAATTCTTAGATCTTTGTCTCATTGATTTTAAATTAATTTTGTTTTAACACCATTTTTGTCTATGTTTTCTAAAGATTGTCTCAGGCTGAAAAATAAAATTTTTTTATATACAGGAAACACAGAATTTGTTTATATACACGAATGGAAATTATGTATGGAATACAATATCAGATAAATGCCCTCCTCTGTTATTCTCAGCACATTTTTCTTTACATTCGTACGCTTTACACACCGAATTTCATTAATTTCCTCAAGTATATTTGGTTTAAGTTGCTCAAGCGTTTTTGGTTTATTTGCATAAACCCTACTTTTCAAATATCCCCAGAAAAGAAAGTCTGTAGCAGTCAAATCAGGTGACCGCGGACACAAATTAGCATCATCATTTCTTAAAATAACTTATTATGGAAAGAGATTTGGCAGCAATTAAATTGTAATCCTGTCTGTATACGATGTGGCACCGTCCTGTTGATACCACATGGCAATCAAGCATAAAGTATGCAGTTAAAAAGTTTTTAATCACAGTACGATATCGCTACCTCTTCACAGTTACCGTAACCAAGTATTCATTTTCAATGAAGTGAAGTCTAATGGCTCCTGCTGACCATATTGCACAACATAGTGTCATTAATAATCTGAGGTTTTTCCATTGTTTAGAACCAACCGACTATTGTTTTTATTCACATATCTATTAAATTGAAAATGTGCCTTGTCACTCATTATGATTTTTCATAAAAATCGAAGTTGTCATGGGCGAGCTATAACATCCTATTGGCATATGTATGGCAGCGTAAATGGTCTTGCGGAAAACTGAATCTTAAATCGAAACAAATGCAAATCATTGTGCAAAATTGTCACCAAAGGTTTTCGTTGAAGATCAAGCTTCTAAGCACACGATGAATTCAAGTTGAAAGATTGTTTTCAGCCGATTTTGGATACGTTGTGGTCCAT
Source organism: Gymnosoma rotundatum (assembly GCA_916610165.2). NCBI lineage: Eukaryota > Metazoa > Arthropoda > Insecta > Diptera > Tachinidae > Gymnosoma > Gymnosoma rotundatum. The sequence continues at coordinate 118,433,261 of OU744340.1, forward strand.
GCTTGGGACTAGCACTTAAAGGCCCTCTTTCTTCAAAATCATTTACTACATGATTAGTAGTGCGTTTTGTTGGGACGTTGTTTCTCCCAAAAATTTCACGTAACTTTCTCATAAGCACAGTAATCGATGATTGATTTTAATAAAATATCTTAACGATTAAAACACATTGGTTTATCGATAATTTTTCCATAATAAATATGCAACGTGTCTACTTCACGACTGCCCAATATGAACACTAATTTTTACCAAAATGGCGTCAAAACAAAGAAGTATACTTTCCGGCAGACATACTGTATTTGAATATGAACATTATCGTTTTTTACTAAACACTTTAAAAATTGATTGGAGTCATTAAAAATTAATTTTTTCTATTTTGCTTTATTAAATTAATTTTTAAAACTTCTGTGATTTGAAAGACAGTTGTTTTTAAGTTAAACTTATTAAAATCATTGAACATTTAAATTTTGATGAAAAAAAATATAAGTAAATAAAATATGTAAATGTGTGTTTGCGTTATGGAGTTTCTCATTCGATATTTTAATTCCTAATTTATGTGTTTCTATCAAATTAGTTTGTATCACTTTAACATGCAAAAAATATGCGTGTAACAAGAACGAATTCACATATTAAAGGAATAAAGAGTAGTATTTACTTTACTCAGTAATTTCATAATTGATTTTATAAATAAGGCTTTTTAAAGATATGCTTATATTACTTGGATAATTTTTTAGTATATTTATAGTAAATTCTTTAAGATTTCCTAAATATTCCAGAAAAATATAGGAAAAGTGTTTGAGAATAAAGGTAAATGACCAAAACTTCAGGTATTGATTTTTTACTTTGTCTTTGATACCCTAAAAAAAGACCTTTACAATTGGCGCATAGAAGCGATTTTTACAAATCAAATTTAGAATAAATAATTTATTTCACTCCTTTACACTCTGGCCTTAAACCCAAAATTCTGCCATAAAATACATTTCTAGAATTAATAAAGTTTTGTGTTGTTAATTTTTACTTAGTTAAGCTTACAAAAATATTAGGGGAAAATTCTTTAAGTCAAAGAAAAAAACACCCTTTATTTGCATGCAAGGTTAAATTGCTTTGTTCGATTTTTCATAGCCGTGAAAAAACAACAATTACAATATGGTTTTTTTTTCTTTCCTTTCAATGTTTTACATAATGTAATTTTTTTAACGTTAGAATTTTTATTTTTATTTTTTATGCAAATTATTTTTAAATAAATTGGTTTCTGCAATTTGCATGCAAAGTACTTTGTTTTCTTTTCTTTTCAAATCAAATAGAAAAAATGAAGTGCAAATATGTTGCGTGTAACTGTTTGTTTACAAAAACCAAATAAGTGTAAGCAAGAATAATAATAAAAATGCAAACAGATGTTGGTAAATAATGACTTTGTTATGAAATAATTTCAAATTAAAAGTTATTATAATTTAATAGCATTGTTTCCGAAAAATTTATGAATTTCCAATAAGCGTCTGATCTTTTTTTTAAATTTGTAAAATTAAAAATGTTGCATAAAAAGCCTCGGCCATACCAAAATTCTTTAGAAATCACATGCAAAGTTTAATTGTGCATATTATTTAAATATAAATTGCCCATTCCGAGAAAAATTCATAATAACTGTTGTAAGAAATAAAGCCATAACAGTATGTAAGGATTATGTGCAATTCCACCCTTGAAATTTTTTATAGACAATTGCAGTCTTATAGTGCTCCGTAATTGTCCAGAAAAAAATTAGACATTTCTTAAATACTTGACATATAATGACCTACTTTTATGATTGCAATATTTTGCATTATATATAGATTATTAAAATATGACTGAAAATACGTTTTATATTTTCATATATATGGGGCTTAAATATAGCAATTACAAATTACATTATTAAGAAAATCACAATAGGACAAGAATTTACAGCCGTCGTGGTCTGGCGTAAATCGATGTTTGAATTATAAAAATTTCCTTCTCTGCCTCTCGCAGTTTTTGTTTCATCCAAGTTATACTTATTCTCCTTGCCATTGGAATTACCTTCCACTATCAAATTTTTCTTATAGAAGAAGAACGCTTACCTACACAAAACTGATTTATTTGAATTCCACACTACATCGAAACAGATCCCAAGATCTAAAATTATTTGTCAGAATTAAAATTATTAGCACAATAACTCTTATCAGCTGCATAGTTCTGGTTCATAGAATGAGGTAGTGTAAATCACTCTGCAGATAAAATTAGAAGATAATATAATACCGCTTCCATGTAGATGAAGTTGACAATAAAAGTTTTGCATGCACAACTACAATTGAAGGAAAAGTAAAAAAATTGTCTATGAAATGACATTTCTATCTATGGACTACTCAGAAAAATTAAGTTGAAAAAAGAAAGTCTTGTATGTTTTTTAAAAAATCAGACAACGTGTTTTATTACTTGAGGCAGAATTGCGGGTTTGATAAGAATTGTAATAATTGTACGATAAACAAAAATATAGAAATGAAATTGTGTAGGGTGTTTTTTAATTACGAAAAAATTTATAAAAAGGATAACTGTCAACGAACTCTCTTACTGCGCCCACTTTTAACATATATGATCTGTGTACTCTAGCAAAGCATCTGAATAAATTTATGCTTAAAAACGTTACAAAATTATTCAGGTTAATTAAAAAAATTTATCATCAATTCTGGCATCAAGTAAATGTTTAGCAATGAAACTCATTATTGGTTTAACGTATTTTTCATCTTCTACAGACTTAAGTACATTCAGAAAAATCCTCTGTTTGGTAAAGTTTACACACTGATGGTGTCGTTTGTTCTTAATTTTCAAAACTGAAGCCGAAGGTCGCATTACGGTCGATGAAGATAATGATTAAATATGAAGATCATGAATCAAAAATTTTTTATTTAAGAAAATATGAATGATATTGATCTTAAGATGTGGTTTCAACAGAATGAAACTATATGACATATGGAAACCGCAACCGTCGACTTATTGATTCGACAAATGGGTCTGTCTGTGGGCCTTTAAGGTCAAACAGTAGGTACCTTTCGAATTTTTCCTGTGAAGCCATGTAAAGTCACTGGTTACCGTTGAAAAACCAGCAATAATTGAAGCCCTGGAGGCCAACAATGTTCATATTATTCATGAGATATTGGCCCGAAATTGAAAGCCTAGATTACGCTTCGACAAAAATATCAATAGTGTTAATATGCCCAAAATTACTTTCAAATAATAATGACATGTGTTGATCTTTCGAATAAAAAATATTTTATATTTATTTATTTTATATTTTATTAATTTTTCATAAAATTCCATCGAGTAGAGCTGCAAAACAGTCGATAGTATTATAAACGAAAATTTAATTTTTGGCTGACTATCGATAGCTTTTTTCCAATGGCGATAGTATCAAATACCTATAGTTGCCAGAAGTAGCTCTTTAAAAAATTGGATAGTATCGATAATATCGATAGTTTTTAAGCAAACTATCGAAACTATAGTATCGATAATTTTTAAACAAACTATCGAATGTGTCGACTATCGATAATTTTGCAGCTTTATTTAAAATTGTATCACATTTTTGCGTTAAACAAAATTTTTCAAGTTTAACATTACGTATGATTAACGTTTGTTTTTGTTTAAATCATACGCACTGCTTTTTCAAAAGCTTATTTAAGTTTTAATTTTGCTTTAAAATAAAGCTTCTTGAATATGTTTTTAAAAGCTTTTAAAAAAATTTATTTCAAAGTTTTGAACTGTAAAAAATTAACTTCAATTTGCAGCATTTCAGCCTTAAAGTAATTATGTTAAACTTAACAGAAGCTTTTTGGGACTGAATAAAGTATAAAAACAAAACAAATAAAACTAAACGAAATAAAAAAATATATATATTATATATAAAACGAATGGAAACATGTGCCCAACAAAACATTCAACAACGTAACTTAAAAAAGGAAGCAAGCAGCCTTAGCAAAAAAAAGGAAAAAACACAAAGAAAAAAAAAAACGAGAAATATGTATTTACTTAAATTGAATATAAATCTTTAGACAAACTTATAAATTAACAATAAAGCAATTATTTAAACCGAGTATGCGTGTTGAAGAAAATATAATAATATAAAAGAAAGACAAATAAATTGCTTCCAAAAAAAAAAAAAAAAAATCAAAAACACTTTCTACGTTTAAGCAAAAGTTAAACAACAAACAAAAATTGTTTATTTGTTGCTTTTTATCACTCGAAATAAAGGGCTGCTGTAAAACAGAAAAATTATTGTTGCTTTTTTTGTGTCACTAGATATCGCTTTTTTATTACAAAATATACATTCTAATGACTAAAAGCAATTTGATGTTTTTATTTCAACTTGAATTCACAAATACTGAAACCGTTTTAAAGTTCGAGTGAAACCATGTGAGTGAACAAGTGTAATTTACGTAAAAGAAAAAATTATTTGTTGACAAAGGAAACTAAAAAAGAGATAAAATATTTCAAGCACCAGCAACAAATATGTGGAAATAAGAATGAAATTAAAAAGTTTAGCAAAAACTGAAGGTTTATTTTAATGAATTAAAAATGCAGCCTCAAGATTGTTAAATGCAGTTTTTGACTTAAATACATTTCAGGTATGAATTTTTTTTTAAATAAATTTCTCTTTTAACTTTGAAAATTAATATATGGATCAAATTCCTTTGTATAATAACACTTCATACTGAATTCTATTAAATATTGAAAGTGCACTTAAAAGTCCTATAAATATTTAAGTAACTATTTGGTCTTGATCGACTTGCGTCTCAAAGCAAGCTGGCGTTTTTGTAACCACATACTGATATATTTTACAGCAAACATGGTAACGAAAATTTCATGCTGAAGCTGATATGACACAAATAGTCAGATAAAATTCCATTTATACATTTGCAAAATAATTTTAAGAGCATCTGTTCATAAAAAATTATGTCTTATTTATGCTTAATTAAATTTTTATTATATATTATGAGCAGCTGCTGTATTTCAAATGAACAATTCGTTTAGAAAATTTTAATGAAAAAAAAAACCTTAAAGATTCTGTGGTTTTCACACATATTTTTTAATGAATTCTTTGCTTGTTCTGCATTTTACAACTTTTTTAAATAAAAAGAAAAAAACTAAATTTGAATGAATAAAGTCTTTTGTCGGAAGTATAATGACATCTCAATTTTAATTAATTTATTTATTGTAAAATATTTTTCAAATTTTATATTTATAATTTGAAGTTGCTTGTTGGAAGTTTTGTCTTTTAATTTCACCAAAAGCTTTTAATTTTTCTTTCAATTTTTTAGTTAGTCTTAAGTTCGTTTCTAAAATTTATGATAAAATAATAAAATAATTCGGTTCAATATCAAATGTTTCTTTTAAAAATAAAACTAAGAAATAATTTATATGAACGCACTTAATTGTAATGGCCAATTTATAACTAAACATAGTGCTCTGTTCATCATTTTATGCAAAATGTTGTTAGAAGTCCATATAAAAAAAAAATTGCTGTGAAATAAACAAGAAGAAATGTTGCTGAAATAGTACTGTTCATTTGTAAAAAATCCGCGAAATGTTTCTCGCTGCATGTTTATCAAATTAGCTTATAACATATGCAGCACTTTTTTCATTCGGAATTTTCGCAACCATTTTTTTAGACCGTTCTTTAATTTAATTATTCTGTGTTCAAAAAATAAAAAATGGAATAAAATGGAAATGTAAAAAAAAAAAAACAAGATAAAAATAAATTTATTGATGCAGAAAAGAATTTGCTCATTTATGAAAATAAAAAACATATATCGAGTAAATCCCGTAAGATTTTTTGAAGGCAATAATCTTCTAATCCGCTGTATTAATACCACTAGCTACATACTTGTCATATTTTCAAGTGAATTAATGCATGTTGGTCAATATTTTCCGCAACATCGAACAGCGTACCAGGCTTTAAATAAAATAATAATATTTTGTGATATTTTTTAATAGTTCCCCACTCTTTCTATCAAAGCTAAGTAGCAACTTCAGTTATTTCGCTTGAAGAATTTTACACTAGCTTAAATACAATTTAATACAAAATTATTGCAGCTCATACGCTTTGTTTTTTTCTTGAGTTGATAAATTTGTTGCTAGAAACATTTTTATGTTTACAAACATGCAACTGGAAACATTTTATGGGGTTTCACAAAATGAACAAAGTACAACTACAGCAACAATCTTTTCCATATTTTGCAATAATTTTTTCTATGGACCTTTCGCATGAAATACTTAAGGAATAATGGGGTAATAGGTAATAGGTCATTGGGCTGATGAGGATGGCATAATGAGATAAGAATTTTAAATTTTTAAATCTTATTTGGTTTTCAAGGATGTCCCCAACATATGTTACAGCTTGAATTTTAGAATTGATAAGAAGTTAATTTGATAAGAAGGTTCTTGCGCATTTTTTTTCGTTAGCAATTTTAAATAATTCTAAATTTTCTTTAAGACTTACGCTTCATCAATTGATGTGATGTAAACAACATTCTTAAATAAAACATTTACCCTTTTGCTTTAGGTAGATGTAAATTACTATCTAGCTTTTTATATAAAAAATAATAATTTGGAGTTACCAGCCTTTTTTTGTAATTTAAAATTAAAAAAGCTTTTTTCCCTTACGAGAATAGTGTCGCCCATTTAAAAGATTATTTGACCGTCACTGTTGACAAAAATACCGCTCATTGTGTAGAAACATAATTTTTATCGCATTCTTAAAGCCAACTTGAAAAAAAAATGTGTATACATATTTATATGATGTATTTAGAATACAGAGTTGCCGTTGATGTTTTTTTTTCGAAAAACATTTCTTTAAATATATTAAATTTTACAAACAATTAAATAAATTTTTAGTTTGATTTTTGGAAAAAATTTATTTATGAACACAAGCCAAGAATTAGATTTATTATAGTAAAAAAATTTTATTAAAGCTGTTTACCAAAAGCGTTATAATGGCAACATCGTTTAGTATAAAGTTAATGCGAATGTGTGAGTGCAAAATTTTTTACATAAGATTCGGTCATCCATTTTGCGATATAAAAGAAGAGAAAAAGAGACCGAGTTTTGAAATTTCAAGTTTCATTTTAGTTTAACTTCAAATTTCAAGTCATAGTTTTAATTTTAAATTGAAAATTTGTATGCAGATGCCATTAAATTATAATAAGATTGCTTAAATTTTGTTAGATTTTTAACAACGATTTTCCCTGTTTTAAGGGTACATAAAGGTCTAAACTTCTATGCAGACAGCCGAGACTCACCTGTACTTTTCCCTTATAATAAATTTTGATTAACAAAAACTCGTGACTTAGTTTAAGGTTTCTCTAATTATTATTTTAGTAACATAGTCGATTTGCTTTTTTTTATCTCGAACCAGCACTCAGGGTGTGACTTATACTCAAGCAATTCTTTGTATCAAAACTAGGAAATTACGTTATAGAAAGGGGTATGGGGGGAATAGTGTTTGTGCACATTCGATTTGAACTTTCCAATAGTGAAAGTGATAGGAAGGACCTCTGCAGGAAGATTATTCCACATACCAACGTTTCGGATAAAAAATTAATTCTCTCTGTAATGCTTAGTGCGGTTCACTGGCCAATCGACCACAAATAGATGAGTTCGAAATGAAGAGCATGTTGTAGGTATAAAACGAGCGAATATTGGGAACGAGTTTCCTAATTTCATTAAAACACATTGCATTGTCGTGTCGAGTAAACAGTGAAATACAACCCAGTAAGTATTTGAATTTAAAAAAACAAAATTTAAAAGTAATAAAAAAAATACGCCAAGTGCATATTGGACTAACACATGAAGGGTTCCGTACCATATATGTATGTATGAGTCAGCATTTAATTTAATTTTATATTATTATTTGTTGTTTACAATTTTTAGGAGACTGCCTCTTATCATACTATTTTTGAAATTAAGAAAATATTCATCAGATTCCAATAATTTGCTCACACTCATACTTTTATTGCCGAAATATTTCTTCATACTTCGTGTAGAAACTTTCAATTCGGATTACAACCATCAAAAAAGTGGAGCTACATAAATTTTTAAATTTTTTATTTTTAATTTTTTTGAAACTTTTTTAACTTGTTATATATATTATAAGGAACGAATTTTTGGTCGCGAATATTCGTCGTCGAAAATAAAACACATTTGTGTATATAAAAATGCATACAATCGTGACGTCTGATGAAATTCGTCATAGACGGCGAACTTTTAAATGGAATTATTTCTATTTCTTACGCCGGCGAACAACGAACAAATCAGTACAATGTGACCATGTTTGACTTTAGACTTGAAGTATTTTAATAAATAAAGTTATTTTTTACTTAAAAATTTTTTTCAATTGTTATTTTGCAGCATAATAAATGTTCTGAATATAAGTTTAATATAAAAATAGTTTATTTGTATTTTTGCTAATGTTTAACTTTTTAAAAATTAATTTTCACCTCAGCAGCTTATAGAAAGAAAACAAGTTCAAAAATTATATCAGCTGTGTTTTTTTTTCGCTCTTATTGCGCTCCGTATGACGAAATTACACAACGAATTCTCGACGTGGTATTCGTCGTGTTGAACGAAATTCGTTATTTGTCCCAGTTGTGTTCCTAGCATATAGTTTTACATACACTGTGGAAGTTTGACGTGAATGCCGGTCTTATATTTAAATATAAAATTTTTTTTATTTATATTAAATCACTTTTGGGACATCCTTTAATTAGTATAATTTCTTATTACAGCGGCCATAAGTACAACTTTATAAGTACACTTTATACACCTTTTGGAAAAATTCAAAATTCTTTCAGACGTAGAGGGCTGCGGCAGATGGCCAGACATTATAGCGAAAAGAACAGGGTGAACCTTTTATACTGTGAATGCGGAACTCTTAAAATACTGCTACCATATTATACAGTATTGTTAAGATATGTAGCTCGCAAACAGTATTTAAAATTGTATTTTTCTGTAAATCGCTAAATCTTAATCTCCATCGCCAAAACTCTAAAAAACCTCTTCAACGATTTAGGCTACAAATGCTATTCTTTAACACTTTTTAAGTAGTACAAGTCTTAAAATTTCCACAAAAATTGCGAAAAATTGCCATACCACAAATTACGAGGGCCGCTATATATATTTCTGGCCTGACAACACTGAGTGTTGCCAAGTGCAATCTGACATTTCCATTGGAAAGTTTGTCATTTTTAAGCATAATCGTACTTAAAATGTTTTGACGTACGACCATTCTTTGTGTTGTTAACAGTGACTTGAAAAAATTAATATAGAAAAAAAATGGAATTAACTCGTGAACATTTTCGTGCCATCATTTTTCACAACTTTCGACGTGGATTATCACGACAAGAGTGCATTGATGAACTTAAATCTTTGTATGGCGATGAAGCACCATCCTATAGCACTGTGAAATATTGGTATAATGAATTTAATCGTGGCCGAAGCTCGCTCAAAGACGAATTCCGTGAAGGTCGTCCAAAAACGGCTGTTGTGCCAGAGAATATTGATGCCGTGCGTGAACTCGTAATGCAAGATCGACATGCGTCATACCGAGAGATAGAGACATCCTTGGACATTTCTTCCACCAGCATACATCTGGCCATAAAAAAGGTTTGTTCTTGTCGGATCCCGCACAATTTGAAAGTCGCTCAAAAAAAAGCTCGTGTTGATTGGTGCAAAGAAATGTTGCAAAAATACGATTGCGGTGCTTCAAAAGACGTTTATAAGATCGTCACAGGTGACGAATCATGGATCTATGCGTATGAGCCCGAAACGAAAAAACAATCGACCGTGTGGGTCTTCACAGACGAGCAAAATCCAACGAATGCTGTTCGTGGAAGAAGCACTTCGAAGCAAATGGTCGCCTGTTTCTTCGGCAAAACTGGTCATGTGGCGACTGTTCCGCTTGAGCAACGTAGGACGGTCACTTCTGAGTGGTACACTACAATTTGTTTGCCTGAAGTCATCGGCGAAATTCGAAAAACCAACAAGAGAAGACGAATCATTGTTCACCATGACAATGCGAGCTCTCACAAATCGGCTTAAAGCAGATCGTTTTTGACCGGCCAAAACGTCGAAATAATGTGTCATCCGCCGTACAGCCTTGACTTGGCACCTAATGACTTCTTCTTGTTTCCGCACATCAACAAAAAAAATGCGTGGTCAACGATTTTCGTCGCCAGAAGAAGCTGCTAAAGTGTTCAAAAATCATGTTTTAGAGGTGTCTCAATCGGAGTGGAAAAAGTGCTTCGACAACTGGTTTGAGCGCATGCAAAGTGTATAAATCATGCTGGAGAATACTTTGAAAAACAATAAAACCATTTTTGATTATAAATATTCAAATTTTCACTATTAGGCCAGAAATATATAGAGCAGCCCTCGTATTATTGAAATTAAGCCAGACGAGTTGTAGTACAATCCAACATTTTGCTGCTTTTTGTATTAAGAAATAAAAATATAAAAAATGGAAAATTAAATGCTTCAATTCCAAAGATATAAAAGTCTAGAATAAATGCAGTGAAATAGTTTGATCTACTTTTGCACCTTTTGTGTCTCAATAGAAAATGTATAACAAATAGAAAAAACCTAAACCAAAGAAATTATTAAATTATTTATGCTCCAATAATAGTTTCATTCTATTTAAATATATGATTTTTTACACCAATAATCAAACGTAAATCAATGAGAAACAAAAGGAAAACCACCCATTCAATACTGCAGTATTTATTACAAAATAAGTTTTGTTATTTTCTCTTTCATTCATATTTCACTTTCTGTTTGGCTTTTTATTCTTCTTTGAAAGGAACTTTTGTAAAAAAAAAACTTTTCAACCATTCAATAGAAAAGGGCTTTGAAAACTTTAAAAAGGCATTTTAAGTTAGTAAAAGATATAAAAAAAATAATAACGATGAAATATAGCAGTTTTGCTGATTGCAAATCTGCATAAAGTTTTTAATTGTTTGAAAACAAGCAAACTAGATTTAGCATATTTTTTTTTTAAGTCGATACTAAATCTTGCAATGGATTCGAATAATGTCAACAACTTTTTGTTAATTGTCCCCATATTGGCATGGCTAAAGTTCATATTTTTTAAGCATTTTTGAATCAGAATAGGGACTAGAGGTTCATCAAACTGGATCCAAGCATTCACGCTTTCAAAAATTATTTGTTATTCAATGTCGGCAATTATGTATGAAATATCAGAATAACAATATCAGATAAATGTTCTCCTCAGTTAGCCTCAAAAGTGCGAGGCATATTTTTGTTTACACTCACACACATTTCACGTGGTATTTTAATAACTTCATCACGAATATTTTGTTTGAGTTGCGCAAGCATTTCTGGTTTATAAGAATCATCATTTCTTGAAATAATTTGTTGTAGAAAGAGGTCTCGCTGTCACTGTCACTTTTGATGGATGCAAAGGTCACTGATGAATAATTTGAGTATCTTCTATTGCCTAGAACAGACTATTCTGTTTATTTACGTATCCATCCAAATGAAAATGTGTCTCATTACTCATTATGAACTTTTCATAAAAATCGGGATTGTCATGGGCGAGCTGTAACATCTTATTGGCATATGTATGTACAGCATCGTAAATGGCCTTGTGAAAGAAGCTCTTGTGTCAACTTAATCTTAAATAAAAACAAGGATTTGCATCCTAGTGCAAAATTGTGGTCAAAGTTGTTCTTTGAAGACCAAGCTCCTGACCACGGCGTCGAATTAAGTTGATAGACTGTTTTGAACACTTTCTTGGGGCACATACTTGGGTCTATCACCCATAGATCCTCTTTCTTTGAAATCATTCACTGCACGAAAAATGGTGCGTTTTGTTGCCACGTTATTTCATTCAAAAATTTCACTTTACTTTCTCATCGTCAGAGTAATCGATGATTAATTTTGATAAAATATTTTAACGATTTAAACACGTTGACTTATCAAATGTTTTTTCATAATAAATTTGTCACGTGTCTACTTCACGGTTACCTAACATTAACTATCAAGATTAATGTTTAGAAAAATAGCAGCAATACAAAGTAGTATACCTTCCCGGCGGACACCCTGAATTATTTAACAGTAGGACAATAAAAATGTTATTGTAAAAAAGTTAACCAAACGATATAATTTCGAAGAAAGTTTTTTTATTCGAATTTGATTGTTGCAATTATATATGGCCACCGTGGCTGTTCTTAACAAGGCATTTTCTGGACGTCAACTTTTTGGCCATTTTTTCAAGCATTGCTGGCCGCATGTCACGAATTACATGAACTATTTGGCCTCCAAGGCATCTTATTTATGCCTTTAAGTCTGTAGGGTCTGCTGCGTAAAGTTTCCGTTTTTTTGAAGCAATTTTGCTTCTATTATGCGAAAGATGAGTCTTGTGGCGAATAAAACTTTTGGGATAATACAGCGGATTGGTTTCCAATTGTTTAAGAGACCAATAAGCAAAAGAACGACGTATAAAATGGTTTTGACGCTTTAATTCCTATACCAGCAGGAAGCTATGTAGTTGTAGGCCAAGCATTTTGAGCAAAATTTTTCACATTTTGAACAGGCAGAGCCCCAGTTCAATTTCACAATTTCTATGAAATCTATTAGAATTCATATCGAAGATCTGGAAAGAAGATAACTCCAATGGTAGAGTAACGTTAAGTTAAAGCATTTTATGTCACTTTTATCTTTTTTTGGGGTCACACAAAAGAAGCGGAATAGTAGTTTTGCCAGCTAAACAATAATTAAAAATAATAGACTGCTAGTCTGGTTTTTTTTTTAATTTATTACAAAAATTATTGCTAGGATTATTTTTCAACAAACTTAAAATGGACGATTTATTTCAGCCCACAAGAAATTTTTTTTGTAAAATTAAAATTTAAATATTTCCAAAAAAAATATATTATTTATTCAATATAAATGTCTTATTTGGTTTTATTAAATTCTAAGAAATTCTATTTTGTATCATCTGGAAGACCTAGATTTCTGTACACATTTATTATAATTAGTTGTTGTACGCTGAATATAGAAAAGAAAAAAATGAAAAAAATATGATGCCAAAACGAACAAAATATTTCAAACCAAGGTTATATGGGGGATGATGTTTCATAGTTGAATGGAAAAACAAATATTTTACAGTTTCAACAAAGGAAAGTAAATACAAATGTACGCAGTGAACCTACAAATGAAAGGAGTTAAAAAAAAAACAGTAAAATCACACATCACATTATTTGGCAATTTGCCGGAAATTTACTGATATGTTTCTATACAATGTTTAGATACATGTATAATTTCAAATACACATACATACTAACATATAATTAAATTATAAAAATTAACAATTTTAATTAAAAGCTTAGCAAATTATTTAGTGAAGAGAAATAAATTGATTAAAATATTTTTTGATTCAAAAGTGCAAAAGTGCTTGGCAGCCTTGAAATAAAAAGATGTGTAATTTTCCATATGTTTAGTATTCCCTTAGAAAATATATTTTTATGGTCAAATATTTTTTTTATTATTTTTGCTACTTGAACTCAACAGAAAATTTTTAAATGATAATTCAGTTTGTATCAATGAAAATTATTGAAAAAAAAACATCCTTGCCTTTGGCTTGAAAATAACTTTACTTGCTTAGATTGCAAAACACACTGGAAAACAATAACATCTTAAATAAAAACCTAAATCAATCAAAAATATATTGTTGCTTTAATCTGATGTAAAACTCAATAAATGTCGTTTTACTTTTTTAATCATCAAAATCTATTTATTTATTTGTTCATTCTTGTTAATATGTTGAACATAGAAATAATAATTCCTTAATAACAAAATATGACACAAAAGAATTTTTAATTAATTTCAAAGCCAAAAATTAAATTAACACAAATGGCAAAATATAAAATAAAGCAGTGCGGTCTCAACAAGTATTAAATCAACACACAAAACGAAATATCGCATTTATAAGGAAGTAATTCCAGTAACGTGAAATGTAAATTTCAGTATTTCTAGAAGATGGCGACAAAATATATGCCACAAACGGCAGAAGATACTAGACAACAATATTAGAAGAGCATAGTTTCAATATCCTTTTAGTGCGATAAGTTAAAAACGTAATGCACCTCAGACTTCATCTGATATTAAATCAATATTATTTTGAAACACAAGACTACTGTAAAAAAACAACACCCAAACACAGAAAAATGTTTTGGTGCCTATTAAAAGTTTTGTTATTTTTAGATAAATTTTTAATCAAATTTTTAATTAATGCAATTATTTCTTTAATTAAATTTTTTTTTGTATATATATTATTCAATTAAATATGTAATTGAGGACAAAAGATTTTAATTAACTATCTGTGTAAAAATACTTTTATTTATTTTTCGACATCGCCAAATATTGATTTCATTGATTTGATGGTTGCGGTCGACATATGTCATGTAGCGCCATCTTGCTGGAATCACATTTCACCCGAATGAAAAAAAAAATAATTAAATATCGTGAACTCCTGCTTAGTTTTTTAATGAAATAAAGGCCAATGATTTCACCAGTGCTTATTTTGGATGTAATAGCGTCAGTAGGGTGAGTTGTGGATTGGTTTCATTCCATAGCAATCATTTTATTTATTAAAAAGCCCGTTTAGCAAAAAGTGAGACTTATCTTTTAATACAATTTTGTGTCTGTAAGCTATCTACGCGAAATTAACTGATTTTAAAAGTAAATTTGAATAATTTAAAAGTGGTGTTAAACCGTTTATCTAATCAGGATGATTTGCCAAAGTATACGGATCATAAATATCAAGAAGTGAAGACATTTTGACAATTAACCCTTTTGTAAATTTTATCGGACTTTAAAACATCTTCTTTTATGATTTTGTAATGTTTTAAAACTGATTAAAGTTTTTAACCAAGTTCAACAAAAAGGAGGAGGTTATCAATTCATGTAAATGTTGTTTTTTTAGTGTTTGCGCCCACAACTCAGAACTCAGTAATTTTTGAACCGATTAAGTATTTTTTTCTTTGTTTAAGAAATTATGATAAAAAATTGGTACCTTTTTAAAAAAAGTTTATAAATAGAAAAAAAGGAGTTCTCATACCTTTTTTTAGGTGTATTATGAAACGTAAAGGGCTCCACTTTTGAATTATATAAAAATCGCGTATCACTGTACCTCCCAATAGCAAAAAGTAATAAAAAAATATCTAAAAATCAAAGGATGTAGGAACATCCTAAGTGAAGTTAATTTCCCTATATGGGAAAATAAAAATTGCTCAGAATATCGCCTGTTATGTAACAAGTTTGAATATTCAATATTATAAAGTAAAGGGTGCCCCAATAGTGCATTTATCATTTGATTTATATAGCCAAACTTTTGAACCATTAATGACAGACAGCTGAAATTTATAAGAAACATTTATTGCTAAGTCCGCTAGAGCAAACTGCAATCTTTCTTGAATATTATATAATACAATTAACTGATTAAGTCACAAAACCTCTTGTATCCGTGTATACTGTGTATTGTTTAATTAAAATACAATAGTGTATGCTTGTTGTTGGAAATTTTCATATAAAATTTCAATACACCAATACACTTTTATTTTGCATGTTTTTGAAAAGTTGTATTGGTAATCGTGTTATCAACTACATGTGAATTCCATATCACATTGAGAAGCAGAAAATACACAAAAGACATTTGTATTGTTGATGTTAAAAAATTGTTAACAAAATAAAAGAAAATTAATTGCTTTTTTCAGTCGTATTGTCCATTTTACTTCATGAAAACCTTCTTTTGAATACTTATTTTCTTCTTCTTATTTGCTTTTTGACGTTTAATATACAAAATAAATTGATACAATAATACACTTCGTGTTCACAAGCATATAAACAGAAAGTGTATTCAATACAAAATACACGATACAAGATTTTGTGAATTAACCCGAGAACATCATCCTTATTTTTTGTACAGTAACGTCATTCTTCGTCATTTTGACTACAACGCACTTTTAGTGAATATAATACATGTCATGAGCAAAAGTATGTACCAAAATAACATTTTTTATTTATTTTTAGATCTTTTTTAATTAATATTAAACAAAAACAGATTGCTAGCGACTATCGATTTACAAGAAATGAGATCAAAACAAAAAGACAAAAACAGGTTTAAAATTAAATATCTAATCTCGCGTCGTCATTTTGACGAAGAATGACGGTGCAGGGTTAAGCAAATATATTATCAATGTCTAATTACCGTCTTAAAGAAACATGGTTTTAATATTTGTCTGCTTTGAAGTCGGTGGTTATTTTACAAGAATTATATTATAAATTATTTAATATAATATTATAAAGAAGCATAAGTTGCACAGAGGAAAAGAAAAGATCTAAAATAAAAACCGCCACTTATGCTGAACTTACTCCAAACGCTACAAAATTCTTTAATGATAATAAAATAAGAAATATAAGTATTTTATTAAAAAAAACTAATTAAGTAAATATATATTTTCATATTTTCAATGAATGCATAAATCTTTTAAAAGTATACAAAAAGAGGACAATAGAACTAAAAGTAACAGCCATACCTAAATAAAAGCGGAAAGCGAAACGTTGTCTGCCTTATAGCTTTAACGCTGAAAATGATACCTAAAAAAAAGTCAAAATGATAACAACAGCGTTATTAAAAATAAAAGCTTAACTCTAGTTTATGGATGCCGCGGCAGTCTTGATTTCACAAAAAAAAAAATCAAATAAGTAAATCGATCAGTTATAGTGCCGAAAGAGGCGCTATTGGGAATGAGTATGATCGGTCCATGTCCTTTGAAATTTTTCTTTAAAATTTGAAATTTTCAAATTTTCAAATTTTTGAAAATAAGGAAATACTTAAAAAATGCTTAACCCATTAAGAGCCGCCGTCATTTTTATGTAAAATTATATAAATACAGTACCAATTTTTTTCCATTTTTAAAGCTGTGTCACCCCAGTATTTGCTTTTTTGATTGATGTTATTTCACTAATAAAGGGTATATAAGATTCGGCACAGCCGAATAAAGCAGTCTCACTAGTTTTTTTTACTTGCTTCCCAAATTTCTTTCTCCTACATGTGCAGCGATATTTCTTACTTCATTTTTTATTTTTGAAATTTAATTTAGTAAAATTTAAAATTTTTTTCTTTTACAAATTATTTGAAAATTTTTTATTTTTAAAATTATTTTAGAATATTGACAACAATGTCGAACATTAACAAAATCAGCTGGGCTATTAAAACTACCTGTAAATTAATGTGCCTTAATTGCTTCCGTCAACTAGATTTGTTTCAAAATAAATGCATATCATTTTCTTGTTAATTTTACCAAAAGTAACAGTTCTGGAGTTTGTGTTGTGTAAATTAAAAATTTATAAAAAAAAGAAAATGAAATATTTAAATTTTTAATTTACGTTAATTGTGCTTGATCTCTTAAAATAAAAATATTTCATGATATTCTCATGAGAATAAAGTAAAGTAAATAATAAAGTAATTAAAAATATATAAAAGATTCCAAATAATAAATTTTCTTATTTAAATTTTTATTTAATTTTAATTATAATTA
This sequence comes from Gymnosoma rotundatum, assembly GCA_916610165.2. Taxonomy (NCBI): domain Eukaryota; kingdom Metazoa; phylum Arthropoda; class Insecta; order Diptera; family Tachinidae; genus Gymnosoma; species Gymnosoma rotundatum. The sequence goes on from OU744340.1 coordinate 118,450,876, forward strand.
TTATTAAATGCCTTGTCAAAATCGGATTTGCCAATTGTAAAGGGTTGCCGCCGCATTATTTCGATTTAATACATACCAAATATAAAGGCTTGAGTACTTTTAACAGCTACGAGGGCTGCTATATATATTTCTGGCCTGGCAACACTGAGTGCTGCCAAGTGCAATCTGACATTTCCATTGGAAAGCTTGTCATTTTTAAGCATAATCGTACTCAAAACGTTTTGACGTACGACCATTATTTGTGTTGTTTACAGTGACTTGAAAAAATTAATATAGAAAAAAATGGAATTAACTCGTGAACATTTTCGTGCCATCATTTTTCACAACTTTCGACGTGGATTATCACGACAAGAGTGCATTGATGAACTTAAATCTTTGTATAGCGATGAAGGACCATCCTAAAGCACTGTGAAAAATTGGTATAATGAATTTAATCGTGGCCGAAGCTCGCTCAAAGACGAATTCCGTGAAGGTCGTCCAAAAACGGCTGTTGTGCCAGAGAACATTGATGCCGCGCGTGAACTCATAATGCAAGATCGACATGCGACATACCGAGAGATAGAGACATCCTTGGACATTTCTTCCACCAGCATACATTCGATACTGCATGAACACCTGGCCGTAAAAAAGGTTGGTTTGACTGAAGTCATCGGAGAAATTCGAAAAACCAACAAGAGAAGACGAATCATTGTTCACCATGACAATGCGAGCTCTCATACATCGGCTCAAGCCAGAGCGTTTTTGACCGGCCAAAACGTCGAATTAATAGGTCATCCGCCATACAGCCCTGACTTGGCACCTAATGACTTCTAGAGCAGCCCTCGTAAAAAACGTTTCACGCTCTTATTTAGGTATGACTGTAAAAAACCTGAAAGGCTGGAAAAATAATTACGTATAAAAACTTAAAGCAAAAATTTTTATTAAATCTGGCAGATACGACACTTCTTTTGCAAGACAACTTTTAATATTATTTACAAATCTCTCTCGTCAAGCAAATAGCTCCATTTAAAGTATTATTTTTGAAAATAGTATACAAATTTTAACGGGCGACCTACATTTAAAGCAACAAATATGACGTTACTTCTGGCAATGTTTCTGTTCCTGTTGTTGTTGTTGTTGCTGGCGTTTTCGCTTTCGTCACTTTAACAATTTTTATGACGTTTTATTTACACGATTGCCCAAAGGATTAAATAAGACATACTTTTATACCAATTTAAACTGCAGAGACACAGCACGACAGAAAATTACTTTTTTTTTTAAACTTATACAACTGTACACATAAAACTGAAAAAATACAATAAGTAATTCACATGCTTAACAGCATAAAGTATATAAAAAGTATTTTTATATGAAAGAAAAACTTTAAATCCCCCACAAAATTTTTTTGCCAAAAAGGAAAAAAACTTAAACAAAAAATTGCCTACAGAGGCGCCAATAGTTTCTGGCAACTAAATATTTTTTTCCATTACATCAATGTAGTGGTGTTGTTGTTGATAATCTTTGGATTTTATTTCGTAGCTGAAATTTGTGAATGTCTAAGCTAAGAAAAAAATACAAAAGGAAACCCACACAAAATGTGCTGTAATTTTTTAGGCTCAAGGCGAAAGATGCACTAAATGAAGCATTAAAAAAAATATTCACAAAATGTTGGAAAATTCGAAAGTAAAAAAAATACACTCTCAAATGAGTGCGTTGTGTTTTAATCTTTAAAAAAAATTTTTTTTATTTTGTTTTTTTTTTATATACAAAACTATTGCAACACAACTCATTACAGCTTGGCAAGGCTTTTAAATCTGAATTTTCACTTACAACGCATTTAGATTTCTCTTTTCATTTTTTAAAATTTTTTTTATGTGGTTAAAAAAATATATTGATGTCTTTTTTTAAGCAAAATTATTAAAATAATTTCTGTCATTAAAGTGAATATAAAATTATTTAATTCAATAGCTCTGGTTATTTGTGTTTCCACAATAAAAAAATTTTTTTTTTGTAAATGCACTCAACAGTGACGTTCTCTGGCTGCAGCGGTTTTTCCATAATGGCTGTTGAAATATTTTTACTCTAACAATTCTGTTTATTAATTAAAAAATATTAAACCAAAAATAAGTTTCATTGGTGAATAAAATATTATACAGAAAATCAACATCAATATTAATTTTTTGTGGTTTTTTAAATAAAAGAAAATAATATAAACAAGAAAAATATTAAAATAAAAATGTTATCTGTCGATATTTAAACTTTTTTTTTGCTGTTTATTGGTAACAGACGTGCAACAAAAACAAAACATTTTTAGGTTACCAAACTTAACAAGTAAGAATAATATTCGGCTATAAGTATAACAAGTCAGAGTGCTATATTAGGCTGTACCGAATCTTATATCCCGTTCACCATAGATGTAAATCTAGTTTAGTGAAATAACTCCAATCAAAAAACAGGGGTAAATGAAAACTAAAAAATAAGATTAATCTCTGTACAGACGGTTGTCAGATCTTACAATATTGTCAGACCGAACAATGTACTTACAAAGACAAGGCAAATAAAAATTGTAACCAGAATTTAGATTGAGTGTTCACACGATTGCAAGACATTTGTCAGAAAACTGACAACTCCATTGTAAGACAATTATCTGACAATAAATTTCACACACGGTAGTAAGAATTGCCAAGTGGCAGAATTAAAAAATTCAAGAAACCATTTTTTTTTATTTAAAGACACGGGAATATTTTTTTTTAAATTTAATTTTCAGAAAAACTTCGTGCTACTTTTTATTTAATAATCCCGATTAAATTAATTACCGATATTGATTATTGAGGGTCAAAGCACGTCTCGATGGCCATTTCGTTAGCGCTTACATAACTCTTCAGGAAACTTCTGACAAACATTTTAAATAAACTAAAGATTTTTGTCCAAACAATAAAGCAAAGACAAAAATCAAAGTTTAAGCAAAAACAATAATAACCAACAGTAATTGTATTTTTCTTTCTCTACTGTATACGGTGATTTTTTTAATTAAATAATTTGCAAAGTGCCTGTGCATATAAATAAATTATCGTAGTGTTTTTGATATTTTATTTTTTATCCTCTTTCAACTGTATAAAAGAGCCGAAAAAAATTACATCAGGTATGAGCACACCCTTTGATTTATTAATTCAAATTGTATACTTGCTCCTTTAGCGGACTTAGCAATACAAGTTCCCTGTAAATTTCAGTTGTCTGTCTAAAACCGTTCAAAGGTTTGGTCACATACACCAAATTACATTAATTATTTTAATACCCATAATTTCTAAGTCCAAAATTTTTTCTTGTTATTATAGGGTACTTATCAATACAGGGTGATTGTAAATATTAATCGTCTTTTTACAACTATCATATATGTACATAAAATTAAATGTAAATGATATCCATAGTGAATAGTTATACATGTTATTACAACGGTCATAGTTATCTACATTTTGTCCAATTTTCAAGCGTTTGTTTATGACGTTTCAAAGATAGAATCATGTAAGTCAATTTACATGAAAATTTTCAGTCATTACAATACTTGTTCCGCATTCCAGTTCCAACTATTCAAGCTTTGTTCCTGAAGAACTATATGTCATTTTCAAAGTGCTTGAAAACAGGCAAGTTTTTTCCCAACATCAAAATCATCCCGTGAAATACCGTCGCTGTCAATGATTTTGATTTTCTTTTTTCTGCTTTATTTTAATTTTAATTTAATTTTTTATTTTAAGTTTTTGTTTTAAAGCACTTTTTCACTTTTTTTCATTTAATTTTACCTGGCAATGATATCGTTATCAGATGTTTAAAAATTCCAACATATTACAATTTATTTTATACTGACAATGCCTGACAATGTTCTGACAATGCAAATAAAAGCGTTCACACAATTGTATGCTATCTGACAATATTATTGTTAGGTAGAAGTAAACAAATTTTCTGAAAATGATTTTTCTGACAATATTGTCAGACAACAATTGTAAGTTCACGCGATTGTTAGGACTTTTCTGTATATTTTTCCGCCACTATTTTTAGGATCTGACAACCGTCTGTACATAGCTTAAGTTCCAATGTAATTTTACATAAAAATGTCATCGGCTCTTAATCGGTTAAGCCTTTTTAAAAATTTATATATATCCTTAAAGATCTCTTTAAAAGCTTTTAGATGATACCCATATTGATATTTTGAAAAATTTGAAAAGTTCAGAAAATATGGGTGAGCACCAATGTTTTCACTTGATGTTTTTTTTTTTTCTTATTTTTTAATACTGTATCTTATTTCTTATTTTGATTGGAGTAACTTCGTTGTTCAAATGATATGGAAAAATTAGAAAAAGGCTTGGTGTTTTGCCCGCTGCCCCGAGGGATATGGACCGATCTTGCTGATTTTAAATGGCACCTCTTTCAACACTATTTCTGATGGATTGGCATATGTAGATTTCCTTTAGCTCATCTGGTGCCTTGGCAAACTTGATTGACTAACACAGACGGATAGACGGACATCGCTCAATCGATTTCGCTACGCATAAGAACTCAGAATTATATACTTTGTTGGGTCGGAAATGGATATTGTAGAAATTACGCGCGGAATGACAAACCGAGATATAGCCTTTTGCACGTAAAGGGTATAAAAATAAACTCCAAAATATAGAATAAGAAAAAAAAACAATTTTGCATTTCTTTCATTTTTACTATTTAAAGTCTTTCCGGAGCCCATTTATCGATAAAATGTTCAAAAAAACTTATCAATTATTGAATTAATTTTTAAATTAAAATAGTTTAGAAAACAGTAGTATTTGATTTTGTTTTAGTTTTAAAAACTTTATTTTTATACCTTTTCTAAATATTTTTGATTTTGGTTTTATGTGCGGAAATCGTTTAAATTCATATCACCCAAGGTGAAACAAGTGGCCTTAACAGCCCAGGTGACTATTTCGATTTTTTCTTCTTGCTTTTGACAGCCGAAAAATATTTGTACAAAAAAATATTTGTACATGTTTCTATCAGAGAGTTGTATTTATTTCCGCCGTGTGTATACCTGTTATCAATTCGCCTTGATATCACCCTTTGAAACGTTTTCGAATTGAGGGATTTCTCTCACATACGTATGCATTTAGTATTTAACTTATTGAAAACATAAAAAAAAGAAAAGCTAGTTAAAGCTTACGAGTTTTAAAATGTCTTGCCTTAATTTAATTTCCATTGAAATATAAATAAATAAAAAAGCACTAGTTATTTCAACATTCTAACGACAATAAGATCTTCGCTCCAGAACGACCCGAGTGAAACCCGGCCAATGATTATTACTTAAGCAACTCAGCTATACCAACCAAAAGATTTAAAAAAAAAATCTCGACAACAACAAAAAACAATAAAAAGTAGTTAAATAATTAAAATATTTGTTTTTCTTTTTAATGTTTTTTTTTTAATATTTTGTGAGTTTTTATCACTAAAAAATAATATTTTCCTTTTCATTTCGGCCATTTTCTACATTTATTCTTTCCGATCTATACTTCTGTTTAAAGCGTCAACCAAAGTTAAGAGCTGTTACTTTTTGTTAAAATGAAATTAAAGGAATCTTTAAAAATTTTTAAAATTTTAACTTAAATCCGCACCAAAACAGCCATTCATTTTCGATCCATAATTTAAGAGCCTTTTAAACGAGATATTATTTATTTTGGGCAAACGAGTTTTCGACCCCGAAGTACATATTGAAAAACACAAAAGTACCTTTAACGGGACAAAGACAATAGTTATCACAGTTTATTTAAGGAATCCGCTACCACAACAAAAATTTTAATGTTTGCAATAAAAAAAAAAACAACAAACAATTAATTAAATAGCCTTCACAGAAAAAAGTTTACGCACCTATTAATTTTTTTTATTTATTTTCAGGTTGAAATTAAAAAAAAAAAGTAACTGATTCAATTATCTATTTAAATATAAATTTTTGTATTTATTTTTCTATTAATTATATAATTGAGCCAATTAAATTAATGTTAAACTTAAAATAAATAAAATTACTTATAGTTGCTAAAACCTTTTTCGATGCTTATATTTAAAAAATATTAAAAAAAATGCTTTTATTTGTAAAACAGATATTACTCACATTTATATGAATTATATCCTCTTCATTAACATATTTAACACATTTATAATTTCTAGCTCACCGAATTGTCTATTTAAATGGTCCAACAATTAAAAAGAAAATGTTAAATAAATGTTGTTAGAAAAGAATAATTGACATCGTTACATCATTTTTAAATGTAACACTTGTTTTTTCCAATTTTCTGCTTTTATATTTCTCCACCTGCTTCTTTACAAAACTTATTTTTTTTTTTTTTTTGCTTAATAACATATAAATACTTTTCACTGAACAGTTACAAGGATCCTTTTCTTAATGAATTTTTCATTTCATTAGTCCTAAAATAAAGAACAAAAAATTTTTTTTTAATATTTGTATTCATGTTAAAAGTTTTTTTTGTTTTTGTTGCTGCTGATATAATGAATTTATGTGAAAAACTAAAAGCAACATGAAAAAATATTTATTTATTTATTTGTAATTAAAACAAAAATATTTAATTTACATTTAACGATGAGATGTCAAGAAGTCTGGAGCATAAGTAATTTCTTTCTGTCCTTTTTTATGCTGTTGCTTTTGTAAATCGTAATTTGATTTTATTTATTAATTGCGCATTCACTTGTATAAGAATATTATAAACGAACAATATAATGATAAGGATGCTTTACGAAAACCGTCGAACAGAAACTGTCTATGGATTCTAAAATCTAAGACAATCTTAGAAGCTACTTAAGGCTCAAGAAAGTAAAAACACTAGCAATTTAATGACATATTAACAGTTGTATTTTCGCTTAAATGACAAGCATATTTTAGTGAAGTGTCTCCAATCAAAAAAATAATTATTGGGGTGACAGAGAAAAAAAAAACTTAACTCCTAAATGTATATAATTTTACCTAAAAGTGTATTTCGCTCTTTAGGGTTTAAGCAAAAGCCTTGTGATATCTTAAGAAATAAAGTGCACAATCGTACATTTGTATGAAAAGTTCTAAGGCCCATATGGGCGAGTGCCAATTTTTTCACTTGTTGTTTCCTATTCATATTTTTCCTATTTCTAAAATCTCTATTGGCCTTTTTATTTGTTTTTTCGTTTGGAGTTATTTCATTGTTGAAAACGAAAGTTTTGAGGCAGGCACTCCATCTCCATCCATCGCTCCATTTTAAATGAAGATAAAAAACTACTAGCTCGAGACCGAACTCATTAATTTACAAACTTTTAATTAAAATCTTTATTTAAGCCATTTTCTAAATTCAAAATTTTATTATAATTCTAACAAGTTCTTTAATTTTTTTTTAAACCATCTTGTTTTTTTATAAGATCACTTTATAACGAATTAAAAACCTAATTTTTTTTAATCAAATCAGTAGCGTTTATTATTGGCGGTAATTTTAGTTTCTGAGGCCCATTCATTGACTGCTCAACTCATCAGGAAAATTTTAACCAAATTTCAGATACGTTAAGTCTCAATAAATTTCAAACTAGGTTTTCGATTAAAACTAAAAAAGAATTTACTTTAAATTTAAAAACAGATTTTCTTTCTTTGTATATCATCGTCAAATTTGGATATCTGTCTCCCGAAATTTGATCTGTTTTGTAAGTTGTTTAAAATAGTTTTCTTTGAAGAATGCTATGAATTGTAAGTTGTTCATAAGCCCCCATAAATTAACAGATTCAAAAGAAATTTATTTAAAATTATAATGAAGAAAGTGAATATATCGACCTGTTGCCGTTTTCTTTTATTGGAAAGAATGGAGAAGTTTAATATCCTAGAGTTTGTTATCCGTAAAGCTCTACAAAACTTAGAAGTAATTCAATCTAAAGGTATGGTAAGATTAGTCAAATATTTGAGCAAAAAGACGAAAACACTAAATTAATAGGTTATAAGTCGTCAATTGTAATGACACGTGCCAGAAAAGATTGCATAAATATTTGAAAAAATAGTGGTTGACAAATTTGACCACACCTTAAGTATTTTCTGAACTTTTATAAAATATGGCTTGATTTTTAATGCGACTTTAATTAAAAGTTAAATAATAATGTATTTAATCAATATTTTCAGTAGTTATAAGCGGTTTCGGTTTAAAAATTTGTTTAAAAACACTAAAGTTTTTAGTCTTTTTCACACTATTATCAAACGAGTTGGCTGCCTAAAATACAGAAACTGCACTTTAAAATAATTATTGGGCAAAGGATGGTAATAAAATTCTTTTTAAAATAACAAGTGCAAGAAAGGACTGCTTTTGTTTTTTTTTTCATTGTAAGTCAAAGTTAATTAATATTTTTAGAGTTTTGTCAGTCTGAACGTGTGTCACAGTTCTCTTTCTCTGAAACTTTAATAGCTTGACACATGAAATTTTCACAAGAAAAGTATTACTATACTCATTATACCAAAAAATTCTAAAAATTAAGTATTTAAAAAATAGCGCCATATTCATAAAAATACTGAACTCTAAGAGACGTCTTTGTGTCTCTAAATCTATGCCCGCTACAGCAACTACTTACAAAACCAAAAGAATCAATTAAAGGGCGTCCCAGCAGTAATTTGACTTCAGGTAGTTAATCATGTTTTTGAACCGCAATGGGAAGACTACTTTAATTTGTAGTTTATTATGTTCGTTATAAAAAGAAGAACAAAAATTCAAAATAAAATTTAACTAATCTAAACTTAAGTTTAGAGGGTGTTCAAATAGCGTATGTCTTATTTTTTTTTACCGTGGTAGACAGAAATTATGTCCGATAGGAAAATAAATATGATTAGTACATTTAAAAATTACGACGAATATGACAATATATTTTAAACCTGTATAGCGACACACTTGGGGATTTGGCCCTACGTCCGCAAAACGCAAACTGACACGCGAATATTGAGTATAAAATTTTTAACTTGTTACAACGAACATACTGAAACATAATTTGGGTAAACTTAAAATGACGTTACCTTTTAATTTTAGCTTTTCATACTGGTTTTAAAAGTGACTTAGCAGTACAAACCCTGCGTAAATTTATATTCTCATTCTATTAAGGTTAAAAAATAAGGCGGTTTGTATGAAAATCACATTACCATGGGGATACCCTATATTTCATTTAAAATTTTTGTACTGATTCCTTTAGCCAAAAAAGTGGTCCTTCTTCTTTATAAAAGATAAGACCACATTGGTCGAATTAACCGTCCTTGGAAAACTTCCTTTAATTTCCTAATTTATTGTTTACAATTTATCTTAATAGCGAGCTTATTTGTGCATACTCTGTACCAATTCTATATTTCAGCCTAATTCGGTTGAAAAAGTAATCACATACAAGCGATATTATCGTCAATATTTGGACACCTTTAAATTTAAAGTTTATTTTTTTTTTTTAATTGTTGCTTTAGCGCACACAATTATACTGACACTGTGAAAATTTGACTTATCTGCCTCTCACAACTTTCATTATCAACCCCTTAAGGAGGCTTTCGAATGTGCTTTCATCTGCAAAAATCAAAAACAGCGAATTTGAATTATGTATTTTACTGAGAATTCTTCAAGTTTAAATGTTAAAAAAATATATATATTTTTAAATCATATTAAACTGGAACTTATTCTACCAAAAGCTTTTGGAGTTTTTTGTGCACAATTTAATTCGTTAAATATTTCGTTAACCATAGATAAAAGTTTAAAAGCTTTTCAAAAACATTAAGGTTTTTGTCTAAGCTGAAAAAATAATAATGTAAAATATTTTCATGTTAAAAGAATAATTTGCAAAAAAGCTGTTATACTAAAAAATAGCATACATGTCTGCAATAAAAGCTTTCCAATGCGTTAAAGCTGTAACTGTTTTAAAATTAAATTATGAGCTTGTTAGTTTAGACAAAAAAGTTTATGAAAAAAAGTTATTGGGTATAAATATGTATGTGTAATGTCTTTTACAAAATTTAAGAAAGCTTTTAATCTTAATGAATAACGTGCTTCAACACTGAGCTCTTACCAATCAAATTTATTTATTTATTTTATTATTAGACAAACAAAAATACGGGTGTTACACCTGAAAATAAAATTCAGGCGCTGAGCTCACCACATAAGGCTAACGTACACATATGTATTTAAGGCTGCAAATGTTTACTGTGCCTTGGGCAGGTTTTAGCTGAGATCATTTTGTAAGCAAATATTTATAAAAAGATCAAAGACAGTTAATATTATTAAGAGTCACTGCTAGCTAGAGGTTGTGTAGCTAGAGGTTTAAGACGACCTAAGTTTTGTCAGTTGTTTGTTTTCAGTTGTAAAGTCCATGTATAACTTATCAAGTAACTATAATTTTACCGCGTGTTAAATATAAATAAAACAGTGAATTTTATAATTATATGCAGCTCCTACCAATCAGTCCCTTATTAAAAAGCGATAAGTAATCTTCTTTGTGACCAAAAGTTGATGAAATATTTTGCATAATCCAATAATACTAAATAAATTCATGAGCCATGTTTATACCAGGGTACGAAAATAAACATAACGAAACGTTTACTTTTGTCCCATTTGGTTATTTACAAAATCAAAACACAAAAACAATGGAAAAAATAAAATTTTGTATTGTTTTATCTCAAAAGCACAAAATGTATATTTAATTAAACGCACACGGCTGGAAGAGAAAACAATGAGAACAAGATGAAACCTTAAAAACAAAAACACTTCACCAACGTTTTCTGATTAATTTACTCTTTCCAAATAGCATAGAATAAGTAAAGGCTTTTAAAGAAAATTAATTTTTTGCGAATCACATAATTCAGTTATACGGTAAAAAGTAATTTGTTTTGTGCGTGATTTAAAACGCATTTGTTTTGCTTTTGCTGTCGGACAAAAGCATTGAAATTTTTTTGAAAGGGTATGTCTTCGCATGGAACGTTTCCGAAACATTTCATGTTAATTTTTTTATTTTTATGCTGTAATTAATTTACAACTAGTAAATTTATTATCTGAGTTTTTTTTATTAAATGAGCTTACTTAAGACCTTAGACTCTTAAACTTTCTAATTTGTATAATTAAGGCGCATAACTGAACATAAAGTAGCACAGTTTCATTTAGTGATTGCTATGAGGCTCAAAAAGTGACTTTACTCCATCGAATATGACAAAAAGTAGATTAAAAGCACCAAGCTTTTAATGTGGCAGGCAAATTGAGGCCAAAAATATTTCCAGTTTTCAAGACCCAGAGACCACAGCCTTATCACTCTTTTTGGCCTAGTGAGCCTAATCTCCAATTAGTCTCCCGCACAAGAGTAAACAGAATGTATGACGTAACGAAAAAGGTGATTGTGAAAAATATTTTAAGTGTGGAAAATAAATTGGAGCCCTGTGTGATCCCAAAAGCTGTTGAATATTTATCGGCAAATGTGTTGAACGATTGAAAAAGAAATAACCTCTTGAAAACAGCCAGACTAAGACAGCTCTTTAGAGATGTTGCGCATAGACGATTTAGGAGTTTAGCTATATAGAGATAATTACATCAACTTTTGTAATACCCTGTAATTTCTGATTTAGAATGTTTGTACTTCTTATAATAATGGTTGGTGCATAATAGTTTAATAGGGGTCTGAATTTAAATCATAAACTTGTCGTTATACGGGAATCAATACTGGGCTATTGTAATTTTTAGCTGCCTGTCTTCAACCGTTTATAAATTTGGGACACCCTTTTATTTCTAAATACAAATTTTATATTTGTTTTTATAGCGAAGTTACCACTACAAGTTCCTTGTAAATTTCAAGCGTCTTTTCAAAGTATAACCATGTACATCAAATTATTGGGTCACCCTGTTATAATTAATTTTTAATAATAATACTTACTACAATAACGGTCATAGCAATCTACAAGCTTTTGTCTATAACTGTGCAAAAGATAGGTCCATAGAGGTCAATTCACGCCAACTATGGGGACACCCTTTAATTTTTAGATTTATTTTTGTATTTATTTTTGCCATTAGGAGCTGTAGTGATACTCAATTTTTTTTAAATTTTATAGTGGTGCTTTTTACGGTTCATAATACACGTAAAAAACATGTATGTTGTATGGGGACCCCCTTTAATTTTTACGATCATAAACTGTTTTTTAAACGAGACCAATCCGTAATTATCACCTTTTAAATAAAAAAGATATTGAAAATGGGTGCCGAAATGACTGGGTTCTGCCGGCACAAATATAAAAAAGCAACATTCAGACTTTTTTTTTTAAAGTTAAATTACATTTAATTGGTTTGTAATAGGCTAACATTTTTCCAATATTTTTGTAAGGACACTGATATCCTGTGATACCCATATTGGCCCCTTCCTTCTAAGAATATTTAAAATATTGCAAAGTTTTTATAAAATTTCGGAGTCCTGAACTCTGAGAATATGAGGTCTCACAGGTTTTGTAACATTACATTTTATCCTCATTAAATGATATTAGGAGTTGCCAGGTAAAAATGTTAAACTGCTTAAAGTGCAGATTAGCTATTAAACTGTTTTTGTGTGTTTTTTATTACAAATTTTTAAAATTGGTTTATCAAATACAAAGTGTTCAAAAACTGTTGTAAACTTAAAACCCAAAATTGGATCTTAAATAAATATCCATATAATAATTATAAAAAAATCATTAGAATGTGTCCTCTATACGTATACGTAATATTTAATACAAACAAAAAATTACTCATCCTAGCCGATGGCCGCATATGCCAACAAACATTCATACTCACACGAATGCATTCATTATAGAGTAGATTTAAAATTATTTTATTAAAGTACAAAATAATATATATTAAATATATATTTTGCTACTTTGCCGCATTAAAATATCATTTATGCAACATTTGCCTTAAACTTACAACAGCACGAAATATTTTTGTGTATGTGTGTGTGTGTGTGTGTGTGTGTGTTTTTTAACGAACAAAAATAAAGAAAAATAGTAAATAAATGGAACACGAGAAATGAAAACAAAATAAAATAACCGAAAACAGAAACACATCAAGAATGCAAAAATAAAAACAGAAAATTAGTGAGCGCTTGCAAAACGTGATGTTTGCATTTGGCTTTATTGTGAAAAAATCGTTTCTTAATGACTTACCGTGGAATTAATTGAAACTAAAAAAAAAAAATGCTTCTCGGGTGTTTCTTTTAAAGTTTTGTATAAAAAATAAAGAGAAAATAAGACAGAATATCAAAGTTAATTTGATTATAAAATATTTTAAAAATCCAAGATTAAGAAATCCTACGTCGCGTCGCTCAGAGAAAATACTTCATTTTAATTTCGTATTAACCATTCTGATCGAATTTATTTTAATTTTTTTAGATTCTAATAGACAGTGCAAATTCAAAAAAATTGCTAAATCTCTGCTTTTTAATTTTAACATTTGTCACACCGAAGTTGCAAAGTGACTAACAAGGATATAAGGATAAAAAAATAAAAGTAAATTTAAAAACTGCAAAAATCTATCATTTCCACTTTGGAATTTAATAGTGTTTTCCTCCCGAAGAAATTTTTCGTTTTTTGAAGAACAAATTTACTGAAGTGAAACCACTTTAGGTCGGAATTGAGCTCGGCAACATGCCTGATTATATATACGAGTAGTTGTTTTAAATAGCACTTTAATAAATTTTGACAAATTTTACAAAAAAAAAAAAAAAAACAAAAAAAAAAACATTAAAAGTACAACATGATTGCTTTGAACTAATTTATTTTCTCTTAATTTTTAAATGCAATAAACCCAATCGTAATATATTAACTAAAGAAATAATAAATTGAGTTCGTTATTCTGAAATCAATTCATGACTTAAAGTGAACAATTCAGAATATTTCATACCCTTCACCACAGCTAAAAAGGGTATAATTAAGTTAGTAATTCCTACAATATCAATTTACGACCCTATAAAGTGTATATATTCTGAATCCTTATGTAAACCGAGGTCGATTAAGCGACATTCGTCTGTTCGTCTGTCCATCCGAGTTCAGATTGACATCAACTTTGCCAAGGCAAGAAAAAAATTTAAACACGCCAAAATTTTGCTATTGAAAATCGTCAAAAACGGTCCATGTCCTTCGAAGCAGCGGGAAAAATACCACACCTGCCCCTAATTTTACCATATATTTTTTTAACTTTCGTTTGTCTTCCTGAATAATAAATCCTTTTTTTTCTCTTCAAAAAAACAAATTTTTTTTAATAAATAATTTTTAAAAAGGAATCTTTATTTCGTACTATTTCATAATATCCCGATTTATTATTTAAATCACCGATATTGATTATTGAGGTGAAAGCACATCTCGATGGCCATTTTCTTACCTTATTGTTTGGACAAAAATCTTTAGTTTATTTAAAATGTTTTTAAGAAGTTTCCTAAAGAGCTAAGTAGGCTGTAGCGAAATGGCCATCGAGACGTGCTTTTACCCTCAATAGTCAATACCTGTGATTTAAATAATTAATCGGGATAAAATAAAATGGCACGAAAAAATATTTCTTTTTGAAAATAAATGAATTAATTTATGAATTTTATTTTTATTGTTGAAACTTTTAAGTTTTTCTTTTGGTTGGTTGGTTTTAAAGATATAAGTAATAAAAAACAAGGCGAATTATTTTACACATTTACAATATTTTATTAGCACTGCTGATTTTCGTTATTGTTCATCGTTGTTGTCATGATTTTAAAGTATTAAAAAAAAACTTTCAACTAATTTGAAAAATTAAAAAATTGTAAATTTTAAAAACTTAAATTTTTAATTAAAAAAATGAAATATGGCGTATAGCTCATTTAAAAAAGCAAATGATGATAGAAGGGTAAATGAAACTCAGCTTCCTTTTGTTTAGTCAGATATTTTTGACACCAACTTGGTGCCCTGCAACAACAAAATTACCTAGGTTTTTGTTTTTGTAGCCGTGCAGCCACCTCATATTTAATTAGCCTTGTAAAATAATTTAAAAATTTATTTCAAAATTTTATTTAGTAATTATTTTATCATCTTTTCTTGTATAAATTGGTTTATTAAAGTTTTTGAAAAATATCAACTTTTATTTAGTTTTTTAAAACTAATTTTATATTCGGTTTATTTTTTAAATGTATTTAAAATTCAGCTCCACTGTGCATTGTCCTCTAGAATGGCTAACTAAAGCAAAATCTTAGGATGAGGCATAAGCCAAAAAAAGCAATTCTTAAAAAAAATTAAAATTACAAAAACTACAGAAATAGAAACAAAAACAAAAATAAGATAAACACAGTTAGAAAAAATTCCACACAGACACGACACTCATTTTGTAAGAGTTTTCAAAATTCACCATTTTGTTGTAACAACACGAAAAAAGTGTGAGAAAGAGAGAGCGAGAGCAAGAACACCATTTATAAAACGAGTACTCTTTTTTTTGGAAAAGGTGTAAAAGTTTTATTTCTGTTTTTAGCACGTGCTGTTTGTGGCCCAAAAGTCATACAGTGGCATGCTTTTGCTAAATTTTCTCTTTCTTCTTTCAATCTTTTCTTTTTTCTTTTACTTTCGTTATGTTCTTTTTTACTGTGCGTTTCTCATGCAATTTTCCTTTTCTTCTTTATTTTATTATTATTAATTTTCTATGCCTTTTAAAGAGTAAAATCGGTATTTTTTTAAAGACGAGTATGTGTGTGTGTATTTGTATTTGTATTTTTGTTGGGATTTTCATGCCTGAAATTGGGTTCTTAAGTGCTCGTGTGAGCAACTGCGAATGCGTGTATATGTGTGAGTATAGGTTTTCTTTTTTTTACTACTTTTATATGAAAATCTTGGTTTGCTGCTGCTGTATGCTTTCGGCACCTAAAAGTTTTGCTTCATTGCGGTGTTACGTGTTACGTGTATCAGACGCCACGGCGGCGTCAATTAAAGGACCTTTTTAAATTTTATTCGTAATACAAATGAAAATAAAGCTTAAATTTCTATTATAATTAATATAGATAAGAAGAAAAAAAACACACACACACGAAAATTCGACTAAATCTTAAAAATAAAATTTTTAAATATTTATATATTGTTAAAATCTAAAATAATTATTTTTAAATAAAAAGATTATTAAAAAAAATTATAATGTAATAAACAGTGTTCATAACTCTCTTGCTTTTTTAGTTAAAAATTCTTTAATTTAAAAATAGAAAAAGTGCTTAATACCAAAATAAAAAAACATAAATATTAAGTAAAGTTTTTCAAATATTTAATTTAAACACGTTTTAAATTTTGTTTTTCTGTTACTTTAAAATCTTTTTAATCGAAGCTTTTGAAAAATTCAAAGTCATCATTTAAAAGCAAGAATTTTGAATACAAAATACAAAATGATTTCCTGTGCTTGACTCTTCTATGAAAAACATCATTAATCCATTGCACAGTGGTTACATTAACAACAATTTTATTATAAGAATAATAATAATCACAAAATAAAAAATCAAAAAGTGTTAAATATAAAATATTAATAAATTTCAAAATATAATAAATAAAGTAATTCAAGAAAGACCTACTAAAGTATTAAAACATTATAAGATTAATAATTTAATATTTATTATAAAACCTTCTTTTTTTAACAATTTGAAATGGGGCTGAAAAAATTTAATTTTTTAAAAACTTTAAGTATTAGACCATTCTTTTAAAATAATAAAAATTGCTATAGTATTTTGTTAAATATTCATATTTTATAAAGGTTTTACAAAAAATATGCCTGAGAGCAATAAATTTGACTAAAAAAATTATTTTCCAAATTGAAATGTTGTTCTTTTCAAAACTCTCCATTTTTAAAAGCTTAGCACCAGCAATGTTTTTTTTTTCATTCCTTTAAAAATCGTCCTTTTATTTTAGGCAAAAATTATTAATTATTTCGGTGTCCAAAAAAGAATCACACACAGTTTGTAAATAAACTAACAGAAATAATGGAAATAAATCTACAAGTTCTAAAAGGAAGCGTGCATGCTACAAAACTTTACACGACCTCAATAGCGTAAATTCGAATTTAAATTTTAAATCTAAACCTAAATTTTGCGTTTTTTACGAACTTGCTTTTTTGGATTCTATACCAAGTTTCTAGTATTTAAAAAGAAATTTATTAACAAGAAAATGAAAAATAAAAGAAAAAATAAAAATATTTACTCAATGGTTACTGTGTTTTTTGTATTTAAATTTTTAGAGTTTTTTATGGCTTTTTGCTTAATTGGTTCAATGGAGTTCTCATTTAATCAATTTGGCTTTAGGTATAAGACTCTTAGATTTTCTTACAAAATTTGGGTAGAATCCACTAATGAGCTATATATGAGCAGTAGCGATATGGCCATATGGATATGCTTTCCCCGCAGTAATGCATTTCATTTTTTAGTTTATTTAAAAATAATAAATATTTCATGAGAGTATCATGAATTATTTATATTTGAAGTAATCAAGCACAATTGAAGTAAATTAATAAAAAATTGATTAAATTATATGGTCAAAAATCGATCTAGTTATTTAAAAACCACAGATTTAGTTACACTGGTCAAATCTGCCACTGTGTATTGTTTAAAATTGAGAAAGCACAAAAGAACTAATATAGTGATTTTAACTCTTAAAACTTTTTAAAAATTATATTTTTAGCAGCTCTTTATAAAATAAAAAAAATCAATTTTCAAAAATATTTAAAAGCTTTAAGAAATTGCATTATTTTGTTTTTAGTTATATATATACTAAATAGAAAAAGTTATTATATGAATTTTTTGAACTTAACTTTAAGTCCTACAATTTTACTAGTATAAGCAGATAAATAACTTTTAAATAAATTATTAAGAAAGAAAAAAGTTTTTCTTAAATTTTTGTGTTGATTTTTTTTAAAGAAAATAGGGAAAATTAGACACTCGAAAAATGTATCACTACAGCCATTCTTTGCTTCTATCTTCTATTTTGGTGGAAAAAAAATGCACACTTTCATTACTTTCTTGATTTGAGTGTAGTTATCAGAAATAGTTGAAATAAGATTAAAGGAATTTATTGTCACATTAAAATAAAAATTGGAAGCAGCTGAATATTAAAAACAAATTTTATTACCTTAATGATCTAAGTTCTGGTTAAAAAATTTGAACACTATCACTGAGATTCCTAAAGATAAAAAAGTCAATCTTTTAAAAAATCGTTCAGAGAATCCTGTTATTGTACAAGGGTATAAAATATCTGAAAGTAGTGATATTTTAATAAAATATTTGAAAAGAATATTTTTTTAATGCTTATTTAAAGGGTTTTTTAATTTTCACAAAATCTGTATAATTAAAGCAGTTATAACAAGAAATACTAATAATAAAGGGTATTTCGAAATTAATGTGAATGTGAATCAAAGAATTTTTGTTTTCTAAATCCAATATAAGAACAAGTATAAAATGTGGATTTGGAAATTAGAGGGTGTCCCAATAGTTATTGTAATTTTAATTATGTGGCCAAACTTTTGAACCGTTAAAGATAGAGAACTGAAATCTCTTTTAAAGTCTGTTTTTTTTTTGCCTCAACGAAGAAGATTAACTGCTATTTCTTTCATAGTGATATCTTTTTCACCGTATAAATTATATATTCATTGGTTTAAATTAAATACCTGAGGTTTTTTATACAATAAAATAAATTCTATACAAACACCTTTTACATCCTGCCTTTTGCTTATCTAGTGTCGGTCATTTTCTTTCATTCAATAACATTATTGTTTATTTGGCGACTAAATTAAAAAGAAAAGAAAAAAGCACAAAACAAAGCGTGTCATTATACACTGTGTGTTCGCGTTTTAATATTTTGCTTTAACAATGTTTTTCATGTTATTTTTTTTTTTCTAAGGTTTCAATGTCATAATTTTTTCTGTTTTCCATTTTTTTTTTTTTTGTTTGGCTGCTAACAGCAAATATTTAAAGGCTTTGTGACCTTAAAAGCCTTAAATATTTTGTTTTGTTTTTGCTTTGTGTTTTGGAATGAAACCTTTGTATTCAATTTACAAAGGTAAAAAAGAAAAACAACATTTTTTTCACTAACAGAAAAATAATGTCAGATAAGAAAAAATATAAAAAGACATGATTTAGTGTTATAATATTCATAGAAATAAATAGCAGCCACTTTATATGTTTTTGAAGGTAAGAAGCAGATTTAAAAGTTAAGTTTAAGCCAAAAATATTTTAGAGTTCAATATTAATTTCTTTAACTAGAGGCATATTGTTATACGCCTTCCATAACGTAGCCTTTATTCAAAGTCCAATGTCCAAACATTTTATATTTTATTTTGTTTTTAATTTGGTAATAAAAACCCGTCACAGGGGTCTTATTTACGCAAAGAAAAAATATGATTGAGGCAACCGTAATCTACAACATAACATGGTTGCATTGTATGGTTGCTAACAAAACATAGTATTGTTACAAGTTGTTTGTTATTGTTACATGGTTGCATGTTGTTGTCCAAAATATAAACATAATTATGTTTAAATATAAACATTAAATAGTTAAATTAAAATTTAATAATATGGCTGAAAATGTAAGTTATATAATTGAATTATAATATAATCTCGTAAGTGCAAAATTGTCCTGCTATAAAAAACTGATTATTGTTTTATTTATTAAGGATTTGTCATAAAAATTATTTAAAAACATAAATTCATAAAAAAAATCACTTATTTGCTTAAAATAACAAATAAATGATTTCGCAATTGTGCTTCAAACACAAAAATAAAGATTTATATGCTTACAATACATATATATTTACTTCAACATTTTTTAAATGTTTTGGCTCCCTTTTTATTTGTTTTCGTATTTTGCATATTAATTTTAATTATTTATTTTTTTCATAAATACATATTTCTTTTTTTCAATTTCTTTAACAATAAAAAATAATTTCAAATTTTAGCCACCAGAAAAATTATCAAACTGTCAAGTACTAGAACAAAATATTTTTAAGCGTAAACATTATTCTGTTGCTTTTAACCATACTTTGATTAATAATAATATATTATGGTTAAATATTTTATATTATTTTTAATAAGTTATAAAACTTTGGTTGTGGCTGAAAGTTTTTTAAGTTAAAACCAACCATGTTGCATTTTTTGTGCACAGTAGCCATATATTCATTAAAAGTTAACAAAAAATGTTTATTGTGACTAAAGTTTTGGTGAAAACAACTATAATTGGTTCTCCGCAACTATACATTGTTACAAAGAATATAATATGGTTATTGTGACCATATAACAACCGTGTTTTTTTCTGCGTGTTCCAGACAATACATAGTCCACAAACGTACTTTTCTATGAAAATTTTAAAGGCCCATATGGACGAGTGCCAATTTTTTTACATTATTTTTTTTTTTTTTTCTTTTTTAGTCGCTATCGCCCCATATAATTGTTTTTTTGATTAGAGTTACTTCACTAAACTAGATTTGTTCCAAATTGTATGGAATAATTAGAGGCAGGTATGGTGTTTTGTCTACTGCCTGGAGGACATGCACCGATCTTGTCAGATCAATTGGAGTAATTAAATTTTCCCTAGCTCATCTAGTGCTTTTGCAAAGTTGATTTCAACCCGAATACCAACAGACAGACGATTATCGCTCAATTGACTTCGCTATGCATAGGAACTCAAAATATATATACATTATGGGGTCGAAAATGGATATTGTAGAAAGTACAAACGGAATGACAAACTAAGATATTACACTTTTTACAATTTTTATATCTATCTTAATACAACTTCTGTGAAAAATTCTAGACAGATGGACATTGTAGCGAAGATAACCCTACAAAACTTAATATAAAACAGCCCCTTTGCATCGTAATTCGTCGCTGTAGGATGATTTCCGTTGGACGCTCTAATTGTTTGTATTTCATTGAGTCTTTCAAATACCTATGAATGGTTCCCAATTGGATCCCTTATATGGAAAAATGAATTGTGTTTTTGTATAAAAAATTAATCAGTTTTTATTTCATTTTTGCTTTTTTATTTAATGGAGTTCCCATTTAATCACTTTTGGCTTTTGATATAAGACTCCGAGGTTTTCTTTACAAAATTTGGGTTGAATCCACTGATGAGCTATTTGAGCAGTAGTGAAATGGCCATATGGATATGTCTTTCCCCCAGTAATACATTTCATTTTATAGCTTTTTAGTAATAAATATTTCATTAGAATATCATCAATGAACATGAAGGAATCAAGCACAATTAACGGAAATGAATATTCTTTGATTGTCCTAGAAAAAATTTCTAGAACCAAATAAATATTAAACTACTGAATTGCTAATGAAACTATCTAGCAGTTTTACTTTGACAGATATGTATTTCCATACTAATCAATAAATTTTTCTGATATTGTTTCAAAAAAATCGAATAATTTTTTACTTGCCCTGGATAATTCTAAGTAATTTTAATATTTTAATATTTTTCTATTTAATTATTTATTATTTAGCTTAAAATTAAAAATTATTTTTAAACATAGTTAATATGTATATAAAATATTGTTTAACATAATTCTATCTTCAATATAAACATATAAAGATTTCAATTAAATTTCACTATATAAATTGGAAGTTTTGAGAAATTTAGTTAAAAGGAGTATGTTTTGCATATTTGGATAGGATAGAGCTGACAAAGGATTTTTGTTTTGAAAAACTGTGTTTCTTGCATTATTTATTGTAGGACATACTTGTAAGAAATGTTGCGGTAGTTAATCTGACAATTGCAAAATGGGGTAATATTATTATCAAACAGTATTCCATGCGTCAATCTAGTATACCCTAGTCTAAAACTTATATATTTTTTGTAGTCTAGTCTGTAGATTCCTTTACCATAATCTGTCATATATTGTTTTTTTATCCTTATTTATCATACGATACCAGTTTGAGCATGTGTTTAAAATATTGTGTTTATCTTTTAATGTATACAAGCTTACTATGTATTCCGTCATATCCCTTTTATGGGAGAAGTACTATGGGTAGGTACCTTTCGGCGCTTTTTTCAATCCTATCTGCGAGTTCATTACCACAGATTCCACTGTGTCCGGAAACCCATAACAACACTATATTAGGAAATTTCGTAATCAGAATATTTCTTATATTGGATGCATAGTACTCGTTGTTTAAGGTATTGACTACAGATTGTAAAGAAGTAAGGGAATCTGTGCAGATTACAAACTTGCCGCTCTTATTTTTTATGTAGATCAAGGCTTGGTATATCGCTATTAATTCTGCTGCAAAGATGGAAGTGTAGCTCTGAAGATGTGCCATTTTCACAACTTTATATTCGAATGTTACGCTATATAAAACTTTTGAATCGGTCTTAGATCCATCTGTAAACAGAAACTTATAGTCAAAAAATTTTTCCTTTCGGTTTGCAAACAAGGTTTTGTATATGGAGGGAGGAGTATTATTTTTAGAAAATTGGTAAAGTAAAGCATTAACAAATGTATTGTTAAAGGCCAGGTTGGTTGCTGTCTATTTATGTTCCCCGATTTTCATGTTAGAATGCCAATACTGTTGCATTGTTGAATTGATCTGTACAAGAAAGAAGGTACTTTAGGAACTTTCTTAGAGCGTTTATTTTTTTAATAATTTGTTTTAAAGGATTTTCGTTATTATGCAATGTGCAAAAGAGTTTGGCAGTCAATATGTCTCTTTGGGTATTTAGAGATCTAATACTGGATTCAAATCTTAAATTTGTTACACATGTTGCACGTAGTGCTCCAAAGGAAGTTCTAATACTGAAATTAATAATTACATTTATTTTGTTAAATTGTGAGTTTGGAGCATAACCGTAAAATTGTAGGCCGTAATTGATCTTTGACAGAACGAGAGCTTTTGTTAAATAGATAAGGTTAGTTTGATTGCAATTCCATTTAGAGCTAGATAAAGATTTTATTATATTCAGCTGTTAGGACAGAGATGTTAGCAGGTGATCTATATGATCTTTCCAATTGTATCGCTTGTTAATATTTTTCAAATTTTTAATCATTTAATAAAATTTTTTTTATAACATTAAATTTAGCTCCCTTTCTCACAAATAGAATAAAATCCTGTTTTTCAAGTAATAATTTTCCAATCATAAAATAAAATCTTGGTAAAGAGGTTCCCCAAATTTATGTAAGATTTTACTTGAATAGCACACAAACATCAATGAAATGGCATCCACCGGCTTTAAGGCGACCAGGAATTTTGTATTATGAAACTTCGTGGTATAAAATTGAATTTTATTCTATATTACCAATTTATTTATTATGCAGGACCAGAGTCACCTTATTGAAAACATATGTCATTTACATTATTATAATTAAATTTAGGTAAAAAGAAAAATAATTTTCTTGTTATGTCATGATCAAGAACTAGTAACAGCCTCCTTAAGTTAAATAACTACAGCAGACAGTTACACGTTACAGAAGAATTAAAGTTTTAAAATTATTTTTTCAGAACTTTAAATGTACAATTTCGGTGATAAATAGAGCCAACATCAAAGTGCTTAAAATTAAGAAATTATTTAAAATCATATTTTATGTGAATCTCTTAGAACACCCTTTTCATTTGAACGAAACGCATGAAGAAAGCAGAAAAAAAATTATCAGTGGCTCTAAATATTGAAAATAATTTTCAGTTTAAATTAATTTTTTTTTATTAAGAACTTATATTTGTTTTTTATACAATTTCGAAATGCACTTTATTTAATCTTTTATTTATTTTTTTTATTTTGTTCCGACAGACTGTTTTCAATTTTATTTCCTTTCAATTCATTTTTTTTTCTATATTGTTTACGATTTATTTATCAAGTGCATTATAGTGCAAATGACATTTGGCTTTAAATTAAGGAAATTGCTTTAATGTGATTTATTATTAGAATTTATTTTTATTTTTATAAATTCAATTACATTAAATGTTAAACTTGTGTAGTGTTGCGTATCGTTGTACCAAACGCAATAGCAGCAACAAGAGTGACAGCAAAAAATTCGATTAGGTTTTTATTGAACTTGTGTTAAATCAATAAATTTCTCAGTGAAATTGATTAAACAGTTGGAAATTTAATTAACTAATAGCAAAATCAATGTTGCAAATTTAAATTTTAATTATGTCTCCAGTTATGGAATAAAGGTGCTTGTGGCTTAATAGGAAAAAAAATGGCCATTAGCACTATGAAAACACTATGACGTCTTAATTAATTATTTTAAGAAACCAACTGTTTAATTTAATTGTTTTAATTGAATTTTCGTTATGTTGGAAAATTTTATAGTTGCTGGGAAATTTTTTTTTAACAGATTGGTTTTGTGTAAAGGAATTTGAGTGGGTGGCAATATGGCAACTATGAATAATGAACTATTATTTGAAGGTGTCACCAAGAAAAACTAAAATATCTTAACATCAAGCAGGGTAAAAAAAAATTTGCATTGAATGAAAATTGACAATTTGGCAAAACTTTTTTGTAATTTAGCTTTAGGGAATTTTAGCAAATCATTTTTTTAACACTGTGGATGATTATGTGACAATTAAGTCACTATTCTATGGTCCTTTAAAGAAAACAAGGGCCAAAATTAGAGCAAACTATCATTTGATCACTGCACACTTTTTTTTATTAAAAATCAAACAAACTTGTTATAACATAATCGATAGTGGCTTTAGAATTTTAAAATTGAATTCTTACAACACGATTTATAATTTCTTTCAGGAAATATTTAAATCTTAAAATGTATCATCAGTTTTGCTTCAGAGAATGTGCCGAATCTCTTGTGCATTGTTTTGTGCATTTTTGCCGATATTAATTCCTTTGATTTGAGCTGATGTTTTAAAGTTGAGCCCCTCTCGCTGCTCTAAAGGGTCCGCCAAATAACTTTATTTTTTTTTTTTTGAAAATGCGAAGCAAAAACGCGTTGGATGGTCAGTTGGCTTCAATTCCTCAACCAATTAAACTTTGTATGGCGTTATACCAAGATCTTAATGCAAAATTCGTGTCAATGATATCTCCGAAATTTTCAATTGTTGAGAACTACGGTGAATTGTTAATGATGGCGCCTTACGCACACTTTCTTCCACAGCAGCAATATTCTCGGGTGTACACATTGTTTTTGGCTTTTCACGCTTTAGTTTATCGATGAGGATGCCAGTTTCTTTCAATTTTTTCACAAGATAACGAACATGCGGAGCTGACGGTGCTTCTCTTCTTCCAAAAAGCCGTACGCAATTTTCTCACACATTCTGCAACATTACCATGATTTTTTAAGTAATGTTATTTCCCAGCGTTGTTCAAGTGTATACACAACAGTATTCGTTCAGCGGAAGTATAAAACTAATTATCTGTCAAATAAGACATGAGCTAAATGTTACCATTCACGAGATAAGCACTAGCTGAAAAAAAACGTTGGATTCGCGGACCTTTTATTATAGTAAATTTATTTTCTGCATCTACCAGACCCTGCATCTAAACATCGTATCACGTCACCGTCACAACTATAAGTTTAGAATACTTGCATCTGGGTACTATTTTCTCTTGATACTTTATTAGCTTCAGGTATATAAATAAATTTCGCTTACAACTAGTTATCGCTCGCCATCTTTCCAGGGCTACAGTGTCCACACAATGCTTCCTTTACAATCGTTAATAGAACACGTCGATTATTTAGCTCACAGAATTGGACGCTTCTACAACATTCCTTCACTTCAATATTATTTTTCTCCTTAAGTGATGTAATGTGATCAAAATTTATAAGTTTAACTTCTTTCCTTTGTGCTTGGAATCTTTAGAAATTTTTAAGATGTTAAAGACTCTTGTTTTTGTGAGATCACTTTTGTTTAACTGCAGTGCACCCTATAAGAGAGAGTAAGTTTCACTGTACAGCAGTATTACGAAGGTATCTATCTTTTTTCATTAAAGACCGACTGGCCATCAAAGTTCGATCATCTTCTAGTTCTCATCCTTCCTAATCTTGTATTGGAAAATATAGATGCCATATTTTACCAGTCTTTTAGTCTTTAAGCCACGTTTGGCGCACGCACGCACAAGCAAATAAACAAGCAAGTTTATAAAGGGATTTATAATATATATTTGATATTATATTACTGTTTACAATGAGTTTTGTTCCATTTTTGTGTTTTTAATATTTTTGTGGTTTGAGTCAGTCAGTTACAAGTTTTACTTGTTTTGATTAATTTTCTGACGGTCATAATTACTTGAAGTATAAATAAGTTTAAGGTAATTAAAATTATGGTCATTACTGCTTTATATAACACTAATCCCAAGTACTTTTTTCCCCTTGTTTACACTAAACCACTTAAAATGGAAACAAAGTCTTAGCATTTAAAAAATACAAAAGTAAATGCAAAAAATACTAATAATTATATGGGACGGAATAAGTCCTTTTTACTAATATTAAAAAATAAACACGTTAACGGAAAAGTAATTTTTTTCAAATGTAAAAAACTATAGCGTGACATAAAACATAAGAAAGCAAAACCTAAAAAACTACGTTGCTTGTAAAATTTCCAAAATAAAAAAATACTAAACGCTAATATAAACATTAAAGTACAATTTTCTTTAATACTTTGTGTAATTAATGTAGAAAAAAAAAGAAATATTTCTTAATTATTAAAAAAAACATGCCAGCAGCATAAAAAGCAATAAAGCTAAACCAACAAATATTTATTTTTTTTAAACATTTCCATTTCTTTACAACTTTGTGGCACAGATTAAAATACAAATTATATAAAAAATATTATATGCAGATATCGTGTATAAAAAAAATGTGTAACCAAAACTCAAAAACGTACATTGCAAAAATATAAAAAAATAACATAAACAAATTTTCTAGCAATTAACGCGGTAACATTTCCTTGATGTGTTAAGTTCACTGTGTTGAAGTGTAGAAAAAAAAACTACAAAAAAAAACCATCACTTTAATATTGCACACACAAACACACAATTCATTCATTTCAAAATCATACCTGGGAACACGGCATTATATTTGAACAGCATTTAAAATTGCAGTAATCAGTAAATTTTTACTTATAATGAAAGGTAGTGTGCATTACCAGTAAATGAAAAATAATTAGTAATCAGTAAAGTCTTATATATAATAAAAATTATTTTGTATTTTACAAGTAATTTTTAATTGGTTTTTAAAAAAAAGAGCAATAAGCAGTAAATTTTCACTGATGCTGCAATTTAATTGTCATTAAATTAAAAATTTTACTGACCATATACTACTGATTACTGAAGTCCAATAATTAATAATTTTTATTGGAAATATTTACTTTTAGAAGTTATACAATGCAAAAAAATTTACTTGCAGATGTTGATCGAAGATAAGAAAGTGTTTTGAAATCACCTTCTTATCTAACTTTGAAATATAAATACGTGATTAATTTAAATAAATATACAATTATCTATACATATAATAAAACTGTAACGGGATTATTCTTGTACATAAAATATTTTTTGAATTTTTGTCCGTCTATCTGTATTCTCATCACGTAAAAACTGCTGGATGGATTTGAATAAAATTTTGTGACGAGGTCCCTGAGAACCTTAATTCATATATAGAACACTTAACAAAAAAAAAATAAGTCATTTCGTAGAGAAAAAATAGAGGTACAAATGTGAAAGCACCTAATTTTTCGGTATAATGGTACTAAAACAGCTGCCAAAACATTTTATTTTTGTGGATGGAACAACTTTAGCAGTGTTTACAGAATTCTACAATAAATATTTAAAAACACGTTTTAAATTTTATGAGAATCAGAAATAATACGCGGACGAAGAAGTGGGCACTGCTACTATTTAAAATAAAATAAATGAGATGGTTATTATATTTATAATCGAAAAGTGTTTTACTGGTAATGCAAAAAAAAACTGTATAAAAAATTCACTCATTACTGATTTTAATACAGCTGTCAGTTAATATTTACTGGTAATAAAAGTTAATTTGCAGTATCAGTAAAATTAAAATTAAAAAATTGCAGTATCATTAAATATGCACCAGAGAACTGAAAGAGTGTCTGTTTTTAATACTCTAAGTATACTCATCTAAAGTGCGGTTGCGGTGTGATCGCCACCGCATTTCTTAAGTGCGAGTATTTACTATACCCATTCCATTTGAGTATAAGTGTCTACCATACTCAAGTAAAATGTTTGCGGTGCTGGCTTTACTTTATTCGTACTCATACTCATAACAAACACCAAGAGAGAGATTTTAACGTGTGTAGTGAGAGGAAAACAGAGTTATCAGATCATAATGATTAAATCAAACACAATATCAAAAGTCGCCAATGTCTAAATTAACTAACATACATACTTCTTTGAAATTATGAAAGTTTATTGAATATATAACAGAAAATAAATTTAATAGAACCCGTAAAATTCGCCATATTTTCATTTATTAAAAACACAACAAAAGTTTACTAATAACTCAAGAATAGTTCATTGTTTATTATATTACGTTTTTGTTAGGGTTTTTTTAAGTCACAAAGGAGAGAAATTTAAAAATTCTATTCGTTAAGCAAATAGATTTTTAAAATTAATAAATAGGTATAAAAGCAATAATTATATTTAACAAAATAAAATATGTAAACTAAAAACTTTATTTTATTTATTATTATTTATGAGGAATTAATATATTAGATCAGCGTATATACAGTTATGTTAAAACTAAAAAAATTAAGTAATTTTCTTTTATTCATGGATTCATTCTATCATTTTGTTTTCCTAAATACCGTTAGTAGCACGTTTATGACAACAAGGCGAATAAACTGAAAATAATTGTTCATAACAGCAACAAAATAGGTATACCTGCTTTAAATAGTGTACAAAAGCTGTGCCTTTAAGCGGTTTTTATTGCATTTTATTCATTAAATATGTGTTGTATTTCATACCTATGAAAACGGTTGTTGTCTGTTTTTCTGTTTATAATGTTTAAGAAATAGATTTGATCAAATTTTGTTTGTTCTTATTGTTTACAATAAATACAATGCAGTATTTCATAAAGCGGCAGTAAAAAACTTTAATAGGGTAAAGATGTGGCAACGGTGTTTACAAATAAAGAGAATTAAAAAATTCTCGCGTACGAGTATAAAAAATACTTAAAATTCTGATTGCGATATTTTTGATACTCGTTTTTGCAGGAATGGGTAAAATAAACACCGCAACTTTTTATTGCGGTGTTTAAAATACTCGAGTATGAAAAGTATAGAGTAAGTATAGAGTAAGTATGCGGTGTACTCATGAGTTGCGGTGTACTCTTGCAGTTCTCTGATATGCACTAGTAAAATTTTGAATTAAAATTTCTTTTTTACTACAAACTGCCCATCTATGATCTAAAATAAAAAAAAATCGCCTATAAATATGCAACACATTAATACATACGTGTATGTGTTCTTAACATTTCCTCTCTCCACTCAAATGCAAGTCAAACGCCATAAAATAACAATTTTATTTAAAGAGATGTCGGATGTGCAGTTATTGTTGTAGAACATGTGCTCGAAGAAATTTATGATGTAAAATACATACTCACATACGTACATAGGTGTTCATATGTGTGTTAAAATTTATATTATTATATTTTTAGTTGTAAAAAAGAGTTGAAAGTCATATTCCAACTTTCTACAACAAACGAATAAACTAAAAAAGACTGACACTTGAGCAGCTGATGTGCTAAGAAGAGTGTGTTTTCCTTTTTTGTCGAAAGAAAATCATGAAATGTCTTCGCAATGACTTAAACAAATTTAAAAGAGTTTAAACTTGCAAAGATGGAAATTACTTAAAAAATAATATTAAAAAAATATATTCAATAAAAAGAGAAAGTCCTGACTTTTTCCTTTTTTAATCTATGAAAAGTTAAGTGGGCAGTAGTTGCCATGTCAACGTGTATTGGACATTATAAAGCAGGGGCCAAATTACGACATTCGATATCGTTCGAAATTTCAATAGAATTTAAATGTAAATTTCGATCGATTTTTTGTAATTTTTAACGCCACCAAATAGGCTTTTAATTTTGACTACTGACTCTTAATGTTCGATGAATCATTTCTAAATTTCCTTCTCATCACACAGTCTCTCTCAATTGCCAACAAAGTTTCTTAGGACATCTACACTCGGTAGTTTACTTTTATAACAGAATTTTTTGTCCCTATTTTTTAGATTGATTTATTTCTCCAGTAAATATTTCGGCGGCTGTAGCCTTCGGGGATTGCACGCTTCTTATATTTCCGTTCGTTCTAGTTATGACTTCGTTGCAATTAAATATCTACGTCCTAGCAGTTTTAGGGCAACAAATTACAAGTGTAGAGTCCAATTAGTTCTATGCTTAAACTGAAGTTCATTAGAGATCAGACCCTCTCCTTGTAGATGCTGTTCAACCGAAGATAAGAATATTATTTTGAAAAGTTTAACTTCAGTTTTTAATTGATACCAAGAGAAGGTATCGGTTACATTAGCAGCAAACTACTGGCCGCCTTAAAAAAAGTTTTCCATATTCATTATCATAATGATTTTATTCGCACACGTTCGCTAGTGACCATTTTACTTTTGTTTCGACAACTTACTCTCAGACAAATCAGCAGACACATAAGTTTTCAGCTCAAGCTGATGAATTAAAATATTTTTTTTCCTGATTGAATGAAAACATTAAGTATTTCAATACAAGAATCTAGTAGTCACACAATTCAAAATCGATGAAGTTGATACATGTTAGACCAGACAAAAAATCATCCTTTTTTGCCTTCAAAACAGCAATAGTTTTTCATCGACACATTATCCGACTAAACTTTTTTTCTGAGAAATATCACTCAGCATGGCTGTTGTTATAAATTACTTAAAATTTAATCTGACTTCTTGGCAGATTTTTATTACAATAAATTTATATCAATATACATTCTAAAATTTTCAATATGAACAACTGTATGCCCAACTAGACTAAACATATATTTTCCATGTATTCTTGTGCCAAAATGCTTTCAGCTTTTTATTATTATTTTTTTTTTTAGTCAATATTGGTAGTGGTTGCTTTGGGTGTATTTGTGTTATTGAGTTCAATTAACACTAAAGTTTGTTACATTCAGTAAATGACTGGTGGCTTTAAAATCAACCAACCGAATTTTATATTTAAATTTTAAATAAACACATGAATATACTGCTACACACAAATACCTCCACACATGTGTACACACTCTCGCATGAATACACTTTTGGGCTGCTTGTTGTGCTGGCAGTTGCAAAAATATCAATATTTTTATTTTTTGGTTGTTTGTTTGTTTTCCGTTGATGATCAATAAAAAGACATAACTTAACAAAAACTTCAAGGTCATTTGTTGTATTTTCAGTGTATTGCTTACTACAGTTGTTGTTTTTCTTTCATTTGCATTTGCATTTCCATTTTGCCAACTTTTATTAATAAACTTAAATTTCCGTTTGGTTTAAATTTAAATTTGTGTGTGCGAAGTATTAATAAATTTCCATTGTATTTATAAAAACATGAAAAATGAAAATAATTTTTTTAGAAATTTTATTTTTTTTATCAAACAGAGACGGAAGAAATATGCATTTAATCATCAAGCAAAAATTTAAAACCACCATTAAATATTTTGTATCCCCAGATTGTAAAATAAAAATAAAATTGTATTATTTTTAGCAAGCGTTTGGTTGGTTTAAATAAATATATAAAATTTCTAGCAAAATTTAAAAATCTCTTTATTTGTATAAATTAAAATAAACACGCTCTATCTACTTCGCAATAAGATCAAACGTTATTTAAATTAAAGAAAATAAACCTTAAATAAAAATAATAAAAAGTTTTAATAAAGTTAAAAATATCTTTTTTTTTTAATTTAACTTTAATTTGACAACCTCAAGCACACTGGTTGTTAGTGGCAGTTTCAAAAAACACAAATAGGAAAACCCTCGTAAAACCACTTATTTTTTATTACTTTAGAGCCAAAGTAAATTTTAGAAAAGTGATGTTGATAAATGTTAAAAAAAACTTGAAACATTTGCCAAAAACTGTCGCTGTAGAGTTAGACGAGGATAAAGGGGAGGATAAATATAATATGATAAACTATAACCAAACAGATATTTTTCATGTCGCTATAAGCACCATTTGTAATCATGACAAATTGAAACTATCTTCTTTGTTAAGAAAGACAGCGGTTCCTAAATTTCGACAAATTGAAAAAAAATTTTTTATAAATCTGCTTTAATGTTCTTTATTAAAAAAAAAAAAAGAAGTTGCTTAAATAGAAAAAGTTTACAATTGATAACTTACTAAAATTTCCATTTTTTTGGGATTAGGTTCGATTTTAATTTAATTTCTAAAAAAAATTTAGAAAGTAAAATTATTTACACATTTATGCGGGCGCTTTCCAAAGAAAACAAGAAAAATTAGACGCTAGCAGAATGAAATGCAGCATTTTCTGGACCGCTACATCCTTCATCAGCTTTCTTCGCAACCATCTACGTTAGGTTGTCAAGCTGTAAACATCATCTTTTTAACCAACTAATCTTTATATTAATTTGGTTAGACGAAGTTTACACACAACCTAAAGCATTTTTTTGTCATTCTCTTTGTAACTCGTCTTGTTTTTGTTTCGTACCAACCTACGGTATGGCCACGAAATGCAGTTTTGATATTTAATCATTCATACTTGTTTACTCGCAACACTAAAGATGCTGTTCCAGTATCAATTTGACTGTTGATTATAATATCCTCGGTTCAAATCCTGATTGGAAAAAAAATTAAAAATTGATAATTGACTTACGTGATGGAAACGACGAATAATGAATAAAGATATACCGTTGAGAAGAATTCATAAAATCTTGTAATATTTGACTTCTTAAGTTTTTTTTTTTAATCTATCATTTATAATAACCAACTCTAGCCTTTCTAAGAATAATAATATTTATTTGTTTACTCTTGCAAGGGTTAAAAATAAAAAATTTTAAATTATTATTATTATTTTTTTGTTTGGATCAGCACTTGAGACAAAACTAGGAAATTTAGTAATGGGAAGGGCAATATATTGAGTAGTATTTGTGGGAATTTAATTTGGAATTTTGTACACTAAACATGACAGGAAAGACCTTTACAGGGAGTTTATTCTATATACAAACTGTTTGGCTGCAATTTGTAGTTCGATTTACTTGCAAATCGACCGCAAAAGGATAAGCTCTTGATAAAGAATGTGTTGCGCGTACGAAATTGCGGTTTTCAAGAACAAGCTCCCTGATTTGATAAGTGTAATTTTCGTTGTAGTACCGACAAAACAGTGACACATATCTCACATTGTGTTGATGCTCCAGTAAATCAATAACTGCAAAAAAGTCTTTGAAGCACCAGCCCATACGTGAGATTTGTATTCCATTTCGATAACACATTTAGATGGAGTTGAAGCATTTCTTATACCGTCACAGAAAACCTAGGCACTTGAATGCTGCTTTAACGCACTGAAAAATATGCTTTTTCCACCGAACATCGTGTTGAATATTCATGCCAAGCAAATGGAGAGCTTCTGATTTTTTAATAGCTATTTCACCCATAACAACATATGATAATTATTTTGCACATCAGATGCAACAGCAGGGTATAAGTAAGTGCAGGATTATCATAGAAAAATTCCCGAAGTTAAGTTATCAAAACCCTTGAAAATCAACTCAACCCAAATTACAACGAAGAAAACTTTTTTAACTAAACCAATTAATTGTAAAATTATTTCAAAAGATCAGTGCTCAAACAGAAAAAAATACAAAAAAGTAAAATTAAATTATAAACATATATAATGGAAAATATTTATATAAATTCAATTAAAAGTTTTCAGGGGCTGCTGCGTAATATTTGCTTGATAATTAAATGTGTAATTAAGAAAGTTTTCGCTTGATTTAGCTCCCAGTTTTCTTAATGTTTGAGTTAAAAGAATGTGCAAGTAATTTTTTGAATTGCACTATCGTCTCAAATGTCAAATATTAATGCAATTTTTCTATACTGGCACTTGTCCCACTTGAATCTACCCTGTATAGTATTATAGCTAATTGGTTGTTTGTAATACATTTCTTTCATGCAGTTCTTTGCTAAAATGCTTTATACCCTGTTTAGACATACGCTTAAATTGTGCAATTAAGGAATTTACACAATTAAGGCCTTAATTGAGATCAATTTGCCATATAAGAAGTCAATCTATAGATTGAGCAATTAGTACTTAATTGCATCACTAATTGAATAAGATGCGAAATGCAACCCTTGCCAACAACTATGTTTACTCCGGGTTCAGTGAGAAGAAAAAATTTATAAAATTGACAAGCCGCAATTAAAAAATATAAACAAACGAATAAAAAGAAAATGGCTTTTAATACTTCAAACTTCAAAGCAACTACAAAAGTTCATGTTGTTTTTGTAATAAGAAGAGAAATCAGCTGGGCGGACGACACTACCTAGTAAAATAAATATGCCTTGTGCTGATTAAATAAGCTTAATTGAGTATGTGTAAACACCAAATTAAATTGCGCAATTAAAATTAAAATAACTCAATTAAGAAAATATGTCTGAACAGGGTATTAATGGAACTTATTAATGAAAACAAAAAAAGGTGATCTACCGCAACGTACCATTTAATGAAGGTGATTTCCAACGAATTGAGTAATAATATCGTCTCACTAAATTATTAATTTGGGCAAATAAAAATATCATTACCCCTTTGATCGGATAATAAAATATCTAAATTCTTATAAAGTCCTATTAGCTCTGCTTCTACCAATTTCTCTATCAGTTCATGTTCCTCCAAACCACCAAGAAAGTTTCAAAGTTTAATCATATTTCGTCCTGGTAAAATATAGCTTAACCTGTGGCTTTATGCATATTTTTAGCAGTTTAAAAAAAAAAAAAATTTATTTAAGAATATATCGACGACGTTTTTAATAATAAATACACACACACACACATATAAAACTAGTTGTTCACTTTAAAAGATTTATTTATTAATTTTTATTGAGCCTTAAATTTTGATTTTAGTTGAAGTGTTTATAAAGACTGTAAAAACCGCAGACTTTCTCCACACGAATATAAAAACATATCAGGGTTTCATAATGTTTCTTTTTCATACGCTCTAGCTATTTGAAGAACACTTTAATCCTTAGCAAGGCAATGCTTGCCCTTCATTTTTGTTTTTAATTTACCTTACTCATTATGAAAATATACTACTGACTTTTCGGCCGATCGCGAAAACCTTAATTGAATTGTTGAACTATACAAAAAAGGAAACGTGTTAAGTTTAGAGATTTCCTTAAAATCTGTCATACCACGAACTAAATTTTACTGTTTAGGAAACTCTGCCTTTATATACATACTTAAATTACACAAAAACCTTATGGCTGCTAAAAAGCCAAAAATAAAATTTATTTTTTTTTATTTGGTAACAAATTTTTTGAACACTTCTCAAATCAGGATGTTTTAAATAGGATGTATATTAAAGTTTGTGCAAGTTTTTAGTTTTAACGATTTTTTTTATTTACTTTTTTGCCTCATTTTTTTCAACAAGCCTGATGCCGTTTTTAACAAGCAGCAACGAAAACATACAAACTGCTTAAATTTATTTTTTGTAAGAAAACTAAATTATACACGTCATGTTCCATTTTTATAAATGAATCTTTCTTAGAAATATTTTTTTTTTTTTTGCTTATTTTAACAAGAAAAGGAAGCAGAAACTTTAGCAGAAGAAATAAAAATAATAACAAAAACAACAAAAATCGCATGATTTGCCATAAGAAAAATCTACATAAAATAAAAAAATATGAAAAATGAATTTTTGTATGTCATAGACTGAAGTACTAGTCCTTCTCAGCTTTTCTTTAACCAGTGAATTTTTACTCTTTTCTTTTTTGGAAAAATCTGATGGTTTTTTATTTTTGGCAAATTTGTAAAACATGATTTTAGAAGCAAAATAATAAAAAAAAAATTAATTCATTTTTAGTTTTCTCGAAATTTTTTTTCTTTGTTATAAATACTTGTTTTTGAATTGTTTATTATTACAAATTTTTAAAGACAAACTTAATGGATTTATTAAGGAAACGGATATGAAGCCCAAAAACTTTTTTCAATCAATAAGAAATGAATGGTGAAATCATATTTAAATTTTAAAAAATATTAGGAATCAAAATATCAAAATATAAAAGTTTCGAAGTGTTTCTACTAACAAGAAAATTTTATAACTGTTCTAAATAATTTACTTCAAAAGAATTAAAATTTTTTTAAGCCGGTAGAATTTTAAATTAAAAAAAGAAAAAATTTTAATCATGCAATTTTTTATTCGAATCATGAACATATCATATTATTATTATTTGGAAAAGAATTTGGTCATATAGCCGCCGTGGCTACCATGGCGTTTACGGCGAAAATAATGAATTCGCTATCGAGACCATCTGTTTTATTTCGTCATGTTTTTGACAACATTTTTCAGCATTGCTTGACTGTAAACATACACAACGTTATGAACCAATGACTTCAAGTGGCCCCAAAGCAAATATTCGAGAGGAGAGTCAAATAGCTTGACCTTAGAGGCCATTTTAAATCTAGTTATTTCCAAATTTTGATTTCAGTAAGTCAATGCCTTCAGTTTCCTTATGATACGTAGCGCAATCCTTTCAAAACTACCTCTCACTCGAACCAGTATCATCCATATTTTCAAACAAAAATTATTGATCGTGGTGCAGTATAGATCACGAATTAGCGCAATGCTAAATAAAAAAAAAATCCAGTGCACAGTGGGGGTGAATGTAACCTTAAGTTTTAAAACTGGTTATAACCCACTTTCCAGGGGTGGCGCTATAAGCGCTCAAAATTGGATGCGTCGTACTGGCAAATTTTTCTATTGCTTCAATAGGCAAAAGACTTAGGCGTATGGTGGTTTTATGAGTTTGATTTTTGTGCTAGTTTTAACTTATACGGATGTCAGCCAAGATCTATGCCCAAAATTTTCCACATAGTGGAAAAACCGAGACTCAATTCCTATGACCGATGAAGAAACGATAAATTGGGATTTTCATTCACACTTTAGACAAATTCTTCTGTATGCACATTCTTTGATGACTGATCTATATCTATTCATATAATAACACTGTAACGGGGTGACTTCTGTACGTGAAATATTTTTTGAAATTTTTTATGTTGGTGTAGATAGTAATCGATATGGAATACAAAACACCTATTTTTTTAAATTTTTGTCTGTCTGGCTGGATGGATTTGAACAACATTTTGTAAGGAGCTCCCTTAGAACCTTGATTCCACTATAATTATAGGACATTTCGTAGAGACAATAGAGATACAAATGCGAAAGCATCCAATTTTACCGGTATAATGGTACTAAAACAGTTTTTGGCACTTTTTATTTTTGTACATGAAAAACGTTTCACACTGTCTACCGAACTCTGGAATAAATGTTTAAAAGCACATTTTTCTAAATTTGAATTTAAAGAAATGACACGCAGGCGAAGTCGTGACATTGACAACGTTGAGGAAACTTTAATTAATTTATGATGATTTTTAAAGTATACATTTGTAAATAAGGTGGTAATCACGTTGACTACAAATCTGGTTGGCCAGGGTTCAACCCCTTCAGCAATCATAAAATAAAAATGTTTTTTACTGTTTAATGGTATAAATACAAATTGAGCATTAACATTACAACATGCAGCCTCTTTTGTCGGTACTTCTTCAAAGCATATTTGCCGGTGAATAAAATAACTAATAAAATGGCTAAATATCTATATTCTTTCACCACCTGTCTCATCTCTAATCTATCTCTTTACTAAAGAATTTAGCGCGGTTACTAAATAAATACATAGGTATTATTGCCTGAATTGCTAATTCTCTTAAAAAAACGGGAGCGCTGTATGAAAATTCTTTTTACAGTTAAACCTTTTGTTAGTTCTACAGGGCTTGAAAATATGCAATTTAGCAATAAAGTAATTGGCAAAACATTTAGTTTTATATTCAAAGGCACGTTTTTTATTATTGAAACAAAAAAAAAAACTATTTTTTTTTTTATTTTTATTTTTATAAATTCGTTTCTAAAATACATAAGTATTTTCAATATTTTTTTTTTTATGCAAAAAAATATTTTTAATATTTAATTAAAATTAGAGTAAACCACATAAGTGAAACAGTTTTAATTTTCTCTTTTTAAATGCAATAATGTTTATAGTATTTATTTTATCGATTTTCTTTGCATGTTTTATATTGCTCACAGTGTTGGAATAAAATAATTCAGAAAGACTAAAATTTTGTGTAGGCCAGTTGAAAAATATTATAAACAAATAAATCTTTCCAAGCAAGCTGAAGCATGTTGGTAGCATAAACTTTAGAAAAATTAATGCACATAGAAATTAATTACTTTCTTTTGTGCAGTATCGTTTTGGAAGTGGTAACTCTTTAAAAATTTGATTAAGTTTAGCATGTGTTACAATTATTATTATATGGGAGAATCCGTAACGGTTAAACAAAATATAAAATTCTTCTTTGTTGTATGGGGACAAAGTAATGAACTTTTTCTAAATGAGACCAATGTATAAGTATTACCTTCCTTTAGAAAAAAGTTCAGTGGGCACAAATATAAAAAAATAAATACAGACGAATTGATAACCTTCTCTCTCTTTGAAGTGGGTTGAAAAGAAATATTTTTTTTGCAATTTTCAAACACTGTTTTTTACACATGTAAAAAACATGAAAAGCAAAAGCAGGGGTTTAAATAAATCAATAAAAAAAAGAATTGCAAAGAAAATAGTTCTGTTAAATGAAAGTAAGTTAATTGCTATTTTTTATTTGTTTGTATTTACCCATACATTCGCCAGTACTGAAAAAACAAAATATTTCTATAAAAAGAAACACCAATAATTACGACAGCAGTTTTCACTCATATCAAGTTACTTCAATGTTTTAAGTTTACTTAGTTATGGGTCATTTCATTTAACCTTTATAACTCCTTTGAAAAATTATAGAAAATCAATTGGTCCTACAGAAATTTTCTGCTCTTGACGCGGTTTTTTATTCTCAAATAAATATTTGTAATTACTCGCACTTAATAAAATCAATAATTAGAGAACTGTCTCAAGAACTGTGCTAAGCAAATATTGTGCATGTGTAAATATTAGTGTGTTTGTACTTGTGTTTATTTTTTTTTAATGAACCAATAATCATTTGAAAAGACTAATACCAACAGCAAACCTTTTCAGGCTTGTCGTTTTTTTTTTTAATGAGAGTTAACATTTTTTTTTACAACAACAAAATCGCAATATGAATTTAACGTTTATTAATAAGTACAGAAATTACTTGGTACTTATTTTACATAAATATAAATAGAACTTTTTTATAGAAATATTTTGATAAAAAAAATATCCATTTTTTGTTTGATTTTTTTTTTTAATTAAATTATATTCATATCAGTTTATTAAAAGCTTATACATAATTCAAATGAATGTATTTATAGGGTTCCTTAACCAAAGGGTTAAATGTGACCCTATTTTTCCCAACAATGTCTGTACGTCATTTACAGCCCTCTACCTCTGTAACCGTAATAAGTAGACTTTAAAAAATTTCACAGAAGATGTAGTACAATAGCTGCTATAACAGCAAATACTAAATATTATAGGTGTTCCGAAATTGAGTTTAAATTTAAAAAATACTGTATTTTTTATAATATGGTAAGCAGACACATTAAATTTGCACAGTGTATATGAAATTATGTACCCTATAATAAAAGTTACAAAAAAAAACTTCAAGTCAAGGGGTGTATTAATAATGAAAGCTTTCTTTTTAAGTAGGCAGACATTCGAAGTGTAATATTTAATATCCGCTACAAAAATAAATAAAGATTACACTAAAATATAAAGGGTGCACCTATAGTAACATGATTTTAAAGTATATAGCCTAAGTCTTCAAATCTTAGTAACGTGAAGAATTTACACAGACTATATGCAACTTTTTCTGCTTTAAAAATTAGTGAGTAGATTGAATTGAAAAATTAAGGGTGCCTCTATAGAGGACGATATTTTTATAACTATAATTATACCTTTTAAACCGTTTTAGTCAGATGCTGGAAATTTGCACAGAGAATGTACTGCTAGGTCTGCTATAAGAATAAGTAGCAAAAATGTCAACAAAGTAAAATTTGTCCTTATAGTAACATGTTTTTAACAACCGTAATAAACTGAGACTATAAATTTATGCAGGGTATGTATTGCTAAGTCGCTTTAAAAAAGTAAGAGGTAAACCAATAGTTATATTATCTTCACAAGGCCTTATTTAAGATTTAACAGAAGATTGTTTTTCTATGTCCGTTGCAAGAAGTTTAAGAATAAAATAAAATATTAAAGCGTGACCCATACATGATAGGGTACTGTTCGTATATGTCTCAAGTGACATACTAATGCGGTTCTTTTAATCGATATGTCCAAATTACTATAAAAGAAGTTACAAAGAGCTTTTGCGAGGAAAAATTAAGTTTATATTTTTAATTGCACAGTTATCTCTGGTGTATTATTTAAGCAATTTTCTAACGCTTGTAAATAAATCGGCAATCTCGAAGCAGCAAGGGCAACAATAAGAAAACTAAACATTAAATCCATACATGGGAGTAATTAATTAGTTGTACTAATTACTTGACGATTTCATTAGCATTGAATGATAAATAATGCTAATGATTTTTTAGCATTATCATTATTTTTACTAATGGTAATGCTTTTTATTAAAAAGGTTTCATTGGTATTTAGTTAAAAAACAAAATCGCTACCATTGACTAATGATTGAAAGGTTTAAAATCATTATCATTAATGAATGTGTTTCCTACCTTTGTACACTAACTACACATCTTAAAGTATTGTAGAGCAATATTTTAAATTGGCATTTAGATCGGTAAAATTTGGTAGAAAATTTATGTTTTAACTTTCACAGCACAAATAAGACCCTATGGGAACCTATTTTGGTTTTCGTGTACATTATTATATCTGCTAGTTATGGTGTTAGATGACTTAAGTTCTCAGACATTAAGTTTTTTTAATTTTCAAATAAAGATCTATCTACAAGAGTGTAATTATTTAGATCAACTCGTCTGAAAAATTTATATAAAAAGTACTCAGTTCTTTGAGTTATTTCCTTACAAATTTTTCCGACGAGTTGATCGCCTGTAATACAGAAACAGCACTTAGGTTTCTGCAATCAAAAATCTGTGTTTTATAGAAACAATTAGTTTTTATTATTATTTTTTTTTAATTGTAATTAGTAATGAAACGATTTCATTAAAATTTCATTAACATTATTAAAAACTACTATAATTAAAATAAAATAATTAGCATTAAATAGTAGTCAAATTTTTTTCATTCTCATTATTTAAAACAATGCCAATGAAAATTGAATGGTAATGAAAAAATCCCAAGCAGGATCAAGTCACAAAAGTACTAAATAAATTATTTGCGTTATTTTTATCTAAACTCCCAGCTGCTATGACACAAACAAGACATTCAGTTTTTCATATTTCTCACGATTTTAGTTACAACTGAAGCCTTGTGGGACGAGGTTATTACTTCTTTGTAGATTATTTGATATATTTTCACGTAACATAAAATTACTCTTGTTTATTTATAATAATTACTGTTGTTAAAGCAATTACAATTTTATTATAAATATATTGTGTTTAGTTGTTTGTATGTTTAGTGTTGAGCATTTAATTGTGTGAAATAAAATCTGGCACGAATATGGTGTCACTTTAACATTTTTTAGCTTAAAGTAATGCTTTACATCCTGTTAATTGTAACAACGTCAATGAAAAAACAAAAACATTTTAAAATTTATTTATTATAAAAACATAAGAACAACAATCTTTTAAAAATGTAAATTGACAAATTAAAAATTAATGAAGGATTTTATATTCAGGTGGGTTTTATGTTTAAAAGAAAACTAGTGGTTTATATTTTTTACAGTGGTGAATAAAACACTTAAAACTGAGACAATATATTTACCAAACACTTTAAATATTTTTTATAATATTTTGCAAATTGCACAGCAGATTTAAGAAATTAAAGTTTTTTTAGGTTTGGAAATGGCAATATGACACTCTGTATGTTACCAAGGTTTGTAATTTTGATAGCAAAAAACCGAACAAAACTAACATATTTTTAATTTTTATTTTTCTTAGGAAAGTAACTATTTTTGCTTCTAAATGAAAGAAGGAATTATTGCTATAAAAAGTTTGAGAACATTTTTCTTTGATTAATTCAAAGTAGAAGATAAAAACTACAACCTTCACCAATACGTTCCAATTTTTGTGTTTAAAGATTGTCAGCACTCTGCACTACTTTCAACAGGCCACTGTATTTTCCCAACTACTGTTCTCAATTGGCAGTGCTTCTAGCGAGTTGATTTCTGTTTGCTTACAAGCGTTATGATTCAAGAGAATTATTGTATTGAAAATATATTTAGGATGAAAAAAACTAAGGAAATTGATAATTGTTCAACGAAGAGTTCTATCACGTTCACTTTTTGAAATTTTTAATCACCATATCCTGAAAATTATTATGAATAGATTAGCGCTTAAACAACTCTACCAAATTATCCAGATTGACTATAAAAATCAGTTATCAATTCAATTTATCAGAAATTGTGTCACAGGTTTACTATGAAGCAAAATGTCCCTAAGGACTCCATAACAACCAGAAAAATGCACCATTAGGTCTTGTTCCTTAAAAATGAAGCCAGAGCTTATATTGCGGCCTATGCACATCGCTAACGCAAAAATTTTTCAGTGATTTATAAACTTTAATCGGGATAAAAAATAGCAAGAAATTAAAAAAAAAATAAAAAGTTAATTAGTTTTAAAATTTCTGTGATTTAATCTAATAATATGAGATAATAAATTATCGTAGTGTATTTGATATTTTATTTTTCTTCATCTTTTAACTGTATAAAAGAGCCGAAAAAAGTCAAGCGTAATAGTGGATTAAAAAAAAGAAACAAAAATCTTTAGTTTATTTAAAATATTTGTGAGAAGTTTCCTAAAAAGCTAAGTAAGCGGTAGCGAAATGGCCATTAAGACGCGCTTTCACCCGCAATAATCAATATCGGTGATTTTTTTAAAATAATGGCTGACATTGATCTAGACGAAACACAGATTCAAAACTACGAGCCATACAGTGATCACAATCATTGGCTTATCAAAATTTATGTTTGGTGTTACGTTAATTTTGCGAAATTCATCTTAATTGGCCTCCAAGGTCGTGCGACTCCAAATCTCTCGATTATTTTCTGTGCAAGGGCCTTATGCTGATAACCCAGAAATAATTAATGCTTTGGAGCCCAGAAATTGGACGTCCAAAATGTGTTTTGTAAAGAACAGACGCATTAATCAAATACCCATAATCATTTTTAAATGTTTATGTCATTAGTATTTTGAATAAACTTTTTTATTTAAAATTTAATTTAATTTTTTATTTGTTTTAAAAATAACCTCAAAATTGTTTCTTAACTCTAATTAAATAAACAGAGTTTTATAGGATTTTTATATAAATATTATCTTTATATTATACTTAACAATATTGTTAATAAACACCTAAAAAATAAAACAAATTAAATTCCTTTAAACAGTTTTCAAAAAATAAAAATATTTTCATTTTAATATGCCCCTCTTTTTTTGCTACAAGAAAACAAAACAAAGGAAAACAAATATTGAATCAAAAATCAATAAACTAGTAAAACTATTTTTAGAAACTTTGCTTATTTTCTGACAGCAATTTAATTTATAGTTTACAGACAAAGGTGAAGGAGAATTGTTTTTTAATTTGAACAATAACAAGAAGTGTAGACAACAAACCTTCAGCTACGTAATCTAATGCCAAAATTGCTAGTTAAATTTTATGATTTTTTTGTTATGTGTTGAGTTTCTATTTTTATTATTTTTTTAATTTTCATTTTCTTGGACTTGTAGGTGATTAAAGCAAAAGTTTTTCTTAAAATTTATTTTTTATTATTTTTTTTATTATTAATTTTAAACAGTAAATTCGTCAATATTAGACTATAAAAACTTTGACAGTAATCTTTCTTATCCCACTTAAAAAGGGGAAAATGTTATAAATACAAGTATATCCTTAATTAATATTTGTTATTTTAGAACTTTGCCATTTACGAACCATTGTTAATAGCTTGTTTCGAGTTCAAAAATAGATATATATAACGCGTTTGGTAGTTTCTGTGACACAGTAGTTTTTCTTTACAAGACCTGTTTTTAAATTCTGAATACGAGTCAAACATTTCTTTTTGCTTTTTCGGTCATTAAATTTTTTCGCTTTGAAAAAAATATGGCACAAATTTGTCTATTTAGTAAAAAATATGGAATGACTTTTACAGCTCAAAACAAATCGTAAAGCTCCTTTTCTCTTTCGCCAGGCAATTCAATCACGTTTTTTTTTTATTCAGAAAAAAATGATCGGAAAAAATTAAAAAATTTTCTGCTAAGAAAAGAATTTTCGGATTATTTTTCTTAAGAAAAATGATGTCAGACACCTTTAAAAAAAATGTTGGACGATATTTTTTGTTAAAAAAAAAATGTTGGATGACTTTTTTTTTA
Organism: Gymnosoma rotundatum; assembly: GCA_916610165.2. NCBI lineage: Eukaryota > Metazoa > Arthropoda > Insecta > Diptera > Tachinidae > Gymnosoma > Gymnosoma rotundatum. The sequence continues at coordinate 118,495,480 of OU744340.1, forward strand.
CAAAAAAAAGTTGGACATTTATTTGCGTTTAGTAAAAACAACTTTTATTGCCTCAAAAAAATGTTGGAGGGCTGATCAGCTTTAAAAATTTCGGACGAATTTTTTGCTTTCAAAAAACTGCCGCTTTACATTTTTTTATAGATCAGCTTACAACTTTCTTAAAAAAATATATATAGTTGAAAAATTTTCGTCGATGAAAAAATTGTCTGAGGAGTTTTTTTTGCGATGAGTTTCTGGATTTTTTAGTATTAGTTTTTTTTTCTTAAATTGTCAGCCCATTTCTTTTTCCTTTGTCTAGAATTTGCTGTTGACTTTAAGGTAAATTAAAAAGTTCGCTATTAGTTTTTTTAATTTAGTTTTCTGTCGTTTTTCCGATTAATATTGACAATCTTTTTAAATACTGTTCTAATATTAAAAAAAACTTTATTTTTATTTTTTATTCAGTAAATTAAAATTGGGTGGCATCTTTTTTGCTGCTATTCACAAAAAACATGGCAACATCTATTACTTTTAAGATAAAAATTAAGCTATGTGACGTTTCATAATTTTTATTTAAGACCATGGCTCCAAGTCGTCTTTTTTGCTTTTTGCCTTTCCTAGCGATTCCTCTTGCGAGCTTCGCTGTATTAAAATATATAAATTAAAATAAAACATTCTTCTAACTGCATTTTGGTTATAAAATGTATGACCTATCGGTTTTATTTTACTTAAAAAAATAATCATTTCATTTAGGAAATTATATTTTTATTTGAAAATAAAAAAAGAGTTTTATTTGTTCTTTTTCAATCATTTTTGTTATCTGATACACACACTTTATTTATTAATATAATTTTAACATAATCATATTAACAGTAAAAATATAAATAACCAAAAAAATGGCAGATTTATTTTTTCCTTCTTATCTAAAATATAAGGAAAGAATAAATATTGAATAATTAGTATTATAAAATAATTTTTAAAGATACAACACAATCACAACTTTTAGTTGAAATATTTAATTTGTTATTTAAACATTTTGTCTTCGCTCGTGTAAAGAAATTTGCGTAGGATTTTGTTTTTGATGTTCCTAAAAAGATTCTATCTAATAACGCACATATAAATTTGTTTATTTACGATAACTGCTAATTAGAATTATAATACCAAAATGTATTTTATCTTTTCAGTACAACTGAATGCCTTTATAAATTATTCTCTTTAATTTCATACAATTTAATATGGCAAAAGTTACTAATGACTTTTAAAATTTATCGCATGTTTACAGTTATTATCACAAAAAAGATACACACGTGTTTTTTATGTAAATAAAGCTAATTACTCACATCTGTCTAAACAAATTTAATTCTCGCTAAGAGATTCATTCCCTGGAGATCTACTTCATTTCAATGTATTTTTTTCTTTCCTTCTATTTTTTCAGAGGAAGTAGATTTCTTTTGGTATTGACACGTTGGAGGTTCTTTTACTTGCTTTAATATTTTTCTATGTATTAAATTTAAATATTTTGTTTTTCCTAGAATTTTTGTTAATGAACAATAAAATACATTTTTGAATTTTGTATTTATAAAAAATGTAAATGATATGCTGAATCAGCATATATGTTTGTGCTAAAAAAGTTGATACCAGTGGCAACACAATATTTTTTTCAACATATCGCACACCTAGTTCAAAAGTGACACAACTCAAAACTTTAACTTTTCAGAAATCGACAAAAAAAACTGTTTTTGACCTGAATAAAAATGGTTAAAAACAAAAACTTTGGACTATTTAGTAGAAAATCCATACCGATTATGATATAAGAAGTTATTTTTATTTGTTTAATATTTAAACACTAGATAATGAACAATTTAATTAAATTTTGAGTTGTGTCACTTTTGAACTAGCTGTACGATATGTATGATAGTCGTATATGTTGACGATTAGTTAAGAGTTTAAGCATATCGTATAGACAGTATATTGTAAATTTTCAACAAATTGATTGCGTATGTATGGTATTTGTTAAAAAGCTTATGCAAGGTTTTCAGCATGCTTAAAATTTTATATCTCTAGTGCAAGGATGGGAATTTATATTTTTACTTTTGTTATATAAAACGCAAAGTGAGGCATTGAAAAAGTCTTTATCAAATAATATTTAATACTACAATAAGTACACGCAGAAAAAAATGGTTATGATATGGTCACAATAACCATATTATATTCCTTGCAACAATGTATAGTTGCGGAGAACCAATAATAGTTGTTTTCACCAAAACTTTAGACACGAAAAATATTTTTTTGTTTACTTTTATCGATTATATGGTTACTGTGCCCAAAAAATGCAACATGGTTGGTTTATTTTAAAAAAAATTTAGCCACAACCAAAGTTTTATAATTTATTAAAAATTATATAAAATATTTAACCATAATATATTATTATTAATCAAAGTATGGTTAAAGACAACAGAATAACGTTTGCGCTAAAAAGTATTTTGTTCTAGTTCTTGGCAGTTTAGCATTTTTCTGGTAGCTAAAATTTTAAATTGTTTTTTTATTGTTGGAGAAAGTGAAAAAAATACAAATTTATTTACAAAATGAATATTTAAAAATAATATGTAAAATATGAAAACATATAAAAACGAAACCAAAGCAGTTAAAAAAGTTGAAGTAAATATGTATATATTGTAAGCATATTACTGGTAATCTTTATTTTTGTGTTTGAAAAACAATTGTGAAATCATTTGTTTGGACTTATAAACTATATTTTTATATCACTGATTATTGTAGCCTGTGATCTAAGCGTTATTATAAGCAAATCGTTAATGAATAAAACAATAATAAGTCTTTTATATCAGGAGAAATTTTTCCTCACGAGACTATATTATAATTGAATTATATAACATGAAATTTTCAGCCATATTATTATATTTTTATTTAACCACTTAATGTTTATATGTGAACATAATTATGTTTATAATGTAGACAATCATATGGTTGTAAAAGTAACAATACTATGTGCTGTTAGCAACCAGATAGTGCAACCATAATATATTGCTCTTAGGTTATGGTTACCTCAACCATGTTTTTTCTTTGAGTGTATAATATACAAAAACATATTACATTAAAATGCATATAATTTACTTCCGCTCTTTTTCTGTATTTTTATATATTTATATTATTTATATATCTGCCATGATATTATTTTTAGTTGGTTCTCAAAGATTTCACTTGATAAGAATATCTTTACTATTGAACGACGAACAAGTCAGTACAAAGTGACCATGTTTGACTTTAGATTCGAAGTATTTTATTAAATAAAGTTATTTAACTTAAAAAATTTATGTATTTTTATTTTGCAGCATTTATATTTAATTATAAGTTAAATATAAAAATAGTTTTTAGTTGTGTTTTTGCAAATGTTTAACTTTTTAAATATTTTTCTTATGGTCACCCTAGCAGCTTAGAAAAAGTAAACAACTTCAAAAATTACCACAGCTGTGTTTTTCGTCATTATTGTGTTTCATACCACAAAATAACACAACGACGTATTCGTTGTGTTGGACGAAATTCGTCGTTCGTCCCACTTGTGTTTTTAGCATAATGGTAAACAAATTATATTGTAATATTTTTAAAAATAAAAGTGTGGCATTTTATTTGCTAAGAATTATTTAATAAAGAATTTTTGAGAATGTTTAGATGTAAACGTTACTTAAAGTTTAAATAAAAAATACGACACATTATTGAAATACATTGATCATTATTTTATTTCCACAAACGAAACAAATAAAAACGGCTTATAATATTTAGTTTTAATCTGTGACGATTTTCTGACGTTAATGTCTAGTTCTTATGAAGATTTATTTTCAAATTTCTAACAATTTTTTTAGAAAAATTTTGAACACATCTGACTACACGCTGTACACATCCGAGCCAGTCATCCCTTTTAATCCAATAGTCACGACACGTCTGTCATACATTGTTGTAATGATGTTACTTTCCTGCGCTAAAATCTAGAGCTCTTTCTCATTTTATAAAGGGCGTTTTGGCAATTATCTGCTACTCTAAGATTAAATAGACGTCCTCCCTAAATTTTTGCCGTGGCTTCTCACAATAAGTGTCTTTTTTTTAAAGATATTGAACCACTGATTCTCTTCTTTAATTGGCTCATACTGCTAAAATTATTATTATTCCTTTGTACCAATGGCGGACGGACGTCTCAAGAACTTATTGACTTGGTGATTTTCTTTTACAACAATGAAGTCTTTAAGTTTGCTAAACTTGTGTTAGATAATTGTCGCACTACTGGTACAAATAAATTATTTACCTCCTTTTTATCACGCACATGCGGACAACATAAACACTGTTATTTTTTCTGATCTTATTTTCATTACAATATGCTATTCTAAAAATGATAAATAAATTTTTACAGAAAGAACAACGAAGAAAAAGAGACTACCGTACCAATGGTACTCGTTCCTTCCTACATTAGTTAATGTTATCGATTCTCAGTAATTGATTATAAATGTCTCATGTCTTGTTAAAATCATCAAGTTGGCAATCTATTTGGGAAGTACTTTTGCCAGAAAGGCCTAATTCCATACTCGATTACCTTTTCAAAAATTTCTGCTGGGTCGTAGTTAGTTAGTTGGTTAAATAGATGATGTGTACAATGTGCACAACCTAAGGTAGATAGATGCGAAAAGTGCTCGTGAAGGATGTAGTGGTCCAGGAAAAGCATCACTACATTCTGCTGTTGTCTAATTTGTTTGTTTTCTTTAAAAAACGTACGCATACATTTGTAAAATAATTATTCTTCCACAAAAAAAAAATAAATAATAAAAAAAATTGCTAGAAATTAAAAAAAAAAACAAAAATGAACATAAGCCAAAGTAAATTTCAATTCATTTATAAATTTTTTTTCTTTACAATTTACATAAAAGTATCTATCTCGTAATGCTGCTTGTATGTCTGTTTGCAATATCATGTTCCTTTATTTGTAATTTATAATTTCATAATATTTTTTTCTACTTTTCCTGCTTGTATTGGGACTAAAATAATTCATTTTGTGTATTCATTTTGTTTTTGTTGTATTATTCAGTTTGTACAAGGAGAACATACGGACTTGTTAGAGAAACAAGAAGTTGTCTGTAAGCTTGCATATATTAAAACAGTCCCAAAGGAAGTTTCTTTTGCAACTGACCTTCATTGTAATGTATTTTTATTTAATTTATTTGTTTTTATTTCGTAGAAGCAGCACTAGTTTGGTCTTATTTTAATTGAACTGGCTTAAAAGGTTTTATATTTTATTTACTTACTATATTATTTTTTGTTTTAAAACTGTCACTTTATCTTATGTTGTCATTGTTTTATTTTTTTAATTTACATGTGTCTCCTTTGTTCAATTTATGGCTTTTTTTTTTTTGTTTTTTTTTTTTTTTGATGATGCTTTTGTTTGTTTTACGTAGATAGTACTTTTGGAGTCGTTTTTATTTTCGAAATATTTCAACATTCTTTTAAACAAATAGTCTATGATTTTTAAAGTATTATCAGAGAAAATATGTTCTATTTTGTTACTTATTTTCCTAAATCTTTAACCGATCTAAAAAGAGTTGAACATAAAAGACTTTGTTTAATTATCAGTTAAAGAAAATAATTTTACTGTTGTACTTTTATTTCGCTTTTCTTACACAACTCCACATTACTTTTCTACTCCACTGCCTTACTGTATTCTAAGCTCACTCTATTCTTGGATATCCTTCTAGACTCTTCTTCCAATTTGAACTGCTCTACTATAAACAGCTCTACTCTATTTTGTTTTAATCATCGCTATTCAAATCTAATCTGCTCATGTACTTTCCCTTGAACTTGTTTTGCTCTTCTTAAATTTACTCTACTCTTGTATCTGCATTATTTACAGTGTTATCAATTTTTAAATTTCAAAAAGCAAAGAAATGTATTTGTTTTGTTTAGATTTATTTGAAATTTGAAGTGGAAAGAAAGAACTAATAGGAAAAATGTTTCCATCGTACATTTTAAGAGCAACAAAAACCGTGTTAAAAGCACTGAAACGGCAACACTGTTTACTTGTTATTTATATCGGGTGTTTTTTTAAGCCCGATAGAACTTTAAATTGAAATGAAGAATTTTTTATATAGGAAAAATCAGAACGAGGCATTAATATTTAAGAATGATTTCGGGTGTATTGCCACCGCGGCTGCTCATGACGAAGCCCATTCTGGACTTAAAATTATTGGGTCAGTCTTTTAATTACTGCTGTCCATATGTCACGAATAACACAAACGATGTTGGCCTGCAAAGCGTCTATTGTTGCTGGTTTATCAGCATAACCCAGTGACTTCTCGTGGCTCGATACGAAATAATCGAGTGGTGTTAAATCACACGACCTTCGAGGCCAATTGACAGCTCTATTTCTCGAAATCTCCTTTTCTCAAAATTTTGATGGCTGTGGTCGCCGTATGGCACGTAGAGCCATCTTGTTCAAACGAAAATGCGTCCGGATCAATGTCATCCATATTTTCAAACAAAAAATCATTAGTCATGGTACGGTAACGATCTCGATTGACCGTAGCATGTGATCCGGCCGCATTTTTGAAGAAATGAGGACCAGTGATGATACCAGCGTGTAAGCTACACTAAACGGTGCATTTTTCTAGATGCAATGGAGTCTGAAGGGTATGTTGTAGATTAGTCTAAATCTATATGCGGCAATTTTGCCTCATCGCTGAACACAATTTGATGATAAAACAACAGATCGGTTACTGAAAGCTCTAGAGCCCAATCAGCGAAATAAAAACGCTTATAATTCCTGCACTAGATCTTATACAGGTGTTGGCCAATATCTTTGTGCAATTACTGGGACCGACAACGAATGGATAAATTTGGATCTTCTTCCAAACTTTCTTTTACAGCAGTGATATTTTCTTCAGTACGCACATTCCTTCGATGTGTTGGTGTTACAGCATTCTCTAGAAAGTATGAGGTACCAAATCTATTCACATTTCGACGGATGGTTCGCTCAGACGGACGACTATATGCAGCATACAAAACCAGAACTCGTCAATAAGTTCCTTGAATTGATAACCGATTTTTAAAGAAAACTTGGATGATTTGAAAGCGTTGTGTCTCGTCTCTTCCTGAAGCTATTTTGACACTGTCTTAATTTTCATACAAGTTTGTCGTCACCAAAATTAAAAAAAGAAAAAGTGTAACACATTTTAGTAAAAATACAAAAAAAAAGTATATACATATAATTGATTTAAAAAATTATAAAATTAAAACTAAACACATTTGATCAGATGTGCTGTTACATTATCTGAACGCTTCGCAGCTGTTAAAAAAAAAGTATCAGTTGGTGCAAAATATATTTCGATGTCTTACAAAATTGCGTTTAATATTTTTTCTTTTAAACTTTAAAGCGAAGTACAACTTTACAGATCATGATTATTAACTATTGGAGCCACGCTACGTATGAGTTATGTGAAATACATGAATTTTATATTAATAACACTTATACGCCGCTATGGTCACACAGTTAATTACAAAAAAAAAACATGTATGTAACGAACATTACTTGTCATCAGCAGAAATTCCATTTAATAACGCTCAAATTTAAAACAAAAAGAGAAAACACATTTTAAAAAAAATTTTACAGCAATTGATTCAACATTTTTTTACAATAAAAAAAAATTCCAACTGTAAAAGAACACACAAAAACACTATAAAAAACTGAAGTAACAAGCGAAATATATATTTTTGCTTGTTTCCCATTTTTACTTTTACTAACACTTAAGCATTTGCTTACGTCTATACACACACATTCCTGTGAGAATACACAAAAAGTCATAAAAAGTGTCCCATAAAACCCGCAATCAACTACCGCAGCCAAAAATAACTTTTTTTGTGAAGCAACTGCAGCAATGCCATAAATTTTTTTGCAATTTGCTGCACAATGGCAAGAATTTTACAGTAAATATATCCTAATTTATTGCTTGGCATCATTAGCACTTTTGTCTAAATTTGTGTGTAAACTGTAGAAAAAAGGAGACTAATTTAAATGAAATTAAAAATAGATTATATAGTCGTGGCTTAGCAAAGAGTGTTTTTAAAGCCCAATAGAACTTTAAAATAAAATAATAATAATAATACACATACAAATATAAAAATATAAAATAAAATAAAAAATTCATTTTAATCAAACAATTTTTTATAAGAAACACAAGGACAAGAAAATTTCCAATTTTCGCCACCTTTGCCGCATTGCTAACCATATATCAAGAATTACACGAACAATTTTTAACATTATGTTGTTCTTCAGCATAAATCAGTTATTTCACGTAAACTCACAGAAAATAATAAAAACAAAATGGCATGACAAGTTACTGCATGTACTTTCGGTGACATTTGCTTATTCGATTTCAGTCTGCACTACAGTAACTGATATAAAAAAATGACCTATTGATGTAAATATTCTAATTAAAACAGATTCTAATTGAAACAGATAAAAACTGGCAAAATTTGAGGAAAAAATCAATTGTGATAAGGGGAATTTTTGTTTACGTGAAAAATTGTTCACGTTAGCTATTCACGATTGCAATTTGCGCAAAAGGGGTGAATATTGCTGAAGTAGTACTCTGTTTATTTGTGAAAAAGTCTCGAAATGTTTCACGCAGCATGTTGTTCAACTAAAATGTTCTTCGCAACTTTTTTTTCAACTACGAAATAACATAAGCAGCACTTTTTTCTTTGGAATTTTTTTCAGTTTTTGTTGTGCTGCAGTACGAGCTATTACGGTGATATGATGTTATGCATTTTTATTTAAATCTTATTAGCAAATCTTGAGAATAAATATTTTATCAGACAAACAACATAAAAACATATGTTTTTTGTTTACACTGTTAAAGCAATGTGTCAAACTTGAAGGCAATACAAACGAGGATTATCTCCTAAGCCACAGTATTGTCACCACTAGCTAATCGTCAAATTTTTTTAGCGAAATTATGAATGTTGCTCAACATTTTTCGCAAAATCGAATAGAGTACTTGGCCGTAAAATGAAAAAATGTACTCCAACTCAATTTATGGAATAGGGAAGAAAAAGTTGTATTTATTCACTAAAATTTTATATTTACTATAAGGCTCACTATTCGCCATAACGTCTTTGTTAATGCATGATTCTAACTACTTTAAACTATATTTTTAAACACATCAAAATACGAACTAGATATCATAGAAAATACCCATGGTATGGCAAAAGTTTTGCACCGCAGAGGCTGTGGCTATACTAACTAGAAGAATAGTGCTGTAAATGACACTACGACATAACATTAATTTTTTTTTTATTAAAGTTTTTGTGTATGTTTTAGCACTAGGAAAAATTACAAAGGAAATTAGGCAAAATATGAAACACAAAAGACTACTTTTTTTGTCTGTTTCATGTTCTCTGATAAATTGCAAGGAAAGTATTATTACAGTTTTTAATAAAAGTTGTTAAAGCATTAATTTATTTGGATTCTTGTTCTTTTTTTATGTTGAAAAGTTATTATGTTTTAAATTTTCTAATATTTAATAAAAACAAATATATTTATTTTTAAATCATCATTGAGTATACTGTTAAAAAAAATTCCCTTTTACTTTTACTTGCGAATTTTAATTTTATTGAGAGCGATTTTTACAGTGTTGTTGACACTACGATGTTGTCATTAAAAAGAACTCATCAAATATTTATCACATTGCGGTAAATGTATGTTTAAAATTTTAAATGCTTTTATATCGCATTTTCTCTTATGCCTTTTCATTTTTTGTATTTTTTTTTTCTTCTTTACATTTTCATATGTAAATAATTGAAAATATGAATAAAAAATCAAACGTTGGTAATTTATTACAGTGACTAACATTGACATGCATACGAAAGTGTTTAAAGTGTGATAGTGAAGGATTTCTCAACATGTACATATATATAATGCTTCTGGGAATGTTAATTTCCTTTTGTTATTTTATCAAAAAATATAAAAATTTTTAAATTATTTTTTGAAAGAAGATACATTGAAAGTGAAATCTTCTTTTGATGAGGACATTTTTGCAAAGATGAATATTATTCATGTGACATTTTCTTAAATTTTGGTTGTTATTGTGCGATGCTTAATCCTAGTTTTTCACTAAAATAGGGCTGCTATTATAGACAATATTAAAAATTAAAGGGTGTTCCGAAAGAGACGTGTCATAGAAATATCGTCGTTTTTTGAACTGTGATAGTCAGTCACTTAAAAAAAATTATATAAGGTTGCTCCATAACGTTCCAGTTTTATATTTTTATTGAAATATAGTTATCGTTTATGTTGAAATCAAACTGCGCACAATAGGTTTTACCCGCGCACTCAAAAATTGGGTGTTTTTAATTGGAAAGCCTGTACAATCGCCAGGCATGGTTTAAATCAAAACAATATATTTTCACTGCCTGTTTAGAACGAACTGCAGTATGTCATCGCAATAATAGCATAAATCTTTTTGTTCCTAATAATAATTGTGAAAAAGAGAGGGATGGCGAAACTGAAAAATAATTGATTTTTTTGTATTTCCGTAGTGATCAACAAATTAATCGCAAAAATCAATGTAAATAGTTTTTTTGTTTGTTCTGCTTCTGATGGCGGACTAATGTATTGTCTTACTATAAAGTTATTCATTTTTTATTGCGTTTACATATATTCTTTTCTTCTGCTTTTATAATTGTTTAATTCTTGATTTGTTAACTTTTGTTAATAAATATAATAAAATTGGTTTTGGCTTAAGTTCACTTTTTTTAATTTATAAAACCTTTTTTAGAAAGAATATTTTTTTACAAATGTATGTTGTATGTATGTCGTTTTTCAAAGAAAATAAGTAAAATTAGACTTCAGCAGAATGTATGCTGCATTTTCTGGATTGCTACATTCTTCGTCAGCATTCTTCGCACCTATCTACCTTAGGTTGTGTACATTGTAAACATCATCTATTTAACAAAGCAACTTTGTAAATAAAAATACCAGGAGTATTCATATCGATATTAATTTGGTTAGTTGAAGTTCACACACAAACCAAAGTATTTCTTTAATGTTGTATATTTGTTTTTGCTTTGTACCAACCGCCGGTTGATCGCGAATGCAATTTTTATTTTTATTCATTCTTGTTTGTTTCCTCACAACATTATAGATGCTGTTTCAGTATCATATTGACTGTTATGAGTTAAGCATAAATGTACATGCGCTGTGCCATGCGTTTTTTTATATATTTTTTTTATTAAGCTATTAGTTAAACTGTGGATTTTTCTTGTTTTCTTTAAAAAACATCCGCATATATTTGTAAAATAATTTTTATTTAAAAAAAAGTTTCTTAGAAATTAAAAAAAATATGAATTTAAAACAAAATAAATTTTAATTCATTTATAGTATCCACAGTTCAACTCCTAATTTAATAAAAAAAATAAAATACAAAAGAAACGTAGTAATATAATAGCCCTCGTAAACATTTACACAAACTGTTTATGGCCATAAAATAGATTTATTTTAATCTTTCCGTTTTTATTTAGATTTGTTTCTTTTTAAAAGCCACTTAACTACAAAAAATTATTTACATCTTTTCCCTTTTCTTTTGTGAGCGACCTAATAATGTTTTTATGTTTAATAAAATGTGCGTAAAAAATTAACGATGCATTTACCACTACAACACATTTGATTGTGTGAATTTTGCATCTATAAATAAAGAATAAGAAAAAGAAAAATTGTATTCTTGCTCTAGCAAGAGTACTTGAGTACTTGATAGGAAATGTCATTCAAATTAGTGAGAATTTTTTTTATCATTAATGAATATATTTCTTGCCATTGTGCAATAAATACATATCTTAAAGTATAGAAGGGCATTTAGATCACAAACATTTGTTCAAATAAATATGTTTTAACTTTCTGAGGAGAAATGAGACACCAAAAATATATTTTTGTTTTCATTTATTTAATAATATCTGCAAGCTAGGGAGTTAGGTAAATTCCGATCATCAACTTTTACTATTTAAAAATTAAAAATTATTGAAATTTTCAAATATAGATTTATCTGCAAGAGTGCAAAGCATTAATTATTTTATGCATATTTTTTTATAAGTTTTTTTGATCATAAATTTGTGTCTCAAAAAAAAAAGTAATTTTTATTTTCGATTTAATTGTAATTTGTAACTAAACGATTTCATTAAAATTTTATAACCATTAGGAAAAACAATTATAATTTAAATTAAATTATTAGTATTAAATGATAGTTAAATTTTAGTTAAACTTTTTTTATTCCCATTATTTCAATTAACGCCAATGAAATTTAAATGGCAATTAAAAAAATTCCAGGTATGGTTATCTATATCTACAATAAAACTGTAATGGGTTCATTTTTGTACATGAAATATTTTTTGAAAATTTCGGTGTTGGTGTAGATAGTAATCGATATAGAATACAAAACACCTATTTTTGGAATTTTATCTGTCTGTCTGTCTGTCTGTCTGTTTTCGCATCACGTTAAAGCTACTAGATGGATTTGAACAAAATTTTGTAAGAAGATCCCTTAAAACCCTGGTTCCAATAAATAATACTTTTTTCGTAATAATGTGTCATTTCATAGACACAACAGGAAAATGGTGCCTAATTTTACCGGTGTAATGGCACTAAAACAGTTGACAGCACTTATTATTTTTGTGGATGGAAAATTTTTAACACTGTTTAAAAAACTCTAGAATAAATAGTTAAATTTTAATTTTAAGAAAAATACAAGAAATTAGACGAAGTCATTGGCACTGCTAATAATAAAAAATAAATTTAACTTCAAACAAATGTTCACTAAAATAAAAACAGACCATAAATTTTATGCTGCTTGAAACATAAAATATATGAACATAAATAAAGCACTAATAAAAAAGTAAAGTTTTAAATTACTTAAATCAAATTTAAATCTGATACATAACATAATGAAATCATTTCATTACGAGTATAAACTTTACTATTGCAACTGTAAAAGACAATTAATTGTACAGGCTTGACATATTATTAATTATAATGTTGACGAGTTTATTATTTCCATTTTAGTAATTTGTTACTTGAATGCACTTTTGCTAGTTGTGCCGTTTTTAGCAACTCTGCATTTTGCTCTTATATATTTACAATTATTTATCATTTATATTATTTCCCAAGAAAAGACATTGAGTAATAAGTTTTAATATAAATTTAAACAATATTTATACGCTTCAGTGCATTTTTTAAAAAATTAAATGCAAATGACAGGAAAATTTGTAATTTAACCAGAAGAAAACGTATTGTCTTTAAACAAAAGTAATAGCATTTTTTACTTTTATTTTGGCATTTTTGATTTTTGTTAATTTAATGTCCTGAAAATTTCTCAACACCAAACAAAACTTCTTTCATTTCTTTGTTATAGTTTGCTTTGTTATTTTTCGAAAGAAAACCTTAAAAAAGAGAAGAAAAGAATGATGTTACATCACTTTTCAAGACTAAAAGATTTTGTTTTTAAGTAAACAAAAAAGAAAACTAAGTAAAATAGGTTTCCATTTCATTTTGTAATTACAATGCACAATACAATAAAAACAACAATATGTTGAGAACAATGAAGCAAGGCAGAGTAGTTGCATCCATAGAAGCGAGCTTACAATAAAGGAAGTTGCATTTCAAATTGCAAAACAAATATTATCAAACTATACCAACACTTATACACACAAATATATTTACCATTAAATACAGATAATTAAAGCAGTGAACATAAATCATACATCTCTGCATCAATGCATTGAAATGAAAAGTAGGAATATATACAGCACATAAACATATAAACAAGACAGAATATTACAAACGTGTGTGCGCGTTGGAGCTTCAGTGTAAATAAAAATAACTTGAAAATACTTAAAATATTTGGTATCGTCCGCCCTTGATATACAATAAAAGCACGCAATGAAATAATAAAGAAAATGTCTTTATTTTTAAAAATCACAATTTATAAAAAAAATCAGAGATAAAAATTAATGCACCTGTTGTATTTAATTTCAAATTGAAATTTAATTAATTTTTAATACGTACGAGTATATAATTAACAAAGAAAAAATATTCGAATTTTTTCACTTAAACAATTAATTGAATCAGTTATATAAACGTTGTTCTGATTAAATAAAAAATTGATACGATTAAAAATTAAAAAAAAAATTTAATCTAATACCCTGTTCAGACATGTTTTTTTTAATTGAGTCAATTTAGTTTTAATTGCACAATTTAATTTGGTGTTCACACTTGCTCAATTAAGCTTGTTCAATTAGCATAAGACATACTTATTTTACTAGGTAGTGTCGTCTGCCCAACTGATTTCTCTTTTTATTACAAAAACAACATGGCTTTTTGTTGTTGTTTTGAAGTTCGAAGTGTTAAAAGCTATTTTCGTATGACGCGTCATTTTCTTTTTATTTGTTTGTTTATATTTTTTACTTGCAGCTTGTCAATTTCATGAATTTTTTCTTCTCACTGAACATAGTTCCCAGAGTAAACATACTTGTTGGCAAGAGTTGCATTTCGCATCTTAATCAATTAGTAATGCAATTAAGTACTAATTGCTCAATTCATTAATTGACTTTTTATATGGTAAACTGAGCTCAATTAAGGCATTAATTGCGTAAATTCCTTAATTGCGCAATGAAAGCTTATGTTTGAACAGGGTATAAATTGAAGAAAAAATTTCTGTGAATTTTGTACTAATTTCGATAAAGAAAATAATGTCTATCTTAAGGCATTCTCCTATTTATTCAATTGTGTGCTTTTATTTTGTATCGAGTGTTAACGTTAGGCAGATGCAAACGAATTTTTGTGAGTTCCATGATCTTTGTGGATTAAAAGTTTAATGAATATTGGATTGACTTTGCATTTGTAACATCATAAGTACCAGTTCCGTTTTTTTTTTTTTCTTTTAGATGCTTCACCAAATATAATATAATGGCAGCTCTCCAGTGACAAAAATTAAATAAACAAACTTGCATCACTATTCAGCATCCATTAATTGTAACACATTTATTTATTTTCGTATTTAAGTTTTTTTTTTAACAAAAGAGAATATGTTAAAGTTCTTTAATCCGTTTAATGTCATTCAACAACGAGTGCTTGCATAAAAGTTAGGTTCTATCTGCCAACTGAAGTTTGAAAACTTCTGTGGAGTGGCTTTAATATTGGAATTAAAAAGGAGGCAAAGACCTTTCGTTTTAAATACCACTGACAATGGCAAAGTTATATATGTGCAAAAAATGCAAATTTGGCTCACACATGAAGGGTTCCGTAGAATGTATTTTTTTCTTATTTGTTGTTAAAAATTTATAGCGTCGTCAACCTGTAACGGTTTAAAAGACAAGGTCATGTTTGTCAAAGGAACGGGCCATATGGAAACACCCTTTAATCTTTAAACTTATTGTCTACGCTTATTTTTATAGCGGACATATTTGTATATACTCTTTGTTTACATTAATATTACGTCACTATATTTCAGCTTTATTTTATTTTAAATTTTTGTACTTGTTTTTTAGGGAACATACACTCACACTTAAAGTATATACTTCTTCCGGTTCAAAACCAAGACCACGTGTGTGAAAATCACTATCGGAACACTCTTTGCAATTTTCTTTCCATATAGTGATACACCTTTTGAAAAAATTTCAAGACTTTACCTGTTCCAGAGATAGACGGCTGCGACATACGGACAGCCGGACAGGCGGACACCGAAAATTCTTATTTGATAAACTTGCAATCACTATTTCTATTATCGATCACTAAAACTCAAGAATGGTTTATAGGATTTGAACAAATAAAACACAAGATGTGGGATAAAATAATTTCAAACCAGTTTTTGTCTGTCATTTCCGTTTAAACAGGAGCTAATGACGAAAAATATTTTTTAAAGAAAAAAAAATTGATTTTAAATTTTTTAAATAAAAAATTAAAGTTACAAATATTAAATTTTTGATTCGTTCTTACCATCGAAGAAAATATCAGACTGCTTAAGATCCCACTACATTTAGTAAAATGATTCATAAATAAAAAATCCATTTAAGAAAACTTTAATCAATTATATATTAAAGGGGAGATATTTGAAAAACTGCGGCAGTCAAAAAATAAAAATGTTTTTTTTTTCTGTTTAAAAATAATTAATAAAATGGCTATATCTATCTCCTTTCACCACCTGTCTTCTCTCTCATCTATCACTTTCCTAAAGAATGTAGTACAGTTACAAACTAAATAGGTATTATTGCCTGAAGTGCTCCTTTATAAAAAAAAATGTGTGGGATTTTTGAATTATGACTAGAACGTGTCGTAATTTGTGAACAGAAAAAATTAAGTTTTACTTGATAAAATTTTTCATCAACACAGCCATAACTCAAAAAAATACATTTTCCATGCAAAAATACAAAAAATATTTTATATTTTAAAAATATCTGTTTTTCCTATATTAAGTCACAAAACAAAATGTCACGACGTTTTAGAAAGCGTTAAGGCAGAATTAGCCGACCGTTGAAATCGTAAATGTAATGTAAATGTAGCTGTACAGTAAATGTAAATGTAGTTGTGTTTATAGAATGTGTAAAAACGTGTCATGTGTTTTTGACATAAGCAAAAAATTAAATAAAACTGTGTTTTGTAATGTCTTATTTTTTATTTTGTGTGTGTGATTTTAAATTAGAATAGATTCCGAAGATTTGTTTTCTAGTTTAAACTTCTTGCATTGAAGTGTTCAAAAATCATGTTTTAGAGGTGTCTCAATCGGAGTGGAAAACGTGCTTCGACAACTGGTTTGAGCGCACGCAAAAGTGTATAAATCATGCTTTGAAAAACAATAAAACTATTTTTGATTATAAAAATTCGCATTTTCACTATTAGGCCAGAAATATATAGAGCAGCCCTCGTATGTATTAAGCTAATACTGTAAGAAATAAGTTGTAAAAAATTTTTTTCTTTGACTTCGTTGTTAGTGGTAATAATTTTTTTAATTTGAAATTTCAGAAAAAGTTTAAAAAATGTAAAATTTTAGTTAAGAAATGCTTTTAGTTTTTTAAGTAGATTTTTAACGTTTTTTAGTAAATTTATAAAATATTTAACTTTTTCTTTAATTAAAGACACAGGAATATTTTTTTAAAATATTATATGTTCACAAAAAACTTCGTTCTATTTTTTAAAAATTATCTCGATTAAATTAATTACCGATATTGATTATTGAGGGTTAAAGCAATTATAAAAATTAAATATTTGAAAAAAAAAATATTCCCGTGTCTTTAATTAAATAATTTGCAAAGTGCCTGTGCGTAGAAATAAATTAACGTAGTGTTTTTTGATATTTTATTTTTCATTCTCTTTCAACTGTATAAAAGAGCTGAAAAAAAGTAAGCCGTATACGGTGGAAAAGCAATATAGAACTACTGTTGGTTATTTATGTTTTTGTTTAAACCTAGATTTTTGTCTTCGCTTTATTGTTTGGACAAAAATCTTTAGTTTATTTAATATGTTTGTCAGAAGTTTCCTGAAGAGTTAAATAAGCGGTAACGAAATGGCCAACGAGACGTGCCTCAATAATCAATATCGGTAACTAATTTAATCGGAATAATTTAAAAAATATCACGAAGTTAGTAAAGCCTTGGGTTATCTATCTGATATCTTTTTATGGAATTCTTATAGAGCACCCTACAGTCAGCATTGTTCCAATATGGGTAATTTTTTTAAACAAAAATCTACATGTTCGAGACTGCAAAGAAATTGCACGCGGATTTTTAATCTTTTGTAAGCAAATAATCTAGTGCATTTGGTTTTTAGTAGTTTGCCAAATTTTGTAGACATCCTGCCCATTAATGGGGTCTGGGGAGTCGATCAAAGAAAAAACTAAAATTTTTGGGAAGAAAATTTTTTATCTACACAAAAAATAACATTTTAATTTATTGTTTGCTAAAATTTTTAATTGATTTTAGTTACACACATATTTGTCTTTAATAGGATGAAAACCTGAATTTATATCTTTTAATATGTTCGAAGATTTTCAAGCTAGAATTTCATTCACAAAATTTTACTTTTGATCTTCTTTTTAGCGGTATTTTGTACAGTTTTTTTATTTGAAAAACTACTGCAAAAATACAATTTTTACATCTTTTTCATTAAAACAGCTATAAATGATGTACGAAATTTTGGTAGGTCGTGCAAACAATCTCTGATTTTATAGTGTTCTTTTAATAAGTGCTTCTACTATGATTTCAAAGAATCTCCCTACAGTGAACGGCATTAGTTATTGTTACAGTTACAGTTTAGAAATGTTGAAAAACTAAAGTATGTATAGACACTGATCTTTAAAAACTTCCGTTACTTGCAAGACCTAGTTGTCAAGTCTTTTAAAATAAACAAACTGTAAAAACTATAGTTGTAGACAATATACTGCTTTTAAAAGTTTAAGAGCTTATATGAGTGTCAAGTAGTATTGCTGCCAGGACTTTCCTAAGAAATATTTCTAATTTAATACTCATATAATACGAGTAAACGTAAATTTTAATACGTAAATAAATAAAACCTTTAAGAAAATAAAAAAAATTGTAACCCTGTATGTCGAAACTCAAAAGTTTTCTGAGAGTGTAGGTATTTTTATGTTTTTTTTTAATCGTTGCTTCTCATGAGTAATTCCTTAAATTTATTTGTACGAGGGCTGCTATATATATTTCTGGCCTAGCAACACTGAGTGCTGCCAAGTGCAATCTGACATTTCCATTGGAAAGTTTGTCATTTTTTAGCATAATCGTACTCAAAACGTTTTGACGTACGACCATTATTTGTGTTGTTTACAGTCACTTGAAAAAATTAATATAGAAAAAAATCGAATTAACTCGTGAATATTTTTGTGCCATCATTTTTCACAACTTTCGACGTGGATTATCACGACAAGAGTGCATTGATGAACTTAAATCTTTGTATGGCGATGAAGCACCATCCTATAGCACTGGTATAATGAATTTGAATTTGGTATAATGAATTTAATCGTGGCCGAAGCTCGCTCAAAGACGAATTCCGTGTAGGTCGTCCAAAAACGGCTGTTGCGCTAGAGAACATTGATGCCGTGCGTGAACTCATAATGCAAGATCGACATGCGACATACCGAGAAATAGAGACATCCTTGGACATTTCTTCCACCAGCATACATTCGATTCTGCATGAACACCTGGCCGTAAAAAAGGTTTGTTCTCATTGGATCCCACACAATTTGAAAGTCGCTCAAAAAAAGGCTCGTGTCGATTGGTGGAAAGAAATGTTGCATAAATACGATTGCGGTGCTTCAAAAGACGTTTATAAGATCGTCACAGGTGACGAATCATGAATCTATATGTATAAACACGAAACGAAACAACAATCGACCGTGTGGGTCTTCAAAGACGAGCAAAATCCAACAAAAGTTGTTCGTGGAAGAAGCACTTCGAAGCAAATGGTCGCCTGTTTCTTCGGCAAAACTGGTCATGTGGTGACTGTTCCGCTTGAGCAACGTAGGACGGTCACTTCTGAGTGGTGCGCTACAATTTGTTTGCCTGAAGTCATCGGAGATATTCGAAAAACTAACAAGAGAAGACGAATCATTGTTCACCATGACAATGCGAGCTCTCACACATCGGCTCAAACAAGAGCGTTTTTGACCGGCCAAAACGTCGAATTAATGGGTCATCCGCCGTACAGCCCTGACTTGGCACCTAATGACTTCTTCTTCTTTCCGCACATCAAGAAAAAATGCGTGGTAAACGATTTTCGTCGCCAGAAGAAGCTGTTGAAGTGTTCAAAAATCATGTTTTAGAGGTGTCTCAATCGGAGTGGAAAACGTGCTTCGACAACTGGTTTGAGCGCACGCAAAAGTGTATAAATCATGCTGGAGAATACTTATAAAAACAATAAAACCATTTTTGATTATAAATATTCGCATTTTCACTATTAGGCCAGAAATATATAGAGCAGCCCTCGTATGTATAAAGCTAATACTGTAAGAAATAAGTTGTAAAAAATTTTTTTCTTTGACTTCGTTGTTAGTGGTAATAATTTTTTTAATTTGAAATTTCAGAAAAAGTTTAAAAAATGTAAAATTTTAGTTAAGAAATGCTTTTAGTTTTTTAAGTAGATTTTTAACGTTTTTTAGTAAATTTATAAAATATTTAACTTTTTCTTTAATTAAAGACACAGGAATATTTTTTTAAAATATTATATGTTCACAAAAAACTTCGTTCTATTTTTTAAAAATTATCTCGATTAAATTAATTACCAATATTGATTATTGAGGGTCAAAGCAATTATGAAAATTAAATATTTGAAAAAAAATATTCCCGTGTCTTTAATTAAATAATTTGCAAAGTGCCTGTGCGTAGAAATACATTATCGTAGTGTTTTTTGTTATTTTATTTTTCATTCTCTTTCAACTGTATAAAAGAGCTGAAAAAAAGTAAGCCGTATACGGTGGAAAAGCAATATAGAATTACTGTTGGTTATTTATGTTTTTGTTTAAACCTAGATTTTTGTCTTTGCTTTATTGTTTGGACAAAAATCTTTAGTTTATTTAATATGTTTGTCAGAAGTTTCCTGAAGAGTTAAATAAGCGGTAACGAAATGGCCAACGAGACGTGCCTCAATAATCAATATCGGTAACTAATTTAATTGGAATAATTTAAAAAATATCACGAAGTTAGTAAAGCCTTGGGTTATCTATCTGATATCTTTTTATGGAATTCTTATAGAGCACCCTACAGTCAGCATTGTTCCAATATGGGTAATTTTTTTAAACAAAAATCTACATGTTCGAGACTGCAAAGAAATTGCACGCGGATTTTTAATCTTTTGTAAGCAAATAATCTAGTGCATTTGGTTTTTAGTAGTTTGCCAAATTTTGTAGACATCCTGCCCATAAATGGGGTCTGGGGAGGCGATTAAAGAAACAACTAAAATTTTTTGGAAGAAAAATTTTTATCTACACAAAAAATAATATTTTAATTTATTGTTTGCTAAAATTTTTAATTGATTTTAGTTACACACATATTTGTCTTAATTAGGATGAAAACCTGAATTTATATCTTTTAATATGTTCAAAGATATTCAAGTTAGAATTTCATTGACAAAATTTTACTTTTGATCTTTTTCTTTTTTTTTTTTGTTTTTAGCGGTATTTTGTACAGCTTTTTTTATTTGAAAAACTACTGCAAAAATACAATTTTTACATCTTTTTCATTAAAACAGCTATAAATGATGTACGAAATTTTGGTAGGTCGTGCAAACAATCTCTGATTTTATAGTGTTCTTTTAATAAGTGCTTCTACTATAATTTCAAAGAATCTCCCTACAGTGAACGGCATTAGTTATTGTTACAGTTACAGTTTAGAAAAGTTGAAAAACTAAAGTATGTATAGACACTGATCTTTAAAAACTTCCGTTACTTGCAAGACTTAGTTGTCAAGTCTTTTAAAGTAAACAAACTGTAAAAACTATAGTTGTAGACAATATACTGCTTTTAAAAGTTTAAGAGCTTATATGAGTGTCAAGTAGTATTGCTGCCAGGACTTTCCTAAAAAATATTTCTAATTTAATACTCAATAAATAAACGAAAATTTTAATACGTAAATAAATAAAACCTTTAAGAAAATAAAAAAATTGTAACCCTGTATGTCGAAATTGTTTGGTTTTGTCAACAATAGTTTGCGGGTGCTTTGGTTTTTTTTTTTTTTTTTTTTTTTTATTATTTGGATGTTTTGAATAATTATACATCTTGTTAAAACAAAGATCTAAAAATTATACAAAAAATCGTAATGCTCAAAAGTTTTCTGAGAGTGTAGGTATTTTTATGTTTTTTTTTTTTTTTTTAATCGTTGCTTCTCATGAATAATTCCTTAAATTTATTTGTACGAGGGCTGCTATATATATTTCTGGCCTAGCAACACTGAGTGCTGCCAAGTGCAATCTGACATTTCCATTGGAAAGTTTGTCATTTTTTAGCATAATCGTACTTAAAACGTTTTGACGTACGACAATTATTTGTGTTGTTTACAGTGACTTGAAAAAATTAATATAGAAAAAAATGGAATTAACTCGTGAACATTTTCGTGCCATCATTTTTCACAACTTTCGACGAGGATTATCATGACAAGAGAGCATTGATGAACTTAAAACTTAAATCTTTGCGACTGTTCCGCTTGAGCAACGTAGGATGGTCACTTCTGAGTGGTGCGCTACAATTTGTTTGCCTGAAGTCATCGGAGATATTCGAAAAACCAACAAGAGAAGACGAATCATTGTTCACCATGACAATGCGAGCTCTCACACATCGGCTCAAACAAGAGCGTTTTTGACCGGCCAAAACGTCGAATTAATGGGTCATCTGCCGTACAGCCCTGACTTGGCAGCTAATGACTTCTTCTTGTTTCCGCACATCAAGAAAAAAAATGGGTGGTCAACGATTTTCGTCGCCAGAAGAAGCTGTTGAAGTGTTCAAAAACTATGTTTTAGAGGTGTCTCAATCGGAGTGGAAAAAGTGATTCGACAACTGCTTTGAGCGCATGCAAAAGTGAATAAATCATGCTGGAGAATACAGTGAATAACAATAAAACCATTTTTGATTATAAATATTCGCATTTTCACTATTAGGCCAGAATATATAGAGCAGCCCTCGTATAAATAAATGAAATAAATTCTTAAGAAAAAAACTATGTGTTTTACAAGTACAAATGTTTTATTTAAATCTTAAGGATTCCTTGCATGAGTTTAAATATTAGCATTCGTGTTTTATTATATTTTTACCTTTTTGTTCTAACCGCAAAAAATCTGGTTTTCTTAAAATTAAGCACGTGTAGCGAACACACACAAACACACAAAAGTAAATATTTGCTTTAATAAAAATTACAAAAAAAAAAAAAACAAAAAACCTGCTAATGAAAATATAAATCCATATTTGGAAGACTTTATGTACGACTACATTTAAGAAACGTCCTTGTATAGTTTTAAATAAAAATGCAAACGGCAAAAGACACTTTTTTTCATCGTGCTTTTAGGTGAAACAGAAGCTACACTAACGACAAGACGAAAATCTAAAAAAGAGATTTAAATATAAACACGTCACAACATTTATTTAAAAAAAGCAAACATCCAAACAAAGTTTGCTTACTCAACTACACAAATACAACTACACACCTGCCTTCTTTAGTTTTAATATCACGTACATGTAGTGCTTGGATATCAGGGAGAAAGTAGCAAAATAAGTAATGACAAAATAGCATTATTTTCAATTTATACCGGTTTTTTAGAGAGAACTAATAAAAGAGAGCACAGAGCAATTGAACAAAAGAGCATAAGAGCCTAACAGTTTGTGGTGAAAAGCTTTCTGTAGTTTCTCTTGTTTTCCTTACTTGGCCTGTATTTTTTGGCTCTCGCTAATGTTTTTGTCCATTTCCTTTTCAACGTTATTCTTTAATATCCCTCGTCACTTATTTGTTTGCTTATTTTCGTTTTTTTTATTAAAAAAATTTTTTTCGTTTGTAGGTTTGTGTGACAAAAGGTCACCAGGATAACACCACGTTTATTGGCTTTTGAGATTTATTATTGTTATTATTCTTTCTACTATTGCCTCTTTAGTTTATTCAATTTTATGGTTTTGAATTGAGTTTGTTAAATAAAAACGCCCTTAGTAAGTAGTCCAGGGTGTAGGAAGGCGGAAAACAGCAAAACAAATTTTTAGAAAGAGAAGTATTTACTTTTTAATAAAATGTTTGATATATTTTCAGCAGCCAAATATTGTTTGCATTAAGTTTAGCTTGGTCCATAAGTTTGTCAATAAAACAAAGAAAGAAAGAAAGAATAATTGATATTAAAGCCACAAGTATCGCATTTAAAGAGAAACTTAAAGGAATGTTTGAGTTCCCTCGGTCTGGCATAGGACTCTATTTTTAGATCGCTAACACTTTTATAAAACTTTTACTGTCATGGTAGCAGCAAAAATAAATCTTAGTATGAGGTCAAATCAAAGGATGTCCCCATAGATACATTTTTTCATCCTTATCTTTCAAATAGTGTTAGACAGGGACTTTTAATTTACACAGAATATGTAACGACAAGTGTTAAAAAAAAAATTGGAAATAAAAGAATGTTGCTATAGAGACATGGTTGTTACGCATATTCTCTTATTTTTTAAGTTTTTGGCAGACGTTAAAGTAAAAAGAATAAAATATGAATAGTTTCACATTGAATGCATCAGGTCTGGAGTCAGATTTATTTAAGAATTTTATTTGTTAAAATTTAAACAAATTTATTATGTTATTAAGTTCTCCTTCTTCTTGAATAAAAAGTTATTAATTAAATCACGGTAGTATTAAATTAAGTGAATGAATTTTTAAAAAATATCGGACTACTTTTCTTATCACAATTAAATTATTAAATCAAAAGCTTATAAAATTACCTTCCAACATAAAAAATTCCTTTGGAAATTGGTGAAGAATGTATTGAAAATATATTTACCCCGAAGTCGTGGTATTCTGAAATTGCTGTTCCGATAATATTTTTAATTTGATAGATAGTTCTTGCAAATCTCTAGAAAGCTTCTGGTATTGATAAAACTATTAAATTAAAATTGTCATGGTGAACAATGATTCGTTTTCTCTTGTTGGTTTTTCGAATTTCTCCGATGACTTCAGGCAAACAAATTGTAGTGTACCACTCAGAAGTGACTGTCCTACGTTGCTCAAGCGGAACAGTCGCCACATGACCAGTTTTGCCGAAGAAACAGGCGACCATTTGCTTCGAAGTGCTTCTTCCACGAACAACTTTCGTTGGATTTTGCTCGTCTTTGAAGACCCACAAAGTCGATTGTTGTTTCGTTTCGGGCTCATACGCATAGATCCATGATTCGTCACCTGTGACGATCTTATAAACGTCGTTTGAAGCACCGCAATCGTATTTTTGCAACATTTCTTTGCACCAACCCACACGAGCCTTTTTTTGGGCGACTTTCAAATTGTGCGGGATCCAACGAGAACAAACCTTTTTTACGGCCAGGTGTTCATGCAGTATCGAATGTATGCTGGTGGAAGAAATGTCCAAAGATGTCTCTATCTCTCGGTATGTCGCATGTCGATCTTGCATTATGAGTTCACGCACGGCATCAATGTTCTCTGGCACAACAGCCATTTTTGGACGACCTTCACGGAATTCGTCTTTGAGCGAGCTTCCGCCACGATTAAATTCATTATACCAATTTTACACAGTGCTATAGGATGGTGCTTCATCGCCATACAAAGATTTAAGTTCATCAATGCACTCTTGTCGTGATAATCCATGTCGAAAGTTGTGAGAAACGATGGCACGAAAATTTTCACGAGTTAATTCCATTTTTTTTCTATATTAGTTTTTTCAAGTCACTGTAAACAACACAAATAATGGTCGTACGTCAAAACGTTTTGAGTACGATTATGCTTAAAAATGACAAACTTTCCAATGGAAATGTCAGATTACACTTGGCAGCACTCAGTGTTGCCAGGCCAGAAATATATATAGCAGCCCTCGTACAAGTATACAATTTAAATTTAGAAATCAAAGGGTGTTTCCCAAATTGATGTAGTTTGACCAATATGGTCGTATCTTTTGAACCGTTATATAAGAACGATGGAAAATTAGACAGAATGTGCACTACTTTGTTTGGTATAGTAAGAAGTACAAATATTTTAAATTATAAATTAAAGGGTCTTACAACAGTTGATGTAATTCGATGAATACGGTTCAATTGTTGAACCGTTACACACAGATTGTTGAAATTAACAAAGAATCTGATTGCTTAGTCTGCTGCATTAGAAAGTATAAAATTTGAATTTGGAAACTAATGGGTGCCCCTATAGTAGCTGTAATTTGATGTACATTGCCAAACTGTTAAACGGTTGTAGGCAAATGGTAAAAATTAATAAGTAAAGTATAAAATTTGGACATGCAAATTAAAGGGTGTACCAATAATTTGATGTATGCGGCCATTCTTTTTAACCGTTATAAACAGACAAATGAAATCTGTTTTTGAAGTGGGCTTTTTTTACAAGAATTATACTTAGAAGCTTTTTAAAAGAATTTATGAACAATGATTTTCCTAATTAAATTAAACAATATTATGCAGCATCATCTTTCATAAATTTATAAACAAAATTTTCTTTGCTCTATCTAGTAAATCTTTAAACTTTTAAAGAAAATATGAAGAAAATATAAGGAGATTATGCTAAACCACTTTTGTATTCTATTTTAAGTTTGGAATTTAAGCAGTGAAAAAAAACAGACAGCCACTGCTGCAGAAAATTTACATAAACATTTACAAACATAATTTTAAAAGACAGTTACTTTAAAACAACAAAAGATAATCCTTTGAAAATTGTAGGTAGACAAAGTTTTCATTTTGCTTAGCACTGTATATAGATTTACATCACATAATGGGTTAAATAAGTAGTCAAGTTGAACGTGAATTTTAATTTACATTTTGTAGATGAAGTGCAGAACTGATTTTTTTGATGAAGTAAACGTTTAAGCAGGAACTTACGCTAAAGCTGTTTTCGCTTTTATTTTGCTTTTTGGGTTTTGTAGCATTTAAATAAAAGTGAAGATGCTAAAGTTGGTAATAGTTTTTATTATTTAAAAATACTTGATTTCTGTTTTCTTAATTTTTTTTATATTTAATCTGCTTGTCAATGCGTTTTTTAATCCAATATTTTTTTTTTTTTTGATCGAAAGACGAATGTACATGGTGTTAACGTTTGAAAAAAAATTTTGGATATCTTTTTTATTTAATTTTAATTTTTTTTTTTTGTTTGTTTTGTTTTTATACTCAAAGACTTTAACTTTACAAACTTCACCTGAATTTCGAAAATTTGTTGCAGAATATAACTAAGAAATATTAACACATTCACAAAATTCAATAACTATTAAGCTTTGACTTAATTTTTGTTTTATTTTGAAATTTAAAGATAAAAATTTCTAAGACGTTATTTAAATACAAGTTAAATTTTTTCAAATGACTTAACATTAATTGGATATATTTCTTCTAAAAAAAATTATTTTTTTTTTTCTGCGAAATAAACGTGCTGTATCCATCCCGTTTGTTTTAGGAACTTATCTACACCTGATATTTTCATTAATTAAATTTTAAACCATCAAGTAGAAAAACATAATTGATGTATTGAGAAACATTTTCTCTTCTTTTTTAGTTTTATACTTATTTTATCTTCTTACTTGTCATGAACTTTCTCGTTTAAGTTTTGTGTTCTTAAAACATTTTGCATCAATTTCCACTCAAGAAATACTGAAAGTATATTTCTCTGAAAATTTGCTAATGCAATTTGTTGGATACTTAAAGTTTTAATTAAAGAAATAAATGAAAGTTTGTAAGAAAGAGCACAAAGTTCAATGCAACGCGCTTAAATCAGCTGGTTCTTTTTATTTTTAATTTTTACATAAAATAATGATTTTTTAATAAAGTAAATAATTTCCTTTTTAGTGTAACGAAAGGTGGTTGGTTGTGTGTGAGAAAAATTTTCAAAAGCTTTGAAATGCATCAGCTCAAAGCAATTCCTTATTAAGCTGTTTTTTTAACCTTTATTTGCTAATACCGTTCGCAGTCTTTAAGTTATATAATTAACAAAATGCTTAGTATTTTTAATCTACAAGCTTCCATAGGTTTGATATGAGAATGATTGCTTCAAACTTGAACCAAATGATTACTTAAAAAGTCGGACTTTTTCTAACCAAATTAATATTGATTGATTACAATTATTCCTCATATTCTTATTTATCATATTCAACGTACATATTTACAAAGTACAGAATCTAAAAACAATAAATGCAAAGCATGCTCATGACGGATGTAGCGATCCAGAAAATGCTACGTGTCTGATTGTTTTTGTTTTCTTTGGAAACGTCTGCACACATGTGTAAAAAAATTTTTTTTTACTTTTAAGAAATTAAAAAAAGACTGAATGTAACGCAAAATTAATTGATTTCATTTCTTATAATAAAAATTTCATAAAAAATGTATAAAACTAAAATTAAATTAAAGACATATATATTTAGTTGCTTTGGCTAAAATTGCCACTACTTTGCGTTGAAACAGAAAACTTAAAAATACAGTTTTTTTGTGTTTTTTTTTTTTACTTTTTATTTTATTGTACAAAAAGATTATGAAAATTTATTTTGATAATAAATGTGTCATTATTTGCATTGTCTTGATGCAGTGTTTATTGCTGCACCCATCATTATAAATGTCTATTATGGAGCTGGTGTTGTGTAACGTATAGTTAATATTTTTGATGCCAAGAACATCCCCAACCATGACAGACAATATTTTATAATTGTGCTTTGTTTTAATAAAAACTGGAATTCATCGTCCTTTAATGGTTGCGCGTACATTTTATAAATGAAATTTTACTATTTGTTTAATTAAAGACTTACGGTCTTATGCAAAAAAAAAGTTAACGCTGCTTTAAACTCATTGTTTAGCAAAACTCCTTAAAGTTTAATCCAAAAACAATTATTAGCTTAACAAACGTATGGTAAGACCTACGTCAACTTTAAAATTTTTAAAGTAGGTAACCCCTTACTTTAAAATGACGTTTTTGATATTTATTTGTTGGAATACATATTGTCAACAAAAATTTTGCAGAAATCAGCTTTTTAGAAAACGAAAAAAAAAAATTGTGTTAATTAAAAAAAAAATTAAAAAAAATGGATACACTAAATTTAGTGAGCAGAATCGGTAAAATTAATTTTGATATTAAGGAAAAACTTGTTTTAATATTGTAATATTTTATTTAGAATTCACAACTGAAATATCTGGGTATAATCGGCCAAGAAATTACAAGCGAAGAATTGATGATTTTATTTTAAAATGATCACAACTTACTTAAAATCACATAAAAAATAACATAACTTAACAAAATTCTATAGTGATGTGCATATAATCAACAAAATTAAACAAAGCTCGTAACAAAGCTCGTTATTCAAATAATTGATATCAATTCTAACAAAAAAGTGTTGTGTTTAATGTTTTACATTATTGTTAATGCATTGAATTTTTGTTTTTCATGTATTAAAAACATTAATTTAACCACTAACTTAAAAAAAATGTAATTTTACTTTACAATAATATAAAACTTTTTCAATAGATTTGACTACCCGAACAAATTAATATTCGTGTTTGTGTATCATTAACTATAAAAAGTAAATGGTGTTGCCAGTTTTAACGTTTAAAATGTATTGCAGCATACATTAGTTAAAGTAGTGTTTTAGGATACCATTTTTTACCATACGTTTGTTAGGCTTAGTGTGTCAGTTAACTAGTGTGAACTTTAAAGTTGACGTTAGTCTTTTTTTTGCATAAGGCTGTTATGCTTTATACTTTGTATTTATTAAACAAAAACTTTTATTTTTAAAAGATTTATACAACAAATGTTTTATAAATTAAATAATAAGTTAAAAAATAGGTTAATAAGTTAAAAAAAAAATCCTTTTGTCTTTATAATTTTTCATGTCATTGCATTCGAGAAATTTACAATTTCAATTTTTTTCCCATATTAATTTTTTATAAATGTTGAACTTTTTTGTTCACATTTAATTATTATTTTCTGTGTTGTATTTTTCTTAATGGAAATTTTAAATTTAAAGTGCACAGCGCCATAATAAAAACAATGGAAAATGTAAAACAGAATTTTTTTTAATGCACAACGGCAACTGCATTATATATTTAAAGAGAATCTATATGCACATACACACATTGGGTGCATACACATAAACAGACACAATTTTAAGGCATCAATTTGAAGAGAAAATATCTCATGCTTTATAAATTATCAAGAAATCACACCTTTTCAAGTAAAAAATATAGGGTGATTATTTAACTGAGCGAGTTATAGGGAAACATTTTTGTTAAAATTAAAATTTCTTTTCAAGTTGGAAAAATTCGTTAACCTCGATATTGTTTTGTTCCATCAAGAGTAAATAAAAATGGAAATATTTGTATGCAATAAGTGAATTAAACTATCAAGTACTTGTATTAAAATTGTGATTATTTTTTAATGGGACCAATTAATCCTCAATTAAAAGTAAAGTTTTCAAACTCGATTCGAAATTACTGAGTTTTGCGGGCATAAATACGAGGGCTGCTCTATATATTTCTGGCCTAATAGTGAAAATGCGAATATTTATATTATTCTCCAGCATGATTTATACAATTTTGCATGCGCTCAAACCAGCTGTCGAAGCACTTTTTCCACTCCGATTGAGACACCTCTAAAACATGATTTTGGAACACTTTAACAGCTTCTTCTGGCGACGAAAATCGTTGAACACGCATTTTTTTCTTGATGTGCGGAAACAAGAAGAAGTCATTAGGTGCCAAGTCAGGCCTGTACGGCGGATGACCCATTAATTCGACGTTTGGGTCGGTCAAAAACGCTCTGGTCTGAGCCGATGTGTGAGAGCTCGCATTGTCATGGTGAACAATGATTCGTCTTCTCTTGTTGGTTTTTCGAATTTCTCCGATTACTTCAGGCAAACAAATTGTAGTGTACCACTCAGAAGTGACCGTCCTACGTTGCTCAAGCGGAACAGTCGCCACGTGACCAGTTTTGCCGAAGAAACAGGCGACCATTTTCTTCGAAGTGCTTCTTCCATGAACAACTTTCGTTGGATTTTGCTTGTCTTTGAAGACCCACACGGTC
The DNA here is from genome assembly GCA_916610165.2 of Gymnosoma rotundatum. Classification (NCBI taxonomy): domain Eukaryota; kingdom Metazoa; phylum Arthropoda; class Insecta; order Diptera; family Tachinidae; genus Gymnosoma; species Gymnosoma rotundatum. The sequence goes on from OU744340.1 coordinate 118,526,236, forward strand.
GATTGTTGTTTTGTTTCGGGCTCATACGCATAGATCCATGATTCGTCACCTGTGACGATCTTATAAACGTCTTTTGAAGCACCGTAATCGTATTTTTGCAACATTTCTTTGCACCAATCGACACGAGACTTTTTTCGAGCGACTTTCAAATTGTGCGGGATCCAACGAGAACAAATCTCTTTTACGGCCAGGTGTTCATGCAGTATCGAATATATGCTGGTGGAAGAAATGTCCAAGGATGTCTCTATCTCTCGGTATGTCGCATGTCGATCTTGCATTATGAGTTCACGCACGGCATCAATGTTCTCTGGCACAACAGTAGTTTTTGGACGACCTTCACGGAATTCGTCTTTGAGCGAGCTTCGGCCACGATTAAATTCATTATACCAATTTTTCACAGTGCTATAGGATGGTGCTTCATCGCCATACAAAGATTTAAGTTCATCAATGCACTCTTGTCGTGATAATCCACGTCAAAAGTTGTGAAAAATGATGGCACGAAAATGTTCACCAGTTAATTCCATTTTTTTTCTATATTAATTGTTTCAAGTCACTGTAGACAACACAAAACATCAAAACGTTTTGAGTACGATTATGCTTAAAAATGACAAACTTTCCAATGGAAATGTCAGATTGCACTTGGCAGCACTCAGTGTTGCCAGGCCAGAAATATATATAGCAGCCCTCGTATAATATAACTAAGACGAATTTTTAACATTCTCTTTTTTTAAGTCGGCTTTAAAAATATTCTGATTGGGGTGTTAAAAAAATATCATACGAGTTTAATAACATTATTGTTAACACTCAGGGGGTGACCCACATCCATGCAATACATTATGGCACAACTTGGAAATTAGTTTGCGTGCCTTTCAAGGCATTCAATTTTAATCTTTGCAGACTGACAGTGAGCGAAACGACATCTACAGGAAGTTTATACCAAATACGAGCTCTTCGGCCAACAAACGAATCATCATATATATTATTTCTAAAGCACTTTTTTTTTGTCGGTTGCAAATATCTCCCATACCACCGCATCAAATTTAATGAATGATATCTCATTTTATAGCTTATTTCTAACACTAATGACGAAAAATAATTAGAAATTGAAAAATTAATATTTTCATTGAAAAAAATTACATTTTATATTTAACTGCATGATAATACAGTGCTTATATGTTTTTGTTCAAGTGTGGTAATGCAGGGTCGCTTAATGGTAATGCAGTTCTACATAATACAGTATATATTAAAATCCATTCTGGCAATACCGCTATTTACTATAATGCCGTTTATTAAAAGATATTTTTCTTTTTGGATTAAGGATTCGTACGGGCAAAAAGTTGACTATGATCATGTCATTACCTCTAACATTGTATTCAAAGAAGTATTATATAAGCATTTAAACATATGTATGTATGTAAATATGTATGATTTATGATTTCTAATATTTTTATACTTTTAGTAAAATGTATTGAAGTTACTAAAAATTCCATTAATTATTTTTATTTTATCTTACAAAAATGACGCGAAATGACTGCGAAATATTCGCACGGGTCATCTAGTTTTCTTTGTAATGCTTAGTGCAATTCTCTAACCAATCGACTACAAAGGGCTGAGCTCTTGAAGAAGAATGTTTTGTACTCAAGAAGTAGTAACAACAAAATATCGAAACGAATACCACATTGTGTCGATACTTTTGCAAATCAATAGAGCTGGATACTATCAACTATCAACGATGAGCTTTTTTGCTCTCTCCTGTACCCGGCCTAATACCTCCAACAAAATTTTGATTTTTCATTTTTGTCTGATAAAGGTGACATAAATAGTAAGAAGGTCAAATAGTGTCAATTTTGTCTTGCTTCGTATCAGAAAATCAAAACACCTGAATGCTTCTTTTGCGACCTGTAAAATATGTTTGTTCCAGGGAATATTACACTAAATTTTCATGCCAAGAACACCATCTTTTAAGTCCTTAATATCTATATCCTCCCATGTCGCACATGAGGTGGCATATTCAGTCGTACTTGAGGAATATGCATTGATAAAATGGATAAGACCTTTGTTTAGCTTTTGTCCACTCTGTAGTTTCACTTCTAATACAGCAGAAACAATCTGCAAATCGAAAAAACAAATTCGAAAACAGAGCATGATAACTTTAGAGGCGGCGACGCACATTGGTTGAAGTTCATAGAACGAGCGGCTAAAAATAGAAGAAGTTGTCGGAAGAAAAATTAACTGGGAACATAGGCATTTATTGTTTAAATCCGGTAAAAGTGAAAAAATCAAAATGATTCGCCCACTTTTACGCCCACCTCCTATACAAAGTGAAAATTAAATTTTGACCTACGGCATTGCTTTTTGGCACATAGCATTTTTCAATACTTAGAATCAATTGTGTGAAATGTGAAAAAAATCCGCCCACTTCTACGCCCACTTTCCATACTACTTGTATTGAAAAAGTGGCATAACTCCCTTGATTTGTAATGCATCAGCTCAATTTTCACAAAAAAATAAATATTATAATTGTAGAATGGGCTCCTGGAAATATATACCTCATCCTCCGCCCCTTTTACGCCCATATCCCATAGAAAAAACATGAATAAATAAATTAAGCATAGTCTTTTAATAATTATTTAATAGTATATAGTATCCACTCCTCGCTTTCTGAGCTTTTTCGGACAGTACACCTGGTAGGTACAAATATTCAATTAAAATTTAAAAAATAAAAATAAATCATTGAAAAAAGGCCTTTAGAAAGAGACATATCTATTGACAAAATAGCTTCTGCTAAGATTTTGCTACTATACACCATAATCTTATGCGTAGTTACGGACGTGTAGTACCAGCCATATAGATCCACAAACAACTTGGGCGCATCCATGCAATTTATATGAAATTTGTTTGTGTCGATCGCTGCAATACGATTTATTTCGGCCAAAATAATTTTTAATCTATGTATTAACTCTTCTTTTATAGCAATTACCCCTGCAATTTTGGCTGGTTTTTCGAAAAACCTTCATGCCGTATTGCCACCGTTTTTGTACACACACCTTGCTTTACTGCATCGAAATTTATGCCCAGTGTCAACTTTAGTCTCTTTTGAATTTCAGCTTTATTTGCCGCCATGAAATATATAACAACTAATGCTATTGACTAGTATGTATTTTACATTATGTAATACATAATTTTTAACAATAAAGAATTGTGGCAACAACAACATGCATGAACGAAAATTTATGTATTGTTACTTTATCACTTTATAGTTTTTACTATTTTTTTTTTTTTTTTTTTTTTTTAAAGGAACAGGTAGGAGCAGCTGAATGTTTTTAGCATTTAGCTGAAACTTTAAGCTCTAGTTTGACATATTTCGTTAAACAGCGCTCCACAGCGCTTTAAAGATGCAGTCCCCTAAAGTTGATGAACATTGAAATTTTGATGTGGTTTATATTTTTCTTCCACGAATTTTTTTTATATGGCACTTATTCCAACTTTTTCTAATGCAAGTCATCTTTGACAATTGTAATTTACGAAAATACATGCACAACAAAGTCAAATGATAAGTTTACTGTGATTGTACGAAAAGATACAATATACAGTAAATTTGCATGCCATTTTACACAAGCGAACATATATGAACTTCGAGCGTGTCTGACCAAACAAATAATAAATATATCAGCCTTATATTACAGAATCATAATATTCAGATATCTGACAACAAGATAACAAAAAATTATCCAAATCGGCGAGCATAAAAAAAATTAATTTCGGACACTCTTGAACCTATCGCCTATCCAGTCTATTAAATCTATGACCAGAGATATAGAAAAAAAAATTCGTTTCAAAAACAACAATTCGATATTTTAAAATAAAGTAATTAAGTTGTCATAATTTTTCCAGATTGTCAATTTCAATCTAAAACAATAACATAAAAATTGTTGCTAAAAAAAAATATTACGATCAAGAAATCATTGTTTTTGTCTCTTCGTATTACAGCCAATTACCGATTGACAGATTTTTACTAAGAATTCTTCAGAAACCAATTTTCTTTTCCTTAATTTAACAAGTTATGGGAGACTCTATAAATCATCAATTTAAAACACTTTAATTATAAATCATTAAAATGACGGTTCTGTATATAAAATAGCATGTCGTGGGAACGAAACTTTCTTTCATTAGCAAAGGCGTCACTGTTAATTGTTTTATAATCATCATTATTATTAATGACTTTATTCCTTATTATATTTAATTAAATTAAAACGATTTTTAAAGATCTCACTTAAAGTTTTAGGCATTTTATTCACGTTTTAAATTACACTTAATTGTTTAAATACTTTTTATACTTTTGCATTTATAATTTAAATATGCGCGTATTTTACACACATACATACATATGTAAATAATGTTTTTTCTTACTTTATGTTAATATCAAAGTTAAATAATAAAAAAAGAAACAATGAGGAAAAACCACAGAAAAATTTCAACAACGACAGAAAATTGTTGAAATTGTTTGATGTTAAACCGCAGGACGACTATTGATGCAAATGTTTGTTGCAACTGTCAAATCAGTACAAATGGCGTTAAGCAGTTGTTTGTGATTTCTTTATAATATTTTCATTAATAAAAGGCCAAATGGATGCATGAGGTTTTTCAGTGAATTTGTAGCCATTTCAGTTTGCATTAATAGTTAGTTCTTTTCTTCTTTTTTATAATTTCTTAATGCAAATAGGAAAACGTTGTTTATTGTTTGTGCTGTCCCGATTAAATGTTATTTTACCGCAGAAAAAACTTGGTTGATATCTTTTTTTTTTTGTTTTAGCTCTATCAATTAAAGGAAAAAAAAAATAAACCAAAAAAATATTTTATGTGTAACAGTATAACGCAATAAAATAAAATTAATTAATTACATTTCGTCAAGTTTCTCATCCATTTAATTTGAATCAGTTGGATGGTTTCGAATATAAGCATAAACGAACCCAAGAACAGAGATGTTATATTTTTCATAACTGTTTTATTTATTGTATTTTATTATAATTTTTAGAACTTTGCAGAACTTCTCTATAAAGCCTCTAATGTATTAAAAATTCTAATTTTAATCTGGGAAGAAGAGATTTAGTTATTGTTTTACGACCCGAGTTAAGTTGCAAAGTTCATTTTTTCCTAAGATTTATTATTAAACGTTTGACAACAATACACATTTATGGTTAAATATTTTTATTTAAAAAAAATGGTGTAATAATATGTTTCGGCATAAAGTCCTTTTGTTTATAAAACAAAAACTCTATGTTTGCTTTTATTTGAATTTATTTTTCAAAATCCAATATATCAACCAACTTTGTTGGCCATCTTCAGGGAAATATGAATTAAAAATTAATTTTCAGCGTCGTCCCTTCTTTATGTAATAAATTTTGTCACTGACTATATAGAAAGGGTCTACGTAAACAACTTATTTATTTGTTTTGTTTCTTGCACTCTTTATTTTTTAATCTCTATAACATACGCTTTACAAATATCCATACACAAGTTCCGTCTTAGACGTTTGAGTCTATATTGTCATACTGTTTACAGCTGCTATTTTTCTTTCTAGGCGTTTTAAACCGTCTAAATTCTTCTTATTTGAAAATCCGAGGATGGTTTTTATGGAAAGAAATTTTGTTAATTTTATGTAACTGGCACCTCTTTTTTGCAAAAAAAAAAATGCTTTTATTCAATTAAAGACAAGGGAATTTTTTTTAAATAATTTAATTTTCATAAAAAACTTTGTGCTATTTTTTAAATCATCCCGATTAAATTAATTACCAATGTTGTTTATTGAGGGTCAAAGCACGTCTCGATGGCCATTTTGTTACCGCTTACTTAACTCTTCAGGAAACTTTTAAAAAACGTTTTAAAGGTTTAACTCGAAACATAGTTTTTATAATTATGGTGAGAAAACATTAAATAAAAATAAAAATAGAAAATTATATGACAAAGTCCTGTGCAGTAAATAACGACAAAAAATGTATTACTAAATCTTATCATACATGGGAGTAATTAATTAGATGGACTAATTAATTGACGATTTCGTTGGCATTGAATGATAAATAATGCTAATGACTTTTTTAGCATTATCATTATTTTTACTAACGGTAATGCTTTTTAAAGAAAGGGTTTCATTGGTAATTAGTTAAAAAGCAAAATCATTACCATTGACTAATGATTAAATGGTTTAAAATCAGTATCATAAATGAAGATGTTCCTTATCTTTGTACACTAAAATATACATCTTAAAGCATAGTAGAGCAATATTTTTGAATGCCATTTCAGATAAATTTGGTAAAATATTTACGTTTTAACTTTCTCAGGAAAAATGAGACACTATTGGAACCTATTTTTGTTTTCGTGTAAGTAATAAGATCTGCTGGTAGTGGTTTTAGGTGACTTTAGATCTCAGACATCAAGTCTTACACCTAGCTCATTTAAAAATTATAAATTTTTAAAATTTTTTAATACAGATCTATCTGCAAGAGTGTTATGCATAGTTTTTTTAAGTTTCTGCGATCAAAAATTTATGTTTTATAGAAACAATTATTTTTGATTCAATTGCAATTAATAATGAAAGGATTTCATTGAAATTTCATTACCATTATTAAATTATTTTTTTTCTTTATCATTATTTCAAACAATGCTTATGAAATTTCAATGGTAATAAAAAAATTCAAAGTATGATTTTTAAAACCTTCACGAAAGGTAGGAAAAGGGAAAATCTCAGTTTATCATTCCGTTTGTAAATTCTACAATATCCATTTCCGACCCCATCAAGTATATATATTCTGAGTTTTTATGCATAGCGAAGTCAATGGAACGATGTCCGTCTGTTCATCCTCGTTCGGGTTAAAATCAACTTGTCCAAGGCACTAGATGAGCTAAAGAAAATTTTAAAACACCAATCGATCACACATAGTTTCAAATATTTTGCTATTGAAAATCAGCAAGATTGGTCTATGTCCTTCGAGGCAGTGGGCAAGACACTACAACTGCCTCTAATTTTTTCATATCATTGGGAACAAATCTAGTTTAGTGAAGTAACTCCAATCAAAAAAAAAAAAAAAACAAAAATAGAGAATTAAAAAATATGAAAAAAAACATCAAGTGAAAAAATTGTCGCTCGTCCATATTTTCCAAGATATGGGCCTCTGAACTTTTCTAAGAGAAGTGCGATAGTACACCATATTTTTTAAATATCAATATTACGGCATTTACACTATGCAATTATTCATGAAACTATCATTAAATTTTTGTTTGTTTGTGAAGCAGGAGGAGTAATGAATAAAGTATTCTTGAGTTTTGAAGGGATGTTACTGTTGCTAATGTTTACTTTTAGATAAATCAGAACGCTGTAACTCAAAGAGAAAATTGAGAAAAAAAATACCTTCAAAAATTATATAGTGTAGGAAATACTAAAAATTTTTAAAAATGCCTAATCTAGACTAGATTTTTATATATGGTGAAGTGTATATAAGATTCGGCATAGCCAAATATGGCACTCTTACTTGTTATTTCTTTTGTTCAACTTATAAAATTCAAAATAAATCAAAATACTTTAAATTCAAGTAATTTAAGGAACTTAGCCCAGACAACCTTAAATGAAACTCAGACTCAGTTAAAGAGACTTTCTAAAATAGCCTGTTTTAAATAGAAAAACAAAATAATAATTACTTACAATAAATAAATTTAAATACAGAAAAAAGAACTGCCTTTAAACTAACAAAGATATGCAATTTATAAAAAAATAAAAAAAAACAGCAAAATAGTGATTACATTTTTTTAAATAAAGTATAAATAAATTGTCCCTGCTTTGTAAAAAAATAATTATTTCATTTTACAAAAATAATAAAAACACACAACGCTTTGAAAATACGTATGATAAAAAAATAACAACAAAAAACTTAAAACTGTGACCAATATTTTTTTATAAGTAAAAAAAATTTAATTAAATAAAATAAAAATGCTTTTAAAATAGCAGCAACTAAAAACAAAAATGGCGTCCAATATATTTCATAAATAAATTTCAATTAAAACGAAAACATCGATAAGTAAACAACTATAAAAAAACAACTTTAAAATAATAAATTATCTTTATGTTAAAGTTCTAAAACAAAAAATTTATAGACGAAAAAATTTAAATTAATATAAACATTTGATAGCAATTTATTAAGCAGAGATTTAAAAAAATTGTTAGAATCTAACACAACAATGCCTACAACCTCTACTACTACAACAGTGGTAACAAGCACCTCAATTACAACAACACCAACAGCAGCAACAACCACAAAATATGTCAATCATGATACCCTTAACACCTCTAAAACAACTCAATCGCAAGGCAAACAACAGCAACTGTCCAATACGTATTTAATAGGACCAATACAGAATATGTCAACTGGCGCTGGAGGAATAATAGGAACCAGTGGTGGTGGTGGTGGTGGTGCTACTGCCATATCTAGCGGAGGTGAAAATCAAGGCAATGCCACCACATTTATAGCTGTTACTCATCAACAACTGCAACAACAGCAGCAGCAACAATCTTCAGGCCATAGTACAGCGGGTATTGGGCCACCAGCTACCTTAACTTCAAATCTTTTGGGTTTTGTTGGTGGCATTGGTATTGCCAGCACGACAGCAGCGTCTGGTGGACAGCCAGTTTTTGTTACTGGCATTGCAACAATTCCCAATAATAACAATAACAATACTACTAGCAGCAATAACAATACTAATCCCAATGATAATAACAACAATATGGACAATACAAGCGATGATTCAAATGCCGTTACAATATACAGGTACTCAAACTACACAAACACATACAAACAAACCAAAAAAAAAAAATCAATACAACTGCTGATGAAAACAAACAACAGAAAATTACTAACATTTAGGTTAATTAAAAAATAAAAAACCAAAAATAAAATTAATCCCTAAACTGGATAATTTTAGCTCAAGTAAAACCAAGGTGAAAAAATAACAAATGGTCCGTTATTAAATGCAATTTCAATGCAAATTAAGTAAAGCATAAAATCTTTAAAGAATATTTCAAAATATTTAAATCGAAATAAGAAATTGATTTTTAAAGCAGTTTTATATTTTTAAGCGTTTTTTTTTATTTCACAAAAGAACTGGGTTGCCAAATTCTCTTTCAGTCCAATCCTCAATATAAAGTATTAGTTGCCAGAATGCAGTTCATGTTGTCGCGTGAAATTTTCGTTAAAATAATTTTAAATCAATTTGATGGTAAATCTTTAATATTTTGTTTAAATCAACATTTAATTATCATGTAATACATAAAAACCATATTTCCTTAACTTTAGAGACAAAGCTGAAATAACACAATTTCCCCTCCTTAAAATTCTAAACTAAAAACTTCTTATTCCAAAGGCAAGTATGATAAATGAAAATCGATTGCTTCTGTTGATTTACTGAAAGACTGGTAGATTAAATAATTATTTAATTGAAAATGGAATCATTATAAAATTGGAATATTATTAAGAATAAAACAAAATACAAATCTTCCAAAAAATAAGAAAATATTTAAAATTTCTGTAAATTTAAAAGTATTTTTAAAACAATTAACGAGTTTCGCTCTAATCTATCGAAAAATCTTATTTTTCTGTATTATAATATAGTGGTAAGAATACCAAAGTTGCGGGTAAGTTGTATGAAAAACAAAATTGGCGGGTAACCATGCTGAAATCATCTTTTACTGATGTTGTTGAAATGAAATTATGGTGAAAAAACCCCGACGATTTTGTTTTTTTTTTTTTAATATCGTGTATGAAAATCAAATTTAATCATGTTTTGAATTGAAAATTTTGTGTTTTGGAATGGACTATCGTTCGCATATCTTTTTGACGTGTTGGCGATCAGTTCCGTCATAATTTTGGAAATTTGTTTTTAAATACCAAACTATTTTTTTTATCCCCATTTTCCAAAAAAATCTTTTAATCTGGGCGCACTAAAAGATAAGTTTAGATCATATTCGCATGCATACCCAGAAAAAATTAACTGCTCCGTAAGACCGAGGCAACGTAAATAAGGTCAAGCGGATTTACAGTACTTTAAGGTCCAACTCTATTTAAGATTTAGTTAAACGAAATGTACCAGCGGATTAAACTTTGTAAAATGTATTCTGTGCCGATGATGTTCAATTACTCGCTGATGATAGGGGTCAAGGATTGAGTTACCTTGAGGATAACGTCAATAGGGACTTACGAAGAATCATGAATTGGTCAATATTCAACTTTCTTAACTTAAATCCTCTAAAAGCAAGAGCACTGTGGTTTTCTTAGAATATTGCCACTCCTTGTCTAAGATTAGGTTATACCTCAATCGAGTTTGTGTCGTATTATAATACCTTAGTATTGTATATTGACAATGGTCTTAAGTTTGACTGTCATGTGAATAACATTATCTCGAAAGTTAATTTTGTGTTGAGGCGATGATACAATATTGAAATGTATTTACCGGATTTCGTTAGAAGAAAAATTGCTCTGTCACTATGCTTACCTATTTTCTTATATGGTTTAGAAATATACTCAGGTATGTCGTAGCATAACATGACGAATCTTAAGCTATGTTTCAACAGAATTGTGAGATATATATTCCATCTTAGGTACAGGGATCATACACATATAACCTCCCTCGTGACTTTGAAGATTTCGTTAAGTTGAGAATACTGACATTCTTTGATAAAATTTGTAAAATTAGATCTCCTTCTTACCTTGTCGAAAGATTTAACTCTAGACAGTCAATGAGAACGCATGCTTTGAATTTGCCGAGATACTCTTGTCTTGTTATGAATATATCGTTCGTGTTTCGAGCAACAAGATTATTGAATCAAGTTGTGCTTAATAAGGAAAAAAGGTTTTCGAGATCGATATCAAGTTTTAAACATATGCTAATATCTTGGTTATGAAGAAAACATTACAATGCTGCTGATTTGCTGCCACTTTTTTTACTTTTAAGGGTTGTTAAAGCATTTTCAGTATTTGTGCAGGGGGTTGGCTAGGAGCATTTCATATTAGTATATAAGTAATATGAATTTAATTTTGATCAAATAAATAAATGAATAATTAATAAGGGAATTATGCGCAATAAAGATATTTACTGCCGAATGTATATTTCTGATTCACCAGGCCCTATGGGCTTGTGATCTATTGTAAATAAATAAATAAAAATATAAAAATAATGCTATGATACCAGCATATTCGGTTTTGTGTGGCCATTTAAATTTTTGCGGAATATGGAGATGGCCATGGTTGGAATTTGGGCTGCTGAAAGAAATATCTTACTTCCCTAGGTGAGGTGTTCAATTGTAGCAGTGTTGTCAATTTTTTTTATTAAGTATGGAATAATTTGTATTTGTCCTAGCCCCGCCCCCGGGGGCACCAAGAGTCTGTGCTGACATAACCTATGTGCAGACGAGGGTCCTCAGGGATATAAGAGGAACCAGTCCCCCGGTGTGCAGGTACTGAAGCTGTATAGACAGTTAGGTACTGTCGAAGGATTTTAGCAGTTTCCTTAAATGATAATAATGTATGAATAATAATAGCCTAAATAAAGTGGCACCACGGGAACCGGTATCCCATACAGAGAGCCACCCATCTCTGTAGGCAGTTATTGGTGAGGTCCCTTCGGGGTAGACGTGGTAGTTGTGGTTAAATTAGTATATTTCTGTGGCTCTGGCGTGAAATAGATGGATTGTGCTGTTGCACTCTTAACAGAGGAGTTTAAAGATAGACTCCGACCCTAAAACAAGGGGTAGATTCATGGTCCTGCAAGTCATGGTCTTAAAATTGCATAGAATATTGGTTTGAGCACCGTTTGATAAGGGCTTACTGCCAGGTACAGACGTTATTCTCATCACTTATCCTGTTTGTCCTAGGCTTGAACGAGGATTGAGATCACGCGTCCCGTGAGTCTCCAAGTAATCTGAGCTGGCATAAATAAATCGTTTAGGTGCGTTATTTTTTCTATTTTTAGTACTCTGATTAACTAATTATTCACAAAAATCTATTTCTACAATTATAATTCCCATCCTGAAGTTTATCTTTTTTTTGCATTTAACGGTTCTACAGTTTTCTATAAACTATATAACTTTTCAATGACACAAAGTGCAAACAAAACAATTGACCTTTTACTCCTCTACATCCGTAAAATTGCATTCTGTATTTCGTTATAAAACTAGTACTTCTTTTAAACAACTAACGTTTACGAAACGTTTTTTGGTAAAACGTTTTAATTTTGTTTTCATGATTTTTACTATGGCTATACAGAAATAACGGCACAATCCATCTCATTGATTCTGTTTTATTGTTGCTTTATTCAGTAAATAGAACAAAACAAAAGGATAGCAAACGTTTCGTTTTGTTTATTTTTGCACCCTGAAAAAAATTATGTATGTATGACAAGCAACAGCCAATCATTAGTAAGCTAAAAGAAAACCGGATAATAAACTGTTCATTTCTAGCAGCAGTTATACAGTTCAAATTATAAATTCGAAAGTACCAAAATTATTTTATTATAAACCTTTGAAGGTAAAATGTAAAATCCTAGGAAATAAACTGTATCTTAAAGACCAACATAAATGGTACCTGATGAAATATTAAAAGGAAATAAATTGTTATTTTAATGACTACTTAAGACAACGTTTATGCCAATTTATTTTTCAGCCTTATGTCTATTAAAGTGACATTTATTTTTTTCTTTAAACTAAAAATATTTTCAACATTAATATTTTTTGCTGACAGGAATCTCATTAGCATTTATTTTAGCAAAAAAAAGTTTTGCACACATAAACATTTATTATGTACGACTATTTCTATTTTATATTTACTTTAATTATAATGAGAATAAACAGAAGCAAAAAAAATAGAAATATGTTTTGACACGTTGTTAGTACAACTACAATCAGCAGGATTCTTTTTCGTTTTTGTGTTTTTTTTTTAATGAGACACAATGCTCTTCGCTGTCAGCAAAATAATAGTGGATTCTGTATTGTCGTTGAGTTTTGCATGGCTTCAACATTTATTATGTAAATTAACTGGAAAATCTGTGAAAACATAACAGCAACATGAGTAAGCAACAAATAACATGTGTATTTGCATAAACAACATGTGTGTAATAAAATTTTAGTCGCCAAGCTAGTGGTGACGTAATATGGAAATAATTACAACGAAGAGGGTCATAAAGAACTTGCACAGATAATTATGGAATAAATTCTCTAAAGAATAGTTCCAGTGATTAAATATCGTTCAAGTGTAATCTTTAGGGAGAACAATTAAGTCCCTTGTTTTCGATTAAATTAAAAAAAAATGCTTTTTATAGTGCCCATGTTTTTGAAAAAACAATTTAAACCGTTTCTATCATACAGGGTCCGCCTTCTAACGTTTTTTTTTTTAACTAGTGCTTATGTCGTGAGGGGTTACACTTGATCATGTCTGATTTGACAGATAATTAGTTTTATACTTCCGCTGAATGAATATGGTTGTGTATACGCTTGAACAACGCTGGGAAATAACATTACTTAAAAAATCATGGTAATGTTGCAGAATGAGTGCGAAAATAGCTTACGGATTTTGGAAGAAGAGAAGCACCGTCAGCTCCGCATGTTCGTTATCTTGTGAAAAAATTGAAAGAAACTGGCATCCTCATCGATAAACCAAAGCGTGAAAAGCCAAAAACAGTGCGTGCACCCGACAATATTGCTGCTGTGGAAGAAAGTGTGCGTGAAGCGCCATCAACATCAATTCACCGTCGTTCACAACAATTGAACATTTCGGTGACATCATTGAGACGAATTTGGCATAAAGACCTTGGTCCAATTGGTTCAGGAGTTGAAGCCAACTGACCATCCAAGTTGTTTTCGCTTCGCATTTTCAAAAAAAAAGTAAAGTTATTTGGCGGACCTTTTATACATTTTTGATAAAAAACTTTTACCCATTAATTATTTAATTCTGGCAACATTGGCAACCGCTTAAATATAAAGGGGGTTATTTTAAGACCGATAGATCTTTAAATTGTAAAATATAACACAACAAATTAAATTGTAATGAATAATTTTTTTTTACACGAAAGATCAGAACATGGTATTAATATTTAAAAATGATTTCGGACATATGGCCAATTTTGGGTCACTTTTTCAAGTTCTGCTGGCCGTATGTCACAAATAAAACGAACATTGCTGGCCTCCAAAGCGTCAATTGTTGCTGGTTTATTAGCATAAGCCAGTGACTTCACGTGGTCCCACAGGAAATAATCAAAAAGGAAATGCCGAATTGAACGACCTGGAAGTCTAATTGACAAGTCCATTTTTTGAAATCAACTTATCGCCAAATTTTGATTTCAATAACTCGATGTTTGGCACGTATCGGTGTTTTGTTGAAACCACATTTCGTTAGGATTAATGTCATCCATATTTTCAACAAAAAAATCAGTAATCAAGGTTTAGTAACGATTTCAATTGACCGTAACGTGAAATCCGGCATCATTTTTTAAGAAATAAGATCTGATGCTGCCACCAGCGTTTGAAGCACACCAAAGGGTGCATTTTTATGGATGCATTGGAGTCTGTTGACAAACATTGACGGACGGCTCAGACGGACGATTATGTGGACCACAGAAATCACGAAGACGTCTATAAGCTGCTCAAATTAATGACTGATTTTCAAAGTAAACTTGGATGATTTGATAGCGTTGTTCAAGCCTGAGTCTATTCATAATGATTTGCCAGAGTTTACTGAAAAAAATAAGAAAAATTTTTTCATAAAAATTAATTTTTTATCTTTTACAATTTTAATTTAGAAAAAAATAATTACTGTTCGGTAAGCTGGTTAAAAAAGACGAATAAATGGAAGACAGCAGTAGAAAACTCCCAGAGTCTAGATAAGGAAGGGAATTATTATTGCGTTTAGCCACGGCAGATAAGATGATGAACGCGTCAGTAGATTAAGGCAGCTTTGAAGTAAAAACAATGAAATGGTGGAACAAATTTTAATGGAAGAGCCACTGCGTAGTGTGGACTGAATGATTGCACGGATTTAAAGCGCAAGACGCAACGTACCTGAGATGCAATAGTGTAGCATGGATGGCTTAAACGTTTATGAAAGCACATCTTCAGTAAGCATAAGACCATGGGAAAATTTGTAGCCGGTACCACAAACAAGAATTAGATCGACAAGAAGAACCATTGATTGAAGGACCAAGTGCTACAAATTAACAATCAAAAGAGCCATTACGTAGCGTTACAAACTTTTTTTAATTTCGTAAAATGTTTTCATGGTCCTTGAATTTTAATTTTTATTGCAGCAGTGTGTATCCCCTCACCAATTTAATGTCAGTTATTTTTACACAATTCTAATTTTATTTAGTAAACACAAATATTTTGTCTTAAATTCCCCACGTAACCCTTGGAATAAATTTTTATTTTTTTGCAAATTAAAAAAGATTTTCAAATCTCTGCGCCAAACGCCACAACAACTACACTTTCTATTCTTGCAATTAAAAATAGTAAAATTGTTCAGAGGCACAATTATTATGTCAATATTTGTTAAACGTGCGTATGTGTTTGTTAATTACACAGAAATTAAGATTAAAGCTTTTTATCACATCTGTTAGGGTTGTAATAACGACAAATTTTACTAATGAAAATTAACGTTTATACTTTTTTCTTGCCATTTTTTCTTTGAAGTTGAGTTTAGGGCGTTGAAAACATAATTAAACTTAAAGGGTGAGCAGCATGTGGAAAAAAACGTGATTCAAATATATTATTAAAAAAAAACGCTAAAAGCTCCTGTTTAAAAACTTGAAGTACTGCTATTTAAAGTTAAAACAAATTGTTGCTAAAAAGAAAAGCACAATTTCTTGGTCGTTATTCCATGCATAACTTAAGTCTAAAAATTTTTTGCTACAATTTTTTAACATCAGTCCATGGCCAATAAATTAAGAGATATTTGATAATAATAATACGTTTTCGCTTTTGAATAACGAAGTGGATTCTTTTCTAAAAGACCGTGATTTATATTTTCCATTTTGTGGTAGTTTTTCAAATCTCTATTTTGAATGCCATAACGCTCACAACTGCGATTTTTAGTTATAGGCGAGTTAAAACGCCTAAATTGTTCTACTTTGAAAAAATCTGTTAACAACAACTAAAAGAAACTTATTGCATTATTTATTAAATGTGTTTATGTATGTGTGGATATATGCACTTATACAATTTTTAAATATCAAAAATGTTTCTTAAGGCCAATAATTGTATGTGTGCTCAAAAAGTACAATAGTGTGAATTAAAAGTGTACGTGTGTGATAAACTTTTTGACAGATCTGCACGAGTTTATAATCTTTTCAAATAATAAAAAAAAATTTCTATGCGATCAGAGTAGATTTTTTTAAGATGATGAAGAGAAAAAACAACAAAATATTTAAACCATACGTTTTTTATCTTTTTTATTTAACAGTGTGCCTGCCACCTGCGACGCCATTTTGAAACAATTTTTAAATAGGACAGTATTCTGTCAGATTTTTGTATGATTAAATCGTACGATTGTGTATGAGAGTGAATCCGGGCCTTTAATATAATTTTATAAAATACCAGAAATTCCCGGGGTGATTCGCTACCCCAATTAAAATAATCGTACCACAACCACTTTTCCAAGCAAGTTTTTTATGAACTTCTTTGTCGCGGCATTGTTGAATAATTAAAAAAAAAATTTTTATGCAAAAGATTTTTATTTTAACTGAAAGATTACAAATCAATAATTAAAAAATATCAATGCTCGAACTGCAAACTTAAATGACACCCGATAAATAAACAGAAATTAAATAAGTCAAATGACACCAGCAAGCAGAGCTTTATACCTACAAAATTTAATTATCATAAGAGAAAAAAATACATTTTATATAGGGAAAACACAACATCATAAAAGTGAGTGTATAACGCATATTCTTAATAAATTTTCGATGTTTTTTTTATAAACTATCAGTGAAAGTAGACCTTTCCAACGCATGTACTCGTTTGAATATCGGTTGAATGGTTCTCGAGTTATAAAATCACGAACATAGGAAAACTTATTTATATATATAGATTTCTTTCTGTCTATTGCCTTATGAACTAGGACTTATTTATCTTTCAAGTACTTTTAAAATTGTTTTTCCCCTCCATTTTAGTCATAACGCACGAACGCATCGACCGATGTCCTACAAGCTTTAGATAAACCATCTACACGACCATGCGAACAAACCGTCAAAATTTAATAGAATAGCTATAAAGACAGAACCCACTTACAACAAATATTTTTCTTTTCTTTCAATAGAGCTTTTAAAAGTTGTTATCAAGTTTTAAGCAAAAAATTTACTTTCGCCATGACAATCACAATGATTTATCTACATTCTTGCGAGAATAAGTATTAACTCTTATATGTGTGTATTCATTAGCTTACAGTTATTTACTTAGTTGAGAATAATCTTCTACCTCTAACAAGTGTGTGATAAACGGAATAAAAGAAAAGTTAATTGGCTGCGATAGTTAAAGTACCAGCAAAGTTGGTAGATCATGAGTTCAAATCCCAAAGAAGCTGGTATTATCAAAAGGAATAATTTTTCTTAAGTAGCGGCGGCAGAAAAAACAAAAAAAAGATACCTACATTAAATAGGAAATCGAAATTTTGCAACTATTGCGTATAGTAACGGTGGCTAAGTTTGTTAACGCATCAACCTTACCCCACCTGATGCTTGAAGTAAGTAAAGTAGCTGTGGTAGGATGTTTGTGAAATAATAACCGGTCAAAAATTTAGGCATTTACGATGAATAGTAGAGCAGAATATTGAAACATAAAACATCCATTTTGTGCTGTTTGTATATCAAAAAATACTTAAAAGGTACTTTTCATGGAAAAAAAATTGTGTTAAGTTTAAAGCTGTAGAATAATGGAATGAATAATAATTTTTCATTATATAATTCTTACTAATATCTAAAAAAAATGATTTGAGACTCCAATTCTAAAATTTTGTAAAAATAGCTGTAAGGAAACCATGTTTTAACCTTTCGTTAGCTATAAAGAAGAGTCATTGGTGCGAATATTAAAGTCAAATTGCAAATATCACAAATACATACTGTGACGTCAACAGATTTGTTTTCATATTATCTAATAAACAAATTTCTCCAAATTCGAATATAAAGCGAGGTACTTAAGTTAACCCTCATTCAATGATACAGTTAGAGACCCTGCTTATATTTTTATTTTTATTTGCGGTTGACACCAATTGTAAATACACACAATAAAGGTTGATCACAATGCAGTTAGTTATTTCTTTTGATGTTGAGAAGGGTAACTGTAATGATATCTTTTATAACTATTTGATAGTGGCAATGATGTTGATATTAGCGTTACCGTTAATTTTAATTAGTTGTGTTGTGTTTTTTTTAATATTTGTTGTTGTACAAATGTAGTCTACAAATTTTACATGTTTGTAATTTTATAAGTGTTTGAGTAATTTCTGTAGCATCATTACGAAAAGACCTTGAGTAAAAACACATGCATGATATGCAATGTCCCAGCAAGCACATGGAATCAAACGTTATAGTTTGTATTTTTCAACTGACATGTTTTCTTATGAGTGTTGTCAGTACGTCTCCGTTAACGTAAAGTAAGAAAGCTGGGCAACTTTTAAATTTGACGTACGTTGAATACTTTGACAGGTATCATTTGCTTATTCTTCTTGTTTTGTTTTCGCTCTTGTTGTGTTTAAATTAATTTTTGCCCGCCAAAAAAGTAATCATTGGTTCAACCTTATCAGTCGTTACTTTGTTCTTAGTTGAATAGGTTGAAGTATAACGTATGCCCCGGCCTTGATAAATTATAAAAGCTTTCGGGAATAGAAAATTTTAATAAAATTGGGAATTAAATTACAATTAACTGTAATCTTAAACTTTGTAATGAAGTGTTTGTAAAAATGTGGATGGCAAGTGTTGAGGAACACATGGTAGGGTAATGCAGTACTGCATTTCGTAGTTTGTTGTTTCTTGATCTTTTTGAATAAATGTCTATTTTTACAAGAGGTAAGTAAACTGAATGATTATTTTAAATAATTTCGATTTATTTAACACAAAAAAGTTATAATTGGTTTTCAATTTTTTTTTTTTGGATATTTTAAATATATGACTTAATTTGGTGTATAGTTTTGGCATAATAATATTTAAAATTAATTGTTAATTTAGTTGAGATATTGACATTAAAAAAAAAAATTTTAAATAATTTTTATTTATAAAGTTATTTTGGGTATGAAAAAATTATAATTGAGTTTTAAGCGCAATACAAAAATGGTTAAGCTTTTAAAAAATTTGCCTATTTTTTTCGTTTCTTATATTTATTTGTGGACTAGATAAGTTGTAAGCAAACCTGAGGCATATTAAACCCACATAATTTTTTAAAAAATTTATTTGGGAATTAGTTACATTAATGCAAATATCGGGAGTTTTTTTAAGCCCGATAGAACTTCAGATTGTAAAAAATAACACAAAAAATTAATTGTAATGGAGAATTTTTTAATACGAAAGATCAGAATATGTCATCATGATTTCGGGCAAACGGCCACTGCGGCTCCGCATGACGAAGCGCATTCTGGAGGTGCAATTTTCGGCACTTTTTCAAGTACTACTCGCCGTATTTCAAGAATAGGACGAACAATGTTGACATCCAAAGCGTTTATTGTTGCTGCTTTATCAGCATAAACCACTGACTTCACGTGGCCCCCGCATTGTTCAAGCGTCAATCTATTCATAATGATTTGTTAGAGTTTCCTGAAAATAATAGGAAAAATTTTTCATCAAAATTTAAATTTTATTATTATTTTTTGTAACTTAAAGTTCTATCAGGTTAAAAAAAAAACAGCCGATATTTTATATATTTTGTCGAAAATAAACTAAATGTTGATTTTGAAACACTTGTGTTTGCTGGGTTAAAAATGACAAATCCATGTGTGTACACAAAGTTAGTGTAAAAGTTGAAATGTTTATTTTATAGTATAATTTTGGGCGTTGCATGCAATGTGTTTAGTTTAAGAAGGGAAATTTATAACAGTAAATTGTACACAAAAAAAGTGATGAAAAGTTTAAAACGTTCTCTTACGTGGTGTAGTTTATATAATGTTTGCTACTTTATTTATAAAGATTGCCAATTGTACATTATGCATTGTTTAGTTTTATTGCTTTCTCGTAAGGCATTGAGGATGTTGCAAAGAAGGGGATTAAATAACGTAATTGGAAATAATGCTGTAGTTGAATAAGCTAAAAGCTAGAAAACGTGAGAAAATTTTTTTTAATTAAAAAGTCGAATATCTCGTAAAATATTAAAAATAAGTTTAGCAACGTTCTTTTAGTGCTTCGAAGTAGTTACCGCCAAATTTAAAATTTCCCAAATCTGAGGAAAAATAAAAATTTTGCAACAGTTACAATTTGTTATATATCCGATGAGTTTGACCTTAAAGCACAGCGGCGCTGACGCCCTAAGCAATAGCTGCTTAGAAACCACAGAATAATTTTCATATTTTTTTAACATATCCCCCACTGTGCGCTGTGTTACGTAAAATATTTTCTTTATTAAATATTTACACCCATTTTAGCACTTTTATATTTATAACTCATTATTTTTTGATAGGACCACTGTGTGCCATTGTAGTTTATACAATTTCAACTCTTTACATGAACAAATTTATGCTTCAGTGTAAACTTTTAAGCTCATCTGTGCAGATACATACTCGTATATGTTGCCTGTTAAATGGCAATTAAATATATTTATTATTTCTCTCTAGGGATGGTGTTGGCTGTTTTCGTAACGATTATTTTAAAAATGTTTTTATTTTTATTTTTTCAAAACAGTAGAATGGGAAACAATACATTTGTTAAAAAAATTCTGACTTTTTATACCCTTCACCACAAAAAGTGGAAAAAGGGTAGCATCTTAGTTTGTCATTCCGTTTGTAATTTGTTTAATATCAATTTCATAAAGTATATATATTCTGAGTTCTTAAGCAAAACGAAGTCTATTAAGCGATGTCCGTCTGTGCGTCCGTGTTAGTGTTGAAATCAAGTTTATCAAGGCACTACATCAGCTATAGAAAATTCAAAGACGTCAATCGATCAGACATAGTGTCGAAAGAGGTGCTAATGAAAATCAGCTAGATCTGTCCATGTCCTTCGAGGCAGTGGGCAAAACACCACGCCTGCCTCTCATTTTTCTATATGATTTGGAACAGTGAAGTAACTCCAACTAACTAAACTAAATTTACATAGATGGTGAAGGGTATATTATTACGCATAACAGCGTAAGGCAAGTTTTAACACAGCCGTGATGAACGCTATGTAAGATTCGGTACGGCCGAGTGCAGCATTCTCACTTTCTTAAAATTTACGTAATCTTCACTTAAGCATATTTAATGTGCTGTTCTATCAGGATATAAATTTGTAATTGAAAGAACTCTGTTTATAGAGTGAATTTATTTTTAAATTAAAAAGAAAACTATAAACATTTGGTTTTAATACACAAAGAAATAAACAAATAATAAAATTACAAAATAAATATTAACCAAAACAACAAAAAACCTTTAAAAAGTTATCTTGTATAAAATTTTTAAATTCAAATTTATTAAAAATTCATAAGATATGGAAAATATTTTATAATGGATTTTTTTCTTCCAAAATTAATTGTTTCAAAAACTAATTTAAATTTTCGATTTACTAAAACTTACAAAAACTTATTTATTTCTTGTGTTTCTAGGTGTCGGGCCCCTATAGCATCACTCGATTGCATGGAGGAGTTCAGTGGTACGGGAGGTCATCTTGATTTCGGTATCAAATTATTAAAATCACTATTTTTACTCTTTATAATTTTTGTTCTTTTCTAACTTTAAATTTATATTCTGTATATTTATATTTGAATATTATTTGTTTTGTTTGTTCTAACAAAATTGTGGTTGTGTGTAAAATTATTTGTTGTTGTTGTTGTTTAGTTGTTATTGTTGTTGTTTGTATTTTAAAAGTATTTCGTTTTGTTTGTTTTGTTTTTGTGTAATTTTAATGAAAAATAATTTGTTTTATTTATAAAAAGGGTAGAACCTGTTTTTAAGTTGGTGTTTTAATTAACAATTTCAAGTAATTTATTTATTTTTAACCGACTTCAGAATAATTCTGGCAAAAGAACAGATTTTACAGAGATCTTTGTAAATTTCAATTTTCTGTCTATAAATGTTTAACAGGTTGGCCATACACATCAGATTAGAACAACTATTATAACACACTTTAATTTATAATTTAAATTTTTTATACTTCTTATTATAATAAACAAAGTAGTGGACATTCTGTCCAATTTGCAAACATTTGTCTATAACGTTTTAAAAAATAGGCTCGTATAAGTAAATTTAAAAGGGGAACACCCTTTAATCTTTAAATTCAAATTCTAAACTTGTTGTTGGTCCCTTTTAACTTTCATCATTATGTCTATAACGTTTTAAAAGTTCGGCCGCATACTATTGGGACACCCTTTAACTTCCAAATATAAATTTTATATTTGTTGTTAAGCGGTCTTAGCAATACAGACAACTGTTAAAAAGTTTGACCATATACATCAAAATAAATAAACTATTAGGGCACCCTTTAATTTATGATCTTGAATAATAATACTTGTTGCTATAACAATCATAGCAATCGACATTCTTTCCAATTTGCAAGCATTTGTCTATACGGGTCAAAAAAAACCCCTATTAGGTCAATTTATGTCACCTATGGGAACACCCTTTAATTTCTAGAATTCTGTTTGTATCAATTTTTGTTATTGGAAGCTATAGTAATACACAGCCATTTAAAATTTTAAAAAAGTGCCCTTAACGAGTCAAAATACATGTAAAACCCGTATGCTGTATGGGGACACCCTTTAATTTTTGAAATTATGAACTGTTTTTAAAACGGGACCAATCTGTAAGCATAGTCTATTAAACTACAAAAAATTTTTAAAGTCGGTTAAAAAAGGCACAAACATTGAAAAATAGCAACATGCAGACGAACTGATAACCCCCCTTTTTTTTAAGTCAGTTAAAAAGAAGAATGATATCAATTCGACTGAATGTTACTTTTTTATATTTGTGCGTCCATAACTCAGTCATTTCTGAACCGATTTTAAACATTTTTGCTTTATTTAAAAGGTGTTGATAATTTCAAAAATTAAAGGGTGTACCCATACAGCAAACGTGTTTTTTACGTGTCTTATGACTCATAAAAGGCACTGCAGTGTAATTAAAAAAAACTGCGTATCATTAGCTCTAAACAGCAAAAAGTAATACAAAAACAAATCTAAAAATTAAAGGGCGTCGCCGTAGGTGACGTATGGACAAATGCTTGCAAATTGGACCACATGTGAATTGCTATAAAAGTTACAACAACAGTAATGTTACAGCTAAATCTACAAATGAACAGCTGTTTTGGTATAAAAAAACTGTTTGAGCAGAGGTGAAAGGTGTCGTCGGCAAAATGTAAAATTAAATAATGATCGCTCAACAGAATAATTTGTAAGGAACATAAGTCTAAAATCTTTTACTTAATTGCCTGTATTAATAAACCTTAAAGACTATAACTTCCATAAAAAAATAATAATACTCGTAATAACAGTAAATAAATAAAATAAATTTTATCTCAGCCGCATTGTCGTTCAACGATAACTTATTGCAAATGTGTTACCACCGTCTATTGTCTTCCTATACTCCATGATATACGAGGGTTGCTATATATATTTCTGGCCTGGCAACACTGAGTGCTGCCAAGTGCAATCTGACATTTCCATTGGAAAGTTTGTCATTTTTAAGCATAATCGTACTCAAAACGTTTTGACGTTTTGTGTTGTCTACAGTGACTTGAAACAATTAATATAGAAAAAAATGGAATTAACTGGTGAACATTTTCGTGCCATCATTTTTCACAACTTTCGACGTGGATTATCACGACAAGAGTGCATTGATGAACTTTAATCTTTGTATGACGGTGAAGCACCATCCTATAGCACTGTGAAAAATTGGTATAATGAATTTAATCGTGACCGAAGCTCGCTCAAAGACTAATTCCGTGAAGGTCGTCCAAAAACGGCTGTTGTGCCAGAGAACGTTGATGCCGTGCGTGAACTCATAATGCAAGATCGACATGCGACATACCGAGAGATAGAGACATCCTTGGACATTTCTTCCACCAGCATACATTCGATACTGCATGAACACCTGGCCGTAAAAAAGGTTTGTTCTCGTTGGATCCCGCACAATTCGAAAGTCGCTCAAAAAAAAGCTCGTGTCGATTGGTGCAAAAATACGATTGCGGTGCTTCAAAAGACGTTTATAAGATCGTCACAGGTGACGAATCATGGATCTATGAGTATGAGCCCGAAACGAAACAACAATCGACCGTGTGGGTCTTCAAAGACAAGCAAAATCCAACGAAAGTTGTTCGTGGAAGAAGCACTTCGAAGCAAATGGTCGCCTGCTTCTTCGGCAAAACTGGTCATGTGGCGACTGTTCCGCTTGAGCAACGTAGGACGGTCACTTCTGAGTCGTACACTACAATTTGTTTACCTGAAGTCATCGGAGAAATTCGAAAAACCAACAAGAGAAGACGCATCATTGTTCACCATGAAAATGCGAGCTCTCACACATCGGCTCAAACCAGAGCGTTTTTGACCGGCCAAAACGTCGAATTAATGGGTCATCTGCCGTACAGCCCTGATTTGGCAGCTATTGACTTCTTCTTGTTTCCGCACATCAAGAAAAAAATGCGTGGTCAACGATTTTTGTCGCCAGAAGAAGCTGTTGAAGTGTTCAAAAATCATGTTTTAGAGGTGTCTCAATAGGAGTGGAAAAAGTGCTTCGACAACTGGTTTGAGCGCATGCAAAAGTATATAAATCATGCTGGAAAATACTTTGAAAAACAATAAAACCATTTTTGATTATAAATATTCGCATTTTCACTATTAGGTCAGAAATATATGGAGCAGCCCTTGTATGAAGTTATATAATAATTTTTAGGTAATCACCTTAATTTGTACCTCATTACATTATATTTATATAAAATTTCTGATATTTTTTTAATAACTTTAGAAATGTATGTGTGAGTGTGTGTAGTACTAACAAAAAAGGTAACCAACTATATTTTATTTTAAGTCCTTAACTTTTTTGTTGTTGTTTATTTTGAATATTTAAAAGCACTTCTTAAAGTTATTTGTTAATAATTGTAATAATTGTTGTTAAATAAATAAACAGAAAATATATTTAAAAAAATAACAAGCACTTGTTTAAAAAAATTTTACTTTTGTTCGTTACAATTAATTTTCAGTTTCAATTTAGATAACAAAAATTTTAGTGTTTTTGTTTAAGTGTTTTGTGTTGCGTTTTTGTCTTTTGTCTTGTACTTTACATAGCACGTTAGCCTAAGTAAATAAAAATGAAATAGAATTTAATATTAAAGGCTTAAAACTTTTTGTAAAATTTTGGTTTCGTTTTAATTTAATTTTTTTTTTTCTTTTTTAAAAAAAATTCCCATTAAAATAACAGGCCGCTCTATCAGTTTGGGTTCGAATCCAGCTTTACCGTTAAGGCCTGGTTCTACTCCAACTCCGGGTTTGCGTTATAAAAATTTAGGTAAAAGTGGTTTACGCGTAAGCAATGTTGGCCTGGGTACATGGCCAGTTTTTTCGCCGGGCGTTAGTGATGATCAAGCCGAAGCCATACTTAAGCTGGCCATTGAAAGTGGCATCAATCTTTTTGATATATCGGAGGCCCATTCGGAAACGGAAATTGGGAAAATTTTACAACGTACTGGTTGGAAGCGAACAGCTTACGTTATAACAACAAAAGTCTATTGGAGTAGCAAGTAAGTGTTAATACAAGAAAAAAAAAAAGTTTATTTAAGTTATCAATACAACTGCGATTCTGATATGAAGGCTGAATAAATTCAAAATTTCTGTACAAAAGAATAAAAACAAATTTAGGTAATGGTGAATTTCTAGGAGAATCAGTCACATAATTTTTTTATAATCTTTTGCTTGCCTGATATTTTATTATTTTCAACAAATTAAGGCCTTATAATAATGTATTCAGATTACACCATATTTTTAATACAAAACGAAGTCTATGTCGCCACTAGATTTTTCATCAAACTAGTTACATGAAATTTCTATTTGATGGCAAGAGGTGCGAAGAAGCAAGCGAGACAAACAAAATAGAATGGCTTGAATTTTGAGGGGATTTTTTAAAGTTAATGAAAAGAAAAACACACCACACAAAAAGACGCCATAAGTGGACGTTGCCATATTTGTAGTCTGTTGATCTTCGGCCACTTCATTTAATAAGAACAAGGCTTCTAAAATATTTTGTCCGCTTTTAAATTTTTCCAAAAAAATTGCAAATAAGTTCATACTTATACCGAAAAAAAATTCTGGCTTTAAACTTACCGAATTCTCTTTGCTTTTTTTTTCGAAGTGGAGGCAGAATACTGTATTTGATTTCGATCGAAATTTAAATTTATTATTGCACCCTCTTAAAATCCATTGCCTTGAATATTATTTCTTACCTGATTCAGAGTAGTGCTCAGTGGTTTAAAAACGATTTATTTTGGACAAAATTCGCTATCTCATGAACCACTTAAGATAACTTAATAAATTTCATAGAACTAAAGAATTGCACCAGTGAAGAGTTCGCCCCCTAGGATAAACTGAGCCTTCTGGGTAGGGCACCAAATTTGGGTACCTCAATTATATAATTTTTTTTAAATGTTAAAAAACGTTAATTTAAACTCAAATGTTAACATTTTTTAAATATTATTACACCTTAAAAATATTTAAAAAAAAAATGTGTTTACATATGTATCTTTTTAGTTTGGGATAAAATTTTTAATTTGTGATAATTTTGGCCGACCTTAACTAAGTATTTTTGGCATAGTGCACTTACTAAAAATTGGATTATTCCTTTAAGACATTTGTTATATTCTTAATAAAATTAAGAAAAAACAAGTTTCAAGTTTTGCTCTGATAGCGCTTTTCATTAAAAAGTTAAAAGCCTCTGAACTGAGAAAAATTTTAATTTTAAATAAATACCGTTTTTTAAGGATTTTCCCCAAAAAGGAGGTTATTGTTTTTTTTATGTAATATAAATTTAACCATTTTTAAGATAACCTACAGCAAATGCGAATAAAAGAAAAATTATGTAAAAAATTATATCCCTCCAGCTCTATCCAAACATAGCCGATTTTGAAACAAAATTAAAAAAATTATTGTAAAATTCCTAGGAGTTCAAAGCACTTACTAAAAAATGTGAACAGGCTTTTAAAACCACAATAATTGGCTACATCCTTCAAAAGGATTTGATAGTGATTTATAAATGGAGGGAATATTTTCCACGTTACGGGAATTTATATGTTATAATACAAAAAATTTATTTACATAAAAAACTTTGTGGTATTTTTAAAATTATCTCCATTAAATTAATTACCGATATTGATTATTAAGGGTCAAAGCAAGTCTCGTTACCGCTTACTTAACTCTTCAGGAAACTTCTGACAAACATTTTAAATAAACTAAAGATTTTTGTTTAAACAAAGTTTAAGCAAAAACAAAAACAAAAATAACCAACAGTAATTCTATATTTCTTTCTCCACTGTATACGGCTGACTTTTTGTCAACTTTTTGTCAACAGTTGAAAGAGGATGAAAAATAAAATATCAAAAAACACTACGATAATTTATTTCTATGCACAGGCACTTTACAAATTATAAAAGACACAGGAATGTTTTTTAAGTTATTTAATTTTTATTAAAAAAAACTTTGTGCTATTTTTGAAAAAGTTAAGAAGAGTTAGGTAAGCGGTTACGAAATAGTCATCGAGACATACTTTGACCCTCAATAATAATATCGGCATTTAATTTAATCGGGGTAATTTAAAAAATAGCACAGTTTTTTTTTTTTTTTTTTTTTTTTTTAATGAAAATTAAATTATTTAAAAAATATTCCCGTGTCTTTAATTTAAGAATTTGCAAAGTGCCTGTGCATAGATAAATGGAATTAACCCCATAAGCTTGGATGAGTTGAATGAGTATTTCTCTTCGTCTTTAGTAAATTTTTCAATATTTTACAGACACTCAAAATTAAAACAAGTTTTTATTTACACTTCTAAAACAATGCGGTTCTCTTGAAGTCGATAAAAAAACGATTTTTTTTAGTGAAATAATGCATGTTGTTCAACATTTTTCGCAAAACCGAATGGAGTACTATGCTTTAAAATTAAAAATGTGTATAAACATATTTTGTGTTTATACACAAATAGCTAACAAAATGTGTTTATAAACATTTTTAATTTTTACCTATTAAATAAGCAAAAATTATTTATTTTAAATTTTATTACACATGTATATAAACCAATCATAAAGGCAATACACCACGAAAAAAATTAAAAAAAAAATTGTAAACCAGTTTTTTCCCAAACTAAAAGAGATAACCTACACATCAAATGTAAACACATTTTTTATAGATATTTCTAAGGTCTAATTATATATAAACAATCTTAACATTTGTAATTAAAATAAACATTTTCAAAAAATTGTGTGCCTGAGATACCCCTCAACCTAGAAGGCCGATAGTTCGCAGATTTACGGCGAAAAGCCTCTGCTTGTCACCTGTGTGCCTCATGAGATACCGAATTTTGTCAAAAATAAATCGTTCTCAAAGCACTGTGTAGTGTTATGCTGCGGATCATAATGAATTCAATAGTTTCCTAAACTAACATATTTACTTTGTTTTAGGTCCGAAGAACGTGGCCTTTCACGGAAACATATTATTGAGTCCGTAAAGGCCAGTTTGCAACGTCTACAATTACAATACATTGATATTGTTATAATTCATAAAGCTGATGCCATGTGTCCAATGGAAGGTAAGTGCATGCTACTCTGGATATTTCATGTACCCGAGTTAAATTAAAACTTGTCTATCCATTGTAGAGATTGTAAGGACAATGAATTATATAATACTTCAGGGATGGGCCATGTATTGGGGTACTGCACGTTGGTCGCATGTCGAAATCATGGAAGCCTATACAAACTGCCGTCAGTTTAATTGTATTACGCCAATTGTTGAACAATCTGAGTATCATATGTTTTGTCGTGAAAAATGTGAACTGTATTTGCCGGAAATGTATAATAAAATTGGTGTAGGTTTAATGGCATGGGGTCCATTGTCAATGGCGTTGAGTGATGCTCAAAATGGAGAGAAAATCTTTTTGCCCAAGGGATCGTTTAAAACGAAAAGTCAAAGTTATTCTTGGACTGAAGATGAAGTCAATAGGAATGTAAGTGGATTTTAGTTATTAGAATTTAAATTCATGTTTGCATGTTTTGGTTTTTTTATCGTTTCTCATTTAGGCTGCCTTATCGCCCCAGGGTAGTTGGAATAAGGAACGGTTAGAAGAAGGTCGCCGTCAGTGTGATCGTTTAAAAGATTTAGCTGCTTTAGCAGAAAAGTTGGGATGTACATCTACACAATTGTCAATAGCCTGGTCTTTAAAACATGAACCCGTACAATGTTTACTTTTAGGTGCCACTTCTGCTGAACAATTGCATCAGAGTTTGCAATCATTACAGGTGAGCGAATAAATTTTAAAGTTTTTAATTATCGCTAAAATCATATTTTCTTCTTCCTCTCTGTCTTTTGTATGTTGTGATTCATGTAGCTACTGCCACGCTTATCGACCAGTGTTATGCTAGAGTTGGAAAGAATATTAGAGAATAAACCGGTGCGACCGCCGATGATATCAACACTGGCACTTCGGTGACAATCAGCCTGCCCTCAGGGGCCTCCTAGCCTTACTGGCGGTGTCGCTGGCGGCAGTGGCATTGGTCCCTGTGGGCAAGACTCACCTAAAAATGATGAAGTTGCAGCATTTTGTGGTGAGGATGGCGATGCTAAAGATGCCTCTAAACAAGGCTTTTGCGTTATTCAGTGACGAAAGGAGTCCTTAGATATTGATAATAAATTTATGAAAGCAATTAGTAGTAAAAATAGTTTAAGTAGTACCACAATGACAACAACAATAAGTAAACATGATTTACAACACCAACAGCAGCAGCAACAACAACAACAACAATTATTGCTCTTACAGCAGCAACAGCAACAGTTATTTAAATTTCAACAACAACAACAGCGTTTCTCTCAAAATACTACATACAGTTTGGACAATACAATGACAGCATCAGTGGGTTCAGTGGCAACGGCTGCCACTCATCGTTTAGATAGCATTACAACAACAACTATACCAAATACCATACAAATCGATACATTAAATAATAATTTTGAAAATGATTACAATACCACATTGACACTACATTCGCAGGCCAATAACAACAATGGCGATGTGGTGGTCGAAACACCGCCAGCAAAAATACAAAAGAAACGTTCTCTTTTAAATTTCAAATCATTTGATTTTCACATCAAATCTCTGTACAGTGGTTTACGCAACGGTTCTTCAAATCAAAATAAATCACATTCTCAATCTACAAACTTAATGGCCGTTGTGAATGGGGGCGGAGATGAGCGAGTAACTAAAAATTTTACGGCTGGCTTGAATGCCAATGGCAGTGAGTTGAATATAAATGATATTCATCAAAATATATATCAGCCCTATAATCGCATGCCTCCCTATTTAAAAATCGAATCAGTTGACAATGAAGAATCGGAAAATTTATTAATTGATTATCCACAATCGCCATACTCGTCACGTCGCAACAGTTCTAATGATGATAATCGTTCGAGTAACCAACTGATACATCTCACCGGCGATGGTGGTGACCATCATTTCCTGCAACAGCCAACACCACATCGCTACGAAATGTCGCGTTCACAAGCTAGTTCTCCTTCGCCATACTATCTGTCGCCGCATGCATTTGCATCATCTTCGCAAAATATCAGACGTTCGTCTACATCGGACATAATGTCCGGTAGTAAACGCAGTGCTTCCTCCTCAACCAGTAATAGTCGTCGGCCGAGTACTTCGGATCTTTTGCGCAAAGCACGAGGGCGTCGTGGTAGCGAGACTCGTATGGGACGCAGTATTTCGCATGGCGGTCTTCCGCGTGGTGGCGGTGGTGGTGGTGGAGCGTTTCGTGTGGGACCCGGTGTAGGTGGCCGACGTACGAGTATGGCCTTTTAAAATTTCTTTTATTGCAGAACTCACTCACTTCCTACGGTTTTCTCGCTCTCTTTCTCTCTCTCGCTCTCTCGCTGTCTCTCGCTATTTCATTCCTTTAAACTGTTAGAAAATGTGGTATCTATGTTGAAACATTTCAATTTTAAGAAAATACTTTTTTTAGTCAATATAATAACAATAATTACAACAATTTACTTATAAACTTACAAATTAAAGTGCTTATGATTCGTTTATATTTCATGTATTAACAAAAAATTTTCAAAACTTACAAAAATAATTAAGTCCAAATTATATTTAAATAAATAGAAATAAAATACCAAGCATTAATAAAAAATAATAACATAACTTTTCTTAAGCTTTAAAAGTAATAACTAAAAGAGAAATTATTATTAAAAAAAAAACAACAACAACAATTTGTAGTCTAGTAAGTTCAAATAATAATATTAAAATTTGTAATTTTAATTATATTTAATAATATTTCGTATAATACTTTTTTAGTTACATATATATTTGTCTTAAATTAGGAAAACAAATTCAGTAATCCCTTAAAAAAATTTTTTTTTTGTTTTCTCCTACAACTTAAAGCTTTCAAGACAATATTCATACATACAATATAAACCCTCTTAAACTTTATACACAATCAAAAATTTTTCATACTTTTCAAATATAAAAATTAAGGAAATAATTATTATATTTAATTAAATATTTAAACAAAGCTCAATGCATAGCTTCAAGCAATAAGCTTTTTTGTTTTTAATATTCTGTTTTTAGATTATGTTTTCATATAAATAGCACATGAGAACATCAGGCTCAATAAAGCACTGGCAAAGCTTTTTTAAGTTTTTAAATTTTAGTCAAAAAGTTTTAAAAATCAACTACAATGAACTAGGTTTATCGAATTCAGCTTAAAGCTTTGTATTTAATTTAAGATATTCGATTAAGGTTTAACTGTTCGATGCATTAATATTTGATAAAGGATCTACTAAACCTCATGTATGTTTTCAAGTAAATAATTAGTGATATAGGATAGGGTGAACGAGTTTTTCTATACAAAATTGTCATTAGCTATTTCATTGTGCTGTTTCTGTATTACAAGCGAGTGACTCGTCTAAAAAATTTATATGAAAAGCACTCAAGCTTTTCAGTGATTCCCATACAAATTTTCTAGACGAGTCGCTCGCTTGGAATACAGAAACTGCACATATGTCTAGGAACGAGAATAGAAACACTATCTAAATTTGATATTGGTGTCTCTAGGAGTAAGCTACGTTTTCACGTTAATGGTTAGTCATACAGAAGGCGGGGAAGAGTACTTTCTATACTAAAAATAATTGATTATCCTATATTCACAGAGCGACAATAGTGAGACCGCTTTAAATTAACATAATCGTCTGTTAATCTGACCGTCAAATATTTGAACAAAAAAGCATAACCACTATTTTTTCAAATGTTTATTCAAACTTTTCTGACATGTTTTATTACGAATTATCATCTATAATATGATAAATGTGATATCTCACCTTTTATACTGAGTAGGATCTTGTACAGGGTGTCAATACTACTTTGTTTGTTTCCATTGTAATCCTTGCTGTATTCGATGTGGCACCGTCTTGCTGATACCAACTCCAAAGCATGCTGTTGTGGTGTTAAAAAGTTTTCAATCATATAACGATATCGCTACCCACTCACAGTTATCGTTACGCCATTTTCATTTTCAAGGAAGCAAGGTCCATTGATTCCTCCTGGCCAAATTCCACAACAGCCTGCCACTTTTAATGGATGAAAAAGTGACTGGTGCATAATTTGAGGGTTTTCCATTGCCCAGAAGCGACTATTTTGTTTATTCACAAGTCCACGTCAGTTTATCGAATATTTTTTCATAATAAATTTGCCACGTGTCTGCTTCACTACTGCCAAAAATGAACTGTCAGGACTAATGTTTACCAAAATGGCGGCAAAAAAATACAATCATCGGGAAACCCAGTATTTCTTAATAAATATTTGTGAAGGACAAATATTTTTTTCCTAGTCCCCGTCCAGACATGCAATTTTTGTTCTTGCAATTTCTTTAAATTCTCTTTCAAAATTGCCCTCGCGTTAACACATTCAAATTTTGTTTCTGCAATGTCGGTCTCTATTGCTTAGACGAATAATAAAACAAAAGAGAATTGCAAGTACATAAAATTGTGTACCAGTTTCTACTAGTCTTTCCTCTCTCAAAAGCAAACTCAAGAATTGCGCAACAAAAGTTGCAAAGTCTGGACGAGGACTAAGGAATCTTTCAAATTATTTAATTGAAAAAAAATTAAGTAATGTAATAGTCCAAAGTCGACATGTTGCAAAAGTGACATTGCAAACGTTTGAAAAAGTAAGAAGAAGTTGTTCTTTCAAAACACTAAAGCAGTCTAAAATTAAACCGAAGTTAAAAAACTTTTAATATTATTGTGGTCGAATGTCATTCAATAGGGAATTCCGCATTGATTGGACCCCCAGTGCGATTTCAAGGTAATAGATGCAATATATACTTCATGGGCCCTTTCAGGATGAGGAGAAGGATTTGACTCTCAGCTTGATTTGTTTATAAACCGATGAGTTTTCTCATGTTCCTTAGAAATTTCACAGGACCCAAGAGAGGCAGTTTTGCATAAACCGGCAGCCTACCCAACCCAATCTTTATACTATTACAATGATAACAAATTTTTAAATTTTAAGCTTTTGTCTTACATACATTTGAGGTTAGAAAAGAGCGTTAGATTTTTTTATGCAAAAAAAATAACTGCAAATTATAAATCGAAAAATAATTTACTAACTTTTTCTGATAGTTAAAACCAATTTAAATTAAATTATTAACATTACTATTTTAGGGAAAATTTTTTTGTAACATTTATGTAGACTTTGAAGTTAAAGATGCTCTAGAAAAAGTTTCCTTGATTTGTATGTGAAATTTTGCCCATAAATTTAAAAAACACATTATAGATAGACAAAAAATAATTTTTGAATACACCAGCAAGAACACAAAATTGAAATCACATTTAGAAAGTAGTTTATTTAAAATTAACAAAATAAATTAATTAAACCAAAAGAGTGCTATGCTTTATAAAAACGAAAACGAAAAAAGAAATAGTAAATAATTTTAAATTTATTTAATAGAACTTAAAATGCCTTGTTTTAAATAAAAATAATATAAAAATGAAAAACAAATACAACAAGTAATTAAAAGGTAGCTTAATTTAAATTTATAAAATAATTAAAATAATTAACGATTTAATAGAAATCAGTAAATAGAATACATACTGGACATTTTAATTATTGTAGCAATAATATAAAACCAACATAAAAAGGATTATTAAAAATAACACCATTTTTAATAAAAACAAATAAATAAAATTTCTCACATGCCGACTGTGATTTCTTGTAAAATATTGAAAAAATATTTAATAAAATTAACAAAAACAATTTAATAATAAAAACAACATTTTTATTCAAACATCATAAATAAATTAGTAACAATAAAAAAATCATTAGCCATATATACAGTAAATTTGTTAGTAAATTAATAATAAATATTTACATATAATAACTTATTAATTATTAATTAAATTAAATAAAAATCAAATTGCTGCAAACAAAAAATCAACAACAAAATCCTTTTATTTAAACTTAATCTACATAAAAATAGTAGTTAATAATTTTAAACGAAAAAATATAATTATTATTTAATAATGAAAATTTATTATATTTAATCATCTTAATTGTTGTAGGTATATTTAATCATATTTATTGTAATTGTATTTGAAATTATTTATTTTATGGTAATTTTTTAATCCATTTTTTTTAACATGAACATAAATTCTACAACTCTGGTAATTTAAATGCCAATAAAAGAAGGGGACATAACCCTGTACTTAATGTCGACGTCGTTGACGGCGTCAAATGTCAAAAAAAAAGTTGAATCGTATGAAATTGTATGAGAGCAGTTAATCTCAACGCGTTGCAACGCCGTAAAAGTTCAATATGTTTCAACTTTTTCGGCCGTCAACGATGTCGACATTAACTCCAGGGTAAAACATTCAATTACCAGAGAGCGCAAAAATTTTAATTCTTAATGCTGTAAATCGTGGCATATTTATTAAATAAATGTACCTTGCTGGAAACTCAACTGGGGTTAATAACGAATTCGCCGCCAAAAACTGTAAAATTTGTCGAATGCTGATCAATAATGACGAAAAACGCAGCTTTTATAATTTTTCAAGTGTGCTGATAGGGTGACCATATCAGAGAAAAAAAAATTAAAAACTAAAACAATAAAAAAAAACAAATAACGATATTTATATTTACTTACTTAAAATTAAAAAAGATCAATTTTTTTAATTCAACTTTGTGTCTTTAATGTTAACTTATTAAATTTTAAAAAGCAAACTGTATAGAAACTGTCATTACTTTTCATAAATAAAATATAAAACAAACAAATTTGCAGCCAACTTCACTTCCTAACGCACTGTCAAAATAGCATTTTCCAATTGGTAAGGGATTACGCTGCGCTATTACGATTTGCTTTATACATTTTGTATGTACATGAGATTTTTTGGCAGATAGATAACGCTTTATGCGCTAAGACTGAATTCATACAAGGAAATTTTAGAGTGAATTTACACATGCAAAGTTTACTTTGACAAAGTCTTGTTAATTTTCTTCTAAACTTTGTTTGGTGTTCAGACACAGAAAGTTTTCTTTTACAAATTTTTGTTTTCTTCTCTTTGATCGATCCTTATTTTTGGATGTTTTGTATGTGGTGCTTATATGTATATGTAAATATATACAACTGTGTATAAGCAACGAAAGAAAGCCAAAGCAACTTTGTGAGTACTTCAAAGTCTGTACTGCTCATCATGCTTTCTCCCTCTCTCTCACATAAAATCAAAACTTTGCAAAGTAAAATTTCCCTGTGTGATAGGGGTATAATTTCAGTTAAACTGATAAAGGTCAGGATTCACTATCATACTCAGTCGTACGATCGTCATGTGTGCTCAAAAAGTATAATAGTGTAGATTAAAAGTGTATGGGTGTGACAGAATTTTTGAAAGATCTGTACGATTTGATTATCCTTTAAAATAGTTCATAAAATATTTTTCTCTATGCAATCAGGGTTGATTTTCTTAAGATGATGAGGAGAATAAACAACAAAATATTAAAACCATATGGATCGTACGATTGTGTATGATAGTGAATCCTGGCCTTAAGCCAGGGGGCAAATTGCTGCATTAAATACGGATCGAAATTTCAATAGAATTTAAATGTAATTTTCGATCGATAACGAATGCCGTAATTTGCCCACTGGTACTCTGTTCGAATTTGTGAAAATTGTTAAGCAACATTGAATATTCCATGTGAAAAATTTGATATCTGATTTAGAAGAATTTTACAGTTTATTGTTTTCACGTGTACTACAAAAGACATATGATCAGTTGTTGTTTGAAATATTCCGCATGAAATAATGCCTATTTGCTTTATTTCACAGCTTTGATATAATGTTGCCAGAAACATTTCATATGTTTTTTCACAGTAAAAACAGAGTACTACTTCTGCAACATTTTTTCATGACTTTTTCATACAAATTTTTTATGTACATATGTAGTTTGACAGCATTCCTCATGAAAAACTGAACAGAGTACCAGGATATAGACACAAATCTATTGCACAGTTCAAGGTGTGTGGCGAATTTGAACCAACGTCATGATTATGTGCATTTCTATATACAGAAATATGTTTTATTTTTGGCGACAAATATTCGCGACCAAATATTCGTCATTAGTCCCAGTTGTGTTTCTAGGATAATATTCAAAATATGACAGTAATCTAATCTTTTGATTCACAGTTAATTTATACTTTTGTTATTCATTTTATACATATCTAAAAATTGAATTTTGCTTAACTTTTCCAAATTGATTCTTTAATCTTTTTGCATTTTTTATATTTTTTAATTTAATATAGCAAGATGTTTAAAAATATGTTTGTCTGTGTTTTGATTTCATTGTGAATTATTATAATTTTTATATCAGATTATTATAAAAAAAAACAGCCTCCCACAACATTTTCAAATCCGACAATATTTTTCTTAATCACTTTCTTTCGTGTTGGAAAAACAACTAATGTTTTTAATATTATTTTTCACAAATTTATTTTTTTTATGGGTTATAAAACTGAGTTGGTTGGTTGTATCAGGGATGGTAAAGTTAGTATGGTAGCATTGCATTTACTTTTTTAATACAATTTACAAGTTTTTGACGTTTTTTTATACTATTTCTATTGCAAGTTTATTTTACCTAACTTCTAAAACCTAAAGGTACTTAATTGTTTACTCTGCTCATTACTACAAAAAAAATATCTACCTTAAACAGATAAAATTTAGAAACTTAATTTCAGATAAGGTTAACAGGTTTCTTAAAAGTATGAAGATCAACCCGGTCTTTGGTTAAATTTTCTTTAGAAAAGAAGGAACAAGCTATAGAGAGCGGTATGGTAGAACTTCACTTGGATCGTGAATGATGATTAAACACAATATACAAACACTGGGGTCTTAAAACCACTTACGACTTCTGATTAGGAGCTTCAACTGGTCGTTACACTTTAGGAGTTACAAATATTCAATAGCACTTTAATTTGATTAGAAATATTTCTTTAGGTCAGAAAATTGTTTTGTGCATTCTAAGGCGAATTCATAACAAGTATTTTTAATTATGCCAGTTGTTAAGTGTGTTTTAGTCTCGAAACGTCAAAAATATTTAAACAGGTGTTTCAAATTAATGTAATAATTAATTTTACAACTTACCCTGGAGTTAATGTCGACGTCGTTGACGGCGTCAAATGTCAAAAAAAAAGTTGAATCGTATGAAATTGTATGAGAGCAGTTAATCTCAACGCGTTGCAACGCCGTAAAAGTTCAATCTGTTTCAACTTTTTCGGCGTTGAAATGCCGTCAACGATGTCGACATTAACTCCAGGGCTAAAACTAATTTTGTTATTCAGCCAGCTTTTTTGGCACAGTCATTTCAGCAAAAAACATTGAAATCGTCTTTCATGTATCTTTTTAAAAATGACTTGGTGCAGTCACAGCACAGAGCCGATGATTCAAATAACATAAAAAATTAAGCAATTTAAAAAATTTTCAAGTGGATTTCCAAAAGATTTTCAAGAATAATATTTAGGACTGTATTTCCAACCATCTATACAAGACTTCAAGTATAAGTAAAAATTAACTGCCGATTTCTCTAAAGACCATGGCTGCTTATTCTACACAATCGTACGATTCATTCATATCCAAATCTAATGGAATTCTGTCCTACAAAGGAAAATCGCATGAATATGTGTTTAGTGGTAATCCTGTTCCATACGAAAAATTTTACTCAAAATGAAACAATGATCATATAGAAACGATTATTTTATGAAATTGTTTATTACGGCCGGGATTTACTATCATTCACAATCAAACAATTTAAACACAGAAAAATGTAACAGAATTCTTTTCTACTTTAAAATTCTATTGGATTTTTTCATCTTAAGAAATCAACTCTCTGATCGCATGGAGAAAAATGATTATTTCAAAAGATTGAAAAGTCTGTCGCACCCAAAAATTGCATGTGTGCTCAAAAAGTGTGTGTGTGTGACAGACTTTTTGACAGATCTGTACGATTTTATTACCCTTTAAAATAATTCATAAAATATTTTTCTCTATGCAATCAGGGTTGATTTTTTTAAGATGTTGAGGAGAAAAAACAACAAAATATTAAAACCATATGATCGTACGACTGAGTATGATAGTGAATCCTGGCCTTTAAAAGATAAGAAAATCGGACAGACCTATAATAATTTGAAAATAGTTTATTTTTCTTTTTTAATTTTTACTTACTATCAAGATAAAATGTTTTGCAAATAAAAAGATAGGCCTGTCTGGGGAGGGCTAAGGACAGAATTTGATTTAATCTACTGTCGATCTTCACTTACTTGATGTAGACTTTACATTTAATTGAGATGGGCCGTCAATTTCAGCCATTTTAGTTGTTATATTTTTCGTTAAAAAATTCAATAATAATTTTTTCTAGTTTAGTTTCAATTTTACGAAGCCGCTTGGCAACCGTTAAAGACTTTAAAGAGACTGATGCTGTCAAGCTTATAATATACTTATTATCCATGAATCAAGAAAACAAGATTGCGCATTGCGCAGCTCCGTCCGCTAGTTTGTTGTCTAGCGTTCTCTCTTTTGTGTGACGTAGAAATAGAATATTTGTATGGAAAGTGTAACGGAATTAAAGTAAGAGAGCCAAAAGCCTCTTATATTTTTACAACAAACACTCATTATAATTCTATTTTAACGTAGATGCGCAGTAGAAAAATTTTTTGAACGGCTGAGTGCTCAATCTTGTTTTCTTGATTCATGCTTATTATCTACTTTTTTTATATGTATGAACCATTACAAATTCTGTTTATATAAAAATGTTTCAAATATTAAATATCTAAAAATTGTTTACCACTCTCAAAATAATTCTTTCATTTCCTAAAATCCTTTCAACAATATAATGTAACAAACGGTGGTAATTAATGTCAATTTACAAAATTTTTCTTAATAAAAATATGTACAGTTATTATACATTTAAATTCACAATAAAAAATAATAATTCACAATAAACAAATTTAACAATTAAAACTGGGCTTTGGGCTTAGAATTTTTGAAATACAGAAAAAATATTCTAAACAATTAAACTTTTTCATACAGTACGATATACAACATACTTACAAAAAGCAATATTAAATAAAATCATATTAAAGAATTGTTAAAGACAACTTGAAAAGCAAAAAAACTTACACGTAAAATACAAAAATATTAAAACAATAACAACATAAATTTAGTTGCTTTCTACTAAAATGCCAGAGTACATATAAACAATTCTTATAAAACTTGAATTAAAATAAAATAACAACGTAAACAGTTTTAAATAAAACAACAAATCAAATAAATACAACTTTAACAAAAATTATAAAAAAAAAACTACAACAAATAAATAAATAATTTCACTTAATAAATAATTTGAAAGTTTTTTTTATTACAAAGAAAGGTAAAGTATGCAATTTAAATTTTTATCTGTGTAGCAAGTCTAAAGGTAAAAAAATTTGTTTATAACTAGCCCTGCGACTTATTCCAATTTTCAGATATAACTTTCTACCCGTTATTATAAATAATATATAGTCAGTAAAAGCTAAGGTTTTGAAGAACATTGCTTTAAACATCAGTCTAAAAGATTTCGCAAAGCTTAAGCTTATCAATCCCTATCGTTATATTTTTGATTATAACATAGACAATTTACAATCGATAACTACCTTTTAGATAGATTTATAAATTGACGAAGGTTGTGGCGAACCAGAAACTAATTTTCATTTATTATAAATATACTTCAAATAAAGTACATAATAAAAATTAAATAAAATATAGAAACAAAATTTATTATTAATTTAAAATTAGTTTTCTACGAAATTGGTTCCTAACTTTAAAGGCTGGTTCACCGGCAAAAATTTTGTTCCGAAACATTTTTTTTATATGTAGTTTCTCCCTCTCTCAAAAAATAAAATGTCAACCTACATATAAAAAAAATGTTTCGGAACAAAATTTTTGCCGGTGAACCAGTCTTAAAAACCATTTATAGTTATTAGAGTAATAGAAGAAAAAGTTTCATAAATTATTTCGGTGTTGTGCATTGCAATTATTTTACTTATCGATTATTTTTTTAGCTTCAAATAGTAAATGCGGATATAAAAGCGAATTTAAATAATTTTCCCTAAAAACATCGTATAAAACTACACATATAAAAAAAAACTTTTAATCTATTACAATTTCCAAATTAATATTTATATATGGCAATGCTATATAATAAAGACATTTATTTTTATATGTGTTGGCAATCCAGTGCATTGTTTATATAGTTGTTATTGCTTTCTTGTATCTTCTTGTTTAGTCATAAACATTTCTGCCTTACAAAAAAAAGAAATTTAAAGTTAAGAAGTTGCCGCAAAGTAAAAATAAGAATCAAGCAGGCAGCAAGTAAGCAAAACCAGTATAAATTACTCAATTTATGTTTAAAGCTTAATTTATTTTAATCTATTCTCTTCGCAAAAATCTTAAAATTTTGCATACACACATTAACGGTTTGCTGAAAGTGCGGTTGACTAGGAAACAAGGTGAATAGGAAATTCCTACAAGATACAAGAGAAAAAAAATATATGTTTGTATGCATGTACATATCGGTACTGTAAACAAATTACCAGCATTTAAGTAGAAAGCAGCAGCAGTAGCTGCGGTTAAGAGCAGAACATTTAATGCAAAGAAATCTGAAATTAAAACGCAGTTCAGAGAATCGAAAAATATTCTAAATTTCATTTCAGGCAAAAAAGGTATACCAAACAACAACAACTAAATAAAAGTGGCAGCGCCCCATTCACAGTGAGCGTTAGGTAATTTGTGTGTGTGTAGGGTTTTGGAATTTGTTGCTGTAAATGTGATATCTTCTTTTACTTTTTGTTTATGATGTTGTTTTTGTGGCGTTAACTGTTCATTTGAAGTCGCTCATTTGAATTCCTTTGCAGTGTTTTGCAAAATTTGTCTCTTTAGCTCATTTTGTATGTGGACTTTAGTGGTGGACAAGTTAAACGCACATTTTTTTGTATGTTAAATTTCCTAATAATCGTATCAATTTTATATATTTTTTAGACGCTTACATTCCGAAAGAAGGGAGAATACCTATTTTGCTGTTTATAATGGATTCCAAAATGAAACTTAGACGTTTTTGCTACTTAGGATCTTTTGAACCGGTCTACATACATCTGCGTGGTTCGCTTAAGGTCTCTACCTATTGGCCCATTGTAGAGAAGCTTGTTGCTGAAGTGAATGTGAATGATTTCTTGACATTGATGCGTGATGTTTTAAACGAGGTTTGCGTAGTACGCCGTGATGAGGTGAGTTTGAAGTTATGCACATGGTTTGATAAAGTTAAACATAAAAAATAATATTTCTCCGCTCTAAACTAAACAGGCCCTTTTCGTTTATGCTGCTTACTTGGCCTCATCCGTCGACGCACAATCAAAGACGGCAATGCGCCATGCATTTCGAGTATTAATACGTACCGACGATGACTTATTCCTCTTTTGTAAATATGCCTCTCTAATCGCCAAAGAACAAAACCGTAAAGGCTTCTCACGAACAGTTCGCAAGGCAATAACATCCTGGTATGAAACGCAAACACCTGATGATCTACGCACAATGTGGCTGGCCCACCGTGGCTTACATGGTTTTACTCACAAGGCCTTAATTAAGTTGTGTCACATTACGGACAAAACTATTGGATCAGCCGAAGTGACTACTCCCTTCTTCAAGACCTGTACAGAACTAATGAAAGAGGCAGAAACTCAAGCTGAGGAAAACAAGATCAAAAGTACAGAAGAAACTAAAAAAATAATAGCTAGTAATGAAGTTGTAGCCACCGATTCCAGTGCTAAGGAAGGACAGCTTGATAAGGACAAAACGACAGAACAATTACTGAGAAGTGTTGTAAAGTCAAACTCAACAGCGGCGCCAACACCAACCTCTGTGGTTGCGGCCATTTCAAAATTGCGTACCACCAAAAAGAAACATGATGCTATTAAAATTATACGCAAATTTAAGCTGCCCTACACACAAGTTCCTGGTCATTTGTTGCGTTATCCCGTTATAATGGAGGCCGTTTTGCCCACCATGCCTTATTTGCAAATTTTGAAATGTTGGCGTAAAATGGCCCGTTTCAATCATTTCGAAAGTAATCAAAAAACTTTAAAAATCTGCCGTAAAATGTTGGAAAATACAGAGTTTGCCAAAAAGTCACGTATACATCCGATACATTTACTAATGAGTCTGCATGAAATTGGTATTGGTGACTTGGGAAAACTACCAGAAAAGAGAGCTAAAGCTTTGAACTTGGAATATTTGAATAAACTTTACAAGGAGTCATTCCATTGGCCTGCAGATTCTGGCAATTTACGTATGCACATCACCTTGAACTTGCAAACCAACTACAAGAAGAGTAAGTGAAATCTTATTGTAATTGTATTGAGAAAGCTATTTTCTATTCTATTTTTGTTTATTTATTTCTTTAAGAATTGTTGAAAAATCATAAGAAACTAACTTATTACGATGCCTGTCTTGCTTTATCCTTTGGCTATTGTAAACGAGAGGCTCATGTAGATGTTTTCCATTGGTATGAAGAAAAAATGAAACTTAAAAAGATTCCTTTCCAGAAAAACTATACCACTCAATTGGCTTTTACTTCATATGATGCGGTAGAGGTCAGTTTGTGATTTAAATAGAAAATCTTTACATTAATCCTCTACCC
Organism: Gymnosoma rotundatum; assembly: GCA_916610165.2. Taxonomy (NCBI): domain Eukaryota; kingdom Metazoa; phylum Arthropoda; class Insecta; order Diptera; family Tachinidae; genus Gymnosoma; species Gymnosoma rotundatum. The sequence continues at coordinate 118,569,890 of OU744340.1, forward strand.
TTTTGGAAATCTGTTTAACTGTTTTTTTTTCTTCTTTTTACTTTTAGAATCCAAAAAACAATCAACGTTTAGTCACTCCTATTTTGAACGCTTTATCAAACGATCAAATTTACGATCTTTTCTTGTGTATTGTTCCAACGGCTGGTCGTGGTAATCCCAAGCAAAATTCCGATTTTCTTTGCAGTTTCTTGGACAAATATCGCGAAACTAAAAATCCTAACGCAAGGTAAGTTGTGAGTGAATACATTTTTTTATTTTTCTTCAAGATTAGAATTGTTTATTCTAAAGAATTTAGGGTTTCTGCTAGGAAACATATAAATTAAAATTAATGAAAATAAGAAATTTAAGTTCGGTTTCTTCTATATTCTGAGCGTGATATTTATCGAAAAAAGTTTGATACAAATTTTCTGAACTAATAATTTGTTGGGTAAAAGCCGAAGTTCCGACGTTCGGTGAATGAATTTGGTAGACGGGATAAATACGAAAAATTTATTGATAAAACGAATTTTTGTAAGTTATTAAAAAATACTATTAATTCAACTGCGCGGCAAAAAAAAAAAAAAAAATCCCGTACAGACTTTTAAAGGGACTTGGTAAAATATAAAGCTTTCACATTAGTATAATTCACCAAAATTTGAGAACAGCTTGTCCGATTTGGGTTTTAGAAATTTTTAAACAAATTTAATAAATGTGCATAACTTGAGGTAACTTAATCCTGTAAAATCAGCTGGTTTACTTATCCAATTAGTGTTATCAGTTCTGCAGTTATGGTAAAATATGTTAATGAAACTACTTAATTATTTGCCACGCCGTTTAAAAATCTGAACGTGATAGAAAAAACTAAAAGTAGATTTTTATTAAGCACCTTAAACCCTAGATATTATTATAAATAAAAATTGCATTTCGTACCAAACCGAAGGTTGGTACAAAGCAAAAACAAATGTACAAGACGAGTTACAGACAAAACAGCGAAGAAATGCTTTGGGTTGTGTGTGGACTTCGTCTAACCAAATTAATATTGATTAAATTAGTTGGTTATATAGATGATGTTTACAATGTGCACAACCTAAGGTAGATGGATGCAAAGAATGCACAGTTCAACTCCTGATTTAAAAAAAAAAAAATAATAAATTAATGACAATTTTTCTTCAGAATGGATTTGTTAATTTTGATAATTTTTGCATGTGTGCTTTGCTTTTTTTCGTTCTCGCTCGCAACTATATCTGAATGTTGAAAGTTTTTTTATATCTGTGCCTACAAGCAAAAACAACCTATGTCGTTTTCGGACAGTTTTGAACTGCATTTTTAAATATTAATCTTGTTGCATGAAATCAGGGTATATTAACTTTAGCTGCTTAGATTTTAAGACAAAGAATATTAAATTTTTATTTTACGACGATGAAATTTTGAGAGCACTACGCATTCGAATGTTAAAAGTACAATACACCTAATTCTGTTTTTTTCCAAATTTAATTTATACGAAAAAATGTTCATATCACAAATTTAAGGGAATTCCCTTTTTGTAGACACAAGCAAATTTACTGCTTTATAAGCTTTTTACACTTGCATACATCTATAAGGAATGCGTGGAAGATGTTGAAAATAAAAAAGTTGCTTGATACCAAAAAAAGTCTATAATAATTGATTAATTAATTAAAGGCCCAACTATAATGTGCATAAACTAGCTTATGCCAACTTATAAAACTGTGCAAATACATTAAATTATATGTGGTAAACTATAATGTGAATAAGATAACTTTTCGTCAAGTTTCGTTAAATTTCATTTCTTTATGCAAGGTACGAAACTGATCGCACTTTCCGTACGCAAACAGCTGATTGTGCTTTGGTTTATACACTAATAAAGAAATTTTCTAATTAAGACCTAAATTGTTACATTTTTTAGTTTTTAATTCAATAAAAAATGTAGAAAAAACAAAATTTTTCTTTATGGCGAATTTATTACAATTATAATATATTTAAATTAAATTTGTATTTATACACACATATGTATACGATTAAGCGATGAACATCGTTGCATTTTTTAGTACGGTTGGCCACAAAAATAAAACAGAAAATAATTTGTAATATTTTCTTTTTACATTTTCTTAGAACATAAACCAAAATATTAATATAGTTTTTTATTTGACCTTTTTAATTATTTATTTTTTAATTTATTATTCAAGCACAAGGTCTTTTATTTTTAACTTTTTATTTTTTCAATATTTCGCTACTCCCTTGTGTAGCATCATCAGGACAAAGAAATATTTATTTAAATACAAAAAAGTAACAACAAAAAAGTTATAAAAATTTTTTCAAACTAACATAAAACAAAAAACATCAAATTATTTTGTCATATAAAAAATTTTTGTTACAAAAAATAAAGTACAATATTATTTCTTATTTATCAAGTGTCTGTAAATTTGAGCTACATTATCTGTGTCTGCCTTAAAATTAATTCTGTGTGCTATTGGTGTATTAATTATATGTAACATTTCTCATATATATAACGCCATTTAGAATTGTTTTCTGTGTTTATTACTGAAACATTTTCAAAATTACGAGAGTGCTTTAATCTAGCTCAATGAGATGATAATGCAGTTTTTTGTGAATTAATATTTCTATATCTTTGAACAGATTTATGACCAGCAATTTTAGTTTTTAGTTTATTTTTTGTTGTTCCTATATATACTTTGTTGCAAATCTCGTTGTCTTTTCTGCTACAAGGAATTTTATAGACTAAATTTGATAATTCTAGATTCGGTATTTTATCTTTAGTTTTACTAAATAGTCTTTTTAATGTATAGTGTGTTTTGTATGCCATTCTATACTTATTGCAGTCAAAAATTTTTGATTTCTCTAACCGTTCTGATATTTCAGAGCGAAATATTGAAAAAATAAAAGACCTTGTGCTTGAATAATAAATTAAAAAATAAATAAACCAAAATATGTAAATGTGTTTGTGAATATTATTAAATATATAAAATATTTTCTTTAAAGCCTTTTAGTTTTAAAATTTTGTTGATTTATATAGAAGTTATTTTTGGCAAAAGTACGAAAAAACATAAATGTGCAACTGTGGCAAATAAGTTACTAAATTTATATATGTACATTGTAGCCACATAAATTTCTTTGATAAGTTACCTAAGCATTTGACAGGCTTTTCGTTGAATTTTTGACATAAGCTAAAGCTAGCTTATGCACATTATAGTTGGGCCTTTAATTATTGCTATTAAAGACCAAGAGCAAATAATATTGCATTATGCAGAATTAGCTAAAGTTATGCTGGAGGACGAAAAAATTGATATACCATAAATTGGGAATCCTCGCCGAAGCCTTTATTTTAAAATAATTTAATTAAGAGGAACAAACCTCATCCATCTTACTCATTGTATCTTTTGACAAGTGTTTAGTTTTTTTCAATTTTTAAGTCAATTTTCTAGTGATGACACTAAAATTTTCGAAAGATGTTGAATGGAACAAAATGAGATAGGAACATCTTGTAAAGATGTTGAGAGATGTTGATTTTTAGCCCTATATATTTCTTATGGGGAAGATGTAACATCTTGGCAAATTGATGAAAGATGTGAGCAAGTGTATAAAAGCTATTAGATCAGTTGTTACACAGAGCCTACAACTGCGATTAACTCGGATATAAGATGAGAGAAAACGTCGGCAGAACACGTATTTCTCTTAAACCTGCTTGCAACTAATTTTAAATATGTATTCTTTTATATTTATGTTTTAGTTTATTATTATTTAGTTTAAAAACTAATTATTTTCTTTTTAGGAAATTGTTTTATATAAAATTATACTCTTGAGGCAGCTATTTTTAATAATTTGTGCAACAGATTTGTAATGGCGGCATTTTGTTTACAAATAAGTTGTTGTTTTTTTCTGATATCTGAAAGTTCATCTCATAAGATTGTTACTATGAGATATCTCATAACAACGCTCTTATAAGAATTCTTATAAGATTGATATAACACTAATTTTAAGTCTACACGTAATAAAATTCTCTCAGCGCTGAAATTTGACGTTCTCATCTCAGATCTCTAATGTGTACCCTATGTTAACAGCACAAATTTAGGGGAATTCCCTTTTTGTATATAGAAGCAATTTTAAGGTCGAGCCTAGAGTTGCAAAGCTATCGACAGTAGTTTCCATAGTTTGCTTAAAAACTATCGATAAAATTATAGATAAAATTAGCATTACATTTTTTCGCACTGGCAACGCTGTTTGCGTCTGTCACAGGTATACAAATGTATACAAATGTTTACATTATTTTTTAATTTTTGCCTTAAGAATGTGAACTAAACCCCCATTTTTCACACGAGTAATTTCTTTTTTTACACGGCTCTTTCACACGTTTTTTCTGGAACCAATCTACCGTGTAAAAACAGAATTGGGTGTATTAGCAACAAGTCTGTTTTTTTCGTAACTCGAATTTAGCTGTTATTGCTTATTATTTTGAAATCCTTCATTATTTTTAGAAAAACACTGATTAATAATTTTTTTTTACTACGTTTAGATTCGTTATACTCAATTTATTAAAATACAAACGTTCCATGTCATATTCTGAAACACGTTCTGAAAATATTTTGGAGATATGCGGCTTAGATGAACATACTACCGATATTATTCATAATTTTGCTACACGTCGTTTTGACTAAATAAAGTGTGACAGCCATAATTAAAAACAAAAACGAAATAAACGAAGCTATAAACAAATCAAATAATAATTTAATAAAAACTAAATAAAGCTAACACACACTTTTTCATATAAAATTGAATTGGTATGTAAAAACCATTTAAAATAAATTATATAATATTATATAATTAGAAATCATATGTATTTACCTCTAAAACTAAAATATGTTTTTATAAAACAAATACGTATCTTAAAAAAAATGTAGAATTGAAAACATAAAAAGTAAACAATTATTTCTATTAAGTTTTATTTATTGTTATCCAGATGAGAAGTATTAATATCGTCACAATTAGTTCTAAAACGCATACAAAAATGGAGCTGATATTCATGTGAAATATTCAGTTGTGGAAATAGTTCTAGCAACTTTATTATTATTACTCTTTAATAAGATTTTTTTTCTCAAATTCCAAGTTATTGCTAGACGACAGTCTTTACTTTAAATACAAATGAGATGCAAATCTAGTTTTCGGAATTTTTTATTTTTTTAATGTGGCCAGCCAGCCAACCTAAATTTAACGAACGTTGCACATTTTTTGTTTAATGATACTATCAATCATGAGATAATATTGCTTAAAACTCCTTTCTACATTTAATCTAAAAAAAGAAATAGCAAAGATTGTAGAGAGTCCATTCTAAATGCAGAATAAGCTGAAGAAATATTTTTGCCAGAACAAATGCGAAAAGCTCTTCATCATTTGCGTTATTGGAAGAAGTTCCAAACTTTTTATTCTGGATATAAAAAAATCTCTATTGCTTTTTATAGTTTTTTTTTAACTGATTTGAATTTATTATTATTTAATTTTAAATATATTGTTCTGTTCACTTTTATAAACAATGCGTTAAAGCTTTTTATTTTTTTTTTCTTTGTTTAATTTAAAAAAATGCTTAAATGTTATTTTAAATATCAACCGTATGGATGCTAAAAAATATATTTAGACTACATTGCCTTAAAATACATACATACTGTACTGAAAGTATTTTAAAAATTAAAAAAATAAAGTTTATGGTCTCCCATATCAAAATTTAAATATCTATAGTATTTTGTTTTTGTATCACTAACAATAAACAGATCTTACAAAATAATATAAGAAAACAGAAAAAAAGAACTTTATATCAAATACAAAAGTTTTTGTTGTATTAACAAATTATATTATATTATTTAAACAAAAGCAGAAACAACGTAAATCTTCCACACACAATATATTGGACTTGGAAAAAAACTTAAAAAAAAATTATTTCATTAAACATAATGAGCAAACATTTTTGATAGAAATATATATATTTTTACAAAATTTCTTAAATTAATATATTAAAAAAAATCTTAATTAAGTTAAAATTTAAGTAAATTACATGGTATTAAACAAAATTTAAATTCGAAAATACTTGAAAGAAATAACAAACCATAAAACAAACAATTTGCAGAACGAGAATATACATAAATAAATTTTTAATAGTTAAAATAACAGATAAATTCTAGAAACAAAAATAACTGCCTGAAAATAAATTACTTAACTTCTCAAAAAGAAATATATATTATATTTGAAATCTTGTAATTTGGAAAAGCAATAAATGAAAAATCTGATATTTTTAAAACTACTACAAACACATAATAAAAAAACAGTTAAATAAATATATTTTAGAAATAATTATTTAAAAAAAAATCTTAAAAAGAATTTTTATGACTGGCCTTTAAATCAATAACTTAAAAATTAATTTAAATTTACAAAAACCTTTTAAGCGAAACAATAATTCATGATTAACGTTTAACAAAACAAATGAGATTTCTTTGGTTTTTTTTTATTTGAAACTGAAAATTAAAAATATTAGTAAAATATAAAAGAAGAGGAATTTGTGAATCGTGCAAACTGGGAAATTAGAAAATTGAAAATATTCAAGGTATGAAAGTTGCCAAGTTCTTACTTTGAATTTAATAATAGTTTAAAATATTTTTGCAAAATAAAAAATATTTTTTTACGAATGAAAACCGGATCTTAAATGTTTAACGCTAAATTTATTATCCAAAAACTTACCTTTTACCTTCTGATCTTCTGTTTTTTTTAGGTTTTTTACTTCCTAACATGTCATAAATTTAAAGTTTGAAATATTATTTTTTATCAATCAAAATATTTTATTAAAATTGAAAGTTTTAGTTTAAAAAATAGTTTACAAGTTTAACCTTCTTTCTATTAATGAAAAGGTGCTTTAAAGTAGTTTAAATTTTTTTTTTGCCAAAAGAATATTAAATTGTATATCTAAAATTTTAATTAAATTAGATTTTAATAGTAAAAATTAAGTTCATGTGGTGAGAAGTACTTTCTTGTCGTACTGGTACCTTGGCATTTCGTCCTCTTGCAAAAAGTACCCAAAAAAAATACATATATAATATATATAAAAATGCTGACTTTTCTTTGTCTCAGATACATTATTATCTCGCAGTAAGGTAATTTTGGAAAAAAGATTTTTTTGTAGTCTTAAATACCGTATATAATTTTGAGTTTCCATTTTGCACATTTACAAGTTCTGTTTAATATGGCCTTTTTAAAATCCGCGTTTTTTTTTTTAATTTAAACATACATATTTTTTTTTAAACCTATTGATAATTATAATATTGAAATTTTAAATTTCCATCTTAAAATAAAAATAGAATAAGAATTTATATTTAATATATAATTTTCAAAATTAAACAAATCTGTGAGTGAATTATAAATTAAAACGTAAGAAAATTGTGATCCAAACCTAAATAAAAAAAAGAGCGAAATTAAAAGAAATATTAAAACAAAACAATATATTCTTAAATTTAGTTTAAATTAAAAGTATTTAATACAACAAACAGAAATTAAACAAAAATTCAAACCAAAACAATTTATTTAGTTAAAGAAATTTTTACGATAAACACACATAAAAAAGAAACTGAAACAAAAAAGTACCTTTGAAGCAACATGAAATAAAATAAAAAAAATATAACAACAAAGTAAAGAAATAAAACAAAAAATACTTACCAAACTGTTATTTTCTGCTTTAGAAAAGAAATTTAACCGTTTTGTTTAAAAATCGAATAATAGTAAAAGAAATAGTGATTTTAAAAATTCCAAAGGAAATATTAATAAACAAACGAAAACTAAATAAAACATTCGAAAACCGCTGAAACCCTCATGTGATATCTTTAAAAAGAAAATGAAAGAACTGTAAAAAAAAATACTGAATAAAAACACTAAGAAAAATTAAAGGTAAACAAAAAACCACTACAAAATTTAAGAAACAAAAGTAATGTTATAAAAATAATAATAAAAAAATGCTATTTACAACACTGGTCTACAAATTCAAACTTAGCAAGGCGAATTAAATACAAGGTGATAGCGGTGGCGAATTCAATTCTTTTCCCATGTATTCTAACTGTCAAACTCCATATATAAAAAATTTATCTAATTGTTATACAGATTTTTAATATATGGAGTTTGACAGTTAGAATACCAGGGAAAAGAATTGAATTCGCCACCGCTATCACCTTGTATTTAATTCGCCTTGAAACTTAGCATATTTTCAATCAAGGCGAATCAATTACCAGGTGGCAGAGTAGGCGAATTCATTAATTTTTGCCGAAATGATTACTGTCAAACTCCATACATAAAAAATATATACAAATTTTATATATATGCAGCCCAATTATAAACAAAAATTCCGTGCGAGTTTTTTCACTTTTCCCTTTTCTCCAATTATAAATTTTTCCCCTTTCGATTGACTGCGGAAAGGGGAAAAAAGTAGGTATTATAAATTTTAAAATAAAAATTATATAAAAATAAACAAAAAAACTCCCTTCAAATTACGATGATACCACATTTTTGTAATTTTATTCCCACGGAATTCATAATTGGAGGAATTTTTTCTCGAGAAAATTTTTTTCCGTTGGAAAGAAATTCCGTGAGAATATTCATAATTGGTCTGATGGAGTTTGGCAGTAATAATAACCATCAAAAAATAAGAAATTTGCCTACGCCGCCACCTGGTAATTATTTCGCCTTGTTTTCAATATTTACAAAATTATTTTGCGTTCCACTACATGTGCTATAAATGCAACAAAACTAAAATGCAAAGCGAATAAATTATCAGGTGGCAGCGTAGGCGAATTCATTATTTTTTTGTTAGTAACCCGTGGCGAAATAATACTAGGTGGTCGCGATGGTGAATTCATCAATTTTCGCCGTAAACGCTAAATATCAAACTCCATATATAAGAAATATGTATAATTTTTTTTCTATAGTGTTTGACATTTAGCGTTTACGGCGAAAACTAATGAATTCGCCATCGCGACCACCTAGTATTATTTCGCCATGTTAGTAACCAAGGCGAATTAATTATAAATTGATAGCGGTGGCGAATTCATTTATCTTTGCCGGTATTCTAACTGTCGAACTCCATATATAAAGAATCTGTATAACAGTTAGATACATTTTTTATATATGAAGTTTGACATTTAGAACACCGGCGAAAATAAATGAATTCGCCACCGCTATCACCTTATAATTAATTCGCCTTGCACATAAACAAAACTTCGACAGAGTAGGGAACAAGCACTTGTTTGTTGGAAGAAAACGTCCATGTTCATGTTTTGTTTGCTCATAATTTTCCAATTCGAAGAAAATATATTTTTATTTATTTATTATTGTTTTCAAAACAACTATTATACCATGTTTCCACGGCTACTTGAAACACTTGTTTCGCTCTCTTAATCAAGATTGCGAATAATGCTGTTTATACGACACATTCCTGTTTCGATTTGACGGCACTGTTTAGAATCATACATACATACATATTTATTTATGTACATAATAACAAATTGCGCGCGTATACGATTGTTTTTAGCTTAAAATGAAAAAAAAAGGTATGTAAGAATACTAAAGGTTATTATATTATAATACTTTTCATTTTAAGAGATCAGAAAACGTGCAAGTAAATGGGAGCAGATTGGCACAATAAAAATTTATACTTTTGTTTGTTTATATTTTTGTTTTTGACAACTAGTGTGGATGAACGGTCGATAAATATTAGAGATGATAGTAGTTTTTTCGTGTTTCGTGAGGTATTTAAAAATAAAACAAGATAAATTGAGTTGTTTTCTCTCAATATTTTGTATGGCGAAACATGTTATTTGGCAGTAGTTTGGTCTCTAAAACATGAATAGAGAGCAAAACAAGTGTTTTAAGTAGTCGTGGAAACATGGTATTAAGAATTTTTTGTTAATTCACTTACAATTAAAATATCGCCTAGATTCAATCTATGAACGTTTGATAGCAGACATTGTTTTATGAACAATTATTATGACAACGCTGTTTAAACAAGAACATGACATCGACAACGACGGTCTAGACAAGCCATTTTAATTTACGCTTATAAAATTGTTCAATGGTTGAACCATGGTGAAATCATGTACCAGGTGGTGGCAGTGTCGAATTTATACATTTTCGCTGTTGCAGGAAATGTTAAACTTCATATAAAAAAAATTGACGCTGATTTTTTATATATGGAGTTTGATATTTCTAGTAACGGCGAATATATAATTAATTATAATTTCCTCATGAGTTGAACCAATCAATGCCACGTCAAGACAGAGTAGAGTGCTAAATTCGAATTTATTGGTTGCTGCTGTTGTTATTTATATATTTCGCAGGTTCTCGTATAAATTTAGACAACCCACATATAAAGGACTTCGACGGAATCGTATTTATTATTGTATTTTGAAATAATTTGAGTCGCGGCAAACACACTTGCTGTTAGTCCCTGTTTAGCCGAGCGAACATTTGGAAGGAAAACATTTAGTTTGATAGCAAATTACGGCATGGGAAGAGAGAATCGGTTTAGTGTTCGGTACACTGCGATACGCTTTGCTGACATTTTCTTTGCCTATATTTAAAAGTGATCAATAACAAAACTAACGAAATATTGCCGACATTATGTTTCCCCTGTGTGAACGCGACTGAAAAAACAAAAGAGAGTTCGAAATGTTTTTCTTTTAAACGTTCGTCCGTCTAAACTCGGACAAAAGAAAATTAAGATCTTAGCCGATGTAAAGAAAAATGTATTTATAAGATAAATTTTAGAAGAGTCTTTATATTCCTTAATTGTGCTAAATCATCATATTCTAAAACATCCTCACTTTCGATTAAAATTAAAAAACAAAAAAATGATCAAACTATTTAACAATCTATTTCGTAAACTGTGGTATCCTGTTACGCTGCAATTGTTTTTGAATACGTTTTATATTACAAACCTGCTGTCTTGGTCTTTTTGTTGGCATTAGTATCGCATATTAAAATGATACTTCAATGTAGACCAGTGTAATTTTAGTATTAAATAATAAAAAAAAAAAAATAAAGCCTATTTTATTTATTTTGATTTCAAACACTCAGCGATATTAATATATTATTTCTTTTAAAAATATATTTTTACTATTTGCTACTACTACATACACAGGACTGACATTTTTAATACAATTGTTTAAGTTTTGAATTAATTGAATTTATTTACAAATAAGTTTTTTGTTTTTAATATTAATTTGTCTGTTTATTTCTTATTATTATTCGTAAGAAAACCAAAACCCTATATCTATTTAAATTATTTAAACAAATACAAAATAATTAACATTAAGCATAAAATTAAATATTAATCATTAAAGTCTAATTTCGAAACAAAAACTTTTAATAATTTTATGTTGTAGCAACCAATTCGTGCGTTATATTAACACTTTCCTCTATTGTACAAGATACTGGAAAGTGTCAAAATTCTTTAGCCATTTAAGCTCTTATCGTATTATTCTATTATTTATTATTATAACAAATAATCATAATGATACGATTTAAAAATAAAAAAAAAACATTTAAAATTTAATAATAAATAAAATACTTATTCGAACTATTAACTGGCAGAACAGCAAAAGAATGTTTAATTTTTAAAGAACATATTTTTAGTAAAAGGTGAGTCTTTTTTTTTTAATAAGTTATTAATTTCAGGGCTACTAACAATTTTTTTATACATACCTATGTATCTACGCAAATTTAAAAATAAAAAATATTAAAAAAAATATTCTCATATCGTCGTTGAAATTTCTTTACTTTAAGAAATATTTTTTGTGGATTTTCTAAAAACGTAGTTAAGGTTTTTTTTTGGTGATCTGGCTTAAGTAACAAATAAATTTTATTTTTATTACTTAAAACTTATTTTATTTGTATCATCAGAGCCAGGAGCTGTACTCACTTAAAAAGTGTTTGCTGCCTAAGTTTTAACTAAATGTTTACCACTTATACATGCAATTTTTGTTGCTACAATTTTCTTAAATTCTCGTTTCGTTATATGTCCACACATTGCAACTTTGTTTTTGCAAATCCTGCCTTGATTGCTTAGATTTCTGTTTTGCTTTAAACTACGAATGACAAAATAAAAGAGAATTGCGAGTATATTAAACACTGTAACCCTTTCTACTTGTTTTTTCTCTACTTTCAACAATGTTGCAAAGAGGACAGCGTAGGCGATTTTTTTTTGTTACCATAACTGCCAAATATTTTTTATATATAAAGTTCCATACATGGTGAAATAATACAGGTGGTCTCGATAGCGAATTCATTAATTTCGCCGTAAACTTAAAATGTCAAACTCCATATATAAAAAATTTATCTAACTGTTATACATATTTTTTATATATAGATTTTGACATTTAGAGTTTACGACGAAATTAATGAATTCGCTATCGAGACCACCTGTATTATTTCGCCATGGTTCCATATATAAAAATAATGGTTACTATCTAAAAGTAATGAATTCGCCTACGCTGCCACCTGATTATTTATTCGCCTTAAAATAATGAACTAGGTCAAGGCGTATCAATACCAGGTGGTCGCGATGGCAAATACATTAATTTTCGCCGAAATCCTAAATGCTAAACTCTATTTATAAAAAATATTTGTAATTTTTTATATGCTGTTTAGCGTTTAAGACGCAAATTAATGAATTCGCCATCGCGAACACCTCGCATTATTTCGCCATGGTGTAAAGAGTATGCAAGGTAAATTTATTATGTCTGGCTGGACTGCGTGTTTCTAAAAAGAAGCTAACTTAAAATATAAGGATAAAAGAAACTTGAGTAAAAAACGTGTAATAAAATTTGTGATACTTTTTATCAAGTCTTAACTTATTAAAATATTTAAATAATTTTTGATGTTTCTAGACAAAAAGAAACTTAACTGCTGACCTAATAGTTACATCCATGGCGAAATCTACTGCGGAATCATTATCAGGTGATAGCAGTGGCGAATCTTTTTTGTTCGCCGTTGCTAGAAATGTCAAAGTTTCTAAACTATCTAATAATTTTGAAATTTTACAGAGAACAAAGTAAGTAAAAGTACAGTCTCAATCAGCATGGTTTTCACCACCAGTATTATTAAAAAAGATTTTGTGATGTTTGAATTTTTATTATATAATTTATTTTAATATTTCATCACAAAAAGTAAATTAAAATAATTCATTAAAATTAAAAAAGGGCTTTATTTAAAAAGTTTAAAAATTGAAGAATGAATTTAGAAAATATGAATTAATTTTGGTGCTACCACTTCTTTTTACAAATTTTTAATCTTTCTTTATGCAGTCAGAAGCTAAACAGTATTGATTTTGTTTTCAGTTCGTGGAAGCCGGGCATAATAGTCTTCAACAGTGAAATTTATTATTTTTTTTTTGCATTTTTCAATGTTGTTAATACAAACGACCACTTAAGTCTTTTTGCGTTTATCAAATAAACGCTTTTGTAGATAGGGCCGTTTGTTTTTAGTTATTAAAATCGCTAATTTTGGTCAGACAACTCTAAATTTGATTCTGATGCAATGCATCAACAAAAAAAATGATTTTGGCTTTTCTGTTAGTTAGGGTCGTTTGCGGTTTAGCTGACGATATAAAAAATTTGACGCAGTATTTTTATACATGGAGTTTAACATTTGTAGCGAAAAACGAATGAATTAGCCATTTACTTTCGTCATGCTGCATATTAAGCCTTTTTAAATTTCTGAGCTGAGCATAGAAATAAGTTCTTCAGCGATAAACCTCTATCTCAACAGAAAGCTATGACTTTATTTTCAGTTAAAAATGTCTTTTATACCCTGTTCAGACATACGCTTTAATTGCACAATTAAGGAAGTCAATTAATAAATTGAGCAATTAGTACTTAATTGCGTCACTAATTGAATAAGATACGAAATGCAACCCTTGCCAACAAGTATGTTTACTCTGGGAACTATGTTCAGTGAGAAGAAAAAATTCATTAAATTGACAATCCGCAAGTAAAAAAGAAAAAGACGGGTCATACGAAAATGGCTTTTAAAACTTCCAACTTCAACTACTTAGTAAAATAATCTTAACTGAGCATGTGTGAACACCAAATTAAATTGCGTAATTAAAACTAAATTAACTCAATTAAGAAAACATGTCTGAATAGCATATTAAAGGCCTTTAAAGATTTGAGGCAATATTTGAAACTTTAAACGCATTAATTTCAGTTAAATTTTTTTCTTTGAGATATGTCTCTTTATTTAAGCTTTTACTAATCACTCAATAGAAGGCACAAAAAGTACTAATAAGGAAAAAATACATAAATGCATTTTTTTAAAGCAAATGGAAGTTCAAGTAAGTAATACATCACGCAATAAACTTAAATATACATATAAATTGATTTTTAACGTAACTTTCAAGTTTGTTTTTGTATTTTATTAAGTCATAGCAATTTCTTTGACGTTATGGAAGATGAAAGAGTCTCAAGTTCAGCCGTAGTCAGTTGCCAAAAACAGAAGTGGGTTGATTTTTAGTTTTTGTTTTATCTCATTTTCTTTTGTTTCAACACATTTGTAAGTAAATTTACCAAAAACTCTTTCTTTTGTTGGAATAAGTCCAAGAATATAAATAAATACACAGAAAGGACGTAGCAAAAGCCACGTTTATATTTAGAAAAAGTAAAACACACATGAATGAATACAAACAGCGTTAATAATAGACTTTTATGCAGGAGAATAAGAAACAATGAAAATATAGTTTGTATTACTGAGAAGAAAAAAAAGTACTAAAACTACAAAAATATAAGACTTTATTAAATCGTTTAAGAGAAAGAAAGTTTACCAAATTCAGATGTAAATATGAATATTAAAATATAAATGAAGAGTAATTTATTTAGATTAAAGTAGCTAAAGTAGCGTCACAGATTTTTCGTAACTAAACCAGCTGGGCCACGTAAATAACTCCATTTGGTGGTAGTGCGCAAAGGTTCGAAACCCAGCTCTTCTTTGGGTATGCCAAACTGAGTCAATTTCGATTCATATGTAGCCAAAAGATCATCATGGGCCTTTGTAACTCTAGCCAGTTCGTAGCGCAGATCTTGTATTAATTTATTTTTTTCATCCAAAACGTTCTCAACCCTTGTTTCTAATGACGATGTGGATTCATTTTCAACGCCTGTGGCTTTGGTAGTAGCTGCACAAGAATCTATGGTTTCTCTTAGCATAATTTCGTGCTTCTCACTCTCCTTTTCTAATATGGCTATCTTGCGTTCTAACAGTACATTTTTAAGGCCAGTTTTCTGTTGCAGCTCAATGACAACGTCCTCGAATTTTTCTTTAAGTTCTTCTCTTTCCTTAACTAAAGTATTATTACGCAGGTGAAGAGCTTCGGTTTCCCAAATCAAAGCCTTCAGTTCTTTTTCGACAGTGTTATTGCGATTTTTGAGGCGAGTCAATTGGGCTTTATCGCGTTCATAGAACTCTAATTTTCTCCTGAAACTCGCCAATTCTTGTTGGGCTTGTTCTAGCGGTTCCTTAAGTTTGCGATTTTCTGCCGTCAATTCTGTTGCTACACGATCACTTCTCTCAGCTTGTTTGCGTAGCACCTCCATTTGTTCCTTAAGGGAGCTTATAAGACCCAGATTATTAAGCGTTATATCGTTGTAATAGTTTTTCATGTCATTAAAAGCAGCATCGTGATTTTCGATTAACTTTTGTATTTGAGTATTCTTACGCTCTTCTACCTCAAACATTTGCATGCGATAAATTAATTCAACATCCGCTTTCAAACTCAACATTTTCTCCTCATGCAAGAGAGCCATATCTTTTGTTTCCTTTTCAAAACGGGTGCGTAAGTTACTGCAAAGAAAAATTTAATTGAAAACTTATTTGTAAATTATACTTTCACTATTTAACTTACTTGGCTTCTTCTATATTTTTTAATTTCAATTGCTGGATTTGAAGCTCATTCATTTCTTCGCTTTCTCTTAACAATCTCTTCAGTTCTCTCTTGTCTCTTAAAAGTTCCATTTCCTGTTGCACATGATCTTCCTCTGCCATTTTTAATTTGGCCAATGCCTCTGCTCTTATATCACTGATTTTATTTTGATTTTCAAATTGCAAATATTTCATTTGTTGGGTAATTTCTTTTGCATCCATATCTGCGATTTCTTGTGTCATTTCAACTTCGTGATCTTTTTTTCGTAGCTCCGTTTTAGTATCTTCCAACTGGCCCCGCGAAATTTCCCAGAAAATTCGTATTTTATCTCGTTCCATTTGAAAGTAGTTACGCTCTTCTCTTTCATGATCCAGTGAGTCTTTAAGACGCAAAGCAAACTCCTCCAGTTGATTACGATCCATTGAAGATGTGTCCACGCCATCGATGAGCACTGCAAAGATTTTGTAGAAACATAATTTTTAAACTTCTGTTTATAATTATAATTAGTTGTTTAACAGTTAATTACATTATTTCCGTTATTGTTTTATAGGATTAGTACAGTTTTTTCGTATGCAATATTTGCTGGTACGAAAACGTCACTACTGCAAAATTTCTCACAATCAAAATTTCAATAAAAGTATAGGGTGTTTTTTAAGACCGATAGAACTTACCACGGCGTAATTTTGTACTTGGCGAATTCACTTATTTTTCGCCGTTGTTTGAAACGCCAAACTTCATACATAAAAAATCACTGTCGGCTACTTTATACGAGCTGGTTTTTTTGAAAGTGGTATAAGTCCAGTTTTTCATATATTGAGATATTTAAGGGTTTGCGCTTAAATGCATGAATAAATCAATTACAAAAAAATGTTTTGGATGAAGCATTTTTCTCCACACTAATTTTATCAAAATTTTTGTAATACCCTGTTCAGACATGTTTTCTTAATTGAGTTAATTAGTTTTAATTTCGAAATTCAATTTGGTGTCCATACTAGTACGAGGACTGCTATATATATTTCTGGCCTGGCAACACTGAGTGCTGCCAAGTGCAATCTAACATTTCCATTGGAAAGTTTGTCATTTTTAAGCATAATCGTACTCAAAACGTTTTGACGTACGACCATTATTTGTGTTGTTAACAGTGACTTGAAAAAAATAATTTAGAAAAAAAATGGAATTAACTCGTGAACATTTTCGTTCCATCATTTTTCACAACTTTCGACGTGGATTATCACGACAAGAGTGCATTGATGAACTTAAATCTTTGTATGGCGATGAAGCACCATCTTATAGCACTGTGAAAAATTTGTATAATGAATTTAATCGTGGCCGAAGCTCGCTCAAAGACGAATTCCGTGAAGGTGGTCCAAAAACGGCTGTTGTGCCAGAGAACATTGATGCCGTGCGTGAACTCATAATGCAAGATCGACATGCGACTTACCGAGAGATAGAGACATCCTTGGACATTTCTTCCACCAGCATACATTCGATACTTCATGAACACCTGGCCGTAAAAAAAGTTTGTTCTCGTTGGATCCCGCGCAATTTGAAAGTCGCTCAAAAAAAAAAAAGGCTCGTGTTGATTGGTGCAAAGAAATGTTGCAAAAATACGATTGCGGTGCTTCAAAAGACGTTTATAAGATCGTCACAGGTGACGAATCATGGATCTATGCGTATGAGCCCGAAACGAAACAAGAATCGACCGTGTGGGTCTTCAAAGACGAGCAAAATCCAACGAAAGTTGTTCGTGGAAGAAGCACTTCGAAGCAAATGGTCGCCTGTTTCTTCGGCAAAATTGGTCATGGGGCTACTGTTTCGCTTGAGCAACGTAGGATGGTCACTTCTGGCTGGTACACTACAATTTGTTTGCCTGAAGTCATCGGAGAAATTCGGAAAACCAACAAGAGAAGACGAATCATTGTTCACCATGACAATGCAAGCTCTCACACATCGGCTCAAACCAGAGCGTTTTTGACTGGCCAAAACGTCGAATTAATGGGTCATCCGCCGTACAGCCCTGACTTGGCACCTAATGACTTCTTCTTGTTTCCGCACATCAAGAAAAAAAAAATGCGTGGTCAACGATTTTCGTCGCCAGAAGAAGCTGTTGAAGTGTTCAAAAACCATGTTTTGGAGGTGTCTCAATCGGAGTGGAAAAAGTGCTTCGACAACTGGTTTGAGCGCATGCAAAAGTGTATAAATCATGCTGGAGAATACTTTAAAAACAATAAAACCATTTTTGATTATAAATATTCGCATTTTCACTATTAGGCCAGAAATATATAGATCAGCCCTCGTACTAGGTAGTTCAAGTTGGAAGTGTCAAAAGCCATTTTCATATGACCCGCCATTTTCTTTTTGTCTGTTTGTTTATATTTTTTACTTGCGGCTTGTCAATTTTATGAATTTATTCTTCTCATTGAACATAGTTCCCAGAGTGAACGTACTTGTTGGCAAGGGTTGCATTTCGCAACTTATTCATATTATTATTAGTGATACAAATTTGTACTAATTGCTCAATTTGTTAATTGACTCTTTATATGGCAAATTGAGCTCAACTAAGGCCTTAATTGCGCAAATTGCTTTATTGAGCAATTAAAGCGTATATCTGAACAGGCTATATGTTTCATTCTTTTTAAACCTTATCTAACATATTTTAAGGTAGTTTAAAATTTCTCTGTCCGTATTTTTTTATTTATTTTTATTACAACAAATCTTTCTTTAAAACTTATCGTACAAAGAAATAGTAATATTACCTTTCATCTAAAATATTAATAAATTAATAAATCTAAGGAGCATGTAAAATAGTTATGGGCATGGGGAAGGAAAGTTTGCATTAAAAAACCTTTAATAAATAATTAAGAGGTGTTCTATTTATAACTAGATGTGTAGTAAGCTAATCATTAGACAATGAATAAATACATTAGGATAATAGATTAAAACATAAATTTTGTAAAGCTGAAATGCTAACATACAAACAGATTTGAAATATACTCAATATCTGAATATAAACATGTGTTCCTAAATTTTTCAGTTAATTTTTCAATGCGCTCGATAATGAATTTTATTTTGCAAAGATTATGGAGCCTATTTGTGGAGTAATACCATGGTAGGTTCATTGGCATTTTTAACAGTTTGTTTTGAATTAATTGATATTTTTTAATATGTGACTTGACAGATTTGCCCTATACCGGGAAACCATGTAAAATCATAGCATGAAATATACATTTTACTATAATTACTTTATTATTTGTACTCAGTTTAGATCTGCGATTTTTTAGAGGGTATAACATTCTGATACTAATATTAAACTTTTTTATGATTACATGATTACCAAAGGTTAAACGTTAAATTATTTATGCAACGGTTGGAGTTAGGGAGATTATAAGAACTTCTTTTTCTAGTAAAAAAGATAGATTGTGATTTTCCTGCATCAATTTTGATTTTCTATTTACTAAAATAATCACACAAATTGTCTAGGGCAACCTGTAAATTCTTAAATGTTGTTTCGGGTGATCGAGCAGAGCAGTAAATTGCGGTATCATCCGGGGGATCTTTTTTCTCCTTAGTCTGATTTTTCTTGTTTTCTGGCTTTAACAGCCTATGACCATAACAGATTTTTCTGCCAGGTTTCATTAATCTAGCGGCTCTCAGTAATTTTTAGAGCCAATAAAAGTTAAAAACAAGTAAGAGTGCTACATTCGGCCATACGGAACCTTATATACCCTTCACCATCTATGTACATCTAGTTTAGTGAAGTAACTCCGTATAAAAAAGCAAATTTTGGGGTGACAGACAATTAAAAAATAAAAAAAATTGGTACTGCATATATATTATTTTACATAAAAATTAACTCGGCTCTTAATGGATTAATAATTTTTTAAAAATTTTATTATTTTTTTAAAGATCTCTTTATAAGCTTTCAAAATGATACCCATATTGATATTTAAAACAATTTTGAAATTTCAGAGCACCGCAACTCGGAAAATAAGGCCGACCGGCAATTTTTTCACTTGATGTAATTTTTCTTATATTTTAATTCTCTATCGCCCCAAATATTTACTTTTTTGATTGACGTTACTTTATTGTTGCAAATCACATGAAAAAATTAAAGGTAAGCATGGTGTTTTGCCTGCTGCCTCGAAGGACATGGACCGATCATGCACCTCTTTCGACGCTTTATCTGATCGATTGAGATATTTATTTTTGTTTTGTGAAATCAAGTTTGCTTCGGCACTAATACGGACAGACAGACGGACACACGGTCAGACGAACAGATGGCACACGGACATCACTTAATCGACTTCGTTATGCATAAGAAGTTAGATTATATATATTTTATGGAGTCAAAAATGGATATAGAAATTACACACGAAATAACAAACTTAGTTATACCCTTTTTCCACTTTTTGTGCTGAAGGGTATAAAAAATTTTTGTCCGACTAGATTGGTAAAATACCCCTGTATGCCATGACTAATTTTTCCTATTTTCTTTACAAATTAACACAAACATTTTTAAAATAAATTTTTCTTTCTTAATAATTTTACAACTTAAAACATACGTTTAGTCCAGATTTTCACATGCAATTTTTTGAGACATTTTTCCCCTCAAATTTCTATTTAAGTTACAGCGTTATGCATTATCTAAAAGTATTTATTTGTAACAGTAACATCCCCTCAAAGCTCTAGCAATACCATATTGCTTACTCCTCCCGCTTCACCAACAAACAAAAATTTCATGCTATAGTTTCATGAAAAATTGCATAGTGTAAATGCCGTATAACTGAAAAAGAATTACTCGTAAAACTTTTAATTTTATTAAAAAACAGTATCATCGTTCTCTAAAAATTAATTTTTTTCTGTAACCATCGTTCAAATTTTTAATTTGCTTAATCAGCCAAATATAAATAAGGAGTCAATAGGAAGTAAGCTTTTTGCATTTGGCCAGTTACTGAAAACCAAAAAATAAAAAAAGAACTAACAGTTATAATTGTCCACTTAAATGTTTCCTATTAAAAAATGGAACATTATTAAGCCATTGCGACAGTAAATGTAAAATAAAAAAACTTTTAAGTAAATCTGTAAACGAAAAGATTTTTTGCTTTATATTAAATACAATGATTATATTTTTGTTAATTTATGTTCCGATAAAAGTTTCCATTCATCATTTGGCATTTTAAAATATTTGTTTTTCTCTTAACAGTTTAACTAGAATTCTCACACCCTTTAAAGCAATAGTTTTAGTTGTGTGCATGAGCATTTATGTATATTTCCTTAAATTATAAAACATTTAATAGCACTCATCATTGACATTTTTCTATATGCAGCGCTTTCATGTGTTTTTTTTAGCATCTTCCGTTTCCGTTTTTAAATATAACGACCGTGTAATAAAAAAAAATACACAATACACAAAATGATTTTCTTCATATATGAATGTTTTTTTTTCTATTTTATATGTTTAAAACTGGGGGAAAATGTTTTTGCGTAACTAAATGTTAGAGGAAAAGGACTATTTATGAAACCACACTGGAGCCCATTAAGCAACAAAACTTCTTTCTATTCCTTGCCATAATTTGAAAGGGTAATTAAAATGCTTTTATTTTTCCATCGGTTTAAACTCAATGAATTTTTAAGTTATTTTCTTATGTCAGAATGGATCTGTCTGTCTGTCTGTCTGTTTTGGCAACATTGTTTTCATTATATAACATTACATAATGACCAGTATCTGTTTTTTTTCTAGTCCAGTTAATGTTGTAAACGTTTTGCTTATTTAATATGGTTAATTGAAATTTTCTAAAATTGCTTCTCTTTTACCACACAAGACTTTTTAGATTGTATATGTATAAGTGACTTTGGATGTATTTGTTAGGTTTTGTGCCACAATCAGGTCAATACGAGTATTTAACAAAGTACCAGTTGGCTTAAACTCGTTTGTTAATTACTCACAAAAATCATGACCAAAATTAATTGCCCATAATTATTATTGGTCATATGTGGCCATTCTAGTTGTTTGTAATGTGGGCAGCATAAGTTTAAAGAATTTACTTCAAATATTTTAAATTTAATAAAAAAAAAAATAAATAAAATATTTGTGAATTAACAATAAAATACTACAGAAACTAGAAGGATATATTCTAGATAAGTAGCATTGAGGAATTCTGTATTACAAAGCAAAAATATCCTTAATTTGGTAAGAAAGTTACTTTACATTAAAATATTTCTTGCAAAAAAAAACCGAATTCAAAATAGATGTGCAGTTGCTTATTAAAAATGAAATAAAACAGACGATTCATAAGATAAGACGGTGTATATTTATTATTAGGACCAGCACTCAGGGTATGACCCCTACTTATGCAATGCATTGTGCCAGAACTAGAAAATTAGGTTGTCGGAAGGGGGATAGAGGGAGTAGTGCTTGTAGACATTTGATATGAATCTTTGCACATTGAGAGTGTTTATTCCACATACGAACTGTTCGGCTAAAAAACGAATTCTCTGTGTAATGCGTAATGCTATTTACTGCCCAATCGACCACAAAGGAATGCGCTCTTGATGTAGAGCGCGTTGCGCGTACGAAATTACGGTTTTCAGGAACAAGTTCCCTGATTTCATAAGAGCATATTCCGTTGTAGTAACGATAAAACAGTGAAACACACCCCACATTGTGTCGATGCTCCAGTGAGTCAATAGAGCTGGATACCCTACTGTCACCGATGAGCTTCTTCGCTCTCTTCTGCACGCGATTTTTTAATATTTATATTTGTTGTTGTAGCGAATATAGAAGTACATATTCTGAGTCTTAATTAAGTATTTAACCATAACGGTGCTAAAGATAGGGCTTTATAAGTCAATTTTTTTATAAAAGAGAAGCCGCAGTAGAGAAGTAGTAGTTATTTTTGTAACCGTCCTAAATTTTTTCTCAAAATTCAAATTTAGAAAAATGTGTTTTTAAATATTTATTCTAGAGTTCTGTAGGCAGTGTTAAAAATTTTTCGTCTACAAAAAAAAAATGCCGACAACTGTTTTAGTACCATATACCGGTTAATTTGTGTGCTTTCATATTTGTATCTTATTATTACAAAAAAAGTATTCTAAGTTTCTAAGGGACCTCCTGACAAAATTTTGTTCAAGATCCGTCCAGTAGTTTTTACAAAGTTTTTACAAGAATTTCAAAAATATTTTTTTTGTATTTCGAATCGATCAACACTAACATCAAAATTTTCAAAAAAAAATATTCCATGTACAGAAATGACCCTGTTACATTTATATTATATGTATAGATTTTACTTCGCCGGCGAATATGCTATGAAGAAGTACCGACGAAAAAGGCTACGTGCTGTAATGTAATTTTAATTTTTGATTGCCGCAGGGCTTGAACCCTGGCCAACCAGATTTGTAATCAACGTGCTTACTATAACTACAACTGCAGCAGCCTTCTAAGTCAAGTACGACACCTATGCTTACTATTATTGGGAGCTATTATGATACCAAGTTTGTTAAAACTTCTTCTTATTATTATTATTATTATTTACTTATTACTAGTATTTTAATTACTTTTTCATTACATTTCATTTAATTACATTTCATTATATTTTCCAAGTACTAATTTGCATTAACATTTTTAATAAAATCAACAACTTTTCTTCTAAAAATATTATTTGTTTCACTTTTTATACTGTTATAATTTCTTATGTGTTGTATGTAGACACTCTTTAAAAAAGTTAAAAACCTTTTTTAAATGAGACAAATGTGTAAGCTTCACCTTTCAACTAAAAAACAAATTTTAAAACCGGCTTAGTAAATTATAAATATTATATTTTATATTAATATTTTAATTAAGAACCTGTAAAAATTACATAACTATTAGGACACTTTATAATTTTACTTTTCCTACATGTTTTTATAGCGAATTAGGAATACGTACCCTGGGGGTCGATTCTGGTTCTGTGAAAATGTGAAATGAAAAGTTTTTTCAGTTTCCGATTCTTGTTTATTGAAAAAATGATAAATAAATTCAAATGTTTTCATATGAAAAGAACAAATGGAATGAAATTATTTGTTTTCACAATTTCACAGTAATATGATTCTCGTTCTGTGTAACAGTGTAAATTAGTGTCAAATATTTTTCATTTATAAAGTATTTTTACACTTTGATTTTAACGGTGAAAAGTGGAAAAAGTCTTAAGAGGCAGCGCGCAAACGGGCACCAAAAAGAATTTTTAATTAATTACTTAGAAGAAAATCTGAACATTGCCAACGACAAGTAATAATTTAAAAAATTAATAAAAATTTATCTTCTAAAAAATGCGTATTTACAGATTTGTTACTGCGGCCTTAACGCTCTTAATGGTACCCAAAAAGACGGTCAAAAATGGAAGAAGTATTGGAGGCTCAACACTCGTGCTAAATACTCCAAAATAAAAAAATTAACAAAGAAGTGGAGTTAAAGGTTTAATTCGTCTAAAAGCACGTTTGCCTCTAGAAGAGTCATTATAAAAATCACTACTGTGGAAGCTGTAGATCGAGATGGAACACCGGAAGTTGGTTTTGAAAATTATTTTTGGAAAGCTGCATTTATTTTTGCTGACGCAAATGTAGAAGAAGGCACTGCAACTACTTTTTTGCTTACAGCTACTGCCACTACCATTGCCAGCAGTTCAACTGATACATATATCCAAAAATACCAAAAATACTAGTATGTATGTATGTGGTAGTTGTTTTTTAATAATGAAGAATATAAGTTTAGCGACGTCTTAAAGTAAACTTAGAACCGCCTACAATATTTGTTTGTTTTATAATATAACAATATTCAAAAAATTATCCACTTATTAAAAAAGAGCTTGACCCTAAGAATACTGTGCGGCGAATTTTTTAAACATGCCATAAAAAATAAAAACTTGAAAATAAAATAAGTATAAAGAATTTGTAGGATAAACAGTTTTATTTGAAAAAAGGATATTCTACTAAACGCCAACAAATAACTCATCAATCTGGCGCAGCAATCAGAAAAAAAAAATCGTGAGGCGATCATAACCTAAGTTGACTCTTGATACAAATTTCACTCTCCCCACGTTTTTATTTTTTATCTGATCAATGTTCTAGATACATGAATTATTTGTTGGAGCTTAGTAAAAAATTCTTTTTTCAAATAAAAATGTTTAACTTACAATTTTTTATACTTAGTTTATTTTTAATTTTATTTAGTTGGGTGGTTTTTACATGGTTCTAATGAAAAAGGAAGAAATTCCGTGTTGTGGACCATACTACGCCTAAGTATAGTATATGCATTCTCTTTGTTAAGAAATGAAAAGTTATGAATTTAAAAATTTTTCAAAAATTGCTTAAAAATGGTTTAAAAACCTTTCAGCAACAATACCTGCAGATCAAGCAGTTAGAAAACTCGTTTGCGGCTTAGAGCCGCTTCAAAACTGCTAAGCTTTTATACCTGCATTAGATTTTATTAACATTATATATATAACGAAAGTTTCACGGATACAATGGAATGAAACACTTTTTCATTAAAAGAACGGGAATCGCATTTTGTGTAATTGTGAAATGATAAAATGAAAAGCTACTATGAAAACGAAAATGAAAAGTTTTTTTTCATTTCACAGTTTCACAGAACCAGAATCGACCCCCTGGATAAGTTTATGGTCTTAGACCATTATTTTAATTTCATTCTTCGTTCTTAAATTTACTGCTGGTACATCCTCTGTACAAATTTCAAGCGTCGGAAATACAGTCGGGCCTCGATTATTCGAAATGGTCTGGACTAGAAGTATTACGGATAATCGATTTTCACGGTTAATCGAATAACTTTGAGTGTATGGTTTTTTTTAATATTTTTTATTATAAATTAATGAAATTTTACTTTATTTTCGGCTTTTTGGTTCTTTTTAATTAATTTTTTTTTTGATGATGTTTACGATGTAAAAAAAAAATTATTTATTATTATTTAACAACAAGTGAACACTGGTTTACATATACAGGCATGTTCTGAATTTCACACGAAATTTTCACTTGAAAGTTTTTGAAGCATTGTTGCTGTAAAATAATTTAAAAAAAAATATGCCTTAAAAAATTTGAAGGGAAATTTTCGTGTGGAATTCAGAACATGCCTGATAGGTTTGCATTAAAAAATAATGCTTCTGTCTCATCGTATGCAAACAAGATAATTCCCCGTTTAATGTTTATTATGTACATTGTATGTACGTATGTATGTTTGCATGTATGTCTGTATGTATGTATGTATGTATGTATGTATTTGTGCAGGTATGTATGTACGTACGTATGTATGTATGAGTTGGAAGTTAAGAAAAAAATTTCTGCCATCACGGATGATAGATCACGGGTAATCGAAGTAAACAATTTGAAAACATTGTAAACAAAAACATTAGACTGAACTTTGGCCATCACTGTAAATAGGGGTTACCGGCTGACCGGAACACGGATAATCAAGGCCCAACTGTACCCTTTAATTTCTAAATTTATTGGTTATAATTTATTTTTGTAGTGTAAAGACGGACAGACCGACAGACAATGTGACAAAAATAATAGGGTTACGATTTTCACTTTGTGTACGGAGCCCTAAAATTCTTTTCATGTACTTACCTGGCTTAGCTTTCTTTCCTTTCTTTTTTGGTGGCTGTAACAAAAACAAATAAAAGTAGTTATTAAAAAAAATTTTATTATTTGATTTAATAAAGATTTTTAAATAATTTGTTAGCAAAAGAACCACCTCTGGAAGCGCTACACTTTTCAGAGTGAAACAACTAATGTATTTTATTCATAATTGGGAGCTTTTTCATTGCCAATGAAAAAAAATTTAACTACGATTCCATGCTAATGATTTTAATTTTAATTATAATTGTTTTTAATAATGGTAATGAAAGTTTAATGAAATCGCTTCATTACTGATTACAATTGAATTAAAAATAAATGTTTCATAAATATGCATATGCATAATTATGCATAAAATAAACAAATCTTAACACTCTTGTAAGAAGATCTATATTTAAAAATATTAATAATTAATTTAATAATTTCTTTTAATCATTAGTCAATGGTAATGATTTTATTTTTTAACTAATTACCAATGAAACCTTTTCATTAAAAAGCATTACCATTAATAAAACTAATGATAAAAATCATTTGAAATATTTATAATTCGATGCTAATGCAAACGTCAATTAATTAGTCAATCTAATTAATTACTCCCATGCATGATTTTATTAAACAAAACTTAATAATTTAAGTAATAGCATTAAATTAAAGCATTTTGTAAAACTAGTTCCCTTTTATTAAATCTTCTCAAATGCCACATATTGTGAATTTAAATATCCTCTTTTGGCTGATATTTCTTTCTTTTAATTTTAAACGTTTCAAGGCTAAAAAATCTTTGACAGCTTAAATATTAAAATGCATTTATTATTCGTCTATGTTTTGAACAGATTCTCTGTATAAAACAGTATAACGTCGTTAAAGGATTAAAATGTTTATATAACTTTCATTTTTCTGTTGTGTGAAAATATTTGGGAATCTTTTGCTCTGCTCTACAAATAGTCAAGGTCTTGTATTAAAATATTAAAAACAAGAAGAGTGCCAAAATATTTTTTGAGGGCTTTTTATATGTAATTTTCTTATTTTAATATTAAAAATTGTTTACATCGTAACAACTTTTGTTTATTGTTGGCAGAGTATGAGTACTTGTCGAGCAGTTGTTTAGCTTAAGGCTACTTTTCACTTCAGTATTTTTTTTTTCAAAATTCTTTTTTTATGCACTTGAATATCAGTGCAATATGTTGGGAACAAATAATTTTAATATTTAACAAAGTATTTGTATGTAAATATGTTGTGTAAATAAATTATGGAACAGTGAAGTTGGTTTTTAAGGGGTTCATAAACTGGTAGGAAGTTACACACAGTAGCACTCCAATGAAAAATTCCAAATACAACATAACGTCAGAAAAGCTTTACAACTTTCAAAAATATTGATTTTCAATTTGTTAAAAGTTGTTCATAATAAACCTTTCCTTTTTAAATATTACGTTCCTGTCATTTCTTTGCCTTATTGTTGATTTAAGTTAAAAAGAAAATAACGTGTTTAAATAATATGATGACGCGGCTTTGAAAATAATTTCTCGCAACAGATGTTGGCTTATTGCATATTTTATGACTGCAAATTATTCAAAAAACAAAAATGTAAACTTGCAAATACAATTTTACTATCCTTGCTTTTGCTTTTAACAGGAAAATAAAAATAAAGTAGAAATAAGGCTTTATCGACCATTCAGTCAGTGAAATAATAAAAATACAAAGGACTTAAAATAGGATTAAAAAATTTTTGGCGCCAAATAATATACTTGATTACTTAAATATATTAAACAAAATAAAATAAATTTTATTTATTTAAGTCCTTCTATATTTATTTGAGGATAATTTCAAATACCACATGGCGTAATTTTAAGTATTAATCATTTAACATAAACAGTTATTCCGTTTCTAGGGCAGCCCAAGTACAGTACAGTGTCTAAGAATTACCTGGAAGTCATGGAGTCATGTGTTTCCTCAAAGTCAAGTAAAGTATTAAGAATTCTTTCATGATGACAGCTATTAATACGTCTTTATCCCTTCTAAAAATAAATAAAGCCGAAAATTAAATGCATCGAGTGGAAAGGCTTGTTTTATTTTTTTTATTTTATTTATTTATTTATTTCAAGTAAAAAAAAAAATCTTAAGCCATTTAAGGCCAATCGACTTAGATATATTTTTAGACAGCTTATAACTAACCTAATTAACCTAATTTTAAAATAATACACATTTATTTACACCCACCTACCTCACGAATATGCCTGAAATATTTTGGAAAAGTGCCAAAAAAAGTGGCAACCAAAATTGTTATTTAGCAATAAATCAAGATCTAAACAAGATTAAGAGCATTTTCTGAAAGTGAGTTATTGAATATGAGAAATTTCTTTTTTCATATGGCAAAATTGAGTTCCACAATCTAGTTAAGCGTACGACAAATGATCTTTGCATAAACAATGTTTGAAATATTTTACATAAGAGGCAATGAGTCCTATTTGACTGCGCGAATAGAAATCTTGGTAAAAGATACTGTGGTGATGAAGTTTTATATACTTTATAAAATAAGAGTAATAGCTTAGTGTTGATAAAATCTTTGAAGCTGCAACCTATAAAATTATGTACATATGAAGTTACGTGATCCCGTATATGTAAGCTATAAACGTATCTTATTACTCGGTTAAAGCATCTTTCTATTTTTGAGAAATTAGTAGCCGAAGTTCCACTATAAAGTTCTATACCATATAAAATCAATGGCATTAAGATTACGTGACCAATTTTTTTTTTAACATTAATAGAAAGTTTGCAGGGAATGCTATATACCCTCCGTAACGTCAGAAGAACCCTATGAATCATAAAATTAATACGTTGACTAAAGGATAATTTCTCATCTATATAAAACCCTAGAGCTTTAAAATAAGAAACAAATTCAAGGGGAGTTCCATTAAGGACAAAATTTCTTAAGTTTCCACGTATGTAATTAAAATAAATGGCTTTAGATTTAGAAATATTGAGAGTAATAAAATTTGTTTTACACCATCCGTGTACCTTTCCCAAGTCTTCATTTGTTATTTCACTTAGTTTAGCTTCAGATTCTGCTATAGCAACCAACTGTAAGTCATCAGCATACATATATCCTTTAAGTGATACCAACGACGACAAAATATCATTTATATACACTAAGAACAAAAGCGGTCCCAAAATAGTACCCTGAGGCACACCTCTATAGGTATGCTTCACCGACGACTTATGTAGTGACATTTGTACATATTGTGTTCTCTGCAAAATAAATGAACCAACTAACTTACAAGCAGTTCTAGTAAATTTAAACTTTGTAAATAATTTATTTAAAAGAATCTCATGTGAGATTGATTCAAAAGCCCTACTAAAATCTAAATTAATCATCGCTACAAAATTATGTTTATCCAGGCCATTTCTTATTTCATGTAAAATGTCAAGCATGTGGCAAGTAGTATTATGTTTACTTCTAAATCCTGATTGATATACAGATAATAATTTTTTTTGGTTAATATACATCAGCATCTGCGAATTCAATAGCATTTCATGGACTTTTGAACATACTGACACTATGTTAATTGGACGATAATCAGTACAGGATGTAGGATTCTTTACTTTCGGTATTGGTAAAATTCTTGACATTTTCCACAGTGCAGGAAAATTTGAAACGGTAATATAGTATTATATATATGTGTAATATGGCGAATAATATATGGTAAAATTAGTTTTAAGAACTTTAGAGGGAGACCATCTGGTCCTATACTATTTGAAGTGATCCTCATAAATGCATTAAAAACTTCATACTCTTCCACGTTGACAAAAGAAAATATACCTTCATTAATTTCAGAAGGCATAAGGTATAAAACTGATGGAGGGTTTACAATTGGCGGTAAGACATAGAAGTTATTACATTCCTCAACATTCAGAGGGGGAGATCGATTATCTTTTGTTTGAGTTACACCTATGCTTTTAAGTTCTTTCCACAATCTCTCTGAAGAAGCAGTGTCAAATAATAGACCGTAAAATTTCGCCCTCTCTTTCCTAATAAGTTTCTTAGTTCGATTTCGCTGAAAGCAATACTCGCGCCATTTTACTTCAGTCCTGTCACACAAATAATTTCGGAACAACATATTTCTTAAGCGCTTAGCTCTTCTTATGTTATCTGATTTCATCCATGGATCTTTTCTGCCTACTGATAAAATTTTCAATGGAACATGTTTATCATAAATGTCTAAAAGTGCAGCAGTCAGATATTCTACCTGAAAGTTAGTATCATTAGTTCTATAAATAGGTTCAAATTCAATTTCGTTTAAATCCAGAATGCAATTGTCAATATTGAAACTTTTGTAATCTCTTACCTTCACAATATTTGGATTTCTGAGAGCTCTAATTCTATATGAAATATATATTGTAGCATGGTGTGAGTTCAGCGCCGGCAACTGAAATTGCCCTTTCCTAGCAACTAAGCTTGCGTTAGACAAAATAAAATAATCAATTAAGCTGCATCTATTTATACTTAAATCAAAATGAGTAGGTAAACTATTATGTACTATATTTAAACCTGCCTCAGCTATAACACTTCGAAATGAATTAATCTCATGAAATAAGTTTACATTAAAATCTCCGGCAATTATTAAATGATTATATCGAGCTGATAGTTCCTCTAATTCATCCATACATTGGCTAATATTACCATAGGGTAAATAAATAACACCTACTAAAATCTTCAAAGAATTATGTCCTATTATCTCACCAAAAATGGCATCACATGTCAATCCTTTATTAAATTGACAAACAACTTTGAAATGCAGACTATTATGAACATATAAGCACACTCCTCCACCACGACCACTCAATTTATCATTACGATACAGGTGATATCCATTTATTTCTAAAGCGTTATCTAAAATGCTATCCCCTAACCAGGTCTCTGACATACCAATAATATCAATATTATTTCCTTCTATAAGCTCTCTTATCTCATCTAGTTTAACAGAACGTGGACGCGGTGCAATACTTTGAACATTCATTTTACATTTTACAACTTTGTAATCTAGAAATCTTTGTAATTGTAATGACTTTTTTTCGGACTAATCTATCGACTTTCTTTCTTTTTCATGGGCTTCTTTTAACCTTCTTTGATATTTTTAATTGCCGCCCGGAATACGGTACAGGTATTCTACTCTTCTCTATTCGATTCTCCTCGATTCGATTGTCTTCAAATATTTCCAAACTCTTCGATTCTACTGGATTCGACTGAATTCGATTCGATTTTATTCGACGCTGTTCTCTTCTATTTGAATCTGTTCGATTCAAATGGATTCTCTTCGATTTAATTCGAATCAATTAGATTCAATTCGATTCTGTTCGCTTTTATTCGATTTTATCTGACTATATTCTATTTCATTTCAATTCGATTCTATTCGATGGAATTTAATTCGGTACTATTCGATTCGATTTTATTCGATTCGATTCGATTTTATTCAATTCGATTTTAATCGATTCGATTTTATTCGGTTCGATTTTATTCGATTCGATTTTATTTGATTCGATTCTGTTCGATGCTATTCGATTCAATTCTATGCGATTCTATTTGATACAATTTGATTCAATTCGATTCAGTACTTATCGATTGGAATCTATTCGATTCAATGTAATTTAATTCACAATAATTCGAATTAGTTTTATTCTATTCTATTCGATTGGGTCCCGTTCGATTCTATTCAATCAATTTCTATTCGATTTTATTCCATTTTATTCGATTCTTTTCTTTTCTTTTCTATCCTATTTAATTTTATTCGATTCTATTCGATTCTATTTGATTCTACTTGATTTTATTAGATGCTATTCTATACGATTATATTTGATTTAATTTGGTTGTGAGGCATAGGATTTTTATACAGTCTTAATGTTAATGGTAAACACGTCTGACTCCTGTCAAAGTTTCCTAGTCACGAGGAAGATCTGATTCCACCTACATTGGGCCCCCTAATTAGCTAAACGGTCTACCTGATCATTACCAACATGACTTTCGTGACCACGACCATAACATATAAGGGTTGCGTGTACATGGTCAACCATGATTTTTCTTTGTGTGTATTAAGTTGTTTGAAACCCCTTTCCAAGATATTGCGAGTCTATTTAGTAAGATCTTGAATATCTAATAAACCATAGCATCGATTTCGATAAGGCTTTGGGTTTTTCTTATCCAGTTTTTATAGCGAATGCTCCTTAGCTTTGAATATGCAAATTTGAGGGCAAAACGTGGGTGCTCTCTGAAATAAAAGGTCTGTTACTTTTGAAATATAGAAAGGAATAAGAGACTATTACGTACACTGATGGCCTAAATGCTACAAAAACCACCAAGAAAAACCACAAAAGACTTTATGATAACATAATTAAACTTCCCGTTGTTAAAAGTCAAGTTTTGCTGTCATAGATTCCTACTCATCCTATTGGCATCCTCGGAAATAAAATATTCAATTAAAAATCTTTTGTGTATTTAATTATCAATTCTCTTTCTTTTCCTATAATTCACTTAGATTTCCCTTGATTCAAAATTAAATTCCTTATAACAAATTCTTCTTGCAATATCAGTTATAAATAAATGTTCCTTGAAGAATTGCATTACTAAATTGTTTGAGCTTTACTATCGTGCAAACACTTGTAATAAAACTACAAACAGCTTCGAGTTAAACTATCAGATTAAATGACGATTACTATGGTAACTCTGGTGTAAGTAATTGGTTAAATGTTTTGAATGATTGTAAATAGTTGTGTCCTGTCAAAAGTAACATTTCTATACGATGCAGCATTTTCATCCTTGTTCTTTATGCCGTTTATATTCTCATGAACTCGTTTATTTATTTTTACATTTTTCTCGTTTTCTTAATGTGAGTTAATCGTTCATTTTTCTTTCATCATCTTCCATACGGCATCAGTGTTAAAGAAGAGCTTAAACTTTTGTTCAACAAATTGCTTGTTTGTTTAAGGGATTTTTGAATTGTAAATTTTTTGTTTCAATATTTTAATTTTTTTGATGTTGCTTACCATTTTGTCCTTTTATTTAATTTCTTTCTTTTTGGTTTGTTTAAATGTATGTACGTAAATTGTTAATTTTTCTTTTTTACTTTAAACAGTATTTGTTTTAAAATTTATTTTGTTTTTATTTATTTCTAAAATTTAGTTTTATTAAAAAAAAATTTTAGATAAATATATTATTTCCATATGAGTTCAGTAAACAAATTACTGTCATGAGTGGTTGCTAAGGTTGCCAAGTTAAATTATACTGGTTTCCTGAATAAAGAAGGGGTGATTCAAATAATAACAAAGCTAATCTTTGGAAAACCATATTAATACTTAGTCTGTTTATTTAATTTTTGAGTACCGTTCGTGAAAATAAGAGCAAGCATAATTTTCTCTCATAAAGAGTCAAAATTATATAAAAGTACGGGAATACAAAATCTAAATTTTAAACACAAAATAAAACCTCGAAGTATTTTGACTGTTTCAATAAAAAAATCAATTTCAATAAATCTGAAAAAAGATATTATAATTTATTATTATTTACTTTACCTTATTTTGCTGTTTCAAAAATTTTCACAAATAACTTGCACGAAGAAAAAGTTTGGGCTGTTTCGTGCAAGAAGAATAATAACTGTATTCTCTTAAATTCGTTATCATATACCAAGTATTATGTAAGGGAACAATTTTCGTCCAAATTGGGATCCCATGGTAGTAAAGAACAGACCTATTATTATTTGAAAATTTTCAATAGTAATTTTTTTTCAGCTCATACTTGGAATTTTTTCATTAACATTGAAATTTCATTAAAATAAAAATAATGATGATGAAACAAATTAATCTACCAAATATTGCTAGTGATTTTAATTATAATTACTTTATTAATGAAATTTTAAAGAAATCGTTCAATTACTAATTAAAATTGAACCAAAAATAATTGTTTTTATGAAACACAGACTTACCCTGGAGTTAATGTCGACGTCGTTGACGGCGTTTCAACGCCGAAAAAGTTGAAACAGATTGAACTTTTACGGCGTTTCAACGCGTTGAGATTAACTGCTCTCATACAATTTCATACGATTCAACTTTTTTTTGACATTTGACGCCGTCAACGACGTCGACATTAACTCCAGGGTTATGATCGCAGAAAAAAAACTATGCATAAGATAAATAATATTAACACACTTGTTACTAGATAGATTTTTAAAAATTTACCATTTTTAAGTGAGATAGGTTTTTAACTTGATGTTCGCGATCTAAATTCACCTAACACCCTAGCTACCAGATCTTTTAACAAAAATATGCTCACATAGTGTGTATTGGATCCAATTTTTCTGATCTGCTTTTATTTTAAAATAATGATGTGTGTATTTCAGTGTAGAAAGCCAAGAAATATATTAATCAGTGATAATGATTTTAAACCATTTAATCATTACTCAAAGGTAATAATTTTGTTTTTCAATTAATTATCAATGGAACCTTTTCATTAAAAAGCGTTACCATTAGTAAAAATAATGATAAGAAATCACTAGCAATATAAATCATTCAATGCTAATTAAATCGTCAATTAATTATGCCATCTAATTAACTAATATATTCCAGTTACTGCATAAATGCATACTTCAGTTTTTCAACATTGCCATTTGAAGAATTTAATTTAAATATTTTTATATTGCCTAATTTATTTAAATCATTAATGTTTCTTTTAAATGTGGTACGTGCCTTAAGGCGACCATGGTTGCGGACCTATTGAAATCCAATTTTGATGTTAAGGTAGTGCGATTTAATACCTCTCTACTATTTCCCGTGTGACGGCGTAAAGTGACTGATTTGATAAAATGGCAACAACTGACAACTCATTGGCCAGTATTGTTCCTGTTTGTTATTAATAAAAAATCTCTTTAATGTTTTCTCAAGAGCCTGATGGGTTAAGTGATGGGTAAGGTCTCCTTATTCGTAGGAATTATTCTATTTGAGTAATAATATTAATAAAGGAAATTTTTTAAGCTTCTGAGGTTTTGAAGAAATTCCTAAATTTTAAATCGTTAATTTTTTTCATTTACAATTTAAAATAGAGATTTCCTTTTTTAAGTCATTCAATGTTAAACCAACCCACAAAAAAAAATTGTCAAATTTACTTTTCTAGATTTTATTAAACCTTTTTTTTATTTTCATATACATACATACATATAAGCCCTACACAGCTGAGTAAGAGCTCATTCCCAGCTGGAATTTTTAAACGCTAAAGACTCTTCCACGATTGGACCAGGCGATGAAATTAATCGTCAGCAACAACGTATTGCGATCAAACAAGTTCAGTTTAACCGAAGAAACTGTGTCCTGAAAGCGTCTACGATTCGCAAAAAGCAATCGTGTAAGACTCTTTAATTCCTACTTCAAAGGAGTCTTAAAATAAAAATGTAAAAACCTAGGTTTCAGCCAAATCCTTCATTCTGGCTCTATCCCCTTTTTCTGGTGCGGTCATCCTTTCTAAGTATATCACTAATAGCTTCGTCAACTTCAGAGAATTTTTAATGACACGCATCTACAACAATAAAAGAGACTGGAATAATTCCAAATAATAAATTTTGTCAAACAAACTTCTAAATGCCAGCTGGATTTTATACAATTTTTTTTAATGTATTTGTGTTTAGGAAGTTATGCCATGTTAATTTGGCATAAAATTAATTTTTGGTAAATATTCTCAAAAATTTCATTCGTTTTTTAAATAATTATTTTTTAATAAATAATTTTTTTATTTGTTAACAAATTTCGCTTCTTGCTTTTATCTAGGAAAAATTAAAATTAAAGTTTTAACTTTATAAAAAAAAAATGGTTAATAAAATGTTAATTAAATTAACTTTGGCAGCAGCAGCAACAACCACAGTTTATTACTTGTATTACAGTATCACGAATAAAAATGTATGAAATATAACAAAGGAAATTGCAATAATTATAGCGAAAATGTTGATAAGAAATATAAAAGCTTAAACAGGATAAACCGCGTTAAAG
The DNA here is from genome assembly GCA_916610165.2 of Gymnosoma rotundatum. Lineage (NCBI taxonomy): Eukaryota > Metazoa > Arthropoda > Insecta > Diptera > Tachinidae > Gymnosoma > Gymnosoma rotundatum. The sequence goes on from OU744340.1 coordinate 118,606,476, forward strand.
AAATAACTTTTTTCTTGCTTAAAGAAATATTTACATTTTTCGCTAAAAGCTAAAGGATTTGGTGTTGTGATACAGTGGCAGAGATATTTTTGATTATTTTTACATCAAACTAAAAAAAGGTAATTATACATTAGGAATTAAATTAATTTAGTCCAAAAAGGAAATTAAAGAAGTTCAAATTTACGATATATAAAAAAATGTTTCTGAAAACACATAAATTGCTAAATAGGTTAAAAATAAGTATATATATATTTATTTTGTTTGTTATTACAGGACTCCGTAATTTGCTATCTTAAAATGCATGTTGTTATATCCGCTACAGATATATGGATAGAAAATAATAACTTAAGGGTGGTCCCAGAATATTTGGCAGTGGTCACAGGATATTTGGGAAAAGAGGATCTTTTGTTTATTTTTGTCTTGTTATTGGTGAGCGACTAAGGCACGCAAATCTGTTTGGCGGCGAGCGCCTAATATCTCTATATATATCCGGCGGAGATACACCAATTGGTCAGCGTCTAGAGCTTATTTACCTTCATATTTATACGGCCAAGGTCTGCCAATTGTGTTTGAGCTTTCAGAAAATAAACGCAGTGATTGCGAGCAAGGTTTCCCAAAACCTAAAGTTCTTCTCAAACTTCTTTCTTTATTTATACAAAAAATCTTCAGCTTAAAATTTAAAACTAAATGTAAATATTGCTAATTTAGCATGAATAAAATATCATAATATTTGTGTACGAATATGTATGTAAAATTTTGGATGAATATATAAATAAAAATATAAATCCTTACCTGTGAAAAAATAAAAAAATAAATCATTATAATTATTATTATGTAACACCCTTTCATTAGAATCCGCCAATTTTTGGTGTAAGATCATGTCCTGTTATACAGTTGATTTGTGTTTTTAGGCTTTCAGCTACTTCTAAGAAGGAGTTATGATTTTTTTCGTGCTAAATTTGACTTTGAGACCAGTGTGTAACGTATGAAAACGAACTTAAGTCTAAATCACTTTAATTCCTCTGTTTTTTTTTTGTATTTGTGCCCAGAGAACTCAAACATTTCTGAATTGATTTTGAAATTGAAAATAAAAATAAAAGTGTGTCCGCATACAACGCACATGATTTTTACATGCGTATTTAAATGCAACGAAAACCCATAAAGACTTTTAACAAATTTGGTATTACTTTAGCTTTTAATAACAGAAAATAATAAAAAATTAACTAAGAAATCAGTCGGTGTCCTCATATATGATGTAATTTGACGGAAGTTCAATTCAATTTTTTTATAAACTCATGTGACTTTTTTGAATGCGATTTTTTTTTTAAATTATTTTATTTAACTTAATTTCGGCTTATTTAGTTCTAGAATTTCACTTCAACTAAGTAAAACGCAGCCCAAAATCTTCTCTTAAAATCATAATTAAATTTTACTTAAATCCTTGCATATTTATGATTTTAGGAAACTCCTCTTTATCAGATTTTGTCTGTTTAGTATTTTTTTAAACAGTCTGAATAACTTTAATTTCGTTCAACAAAAGAAATCTTTATGTTTAAATGTTGGACTTGTCTGCTGAAAAGAAAATTTTGCATTTGTAGATAAAATATGAGACCAAATATACCACATGATACGAGTACTTTCTTCTTTGAATTCTTATTCCATTTAGTTTTCTTCATCTTACAAGATGTCTACTGAAAACCACATACATTTGTACCACTTATAACAACCAAAAAAAGACAAGTACAATTTAACAGCAACAACGAAACAATAAGTATTTTGTTGTTAAAGCATTTGTGGATTGTTTTTTAAATTTCCCTTCGGAAGCATAACCCAGCAAAAAACTAGTTAACAATATTTTTGTTGTAAGATTGAAAATTTAAAAAATAATTTCACCATATGGCCACTGCGGCTGTTCTTGACAAAGTACCTTCTGGAAGTCCAATTTTGGGCAACTTTTTCGAGCATTGTTGGCCATATGTTGACTTCAAAGGCGTCAGTAATATTAATTAAATTAACTTTGGCAGCAGCAGCAACAACTACTGTTTATTACTTGAATTAATATATAACGATTAAAACTGAATGAAATATAACAAAGAAAATCAAAATAATGATAGAAAAAATCTTGGTAAGAAATATAAAATTTTACACAAGATAAACTGCGTTAAAGAAATAACTTTTCTCTTGCTTAAAGAAATATTTACATTTTTCGCTAAAAGCTAAAGTATTTGGTGTTGTGATACAATGTTAGAGATATTTTTTATTTGTAGTAATTTTATGTCAAACTTAAGAAGATAATTAATTTTTAAGTGATCTCACAGAAAAACCCAAGAGATTTTAAAGCGCATGACCTTGGAGGCTTATTGACAGAGGTGCTACTCAAAGTCATTCATCGCAGAATTATAATTTCATATTGCACGTGGCTCTATCCACACTTTCAAGCAAATAATCATATATTGCGAAGCGGTAACAATAGCCATCGAACGTAGCGTGAGCTCTGACTCTATTTTTGAAAAAATAAAGTCCACTAATGCGACCAGCGTTTAAACTGCAGCAAACGGTGCATTTTTCTAAATGTAATTGAGTTGTGGGGTATTGTATTGTGGATTAGTTTGAATCCATACTAACAAACCCGTCAAACGAAAATTAAGTTCATCGCTGAACACAATAAAGTGAATTGATGACTGATTATTATATTAAGTCTGTATAATTCGGTAACGTTGTTCAAGCGTTAATATCTTCATGAGGGATTGCTTATCATAATTATCAAAAAGTGAGGGCAGTGTGACAGTCCATTTGACAGTTAGCTCTTTTGTATGTTCTATCGGTCTTTAAAAATCACCTTTAAAAATGATTATCGAAACTACTATTGGGTAATTTTAATCTTTTTCTAAGACACAGCCACATGATGAAAGATTCATCATTTCAGTTTCTTGTTCCTTTAACGCATTTGTTTACTTGATTTTCACGTTTGATAAAATAACAAAATTATTTTAACAAGTTTTAACATTTCAATGGCAGATGCAAAAGAGTTTTTTTTTTTAGTTGCTCAAACCAGTTTGTTGATTTTCAAATTTCAAAATAATCAAATACCAAAGTTCATTTAAAAAAAATTTTACGCTAATTATTTATATATGGAGTATGACATTTCTAGGAAATGAATCAATTCGTCACTGCCACAATCTTGTATAAAATAACTTAATCAAACTTCAATAACTGTACAAATACATTAAATCATATGTGGCAAACTAAAATGTACTTAAGAACACTTTTCGTCAAGTTACGTCAAATGTCATTTCTTTAAGCAAAGTACGAAACTGAGCGCACTTTCCGTACGGAAACAGCTGATGGCCCTTTATGTTATACATTCATAAAGAAAAATTGCAATTATGATCTACAGCGTTAAATTTGTAGTTTTTAATTTAATAGAAAAACACAAAAAATTAAAATTAAAATTTTAGTTGTACATACATATGTATTAGATTTAAGCGATGAACACCGTTGTATTTTTTTAGTATGGTTGGCCACAAATACAAAAAAAAAGGTTGTGATATATTTTTTGAAAGTTATCTTAGAACATGAACCAAAAAATGTAATGTGAATTTATTAAATATATTTTTTTTTATTTGTAAAAAAAATATTTTTGGCAAAGTACGAATTAAGTATATGTAAGTACATTTTAGTCACCTAAATTTCTTTAATATGGTACTTAAGCATTTGATAGGCTTTCGCTGCATTTTTAACATAAGCTTAAGCTACCTTATGCACATTGTAGTTGGGCCTTTATTGGTGTTGACTTCCTTTTGAAATGTATAAAAAACAAATACAAATTAATAAAGTAAGGGCGTAAAAGTTTTGGCCAAATTTTCATGATGAAAATTTATTCGTTTAGTGAAATACTATTTTTTATTTTTTCTAATGTAGAGTTTTTCTTTTGCTGAAATTTCGGTTTGATATGAAATTTCCAATGTTTTATTGCAAAAACAATTTAGATGGTTATCACTAAATTCCAATTACTTGGTATTTAACAGCCTTTTTCTGAAATTTCGGCGTTCAATACAGCAAAGCAAAACATCACTATTAAATTAAAAAACACTTAAATGAAGTTACGGCGAAGAGACGGGTTGTTTCAATTGTGTGCGTTGCTATTTATGTCAATGTTTTCCCTGGAAATTGCGTCTTGTTCCGTTTGATTATTAAAGTGCTGTTAAAATTGAATATTTCAATTTCCACATAAATTATCTTTGCTTCATATTTCGTATGAGCATGAGAATTTTTGACAAGTAGACACGACGCTGCCGTTGGACTGTAAATTAAAATTTCTAGTTTTAGCTAAAATCTAAAAACTTGCAGTTTTTAAAAGGCAAAATCATTGGCGTTAATATCTTAAATTAAATAGATATTTTAGCTAAACGAGAAAAAAATTGCTTCCTAGCAATTGATACATTTTCAAAAGCGTTAACTTTGCGAACGTAAAAACTTTTTAAGTTAAAAAATCCTTATATAAATTGAAACACACAATAATGTAAAAACGTTTATATTTTATTAAATTTATTTCCTTGCAGACTAGAAAAATCAAACACCATAAAATATGTAAATATTTATTCCACTCCTTTTTCACCACTTGAATTATTTTTGGAACTGCTGACTTTAAAAATCAAATTGAATTTGAATGGCCACAAGTTAAAGAAATGTAAAAGGGAAAATTTATTCAAAATATTTGTTTTAATATTGTTGTGTTATTAATATCAATTAAATTTTGGTTGAACATTTAGGAAATTTTAAATAAGTTTCCAAGAATATCTAATGCTAAATAAATTCAAATATTGTGTTAAACAAATGAAACCATTAACCAGTGATTTGGTTAAAGAGAACATATTTTTTTTAACACCATTTCCAACAACAAATGGCTTGGAATACTGTTTTACAGGAATTAAGCACTAAAAGAAATTATTTTAAAATTTGGCATGGATATCTACACTAACTGAAGCTCCTTCTCTTTAATATAAACGACCGCTTTGACAACTGTCTGCTATTGTAATATTAGAAGATGTCTTTACCGACTTGTCTTGCATTGTCTTACAATCTTTTCTAATTGACTTCAGCAAGTTTGTATTTCTGTTTCCCATTTAATAGCCCTTACGAGCTTGAGGGCTAAAAGTCATGAACTTTGCGATCTTCTGTTTTAACTTTAACAACGCAACCACAGGGGTTGTTTAACTTGTATTAGCTAATCAAGGCAAATTAATAACAGGTCGTCTTGACAGCCCAGGTGACTATTTATTACGCTTGTGATTTTTTTCTTTTTCGAATGCTAAAAGTTATAAGCTCCTACTGCACTTCTTTGTTTTTGGCAGCCAAAGAAGATTTGTAGAAAAACAAAATGCACATATTTCTTTGGAAGTGTTGCATTCATTTTCGCCGTGAGTATACCTACTATTAATTCGCCTTGTAGATAATTATCGCATTATTGTGCGCACACATCATTGGTGAAAGAAACTTATTCACCTCTGTTTTTACGCACATACGGACAACAACAACACTGTTGGTTTTTAGATATGTATTTGGAAGCTTTCAGATCTTATATTCGAAACAATATATTCTTATTATTTACAGAATACAATTTCATTTATGGGACTCTTGCAGGTGGTTTCGTAGTAACATTTTTTCAGTCCAATGTTTTAAGACTTTGTTGACGGTTTTTTAAACTGAATTTAACGAACGAATTGGACGATATTAGCCTAAGGAAAGTGGAAAGTTTCTGAAAAAATCACATTGTATCAATCAGGCATGTCACAAATTCCGATCGGAATGGTTTAAATTACGTATTAACAATTCCGATCGATTTTGTTTTACCTTCTTTAGATTCCGATCGATTTTGCTTATTTCTAAAAAATGCTTAATCTTCACCTTTTTATTTAAATGTTTCAATATTGCGCACACCAACAACAACAACAAAGCTAATCTAAATAAGGACACAAAATTTCTAAGAAACTAAATTCCACTTTGAGATTCAAAAGTGGTTTCATACTGAAAAATTTTTTCGTTTTTCGTTTTCTAAAGAACCAATTTGCGGAATTGAAACCACTTTCGATCGGAATTGAGTTGTGTGACATGCCTGAATATAAAAGGTGCCCTATAAGAAAAAAATCAAAAGAGGTCGTAGCTCCAAAGATGCCTGATGTCACGATTACCAAAATTTGTGCATAAGAGAATGATAATTTGATGCACTGTACGACATTGTGCGCCATTCTGCTGAAATCAAAGATTTCAAGTTCATATTTTCGATTCAAGCCATAAGCAAACTGCAAGCGTGGCTGCGGAGTCCTAATCATTGGCTGAAATAGCTTTTCTAGCTGCATTTTCAAAATAAAAATATAAAATGTGAAAAAAGCTTATACCAACTGTCACACAAAATTTAACACCAAATTGTCTGCAACTGTATTGGCAATGACGTGCAAGTTTTCCTAACTCAGAATAAGACGTCGAAGTGATAATATTGTTACAAAGATGCTTTGTTAAAATCATAAAAAGATGTAAAAATAATTGAGGCCAAGAAAGTGAAACGAAATGATCTACTGCTTTTTTCTTGCTTTTTTTTTCTTAAGGGCGTCTTGACAATTATCTGTTACTCTTATATTCAATTGGACGTCTCCACTAAATTATCTGCCATGGCTTCACACAATAATTGTCTTTTGCCTCTAAGAAGGTTTGTACTACTGCTTTTTAATTTTTAATTGAATTATAACAATTATTATTTTCCGTTGTATTATTATTTTCTGAAGGCGGGATCGAACTCACGGATCTTCTGTTTTACAGCACGCACTTCAACCAACGCAACTTTTGAGGTTGTTCAGCTTTTATTAGCTAATTGTGGTATTATTCTATACACACACCATTAGTGGAAGTAACTTTCTGCCATCCCTAAATTAGCGCGTAAAGCGCAAGATAACTGTCAAAATTTCTCATGTACATACAAAATGTATGAAGCATCCCTAAATAGCTTGGCGTCAACGCTTAGCAATTGGAAAATCCAATTTTGACAGTGCGTTAGGAAGTGAAGTTTGCTGTTTGTTGGTTTGTTTTGTTTTGTTATGGTTGAAAAGTAGTGACAATTTAGTAATTTTCAAGGCAATCTAGCGGTTTTATCTCTTCTTTATTCTTATACAGCGGGTTTTATGAAATAAAATGAGTTAACATTACTTTTAACGACACGAAGTTAACGCTGTTATTTAGGGATAACATTTCAGCGCAAAAGCTATGAATTACATTGCTTTGCGTCTTACGCGCTAATTTAGGGATGGCTGTTTATTCACCACTCTCATATTGTTAACAACAACAGGGGTTGCCAGATCTTACTTTCGTAACAATATGTTTTTCGGCAAAATTAAATATCTGCTAGATGTTGAAGGTTCAAACTAAGACACTTACACAATACGTTCTTGTACAAAGTTCACATCATGATTAGACATGAAATGACCAGTTTTGGAGATCGATGCGACTGAACAGTATTGGATTGAATTAAGCATTCTCAGCTACAATAGTCAAATTTTCATCGATAGGCACCGTATGGCGGTCATCAGCAAACCAGTACTGCAACAAAAGCTTCATTTTAGACAAAACCTTTCGTTTTAACGCAGTTTGGGCAATACAGCTCTCTATTTGGATAAAGTGTTCAAAAGTTTCCAACATTCTTCGAGCTTAAAGTTACTTATTTTAGTCTGCAGTGACTTGTCAATATTTCAACAAAACAAAAAAAAAAAAAACATAAATGTATCACGATCAAAATAACTTATGATTTTACTTTTATTTGAAACACTCCATAATTCCACTTTATATTCAGTTGCAAAGTAAATGGTGTAAAATTTAAATTTCCGGTAGAAGTAATCAAAAGGAAAGGGATACTTACACAGTTCTTAGAAACGAATCTTCTAATTCTTGTTGGCTACAAATGGACGGACACTACTGTTCAGTTGGTGGGAGGTATTTAATTATGCCTCTTAATTTGATTTTCACTAAAGAGCACAAACTGTTTAAACTCCTTTTTTATGACTTTGAAGGCTAAACACTTTTAAACACATCCGTTGTCGTTGTTGTTTTTGCCATTATGCTGTTATGTTGCTACTGCTGCTACTACTACTACTGCTGTTGTTCATAACGCATAAACTTGTTTACAGAAACGCCAAAAAATACTTATTGTTGTTGGTTTTATTTACTTATTTTTTCTTTCAACCGTTTAATTGCTTTAAGGATGTATAAATTACAAGACTGCGGATATTTAAGAATAAAACAGACACATATACAGCTGAGAATACATACTTGTGTACACGCTACGACACAAATCCACACAACTTGTTTGCCGAAGTATTTAGTGGTAATAATTGGGTTGTGGTAGTAAAAGAGGGAGGCGTTTGTAAGTGGCTTTATTGAGAATGCTCAAGTTGTACGAGTAGTAGGAGGCGTGAGAATATTTTTCTTTAAAACATTTTTTAAAGCAAAACATTTAAAATTCAATTTTGTTTTGTTGTTTTCTTTAACAAATAAGAATAAATGGTGGGGGAGTTATATTTTAAGAAATTATTACACGTTTGACTGAATAACTGGCTTTTAAAGTGGCCTTGTGGTTTTAATAGTACTTCTCTGTTTTGATATAAAAGAAAAAATTGTTCTTTTTTTTTGTTTAATTTAAAAATTTTAAAAATCATTCATTTATACACGATTAATTTCATAGTTTTTTAATTGTTTAATTAGTTTGAAATATTTTGATTTGATAATTAAAAAAAAAAACTTCTGTAGTTTTATTTGAAATGTAATATACAGCTAAGGTAAAAAAATGGCACTGAGGGCAACTTTAATCTTTACGTACTCATTATACTTCTTTTTAGTAATATAATTATTCAAAAAATACATAATTGGAATAAGAGAAACGTTAATTTCACATCAGAAAAATCTTTATCTCATTTTTAAAGTCTAATTGAAATAAATTACAAAATACCGTCAACAGTTAACATTTTGACAGTAAAAATTACAGCTCTATTCAGATTAAATAACACAGAAGGCAATAATATTTCAAATACACACTAAAGAAAATAGAGTTGTTAAATTAATATTTTACTACTTGGAACCAACTAAGTCTTCACATATTTGTAAGGAATTATTTTCACGACTCCTTAATTACAGCCCAAAGCTTCTTACGTCAGCAAAAATATTCTCTTGGGTCAAGCGACGTTTGTATGACTACACCAAGATGTTAATATTATACGAGTAGTCTATAAACCACTGATGATCATATTTTCTGCTTGAATTTTCGTTTTGTAGTATTGGTTGAAGACTTAAATAAAATAGTTATTATTTTATATTAAGTAACAACACATTTTTAAATATTTCAGCGTAAAATGAATTGAATCTTCATACTTTCTAGACTTGGTAGTAATTCTTGGATCAAATTCCGCATTCGAAAATTCTCTACCCCATAAAGGAGAAGGCACAGTACAAAACAATTTTGATCTCAATCATCTAAAAAATTTTTTCAACTTAATTAAAAAAAATCATATAAACAATAAAAGTGCTATTATCTTTTCTATCACTGTATAATCGTAAATTTTTTGTTATACCCTTCCCCACAAAAAGTGGAAAAAGGGTATATCTAAGTTTGTCATTCCGTTTTTAATTTCTACAATATCCATTTCCGGCCCTATAAATTATATATATTCTAAGTTCTTAAGCATAGCGAAGTCGATTGAGCGATGTCTATCTATCCACCCTCGTTAGCGTTAAAATCAAGGTTTTCAAGGCAATAAATCAGCCAGGGCTAATTTAAATATGTCAATCGATCAGACATAATTTCGAACAAGTTGCTATTGAAAATCAGCAAGATCGGTACATGTCCTTCGAGGCGCCTGCTTCTAATTTTTCCATATCATTTGGAACAATAAAGTAACTCCAATAAAAAAAATATATATGAAGCGATAGAGAATTTAAAAATAAGAAGAAACCATATTGATACGAATAATAAAATCTGACAACCCCTGTAGTTGTTTCCGCATGAGCGTGGTGAATCAGTTAATTCAACAACCAACGGTATGTGTATAGAATAAAAAACCACAATTTAGCTAAGAAAAGCCGAGCAGCCTCAATGGCTGCGTTGGTAGAGGTGCGTTCAACAAACCAGGGGGTCCGAGTTCGATACCGCATGCGTGCAACGAAAAAAAAAATAATAATTGTTATAATCCAAATAAAATTAATAAACAGCAGTACAAACCTCCCGAGAGGCAAGAGACAATTATTGTGTGAAGCCGTGGCAGATAATTTAGTGGAGACGTCCAACTTAATATAAGAGCAACAGATAATTGTCAAGAAGCCCTTTATAAGAAAAAAGTAAGAACGGTAGCGGTGGCGCAGGGAAGTGTTACAGCATAACAACAGTGTATGGCAGACGTGTGTTGTGGCTGCTGGATTAAAGGAGATGACTGGCTTGGATAAAAGGAGTAGTGGAAATGTCTGTGGGTGGTTAAGGTTACTAAACAAGGCATCGAGTAGTTCATGTCTCGCCGGAGTAACACAGTAGTGTGTAGCGTGGATGCTGCGTTTGTGGTGATAACGCATGTTTAGTAAATACGGGACCAAGGGTTCACAAGATCAGTAGGATCGAGAAGTATTGCCAGAGAAAGCCGTAAAGTTCGAATACAGAATTTAGCCACAGTGGTATTTGCAATCAAAAGAATCCGTACGTTTGTCTTAAAAGGATAAAACGTAACAATATATTGAAAAAATTGGCGCTCGCCCATATTTTCCGAGTTATTGGCCTCTGAAATTTTTAAATATTTAATTTTCAAATATAAAGTGACACCCATCACTTAAAAGTTTTTCAATAGATCTTTAAGAAAATACTAAAATTTTTTAAAAACTCTTAACCCATTAAGAGCCGCTAACATTTTTTTTAAAATTATATGTAATTTTTTTTTTCTTATTTTTGAATTATTTGTCACCCCAATATTTTTTTTTTTTTTTTTTTTGTTTGAAGTTAGTTTACTAAACTAGATTTATATATATGGTGAAGGGTATATAAGATTCGACATAGCTGAATACAGTACTCTTACTTACTTTTAATTAAAAATAAAGGCAGTGCCCAATAACTGAGTTTATTAATAAGTAATTCTTATAGAAAACCCAGCTTTAAAACAGACGGACGCGCAGGGATCGTTGAAGATGAAATAAAAAGCTGTAATACAACTTATGTTTAAATTTTAAGTGTCTGTCTATAACCGTTAAGAAAATAAAGCAACATACTTTAATAAGTATCATCTTGGTGAATATATATAAACTCGAGAACCACTCTACCGATTTTCAAACGAGTACATGCGTTGGAAAGGTCTACTTTCACTGATGGTTTATAAAAAAACATCTGAAAATTTGTACGAACATGCGTTATACGCAGATTTTTATCATGGAGTGTTTTCTCTATATAGAATGTAATTTTGTCGTCATTTGACTTATTTAATTTCTGTGTGTGTGTGTGTAGATTATCTACAGTTTGCATGAAATCGGTCGGCGTTCGTGAGTTATGACTAAAACAGGATTTAACGGCTACACCGATTTAAAAAAAAAAAAATTAAAACATGTAGATATTTATTTAGATGTTTTAAGAGGGTATGCTTATTTAAAGAAAAAAAAAAAAAAAGAACGGGTAAATGGAGAAGATGAGAAACGCGCGGAATCGATTTTAACAAAAAACAATTTCAATAATATTTGAAAGATAAATAAGCCTTGATTTATAAGGTTCAATAGAAAGGAAGGAAATCTGTTATAGCTTCCATATTAATCAAATAAAAAACTTGTATGAAAGAGTGGTTGTTGTACGATTATTCTCATTGGGGCAGCGAAGCGCCCCGGGAACAACAAGTACTTTACAATTTGCAATTTATATTATAAGTTTTGTATAAATTTTCATGTCACTGTCTTGAATGATTCCAATATAAGTTCGTCAATATCAAATAACAGTTATTTTATGTTCAAATTATGTTAACGGTTTAAAAGATAGTCCCATGTACATAAGTTTGCTTCAGCTATAAATACACTCTTTAATTTCTTATTTTAAATATTTATGCTAGCTGCAACAGCGGACATATAAGTAGATATTCTGTATAATTTTCAAGTGCCTGACTACACGCAAAGTAAAAACATGGTTGAGGTAACCACAATCTAAGAGCAACATATACATTTGCAACCATATTATTGTTTAAAGCATAAACATAATTATGTTCACATATAAACATTAAATGAAAATGTCATGTTGTATAATTGAATTATAGTATAGTCTCGTATGTGCAAAATTTTTCTGATATAAAAGACTTATTATTGTTTTATTCATTACCGGCTTGCTTATAATAATGCTTAGACCATAGGCTAGAAGAATCAGTTATATAAAAAAAATGATTTCACAATTGTGTTTTAAACACAAAAATAAAGATTTATATGCTTGCAATACATACATGTTTACTTCAACTTTTTTAACTGTTTTGGTTTCCTTTTTATTTGTTTTCATATTTTGAATATTATTTTTAATTATTTATTTTGTACATAAATTTTTATTTTTTTCACTTTCTTTAACAATAAAAAACAATTTCAAATTTTAGCTCCAGAAAAATTACTAAACTGTCAAGAACTAGAACAAAATACTTTTTAGCGCAAACGTTATTCTGTTGCTTTTAAAAATACTTTGATTAATAATAATATATTATGGTGAAATATTTTATATTATTTTTAATAAGTTATAAAACTTTGGTTTTGGTTGAAATTTTTACAACAAGGTACAACCAACGATGTTGCTTTTTTTGTGCACAGTAACCATATAATCGTTAAAAGTTAACAAAAAATGTTTATCGTGCCTAAAGTTTTGGTGAAAATAACTATAATTGGTTACAAAGAAAATAATATGGTTATTGTGACCATATCACAACCATGTTTTTTTCTGCGTGTATAACGGATCAAAAGATGTGGCCATTTAAGTCATATAATGTAACCTTTGGGGACACCCTTTATTATTTAAGTTTATGTTGTTATTACTTTCTGTTATTGTAAGCTATAAATATAGCAAAATTTTTTTTTAAATTATATGTGAATAACTCTTACGCTTTAAAAGATTTTAGGTCTGATGTTGAAATAATAAAAAAAATTTCAATTCTTTGTTAAATAACTTCGTTGTTTTGAACATTGTTTAAATAGAGTTAAGGTGCAAAAGGCATTCTAATACTATCCCTGGCCTGACTTATTAACTTTATTAGAGATGTGATCAAGCTTTTGCTTTAGAAAGAGAGAGAGAGAGGGAGAGCCAAAAGGTGAGATTATAACGTAAATTTAATCAAGTTAATTTAAGGTTACAAATGGTTAAGGATAAGGTCAGGACACTTGTTTATGAAATTATTATATCTAATATTTTTGCATGCTCCATTTTTAGACATTTAAATCTTTGTGTTATGACTCTATTGCGGCAAGGGCTTGATTAAGAAAAAATCTGATAATTGCGTTAATTATATTAAAGAAAAAACTCTTTGAACGGATTTATTTTTATACATATCATTTTAAGTATATAATTTTTATTTAATCAATTTATTTTGGATTACATATATATTTTCTTTTTTATTATTAATTATTTAAATTCTTTCTTTCAAATATAATTTTTAATAATTTTGTTTATGTATATATATATAAATTTGATTATATTGTTTATTCATTTGTTTAATCAGTTTCTAAATATTTTATTAACTTTATTTGATTAACTTAATAATACTTCTTAAATAATAATTTTAATGTAATATAAATGTCAATTGTATTTTTATATTATTAAATTACTTATAAACGAATTTAAGGTAAAATTTTTATACAATCAACACTTTGAAATTCTTTGTTTGTATTAATATTAAATACAGTTTATATATATTTTTCATTGTACTTATTTACATTTTGTTTAGTTATTTCTGTAATTTTTTTAATTTACTTCAGGTTCGCTTTTGTCATGCAATTAAATTTTAATTTTACTTTAGTTTAAAAAAGGACAAACATAATGCTGGCAAATGCTTCAGGGAGAGAAGAGAACATTATTAAATTTTTTATAACATTCTGTTTCCATTCTGGTGTATAGAAGGAACTGTTTTGTTTACCCTGGTATAAAAGCTTATTTTAAAACAAAAAGGATATTTTAATTTCTTTGATTTTAATTTATAGAAATTTAAAAAGATTTATGCAAAATAATTATTATAGCAGGGTGGAATTTTTATCTCTCATCTCTAAATTGTGTTTCATATCGAGTTTTTGTTTTAAGAAGAACTTATCTCAAAAAATCGATGTTAAAGTTTTAAATTTTATTTTAACTCGTTGAAGGTCATTTAGACATTTCTTGTTTTTTCTTTTGCTGAGAAAAGAGTTTTATCATTAAAGAAAATTAAAATTAATAAATACATTAAAATTAGGAAATTTATAAATCATTATTAAATTAAAAAAATTAAAAAAAAAATTAGCATCATGTTATAATAATACGGCATTTACACCACGCAATTTTCCATGAAAGTAACATGAAATTTTTGTTTGAGGGTAAAGCAAGAGGGTTAAGCAATGTAGCTTCAGCTTTGAGAGGATGTTTATGTTGGTTATGTTTTGTTTAAAATAGCCAATATCGCTGCAACTTATTAAGAGAATTGAAAAAGTTGCTTCAAACAAAGGTATAAATTATTGTATGCGGTAGGTTGTATAAAATACAACTAGTGTAGTTGTAAATATGCTGCATACGCTCTGGTAAATTTCTGTTGCTAAACTTTTTGAACTGAGAAAATTTAATTCTTATGAATTCTAATAAACATGAGACGTGTTGCTTACATGTGTTGTATCAAATTGTTACATAAAAATTACATACAACATTTGTATAACTATGGAATCTGACCAGGTTTTACACTTACAATAGGTTGCGACTTAATTTTTGTCATTAATTTTAAACTAATTTGCTTTCGGAAATTTTAAAAAATCTCCTTTATCATATCCGGAGTTATCTTTAATAATCTAAAGTTTGTCAGCATAAATAAGAAAAGTTTTATTAAAATTTCTTTTTTTTAACCAAAATTAATAAATATTTTTTTTAAATTTTGGCACAAATGCTACACATATTCTTTAATAAAATTATGTTACATAAATGCAATTATTTTAATTATTTTGCTTACATATTTTTAATAACAATTTAAATTTTTTTATTTATATATAGCTATTTTACAATTTTTGTTCTTAATTTTCTTATACAAATATATATTTTTGTATATACATTAATTTAGTTGAAAATATTATTTGTTTTTTAGCCATCTTTTTAAACAAAAGTTTTTCTTTTAGTTATAAAAACAACCAAAATAAATTAAAACACAAAACTCTTTAAAGTTTTAAAATTTAGTATAAAGTTATTAATTTGATTTTTTCTTGAATATTTGTGTATGATTTTTTTATGTGGTTGTTTTTATTATTGTCATCTTAAATGCATGTTTTATATGTTTGAGTTTATAATTGTGAATTTTATTTGAAATTTTGAATTTTAAATAATTATTTATTTATAACATACTATTAATAAAATATAATATTTTTAAAGATATTGTTAGTTTCATGATTTTTTATAATTGTATTTTCTCAATACGTTTTAATTTTTCCTGTGAAATAAAATAAAATATATAACTGCATATATTTATAAAATTATAATAAAAAGTTATAATTATATACCAGAAATATTCTTACTGTTAAAAGTTTTATGCCTACAACCAGATATCTCCCAGGCCAAACCTTAATTAAGATCACTAGTTTCTGTTGCAAAAAACAAAAAAAAAAATGCTAATAATTGTTTTATTAAACGATTTTAAAATCAATTCTTTGTAAGTCATTTTTTATTCACACACACCCCCCATGTATTTTTGTATCTGTTGTATTATTGTAGTGCAATCTTATATTTTTAAAATTATATCTGTTTATTTTTAATTTAAAAATATGCTGCAATTATTTATTTTAATTTCATATGCTTTTCAAAAATGACATTTTAATTCCCGACTTCAAAAAAATGTGAGGGTTATCAATTCGTCTATTTTTTTTTATTTTTGCCCACAGAACTCAGTCATTGGAAGTAATTTCTTAATTTGAAGGAGATACACAAATACTAATCTAATTAAAAATTTTTTTTTCATAATTTAAAAAATGTCCCCATACAACACAAAGGATTTTTTATGCCTATCAAATCGTAGCAGACAACCAAATAATAAATAATAATAAATTTAATTTTAGCAAATTTTACTATTTCCTTAAAGATCTCTTCAAAAGCATTTTAATGGTACCCGTATTGATATTTAAAAAAATTTTTAAATTTCAGAGTACCGTAACTCGGGCGAGTGCCATTTCTTTACTTGATGTTTTTTTATTTTTGATTTCTATCGTCCCATATAGTTATTGTTTTAATTGCAGTTAGTTCATTGTTCCAAATAATATTGAAAAATTAGCGGTTTTGCCCGCTGCCTCGAAGAAATGAACTGATCATGCTGATTTCCCATAGCACTCCTTTCGACATTATATCTGATCGATTGACATATTTATTTTTTTGTGAAATCAAGTTTGCCGCAGACGGACAGACGGACATCGCTCAATCGATTTCAATATGTATAAGAAGTCAGAATATATTTACTTTATTTAAACGTAACATACAAACAAATAAAAATTTATCAAAGTTTTTATCACTATAGCTCCCAAAAAAGTATTTAAAAATAAACTTTATAAAGGGTGTCCCCATAGTTGATTTTTTGACTTATATGGCCCTAGTCTTGGAACCGTTATAGTCAAACACTAAGAAGTTACGCAGAATGCGTATATCTATGACCGCTATAAATTACAAATTAAAGGGTGTCCCCATATTTGATGAATCTTGATTTATAGGACATTATTTTTTGAACCGTTAAAAATCGGTAGTTAAAATTTAAGCGTGAGAACGTGTATGGTTAAGACGGCTGTAATAACAAGTATAAAGTTTTGAATTGAAAATTAAAGGGTGTCCTCATATGTGATGTTATTTGACTTACATTTCCTTAATTTTAAACATTTTTAATCAGAGACTTGAAATTTTAATAAAGTTTATATTATTTTTTGCAAAATTGCAAAAATAAGCAATTAAAGGGTGTGCTCACAGTTTAAGTAATTTGAAGTATGACCTATACTTTTGAACCGTTTCAGATACACATTCTTGAAATTCACCAAGAACGTGCATTACTCTGTAAGTTATAACAAAAGCTATAAGAATAGAAGTTAACGAGTGTCCCAATTGATTATGTAATTTGATGCACTGCATGGACTTATCTTTAAAAAAGTTATTAATAGACAACTGAAATTTAAACAAAATTTCTATGATAAATTTTCTTTCATATTCAGTAACCATTTGCCGGTGTGTCTGTTTTTAAGTCGTTTTGTTTTTTGCAAGAATTATTTAGTTTTATTGTTGACAAAATAATATTTTATTAAAAGGTTATTAAATGTATTATTTATTCATTTAAATACATTTAAATACAGTTGTTGTATAGAATCTATACAAATCTAAATTGAAATTAAATTTATACACTCAATTTCTTTCCTCAAGTCATTAAGAAAATAAGTTGAAATAATCTCCGATTATGTTTTCTGTTTAATAAAATAATAGCTTTTGTCTTTATAAATTTATTTGCTGGTGAACTTTAAATGTCTGTTTGTTTGACATTTGACAATTTATAAATACACAGGCAATATAATAATTTATTGAATTTTATATTACAACTTGTTGTTATTTTGAGTATTATTAGTGTGTTGAGACATACAAACACACAATGCACATACGAGGTTGTAACAAATAATTGCAATTAATGTATCAGATGATATTAAATCAACAGATATAACATATGAAATTGTTTTTGTAGCTTATATAAAAATATAGTTATTCAATTGTCTCTTTATAATAAATTGTTTAAGGAAAAAATTAATCTTTAGGAAATGAAAATATTTACAAATTAATTGAGGCATTTTACTATAAAAGAAATGTTGGCAATAAGATAATTACAGTACGTAAGTTTTGTTATGCCAGTTATATGCGCCCTGATAAAATAACTTCTCAGAATTCGTGTGTAGAGCTGAGGTAAGTTTATTCCCCGTTTGATTTTTTTATAAGACAGACTAAAATTTAAGTAAAATATTCTAATACTAGCGGACTTCAAAAGTTTCAAAAAATAGCTTTGTTGATACTACTATTGCTTGCAAATAAAAAATTTTAATCCAATATTGTTAAGGTGTTCGTTCCTGTTTTAAACCAAATTTTAAAAATGGTGCCAAAAGTTTTTCATTTAAACATTAGTAAAAGGGACTGGTAGGGTAAATCGGAGATCGTGAACTTAGGGTATTGAGGTCTGCCGGCCGGCATAAGCAGGACGTCTGAAAAGTAAAATTGAAAGTAAAGAGAACAATATAACAATGTTAAACTTTTTTTTTTTAGAAAATTAGGTTTACTTTGATGTTTAAATATTTACTCCCTTATTTTACAAACTGCAACGCAACGCAAAGGTTAAGTTAGGTTAGGTTAGCTTACACAGGCTGCCGGCATGAGAAAACCGCCTCACTTGGATGCTTAACGATCGCTTTGTGTAAGGATTATTCAGGTCTCCATGTTACCACCGAAGACCATATTAACGAGTTTATCCTAGCAACATCCCATACGAATAGATCTGCAAGGCTATCCAGAGCTGGACAATGGCAGAGCAAATGCTCTACCGTTTCCTTCTCTTCTCGTTCTGACAACTTCTAGAAAGTCATAGTATAGAAGATTAAGTCTCCCTGCATAAGTACCGATAAAACAATGCCCTGTCAGCACAGCCACACTAGGGTGTCCAGCTTTGCTGGAAGAATCTCAGCAAATGCGCAAATCTCCTACTATCATACTGAGGATATAATGCCCTCGAAATTGTTCAGGTGACCTTATAAGACCATCTGATCTGCACGGCCACAAAAAATCCTGCTGAAATATAGACCTACAGCAGTTTAACGGGACTCCCACCAGTACTATGTCCGAGTGTGTCGGCACCTGAAATAGTTTCAGGTTGGAACTTCTCTCCATTCACAAATCAATCTCGATGCCTTGCTATCAGTACAGATCCGGAAAGCAAAAAAGTTTTTAAATGATACTCATATTAATACCTTAAAAAATATGGTGCAAAATCGTAATGTTCTATGAAAAATTCAGAGGCCCCTAACTCGGAAAATATAGGCAGGAACCGATTTTTTCACTCCATGTTTTTTCTCACTTATGTATTACTTCACTAATCTAGGTTTTTTCCATATGATTTGGAAAAATTAGAGGCAGGCGTGGTGTCTTGCCTGCTGCCTCGAAGTACATGGACCGATTTTGCGGATTTTCAATGACAAAATTTTTGAAATTATGTGTGATTGATTGGTGTATTCAAATTTTCTCCAGCTCCACTAGTGCCTTGGCAAAGTTGATTTCAATCCGAACACGGACGGATAGACGGACATCGCTCAATCGACTTGGCTATGCATAAGAACTCATAATATATGGGATCCAAAATGGAATGACAAACTCAGATTTACCCTTTTTCCACCTGAGGTGAAGGAGGGTATACAAAATTTGAAATGGATGGTGTCCATCCCCAAAGCATATGAAACTTCCTGCATTTGCTCAAGATAAAAGTACTATTAAACATAATATTTCTAAGTAAATAATATATTTATGTAACCGAATGATAATACTAATATTTTGCAAAGCAATAATCTTTATTACGGCAAATTAGTCAACGAAGTTGTGTACAATATTCGCTCTTGTCAAAAAGCATTTAGGTAAAATCGAAGCGAATTAATTTACAGGTGGTCTTAATAGCCCAGCAGATTTTTTTTATGTTCGATGTTGTAGTCAAAATTTTAAAATAAATTTTAAAATAAAAAATTTTAAAATAAAAAATTTTAAAATAATTTGAAAAAGTAAAAAAAGAAAATAAATTTTATTAAATTTCAATACAAAAAAAACCGACTTAAAGAACTTTATTTAAAGTACCAATTGTATGAATTGAATTCGACTTCCTTTTGTTAAGTCCGCTATTTTTGACATCAACGTAGTGCTCTACAACAGAAAAATTACATTAGTTTTTTAAAACTTTAAAATTTTTTTAAAAAATTTTAAGTTTAAATTATACTATTAATTATTCCCGTGTTTTAAATTTTAATTACATTAGTTTTTTGTTTTTGTGGCCGTCCTCCCACCTAATTTTTAATTCACCTTTGAAAAAATCACAACTTTGACTGACATTTGATATAAAATTTGCAATTCAAAAATAAAAAATATGTCATCTTGCTTCTGCAAGACGTTAGCAAAATTTTTTTCTTGTCAACCATTTTGTTTTTTCAAGCAGTAGTACTAAGGCAGCTGCGGTATAAAATTACAATCTTACGCTGGACTATGTCAGGACAGTCGCAGACTACAAGCAGTTTTTCACTAATTTTGTAGGGTGGCGCAATTAAATTGTTTACTGTTTCATTAAGCATGTGAATGCAAATAAACATAATGTCTTTAATTTTCAAATGTTGTGTCTTAAATTAATACAAATTTTACTTGTCACTCAACCGCACTTAAAATTTTTATTTTTGTGAAATTGTTAATTTATGATAAATTTAAGGTTAAATTAATTTTATTTATATTTTCTAATGAAAAACTCTTAAACACAGATACAATTAAATGATATTATTGTAAATATTTTAATAAAATTAAACAATAAATTCAAATTTTAAATGTAAAATCTTTAAAAGGTATTTTTTATTTTAAATAATGAATTGTTTTCTTTCAATTGATTTATTTTGACTTAATGCTTTCAAAGTTAAATTTAAATACAAAGAACTGTTATTTATTAATTGCAATAAGAAAATTAGGTTTTTTCTTTTAAGTTAATTAAACAATATTAATAATTTCTTATATTTTATATTTTTATTGGAGATGCAGAGAAAAGAATTACGTGTGATGTAAGTCTATTCATTTAGTAGTTTATTTTCTGGGTTTTTATGGCTACAAATCAAGGAGATTTGCTGATCCCTGGTGACTGGCTTAAGAGAGCTTTGTTGCGACAGTAGTCGGTTCGCTATTTTTCGCCTCAGGTCTCGGCAGCGAAATTTTTCATGAAAAGTCTGAGCAAGTAAAGATTAGACTAGTTTGTGGTTGAGCAATGTCTCTTTAAGCGCTATGTACTTTGGTACGAAGCCATTTATAACGATTTCTCTTGAAGTTTTTAAAATGTGGAGAAATATTTGAGAAAGTCGAAGAGCGTTTTCAACTTTTAAATTTAAAAAATCACTAAACTCTTTGTTGTTTTTCTTTAAAATGTTTAAAATATTTTTCCTATATCAAAGAAAATAAATCTTCTTCAAAAATAGATTAAAAGAAAAATTCATACAAAAAGAAAACCATATTAAAAACAGACGGGTGTCCTTTGTGGTTCAATAAACATGTACGAATTATGTAAGTTATATGTGGGGACACCTTTAATTTTTGATATTATGGTTTTTTTAAATGGAACTAATTTTTAGGTATAACATTTCAATTAATCAAAAATAATAAAAATCGATTCAGACATAACTGGATTCTGCGGGCACAAACTTGAAAATAATACAAACTTATTTTTTAAGTCATTTAAAAATAATATTTATGTTAAAAAAAACAATTTGCATTTTGCGAAAGAGGAAAAAGAAAATTGTCTACTGTATGATTATTTATTTTATAGTTGTTTTTTTTTAACGTAAGAATAATTTTATTAAAAATTTATTCACTTTAGCATTATTAACAATTTTAACTAACAATTAATGTTTAATATAACTTAAAAGATATAGATTTGTTTCTACTGTTTTAAAGCGCTTAGCCTGAACTCAGAAAATAATCGTGAAGCAATTTTTTAAAAGCACTGTGTTGACAACACGGAGTTAAGCATCAAACATATTGATTTTCAAAATTTTAAAGTAGAGATAATACAAATATTATAAAAAGTAACAAAACTTCAAGATGATCTTTAAATTACATATAAAATCAGTTTAGTTTTTGCAATTTTTGGCCAATCTTTTATTCTTAGTGAGATTGTAATTGTATGTGAAATTTTTGTTGTAGGCTAAAGTTTTCATTTTAACTTAAATCTTAAAGTTTGTTGCTTATGAAGTTTTAGTGAATATAAAATTTTTGGCTCAATTAAGGGTTTTTAATTATTTTTTTTTTTGTTTTTTTGTTTAAAAAAAAATTAACAAAATTTTACTAAAATCCACATTTTCTTGAGGTATTAAGTGCAATGTTAGTGAAATTTTTAATAAAACTCGATTTAGAAAAAAAATGAGTTCTGCAAAATTTTGGTTTTTTTTTTTTTTTTTTTTGCTTAATTTTCTTTTCTAGGTAAAGTATTATAACTTTGATAAAGTTAAATTTTTGTAAGATTTTTTAAAATTTTTTTTTTGTTATAAAATATTGTGAGTTCTATGAGAAGTACGCAGTTTTTTTAGTTATTTCCATGTAGATTTTTCGGACGAGTTGAACGTCTGTAATACAGAAACATCACAAAAATATGAGTCACAATACAAATCAGCAATAGTTTCAATAAAAACAACAACCAAAAAAAAAAGTAAATATAGGGAAACAAACAATGATGAAGAGTACATAACAAACACGGGAAAAGGGGACCCTGTTGAATTTACTTTTCTTATTAAATATCATGAGAACATTTATATCCTATGAGAAAGACCGCCTGTGTTATCTTTTCAGGCAATTCCACACTTTAGAAATGTCATATTTCTTACTGGAATATTTTAGTTCTGCCCCAATGTGCAGACATAGGATTTTCACAATAATTAAAAATAAACATTTTGCTTTAAACAAAAATCTTCCTTTCCATAAAAAAGAAAATGAACGCAAACCTGATTTGTTTCGTTTAAAGCAGTGAATTTTAAATTACGTATTTTCCAAAAATATTCTTTTTTAAGTCCTTGGGCTAGAAAAAATAATAAAGTGTATACAAATGTAAAAATAATCAAAAAGTTATGGCGTTATTGGTAAAAAGAAAAGAAAGTGAAACTCTTAAAAAAAGAATCTAATTTAAATTAACATTATCATAATTTATAGGTCAACGAAAAATCAACAAAAAAAAGTCTAAAAACAATTTATGCTTCAATAGACAATATGCTAAGGAAAAGGTATCAATCCTTTTTTTATAAATCTCATTAATTTCCGTACTTTTTGTTTTTATATTCTTAATTGTAAATAACATTTGTATAACTTTTCAATTTTTCTTATTTAAAAGTTAAGTTAAAACGGAAAAAATATTTTTTTTTGCCTTAAAAACCATCTGTCATTTTCCAAGAACAAATGTCAGACCATCGCTGGAAAGAAAAAAAAAACTGAGAAAACAAATTTCTTTACTTTGCTTTTTTTTTGTTTTATTTTATTTAATTTATGCAAATTAAATGTTGTTCTTTGTGTGTATATGTTTGTGTGTATTGTTTGAACACTTTCCAATACACACAAATAAACACACACTTTGGGATAAACAAACTTTACTTACACTTGTCACTCAAACTTGACATATCAAATGCAACAATTTGTTGCTGTTGAATTTGGCTGTTTGTTAAAAAAAATGCTGCTGTTTTTTTCCAGTTTTTCTTTTACCATTACTCGCATCTGTGTGTGTGTGGAAAACTTATGCAAGTTATTTGCCAGTTGGTAGCATATTCATACACATGTTAAAATCTTAACATGAGGACAATGTTTTTCATCGCATTGTATGCTGCATGTTCACAAATTAAATTATGATCACATTTTTTTTTGATATTTCGAAATGATATACTTTGAGAAATTCTTTTATATTTAAATATTTTTTTAGTTTAATTTGCATCCTGAATCATTAAATAAAAAGAGAAATTAGATGGTAAAATAAATATTAATTCCACATTATGCTTAAAGATTTTTCTAATTTAAAATTTATTACATTCTTTCAATTAATATTATCGTTGTAGTTACGAAACAAGGAAGCCAAAATAAAACAGATTTGTTTAAAATAAACGAAAAGAACTGTTCTTAAGAATACCTTTCGTTTCATTTATTAAAGATTTATTGGTATCGCCAACAGCCCTTAAAATTTTAAAGACCGTAAATTAGCAGAGCTCTGTTAAAAACTTGCTAACATGATCAACTTGCTGTAACTAACATTTTTTTCGAATGAATAACACAAAAAGTCTAAGGTATTTGGAAATACTTTAGTAGCGATTTAATACATTAAATAAAATCAGTCGGGCTTTTTACATTTGAAAAATTAAATGTTCGCTTAAACCCTTTAGCGACTTCAGATGGAATATAACAGCATATCGAGCAAGTAATTGTTCTCTCTTGAAATGTCTTTGAACCACAGTTACCACCTCACTTTCTCTCATAATTATACAATGACTGTCGGTTCCTTCGGTCCATCAGCTGTTGTGCTGCAAAGAGTTGACTACTGATCAGAAATTTAAAAATCATATCTTTTGTATGTATAATCTTTTACTTTAAGCTAATTAGGCCTTAATTGATCCATGTAAATAACAAAACATTGTCATTACATATTTCTCCAACGTTTCGCGAATTTTTTGTTCACTTTCTCAAGGGGTCGTCTATTTAATTAAAAAGAAGAAAATTTAACACAGTTACAATTAAAAACAATTCGCGGTAATTCTTTCTTTCTATATTAAAATAAATTATTGAATTACAAATTTCATGTTGCCTTAATAGTGCTCAATTTATAAATGTTTTGCTCCAATTGAAGAATTTAATTATAAATTAATTTTTATTTTACAAAAAAAAAAAAAAATTTATTGGATCTTTACCAACTGTCTAATGAAAAACAGACAGACGAAGTACAATTATGATTTAATATTATGCAAAAACTAAAATACTAGAATTATTTGACACACGTTCACATTACATTACTGATAACTTTTAAAAGTTGAACATGTTCACTATGAAATAAAAAAAATTAAAATTTAAATATTATAAAAGTTTTAGAGCTTCATTCAGATTTTACATGTTTTCTTTCTCTGTTTTAACTTATTTCGAAAATAAAATTATTATACACAAAACAGCACAATACAATACATGTACAACACAACACTTTTACCCACAATTACAAAACCTACAACAATAATAATAATAATTGTAATAAGTATTTTAAACACAAGCAGTGGAATGAAAGAAAAGAAGGAACAACAGAAAGTTTCAATTGCCAACTTAAGACATTAAATTTTGTATTTGTTTGATTCGATTTAATTGAGTACTACAGCGAGTCTGGTGTCTAGTGCGAGTTGGGATTTTTTCCTCACTTAAATGATCAGACTGACGTTTTATGACAATATTGCGGCTGTTCATGGCATTGTTAGGCGCACGTTGTCACTTTGGATAACCTTAATTAAAAATAGGAAACGTTGAATGCAATCAGTGCTCTATGAATATTCTGACTTTTGGTCTCGACGAGGGGTTGTTGTGCCTCCAAGTGATGTCTTGCTCAATATTCGTAGCATAAAATTTTAGAGAGGACGTAGCCTGATGAGACTGATACTCATGAGAGGACAAAGTAATCAGGCTAAAACATCTTTCTAACCGCCATATATATTAATGCAAAGAAAAAAAAATGGTTGAGGTAAGCATATTCTAAGAGCAAGCAACATATTATGATTAAATTGTATGGTTTTTTTTTAAATAGAAGAAAGAAAACAAAAATAATATTTGTTAAGTAGACGCACTAAATGAATTGTTAAAGAGCGATAAAATAGTAGAAGATAGTTTAAGCATCACTAGCGTCTCGAGTAGAAAAGGAAAATTATTGCTTCCTAGCCAATTGCAGTAACGAGTTAGTGAAAGGCGTCTGTTAATAACAAGGAAATTATTGTCCAACATTTTCGACGGAGGAGAGAAACAAGTAAACAATGATCCTGACTTCGAATCTCGCCGAGGCTACATACAAATATGTTGTAGATGGCTGAGACCATTAAAAGGTTTATGTTTGTTAAAAAATGTTGCCGTTGAAGTCTCGCAGAAGTTGCAGAGTGTTATTATTTAAATGACTGTTTAAGTTTATGAATTTATTAAAAAGAAGTTCGTGAGTTCAAATCCCAACATAATTTTGAGTCGAAAGAAAACAAAAATAATTAGTATTAAGTAGACGCGCTGAAGTTATTTAAATGCGACAGAATAATAAAAGGCAGCTTAAATCACGCAAGAATCTCGAGCAGGAAAACAAATTATTTTTGGACGAGGACGAGTTAATGGCAGGCGCCTATAAGAATATCAGAATATCAGAAAAAAAACAGAACAACAACATGGTTGGAACTTTAAAGGAGAAGTTAAATAAGGAAACAGTTTGCATCAGATAAGGCTGAGTTCGTTAAAAGGCTTGGTTGGTAAACAGGAGCTCCGTAATTCAAGAGTAGCCGTAAAACACAGATGATTGCAGTCTAGATGGCTGGGTTTGTTTAAAAGGTTTATAGTTGCTAAAAAAAATTGTCGATTGGAGTCTCGCTTGTGTACTCAGTACTCCGTGATAACAGCGTAAGTTTGTTAATTTTTACAAAGTAGGTCATAAGTTCAAATCCCAACCACCAATTAAACAACGGGAATTTTGTATTAAATAAATTGATTCTCCAAAAATCTGTTTTTCGTGCTATTTTTCATTTTTTATCCCGATTTTATAATTAAATTACCGCTAACGATTATTGAGGTTAAAAGCACGTATCCAACTGCGGTAGGAGGAGTTCAAACTTCGACGAAGTAGAAAAATATAAAAAAAAAACTGTTTTGCTTGGCTGAAAAATGGTAGATTTTGAATACGAATCTCGTGAAGACACAGAGTATTGTCTGGATGGCTGAAAAGATTAAAAGGTTTGTGTTTGGTAAAAAAATGCCAAGAACTGAAGTCTTTTGCAAGATGAACGGTGTTATCGTTTAGAAGACTGTGTTTTGTGAAGTTTGTTAAAGCGTACGTACATATTGTAAAAAAGAATCACTGGGACAGAAATGAAAGACAAAAATAAAAAATTAAATACTTGTTTTTGCATTTTCAAAATCCTACGTTTGAAAAAGTGAATAAATTTTTATTGTAGCCAGGGCGAAGCAAACATATACTTCTGCTAATTCTTGTCAAAATCGTGGATATTTATATTTTGAGACAAAAATACACAAGACGATTATCTTCAAGAGTCTTCAGCTCTATTTAGAATTTAAGTAGAAAATATAAAATTATGTTTCGAACAAATGATTTAATTAAATATACCTCAACATACTATTGCATTTATTTAAATAATACGCTGCAACAATCTGTGTACAAACTTACATACAAACAAATGTTGTAAAATTATATTTGTATAATATGTCATCTGCAAAAACATTTCTTCTACATAAATACACGTAAGTAAAAATATCTGTATCTTAAGCATGTAAAAAACATGTGGTGTTGTGTTCATACATGTTTTGTTAAATTTTCTTCTGTCTTGTTTAAAAACTTTTCCCATTTTTTTTTGCTTTTTTTTTAACAGGCACACTTATGCTATTGTGCATTTATTCATTTATATTTATGTTCATTTTCATGCTTTTGTCGTTTGCTGTTATTTCTTCGAGGACTATAAAATTTGTCTCCGGCCATGTAATTTTAAACACTTGTGTCATTTTCAATGAAGACGTAAAAATATTTTGTCTTGTGGTTGATTATAAGCAACGTTGATGCCAGAAAAAGTATATATTTTTTCTTCTATTTTTAATAATAATGTTATGAAGGAAATAAGTGTGGTGTTTTCAGCTTAATTTTTTTTTAATAAGAAGAGAAAGTTGTTAAAATAGTCGGCGGTTGATTTATATTCTAGAGTAAACGTACCTTAAAATTTTATTTTTTTAAGGGTACTTAGTGGATGCCGGTCACAGGATTACTCGTTTAGATAAATGGAATAAAAGTAACAAAAGTAAAGTGGATAATTTATCCATGGATTTGGTTTAACTTTCACTTAACCATCCAAAAACCTTTTATCCAATAGTCACAACACATCTGTCATACGCTGCTGTTATGCTGGTACTTCCCCGCGCTAACAGCTAGAGCTCTTCCTATTTAATATAAAGGGCGACTTGACAATTATCTGCATCTCTACCATGGCTAAACACATTAATTGGTATTTTTTTCCGCGAGGTTCGAACTCATGAACTTGGTGATCTTCAGTTTTATAGCACCTCTACTAATGCAGCTTTTGAAGTTGCTAAGCTGGTAGTAGTTATTTATTCACCTCTGTTTTTAACTACACATACACACACACACGGAAAACAACAACATTATTGTTTTTCAGATGTGTGGGGGTTGCCAGCTCTTATTTATGTAACAACATTTTAGATAATTTAAAAAAGATCCGACTTCAAAACAGATTTAAGCTGTAAGTCTATAATGGATCAAAATATTATTCATTAGATTACATCAACTATTGGAGAACTCTTTAATTTCTAAGCCTAATTTTTTTACTTGCTCTTTTAGCAGACTAAGGAATACAGGTTCTTTAATAAGTTCATTCGTCTGTCTAAAACTGTTCAAGAGTTCGGCAATATACATCAAATTACAGCAACTATTGTAATACCCTTTAATTTATAATTTCAAATATTTATACGTATTATTATACCAGATAAATTAGTGAACATTCTGCCAAATTTTCAAGTGTTTGTATATAACGATTCAAAAGATCGTGCATTACGGTTCAATTTACATCAATTATGGGAACACCCTACAGCTATAAATTCCTTGTTAATTTTCAGCTGTCTGTCTATAACTGTTAAAAAACATATTATCATATTAAATGAACTTTAGGGGAACCCTTTAATTTATCATTTTAAATATTTTTACTTTGTATTATTACAGTCATAATAATCGATATTCTGTCCAATTTTCAATCGTTTATATTTAACAGTTTTAAAGATAGACTCATATTTAATTTTGAAAATTGTGATTTTTTAAAAGGGATCAATCTGTCCTGATAACGTCCTTCTTTTTTGAAGTCGATTAAAAAGTAAGAAAAATTTTCATTATATTTGAAGCCTATTTATAAACAAAGTGAAATTATTCATACTGAAGAAATTTCTCTATAACTAATAATAATTTTTTTACGAAAAAACATATGTGAAATTAACAAAAAAGTTTGCTAGTTGTATAATGATATATTTTTCTGAATTAAAAGTGATTTTTTTTCGGCTTAGGCTTATTTTTTAATTTAATTTCTAAAAATTTTTAGAAAGAAAAATTATTTGCAAATGTATGCGGATGTTTTCCAAAGTACTCATTGTTAACGCCTTAGAATTTCTCTATTGGCTTTGTAAATAACTCTCATGTTGTTTTTGATGTTTTTATACTTAAACATTTCGGAGACATCATTGAGACGAATTTTGCATAAAGACATTGGTATGACGACATACAAAGTCCAATTGGTTCAGGTGTTGAAGCCAACTGACCATTCAATGCGTTTTTTATAGCATTTTCAAAAACGAAAAAAGTCATGGCGGACCCTTTAAATAAGAAAACAAGAAAAATTAGATACTAGCAGAAGGTAATGGCGTATTTCTGGATCAATACATCCTGCATCAGCATGCTTGTTCTCTCTGTAAGTTGGTTTTTACATTTGTTTTTGCTTCGTATTAACTGCAATTTTTATGTTTAATCATTCATACCTGTTTGCTAACAACGTTATAAATGCCTTTAAAAAAATTAAATATATTTTTTTTAATTCAACACCCCATTTCACAAGAAAAAAAAAAATAACAAAAAAAGTTAAATTAACTGTTTGTGTTATAATAATTTCCACTTGTCTGCATTTTTTCAGTGTATAAAAAATGTTCTCCAGAAACTGCAAATTGTTTTAAACAAAAAAAAAAAAAAAAAAAAAGAAATGCACACAAAATTATAGTAATTAACTATAGTATTATTTGTTATTTAAAATTAATTTGAATATAATTGATTTTATTTTATATAAAAAAACAACTATTTACAATTTAAACTAAAAGTCTCAATTTACATTAAGTGTGTTTTCTTTTGAGAATTTTATTTTTATTTTTTGTTTTTAAAGGTATTTTTTCGTACGGTAAATTTTTTGTTGTTGTTTACAATCAGATGTTGTATAAATTAACGAAAGACAAAATAACACACTTTAAATTATACACAAAAATTGCTTCGTGTAAACCGGGACTATGATAAAAAAAAGGTTTCTCAAATCAATCCATTTGATTGTGCATTACATAACTTTAATTTATATTTATATTTTTCTAGTTACCTAAATCTAATATTAAATTTTAATTATTTTTCTTTTAAGGAATTAAAACAAAATTTACATAATAATACCTCTTTTCAACTTAAATACGTTCGGTAACTTTTTGCTATAAATTTAATATTTTGTGTAATGCATTACAAAATCTTTTGTATATATTTTAATATTTTAATAAAGGTTTTAATTTGTTTTGTGATGTGTATTAAGCTTTTATTAAAACTATATTTATATTTAAATATTTTTATATTAATTTAACTAACATTTTTTTCTTAATAGTATTTAAAAATGAAAAATAACAATTTTTTTTAAAATTTATATATAACGAAAAAAGTAACTTAAAAACGTTTCGAGATCATCGGTTGATATCTTTACTTCAAGCGATTAAATTATTAATTTTACAATTATTTCATTAACTAAATAACAGAGCTTAAGTTCTTACATTCCTCACAGTTTTAAATACTTAAACACTTCCACGTTCTAAATGTAACTTAAAACTTAAAGCGAAATTAGAACTCACGGAATAAGTGAAATATCTTCCTATAGAAATTATAGATATTCCTGTATTCAAGGGCACAATAGTCAAAATACATGAACTAAAAGAAAATATTTTTAACTATAAAAATGCGTTTATACAAAGAATAACCGGAAAGTCCTTACAGAATCAAATTGAAAGCATTAAGAATTTAACCACATAAAATTCAAAATATGCGGTGATATAAGACAACTAGAAAATCTGAACAAAAAGTCTTAGTTATTTAAGAACATTTTCAAGAAAGCGAAAAAAAATAAATCTGTAAATCAGATTATGAAAACTAACAAAACGTAATGCAAACATGTTATGCGTTATACATGAGCAAAACTAAAACAAGTAGTTTTGGATGACAAAGAGCGCCAACGAAACAATTGGCTTTTCACTCCTCTACTTAATTTGATTTATTAAATCAAGACTATCGCAAAATTGCATTGTGTAGTTCGCTAAAGAAATTAGTGTTACTTTTTAAGCAAATCAGTCCGCAAACGTTTCCGAAAACTTTTTTAAATTTAACTCATTGTTTTCTATTCTGGCTGCGTGCAATTTCATTAATGTACATTTTGTGCTCACGAGCAAAAACAAAACAATGTCAAATGGCACAATCCTTCCCACTGTTTCTAATTTGTTTTTGTGTTACTCACAACACAAAAACTAAAATTAAGCGAACGTAACGTTTCGTTTCTTTCCGTACCCTGAATTAAGTACATCAAACACTATTTACGATGAAAGCAAATGAATAAATAAAGTAACCTTCTCAAAATGTCCCGTTAGCACAGGAATTGTCCGGTTTTTTAAAAAGTAAAGTTTAACCAAAAAATTACGCTCTCATGCTAGTGGTTGTACGGTACGGAAGGCACAAATATCCTACATGTAGAACGAAGTGCTGCCGCATAGCTGTTGTATCTTTTCTCTATCATGATTTTTTTTTTTGGACAGAAGTTATTTTATGAAATTAAAATCCCAGAGATAACAAATTCGTTTTTAATTTCTGTTAAAACTACACAGTACGGCAGTGAAGTTCTATCTGTCCTTAAAAGAGTATCAAGGAAGTACCTTCTAAATTGCTGATATATGCAATACGAAGTTAAGTTAAAAAAAAAAATAAACTTTTAAAAAATTAATTCATTTCGTCTACTATTTATTAATAGTCAAGGAGAAATCAATTTTTTTAAGCTATTAGTTTTCCATATTACTGGGTTAGTTTTATTCCAACTCCACATATTTACGGCAGAAGATTTAAAAACAAAATGTTTAAATTAATTTTAGTTTAAAACAAGTAAGAGTGCTATATTTGGCTATGCCGAATTTTATATACCCTTC
Organism: Gymnosoma rotundatum; assembly: GCA_916610165.2. Taxonomy (NCBI): domain Eukaryota; kingdom Metazoa; phylum Arthropoda; class Insecta; order Diptera; family Tachinidae; genus Gymnosoma; species Gymnosoma rotundatum. Next base: position 118,638,688 of record OU744340.1, read on the forward strand.
CCCATCAATGTAAATCTAGTTTAAAGAAGTAACTCCAATCAAAAAAGTGAATATTGGAGTGACATTGAATTAAAAATTAAGAAAAAAAATTTTTTTAATTTTACATAAAAATGTCATCGGCTCTTAATGGGTTAAGCATTTTTGAAAAATTTTAGTATATCCTGAAAGAATTCTTTAAAAGCTTTAATTTGAAACCCATATTGATATTTTAAAAAATTTTAAATTTCCAGAGGCCTGTAACTTGGAAAATATGGGCGCGAGCGCCAAATTTTTTCTTGATATTTTCTTTTATTTTTTAATTCTTTAACGCACCATATACTTATTTTTTTGATTGGAGTGACTTTATTGTTCCAAATGATACGAACAAATTAGAAGTAGGCGTGGTGTTTTGCCCGCTGTCTCGAAGGACATGCACGAATCATGCTCTTTCCACATCATACCTGATCGATTGGCGTATTTAAACCTTGTAAAGGCAATCGACTTCGCTATGCATAAGAAGTCAAATATATATGCTTTATGGCGTGGGAATGGAAACGGAATGACATACTAGTTCTACCCTTTTTCCATTTTTTGTGGTAAAGGGTATAAAAAGGGGAGAGGGTTTATATAAGGGTGTGGTATTACTATTAACTCAACCTTCATACTAGTGGTAACAAACCTTAATTAATTTTGATTCATGTTACTGTCACGTATTTTTTTTTAATCATAGATGGCACTTTGCAGTACCAGTAAAATTGCATTAAAAATAAATTTTTAATAAAAATAAATATAAAAATATTGTTTTTTATTTTAAAGACTGATCTAGTGCTTGAAAAAATTATAAAAGAATATTAATTATAAAGGTAAAAAATACATTAATATTTATTTTAAAGTAATCAGTAAATTTTTACTTATAATACACAGCAAGTTTTCATTACCAGTAAATGTTTACTGATTGCGGAAAAAAATTAGTTGCATTACCAGTAAAAAACTTTCCGTTTATGAATGGTAATGCAAGTAAAATGTCAATAAAATTTAATGTTTTTTTTCAGTTATCACTAAGAAGTTACTGGCAATGAAAATTAAATTTCATTACCAGTAAAAATTTACTGCTTACTGCATTTTTTCAGTAATCAGCAAAAATTAATTGTTTATGTAAACTTAATTTCATTATCAGTAAAAATTTACTGGTGACTGCAGAATGTAGGGTGAATTAACATTTTTAATGTTATAAACAATTCGACTTGACTGAACGGATATTTCTCTGTAAACAGGAATGATTTTATTAATATCCCCTTTTTTTCTTAATAATTTAAAACTTTACGTTCTACATAAAGTTTATTTTGCTATATTTTATTTATTTTATTTTCTTCATTTCTTTCTGTTTTCGTTTACTGTGATGCAAAGCTGTACATTGTCGATGTTGTTGACGTGTAGTTATGGTATTGTCGTTGTTGCTATTGTTGTTTTTATTGTATATGGTTCTGCAATTGTTTTTGTTGTAGTTGTTGTTGCTGTTGTGTATTATAATAAATTCCAACAAAATGTTGTGATTAAACTGTACAATGCTGATAATAAAACTATTAAATACGGCCAATGACGTTGAAAAGACCAATATGAAAAGCAACAACAATGACAATACCATAAAGGCCATTTAGCCAATGTTATAGACAATTTTTGTACTGGCTGCTGGTGATATAAACGGCCTAAGGCCGGAGCAGATGATGACGTGATGACATTATTGTCCACAGCACCACTGCGAACTTCCGTTTTACTATGATGTGTCGGTTTACGTGTAACAACATTGCTGTTGCTTATAACACCAGGTAGCCCAGCATTGATACCAACACCGTTCACACCAAATTCAAAAGAATTGCTTATGGTGTTGTAGTGATGTCGTCCACCATTATTAACAGCATCCAGACTGTGAGCTTTATGACTACCATGTTTATGATGGTGACTGTTGGAATTTGCAGCATTACCACCAAGAGTAGTACCACCATTTGAGGTATAATAAACATTGGGTGTTAAGGGTGGTAATTGTAAATCGGTGTCATCAAAATCCTCAGCAGAGCCATAAAGATCTTCATCATCGGGTTGATATGTGACGCGTAATTGTTTTTGTTTTAAAATGTCATTGGTGTCGGCATCGGCATTACTGCCATGTTTATTAACTGGCGTTTTACGACTTGGTCCAGGGATTTCTATTAAAAAAAAATACACAAAACACAAAAACAATTCATTTATAAAAAATGTCATCAAAATACAGACAGAGGTATTTGTTGTGTTATTTGGCCTCTAACAAGATTGATTAAATTGAATTGGTTTAATGGAGTATTAAACTTTCATTTCCACTCACCATAAAGTCTTATACTGCTGTCAACTTCACCTAGTGAATTCTTGGCAATACATCGGTATGAACCAACATCTTCCTTTAGGAACTTCCTTACAATCAGTGTCATTTTGGTTTCATACATTGATTTTGAATTTTCCTGTACGTGATATTTTAATGAAGAGACAATCATTTCACCTGTTGATTAACAAAAATACGAAATTTATATTTTTCTAAAGCAAATCTTTGCATTAAAAGATTTTAATAATTTAACTGCTCGTTTTTTATTAAAATAAATTGTTTTTAGTATTAATAGAAAGGTAAAAGGCATTACGTGTTGAATGTTAATAAATGACAATTAGTTTTACATTTGTTTGTTATTATTATGCCAAAAAAATCGTAAAATTTAGAAAAGAATATAGAAAACAATTTATTTTAAAAGCAGCGGTCTAATATGGCGCTATTGATCTGTCTAATGAATTAATAAGAAACAAAATTAAATTTCCGTTTGTCAAATTGTTTTTTCAAAACATTATAATTTTGTTCTTAATATTGTCTGTGCTCATGACTCCTCACTGCTTCTGTCTTTATCTTATTTTACTCACTACAAAGAACTATACAAAATAAAAGCAAACGTTTCGGTTTGTTTATTTGCGTACCCTGCTTTTTACTGCCTAATATAAAAACCCAGCAGATATTAAACTAAAATTCACAAGAAAAAGTGCAAAAATATTTTAATTTTTTATACCCTTCACGACAAAAAGTGGAAAAGGGTATATATAAATTTATCATTCCGTGTTTTTATATTCTACAGTTTCCATTTTAGACCCCATAAACTATATATATTTTTAATTCTTAGCATCGCGAAGTCGATTGAGCGAGGTCTAAAGTAAACTTGATTTCACCAAAAAAAAAAAAAAAATATATATATATATATATCAATCAATCAGATATAGTGTCAAAGAGGTGCTATTGAAAATCAGCTTGATGGGTCCATGTCCATCGAGGCAGTAGGCAAAACACCACGCCTACCTCTAATTTTTTCATGTCATTTGGAACAATAAAGTACCTTCAATCAAAAAGTAAATATATCAAGTGAAAAAATTGGCGCTCGCCCATATTCTTTGAGTAACGGGACTCTAAAATTTTCAAATTTTTTAAAATATCAATATGGGTATCATTTTAAAGCTTTTGAAGAGACCTTTAAGAAAATACTAAATTTTATGAAAATACCTAACCCATTAAAAGATGATGGCATTTTAATCTAAAATAAAAAATATGCAGTAGCAAATTTTTTTTTTAATTCTCTGTTACCCCAATATTTGCTTTCATGATTGGAGTTACTTCACTTAACTAGATTTACATAGATGGTGAAGGGTATATAAGATTCGCATAGCCGAATATAGCACTCTTACTTGTTTTAATTAAAAATTTTACTTACAAATTAAAAAAAAAACTAAATAAGAAAACTTAACAAAACTGTTTGAAAAGAGCAAACCACGCCCTATTTTTAATCTTACACACAGCAAAATAACAGAAATACCGCTTCACTGGTGGGGACGTTGCAACGATTTGCTTTAATGGCAATACATCTATATCAACTGATATATTCGAGTTAAAAATATTTTTCAAATAAGTTTCTTTTTTTATATTATTTCTTGTCTACCGTCCACACAAAGTTCATAGAAAATCCTTAATTATTTAGTATATTGAGGAGTTTCGTCGAGGTCTTCTAGGTATTTCTAAAAGGCTTCAATTCTTCTGGAATAAAATTATTATCTAAGCCGTTAATTACACTCGTTTAGTATATTTTTATGATATGTCTGTGCAATTGTGAACCTCCTCAACCTGTTCAAAGTCTTCTCCTTCAAGAGGTGTCTGACAACTTTTCGAACTGGTAATTTGTAACTGACTGTCCCATGTGTTTTGCGATGTAGATAATCATGCGCTGCGAAAAACAGTTGTAGGGTAACTTCTAAAATTCAGTACTACCTTTCAGATATTCAAAATCTTTGCGAAAAATAAACCAAAACAAGTAAAAGTGCTATATTTAGCTATGCCGAATCTTATATACACTTCACCATCTTATAAATCTAGTCTAATGAAGTAACTCCAGTCAAAAAAGCAAATACTGGCGTGACAGAGAATCAAAAAATAAAAAAAAAATTTACTGCATATATATAATTTTACATAAAAATGACATCGGCTCTTAATGTGTTAAGCATTTTTAAAATATTTTAGTATTAATATTTAAAAAAAATTTTTGAAATTTCCGAGCCCCCAACTCGAAATATATTGGCGATCGCCAATTTGTTCACTTAACGTTTTAATTTTTTTATTTTTCAATTCTCTATCGCTCCGTTTATTTATTTTTTTGATTGGAGTTACTTTATTGTTTTGCCTGCTGTCTCGAAGAACATGGACCGATCATGCTGATTTCCAATAGCACCTTTTTTCGACTTTTTTTTGTAAAATCAAGTTTGGATATTGTTGAAAATAACACACGGAGTGGCAAACTTACATATATCCTTTTTCCATTTTTTGCGGTGATGGGTATACAAATATAACAAAACATCCGTAAAGTTTTATGAGGCAGATATTTGTAGCTTAGAGCAAGTGCTCAGACCTTTTTTTAGTATTACCCATACTTCAGTATTACCGATACCCTATTTAAGCATTACATCAATATTTTTAATTGATAAGAAAATATTTAATAATTTTAATTAAATTATCATTAAACACATTATTCACATTATTCTTTTACTTTCCTAAACAATAAAAGTCTTCAATAAAATATGTGTTTCTACTTTAAATATATTTAATGTCACATCAAGCACAATGAATATAAATGAATAATGCTACTTCTATTTTTGGTAATGAAAATAAATGTCAATAAACATTAAATGTTGTTTAGTTTGTATAAAACTTATTTTCTTAAAAGCAACCAGCCAACCAACTTAAATGTACAACTTCATATACTTTTACCCCTCTTTGTTAACATTTCATTCATACTCGTACATGTTTAATTTGATTGTAGTTATTCTCGTTGGTTTATTACAATTTACACATATCAACTCAAACATTTAAGATTATTGTTTGCTTTAATATTTGGTCTTCTATTTCTTCTACAGGGTGATCTTTTTATTGCTGTTTGTCTTTTTAGTGCTGATTTTTAAATAGTAATTTTTTGATATGTGAGTTTGGAAATTTAGAAATGTTTGGGGCTAGCGTGTATTTTAGAAACTGAGCAGGTCATATAGACTTCCAAATGTAGTGTATTTAGGGCAGAAATTTCAGAGGTGGAAAAAGGCACGGAATTGGTATCGAAACGCTTAATGGAAGAGGAGGAAATTATTGTGTTCATATAGATAACAATGTGCAACTATTTGCACAGTCGTACTTTCCTATGAATTTCAGAGGCCCTTAACTCGGAAAATATGGGCGAGCGCCAACTTTTTCACTTGAGAAAATATTCTCTATCTCCTCATATAATTGGTTTTTCATTGGAGTTATTTCATTGTTCCAAATGATATGGAAATTTTAGGGGCAGGCGTGGTGGTTTTTCCTCTGCGTCGACGGACGTGGACCTGATTTTCAATGGCACATCTTTCGAGACTATGTCTGATCGATGGCCGATTTTATATTTTCCCTAGCTGATGGACAGACGGACATCGCTCAATCAACTTCGCTACGCATAAGATCTCAGATTATATATACTTTATAGGGTCGAAAATGGATATTGTAAAAGTTACAAACGGAATGGCAAACTAAGTTTAACCCTTTTTCCAATTTTTATGGTGAAGATTGTAATAAAATTCAGAATGGTATTTTTTGCTGAATCTGTTCTGTTTAAAAACTCTATGGAAATTTTTTTAGCTCTTTTCCCATATATATCAACTTTTGCAACTTCTGCAATGATATTAAATAACTTCTCGTGTATAAAAACTAAAAAACTTTAATTACTTTTAAATTAAAATCATTTTTATCTTTTATGTACATCTTTAATAAGTAGTTTACAAAGTTTTGGTTTTTATTTATGAAAAACAAAAATTTTTGCTAAACATTAAACCAGAATCTTTTCTATTGTAATCACCGGTTTTCCAAAAAAAACTTCTTTTAATTGCGGGGCTTTGTCCAAGATTCAAATGCAGAAAATTTAAAAATGTCGGCAATTATATATGCAGTACAATTTCAGATAAATGTCCGCCTCTGTTAGCCTCATAAATGCGAGCCCCTTTGAGCACATTTTCATTACATTCTCATACAATTCACGCTGTATTTCAATTAATTTCATTTGGATTTCATGGATGTATGCGATGTGGCATATTCTTTTTGATACTACATGTTATTCAAGCCCTAAGCATGCAGTTGTAGCATTAAAAGGTTTTCAATCATATCAGGATATCGCTTCCCATTTACAGTTACTGTAACACCGTTTTCATTTTCAAAGTAGGAAGATCCAATGGTTCCTTTTGACCAAATTGCACAAAAGACTGTTAGTTTTAATGGATGTAAAAGTGACTAATGAACAATTTAAAGGTTTTCAATCGCCCAGAACCGACTATTCTGTTTATTCACATATCCATCCAAATGAAAATGTACCTCATCACTTATTTAATTTAAATACTTCTTTTTTCTCTTTGAAATTGTAGAAAGCTTTTAGTACCTTCATAGAGTATGACTTTCCTTTTTATTTTATTTTAAAAGAGTTTCGATAACAAGGCTTTAGGCACGGTTGATAAATTTATTGAGTTATCGCATTTATAATTCGAGATTGTAGTTTAAAAAATAATTTTCTAATGGAAGAATGCAAAACAGTATATCAAACAGTGGACCTAATGACTGGCAAGTGCATCATGCAATATCGCGATATTGACCATGAAAACAATAATAAGAACAACAAGTAAAAGTGCTATATTCGGCTATGCCGAATCTTATATAATCTTTACCATCTATGAAAATCTACTTTAGTGAAAAACTCCAATCAAAAAAGCAAATATTGGAGTGACAGAAAAAATATAAGAAAAAAAATTTAAGTCACCAGCTCTTAATGGGTTAAGCATTTTTAAAGAATTTTAGTATTTTCTTAAAGATCTCTTCAAAATCTTTAAAATGATAAGCACATTGATCTTTTAAAAAATTTTAAAATTTCAGAGGCCAATATCTCAGAACATATGAGCGACCACCAATTTTTTCATTTGAAGTTTTTTTTTCTTTTTTTTTAATTCTCTATCGCCCCATATATTAATTTTTTTTGATTGGAGTTACTTTATTGTTCCAAATGACTTGAAAAAACTATAGGTAGGCATGGTGTTTTGCCTGCTGTCTCGAAGGATATGGACCAATCATGGTGATTTCCAATAGCACCTCTTTCAACACTATGTGTGATCGATTCTAGCTGATCTAGTGCCTCGGAAAATTTGACTTCAACACTAACACGGACGGACAGACGGACATCACTAAATCGACTTCGCTATGCATAGAAGTCAGAATATATATACTTTATGGTGTCAAAATTTAGTTATGCCCTTTTTCCACTTTTTGTGATAAAGGTTATAAAAATATTTGTTACACATTTGAGTGTTTTCTGTGTTCTTTTTTGTAATCACATTTTACAAAAAATTATTTTTCCTTTATATTTTGTATTTAGTATTTTTTATCACATATATTTTAATTAAGTTTTGGTCATTTGTTTCCAATGTTCATATAAAACCACAGCCATACAAATTGAAAAATATTACATACTTAACACTACTACTCTCTTCTTACTTTACTTGACATAAGTGCTGATTAAGTAGATCTTTCAAACACTATTAATCTTATAAATGTTAATCTGACTGTATAAAAGTATAGATTTTCATATCGTTGTTGAAACTTTGAAGCTTTAAAATCTAAAATTGGGAACATTGCAGGTTCACGGAATATCAGATTAATTGAAAGAGTGGTTTCTGATTTGCTCAATCTTGCATAAATTTCTATCCACACCATAGCTGTTGTGATGAAATGCCTCAACGAGAAACTTGCTACTGCCGATAAACTCGATGTATAAAAGAAAAACGAAAAACTGGCAGAATTATAGGTAAATAATTCATATAATTTTCTACCAAATCATTAAGTGGTTTTGTGTTACAGCTAAAAGCATTTAAAACTTCTACTACCACACATTTTTATGAGCAACGTAAAATTAATAGAAACAACAATAAAAATAATAATAATAATAATAACAATGGTAATGAAAATGAAAATAACAACAATGACAGTAATAAAAGCTACACTAACAATGTTTGCACAATACAAGTACAATTTATGTGATTGTAAGTGTTTTTTGTGAGAGTTTATTTCATTTGTTACAATAAACATTTACTGAGAGTGGCAGAGTACACTTGCAATTGTAAATATATATGTGTGTAAGAGATAATACAAATAAAATTAGTATTTACACCAATAAAGTTAGCAGAAACTTATAAGATGCACAGACTAGCCAGAGCAGGGGGTAGTGGGATAATTTTTTAATTATGATTAATAGGAATATCGTCACATTATTATGTTTCTGCCTTTTTAAAGATAAAAAATAACTGTGTGGCATGTGGACAACCTAACGCGGAATATAATGTAGAAAAAAATAGAAACGAGTTTTTTTTTGGTAATTTTAGTTCAACTCTCATGTTGTTTATGAAGTTTTATACGAAAAAAATATTGTTGGCTTTTTTTAAAATTCGTATAAAGCTTCTATAATATGCTGGCTTAAACAACAAGTGAAATACGTGTAAATGACACCTTTTTCAATCAACAAATAAATTGCACTTTGATTATTAAATGTTATTTATTTTTTTTTTTTAATTAGGACCAGCACTCAGGGGATGACCCCTACTTATGCAATGCATTGTACCAGAACTAGGAAATTAGGTTGTTGGAAGGGGGATAAAGAGAGTAGTGCTTGTGGAAATTTGATTTGAATCTTTGCACATTGAAAATAGCAGGAAAGACCTCTGCGGGGAGTTTATTCCACATACGAACTGTTCGGCTAAAAAACGAATTCTCTCTGTAATGCGTAGTGCGATTCACTGGCCAATCGACCACAAAGGAATGCGCTCTTGATGCAGAACGCGTTGCGCGTACGAAATTACGGTTTTCAGGAACAAGTTCCCTGATTTCATAAGAGCACATTCCGTTGTAGTAACGATAAAACAGTGAAACACACCCCACATTGCGTCGATGCTCCAGTGAGTCAATAGAGCTGGATACCCTACTGTCACCGATGAGCTTCTTCGCTCTCTCCTGCACGCGGTCGAGTAACTCCAAAATAGACTTTGAAGCACCGGCCCACACATGAGAGTTGTATTCCATTTTCGGTCTGATAAAGGTGATATAGATAGTAAGGAGGTCAGATGGAGTGAAGTATTTCTTACACCGTTTCAAAAAACCTTGGCACATGAATGCTTCTTTTGCGACATGAAAAATATGCTGGTTCCAACGAACATCACATTGAATTTTCATGCCAAGAACATCGAGAGCTTCTGATTCCTTAATATATATATATCACCCATAATTACAAATGAGGTAGCATATTCTGCCGTACGCCTGTGCGAAAGCACATAGCACTGGGTTTTATGAGCGTTAAATTGAACCCTATTCGCAAGGCCCCATTCGGAGATTACCAAAAGGTCGCGATTAAGAGTATCATCCATGTGCTTTCCCATAGCCCCAATTTCCCGAAGGCTTGGTCTATTGCGAAAAGAAAATGAATGGCATATGCTACTGTCATCTGCGAAAGAATAGATAGGGTTGGAAGTCTGACGTAGAAGGTCATTGAGAAAAATAAGAAATAGGGTAGGGGAAAGGTATAGGCTATTAGCATAATATTTTTCAATAATATTATTAAATTTTCAAAATAACTTTCCAAAATTAATTTACAAATAGCAATCGGGCTTACCGTTCGGACGCCACAGATTTACTGTCCAATTTTTAGGGTTTTCTACAAAAAGACCACATCCCTGTGGCTCCGGAACCGTACTTAGTACAGTAGAAGGGGTATTCTCATAGATAGCGTAAAGTAAACTTGCATTTTAACAATAACTAAAAAAAATAAAACTTTAAGGGTGTTAAATAAAAACATGGTTTTGACGTAGGTGGCCTTGTTTTTTAAACGTAATAGGTAGACATTTTAAGTTTAAGAAGTTTTATATCCGCTATAAGAACAAGACAAAAAATTAAAAATAAAACTATAATATAAATGGTGTTGCTATACTGACGTAATTTTAACGTACATATACGGCGTTAGTTTTTCAACCGCAATAGGCAAACATTTATAATTGACGCAAATATGTCTGCTATAAAAATAACTGTGGACAATGAGTATAAAAAATTATTTTGAAGAAAACGGCCTTTTAAACCATCACAGGCACTCTGCTGCTGCAAGCTAAAACTTTTAATTTTCAACAATAAACAAGGGGATGTAATTAACAATTAAAAATTGGCATATACGTGCTATTAAACCCTTCGTGTTGTATTTCATCTAGCTTTTGGCTGAGTTGCTTCTAAGTCTATCTACTTTATGAAATGTGTATTCCAATGAATAGCGACAATTGCTTTTTAAACACTTTATTATTTTATTAAAAAATCATATTAGTAAATATAATTTTTAAATATAAATTTTTTTGCAGTACTGGGTTAAATAGAATTCAAATTTTGAAATTCACTTTCAGCCCAATCATGAGTATTCTCATGGTATTTCTTTCCCACGGAAAATTTTTTTCTCGAGAAAAAATTCCTCCAATTATGAATTCCGTGGGAAGAAAATAATAAAAAAGTGGCATCATCGTAATTTTTCTTTTATAATTCATAGTAACTACTTTTTTCCCCGAATTTTTTTCTTTTTCTGCAGTCAATCAAAAGGAGAAAAAATTATAATAGGAGAAAAGGGAAAAGTGAAAAAACTCGCACGGAATTTTTCTTTATAATTGGGCTGCTTATTAAATATGCCCTTATTATTTGCTTTTTATAAGTTTTTTTTCTTTTGGGATGGAATAATTTTTGCCCTGGTTAGTTTTTTTAACTCTTTAAGTTAATAATTTATTTTAGATTTTGATTGGACTACTCATTGCAATTATTGTATAACAAGAAATGTGTTAATTTCTTTAAGAATTTTAAAAGGTAGATGTTTCCTAATAGAATCAAAGTCGCAGTAGAATGTCTTTAAAGCATTAAAAATTACTTTATATTTGTTAATATTAGTAGTGATTATATTTTAAATATGTAAAAATTAATAAATACTAATATTGAAATAATTTTATATAAACGTCTGGAAAGAAGACTAAAAACATATTTTTTTAATATATTACAGGAAAACAATTTTTTGTGAAGAATTTAAAATTAAATTTAAATTTATTTATTTATTTTAAAATTTATTTTAAATTTAAAATTTCTCCAAAAAGTGCAAAAGACCTAATTTTGCAAATATTTCAGAAAATAACATAACTATAATACATGAAATATGTAAAGATATGCATTTATGTATGTTTAAAGGCCAATAACTTTCAGATACTCATCAAAAAAAATTTTACAAAAAAAAAAAAATCTCTAAAACTACTTGGTGACCTCTTATTCGCTTTTCGTTAAAAAATATAAACTACTATATCGCTAGCCAAATGTAGCTTCATAATAAGATCAACAAAAGTATTGTAATTTAATTCGAAATCAAATTTTATAGTGAAAAAAAGTATTAAGTTTACGAAGTTTCACAGAAACAAAAAAAAAAAAAAATAAACAACATTTCACAAAAAATTAATAAATTTTCCCTTGAAAAAATCTAATAAAATTATCACTTTATAAAAAATAACCTTCAAATAAGAAATTAAATAACTGGATTTTGCCACAGTCGAAACTTCATAAAAAAATGTAAAATAATATCGAAATAATGGATATATTCGATAGAAATAGAAGGCCATAATCTAAGGTTATGCTGGGAAGCAGGTTATTCCTACAGCGAGGAGAATATCCTTGAGATAAGGGAGATAGTGTCGCACCTACCTATCAGACAGTTAAATAAACTCATTCCAGCCCTTCCAGCTCAGACTATACATTTCAAGGAGTAGCTTACTTTTTAGATTGAGAACTGAGAATTTGGATACGGGTAATTGTTATAATTGTTCAATTTGTACAAAGTCTAGATAATAAGAACAGAGCAATGCGGACCATAGCATGCAGAATGTGCGAGGAAAAAGAAGAACAATTAACTATGGAGTACATGGCCTGAGATTAAAAATCTGATATATAATCTGGTTTATCGAGCAAATGAGATCTGGGGACTATTTCGTTTGGATATCAATCACTGCTCTTCCTAGTTTAATATAGGTTCTTAAGCAAACATTTTAACACACAATTGATTGCTTCTTTTTTTGTCGTTGTTGTTGTAATTTAGTGAACTTTCATTTTCTAAAAAGAAAATAAAAGTTTTTTAAGCGATAAGTAATTTAAAGAAAAAAATGCAATAAAATCCCTTCACGTGATTCAGTTTCTTTTAAATTCCAGTTTTGCTTTAAATTCCAGAAGTTTTTTTCCAAAAAGTAAAGCATATTTTCACTATTGCAAATTACCCACTCCCTCCCACAAAAAAAAAAAACAATTTGACTAATGACTGTGTTCGTGAATAAAACTTGAAAAAGATTTAAAATTACTCAAAACATATTTTACATATTGCTACAGCACCTTATGTTTTAAATGTCTATAAAATTCAAAAATTACTACGAAATATACAAAACAGCTATAAAACGTTTCATCTTTCTGTTCTTTACATTTAAAATATTTAATATTTTAAACTGTTGTTTTTCTTTCTTCTCGTTGCTGTTAGTATTTGTATGAAAATATTTATGTGTTTGTTAAAAAGTATGTGAATATTTTGTTCATCAACACATATAACATGTTTAAACACATACACATACACACACTTACACAAGTGCATAAACTCATAGAGAGACATAGTTTTGACTCACAAACTTACCAGTGTCCTTAATCCAGTAGTTAATTGATTTTGGTGAAGCCTCTACGTGACATTCAATTTGAACATCAGTACCAAGTGGTGCACCGACTAATTGATTTGGTACTTGAATAACAGGATGAACTGCAAAGAACAAAAAAAAATATGCATTTTAAAGGACATAAAACAGATAAGAGGCAGTGAAAAATTGTTTAAAACAAAAAATAATATATAGAAGATTATAAATCATTTTTAATGTTTTGTGAGTTAAATTGTTTACGATTAATATAAATTATTCAAAAATAACGCCAAAAAAGGCAATAAAATAGAATTAAATCGTAGAAGCGGAAAACAGAAAAATGTTTGTTTTAATAAAGATCTTTTAACTTCATGAAATATTTCAACAGTTAAACACTTCAAGGTAAAATGTATGAGTGTCTTCTTTCAAATAATTGCTTTACCTAATCAAAATAATCTGGCTGGGCCTACGGTCCCTTTACCAGTTATAAATTCAGGTCTTCGGGGAGTAAACCGTTTTTTTTTTATGTACTGTCACATTGCAACAGAAGCTCTCCATCTGATGATGTTAAACGTTTTTTTCCTAAGTTTTAATAGACTGGAACTTCTACCGTCTCAGCTACCATTTTCCAATGGCGTCGTAGCCTGCAACAGCTTCAAGACCATTGTTTTCCGTTTTCTTCGGGAGATTTTGGTTTTGTTGTTTTCAACTCATCTACAGCGTCTGCTCAAAACTATGGTTTTTTCTAGTCGCCTTTAAATAGCTCATCCGCCCCGAATAATTAATAACAGTTGTTCTTTTTCATACCGAAGACTCTGTTGGGATATGAACTCGTTCTCATGATCTTTTATTTAACAAAAAACGCAATATGTTGTATCTATATTTTATTTATTTTTTTTTCTCAAGAAAAGTGTGGCCCAAATAATATACACACAATTTTGCATATTTCTGAAGATTTTTTTATTGTACACTGTTGCCTTCGTAGCGATTTTTTTAATATACTGGAAGGAGATTTGTTTACTAAATCAAATCTAATTCTTCGCTTGATACCCGTATAAGCTACTCTAATGTGAATAAAACTCACTTTTCCAATCCAGCCAGTTTTCTTACTTGATTACGCACATTGACATGTTGTTGTACGAAATGTTAAAATCCTTCCCCTCACAATTGCCTAAGAAAACAACAGCAACTTTTCTCTTCCTATTGGAGTTCTTTAATCTGTTCTAAAGAATCATCCTAATTTTGTATTAATATCTTTGTAAAAAGTTAATGGGTTTTAAAGAATTTTGGTAGTTTTACGAAAAAAAAAATTCAGTGGCAACATTGTTTTCTACAAGGTACACAAATGTGTTGGTCATTTTAGTTTTTTTTTTATTTATATTTTAAAAATGGGATAGAATCTCTGTTTTATGCAGTGAGAGATATGGTGGACATATGACTGTTCTAGTAGGACGATTCGGCATATAACACGCTTAATCAGCTCTGTTTACCAAACACACACGGATCACAAAAATATCAATTTATTTTTATTAGATTTTATAAAGGGCTCCCAAATGTTATTTTGTAACAATGGCCGACTTCGTAAACGCCTGTTGCAATGCATAATTTAAAAAAATGCGTATACAATGCTAAACATGTTTTAAATGCAAACTTGCGTTGCAGAGACATTTTTTGCATTTTATCGGCATTTAGGAACGTCGCTATGCAACTCATACGTAAAACAAATTTCAAAAACATTGCATAAAATTGAATAATTTTTTTGGAAAAAAAAGGTTACACAAAATTATTTATCCATTTTGTTGGCAAGTGCTGAGGAATGATCTCAGTTCAAATCTTCCAAAAAATTCTATATTGCTATATAAACCTATTAAAAAGAAAAAAAGAAGAGACAACTTTGTTAAAGACAATAAAAATCCCTGAAACAAGTGATCAAAAATAAATATTTTTTTAAGAATTCATTGAATTAATGGATGATGACATTTTTTATTCACATTTCATTTTAAAAATAACATTTTTAAATTGTTTGCATACAAAATAAAAATGATGAGTGATTTTGACTTCTGATACTCATTAAAGTGAGTTGCCAAACGATTAGGAACATTATACTTTGCCAAAAAGTTTAGATATGCGTTTACGAAGTGTATGCATTGTAAATATGCATTGCAACTTGCGTTTAGGAAGTCGGCCAATACTTCGACAAATTATTCAAAAATATTTTTTATTCTGTTCTAAAAATAATTTAAATTAAATATTTTTTAAATGCTATAAATAATTTATGTTTCTTAAGCTGTGCATAGACGGTTGTCATATCTTGCAGTATTGTCAAAAAATATACAGAAAATGTCTAACAGTTGTCTAACCATTGTCAGATAATTGTCAGACTTCTACCTGACAATAGTATTGTCAGATATCTTACAATTGTTTTAACACTTTTATTTGCCATTGTCAGAAACTTGTCAGAGATTGTCAGTTCAAAATACATTGTATATGTGGGACATTTTTAGCATCTGACAACAATATCATTGTCAGGTATAAGTGAATGAAAAAAGGGAAAAAAACTGCTTAAAAAGACTTAAAATGAAAAAAAAAAATTAAAGCAGAAAAAAGAAAAAATAAATTAAAAAAAAAAATACAGCGACGATAATTCGCGGAACGATTTTGATTGTGGCAAAAAACTCGCCTATTTACAAGCACTTTGTAAATAGTATCTAGTGCTTCGGAAACAATGCTCGAATAGTTGGAACCAAAATACGGAACAAATATTGTAGTGACCGAAAGTTTAAATGTAAATTGTCCTATATGGTCCCATCTTTTGAACCGTTATAGACAAACGCTTGACCAAATTAAAGGGTGACCCAATATATCATTTAATTATATGTATATGATGGTCGTAAACAGACGATTAATATTTACAAAGAACCTGCATTAGTAAGTCCTCTATAACAGCAAATATAAAATTTGGATTTGGAAACTAAAGGTTGTCCCAATAATTCATGTAATTTGATGTATGTGACCAAACTTTTGAACGGTTATAGACAGACAACTAAATTTTATAAGGAATTTGTATTGCTAAGTCCGCTAAAGAAAGAAAGTATTCAATTTGAATTTAAAAATTAAAGGGTGTCCCCATAGGTGAAGTAAGCTGACCTATATGGGCTTATCTGTTTAACACTTAAGACAAAATGTCCTCTACTTTGTATGGAATATTAAGAAGTATAAAGAGGTGAAAATAAAATTTAACGGGTATCCCAGTAGTTGATGTATGTCGCCACATTTTTGAACCTTTATAGACAAACAGCTAAAATCTGTTTTGAAGTCGGGGGTTTTTTTTTGCAAGAATATAAGAATCGTAATTTTTATTAGAATTCATATAAAAAAAAATAAAAAAAATTTTTCCACTTAGCAATTCTTTCTACCGTGTGAACTAACAATTTTTTTATCTGACAATGTTATCAGATAAAATTAATGTCAGATAATTGTCTTACAATGGAATTGCCAGTTTTCTGACAAATACCTTGCAACCTTTTGAACTGACAATCTACATTGTGGTGACAATTTTTCTTTGCCTTGTCATTGTCAGCACACTGTTAGGTCTGCCAATATTGTAAGATCTGACAAACGTCTGTGCAGAGCTATACAATAAGAATTTTCCTTAAATAATCGATGAAACATTTGCAATTTATGTTTTTTTTTTATTTATTTAGTCTGGGATTCATTAGTCGATAAATTTATTTCTTTTTTGCCGTCGCTATTTAAGATTTTGTTGTTTTACCCCCATAGCACAATAATTTACCACAAAAGTTCTTATTTTGACATTTAAAATGGAATATTTTTATAGTTAGCTTAAAGTTTAAATTCAAATAGGTTCATATCGCTGGTCTCATGAAGAAAGGCTCTAACTCAAATTTTTACGAACTTAAGTTTTTTCGTGACTCCAATGAAGATCACTCAGATACTCTTTGTTAGAAAATATGAATGCAATAGTTTAAAAAAATGGTTTTACAAGCTTTAACATTTTAAATATTATATTATGATAAATACAGTTTTCATTATGTTTTTATCTTCTCCTGTAAAATCCCAACTATGCGAATTAGGGCCCTGATATAAAAGAAATGCGATATACAAAAAATAATTAGATGTCGTATAACGTTCACCTTGTAAATTATGCCACAATGGTTTTACCTTTTTATTTTAATACATAATAATATTTTTGACTTATAGTAAATCATTCGGAGTAATAGTTTAATTCTACAATATACCAATAAAAATCTTTAATAAATTTTTGCCTAGAAGAACGAAGGTATGCTTACGTAAATTACTTTGTCTGTTTTCTAAAATTTAAAAATTAATATATTTTTTGTTTTTAAATTATTAAAAATTTAATAAAAATTTGATAGCAGTTTTGTATGCTTTGGTATCTTGTTGTTTAGTTAAAAATGTCAAACTCCTCTGATGACTTCTTTCTGCATTTTAATTATTTTTTGTTTGCAAATTCAATTTTCAAAAATAAAAGATGGAAAAAAACATAAAACAAGACTAAAGAAATTAAATTTCTACAACTTTTATAGATTAGTTTTAAACAAATTTATGAACTTTCATAAAAACCACACACAAAATGAATGTGCATTTGTATCTGTGTGTGTGTGTATTTTTTCGAATTAAATTTGCATGCGTTTTTTGTTTTCTTGTACTACAGGTAAATCATTTACTGTCACTTTAAAAAATATGAATATGTGTATGTATGTTTATTGTAAATATGAAAGCATACATTTGTAAGAAATTCTAAAAATCAAAAATTAATAAATAGACATAGTTTTGTTCTGTTTTCTGTTTTTGAAAGAAACACAAGAGTCTAAATACTTGGATATTTTGTTTAAATATTCTTCATTTAGCCCAGCATAACATTTATTGTTAATAGTTTTTTGTGACATGTCGTAGGTGAAGATTTTTAATTAATGCAGTTTTTATTATTATTGGTTTATACTTTTTTCTTCACAACACAATACATACTATACACCGTCATATATATGTATTGTTATGAAGGACGCATGAAAGCATGTAATTTAACCTTTTTGTTTTGCTCGAACTATGAATATTTTTATTTCGGCTTAAGTTCAAGCATATTTGAATTCCTAAGTTTAGCTTAAGCTAAATTAGCCTTATTCATTTGTTATTGTCCAATCATAACAATGAGTTGAGGCTTAGGAGATGTAAATATTGTTAATTGAAAGGTTTGAAACATTTCCAAAAAGGCGAAAACTATATTTGCTACTATGGGATCCATGCGTGCTTCTCTACGAATGAATGTTAACATTGAATTAAATCCATATAACGCATACGCTCCTAGGCTTCTACGTATTTATTGTTGTTGTTGCATAAGGACAAAATTACATGTTCTCATGAAAAGTCATAACTTACGAACGCGTCCACCGATTTCGTGTAAACTTTACATAAAACATCTGCATGATCATACGAACAAATTCTTAAAATTTAATTGAATTCAAATTGACCAATCGTGAGTTATAAAGTCACAACACACTTGCAGAAAAATTTTATAAACAAAAATAATTTGTAATATTACGTTTGATTATATGTTCTCAAATCACGAAGAATAACAAAGTGTACATTGGGTTACACAGCATCTATTTTAATGCGCTAAATGAATGGTTTAAAGCTTAAGAGAATCTGTAGCTTTGCTTAGTACGTTGACTACTTGACATGTTATTGGTTTGAAAGTTCACATCCCAGCCTGTACCAATTTTACATGCTCTTCTGAAATGTAAGTACCAGCTTCAAAGTTGAGACACTTAAATAACACAAAGATGCTGCAGCACTGCTATTAAATAAAACATAACGTACAATTACAGTTTTCGGAAAAAAAATTTCTATCAATTTATTCTGTTTCATCATCTATTTTCTCTTTTTTGTATTTACTTTTCTAACAAATAAAGCGAAGTAGTTGTGTCATTGTGTTGTAAAATAAACTCTCTTGGTGATTCAAAACAAGCGAGACCAGGACTATGAGCGCGATGTTCACTATCCATGCCTGCCAAAAGATAATCGCCAAGACATGTTATAAATAAAACCTCGCAACGAATGATGACTATCTGAAATGCTAATCAAACTAATGTTATTTATTTGATCACACTTATAGAAAATTCTAAAAGCAGTTTGTCGGTTATATTCTCAGGTGCCAGGTGCTTTATTTCTACTCCGGCTATATTAACCAATCTACATTGGATATGTGTAGTATTGTCAGGAATATATAATTAACCTTCCTATACTCGCATCAAAAAATGTAACACGTATAATCGTGCCCGGTCTGTCAGACCGATGTTTTTGCAGAGCGTAGAAAACTTTAATAATTTAATGTATGTTTTTAGTAATATAAACAAACAGTCTTGTAAAATAAAACAAAATTTTTAAAACATAAAAAAACATTAACAAAAATATATTTATATTAAAAATAAACAAGCGAAAACTCAACTGCTTATAAAAAATTGTATAAAAAAGAAAAAAAAATTAACCTTAATCTAATCAGACTTAGAACAAAAGCAGTAGTAACAAATCATTATTGCATGTTCCAAACAGAAATATTTTTTGCAATTAGTGCAGTTGTAGCGAGTTCTGCGATTTTTCTTGGAGCTGCAATAGGAGCATCGACCTGAAGTATAGTTTTTAGTTATTGTTGTACATTCAGAGTTATCCATCTTGAGTATTTTGGCAATCCTAAGTCTCATCAATCTTGGTAAGTTCATATATACTGCTCGTCTTCAGAGGTGTTCATTTATGAGATCATACAATAACTCTTCTAAGAACTGCCTTCTTTTAGTCTTTATTGTCGGGTTGTTTTGAGTATATATAACATATGTATTTATCCCAGTTACGTTCATTAAACTGTAAAATATCACCATTGGCTATCTGTTTGTTCCCCTGGCAATATTGTAGGATTCACACATCTTATCTACTATATCCACGCCCCCTTAGTACCATTATAGTCCATTATAATTTCAGGTTTGCCTGTTTCTTCGTGGATTTCGTTATCATAATGCTAATAGAAACTAGGAGAACATTTTTGTATTTTTTTTTTGTACGTAGGAAACAAGAGTACAATTGCTTCTATGCCCAAATAAACTTGATTTTTCTTCGCGATTTCTGATTGGTGAATTCTGATTGGTGAATTCGTTTGGGAGTTCCTTCTTGTTCTTTCGAATAGTTCTATGAAACTCCTCAAAATAAATAAACATAACTCAAAATTATAACATATGTTCAAAATATTACTTGCGCAAAACTATTGCACCAATACTCACGTCGGTCTCACAGACCAATTATTGCCGCATGCGTACACACGTCCACATTTACAAACTCTTAAACCACACCAAATTAAAGCTAATTAAGATTGATGAAGCTAACAAAACTTATAATACGATCGCGCTCTTCGTTCGTAACAAAAAATAAAAATGTACAGACTCTGTCTCACAGACCGTATGCGTGAGTATAGGAAGGTTAAATACTACATTACGATTGAGTGCTGGATCTATCGTTTATGAAGACTTCGCAGTTATACTAGCAGTCCCATTTTAATGTCTCTTTTTCGGTGGATCTACTGGAGGGTCTCGCTTTATTTGATTGAATATCTACGTGGAAAGGCAGGAATAGACATTAGTAATTGGCAGTCAGAATTTACTTGAGGCACCGAAATGAGTGTAGTATCATTACAGCCGATTTGTCTGTAATAAAAAAGAGCTGTTTTGGTACAAAATAATGTTCTAAGGGAATTATTTACTGATAGACTTGCTGTAATTAGATACTATATAGGTGTTTATGCAGGGTTTTCCCGCTGGGAAGGTAAACTACGTTCTTTGTTTGTAATTTTTGTTAAAATGAAAGTGCTTGGATCTTATAGTGATAAACATTTTATTTAATATCGGCAATTATGTATTGAATACAATATCAGACAAATGTCCACCTCATAAATGTGAGCCCTTTTGAGCATATTTATTATTACATTCTTACACATTTCACGCGGTGTTTCATTAATTTCGTCACTATTTTTTTTTAAGTTGCTTAGCCGTTGCTTTTTAGATATCCCCGCAAAAGAAGTCCGGAGCAGTCAAATCAGGCGACCGTGAAGGTCAATCAACGTTACAATTTCATGAAATAACTTGTTGTGGAAAGAGGTCTCGCAGTAATTTCATTGTAATTCTGGGTGTATGCGTTGTGGCACCGTCTTGTTGATACTACATGTTTATCAAGTCCAAAGCAAGCAGTTGTGACGTTAAAAAGTTTTCAATCATATCACGATATCGCTTCCCATTACAGTTACCGTTACATCGCTTTCACTTTCAAAGAAGTAAGGTGCAACGACTCTTCCTGACCAAATTGCACACCAGACTGTCACTTTAAATGGATGTAAAGGTAACTGTTGAATAAATTGAGGGTTTTTCATTGCCCAGAAACGACTGTTTATTCACAATCCATCAAAATGAAAATGTGCCTCGTCACTCATTATGATTTTTTCATGAAAGTCGGGGTGTTCATAGGCGAGTTGAAACATGTTATTGGCATATGTACAGCGGCGTAAATGACCTTGTGGAAGAAGCTCTTATATTAACTGAATTCTGAATAAAAACAAATGCAAATCCTTGTGCGAAATTGTGGCCAGAGTCGCTCTTCGAAGATCAAGCTTTTAATCACGGCATCGGATTGAAGTTGATAAATTGTTTTGAACACTTTCTTCAGAAGCAGAAATGTTTTCAGCTGATTTTGCAGCACGTTGTGGCTGATGCGAGGGCCTACCAGCCACAGACGCTGTGTCTTCGAAATTATTCACTACACTTTAAAAATGCGTTTTGTTGGCACTTTGTTTTTCCCAAAAATATCACGTAACTTTCTCATCGTCACAGTTATCAATGATGAATTTTAATAAAATGTTTTAGCGATTAAAGCACGTTGGTTTATCTTATATTTTTCCATAATATATCTGTGATCTGTGATCAACTTGTTAAATTCTCCAAGTTTTAGCACTTCTGGGATTTCAGCGTAGATATATGTGAGAGATATCTTGGTCTTGATAACTGAACAGTGTTAAAATATATTTTATTTTTTGCTGGGAAATTTAATGATAATCCTCTTGATTTTATATTTAAAGTCATGTGAGGTGATATAAAACTTATACAGTCCAATATTTTAATTTTTGAATACTCTGTTTTATTGCACTATTTCTATCTTCTCTTTATTATGATACATTCAAATATACATAACTTAACATATGAATAGTATACACGAATACAAACTAACATTCCTGTAAAATTTGTGGTTTAAGTTGTCAATAGAATGCACTAGTTGTTTATCAAGCAAAGAAACGGTCTCTTATCTAACATTGTATGAGTTTGAAAATATTTTCTAGGGTCGGAAAAGTTATTTTTTTTTTTGTTTTTGGTTAAAAGTCTTTTACTGTGAAAATTTTCTAAAAATCTATTGTAAAATTTAAAGAATGAAACAAGGCTTAGATTGGCATACGTACGCAAATGCATGTATGTTAAAGTTTATGTAACAACATATAAATAGATCTACATACACATAAACATTAGCAACAATATTGCAATAATATTGAGAATTTAGAAATTTTAAAGTGATGCGATTTTAATTGATTTCAATGCTTGAGTTCATATGTCTTCTACCTGCCAGTTGTCTGCACTATGAAAATTTTTGGAAGTGAAAATTTACCTGAATTTAATGAAAATGTATTTTAATGAACAGTTTGCAGGCCTTTTGTTAAGGGTAGGCCCAATCTTTGTATTTTTAAAGCAATTAGGCCAGAGTTTTTAAAGTTTGCTTCAAAGTATAAAATCGCTTAAGGCTTTTCAGTAGAGTTTAAACAATTATTAAAGCGGAATGATGGCAGCTGTCAGCCGCCAATTATTCTTCCCTGGTTTTTATGAATTTACATCCTCAAAAGGCTAAGTTTGCACGGTATTACCTCACAACGCAAGAAATATTTTCTTCTCGTGATTTACCTGCTTCGAATGATCACATTTGTTACTCCTACTTTCAACCGATTCTCCTATTTCCGTAATAATTTTCTATCTTTCTTCCAAGGATATTATCTATCCTCGGTTATGACTTTGGTGCCGACTTATTGGTTTATTTGGTTCTCTGTATCTTAGAGTTCTTTCCCTTTTTCAGTTGGACTGGCTGGGACTTTTCGAGGGTTCTACTTCTTTGCCACTTTGCATTCATTGCACGTAGTTGAGTCGTTGCAGCTCTTTGTGCTGTGTTAAACTTTCAAATTAATCGTGTCGTTTCTTTCATTTAAATGCATTACATGTCAGAAAGCAAATTAACGTCTACAGAACTCTAAATAACACGTCTAAATTAGAGCTGCAAAACTATCGATAGTCTGCCTTAAAAATATCGATAGCATAGTTTGATGGTTGTTTTTTAAAAATTATCGATAATAACGTTAATATCGGTACTATTGATTTCGGAAAAAAATATCGATAGCCAGCCAAAAATAAAACTTTCGATATTATCGATAGTACTATCAATTATTTTGCAGCTCTAGTCTAAGTCTGTTTTAAAATTAGAGGTAGAACAGGGTAATAGCGTTCAAATGAAAAAAGTATTTCTTAGCTTTTACCTCTTACGAGTATGCTTTTTGGGACTTAGAGCTCCGCCAGCATAAGAAGATATAAGTCTTTCATCTGACAGACTGACTGTCAAAAGAGATGGTGTGCAATGTCAAAAGCTAAGTAACTGGGCAAAACGTTTCGAAAAATTTTTTAACGTCTTGCATCTGAGCAACACAAAATGAAGAGCGCAATCAAAACAATTGGCATTTCGGTCATTCAAATTCTCTGATACACCAGTACAATCATACACACAAATTAGTGTTTCCTGATAAACGGTTATTCTCAAAAGTTTTAAAAATTTTCTAGCTATTTTCTAACTATTTTCTCCACAGTTTGCTTACGTTTAATACAAAATAAAGTGAGACAGCTCTTGTCATGGGTTTGTTTTTGTTTTACTCAGAGCAAAGAATAAAACCAAATTGATTCAAACGTTTCGTTTTGCTTATTTCCGTACCCTGATTAAGACCAGGGCCCTTTTTTTCTTATAAGGGCCAACAGATTTTTCAGGCCCAATACAATCAGCATATGGTTTTTGAATTTATTCCATGAAACAAAAAAAAAATATAAATGTGGTTAAAGATAGTTGATGATAATAATGAAGTTCATGTCAATGCTGATTGTTAATAATGACGATTTGTTTTCTAGGCATCGATGTATTAGATGATACATCTATACAATTTTGTGGTCAGTTTGAACTCGTAGGCCTTTTTAAAAAAAAAAACTTTTATTGAGGTTTTTAATTGAAAAGGCAAAAGGTTAGTGTTTTTGTCTTTAGCTTCTACTACAAATTCTTGCAATATCTTTAGATTGACTTATACAAATAGAAAACAATTAGTTTTAAAGTTTTTTCTTTAAAACAAAAACTAGCAAATTCTATAGTATAAAACTAACAATTTTAGTAAATTCATTTCAAAAAAGGTTGCAAAAGTTAATTGATTTTAAATTGTTGGAAAATATATTTTGTATGAGTGCAAAGAAAATTTCTTTAAAAATATAAATTAATTTAAAAAAGACATATTATTAACACTACCATAATTAAAATTTTAAATAATTTAAACATAAATAAAATTTTATTTTATAGATAGTGTGTATTTGCTGTCGTTCAAACGCTTTTATACTCAATTCTATTGTTCTTAACACGACTGCATGTTGCGGCTGAGTTGCGGTTAAATAAAACCACAAATAAGCAGTAATGATGTCCTAAACATGCTCAGACCTCTATGCAACCAGTTTAAACATACAAACCATAGTGACTGGTGTTTAAAGAGACGTCTACTGCCTTTTGTCCATTTTTTTTTATCTTTCTATGTGTCAATTTTAGAATTCAGTGGAAGGGTTAAAATACCGTTAGCTGCATAGAACGTGATGTATTGATAGTCAAGTTAGTGGTTTTATTGTTTTTTTTTCAAGTCTCACATTTAGTTTTTTCTTTTGACAAGAGAAACCACAAAATATTGCAGTCATGCATACATTATATTTTCCAAAAGAATAGTGGAGATGTGGCTCAATAGTTAAAGTGTCAAAGGAATTTTTTGTTGACATGTATAAACTTGCAAGTAATTTCTTTCAAATTGCCCTTAATTATTAGCAAAATCAAATTAATTATTTTTATAAATTAAAGATATAGCAGGGTAAACATTTAATAAAAGAAAAAAAGGCAATTTTAAGACGGCGGTGTTAATGATAAAAATTTTAAATTTGCTTGCGCTTTGTACTTTTTACGCTGGCAAACTATTTATTCGATTACGATGAAATTACGTCACGAAGGAAATAATCATCATTAACATTTTAACCGATTTGAAAAAGAAAGAGGTTATCGATTCCTCTCAAGGTTGCCCTTTTATGTTTATGCCGCCAGAATACAGTCCTAAGCCGATTTTGAAAACAGTTTATAATTTTAAAAAACTAAAGGGTGTCCCCATACTACGTGTATGTTTTTACATGTATTATGCATCGTAAAGGCCATCCCTTTAAAATATAAAAAAAAACTGCGTATCACTTTAGCTCCCAATAGCAAAAAGTAATATAAAACTTAAGCTAAGAATTAAAGGGTGTCCGCGTAGGTGACATAAATTTACCTATATGGACCCATATTATGAACTGTTATAGACAAACGTTTGAAAATTGGACAGAATTTCGATTACTATTATCGTCATAATAAAAAGTACAATTATTTTAAATTATAAATAATAGGGTGTCCCACTAATTTATTTAATTTGATGTATATGGCCATACTTTTCAACAGTTATAGACAGAGAGGTGGAATTTATAAGGAACCTGTCCACTGCAACAATAAGTATAAAATTTGAATTTAGAAATTAAAGGGTGTTCCGATAATTAATGTAATTTGACTTATATATCCGTATTTTTTGAGCCGTTACATAAAAACGTTTGAAAATTAGACAGAATGTCCACTACTTTGTTTGGTATAATAAGAAATAAAATATTAAATTATACAAATTAAAGGGTGTTACATAAGTTGATGTAATTTGATGTTTATAACCAAATTGTCAAACCGTTAGACAGACGGTTAAAATTTACAAAAAGAATTTAAACTTAGAAACTTAAGGGTGTCCATATAATTCATTTCACTTTTTCAAGTTAGTTGTTCTTGAAAAAAATTATTATATATAAAATTTCATTAACTCGTAGATAGACACATGCATTATAAAAACTTAATATACTGCTGACATGTGTGACAAAACTAAGCAAGGCCTCAGCAAGCCTCTCCACACTGTACGCACCAAAGAAAAGGTTGGCTCACAATAACATTCTACAGTGATTTCGTGTGGCAAATTGCACATAAAATCATGCTGAGACATCATGTTAATCCTGTCACTCATGCCAACTTCATCTTGTTATAGTCGTGTGTAATTTCTACAATATCGATTTCCGACCCCTTAAAGTATATGTATTCTGACTTCGTGGAACAATGAAGTAACTCCAATAAAAAAAAAAAAAACACAAAACAAAAAATAAATACATGGGGCGATAGAAAATTAAAAAAATCAAAAACATAAAGCGAAAAAATTGGCGCTCCCCCATATTTTCGGGCCTCTGAAATTTTAAAATTTATTAAAATATCAATATTGGTATCATTTTAAAGCTTTTATAGAGATCTTTAAGGAAATACTAAAAATTTTAAAATGCTTAACCCATTAAGAGCCGATGACATTTTTATGTAAAATTATATGTATGTAGTACTTAATTTTGTTTCTTATTTTTTAATTCTCTGTCACTCCAACATTTTTTTTTTTTTTGATTGGACTTACTTCTCTAAACTAGATTTACACGAAATTTTCACTTCAAATTTTTAAGGCGTTGTTTTTTAAAAAATAATTTTATAGCAATAGTGCTTTGAAAAATTCCAAGTGCAAATTTCGTGTGGATTTCAAAACATGCCTGAATATTTTTTTTATTAAAATAGAAGCTATCACAGATTTATTCAATTTAATTACACAAATTCGTACATATTTTATTAGAAATAATCAATCACAAAAAAATTAAAAAAGTACAACAAGCTGCATTATACTTGTTAATGCTTTAAATTTAAAAATAAAAGTGAACTTAAGCCTAAATTAATTTTTTATTTGTTATGAAAGCACAACAGTAACAAATCCTAAAGACAACTACCAGCAAATGCCTGTTAAAGTAAAACTTATAATTTTTTCAGTGTAGGAGAAAAGCTGTCGTCACCGAATTCAGAAGCTCATGGCCAGGAAATATCTCACGTAGAGTTTTAATGGTAGTAAGTTTAGTGACAGATCTCACATGTCGCCCACATCACAAATTTTCTATTTTTAGAAAGATCTCTGTTATAATGTCACAATATCGGTGTCATTCCATGATGACTTTAGATTTAATACTTTTACACCACTTAAAGAAAAATGCTAAATAATTTTGGAAGAAGCCTTTGATGAACATGCCCTATCGTCAGTAATACACTCCACATTTAGTAGGATTTGAGAATATATGTAGGAATAAGGAAAAATTATTGATAAAGGAAGTCCGCCGGGAAGGTATATAACTTTGTTTTGCAGCTATTTTGATAAACATTAGTCTTGAGAGTTGGTACTTGGTAGCGTGAAGTAGACATGCGGTTAATTTATTATTAAAAAAATATTCGATAAACCAACGTGTTTAATGATTAAAACATTTATCAAAATCAAAATCATCATCAATTACTTTGACCATGAGAAAGTTACGTGAAACGTACCAAATAAATGCACTATTTATGGCATAGTAAATGATTTCAAAGAAAGAGGGTCTGTAGGTGATAGGCCCAAGCATTGACCACATCGTACTGCAATTCGATGCCGGGCTCAGGAGCTTGGTATTTAATGAACAACTTTGGCCACTATTTTGCACAAGGATTTGCATTTGTTTAAGATTCAGTTGACCCAATAGCTTTTTCCACAAGAGCACTTATGCCGCCGTACATATGAATGTCACTAGGGAGTTAAAGCTCGCCAATGACAATCCCGATTTTCATGAAAAAATCATAACCAGTTACGAGGCATATTTTTATTTGGATGGATTTGTAAATATTCGGTTCTGGGTAATGGAATACCCTCAAATTATTCACCAGTCAACTTTGCTTCCATTAAAAGTGACAAAACTGCACAGTCTGGTGTGCCTTACTTTTTGAAAATGAAAACTGCGTAACAGTAACTGTGAATGGAGAGGAATACCGTGACATGATTGAAAACTTTTTAACGCCATTCTGTATGGTTTGGGCTGAAATTAACATGTGCTATCAATAAGATTGTGCCACATCGCATACACCCAGGGTTACAATTGAATTGCTGGAAGACCTCCTTCCACAACAATTTATTTCAAGAAACGGTAATGTTGATTGGCCTCCATGGTCGCCTTATTTAACTACTTCGGAATTTTTTTGTGGGGATATCTAAAAAGCAAGGTTTCTACAAACAAACCAGAAACACGGGAGCAACTCAAACAAAGTATACGTGATGAAATTAGTGAAATGCCGGGTGAAATGTGTGAGAATGTAATAATAAATATGCTCAAAATGTGCTCTCATTTGTGAGGCTAACAGAGGCGGACATTTATCTCATATTGTATTCCATACGTAACTGCCGACAGTAAGTAAAATAAAAAGTAAAATATTTATCAATATAAGATCCATTCTCTTTCATTTAATCAAAATTCATAAAAAAAAGAAGTATACTTTTCTAACTCGACAAAAACACACAAAACGCCAACAGCGGAAGAAATATTATTTCCTTCAGTGCAATAGTCTACGATTTAAAATTTTATCATATAACGAAGGAACACGGCTAAATTTGATTTGATTTGTCACAAAGACGGGCCATGAGCCTTTTTTTGTGGAACAGCTATAATTCTGAAAATCACTAAATTTGATGTGGGTAGCTCTTAGCAAAAAAAAAAAAAAAAAAGTTCCAACAAAATATTGTTGTAGAAGGGGGAAGATGGGAGATTTTTCCTTTGCCTCTGACTTCGGATAAAAATTTTTCAAAAATAGATTTTTTTTAACAAGATCTAAAACAGAGTTTATGCACAATTTTTAGCGGTTTTTCCTTCTTTTATTCAGTTTTTACTCACAATGTTTAATTTCAAAGCATCACTTCAAAGGCAACCCTCCCTATTTGACATTTTGTTCTATTAAATAATAAAGAATTGTATGCTCTTGAAGTGAGTGCTTTTTTGTTTTCAAGATACATGAATTTTTCCTAATTAATTCCTGAAATGACCGCCTTTGGCCCGAGACATTAACTTGTTTGTATAAATAAGGCTTGCTTGATTTCTGCATATAATAACAAAGGATAAGCATTTTTTTTAAATTTTTAGTATTTCCTTTATGATCTCTTCAAAAGCTTTAAAATGATACCCATAATGATATTTTAAAAAATTTGAAAATTTCAGATCCCCGTAACTCGGATATTTTCCGAGCGCAAATTTTTTCACTTGATGCTTTTTTTTCTTATTTTTTAATTCTCTACCGCTCCATATTTTTATTTTTTTAATTAAAATTACTTTAGTGTTCCAAATGACATGAGAAAATTAGAGGTAGGCGTGGTGTTTTGCTTGCTGCCTCAAAGGACATAGGCCCATCATGCTGATTTTCAATAGCACCTCTTTCGACAATACATCTGATCGATTGAGACATATTTTTTTTTTTTTTGGAAATATATTTTGCCGCGGCGCTAACAAGAACGGACATATCTTAATCGACTTCGAATATATATACATACTTTCTGCGGTCGGAAATGGATATTGTAGAAATTACATACGGAATGACAACTTAGTTATAAACCATTTCAACTTTTTGTGGAGAAGGTATAAAAAAACAAAAAATTTTCAATTATTATTGATACTTTAAAATTCCCTTAGAATCATAAATGAAAAACCCAGACAACAATTACTGACAACATTTAGCCTGTAACCGCAGCATACGTATGTTTTGGTAACTGCTTGCAGGATACTCGTCTAATGAACATCAATGCAGTCAGGCTGTGTAAAGCAAGCAGCCTTTAAATGACATCATAGAACAAGAAGAAATTTTTTGGTTTATGTATTAAATCAGCACACACTATTACGCAAACTAACGCACTCAAATAACATGAAAAACGACGAATTAATAGGAAATTCAAATAAGCACAGGAATTGATGTTGTCTAGAAGTGATTATTTCACACGTAAAATATATGATGCTGACGCAATGCATGTGTATATGTATGAGTTTACTATTTGAATGTTAATGTAGGTAGCTTTGCATATGTTTTGTATAAAACTTTAGTTAGACTATTAAGAACATGTAACCTTGATGATGTCCAAAAAGATTCAAAAAGTTAACAAGGTTTGACAGACACAAAAGTTAAAACACTCAAACACTCAAATTAATAGAGACACATTTATACATTTACATCAGGGATGGTAAAGTTAGTGGAATTGTACCCTTTTCGCTTCATTTTGAACTTTTAAAAATACAGTGGTACATCAATTACTATTTTGAAGCAATTTACAAATATTTTTTTTATTAAAGAAAAAACGTCTTCAGGCAATAATACCTATTTTGTTATTTATGTTACCGTGCTACATTCTTTAGGAAAGGAATAGACGAGCGATAAGACAGGTGGTGAAAAGAGAAGGTTTGCTTTATTACTTATTTTACTTCGCCGGCAAATATGTTATGGAAAAGTACCCACGAAGAAGGCTGCATGCTGCAATGTTAATTCTAAATTTGTATTTATAATCACCCCTATTCTGCGTTTCGATTCGAATCGAAATTTTCTCCGTCTAGCAATTTTGGTATTCCGTTTTTCCGTTGTTTTTTTTTTTTTTGTTAACGGAGGGGTTTTCTTTATTTGTATTTTTTAGTTAAAAAGTTAAAAATTGAAAAAATAGTAAATAGAAAATGAGATAAAATGTTCAGACACGATTATAAAACAATTAAAATTATTTTATTTAATTAAATTAATTTTTTTTTAATTGTTGATTTTTGTATTACAAGTCAAAAACAATAACACCAGAAAAGTATGAAAAACTGGCAAATATAATGGCATCTAAAGCAGACATCCCAAAATTAAAATCTGCTCCAACTCCGCTTTGGTAGCTACCTTCTGCGAAAATCCTAAAGCGGCCACAACTCGGTCAAGCAGTGAAGAAAAAGCCAAAGAATTTGTCTGCAGCTCAAGAGCAAAAATGTCTAAAGCATATTTGAACGCGTCTTTGTTTAAACGAAATTTCTTTTTAAATCTGTAAAATAAAATAATTTTACAATATTTTATCATTTCACTTTCACAATTGGATTGCAACTGTCCCTTTTTCTTTCCATGTTTAATAACAACACTTTTAATTATATACCTTTATCTTCACAAGATCCTTTGCACTGTAATATATTTATGAACAACTAATTTTTATTTTGTTTTTAAATTTTTTTTAATTTAATTATTTGTTTATTAAATTTCATCAAGAATTTATTTTTAATTAGGAATACATACAACTTTTTGTATTAAATTTGACATTTTTTTACAAAAATGATAGCAAACTTGCTTATTTTGCTATTTCATTTCCACACTCCACAGTGATGTTATTAATTGTGTAAACATTGTTGTCTTCTTCTTTTTCTTTCGATTCCGTTTTTCTGCAGAATACCAATTTTCGATCGCAACGGAACTGAATGCGGAGACTTAATCGAAACGCAGAATAGGGTTGAATATTAAACAGAAAAAATTTTTATTTTCTTAATTGCAGCAGGGGTTGAACCCTGGCCAATCAGGTTTGTAGTCAACGTGCTTTTCACCACGATTACAGAAGCCACAAAATACATACTCCGATAAAATTATGCATATATTAAGAATATTTCTTTCATAAAAACAAAAATCAAACAAAAAACAATTTCAAAATACAAATATTCCCAATTTAACATGTATTTTTTTTAAATTTTTTTCTTTGATTTTTAAACTTCTTATTATTATTGGCTCGGCATACAAGGTTCTCTTCTTAATCCTGATAGAACTATATACTGTAAAAAATCATATAAAATATTTCATTTTAGTAAAAAAAAAAATATTTGAAAGAATCAAGGCTTGACGAATCGTTTTCTAGACGTTTGATTTGGGGGAATTTTTCGAGCATTACTCACAGTATGCCACGAATATCATGAACAATGCTGTTTTATGAGCATAAGCCAGTGATTTCAAGTGGCATCACAGAAAATAATCAAGAGGTGTCAAATTGTGGTACATTGGAAGCCAATTGACTGGTCCATTTCTCAAAACAAACTTATCATCAAATTTTGATGCTTGCAGTGGCTGTAGTCCTATTTTATTAAAACAACATCCCGCTCGGATCAATGTCATCCATTCAATGAACAGCCATTCATTAAGGTACCTGAACGATCGCTATCGACCGCGAAAAAATGTGATGCGTGTAAGCCACATCAAAAAGTACATTCTTTTGGATGTAATGGAGTTTATAGGGTATGATGGGGATTGGCTTTACTCCATATGAGGCATTTTTTTTAAAGATTAAGGGAAAAATGAGCTTCATCTCTAATCCCAACTTTACATCATTAGTTGCGCAACTTGATGACAGATCGTCAAAGTAAGTGTGAGTGCAGTATGAAAGCTCGTTTGACAGTTAGCGCTTTCATAATTTCTATATGTAAACACCCGATAAGGTCGCGACGTGTCGATAGCTATGTACTTTTTAAAGAGGATATAGAGAAATATCTGAGGGTATATTTGGCAGTAAAAATAACAAATGTAAGAAACTGTTTTATAATTTTTTTTTATTAAGTATTACTTTATTGAGTAGAAGAAAACAATTGAAAGCAAGCCGAAAAAAGAATAAAATAATAATACAATAGGTCAACGAAAACACAAAATATACAAATGTAAGAAATTAATAATAGATGGAAACAATGGAAGCGAGT
Organism: Gymnosoma rotundatum; assembly: GCA_916610165.2. Lineage (NCBI taxonomy): Eukaryota > Metazoa > Arthropoda > Insecta > Diptera > Tachinidae > Gymnosoma > Gymnosoma rotundatum. Next base: position 118,672,047 of record OU744340.1, read on the forward strand.
AGTGTTTAAAAATAATACGAGGGCTGCTCTATATATGTCTGGCGTAATAGTGAAAATGCGAATATTTATAATCAAAAATGATTTTATTGTTTTTTAAAGTATTCTCCAGCATGATTTATACACTTTTGCATGCGCTCAAACCAGTTGTCGAAGCACTTTTTCCACTCCGATTGAGACACCTCTAAAACATGGCTTTTGAACACTTCAACAGCTTCTTCTGGCGACGAAAATCGTTGACCACGCATTTTTTTCTTAATGTGCGGAAACAAAAAGAAGTCACTAGGTGCCAAGTCAGGGCTGTACGGCGGATGACCCATTAATTCGACGTTTTGGCCGGTCAAAAATGCTCTGGTTTGAGCCGATGTGTGAGAGCTCGCATTGTCATGGTGAACAATGATTCGTCTTCTCTTGTTGGTTTTTCGAATTTCTCCGATTACTTCAGGCAAACAAATTGTAATGTACCACTCAGAAGTGACCGTCCTACGTTGCCCAAGCGGAACAGTCGCCACATGACCAGTTTTGCCGAAGAAACAGGCGACCATTTGCTTCGAAGTGCTTCTTCCACGAACAACTTTCGTTGGATTTTGCTCGTCTTTGAAGACCCACACGGTCGATTGTTGTTTCGTTTCGGGCTCATACTCATAGATCGATGATTCGTCACCTGTGACGATCTTATAAACGTCTTTTGAAGCACCGCAATCGTATTTTTGCAACATTTCTTTGCACCAATCGACACGAGCCTTTTTCTGAGCGACTTTCAAATTGTGCGATATCCAACGAGAACAAACCTTTTTTACGGCCAGGTGTTCATGCAGTACCGAATGTATGCTGATGGAAGAAATGTCAAAGGATGTCTCTATCTCTCGGTATGTCGCATGTCGATCTTGCATTATGAGTTGGGCGACCTTCACGGAATTCGTCTTTGAACGAGCTTCGGCCACGATTAAATTCATTATACCAATTTTTCACAGTGCTATAGGATGGTGCTTCATCGCCATACAAAGATTTAAGTTCATCAATGCACTCTTGTCGTGATAATCCATGTCGAAAGTTGTGAGAAACGATGGCACGAAAATGTTCACGAGTTAATTCCATTTTTTTCTATATTAATTTTTTCAAGTCACTGTAAACAACACAAATAATGGTCGTACGTCAAAACTTTTTGAGTACGATTATGCTTAAAAATGACAAACTTTCCAATGGAAATGTTAGATTGCACTGCACTCAGTGTTGCCAGGCCAGAAATATATATAGCAGCCCTCGTACCACGCTATTTGGGATAGTCAGCAGTTTTATCTAATCGTTAAATATTACGACAAACCAAGAAAAAATCAATGTTTTTTGCGATTCTTAAACTTCTGATTTTTAAGCAATTGAAAACAAGAAATTTCAATTTTAATAGAATATATGAAATACGATTCTTACCAAATTATTGTTGAGTGTTAAATATTAAAAAATTGCATTCATAATAGAAATATGATTTATACAATTTTCAACCAAACAATGTGATTTAAGAAGCCCTTTTGAACAGTTTAAAAACTTTGTTTGCCATCCCTGATTCACTTGTTTTAGAAAAGTCATAAATATTTGTCATACGAATAAAAGAACAGGTAAATAACTTAAACAAACAACAGTAATCATGACTTGAATTCTATATGAATAGTATTTAAAAATTTGCAGCCTTAAAAAAATATCGAGTTATCTTTAAGCGAATTTTTTGTAGGACTAATATGAAATAACAAATTATTGTGCCATTTGGATCGCTTTTTAAGAAATGTAACCACTGTGTGCAAACACAAACCTCTAGTCATACCTGAAAGGAAAAAAAGAATCTAAAAACAGTAATTTTAAACAGTTTAATCACGTAAACAACTCGTAAAGTTAGTAATGCATATGCAACTATAGTTTTCATTGCCACACTGCGGACAATGTCCTGCTTTTTTTTTGTCAGACAACATCAGCAATGGTAGCAAAAGCAAAAAAAAAAATGTTTATTCAGTCATGTGTAAAATTGTGCACATGTGTGTTTGTGTGTGATTACACTGTACGATAAAAGACATGCAGGAAATAAACTACGAATATGGAAATGTTGATTAATGTCCAGGTGTAAGTATTCGTATGTAAGTCCAACAGTTGTAGTATTTCCTTTGTAGCATGTAAGCATGCATGTGGGTTTGTAAGTGTTCATTTTGACGCATAAAGGTATTGTCAAATTGCTACTACCACTAACAAACTTAACACTACATGGTACGTGCTTCTTAATTTTTTTAAAATTTTATTTTTACATTATTTATGCGAACGTGATTTCTCCTTCTAAAGTTGTTCAATTTATTTGTCAAATTTCGAAACATAAAATTTGTTGCGGAAATATATCATTGTCACTATCAAAGACAAGTCAATCGATGTTTAAAAGTAAAAGTTTAACAATATCATTTATTAGTATTGCTATGGTGTTTTGTTTTTAAATTAGAAATTAGAAAAAAGAATTATAACTTCTGTTAAAGCTAACAGACTCTAGTTTAAGTTTTTTTTAACTTGTTCTACATTTGAGTGATAAGAAGTGCAGTGAGTGTTAAAAATTATAATTTTTTTTTAAGAAATAGCAAATAGAATAGGTAAATATCTAATACATAAGGTCATTTCACTCCTTCTGTGTTTAGTTAAATTAATAAATAACACATATTTTTATAAACAAAAAAAAAGAAAAATTGCCGTGGGTAACGCCTGGACTAATTTCATTTGACTACTGTCTTTCTACAATATCCCCATGAGGCGAGATGGTTTCTGTGGAAAGATAAATTGAAAAAATTACTTGGGAATGGAGCCTATGAAATGTAAAAACGATTATTGTTATCCTGAAAAATATGACAGCTTTCTTAATTTGTTTTTAATATTTTTTTTAAATAGGACCAGCACTCAGGGGATGACCCATACTTATGCAACGCATTGTGCCAGAGCTAGGACATGAGATTATGGGAAACAGGAGAGACAGAATAGTGCTTGTGGACATTTCATTTGAATCTTTGCACATTGAAAGTGACAGAAAAGACATCTGCAGGGAGTTTATTCCAGACACCAGCTGTTCAGCTTACAAACGAATTTTTTTTTTTCTGTAATATGTAGTGCGATTCACGATTCGCAAGAACGTGTTGCCCGTATAATTTCATAATGCCGCATTCTGTTGTAGTAACGATAAAATAATTAAAAACACCCCACATTGCATCGACGTTCTAGTGAGTCAATAGAGAAGGATACTATACTGTCGCTGATGAGCTTCTTCGCTCTCTCCTGCACGCCTATAAGATTTCATAGATTTTAGAAATGTGTTTCTATGTGGTTGAAATGGAGTCACTGAGTAAATAAAGACTAAGAAAATTTATCCATTATACCATTACAGAGCCTATAAAGAACTTTAAAGTGAACCCAGGGTATTTGAGTTCAATAATATAGTAAAAATTATGAAAAATATTTATTTTAACAGTCAATTGGTTGAATTTAACTTTAAGCTTTATTACTGTTTGTAAATATTTTTTGTTTTCATTTGGTGTTCACTTTTAAAATTATTTTTTCCAATTTAATATGACGAGTTTGTATATTTGATTTCTGTGATAGGTCCAATTTAATAAAAAAAATTATTTGAGTTATGAATATAGTAATTGAAAATTATTTTTTATGTGAATAAAATTACATGTAGAATGCCATTATTATTTGAGAAAACTTAACTTGAATTTATCCTGCAGCACGAAATATTTTTTTATTTAAATTTAACCTTAAATAATCAAATTGGGTTATCATAAATAATACAAGATTTTGTCTTAAATTATCGGGACACCAATTAATCTACCATCAGAATTACAGCGAATTTTGATGGCTGTGACAAAGACGTTGGTTTCTGGCATCATTAAAAAAGACAATTATTGATAAAATCATATTGATAAACGATAAATAGACTCAAAAACCTTTGATAAATAATTTTTTAAATCAAAAATTTTTTTGTTGGGTTTACTTTTGTTTTAACCAAGAATAAAATAAATTTTATTATTAAAATATCTTGACTAAAAATAAAAGTTTGCATTGGTTTAGAAAATTTAATTTTAAAAAGAAAATTTAAAATGACAAAAATCTTCGGTAACCTATATTTTCAAAGTGACTTATCACTTCAATGTATATAAATATTTTGTGTAATCTCAAACACTTTGTTGCGGAATGGGACTATATGAACATCAAGGAATAGGTACATACGCATATACATATAGCATAATATTTTTACTACAAAAAGTAGCAAATTTGGTTTTACAATATTCACAAAATATTCGCAAAATTAATAATAAAAGTTCAACAACATCTCACCATTTCCTAATGGGCTAACATTTTTTGCACACCTATTTTTGTTAGGATCATGATAATGTATTTGAATAGCTGTCCTGTGACAGCCATTTTGGCCCACTTCATCAAAGAATAATTGAAATGCATATATTTTATAAAAACTTTAGAGTTCCACAACTCTGAAAATATGAGTTTTCGAATGATTTATCGCATAACATTTCTTCGTAAAATTACTTCTTCTGAACCCAGGGCAGGCTAAACTAGATTTATTCAATTAAATTAAATTGAATTAAAACAAATTTATTTGAATATTGATGTATATAAAACGTAAACAGCTCGTTATACAACTCTTTATTCGAATACTTCGTATTTCATCTATGACCAAAATAAACAAAACGTGTTTATTTATAAATTTGTTTATTTTAATTTTTTGTTCGTGTATTTTGTAGTAACTAAGATTTTTTCTTTGCAATAAAAGAGTTTCTTTTTTTGCGTATAATAAATAAAAAGCGAAATCATATTCGGTTTTCGAGTTATTTGAAAATTGGTTTTTAAAAGCACTAAGTATTACATGATATTTGGAGTTGCCAGGCAAAAACGTTAAATTGATTAAAGTGAAGATTAGCTATTGAACTGGTGTTGCGTGTGTTTGAATAAAAACATTTTAAAATCGCCTATTAAATGAATTGTAAACTTTAAACCTAAAATATGAATTTTTTGTGAATAAAACCGTTAAAAAATAGGAACAAACAAGTAAACTTTTTAAAAAAATATTCCTCGTCCTTCTGTGAATACCAAACGTCTCAGAGAAACTTAATCGTTTGTTAATTTCATATAACGATCTTAGAAAATACAAAAGCAAGCGGACAATGTTGAAGTAAAAGAATAGAGTTATAAAATTAATAGACAAAAAATAAAACTCGTATAGTGCAAGAATCATCTCCAGCAAAAGTGGGAAAGTTCTTTACTGTTTGGTATTCGAAATATTGGAACATTTTTTGCTGAATTTTCGCATTACTTAAAAATACTTTTATTTAAAAATAAATTTACAAAAAAGTCTTTCATTATTTATATATAAATTTTTTTTGGTTATGAATTATAATTTAATTTTTGAGTGGAAGTCTTTAATAATAAAATGTATTGTTACGTTTATTTAAATTATAAACGTTTTAATTATGAGTTCTTTATTTGCAAAATAATTAAACACACAACTTTTAGAGTTTTAATTAAATTACACTTTATTTAATCAATTATTTGACGATTTAACTATTCGCGATTAATAATACACGCTGGCAACTTTAATTGTTGTACCACAAGATCTTAACTAGATGACGCTCACAATACGAATGAATCAGCACGTATTGGCGTTGCTTTTATATACCCTATTTTTAGGCGTTCTTGAATGTTCGAGAATTTCTAACGCCATCTATTGCGTAGTTGAAAATGCTGCGTTGCCACTTTTATCTCAGACACATAAGTGAGCATTATTATTTACTTCTAGAACCTTCAATCATTATTTAAAAATACATGTTGTGTATTTTTATTTAGTTGTTATACAATGCAGGTGTGTGTATGTTTGTGTATTGTGTTTGTTTAGTCATCGCTTTGTGTTAGTTGTTTTTGTTTTGTAATACAGATGTTTTATAGAAACTTCTAGCTTTGAAAACAAACACAATAGGTCATTTCGTTTCACTTTCTTGGCGTCCATTATTTCAACATCTTTTTATGATTTTAATAAAGCATCTTTGTAACACTGCCGCCCACTTAAGCCTTTTCGTCCCGAATAGGCTCAACATTACCTCTGCCATATTTAGCCAGCCGCTCCAGGTGAACTACTTTCATTTTAGACCTCGGATTATGATATCTCTGTATCCGGTAAGCCACGTCATTCAATTTCTTTATCACCTTGTACGGCCCCTCCCAGTGGGTTTTCAGTTTAGGGGATAATCCTTTCTTGCGTTGCGGGTTAAATAGTAGAACCATTTGTCCTTCAGTAAATCCCTCCGTATTTGCTGCTCGATCATATCTGGCTTTCATCTTATCGCTGGTCATTTTAATGCGGTTACGTACAAACTCATGAAGCTCATGTAGTTCTTCTTGTGCCTGGAGAATGTTTTCATTGTCTTCGTGCACTTGTCCAGGTTTAACACCAAATTCTAAATCTGCTGGCAGTTTTAGTTCTGTCCCAAACAAGATTTTTGCTGGACTACGAGAGGTTGAATCGTGTACAGCTGACCGGTACGCCAGTAGAAATTTGGGTATATGCTCATCCCAATCCTTTTGGTGTGAACTGACCACTTTTCTGAGATATTCTTCTAGGGTACGATTGAATCTTTCCACCATGCCATCAGACTGTGGATGCAGTGGTGTCGTCCTCGTCTTTTTGATACCATAAACGTCACACATCTCCTTAAATATAGCCGATTCAAAATTTCGTCCCTGGTCTGAATGTAGTTCTAGTGGAACACCGTATCGACACACCCAATTGTTCACAAGGGCGTCTACCACTGTTTTGGATTCCTGGTTTGGAATGGCATACACTTCAGGCCATTTGCTAAAATAATCCATTACCACCAGTACATATCGGTTTCCAGCATCACTGACAGGGAATGGACCTGTGATATCAATAGCTATCCGCTCAAAGGGTGCACCTGCGTTGTACTGTTGAAGTTTGCCACGACTTTTTCTTACAGGACCCTTGGCCTTTATGCACTCTTCGCAATTAGCTATCCAATCGGCCACGTATTGTTGGCTCCCTACCCAGTAAAATCTCTGCTTTATCTTTTCCAGAGTTTTTGTTATACCCATATGGCTACCGCTGGGACCGTTATGGAACTGCTTTAGTATCTCATTTCTTTTAGAAGTTGGCACGACAATTAAGTCCGTTGTAGTTTTGCCATCTGTACTTTCCCTTGATAGATATAAGCAGCCATCTTTCACTTTCAGGCTATTCCACTGAGCCCAGTACGATTTGGCTAGTTGGCTCTCTGCCGATATTTCATTATGATTCGGTCTCCTGTTTTTCTGCTTAGCTAATATAATTTTTGCCAGAATTGGGTCATCTTTCTGGGCCTTTGACCAGTCCTCGCTTAGCCCATTTTGGGTGAGCCGCACATTAATGATGCTTTCCTTTTTCTTGATATTTGTACAGTGCTTGCTCTCAACATTGCATGGTCGTCTTGAAACGTCATCAGCGTTATTGTGTTTTCCGCCTTTTCTATGCAAAATGCAAACGTCATTGTTTTTAGTCTTTTTCGCCCGTTTATTCTCTCTAGCTGGCGAAGCCGATCTTGATCTTCTCCTTGTGGATCTACAGTTGCGCTGAAAATGGCCGACCTTGCCGCATTTAAAGCATTTAGCGCGAGAATTACATTTTACCTCCTTCATTATCTGTTTGATTAACTCTTTTATCTCGCTTCTATTGTCTTTGTGGTTATGCGTGCAAATATCAGGACATCGCACCCTGTACACATGTGACTTCGAGATGGCTTTTGCAGTCTCCTGGGCTAGCGCATACGAGATGGTTTCTGCAAAAGATGATTTTTGCGTAGCACAAACAGCATATTTAATATCTGGATCCCGTATGCCATTTACAAATGCTTCAATCTTGAACTGATCCAGAAACGGGTGATCTTCGCCAGGATAGGTCAGCTGCACCAAACGTTCAATTTCCATGGCGAAGTCTTGCAGCGTCTCATTTGCCTTCTGCACCCTGCCTCGTAACTCCATTCTGTAGAGTTATTTTTTATGCTCGCTACCGTACTTGCGTTGTAAGGCTTCCATTATGTCCTCATATTTATTTCTGCAACCGGCTGGTAAGCTTTCGAGTATCTGTGCTGCTGCTCCCTTTAAGGCCAGAATTAGCTCTATGGCTTTTTCTTCGTTTTTCCATTTATTTTTGCTGGCCACTGTTTCAAACTGGAACTTAAAAACATTAAAAGGTGAGCTGCCGTCAAAGCTTGGGGTGTTGGTCTTGCTGCCATGCTCAGAGATAACTTTCACCGGTCCCTCTCGAATTTGAAGTTCGCCAATCTGCACTTTTAATTCATGTAATTCTTCATTCACTTCTCTCTTTAGGCCGTACAATTTTTCATCAAACTCGCTGACCCTCTCTTCTACGATGTTCACTCGTTTGTCGAAGGCTTCTGATATTTCTTCAAATTTTTCGTTTACCTTCGACAATAGCCTTTCCCCGTTGACTCTAGAGCTTTCTTGAAATGTTTCTTGAAGTTTCAGGTTGTTTTCTTCCATTTTCTTCATTATAGCGGCTAATATTGAATTCAAGTCCACGACGCTGTTTGTTGCTGGGGAACATACTTCAATCTCCTCTTTTTCCTCTTTTTCTCCAAATTCGTATGTTCCAATATCGATATCACGCTGCTTGAATTCATCTATTAACCGCTTTTGTAATTCCGCTTTATTGCCCGCAGTTGGCAGACCCAATTTACTCAGCTCCATTTTTAGCTGCTCAACTTTTAGCTCGTCGAATTTCATTGTAATTATTTATTTATTATTTTGCAATCCCACTTCTGACACCAGTTGTTACGTTTATTTAAATTATAAACGTTTTAATTATGAGTTCTTTATTTGCAAAATAATTAAACACACAACTTTTAGAGTTTTAATTAAATTCCACTTTATTTAATCAATTATTTGACGGTTTAACTATTCGCGATTAATAATACACGCTGGCAACTTTAATTGTTGTACCACAAGATCTTAACTAGATGACGCTCACAATACGAATGAATCAGCACGTATTGGCGTTGCTTTTATATACCCTATTTTTAGGCGTTCTTGAATGTTCGAGAATTTCTACCGCCATCTATTGCGTAGTTGAAAATGCTGCGTTGCCACTTTTATCTCAGACACATAAGTAAGCATTATTATTTACTTCTAGAACCTTCAATCATTATTTAAAAATACATGTTGTGTATTTTTATTTAGTTGTTATACAATGCAGGTGTGTGTATGTTTGTGTATTGTGTTTGTTTAGTCATCGCTTTGTGTTAGTTGTTTTTGTTTTGTAATACAGATGTTTTATAGAAACTTCTAGCTTTGAAAACAAACACAATAGGTCATTTCGTTTCACTTTCTTGGCGTCCATTATTTCAACATCTTTTTATGATTTTAATAAAGCATCTTTGTAACAGTATATAAAAACGCTAACTCACCAACACCTAATGCTATGTATTCAAATAATATTATTCGAATAATTTTTATTCGAATAACAGAAATATATGTTTTTTAAATAGTTTCTTTTTTAATTAAGTCAACGCAATGTATTCGAATAATATTATTCGAATAATTTTTATTCGAATCAAAGAAAAACCTATTCTTGCAAAAATTTCCTTGTTTTTATTTTCTCATAAGCTGTAAATTTACCTTGATTTCTTTAATGACACAAAACAATTTACAAAAATTTAGTTTTCTCCCTATTTTATCACGAAAAGTTCATTACCAAGTTTAGGGAACTGATAATATTAAATTATTATAAAGTTCAAGGCCCATCTAATAAGTTTTATTTTTTATATAAAACTTTACATTTTGTTGAAAATATTTTTCCTTTTTTGATGTTATTAATAATTAATAAGTTGATGGTCTTGATGGCAGTCAAGACTACTTATAGAAGATACATACGACAAATGCATTCGTTTTAGATGTTTTTTGTGTTTGCCTGCTTTCTTAAAAAATTAAACATTATTTGGAAATAATTTTTCTTTAAATAAATACCTCTTTTATTTTTGCGACTGTTTGTTAAGATAAAATTAAATAGTCAAAACGCTGATTTTATATAAAATTAAATTGCGATACCTTTCCTTAAAATCACTCTCTAGATCTGAGTTTTCTTTAATCAAATTATTTGCAATAATGCCATCAAGTATTTCCTGAAAAATTTTTCACAAAAAAATTAATTTTTTATGAAGTCGTAAAATATTTGCAAAAAATATTTGTTTTTCGCTACTCAACATACTCTCATATTTATATATAATTTATGCATGTATTGGTTGTGTTCTTACGGTTAATAAACCAATATGAACATTTGTACATGACTACCAAACCACAGGTTAATTTATTGTGTGGTTGTTGCCGTTGCGAATAAAAATAAAATTTTTTCTTTATTTTTTTTTTTCGTAACCACTTAAAGTAATATCTAACGCACATACATGCACACATGCAGCAGGAAATAAAGTAAAATTTAAACAGAATTGCATAAAAGAAGCAGATGCATAAACATCCGACATAAATTTACAAAGGATGTAATTAGTATTATTTATATTTGTTAAAAAGTAATTGAAAAAGAAATATTTCTGTAAATGACTGTAATATTTTATTATACATTTTTTGTTTCATCAGTCATCAAAACTGCATATTAATTTAAATAAGATATTGAAATAAAAATATATATATTTGTTGGAGGCAATTTTATTAACATTTTTTAACTTTCTTGTAAATATGTATGTTGATGTCTGAAAATGAAAGGTTCCCAACCCTGGCTCAAGATGATAGTTGCTGACGTCTCAGGGGCGCTGAGATCATCAACGATTTTTCTTAACTCCTTTTTTCGTTAAGATATTTTTGTTTGTGAGAGTCGAGTTCCTTTTTTTTTGAGATTAGATTAACATTTTTAGTAGTTGTTCGCGCTATCAAAAAACTTGGCTTTGTTTAAAATTAAATTGTAATTTTTGCTTAGATAATTTTGTTAAACAAACAATATATTTCGAAGTAAATAAAATAAAGGAAAGTGAAATTGTAACTTTTCTTTTTTATATACCATTTTAAAAATCGAACTTCTTGTGTTTTTCTTTATTACAAAGTGCTAGTGCTTGTGGTTCCATTTTTTTGTGCTTGGTGAAGATAGCCGTTTGGAAGCCATCCTCATCAACCCCCACATTTTTATTGGTCCTTCAACCCGGATTTGGAACATTTGTTTGTGGAACCCTAAGTTTAATGAAAACTAATTGGATAAATTAAGGTGACAATTCCTTCATTTATTTTTTTACATTTTTTCTTGTGCCATTTTGTTTGTTAAACATACAAGAAAAATTGCCTTTAACAGTGCCTGTTTTTTCTGTTAAAAAAAAATTTACTTTAAATCAAATAAAAGCTTTGAATGTAAATTAGCAAAGCCACAATCGAATAATTAACTTCGAGTCACCCTGTTTTTGATTCTTCAACTCTCGCAACTGAACACTTCCCTACATTAGTTGACTTTGTTGTATTTTCTTCTTCGCGGTATTTTTAGATTTAATAATTATTAGTTCCATTTAATTTTTAAATCGTTTTGTGATTATCTTTTATTTATTTGGAATTTAAAGTGTGTGCTACAAGACAAAACAAAAGCAACATAAAAGTGTGTAGTTAATAATACTTAGGCATATATACAAACATACATGTGTGAATTTAAATAAAATAATAAAAACAACCACCACAAAGCAAAACAAAGATAACAAAAGTCAACATAAAAGAAATTTTTTCAAACTTAAATAAAAAAAAAAAAAACAAAAGTAAGTTTATTACTATTTTCTTAATCAATTTACTAATTATATTTGTTGAGTGGTTAAAATATTATACATATATATATTTCGTTTTGTTTTTGAGAAAAAAGTAGTGCATAAAATTTTTTGTGTTTTCTTGTCTTTTATATTTTTGTTATAAAAGATAAAATTTTTTATTGATATTTTTTCTAAATTTTGACGGTTGTAATTAAAATTAATTTAGCAAAAAGTGGTACATTTATGAAATTCACAGTGTCGTGCAGAAAAATAGCACGAGTTGTATAATTTTCTTGTTTCACGGAAAATAATAATTTCGGATAATTTCTTTATTTTTTGTGCTGCATTTGCGTATAATATAATTTATTAAATTATTTTATATACAAATTTTAATACTTGGAAAAAAACTTAAATTTGTTGTTGGTTGGAAAACTTGAATATTTTTCCAAATCGTTTTATTTCATTTTTTATTTTGATTATTTGTGCAATTGGTAAAACAAAATGGTAAAATCTGCTAAGTTGAGCACTTTTGAGAAGTATGCGGCACTTCTTCTTGAGTTTGAAGGTGATTTTAATGAGATTCACAAGGCAAACCAAACGTCTTTTACAATTGAACTTGAAAAGGAAGAGTTCAAAACCTTGTGGGAAAAAGTAAGAGTGTCTTATGAAACCTTTGCGACTGCAAGTGATAATGCTGACTCTGAGGAAGATTTTGAAGCAGCTAAGATTCTTTTTAAGGAATGTAAATTGGCTTACATTACTTGTGCTGCTTTAATGGGTGAATTGGCCCGATCGTTTATTAATGGCCCTAATTCCGCCACGTTATCTTCTACTCGTTGTGTATCTAACCTTAATGATGATGCTGTTTTTCCAAATCATCATATTAGGCTACCACCTTGTACCACCGAACCTTTTTATGGTGATTATCAGTCTTGGCCAGTCTTTAGAGATATGTTTGTGGCAGTATATATTAACTGTACCTCATTAACTGCAGTAGAAAAGTTATTTTATCTTAGGCAAAACACTAGGGATGAGGCTTTGGACATCGTGAAAAAATCCCCCCTTACTAATGAAGGTTTTGAGACTGCATGGAAAAATTTGAAGGATAGGTACGAAAACAAGAGGATTCTTGTTAATATTCAGTTAAAAATCTTGTTTAACTTGGTTGAGGTCAAATCAGAGTCAGCTGCTGAAATAAAACGGTTGCAAAGAGATATAAATAATTGTATTTCAGCGCTGCGTTTACATGAAATTGATATAGGGAATTGGGATTCGATTTTTATTTTTCTGTGCTCTATGAAATTGCCTAATTTGACTTTGTCGTTATGGGAGCAGTCAATTATTGACAAAACAGAAATTCCAAAATGGAAAGATATGGATGTCTTTCTTACATCTCGTTTTCAATCTTTAGAAACTGTTTCTGGTATAAAAACAAGTCCCACAGTTTATAGCACAGGACCCAGCTCTAGTAGACACACTCTCTCAGCGAATATTTCCCACTCTCAAAATAATGATTCACAAAATAGAAAAGATTATTTTTCTAATAAAAGAGTACGAACTTATCAGGCTAAAGTGATAAAAAGGTCATGTCCTAGTTGCTCAAGGGATCATTTGCTAAGAACCTGTCCTATTTTTTTAGAAATGAACCCTGGCGAAAGATTTTTAGTCGTTAAAAGGTGTAATTTGTGCATAAATTGTTTAACTGAGGGACATAAATTGAGCGCCTGTAAAAGCACTTTTAATTGTTCTGCATGCAAAATGAAACATCATTCGTTGCTTCATAGGGAGGTGGTGAATGAAAGCCAAAATGATGCTCCTAGTACGAGTCAGGTAGCTTTGCGGAATTCCACAGTTCAAAACTGCTTTGCTGTTACCTCGCGACACGTTCTTCTGGGAACTGCTGTTGTGAACATAATTTCTCATGGTGAAATTTTTTGTGCAAGAGCGCTCATTGATGCGGGTTCACAGGCAACTTTTATTTCCGAAAATTTGCAACAGAAACTTAACTTACCAGTTAGCCGAATTAGAGCTCAAGTTGCAGGCTTAAATAACACTTTAGCAGGTTCAGTACAGAAAATTTGTTCTTTTGAGTTGAGCTCTCGATTTAATAGTGACGTAAAACTAGATATAGAAGCTTTAGTACTGCCTAAATTAACGGGAAATATGCCAATTGAGTCAGTAAATATCTCCCAATCGTCGTCGTTAGTAGGGTTGGAATTAGCCGATCAGAATTTCGCAAAAGGCGGTAAAGTCGATCTGCTCATTGGCGCTGATATTTATTCTAAAATTATGAGAGATGGCGTGAAACGGAACATTCTTGGCAATTTGATAGCTCAGGAAACCATATTTGGGTGGATTTTGACTGGTGCTCTTGCTAATTGTAAAAAGAGATCCTTTACCACAGTTGTTTCGTATCACACTGAGGTGGGCCTAGGTAAAGAGGTAAGAGTCTCTAAGCTCAGATCGAAGGAGGATTACTTGAAAGATCTTCAAAAACGGCATAAATGGAAGTTTTTGCAGAAAGATTTAGAAGTTGGTGATATTGTTGTGATTCGTGAGGACAACTTGCCAACGAATGAATGGTGCATGGGTAGAGTAGAGAGGTTACATTCAGGTTAAGATGGCCGCGTCAGAGTTGTAGAATTGAAAACAGAGCGTGGAAAAATTACTAGACCAGTTGTGAAGTTAATTGTACTTCCAACTTATTAGTCTTTGTTATTTTAATTTTTTTTACAGTATCATGGTTTCGCCAAAAAAGTATACCGAAAATCGCGCTTCTAACAAAATGGTTTGTCGAATATGTTTGAAGAGTCACCCACTACGGTTTTGTAAGAAGTTTCTGCAAGTAGAAGTTGAAGAGCGGATGCAGCTTGTGTCAATTTATAAATACTGTGCTAGTTGCTTGAGCCATGACCATACCTGGCGTACTTGTGAGAGTACGGGCAAATGTAAGCGCTGCGGTGATATGCATCACACGCTTTTGCATAAGTCGAGCATAAGACCTCGTTCGTCTAGCTCAAAAAAGGCCAAAAACCTAAAGCGTCTTAAAAAGGGACCTAGTTCGTCCACCCGCCCAATAAGTAGAGGACCTCGTTCGTCCCAACACTTAGCTAGGGGACCTCGTTCGTCCGATGGTCAGGAGGGCGAAAGACCTAGTTCGTCTCGAGCCCTGGTTCCTGTTAACCCAGGAAACCGAAAAGCAACTGCACAAAGAAGAGAAGTTAGAGAAAGAAGATCTCGAGATATCGTTTCGTTACCCAGATATCAGATAACGGAGAGTGTTTTGCTGAAACCGACCGCAATTATTAAAATTGTAGTAGGCAGTCGGTATGTTTTTGAGCGAGCACTAATTGATTCTGGCTCGGAGACTTCAGTTGTGTCTGATGAAGTAGTGAGGAGACTTCACGCCAAAACAGTTTGCGTTGGACAGACGGAGAAATGTTTGCTGATTTTAAGAGGAAATCACGGCAGCAGCGAGACAGTGGAAACGTATGCCACTGTTAGAAGGCGTTTTAAAATCGTAACGCCGTCAAAATCGCTTGATGGAAGAATGGCAGATGAGTTTCCCGGCTTTCAATTGGCGGACCCTCAATTTTTCGTGTCGGCTCCAGTCCAGATAAAGCTCGGATGCGATGTGTACACCAAAATAATTAGAAATGGTGTATCTGGTGGCTCGATGGGAAAACCGCTAGCGCAATTTTCGATTTTCGGATACTTGATATCTGGATCATGTACTCCATGAATGTCGTACGAAAGTATTTACTGATTTCTTTCTTTTTTGAACCACTTAATCATGATACTTGGACTAATTATTTTATCTTTTTAATAGCATCTATTTACTTTTTATTTTTTCGTTGGGTTTGTGCTACTGGATGTCAAAATGGACTGATGGACTCTGGTACCAGACTATTTCTTTAATTTTTAATTTTTTTGTAATTAATAAATAAAAATAAAATCCCCGAACTTGGATACTGGAATCTGGGGAAATAGCCTTTAGTTTTTCGTTCTTTATTTCTCTTTCTTTTTCTAACTAGATAAAATTTCGTGTGGATTCAGATTGCAGTACTGCAAGGCGGCCGGGATGTTGATGTCTGAAAATGAAAGGTTCCCAACCCTGGCTCAAGATGATAGTTGCTGACGTCTCAGGGGCGCTGAGATCATCAACGATTTTTCTTAACTCCTTTTTTCGTTAAGATATTTTTGTTTGTGAGAGTCGAGTTCCTTTTTTTTTGAGATTAGATTAACATTTTTAGTAGTTGTTCGCGCTATCAAAAAACTTGGCTTTGTTTAAAATTAAATTGTAATTTTTGCTTAGATAATTTTGTTAAACAAACAATATATTTCGAAGTAAATAAAATAAAGGAAAGTGAAATTGTAACTTTTCTTTTTTATATACCATTTTAAAAATCGAACTTCTTGTGTTTTTCTTTATTACAAAGTGCTAGTGCTTGTGGTTCCATTTTTTTGTGCTTGGTGAAGATAGCCGTTTGGAAGCCATCCTCATCAACCCCCACATTTTTAATGTATAAGCAGGCTCAAACAGTGCTCAGGACACAATCAAAACGTTTTAGGCAGAATTTTTATTGAGGGTTGGTATTTAGTAAGTCATTGTCTAGGCGATTAATATTATACGCCTCAGGAGTTGAATGTTATTAGTTTTTGGTAATTATGAATTAACTTAATACCGCCTTGTTTTAAATTTAAAAACACCAAAATTATAAGATTCAAGCGTTATATTTTGGACCATAATCAGGAATTCATTTTCCATATAGATGGTAATGCCACTGCTGGGTTTAAAAATGCTTAATATTTAGGTATTGAATTAAATAGCAGTTTGTTATAGGATGAACATATATTCTTACTTAAAACAAAAATATCGTCTGCAATTGGCTTTATAAATTCAAAAATAGATTAAGAAGTAATGCCAAGCTATTAATATATCCATGAAATGATACACTCTCATTTAATATATCTATAAGTTGTATATGACTGCAAAGTAAACAACAATCTTAAATGTCTTCACTAAGGTACTCTTGATATATTTAAGTAGTATGCAAGGAATATTTTACCGATTCGCCGGTGTGAAACGGTAGTAAAGAACTTTTGTAAGTAAAAACTAGTTCTGAGGTGAAAAAAATTTCACTAGCCCTAAGGGCTAGTAGAATTTTTGACAAAAGCATACAAATTATTGACACAAAAAATTTTAATACATTTGTGAAAATGTAAAAAAAAATTCTTAAAAATAAAATAGTAATTTTTGAAAATTAATAAAGATACATACATACAATAGGTCTGTTTCTTTACTCTACTTTGGGATCCCGTGATATCCCAATTTGCACGAAAACTGTTTTCTTACTTCAAAATTGGGTAAATGAGAGCGGTTTTGGGAAAATAAAGATCTTCTTCCTGCACGAAACAGCACAAACTTTTTCTTCGTACAAGTTATTTAAACTCTTGCACCAGCCTTAAATCACAAACAAAATACAAAATAAATTATTATTTCTTTTTGTTGATTTAAAACAGTCAAAGTACTTTGAGTTTTTATTTAGTGTCTAAAATTTAGATTTTGTGCTCCCGTACTTTTATATAATTTTGTCTATTTATGAGAGAAAACAATGCCTGCACTTATTTTCACGAACTTTACCCAAAATGTAAAGAAACAGATCTAATGTATGTAGGTAGGTTTGTATGAAAAATAAAATATTAAATAACTGGGACGATGTCATTCCCAAAAGAATTGAAATAAGCAACGGAAAATATTTTTAATTTAATTTATTTTTAAAATTATAAAAATTTCCGTTTTTCTATAGAAACGTCAAAATATTATATTGCCAACAAAAATATCATTTCACACAGCAGTAAAATTTTCTGACCATATAAAAAATTTATTTAACCATAATAGTTTGCTACCGTCTTACACAGGCCCTTAATTAATCTTTTTTTAATTATTCATGTGTGTTAAATATTACTTTACATATAAACCATTAAGCTGGCTACAGACAACGCAGTGTGTTTCTGAAATCTGTTTCATTTCATTACAGATTGCGTCGTCTGAATTCGTGTTTCATATTTCACTTCGGGTTGCAATCCAGGTTTCATTAACATCAAAATGTTTTAATATTTTTTGGTTGCATTGAAACAGATTGCATTGTTTGTATCGCTGTTTCATTATTTTATGTGTTTAGTACATTGACAACAAGCAGCTGTAAACATCTAAGTAATTAGGAAAGAACAAAATGACGATCGAAAGAAATGAACAATGTGTAAATTTTATTAATTTATTTATTATATTATATATATTTATTATATATAATTTAATTTGATATAACACTTTGTCAATAACAATACTTGCTGCTAATTGAATTACTTCACGATTCATTTTTGCATCCTCTCTTCCGCGCGATGTTAATGTTATAATATAAAATAACAGAACTGAGATTGCGTTTATGTTTTTACTGTTGGTTTCAGTATTTGTGTCAAAACATGAAACCTGAATTTGAAACGTGTTGCAGAAACAAATTGCGTTGTCTGTAGACAGCTTTACATTTTTATATTAATGCTGCCTATAATCTCTCTAAAGCCTTTAGGCGCTGAGGCCTAAATTTTATTTTATTTGGAAAAAAACGAACAAAATATTAATTTCGATTTTTAAATTTTTTCAGTTTGATTATGCTAAAAGAACCCAAGTAAAAGCTGCAAAGAATATTAGGACTTCCGAGAGTTTGGAGATATTTAAAAACTAAAAAAGGAAGGAAAAATCACCCAAATTGAACTGGATAGTTTTCCCGAAATTTTTTATTGCTTTAGTCACCAGAAAAGTCTGGATTTTTCATTTCATTTATGTGTTAGTGTCATCTTTTAAGTAACTAAATTTAGAAAACTTAATTAGTAACTAAATTTTTTACTCATATAAGATGAAAAGATAACAATCCGAAAAATCCCAATTTGCCTTTGGCACCTCTATTTCGATTGATACAGTATCGTAAGACAAACAGGATTTTTTCTATATTTTATAAAATATTTATTGTGTACAATTTTGTTAAACATCCGAAAGAGTGGCCTTAATAGTGGAATTTTTAGCAGAGGCCTACTGTATACCCTCGTTACAAAAGTAAATTGTAGTTATACATTTTACGTTTTTTTGTTTACAAATTATTTTTAATCATTTGATGTGGCTAGATCTTTGGCTTAATGTATTGTTTAGCAAAAATGAATCATAAACCATCGCAGGCATCGCTACTACTCTATGATATGATAGCCTCGAAAGTAAAGCTCAGGATCTTTTAACCAACTCAGCTACGAATATCACATGCAGTAGTTTTATTATGGTTTAAACCTTTGTATTTTATCGAACAGGCGCTTAAAACAATTCAACTGCGGGAACATAACAGTCTTTATAATTTTTCTCTTTAAAACTCCGGAAATTTTCAATTGCTGTTTCGCCTTGTATACAACTCAATTGCCACGGCTCCGCAAGAGCAATATGTTTTCTTGATCTTTAAGTCACTGCTGGGATTTGAAAACGTGACCTTCTTTTTACCCAAAAACATGATACCTCTACCAAGGCAATTAACTCAAGATATGCTAGGAAATATTTCTTTTAATTCTTTTTACATATAGACTACACTTTGTTAGTGGTGGAAGTATAAATTGTTCATACACAAACGAAAAATTCCTTATTAAAAATTTTTTTCAACATCTTAATTTTAAAATTTTTGATTTACAGTCTCTTCTAAAAATCAACTTGAAATAATACCTTGCCTTAACTTCTCAAAGTGAATAAATGCCAATTATCAAAGTGTGCAAGAGTGTGTGTTAAAGTGTCTGTCTGACAAATGTAATTTTTATACTTGCACCAGTAGCGAAGTCAGAAGTGTTGGTGAAGGTTTAATCAGTGCACAGGATACATTTTTGTTTATATGTTTGTACGTGTAGTGGCACGTTATCAGTTAAGAGAAAAGAATAGCAAAAACAACATGCAGAAAAAAATCACAGAAAAAGGAAACAAAAATGCACTTAGACAATCAAAAACTGCAGCAGCTATATGAAAATAAAAAGTGTACATTAATGCAACATAACACACACAAACAGTACCGGTAGTGTTTTTTGTATCCTGTTAGCAAGTTTTATTGTCATCCACTAAAAGGCGAAAGATGACATCAAATGGTGCAAAATCATGGTAACACGTGGTTGATATATTTTTTGTTTGTCTTTTGTTATATCTGCTGTAATGACATGTATTTCATATTATTGTGCAAAAGTACATGTATGTGTGTATTCCTAAGGTAACAATAATGTGTTGCTTACATGTAGTTGTTGCAGGTATGAATTTTGCAAACAAAACAAAAAGATCAACAAACCTCAGCAACAATGAAAGCTCGCAGCTTAACAGGATTTGGACAAAGTTCCCTATAAAAATTACATTCATCTTGAGAGCAGTAATAACAACTACAACTATCTTTTTAAGTGTTTGTTAAAGTAAGCACTTTCTTAATAGATTATTTGATATCAGAAACGTTTGTATCTTCGCACGTTTTATGCTTTTGTTTTAAATACTTAAGATTTTAGGGATTATTTCTGCAAATATTTGCTTAGTGTGAACCTCTGTTGATTTACTGGAGCACAAAAAAAGTTACATATAAAAAAGTCCAAATACCTTTAGACCATCAAAGCCATGTTCGTGATGACTTAAACTTAACATCATTATGATGTGGTAATTGAGGATAGAATTTGTTAAAAGAAAAAAAAAAATATTTTGCAGTGATTTAATAAAAGAGTGTTCAGTAACAAAAAATTGGTAAGTTGGAATATATTTTCATTGCAATCGAAATCATTTTTAGAGTTTCCGTTCTCAAACCGTAAAAAGGCAATTTTATTAATATCGCCACACCGTGGAAAGAAAATTTTCAAAAGAGGTTAAGAGTTTATTTAATTACCACTAACGGAATGAAACGCTTCACCAGTACACACTTTTAAACACATTAATAACTGTTCTAGTCGTGACTACCTCAATTTGGCTCGCAAACTATGGCTGGAGGAAAGTTCCTGCTATATCTACAGACAACTGTGGACTACACTGGACCTCAGGCGAACCCGGCAGCTGCTCGGACTAGACAGGAAATCCATAAGTATTATGGTCTCAATACTTACTGGTCTCTGTCTAAGAGGCAGGCATAATGAAAGACTGGGTTTTCCCTATAATGATTTCTATCTCAGCTGTGTCTCAGAGGATGAGGAAGAGACCGTACTGCACCTCCTGTGCCATTGCCCATCCCTGGCTCGAAGAAGATTTAGAATTATGGGCTCTCCTTTCTTCAAGACTCTTAAGGGGCTATCATCTCACTCTATAGTGGACATAGCGAATTTCATCCGAGAGTCTTTATGGTTCTCAATTGAGTTGGAGTAGTCGCGCCGCCTTCTTTGTGGTATCACAACGGGCCATACAATTGTGCTCAAGCTGCACACCTAACACCTAACTAATCGTGACTTTGAAAGAACAAACTCAGTTATTGATGCAGTAGATTATAGTAGTGGAAGACATCTTCGAAGAAGTTGAAAAAGAATTTTTATTGGTTATAAGTGCGCCTAAACCTCGAAAAGTCTGGATGTTTGTAGATCGCAATACACTGGATTATGAATGATTATTTATTTCAGTATATGCTTACATTTTTAAGAGCCGCTATGAAATATTTTGGGAGGAAGATGCCCCAAACAATGGTGCCGAATTGTTTAAAGAAAGCTTTCGGATCGAAAGAGAACATTTTTCTTTATTGATGCAAAAGCCAAAACGACATGATATATTTTTACATATATCGTTATATATATATATATATGTATTATTAGGGCAGAATTAGTCTTTACTTTCCGTATCGTGATGAACAAGCTGATCAGTTTCTGTTAAATGGAAAATATGACGTTCTGTTCTGTTTCGTTCGAATCAGTAGAAAGTAAAATTCAACGTTAAGTTACTTAAAAGCTGTTTGGTAGTGAGTGCAAAAATCTATTTTTGTTATTATTTTTTTTTTTTGTTGTGTTTTCTCTGATTTATTATAAACAGCTGATATGTTGTTACAGAAAAACTAATCACAATAATTTAAAAAGCAGAACGGAGCAGTACAAAATAGCAACAGAAAGTAAAGACTAGTGAGGCCTTTAATTTTATTTTTTATATGTACATTTTTTTACGTATTCACATTTATTATTATTTGATGGTTAGCAGCTGTTTTTAATTTAAAATATAACACAAAGCTATAGAAAGTCGACAACAGCAGTATTATCATATTAAGACGATAAGACTTATGAGTCCCCATGTTCTTGGTGCGTTGCTTTAGTTTGCTCTCTGCAAATAAAAAACTGTTTTTGACTGTTCATTTATTTGTTAAACAGAACATTTTGCTGTTAAAATTTTGTTTAAAATTTTTGTGATAAAATTTTGAAATAATTAATTAATTATAATTTTCTCTATGCGACCACATTTGATATTTTAATGTCAGGAGAAAAAAAAACAACAAACTATTAAAATCATATATTTTTTACATAATTTTTGTATTGTAGTGTTGCACCTACGATGCCATTTTAAACGATTTTTAAAGTAGGACGGAATTTTGTCTCCTTTAAAAAACCTCTGGATTGTCAGTTAGAAAAAAAGACGCCCATATAGTTAAACATAGAAAATTCGGTTTTAAATGGAAGCAACAATATAATGTATGATACTGGTGACTGTTTTAGTATGAAAAGTCCGTGGTTGGTAAAGCAGGAAATCGAAATTTCGATTACTATCGTGCAGAGTTTAGATAAACTATCTGCACGATCATACGGACAAACCCTAAAAATTTAATTGAATTTGGTTTGGCTGTTCGTGAGCAGTTTTGTGTTCAAAATTTGATAGGGCTTTGTTAATATTTGAATTTTCAATATTGATTTTATTTGGAAGCGAATTTTTTGTAATTTTTTGTAATTTTTTTTTTTTTTTTTTTTGTTTCAGGGTGTACAAAATTTTTGTTTACAAATGTTATGATTGTATTCCCTCATGTGACACTAATATAGATATATTTAACCCTTTCGGGACGGAGTTTTATTTTGAAAACCAAATTATATATGGTGAAATTTTTTTCATATTCTAAAAGGTATGATAAAAGTATTATGTTCTCCATACTTAAAAATTTAAAATTCGTCCTTTTTTCCTGGTACATATAATCCCAACAAGTATTTTCATGGGACATAAAACCCCAATCATTGTTCTCGAAGAGCGATTCGAAATTAAAAAGATAACTAAAATGTAAATATTATTAGATTTAGATAAAAGTTTACATTTATTTTTAACATTTTAGGAATGTAATTAGGTATTTATTTGTGGAATGGCCCAAAACACTAGTAACATAAGGCGTTGTTACAACCTGAACATATCATCTTTGTTCGCTTCTCTATGCCAAGTGAAGAACAGCGGACACAGCGACAACGCTTCTCTTGCTCTACTGGCAAGTGGTCTCCAATATTGAGGCTATCCGTTTTTGGACGTTTGGGAGTTCTACCTCCCTGGCGATTGCATCGAAAATAAAGAAAAAAAGACAGTTTGAAAATTGCTGGGACGTATTATCCCAGTAGTCCCGAAAGGGTTAAATATGAAAAAATTTCGTCATTTACTTAAGTATATAATCCATCGCATCGAAATTTTCTTACCAAAATAATCGCTTTTTAAGGTTCCGTACTCAAAGGGTAAAAACATAACCCTATTGTTTTGGCAACAATTTCTGCACGTCTGACCGTCTGTCACAACACTCTATCTCTATCGTAATATGTCGACTCTTGAAATTTTCACAGTGTACTACTATCGCTGCTATTACAACAAATACCAAAAATTAAAGGGTGTCCCGAAATATCTTTAAAATATTAATATTTTTTGAAGTGTGTTAGGTATATACTTCAAGTAACAAGTAGAAAAAATAAAATTCTACGTTAAAGGGTGCGCAAATTTTGAGGTGAACTTCACTTATATGGCCTTCGTTTTTTAACCGCAGTAAGCCGATATTTAGAGTTCACACAGGGTATGTACAATTATGTCCGAAGAAGGGTGTTTCTAAAAGTCCTCGGTTTTGCGAATAAGGCCTTATCTTTTAAATCCTTTTAGGCAGACAATTAAAACTTGTACAGAGAATGCGCTGCTATGTCTGTATGAAATAAAAGGTTTCCCGATATTAACGTATATTGCCTTATTTATTCTAACCGTAATAGAATGAGGCTATAAATTTAACCAGGCTAATTATTTCTCAATCGCTATAAAAATAAGTTTACAAAATTAAAATAAAAATAATATATTAACTTGATTTTTACAGGGACATCTTTTAATTAACCCAAAATATCTTTTACCATGTGCGTTGCACAAGTTTTAAAAATAAAATTAAAAATTAAATCATGACCTATAGATAGTATGGAATGTTTCATGTGATAGTCAAACTCACTCTTCGCGGATTTATTTATAAATACGATAATATTTATGCAGTTTTCTTTTTTTTATTATTACTTTTAGTCTCGTTAGTGCAATAATGTATGTTAAGTTTCGTACAACCTAATATCTTTGTAATATTTATACTGGTGTGCACTAAATTATAAAACCATAAAATAAATGCAGCCAAATTAAAAAGGAGACAAAAGCATCAAAAGGTAAATAAGCCATTAAGGAAAAATGATACAGTTTTCCTTATGAAGGTAACTAACCATCATATTTTTTTTTTCAAATATCCTTTCTTGTTATTTTCTTTACTTCTAAGGGTAATTAATGAGCTGTATTTTATTTTTACTCTTTTTGCCCCCAACTTGTGTGTGCAAGTGTCTGAATCTTAAATGTGGTTTTTACTGGTTGATAATAAAATGGATGTATGTATGTGTATTTTTTATTTATAAAACAGTAGTAAAGTGTATGAATACATGTTTGTACGTGTACACTTACAATGAATACTCAGGGATATTCTTTTGGAAACCGATGGTGGTACACCATTAGATGCTATGCAGAGATATGAACCCATTTCATTACGTGAGATTTTTGTTAGTTTTAAAATCTCGCCACGATACGAAGACACTAGATAAAAAAGAAGAAGAAGAAGAAGAAAAAAAAAACACAAAATCAAATATTTATATTTTAAATTGGTCAAAGTAATAAAACAGTTTATTTAAAAAAAATACTTTAAAAATAGCAGTCACTGCTTTGATTGTTTATTTTTTACTCACCCAAAGTTTTAGTGCCAACACTGTCTTTTAAAACAATTTCATTGCCGTCTTCACGGCGCCATGTAACAATTGGTTCTGGATAACCACGAGCTCTAGAATGAGAGAGCGAGTGAGGGAATGCAATAAATTAGTTCATTTTACAAAGAGATTATATTGAATTAGGAATTAATGAGAAAATTAAATTTAGGTAAATGGCTATTCAAATGTAAAAAAAAATTATGGCAGCTTAAGTTTATATCAGTACAGTGAATAATTAGATGATCTACGGTGGTACCATGACATATGTACACCATGTGGTATAAATTTTAATTAAATATTTTTGAGTTAAAATCTTTTAAATTTTATAACAAAGAAGTATCATAGTTTCTTGACTTGTAAGTTATGACGGCCTTAGACTCATGATACATAACAGAAAAGAAAGAGGTTTAATGAATTATTTACACTAATTTATATACCGGAGCATATGCGAAAAACTTTTACAACACCTCTGCATAGAAAAACAAAAATTGCAATAATGTTCAAGTTTTTGAAAAATCAATAGTATTGAAAAAAGTACATTTTTTTACTGATTGAAATTTAAAAATATCTCATGATTATGAGTAACAAAAAATGCTGATATATCAAGCTATCTTTTAAATTTCCTCAAAATCCAAATATATATACAAAAACTTGGGATATAATTGACATAAGAAATTAACACAGAACAAAATTTGTGGTCCTTTTAAAAGATTTTTTTTTCAGAATGGAATTTTTTTGAAATTTTTTTATTGATTTAATTATTTATTTAATTAGAAAATTTACTTCTTTTTTTATAAATATTTATTAATTCAATTAATTATTTAATTAGAGAAAAACTTAAATTAAACTACATGAATATTTAAATTAATTAATTTTTAATTTTTTTTCAAAAATGTGACGTCTTTTTTATCCCGATTAAATTTTTTTAATCATCGATATTGATTTTTGAGGATGGAAGCACGTCTTGTTTTTGTATTTGTTACATATTTAATTTAATAAATTTAATTTTTAATTTAATAAAATTTTAATAGAGGGTTAGTGGCCATCTTACGAGTATTCGTGCATACACTTTTCAACCTCTCCTTGAATGGTAGAATCGTATATCATCTATCAAAATACACTAAAAATTAATCAAGCAGGAAACAGTTAACTACCAATTGTGTATAATTAATTTTTACATAATTTTAAATTTTAACATAAACGAGGATTTGAAATTCCTTGAGAAATATGATTTTTTACGATATAATTTTAAGAGCTACGGGAAAATTTGCGCCCAATCAAACAATTTCTTGTTTTTTTTCTATTAAATCAATGAAAGAAAATCTCTTTTAAAACCAAAAATTAAAGAAATGGTCTGATTTTTTTTTTGTTTCTTATAGCAAATGAATATAATTAATACATTTCAGAGAAATAAAATCATTTTATAACTTTTTTCACATAGAGCCAATTTACACTATGAAATTTTTCATGAAATTTTTGTTCGATGTTGTAGCATAGGGGTGAGGGGAGTTATGTATGCTTACGTTTTTTTAAGAGAAGTAGCACTTCAGGCATTAATACCTACTTAGTTTATAACCGTGCTACATTCTTCAGGAAAGGGATAGATGAGAGAGTAGACAGGTCGTGAAAGGAGATAGATATAGCCATTTTATTAATTATTGTACTTCGCCGGCGAATATGCTATGAAGAAGTACCGACGAAGAAGGCTGCATGTTTTAATTTTACTCTGAATATGTATATATACCAATAAACAGAAAAAAAAATCCCGCACTGTGTGACGAAAAAATTTTGGAAAAGTTCGGATAGTAAAATAAATTTTATATTTACTATCGAAAATTATTTAAATTCCCATTTATGTAAAATTAATGCACCAAGCTTTAACTAACATTTAATAAGTAAAAGCGATTATTTCAATGCGTTAAAAGAGAACGAAAATATTTAAACTGCATGATTAAAAATTTATCAATTATTTCTTAATAACCGGAAAACTTAACAAGATATTTAAAAATAAGTTTTTATAAATTTTTTTGAAAGCAGATGTTTTATGGTACTAATGTCACGAACAAATATTAGATAAGTAACTTTTAAATGACGGCAAAGTTACAGATTTTATTTAATTTAAGTCGGTGAAATGAAACACAACTTAAATATTGAAAATTTATTTTTCCCTTAAACTTTCGTCAATTCAAGCGATGTTTTTTACACTTTATACCAATTAAAGTTTTATAAAGAAATAATAATTATAAAAAATAATCGATTTTTTGGCTCCACATGGACTTATACCACTTGCAAAAATAACCTTTAAGACAAAATAAAAATAAGAACTAATTAAAGTCCATAATTTTATTGACATAAACTTTACCAAAACAATTTTTGTGTTTAACACGTTAACTGCCGTGTCACCCGCATTCGGGTGACAGCAGAAGTTTTCATCAGGCCACGTCACCCGTATTCGGGTGACAGCAAGAGTTCTCATCAGGCCACGTCGGGTGACTCCTTCCAAAGGATTTCCGAACATATTTAGATAAATATATGACAGGAGATAATAATACTGTTGAATTTTTTTAAAAATCGTTTATTAACAAAATTATTTACAGTGCAAAATATTGAAGCATTCACTGCAAAGTTGCGGTTGAGATATTAGTTGGGCAGAGATATTAGTTGTACTACTCAGTACACGGCAAAGATTACAACTGCTCGTGCAGAGTAATAACGTGATAAATGAGGATCGTAATAGATATCGGGGTGAGAGTACCGAAAGAAATGTAAACAGACATGCGGTAGCAGAGCACGCATCTTACAGTGGCACGAGTGGGCTGACGGGGATTTTGTTGTAAACACGCGTACATTTATCAACACTTCCTCTTTAAAGAAGAAAATATATTTTAGTTTTAATTATCTTTAAGATTATCATATTGAAGTATTTATGGTGAAAAGGCAGTATACAAAGTAAAAAACATTTTTCGTTTTATTTCTCACTTATTATGCTCCATGACGTTTTATAATATTAATTTTGCTAAGGGTTTTTAGATTCCCTGTTTTCCAACAAATTTTTTTTAAAACTTCAGTCAACATATTCTAAGGCAGTTTAATATTTCTTTATTGGTCTTTTTCTTTCATGCTGTTTCTACAACTGCAAAATATCTGTCGTTTAGGAAAAATTAATGAAAGTTGTTTCAATTAAGCTTATTAGGAATGGACTTATTCCACTTTCAAAAAAAAAAAAAAAGATTTATGCGATAGAGTTGTACAGTAAAACTGTTTTGGTTATTTTGTGCCAAAATAGGACTCTATTGAAATTGTGATTGTATCTGTGGAGAGATGGACGCTATAGCTCATTTAAATTACCGTTAACATAGTGGACTTATACCACTTTTAAAAAAACCGATTCAAATATTAATAAAACTTAGAATTTTCAATCAGGCTTAAGTTCATATGTGATTTGATTGATATTTTATGCCACTTGGCTGAAAAATGCAACGATTATATAATTATAGTGAATATGCTAAAAGAGACAAAAAGTCTGAAAATCTTTGTGCTTCAAAATAATCCTTTTTGATTCTGCTAGAGTCTTACAAACAATATTTTTCATGAATTTATTAAAAAATTGTTGGGACAAATTTAATCATTAAAATTAAAACTTACTTATTATTCCTTTGGCATATTTATGTTAATTTTAGCTTGTAACTCTAAGCAATAAAGTATTTTCTTTTGTTTTAAAAAATATGTCGTATATTTATATGCATTTCTTAAAAATATACTGCGCTAATTTAATGAAGAGCTTCAAAACACACAGAGTACTAAAACAGATTTTTATAGCTGCTAACAAAAACATAAATCAACAGTAATAAAGTTAACAAGTATAATAAAAAATGAGCCTAGAAACAAAAGTACTGACTGACTGACTGACCCCTTTGTATGGAAACTCTCACAGTGTGTAAAGAAAGCAAAAAGGAAATATTGAGTTTTATTTTTCTTTAGACAACTGAGAAATAAATATTTTTACGACCTTCTCTGTTAGCACACACATACATATAAACATACAAATTTATTTACTTGCATAGACAATAACCCTGTCTTAACCTCCCACTATAAAAGAGTATAACTGTACTTCTATTTGTAAGAATATTAGTTGCATTTGTTGCTGTTGGTAGTGAACAAAATGGAAACGTAAATCAAAAAGAATGAAGTGTCATTTAATTTGTTGACATTTAATGAACTTCCTTAATGATTTCAAATGAAAAGAACAAAACATTTAAAGTAACTAAAGATTACTTAGCGATTATGCTCTAAAAAGGAATGAACAAAAAAAAGTTTTATTTTTTTAGATGAAAAAAAAATATACTAAAGAAGTTGTCATTAAGATGGCTAAGAAATTTATGTAGTTAAACAGTCGCTAATGTGTTTTTCTCAATGGACTAATTTGATCTACATGCAATTTTCTTCAATAAATATCATGGATTATTTTAAATCTGGTGATAAAAAAAATTAAACAATGATTTAAAGATCTTTCCACTTTTAAGGCGACCTACTAAAAAGCTAAAGAAAATAAGAGTAAGAAAACTTCAAATATTATTTTGTACATTAATTTCTTTTGTAGACATTTTTAGAGGAAAGTCTTCTACAGTTTTGTTTTTATAGACCCACAACTAGCTTAGCCTAGGATTTCATCCCACAGATGAAGACGTAAGGTTTATTTAAATATTTGGAGTTGCTATATTTCTACTATTACAAACGTAAATAAATATAACAATTTTAAAATAAATTTTTACAAAAACAGCCAGGAAAAGAAGAATTTTTACAGCTCCAAACCGAGAGGGTAAATATGTGACCCTATTGTTTTCGCTGTCATATCTGTCTGTCTATCGCAGCACTCTATTTTTGCACTCGTGATAGCTTGATACTTAAAACTGGTTAAGAAGGTATATTAATTACCATAACCAGATACTAAAAATTAAAGGGTGTTCAGGAAGTTACGTGATATTCATACAACAAATTATTTTATTGCTATTATTAAATGCCATATGCGGACACGTCAAATTTGCACAATAGATGTAAAACTATAGCCCCGTGGCAAGCAATACAATAGTTTTAATTCGACGTTTTGGCCGGTCAAAAACGCTCTGGTTTGAGCCGATGTGTGAGAGCTCACATTGTCATGGTGAACAATGATTCGTCTTCTCTTGTTGGTTTTTCGAATTTCTCCGATGACTTTAGGCAAACAAATTGTAGTGTACCACTCCGAAGTAACCGTCCTACGTTGCTCAAGCGGAACAGTCGCCACATGACCAGTTTTGCCGAAGAAACAGGCTACCATTTGCTTTGAAGTGCTTCTTTCACGAACAACTTTTGTTGGATTTTGCTCGTCTTTGAAGACCCACACGGTCGATTGTTGTTTCGGGCTCATACGTATAGATCCATGATTCGTCAACTGTGACGATCTTATAAACGTCTTTTGAAGCACCGCAATCGTATTTTTGCAACATTTCTTTTCACCAATCGACACGAGCCTTTTTTTGAGCGACTTTCAAATTGTGCGGGATCCAACGAGAACAAACCTTTTTTACGGCCAAGTGTTCATGCAGTATCGTATGTATGCTGGTGGAAGAAATGTCCAAGGATGTCTCTATCTCTCGGTATGTCGCATGTCGATCTTGCATTATGAGTTCACGCACGGCATCAATGTTCTCTGGCACAACAGCCGTTTTTGGACGACCTTCACGGAATTCGTCTTTGAGCGAGCTTCGGCCACGATTAAATTCATTGTACCAATTTTTCACAGTGCTATAGGATGGTGCTTCATCGCCATACAAAGATTTAAGTTCATCAATGCACTCTTGTCGTGATACCCCACGTATAATTTTGTGAAAAATGATGGCACGAAAATGTTCACGAGTTAATTCCATTTTTTTCTATATTAATTTTTTCAAGTCACTGTAAACAACACAAATAATGGTCGTACGTCAAAACGTTTTGAGTACGATTATGCTTAAAAATGACAAACTTTCCAATGGAAATGTCAGATTGCACTTGGCAGCACTCAGTGTTGCCAGGCCCGAAATATATATAGCAGCCCTCGTACAATGCTGAGTTGCTTAAATGTTCAACTTAAAAAAACGACAAAAAAGATTTGCAATCAAGAGGGATATTTAGGGAATTATGAGTATCTAAATTTGTTTAAAGATTTTAATTATAAAAAATCATTTGTTAAATAATGATTTACCTAAAATATTCGATTTCTGCCGTATGTAGCCTTGCCATATTTTCAAAACTATTAAATTAAATTTAAAGAAAATTTGTGGTAACAAAAAATAGGTAAACTGTATTTCTAAGTGGGTTTTAAAAGTAAAAATTTTTTTTTTAAATTAAGATAAGTGCAATCCCGGAATTCCCAAATAAATTATCAAAAAATCCCAAAAATTGCTATTTAAACTTTTGCAAATGCAAATACATCGGTGTGAGTAAACTGCATCTAAACAGCTTAAAAGTGATTGTTTATAAGATTTTTTCTCGTAGTGTATTTCTATATATTTTGGTTTTTTTAAATAGGTGACTTTTACAACGTACGCCGCCATATATAAATGCAAAGACAACTATTAAAGGAGGTAGCGATCCAGAAATTAACAAAAAAAAAAAAAATTGATACATAATTTACATTTTATATTAATTTAAAAAATCAAACAATAATGCTAAACCCTGGATAAAAATTTGTTATTTACTTCCATGGAGATATATTTAAGGCTAAAACTGGATTTAGAAGATCTGGGAAGTCTCACACAAAGTAGCACGTTGGAGATACATATTCGAAGATCCTCTCTTATTAAACTCGAATAAACCTCTGATTTTGTTTCAATAATTCCAGCCATTTAACAAAGCTTTAAAACTACTCGCTACACTGCTCTAAAAATAATGATAGCGAATTCTCTTCTATATATCTCTGGTACTCTATTCATTTCTAATAGTAAGTAATACAACTAATTTATAGGCATTATTATATTGTTTCTGGGAATCAAGAGTAATTGGCGTAGACCGGCCTATGTGTGGAGGAATAATCTACCCCCAGAGCAAATTTAAAAATTATTTTTTTTTTCTTCTTGTGAAATTTCTGATACATCATACAATATTCTACTTCGTTAGAAGGGCTGTAGGGCGCCAGAGAAATTCTGTAGCTACGCTTATTTATCTAGTAATACATCCTAGAATCTTAAATATTTCCCTAGAAGATTTTATTTGATTTAAAATATTTTTTAAACATTCTTCTTTTTTTCTAAAAAATATTGGCCCATATTCATAGTTATACATTAAAGTCAACTCTTGCTAAAGTATACTCTAAAATAAAAGGCATTTATTATATTTTTTGCTTTCATAACCGGCTTACACTGGGTGTCAACTGTAATTTGATAAATGTTTTCATACACTTTCTAAACAAACATTAGAAAAAAGTAACCTTGTTTTTATTTTGTTCACTTTGGTATAAAAATCAGATATAGAGTATTGTGTTCTTAAACCAAATAAAATAATTATGAAAAAATGAGTTAAAAACAGCTTTAGCTAGTTTTAAATTTAGAGTTCACTTTAACGCCAAAAGATTATTTTAAGTTGTCTATGAATAAGTTAGAGTCGACTATAAAGTAAAGCCGACGTTCCTTCCCTTAAAGTATAATTTATTTTAACTATGAATATGGGCCAATCAATTTAAGAATTTTTAAGTTGATTCCCGCTCTAAAGTCATTTAATTGTGGTGTTTTTAATGAAACAGAAATTAACTTATATTAAAATTATTGTAACTAATTAAATGAAACATCATCAGTTGTGATTAAAGTTTAATAAACTACAAGGCAATTTGTAAACAGAAATGTGAGAAAAAACAACTTACCGACATGTTAGTTTCACAGAACTTCCTTCGGGCACTATGACATCCGATGAAGTGTCTTCCGATACAAAATCAGGTGGAATTACCACATCTAAGAAGCCAATCTAAAAAGGAAGAAGTGTAAACAGTTGTGTTAATAGACGGCCTATTTATTAAAGAAAATATTAATCGTACGTTGTGGTTAGTGGTTGCAAGGGGTCATAAGGCTGCATAGTTCTCATTTAACAGTATAAAGAAACAGTGCTAATAATCTTTAATTTTCTGTTCAAAAATAAGGTGTTACAAACAATATAAAATAAAAATTAAAATAAATAAAATAACTATAAATAAATAAACCATTCAATAATCATTGAATAATACTTTTATTTTTTTTTCTTACATAAACATCCCTTACTTTTTGTCTGGTTTTCCTCAGCAAAAAAAAAAAAAAAACAAAAACTTTAAATAAATATAAACACTTCAGTGTCCAACCAAGTGAAGTTTATGGCACCAATAAAATGTATTTCATGCTTCCTTAATTTTTATATCAACGTAATGGAATGAAATGTACATTTGTTTTTGTTTTAACATTTTTATTACAGCTAACATGATTTTATTCTTCGAAGACCTTTCGTACATTTTTCTAATATGTGTTGTGTAAAATCTTACATTTCAATGAATTTTGTATTGTTTTCCTAGACCAACAAACCAAACAACAATTTTGTTCAATATTCTTTTTTTACCTTATGGCAGACAGACAAGCGGTAAGGAACAACAAAAGATTAAATAAACTGGAGTAACAGAAATTGTTTATTTAATTCTCTTTTACATGTGTTTTATATATTTTATTTATAGCCATGTGTGTGTGCTTGTATTTTTGTCGAATTTTATGATTATTTTGCTGTAACATTTTATATTGTAGCAATAATGCTAATGTTACAGTATAAAATTATAGTTTCTTTATGTTTGAACATAATTTTAATAGGCTCAATCCGGCGAAATGTTTCTGTCGCTATAAAAAACTAATGGAAAATTAATTTTTATAATTTGCTAAGGGTTGGCATTAATTGACCGGACATGGGTCAGGGCCTAATCAGAACCAAATGGTGTTCTTACTGCAAACAATATCAAACATTGTGTATGTTTCATGTTAAAAAATATAAAAATATAAAAAGTAAAAAAATAAAAAAATTAACACAGTTGCATTTCGTAGCTATCTAATGGGTAGCACAAAAAAGCAACAACAAATGTACAAGACGAGTTACAAAGAGAACGACAAAGAAAAGCTTTAAGTTGTGTGTGAACTTCGTCTCACCAAATTAACATTAAGATTAGTTAGTTAAATAGATGATGTTTACGAGGTACATAACATAAGGTAGATAGATGCAAAGAATGCTGATGAAGGATGTGGCGGTCCAGAAAATGCTGCATTGCAGCTGTTGTGGCCACAAACTAACAAGCTGCAGCAGGATTGAAACCAACTATCTCTAAAAAGCGCTTTAAATTTATTTATTTTTTTTTTTATTAAGATTAATAGCAATACTAATTCCAATTTGCCAATTGGCTTTAGAACTTACAAAAAAATCCCAAGTGTTATAAGAACATATAAACGGCATAAGAAATTATGTACAGAAAGAATATGAATATCACATAACTTTCAGAATACCCTTTTAACTACCTTACTAACACATGTTCTAGAGATAGAGGGCTATTAAAGACAATCAATGTACTAACAGCAACAAAAAAAAAATATTAATATTTTGCTGTGTCATCTTTTTACCACCACGATGTAAATTATGTTCCTTTCTATTGTGATAGAAAGAATTCAGATTATTTTTAACATTTAACATCTTAAATATCGTTACTTACCTGACTCTTCATTGGATCCGTATTAAGTTGGCACATGTAACCGCCGCGATCATCCTCTGTGACAGCTCTTATATGTAAATTCCAAGTATTTTGATCTAAATGGCTGACAGTAACTCGCGGATTATGGGTTATGACATTTTCGTGAATTGCTTGAATAGCTTTCGTATCAGCTTTAAGCCAGCCAACCTAAAAAGGAGGGAAAAATTATCAAATTTATTATGTCAAGAAATGAAAAAAAAAAATCAGAATTACAACAAATGAGTTTGTTGAACTTAAAAAAAATTATACTTTATATAAATATGTCTACATATGTATATGTGCATGTTTATGTTCATGTCGATATGTTTAAATGTGTTGTATTAAACCATTCGGTGTTGCTTTTGTTATAAATTTTTGAAAAATGTACAAAAATGATTTACTGCTACAACATGTTGTGGACTGAATACCTTTTTTTTTCTTTTTTTCTTTCTCGTAAGCTTTTATGGAAATATGTGCCTGTGTGTGTCTGTGTGTGGCTGTGTTTGCATATGAAGCATTTATTTATTGTTCTAGTGTATGTAGGCTATTGTGAACATGATATAATTGATGTATTATTAAGTACTTTTTTGTTGTTGTTAATGTATAAATGTATGACAGTATGTTTTGCAGTAGTAAAGCAATTATTTACAAAAATTTCCATATGAATATTTAAATATTTTGTTTGGTTAAATTAAGTGTGTTTAATTGTGAAGGCGTAAGTGAGTATAGATGTATGTGTTAAATATATATATATGAATATGTATGTACGTGAAGGTATTTGTGTTTGTTTACTTACTCGATAACCTCCCAAGTGTCGTACATGACATGTAAATGTGGCATCACGTCCCACGGGTACTGATACATTCGATATGCTTTCAACAAATTCGGGTTGAAATGCAGAAATTTCTAAAAATAATTTTGCAAATATATGAAATTAGTTTTAAACATTTTAAATAAAAACACGAGTTTATAAGTTTGTTACTTTTATTAAAAATACTGTTAAATATTGAAAAAAAATTAATAAACAATATTTTTATTTTTAAAAACCGATTAATTATTTAAATCACCGATATTGATTATTGAGGGTAAACCTATTCCGTTTGAAAAAAGGAAAAAAAAATATTGTAAAGAAATATACACGGATTCTAATAGATAGTTTCCTTTAAGAAAGTCCTAAAATAAATATTATCACAGAATCAAAAGAAATTGAATGATGCCTTAACCTTTTAATGCGTGGTGTACATTATAATGTACGTGGATTTTATTAAATTTTAGCATACATGCAATTAATTTACAGTTATCGGCTTGTTGTGATGTTGTTTTTTAAATTCCTAAGAGGCTATACAATTTTACGACAACTTTAGATCAGTTTTGTATATTTTGTCTAGTCATCATCGACGCAGCCTCTAATGTGTGAAACTTTATTTTTTAAATTAAAAAAAAAATTGCTTTTCTCATTTCTTTTTTGATGAAATTTTAAATGATTCTTTTATTTATATACGAGTACTTATACATACATATATATTGAGAAATTTTAAACCAATAAAAAAATAAAATAAAGTGAAAAATTTTGCATTGCAGCAGGTTTTACATTAAAATTTACATCTTCCAATCCCACATGAGAATAAAAAGTTGTCCCCCTATTTTACACATGCAGAATTTTTTATTTGGCCGATAATTATACCCGTATCAAAAGGTTAAAGGTTATACTTTGTCGTTTTCAACTGACAAGTAAGTTAAAATACATGTTTTCTTATTAGTGTTATCCCAAACATTACGTCTCCGTCAGCGTAAAGTGCGAAAATTGGGCAACTTTTAACTTTTGACGTACGTTGAATACCTTGACAGCTATCATTTGCTGCTTCTTCTTGTTTTGTTTTCGCTCTTGCTGTGTTCTAATGTTTTTTGTCCGTCAAGAAAGTACTCATTTTGCCATCCTCATCCGTCGTTACTTTGTTTTTATTTGAATACGCTAAAGTGTAACGTATGATGGATTCTATGTGGCCCGGCCTTAAGCCTCTACTAAATTACATGTTTTTTATTCTAGATTTTTAATAGGCAATTTAGCATTATATATGTATTAAAAAATTTTTGGTCACAAACGTAAATGCAAAATTACAGCTGACATATCCTGATCTGATTTCACTATATAGCCGTCCAAGTTGTTAGCAAATTGATTTGCATTTGTATACGTGATATAGACTTATGTTAGTAGCTTCCATGATATCCTAACCTGAAGGTGGTCTTATGACTGACTGAAATACAATGCGTCGACTAGCGCTCTTCACTGGCGTAGCCAATGAAGTTGCAAATCTAAGAACATGGCTGTCAGAACCATGAACTAATCCTTTCTAGTGGGATTAGAGACTATCCAACCTCATCTGTTTAAAGTGCAACAGCACAATTTGGTCGGCACCATACCCTTCCTGCAGACACCGACTTAAATCAGCCACAGCCACCACATATACCCCGTGGGGATCTTACCAACCGGCAAAAGAGATGGGCAAGTCTCTGTATGGGATACTGGTTCCCGTGGCTCCAGTCTAACTAAAGACACTGCTAAATTCTTCCA
Source organism: Gymnosoma rotundatum (assembly GCA_916610165.2). NCBI lineage: Eukaryota > Metazoa > Arthropoda > Insecta > Diptera > Tachinidae > Gymnosoma > Gymnosoma rotundatum. The sequence continues at coordinate 118,709,422 of OU744340.1, forward strand.
CAAATTTTAACTTCCCAGTTTTAGTACCTGCATACAAGGGGACTGGTTCCCCTAATACTGCGAATGCACTTCGTCTGAGCCTAGGTCAGATTAGCCAGTCTCTTAGTACCGCAGGGGGAACTTGCGTTTGTATATAATGATTTATGTAATTGTTATAAAATATAACAAGTACTGTATATAGAGTGCAAGCTCGATTTTCAAGACTTATTAAAAATCAGACCTGTCGCGAAAATTCAATTTTCCGAACCCAAAATTTTATAGGAAAATTTTGTGCAATTTTTTTAAATTAGATTTATTTTAATTGATACAGTTATACTTTTTACATTTTTAAAGAAATTTTAGACTTTCAGGTGAATTTATGAAATCTCCACTTTTAATATTTTTTAAATCTCTATTTTTTGAGAAATTGTTGGTTTTAAAATACAATAAACTGGGCCCGTAGTAAGAGATATGTTTACACAACAAATTATGCTTAGTGCATAGACAAAAATCATCATAAAAGATTAACATACCAAAAGACGGGGATTTCCCTTTTTTGGATATAGACATTGTAATCAAATTTAAGAAAACAAAAAACAGTTGTAAACTGTCACGATTAAGGAACCTGCAACGTTAAAAAATTAAGCTGACGCGATAACCGAACCGTCGCGATAATGGGTTGTCATTAATACCGAGCTTGCACTGCATTTAAATTTAACATAAAAATGGCATCGGCTCCTAATAGGTAAAGCAATTTTAAAACCTGTTAGTATTTCTTTAAAGATCTCTTCAAAAGCTTTACAATAATAACAATATTGATATTTTTAAAAATTTGAAAATTTCAGAACCCCGTGACTTGGAAAATATGGGCGAGCACCAATTTTTTTACTGGATGTTTTTTTCTTTTTTTTAGTTCCCTATCACCCCATATAATTATTTTGTGATTGGGCGTGGTGTTTTGCCTGCTGCCTCGAAGGAACTGGACCGATTATGCCTTTTTCCAATAGCGCCTCTTTCGACACTATGTCTGATCGATTGCCGTATTTAATTATTCCTTAGCTAATCTAGTTTCTCACCAATTTGATTTCAACGATAACAAAGACGGACAGGCGGACATTGCTCGTCGGAAATGGATATTGTAGAAATTAAACACAAACTTATACATACCATTTTTCCACCTTCTGTGGTGAAGGGTATAAAAATGCAATGGACAAACAGGCCACAGTGTCTTTGCGAAGGGATATACCTGACTTTAGCAACTTAAACATATTTCATGCTTATATTTATTTCTTTTATTAGAGAGCATTCTTTTTCAGCAGCAAAACTTTATTACTCGTAACAGTCAGCAAATTAAATAAAATCTGAAAGCTTAATTAACTCTTCTATTTAAAGGTGAATAGTAAAAATCGCTATAAAATTATTTATTAACTGCCCTTTAATAAAGATGTACTTTAAATTTCGCACCGTAAAATTTAAATAAACTAAAATACGAAAATCTCCTAAACTTTCAATAACTTCTTGTGGAAGGAAACAAAATGAAACAAAAAACACCCGACATCTTCATAAATATTTAAGTAATGAAAACTTTATGTATTTTTTTTTTTTAATAAACTAAATTCAATATTACTCATTCATTGTAAATCGATTGAATTTAGCTGTCGTCGTTTCTTGCAGGAAACAAAAAGAGCATTACTTTTCTTCTTCTTTTTTTGTTTTAGAAGTTTTCGCGGTTACAAACAAAATGCAAATAAAGTTCCACCAGAGATGAGAGCAAAAAAAATAAAATAAAGTAAAATATATTGAGCAAAGAAAAAAACTCAGCAGCCTTAAAGTGTTATGAACTTTAGATACATTGTGATAACATGATGATAGTAAATTATTTATGTTTGCTTTTAGTGGTTAAAAAAAAAACTTATACTTTGCATGTGCATTGTCTGCCAATTTTTGAGAAAATCGTTTTATTTTTTTTTTTTTCTTTAATATAAAATCAATAGAGATTTTTTATTTTTGGGTTTGCAAATTCATTGTTTCTTAAAGTAAGTGAATGATTTTAAGTAAAACAAAAATTCATAATTAATCAATTTTATTATTCAGGCTTAAATTCGAGTTTTTCTATTACTAATTTTATTAAAAAAAAAAAAGAGAAAATAAATAAATTTAAAATCAAAATGGATTTGAAATATATTTTAGGACAAATTTGTATGAAAAATTTGTCATAAAACATATTTCAAAGTTATTTTATTTTCTATGAATACGGCAGATAGAATATAATGCATTTCTTTTAACGCTTTAACTTTCAGGAGTATTTTTTGTGTTTCAAGATTCCATGTACTGCTTGCTTTAAACACAAAGTTTGAGTACTCTTGATAGCATAGTTCTAGAAATATATGATAAATCTTACCTTTTTTTTTATTTATTACTTTCTTGAGAGGTACAATGTAAACTGTTACAATCTCGTCTACCTTTTGTTCAATATGTGTTTTTGTCAACAAAGTAAGTTTAATAAAATTTTAAGAAAAAAAATCTTTTGTATGGGCAGTTCCGCACCCTCCTACAGACAGTTTCGCAACACTTATTTGACATTTTTATTCGTATAATTTTTATTCTTATAATTTCCATCCGAATAATTTTTTATTCGAATAATATTATTCGTTTGTAAATATATATTTTAATACGTTCGTTTGAATAAGAAAATCTGAATTCATAAATCTATCAAGTTTGAGTAGAATGCACTCACATAAACTTCCATACCATTTAGGAGCCACCTTTAAATTTTTAATTTCGTTAAATTAAATCTTTTTGATGTCGGCTCCTTATTTTACAATGAAAAAACAAGAAAATTAACGTCAAAATAACGTTATTAGTGAAACACGAATTATATTTTATGGCCTATAGCAGTCATAGCAATACATACTGTGTGCAAATTTGAAGCGTCTGCCTCTGACGGTTTAAAAGATAAGGCCACATTCGTCAAAAACACGGCCTCTATGGAAGCACCCTTTGATTTTTAAGTTTATTATTCACACTTATTTTTATAGCAGACTATGTATTTTTATATACTCGGAATAAATTGTAAAAGCCTGCTTGAAAATGTTAAAAAAAATTATACGTAAATACGGCTTTTACACTATGCAATTTTTCATGAAACTTGCACGGAATGTTTTTTGTTGGTGAAGCAGGAGAAGTAAGCAATATGGTATAACTTAAGTTTTGAGGGAATGTTACTGTTGCTAATGTTTACTTTTAGATAACGCATAACGCTGTAACTTAAATACAAAATTGGAAAAAAAATGCCTCAAAAAATTGCATAGTGTAAATCTGAACAAAGTCACATAACTATAGGAATGCCCTTTATATTTTTAGTTTTATTTTTAATTTTTTTGTACTTGTATGTTTAGTGGACATGTATATTGGGGTCCAAAAATAAGGCCACGTATATGAAAATCTCGCCACTATTGGGGCACCCTTTGATATAAAAATACATTTTTCAACTTGCTGCTATAGCAGGCGTAGAATTACACAAACAGAGCAAATTTAAAGCGTCAGCCTATCACAGCTAAAAACATCACAATTTTTTAATGAATATCAAGGCACTTTTAAAACACCCTTCGATGTTTAGTATCTTTTGTTATAGCGGCTATAGTAATACACCATTTGTGGGATTTTTATGAGTCTCCTTATTACGCTACAGGCTTTGATAGACGGTCAGATGGACAGAAATTGCAGCGAAAACAATGGAGTGGTGGTTTAACCCTTTGGGTAAGGAACTCCAAAAAGTCACAAACAAGTTTTAAGACTCCAGCTCTTATAGTTTCTTAGCCATGCATTTATAAATTTTTTATTTTTGCATGGCAAGTGTTACTAACAGCCGCTACATCGGTCCTTTCAAAATTTGCCCCATGAATGCTTAAGTCTTGTAAATAATTTTTTCCCAAATTATTTGTAGACTCTATACAACACAGTTCTAGAGATACACAATATTTTATGTGTTTACTTCGAATGGAAGTGGGCGTAGCCTCACTGTTCTAATCGAGACAAGTTTTAAGGAAGTCATACGCACAAAATTTTAAGACCCAAGCTTTAACGGCTCTCTATCACCCATAATTATACGCTTCACCACAAAGCATGGAAGTAGGGTATAGCCAAGTTTGTCATTCCGTTTATAAATTTTATAAGATCCATTTCTGAGCCCATAAAGTATATATATATTTTGACTTCTTATGCATAGCGAAGTTAGTTGGGCGATGTATGTCTGTCCATCCGTGTTAGTGTTGAAATCAAGTTTGCCAAGGCTTAATGCTAGAGTAAAATTAAATGCACTAATCGATCAGACATTTTGTCGAAAGTTGTGCTATTGGAAAGCAGCATGATCGGTCCATATGCTTTGAGGCAACGGGCAAAACTTCACGCCTATCTCTAATTTTTTTATATCACTTGGAAGAAAATAAATATGTGGCGATTCTACTTGACAAAATTTAATTTTTTTACTTTACATAATTTGATAATTTTTTAATCGCAATTGCAATGATTTTTGTTTACGAAAATTTGGTAAAAAATAATGGAGTTGAGTAGTAAAATTGATTTGTGTCAGTCAATTTAGTTTTTGAAATAAAATAATTTTTTATAAAAAGAAAAACATAAATTGTGTTTCTTTATTGCTGACCCCGACATTTTGTGTTGCCTTGGATATGTCGTCAACAGAAGAGGAATTTGTCTCGCCACCATCATCTTTAAACCCCGAAATTTCCCGGGTATCCGTAAAAATTCCACCGTTTTGGAAAACAAATCCAAAATTATGGTTTAGCCAAATCGAAAGCCAGTTTTTTAATGCTGGAATTTCTCAAGATGTTACGAAATATCATACGCTTGTTGGCTCTGTAGATACCGATATTCTAAATGCTGTAAGTCATGTTATCGCTGATCCCCCTACACAGAACATGTATCAAACTCTAAAAACAGCTTTGCTTACTGAATTTGAAGATTCTGAGGAAAAGAGTTTGCAGAAGTTACTAGATAACGTGCAATTGGGGGATAAACGTCCATCCACATTGTTACGCGAAATGAGGCAATTATCATCCGGTAAAATTTCTGACGACATCCTTAAATCCTTATGGTTTCAACGTTTACCGGCCACCTTAAAAGCTGTTCTATCTATAAGTTCTGATAGTTTGGATAAACTTTCAGTCATGGCCGATAAAATTAATGAACAGTTAGGTTTTTCTTCGCTTTGCCAAGTTAATAGTTCTGATACTTCTCGTATTGAACGTCTTGAAAATCAAATAGATGAACTTTTGCAAAGGATTGATGCTATAGTCGTATCCGATCAATGCTGTGGTAGAAGCCGTACTCGCAAAGAAAGAAAAAGCAATAGCAGAAGCCGCGTTTTATCAAAGAATTTATGTTGGTATCATTTTACTTTTGGCTCAAGAGCCACTAAATGTCGCCCACCAAGCGCGTATCAATCGGAAAACTAAAAACTCCTTCATCAACGGTGACGGATGCTGGAGATGTAAAGATAAGTCGCCTATTTTTAAGAGACAACACCTCTAAACATGAATTTTTAGTTGAGACAGGCGCTGATGTATCCGTATTTCCCGCTACAATTCAACAGAAACGCAATAAACCTGGATCCCTGGTACTTCAAGCTGCTAATAATACTATCATTCCCACTTTCGGTGAAAAAATCCTCTGTTTGAATCTTGGATTAAGACGTAATTTTGTGTGGAAGTTTATAATTGCGGATGTCCCACAAGCACTAGTAGGTTTCGATTTTCTGGATCATTATGAATTGCTTGTTGACGTAAAAAGGCGCCGGCTGATTGACAAAAAGACCAATATATCTACAACAGGCTTAACTGTGAAATCGGATGCAATCACTTCAATTAAATGTAGTGCTATTTCGCAAGAAAATATATGGGGGGAAAGTGATTTAAAAAAATATGAAAAAACATCAGGTGAAAAAATTGGCGCTCGCCCATATTTTCCGAGTTACAGGGCTCTGAAATTTAAAATTTTTTTATAATATCAATAGGGATATCATTTTACAGCTTTTAAAGAGATCTTTAAGAAAATACTAAATTTTTTAAAAATGCCTAATCCATTAAGAGCCGGTGGCATTTTTATGTGAAATTATATTTGGTACAATGCAGATGACCCTATGCAAACCCGTTCGTACATATCTCAACCCTACTTAAGTTTTCATCAAAATTTCTTGATTTATGAATTTTTGTCTTCTTGTTTTGCTAATTGTTTTTATCTCAACTCTGGCAGACATTCATGTAGCTGTTTTAACAGTTATAGAGAACTTTACATCCTGTTGGTGTTTTGAAATCTGTGCTTGTAGTTTTTTTTTATTTTATTTTTGCTTATTGTTTTTGTTAAATATCCTTGTTTTCTTGTTTATTTTTGGTGTTTTAGTTTATTTAAATGTGTTTGTCAATCTGTGCATTGCTTAGAATTGCATTTTCAAAAATTTTGTAAATTTTGTCATGCAGAATGATTTTTGCCCTCCCTTTTATATAGTTTTCTTAAATACTTTCAAAACGAATATTTAAGAAAATTCAGCAGTATTGTACAATGTTTTTTAGATTTTCTAAATATGTTCTTTTGATGACTTGTAAATTGATGGATAAAATTTCGGTGGCATGCTATAGTGTCCATGGATATTGTGTCGTTTTTAAACACTTAAAATAAGAACAGCTTCGCTTGCCAAAGATTTCTTGCATAGCCGACCTTCGGCCGGGCGCAAGGATTTTCTGCTCCATGGTATAACCAACGCCGGCCTTACTCATCAAAGATTTTCTTAAAGCCAGTTTATAAAAATGTTGCATCTTTCTTACATAGAATAACATAAAATATACCTCTGGTATCGATGGACGTTATGACTCTACCTTGATGGACATATGTCCTTTGACGTTATGACATGCCACCAACATTTCAACGGATACACAACCAGCCACAATTTAAATATCTTTGCAAAACCATGTTGGAACATGCTGAAGTGTTTATTTTGTAAAATAAACGCTATCATTTCTTAATTAACATTAACATCTTAAGCAGTGCTTAAAATTCAATTTGTGCCACCAACTTGACCACTTCTGTACAGTTTGTATTTTTCTTGTTCCTTTTTACATTACAGGCAATTCAGTGTTTCAGGTCTGTTCTGCAAATCACTTTTTGTCAAAGTAATTTTAAATCACGCAAAATGTATTTTGCGTACAAAATTTACTGAAATCACGTGATTTAAATTGAAATTTAATCGCTTTCTCGTTTTTACTACTTATTTTGTTTAGAATATAATTATAGTGATTTCGTGTATTTAATTTAAAAAAAATTAAATTTTATACGCAAAAAACGATATTATTTTTAAATTTTTGAAGACACTGCTGCTTTTATAAAATATTTCTTTGCTTTATTTAGTAGTGCTCGTGATTTCCTTTTTCTCGTTAGCTGAGTTTGGTTGCCAAACTGACACTGTTTAAAAATTCATGCTAGATTTAGGTTCTTTATGCTTATGTTTCTTATTGAATATATAATTTAATCATTGTTAAAAAAAAATTATAGCAATCAATAGTTGAGTTATCATTGAAAATAGTGGCAACTTCCTAAACTTTTTGCATGAATATTAGTTTTTCAGATATTCTGAATTTTTATTTTATGCCACATTTTAAGCGCTTCGATCAGCTCAAATAAGTAAATGAATTATGTATTGCGAACAAAAAAAAATGACTAATTTATTACAGCTTCCGGCATTTTGACTTACTCAAATTACTATTAGCATTTTAATTACAAATGTAAAAAAACACAACACAAATCTAAAAAACAGCAATTTTCTCGAGTTTTCGAAAAATTAAAATTGCGCAGAAAAACTAAAAATCGCGTGATTTGCAGAACAGCCCAATTCGTCTGCGTGATTTTAAAAACGTTCCTGATTTGAGTTCACATGATTTTCAAAACAGGCCTGTATATGTGTATAAATTAATTACTTGCATATTGTGCAAAAATAGAACGTTAAAAATATCAAAACAATTTGAAAGCGATTAGCAACTTTACTTATTTTGCTTAAAAAATTTGAAAATTGTCTAATGGTCCCAACACCGTGACTTAAGCTTAGTACTCTGTTCATCATTTCGTGCGCAATGTGGTCAAAAGTCCTTTAAAAAATATGACTGTGAAATAAATAAGAAATAATGTTGCTGAAGTAGTACTCTGTTTATTTGTGAAAAAGTTGCAAAATGTTTTGATTTAATTTTGTTGTGTTCAAAAAATTTAAGAAAGAAAAATTAAAAATGTATACATACATTTAAAAAGACAAAAATAAATTTAATGATGCAGAAAAGCGTTTGCCAGTACTGCAATTAAAAAACAAAAACATACTTATATGGGATAAATCCCAGAGGCTTGGACGAGTTGAATGAGTATTTCTCTTCGTCTTCACTAAGTTTTTAAATTTTTTCCAGACACAGAAAATTAAAATTTATTGTTTTGTTTACACTGTTTAAACAATGTAGCATTCTTAAAGGCGATAAAAGCGCTGTATTATCACCAGTACTTAATTATAAAATTTATACTATTTTGCTCACCATTTCTTACGAATTTCTGTCAAAATTTTGTATAAAAAAATGATTATTAAATAAATGAAAAATTATGTTGCTGTGGTTCTACTGTGATTCTTTTGTGCAAAGGCTCGAAATATTACTAGTTGCATGTTTATAAAGAGTAAAATGTTGCTGGATGCTGCAAATCTGTGATTATTTCAAAATTCGTAATCATTCCGAATTTTTTTAACCACGGCTGGCCACCTGTCTATTATGCATTCTTGGTGTTAAAAAAAAAGAAAGCTGCACATTAATTTTAAATAACTATACATTAAAAAAATTATTAAAAAAAAACAGCTTAATTAATACAAAAAATGGTTGAGTTTAGTTTTATTTGGTTATATTTTTAAAACAGTATGGCGCACTAAAAATAAATTGAGACTCTTCCACATAACTCCAAATGTCAAATTAAAACATGAATTATTCCATATCAAACAACAATTTCACAAATTAGAGCAGAAAACAAGGCTTTTTTTAATAGATGCAAACAAAATAAATTAAGTAGCTAAACAATGTTTACAAACCAAGTGTTTCTTATGGTATTTTTTGGTTGGAAAAAATTCTTGCCAGAAACATTTGTAAGTTGTAAACATTTAGACAAAAATATTTAAAATTTTTTCACAAGATCAGCAGAGCACAACTGCATCAAATTATTTTTTATTACTCAAAACTTTTTCTCTCTCTTTGAATTTGTTAAATATTTTGAGTAACATTTTTCCTATAAAAAAAAAAAAAAAATTAAGTACAAAAAGCCGGTTTTGATGTGTTTTATTATTAATAACGTTAAACAAATAAAAATTAAAGTAATAACATTTAAATTTTATATAATCCCGCAAAATGTACAACGGATTAAAACTGACTGCGTGTGCATTTGCACAAGAGCTAAATTATGTTACAGCTATAATAATTTAGAATTACGCACACAACAGTAAAAAGAACTTATCAGATGTTGTAGAATATATCATACCTAGGGATAAATGTTGCATGATGTTGCAGGATACATTTTAAATCTTAATGTGCAACATTCTCTATACATATAATAAAACTGTAACATGATCATTTTTGTACATAAAATATTTATTAAACATTTTTTGGAGGTAATAATCGATATAGAATACAAAACAACAATTATTGGAATTTTTACCTGCCTGCGTTCACATAACGTAAAAACTGCTAGATGGATTTGAATAAAATTTTGTTTGGAGGTCCCTTTAAAACGTGCTTTAAATAAATAAATTGTTTTCACTAACAGAAGTCGTGTATTCTGTTCGTAGAAAAAACTCATTTCGGTATAATGGTACTAAAACAGTTGCTGCATATTTTATTTTTTTAGACTGTTTGCAGAACTTTACAATAAATATTTAAAAACGCATTTGTCTAATTTTGAACTTCAAGAAAATTGGAAATGGCTGGCTGACAAAGTGCTAGCAGTGCTCATGACTGCCAGTTTCATTAATATTTCTTTCTAATTTTTTATATAAAGGAGCATGCGTGAAACATTAAGCAGAATAAATTGATGTTAATTTTAAAAAATAACAAACTTAAAAAAAGTTTAAACGTTCCCTTTTAGCTTGAATAATTATTTATTATGATGAATAATCAATAAAACGATATTTATCTGAGAAGTCGTAACAAAAACAGTGGCTGGACAGTTAACTGTTAAAGACTATGACTACATTTTAAACCCTTAAAAAATTAAGTTCACCAAAAATCCATTTCAATAACAAAGTTTTCCGATTAAAAAAGTTTAACAATTAAAAAAAATATTGTATGTGCCTGTCTGTAAGCCACAAAAAGGGACAACAATTGGAATAAAAAACGAAAACAAACAAATGCGTTTTTTTTTTTGCTTTACGGACTAACGAAAATAAAACAATTATTGAATGCCAAATATTTTTGTTAAAAACAAAAAGACAACCGAGGAAAGAAATCAAAAGAAAAGTAAAAAGAACAAAAATTAATTACAAGACATTTGTTGCGAGCATGACGATGAAAGAATGAATAAAGAACAAAAAGTAAATTTCAGCTGAAGATAAATTAAATTAATTTAAAGTTAACGGCTTAAGAAGGATTTTACACCCTGAACTCATAAGGTTTTTAACGCTGTCGTGTTACTACAATCTGTTAAGGCAATCTGTGAAGGCTTAAGCAAAATACTTCATTCAGTCTGCAGAAAAGAAAGTAAATATATGTAGGAGTATTGGGAGGAGTACCATTGAATAAAAAATACGTTTGAATTAAAGCAAATGTGTTTTTCCAACGAAAAATAAATTTTGTATTTTTTTGTATCTTCTGAAACTGAAAAATATTTGTAAAATTTGAATTTTTCTCTGTGCAGTATAAAGTAAAGAAATTTGCATTTATGAGGGTCGACTAAAAAATTCTGTTGAATAATTTTTTTAGTTAAATAACACTTATTTGTTGAAACTTAATAATATTATGATACCAACGCATACATTACACTGGATACAATTTGAATACGTCTAGAATAAAAAACATTTCACACCTTGAATTAAACGAGAGATAATAATGTAAAGATATAAATATTTTAATAAAATAAAAAGAACACCTTTTTTTAGCTTCCATATTTCTGACAGAAAAAAACCGACTTCAAAATAAGCAAACTAAAAAATAGGAACACCCTTTAACCACCAAATTCAATTTTTATAATTGCAGTTGTAGCGGACTTAGCAGCACAGGTTCTTTGTAAATTTCAACCGTCTATCAGTCTGGCCAAATCAAATTGCATCAAATATTGTAACACCCTTTAATTTATAATTTTAAATATTTATACTTTATGTTATACCAAACAAAGTAGTGGACATTCTGTCTAATTCCTAAGTGTTTGTTTATAACGGTTCAAATCTTAGGGTCATTTAGGTCAAATTATATCTATTATGGGAACACCCCTTCAATATTTCAATGATCATTTTACACTTGTTGTTATAGTGGACTTAGCTGTCTTTCATAATGGTTGAACAGTTAGTCAAAATCCATCAAATAACATTAACTTTTGAAACACCCTTTAATTTCCAAATCCAATTTTGATATTTATTGTAACGGACTTAGCAGTTCGTTGTCTATTTCAACCGTCTGTCTTCAACTGTTAAAAAGTAGTGTCATATACATGAAATTAAATAAACTATTGGGGCACCCTTTAATTTGTAATTATAAAAACGTATACCTTTCATTACAATGGTTTTAGGGATCGCCCTTTTGTCCAATTTTTAATCGTTTGTCTATAACCATTCAAAAGATAGACCCTTAATTGTGAATTTACTTCACCTGTGGGGATACCCTTTAAATTTAAGATTTATTTTCGTGTTACTTGTTGCTATTAGACGCTTTAGTGAAATGTAGTTTTCCTAAATTTTAAAGTGGTGCCCTTTACAGTCTATACAATAAGTACAAAAATATTTTTAAAAGGAACAACATGTGACTTTTAATATTATGAACTATTTTAAAAAGGGACAAATTTTTCAGCACAGCCTTTAAAATAAAGAAAAAATAATTTTCGCTTTAAGTCATTTATTTTAATTTCTAAAAACTTTTTTAAAAATAAAAATTATTTTATAAATGTATGCGGACGTTTTCCAAAGAAAACAAGAAAATGCTACATTTTTTATCAGCATTCTTCGCATCTTTAGTTTGTGTACATTGTAAACATCATCTATTTTAACAACTAACTCTGTAAATAAGAATAGGAGGAGTATTTATATCAATATTAATTTGGTTAGACGAAATTTACACACAAACCTTTCCACACGCAGAGAAAACATATGGTTTTGATATGATCACAATAACCATATTATGGTCTTTGTAAAATTATATAGTTGCGGAGAACAAATTATAGTTGTCTTCAACAATGTTTCAGTCACTATCAACATTTTTCTGTTAACATTTGATCATTATATGCTTACTGTGCACAAAAACATGGTTGGTTTAACATAAAAATATTTTACCCACAACCAAAATTTTATAACTTAATAAAAATAATAAAATATATTTAACCATAATATATTTTTATTAATAAGAGTATGATTAAAAGCAAATAAAATATTGTTTGCGTTATGTCAGAATATAAATCTTCATTATTGTGTTAAAAGCACAGCCATTTACATATTTTTCATTTAAAGTTATCATCAACAATTATTACGATTATATGTATATAATAAGCAAATAGTTGATTTTTGTGAGTTTCAAATAACTTCATTGACAAATCAATAATAAATTAAACAATAAAGTCTTTTATGTCAAGAAATCCTTGCACTTACGGACTATATTACAATTTAATTACATAACATGGCATTTTGAACCATATTAAGATATTTTAATTTGAACATTATTCACAATCAATTTTTAATTTTTTAATAGGTTTATTAAACAAAATTTCAATAAAAATTGATTGTGAATAAGGCCTTTAACGTTTATATTTGAACATAATTGTTTTTAGATTTTACCATGTTATTGTTGTGCTAGACAATAATGTGGTTGCAAGACCACGTATATTATTATTTAATATATAAATGCTATATTTTATCAACAACTACATAATACAACCATAATATGTTGCTGTCGTTACTTCAACCATTTTTTTTCTATGCATGTAAAAAGGTTTTTAGAAATCAAAATAAATGAACTAAAGCCCAAATAATTTTGATTCATTTGTAATATCCACAGTACAAACTTTAATTTAATAAAAAATAAATTAAAAAAATATATATATGTATATATATTCAAAATCAGCACAGAAATGAGTGAGTTCTGCGGGCACAATCAAAAAAAAAAAAAATTTTATTCGGACGAATTGATAAACTTCTTCTTTTTTTTTGCAGTCTGTTAAAAAGTAACAAACAGTTTTTCTTTAATTTTTTAATCTTGCTTAGATTATTACGAAGTTTCCGTAATCAGTATTTTAAATAATTGCTACTAAAAAAATGGGAAAAATAATGCTCTGCGCTTATCCGTGCACAAATTTTTAAATCTTTTTTAAACTGTCTCTTTATTTGCAGTGGTTCTTCGAAAAAGTTATAACGCACATTGCCTTTACAACCGGTCGTGGTAATAAGAGTTCTGTCATCATACAAGTAAAACACCAAAACTCAAAAACAAAACAAAATTTGTATGAAAACTTTTAAGAAAATAATATTTTCTCTTGGTTTTTAAACTTTACTTGTATTTGTGCTGAAAAAGCGTAATGTGTTTGTAAATGTAATAAATGTATATTTCACATAAATCTACATAAATAAATAACGGGTGTTTTTTTTATTAGGTCCAATAAAGCTTAAGAAAGGGTTAACTGTCAAATGAAATGAACTACTCTTAAACAACGCTACGAAATTATCTAAAGATGTTTTGAAAATCAGTCGTCAATGTTCAGTAATGTGGTTCACTTTTGCTATTACGGGCTTGTTAGGAAACGAAATTGCCGCATATAGGGTGCAACTAATCCACAGCAGATCTCAAAGATTTTTTACGTCCAGAAAAATGCACCGTTCGGCAGCATCATAGGGATTTACTTCCCGAGTTCGCATTACGGGCGACAAAGATAACTACCACACCAGTATCAATGATGTTTGACGTTTTGAGATGCGGTTTCAATAGAATGGCTCTATGTGCCAGACGAAAACTAAGCGATACATTGACTTCGAGAAACGGACTTCAAGTTCATACGACATGTCACCTCTCTAATATTTCTTGTGAGCCCACGTAAAATGAATGATAAACCGCAACATGATGCCTTGAAGGCCAACATTGTTCACGTTGTTACAAAATTGGACAGTCTAAAACATATTTTAGAAAGAAAGTTGTTACATGTCCGAAATAAATTTTAAGTGTTAATGATTTTTTTGATATTCTCATGAAATATTTTTTATTTATATCTACAAATTGAATGTGTTACTGCGTGGAAAGCATATTCCGAATAATAAATTTTCATATTGATAAATTTAAAATTTTTATTTTTCACAATTTAAAATTTTATCCAGCTTAAAAAAACACCCGTTTCTTATTTCTATGATCATCATTACTGTCGTCGTCATCTTAAGAATTGTACAACATTAGCCGGAAGCAATTTTACGCAAATGTTGCCCAAAAATTTAACACTTCCACTTAAGATACACGAGGCTTTTTCCACTGACTATTAAAGACTTCACAGAAGCAACATTGAAAAACTATTTGGGTAAAAGTTTGTATTAATATTTTGTGTTGAAATATTTGGCTGTTTTATTTTTAGTAAAAACATATTACATTGACAAGTTTATTAAGTTCTTCCCTTTATCCAGTATGAAAGTGTGAGTAAGAATTTTTATGTGACAACCTTTTCTACAACTTGGAGTTTTTTTTCTTCATTTTTTCTTAAGAGTGTAATAAATCATTAAAATTTTAAAGAATTCTTATTTGTTTTAGTATTAAAAATTAAGCTCTTAAGATGAGTTTAATGGTTTAGGTGAATTATTTTGCTGTAAAACAATTTAAATAAAATTAGAAGACGTTAAGTTTTTATCTAATTGTATAATAATGCTCTTAAATAGTTTCTTTTCAAAATTAAATTAAAATTATTTAAATTCAGGAAATTAAAATAAATTTATTTAAATTGAAATTGTTAGTTATGGAATTTTTTTTTTTTATATTTTGTCCTTCACATATCTGCAAAATAACTAAGTTCTTTTACGTCGCACATAGCCAGACATTAAGCCAAAATTTAAATTTTGAGAACGGGAAAAAATTTAAGTACGCAGCTCGACAGGCTGCGAAATTGTACATTATGAATTTTCAACGCTTTTTAGATTTGTCGTTTTGGGACACTGTTTAGGTCAGGGAAGTTGAGTAAATTGCATACGTTTTTATTCACTTACTTACGGTTTTGAAAGGTTTGCGATATATATAATGTGACAAAACGAATAGAGATATGGTATTAATTTTTTTTTTCTATAAAAGGCTTTGTGTATAGTTACTTATAAAAACTTTTCGAAAAATTTTATTTCAAACTTTTACGATAAAAATATTGTTCGATATTAGAGAAAATGTTTCTTTTGTTCACTTAAAAAAAAAAAACGTAAAAAGGTTTTTGAGAGTGATCCCAAAATTGAATAAGGGCTAATATTGGATAAACCGAAAAGTGGACTTTGAAACACTAACGATGCACAGTGACGTGAAACCTCTAAACTATTTAACCTCTAAACTATTTAACCGATTTTCATGAAACAAACTGCGACTTATAGGGGAGGTCATAAGCTTTTCGCCTATTTCATTTGAATACACCCTGTTTAAGTATAGGGTAGTACCACACGGCATTCTGCTAGCGTCTTAATTTTCTTGTTTTCTTTGGAAAACGTCCGCAAACATTTGTAAATAATTTTTCTTTCTAAAAATGAACCAAAAATCCTAAAAATGAGCCAATAAGTCAATTTTCATTAATTTATAAGATCGATGGTTCAAATCCTAATCGAAAAAAAATAGAAAATTAAATTTATAAAATTTTAAACGTTTTCTTTAAGATAAGGCCTTGTGTAATCCATCTGATGACTTATTATGGAATTCTTGTGAAGCACCCAACATTCAGCATTGTTCGAATAACAAAAATCTATATGTTTGAGACTGTAAAAAAAAATTTCACGCGGATATTAATTTTTTTGTTAAACGAACATTTCTAGTACAATTGGTTTTCAGTAGTTTGTCAAATTTTGTAGAGTTCCTCCACATAAATGTGGTCTGGGCAGGCGATTGAAGAAAAAATGAAGAGATACCATCGCCAGATCATAAAAACTTAAAAATTTAATTTTAATGGTATTTCGACCTATGTATTCCTTTGCCTTTAATACTTGTATAATTATGAAATTAATATTTTCTGCCACCGCCCACAAAAGGGGGCGTGGCTAAAATGGAATTTTAAAGTCTTCTTGGTCCAAGTTTTTGTACTTTCGCTGACCTTAAAAGTTACATCTGCTAAACAAAAGTATAGACAACTTCAAAGGTGCGATAAGTTCCAATAAGGGGAAACTTTTTCTCCTTGGTCCGATCTTTTTATTTTAAAGCTATAAAAGAATATTTTTGCCAAGGTTCATTGACTTAGGTGGGCTCAATAATATTTCAAAGCCAATATAAGCCTAAAACAAAAGTCAGCGTCGTAAAATTTTGTCCGCCAAAGAATCTCCTGTACGTCTTCAGGCACAGAGAGGCCAGGGAGGTCCTGCCTTCATTAGATTAAAAGCTTATTTGCAAATTTAAAACTCTACGAATTTTTAAATTTTGCAAAAAAATATATTAAGTCTCCCCACAACAGCAGATGACACCAATTCCTGTTTGTTAAAGTAAAGCTGTGTTTTCTGTATCCTTCTCTACTAGGGCACCATCATATCTTGGTCTATGATTTCCTTGTTTTTACTGAACAAACTCGTAGGCAATCTCGTTTGTTAATCTATCATACCGCTTTTAACAAATCATTAATCGTGGCTAATTAAAAATACTTTTTTTTTTCTTAAGACTCTGCTGGTATTGGAACTCATACCCTTAATTTTCTTATGCAATCAAGCTGATACCGCTATCAGTGCAGCCAGGGTAGCCAAAGCCTCCGCTTAATGTGATATTTGAAGGGTTGCCAACTCTTATTTTCATAGCAATATATTAAACAAACGCTTCTTTTTTTAAGAAATTGTTCTCCTGCTTAAAACTTTTTTGAATATTATTAAATAAAATTTAGATTTACTGCAGAAGAAATACATTTTGTTGTAGGGATTAATGAAGTGACTTAGTTCCACTCAAAAACCCTTTCGTTTGCTTGCATAAAGAAAAATTATTAAAATTCAATCAATTATAGATATAAAAAGTTCATTCACCAAATTTAAGATCCTCTTTTCTGTATTTGAATATTATTTTAAATAACAACTGTCAAGTACTTTAAAAATTATAGACTTACATTTCATTTACAATTTACACTAAATTATGTTAAAACACTAATACAAAGACATAAAAATCCAAAACGAAAATGAAGAAACAAAAAAAAATAAATAAATATTGGCACCATTTCAATTTTGTGGAAACTCAACGCTACATTAGCAAGATAGAAATAAGCCAAAGTAAATGAAGTCTAAGGAACTATAAAATACTAAACTAAAGATACCTTAAACAAAAGGAGAGGTTAAGGAAAGAGGAGCACAAGCAACCACCTTTAAGACAATACAAATCCCAAGTTATATGGCTTAATAAGAAAAACACACTCTCTTCTTGAAACAAGTTTATTAAAGACATGGGCACAAAAAGGCAACATCCTTAAATCACACAATGACAGTTAAGGATTTGCTGAAATGAAATTTATTGTTAAACACAGAAAATGAAACAGGAGTTTTGCTGGTAAATGTGCAGCTATAGGCTGATTTTTAACATTTGAAATCATCTGCACACTGAACGACCTTTTAAGACACCCACACATATACACATACATATACACACGTTCTTCTAAGGTGGCGTAGTTCTCATTGTACTTTTATTATATTTGTGTACATGTTATAAAAAAAAAGTAACAACAAATTGTTTATTTAGATACAAATCTGCATTGATATTTTTGGTCTGTTGTTAATTATTTTCTTGTAAAAGTTATCAGTGTCAGAGTGTAAGTATTTGGTTTATTTTTTTATTTTTTTTTTTTTATTTAAAATAACTTTACCATTTACCTGGTATTTTATGATTTAACATATCAGTTTATAGGAATTATTTATTATATTATTATAGAAAATATTCTAACAACTAAAGCCTCTTGATGAGAGCTGATAATGAACGAAAAGAAAAAAGCTTTACATTAAAAGCGTTCCCAGTTGGTCAAAGTATTGTAAATGAAATTTTTGGAAATGAATAGTTTCGGAAATATTTCATTTTGTCTCAGTTTTTAAGCAGTAAGTTGTCAATAACAAGTTAAATTATATTGGTGACATTTGCTTAAACATGCCGTCAATGATTCTATTTAGCATTGTCTTTACCACTTAAGTTATTTTATCCAGAAAACGTCAACTGGGTTGCTAAG
The DNA here is from genome assembly GCA_916610165.2 of Gymnosoma rotundatum. Lineage (NCBI taxonomy): Eukaryota > Metazoa > Arthropoda > Insecta > Diptera > Tachinidae > Gymnosoma > Gymnosoma rotundatum. The sequence continues at coordinate 118,728,016 of OU744340.1, forward strand.
TATGTTGATTTCATTCTTTGGAATTTTTATTGCTTTTTTGTTTGTTTTTACTGCAGCTCAGAACTTTTATTTTGTAATTTTAATTGGAAAGTTCTTTTACAGTATCAATAGCTAATCTATTATTGTTATGCACAGTGGCAGATTTTGACAAACAAAAAAAAAATAAAAAAATATAAAATGAATAGAAATTATTTTGGCTTAAGTTCATTTCTTTTAAATTTCTAAAAATCTTTTTTTTTTTTTTGGAAAGAAAATTTATTTTACAAATGTATGCGGACGTTTTCCAAAGAAAACAAGAAACATTAGACGCTAGTAGAATACTCACAGTGTAATATTCACAGTTCAAAAAATAATTAAAAAATTAAAAAATATATAAAAATAAAAAAATTGTCTGCCATTTTCTAATAGAATGCTTGACACCCAACTGTAGCAAATAAAACATATTAGATGAGGATATGCTTTCATTGAATGGTAAACCATTGAAATATTGTGAACACACGACCAAGGCAATGTTAACGTATCAATATTTTAGCACACAATATCTCTTTAAGGGGTCACGCTTCTTCCCTTCTGTCATAGGGTTCCATTTTGGGAACCATAATATCTGATGTTTTTAAGTATGATAGTAACTACAAAAGAGTTAATTGTCATGCGAACTGCCAGGGTGCGCTCACTTTTTCTGATTTATGATCAGTACACTCTGCCAAATCATCATTAAGATATTGATATTGAATTTGACCAAATTTTATTTATTTACTTTGAAAAGTACAGGAAGTCCTTGCATAGTAGGGTTCAGTTTGGTGGCACTACTTTCGATCTTTTTAAAACAGGTCTTAAAGAAGTACTTAGGACCTACTCGCCTATACCTCTAAAGGAGGTTAAAGTACATGGTGATGATATTCGCGACAAAAAAAAAAAACGATATTTTGTAACATTTGCCGTATTCACAAGATCTGCTAAGGTGTAGGTAGTATTGCATACTACCTTTTGTTTACTTCTTTGTGAACAACCATTGTATCAGTGTGCCATTGTACATTGTACTTCATACGTCAAAAAGTAAATAAGAAGAAGAAAAGTGCTATTCATCATTTGTTATTTATAAGCCAAATGGGGGAGAAAACAGAAAAAAGTAAATTAATAAACTTTTTGTGTGAGGATGAAATTCAAGACATTTTTAGGATGAACCTAATGTACTTGCTCTCCAGTCGCAAAATTATACATTTAGGGCTACCAAAATCATCATTATGGCATAAACGGGTTTTAAGATATTTTGATGAAAACAGATTTCTTCATATGATACGACTACGGCCAGAGGAATTTGCCTATATATTCAACGTTATAAAAAATGACGATGTTTTTCACACAATTGGCGAAAGGCTCCAACTACGCATTGACTTGCAGCTTAAAATTGTACTTTACTGCTTGGGATCTTCAGGAAATGGTGCTTGTGTTCGTAAGGTAGCATCTCTTTTTGGTATAGGTGATGGCGGTACCATACAAAATATTAGAAATCGAGTCATTAAATCTTAAAGAACAGTTTTTATATTGGCAACTTTCAACTTCAACTTTCTAATAAATCAGTCAAATCAATAAATTAAATAAATAAAACTAATAAAATTATCTTTTAATTCAATTTAATTTAATATAATTCACACATAAACAAAAATAATAATTCATTTAAACAAATACAACGTTTGAAAAACATATGAAAAAAAGTACTTAGTGTTGTATCGCATGTTTGCATGAAAATTACCAACAACACAGCTAGCACCGTTGTATTTTGTTAGCACTTAGCACGTACTAGGGGGCTTGTGAATAGGGCAATTAAATTTTTTATTTAATAATACATTAAAAAAAATTATAAAAATTTAATTCATTATTTTTTAAAAAATACCGTAATATTTTTATCCCAATTAAATTATTAAATCATCGATATTGATTATTGAGGGTGAAAGCACGTCTCGATGGGCTTTTTACTACCGCTTTCTTAGCTCTTCAGGAAACTTCTTGCAAATATTTTAAATTACTTAAGACTTTTGCGCAAACAATAAAGTAAAGACAAAAATCTAAATTTAAGCAAAAAAAAAGAGCAATAATAAACATTGATCTTATTTTTCTTTGTCCACTGTAACGGCTGACTTTTTTCGGCTTTTTTATACTGTTAAAGGATATTAAATAATTAAATATCACAAAATACTACGATAATTTATTTTTGCATAGACACTTTGCAAATTATTATATAAAATTAAAACTATTGGAATATTTATAATATTTATTTTAAAATTTTATTTAGTATTTTAACTGTTCAATTTTTTCAAAACTATTCAATTTTTTCAAGAACAAATTTTGAAATTTCAAAAACGTCCTCTAGACAAACCGTACTGATCAAAGCAGTGCTATGCGAAATATTCCCGTAGTTGAAAACTGATCCGAGCAAAATTGGGTTGTCTTAACATGTTAAAACGCTGGTGGCATCATTTGACGTTAAGTATTAAAATATTATGCCGGAGCTCGCGGTACAGTCGATGGCGAATAAGGATCTCACTCTCTTCTTACACGATCGAAGATGTTTTGTCTGAAAATATGGATGGCGCTACGTAATATACGGCGATATTTTGATTTCGATTATTTCCTGCAATAATAAGTGTAATCAATTCGCATTAATTGAATATAAGATTTTCATGCCTTTTTAAAATCATTAGGCTGCTAATCTAGTTGGGGAGTCCTTCACCAAAAATGTCTAATTATGCACTCGATTAACTTTTCTCAATTTTTTTGCTGTGTAAATATCTCTCAATTATTTTGTTTAGGGTCACGTGAACTAAGTGATTTATGATACCAAACTATTGACAATTTTGAGGACAACATTTTTCCTGTTGTTCATGACATACGGCCAACAATGCTCAAACATGACGAACAGCATGCACTTCGCAAAGAGCGGCCGTGGTTACTATATGCCCGAAATAAATTTCAAATGATAATGATCTTTAGAATAAAAAAATTTTTTAGTTTCAGAGACCGTAAAGAGCAGTTATCCAGAAAACGTAAGTCAAAATTTAACCGTTATCAGGTCTTTACGGATAACGGAGACCAAACTCCTTAAATGAGTTTTATTTTGTGGCGGCTTAATAAAACTGTTTTTTTTAAGAGTTCCGTCCGATTTTTTTGCTCTTGCGTTGAAAAAAAACAAACCAATTAATTTTTAAAATTAAAAACAGTTTCAAATTTACAAAATTAATCTTATATTTTGTACCGTTGATGGCAGTTGCTTTAAGTTTTCGAAAAAAAAAGAAAAAAATAAAAAGATTTTAAATTAGATAGTAGCCCATTCTTGGAATATAGCTGATGTTGTTTTAAGAATTTGTTCCTTCAAATTTGTAAATTTTTGACACAAAAATAAATACATCCGGTAAAGACGTTTAAAATAAAAGTTCTTCTGTGTAAGAACCCGTTTATTCAAAATACCAAGTTGTAAAAATAATTTTAATTTTCAGTTGTGTTAAGAAAATAATTCTCAAACGAGTGAAAAGGATACATTTGGAACCTGATAATGATAAGGAGAAAAAGATTTTAAGCTTTAAAATATTCTTAAAGAGAATTTAAAGGACTTGGAAAAAAATGAAGGACTTACTTTTAATTTAAAAAAATTTATACATACTAAATTCTTGGTCTTCCGCCCTTGTCACCATCCATAAATTTTAGTTTTCATACAATTTCTCAATTCAAATCTTTCATAAGTTTTTGTGACACCCGTTAAAAAAACAATTTGAATTTCTTGTCAAATTCCCAAAAGTAGACTGTAGTAAATGTAAATTTAATTATCACAAAAATGAAAACACTAACTAAAAAATTAAAAGCAACAACAACTTCAATTGCATATTGTTAATGAAAATAAACTCTATCACACACATACTTACGTACAAGTAAACATACACTCATGCCACAGTAAATATTAAATGACATTTAAACCACAATTGAACGAATGAATTCATAAAAGAATCAATATGCGAATGTGTAAGTGATTGGAATAAAAATCCCAGCAAATGCCATATCAAACGTTTAAACTTGACATATTTACTTTCATTTTTTTTGATTTTCATTTAATATTAAGCGGATGACTTAAACTTCCCTAAAGCTTTGCAGTTTTTTGAGTTTAGTTTTTTTTTATAATTTGATTGATGAAGATCAAATAAACGTATGCCATTTGAACTCAATATTAAGTCGTATTTGTAGCCATTTCAGAATCTAAAAGAAAAAAAAATTTAAATAAAAATTCTGAAATGGAGATCGCTGAAGTTTGTGATAAAGTCCTCCAATACTTAAAAAAAAAAAATTTATACTTTTTAAATGCTTTTGGTAAGAGAAAAAAATTGTAAAGAGAACTATAATGAATAATTTGCAAAAGCAAGTCCTCGTCTACACTTTGCAACTTTTGTTGCCCAATTCGTGACTTTGTACGTGAGAGAGGAAAGACAAATAGACAAATAGAAACGAGTACACTGTTTCATGTACTTGAAATGCTCTTTTGAATGCAATTGCATAAAAAAAATCAAAAAATTGCAGAAACAAAAATTAAATATCTAGACGGCGACCAAAGAATAAATTAAAACTAAAAGACTTTTTTTTTACAAAAACAAGTAAGAGTGCTGTATTCAACTATGTCAAATCTTATATACCCTTCACCATATACGTAAATCTAGTTCAACTCCAATCAAAAAAAAAAAAAATATTGGGGCTCTTAATGGGTTAAGCATTTTTTTTAAATTGTAGTATTTACTTAAAAATATCATAAACAATGTCATAAAATATCATATTGATTTTTTCAAAAATTTGAAAAGTTCAGAGGCCCGTAACTTGGACAATATGGGCAAGACTGGACCTTGCTATGCATAAGAACTCAGAATATAATACACACTATCGGGTCGGAAATGGATATTGCAGAAATTTTTCTTTTACGGATAAAATTTAAAATACAATTTAGTTTTCTTAAGTCTTTTGGTAATTAAACTTTATTTTTCAAACTTTACATCTCTTGTATTTAAAATCATGTTCCTCCTTTGTGTCTAAGCATGATCAGGAGATAACAAATATTTATCAAAAAAATATTTATTAAAAAAAAATTTAGTAATTTAATGAAAATTGACTTATTTTCGGCTTTAAGTTTATTTTTAATTTAATTTCTAAACATTTTTAGAAAGAAATATTATTTACAAATGTATGCGAATGTTTTCCAAAGAACGCTAATAATAACGCTAGACACCGCGTGTTTATATTCATACTTAACTCATAACAGTCAATATGATACTGAAACTGCATCTATTATGTTGTGAGCAAACAGTTATGAATAATTTAAAATTAAAGTTGCATTTCGTGGCTATACCGAAGGTTAGTACAAAAGCAACAACAAATGTAAAAGACGAGTTCCAAAGAGAACGACATAGAAATGCTTTTAGTTGTGTGCGGACTTCGTCTCACCAAATTAACATTAAGATCAGTTGGTTAAATAGATGATGTTTACGATGTACATAACATAAGGTAGATAGATGCAAAGAATGCTGATGAAGGATGTGGCGGTCCAGAAAATGCTGCATTTCATTCTGCCAGCGTCTAATTTTTCTTGTTTTCTTTGGAAAACGTCCTCATACAATTGTAAATAAATTTTTCTTTCTAAAAGTGTTTAGAAATTAAATTTTCATTAAGTTATAAGATCGATGGTTCAAATCCTGATTGGGAAAAAATTAAAAATTAAAAAAATTTTTGAAAATTTGTATTTTGTGTTCCTAAATATTGAGCAGAATAAGGGAAACAGTACCTGACATTAAACAGAAGTAATTATGAAGTACAACTAAGATGAGTAACATGTTACTTATTTAAGAAGAAGTTCGATTTAAAATCAGTCCTAGTTCGTTATTATGGTAATCCGATTGCTGGGGTATCATTGTTTAAATAAATTGTACACGCTAGTTAATATTTGCTTTTTTTTTAAATTTTAAAGTGTATTTAAATTAAAAGAATAATACACACTTCTATATAAAGTGACGGTTTAACACTCATGAGTTCATACAGTCATTTATGTTTAAACACTGAAAATATTTTATATAATTTTATTTTTATAAAAAAACATAATGGATATTAAAAAGGAAATTCCCATTGGATAATTCTTTGAAAACTGTTAATATTTATTCTGCTTCAAAAGTTGTTTAATTTCCAACAGTTATACAGAGTATGATTTTATACAAAAAGCTTTAAGATACTTGATTTGAAGATCCAGCCGCACGCTTCTTTAGTGGCATATTATTTATGATGGAGTGAAAATAAAAATATAAAGCCATGCTGAGTTTATTCTCATAAAAATTATGGATAAGAGTACAAGTTCTATTCATTAAAATCTAAAATTAAGATGCTGTAAATTTTATAAATTATGCCAAATATCAAATTCGCTTTGACATTTGTAAAACAATAACCAGACAGGCAAGATATATACGGCTATACTTCATTCTGAATATCAACAATGAGAAAGACAATGCCAAAAAAACGTGAGAAATATTGAAGATCGATTTTGAAGAGATTTATGGAGAACAATGGCCAAAGCTACATAATAAAAATATATGAAGGAAAATCAAAGTAAAAGTTAATTTACTATGCCAGGAACATACCTGGGACGAACGACGAATTTCGTCCAGTACAACGAATACGTCGTCAAAAATTTATTGTGTAAATTCGTCATATGAAACACAACAACAACAACGAAAAACACAGCTGTTATAATTTTTGAAGTTGTTTACTTTTTGTAAGCTGCTAAGGTGACCATCAAAAAAAAAATAATAATATTTAAAAAGTTAAACATTAGCAAAAACACAACTAAAAACTATTTTATATTTAACTTAAAATCTCTACGCTTATTAAAAATGCTTAAATAATAACACATAAATTTTTTAAGTAAAATAACATTATTTATTAAAACACTTCGAATCTTAAGTCAAACATGGTCACTTTGTACTGATTTGTTCGTCGTTCGCCGGCGTCACAAATAGAAATAATTCTATTGCATAGTTCACCGCGTTTTTGACAACGAATATTGGCGACTAAAAATTCGTCGTTCATCCCAGTTGTGTTCCTAGCATTAATTGACGCGCTTTTATTTGTCATCAAAAAATATATTTCATTGAACTGTTTGATATTACAATAAACGAATTTATAATTTTGCTAGAGGTCATTTTTATTTTAATTTTAAAATTTTTATTTAGAAAGAAAAATTATTTTAAAATATTTGGGTAATTCACGGGTTGTCTAATCATGTCTTATTGTCTTAAAAAAAAAAATAAAAAATACTAAAATTTTGAAACAGATTAAAAATATTGTTGTAATTTTTCACACAAAAATTCCCTATTTTATTTTGTCATAAGCAAATAGAAACAAGTAAGTGTTATATTCGGATATACCGAATCTTGTAAACCCTTCGTTAAGTGAAGTAATTCCCATCGAAAAAGCAAATATTGGGGTGACAGAGAATTAAAAAAATAAATAAAAAAAATTTAAGTACTTCTTATATATTATTTTACATAAAAATTTCATCGGCTCTTAGTGGGTTAAGTATTTTTTAAAAATTTTAAAATTTACTTAAAGATTTCTTTAAAAGCTTTTAAATGATACCCATATTGATATTTTAAAAATTTGAAAATTTCAGAGCACCGTAACTCGAAAAATATGGGCGGGCGCCAATTATTTCACATGATTTCTTTTTTTATATTTTTTAATTCTCTATCGGCCCGATATACTTATTTCTTTGTGTAGCTTTATTGTTCCAAATGATATGAACAAATTAGAGATAGGCGTGCTGTTTTGCCCGCTGCCTCGGAGGCAGCGGGACCCATCCTGCTCCTCTTTCGACACTATGTCTGATCGATTGGCGTATTTAATTTTTCTCTAGTTGATCTAGTGCCTCGATAAAGTTGATTTCAACAGGACGGACGGGCGGACAGACGGACATAGCTCAATCGACTTCGCTATGCATCAGAAGTCAGAATATATACACGTTATGTGGTCGGAAATGGGTATTGAAGAAATTACAAATGAAATGTCAAACTTAGTTTTACCCTTTTTCCACTTTTTGTTGTGAAGGGTATAAAAAAATGACAAATATACGCGGATATATGTGACGTAATTTGGACATACTGTTCCTAAAGGACACATGCTCTTACGTAACAGAAAAAAAGTGTAACTGCTTTTAATAAAAAGCAAAAAAAAATCTCAAATAAAAAACAGAGGAGAGTCTGTATTATGTGTTTTGAGGTTTTGGCCAATAAAACTTACTGACAATAACACATCAGCCTGGTTGCTTATATTTGTATAAATAAAATTTTATATTTTAAATAAAACTGGCATCATCTATATGTTTGTTTGTGCGTATTTTAATTTCTATCATGAATATTTTCAAGTAGTTTTTATATATTTTTGTAATTTTTATTTTATTTTTATTGTGGTTTTACAATGAAGGTTGGTCTTCTACTTATTTGGTTAAATGTACAGCATAAAGCTTTATCTGCCACTACCACTGCCACTAGTTTCATTTGTTCATTTGTATGGCCCAGCACGCAGCATCTGTTACCATTATTCATTTACAATATATTCCCAAATGGCTAGACCACATAAACCTACTTTCATATAACTGCCTGTAACTACAAGTTTTCTCTTCTTATGGCCACACTGACCAAACACTTTCAACTTCATTTTGCTTACTTTAATTAAATTCTACTAAAATGACTAAATGTTTGGCTTTGGCAAAACAACTTTATGTTGCAACTACGAGTATGAATGTTACTAAATACTGACTACTGCTGCTGTTGCTGCATTTTTTTTCTTTCTAGTGATGATGATGATGATTCTCTCATGCATTAAATACACACAAAACAATTTCAAAAGCATCTTTATTTATTGTGGTATTACAACAAACAGAAAAAAAATTTTCAAAAATTGTTCAGATGCTACACATTGCATTGCTTGAAAATAGCAGCAATATTTTGTTGCTAATTTTTCTTTTTAAGTTATATATTTTTTTAATTGCTACACAATTTCTTAATTTGGTAAAGATTTATCTAATTTATGTATTTTTATACCCTTCACCACTGGTGATAAAAGGGTACATCTCAGTTTGTCATTTCGTGTGTAATTTCTACAACATTCATTTCCGACCCCATAAAGTATATATATACTGATCTCTACTAAGCGAAGTCGATTGAAGGATGTCCGTCTGTCCATCCGTGCTCAGGTTGAAATCAACCTGGCAAGGCACTAGATAAGGTTCAGGAAATTTTAAATTGCCAATAGATCAAACATAGTTTCAAAAATATTGCTATTGAAAATCAGCAAAGTGGGTCCATGTTCCTCGAAGCAGTGGTCAAAACAGCACGCTTGCCTCTAATTTTTCCATACCATTTGGAACAAATCTAGTTTAGTGATGTAACTCTAATTTACGAAAAACAATCAAATATATGGGGCGATAAAGAACTAAAAAATAAGAAAAAAAACATCAAGTGAAAATATTAGTGCGCGCTCATGTTATCCGAGTTATGGGCCTGTAGAAAAGTACGATTGTGCACCATATTTTTAAGATATCAATATGGGTATCATTTAAAAGCTTCTAAAGAGATCTTTAAAGAATACTAAAATTTTTTAAAAATGATTAACCCATTAAGAGCCGATGACATTTTTATGTAAAATTATAATTATAATAATTATACTTCTTAATTCTCTGTCACCCCACTATTTTTTTATTTTTTTGTTGATTGGAGTTACTTCACTAAACTAAATTTAGTTTTATTTTGTTTTTTGATTTAATATCTTTTATAAAAGAAACCCACTTTCTTCGTTCACTCATCTACCCATAAATACAAAAGAAGAACGCAGCTTGTAAGAAGGGTTTAAATATATTCGGGTTAAATACGTAAGTATTCACGACAGTTAAAATCTGAAAAAAACAACTATTATTTATTTTTTTCAGCAGAATGTCTCAAGCAAAATAAAATGTAGGCCCCAGAGAAGTCAGAGCGAATTGCCAAAATAAAAATTTAAATACTAATGTTAAAGCTTCTAGTTCTTAAAAGCTTCTACACTAAACAAATTTATATTATTCTTTTAATTTTCGTAGTAATTTTCCTAAGCGTTTTATAAATTTTAGGTCTAGGTCATATTTTGCAAAGCAAAAGTGCGTGCAAAAAAAAAAAAGTTGTTTGAAATTTACTCCACACGAATAAAGAAGAAATTTTATGTATATTTCACAATCAATAATTTGTAATAAAATTTATATTATATTATTAACCGCCACATAAAATAGTAAAAGTCCATGAAGCAGAGAACGATCTGTTTATAAAATTACTTTTTGCATAAAATGCGAAAATCTCAGGTTTTATTAACAATTAATCATAATTTTAATTAGCAGTCTATTAATTCTGACCATAAACTATTGAAGCGAAATACATTAATCCTGAAATTGTTAAAAAAAAATATTTAAGCGATTAATTGTCATTAAATATTCAGTTAAAAATCGACTCAATTCATAAAAAAGACATTGGATAACGACAGATAAAGTTTTTATTTAAATTTTTTTTAAGTATTTCTTTTCAAACTCGGAGAGGTTTATTGTTTTAAAAACGTTTTTGTTTAATGTTGTAATTTTTTCTCACAACGAATTTCTTTTCAAAATGATACAATAAATTTAATTTTAATCAACTTAATTTTTCGATTTTATAATTGTTTTTTTTTTTAATTTCCCTGCTAAGTTTAAACACGTTAAATATTTCATTTCATTATTACTAAATAATTAAAAAAAAAATTCTCGAGTATAAAAATTTAATTATTATGATGCAACAGAAAACAACAACACAACATTATCAATTGTCATTTTAAAGCATGAATAAACATATTGAATTATACAGCAAACAAAAAAAAAAAGAAAAAAAAAGAGTAAATATTTTATTACCAACAAATACTGGCTGCACTTTCTGCAACTTGTACTGCACACTGATATCGATGTCATCGTCGTGCAGGAGGGCATAAAAATGTAATTAACACCAAGTTTAACAATGAGCAAATAATTAACAGAAAGTTGTTAAAATTTTCAAACAGTACAGCAATTTTTAAATAATAAAAATTATGAATGTTATAAATATGATACTTAGGTCCTGTTTCCATGTTACAGGCGATCAATTCGTCTGAAATTTTTTTTATTAAAATCACTCAGTTTTGTAAGATATTTCGATATAAATTTTTCAAATGTGTTGATCGCCTGTAGTACAAAAATAAAATGTTAAACATTATATTCAAACACAAACAATAATTTTTTTTTTGGTTTTCATGATGTTTAAATAGTTTTACCACAGCCTGTATCAAATTAACATAAATAATTTTTGGTTTGAACAACAGAATGAATAATTTAGCAATGGCTGATTATAAAAAGATCCTTAACGGACTTGAAAAGCGCCTCCATGTTATTAAGTTCTTAATAATTTTTAGTAAAAAATCTTAGAATAATTTAAATTCGGTCCTCTAATAACTACAAAAAAAAAACACTAAAAGAATCTGATTCTAAATTAAATTTTTTATATTTAGTAACAAGCATAATTTCGGAACTCTGGGCTAAAGGTATTTTTACACTGTTTTTGATGTTTTAGGTCTTGAAACAATTTTTTCAACCGCTTTTCACCGTTTAATTACAATGCCAGATATACAAGACATTACAAAGTTTTTAAAAGATAAGTGTTCTAAACAATTTTAGTATTGTAACCAAATAAATAATTTTAATCCGGCTTAAGTTCACATATATTTAAAATTCCAAAAAAAATTTAAAAAAGAAAATTTATTTAAAAATTTTTGTGTTAATTTTAAAAGAACAGAACAGGAAAAATTAGCAGATCTTTCAAACAGTTTTTATAACTTTTCGCATCAGCGGATTAATAAATACTCATTTATTTATCCAGTAACAAAGCTCCCAAGCTTGATTTTCTATTATTCTCTAAATATTGATTTTTTTAATATCAATTATTACAGTAAGTAAAAAATAACATTTTTTCCAATTTAATAATGAAATTCTGGAAGAGCAATGGGTCCAATAGAAAAATTATAAAAATTATTGCTTTTTAGCTTTTGTACTTTGGCGAAAATGAGCTTTATTTGTTTCCATATAGAAATTAATTAAACTTTTAATTGATTCCATTATTTATTTATTTTTCATTTTTTTCTTATTAAATACATTTTTGATAAAATTATTTATTTAATTGGGTAATTTTTTATTTATTTTTCATTAAATATATAGTTGAAAAGTCTTCCTGCAATTTACGCCAAAACTTTGCCACAAATTCTTTTAAAAAAAAAATTGATAAATAAAAATTGCAGGTTTGGACGAACCGTATAAAAATTTGCCAAATATTGCTTAAAGTAACTCGAAATAATTTTTTGGATAATTGGACTTTACGTCCATATAATTTTCATGAAAATACAAAAGGCATAAAAAGTTCAGTTTTTGGATTCTATTTTTTGAATTTTAGAAAATACAGACAAAAATGTAAATGTCGTTAAAAAAAAGGCCCCAGCATGAGAAGAAAGATCAAAAAATCCATTAAAATTATATATTCATAAAAAATTTCCTATTTTATGGATGGAGGATAAAAAGTACAATACTTAGAAAATAACAACCACTAATTTTGTATAAATTTTTTTATGAAGTACAGATCTTGGATTTATTTTTTTTATTAAACAGGAAGACAAGAAAAAAATATTCGTACTTAAAATTCTTTATAAATTTTAAAAATTACCTCAAATTTAAAAAAAAATTCTTTTTCACAGAAACTACAAATGAATGAATGAAATTAATTTTGGATTAATTTCAATTCCACTTTCTTTCTGAAAATTTTTTAAGAAAGTATAATTATTAACAAATCTCGCATTTATTTCTAAAAAGTCATAACTCACTACAAATAGTAAAATGATTCATATACAAAAAATCTATTTACGAAAACTTTCATCAATTATATAGTAAAGGGGAGGTCTTGTACAAACTATGTGGGATGTTTGAATTATGACATTATTTTTGTAAAAATATATCCGATACTGTGTCGTTATTTGTGAAAAGAAAAATTAAGTTTTTCTTAATAAAATTTTTCATCAACACAGCCATAACTCAATAAAAATACATTTTATGCAAAATGTCGATACATTTTAAAAATATCTTTATTTCATATAAAGAGTCACAAAACGACGATGTGTGACGATGTTTTAAAAAGCGAATCATATCGCTTAAGTTATGAAGTTTACACTACAACTCAAATGTGTCGTTCTTATTTGAAAACAATGTTTCCAAACATGCAATGAAATAACGACGTATTCTTCTAAAACGTGAAAAGTACAGAAGACATAAAGATGAAACGTATACAAAATACAAAGCATGAAATGCCGAACAATTCTGTATGATTAACTCCAAAATTTGAAATATTAAGTTATGACGTTGTATTAATAAATAAGCGCAATGTTTTCCCCAAAGAAAATTAGGTTGGTAGAAAGCAAAATAAATGTACAAGATGTGTGTGTGTGTGTGTGTGTGTGCACTTCGTCTAATCAAATTAATGTGGATGTGAATACTACTCGTATTCTTATTAACAAAGTTTGTTGATCAAATAGATGATGTTTACAATGTACACAACCTAAAGTAGATAGATGCGAAAATAAAGATGTTTTCTCTGGGAAACTTACGCATACATTTTCTAAAAAAAAAATTTCGAAAGAAAGGGATTTGAACTTAACTAAAAATTAATTTAATTCATTTTTATATCGTAACAGTTAAACTAATAATCTATTAAAAATTACGAACATTCAATCAAATATAAGTAAAACTATTTGAATGAAATTTTGTATATTCGATTAATTAATGTAAGCATGTGGAAAAAGGTGCAAATTAAAAAAATAAATTCCGAATTTTCGAAAGCCTGCATTAAACGCCCGAAATAACATGATTATAAGACTTTTGTTTATAAAATCCGTGTATGTCTCTTAGTTCGTTGAATGATTTTTTTTATACCGTTTTTAGATTTTGCGAGACTAGATGTGGAACAAATAGGCTTTAAACAACAGGTTGATTTCGAAGAGAGGCATGTATAAAGATTTAAAATTATATTAAACAAGGGGAATTTTTTTTACTATATTAATTAATTTTCAGAAAAGTCTTTTTTTTTCGTGCTATTTCCCCGATTAATCCGATGGGAAGCGGTAACGAAATAATTTAATATTTGCAAAGTGCCCGTGCATATAAATAAATTATCGTAGTGTTTTGTGATATTTTATTTTTCATCCTCTTTCAACTGTACAAATGAGGAGTTCTCATTTAATTAATTTGGCTTTAAGTATAAGACTCTGAGGTTTTGCTTACACAATTTGGGTAGAATCCACTGATGAGCTATATATGAGCAGTAGCGAAATGGCCATATGGATATGCTTTCCCCGCAGTAATACATTTCATTTTTTAGTTTAGCGATCCAGAAAAAGCTGTATTACATTCTGCTGGTGTCTAGTTTTTCTTGTTTTCTTTGAAAAACATCGGTTTTTAGACATTAAAATTGAACTATAGCTAAAATCAGTTTTATAATATCCACAGTTGAACTCCTAATTTCATAAAAAATCTTCTCGAAAAAGTTTAAAAATTTAGCTATTACGGCTCTAGAGAAAAATAAAAAAATATTTTTCTCAAATTAATGTTAAATACAATAGAACAGAACAGGCAAGATCTGCTTATTTTTAAGTAATTATTATTTTTTTTAATAAATTTACAAAGTTTATTTTTTTTTATTATTAAGAGGCATACAAATTTTGGAATGTATAATTTAAATATCATTAAATTTGCAACATTTTTCGCAATTGTTTTTTCTGGTCCTTAGACAATATTTTTTTCTTTTTTGATTTTAAAAGGCCAATTTTTCTACTTTTGATTGCATTTGCCTTTAAATTTACTTCACACCTGTTCTACTCATTAATTTCAGATAAATTTGTTTAATGATTTTTTTGTTTTCATTTTCCGTTTATTTGTTAAACATTTGAGCAGTTATTAACGTATTAAACATTTCGCTGTTGTCACTGTCACTGGCGTTGTTGTAGTTTTTGTTGATTGTTCACTAAATGGCAGTCAATTAAATACTGCCTTTAAAAAAATTTATATTTTAAACCATTTTATTTGGCAGAGTTTTTATGAATGGAATTTTGCAGGAATATATAAACAAACAACAACAAAAAAACTTAATTTATAACCGTTGTGATTTATGCCATGACAAAACCATAAATAAATTGTTTTACAATTTTTTTTCTATTTTTTTATACGGAATGCAATAGGAAATCAATTAACATTGTAAAATATGTATGCAAAAAAAAAAAAAAAAAAGATGAATTATAACAATTAATAAATTTATCAAGGTTACACTTGTATTAGTGGAAGTATGAAACGTTGCAGATTGAATGAATTTGATCATTTATTTATTATATTTTAATTTAGATTGTTCAAACTGAATTAAAAATTAAGTTGTTTTATTTATTTCCTATAAATATAATGAGTAGAAAAGTATAACAAAATATAACGCAGTTTATGCAAAAATTTAATTAGTAATTTAGTCAGTCTTAGTTTACTTTTTCTAATGTCTAATTCTTGCTTCTGTTGAACCAACACTGAGGAGATCCTTATCACGCAAGGCTTTGTGCTTAAGCTAATAAATTTTATTAAAACAATGATTGCAAATATAAGATTTGAACTTCCTGACTCTGAAAAGAAGAGTAGCTTAAAAAAAATAAAACTAGTAGACTGTAGTGTCGGCAAAGCTCCGAATACTGAAAGAGCATGGCCTTATAAAATAAGAGATTTGCATCTTCATAAAGAATGCCCGCTCCTCTTACTATTTCATTAGCCGTTCGACCACATGCATAACGAAAGTGTATTGAACAAATAAAAATTGTAAGGTATGTTTTGTTTGTAATAAAGAATGAATCTTAGGAACAACTTCTTGATTTTTTTAAAACGCTGGTCATGGTAGTCTATCGTAAAACTGTGAAACTCATACAAAATTGCTACAAAGCCGCCTGTTACAAAAAAGCTTGCCTTCCAACTGCTTTACAGGATCGATAAATTCTATAACAAATTTTTAAGATGAGTCTTATATATGACAGTTGTACTCTATTCTCGGCCTAATACTGGTAGTAGAATCAGAGATACCAGATATGGGATTTTCCGCCAAACGTGTAGATTTCTAAACTTTTCTGTTGGTTTTAAAAGCATTGGCCAAAGATCACAGTCATTAATAAAATAAATTCTACCAGTTCTTAATTACACCTTTCTTTAAAGTGTACTTTTTGTTTACTGCAGATACGTGTATTTTTAAGGTAAAAGGCGGTTTTAATAGACTTGGTACCGACTTTATCAAAAAAAAAAAAAACGCTACGACATAAACTTACATTTTAAATTTTGCTGTTAAATTTACTTAAACTTCGGTTTTTTAAATTAACTGGGTTATTTCCGCCAGTATATATTAAACTGTTGTTATAATTTTGGGTAATAACCATCGTCTCTGGCTGTGTACTTCGAACGTTTGGCGAGCGCTTTCGATGTTATGACATCATTTCCAAGCCACGTGTTTATTAAAACTGAAGAGATAGTGTTAAAAAGAGATAGTGTTAAGAATAAATGGTGGTGGGTTTAGATAATTTTTGTCCGTTTAAATAGTATTATGCAGGTAGATTCCCTGATATCTGTCCTGTTTATTGGGGTAAATAGTTTAATATTTGGGTCTTTTATTATTGGATAGGTGAGTGTGACGGTCTGTGGGCGTTTTTCGTTTGTAAGAGTGTTTTAGTAATTTTAGTGGTGTAAAAATCGTGTCAGAGGTTGTGTTTACCTGTTCGTTAATAATGTCTCTGTTAAACGTTCGTGTTTTGTAAATTTCCATGTTTTCAAGAATGTCTAGTCTTCGTCCTTTTTTACTTGGGTGTAATACTGTTACACCTTCATTTATTTCCTTTGGTTCGTGTCCATGTGTGTTAAGGTGTTTTGCGAAATTGGAGTCTTCCCTTTTCCTTTTGTATGATCGTATGTGTTCTGTAAACCTTATTTTTAATGTTCGTCCAGTTTGTCCGATGTATGTATGGTTGCAAGTACAAGTAAGTCTGTATACTCCGCTAGTGCTAAATTTATCAGTTGTTTCTATTAATGTCTTGAGATTGTTGCGTAGAGTGTTGCTCGTTTTTAATGTTATGTGTAAACCTTCTTTTCGGAAAAGGTTAGTTAATCTATATATTTCTGGTCCTGTGTAAGTAAAGATCTGTCGTCGTGTTGTGTCGATTGTTTCCTTGTCTTCTTTCTTCTTGTTTTTGTTGTTGTATTGGTTGAGTAGTTTATCGATGGTTGTGTGGTTGTAACCGTTATTCTTAGCTATAGTGTAAATTGTATCGAGTTCGTTGTTGTATTTATCTGGAGCGAGTGGAACAATTTTAAGTCTGTGAATCATGTGTCTAAACGCTGCGAGTTTATGCTGAGTAGGATTGTTTGAGGAGCTGTGGATAGTTGTGTCTGTCATGGTTGGTTTTCTATAAATGCCAAAGTTTAAGGTATCAATTCCTCGTGTTATTGATATGTCAAGATAATGTAAAGTTCTGTTTTGCTCTTTTTCCATTGTGTATGTGATTTTGTTGCGTTGTCTCTTTCTAGGATTTTTTATTTTCTTAAATCAACAAATTTTACTTTTTACAGTTGTTTATTATTTTTAATAAAAAATCCCAGCAGCTGATCAGAGATGGATAATGCTTTCAATTGTATTATGTTACACATTCTATGCAACAAATATTTTTATTTGGTTGGTCACCTAGTTAAAGCGGGTTCAAAGTAAAATATGCCTTATTTTTGAATATAGTATCAAAAAAGTTATAAACTGGTCTTAAGATTAAAGTATATTCTAAGAGAAACCAACTTTAGGGTTTGACTATGGGCTATTATCAATACTAAATGTAACTAACAGTATGAACTCTTTGACGCTTTATTAAGCATTTATCTAGAAACGTTAAAAAATAAAATGCACATACAATGTAATCCAAACAGTAAGACGCTGCCTTAAGAATGAAATATACAAAACGTTTCGATTTTTTGTCTTGTGAAAAATATTTTATAAATAAAAAAAATAATGGCCCATCACACACTAAAGTCAGTTTCTTTTAGGAACTACCTAAATTTTAAAACCTGTTAAGAACTGTGTTAATACTATAATCGAAAATAAAGTATATTTTAAGTTATACCGGCTTTAACTGGGTGACATATTAAATATAGAAAATGTTTGTAAGCTTATGTAATAGAATTGCTTTGGTAAAGTCCCTACTTAATAAGTTAATAAAGGGTTCGCCATCTAACGTTTTTTTTTTTTAACTAGTGCTTATTTCGTAACACTCAGCTCATGTTTTATTTGACAGAAAATTAATTTTATCCTTCCGCTGAACGAATATGGTGGTGTATATTCTTGAACAACATTACTTTGAAAATCATGGTAATGTTGTAGAATGTGTGCAAGAATTGCGTACTGAATATGGAGGAAGAGATACACCGTCAGCTCCGTATTTTCATTATCTTGTGAAACAAGTAAAAGAAACTGGCATCCTCATCGATAAACCAAAGCGTGAAATGCCAAAAACAGTGCGTACACCCAAGAATATTGCTGCTGTGGCAGAAGGTGTGCGTGGAGCGCCATCAACATCAATTCACCGTTGTTCTCAACAATTGAACATTTCAGAGAGATCATTGAGACAAATTTTGTGTAAAAACCTTGGTATGACGCCATACAAAAACCAATTGGTTCAGGTGTTAAAGCCAAGCGACCATCCAATGCGTTTTTTTAAAGCATTTTCAAAAAAAAAGTTTTTGACGGACCATTTATTAACATCAGGTGGTTTAAAATTTAAAACCGACTTTTACCTATAAAATATACTTTTACGTGTTTATGGTACACAAAAAGTGGACTTCAAAGAAAACACACAGAACTCGAATACAACACACTTAATGTTCACACGTCTATAGAACCGTAACGGACACCACTATAAAATATTAGTAAAGTAGTTATCACTATTGCCCACAATATTAGAAAAGAAAAAATAAATTAAATTAAAGTTAAAGGGTGTCCTCATAGATATAGACACACAATTGAAACTAACACAGAACATGTATTGTTAAGAACGCTATATCTACAAATATAAGGTTTATAATTGTAAATTAAAGGGTGTCTCCATGAATAATCTAATTTTATGTGTGTGGTAAATCTCTTGAACCGTTACAGATGGAAATTTGAAATTTAAAGAAAGTTTTATTATAATTTCTATTTTATATTTTTAAATATAATTAATCTCTGCTAGTCCGTCTATTTTGAAGTAGTAATTTTTTTGTTGTTTTTTTTTCAAAATTTTTTAAGGAGAATAGTTAAACTGAAATTTCATTAACGGAAGTGCATTGAAAGTATTGACAAGTAGCAATTGCATTTAGGATTGCTCAAATCAGGCAAATCTTTCAACCAGTTGTGCTGCTACCGAGCATTATGCTAAAGAACGGTAGCGAAATGGCCATCGAGACATGCTGTGGCCCTCAATAATCAATATCGGTGATTAATTTAATCAGGATAATTTAAAAAAATAGCTTTATCTTTATGCGTATCGTAATACTTTTGGCACAAAACTTGCTTTATTGGTATGATTGTTGTGGTGATCAATTTTCAGCTCAGCTAGTGATGCTAATCGTTTTGCTTGCCCTATGATTTTTGAATTTCGTGTTGCCGCAGCCAGCAGTCGTAAAGATACAATACTTTAGAAACTTTTTAAGTTTTCTGTATAAAAAAAGTGTAACAATGTTGCCCTATTCTTGTTGTTACAATGGCGGTCGATCGATCTTTTTTTTCGTAGGCTTCTTTAGAACCGTAACGGTTAGATGTAAAATTTTACAGTAGTTATTTTTTTTATGGCCACTAAAACAAATAATTCAATGTAAAGTTAGAAATGTCTCTTTCAATATAGCTGATTGTGACATTAATTGACTTTGAACCGCAAAATGCAGAAAGATTAAACTTTCAACAAATTCAAGGGTGACCTAATATGGTAAGTTTGTGAGTCCAACTTAACATTTTGCAAGTTATAAAATGTTTTTCGCAGATCTGCTTTATGTTGACTATCCTGCATTAATATTTTATAAAAAATAGAGATGAAACTAAATAGTTTTTGCTTTTATTTAAGGAGCAACAAACCGGCTTGTATTGCCAGTATTAAGTCTGAAACTAATTACATATTTAGAAGGTGTGTATAAATTATTTTTTTACAGGATCCACATAAATAATAATATCTGATATATCCTTCCTCATTAATGTAAATCTACTTTAGCGACAGAAAGGTGACAGGGAATTAAAGAATAAAAAAAATTAAGAACAATATATATAATTTTATATAAAAATGTCATCGGCTCTTAATGGCTTAAGCATTTTTAAAAAATTTTAGTGTTCTCTGAAAGATATCTTCAAAACTTTTTAAGTGGTACCCATATTGATATCTTAAAAAATATGAAGCAAAATCGTATTTTCTATGAAAAGTTCAGACGACCATAATTTTGAAAATATGGGGGAGCTAAAATTTTTCATCTGGTGTTTTGTTTTCTTTTTTTTTAATTCTCCATCGCCCCATTTATTAGTTTTTTTATTGGAGTTCCTTCATTGTTCCAACTAGAGGCAGGCATAGTGTTTTGTCTACTGCCTCGGACATGTACCGATCTTGCTGATTTTCAATAGGAAAATTTTCGAAACTATGTTTAATCGATTGGCGTATTTTAATTTTCTCTACCTCATTAAGTGCCTCGGCAAAGTTGATTACAACCCGAACACGGACGGACATCGCTCAATTGACTTCGCTATGCATAAGAACTCAGAAAATATATACTTTATCAGGCCGGAAGTGAATATTGTAGAAATTTCAAAGGCAATGACAAATTTAGATACACCCATTTTCCCTTTATTGTGGGGAAAGGTATAGTAACAACAAAATATTATAATAATAACAAAAAGAAATCCATCTAAAATATTCAATTTCTAGCTTAAGCTTAGAAAATTATTATGCTTCCCATAAACAATATTAAAATAAAAATATTTATAAAGTTTTTTAATCAGAAGCTCAAACACGGCACAAGCTTTAATATAAAATTTCCCATATTGTTAAATTATTTACTGTGTAGATTTTAAGCCGAATTCGAAAAATTGCAAGTGTAATTTTATATATTTCAATTTATATATTTAAAACTGATTAATAATTATTAAAGTTTATTGAAAATGTCTTATTATTACAATTAATAATTTTTCACAATTTTTCAATATTTTGCCACAAATAAAAGTTAATAATTTTTATAAAAAGTCTTGAGTAATTTT
The DNA here is from genome assembly GCA_916610165.2 of Gymnosoma rotundatum. Taxonomy (NCBI): domain Eukaryota; kingdom Metazoa; phylum Arthropoda; class Insecta; order Diptera; family Tachinidae; genus Gymnosoma; species Gymnosoma rotundatum. The sequence goes on from OU744340.1 coordinate 118,749,471, forward strand.
TATAAAAATTGCTTGAAATCTAGAATTCTTAAAAAACTAATTAAAACATTAAATTATTATTTACCTTTATAAGCACTTAACAACACAATCACTATGATCTTCATCATCTTTTCATAATTTTTTAAAAACACTGGAGTTGAGTATAATTTTTTGATATGAATTATAAATAAAATCAATTTTTTTTTATATTAATTTTAATATCCTTTTTTTTTGGTAATTAATTTTACTTCTCACATATTTTATTATTTTATATTAAATTTAATACTATTTTTATTTCAAAATTTTTTGATAATTTTATACACTTTTATACACTTTTGTTTTTTTTTCTTTTAGAAACTTGATAGTATTTTTCACTTCTATTGTTTGATTTTTAGTAAATTATCAATTTAGTTAACTAAAATATATGTTTGATTAGTGACTGATATAATGAATGCTAAATAGCTCATTTGAGTAAATACTCATTGCAATAACAAGCCTTTTAATTTCTTTTGTTTATTGGAAATAACTGTAATTGTTGTTTTTTACATAGAAAACACACTTAGATGTATCCTTATAAAATATATATTACACCAACTATTAAATTTATTTTGATATATTTTTATAAAATCTTATTTTTTTTTTTTAATTTAAATAAATTTTTATAAATTTTGCACTTAATAAAACCTTGATCAGTTTGGTTAATATTTTTGTTTATCTGTTTTTTTTTTTTTTTTTTGGTTTTTTCAGTTTATTTGACCAAAAGAAACGAAGCGTCTAAATATGAGCAACATCTTTTTAAAACTAAAATGCATGTTTATAGCCAACCATAATACAGGCCATCATCATCATTTATTAAAATCATCTACAAACACATGCAGACATTTACATTCGTTTACTGTTACACAGCATCCAAAAGGCATCATTTCGACTAATACGAAACTGTGAAAATTTATTCGTTTGTACTCGTTTTGCAACACTTTGTAAAATAACGTAAAACGATATATAGAAATATCGTAACATTTCGAACTTTATTAATTTTTACTCAGCAGAGAGTTAGAAAATTTCGACAAATTATAATCCACCATGTGCTTGATAAATAAACAAAAAAAAACATTTAAAGCACATGGTGGACTGTAGCATACTTTAAGGCATAAAAGACAAACGAAAAGAAATATGGATAAAATATGTTTCCTTGGCTTGACAACATAATAATAATACTAACAACAACGAAATGCTACAAATTGACGCAGGCGCTATAATGATTTGAAGGAGGAGTAAATTTATTTTATTTCTTGTATATTTTTTTTGACAAATGGTATGACAACTAATACCACTTCACTAGAAGAAAGTGAATGTAAATATGTAGGGACGAAAAAAACAAGTAACAAACACACACTTCTATTCTATTGTAAGACACATACAAACAAACAAAGTTTTGAGGAAAAATTGAAAACACTGTGGAGATCTTTTAAACGAATAATATTAGAAAAATATTTTAAAATTTCTTAGTACAACTTAAATAGAAGCAGAATGATTTAAGTACATTTTAAACAGATTTCTGTGGTAATTTTAGTTCTTAGATTTTTTATATTATTACTTTTAAATTAAAAGAAGAAAGATGTAAAACAATTTTCGCTTAGTAGATTATAATGAGCATTTCAAACATTTGCCCTTTAAGCTTAAAATTCGATTTATTAATCACATGAGCGTACAATAAGTCATTCATTTATTAAAAAAAAATTATTGTTGTAACCCCAACAAACATGATGGGGTTTTTATTGTTTGTTTTTTTTACCTATATAATTATTTTCTTTTTTTTCTATTTTATTCAAGCACTAATTCACTATTTAATTTTGTGTCTGAAAAAAACTTATAATTAATATTTTTTTTCCTGCTTCCTGAAGATGCTATCCAACGGGGTGGCGAAATATTAAAAAAAATACCAAACAATATTATTTTTAAAAACTGACTTAGTGCTTAAATAAAATAGAAAAAAATGAAGGGCTTATTTTTAGGGCTTCGCACTTAGAGTGTAGAAACCTAACACTATTGTTTTCGTCAAAATGTATGTCCATCTGTAGCAGCCTTCTATCTGGGAACCAGAATGTATAGACTTTAGAAATTTTCTCAGAAGGTATACTTGTATAGCCGCTATAACAAAAAGTAATTTAAATATAAGGGTTTTTAAAACTTTAAATAATTCAACCACAGCAAATTGGCTTGCCAGATATTTAAAGTTAAATAACTGTACAATTGAAAAAATCACCTGGATTTTGAAAAACAACTGAATAACATTGAAATGCACTTATAGTTAAAAAAAAAAAACAAAATTTGATTCAAATTTTTCTTTGAGAAATAAAAAAAATACTAATAGCATAAAAACAAGGAAACGTAATTATCATAATTCAATCTTACATCATTTTACATATCTACAATATATTAGTTTTAATTACAAAGAATGTATAGTTACATGCATAGTGTCTCTATTTATAAAGCTCAACTAAAGTAAAAAAAATTTCAAAAAGGTTTTTGGTACAAAAAATAAAAATAAAAAAAAAAAATACCAAAACGAAATAATCGAAAAAACAAGTAAGAGTGCTATATTCGGCTATGCTGTATCTTATGTACCCTTCAGCTTCTATTTAAATCTATACAGAGAAAAGAGATTCGTCGTAAGAACCGGATTTGTTGCCAATACATAAGAGGACTGAATAAATACAATACTTCCAATTATTTTAAAAATTGATTCGATGGTCGATAAAAAATATTATTGTGAATTAAATAAAAAAAAACTTGACATTTTCATATTTGTCTTTATTTAGGATAAAAAAAACAAATAATACATTTCTTAATTGCAAAAAAAAAACTTTTGCCTCAGCGCTAAGCCTTCCCGTTTCCTCACGCTTTCGTGCTTTACACTTTAGATTCTTTTCCACTGTGAAGTAAATACAACTTTTGAAAATCAATTTTATTTACACACATCTTTAACTCACCTTTTAACATTATTGAAGAAATTTTCGCAGCTTTCAATAAATCTTGTTACATATTTATTTATAAACCTAAATGTTTTTCAAATTTCAATATTTTGTATATACATTTTATTTTTAATATGTCAACAAATTTAGAATAAGTAAGGCAATCAATATTTGTAATTCCAACTACCAATATAAGGGTTTCGGTACTAAAGTGCTGAATAAGTTTTGTTGCATCACCCAAAAACTAGACTAGATTTTAGTACAGACATAAAATTGGGCAGGTATTATTGTTGCGACCAACCTTTAAGATCTAATATAGTTTGTTAATTCATAATACAAAAAATATGTCAGGATTATGTTTTATTTATTATAAAAATTAAATTAGGATGTTAGCAGTTGAATTTTGAATATTTAGCATAATTTTTTACCAATGGTTTTTCTGTGTGTAGTTTAGTGAAGTAACTCCAATCAAAAAAGCAAATATTGGGGTGACAGAGAATTAAAAAGTAAGAAAACAAAATTAAGTTCTATATAATTGGTTAAACATCTCTAAAATTTTTTTCTTTTCCTTAAAGATGTCATCAAAAGGTTTTAAATGATACCCATATTGATATTTAAAAAAATTTTTAAATTTCAGAGGACCGTAAATCGGAAAACATGGGCGAGCACTAATATTTTCACATGATGTTTTTTTTATTTTTTAATTATCTATCCCCCCATATGTTTGTTTTTTTTTTTTTTTATTTGACTTACTTCATTGTTCCCAATAATATGCCCGCTGCTTCTAAGGACATGGACCGATCTTGCTGATTTAAAATAGCACCTTTTTCGACACTATGTCTGTTCGATTGGTGTATTCAAATTTTTGTTGATTTAAACACTAACACGATCGGACTCAATCGGCTTCGCTATGTATAAGAACTCAGAATATATATACCTTATGGGGTCGGTTATACCAAAGACAATAAATTTATAAAGATGTTGCACTCTGAACATTTAAAAAATCAAAAATTATGAGCAGTTTCAAGGTAGCGGGGGTAAGAGATAAGAGGGAAGAAATTTCTGTGAGCGCAACCAAAACTCAAGAGAGCACAATATTAGTTTTGTAAACAAGACAGATTCATACACACATGCGTTTAAAAATGTGTGTTGATGTTCATAAGAAATGTTTTGTTAAAGTAAAGTATTGAGAGACAAAAACACACATTTCACATATAGAAACGTACATGCATACTTTCATATCTACATATAAAGAGGAATGTGCTTCATAAAATTTTATTTTTGAATTCTATTTTTCCTACTTATTTAAAAATTGTTTGTAAAATAAGCTTAAAAACGAAACTATATGACTGCTCTTGTTATTGTAGGGTAACTATACATTTTTATTTGTGTATTTATAAAAATATGCGTAATCGCACCGAACTAATCATACCCTAAATTATGTAGTAATTTTTTTTAGCATTTATTCTTGTGGATACTTAACATGTGTTTTAAGAAATTTCAAACAATGGTAATAAAATAAGGTACTTAATTATGTATATTTATTATTAAATATTTTGTTAAGTATATTTAGCCTGCATATAGGTTCAATATATATAAACCTCAATATGAATTTGATAGCTAAATTTATATATTTAAATTGCCAAACAAAATAAATTACTGGCGCTTTAAAATTGAGACTTTCCAAGTACTTGTTACTTTGCACTCATGTGTTTCCCATAAGCAATGCTTTCTTAGCAACATTAGTATAAGTAAAATTAAGACAACAAATAAAATATCACAACACACCACGATAATTTATTTATGCCTTTTATATGGGCACTTGCAAGTTAATAATTAAAATTAAATTACGGGAATTTTAAATTAAATTTTTTATCTCTAAAAAATATTGTGCTAATTATCCCGAGCAAATTATTAAAATCACCAATTTTTTGATTATTTCAATTTTCCGACTTTTCTGGAGGGATTTTCCAAAAATTTTTTCCGTAAAAACCTTCTACTTGAAAATACGAACAACTGAAAAAAATGCTACAGAAATCGGCACAGCTGTTCTCATTTTATGAATTACTATACATTTTTTACACCATTTTTATATATAAGATTCAAGCATTATGTTCACTACAACTGAGACGTTAACAAGTATTCTTCTTAGAATAGTGATAAAAGTTAAAAAAATTAATGTTAATAAATGTTATTGAAACAAATTCATTAATGTTAATAATTGTGGTATTTAGTTTATATGTATGTAGTAATTAAATTTAAATAATAAATGAATTTAATTTACTTTATTTGTGCTTGATTGCTTCAAATATAAATATTTCATGATATTCTCATGAAACATTTTTTATTTAAAAGTAGAAATTGAAAATATTACTGCGTAGAAAGTATATTCATATGGCCATTTCACTACTGCTATTTTAGCTCATTAGTGGATTTTACCCAAATTTTGTATAGAAAACTTGAAAGTCTTATATCAAAAGCCAAATTGATTAAATAAGAACTGTATTGAATCAATAAGAGAAAAAGACGGGAACAAAAAGACAGTATACAAAAACACAGCAAACATTCAGTAACTAAAAAAGTAAAGTAAATTAAAATCGAAAAGGTTCCGAATAATAAATTTGCATATTGATAATAAATGAATTTAATATTCGGTGTAAATCGATGTTATTTCTCTTATACAACAACAAAACACATGTTGTTACCATACAAATACACAATCGCTAACATTGGTTTACGTTGAATATTTTATAATGTAAATATATAGACATTCGTATGCACGTATATACAAATGAATTAATGTGAGATGAGAGTAACAAGTTTGCTGAGAATAATAATCTCTCTTTGTGATTTTACTCTTAAAGTGGCAGTAGCAGTACGTCCATCGACAAAATATGCACTGGATGTAGAATGTACGGCAGTGAAACATCTTAGTATATTTATAGTCTTTGGTTATACCCTTTTTCCACATTTTGTGATGAAGGCAATAATAAAATGAAGTATTTTAATTTGCCGTATGAGTCATATTTTTTGGTTATGCAAATTATATTACTCATACGCGGTGCAAGCTCTATCATTATGTAAAATTAATAAGTTGCCGCCTGTGAAATTTTGCCATATTTTCGATTTTTAGGGACTTTTTTTATTTTCTTGTGACTTTTGCCCTCTTTGTAGTTTTGGCCAAATACATTTTTTTTATTACAAACATTTTTTTCCTTAAGTGTTTTTACATAAAATTGTGTAAATCACGAAAATAGATCTACTGGATCTGGCTGACATGGTTGTCATGATATTTAAAGATTTATTTTTTATTTTGCCTCGTCTTTTTGCTTTTTTTTTTTTTTTGGCAACATTGACATGAAAAAATACTAGACAGCTTTTAACAAATTTCTTTAGAAATAATGTATAAAATCTTTTGCAACAAGTAATTTAAACGTTTCAAAAATTTAAGCAACTAACCTTTTAATATGGCAGTATTTTCTTAATAATTCATTAATAAGAAGCAACACCGAAAATTAAAGATAAAATAAATATTATTGATATGTGATCACCGTCAATGAAAGTCAATAAATTCAAGAGGGTAAATTGCAACAACGCTAATTATTTTTCAAAGAAACGAAATATTTCGGGGTTTTATTACTGAGAATGGGATCATAAGTATAAGTGCCTGAAGCAAAACAAAATGGCCTTTGTGAATTACCTACTTTTGTTTTCTAAAATGACTTATTTGTTCGGTTTTATGGAAAATTTCTAGGAGTAACGTTGGTCATCGGCACAATATTTGAATTGCGTTCTAGACAATTTTTAAGCTACGGTCAACGTGTACAATAATTTTATTGTCTTAAATATTACGTATTCAATCTTAATAGCTAAAAAAAACTGCCATATCAACTTCTAATTAAATCATAGAAACCGATAATTTTTTTCTTTTTTAAATAAACTAATTTTCGGCTAAAGCTCATTTATTATTTTAATTTTTAAAAATTGTACAAGAAAAGTTACAGTGAGAACAACGAAGAAATGCTTGTGTATGGACTTTGTCTAACCAAATTTATACTGATTGAATAAGTCGTTTAAATAGATGATGTTTACAATGTATACAAAGTCTAAGGTAAATAGATGCGAAGAATGATGATCTAGAAAATGCAGCATTACATTCTGCTTGTTTCTAGTTTTTCTTATTTTCTTTTGAAAACGTCCACATACATTTGTAGATGATTTTTTTAAAAATTAAAATAGTAAATGAACTTAAGCGGAAAATCATTTTTAATTCCGTTATGAAATCCACAGTTTAACTTATGATTTCAAAAAAAAATTAAAATAAAAAGATCTTTAATTAGATCAAAACAAAACTATGGAAATGTATATTATCTAAAAAAAATTGTGGCTTCTCAAACTCTTCATATAATAAACTAGGGGCGCTTTAAATTCAAACAAATCAAAGCTTCAAAATTTATTTTACTCATAACATTATTGCTTAATTGAACCAAAAATATTTTATCACCATCAGCGCCACTGTGCGACAAAAACAAACTTGGTATGTTTTTAAAAACAATTTTATTTTTGCCTGTGGTTATGTTCAAGGTGTTGTTAGCTGTTGTTGTTGCTGTTATCTTTATTGCTGTTATCTCTTATATAATTTGTTAGCTTATGATCATTTACTTCAATGAAAACATACACGCAGGCAAACGCTGTTGACTAAAGTAGGTGTCAGGCCTTTCAAGAATTTTTATTTTTACTAACATTGTTTACCGAAATTTAAGTGTGTGTTCAACACATTTGCTCTTTTTTTATTTGCACACATTTTTCATTTTATTGTTGTTGTTTGAGTTGTTGCTGGTAATATTCTTAATACTCCTGCCATTTTGTAATGATGTATGAGTGCAAGGCAAATCTCTAGAGTATGTGATTTAGTGGTTGATTTAAAGCCTAAACAAGAAGGTTATGTGGCGAGATTGTTGTCTTTTTCTTTTCTTTATATTTATTTTACTGCTGGTGTGTGTCTTACTAGGCCTGCATGGAGTTGATTAATTAAATGTCTTATAGGATTGCAGTATTCAGTTAAAATTATTTACTTTTTTTGTTTCTTTTACAATAAGTCAAATGTCATTTTATTTAAAGCGAATTTTTAAATCAACAAGTATGAACCCGCTACTACGACATAAACTATTTAAATTTATTTTCGATTAACTACAAGTTAATTGCATAAATTTCATATTTTTAAATAATGCCTGGCTCAGAAAGTCAGGTGCATATTTAATGTATGTAATTGAGACAGACATCTAATTTGATTATGTAATCAAATAAATCTTTTTTTAAGTATTTTTTTTAATGATCTTTTTGAAATCAATAATTGTTTCTTCAATTTAAATAATATTTAGATCCGTACAGCACAACAGATTTGACATTAAAAAAATCTTTACATTTTTTTTGTTGTTATTATCTTTTTGTCTTATTGATTCAATGAAGTTCTCATTTAATCAATTTGGCTTTTGATAAAAGACTTTCAAGTTTTCTATACAAAATTTGGGTAAAATTGACTGATGAACTATTTGAGCAGTAGTGAAATGGCCATATGGATATGATTTCCCCACAGTAATACATTTCAATTTGTAGTTTTAAATAAAAAATATTGCATGAGAAATTATGAAATATTTATATTTGAAGGAATCAAGCACGGTTAAAGTTAATAAAATTCGAAAAGATTCCGAATAATAAATTTCCATATTTTTAAAATAATAATAAAAAATAATAAAATGAAAAACGATCACAATATACCAAACTACTCATCATTAGTCAACATAAAAAATATAAATAAAACTTTCGTAGGATACGAACGAATTTTGAATAATTGCTACGAAAACTATGTAGATTGTCGCTTAATTAGTGCGTCGAACGAAATTAGTCTGCACCTGACTAGACTGGTTTTAGATGTATTTTTTTACAAAGACCAAGAACTTATATTTTGCTGCAGAGTGAAGGGTTTTCTTTTCATATTTTTGAGCAAGCTTTTTACCAGACATGGTAGTAATTAACTAGATGGACTAATTAATTGAAAGTTGCATTAACTTTTAACCCTAAGAAATATACGTACAAGGATAAATATCCGGGGTTTTAAGGTCCAATGAATTTTCAGCATTACCATAATTTCATTAATGGTAATTTTTTTTATAAAAAAAAGTTTTGTTAAACGATTAAAAACAATTACAAAAATAAACTCATTATCATTGATCAATGATTAAATGACTTCAAAGCATTATCATTAATAAACGTCACTCCATATTTGTACACTAAAGAAACTACTTCAATTGTATTGAGCATAATTTTCAAGTGGCATTTTTCACAGAAAATTAAAAATAAAAGTATTTATTTCGTAAGAAGCTTACTAACATAAGGTCATAATGGCCTTATAATTTGTTCGTGATTTTTAAGTTCTCCTAAGATACTAAAAGCGACCAATTCTGCCACAAAGTGCTTTTTTCATGTAAAATAATAGGAAAACTAAGTCTTAAATATAAATTATTGTAATTTTAACGAAGTATTTTTTGTTGGGTGCAAAATCACAAATACCTTCTGATTTAAAGCAGACTCGCTGAATGGCCACCTCTGTTTAAAATCGAATACATTTAAGTTGCTTAGACTAAGTCTATATGGTACCCAAAACCTTGTTTAGTTTTCTCTATTAATCATTATTTGTTCTTACTTTCTGATAAGCAATGGTTTAGCAACTAATATATTTCTTCTTTTGTGGATTGGAATAGAGGACACGGTACCACGGTAGAGGCTTGAAACTTTTTAAAGGTTATTCTACTGTTAATGTGCTTAGCTGGAAAAAATGTCCACTCCCTGACTGTAACAGTTTAAATTTTGGTCACATACATTAAATTACATCAACCATTGGGACATCCTTTACTTTCCAAATCCAAGTTTTATACCTGCTGCCCTAGCAAACTTAACAGCTCTGTTTATTTGCAAATTTTAGTTGTCTGTCGATAACAGTTTAAAAGTTCTGCCACTAAAGCGGAGCAAGCTATACAAGTTTAGTGTAAATTTCAAGCGTGTGTCTACAACTTTCCAAGAGAATGAGCATATACATCAAATTAAATAAGCAATTGGAGCACCCTTTAATATATATAATTTTGACAATTAATACTTTTTATTAAAATAGTCGTAGTAATCGACATTTTGTCAATAGATAAAGGTCAGTTTGCCTCACCAATGGAAACACTCTTTATTTATTTAATTAAAGATTATTTTTTCTACTAATTTTTGCTATTGGGAGTGATAGTAAAACTCAGTTTTTTATTTAATTTTAGAGTGGTTTCCTTTACGATTCATAAAACACTTAAAAACACAGTAATTTTTTATCCGATTAAAACAAAATGGTCATCACTTCAAGCGTGTTTAATAACCACTGAACAGGATGTTTAAATCGAGCACATCTCTAAAATTGGACAATGCCTTAAAGGGAAGTTTATATAAAAAACACAAAGCGTACGATGGCCGGAATAACAATTGCCCCATTCACAAGCCCCCTAGTACATGGTAAGTGCTAACAAAATACAACGGTGCTAGCTGTGTTGTTGGTAATTTTCATGCAAACATGCGATACAACACTTAGTACTTTTTTTCATATGTTTTTCAAACGTTGTATTTGTTTAAATGTTTTATGTTTAAATGAATTATTATTTTTGTGTTCATGTGTGAATTATATTAAACCATTTCCTGAAGATCCCAAGCAGTAAAGTACAATTTTAAGCTGCAAGTCAATGCGTAGTTGGAGCCCTTCGCCCATTGTGTGAAAAACATCGTCATTTTTTATAAGGTTGAATATAAAGGCAAATTCCTCTGGCCGTAGTCGTATCATATGAGGAAATCTGTTTTCATCAAAATATCTTAAAACCCGATTATGCCATAATGATGATTTTGGTAGCCCTAAATGTATAATTCTGCGACTGGAGAGCAAGTACATTAGGTTCATTCTAAAAATGTCTTGAATTTCATCCTCACACAAAAAATTTATTAATTTACTTTTTTCTGTTTTCTCCCCCATTTGGCTTCTAAATAACAAATGATGAATAGCACTTTTCTTCTTCTTATTTACTTTTTGACGTATGAAGTACAATGTACAATGGCACACTGATACAATGGTCGTTCACAAAGAAGTAAACAAAAGGTAGTATGCAATACTACCTACACCTTAGCAGAGCTTGTGAATACGGCAAATATATTATTATTAATTCATTGTGATCAGCTAACGCCAATTAATCTAGAACAATATAACAGACACTTTATTTCCGATGAAAAGCAGTTATACGAGTATATTAAGTAAATTTTATTAATTTTTAAAACAATAATTAAGGATTTATGTTAATAGGTAATTTATATTCCATTTTTGAATTTTTCAATTATTTCAATTATTTTACATTACATTTACATTACATTCAAATCCAGTTGATTTTAAAAAGATTTTATATTCAAAACAAAATCTACTTCGCCCCCAGATTTTGACAAAATCTACTCAACAGAGATTGCAAATCAAATTAAGTAGATTTCAGTGTAATGTAAATGCACTATAAAAAAATATCTAAAAAAATTTACTTTTCTTTTTAACTTAAATTGATTGACACCTTCTCCACCCCAAGATGATTTCATATTCCAAAGAAAATTAGTCGTTAATAATTTCTGAACAAGATTTTAGAAACAAAATTTGCGTTACTTAGAGATGGTTATGAAAGGAGAAAATAAGTATGAACTAAATGGATTGGATTAAATTAGTATAACAAGCAGCGGCTCTTTTCTTGCCTTAAGCGCAACACATGTGATTAAATGATTGTCTACGAATTTAAGTGTTAAACAACAGCAAATGTTAAAGGTGTGAGAGACAATCGACACAAATACCATTGTAATCAGCGTTGCCACACAAGAAATTGACTTCCTACCAATAATTTTCAAAAATCCTACCAAAATCGTTCACAGCCTACCAAAAATTTAAAAATGCATTTCTTGCACATAAACTCTGTTTTACTCATTTGGTTTTTTTCCGTAATTGTTAAGATGGAAGTTTATCTTTTTAGAATGAACACCCATCCCTTTCCTGGAGCCAATCAAATTCGCTCAACCATTCGGTTCTAAATTTTCTTTCGACTGTTTCTTTACAATGTTCACTAAAAGTATTATATTATTTAAAAATGTTTTAAAACAAAAATTTTAAGAGTGGTTTTAACTGGTTTATTGTATGTCGTCTTCTGAAATTTTATTTTTTTCATTTAATTTTGGAGTTTTTGATAAAAATCTGAAAAAAATACATGCAATATTGGCAAATATTTATGTAATTAAAAGGAACGTATTTACAATTAAAAAGTTTACTTACTTTTCCAATTTGTCTGTTAATTTTTTTAATACACACACTTTAAAATAAACCTTCACTCAAAAATATTATTAATTTCATAATATTGTTCGGGTTTTTTAAACCAGGGATGGTTATAGCTTTAATCATCTCTATGCAAAAAGCACAGATGTTTTTTAATATACCTAAGACAGTTTTTGAAAACAGTGGTAACACTATTCAATGTTATTGTTTATTTAATTCAAAGTTACATTTTTTTTTAATTATATGTTCTGAATTTTTAAGGTGAAAAATTTACTATTACTAAAAAAATGCTACAGGAGGAAATCCTACCAAAAATTTAAAAAAATGCAACAAACCAACCAAACTACCAAACTGTTTTTTAAAAACGAAAAACTACCAAGTTTGGTCCGATTGGACCAAAGCGGCAACGCTGATTGTAATCAACACTTAAATAACAAAAACAAAAAAAACGACGGCAATTGTTACGACACTTCAGCTCTCCTAGACTCTCAGCAATAATTATGATTCAAGAAGGAAATGGAAATCTTCTTTTTTCTCACAGGTAAAGTTGTGTGAGATTGATAATGGTAAAAATAGTCAAAAGAAACGCAAAACAAATTGTATGAAATCTTTCCACATACATGTGAACACGCTGACTAACATGTTGAAAAACAACTTTATATTTGGAAAATTCGTGTTCAAATTTTAACAAGTTTTTTGTTTGTTTTTTGTGTTATTTTCTATTTGTTGCTGTTGCTGCTGCCGCTTGTTAAAAACACGTACGAGAACAACAAACTTTCAAGGTACGTGTTTGTATGTATGACTAGAAATATGCAAACAGAAGCTATATTCTTTTTTCAAAGGTAAAAATTACCTGTACACCTACACACTTACAGGCAAACACCTACAGACACAGACATATTGAAGGGCAAATTTGCTTTTTGTTTGAACATAATCTCATTCTCGCACACAAACTGATATTAAAATAAAATACCTAAAAGATGTTGTTTAAATTGAAAGTACATTGTCATTGATATAGAAATATTGGGTTAATATTTAAGCTATTTCAAATACGAATGTAATAGTTTTCAAAATTTATATTTATATGTAAATATATTTTGCTGATCATACCTATGTGCAAATGTTTTGAATAAAAAGCTTGTCTAGCAGACAACAAAATAAAAAAAATCAGCAGCCCTGAAAAAAAAGAAATTCCAGCGAATCGATTCATATTCAAACGAGTTGGTAACCTTCTGCTCTTTTGAACTCGGGTTAAAAAAAGAATAAAAACTCAAGCAAAAACAACTTAAAAATAATTTAGTAATTGTTTACCACATTATGATCACTTATACAATAAAATGTTTAAGCTTTTTTCATAAGCGTGATTTTATTTAACAAAAATATATTTTTTGTTAAACAACATTATGACTTCCATAACAGAATATTACAAAAACATGATTGAACTACAACTATAGAAAGAAATCTTGGATTGTGATTACCACAACCATGTTCATCTTTACATGTAATCGTGTGATAGATTAAGTTTAATTCTTATAGTCTTTAAACGAAGCTTCATTAAATTTGTATAACTATAAATTAATGTTTATGAAAAAATATATTCAACACCATATAACGGGAGAACTTGAATAATAGTCCATGTGATAGAAAGCTAAGATAGTTATATCTGCTGCTAGCAATATTGACACCATTTTCATATATATTAAAACGTATGTAGGCACCACAGGGTTAAGTGTTAATCCATCAACAGAAATTACTGCTCATTGTTATTCGTCAAGAAATTGAAAAGAACGGAAAAATGCCTTTATGGACATTTAAGCATTTAAGTGTCTTCTGTTACAAAATCCTATTTAGAGGATCTTCTAAAATATTAATCCTAGACGAAAGTAATTAAGGTAAAAAAATCAATAAATAAGCAATTTTGTGTAAACTTTCCCCAAAAAATGTTTAGTTCTATATATTATTATATATACACGCAACAATAAACGTGGTTGAGGTAACCATAATATAAAAGCAACATATTATGGCTGTGTTATATATTTGTAAAAAAAAAAACACAGTATTGTTATTATAGTTGGTCTGGCAATCATTTGTTGCCTAATATAACAACATACAAACATAATTATATTTAGATTGTAAACATAATAAATTAAATATAATAATATTATGTTTAAGTACAAACATTAAATGTTTTTTTATTAATGATTTATTAAATTACTTAAACACATAAATTAAAAAAAGAAATTAATTATTACTACTTTATTTTATGTGTTAATTTTTATTTTTTATTTTCTCAAACAATTGTCACTATTTCAATTTAATGCGTTTTTACATGAACCGGTAGCTAAGAAATAATTTATTTATCTGGTAGAAAAGCATTCTGTCTGTGCCGTAAAACAAAATATCTTAAAACTAGAAATTATTTTTTTCTTTTAATCATTCTTTAATATATAATAATATTTTGGTTTCCTGTTTCCTGAAGATGCTACCCAAAGGTTTGGCGAAATATTGAAATAATAAAAAATAACAAACAATATTTTTATTTAAAAAACTGACTTTGTGCGTGAATTTAATAGAAAAGAAAATTAATTATAAAGGTCAAAAAAGCAATCATATATGAGCCCTTGATTTTGAAAGTGGTACAAGTCAAAATATGACAAAAATCACTTGTTTAGGTATTTCATACCAAATCCTAATAAAACAATATAATCCAAAGAGATTAGCAGTATGCCATGAAAATTAACTCAATAAAATTTGTTTATTTTTTGTTTGGTGAACGAAATACCGTTACTGCAAAATAATTAGTAATTTTGTCATGTCTTCAGATAACAGTTCAGGTATGATCAAAAGTAATCCTTTTAGTGTAAAAACGTACTATTTATAATTAATTATAGAAATTATACGGCGAAGAAGTATAAGTAATGCTCCCAAGAAATGGAGACGAATAAGACTTATATCGTCTTCAGATGAGTTAATTCATACTTTAAAAATGAGGGTTCCACTCTTACAAATGGAAAAAAGCAACATGAAATCAACAAAGAGGACATGAAGTCAACGTAATTATGCATAATATATAAGAAAAATGAAGAGAAGTAGTGGAGAGGAATATGAAATAAAAGACGCGAAGCATGTGAGTGGTAAACTCTGCGAAAATAAAGATTGCCTTTGTTCCAAAAAGTGTATAAATGGAATCGGATATGAAGACAGGAAAACTAATTTTGATTGTTTCTCTACGGTTTGGTTTAAAAACAATCAATAAAGCAAAGACGACCTAGAAATTACGAAGGATATATAAGAAAATGTATTTTGAGTTTCATCTAAATGTACGTAATTTAGAAGTTTGTGTTTGCAAAACATTTTTTTTGATACTTTGAAAATATCTATTGGAAGATTAAGCCGTGTCTTAAATGATAAAATACAATTACAAATGAATAGAAATTATTTGGCTTAAGTTCATTTATTTTTTACTTTCTAAAAATCTTTTTTAGAAAGAAAATTTATTTTACAAATGTATGCGGACGTTTTCCAAAGAAAACAAGAAAGATTAGACGCTAGCAGAATGAAATGCTGCATTTTCTGGACTGCTACGACCTTCATCAGCATTCTTCGCATCTATCTACCTTAGTTGTGTATTTTTATAAACATCATCTATTTAACCAACCAACTTTGTAAATAAGAATACGAGATATAATTATATTAATATTTATTTGGTTAGACGAAATTTACACACAAACCAACGTATTTCTTTACTGTTCTCTCTGTATTTCGTCTTGTACATTTGTTTTTGCTTTGTTTCAATCATCGATTTAACACGAATGCAAATTTATTTTTAATCATTCTTACTTGTTTACTCATAACATTATAGATGCTGTTCTAGTATCATTTGGATTGTTATGATGTAAGCATGAATGCTCGCTGTGCCTTGCGTGCTTATAATTTAATTTTTATAAATATAAATGAACTTAAGCCAAATAATTTCTATTCATTTATAACATTCACAGTTCAAATAAACATTCAATCAAAATTAAAATACAATTACTTTATTTCCCTAAATTCAAATAAATAATATACTTACTTAAAATGAAATTAGTTTGAATAAAATGTTAATTACTAAAAAAAAATGTTTCCTTGATGGTATAAGTCATTTATAAAGTCATCCAGTTAATTTTGAAAGTGGTATAAGTCATTTCAACCTTCCAAAACCGCATTTGCTTTTTAAAATGGTTATAAATTTAACAATCATAAGAAATACTTGTTTGTTGGTACCACATTACAGTCGAAAAATCATATGCCATAAAAATATATTTTAATCCTTTAAAATGCAAAACTCTAATATCTCGAAACAAGGAAAATATGGCCTTTACCACTTTCAAAGTCAAGGGCTCATAAAGCATATTATTGTTATAAATACGCCTTGAATGTTAATTTTTAGAAACTACGAGACAGAAATTAAAACATATATTTTTTTCTGTTGAAAATTTTATTATTTTGAGAGTGAAATTTAATTAAGTTTTTAATCAATTTAATTACATATTTAATTCAAAAAATTAAAATTAAAAAACTATTAAATCCTTCGTAGATTTAAATAAAAAAATCAAAATAATTTCCAATTGAATAAATAATTGTAGCAATTAAAACCATAATTTATTTTAAAGCGAAAAACAAACAAAACATTTAATAAGTGCATAAACTTTTTTCTGTCATAGAAATAAATTAGTGAATTAATTTGATTGAAAAATTTCGCACATGAAAAAACTATAGTCTTCTTGTTCTGGACAGGGTGATCCAGTGTTAATCATAAACTTTATAATAGAAACTAATGGAAATGTTCATAGTTTACGCTAACTCGCCTTGTGTAAAAAAGATAACTATTTTCATTGGAATTTGAATTGAATTTGTTCAGTTCAGTTAACAATTTAGACATGCAAATGACTTATTAGGTGTTTGAAAGTATACGTAAAATAAAATTTGTTTTTTTATTATTTATATATCTCTTCTCCCACCTAATAACACACACACACACACACTTAAAAACAGTTATTTACTTTAAGCTTTTGTTTCACAGATCTTATACACACAATATATGGAGGAGCGACGAAAGTTTGTCTGCAAAGACAATCAGGTATGAAATTTCGATTTAAATGTGTAGGTTTATTGCCACTTCTGGCACTGCAACAATCGTGTTACTGCCACTGTTTCTATTGTTAACTGCATGTACTATATTTTTATTTTTTTATTATTTGTTGTTTCGTTGTGTACGTGCTTTAAAACAACATTGAAATATACTAAAGGCCACATGGTGGTACATGTGTGTATTTCTACATTTTATTTTTATTTTCTAAACATTGTTTTATTTAAAATTTTGTAGGTTGTACAAGTAGAAATAGCAGTGTCAATTTCTAACAACTAACAACAAAGCAGATAAAAAATAAATGTTGTTTTTGTTGTTGCTGCATATGTTATTGTGGTTTGTTTAACTAACAACAGTTAACAGAATGTTTAACAAACCACAAAAGTGTAGTAAATGTGTTTTTATATGAGTGGAAAAAAAGTGAACAAAACAAAAAAATTTATTTTTTTTTTATAAATTTTAGAAAAAAATATTTTTTTGGTGCAAGTTTATCCAAAAGATAAAACGAACCAGTTTTGATTTTGGGTTTTAATTTTTTTTATTAAAAAAAGAAATATCGTTTTAAAAGGAAATATTATTTATTAAATTGATTATTAAAGAATAAAATACTTGTCTTTACCAGCTATAGCCTTCACCGGCATTCATAATTGATAAAAAACTTTCTTTAAGATAAAATTATTTTAGCTATTTTTCGTTCATTATGAAAAACGTTAAAAATTCAGCAGCTTATTACGCAGTTACACAGCAATTTGAAAAAAGTCTCCGATTTCAGAATCTGACAGAAATATGAAAATTACCAAAGCGCTCATACTCTTTTAGTAGAGTACAACATTTCGTTTAGTGTACTAAAGAATTATATATTCTTAAACTGCTAAAAACTGAATATTTCTCTAATGCGACAAAAAATGGTAAAGAAATTTCTAAATTTTATATAAATATTATTAAGTTTTGGAATTTAAATAAAAAAATTACAGGATAAAATACATTTCAATGGAATTAGAAAATATGCTTTTTAAAATAACATTTTTCAAATTTTCGAAATTTCAAGAGTCTACCGATGGAGAGCTATCAAAGATGGATGAACACTGAAGCAAAAAAAAAAAATTGGGTTAAGTCAATATAAATTTTGAGCATATTATGGCAAAAAAATCTGATAAAAGTCACTTCTATGTGGGATTTATAAATTGCTAAAACGTTGAATCGAAAGATACAAATATTTTTGGAGAAATCCCCAAAAAAACCTTTAATTTCTAAGATTTCGAGATCCAGAAAAATCCCGGTATAAAATATAGATTTAATACACATTAAAACACCTGAAGCGTTAGTTCTTTGTGTATGTTTCGTAAGAAATAATTAGAATAAACGAGAATAAAAAAATAATATTATGGTTTTAATATTTTGAATAGCATTTATTTTATTCTATCTAAATCAACTATCTAATCAACAATGAAAAACAAGTGCTATATTCGGCTATGCCGAATCTTAAAGCCTTCACTATCTATGTAAATTCAGTTTATTAAAGTAACTCCAAAAAAAAAAAAAAAAAAAAATGCAAATATTGGATAACGAAGAAAAAAATGGCACTGCATAGATATAATTTTATACCATCGGCTCTTAATGGGTTAAGCATTATTAAAAAATTTTAGTATTTTTTTTTCTTAAAGATCTCTTCAAAAGCTTTAAAATGATACCAATATTGATATTTAAAAAAAGTTAAATTTTAGAGCCCCGTTACTCGGAAATAATGGGCCAGCGCCTGTTTTTTCACTTGATATTTTTTCTTTTTTTTTAATTCTCTACCGCCGCCTATATTTATTTCTTTGATTGGACTTACTTTATTGTCTCCAAATGACATGAAAATATTACAGGTAGACGTGGTGTTTTGCCTGGAAATACATGGACAGATCATGCTTATTTCCAATAGCACCACTTTCGGCACTATATCTAATCGATAGACAAACTTGATTTCAACACTAACATGGCTGGACAGACGGACATCGCTAAATTGATTTCGCTATGCATAAGAAGTCAGAATATATCTAGTTTATGGGGTCGGAAATGGATATTGTAGAAATTACACACGGAATGACAAACTTAGATAAAGCCTTTTTCCACTTTTTGTGGTGAAGGGTATAAAAAACACCTCCACAATGCTTTCCTTTACAAAAATGATTGAGATGTTATAAAATATATCTGAAAAAAACTAATAAAAGAAAATTGATATTTCATTTTGCCACTACTTCAAGTTACTTAAACCAAATTTGTTTTCTTTAAGTAATAGTAACAATAAATCTTCCAAGAAGCGTGGTTATATAAACGATTTTTTGCATATATTTGAACTACAGGTTGAAACTGTTTCAATAGAAAAAAAAACATTAAAATAAATTTTATAAGGAATTTTCGTTTAGTTTGCCGGAAGAAATTCATTTAATTAGTTGTATTTTTTTCTCATGACTAATTACCATTTGAGTAAAAGTTTTCATGTGCGATTAATTGTTTTTTTTTTTTTTTTTCAAATATTGTGTTTGCTTCTTAGTCTGATTGAGACTTTTGAGGTTAAATTGAATTTGAAAGTTTTACCAATAGCTTTTGGAAAGTGTTCGAAAAATTCTTTTTTACAATTGGAGCTTTGAATTCATAATATCTAATCACTTTGAGATTAAAATTTTTGTTTTATCTGAATTAAAAAACTTACAAAAAAACCTGCGTTCTGCATTTTTACTATAGATAAATAATTTAATTTATAAATAAGAAAAATTTTATATTTTAAACTAATTTAAAATTGTGTAAGACAACTACAATATTTTGAAACATTAAATCAGCACAAATATTGTAAATTATATTGTAATGATCATATTTCAAAAATTTTAATTCAACGGAAAAATTGTTTTTTTTTTCTCAGAAATATTTACATATAAGGAATTAAATTTTATACTTTAAAAATATGTTTTAGCACATGTCGAAGTTGTTGCTATAATATTGCGATTTTTTTCATTTCATAAACACTCTTATCTAAATGTGCGTCATTACACAGCAGTAGCAACAACAGAAGTGAGAACAACAAAATGAAAAATGTTTAAATATTTCCTGGTTTTTATTCCAACAGCCAACAAAAATAAGAAATAAAATATGAAAAGGAGAAGAAACTTTGAAAACAAGTAACAAAATATTTTTAGGGTTACGAGTAGTATTCTTTGTTTGAGTCGGCAAGGTGAAACTTTATTTAGATATTTTAAATAATTTAATAAAACTTTTTATTTATAATTATTTCATACATTTAGTAGAAACTTTATTGTTTCCTTTCAACCTTTTTTACTTAAAATCGATTGCTTAATGTTAGAATGAACTGTAGAGAAAAAAAATCCTAGTCACAAATAACACTAAGAATGTTGGCCTTCAAGGCGCCAATTGTTGCTGGCTTATCAGCACAGACCAATGAACTCAGGTGGCTTCATATGAAATAATAAAGAGGTCTAAAATTACATGTTCCTGGAAGCCAATTTTAGGTCCATTTCTCGAAATGAACTAACCGCCATAATATGATTTTAATTAGTAAATGGTTGCGATTGCCGTATGGCACGTAGCCCCATGCTAATAAAACAACATCAAGTGTGAATCAATAACATCCATACTTTCAAACAAACAGTCATTATTCATAGTGTGTTTTCATTTTTGAAAAAATAAGATCTACTAATGCTACTAGTGTGATGTAGTGGGGTTGCTGGATGTAGTGGGGTTGTGGATTGGGTTCACTGCATATGTGTCCAGTTTGTTCCTTAGCGAACCTGCATTGCTAAAAATAAGTTTTATCGATAAACACAAGCTCGCTACATAATATCTGATAAATTTGCAACTGATCTTTTGAAGTAAATATTGTTACGTTTGTCCCTTTTTACACAAACGTACGGACTCTTTTGATTGCAAATACCACTGTGGCTCATTATAAATTCCGTATTCTTACTTTATGGCTTTCTCTGGATATACTTCTTGATTCTACGGTTTTGTGAATCCTATGGTCTTGTATTTACTAAACATGCGTTATTATTACAAACGCAGCCATCCATGCTACACTACTGTGTTACTCCGGCGAGACATGAACTTCTCGATGTCTTGTTTAGTAACCTTAACCATCCACAGACATCTCCACTACTCTTTTTTATCCAAGCCAGTCATCCCTTTTAATCCAATAGCCACAACACACGTCTGCCATACACTTTGTTGTTATACTGTTACACTTCCCTGCACAACCGCTTCCGTTATCACATTTTTTATTATAAAGGACTTCTTGACAATTATCTGTAGCTCTTATATTAAATTGGACGTCTCCAATAAATTATCTGCCATGGCTTCACAACACAATAGTTGTCTTTTTCCTCTCGGTAGGTTTGTACTGCTGTTTATTAATTTTTAATTGCATTATAACAATTTTTATTTTTCGTTGTGCGCATGTTCGACGGCGGGGATCGAACCCACAATCTTCTGTTTTACGCAACGCAACTATTGAGGTTGCTCAGCTTTTGTTAGCTAATTGTGGTTTTTTTTATTCTCATACGCTCATACGGATAACAACAACAGGGGTTGCCAGATCTTATATTCGTAACAATATGTATAATAAGCGTCAATCCATTTATGGAAATTTGCCAGAGTTTATCAATCATAAATATCGAAAAGTCCATATGACAGTTGGCCAGTTAACCCCCTCGTAAATTCTATTGGGGTTAAAAAATATTTTATAAACGATTTTTTTCGTAAAAATATTTAAAATTTATTTCAATATGAAAAATGAAAGAAAAAATAAAAATAGTTACTGAATGTTTGTTGTGTTTTTGTATAGAACATTTTTGAGTTGTTATTGTCTTTTGTCTTATTGATTCAATGGAGTTCTCATTTAATCAATTTGGCTTTTGATATGAGACTTTCTAGTTTTCTGTACAAAATTTGGGTAAAATCCACTGATGAGCTATTTGAGCAGTAGTGAAATGGCCATATGGATATGCTTTCCCCGCAGTAATACATTTAATTTTTTGGTTTAGTTTAAAATAATAAATATTTCATGAGAATATCATGAAATATTTATATTTTCATTGATTAATTATATTTAATATTATAATTTTCAATTTATATTTTAATAATATAAATACGAAAAAAATATCTGGCAACCCCTGTTGTTGTTTTCGTATGAGCGTGGTGAACAACGTGCCCATTTTAGCACTTTCGGTGCTAGATTCAGCACTACGTTTGTTGATTTAGCAGCAAAATTACCGATTAGGCACTGTTTTTAGCACTTCCCAACCCTTCATTTAGTATTTTTTAATTTTTTTATTAATATAATTTGCAAAATGCCACAAAAAATAATTAATGTACCTTTTTACAAAACACTACATTTCGCGTGTAACAATTGCAATAATAGCAACGTAACTCTGGCAATATAATTTAATAATTTATTTTTAACCTCTTTAAGCACTTTTTAAGATATATCACTCTTAATTTAAATAGTTGCACATACAAATCTTACTGCGGATACCTGGAATAAACTTGCCTTAGTACATAATATACGCGTATTGCTTGCTTAAGAATTGCAACAGCACTAAAATCTTTGCTTTACTTACATGTTTTTCAGCAAATAAAGAACCTAAATGTCAGCATTTACAAAACATTTTATTATAAACGAAGCAAAAGCAAATGCAAAAAAAAAGAGAAAGAAACGCACATGCTTAAGCTAACTATGTGTTTCTTTCTGCATCAAAGCAATCAGCAAAGCATTTATTTTGTAAATGTTTGCTGTTGCTTAAGCAATTAGTTGATGTTTGTTTCTCCTTTTACAGTTGAGTTAAGCAATAGCAAAAATAAAAATAAAGAACAACTGACTGCTTAAGCAACAGTAAACGTCTTCAAAGTAATTGCTTTGCTGCAGAAAGAAACATAAAGTCGGCTAAAGCAAATGCATTTTTTTCGTTTTTTTTTAATTTGCTTTTTGCTTCTGCTGTACATTTTTCCATAGCAACACTTAAGCAACTACATATGCATTGAAAATAGTCAAACATTTTTAATCACTGCTGTAGGTGATATTTAATTTAAAGACTCAATTATTACTTTTATTGTGTTTTTAATACTTTTTATGTTTAATAAATAATTTATGTGCTGTTTCTGTATTGCAAGCGAGCGACTCGTCTAGAAAATTTGTATGAAAAGCACTCAATTTTATGAGTGATTCCTATAAAAATTTTCTAGACGAGTCGCTCGCTTGCAATACAGAAACTGCACATTATTGTTTTTAAAAAATTTGTTTTTTTCAATGGAAATAAATATTTTTAAGGCAACATAAGCACTATGGCACTATGTTTAGCACTTAAAACAATATTTTTAGCACTTTTTTTGGTGCCAATTTAGCTCCAAAAATTTGCTGGATTTGGTCACACTGGTGGTGAATAAGTTAATTCTACTAATTGTGTGTGTACAGAATAAATTCCAAAATTAGCTAACAAAAGCTGATCAACCTCAATGGCTGCATTGGTAGAGGTGCTTGCTGTAAAACAGAAGATCGTGACTTCGATCCCACCTTTGAGCATGCGTATAAGGAAAAATAATGATTGTTATAATGCAATTAAAAATTAAGAAGCAGCAGTACAAACCTCCCGTAAGACTAAAGGCAATTATTGTGTAAAGCCATGGCACATAATTTGGTGGAGACGTCTTATTTAAAGGAGATACAGATAATTGCCAAGACGCCCTTTATTATAAAAAGTAAGAACGGGAAGTGTAACAGCCTAACAACACTGTATGACAGACGTGTGTTGTGGCTGTTAGATAAAGGGGATGATTGGCTTGGATAAAGGGCTTAGTGGAGCAGCCTGTGAATGGTTAAGGTTTCTAAACAAGGCATCGAGTAGTTCATGTCTCGCCGGAGTAATACAGTCGTGTAGCGTGGATGGCTGCGTTTGTAATAATAACACATGTTTAGTAAAATACGAGACCATAGGATTCACAAGACCGTAGGATCAAGAAGTATAGCCAGATAAAGCCAGATAAAGTAAAGAATAAAAAATTTATAATGAGCCACAGTGGTATTTGCAATCAAAAGAATCCGTACGTTTGTTTAAAAAGGGAGAAACGTAACAATATATTTTCGATTATAACAAATGTTAAACTCCAAAAAAAAAACTTGTATGTAGGGTATAAATAAAAATCCTATAGAAGACTTTAAGGTCACTACTGCAGAAAAAAACTGTGGCTGTTCTTGTTGTTTATTTATTTTCTGTTTTTATTTTATTTTAAATTCTTCTCGTTTCATGCATTTTTTCATATTTATTTTTTTTTTACTTTCTTGGTCTGTATGAAAAACTTTCGACAGGAAATGCTGATAAGGCCATTTTTCCCTTAACACATTTAACCATATTTTTTCACACTTATACATTTGTGAATACTTTGAATGCAAGTATGTGTCTTAATAGTTTTTGTTGAAACATTTTTTTTAAATTTTGGCATCATTCATCTTTTGTAGTTAACGCGGCAGTTTGGGTATGTGTGGGTTAATGTTTCTATTTGTGTGCATTTTCTTTTTTTATTCATTCATTTTAACGCTTTAACAAAAACTTTAAGCTGTTTTGTTTAATTTTTTTTTTTTTCCTTAAACAATTTATTTTCCCTTGATTTGTTTTGGTTTTCAGTCGTGATTTCTTGCCATTTTTCTTTTGTTGCTTTCTGTTTTCCTCAGTTTTTGTAGCTGTAGATGATTTTTTGTCGACCGGAAGTTGTACATCTTTTAGCACTTTGTCCCTGTTTCGTGTTTGTTTTTCTTATGTCAGCACAGCTACCTGATGCTTTCTTCCTTTGGGCTTGAAAAGCAATACTTTTTTTGAAGATTTTAGTGTGCAGCTCATGCAACAGTAGTATCATTAGTCTCCGTAGTATTTTCGGTCGTGTTGTTGCTTAATTTTTTTTTCTTTAAAATATCCATTTTTTTTTTGTTCAGTTATTTTGTAGCCTGCACTATTTTTCAATTTTAAAAGTGAGAAAAAAAAAGTGTAAATAAAAATATGTTTTTTATTTTCTGATATCAGTGAAGCTGGTTCTTTGTATCGTAGTCAAGGACACAATTGTTGCAATGAAAAATATTTTTATGATTTGCTGTTTTAGAAAATTTTATTTTATTATTTCGTTCTTTATTTCTTATATTACAATTTACAAACGTGATAAGACTGCCACTAAATATTTGAGAAAAAATTCGGTGAAAGGAAAAAATGAATGTTGTTAATGCCATTTAACAAAATTCAAGGCATTAGAAAAAATTTTAAATAAAAACTAAATGTTTATTTAAGTTGTAGGGAGAAAGTGATGAATGTTTTATGATTAGAGGCTTGCAGAATGTTTCTGATCATTGGTAAAAATTATAACAAATATTGCAAATTGAATTATAAAATACTGCCGATGCAACCAAAAAGTCTTAACACAAATGTAGAGCACAGCATTGATATTTTGTTTTTTCTTTTGCTTCATAAAGTAAAATTTATAAAGTCCACTGAATAAAATGAAAGTAAAATAAATAGGAAGGCAAGAAGAACCACTGACACCGTTCTTATTAAACACTTAAGTTACATCAAGGTAAAGGAGCCATGCAGCTTGAGGATGCTAAAAATTGAGCGAAAAATTACTAACGAAGGTTATCTTTCTATCTAAGATGATTATTTAACAAATTTTGTGAATGAAAGTGTTTACCCCGAGGAAGATTTTGTTTTTCAAAAGCATGGGGTGGTTCTAAGCCACCAAACAGCCAGCGCAAAACCCAGATCTCAACCTAATCGAAAATATACATTGCTTAAGAAACACCTTACACGGTACGATAAAGGGCCAACAAATTTTAATGAATTTTGGTTCCAAGTTCAAACGGAGTGGTTAAATATTCCAACGCATACCATTAAAAGCTTAATCAAAACTATCCCAATATATGCTAGAAGCATGATTGAAGCAAAACGACGTTGAACAGAATATTAAAAGAAAAGAAATCGTCATTTAAAACGCGGGGAACACTTGGATACTTGGAACTTTTTCATTATATAGCATTAATCTTCGGTTGTTTATTAAATATTATTAAATTTAATTTTCTTTTCTCAATTTGTTATTTTATTGAATAACTTAAGTAAAACCTTGAACTTATTTTCCTTTAGTTTGTATATTTTACTTCGATTTGTAATATTTCTAAACACACACTGTGAATACATGAGTCGCTAAGAAGCCAATGCTGTTAAGTCCAAAACACAAATTTATTTTTTTTTTTGTTTTTTGATACATTAGTTTTTAAAATTCTTAGTTGATTAAACTCTGCAAAAAAAAACAAGATATGTACAGGAAGTGTAAATAAAAATGTAAGTATTTATTTAAATAATGACAGCAATTTAAAAATTTTATGACTTATACCTTTTGCCAGCATATAAAAAAAATTTATGTAGAAAATAGTAAAATATAATTGATTGTCATAAGTTTTATGTTTATTGATCATAACAAACATCATTTGTTTTTTAGTGTTACCAACAATTATCGAAAGAAGAGGAATAATTTAATATTTATTTCAAAGTTTATAGAAAAAAATGTTGATAAAAAGTGGACTTGTTCACAATGGCTTCTGAAATCATTATACAATATTATTTCATCAAAATTTCCAAAGATCAGAAAATATTAACAAATGGACTTAACCGCATTGGCTTCTAAGCGACTCACATGTGCTCGCCACTGTGTGTACTTTTCATTCAATTAAATATTTAGTTATATTTTTAATAAAATATCTAATTCAAACGATTAAAAATATAAACTAATTTTCAAAATAATATCTTTTTTTGTGCTATTTTCTATTATCCCGATTAATTATTTAAATTACCGATATTGATTATTAAGAGTCAAAGCTACAGGAAACTTCTGGCAAACATTTTTAATAAACTAAAATTTTGTGTCCAAATAATTAAGTTAAGACGAAAATCAAAGTTTAAGCAAAAACAACAATAACCAACAGTAATTCTATTTTTCTTTCTCCACTGTATACGGCTGACTTTTTTTTACAGTTGAAAGAGGATGCAATATAAAATATCGCATAACAATATTCTGCAGAACAAAAATAAGAGATATAACTTAAATAACACCGGCTAAATACTGTTGCTATGATTGGCATTTTTGATACCAGACTCATCTGTTGGGCTACCGCAGCAACCATTCTTACAAATAATAATATTCAATTGTTATTGCCACTAAAACGACGGATATAAGTATAATATATAAAGCTGCAATCTTATTTTTTCCACTAAAGGCTCTGTTGGGATTTGACTTCAATATCTTCTTTCTGACAAAAAACAGGCCGATATCTTTACCGCTGCAGTTAACGCAATCACATTTATAAGCAAACCTTTTCGTTTGTTCTATTCACTCTTAGCACAATTGCTACTAGTGGAAGTTAAAACTTATTTAGCTCTATGAACTAAACACACACAAAGCCAACAACAACGTTAGCTTTATTATAACATATATAAAAGAAAAGCGGGGAATTCCTAATGATTCCATCGATTAAATTAAACTTTCATACATTAATTGTGGTACATAATTATTATAGGTACGAGCATGATCGCTATGATCTTTTGAGCAAAGATCATAGATCTTTATTAGCCTTGACGAACAATCCATAAAAGTGTCTTCTATAAGCACCATGTCATCTGCAAATCCTATAGTATTTTTGCCTACCTAAATTAGTTTACATATAAGAATCTATCCACGAATATTTTTCACAGTAGAGGCAATAATATCACTGCTTGCAAGCATCACTACACTTACACAAGTACTGGTTCACCCACTACTAAGATTATGGTTTGCTATCTCATATTAAAACTTTTTAATGCTTTTGGTATTAGTGATAGCTTTTTTCGATTTATATCGAGCTTTTTCAGGGGTCGCACGAGATGGTATCTTATTAAACGAGTTTATAGGTAATTCAGGGCTACCGCAGGGTTCCGTCCTTTCTTCTATCCTATTTCTTATTTTTCTTAACGAACTTCTACGTCGGACTTCCAACCCTATCTATTCTGATAGTAGTATTTGCCATTCATATTCATTTCGTAATAGTCCTAGCCTACCGGAAATTTGGGCTTTGCAAAAGAACGCGGACGGTACCCTGAATCGTGATCTTTTGGCAATCTATGAGTGGGGCCTTGCGAACAGGGTAAAATGCTACGTAATGCTGAATATGCTACGTCATCTGTAATTAAGGGTTACATAGATATTAAGAAATCAGAAGCACTTGATGTTCTTGGCATGAAGATTTAATGTGATGTTCGTTGGACCAAATATATACATATGTTAGGTCGTAAAAGAAGTATTCAAGTGCCTAGGTTTTCTGAAACGGTGTAAGAAATACTTCACTTCATCTTAGCTCCTCGCTTTCTATGTCACCCTTATAAGACCGAAAATGGAATACAACTCTCATGTATGGGCCGGTGCTTCAAAGACTATTTTGGAGTTATTTGACCGTGTGCAGGAGTGAGCGAAGAAGCTCATCTGTGACAATAGGGTATCCAGCTCTATTCATTCACTGAAGCATCGACGCAATTTGGGGTGTGTTTCACTGTTTTATTGTTACTACAACGGAATGTGCTCTTATGAAATCAGGAAACTTGTTAGTGAAAACCGCATTTTTGTATGTGAAACGCACTCTTCATCAAGAGCGCATCCCTTTGTGCTCGATTGTACAGTGACTCGAGCGGTTCGTTTATGGAATAAACTCCCTGCAGAGGTTTTTCCGGTTACTTTCAGTGTGTAAAGATTCAAATTAGATGTCCGCACTACTCCCTCTATGCCCCTCCCATAGTCTAAGTTTCGAATTCTGGCACAATGCGTTGCATAAGTATGAGTCATCTCCTGAGTACTGTTCCTATTTATAAAAATATATTTACATATATGTATGTATATGTATATGTATATGACTTAAGGGCTCTCATAAATTTTTTGAGAGAGATATTACCAAAGAACACATCAGTGCACTTTGGAAGTTCCTTTCAGCTTATGATTACGAATAATTCTTGTAGCATTCTAAAGCTGTAATTTAGAAGATTGTTCTTTTTGAAGTCTATGTGTTTTTTTCTAAAATACAAAATTTAAATTTAAAAAAATATATTATGTCTTCCTTCCTGCATTATTTATTTTTTACAAAAAGTTCTATTAAAAAAATTTTTTTGCTAATCAAACTAATTAATTTTTCTCAGCATTGTGCATGAAAATATTACAATAATTCTGTAAAAACTTATTAAAACACTACATTAAAAGATTAAACAAATAAACAAATTTTAAACAAATAATAACTTGTAATCGCTCCCCTACAATTAGCAAACAAAAATTATTAAAAAATAAAATAAAATTAAAAATATTAAAAAAAGATAAGTTAATGCCAGCAACATTATTATTTAAAATATTTTCATTTACACTTCAAATACATAAATAATCCTTATTAACTACCTTATAATACAATAATTATAAAGTTTATTGTAAAAATATTTAACAAACAAATAAACAAAAATCTTTATGGACAGCAAACAAAATTAACAATATAAATTCGAAAAGTAAACTTTGTGATAACCACGAACATGATAAAGTTGTTTTGAATATTTGCAACAAAAAAATGTAACAACAATTACATATATACACATATATGTTCGTACGCTAGGAAAACTGTTCCAAAAAAGCAAAAAAATAATAAGAAGCGGAGGTGATAAAATTAAATAAATTCGAGTATATAAACACGACCTGGAAAACCTGTATTGGAGGTAGTGCCTACAAAAAAATTAAAAAAAAAAAAAAAAAACACCCACCAGCCAGATTGAATTTGCGGTTGGATTAACCAAAATAATTTACTAAACACTTTTAACAATTCGCCCATAACAGACACCAACATCGGTTTAAATAAAAACACTGACAACAACAATAACAAAAATGGCTTTTGGTGGAAAGCTTGGTTACAGCCATTTCATGACTGTAATGGTTAATCGTAGCGTAGTCTAGGATCTAATTTACAGAATATTTCGGAGTGCTTAATAAACAGTTCACATTATTTAGACTTGCAATCAGCTGCTTCTGGCTTTGCCATTAATGATACAAAAAATAGAAAAAAAAGGGAGAGATGTAAGTGAAAAGTAATTTGAAAATTTCCTATAAAATTATCACAAGAGATCTACAGCAGGGTTTTTTTTATTGACATTTCCACCAGAAAAATGATGTAAATTTGACAGATCGTTTGACCGTCATTGTTGGCAGACATACCGGCCATTATGTAGAACAAAGTTTCTATCACATTCTTAACAGCAAAATAAAAGAAATAACCAAAACGTTTGTGAGCGTGTGATGACTGTAGCAAACAGCCTTGCCGCTGACTTTTTTACAAAAAAAAAAATTTTATTGAAATTTTTTTGTTGGCTTAAGTTCATTTTTGAATTTCGAAAAACGTTTTCCAAGAAAAAAAAACAAGAACAATCAGACACGAGCAGAATGTAGTGTTGCACTTTCTGGACCGCTACATCCTTCATCAGCTTTCTTTGCACCAATCTACCTTTCAAAACGCATGGCACAGCGCATGAACATTCATGTTTAACTCATAACCATCAATATGTTACTAAAACAGCATCTATAATGTTGTAAGGAAACAAGCAAAGAATGATTAAAAATAAAAGTAGCATTCGTGACTAACCGACGGTTGATACAAAGCAAAAAATAATGTACAAGACAAGTTACAGAGAGAACAGTGAAAAAATACTTTGGTTTGTGTGTGGACTTCGTCTAACCAAATTAATATTAATATGAATACTTCTCGTATTCTTATTTACAAAGTCAGTTGGTTTAATAGATGATGTTTTTAATTACACAACTAAGGTAGATAGATCCGAAGAATGCAGATGAAGGATGTAGCGATACAGGAAATGCTGTATTACATGGTGCTGATGTCTAATCTTTCTTGTATTTAGTTTTTTTTGGAAAATAAGTTTTCTTTTTAAAAAAAGGTTTTTAAAAAATTAACTTAAGCCAAAAAATAACATTTCAATTCAGTTACAGTATCCACAGTTCAACTTCAAACTTACTGAAAAAAAATTAAATTTAAAAAAAATTTTTTGCAATCCATTTTACAAGCTGAACTTTGGACTTTTCTAAGCAAATATACAAATTAAGTTTAGTCAAGTAGAAAAAAAAATTAATCCAATTTAGTGCGGGAAACGCTACACCGTCAATACCTTCCCATTTAAAACTGTTGCAAATGTGTAAATGCAAAATTGTTTGTGTATTAGTTTCGTTCATTAAATTGTCGCTGGCACATAAACATAAGAAAATATAATCACCCAATTAGACCTCTACTTTTTGATTAATTTAAATCTTCGGTTTGTTCCTTAGTAGTGCATGTAATATATATTTACTCTAGTAATTTTAAAACGTCGGCTTTTATTTGCGACCTTGATATGACAGGTTCATGCGTAATAAAAAGAAATTTAGTTTTGAGCGAGGTCATTTACGGCGTCCACTATATTGCTGCTCATTATTCTAATGCTAGCCAATGGTGGCCATTCTTACACAAAGTCCGCTGCTGTCTTAGCTTGGCTACACGTGGTGTTCAATCCTTTTAAAATGAAACCCCAACTTACAATAATTCCGTTTCGGTTTTTTTGACTATCGAACTAGAACTAGTTTTTGCCTAAGTAACTGCAGTTCCCGCGGTGACTCCATATTTTGTATGTACAGCAGCAATACGTCCACACTTTCCATAACTAAACTATATTCGAAATTTCAGGGTAAGTTCTATTAAAATTATTTGCCTATTGGCTTGCTTGTAGAGGAGTGTCATCACCCGTTAGTTTCGTGGGTGTCTGCTCAACAGCACGGCATCCGATTCCGGCTTCAAACTTCCAGTTGTAATATGCATAAAGTTTTGGCGAATCTATTTAACATTTCTTTGAGGGTCTTTTTGCTGTCTCGGCTCTGCGTACCACCACTACGTGCACTCAGCGACTAACTGCCTCCACGCCATGAATACCATTTCAAAGTTCTGCTATAGAAACAGGATGTTCTAATCACCCACCCTTAAACAAGTCTGTGAATAATTACAGCAATGCATACTGCCGGTGCTACCTTTGGAGTATGATCTTCCGTTTTATGTGTTCTTTAGTTCAACCCCGTCAAATTTTGTTTTTTTTTTTTTGTACTTTAAAGGTATTTAACATTTTTTTAAAAAAAAAAGAAGGTAAATATGCGCTGAGTCTTAGCTCAATTCTGGCCATAAACTCCTACCAGTCTCCACCATAAATACAACCAGCACTTTTGGTAAATTCCAGCAAAAGGCCAACTGCTTAAGAATAATTTTTTAGTAACGTTGTGTTAATCAAAACATTTATGATATCGGAAATGGGTTCATTGTAGTGTTAAAAGCCGGGTAACATCCATCACAGTATGGCTTTAAAGTTAATAAATGATGTTTGCATGTTGCTTAAAAATTGACTCTAAAGCAAAAACTCCTACATTAGTGTTTTATTCAATTTTCAGTCGGATATAGGTTTCGCTTTATTTTCTTTATTCTTGAATGCTCTAGAAATTTTTTGTTTCACCCACCTAAAAATTGTGTAGTGTTCTACAGCACAGCAAATGAAAAAAACATTCCAACACACAAGGGCACTGCAAAATAAATAACTTAAGTAACAAAAAAGCAAAAAAATAATAAAAAGCGGAGGGGATAAAATTAAATAAATTCGAGTATATAAACACGACCGTAAATTAACCTTAAAACAAGACCATCAACAGAGCAGCAACAAAATTCACCAAAAAAAAAAAAAACAAACACGGAAAAACAGAAAAACTACGTCTACAAAAGGAAAAGTTGAATGTGTGTGTTGTTATTACGGCCAAATCGAGATAAAAATGTGTATCAGTGCGATTTCATTAAAATGTATGAATGTACGCCAACACGTGTTAATGCGTTCAAACAAGTGTTTGTGTTGAAGTGCAAGTGGTTTAAAGTACGTTTGATTTTAAAACAAAATCAAGTAACATTGTAATTTACTTCTTTACAATGGCAGCCACAAACTATAAAAATATTTACTCTTTTTAATAAAAAAAAAAAAAATAACAGAGCAATAAAATAAAAAATAAAATACAGTAGATTATTTAATAGACTTCAGCAGCACTGGCAGACAGCTGTGGTTAAAACACCAAATAATCAGTATGTGTATTGGTGAAGTAATAATTTAGTAAAAAGAAATATTTGGGGTTATAGAATCAAAAACGGAAACCGCTGCCAAAATGTCTTAAAACAAAGCACCAAAAAAAAAAAAAAACGAAAATATTTAAAAATTCCTTAAAATATTGTAACACAATGAGAAGAATTTAATAGAAAATATTTTTCACGGAATTAAAAAAAAAGAAGAAGAAGATTATCAATTCGTCCGACTGTTGCTTTTTTATGTTTGTGTTCACATAACTCTGTCATTTCTAAACTGATTTTCAAATTTTTTTCTTTAGTTAAAAGGTCATGCCTACAGATTGGTTTCGTTTTAAAAAGAGTTCATAATTTTAAAAATTAAAAGGTGTCGCCATACAACATACACGCATATTGTTTACGTGTATTATGAAGCGTAAAGGACGACAATTTTAAAATAGAAAAAATTCCTATCACTCTCAATACAAAAATTAAAACAAAAAGAACAATTCCAAAAATTAAAGGGTGTCCCCAAAGGAGTCGTAAATTGAGCTATGTCGGCCTAACTTTTGAGCCGTTAATATTCCTATACTCGCATCAAAAAATGTAACACTTATACTCGTGCCCGGTCTGTCAGACCAATGTTTTTGCGGAGCGTAGAAAACTTTAATAATTTAAAAAGAAATTATAAAATTGCATTTTCTTTTAAAAATGTATGTTTTTAGTAATATAAAAAAAGGCTTAGAAAAATAGGTTTCTTGGTTTCAGTCTTGTAAAATAAAACAAAATTTTTAAAACATAAAAAAACATTAACAAAAATATATTTATATTAAAAATAAACAAGCGAAAACTCAACTGCTTATAAAAAATTGTATAAAAAAGAAAAATAAAAAAATTAACCTTAATCGAATCAGACTTAGAAAAAAAGCAATAGTAACAAATCATTGTGTAAAACCATGGCAAATATTTAGTGGAGACGTCAAATTTAATATAAGAGCAACAGATAACTGTCAAGAAGCCCTGTATAATAAAAAGTAAGAACGGTAGCGGTGGCGCAGGGAAATGTTACAGCATAACAACAGTGTATGGCAGACGTGAGTTGTGCGTAGTGGTTTAAGGGAATGACTGGCTTGGATAAAAGGAGTAGTGGAGATGTCTGTGGATGGTTAAGGTTACTAAACAAGGCATCGAGTAGTTCATATCTCGCCGGAGTAACACAGTAGTGTAGCGTGGATGGCTGCGTTTGTGGTGATAACACATGTTTAGTAAATACAAGACCATAGGATTCACAAGACCGTAGAATCAAGAAGTATATCCACACACAAAAAAATGATTTGTAAATATTCGGTTGATATATTCAAAATTTAACTACTACTATCACAATTCATTTCTTGTGATTAATAAAATATAATAATGACATACTTTTTATACTAAAAACTAGAAAATAATATTTATTACTGAAGGTTAGCTGCAACAACTGTTTCCAAAGTTCACCTTACTGATTTATGGCTTTACTCAAATTAATTCTATTAATTGAGAGAGGCAACCAAACTAATTCAGCACATTACTACTGAAAACAGAATTTTGGTAGTCAGAGATATATAAATCGTTTGCTTTACTTCTTCAAAAAAGTTTTTGACATAAGTAAAAAAAAATAATTATAATAAAAAATATAAGAAAAAATGTAAATGATATTTAGGTTTAAAAAATTTGAAGATTTAAAGAAAATAACGCAAAGTTCCGCAAGATCCTTCAAAGGTAAGTTTTAAGTTGTCTTAAAAAGACATTTGCAAATAAAAATAAAATGTTTTATTTACTTTGTAGCGACAAGAATTTCGGTATTTGCAAAAAGAATGTTAAATGAAAGAAAGTAGTTGGAAAGAAAGAAATCGGGAGAACATAGAGTAGCGTTGGTTCGAATAATGAAATATTGCGTTATATTATTTCTGTAACTTATTTTTTTTAAATAAAAGTACATATGAAAGTTGTAAAAGTTGTTTTTTTCACCACAAAATAATATTTAATATCGACTGTCGAATGAATTTTTGAAAAAGTTGTGAGTACCATATTTACTCAGTCATCATAACCGAATTTCAAATAATACTCACAACCGCCCAAATTCGATTGGAAACAAATTCGGTTGTCGCAACGAATCTCTTTTCTCTGTGCAGAGAAAGCCTTAAATAAGAATACGGAATTTATAATGAGCCACAGTGGTATTTGCAATCAAAAGAATCCGTACGTTTGTTCTAAAAGTGAAAAACGTTACAATATGTATTTATCCCAGTTACGTTCATTAAACTGTAAAATATCACCATTGGCTATCTGTTTGTTCCCCTGGCAACATTGTAGGATTCACACATCTTATCTACTATATCCACGCCCCCCTTAGTACCATTATAGTCCATTATAATTTCAGGTTTGCCTGTTTCTTCGTGGATTTCGTTATCATAATGCTAATAGAAACTAGGAGAACATTTTTGTATTTTTTTTTTTTTTGTACATAGGAAACAAGAGTACAATTGCTTCTGTGCCCAAATAAACTTGATTTTTCTTCGCGATTTCTGATTGGTGAATGTTGATTGGTGAATTTGTTTGGGAGTTCCTTCTTGTTTTTTCGAATAGTTTTGATGAATAGTTCTATGAAACTCCTCAAAATAAATAAAAATAACTCAAAATTATAATATATGTTCAAAATATTACTTGCGCAAAACTATTGCACCAATACTCACGTCGGTCTCACAGACCAATTATTGCCGCATGCGTACACACGTCCATATTTACAAACTTTTAAACCACACTAAATTGAAGCTAATTAAGATTGATGAAGCTAACAAAACTTATAATACGATCGCGCTCTTCGTTCGTAAAAAAAAAATAAAAATGTACAGAGTCGGTCGCACAGACTGTATGCGAAAGTATAGGAAGGTTAAAGACAAACACTTGAAAATTGAACAAAATTTCGATTAGTATAAGAATTATAACAACAAGTATAAATATTTAAAATTATAAATTAAACTGTTCCGCAATACTTCAATTAATTTAATGTATTGGCCATATTTTGAACAGTTCTAGACAGACAGTTAAAATTTACTTAGAACCTTTATTGCTAAGTCAGCTATAACCATAAATACAAAGTTTAGATTTGGAAATTAAAGGGTGTTCCCTTAAATAATGTATTTTTTTTTTTAATCTGCATTCCTATTTTCTTCTACGAAATTTAAAAAACATGCCTACATTTTTAAGTTTTGTCTGTTTTGAAGTGAGTTTTTTTGCAAGAATTATATTATTTTTACGGTGAATTAAAAAACTTTGTAATATATGCAAAAGTGTTCTTTGTAATAAACTTTATCTTTAAGGCTAACGGTCGTCTTTAGTCTGCTCTACTCTTCTTTGCTTTTGGTATCTTTTTGTCACTTTACTTAAGCCCCGGCTCTTGGATTTTGGAAAGCAAAAAAAATTGTTTTCGCCACTATTTCCTAAATATCATGAAAGCGTTAAAAATAAAAATAAATATTTTTTATGTCTTAAAGGTTATTTTATATTTTGTGGACTACAATTCTACAAAATTAGCAGAAGAAATAGCAGCCATTAACGATGATAGTATGCGAGAAATGATAATTTCTTTCTGATCAAATACAATTAAATCATATTTTCTCTAAAATAATATAAAATAGTTGCATTTAAAAGCATATTACGTCAATACTTATAAATATTTTTAACAAATTTTTAGGCCAACTATTGAATGGCGGTAAAATTTTTAAAATCAATGGCCCATATTCATAGTTATAGACTTGCCACCACTGGGTGCCAACTGTAATTTGATAAAAGTTTTCATACAATTTCTAAACAAACATTAGAAAAAAGTAACCTTGTTTTTATTTTGTTCACTTTGGTATAAAAATCAGATAAAGAGTATTGTGTTCTTAAACCAAATAAAATAATTTTGGAAAAATGAATTAAAAACAGCTTTGGGTAGTTTTAAATTTAGAGTTGACTTTCTCGCCAAAAGTATATTTTAAATTGTCTATGAATGAATTAGAGTCGACTCTAAAGTATAACCGACTTTAGTTCCCTTAAAGTATACTTTATTTTAACTACTCGTATGAATATGGGCCAATGATATTAAAAAATTTAAGTTTTGATCACTAAATTAAAATTTTTGTCTACGGTATTTCGATCAATAAAAAGTTTACTAAAAATGGTATCAATTTAGAATGTCTCCGAACTCTAAGGAAAATATTGATATGTGGAAACGATTGCTGGTATCCTAAAATCAACTTCAGCTGCAATTAGCTTAAGCAATTTTTAAGATTTTTTTTTAGATAAGTCAGTAGCTTAAAGATTCTTTTGTGTCTACATTTTACTTCATTTTGTATATAAAGAATCGCTAAAAAAAACTTTGATGATAATTAATTAATCTGCACATTGGCTCTATAAAAAGTATATCCTTTTTCGAATCCGGTGATTCTGGTTATTCCAAATATAATTTTTGTGTTCAGCATTAATTTAAGACTTTTTATACGAAAAGTAGGA
The DNA here is from genome assembly GCA_916610165.2 of Gymnosoma rotundatum. Classification (NCBI taxonomy): domain Eukaryota; kingdom Metazoa; phylum Arthropoda; class Insecta; order Diptera; family Tachinidae; genus Gymnosoma; species Gymnosoma rotundatum. The sequence continues at coordinate 118,787,660 of OU744340.1, forward strand.
TATAGACTTATCATATACTAACTGTTAAATCTACATTTTCTTCTTAATGTATGAGATATAGCTTGCCTTCTTAAAGATTAATAAAGTAAATTGTTCCTTACATCGCCATGTAGACAAGATTGAGAGGGTACCAAGAGTTCTGACCAAGCAGTTGAGCAATTCACATAGCACCGACTCAAATAAGCGCACAGATTACGCCACAGTTGTTATGAAAAGAAATATATGTACGGGTTGGTTTTGAACAGAAGATTGTGTTTACGATGTGCGTACTTTCTGAACTCTGATTTAAGCCAACTTGAGAGAAGGTGAGCATTTTTTTAATAGCAAAATACCCCAGCACCATAACCATTGAAAGGGTATATACATTTAAATCTTTTCTAATAGCCATGCAGCTTGGTAACAATTTTGTTCGATCCCAGAACAACTAAAGGAGCAGACGAATTGTTCCACAACCGAACTATTTTGCATTTCGATTTTTGTTTCTATTGTCAAGGACAAAGAACTGTAAAAGAGTTATATAATCCTGGTTGCGTTAGTCAAAACTTAAACCAAATAACGTACAATTACTACGGACACTTTAAACTTAACTATCACTTTTTTTTAAATACCGGTTCCAAGCTTGAATATTTTCTTTGTAAATGCTTTGCTTTTATATAGATACAGACTTCTACGGGAATAATTTGGATTACATAAAGCTTAGAAAGGCTTTTTTAAAAGAAGTTATTGCATACGTAAGGGATGGGATGCAAGGCATAAACGATTCTAAATTATCGAACTCGGCCGTTAGGTGCATTATTTTTAAAGCTCAATTTCATGAGGCCTTTGCCTCAGTTTTCTTTGAAAGAGTATTTCTCTTAAAAATTAATTGCATCAATTACATATTCAATTAAGAAACTAACACAATTTTTTCAAATAAATAAGTAATTTAATCAAATAAAAATTTAATATTAACTTATCAATTTGAACGCAAATAATCACAGAATGTCACAGAACTCAATTCCGATCGAAAGTGGTTCTAATTCCGTGATTTGGTTCTTCAAAAAGTAGAATTTAGATTCTTTATAAATTCGTTATTTGAGACTTTCTTGTTGACTTTTATTACGTGTCCTTTTTTGGATTAGCCTTGTTGTTTACTTTGGTGTGCGCAATATTGCCACATTTAAATGAAAAGGTGGAGATTAAGCATTTTTTAGAAATAAGCAAACTCGATCGGAATCTAAAGAAGGTTAAACAAAATCGATCGGAATTGTTAATACGGAATCAAAACCATTCCGATCGGAATTTGCGACATGCCTCAATAATATCAATTTTAACGTTCTAATTAAGAAGTTACATTTTTTGTTCAAATTCTCTATTTCGGCTTGCAAAGTTATTTTATCGTACTACGAGGGCTGCTCTATATATCTCTGGCCTAATAGTGAAAATGCGAATATTTATAATCAAAACTGGTCTTATTGTTTTTCAAAGTATTCTCCAGCATGGTTTATACACTTTTGCATGCGCTCAAACCAGTCGTCGAAGCACTTTTTCCACTCCGATTGAGACACCTCTAAAACATGGTTTTTGAACACTTCAACAGCTTCTTCTGGCGACGATGTGCGGAAACAAGAAGAAGTCATTAGGTGCCAAGTCAGGGCTGTACGGCGGATGACCCATTAATTCGACGTTTTGGCCGGTCAAAAACGCTCTGGTTTTAGCCGATGTGTGAGAGCTCGCATTGTCATGGTGAACAATGATTCGTCTTCTCTTGTTGGTTTTTCGAATTTCTCCGATGACTTCAGGCAAACATATTGTAGTGTACCACTCAGAAGTGACCGTCCTACGTTGCTCAAGGGGAACAGTCGCCACATGACCAGTTTTGCCGAAGAAACAGGCGACCATTTGCTTCGAAGTGCTTCTTCCACGAACAACTTTCGTTGGATTTTGCTCGTCTTTGAAGGCCCACACGGTCGATTGTTGTTTCGTTTCGGGCTCATACGCATAGATCCATGATTCGTCAACTGTAACGATCTTATAAATGTCTTTTGAAGCACCGCAATCGTATTTTTGCAACATTTCTTTGCACCAATCGACACGAGCCTTTTTTTGAGCGACTTTCAAATTGTGCGGGATCCAACGAGAACAAACCTTTTTTACGGCCATGTGTTCATGCCGTATCGAATGTATGCTGGTGGAAGAAATGTCCAAGGATGTCTCTATCTCTCGGTATGTCGCATGTCGATCTTGCATTATGAGTTCACGCACGGCATCAATGTTCTCTGGCACAACAGCTGTTTTTTGACGACCTTCACGGAATTCGTCTTTGAGCGAGCTTCGGCCACGATTAAATTCATTATACCAATTTTTCACAGTGCTATAGGATGGTGCTTCATCGCCATACAAAGATTTAAGTTCATCAATGCACTCTTGTCGTGATAATCCACGTCGAAAGTTGTGAAAAATGATGGCACGAAAATGTTCACGAGTTAATTCCATTTTTTTCTATATTAATTTTTTCAAGTCACTGTAAACAACACAAATAATGGTCGTACATCAAAACGTTTTGAGTACGATTATGCTTAAAAATGACAAACTTTCCAATGGAAATGTCAGATTGCACTGAGTGCTGCCAGGCCAGAAATATATATAGCAGCCCTCGTATGTGTTAGGTCTTATTTCGTACACATGGGTGATTCTTTTTCTAACTTGCTCCCTTTGTTGTGTGGTGTTCCACTATGTTCGGTTTTAGGTCCCACTCTTTTCATAATGATCTTCCCCAATGTATTAACAAGACCGTTAGCAAATCATATTTATTTGCTGATGATGTGATGATTTTTTTTCGGACTTCTTCTGCAAACTAATATTATCTTTGCCATAGAGCATTTTCTATAATGGACTTCTGATAACTGGTTGACCGTTAACTCTTCTAAAACAAAAGCAATTTCGTTTGAAAACTTTGATATACTAGATTTGAGAATCTCTGTTGGCGAGTCTAATATTGATTTTGTTAATACATTGCAATGCTTAGGTATTTATACTGATAGGCTTCTTAACTTTAATTATCATATTGATCGTATTAGCTTGAAAGTTGTTGGTATTTTACGCATTCCTTTTTTCATTAGAACTTACTTACCTGCGCTATTATTGCGCATGCGCTCTTAATGCCACATGCTTTATATGGTCTTGAGGTTATATTGGGTTCTGCAGCCTATATAATTTCTAGACTAAAGCGTATTACAAATATGATATATGTTAGTAGACGAATACATACTTATGTCTGATTATGTGAGATGTTTTTTTCGGTTGCTCTTTTGGAAACCTTATTTTATATCGTATTTTGTTAACTGGTTTGCCAATTCAACTTCGGTCTGAATTTATATTTCCCATTCGAGAAGGAACCCCCAAATTTGTATCCCTAGGATAGGATGCTCAATATTTGAGCGATCATTTGTTACCAGAGTTGCAGGCTGTTGGAACTACTTACGATATGAACTATGTTTATTTTCCTATACGAACAACATAGTTCGATTAAAAATTATTAGATTTTTAAATGGGTCATAGACTTATATTCGTTTACATTATTTTTTCTCTGTTTCTCTTCTAACTAAAATCATAGTTTAATTTCATTTTTCTGTGTCAAATAAAATGTTTCATATTCTCTCTTAAGTAAATTACTACCCAGCAAAAAATTTTTGGAAAAGTAATCGAGTGTGGAATTAAGCATTTTTGGCAGAAGTACTTCTTAACTAGATTGCCAACTTAATGATTTTAACAAGGCATGAGACTTTTATAATCAATCACTGAGAATCGATTACATTAATTTTCGTAGGAAATAATGAGTACCATTATTACGGTAGTCTCTTTTAACATAAAGAACTAGTTCCATTACTTCTTTCTGTTTTTGAAACTAATGTGTTTTGTAAGCGAGTAACAAAATATGGCAATCACAAATGTAAGTCCAAGTACTTTTTAAGGTAATATCTAATTTTTTTCTGGGTAAGGTTATCGCATTTATTATTAATTTGTATTTCTTTACACCTACTGATGGGATTATTTATTTTCTTACTTTGTTTCAAACATTTCTTTCTATAATCCTCTTTTTTTTTTTTGCTGGCTGAATACTACTGTTTAGAAACCAAATTATCCAATTAAAATATGGACAATATTTGCTGTGCCTAACCCAGCGAGCTTCCTTTTTTCTGTCATATTCAATTCTTTTAACTTTAAAAATTATAACTTATTTTTTAACTGCACCACAATATTCTACTTAAAAACTTGTCTGCAACCAATCTTTTTTTTTCACTTTTTAAACTCATGTTAACCACACAAGTGTATCGGCAGTCGTGCATACTAAAATAGTTGTAAAACAGTTGCGTTTTATCAGTAAAAGTCGCTGCAGTAATAATAGCAATTATTGTTTAACGTGGCCATGTTAAAGTAAAATGATTTTTTTATTAAAAGTAAGCCAACATCGCATAATCCTACTCTCTTTTTGCACTAAATGATGTTAAATTATCGTCAGTACGAACAGCTTTCAGACACCTTTAATACCCTTCAAAAGACAATAACAAAAAAAAACTTACTCGTGTTTGAGGCCAAACATCAACTGACATGATGTTTCAGAGAATAAAACTTAGGTGAGTAAATAGCAGAGAGTGAGAGTGCTTTGTATTGAACATGTATTTGTCTCACGTTTAAATAAACAACCGGCAACTTATGTTTCATTTAACATCCTGTTGTTGTAATTTAAAATTTTTGTTCGTTGTTTTTAAACGTTTAAATCATAAAAGTAAACTCGTTTTAATGGTTTTGTTTTTGGTCAACACACCTACAAGTGTTGGTGGTTGTGTTGCATTGGTTAAAATTTTCTGGATTATATAATATTTTTTATTTGTTCTTGTTTTAGTTACTGTTGCTGTAGGTCATTTCCTATATTGAATTTTCTGGAACAAAAGAATATATTTTTCCGTCTGATATGTATTTTGGGTTTAAGTGTAGAAACAGTTTTTGTTGTTATAGTTAAAATTTTTTGAAAATTATTAAAATTATTCTATTTTTATCGTCCACGTGTTGGTTTGCACTTGATGACAATGTTACAAAATTTGAAAAATTAATGCTAAAGATAAATTTAAATAATTATCAGTTCTAAAATATTTATTCTATTTAAGAAAGAAATGTATGCGATTATAATAAATTTAAACTTTCAGATATTGAACACGCAAAGAAAATATATGGTTGAGGTAACCATAATCTAAGAGCAACATATTATGGTTGCATTATATGGTTGCAAACAAAACATAGTATTGTTACATTTGCAACCATATTGTTGTTGTTCAAATATAAACATTATATGGTTAAAATTTTCCAGACATAAAAGACTTAGTTTTTATTGTTTTATTCATTTACGATTTGTCATAAAAATTATTAAGAAAGATAAATTCACAAAAAATCAATTATTTGCTTATAATAAGACTTAGATCATAAGCTACAAGAAACAGCTATATAAACATATACAGCGTTATGTATAACTAAAAATTAGCATGAAGTTAGCATAGAGTTTAACTATAACTAGCAAACAATCTGCGAACAACTTACTGCTAAACACTTGTTAGTGAGTTGTCAAACACTTGCCATCTTCTGTGCAACAGCTGTTTAGTGTCAATTTGTGAATAAAGAATATGGTGAATAAAAAATATGGAGGGAAAATAAATGTATGTTCAAACGTCAAAATCAGGGGTGATATAAGGAAAAAAAAAGTAATTTAGTAGGGACACAATCCATTTTCAGAGTTGATTTTCTTAAAGTTAGCAGTCAATTACAAATCGTTTAAGAATAAACATTGTGCCAAGAAGCTGCTAAGGCAAATCGATTTGCTAGTTGGCAGCTATTTGACTACAGTTTATAAACAGTCGCTAACTTTTGGTTATACATAACGCTGATAGTTTATAAGCCCAAATAAATGATTTCACAATTGCTTCAAACACAAAAATAAAAATGTAGATGCTTACAATACATACATACATACATATATATATATATATATATATACTTTTTTTTAATGTTTTGGTTCCCTTTTTATTTCTTTTTATATTTTACTGTTTTTTTAATTATTTATTTTGTACATAAATTTTTATTTTTTTCACTTTCTCTATCAATAATAAACAATTTCAAATTTTAGCTACCAGAAAAATTACTGAACTGTCAAGAACTTGAACAAAATATTTTTTAGCGCAAACATTATTCTGTTGCTTTAAACCATACTTTGATTAATAATAATATATTATGGTTAAATATTTTATATTATTTTTAAAAAGTTATAAAACTTTGGTTGTGGTTGAAATTTTTTTAAGTTAAAACCAACCATGTTGCATTTTTTGTGCACAGTAACCATATAATCGTTGAAATTTAACAAAAAATGTTTATCGTGACTAAAGTTATGGTGAAAATAACTATAATTTGTTCTCTGCAACTATACATTGTTACAAAGAACATAATATGGTTATTGTGACCATATCACAACCATGTTTTTTTTCTGCGTGAAAATGAAGAGTAAACGATTAGAAACTGCTGTTTTACAAAATACTTGGATACAATTGAATAATTCCGAAAAGCATTTGTAAAAATATAAAAAAAGTTAATGTTAAAATATATGGAGTAAAAAATAAAAATATTTTTAATTAATTTTTATTTTTTTTTTAAATATCGTGCTATTTTTTTATCCCGATCAAGAAAAATATAAATGTTTGTAAGAAGTTTCCTAAAGAGTTAAGTAAGCGGTAGCAAAATGGCCATAGAGACATGCTTTCACCCTCAATAATCAATATTGGTGATTTAATAATTTAATCGCGATAAAAATAGCACGATTTTTATAAAAAATAAAAATTAATTAAGTTAATATAATATTCCTGTGGTTAATTTTATTTAAAAAAAATAGTTTATTTAGCGTATAAAATATCAAAAATAACTCAATAAAAAACGTCGCCGTATATAATTCATAAATCTTTAAATATATAAAAATGTTATATTTTTAAAAACTTTTAAATTGTTAAAAATACGACTGGGTCAAATTTCCCACAGTACAGTGATTTCGTGACCCAAAAATTTTTGCGTAAATTCGACGACGAAATTATTTACAATTTTTTTTTTTTTGCAATAAATGTAACTTAAAAAAGGAATTACTGACTGTCCCACGATGTCACAAGAATTCGATGGTTTGCACAATTACATTACAAAAATTGTGCAAACGAACAAATTCGTTTTACATCGTGGAGAAGGCTTGTCAACTTAAATATTCTATCGATATTCTATAAATCAAAATAAAACAGCTCTTTAAGTAATAATTCTTGCAAAAAAAAGCGACTTAAAAACAGACTTAAAGTTATGTTTCTTTAAGACGGCAATATATAAAATAAAATAAAATATGCATGCAGCTTAACAAAAAAAATAGTTTAAAATTCAACAATTTAAATCAAATAAAAGTCGGCTATATAGGGACACCCTTTAATTTCTAATTCGCTAATCGCGGACTTGGCAATAAAAGTGCTTTGCAAATTTCAGCTGTCAGTCTATAACGGTTCAAAAATATGGCCATATATACCAAATTAAATGAACTTTTGGGGCACCCTTAAATTTATAATTTTTAATATTTATATTTGTTGTTATACCAGATAAAGTATCAGACATTTTGTTTAATTTTGTTCGTATACAACGGTTAGATAGGGCCTATACGTTAAATTACATCAATTATGAGACTACCCTCTAATTTGTAATTTCAAGTTGTGTACTTGTTGTTATAGAGGATTTAGTAATACAGGTTCCTTTTAAATATCAGCTGTCTTTTGTAACGGTTTAAAAGCATGGCCATACATATCAAATTAAATGAACTATTAAGTAAGTGTTACCCTTTATTTATAATTTAAAGTATTTACACTTGTTAATTTAACGGTCTAGAAATCTACATTTTGTTCGATTTTTAGGCTCTGTATACAAGGGTTCAAAGGATACGTCATCTATGGGGACACCTTTAAATTTTTAGATTTATTTTTGTATTACTTTTTGCTATTGGGAGCTATAGTGATACTTAGTTTTTTCTACGGTTTACAAAACACGTAAAAAATGTATGTTGTATGGGGACACCCTTTAATGTAAAGTGTTTTTAATTGTTTCTTTAATTGTTTTTAAAATGAGACCAATCTGTAAGCATAACCTTTTGAATAAAGAAAAAAAGTTAAATCGGTTCAGAAATTACTGAATTCTGATAATAAAAAAGCAACATTCAGACGAATTGGTAATCTCCTTCTTTTTTTTTTTTTTGTTTTTTGTTAAGTCGGTCAAGCAACAATAAAAAGTTAAAAAATTAAAAGAAAGACATCAAACAATCAATCAATCTACATAAAAATATTCGTCGTTCGACTATTAAAGACTTTGTTACGCGTTATGTATTTCGTCTATATACCTTAATGCGTTTACCTTCCGATGACGACTATTCTCAACGACAAATTCGTCATTCGTTCCAAATTTTATTGTAGCAAATCTCCATTATTTATGAATATGATACAGCAGAAATATTTCCGAAATTAAGGCTCTATGTAATAAAGATTGCACGACAGCTTCACCGTGTGCTTCATTTTCTTTACTAAAAAACCATTTTCGTTATTTTTTATTTTTCCGCATAAATTGTACGGGATGGGTAAATGATATATATGAATTCTATTAAATTATTCTTTTTTTTAATTATACTAAAAAAAATCGCTTGAATTGCATTCGTTCCTAAACCGACGGTTAGCGCAAAGCGAAAACTAATATATGTAGCGATTTATAAAGAAAATGAACGAAAGCAGTTGTGGGTTGTGTGTGTACTTCGTCTAAACAATTTAGTGATGATTTACGGGTTATTCCTTATTTTCTGATTTGTTAAATCAATTGGGTGACAGAGCACACAACCTAAAGTACACACCAGAGAACTGCACGAGTACACCGCAACTCATGAGTACACCGCATACTTACTCTATACATACTCTATACTTTTCATACTCGAGTATTTTAAACACCGCAATAAAAAGTTGCGGTGTTTATTTTACCCATTCTTGTAAAAACGAGTATCAAAAATATCGCAATCAGAATTTTAAGTATTTTTTATACTCGTACGCGAGAATTTTTTAATTCTCTTTATTTGTAAGCAGCGTTGCTACATTTTTACCCTATTAAAGTTTTTTACTGCCGTTTTATGAAATTCTGCATTGTATGCAGATCTATTTATAAACAATAAAAAAACAAAATTTGATAAAATCTATTGCTTAAACATTATTAACAGAAAAACAGACAACAACCGTTTTCATAGGTATGAAATACAACACATATTTACTCGTAATGAATAAAATGCAATAAAAACCGCTTAAAGGCACAGCTTTTGTACACTATTTAAATCAGGTATACTTATTTTGTTGTTGTTTTTTATGAATAATTATTTTTAGTTTATGCGCCTTGTTGTCATAAACGTGCTACTGGTACTAACGGTATTTAGGAAAACAAAATGATGAAATGAATCCGTGAATAAAAGGAAAATTACTTAATTTTTTAGTTTTAACAAAACTGTATATACGCTGATATAATATATTAATTCCTCATAAATATTAATAAATAAAATAAAGTTTTTAGTTTACATATTTTATTTTGTTAAATATAATTATTGTTTTTATACATATTTATTAATTTTAAAAATCTATTTGCTTAACGAATAGAATTTTTAAATTTCTCTCCTGTGTGACGTAAAAAAACCTTAACAAAAACGTAATATAATAAACAATGAACTATTCTTGAGTTATTAGTAAACTTTTGTTCTGTTTTTGATAAATGAAAATATGGCGAATTTTACGGGTTCTATTAAAGTTATTTTCTGTTATATATTAAATAAACTTTCATAATTTCAAAGAAGTATGTATGTTAGCTAATTTAGACATTGGCGACTTTTGATATTGTGTTTGATTTAATAATTCTGATCTGATAACTCTGTTTTCCTCTCACTACACACGTTAAAATCTCTCTCTTGGTGTTTGTTGTGAGTATGAGTACGAATAAAGTAAAGCCAGCATCGCAAATATTTTACTTGAGTATGGTAGACACTTATACTCAAATGGAATGGGTATAGTAAATACTCGCACTTAAGAAATGCGGTGGCGATCACACCGCAACCGCATTTAAGATGAGTATACTTAGAGTATTAAAAACAGACACTCTTGCAGTTCTCTGGTACACACATGCTGATGACGGCTACAGAAAATACTGCATTACTTTCTGCTAGTTCTAATTTTTTCTGCTTTCTTTAGAAATAAACACAAAGTTTGTAATTAATTTTTCTCTGCTAATAAATTTTAAAATTAAAATATAAGTGAATTTAAGTCTAAGTAAAATTATTTAATTGCAAAAATTAAAAGTTTTAGATTTATTAATTTAATATATAAAAGTATGGTCAATCTGTACGTCATCTTAAATTTTCTTAAAGTAAGAGTAAATTAAACAAACTACCCTTAATTAGCTTAAAATTTACACTGAAAATTTCAGAATATGAAGCTATAGCAATTTGTAACCCTAACTTTTTTGATGCCACCAAAACATGTGCAACAAATTAGTGCGTATCTATATTTACTAAGAATTCTTGTTTTCCTCCGTTAAAACATCATTAACAACAGAGACCCTTAAAATATAATTTTAAAAATTTTATTGTAAAAAAAATATAAAAACCAACAGTTTGTATTTCTTCCAATAAAAACCAAAGGGCTGCTCCTTAAAAAATAGTAAAAAACAACAACTGCAAAATTGTTATTCTAAAACAATCAAAATGTTAAACAATATTTACGATACAAAGAAAAATATGTTGCCAAAAAAACAAATGTGGCAGAGAAGCCACATTTAAAAAGATCTACAAAATAAAAAAGTGTTTAAAAGAAAAGTAAATGAAGCAAATCCTAAATTATTGCAAATCAATTGTTACACCCTCTTTTTTTTCTAAACAACAACCTCGGTTTACAAACCCACCCGATAGGGTTTTTCTTAAATAGTTACAATGAAAAAAAAATAAATGTTTTAACTGGGGAAAGTTGTATGATTTTTTAAAGCACTCTACACTAAGAAGCCTTCAGATTGAGTTGAGTGTTATTTTTTGTTGTAGTTAAATTTTAGTTCGGAGTACGTCTTTGCAAAAGTCCTTAAAAGAGACACTGCAACGGAATAAAATAAAACGGATCATTTTTATTATTTTTTTATTATTATTTTTTTTATTTTTTGTTTCATTTTTTTGTTTTTTTTCTTTTTGCTTTTCTCAGTTGCGACTTAGAATGCTCTAAGGAATTATCTACGCCATAAGAGACGTTACATGGTAAATCTTATTAAAAATATTCAACTCAGAGACTGAAAAATATCGTTTTCAATGAGTGTTTTTAAATTATTGCGATCAAAATTGAAAATAAAGATAAAGAAACTAAGAATTCTGAAAGAAGCTTACCGTATATTTAAAAAAAAATCTGGCAACACATTTCTATTCTAAAATGCTGGCGTAAGATTTAGTTTGTTAAAATAAGAAGAAGCATCATAATAAAAATATAAAAAAATATAAATTGTTTGTCTTTTCATAAATATAAAGATTATAAGTGTAAAGATTATGAAGAATACACGGCCAAGTCGCTACCTGTGGGATCGTATAATACAAAGATAAAATACAAAAAGGGAAATTGTTCAAGATTTAAGCAATCAAGCTCTATTCGCGTTAGGCACAATGGAATAAGTGCTTATTTGTGATCCTTAAAACAGCATTGATCTCTTTGTTGCAATTCTCACTTGATCAATGAAAAAATAAAAATTAATTTTTAAAGAACACAGATGCAGGGCCGCCTTACGCAAAATGTTCCTGTAGAATACTACACCAATAGTACGCAAAATATCGGAGTAAATAATATTTAATAAAATGACGACGAGTAACGATGTGGTTAGGTTAGTCAAATATTTGACTAAAAAATGGTAACCACTATTTTCACAAATTATTATTTCCTTTTTTCTAAAATATATCATTACGACTGACGATTTATAATATTATAAATGTGAAATCTTACCTTTTCTGGTATTTGAAAGAGACAAAAATTTCTTTCCATAATTTAGTGATTACATATTTTTGGTCAAATATTTGACAATAATTTTTACAAAAATAGCGTACGATTATTGTTTAACCAGTTAAGGAAAGTAGGGTAGTAAAAACATACACTCGGCAATTGCTGCCCTCAGCTCACATCCAAAAGAAAAGAGACTGGAACATCTGTTTCTATTACCTAAATTCCTTTTTATACTTTTTACTAAAAAAAAAAAAGAAACGCGTTGATAGTTTGTAACCAATCCGTTCACCATTAAATAGCAGTTGTTTTCATTTCTTCAACAAACGTTAAACTTAAAGAGAAAGTAAGAATGAAGGGAAGAATATAAACATTGCGTTGTAAAAATGTAACGTTAATACTTGTAAGTGTTCGTCACTATATGTTGTTGTAGATGTAAGTCTTTAAGCGTTTAATGTTTTTTCTGTATGAGTTGCAATGTCTGTTGATTGTATGTTTTAATATGTTTCTCGTCATAATGCTTATTATTATTGAGTTGTCGAATATGTTGATACTTTTAGCTGATATTTTGTTCTTTTTTGTGTCATTTTTTATTAAACGTTTTTACACTCTTCAGTATTTGCAAGTGAGTAAGGAGAATGAATATACTTTTAAAGGAAATTTATGTACATACACACACACAAATTTCTGTAGACATTATACTTATTTGTATCAAATGCTTCTTTGCTTAAAATATTTTTACACGTAAATAAAAGATTTCGTTCCCCCTGTTATTTTGGGCAGCTGAAAATAAAATTTTTATTTGAAAAAAATAAAAGTAAAATTTTTATTTGAAAAAAATTATATTTTATCAATATTTATGTAAAGAAAAGCTCTGAATTATTGTTTGCAGCTGCCTTAAGTGCGGAAGAGATTATAAAAAAGTATTATTTAAATATATAGAGTAGAACTATCACAGAAATCCTAGAAATCATAGATTCATAAAAAATTTTAATTTTTTTTAAACTCTAAAGTGGTTGTGATACGTATTGATATGACCGTCTATCTGATGTTATAACAATACTGTCTTAAAGGGAAAAGCATATATTTTTTCTAATTTTAAAACTTTTTAAAATAATTGCATTTTATTTAATTTATTAAGCAAGTGATTTCTTTTTATTTGTGTTTGCTGATAATATGAAATATCGCAAATATCATAAAATAAGAAACCTATTGCTTAATAAATTAAAAAAAAATAAAATTATCATAGAGATAAAAAAAACTATATTGTGATTGAAATAAGTTCTATTACGTCTAGAAGAAAAACAAAAATGCTAGATTTTCAAAATCCTGATCCTGAAATTCTGGGATTTTTCTGGATCTAAAATTTGGAAAATTTTCGCTGTTTTGATTTTTTTTTTATTTATAAATCTTTGTGTTTTTTAACAGCCTTAAAAAAGAAGGAGTCTATTAATTCGACTGAATGTTGCTTTATTTATTTTGTGCCCGCAGAACTCAGTCACTTCTGAACCGTTTTTGAATATTTTTTCTCTGTTTGTAAGAACAGATAATAATGTTAAAAATTAAAGGGTGTCCCCATACAATATACAGGTATTTTACGTATATTATGAACCTTAAAGGGCAATACTTTAAAATTAAAAAGAACTGCGTACCACTATAGCTCCCAATGGCAAAAAGTAATACACAAAAATATCTAAAAATTAACCCTCCGATGAGTGACAGTTCTGAACTTCACGGCCGTGTGAAAAAATTCCTACGGACCTTTTTTGTCAATAATGTTTTTTTCATATAAATTTTTTTTTTAATTTTTTTTTGTTTTTATTGTTTATAACTAAATTCTACATACAAAAATAATCTCTTTTATTTTTTTTTCTTGAGTTTTCTTCAGACTATTATAAAAAAAAAAACTGGTTTATTGCTAGTAGTATAAAATTAGAATTTTGTGCCCTTCCTTGAAAGCAATAAAGTTCATGTCTTCGAAATTTTCTTAGAATTTTTTATTTTTATCATCATCCCTAAGGTCTTTGAGTTTAGGTCTTTGTGTCCAGAATAAGCAATAAAAAAATCATAATGATGCCCACAAACATGCATTTACTAGTTAAACTCAGTACAAAGTCCATATGGACCTATTCACACGTACGCGTACTATTCTCACTAACCTCAATAACTCCTAAAGTAATGATCCGATCGGCTTGATTTTTTTCCAAAAGATGCGCAACAAAATACTCTTGGAATACAGAGTAACTTTGGGAGTGGCAATGTAATATTGTAGTGGCCGAAGTAGGAGTAATTTCAGTTTGAAAAGGCAAAAAGGTCAATAGGGACCTTCTCACTCATCGGAGGGTGTCCCTATATGTGACGTAAAATGACCTATGGGAAACTATCTGTTGAACCATTATAGGATAAACGCTTGCAAATCGAACCAAATTTCGATTGCTATTAGCGTTATGGTAACAAGTAAATTAAGAAAATTAAAGGGTGTCCCAATAGTTGATGTAATTTGATGTATGTGTCTAAACTTTTAAACCGTTGTATACAGACAGCTTAAATTTACAAGGGACCTGTATTGCTAAGCACACGCTTTATCAACAAGTTTATAATTTGCTTCCAGAAATTTTTCGGTTGGTATCCCCAACTAGATAAATTTTATCCCCAAAATTCCCCAAAAACTAAAATCAACTATTCCTAAATAACTAGTTAAATTGATTAACACAATCGAAAAGTTCTGAATCAAAATGTTTAATCTCGTTGTCTAAAGCAATTTTTTAGTAAAAATTTTAAGAGTTGAACATTTGAAGCTTTTCTGAAAATGCAACAAAAGTGTCTCAACAAATTTTATTATTTTTAAAATGTGCATTCAAGCACCTCTTATTGCATTTTATTTCTTATTTTACTTTTTATTGAGTTCATTGTTGAAAAAAGGCGAACTCATTTTTAAAATTAACGGAGAGACTTAATGTCATAATTTTTATCAATGGAAAATTGTACGAAGCAAAAAAACAAAATTTATTAAATAATAAAATTAGAATAACTAGAAACAGAATTTTAAGAAATCCCCAAAACCACTCTTTAAATCCCTAAAACGCAAAATAAATCCTGAAATAATCATCAATCCCCAAACTGAAATTTTCATCCCTATTTTGAAAATAAAATCTGCCGTTAGTTAAAAGTAGATAAATAGTTTTGCATTATTTAAACTTTAATTTTTATTGTATAAAAAATAATAATAAGATTAATAAAAAGCCATTTATCGGTCCAGTAAAAGTTAAAATAATGGCCATAAGGGGTGCAAATGCTTCGGCATTTTTTATTTTTTATTTGTTTTGTTTTTTTTATTCTATAAAGAATTTAAATTTATTTTTTGAAGGTTTTTAAAATAAAATTAATTACTAGTAACTACTTTAAAGTTCTCAAACGTTGAGAACAATTATATTGTTAAATTTTATTTTAAAATTGTCCAATTTAACTATTAAGGCCTAAGTTCGCATTTTTATTTCTAATTTTGCAAAAATAAGTTATCCTTAAAATATGTCTTTATTTGTAAAAATAACACGAATAAGACTATTAAATAGAATGCTACATTCTAAGGATTTTTTTTAACCAAAATTATTTATGTTAAATCTTTTATTGACTGTATAAGAGTTGATAAGATTTTGAATAAGTTAATAAATTACTGTGTGGGTTTTCATACGACTATATCCAGGGTCTCTGTTTTAAATTCAACTTTAAATGACAACATATAAAACTTAAATGCATTAAACTTATTAGAATTGAAAATAAATACAGGTTAAAAAATTGTGTATTAAAAAATAATTATTTTGCTGCATAAAATTAAATTTAGAGATTTTGTTTGAAGAAATTCCTTTTTGTGAAAACAGATTTGTTAATCACTTGTAACACTTGATCTTAAAATTATCTTTTAAAATAACTAAACTATTTTTAAAATTTTGGCTTTACCGAAAAGACATTCAAAAAATCTAAACTTTTAACAAGAGAAAAAAGAAAAAAATTAAAAAAAAAACTTAAAGATAACAAGACACTCAAGTAATGACAACACAAGGTGACAATTTAAATTTAAAAGCTTTGATATTATCAACAATATCGTTTACTTTTAAACGCACACTTACACAGGCGGATACTGGTGGCAAAAACAACAACATAAACTTAAAACTCAAATATCAACAAAAGAAAGTAAGTAAAAGTTACATTTTAAAAAGCAGAGAAAAACTTGCAACTAAAGGGTGTTTTTGTTTAGATGTTTTCATTTTGGAGTGGGCAACATTATTTTGCTCGAAAACCGTTTTAATAGTTTACATCTAGACAGCCATAGACTTAGGCTATAGACACAAGAGGCTTCAAATTACCGGTAACTTAGTTTTTTTGAAAAAGTGGACTTATATCACTTTCAAAAAAAACCAGCTTATATAAAAATATTTTCTTTAATTTATTGAAAATTTAATTTGCGGACTCTTCACAAAAAGTACAAAAGAAATGAAGAAGAAGTGTAAGGAAAAATAATACTCATGTTGAAACAACGAATATTTTAATACGCATTTTTTAAGTTTAGTTCATTTTTAGAGGATTTTAGTTCATTTTTAGGGGTTAAAACAAGCTGTGTCAAGATTTTAAATGCTCCATTTGTACAGAAATATACTTTGTCTTTAAGTTAACTGATTAATTTTTCAATCGTAAGAACATTAATTACTAGTTGTAAAAAAATTCTGTCACGGTAGCATAACTATTAACCCTTGTGTGACTTATGGCTCACGCCAGCCCTAACATGCAAAGTATTTTCTCTCCCAATTCAGAATTAATATCCAACGAAAACCACTACAAAAAAAATTAAACTTCATAACTTCGTCAGCCATTTATCTGTCGCGTGTTATTCGTCGAAAGCGCAGCTTAAACCTCCCCGTACTGATCCTCCGAAACAAACTCTTTTTGTAACGTTCGTTGATTTTCTGAAGCTGCTAAATCAATTTATCGGCATAAAAAATTTGAAGTTTTTAAAATTACACTCTAGTCCATGGTGGAAAAACATTTGTCTGGGGTGCATGTTCAAGAAGCAGCTTGTCTTCAGTATAAAGAAA
This sequence comes from Gymnosoma rotundatum, assembly GCA_916610165.2. Taxonomy (NCBI): domain Eukaryota; kingdom Metazoa; phylum Arthropoda; class Insecta; order Diptera; family Tachinidae; genus Gymnosoma; species Gymnosoma rotundatum. The sequence continues at coordinate 118,804,827 of OU744340.1, forward strand.
ATTCAACCTTCAGTTCAAATCTATATTTAATTCCAATACTCGTATGACGGTACGATAATTTGCTAAAAATGCGGATGCTGGTCTTTGAGGTCCCATCACTTAAGACTGTTAATGCAGGGTTGTTAATGGGGATTGGAAGGGATTTATACCTCCAATTTGAGCAGGTGTAAAGTGCGTGACGCAGAGACAAAAGAGACAATTTCAGATGGGCTAACAGGTGAATGCTCGACGGCTCTATTCTAGTAGTGAATAAATCGGTGAGAAGTTCATGTGTATAAATAATAATAGTTAGAACGAAGTTTACTTAGGGAAGAGATCAATTAGTCAGCCGCACCTGCTACTTTGGATATTCGTTACTGAAGGAGCCCTGAAGCGGGAAAAATATTAGACACGTGTGTGAGAATCCAAAACAAGCTGAAGTTAAAGTTAATAACAGAATAGCCTAAGAAAAATTACTCCAACAAACCTCAGCCTAACGTGGCACTCTGTAATAAAATGGAAAGTTATCAGTTATCAATGAAAGGCGAAAACAGCTGAGTAGCTATAAGCCAAGAATACTTTTTTAACAGCAATACTTCCCGACAGAAAAGGGACACTTTCTTTGGCTTTAATATTTGCGAATTCTAGAACTTAAATATTTTTTTACAACACGATTTTCATTCATGCATTTGTATTCGACTGGCGAGTTAATCGCACTATACATTACAAAGAGACAGATACGGCATTTACACCATGCAATTTTTCATGAAACGAGCATTAAATTTTTTTTGCTTGTGAAGCAGGAGGAGTAAGCAATATGGTAATGCTTGAGTTTTGAGGGGATGTTACTGTTGCTAATGTTTACTTTTAGATAATGCATAACGCTCTAACTTAAATAGAAAATTGAGAAAAAATGCTTGGGTAGAAGGTTTTTTTATAACAACACTGCGTATCTGGAATCATCTTCACGCAGAGGTCTTTCCAGTCACTTTCAATGGACAAAAATACAAATCGAAACTTACCCTTTTCTCTGTCTCCTAATCTAATTTCCAAGTTTTGGCAAAAAGCATTACTTGAGTAGGGGCATCCCTTGAGTGCTGGTCCGATATAAAAAGGAACGAACTTTCTTTAAAAGTACCACCAAACTTTTTCCCATGTTTATTAATTCTCAGTCCTTTTGCTAAAACGAAGAAAAACAACTAAAACCAAATTTTTGCATACAGTTTGACAAAACTTAAGTTTTTACCTAAACTTTCTGCATCCAGTGGCAAACAAATGATAAAGAAACTTAAAAATAAGGAAAATAGTTTGTAAGACGACTCTAAAACAGAATGAAGAAAAACTAAAAAAAAAAGATTTAAAAAAATTTTGTTAAAAAACACACACAAAGTTGAGTCCTAAAGAGAAACTTACTTTCATATTTGCCTGCTTAGTTGGAAAGATTCTTGCTTTATTTTTTGTTTTCATCGTTGTCGGTGTAGTTGTAATTTACTGTTGGAATAGTAGTAGTAGTAGAAACACACAGTGATTATCCCGTAAGTAAGTGATTAATCACATGCCAGTGCGTGATTATCAAACAAAACAGGCAGCAGGCGTCATAGTGTCAAAACGCTCAGACATGATATGAAACTTAAACGTGATCATATTTAATATTTGATTTTCAAAATTGTAACTTTCTTTGCATTTATTCTCACAGTTAAATGTCTTCAGAGTAAAGTGGCAAATAAAGAATAAAAGAGAAAAAAGCAAAAACTAAAGAAATTCGTTAAATACATGATATAAATAATTGAAACGTGTTAGATGAAAGATTGAATAAATACGTGTGGATTGAAAAGTGTGTGCGTTTGTGTGTAATTGAGTGCGTGTAGGTTGATATATATAAAATAACAATGTCACCAACTAAAAGAGTTTAAAATTTTGCTTAGTAGAAGATATAAAATAATTAATTTCAAAATCACTTAATATATTCTTGCTTACATTATAATTGAGCCGGTTTTTTTAAGTGGTATAAGTCCACAAAAAAAACCTATGCTATAAACACCTTCTCTCCAGAATTACAATCACAATTTTAATAGAGTTTTATCTTGAAATAAAATAAAGAAAAACTGTTTTGCCGTACAATTCTATCACATAAATATTTCTTTTGAAAGTGGAATAAGTCTATTCAGATGGAGCATTAAAGAAAAAGAACCTCTTCTACACTGCCCAAGTCTATTATAATGCAAGATAGGCTTGCCAAAAAAAAAAATCTTAATTTTGAATGAAATGAAAGAAGAAAACTTTGTCTCATCAAAATCTCTAAAAGAGGCAACATCAAACAAAAAAAATATTGTTGCAGAAATTGCAAACTGATTTAAAATATGTTCGATGAGATTCAGAAGGAATCAAGATAACGAATTAAACTTTAATATGTTTACTATAAAAAAAAACAAAGTTTAAAATATCTTTTTAATTTAAGAATCTTAACGAAGATATTCATATTCTTAAAATAACTTAAAATAACTCTTAATATTGGTTATTCATCTATTTGAATGTCTTCTCTTTAACTGTTGCTTTTACTATAAAAATCCATTTTAGTAAAGCTTATACCTACAGTAATATGGACTTAAATTTGCTCCTGCTTTTACTTCTTTTAATATGTTATTTTGGAAAGTGGTATAACTCTATGTGGTGCCAAAATAGTCGTGTTTTTTTTCAAGTAAGTTTTGTTATTATTATTTCATAAAACAATTTAAATGGTGTAGAGTGTAAAAAGCATTACGCGTATTCATTAATATTGGCTGATATTTTTAAATTGATTTAAACGCAAACATTAAATATCTCAATATATGAAAAAATGGACTTATACCACTTTGAAAAAAAACCAGCTTAATGGTATCTTCGTAATAATTAGAAATACGACCCCATCGCCTCTGACTAAAAATCTTTATAATTGAAAAATAAATTATTAAATTAAATTATTATTATTTTAGATTTTTAGAATTTTCCTCCTTTAATTTTCTACTAGTGCGCACCGCACTAAATTCTACTTTTTTCAGATAATCTACGATTATAAGCAATTTTGTGAACATAATGTCTGGAAATATTAAAAAAAAAATCAAAGTAAAATTAACGTTTCAAAGGGCAATAATCGGTAGAAATTTGAAAATCCGTAATCATAATTTTTGAAAAGTTCTTAAACTTAAAAGTTGTTTTGAAAATTTATGGCTTCGGGTGCTGCTGAACCCTACGCACCCTACCTACATGCCAAAAATACAAAATAATTGGCGCTAGACAAATTGTTATTGCATTGTCTATTGTAATATGTTCGCAAATAAATTGGTATAGCCGAACTCACGGTTTCGTTTCATCATTCAATATATATCTGTTTTTTAAGCCTTCTATGGGGCACCTTTTAACTATACATTTTTACTACTTGTTATTGAAATTTTTATCTGTTCATGACATAATTTTTTTTTTTTTTAAGAGAAGTAGCACTTCAGGCATTAATACCTATTTAGTTTGTAACCGTGTTACATTCTTTATGAAAGGGATAGATGAGAGAGAAGACAGGTGGTGAAAGGAGATAGATATAGCCATTTTATTAATTATTTTACTTCGCCGGCGAATATGCTATGAAGAAGTACAGACGAAGGAGGCTGCATGTTTTTAATTTAAATTCTGAATATGTATTTATACCATTAAACAGAAAAAAAAAAAAACATTTTTATTTTTTGACTGCCGCAAGGGTTAAACCCAGGGCAGCCGGTTTGTAGTCAACGTGCTTACCACCTTGACTACAACCATATTCGGTTAAGTCAAGGCACACCCGTTAATTTTTATTTTTTGTATGTTTCTTGATAAAAAAGATTTTATTTTACGTAATTTGCGTGTATTAAAAGTTTTATTATATCATATTACTTTTAGGACACCCTTTACTTTATTTTATTTTCATTTTACATATCATGGACTCTACATACTCTGAGCAAATATCAAGTATCTACGTGTAAGGGATTAAAATATAAGGCCCCGTTGGTGAAAATTAAAGCCTCTATGGAAGCACCCTTTAATTGTAAACTACATTTCTGCCCAATTCGGTTAAAAAAATAAAGCTTTATACGTTAAAACCACGCCACTATAGGAAACCCTTTATATATATTTATATTGTTACGTTTTTTCCTTTTTGAACAAACGTACAGATTAATTTGATTGCAAATACCACTGTGGCTCATTATAAATTCCATATTCTTCTATTAATTTGTGGAGTTATCTGGCTATACTTCTTGATCTTACGGTCTTGTAAATCCTATGGTCTTGTATTTACTAAACATGCGTTATTATTACAAACGCAGCCATCCACGCTAAACTACTGTGTTACTCCAACGAGACATGAAGTACTAGATGCCTTGTTTAGAAACCTTAACCATCCACAGACAACTTCACTACGAGTTTTAGCCAAGCCAGTCATCCTTTATCTAATAGCCACAACACACGTCTGCCATACACTGTTGTTATGTTGTTACACTTCCCTGCGCTAACCGCTACAGTTGTTAATTTTTTTTATAAAAGGCGTCTCGACAATTATCTTTTACTCTTATATTAAATTAGACGTCTCCACCAAATTATCGGCCATGGCTTCACACAATAATTGGACCTTTGCCTCTCAGGGGGTTCGCACTGTTGCTTTTTAATTGCATTGTAACAATTATTATTTTCCATTGTACCTAAGTTCGAAGGCGGGCTCGAACTCACCATCTTCTGTTCTACAGCAAGTACCTCTATCAACGCAGCCATTTAGGTTGCTCAGCTTTTATTAGCTAATTGTGGTATTATTTATACAAACACCATTAGTGGAAGTAACTCGTTCAACCCGCTCATACCGAAACAACAACATGTGTTGCCAGATTTTTTTATTCGTTACAATATTTTATTTTATTTTTTGCATTTTTTGTTTTTGACCTTACAGTTTGCATAGAAATACTTACACCTAAGTTGTCTGTCTATTGCGATTGAAAATTAAGACTTCATAGGTGAAAATTAGGTCAGTTTTGGGGCACTCTTTAATTTAAGTTTTGGGGCTTATGCAGTAAAATTTTATATGTTATTTTATCTAAGTTCAAAAAATATTAATATTTTTAAATATATTACACGTTACTTTCGTGTAACCCTTTAAATTTTAGTATTTTTGTTATAGTGTAGCTGTAGCAGTTCCAGAGATAGTGGGCTCTAACAGATGGATAGTCCAACCGTTTTTTTTTCAATTTGATCGGACGAAAATATTTTTTTCGATTTTAATGCTTTTTAAGTGTTTTTCAAAATTGTGAGTATTTACTTATCTTCCGGTTTTTTCGTGAAAATAATAAACTACTTTTTCTCTAGTTTTACGTAAAATTTTATCAAGATCTCTTAAGATCTTTAAAATTTCTGTTCCGTATTTTTTACCAATTATTTTTCAAAATTCCGCACTTTGACAGAGTGTTTGAAGAGTCCTCTTAAACTGTGAATAATTCATATAATAGTTCCAAATAAATCCACATTTTTTAGTTGGTGGCACTAAAAACTATTTGAAATCAAATATTTAATTTTTTTAGAGCAAAAACTTTTTAATTCACAACGCACACAAAATTTTAACTATCAGTAAAGTTAGAATGTTTGGCGAAAAGGTGTTACGGGCCCAGTGAGTATGCGATGGCATATAAATATGCTCGTATGGATAAATGATAAAAATAGTTTTCAAATAAAGATGTCGGTCTACGTGCGTTGATATTAAAACTAAAGTGTTGACATGTTTGCATTTAATCTATAAAATAAATAATAACAAATTTATCATTTGTCAGCAGTTAAATACATAAATTTATAAGCTTAACTATCAAAATATGAACGCGCATACATTATGAATTAATAATTCATTACGTTTTAAGAAAATATTTACACACATGCATAAGAGTCCTTACAAGTGAGTATGTGTGTGTGTGTGTGTACTCACTTTCTGTTAATGTTATTCATATAGATGTCACAATCCCTTTTATCACTCCTGCCTTTTCAAAAATATCCTTGCATTTTCTTTTTATATTTTTTTTTATGTTTTTTTAATCTGTTGTTTTTTTTTTCTTATAAAAAAAAATCAAAAAAGAGACGAGAACAAAAACCAAACAAATGTCAAAAACTGCCAAACATTTCCGTGTGTGTGTGTGTGTGTGTGTGTGTAAAATAATAATAAATCGTCAAGTTTATTTGAAGAGTTTATTGAATCCGTGACATCAACAGTTTCGACATTTATTTTTCCATTTAGCAAATACCAAATGCCCCCAAAGCACAGCTCAACGATTGAAATGTAATATTTTTTATGCAGCCTCAACCATTCCTTGCATTCCATCTTGTTTTTTATTATTCCCTTTTGCATTTACTGTCAATGCCACTTAGTAAATATTTGTTTGTGCAGAGATGTCAAATGTCATGCGGGAAGTGGGAATTGGAAATAATACATTATGAAAGTAAAATCTGTTTTATGAAGATAAAAAAACTTTAAGAAAGAGACCAACAATTGATGATCCAAATCCATTGTTGGAAAATTAATAGTTTTGTTGTACTGACCAAATAAGTTGTACTGAACAAAAAGTATTTCTAAGAGATATTCTTTAGATATTAGGATATTTATTTTATTATTTTTTTTACACGTAAAGAAAAAATATGGTTGAGGTAACCATAATCTAAGAGCAACATAATATGGTTGCATTATATGGTTGCTAACAAAACATAGTACTGTTACATTTGCAACCATATTGTTGTCCAAAGTATAAACATATTTATGTTCAAATTAAACATTAAATGGTTAAATTAAAATGTAAAAATATGGCTAAAAATGTGATCTTATATAATTGAATTATAATATAGTCTCGTAAGTGCAAAATTTTTCTGATATAAAAAACTGATTATAGTTTTATTTATTAACGATTTGTCATAAAAATTATTTAAAAACATGAATTCATAAAAAATCAATTATTTGCATAAAATAACAAATAAACGATTTCACAATCATGCTTCAAACACAAAAGTAAAGGTTTAAATGTTTTGGTTCCCTTTTTATTTGTTATCATCTTTTGCTTATTATTTTTAATTATTTATTTTGTACACAAATTTTTATTTTTTTCAATTTTTTTAACAATAAAAAACTATTTCAAATTTTAGCTATCAAAAAATTACTAAACTGTCAAGTACGAGAACAAAATATTTTTAAGCGTAAACATTATTCTGTTGATTTTAAAGATACTTTGATTAACAATAATATATTATGATTAATATTTTATATTATTTTTAATAAGTTATAAAACTTTGGTTGTGGTTGAAATTTTTTTAAGTTAAAACCAACCATGTTGCATTTTTTGAGCACAGTAACCATATAATCGTTAAAAGTTAACAAAAAATCTTTATCGTGACTAAAGTTTTGGTGAAAACAACTATAATTTGTTCTCCGCAACTATAGATTGTTACAAAGAACATAATATGGTTATTGTGACCATATAACAACCATGTTTCTTTTCTGCGTGTACCTGCTGCTATTAAAAATATTTCAACAATTATTTAGACAAATTGACATTTATTTTTAATACAAAAATATTGTTCTTTGCTGCCGAATATTTTTACCAAAAGACTTCATACATTATATCTAGAGAATTGGAAATTTCACTCGTTGCACTCAGTATAAACAGCAGAAACTTGGTGCCTGATCAACTGCAAGTCACTAAGTTTTACATTATCCTACTCTAAGGCTGTTACTACTACCGACACACAGGTAAGGCCAATGTAGTAAGTAAGTGTACCGTAAGAGGTGTAAGGTGTCGAGCGATAAGAATATCCCAGTTAGAGGTTGCTAGTAGGCTAATTAAAGTTTTTTTTTTCTCTAAAATTAAAAAATAACAAAAAATTTTTTTTTACTTTTTGTTCAGCTTCAACGGCTTTAAATTTTTAGACATGAAAAATTGTGAAAAGAAAAAAGTAAAGAAATAGGTAAAAACTTTTTCCGTTTCTGTTCTGAATGACATATATTCAATTCATCGCAATTTTTTTAACTTTACAAGATTTTTCCAAATCTACACAAAACCAATTTTTACATCTATCAGTTATATTATTTGGAAAATTTTTTCTATTTTTTACTTAAATATATATTTAATAAAACTAATATTTAATTCGAAAATTTAATTTTATTGTTCAGTAAAATGTATAATTGAGAGAATTAAAACTTAACTAAGATTTCAAGCTGAAAACAAATAAAAACTATTAATAAAACAAGGCCTTGGTATCCCTTTACCCCCCAACATAGACAAAACTGACGTCATCGAATTAAGGTTACAACGTTGCTTTGGCTTTAGTCACATGTCTGATTAAGGCTACCAATAAAGTACCATGTTGATCTAGCTTAGGTAAGATTAAAAACACGTATGGACTTTTCTGCGATCCCAACTGAAGCAGAAGGACAACAGGGTCAGTTTGGCATCCAAAGGAGAAAACTGTGAAACTACTATTACAAAATTAGCAGAGGATAACTCCATATCCTCTTTGAACTAGCGATAGCAAGAGCTAATAACTAAAGTCTTTAAACAAAAAACCGTCTTCATTCTTCTTTTTTTTAATTCACCAATAAACATTTTCGCTTTCGCCAATGTCTTACAGGTATTAATACGTTTTGTCGACTTCTTAAGCCAACGTAAAATTTAGTACTGGATTTCTTCTTTTGAAAGTGGGAATTTTTTGGAAGAACTAAAAAGAAGGTGTAAGTTTAAGAAACCAGTTTTCACAGAAAATCATCTTCAACATGAAACCGCACAAGTGTTTTTTCATTTACCAACACAGATATAATTTTTCTCGTATCAATAGAGGTTTTAGTTGCTTTCGCATTGAAATTTTGTTATTTTTTTATTTCTTTTAATTATATATTTAATTGAAAATTATTAGAAAATTTTCTAAATAAATAATTATTTGTATCAATTGCATATTTAATTGCATATTAAGAAAACATTTTTCTAATTAAACTAATAATTGAATCAATTAAAAATTTAATTAAGTTTCTATCTGAAAGTAGGTAAAAGAGCTGAAAAGTGTTTCTTGTGAATTGAGGGATATTTTGCATTGTTCGGATATAAATTATACTACAAAGAATTTAAATTGTGCCAGATGATCCTTCTCTGATAGCAGACCTCTCTCTCTGTCTCTCTCTCGCTCTTTCATTTAAAAATATTTTTATTTACAAAAAAAAACCTGCAACAAACAAACAACATTATCAATCTTTAAATTTATTTATAACTATCACATTCAATACGCAATAATGCATAATAATTATTTCGTTATTTTTTTATTTTTTTAACCTAAAAAAATGCCAACACTTTTTGATACAAAAAAAATTTACGATTTTGTGAATTGTTTGCAAATCCTTTCGACGTGTCCTTAGTAAATAACGGAAATGCTAAAATATTTATTTAAAGATTCGTGAATTTATTTGCCATCCATCAACAAAACAGCTGAAGGCAAGTAACAGTGAAAAGTAAAATTATGGTAACGACTTTATACTCTAGAAAGAATCAAATGAAGCTCAACGTTTTTGAATGAATTTATTTTATAATTTTTTTAAATACTGTATCTGCATCTTAATCCCTATCAATGAGTAGTCGTTTTCTGACGATATGATGATGTGTTTGAATATTTAAACAAGACAGAGTATATTATATTCAAGTCCACACCGAATTCGAAGTAATCTTTATAAAAAGTCATTCTAAAATTAAATAATACAGAAAAAAACACAATTTTTTGTTTTTTTTTTTTTTTTTTTTTTTTATTGCCGTAGGAGTTGAACCCTGGCCAACCAGATTTTCTTACCACCTTGACTTCAGAGGAAAAGTTTTACTTAAAATAAATACTAAATTAAATACTGAGAATTAGTTATTATTCAGGCAAAAAAAAAAAAAGAAATTATTAACGAACTGTTTATATAAAATGCGTTTTAAAATAACAGAGTTCTAAAGTAACAAACAAACAAACAAACTTATAAAAAACGAAATTTTCCGTTTTGTAACATACGCAACAATAAACTAAATATACTTAATTTTATTTGGACGTGGATAACAAAAAAAAGATTTATTTGGTATTACAAAAGTATAAGAGAGATTTGATTGTTTGTTTACTTGATTTAGACAGACTCTGGTAGACGAACAATGCATTCGTACGTAGTAAATGTGTATATATATTTTCCCTGTATTCTATCCAACTCTTATCCTTGCAGCACGGTATCCAATATATTTCCTTGTGTATTTGATTTTGGCAATAATATTTGTTTAAAGTGTTACAACATCTTTAGTAAACATTAACACTTACACTCTCGTACATATTGTATTAATTTTTGTGAAAGCAAGTAAATGTAACAGTTCGTTGTATTTGCAAGAATATTTCATATTTTATTTATTGTTTAATATTATTTTCAAAATAAATATGTACTTGATTGTTTCTTGGGGAATAGGAACTGATAGTTTGATGACATTTGAATTTAATTTTTAATATGGAGTATTTTATTTTAAATTTTACGTTACGTCGTTACGATCGACGGAGTATATTACCGTATCATTATTAAAGATTTTTTTGTATGACAATATAGATGACATTGATCCGGGTGAGATGTGGTTTTAACAGGATGATTCTAATTGCAAAACGGCGACCTTAACCATCGAATAATTGAAATCAAAATTTGGTGAATAGTTGATTGCGAGCAATGGACCTGTCAATTGACCTCTAAGGTCATGCGGTTTGACACCTTCGATTATTATTTATGTGGTCATATAAAGTCATTAGATTATGCTGAAAAATCAATAACAATTGAGGCCTGTTTGTGTTGTTCGTGACATACAAAATATTACGCGAAGAACGAGCTTCGTCAAGAACAGCCGCAGTAGCCTTATGCCCAAAATTATTTTCAAATGTCGGTCTTTTGAAAAAAAAAAATTTTCTTTTATTTAAATTTGATTATTTTTAATAATTTAAACTTCTATCTGTGATGGTGATGGCAAGTCGATAGTAAATTCAACCTAATTCTTTAATTGGTTCTCTTTTAGTTTCAAATAATTTTTTTAATTTTATTCTTCCATCGCTCCAACCTCCCTAGTTGAAAGTTTTTTGGGTATTTAAACTGTTCCATAAATTCTAAATTCGTTTAACTTTTATAAGCAAAATTTCTCCATAAAATAAACAGTGACGTTCTTAATTTGAATATGTGCATCATACATTAATAAAAATATAAAAAATAAATTTAAAAACCATTCCTTTCTATTTAACAATCGTGCAGCTATCAGACCCTTTAAATTGATATAAAAATATAGTGAATTAAATTTCTAAAACTTTAAATTATTAAAAAAAAATTGAATTACATTTATTTATTTAGCAGCTGCTAAAAAAACAGAAACTGACACAAGGTCTTTTGCTGCAACTTGAAAATTGTTTTAAACACTCACATTAACACTCACACAAACACTCACACTTTCATATCGAAAACTATTTGCCATAAATTTATTCATATGAATGAATGACTTTTCTGGCTATTGTTGTAATAACACAAATCAAAAGTGTCCAGAAGATCTCATTCGTATTGTTGAAGGGTTTGCAGTTGACAAACAATGCCAAACCAACAAAAATGAATAAAATATTAAAAAAAAAGTAATAAAAAAAACTTCAAAACTTTACAGACAAATCCATACGTCAAGTATCTAGAAGGAAGCATCATATGTGTGAAATACAAACTGATTACAATTGTTATAGAAAAAGTGAAACTTTTTCTCAAAACGGCCATTGATAAATTATGTGGTAAATTTGTGTAAAATATCAATTTTATATATTTAGTATTTTTCCCTTTATTTTTTGCAATAAAAGTTTTTTTCGTCTATAACTTTGAAAGTTTTTTTTTTCATTCAACTCTAATAGGGAAGGAACGATGTTTATCTAGATTTATACAAGCTGTAGTTGTGGTGTTAAGGAAATGTTTCGAAAGCAAAAGGTAAAACTGTAGCCCTATGGATATCGCTTTCTGTCCGTTCCACGCAGGACTCTTTCTCTCTTAAATCGTATAAGCTAGACCCTTTTAATTAGTACTGGTCTTTATAATTGCTTCCACACAAAGAATAAAATAAAGTTAAAAATTGTATGGTATCCCCACAATAGGGACGTTAGCCTCAGACGTGTGGTGTAATTATTTAAACCATCATAAGCAGATTCCTAAAGTAAAGATACAGAATATGTCCACTTTAAGGAAAAGTTAAAAAAATAAATAAAAGTTAAAGGGGGTCACTATCGAGATTTAAGTTTCACGTATATGAGCTCCTCTTCTATACTACACACTACGTGTAAAGTTTAGTATCTGCCTATAAAACTTTACACGTAGTGTGGTCCTGCTATAATAGCAAATACAAAAAATTATGTTAAAACTTAAAGGGTGTTCTCATAGAATGATAGATTTTGACGTATATTATTTAATCTTTTGATTCGTAAAACCTCAAAGTGTTAATAATCTTTGTATATATAAGAAATCGTTGCAAGTGTGTTGTGACTTTAAAACTCACGAACGGTCAAACCAAATTCAATTACATTTTTAAGGTTTAATCGTGTGGTCGTGTAGATGGTTTATCTAAAGTTTTCACGAGATCGGTAGACGCATTCGTGAATATTTTTTTTCATGACAACATATGATTTTTTCAATTTAAAAAACAACAACAAATACGTAGGCGCCCATGAGCGTGCTCAGTATGTATGTATACTGTGTGACCCCTTCATACTCACGATAAATACACGTTGTAGTGCATATACGCATACACATTGACAGCTAAGCGATCAACACAAAATCAGATTCTGAAATTATTAAAAACATAAACATCTTCTGGTCTATAAGATTGAAACTTATTTAATAGATATCTCACATGTTCGAAGTAGAGTCCCATAGTAAACAAGGATTAAGAGGTCGGCTTCAACAAAAGATATTATTTACTTTTTAACCAACATCCACTTTCATATAATTCAGTTTTAATACTTGTTGAAAATATTTTTTCGTTTAATTTTCTATCAGCTACTAAATAAAAAAATGAAGAAAATTTGCTCGTGGCACTAAAACAACAAACGCAACACAAACCGTCAACAGCAACTTATTCAAGCTGGAACGAACGCCCTTAATATTACAATATTTTGAATTTTTCAACAAGGTCTTGATTGCTTAAAAGCCCTAAAGTTTTATAATGATACTGTTTCATTTTGTATTAAAAACTTTTTTGTGCTGATTTTAAATTGAAATAAGAAATAGATTGTTGTGTTTTGGTCATAAGTTTAAAGTGCATTTATGGTATTTGTAAAGTTCTTTTTTTTACAGTAAGATTTTTATCGAATTGCTTCGAATTGAAATTTTCTTAATAAAAACCTTGGAATGGTAAAAAACTGATTTAAATAAAAACAAATTTTTAAATATTGTTTCGTTTAAAAGTAGAAAAGAAAACAATTTGCAATCAACAAAAAAAATGAACTAAATGAAAAAAAAAAATTAATTTAATTAAATATTCTTTGGTTAACGAGGTAACATTGTGGTGAGAATGAACGAACACCAATTTAATAGATTTAATGGATGAATTCACTTAATCTGGCTACTACTTGTGGACAATCTCGAATGGTGCTTAGATATAATAGAACTACCTTAAGCTAGTAACTGCGTTAATGACAAGGCATGCAAATTTTAAATATCATCTGGCCAGGATGAGGATAGAAGAAGAGTCTGAGACTGCAGCGCACATTGTGAGTGAATGTTAGGCACTGGCTGGCATTAAACTTAGGACCATATGCAGAAGCTAACAAGCTTGTAGATGTGGATGGCATTGAGGATCTTAGCCTTGGACAAATGCTAGGATTTAGTAGGGGTTCCGTGATGAGAAATAACACTAATAATTAACAGTCTACTGTCTGGAATCAATTAAGTCCAGAATAAAGGTTGATGATAGCACATGACTCAGTGAGGGTAAGAAAGCCGTAAATTACAAATCGTTTGCTTACAATAGTTGCAGACAGCAGGGGGTTGCAAAAGGACCGTTTAAGAAAATGGCCTGTTGCGATATGCCTCCCATATTAATCATAATAGTCCTTTTCTAAAATTAAAATTGGGATTATGCAGATGTGTCAGCTTTCTATTGTACCACAATGAGAAACAGCTGCTATGGGATTCAGTAACAAAATCGACTATTTTTATATTTCCTTCATCGTTGCAAAATGTTTTCAAATTTTTGAAACCAAACACACTAATTAAGAAAATTTTAAATTTATTTATTATTTGTTGAAAGAATGATAGCAATCGGTAAAAATCTTTACAAAATGTTCATGAAAATTTAATTTTGCTCCACTACAGTTAAGTTATTTTTTATCCGATTAAAAAAGCTTTGCCATTATCCTACGTGTAGTTTTATAGCCTTTGCAACGGATTATGACTTATCTTAGTTAAACATGCTCTCAGCCTGTATCCAATGAGATCCATTACATTCCTTTAAACCTTTTTATTGTAATTGATTTAAAATTGGCAAAACACATAATTACATAATTAAAAAAACAATGTGCCAACAAAATGTACTGTTTATCGTGAAGTGAATGATTTCGAAGAAAGAGGGTCTGTAGGTGATAAGCTCAAGCATGGACCACAAAGTACTGCAAGATCGGCTGAAAACATTACTGCTGCTCCAGAAAGTACTCAGAACAATCCATCATCCTCAATTCGACGCCGTACTCAGAAGCTTGGTCTTCAAAATACATCTTTGACCACAATTTTGCACAAGGATTTGCATTTATTTCCATTTGAGGTTTAGTTGACATAAGAGCAATAAGATGATACAGCTCGGCCATAACAACACCGATTTTCATGAAAAAATTATAATGAGTGACGAGGCGCATATTCAATTGGATGGATTTGTGAATAAATGGAATAGTTGGTTCTGGGAAACGGAAAACACTCAAATTTTTCATCAGTCACCTTTACAGCCATTAAAAGTGAGAGTCTGGTGTCCAATTTGGTTGGGAGGAAATGAAAACGGCGTAACGATAACTGTGAATCGGCATAATTATTAATTTATTGAACTATAATTGAAACCTTTTTAAAGGCATAACTGCATGCTTTGGGCTTGATTAACATGTGGTAGCAACAAGACGGTGATATATCGGATACAGCCAGGATTACAATGGAATTGCTGCAAGACTTCTTTCCCAAACAAGTTAATTCAATAAATGTTAATGTTAATTGGCCTCCACGGTCGCCTGATTTGACTGCTCTGGATTTCTTTTCGTGCGGATATCTGAAAAGAAAGGTTAATGCGAACAAACCAGAAACGCGTGAGCAACTCAAATAAAATATTCGTAATGAAATTAATAAAATACCGCATAAAGTGTTTGAGAATGTAATGAAAAATGTGCTAAAAAGGGCTCGCATTTTTGAGGCTAACAGAGGCGGGCATTTATCTGATATTGTACTCCATTCATAATTAAATAAAACATTTATCAATATAAGATCCATTGTCTTTCATTTAATCAAAAATAATAAACAAACAAAGTAGTATAACTTCCCGGTGGACTGCGGTGGCTGTTTTTTCCAAATAAATTTTAAATTTCTTTCAAATCCTGAATTTAAAAAAAATAATATTGCTGCAACAAAAGAATTTTACTGTCACATTTTTATACCCTTCATCACAAAAAGTGGAAAAATTGTATAAATAAGTTTTTCATTTCGTGCGTACTTTCTACAATATCCATTTCCGACCCCATAAAGTATATATATTCTGACTTCTTCATAGCGACGTCGATTGAGCGATGTCCGTCGGTCCACCTGTCCGAGGCAAACTTGATTTCACAAAAAAACCAAAAAAATAAATATGTCAATCGATCAGATAAAGTGTTAAAAGAGATGTTATTGGAAATCAGCATTATCGGTCCATGTCCTTCGAGGCAGCAGGCAAAACAACACGCCTACCTGTAATTTTTTCAAGTCATATGGAACAATAAATTAACTCCAATCAAAAAAATAAATATATAAATAATCAAGTAAAAAAATTGGCGCTTGCCCATAATTTTCGAGTTACGAGACTCTGAATTTTCAAATTTTTTAAAATATCAATATGGGTACCACCTTAAAGCTGTTGAAGAGACCTTTAAGGAAATTCAAAAATTTTTTAAAAATGCTTAACCCATTACATATATGGTGAAGGGTATATAAGATTTGGTATAGCCAAATATAGTACTCCTACTTGTTTTTATTAACAAATACTCCTTCATCATAAAGTTCTTTGTGTTTTTTTTTTGTTTTTGTAAGTATAATTTATAGAATCTGTTCCTTGTTTAAAATAATTTTCATGTTGTTAATAATTTTTCTCTTTTCATTTTATTTGAAATTTATACAAACAATATTTAAAATGGCTTGAACGTGTTGGAAATTTTAAATACAATAAATGATAGAAACTGTCATATTTAGACTTGCACTTGTATCTGAATAAGTGCGCAGACAATTTTATTGTACAACAAAACAATTACAACAATTATGGCATTTCTGGGTTATAAAAACAAGTGTCTCTTTAATGTTGAATGAATTTGAAGAAAATAATTTTTCTATTTATAAAATATTACAATTACGCTTCTTCGCTAGATGTCTGTCTTCAATTCAAAATATGTTTAAATTCATTGGGAAACATACGTATAGGAGTATTTCAAAGGACTTCTTTGTGTGTTTGTGTGTTATAATTTCATCACATTTTATTTGCCGTTTTGTGTCGAATGGTCTAAATTAAATGTTTATGGTGCCAAAATGTCCTGTATCTAACTTTCTGTCTACAATTATACAATATTCACTCTATGGCTGTTTGTGTGTATGAAAGTGTCCTTTTTGTTTTTGTTTTGTTATTGTTTATACTCCTTGTAATATAAATAACTTCATTTAACGAGTAATCCTTAGAATTTCATTCTAATTTAAGAGCGTTTTTAGTTCCTCCTTTTTGTTTTTATGTTGTTGATTGTGCAACTTTTTTTGTACATTTTATCTGTTAAAGTATTCATAGCACGCAATTAGTGTTGCATTGTTTTTTGTATACAAACATATTTCTGAGTATTTTTTGTCTCCATTCTTTTTTAAATTAAGTAAAGAGCCTTTGACTTTGACTTCAAGTTTTTTTTTGTCTTCATGATATCAGTAAGATTATAAAAACGATGATACAAGTCCTTTAAACAAAAACTCTTTTTCAACTTTATCCTTTCTTTAAAAGGCGCTGAGAAATGCAACAGTCTTTTTACAGATGTTCTTATGATTATTTACATATAAAAAATGTTAAAAAGTTGCACCGCATTATAGTATCTCTACGTTGGGTTACAGCAGCATTTATAGAGACGTAAATTTATGAAAAGTTTATTAAAATTTTAGGAATTTAGTAAGCTCTAAAAAATAAAAGATTTTGCAACTTGAATATTTCTTTCTCTTAACTAAAACGCAGTCTTGGAATAAAGAACTTAAGTTAAGAAAATCTGTGACCATTTATATAAATATAAAAAATGCATTTTAACCCAAAAAAAAATTATTTTTATAACAAAAAATTAAAAATTGTCTTTTCAGAATAAAACACTTCCAGCTCTTAAGCCCAAAAATTAATTAAGTATAACTTTGACTCACATACGAAGGTACAAAACCATGTATTTCATAATACAGCCTTATTTTTTGAACCGTAAGAGGGTAAGGATATGTAAATTAGATTAACGTCTGTATCTGACGTGAAGCCCCTACCGAAAGGTGGTCTTACCACTATTCTTTTTAATTTTAAGACCATGGCTTGCAGGACCGTGAATCCACCCCTTGCTAAAGGGTCGGATCCTACCACTCTGTTGAGAGTACAACAGTACACTTCCGTCTATTCCACACCAGAACTGCATATATAGACTTTAATTTAACCACAGCCACCACGTGTACCCGGAAGGGACCTCACCAATAACCGGCTAGGGGGAGGGGCGGCTCTCTGGTTCTCACCGGTTCCCGTGGTGCCAGTTTATTTATTACTATTATTATTTTTATATTATTTACGCAGGTTACGTATTTTTAAGTCGGTATAAAAACAAGTATAAAAAATTTAAATTAAAAGGTATTCCAATAGTAGCGATATTTTAATAAGGCCTTATTTAAAATTTTTCAAATTATGTTTTATTACGAGGGCTGCTATATATATTTCTGGCCTGGCAACACTGAGTGCTGCCAAGTGCAATCTGACATTTCCATTGGAAAGTTTGTCATTTTTAAGCATAATCGTACTCAAAACGTTTTGACGTACGACCATTATTTGTGTTGTTTACAGTGACTTGAAAAAATTAATATAAAAAAAATGGAATTAACTCGTGAACATTTTCGTGCCATCATTTTTCACAACTTTCGATGTGGATTATCACGACAAGAGTGCATTGATGAACTTAAATCTTTGTATGGCGATGAAGCATCATCCTATAGCACTGTGAAAAATTGGTATAATGAATTTAATCGTGGCCGAAGCTCGCTCAAAGACGAATTCCGTGAAGGTCGTCCAAAAACGACTGTTGTGCCAGAGAACAATGATGCCGTGCGTGAACTCATAATGCAAGATCGACATGCGACATACCGAGAAATAGAGACATCCTTGGACATTTCTTCCACCAGCATACATTCGATACGGCATGAACACATGGCCGTAAAAAAGGGTTTGTTCTCGTTGGATCCCGCACAATTTGAAAGTCGCTCAAAAAAACGCTCGTGTCGATTGGTGCAAAGAAATGTTGCAAAAATACGATTGCGGTCCTTCAAAAGACGTTTATAAGATCGTCACAGGTGACGAATCATGGATCTATGCGTATCAGCCCGAAACGAAACAACAATCGACCGTGTGGGTCTTCAAAGACGAGCAAAATCCAACAAAAGTTGTTCGTGGAAGAAGCACTTCGAAGCAAATGGTCGCCTGTTTCTTCGGCAAAACTGGTCATGTTGCGACTGTTCTGCTTGAGCAACGTAGGACGGTCACTTCTGAGTGGTACACTACAATTTGTTTGCCTGAAGTCATCGGAGAAATTCGAAAAACCAACAAGAGAAGACGAATCATTGTTCACCATGACAATGCGAGCTCTCACACATCGGCTCAAACCAGAGCGTTTTTGACCGGCCAAAACGTCGAATTAATGGGTCATCCGCAGTACAGCCCTGACTTGGCACCTAATGACTTCTTCTTGTTTCCGCACATCAAGAAAAAAATGCTTGGTCAACGATTTTCATCGCCAGAAGAAGCTGTTGAAGTTTTCAAAAACCATGTTTTAGAGGTGTCTCAATCGGAGTAGAAAAAGGGCTTCGACAGCTGGTTTGAGCGTATGCAAAAGTGTATATATCATGCTGGAGAATACTTTGAAAAACAATTAAACCATTTTTGATTATAAATATTCGCATTTTCACTATTAGGCTAGAAATATATAGAGCAACCCTCGTATGTTCGCTGTAAAAATTTAAAAAAAAAACATAAATTAAAGTGTGAATGGCATCGAACCTTTCATTTGTGAGTCCAACTTTCACTCTGAAAATTATTTCTTTCAAACCTTCTTAGAGGAAAGCTATCAAATTTAAGGATATTAAAATTCTTATAATTCCAAAAATTTTTTGCCGTTGTATAATAACACCATATTTTACGTAATAATTCTCAGTTAATTAAAATGAAATTACGGGAGCTTTAAAAAATAGTGTGCTTATTATCCCGAACAAATTACTAAAATCACCGATTTTGATTATTGAAGGTGATAAAAAATAAAATCAGTGTTGATTATTATTATTGTTTTTGCTTAAACTTTGATTTTCTTCTTTACTTTATTGTTTGGACAATAATTTTTAGTTTATTTAAAATCTTTGTGAGAAGTTTCCTGAAGAGCTAAGTAAGCGGTAGCGAAATGGCCATTGAGACGTGCTTTCACCTTCAATAATCAAAATGAATGATTTTATAATTCGGTCGGATTATATGAAAACAAGTAAGAGTGCTTTATTGCGCTATGGCTATTCTTACATACCCTTCACCATCTATGTAGATCTAAAAAAAACATTTGGTACAGCATATTTATAATTTTACATAAAAATGACATCGGCTCTTAATGGGTTAAGCGTTTTAAAAAAAATTTGTATTTTCTTAAAGATCTCATCAAAAGCCTTTAAGTGCTACAGACATTGATATTTTAAAAAATGTACAAGACGAGTTACAAAGAGAATGACAAAGAAAAGCTTTAAGTTGTGTGTGAACTTCGTCTCACCAAATTAACATTAAGCTTAGTTGGTTAAATAGATGATGTTTACGATGTACATAACATAAGGTAGATAGATGCAAAGAATGCTGATGAAGGATGTGGCGGTCCAGAAAATGCTGCATTTCATTCTGCTAGCGTCTAATTTTTCTTGTTTTCTTTGGAAAACGTCCGCATACATTTGTAAATAATTTTTCTTTCTAAAAATGTTTAGAAAATTAATTAAAAAGAACCAAAAGCCGAAAATTTCATTAATTTGTAAAATCGATGGTTCGAATCCTGGTCAGGGTGAAAATTAAAAATTAAAACAAACGCTAGGCACCGCGTATTTACATTCATACTTAACTCATAAAAGTCAATATGATACTGAAACAGTGTCTATAATGTTGTGAGCAAACAAGTATGAATAATTAAAAAAAAAAAAAAAAAAATAAAAAAAAAGTTGCACTTGTGACTATCAAATTGCTAGTACAAAAAAGCAACAACAAATGTACAAGACGAGTTACAAAGAGAATGACAAAGAAAAGCTTTAAGTTGAGTGTGAACTTCGTCTCACCAAATTAACATTAAGCTTAGTTGGTTAAATAGATGATGTTTACGATGTACATAACATAAGGTAGATAGATGCAAAGAATGCTGATGAAGGATGTGGCGGTCCAGAAAATGCTGCATTTCATTCTGCTAGCGTCTAATTTTTCTTGTTTTCTTTGGAAAACGTCCGCATACATTTGTAAATAATTTTTCTTTCTAAAAATGTTTAGAAAATTAATTAAAAAGAACCAAAAGCCGAAAATTTCATTAATTTGTAAAATCGATGGTTCGAATCCTGGTCAGGGTGAAAATTAAAAATTAAAACAAACGCTAGGCACCGCGTATTTACATTCATACTTAACTCATAAAAGTCAATATGATACTGAAACCATGAATCAATAAAATAAGATTGCGCATTGCGCAGGTCCGTTAGTTTGTTGTATTGCGATCTCCCTCTAATGCGTGACGTAGGAATAGACTATTTTTTGTAAACAAACTTCATTCGTGTATGGAAAGTGCAACAGAATTAAAGTAAAAACGGTGAAAATTTATTAAAAATAAAAATGAAGTGTGCAGTTAATAAATGTAAAAATGGAAACAATTCAAACGTATGCAAAATAAGCTTTTTCAATTTTCCTTCGCGCCCTTGTCTACTAAAACAGTGGTTATATTTTTGTGACCGCAAGGAAAAATTCAATGTGAAAACGTCGCATGTCTGC
The DNA here is from genome assembly GCA_916610165.2 of Gymnosoma rotundatum. NCBI lineage: Eukaryota > Metazoa > Arthropoda > Insecta > Diptera > Tachinidae > Gymnosoma > Gymnosoma rotundatum. The sequence goes on from OU744340.1 coordinate 118,826,351, forward strand.
ATGGAACATTTTAAACCGGAGGACTTTGAAAACAACTTGCAATATGAGATGGGTAAGTTTATTATATAATATTGATAAAAATTAAAAGTTCAATATTTACGAATCCATAATAAGGTTTTACTAATAAAAGAATCTTGAAGTGCGGCGCTGTGCCCACTATCCGTAATGTATCTCTTAAAAATGAAGAGGCTTACAAGAAACGGGCAACTCGAATCCAAAAGCGTGAAAACAAAAAAATTATTGAAATGCTTCTTAAAGAACAAAACGCAGAGCATGTTACCAAAGGTAAAAATAAAGATTCAATACTGACAAATTACTTATAATGGCATTTTTTTCACTAGATATAAAAAGGCCAGAAGTGCAGGTTATGGAAACTGAAGTTATTGAAGAACAACATCCAGAACATGAAGAGTTTGTTGAAAACCAAAAGGAAAACATTTGCCCTAATAATGAAATAGAGTGTTTAAAAAAGGAAAGGTTTGTTGAATATTAGTTTTGATGCATTCTTCATATTACTTCTTATATTTACTTTCAGAGAACATCTTCTTAAAGAGAATTCTGACCTTAAAAACACTTTGAAAAAACAAGAAGCAGAATTAAGAGCTTTGGAAGAACAAAAAAGGAAAGATTATAAAATCTATGAATTTACAATCAATGATTTAAAAACTAAATTGACGAAGGCTCATTTCGAATTAAACAATTTGGAAAAAAAACTTTTAGTCATGTTTACTAAAGGGCAAATTTCAAAATTGAAGGCAGGCGTCAGACGCACAAAATGGTGTGAAGAAGATATTACCCAAGCAATAACATTGTACGCAGCGAGCGCTAAGTTGTACAAGCTTATGTACAGAAAACATTTCCCTTTGCCTGCTGTACGTACTCTGCAAGCATGGTGTCAAAAAGTTAAAATAAATACTGGCTTTTTGGAGCCAGTATTCAAGCTTTTGTCCGCAGCAACACATATGGCCGAAAACGACAAAATATGTGTTTTAAGTTTCGACGAGGCAAAAATTCGAAAAGCATACTGCTACGATAGATCCTCTGATACAACACTAGCCCCAGCAAATTACGTGCAGGTAGCTATTATAAGAGGTATGTAAGTCAAGATATTAATAACAGTCTGCATAATTCATTACTACATTTAATGTTAACTCAAAAAAACACATAAACTTTAATTTAGTAACCTTTTTTTATACAACCTATGAAGTTAAAACTAAGTACATATATTCAAATTTTGTTTTAAGGCTTAGTTACAAAGTGGAAGCAACCAATATTTTACGAGTATGACTGTAACATGACTGCCGACATTTTGAAAAATATTTTGATAAAGCTTAAGTCGTGCAATTTTACAGTAGTAGCTGTTGTGAGTGACCTAGGTGGTGGCAATAGAGCACTTTTTAATCAGCTACAAGTTACAGAAGAAAAGCCATGGTAATCTTAATAATTTATATATTACATACATATATGCATACATTAATAAACAATAAAATTTTGCATTTTTTTAAGGTTTATGTTTAACGAAGAAAAAGTTTTTGTGTTTGCAGACGTCCCGCACATGCTAAAACTTCTTCGAAACCATTTTGTAGATGAAGGGTTTCTCATCAATGGAAAGCCTGTTCGAGCAGATATTATTGCTAATTTATTAGATGTTACATCCGAAGATCTTACCATTACTCACAAAATATCTCAATCATACCTCAATGTGGCAAACACAAAAAGACAAAAAGTAAAGCTGGCTGCAAAACTCTTTTCGCATACTGTAGCCCAGGCCATTACCAGGGCCGCCAGTTTAGGCCATCTTGAGGGTTTAAACTGGAAAGAATGTCATCGACTGTTCAAATTGGTAAATCAGTATTATTCGAAATAAATTTAAATTAAAATATGTATTTAAAACTTTTTTTAATATGTCTAGACCAATGACTGGTTTGATGTAATGAACGTCAAAATTCCTTATCCTGATGCAAGGGAACGTTGCCACGGATATGGCCTTGCCTTAGAAACGCAAAATAACATTCTCGATGAAATGACGAAAATGGTTAAAGAAATGAGGTCAATTGGAAAAAAAGCCTTACTGCCTTTTCAAAGAGGTATTTAATTGTAAAATCTTTCTTCTTTCTATGAATATGTATGTCTATTTACAACGTGCAACTCTTTTTTCTTTAAGGAATAATTCAATCAAATAACGCCATTAAAGGTCTATATGAAGACATGAAATCAAGATACAATTTGCAGTTTATCCTCACGTACCGTCTTAACCAGGACGTTTTGGAAAATTTTTTCGGGATCATTCGTGCAAAAGGTGGACTTCACGACCACCCAGATCAACTTGAATTTAAATATCGATTAAAATCGTATATCCTCGGGCACAACGACGGCATCATATCAAATAATGGAAATATTGAATGCGATGATACTCCAGACCTGGAAAAGCCTCTTACTGGTAATTTTTACTTCATTCCAAAAGTGTCAAATTGTAATTTCATAGCTTCTTTATTGCAGGCAAAATAATTGCAGTTTTTAATGTAAATGTGAACGACGAAGAAGCAAGTGACAAAGAGTTAACCGAATTAGAGTATGATGGTCTCGAAAACCTCGCAGGCTATATTTGCCACAAACTTAAAAATGATATACCAGATATTGCAGTAGCACAAAACGAGGAAGGTCCAACGTATTCGTGGGTTGATCATGTATCTGAGGGCGGACTTATAAAGCCGACACCTGAAACTATGAAACACATTGAAGAACTGAACCAAATATTTCAAAAAAATAATAAAGACGGTCTTCTAATTAAACAAGATTTTGTAAAAGATTTAACTAAACAGGCTCATCATATTAAATGTGATGAAAAAGTAAAAAAGCTATTTTTTAGATCAAAAATGTATTTTAAAATTCGAAAACTTAATGCGGAGCTTAAAGACTACAGCATTACCAAAAAAAGAAAATTAAATAAAATAAAAATTTAACTTTTTTTTAAACATTTCGGTTTTAATTTTATTTTGAAAACAAATTTATTTTACTTTCAGTTATTTTAAGGTGATTAAAAATTATTATATAAAAAGAAAATTTGAAACTTTGGTAGCCCGAAATAGCTATTTTTCTTCTAAATCTTCAAGCCCAAACACAAAATTTTTACTCGACTATATCTTTTTTCTTCCCATTTAAAATTTTGTTCAAATCGGTGCACCCGTTTAGAAGTTATGCAATTATTTCCAGTTTTCCGCCAAAAATCTCCTACACTTTTTACAACAAACACTCATTTTCATTCTATTGTGACGTAGATGCGCAGTAGAAAAATTTTTTGAACGGCTGAATGCGCAATCTTGTTTTCTTGATTCATGTACTGAAACAGTGTCTATAATGTTGTGAGCAAACAAGTATGAATAATTAAAAAAAAAAAAAATAAAAAAAAGTTGCATTTGTGACTATCAAATTGCTAGTACAAAAAAGCAACAACAAATGTACAAGACGAGTTACAAAGAGAATGACAAAGAAAAGCTTTAAGTTGTGTGTGAACTTCGTCTCACCAAATTAACATTAAGCTTAGTTGGTTAAATAGATGATGTTTACGATGTACATAACATAAGGTAGATAGATGCAAAGAATGCTGATGAAGGATGTGGCGGTCCAGAAAATGCTGCATTTCATTCTGCTAGCGTCTAATTTTTCTTGTTTTCTTTGGAAAACGTCCGCATACATTTGTAAATAATTTTTCTTTCTAAAAATGTTTAGAAAATTAATTAAAAAGAACCAAAAGCCGAAAATTTCATTAATTTGTAAAATCGATGGTTCGAATCCTGGTCAGGGTGAAAATTAAAAATTAAAACAAACGCTAGGCACCGCGTATTTACATTCATACTTAACTCATAAAAGTCAATATGATACTGAAACAGTGTCTATAATGTTGTGAGCAAACAAGTATGAATAATTAAAAAAAAAAAAAATAAAAAAAAGTTGCATTTGTGACTATCAAATTGCTAGTACAAAAAAGCAACAACAAATGTACAAGACGAGTTACAAAGAGAATGACAAAGAAAAGCTTTAAGTTGTGTGTGAACTTCGTCTCACCAAATTAACATTAAGCTTAGTTGGTTAAATAGATGATGTTTACGATGTACATAACATAAGGTAGATAGATGCAAAGAATGCTGATGAAGGATGTGGCGGTCCAGAAAATGCTGCATTTCATTCTGCTAGCGTCTAATTTTTCTTGTTTTCTTTGGAAAACGTCCGCATACATTTGTAAATAATTTTTCTTTCTAAAAATGTTTAGAAAATTAATTAAAAAGCACCAAAAGCCGAAAATTTCATTAATTTTAAAAAATGTTTAAAATTTCAGAGGCCCGTAAATCGAAAAATATGGGCGAGAGCCAATATGTTCATTTAATGTTGATTTTCTTATTTTTTAAATTTACATCACCCCATATATTTATTTTTTAATAAAAATTACATTATTGTTCCAAAAAAGTAGAGGTGTCTCGCCTGCTGCTTCAAAAGACATATACCCATCTTGCTGATTTTAAATAGCACCTTTTTCGACACTACTTCTGATCGATTGACATATTTTTTTGTGATAACAAGTTGGCTGACTTGATTTCAAACTTTACTTCACACTTACACGGACGAACAGACGGACATCGCTCAATCGACTTCGCTATGCATAAGAAGTCAGAATATATATACTTTATGGGGCCAGAAATGGATATTGTAGGAATCCCAAGCGGAATGACAAAAGATAGCACGATATTTTCACCGTGGTTAATTTTAATTTAACATTTTTAATTTTAATTTAAAGTTTAAATTATATAAAAAAATTTTTTTTAATTGTATTTTATTTTAATTATTTTAAGAATTAAATTATGATTTTTTAATTGGGCTTAAGTTCAAAATTGTCCAATTTGGTTTAGATTAAATTTTTTATAGTATATATTTTAGAACGTTTTTATTTTGCAACAAACCGTGACACGCTTTCAGCGGAAGAGGGGCTGTAAACTAGAAATGGCGACCAAAAACAACATCAATTGTGACGCTAATTGTTTTGCTAAATACTTAACATTTAATGGATGAGTTTAAGTTTAGAAAGTTCAGTGAAAAATTTACACCAATGCAGCCATATATTGCTCTCAGAAGTCCACCAAAAATGTAGCAAGTGTTGCCAAAAGGTTTTAAAAAACCAGTGATTTGGATGTTATTCTATTTGGCTGTTAGTAATAACTACATTTAAGGCACTCGTGATAAAATACAAATAATCGCTGGTAACAAATTAACAGTGGAATAATTTAATGGCGGAATTTTAGGACTTACTTTTGCCATAAATAACTTTAAACAAATTAAAAAGTATTAAGTTCATGGTAGAATCAGTCTTTGCCTCATAATGTGCTGAAGCGTTCAAAAGGAACATTGGTTGACGCATATGCCCTGCAAGGTAATAGAATTATTATTAATATGATTCATTACACTCGAGTATTTTTCCAAAGCTGAGAAAGGAGAATGAATATTCATTGTTCGTGCAGCCTTGAGGAGTAAGTTACGAGGGCTGCTCTATATATTTCTGGCCCAATAGTGAAAATGCGAATATTTATAATCAAAAATGGTTTTATTGTTTTTCAAAGTATTCTCCAGCATGATTTATATACTTTTGCCAGTTGTCGAAGCACTTTTTCCACTCCGATTGAGACACCTCTAAAACATGGTTTTTGAACACTTCAACAGCTTCTTCTGGCGACGAAAATCGTTGACCACGCATTTTTTTCTTGATGTGCGGAAACAAGAAGAAGTCATTAGGTGCCAAGGCAGGGCTATACGGCGGATGACCCATTAATTCGACGTTTTGGCCGGTCAAAAACGCTCTGGTTTGAGCCGATGTTTGAGAGCTCGCATTGTCATGGTGAACAATGATTCGTCTTCTCTTGTTGGTTTTTCGAATTTCTCCGATGACTTCAGGCAAACAAATTGTAGTGTACCACTCAGAAGTCACCGTCCTACGTTGCTCAAGCGGAACAGTCGCCCCATGACCAGTTTTGCCGAAGAAACAGGCGACCATTTGCTTCGAAGTGCTTCTTCCACGAACAATTTTCGTTGGATTTTGCTCGTCTTTGAAGACCCACACGGTCGATTGTTGTTTCGTTTCGGGCTCATACGCATAGATCCATGATTCGTCACCTGTGACGTCTTTTGAAGCACCGCAATCGTATTTTTGCAACATTTCTTTGCACCAATCGACACGAGCCTTTTTTTGAGCGACTTTCAAATTGTGCGGGATCCAACGAGTACAAACCTTTTTTAGGGCCAGGTGTTCATGCAGTATCGAATGTATTCTGGTGGAAGAAATGTCCAAGGATGTCTCTATCTCTCGGTATGTCGCATGTCGATCTTGCATTATGAGTTCACGCACGGCATCATTGTTCTCTGGCACAACAGTCGTTTTTGGACGACCTTCACGGAATTCGTCTTGGAGCGAGCTTCGGCCACGATTAAATTCATTATACCAATTTTTCACAGTGCTATAGGATGATGCTTCATCGCCATACAAAGATTTAAGTTCATCAATGCACTCTTGTCGTAATAATCCACATCGAAAGTTGTGAAAAATGATGGCACGAAAATGTTCACGAGTTAATTCCATTTTTTTTTCTATATTAATTTTTTCAAGTCACTGTAAACAACACAAATAATGGTCGTACGTCAAAACGTTTTGAGTACAATTATGCTTAAAAATTACAAACTTTTCAATGGAAATGTCAGATTGCACTTGGCAGCACTCAGTGTTGGCAGGCCAGAAATATATATAGCAGCCCTCGTACCAGTTTTGTGCTAAAAAGTACAAATCTATGGACAGTGAGTAAAGCATCATCAGTTAAATAAATCTGGATCACAAATGATATTAAATAATAACAAATACGCTTCTGAAATAGATTAGTACTTTTAAATAAATATACTAAAAGATCGCATATATTATTTGACAAATTTTATAATCTTTTAATTTTTTATAGGGTGCACGGTGAATGCAAGAAAATTTGTTATATTCATTTTTAAATTTACTTCAAGTGGTTACGAGTGGTGGCAGCAAAAAAATCCCTTTAAGTATTTATGCAATGCTGATATGTAGTTGTTATTTTTGTAACTTTTGTTGATTTTTCTTTATTTGTTGTTGTTATTGTTGGTGCTACAGTTGTTGAGTGCAACACTCAACTCGAGTTAAGTGCGCTCGCTTTTTCTTCTTGCTGTTGTGCTTTTTATTTATTTATTTAACTTTTTTTTGGCAACGCTTGATTAAACTATTGTGTGTTGAAAGTATTTAGTTAAAGTATTTTGTAGACGTTTTTGCTTTCTTTTGTTTTAAAATTTTTCTTCTATTCTCACTGATTTGGCTATAGAAAATGAAATGTTGTAAAACTTGTTTAAACAACTCAAGGCACGTTTAAAAGCGAAAGCTTTAAATATTTTACAAATTTAGAAAAAACATTTTACTTGCTTTAAACAATGTTTCAATTAAGAATCATTAAGGTAAAATTTTGTTAAATTGCAGGTTCTAAATTTTTGTACAAAAGGGTTTTTTAAAGCCCGACAGAACTTTATATTTTAGAGAAAAGCAGATGAAAATTTAAACAAATTTTTAATTAAAAATAAACTCCGGAATATTTAATTAAAATAATTAATTTTAAAAAATATAGTGCTATTTTTTTGTAATATTTTATTTTTTATTAGCTTTTAACTGTATGAAGGAGCCGAAAAAAAGTCAGCCGTATACAGTGGATAAAGAAAAATAAAATCATTATTGTTTATTTTTGTTTTTTGCCAAAACTTTAATTTATGTCTTTGCTTTATTGTTTGGACAAAAATCTTTAGTTTAAAATGTTTGTGAAAAGTTTTCTGAAGAGTTAAGTAAACGGTAGCGAAATGACCATCGAAATGTGCTTTCAACCTCAATAATCAATATCGGTGATAAAATAAATTTAATCGGGATAAAAATAGATAGATATTTTTTTTAAAAACTAATCAGAAAAATTTTTTTCGAAACGCATGACGTTAATGATAATTCGACATATGATCCCCGAAAATTTTTCTGACGAAGCGCATTCTGGACGCATACTGGGCTATTTTGGTCTCCAAGGGATCAATTCTTGCTAGCTTATGGCAATGGTAAATTTAGTTTAACTTTTCGTTTTGCCGCTTTAATTTGTCAAATCATCAATAGTCTTCTTTTATGTTTCTTTATTCACTAAATCGTTTTTCATTTTATTAATTTTTCCTTTTAAAATTTTTGGCAATTAAATTTATTTATTTCTGCGTGAAAAAACTACAAATGATTTATATATTTTGCACAAGTTTCTACTTGAAGAAGCCGTGTTCATTTGCCAGTGTAAAATAAACTCAAGCGGCAAAAAGAACAGCTGATTGCCGCCCGGCCATCACCTGAGCTTATTTTTTACGAAACAGAGTCCAATGATTCTACCAGCGTGTTAACCACACCAAATGGTATATTTTTCTGAATGCAATAGAGTCTGTGAGATCTCTTGTGGATTAATTTTACTCCATGTGCGTAAATTTTTGTTTATTAACAAATCCGTTAAGTCACAAAATAAAGGACGGGGCACATAGAATCCGTCATACTATATACTTTAACGTGTTCAACTGAAAACAAAGTAAAGACGGATGAGGTTGAAACAATGAGAACTTTGTTGACGGACAAAAAATCATTAAAACGCAGCAAAAGCGAAACAAAAAAAGAAGAAGCAGCAAATGATAGCTCTCAAAGTATTTAACGTACGTCAAAAGTTAAAAGTTTCGTATTTTACGTTGATGAAGACGTACTGCCTTACTTGTCAGTTGAAAGGAGCAGAGTGTAACGGATTCTTTATGCCCCGGCCTTAAGCCTGATCGCTAAACACAATTTTGAGATAAATTCAATTCATATATTTTTTCCGGATAATTTGAAAGCGTTATTCAATCTTTAATCAAAGTGAACGCTGTATTACTGGTTGTTTGTCTATACAATTGCGCCTATTTTTGCTAGGACTTTTGCATGAATAAAAAATGTTCATTCAATATTAAAGTAAATTCTTCTTAATTTTTGCGGAAGTTATCCTTCAAAATGTGACTGCGGTTCACACTTAAGTGCTCTTAAAGAGACAATTTACAAAATAAAATGCTACAATTAAGTAACTACGCTGTATTATAGCTTAGATTTAGAATTTTTGGGCTTGTTAAATTTGTTACTAAATTAACAGTCTTCTATATTATTTTAAAGACACGACATTATCATCTCATCTCATCTAAGTACAGATTACTCAATTATCATTATTTATTATTTTTTTTATGCAGCAGAATTAAATTTTAAAGTGCCACTTCTTTCAGATGAAGCCTTTAAGAGTTTGTCTTGAACAACAGTTTAATTTCTATCATTAATTTAACTTAAACTGCAAACAATTTATTTCAATATTTTTCCGCTTTCTGCTGCTTGCTGTAATACAATTTCGTAATGTTAATTATATCTGTTCTATGACTTCAAATTGTACATATTTATAGTCAAACATTTCCTTATGCAAACACATACAAAAGACAATACTTCCTTTAAAGTATTTTTTTTTTCTTTCAATTTATTTTGTTTTTTGCATATTTGCATCAAAATGTATGTTCTGCTGTCATGCTTTCTATAAATGTTGTGTTCATATCTTTAAATATTCTGAATCCCTTTGCTAAGAGATGTTACTTTCGTAAAGTATGTATGTAGTCGAAATAAAGGCATTTAATTGAAATTAAAATATTTCCAGATCAAAAAATAAAATGTGAACTCATTAAATTTCAAGCAAACGGGCCATTATTCTACAATTTGCTGTTATGTAAGTGAACCCATTAACAACAAACAATGAATTAAAACAAAATTCGCATTGCATTTAATTAAAAAAAAATAATAATCACCTTGTTTAACTAAATATATAATTGATTCAATTAATTATTTAATTGGTATATTTTTATCTATTTACCAAATAAATGTATAATTATGACAATTAAAAATTTAATCAAATATCAATTCAAAACAAATAAAATAATTAATAGATGCAAAAAGTTTTTTGTGTACACAATATGAAAAACAAATATATTGAAGTTGTTGCAAGCCGACGGTTGGCAGAAGCACAGAAATCACATGACAAACGAAAGCACAGTAAAAGTTTTAAGGGTAAATCTTTCTCTAACAAACTGATAATGCGTGAAAATAAAATATATTTAATATTCTTTTCATATCGATGGTTTGTTAAATAGATGCATTTTAGAGTGTAAACTCCTTAGGTTAGGTGAATTTATAGAAGGCTGATGACGGATGTAGCGCTCCAGTAAAAGTTGCATTCCATTGTTTTATTATTGTATATTTTTTATGTGTTTTTAAAACTTAGCACATCATTGGAATGTAATTTTTTCTTTCTAATAAAATTACCAAAAAAGAACGAATAGATAAACTTAAGCCTGACTACAAAAATTTTTTTTAGTCTAGCTAAATAATGAATCTTTAAATAACTATCCACAAACCAGTTAATAGGTTAATAAATTTTATTAAGACTTTGCTTTATCGGTATGGGGTTTAGGGGTATTGCGCTAATTTTTCACATGGTCTTACATGATCTTGATTAAGGCCAGGATTCACTATCAAACACAATCGTACGATTTAATCACACAAAAATCTGACAGAATTCTGTCCTACTTTAAAAATCGTTCCAAAATGGCAAAACATATGGTTTTAATATTTTGTTGTTTCTTCTCCTCATCATCTTAAAAAAATCAACCCTGATCGCATAGAAAAAAATATTTTATGAATTATTTCAAAAGATTATAAAATCGTACAGATCTGTCAAAAACTCTGTCACACACATACAATTTTAATCCGCACTATCATACTTTTTGAGCACACATGAAATTTTTGACAGATCGTACGGCTGAGTATGATAGTGAATCCTGGCCTTTACTCACATTGACCGAACACGTTTCTTTAGACCCAGAAAAATCAGAAATATAATTTTCTTCTATTAATTATCTTACATAGTTACAAATGACACATGTATGACTCGGAAGCCTGTTTAGATGAAACATAAATCCATGAAGTGAACAGTGGAAAGCACTTGGTAGAATCAAATATCCTCAAATGGCGGATTCTCCATTTTGATACTTGGTACTGTCATCGATTAACCATAAGAATGAACATCTATTCACACTTAGTTTTCAATGGCCTTTCTAGATAAATTGTAGGATAAAATAAAGAAATAATATCTTTTAAGAAGGAAGATTAATTGCTGTTTGCAGTTGGCGGTTTAGTTGGCTTTTTACTATATCTCAGTTCAAGAGAGTGGTTTTTAATAAAAGAGTGACTGCTAAAATTGTTGCTCATTTTGCAAACAACGATAATTATTATATATGCAAAATGTACCGATAAATAAAATGAGGGGTACAATTAATCACTTACTGCTGAAATAGTTGTTGTAACAGCTCTGCTGCTGTGTCTCTCATTTACTACCCACACTCTCTATCTCTTTTCAAAGAACACTATTAGGAAGGAATTTCTGAGTATTACTTTTCTTAAGAAAATAATAGTTCTGTCCTTTGGAAAACACTTCCAATTGGTACATCTTTTGGTAAAGCGATTGGTAACGTGGAACCACTCACAGATTTAAAATTCAGTTTAAGTTTTCAGCTCGTCCCGGAACTTAACTTAGTGACAAATAACTAGCATTTTCCTTAATAAAAAATAATAAACAAAATAATGCAATAATAGAAAAATAATTAACGTGCTGTTTCTGTATTACAGACCATCAACCCATCTGAAAAATTTCTATGAAAAGCACTCAGTTTTTGGAGTTATTTCATTCACAGAAAACCCACATAAGTTTCATAATTTTTTATAAATTATTATCACCTCCCGCAGTCCACAGTTACAAAACTCTGAGTGTATAATATTTTGAAACTTCTGTAGTCAAGGTGGTTAGCACGTTGACTACTAATTTGTTTGGCCAGGGTTCAACCCCTGCGGCAATAGAAAAATGAAAAAGGTTTTTGCTGTTTAATGGTATAAATACATATTCAGAATTAACATTGCGACGTCCAGCATCCTTCTTTGGTACTTTTTCAAAGCATATTCACCGACGAAGCAAAATAACTAAATCTATCTCTTTTCTAAAGAATGTAGCGCACGGTTACGAAAAATATTTAGGCTATGCCTGAAAAATAAAATTTATTTTTATTGTTTCAAATTTATCACTTTTGCTTTCCAGGATTTTTAGCTTCAACTAAAATTAGGAAAAAGTTTTAATTAGAAAATAAAATTTCACTTCTTATTTTGCGTAAAATGCAGGGGGCGAATTACAGCATTTGATATCGATCGAATCTTACATTTAAATTCTATTGAAATTTCGATCGATAACGAGTACCGTAATTTGGCCTCAGATTTTCTTTAGAATATACTTTTAAAAACTTAAAAGATGTAGAAATTTGTTTAAGAATCATCATAAAAATTTTGAACCTAAAGCATCTCGAAATTTAACAAATTTTTTCCGGCTGTTGCTCATAAAAAGTTAGTCTATCTCACCATCATCTTACCATGATTCTTACAAAAAACACTTTTAAATATTCGCACCCTGTATATCAGTTGAAGGTAGGGGAAAAAGTTTTTATTGCATTTAAATTTCTTACTGCTGTCTACACAACTAATTTTAGTTGTAAGTTATGTCTTTGTTTTATATTTTTTTCTTTGAGTACTTTTTCAATTTTTGTTTTTTCTCCATCGCTGTCTTATGTCTTACGTTCATTTCTATGCGAACATGACATGTGTAGAAATATCTTGAAAATAAGTTTCAAAATAGGAAATAATTAAAAATAATTAAGTTTAGTTGGTCATATTTACAAGCGTACATTATTATCAAGATTGCAATATACTCAAAGATACTAACTTGTACATGTGTGCATGTAATTCTATATGTATTTGTTTTTTTCTAAAAGGAAGGAAATTGTTAAGAAATTCCAATTTAAAAATTTTCAAAGTATGAAGTTTTAGACGTGCCGAAAGATACTGTTGTCATTCAGTTGTTGCTAATTTTAGGTTGCTGCTTTTATTAAATGTCGTTAAAATGCGCCATATTCATGTATTTTCTTTGTAAAATTTTTACAGGAAAAGTACAAGCTTCAAAAGCAAAGTAAATATGAACAGTTTTCTATTACATGAAGTATTTTTAGGGTAATTACTGTTTACTGTAGTAATAATATTTGAATGTTTAAAAAACAGCTTAATTTTTACAGCCACAAGTCGACACAAGATGCTGTTCTTTTATTTTACTACTAACTGATAGACATGACAGACATACTAACTACTTTTCAATTTCATTAGCATTGAATTATAAATAATGCAAATCTGTTTTAGCATTACTTTCATTTTCAGTAATGGTAATGTTTTTTAATGAAAAGTTTTCTTTGATAACACTGTAAAACAAATGAAAAAAAATTTTAAAACATTGAACGACCACTATATTTTTTTGATGTGTTTTGGTTGTCTAACTGCAAAAATCATCAGTATTTCAAATTCTATGAATACATTTTTTAAAAATTTTTTTTTTTAAATTGCAGATTTTTAAAGAGGGAGCTTCAGGAATATTATCAAAACTTTGAAACCACGCATTCGATTTTGTTGGGCAGTACATAAAAACATTCTAAGTTATTTCAGCATTAAACCGTTCTTAGATAATTTTTAAGTATAATCATTACTTTCTCAGTTATTGGGACAGATTTGAAAAAAAAAAATTAGTTTCTCCCAAAAATTTCAAAATTTTCCATTTCTAAAAATTCGCAAAAATTAGAAAGCCTCAAATATATTCTACTTTTACTACATACGCACAAAGGTACATATAAAACAAATAAAACAAACCATGATTCATGAAAATCCATTGACAAATACTAACTTTATTCCAAAAAAAGTAAAAGCAACCAATTTTGGATAAAACTGTTGCTGTTTTTCGCTAAAAAAAAAAAAAAAAAAAAACAAAAACATTCTAAATTATTGTAGGGAATTACTTTAAAATAGCATTCTGATCACAAAAATTTGATGCAATATAAATATTTAACATTTTTAGGAAAAATGACATTAGGATTTCGAAAAATATTTGCGTAGCTAGTTAGTTTACCTTCGTATTATGAGTTGGTAGCACTGTCGAAAATTTCGTTGTGCAAAGAATTTTCAATCAAACACAATGCTTGGTTCGATGTCAGTTTGTATAGTATCAGTATACAGCCAGAGACGACCGTTTTTACCGAAAGTATAACCCTAGAGTTAATGTCGACGTCGTTGACGGCGTCAAATGTAAAAAAAAAAGTTGAATCGTATGAAATTGTATGAGAGCAGTTAATCTCAACGCGTTGAAACGCCTTAAAAGTTCAATCTGTTTCAACTTTTTCGGCGTTGAAACGCCGTCAACGACGTCGACATTAACTCCAGGGTAACAACAGTATAATTTTTACTCACAGAACATATCCAATTAATACCAATTAAGTTAATATTTATTGAAAATGTTTGTATTTGTATTGCTGCTGTAGTCGAGGTATTAAGTACGTTGACTTCAAATCTGGCTGCCCTGGGTTCAACCCCCTGCGGCAGTCAAAAACTGAAAATGGTTCTTCATTTTTGTTTACTGGTATAATACATAATCGGATCTAATATTAAAACATGCAGTCTCCTTCTTCGGTACTTCTTCATAGCATATTCGCCGACGAAGTAAAATAATTAATAAAATGGCTATATCTATCTCCTTTCACAACCTGTTTTCTATCTCATCAATCCGTTTCTTAAAGAATGTAGCACGGTTACAGACTAAGTAGGAGGTATTAATGCCGGAAGTGCTACTTCTCTTTAAAAAAAAAATTTTACAAATGGTGGCAATAAATTACTTTAATTACATGCAGGTCTAAGGTTGTAATAATCCCGTTGTAGTCATTTTCACTAATATTATTTTTTTCATTTTTCGTTTATAAATTAGTAAGACAATATTTCTTAAGAGTGACAGCTGATAAACATAACTATTGTGAATAAGCCAACTGGTAACCTTCACAATAGCACTATTTTAATCGAATGAGCTCCAATAATACCAAATCAAAATTCTTTCGATCAGCTCTTTCGACTACAGTCGAAGATCGAAAGTTGCTCATAATAGACACCTAATTTATTTAACAAATGAAAAAATGTTACTTAAACGAAGAGCGCTAAGTGGACCAAAAATATGTTACATTTGTTTTAGTAATAGTTGCAAATCTCGATATAATTTTTTTTTCTGATTATTTACGCGGATTATTTTGGCGTCAAAGTTAAAAACTTTATAAAGAATTTATGCTATAATTATAAATATTTCTATTGCGCGATTTTTATATATTTTATAAGAATTTTTTGCCTGAGGCGCCTTAATCCATAATTTTGCAATAAACACTAAACAATAATTAAATATTTCAACTTATGTTTATTTGTACAGTACAACTTCGACAGTCCAGACATGCGCCAGTCCGGTCACTCCCATAATACGGACGCTTCTACATTTTGGACAATTTAAAATTTTTACCTCCATACTTCGAATACATTTTTTTATGCAAGAATAGCTCTAAAAATTCGGGGATTTCCCGTTTATTACTCGAACGTTTTGTTATTCATACTTCGATTTACATCTTGCGCTATTATTACTTTAGTTTCGGTTCAGGTTTTCCGATGAAAAAATAATGCAACACGCTAATCGAAATGAATCGTTAGTTCTGATTACCGAAGACGACTTTGTACTACCGGTGGCAAAACAAAGATCTCTCTAATGCTGCTGCTGCAAAGAAATCATTTTCAGTTTGCGGTCAGTGAGATTAATTTGGATATGCACAAATCAACCACCTCAACAAGATTAGTCAGCACGTTTGTTAATAAACCATTTGATCAAAACGACGTAACCAGTAATTTTTAGAAAAATTTTGTTCTTCTTAGATACTTATTACAAAATATAAAACCTTACTCAATATAAAATGTAAGTAAGATTATAAATCATTATCCATAATTATACGTGTCAGGAAAGATAGAATAAACATTTGTTAAAAATTGTGGTTTTGTTTTTTTTGATCAAATATTTGACTAATCTGACTGCACCTTTAGATTACATATGTATTTTAATAATTTAATATAATAATTAAATACAATAATTTATTGTTTTAATAAATCATAGTACAATGCATACACATACAATTAAAGTCACTTAGATTATTTAATTTGTTTCACCTACTATAGTCCGGATAACTCGGTAATCCGAATGAGCCCAAAACTATGTGTGTCCGGATTGGGGAAGTTGCACTGTACACTGTTTATACCGCAATTACTTTTTTCTTTTATTCACAAATGCTTCTTTCATATACGTTTTAATGAATGCAAAAACTCAGAAAGCATACAATCACTTATTTACGTACATTAATGAAAATATATTTAATTTGGAAGCAAAAAGTTTTCTAACAGATTTTAAAGTAGCATTGCAAAGTTCTTTAAAAATGAAGTTTCCGAATGCAAATATTAAATCGTATGATGTTCCCGAGAAATAATATTTGTACAGATTGGGAGCCATATGGAAAATATATTCGAAAAATAATTTTCTAAGACTGAATCTGAAGTTGATTCTATTAATGAAGAAAGTTCAAAAATAGATCAAGAAAATTTATCTATATTTATTATATAAATGAAAGAAAATCTGAACGTTGCTTTTTTGCCATGCAGACATTTAAAATGCTGCAGACACTGCGTACAGAAGTTGCAAGCTCAAAACTTGTTGGGCGGATTAAACCAATATCAATGACCTTACTGCCGATTAAACTTTTCATAGTAAATTTCTTGCATTTTGTAAAATATATATAAATAAACATGCGCGATTATTCATTTATTTTTGGATTTTACTTCACAATTTTTGAGCCTAATTTTTATTTTTCTTTTTGGGCAATTTTGCATCTTTTTTAGTTTGACGATCTTTAATTTTTTTTTGCGATTTTGTATGCAGGCAAAGTTTTTATATAAATAATTAAGATGTTCAAATATAAATTCATATGCGATGATAAATTTGAGTTTTATTCAAACAATAATTTGTTTTTTTCGATTAACATTAGAAAAAATAATCGTAGTTAGTCATTAGTTAAGTATTTTCCACATATTGCCAATAATATTTCAATGATAAGGAAAAAATCCCGAGTCGAGTATTTTAACTGCATTCACATATTCAGTAACCAGAAAATTGTTATTCATACTGAAATTTTATGATTACTGTAAAGGTAATAATAATGTGTGTTTATTACATGTACATCGATAAACGGAAAGGTTTTAATGGTAATGCAGTAACATTTACTGATACTGATACTGCTAGTGAAAATTTATTTTTACTGCAATTTCACTGGTACTGTAAGCTGCCCATCTATGATTTCTAACTGTAACAGTAAGGTAAAACGTTTTATTTTTCTTATTTGTATGTCTTCATCAAAAAAACCATTTGAAAACGTTTTAGTGTTTTGAAACTGGGTTAACAATTGAACCTTTGGCTACTTGAAAATTTAAAACGATGTTGTGTCTTCAATTAATATATGCAAAGTGAGTGATATTTATTTGTATTTAGTTTCATTTCAGTACATTTTAACTTTGCGAAAGTGATGAAAAAATAAATAGTAAAAGAGAAAATATTAGTACAATTCAATGTATTGAACAGTTGTATTTTTACTGATACATATCAAAAGTAGTAGATCAAAAAGTTATTTTATACAATAAATAAGAAAGTGCCCCAACATTTCCGCGGCGTTGAAAGTATGCACTTTCAAGATTTTAAAAGTAATGCCAGCTTGTTATTGGGCCTGCGTAATATTCCCTTTGATGTCCTAATATCGGCCACACGTACCTTTCCGTCTTTTCCGGATATAGTGTTGATAATACGTCCGATAAGCCAATGAAGGGGAGCCATGTTTTCTTCAGGTACTAGTACGAGCATTCCTGGATTCAAATTGGGTGTTAATTTGAATAATCTTCTGACCAAAGACGCCAGAATTGTGGTTTTGCGGCCGAAATACGGCGCCACCTTTCGAGTAAGCTGATTTCTTCGCATTTTACAGATCTGTCTGGTAAAGAATTAAGAGGACCACTAATTAAAAAGTGATCAGGTGTCAGGACTTCTAAATCATTAGGATCACTAGAAAATGCAGCAATAGGTCGTTAATTCATTATAGCTTCGATTTCTACTAGCGCAGTTGTGAGGTCTTCAAATGTTAGCTTCAGCCAATGCTCCGAAATGTGGTGCCCTTGGTGGTATGAAATGAAAATTTATAAAGTTTTTAGAGCAAAAGTTGTTTAGTGAGTATTGAAATTGTTTTTTTAAGAAAACACCAACAAAGTTCGTTGTCTTATCGCTAAAGATATATGACGGTAAGCCACGTCGTCCAATAAGACTCTTTAATGCCGCAATAAATGCGTCTACTGAGAGATCGGACAACAATTCGATGTGCACCGCCTTTGTTACGAAGCATATAAAAACTGCACTATAACTTTTGTTTGGCATTTTACCCCTTATTTTAAAGTAAGTATTTATAGGATCACAAAAAAAATCTATTGTTTTCACTTTACCGCTTAAATATTTACGTTTAATGTTGACGCTGTGTAAACTATACGTAAATCATTATAAAGAAAAAAGTGCTTCAGAATAATCTCTTCCATCACAAAAATTTAAACAAACTTTTCGATGCACCATCAATAATAACAACAAACAGGATATTTTAGAATTATTTAGTTTCAGAAGCAATGACTACTCAAATTAGCGTAAAAAATTATGCCATTTTAAGCCAAAAAATTTCAGTTGTTCATATAAAAAATGTTTATTCTTAAGAAACGAAAAAATCGAATATAAACATTTCAATCATTCATTCAGTCATTTTTGAGCATTCACTTTACTAGACCCAAGATTTAAATAAATCAATTTTCAAAACTCCAAGATATATGAAAAGAACACAAATGCTAAAATTACCCGTACAGTCTACAGCACTGGGGTGAAAACTTTAGGCTTTCTATTAATTTTAAATTTGGTTTATTTGAATTTTTATTTTTGGCTCACGACGACGAATATTTAATATTAAGATCAAGATATAAAAATACAAAAAAACTTTTGAAAACATATTTAAAAAAATTATAAAAACTAGTTTTATTTTTCAATAGTTTTTTAAGCTTGCTGAACTAGTTTCTTTTAATTCGTGTAGCACTTTATTATGGCAATAAAGTGCTATACAGTACAACAATCACAAGTACAATTTGCAACAAAACTATAAATGCAAAACAATACTCGTACAACTGATAAAAAAAATTGTTAACAAAAATATACACACAACACAAATATAAAATGAACTCTTTAGAAATATTGCTACGAAGAAAATAAATAGTTTTATTCCCATTTTGTATTTTGTTACTTATTCTTATTTTTCATGTCTTAAAATATTATTAGATTTACGAAAAAGTTGTTTTATTTTCGATTGAAAACAATAAAACTTTTTGTAATAAGTTTTGAACTTAATGCAGAATTGAAGAGGAAGGTATTCGAACAGGAAATATAAATTGCATAGGTTTTTAAATTCCATATACAGGAAATTAAAAACAAACATTCTCATTTTTCATTTAATTTTAATCCATCGCAAAAAAAAAATAAAGATTTTATTGGAAATTTATTTAAATTTTTATCAAATTTTTTTACTTACTAAATAATTGAAAAATAATAATCCAAAATTTTTTATTGTTTCAACTTTATATTTTATTAAAAAAAAAATTGATTAAGTAAATAATTGTATTAATTAAAAACTTCAATATTTTCAATCTTAGAAAAAAATCTTATTGGGTGACTGAGCTAATTGCATTGGTCAAGTTAATATCTTTGAATACCTGTTAATAACAATTCTTCGCTCTCATAGGATTTAGCTTTGATTTTTGAAAATTTTGCCAAAATTTTTTTTCACAGTTTTTGATTCCTTATTCCTGCTTTATAAAGTATGTAATATAACTTTTTGTAGGATATAATCCATCGCACAAATTTGCTCTTCGTCTTAACTAATCCACTCTCTCTCTTCTGAAGAATTACTGTAATAATTTTAAATAATTTGTTATTGTTTTCATGGCTGAGTGTAAATACAACCACGTTCATTTTTAATTTTAATTTTTGACACCAATATATATATACAAATATAGTTTTCACTGAATTTCAGGTTTAAAATTTTACACTTAATGGAATAAAATTAACTGGGACGACTGACGACAACGGTGCGAATTCACCATAAAATAAATCTTTGCTCAAATTCGACTACTAAAACTTAATTAGAAAGACACAATTTTAAATAAATCAATTTAAAAATATATTTCGTCCAACACGACGAAAATGTCGTCAAAAAATCGTTGCATAAATTAGTCGTAAGAAGCTGCTAAGGTGACCATAAAAAATAATATTTAAAAAGTTAAACATTAGTAAAAACACAATTAAAAACTATTTTTTTATTTAACTAATAATCTGTGCCCTTATTTATAATACTGCAAAATAAAAATACATAAATTTTTTAAGTAAAATAACTTTATTAACTAAAATACTTCGAACATAGTCACATTGTACTGATTTGTTCGTCATTTGCCGGCGTAATAAATAATTCTATAATTGTAATTCTAAGAAATAGAAATAATTCTATTGCATAGTTCGCCGCGTTTGCAAATTTCGTCCGACGTCATGATTGTTTGCATATTCATATATACAAATGTATTTTATTTTTGATGACGAATATTCGTCATTCGTCCTAGTTCGGTTCCTAGCAATATGTGTCAGTTAGTAGAGTGACCATGTATTTAAAAAAAGAAGCAATAATTATATATAACAAAAAAAGGATTTAAAATTAAATTTATTGTTAAAAATAGAATATTTTTTAAATGAGCTAAAAATAAAAAAGAAATCAAATCTTTAAGTTAACAGAAATAAGAAATGAAAAAAAAAATAGAAAAATGTTCACTTTGCACAAATATTGGTTGTTCATCTACGTAAAAATAGAAACAATATATCTTAGAATTGCCTTTAAAACAAAACAAAACAAAATGTACACTTCTCACTCACACATCAGAATCCTATTCCCCTGCACTCAGCTACCTGATGACTGAGCTCATTCTGAATCTGTGAAAAATAATGTACTCAATGGCTTGAAATTCCTCCGTGTTCTCACATATCATGCGGAAATCCGATGAAAGAGCGGCCAGTTATCAATTGGATGTTTGATTCGGAACTACCCGAGTCATAATCGGCCAAAGATTATAATCTCAGTACAAGAGCCGTATCAACCGTAAGTTTTTTTCAGAAAATAACTCCCGACAACAGCAGAGCTGCTACAACAACTGCCCTTAGAACCTTTCTGTTCAACCCTAGGAAAAATTTGAGAAAACTCTGAAGTACATGACGCTCCTTCATTATAGTTCAGTTATAATTAAAACCCATTTACCCAGTTTCCTATGATATTGAATAATCGATTAATAAGTTAATCGATAGAAACTAACAGAGTTAATCGATTAAAAATCAATCGGTTTAAAACAACACAATCAGATTAAAAATAACATAGTTTGAAAGACTTGTGAAACTCTGAAGTATTTGTACTCCCTCCTCCTTTATTATTGTTCACTTCCCCACGTAGCCCGTATATTGTAACAAGGAATAATTAATTAATAAGTTGATCATTCGAATTTTGCAGATTTTTTTTTTGTTAAACACAAATAATTATTCGAATATTAATCGATTAAAAATTAATCGGTTAACCGATTAACGGTACGTAATCGAAAGAAACGAATGACGAATGTCGTTCGTTTCTTTCGTAGAAAAACTTGCAAATATTTTTGCCTTAAAAATCAATTACTTGAATAAAGTCATTAATTACTACTCGTATAATAAAATCATCAAGATGTTGATCATTAATAATCAGTTTCAATAAATTTTTAATTATTTAGTCATGGCCACAGTGCGCTTGAAGTTATTTTATGTAAGTTGAAAATTTTCTTTCAGAACCAAAAAAAAATGTAAAATTTAAACTATTCTGTACCCAAAAATTTGCCTGGATATTAATTTATGTTTCAGGTAATGAAAAAAAGCCTTCGCTTATTGTTAATAACTTTCCGTTAACTTTTCTCACCAGCATACTAACCAATCGAAAGTTTCCCAAAATATTATCAAATCTAATTTTAGTTCGTTACACACACTCTTAAGGCAACCAATTAGGCGGACCTCCAACTTGCCTATTTTCTTGTTTTATGTTTAAATCTGTGGCTTAGGCCAGGGCTGTACAAATGGTCTCTTGTTTACTAAGCCTCACCTTTATCAATCTTACGCAAACATATACAAAACAGTTTTTGTGACTCTGATCTGTCTGAAAAACACGATATGGTAATCCGGTAAGATTCGAACGGAAGGTCTTCTGCTACTATCAACAAATTTCTTTCTTAAGCGGCTCAGCAACCACAGAAACCCAAAAACAACTTTTTTTCTCTACATCAAGGCTATTTTGGGATTTCAACTCATAATCTTCCGTTTACTAAACAAGCAGCCACCTCTACCAAAGTAGCAACTACAGCTATTTAACTTTTTATTCTGTTTTAAAACTCTCTAACAAACACACACACACACATACAGCACACTTATTGGTGGTGGAAAGTAACAACTTATTCAACCCCAGACGACGTGACTTATCTGCGTAACAGATGAGTTTTATTTATATTTCAATTGTCATTAGAAAGTCCCCATTTATGATAAAAAGGATACCTTCCCTCAAAAAAAGTAATAAAACTCAAAAGAATTCACAGAAAAACTTTGAACAGAAAAACATTGAAAGTAAATTAAGTCGAGGAAATATTAAACAAAATTACTTTATGGTTAATTTAAATCAATGAAATAGATTACGCTAACAATGACGATAATAATACTGACAGAAGTGACAAATTTGTTTTAAATAGAAAGACGATAAAACTTGGGGCGCTAAAATTTATGACAACTTCATAAAATTATCAGATCGTAGAAAAATTATAGTTTTCGAGTTAAAGTAGCAGAACTATAATTTTTTAAAAATAATTATTGTTTGTTTTTTTCAGAATAAAATTTATGAATTTACGAATTCATTTCTTTAATCAAGTGGAAAAATGAATTTTCCATCAAATTAGTATTCCATTGACAAGCATATCGGTTTTAATTGTTTTATTTTTAGTGTTATATATTGTAAATAAAACACCATGAATGGAATTGGTTTTTCTATACACAGCAATTCATTAGAAATTATTTGTATCTGCTATTTTTGTATGTGTATGTGTTTCGAATTAAATGTGTGAAAACTTGTAGTTATAATTATTATTCGGCCGATTTGATACCATGAATTTCAAACACATGTTTTTTATATTTGTGAGTAGATAAATGCTTTCGTTTACACTTATACTCACTTACGTCTGCATCTACTCATAGTAAAAAACGCAGAACTTTAATCAAGTGACTTCTTTATTGAATAGAGAAACTTTTATTTTTTTAATTTAGGAAATAATAAATATTTTGAGGAATATTATAAAATTCTCAACCTCTATTGAAAACTGACAGTTTGTAGCAGAAAAATATAAAATTAAATATATTGTGCTGCTTCTTTTGTTATTTATAGTTCTAGAGCGTCACAATTGCTGTGATGCAAAGGTGTTTTTTAAGCCCGATAGAACTTTAAATTGTTAAATCGCACGACTTTGGAGGCCAATTGACAGGTCCATTTTTCAAAACCAACTTATCGCCATATTTTTATTTCATTAACTCGACGGTTGCGGTCGCCGTATGGCACGTAGCGCCATCTTGTTGAGACCACATTTTGTCTGGATCAATCTCATCCATATATTCAAACAAAAAGTCATTAATCAAAGTGCGGTCACGATCTCCATTGACCGTAACGTAAAATCTGGCTTAATTTTTAAAGAAATAAGATGCGATGATGCCACAGGCGTGTAAACCACACCAAACGGTGCATTTTTCTAGATGCAATAGAGTCTGTAGGGTATGTTAAGGATTGGTCTTACTCCATATGTGGCAGTTTTGCCTGTTAAGCCAAAAATGAACCTTATCACTGAACACAATTTGGCGATAAAACAACGGGTTTGTTACTAACTGCCCTAGAGCCCAATCAGCGAAATAATGACGCAGATAATGGTTACGTGGCTTGAATTCCTACACTAGTTGGATCTTATACGGGTGTTGGCAAAATTTTCTACGTAGTTGATGAACAAAGCCTTAATTCCTGCGTACGACGTCGAATCAATAAACTGGGATCTTTTTTATTTCTCTTCAGCACGCACATTCCTTCGACGTCTTGGTGTTATTGCATCCTTTAGAGAGAACATGGTACGAAATCTATCCACAGTTTGATGGATGGCTTTCTCTTACGGACGGTTATGTGCACCATAAAAATAACGAATGCGTATATATGTTGCTCGAGTTGATGACTGCTTTTTAAAGTAAACTTGGATGATTTGATAGTCTTGTTCAAACGTTAGTCTAATTGTTTATTATTTTTATTATTTCAAGTTCTATCACAATTGAAGTAGTAGTTCTTTTAATTATCTGTTCATGGGCAAGTGATTTTATAGCTGATATATTTTGTACTAAAAAAAAAGAATAAGTGTGAGTATAAAAGTCTACTTTTCACCAGTAGATATTTGTGTTTCAGTTAACGTATTTATGAGCTGTCATTAGTATAAAAACACTAAACCTCTTCAATACCAATTTCACTGATTCTCTCAAACAACTTTGAATAGTTTCAGTTATATTTAATTTTTTTTTTTTTGTTTTGCTTCAAATACCTTTAGAATATTATAGAAGAGAAATAATAGCAGCAGCAGTAGTAACACTGCTATTGATTGGTAGGTGTAACATCATCATGAAAGCTTACATTGTCAGTTATTAAATAGTTTATATGGTAAATATGTATGTAATTCTCCATGTTTTGTCTAGGTGAGAGAAGTAAGTAACTGGAGAGTTTAGTGAAGCCAGCCATGTAATTTTTTATGGCTGTGAATAATGCTGTGGACTAAAATCAAGTTTGAACATGAAGTGTTTTTCATTTGTATTAATCGGAACTTATATATGTGTCTCTGTATGTGTAAGGGTAGGTGTATGTATAAGTGTTGGAAATACGGTAACATGTTGCAAGTACGTGATACAATATAGGAAATTTGCTTAAGTAAAAAAAAAAAACAACTGATTCAGCAACAGAAGTCGAATTGCTTGTAGGAAAATGTCGACGTGAACCATTAAATTTTCTAAAGCACATCAAACTAAAAAGTAATTAAGTACTTGACTTTTGGCAAGATTTTACTTTTATGGAATTGATTTTTTTTTTTTTTAAGGGAATATAGATATTTTTAAATTCATAAATTCAAAGCCTTTTTTTTAGTTTTTTTAATACTTTAATTTAGGTTCCTTTAGATTTTAATAATCGGAAGTTTGCTACTCTTTCTTAGAAAAAATATATTTTAAAAATATTAAGAACAAAAAAAAAAATACAACAAAATAGTTTAATTCAAGCCTATTCTGTAAATCGATATTTTAAAAATGATTTCAAATCACGCAAAAGGTGTTCTGTGTACAAATTATACTGAAATCAAGTGATTTAAAAATGGTTAACTAAATGAGTAACGATTTGAAATCAATTGGTCATTTTTTGACCAAGTGATATTTTGCTTAGAATTCAATAATACTGATGCTATATATTTAAAAATGCATGTCTCCTAAGGTTATGAAATTGGATCCGTATTGAAACGGCATGTAAATTTTTCTTAAATATACTATTATGTTCTTAATTTAAGAAAAATGTTCTGATTATTGTTAAAAAAATTAATAACAGTCAATACATGAGGCACTTTTGAACAGATTTAAAAGAAGCATGTTCAAAAAGGAGTTTTTTAACAACTGATTATTCGGAATCTTTTCAAATTTAATTTACTTTATTCGTGCTGGATTCCTTCAGATATAAATATTTCATGATATTCCCATGAAATATTTATTATTTTAAACTAAACTACAAAATGAAATGTATTACTGCGGGGAAAGCATATCCATATGGCCGTTTCACTACTGCTCAAATAGCTCATCAGTGGATTTTACCCAAATTTTGTATAGAAAATTAGAAAGCCTTATATCAAAAGCCAAATTGATTAAATGAGAACTCCATTGAATCAATAAGACAAAAGGCAACAACTTAAAAATGTTTTATACAAAAAACACAGCAAACATTCAGAAACTATTTTTATTTTTTCATTGAATCTTTCAAATACATATGAATGGTTCCCAATGGGATCCCTTATGTAGAAAAATGAAAGAAAAAATAAAAATAGTTACTAAATGTTTGTTGTGTTTTTGTGTAGAACATTTTTGAGTTGTTATTGTCTTCTGTCTTATTGATTCAATGGAGTTCTCATTTAATCAATTTGGCTTTTGATATGAGACTTTCTAGTTTTCTGTACAAAATATGGGTAAAACCACTGATGAGCTATTTGAGCAGTAGTGAAATGGCCATATGAATATGCTTTCCCCGCAGTAATACATTTCGATTTTTAGTTTAGTTTAAAATAACCCTGGAGTTAATGTCGACGTCGTTGACGGCGTTTCAACGCCGAAAAAGTTGAAACATATTGAACTTTTACGGCGTTTCAACGCATTGAGATTAACTGCTCTCATACAATTTCATACGATTCAACTTTTCGACATTAACTCCAGGGTAATAAATATTTCATGAGAATATCGCTTTTTTTTTCTTAAAAAGCAATAGCAACAGAAGAAACAAACATCAATTTATTGCTTAAGCAAAAACAGTTTTTTTATTTGCTGAAAAATATGTAAGCAAAGCAAAAATTTTAGTGCTGCTGCTATTGTTAAGCAAGCAATCAAAACCCTGGTGTTAGCGCATATCCGAAGTCTCCCAATAGCCTAAAATTCCGTGTTCCCATTTCGGTAAACCATCTACTGTTTTTTTTTTGTAGGAGTTACTTCACTGTTCTAAATGATATGGAAAAATTAGAGGTAGGCGTGGTGTTGTTCCGCTGCCTCGAAGGAAGTGGAATGATCATGCTGATTTCCAATAGCACCTCTTTCGACACTATGTCTGATCGTTTGGCATATTTAAATTTTCTCTAGCTTATCTCGTAACTCAGCAAACTTGATTTCAACACTAACACGAATGGACAGACGGACATCGCTCAATCGTCTTCGCTATGCATAAGAACTCAATATATATATACTTTATGCTATAGCAAATGGGTATTGCAGAAATTACAAATGGAATGACAAACATTGTTATACCCTTTTCCAATTTTTGTGATGAAGGGTATAAAAATAGCTCCAGGATTTTGAACTACTTGAATTTGTTTACGAATGTAAAGAAATTAACAAACAAAATATATACGTCGAAAAACTAAAAATCGCGAGATTTGTAGAACAGCATCAAATCGTTTACGTGATTTCAAAATGGTTCGTGGCTTCAACACACGTGATTTTCAGAACAGACCTGATAAAATACATTTAAGTCATTTGTATTCGATCTAGGGCTGAAAGATTTAAATTTTTAAAATGTTTGATATTCATCAAAAAAATTCTTGATTAAAATAAAAATTAAAAAAAAGTATAAGTCGCAAATATTATAGTCAGTCTACCATAATATTTATTATTTTTAAAATATTTTAGCAAAGTTACAAAAATAATAGGTTTGTTTTGAGTTTTCAATTGGATTTAAAAAAGTCTTGATTTTGGCAATTTTTAAAAATTCTTGTAAATAAGCAAAATCAACACTATCTGGCAAAACAACCCTACGAGGGCTGCTATATATATTTCTGGCCTGGCAACACTGAGTGCTGCCAAATGCAATCTGACATTTCCATTGGAAAGTTTGTCATTTTTAAGCATAATCGTACTCAAAATTTTGACGTACGACCATTATTTGTGTTGTTTACAGTGACTTATTAAATTAATATAGAAAAAAATGGAATTAACTCGTGAACATTTTCGTGCCATCATTTTTCACAATTTTCGACGTGGATTATCACGACAAGAGTTCATTGATGAACTTAAATCTTTGTATGGCGATGAAGCACCATCCTATAGCACTGTGAAAAATTTGTATAAAGAATTTAATCGTGGCCGAAGCTCGCTCAAAGACGAATTCCGTGAAGGTCGTCCAAAAACGGCTGTTGTGCCGTGCGTGAACTCATAATGCAAGATCGACATGCGACATACCGAGAGATAGAGACATCCTTGGACATTTCTTCCACCAGCATACATTCGATACTGCATGAACACCTGGCCGTAAAAAAGGTTTGTTCTCGTTGGATCCCGCACAATTTGAAAGTCGCTCAAAAAAAGGCTCGTGTCGATTGGTGCAAAGAAATGTTGCAAAAATACGATTGCGGTGCTTCAAAAGATGTTTATAAGATCGCCACAGGTGACGAATCATGGATCTATGTGTATGAGCCCGAAACGAAACAACAATCGACCGTGTGGGTCTTCAAAGATGAGTAAAATACAACGAAAGTTGTTGGTGGAAGAAGTACTTCGAAGCAAATGGTCGCCTGTTTCTTCGGCAAAACTGGACATGTGGCAACTGTTCCGCTTGAGCAACGTAGGACGGTCACTTCTGAGTGGTACACTACAATTTTTTTGCCTGAAGTCATCGGAGAAATTCGAAAAACCAACAAGAGAAGACGAATCATTGTTCACCATGACAATGCGAGCTCTCACACATCGACTCAAACCAGAGCGTTTTTGACCGGCCAAAACGTCGAATTAATGGTTCATCCGCCGTACAGCCCTGACTTGGCACCTAATTACTTCTTCTTGTTTCCGCACATCAAGAAAAAAATGCGTGGTCAACGATTTTCGTCGCCAGAAGAAGCTGTTAAAGTGTTCAAAAACCATGGTTTAGAGGTGTCTCAATCGGAGTGGAAAAAGTGCTTCGACAACTGGTTTGAGCGCATGCAAAAGTGTATAAATCATGCTGGAGAATACTTTGAAAAACAATAAAACCATTTTTGATTATAAATATTCGCATTTTCACTATTAGGCCAGAAATATATAGAGCAGCCCTCGTAGAATTTATAGCACAGAGCTTTTTTATGTTCGTGTCAGCAAAACTCAGTCATATCTGAACTAATATCTTTTTTAGTTAAAAAGTGACGCTTACAGATTAGTCTTGTTTTAGAAAAAAGTTCATAATTTATAAAAAATCCAGGAAGTCCCCATACGAAACCTATATTTCTTATATCTCAATTGCACCGTAGCGAAAAACCCCTTTTAAATTTTAACTTTAAATTTATAGGTTATCTCCATGGATGACGTAATTTGAATTTTTAAGTTCTATTTTTTGCACCGTTATAGTCAAGCACTTAAAAATTGTACAGAATATGAACGTCCATTTACTCAATGGCAATGTATACATATATGAAATTATAAATTAAAGGGTGTCCCACTAAAAGAGGTAATTTGTGATACATGTAGGCATTTAATATGAATGTTATGAATAGCTACGTCTGCTAAAGCATAATAAAGGATGTCCCTCCATATGTTATGTTATTTGAAGTATATGGCCTCTGCTCGTTAATTTGTTTTGGGTCTGATTTTTTGCAAGAAATTCAAATTTCAAATTTTAAAATGGTTTTTTTATGTTTCTTTGTTTTTGTTCAAAGTTGTTTTATTAAAGCCATTATTATCATTATAATATTGACGCAAACACTTTCAATAAAGCACCTCAAGGAGCAATTTTATAAAAGACAAATTTTGTAATATTCCTGGTTTTATTTTATATCCATGTATGCGAGAGTGTATTTATTAACGTCAATATGAATAAATATAACAGAAAAAAAAAATAAATGAAACAAAACTTTTAAATGACCCCGTGTGGCTTGTTGATGATGCATAATTTCACACATAAATGTGTTAAAAAGCCTCTTTGTTACTTGTGCTAATAATCAAAACCAGAAAGTACTTCAACCAATAAAGAAAGTTAAAAAAAGAAAAATAAAACAGAACTCAACTTGAAACTTTTATTTAACCCTCCACAGAAGTCTAGAAAATGAAAAGTAAAATAAAACATATAAAAGAATAATAATAATAACAAATAAGTAATGAAAAATATACTCCTGAGGCCAGGAAAACCAAATATTCTTACATCTTCTTTTTTATCATATCCCTGCTACTACTTAACTCTCATCACTTTTTTTCTAATATTGTTTGCTTAACAAACAATTTAAGAGATGGCAACATAATAATAGAAAAAGAAAATAAAAGTTTAAAAAAAGTTTTATTTTTTATTTTGTTTTGTTTACCTTAGTGATGAAGGCTTATGAATGAATGAATGAAAGAAGTTGTAACTGCAAGCGGAAAGTATGATGAAGTGTCTGTTAAACTTATGATTGTTGCTGGTTTTTTTTTACTTATTGTTATTGTGGCTTTTTGTTATTTGAACCAGCCGCAATGAATAAAAAGTTATTTTTTATTATTCCTGGGGGTTATGATAAAGAGCCTGGCCGGATAACGATTTATTTTGTGTCAATCTTACCCAATTGAATACAAACAAGAAAAAACACACACAATAAAAAAATCAAAGCTTTAGAGAAAGAAAGTAAATCGTTTCTTCAAGTAAATTTCCTTGCAATTGTGGTTGGTTTTTTTAATAAGTTTATATAAAGGATTGCATATTTCAATACACACTTGTTTTTTATGTAAATTTATCCGACAAAAAGGCAACAATAACAATTTACAAATGGGCTGGAATAAAAGCTTTAATCAATACATCTTGTCCTAAAAAAAATTTGAGAAATAACCTATTTTACACTGTAACGATATTTCTTCGGCTGGATTAAACTCACCGGCGTCCGAAGATGCTGTCACAGAAAATTTATTCTCTCTTGACCCTACCGAAAGAAACAAACACAAAAAAGACTTCGCAATACTCTTAATTCTTCTTTTATCAGGCATGAAAATTAAATCCCTCAAGTCCTACGCTGTGACATCGCTGGATCTTACACACTACCGCAGTCTTGTGAATTCTGTTAAGCAGAAAAAATAGCTGGATACCACCTATAGTCTCTACTTAACTCTTCCGCAGAGCACTAAAGTTGAAGAGTGAATCTGAAGGAAGACTCCAAAAACAATACACTCTCTACAATGCCCTCACAGCGCTCTATTAGTAGTGGGAGACCTGCGGGATGCTACCGGAATACCACACTAATACAGACTTGTGTATTTTGTTAAACAGAGGATATCAGCGGGATATCACCAATTTTCTTCTATATTTGGCGTGTCGCAATGAGTACGCTAATTTTAAATAACATTTATAATAAATATTAAAGTAATTACAAAATTCTTTCAATTTAAAATATGGGTGTTGAAAAATAGGTATAACACACTTTCGTCATCACAACACAAATAACTTGTAGAAAACCTATGGATCACATTTTTATTATTCCAAAATAAAATTCTATTTTCTACATAGAATTATTTCTGTTTTTAAATTTGAAATATTTTTAAAATTTTTGGTCCTTTTTTAAATTTCAAAGACTTATGTGCTGTTTCTGTATTACAGGCGATTGACACGTCTGAAAAATTTATATGAAAAGCACTCAGTTTTTTGACTTATTTCCATATAAACTTTTTAGACGAGTTGATCGCCTGTAATATAGAAACAGCACATTAGTGTGAAAATGTCCTTTTTGCTCTTGCTGACTAGAATTTAAAAAAAACTAATATCACAGTTTGTATAGGAAAAATAAATTACTGTGCTGCTCGTCTAGAAAATTCGTGTCGAAATAACTCTCAAAAAACTGAGTTCTTTTCATATAGATTTTACAGACGAGTTGATCGCTTCTTTTACATAAAGTGCACATACCTGTCGAAGAACAAATAAATCTTATATACCCTCAACCATTTATGTATGAGCGTGGTGAATAAGCTAATTCAACTAATGGTGTGTTTATAGAATGACAAAACCACAAGTTAGCCAACAAAAGCTGAGCAGCCTCAATGGCTGCGTTGGTAGAGGTGCGTACTGCAAACAGGGGGTCCTGAGTTCGATACCGCATTCGGACAGCGTGCAGCGAAAAAAATAATAATTCTTATAAGCAACTAAAATTAATAAACAGCAGTACAAACCTCCCGCGAGGCAAAAGACAATTATTGTGTGAAGCCGTGGCAGATAATTTAGTGGAGACGTCCAACTTAATATAAGAGCAACAGATAATTGTCAAGAAGCCCTTTATAAGAAAAAAGTAAGAACGGTAGCGGTGGCGCAGGGAAGTGTTACAGCATAACAACAGTGTATAGCAGACGTGAGTTGTGGCTAGTGGATTAAAGGGGATGACTGGCTTAGATAAAAGGAGTAGTGGAGATGTCTGTGGATGGTTAAGGTTACTAAACAAGGCATCGAGTAGTTCATGTCTCGCCGGAGTAACACAGTAGTGTAGCGTGGATGGCTGCATTTGTGGTGATAACGCATGTTTAGTAAAAACGAGACCAAGGGTTCACAAGACCGGTAGGATCGAGAAGTATAGCCAGAGAAACCCATAAAAGTTCGAAGACAGAATTTAGCCACAGTGGTATTTGCAATCAAAAGAATCCGTACGTTTGCCTGTCTAAAAAAGGGTGAAACGTAACAATATTTTCTTTAATAAAAATAAAACTTTTTCTAATTTTCTAAATTAGTATTTTTCATTAAAAAAAAAGTAAAAATTTTCTTTACATAATAAATAATTTCTAAAATATTTGAAAAATTACGTTCAAGACCCTCGGGTGAAATTTCACCCATTAAGAAAATTGTGTAATAATGCCGCCGTACATGCCGTCGAAACCCGCATAATATGGCATAAAACTGTGGGTTCTATGTGACAGTGTGGCGATTTTTGCATGGAATTTGCAAATATACACTGGTAAGTCAGCTCCTGGTGCAGCACCCGATAAAAATCAAAGCCAAAGAGTGGTTCTAGACCTAATGAGAAATCTAAAGGGGCGAAATATAACGTGTGATAATTTTTTTACATCATAATATGATCATATTATGATCTTGAACTTGAGTTGCTAAAAAGAAAAAAAAAACACTATTGTGGACAGAGTACGGTCCAATAACACGTTTTTGCCACAATCAACGAAACAAGAACTTCGTAAGCGTACAGTTTTCTCTAGCATATTCTTTTTCAACGATAAGATAAGATTCACTGGTGCAATACGTTCAAAAAAAGTACAAAATTGTCAACGTCCTTAGTACTATTCATCATGACAAATCTGTATTGAATGTAGGAAATAAGTTGCCCGAGATCATATCATTTTATAATAAAACTAAAACCGGGATAGACACCTTAGATCAGCTGGTGGGTACTTATACGGTGAAAAGAAAAATTAATCGATGGCCGCAAGCATTGTTTTGCAATATGATGTCAAGCAGTAGTAAATGCATACGTTTTGTGGCAAGAATTAAACAGCGATTGGAATAAGAGAAAACTATACAAAAGGAGGTTGTTTCTTCATGAACTAGAAATGGAATAATTTAAAGCGGAAATTCAGCGGCGTCCTCATTTAACAAAGATCCTGCAACTACGTTGGTGAACATCATTCGGTTGAATTTAATGGATGATTTAAGTTGTTTTTATTTTTTGATTTCACTTTCAAAAATATTTTAAAAAGTGAAAATTAAAAACACATGTAAATAAAAAAGTTGAATTAAATAAAAAAAAAACAAATATTTTCATTACAAAATCAGTAAATATTACACATGGGTGATTTTTCACCTGAGGGACTCTACTGTAGCATATTTTGAGGAACGTATGAAGGTTAAAGTGATGTGTGTAATAAGCAGCGTTGCCGCTGAAATTTTTTCAAAATTCCTTAAAACCTTAAAAATTTTTGTAAAAAAGAGTTAACATTTTGTTGAACAATTATCTAAAAACAAACGCCTGCTAAAGTCTACTAAACATCTTGCATTCCAATTTAGTATCAGCAGCATTAAAACGGCAACACTGTTCAATATAAAATTTTTGCAAATGTATAAGTTTCAGTCGTTTATTTTTTGCTGGGAAGGTATATGTATCCTTTATATACTTATTGAAACCAAAATCTGGCGAAAAGTGTATTTTGAGAAAAGGGCCTGCCAACTAACCCCCTCAGTCTTGTGATCAATTCTTTTATGTAGGGCCACATGAAGTTTCTGGTCTACGCCATATGTTAAGAAAAAGTTTTTTTTATTAAAATTTTATTTTTGCTGTTATTTTTTATATATTTTTTTTTAATTTTATCGGACTTAAAAACATTCATTTGTATCAAAAGTTTTTTATTTTGAATTTTTAAACGACCTCTAGAGTAAATATTATTTTTTTGCAAATCGATTAAAAATTGGAAAAAATATCAATTAACATCCATTTGGAAGTCGGATTAAGAAATTGTATAAAAATCTAAGCCTGCGATGGTCAAATTTCAACTAAAATTTTGTCAAGTGAAGTAATGAACTTCTTTTCACTCTGTAAAAACTAATACAAATTTTTTCAGATAGAAGGCTTCAATTCTGAAGCCTTTAAACTTTTATTCACATTGTAATTAATTCAAGCGTTAATAGCAACAAATACAACTGACAATTACAAACTGGAAAAAAGCTAATTAAAAGGACAACAATTTTTTTTTTCCTTCAAATCGAACTTTATAAAATAATAAATTTTTAATTGCAAAAAAATGTTTATACGCCCTGCTGTCCATGTTTAAAAGATTCTTCATTTTTCAAGTCATAAAATCATTTGTAAAAGTTTATTTTATTTTTACTTCCTTTTTATTTTGTTTTACCGCCCAAATTGCTATTAACCTATTGTATGTATGTGCATGTGTTGTTAATTAACATCAAAAAGATTTAAATAAAATATTTTTAATTTTTTTATGCTTCACTATAAAATATAACAACAACAGCGAAACAATGAAAAAAATGTTAATAAAATCATCATCAGCGTCATCAATAATTAATGATTTGTACATGACCCAAGCACTGATCACGATTCACATATGTTTTCTTAACAAATCCCTGAACTTCAGTCAATACAACATGTTGCCATAATAACATTTCAAAACTCACAAATACTTAAATACACACATACACACACACTTACATATATAAATTAACTTAATATTTTAGTAAATGTTCTCCGATGCCAAATACATTTATGTTGCTAATTCCTCCTTTTCTCATTCTCTTTAGTGTTACCAATTGAATGAAGTAGCAACAAATAATCGAAAATTAAGTAACTATTTATTACCAAATATTTTGCTTTTTTATATTTGTATGTATATGTATGTACACACTGAAATACATATTTTTGTATTTCATAGAAACTTTTCTCCCTGTATTTTTTTTAAGTTTATTTTTCGCCCACGATGAGTGAGATACAGACCAACATCTTTTTTATTTTATTTTTTCCACATTATATTGGATAAGTAATTTTCGGTTATTTAAATATAATAACACTATTTCCGTTGAAGTAAATATTTGTAAAGTTTTCAGTAATGTTTTCCACAGATTAATAAATTCCAAAAGATATTTCACTAAACACTCTGACTTAAATTTTAAAAATTTTAAATATTATAAAATTTTTTTTAATTATTTGTTATACCCTGTTCAGCCATACGCTTTAATTGCGCAATTAAGGCCTTAATTGAGCTCAATTAATAAATTGAGCAATTAGTACTTAATTGCATCACTAATTAAATAAGATGAAAAACGCAACCCTTGCCAACAAGGGAACTATGTTCATTAAGTTCAGTACATTCATAAAATTGACAAGCCGCTAGCAAAAAATATAAAAAGAAATTGATGGGTCATACGAAAATGGCTTTTGACACTTTCAACTTCAAAGCAACAACAAAAAGCAACGTAGTTTTTGCTATAAAAAGAGAAATCAGCTGGGCGGACGACACTACCTAGTAAAATAAATATGCCTTGTGCTAATTGAACAAGCTTAATTGAGCATGTGTGAAAGCCAAATTAAATTGCACAATTAAAATTAAAGTAACACAATTAAGAAAAAATGTCTGAACAGCGTAATAAACTTTTTTATTATTATAACAAATAAACAACTTTAACTTTAAAATGAATAGAAATTAATTTTTTGAGTTTAGTTAATTGATTTTAATTTCTAAAAAACTTTTTTAGAAAGAAAAATTATTTTACAACTGAATGTCGACATTTTCCAAAGACAACAAGAAAAATTAGACGCCAGCATAATGTAATGCTGCACTTTCTGGGCTGCTACGTCCCTCATCAGCGTTCTTCGCTTCATTAAAAAAAATTATTTTCAAATTTTTGTGTTAATTTTTAAAGGCAGGAAGCAGAAATCAAATACCAGCAGATTGTATTGCAGCATTTTGTGGATCGCTACATCCATTATCATATTCTTCTTATCTATCTACTTTACTACTACTAATTTAACAGATGAGAATACGAGAAATAACCCAAAATCTATCAATAAGACGAAGTACACATACAACCTAGCGATTAATTAATATAAAATTTTGTTTATACTTTTCCCTTCTCTGCTTTAGCAGAACGGAAAAAACTTGTTTTCTTTTAAATTTTGTTTTAAATGATTGGTAGCCATCAGTCAGAAATTCATAATTTTTAGTTTTGACTACCCCGCAGGTGTGAAATATAACTCGTCTTCGTGAAGTTTCAGACGAAACTCATATTACAAGGTGGCGCAAAAGTAATCCTCCTAACAGAAAATGCTACAAATTTTGCGATTGGCCCCTAATGTCAGTTTTTTATGACATTTGTATAGTAAACACATGCGAAATACACGTTAACAAACAATGTTACGCTACACTGCTCCAGAACGCGAAATATTGGTGACTATTTAATCACCACCAACAGGAAGATGATTTTTCATCCAAAATAATCATGAGTTATGAGGCCCATTTCCATCTTAGCGGGTACGTTAATAAACAAAATTTACGCTTCTGGGGCACTGAAAATCCGCGTGTAACCTACGAAGAGCTATTACACCCGCTCAAAGTCACTGTGTGGTGTGCTGGTTTCGCTGGAGGAGTCATCGGATCTTTTTTCTTCGAAGACGTCGCGGGCCTAACGGTTACTGTGAATGGTGAGCGCTACAGAGCCATGTTCAACGAGTTCTTTTTGCCGCAACTTGATGAATTGGGATTGGAAAACATGTGGTTCCATAAGGACGGTGCAACGGCAAACACTGCACGTGCCACTACCGAAATGCTGAAGGATGCATTTTCCGGGCGCCTAATCTCCCGTTTTGGCGACTTGCACAGGCCAGCAAGATCGCCTGATTTGACCGCCGCAGACTTCTTTTCGTGGGGCTTTTTAAAGTCGCGGGTTTATGTCAACAAGCCTCAGACTCTTGCAGCTCTTAAATACAATATCCGTCAAGAATGTGAGGACCTATCGCCGGAAGTTTTGGCCAAAGTGATGGAAAATGCCATAAAAAGGGCTCAAATGATAATCAACTGTGGTGGCGGCCATTTACATGACATCATATTCTCGACTTGATGTAAAAAAATTAAAAGACCAAATAAAAATAATCCACAAGAAAAATCAAAGTGTTTCCTTTTTTTTAAATTGCAGCCAACAAACACCGGAAAGTTTTTTTGCGCCACCTTGTATATTAAGTGCAAGCAGTGCCCACGTCATCGTCTGCGTGTCATTTCAAAATTTTTAAAATTAAAATTTAGAAAAATGCGTTCTTAAATATTTGTTTCAAAGTTCTGCAGACAGTGTTAAAAATTTTCCATTTAAAAAAATAAAATGTGCAGACAATTGTTTTTGTACCATTATATCCGTTAAATTAGGCTTATTGTTACTAAAAACAAAAATATTCTATATTAAAAAAAAGGTTCTAAGGGACCTCCTCAAAAAAATTTTGTTCAAATCAATCCAGTAGCTTTTAGGTAATGCGCAACAGAGATATACAGAAAGACAGCAAAAAATTCCAAAAATAAGTGATTTGTATTTCATATCGATTAATATCTATACCAACTACTAAATTTTCAAAATATATTTCATGTACAGAAATTTCCCCGTTAAGTTTTATTATATATATAGACTAGCGGATCCCGGCGTGTCTCTTTACGCATGAATAATAACACTGAATCGAAACTATATACCGCATACGCTCATAGGTGACTGCGCATTAGTTGTTGTATTTTATATTGATAAAATCACATGTTGTCGTGAAAAGTCATAACTCACGAACGCATCGACCGATTTCGCTCAAACTTTAGATAAACCATATATATATATATATATATATATATAGATTTTATGCAACAATCATCTCCACAAAGG
Source organism: Gymnosoma rotundatum (assembly GCA_916610165.2). NCBI lineage: Eukaryota > Metazoa > Arthropoda > Insecta > Diptera > Tachinidae > Gymnosoma > Gymnosoma rotundatum. The sequence goes on from OU744340.1 coordinate 118,864,757, forward strand.
AGGTTTTAAGAACAATTTAAAATTTAGTTCAGTCATTTATGTTACGGCCGCAGTGACCAGTGAGGTTTCCGACTAGCGCGCGTAAACGGTGAACATTTCCCAGAGGGTCCCAACCCTCCTCACTGGGTACGCCGCACATAAAAAGAAAAATGAACTCAACAAAAAAACAAACCTACAACAAAATAAAAAAAATGACGTACACAAAAGCAATTCATACTGTGGCAGATGTTATGCTCTGGTTGCCCTCCCGACCATATCACAAATAATTCCTCGAAATTCTTGCCATTTGTGATCCCATCACCTCTCTCTCAACCCGTCTTCTTATCTTACCTCCATGCCTGCTCTGGAAGTGAAACGGCATCTCGACAAAAATTTTGTGGAATAATCATTACTCAGCAGAGTTGAACCACTTAAAATTTGTAACTTAATTAAGTTTTCACACGTTCTTTTAATACTTTTTATTTTTAACCGACTTAAAAGAAAGAAAAAGAAGAATTTCATCAATGCGACTGAATTTTTCGTTTTTATATTTGTGCCTTCATAACTCATTCAATTCTGTATCGATTTTGAAAATATTTTTTTTTACTCACAGATTAGTCTTGTTTTAAAAACAATTCGTAATATTTAAAATTAAAGGGTATCCCCATACAACATAAATGTATTATGAACCGTAAAAGCCACCACATAAAAATTTAAAAAAAACTGCATATCACTAGCTCCCAATGGCAAAAATTAATATGAAAATAAATCTAAAAATAAAAGGGTGTCCCCATAGGTAACACAAATTGACCTATATGGGACTATCTTTTGAACCGTTAAAGACATACACTTGCAAATTGGACAGAATGTCGATTGCTATGGCCGTTATAGTAACAAGTAATACTATTCAAAAATATAAATTAAAGGGTGCCCCATTATTCATTTAATTTGATGTATTAGGCCATATTTTTGAACAGTTTTACACAGATGCTTGAAATTTGAAAGGAACCTGTAATGCTAACTCCTCTATAATAACAAGTATAAAATTTGCATTTGGATGTATGTGGCAAAACTTTTGAACCATTATAGACAGACATCTGAAACTCATAAGGGAGACCTGTATTGGTAAGTCCGCTAAACCAACAAGTTTATAATTTGATTTTAACAATTAAAGGGTGTTCCCAAAATTAATGTTATTTGAACCATATTTGAACCGGTTTATAAAAACACTTTAAAATTAGACAGAATGACTGCTGGGTGTAAGAAGAAGTATAAATATTTAAAATTATAAATTAAAGGATGTTACAATAGTTGTTTTAATTTGATGTATGTGGCAAAACTGTTGAACTGTTATAGACAGTCGATTGAATTTTACAAAAAACCTGATCACTAAGTCTACTACAACAGCAAATATAAAATTTGAATTTCAAGGTTAAAAGGTAGCCTTATAGTTGCTGTTATTTCAGGTATTTTGCCAAACTTTTAAAGACAGTCACGGAGCTGTAGTTCTATGTCTGCTATTACAAGTATAAAGTTTGTTTGCATTTGCCAATGGTGTAATTAGTTCATATTAAGCCTAAATATAATTTTCTTAAAGAAACGTATGTTAAACATTTTTTTATTGTTCTTTTATTATACTCTTCTTCTTCTCCTTCTTTAATTACTTTAATACATACTTTGAATTTTAGAAATTTTCCAAAACAAATTTAGATTCCTTCGGTTGCTACTTAAATGTGCGTAGACTCATCAAACGGCAAAGAAAATTAATAGGGGGAAAAATAGCAAAACTAATTAGCAGTAAATGAGAAATTAAATATAAAAAAAGTAATGTATTGGTCCTACTTAAAAAGATAAAAATTTTACATGAGGCCAGAAATAATGTATTCATAAGAATGTAAAAGAAATAACAAGTTTTGAAGAATAAAATTGTTTACGAGTAACAATCATTAAAATTTTATTTTAAAAGTTTTTGAAAAACATCGGTGCAGAGGTTGCAAAAGGAAAACAATTTGGGTCTGCCATGCCTTTGTTCCATAAATGGCATTAGCTTCACGATATTCACATGTATCTACCGACTTCTAGCTAATTCAGTTCAAATTGTAAAATAAAAACTTAATCGATTAAATAAGCTCGATATAATTTTTCTTTAATAGAACTGATCTTTTACGGCATTTACACTATGCAATTTTTCACGAAACTAACATGACATTTTTGTTTGTTGGTGAAGCAGGAGGAGTAAGCAAAATGGTATTGCTTGAGTTTTAAGGGGATGTTAATGTTGCTAATGTTTATTTTCGATAACGCTGTAGCTTAAATAGAAAATTGAGAAAAATATGCCTTAAAAAATTGCATAGTGTAAATCTTGACTTTACCTATAACAGGAACGGTTGTCTGAAAAAGTGCTTGATAAAGCCTTAAGTCTTTTCAAGTTTTAATAAGAGCCTCTTTACATTATATTGTCGTTGTGTAAATATACAAAATGTTATGGTACCAAAAATATTAACACTATGAACTTGGTTGAAGACGAATCGTTATTTGTAATTTAAGGATACGATTTAACCTTTTTAGTTTAATGTAATGATTATCCTTTTGCCACAACTATAAACTGCTGCTGCAAGTGCATGACTTTGTTTAATCGCACGGATTGTTTAGTTTAGTTTATTATAGACAAATATAACACTGTGCTTTTATCTAGCAACAAAATTCGCTAACAGAAAGGAGGATGGTGTAAAATTCTTAGACTTGTTTCATTGCTCAGATATGAGGCAACAATTTTGCTGCTTACATTATTGCTGCTTACACCTTCAGTTATCAAAAATGGCCCCAAAATCTTCAAAGAACTAAAGGATAGTATTTTAAATAATTCTTGCACAAAAAAATGCGAATTCAAAACAGATTTGATCTGTCGGTCTATAACGGTTCAAGAGTATGGTCACATACGTTAAATTACATTAACTATTTAGACACCATTCTATTCCATCTTCAAGCTTCTAAATTGCTCAACGGTTCAACAGTTTGGCAATATACATCATAATAGAGCAGCTATAGAGCCACCCTTTAATTGACAATTCAAATTATCTAGTTGCTGTTGTAGTAGACTTCAATCAGGTTCCAGTTTGGCCATATACATCAGATTACATCAACTATTGTAAAACCCTTTAATTTATAATTTAAAATATTTATACTTCTTATTATACCAAACAAAGTATTATTATACCAAACAAGTATTTGTATATAACGATTCAAAAGATATTGCCCTATATTTAAATCACAGTTTCAGCTGTCTGTATATAGGGGTTCAAAAATTCAGCCACATAAACCAAACTACATCAACTATTGGGACACCCTTTAATTTCCAAATCAAAATTTTATGCTTGTTTTAATAGCGGAGTTATCCTTGTATAGTTCAGCTGTCTGTCTGTAACCGTTGAAAAGTTCGACCACAAATGTTACATTACACTAACTATTAGGACACCCTTTATATAATAGATATTCCTGAAGTACGTTTTCATTTACATTTAGACATATTTTTTGAATAAACTTTGATACAAGCAGTTTGCTAGAAGGCGAGTTTGTATGAGTAAAATTTTAAATCATAAATTTGCAAAACATTAACCAATTTTCTCAATATCCTTAAGGACTCTAGAAGCGGCTTTTAAATACTAAATCCTTGTATTAGTTACAATATTAAAAGTATAATTTTTCAATTTACACTGCCAAAGCAATTTTAACACACAATCTTATTTATACAGCAGCGCAAAGAAATAACAGATATTTTAAAAACAATGTAAATACTAAATCATTGATAAAACTGCGCTGCTATCAATTCTTACAGACATAGAATGAAAAGTATTTACTTTATATAAACCAAAAAATAAAAAATAGAGTATTGTAGCTGTGGTAAATACAGCAATTCTCTTACTACACAGTCAAGCAACCATCTAAAATAAAACGGAAACAATGGCCTGACAAGCTGAGGATATGGTAAATGCCAATCAGCAAGAACAAATCTGCTAAAAAAAAATAATGAAAAAAAATCCATATAAAAACGCTTAAAACAACAATGTTCAATTGAACTCCAGTAAAGAAGGAAAAACAGCAACTGTTCATAATGCAGTCGATAGCAAATAGAGTTTTCGAGCAATTAAGTTCTGCAAAGAATTTTTTTTTTAGGAAGCGATTCATATGTCATTGTTGCGTATCAATTAGTTTGGGCTAATGGGTTACAGTTGCTTTAAAGCAAAAAAAAAAAAAAACACTGAAGTCACAGGGAATTTTTCTAATTAGCGCAGCATTACTTTAGGCACATGTGTGATAAAAAATGTAAGTATTCCAGTCCATACTTACATTTTTTATCATACAGGGGAGCAAAATAAATAATAAGTTAAAAAAATTTGCAGCTTGAACTTGCAGGGAGTTGCGTGAAGCAGATCATGCGATGGGTAAATTGAGACGTTAGAACATTTCCCATTCTATTGGTCTTCTTTCCCTCAAATAAAATTCGCATGTTCTCCTAGAGATGAGCGATCCTTTGATTTTTCAAAAATGCTGGAAGAAGTGATCGTGATTTTAAAGTCTGCGCTCTTTTAGATAAAGACCGTATGGTCATTGCTGCCAGTGTTGCCACTACCAACGAAATTTTTACCAACAAAACTTGGTGAAAACAAAAATAAATTAAAAATGTGTTTTTAAATTTCGAGAAAAATCTGATTTCAAATACAAAAATTTCATTTTAATTTTATTTTATTATATTTTTTATTTATTTTTTTTTTTTGATGAGTTGAGAATTGATTTAAATAATGCAGAAAATAATTTGGACCTATGTAAGGTTATATTTGTAATCCGATTAAAATTTAATATTATTTTGATTATTTTTTCGAACTTTAAGAATGTAAATGTATTTATTATGTGATGATGTGATGTATGAGTTTACTAAAAGTTTAATTTTTTATATTTTGAACACAAAAATAGAAATTAAGATTTAATTAAATTCTTAATTCATACATTTAAATAAATAAAACATTAAAATTCTTTTTTTTTTTTAACTGAATATACAATTGATTTAATTAATTATTAAATTTGTTTTGTAATTATTTTTTAGTTAACAATATAACTGTGCAATTTAACTTAACTTAACAATTTAATTAAATTTAAATTGAAAAACATATAAAATTATTAAAAGCTGCATTATCTTTACTTTTTTAAATGAGTTTATTTTAAAACTTTTTAGGCAGAATTTTTCCTATCTTTTTTTAGTTGTTTTATAAATAAAACTTTGTCTTCGTTGTTGAAACTATAATAACAGGGATTTTTTTTTTAATGTAGGAAAATACAAATAACTAAATTATTTGGTTGTGAAAAAAACCCAAGCGGTAACACTGATTATTAATTTGATAATAAAATCACACAAGAATTAATATATCTGCTGTGTACCCAGTAAGGACTGATGATCGCAACTGATACATAAATATTTGCAACAATTTTATATTGAACGGAGTTGCCGTTGCAACGCTTTTAGTACTAAATTAAAGTAAAATTTTTTTAATAAAAAATTTTTATTTTTCATCTTGTTTATAGATATTTGCTGAAATATCACTCATCTCTATTTTCAGTAGCAGGAAAATCCCATCTTAGAGGGATCGACAGAAAGCTGCTGAAGAACATCGTGCAAGACAGAAAAGATCTATGATATCTAGCGTTTTTTCATTCCTGTGAAGGGTAAAACAAGCCATTTTTGACTTACATATATCCGCAGGCAATTTGCCTCCTTTCATCAAGCTAGGCTAACCTCTCCTAAACCAAAACACAATCTAATAAAAACCAGAAAATTATAGAAAATCTTATATTTTAGTTTCCGGATTTTACGTGATTGAGCTGCACAAGAAACTCTTTTTTTATTTTCTATAATCAAAGCAGTTAAATGAATCAGGCATAGAAGCAAAAGCAAACGATTAAAATCCAACAATTTGTGATTCATTTCATTTTTGTTGTCTTTATTTTTTTACTGAAACAATATTTTATATACATAAAAATATTTTTTTATATAAATATAGATCTCACATACAAATGTTGTACAAAGCGCACGAAAATAAGAATATCTACGTATGTATGTATGTATGTATGTATATCTATACATACTTATATAATATCAATAGCATCAGTATTTATTAGTCTCGTAATCCTCAGACAGTTGTTAATATATTTTCCCTATCTCTATACGGCGATAATAAACTAAACAATAACCCGGCATAATATTTTCAAATATACTAAATCGAAAGCATTGAAAGGCAAATGCTGCAACCATTACCAACATACAGAAATACATTCTACTCGTAAACTGTTAAATCATCTTTAGAAACCGCGTATTATGCACTTATCAAGTGATTTTTTATTTTATTTTATTTTTTGCTCATACAATAAATGCAATTGTTCGGTTTTGTATGGAAAAAAAAGAAAACTTCCTGTATCGAAAAACAAAAATGCTGTAAAAAGCAAAATAATAGTGACTGAGTTTTTTTTTCTTTTCTACCTAAAGAGTAACTTTTGTGAGGCTTTTATTTCATTTTTCATACAATATGATGATGTATTGTTGCAGAATTTTAATCTTAAAGTCAATAACATTGTTGAGCATTATTCATTTTGAGATTTTAAATAAATAATTTTTTTTTAGTTTTATTTTAAAATGAAAATCTTTCGTTTTTAGAACACATGCTTTAAAACTTTAAAGAAACATTTTGCTTAAAGTGTGTTCTACCACGAAACTTGTTTTTATTTATACAGTTTTTTTCTCTAGCAGGATAGAGGTAGACGTCCCAGCAAGAAATGGATAACCGAAACTATGCAATTGATTTGCAAAAATTTTATATGGAATAGAGTGGCCGTTGCAGCGCCTCTGTTGCTTTTAGTTGAAGAAAAATTGTGTCATTTTTATACCCTTCACCACAAAAAGTGGAAAAAGGGTATAACTAAGTTGGTATTCCGTTTGTAATTTCTACAATATCCAGTTCCGACCACATAAAGTATATATACTCCGACTTCTTATGCATAGCGAAGTCGATTGAACTATGTCCATCAGTGTTAGTATTGAAATCAAGTTTGCTGAGGCACTAGATAAGCTAGGGAAAAATTAAAGACGATCAGACATAGTATCGATAGAGGTGCTATTATAAGTCAGCATGGTCGGTCCATCTCCTTGTTTGTAGAACTAAATTTTTTTTATTTTTTAATTCTCTGTCGTCCCAATAATTGCTTTTTTGATTGAAATTACTTCACATAACTAAATTTACATAATTGGTGAATGATATATAGCACTCTTACTTGTTTTTATAAGATTTAATTCAGTGCAACCAAAAGCTTAGAAATTTCAGATTTATTTCCAAAAATTGTTGTTTCAGACCCATTGTGACATTTCCATACTTTTTAAATACTTCTATTTCAAATAGACGATATAATGCTTATTTTTCAAAATAAATAAAACTTAAAAAAATAAAAAGATATTTTAAATAAGCACTAGGTCAGTTTGTAAATAATATAATTTTATTTTATATTTTCAATATTTCGCCACACCGTTGCGTGGCAACATCAGAAAACAGGAAACAAAAAATATTAAAAATTAGATTTTTTTAAAAAACAAAATTAAAAAAATATATATATAAAATAAAATTATATTATTTATAAACTGACCTAATGCTTAAAAAATTAAAAAAAAAAATTATTTAAAAAGGTCAAAAAAACTATTATATAAGGATTTTAAATTTTTTTTACATGCGGTAGCTTTGGTAATAACTTTAAATATTTTGCTATAACTTCATAAATTTAAGATTTTAAAAATTATTTTATTTAACTTTATGTGTACCTTATTTTAGAAAATATTTAAAAGTAGTGCTCTTTTGAAGTTAATTTTAAAAGTGTGCAGAAAATCTACGTCCATATTTGGTTTTATTACATGCCAGCTTTTTCAAGCATCCGGCACTACTCACTTGTTTGTTAGTAGAGCTGTGTCATTCGCGAACGAACGGGTTAAATTGACCGAATCAATTGAACGAACGAATCAGTCTTTGATACTTGACTGAAAAAGACCGGGCACATGTCTATTTGTTAGTTCTTGGTGAAAAAAAATATTTTATTTGGCTAAACTAAATATTTTGCTATTAATCTTCCCAAAATATACAAATACATCTACCACAGCAAAGTCGGTCATTTATTATGTAGAATAATATCTCTATCAGATTATAACAAACACCGTTGCCACAGAATATTTTTTCCGAAAAAATACAAAAATTCCTTAAAATTCATTAACTTCAAAAAAGGATTACATTTTATAACCTGCATTTTTAATTTTGCTAAATAAATATCTAAAAAATAACCCAAAATTTAGATTAAGTCTATTAAAAAAAATTGGTTCTAGTTTAGTGACAAAAGCGCTACAATGGCAACATTGTTCAATATTAAGGTGTTGCTGATGTATATGTTAAGTTTCGATCATTCATTTTTTACTCAATAATTGCATGTGTCTTTACATATAGATGGAGCCACTTATGGCAAAACTATGTAAATAATTTTAATAAAGCTTCCTGCGCTACTTATTAAAATTCAAGCTTAAAAAAATCACTTATAACTACAATTACCCATAAAGGTTATTCTATTAAATTAGATTCAGTGATGACGATTCTTTTATTATCTAAAGGACTTTACGGTGGAGCAAAATAAAATTATTTGAATATTATTCTGTCGTTAGAACCGAGTAAGAACTTTGTTAATGAGCTGCTTAGTCCCAATTTTAAAATTTACATTTCGAAATTTTGCTATCACTTTCTCCAATTTCAATATTAAGAGAATTATATTGTGATTAAAAAATTTTTTTTAAGAACAGAAATTAAAGACGTTTAGTTTTCTGGAATGAAACTGTGTAGCTCTTGTTACAATGCAATCGAATGTTTAAAACACTATTTGGTAGAGACATTTTCATCCATAAAATAAGAGTGTTAGAAATAAAAATTATAGTTTTCTTTATGATAAAATCACTGAAGAATGTGTCGCGTGCTTAGTACAGAATTTCACAATAATATTATTTTTCTTGAAATAAAGGCTCAACCTGTTAAATATGCGAAATGTGTTGTCAAAGCGCGCTTACGGATTTTATTAAATTTATTAGAAAATTTTGAAATGTAATATCTATGAGCAAATATTAGAATCCCTATTTTCATTTTTTGGGAATTGTAGGATTTGGTTATAAAAAATTTTAACTTTTTTTTAATTTTTAGCTTTAGGTTTATGTGAAATTTGTATTCTTTTTTAAACAATTTTATGTTTTAATAGATGACATTTACAGCGTACAAAATTTAAGGTATATGGATACGAAGAAAGCTGATGACGGATGTCTGCTAGTATCTCATTTTTTTTTTTGTTTGTTTAAAAAAAATTAAAACAAAAATTTGCACCCAATTTTTCTTTTTTAATAAGAATGTTTTTATTTATTTATCTATATTTATAAAAAAAAAATTGTTGCAAATGTGTTGCGACTTTATTATTCAAGAACGGTCAAACCGAATAAAATTTAGGGCTTGTTCGTATGGTCCTCTAGATGGTTTATGTTAAGTTTGCATGAAATCACTCGTTCGTGATTGCTTATTTGTGCGTTAGTTAACCACGGCTAAACGTCTGAACCCTTTATCATAAAATTTGAAAAACGGGTAGCTATTTGTCGTCGTGGTGAACAAAGGTAGTTTATTTTTAAATAACCGACTAGGAGGGAATTAAAAGGGGAAGCGGGCATTTTTATGTATTTATATCGATTTTAACAAAGTCTAATCGATTTTAACAAAGTCTAATCGATTTTAACAAAGTCTAATCGATTTTAATGAAATTCGAACCATACACGCAGAGAAAAAACATGGTTGCGATATGGTCACAATAACCATATTATGTTCCTTGTAAAATTGTTTAGTTACGGAGAACAAATTATAGTTATTTTCAACAATGCTTCAGTCACCATAAACATTTATATGGTTACCGTGCAGAAAAAATACAACTTGGTTGGTTTTACTTAAAAAAATTTTTCCCACAACCAAAGTTTTATAACTTAATAAAAATAATATATTTAACTATAATATATTTTTTCTGTTTTTTCTGTTTTTTTATGTTTTTCCTTGCGTATAGATAGGTCCTCATCAATCTTATTGAAATCAGATTTTAGAAATATTTGAAATATAGATATAACTTAGTCTATAAGAACATAAAAAATTTTATCGATTTCTCACGTGTTCGGAGTGACTAGAAAGGATAAAAAATTAAACCCAGGCAGCGCTAAGTACAATAAACTTGTTTATTATTAAACTGTGTTTAATTTGTGTGTATGAAAACACAAAATGAAAAATTGTTTAAAATATTTTCACAAAAAAATTTCCAATGCTTCCTGAAACAGCAGTATAATTTAATATCTTTTTGTTAAGTGTGAAAAATTTTAAATTTAAAAAGCTTTCATAAAGATTTTAGTTACAAACCATACAACAAACATATGAACTTGACTAATACATGTAGGGTACATTAAATTTTAATTTATAGTTAAAAAAAAAAACAACGCGACATCATATTGTATTAATGTTTAAGAGACCGCCACATTTACCAAATGATTTTTATATGATAAAAGTTTGTAGCAAGAAAAAAAATAGTAAAATGCATGCAAAAAGCAACTGTTTGCTTCGATTAAGCAAAAAAAAAAAACCAAACTGCTGTAAAATGTATAAATTCATGGTAGAGAAAAGTAACAGCATAACTATTGCAACAGAGTGTCTTTTAGTGTTTTTGTGGCAAGAAAAACTTTTCAGGCAATAAAATTTTTCTTAACTATTACTTTGCCAAAGTCGCCAAAATGGTTTCTAAGGAAAAAAGAGAACGGAAGAACAAATAAGTGATAAAAAAATTTTGTTTTAAAGAAATAAGACTGGTGGATGTGCAGGCAAAGGACATAAAAAGCAATAAATTGCCATTGAAATTAATTAGTTTTAAATTTATAAAACACAATAAAATTTACATTTCAAATGCTATTAATTAAGACAATTTAAAAATAATTGAATAAATAAAACAGAATATTAATAAAATATCGCATAAAAATTTTCTTGGTCCAGCAGATATTTCATAAAAAGCATAATGTCAACGAGATTATACAGCTTTTAAGCCAAGTGCTCAATGTTTAATTGTTCGTATATCCTTTAAAAAAATCATATTGAAGTGAAGCTCTTAAAATAAAAAAATAAAATTAATTCACATTTATCCTTCAACAGCCAGAACACACACCCTTAAATTAGGAATCAATGATTCATGACAATTTCTAAAGAGAAAAAACGACCGCATACACAAAGGAATCAAATAAGTGAAATATAATAAAAAGAACAAAAACCTCTGAATCATTAACACTACAGTTGATTCCTTTCAAAGGCATGTCTTGTAATAAAAAAATATGAATGAAATGATTTCAAAAGTCCTAGAGTGTCAATATCACACAATCGCACAATAAATTAAAATTTTTAAGCTGGTAGTTTTTGAGAGTTTTTGTTTTTTTATACTTGTGTTATGTATTGCTAATTTTTCAGATTTTGAGGTAGAAATTTTTCAAGTGTTTTTAGTTAATTTATGATTTTTTCAATTGTCTTTAAGTGTCACACAAGAGTAGCAAAGAGTTTTAGGTTTTTAAACAGTTTAAATTATTGGCCCATATATAGGAGTTTTAAGTAGTTTTGTTTTAAGTGTATATTTCTGTTAGTAAAAGTATATTTTAAAAATAAATCTCTTATTAAATCAATTAATTTAGAAAAAAAAAAATAAAAAAATTAAATTTAAAATATAAAAGAGCCGAAAAAAGTCAGCAATATAAAGTGGATAAAGAAAAATAGAATCATTGTTGATTATTGTTCCTTTTGCTTAAACTTTATTTTTTACTTCATTGTTTGGACAAAAATCTTTAATTTATTTAAAATGCTCGTGAGAAGTTTCCTGAAAAGCTAAGTAAGCGGTAGTGAAATGATCATCGAGACGTGCTTTCACCCTCAATAATTAATATCGGTGTTTTAATAATTTAATCGGGATAATAAAGAAAATAGCACGATATTTTTTTTGAAAATTTATTTAATGAACAATTTCTTTGGTTTAATTAAATAAATCTCTGCTGTTTTAAAACATACATTTCGAATTTCTTTATTATTATTATTAATTCGTTCAGCTCTCTTTATACCAAATTCCACAAAATAACTTAAAATTTTTTTTTTTTTTTTTTGTCAAAAATAATAAATTCTCTACAAGAAAATAGTCAAAACTTACGTACACATGTGATGTCTGTAGCAAACAGGGCCGGAAAATTTTTTTTTTATTGTTTAACCAAAAAATTCTTTAAAACCTATTGAGCTTTCATTTAAAAATAACACTTAATACAAACTTGACTATTTACTTTGTCGTTGCAACAGAAGCCTAAAATTAATTAAATCTTCTTAATAAAAGATACACGACAATTTAGTATCCAAAGCGCTACAACGGCAACACCGTTCAATATAAAATTTTTGCAAATGTATTAGTGCAAAATTCTGTATGTTTTAGTGTCGATCATCCATTCCTTATTATGTCTATTTTTAGACTTTGTTATTTCAATTTCAACAAAAAATATAATCAGCCAATCAGAGATGGATAATCTAATTTATTGCATTAAGTTACAAACTGTGTATAAACATTTTTTATTTGAATTGTCGCCACCAAGTTAAAAAGACATTTGCTGCATTAGATTTAAATTAAATCAATTATTTTAAACAAGTGGTAATTTATTTAAAATAAAAAATTTTATTTAAGATATTGTTCAGAGTAAAACATTTAATAGTTAAGAATAATTTCATTTAATTTTATAGAATTTATAATTATTTTGTGGTACTGATAATTTTTAACAATATTAATTGCTTTGAAGTGCAAGCAGACACAAACTCCTTGCAAACCACTATAAAGCTTTAAAATAACTTTAAAAAAACTGCACAGTGGGTAAGAGTGAAAATGTTTTAGGAAAAAAATCAAATTTTAGATAAACCGAACCCCAAAAATCCCAAATCATTTATCAAAAACCCCAAAAAAAGAGTTTTAAAACTTTTGCTGTTTTGAAAAACAGGGCCAATTTTTGAATCACAGCTTTGGAATTTTTAAAGTGAAATTTCGTTAATGAAAATCTTGTTTAAAGGGGTCCAGGGGTAAAAGGTTTAGCAAATACTTTATAACATTTGCCCATAAACCCATATTTAACTCAAGATCCTTTTAAAACCAGGGTCAGTTTTTACATCCCAGCTTTGGAAATATAAAACCAAAATTCGTAAATAAAAAGTCATGTTTGATGGGGTTCAGGGATAAAAGGTTTAACAAATATTTAAAATGTATATGCAGCAGTCATTTACAATAAAGTTCACTTTACAAAAATTATAAAAATTATAAATTTAAAAGTTATGTAAATATTAAAAATCCAAAAGTTAGAGAAGTTTTTAAACTTTTGCCCATTAAAGCACAGTTAAATCAGCCAGTTTTTTTATTCTAGCTTTGGAGTTTTAAAAGCGATGTTTGTTAGTAAAAACTCGTGTTTAATGGGGTCCAAGGGTTAGCAAATAGTTTATATGCAACAGTCATCAACACAAAGGTTTACTTTATAAAAATCCTAAAATTTCAAAATCATACATCAAAAATCCCAAAATAAGTATTTTAATATTTTTGTTCATAATATCTTAATTAAGCTCTAAATCTTTTTAAAACCAGGGTTAGATTTTGAATCCTACCTTTGTAATTTTAAATGCGAAATACCGTAAATAACAGGTTGAGTTCAAGAGAGTGTAGGGATAATATGTTTAGCAAATCGATTTAATTGTCTAAATTGATAGTTTTCTGAAAGAGAGTGTTACGACTTTGCTCGCAAGCTCCATAGCTCGAATTAAGAAACAAAATGCAATTTAATAATTTTTTATTTTTTTTTTTTTTTTTTTTTTTTTGTTTTTAAAGTTTTTCATAAAAGTCTCCTACTAGTTCTGGGGTAAATGTGGTGTTTATACTTAAAATTTCAGAAAATTTACTCATATTTTCTCATTTGAATTAAAGTGGCAATCGTTAAAAATTTTACAAGTCCTAAATCACAGCTACCATCCCGACAAGTTAAATAACTGCCGCATCAACATTTGTCTTTCTTTTTTTTTCCGCTGTCCGAAATTCAAACAAAATATTTATTTTGTGCCACTATGCGCTTTAATATTTAACTTGATGTTTCCTAAAAAAAAAATTTGGGAGTAGTTTTGGATTAAGGCCAGTTTGGTGTTCAGCAATTTTAAATTCGTATTAATGAAGTCAAACTAAAAAGCAAATGAACGACTTGCCAAAAAATTAAGCTTTCATTTAAAGATGCATGCAAAAATGTGTAATTAAGTGTATTTAAGCCAGTTCTAAGTTCAACATAAAATGTGTTAAACAGCAACAAAAGAAAAAATAAAACGAAAAAAAAACAAAACTCAAAACTCTTTTCGACAATGTTTTTATCTTGTCTATTTCTTGGTTTATTCGTCTTATTTTTCGCCAGTTTCAAAGTTAAAAGAAATTAAAGAACATTATGCCATTTCAACTGAAAGTTGTTGTAGTTGTTTTTGCTTAAAAGCGCATATTACTGTGATACTCGTAGTGGTTGTAGAAATTCTTTTGTGTTTTAAAAATCAAAAAGACTATAAGAACAAAACTGTCATAACAATTGACTTGATAGCAGAAATAAAACAACAACAACAAATTTAAAAAAATATTTGTAGCCACGAGTGAGTGAGACTGATGAACGAAAACTTTAAAGAAAATTTATTTTTTTTGTTTTTTTTTTTACTGTAAAAAATAAACTAACCGCCCTCAATTGAAAATATGAGATAAAGGGCAAGAAAACTGAAAAAGAGGACATCTTTGTATTTTAAACTGATAACTAGAGGAGAAAGAAAAAAATTAGTGGAATACAAAATGACCAGCAATTGTAAAGCAGGTCTCAGAATTTGGTTAAAAAAAATTTTAAAATGCATTGAGTATTGTTTGTAATCAAATCAAACCCACACCACGGTTTATACTATAATATAAGGAAGGACCAATAGCATGCTAACCTCAACTTACAATAGCTCCAGAGTTTGATAAAAATTGTGCATTTACTTTAAACAGAATGAGAATTATAGTAGAAATTCACATGTGTGTCTTAAGTAGAATTAATAAACGTAGAAATCTTTCCGTGGAGCTCTTTCTGAGCTTATGGCTTCGCATAACCGATCAGTGACACATAGTATCTTCAACAGTATAGAATGCTGAAGCGTGTCTACTAACTACCTTCTTACCCAGAAATAGTTTTGTTCTTGCGATGTCCTGAGTGGGCCGGCTGATAACCTACAGTCACCTCTACTCCATTGGCGATCATATCTCCCTAACACCTAACAATTTTGTATCCTGTAGTAATGTCTAAGAGGTAGCTTAGCTTAGACATTAGCACATGTGCCCTCATTCATCCTCGAATAATGTGAAAGACTAAGAATCCCTCGTACAGTTTCTTTGTAACCAACAAAGCATCCCTGTCTGTAAATGTCGATAATAGCACAAATATATATAGCATAAACGTAGTTTTTCATTACACACAGCTTTTGTAGCATATTTTTGGGCATATAAATGCAGTACACTAAAGAATTTACTTCATTAGTTGAAGAAATTTTATATTGGAAGCCCGATAGAACTTTACGTTGTAAAAAGTAGCACAAAAAATTATATATAATTCAAAAAAAAAAATGTTTATTTGAAATGTCAAAAAATGGCACTAACATTTGATATCAATTTAGGGCAAATTGCCACCGCAGCTCTCCTTAATATAGCGCATTTTGAACATCCAATTTGAGCCACGAGCATTATTAATTAAATTATACGAACAATAATGGACCTCAAGGTATCAATTGTTGCTACTTTATTACCATATGTCCCTCTAATAAAAACCGACCTTGGAGGCCAATTAAGAAGTCTAATTCTGCAAAACATTAAATTCCTTGGAAATGATGCGGTAACGTTCTCCATTGATCTTTACTTAATCTCCGGCTTTATTTCCGAAACACTGAAGTCCAATAATGCGACCAGCTTTTAAATTACATCAAAAGGTGCATTGATCGGGTCTGTAATATCTGGTGTGGATTGGCTTAAGTCCTTATGTGGCAATTTTGTTTATTAATAATCTCTTTTAGCCAAAAATGAGCCCCATCGTTGAAAACAATTTTGCGCTATATTATACTGATAACTGGTTTTTAAAGTAAATTTGGAAATCTGTATCATTTGATAGCGCAATTCAAGCATCAACCAATTCATGATGGTTTGTGAGAGTTTACTAATCATAAATGCAAAAAAGTGAACGCAATATAAGAGTTCGCTTGAAAGTTAAGCCTTTCCTAATTTCTATCGGGCTTGATAAAACACCCTTTATACCCTTTTTGAAAATAAAAAAATATCCATACGGATATGCTTTCCCCGCAGTAATACACTCAATTTGTAGTTTTAAATAAAAAAATATTTCATGAGAATCATCATGAAATATTTATATTTAAAGGAATCAAGCACAAATAAAGTAAATTAAAATATAAAGGACTCCGAATAAAAAATTTTCATATTGATAAAATAATACCCTTTACAAAGATTATTAGGCTAGTTTTTTTCCCTTTTTAATACATATCATATGTTAAAACAACTACGTACTTCATGGTTTATTTGGATTCAGAACGAAAAAGCTTAATTAAAGTTTTAATTGATTTAATTATATCATTTCATTAAATATTTTTTCTGTTTTCAATAAATATGTAGTTGATTCA
The DNA here is from genome assembly GCA_916610165.2 of Gymnosoma rotundatum. NCBI lineage: Eukaryota > Metazoa > Arthropoda > Insecta > Diptera > Tachinidae > Gymnosoma > Gymnosoma rotundatum. Next base: position 118,881,598 of record OU744340.1, read on the forward strand.
ATTATATGCTTAATTGCCTAATACTAATTTTATGTAAATTAATCGATACTAAAATGTAATTAAAATTAAACTGAATCCATATAAAAACTTTAATAAGAATATCACTTAAAAATGTTGAGTTTTACTTAAATCCAAAAATAACATTTAAATTAATTAATAATTTTAAAAACATGTTGAAATACAAGATAAAACTTTAGAAATATTTGTTTACATTTCGAATAAAAAAATCTATTTTTTTAACAAGTTGGTTTAATTTTTCCTTATTTAACAATATTTGCATTCTAGTTTCTTCCATTTTTCTTACGTCTATAAATTCATATTTTTGTTTGTTTTTTTTTTTTCTTATTTTTTGCTGCATGGTTTTCTTTTGTCTTCTTTCATCGTTAATATTTTTTGTCTGCTATTTGTGCAGGTCACTGAGCCCATTCAATCGAATACAAAGAAAATAAAATGAACACAATGCGCGTTTTGTTCACTTTGCATATTTTAAAAGTTGCCAGCAGCAAAAATTTTCTATAGAAGTAGTATTCAGTTTCATAAACAGTTAACAAAAAATAATTATCTAATAAAATTAATAATTATTTCTCAATTAAGAAGAAAATACGAACTTATGCGAATCTAAAAATTATTCATTTATTTATAACTAAATGATTTAATAAATAAATATCAGTAAAATATATGTTATTGCAATCTTAAAAACCCAACTATAATGTGCAATAGATAACTTAGACAACTGTACAAATACATTAAATTATATGTGGCAAACTATAATGTACTTAAGAAAACTATTCGTCAAGTTGCATTAATGCCTTTAGCAAAGTACGAAACTGCAGTGCGATTGACTACTCCTTTTTAACGATAATCGGTTTGTTAAAATGACATAACAATAAAATTGTCGATTTTGTTTTTCAGTAACAATTTTAACGATATTCGTTATTGCTTAAAACAAGCTGATATACTTAGTTAGAAAGTTACTCATCGTTAAGAAAGTGATTACATTTTTTGCGTTGTTAAATCTGTCGACAAAATTAACAACGTACAACTTGTGTCTATGTGCATTTATACATATATTCATATACGCATTAACACAGAACATATACATATATTTGAACGCAAAATAAACACTAAATACAGTTTGTTTTAATTCTAATTAAATTATACATATTGTTTAACTTAGTAGATATCAACACATTTTAAATATATTTAAAAAATAAGTTTCTGTTAAAAAAATGCACATTAACATATGTTTTGACCGTATTTAAGAAGAGGTTTTCGTAACTCTACAACCAAAACTACTATTATGCCTTTTTTATGGTCATATGTGTGTAAATTGACATTTAAGAAATAAACACATGTATGTACCTCGCTTAAATTCACATGTATTTACTCTTCTCTTTTATGTTTTTTTTGTTTTTAATTGTTGACGGAGATGCCACTTAATTTCGATTTGTGTCTATTATCCTTAAGCTTAAGTTAGTGAATCACTTAATCGTTATTGCAAACAACAGAAACTGTCGACAAATAGAACTATTATCGTATTATTTAAATTTAGTGAATTGCAGTACAGATCGAATTTTTAATACTAAAAGAGCTGATTGTGCTAGTGCTATAAATGCATAAATTAAAATAGCAATAAAACCTACACTGTTAAATTTTTAGTTTTTATAAAATGTAAAAAAAAAAGAATATTTTTTATATCTTGTCCATTTAAAAAAAATACAATATGCGATAAAATACAATTTTTAATTGTTTATAATTTAAGTGATGCCCACCGTTGCATTCTGTTATAAGGTTGGCCCTTAATACAAAATCGGAAAAAAGCTATCAACATTTTTTATTGAATTTATCTTAGAACATAAACAAAAAATGTTGAATATATGTAAATGTTATTAAATATATAAAATACTAACTATTCCTGGGGCGCTTCGCTACCCCAAGCAAGTCTTTTATTTGATTAATATGGAAGTTATAATGGAATTTCTTTTGCCTCTTGAACCTTATGAACCAGGACTTCCTTATTCAATAATCTTAAAATTGCTTGTTGTTAAAATCGATCCCGCGCATTTTACTTCTCCCCCACTTACTCCTCCTGTTTCTTATTTTTTAAATAAGCATTTTCTCTTGGAACTTACAAAAATATCTCTGTTTTAAACTTTTTGAACTGGTGCAGCCATAAATACCTGTTTAAGTCATAACTCATGTACGCGTCGACCGAATTCGGTTTCACCGTTCGTGAGTTATAATGTAACAACAGACTTGCAACATTTTTTTTATATATGTATGTATACAGATGTTCTTTAAATGCCTTTTTGTTTTTTAATTCTCTTTATATATCAAGAAATTATTTTTGGCAAAAGTACGAATTAAACATTAATGTTCAGCTGTGGCAAATTAGTTACTTAGTTTATGTAAGTACATTGTAGCCACCAAAAATTCTTTAATGTGTTACCTAAACATATGACAGTTTTTTCGTTGGGTTTTATGCATAAGCTACCTTGAGTTATATTTTAGCCTTAACGAAGATTCACTCTATTATCCTTAATAAGAATTGTGTGGTAACTCTTTAAATGTGTTTTCATTTCTTTGCCTTGCACTTATTCGAACAAGATTCCTGTGAAGAAAATACAAATCGTAGAATATCTGCAAATGACAAGTGTGCCGTTTAGCCTTCATTTTTCACATAAAAATCATATTTTATAAATTATTTTTAAATAAATTTTTATTATTGAATTTAAGTGAATAAATGGATGGCAATTTTTTTCAACAGTAACAAATTCTTTTAACAAAAAAAAAGTAAATAAATAAAATAAATTTTATGTTCAACTTTATCAAGAGTTGGAAAAACTTTATTCTTTTACAAAGGAAATTTTAAGGACAAATTTAATAGATATTTTGTCCACTTTGTCAATTTTTTCTATTTCAACATTAACAGAAACATAAATAATTTTATACAACGGCTACTTTTGCAACAGTCTTATATTAAACACGGGTTAAACACGGCACGCAGCACTTGATTTGCCTACCCTTCAGTTTAAACCCGTTCGAACGATAGATTGCCAAAAGATTTCAGTTGATGGTGCCTTAGCGTAGCCCCAATTCCCAAATATACATAAGTGGCAAATGCAGCGAATGCAGAGCAGGGTTATAAAGAGCTGCTCATAAACAACTAGGAAGTCAGTGGATTTTTTTGTTTTTTTTTTTTTTATTTGTTTAAGAAGTTGTCGTTCAGAATTTTAAGTTTTAAAGTCCCAAAATTATTGTTTTTTTACACATTTTGCATCCATTTGCTTTAAAATTTTTATTTACTTTTAAACATATTTGCTACCATTCCCTTCACACTATGTTTTCGTTGTAAACAAAAAAAATAAAAAAATAAACGAACGAATCCATTTTTGATACTTGAATGAAAATTACCGCTCACTGAAATGAAAAATTTGGCGCAAGTAGTTTCTTCGTCATTCTTCTTCCTTTGTCGGTTCTTCTAGATAGCACATTATCCGACTAAAATATTGATTATTTTTTGTGTAATTTGTACAAATTCATTTTAATTATGTCAAAAATTTTACGAATTTAGAAGACACAATCGATTATTATGGTTCTAACTACCAAAATTTGGTTTTCAGTACTAATGTGTTGTATAAGTTTAGTTACATCTTCCATTTAATAGAATAGATTTTAGTAAAGACACAAATCGGTCAGGATAACTTTTTTAAGTGGTGTTACAGTTAACATTTGGACGCAAATATCATTTGTTAACTTTTAGTATTAAAAATAAGTCAAAATTATAATTTATTTATATTATAAACCAAATAATGATATTAGTAATTAAATTTTGAACATATGAATCGTATTTTTACCAATTTTTTTCTGTGTGTGCTATTGATAAGCCTTGGTTGTCTTTCAAATCATGGCGAATTTATTTTACTATATGGCAACTCGGCGAAGATAATAATTTTTTGCTTTGCTTTGTTATGTGTATGCCAGCTGTCAAAAATGTACCATTTTGTAACGTTCCCATACATTTAATAAAAAACAAAGTGCCAGTTTTTTTATTTATTGCTGTAGCTTCGCTGTCACCTGTTATAAATTTGGCTTATATGCAATCGTGCAAGGCGAATCAATTATCAGCTGGCAGCGTTAGAAAATTTATTATTTTTTGCTGGTGAAACGAATGTCAAACTTCATATAAAAAAAATGGTAAACAGATTTTTTATATATGGAGTTTGACAGTAGTGTACACGGCGAAAATTAATGAATACGCCTACGCTGCCACCTGGTAATTGATTCGCCTTGCAATCGTGCGTGTTTGATGAAAATTCTCTCATCGTAAATATCATGACATTGCAAAGATACAAATTTGAGGTCTAGAAATAAAAAAAAAAATTATTTTTCAAATCGAAATTAACGTCTGTTAAGGTATATACCCCAAATCGTATCTCGAGTGTAGGCATGTGTAAGCCAGTTTACGATATTAATCTAATTAAGGAATTGGTTGAATAACTCAATTGATATTGCTTCGTATTAATTACATATAAAACACTTTAAAATTTTTTAAATAGTAAAATAATTATTTACCAATAATATTTATTACTCCAATGTTGCCTTTCATAATTTTTCAATATTTTGTGATTTTTTTTTTTTTTGCTTTTTATTAAAACCATCTTTTATAATGTATGACGTATTATTTGTAAGAAAACACATTTTCTACAATTTACTATTCACACTGCGACTTTTTTATTTACAAACTAATCCTTAACAGAAGGACATTCAGTGATAGTATTTTTCCTTAGGAATATTACTTGATTAGTTGCCATAATTCATTAAATGTTAGATTCTTCTTTACTTCTAAATATTTTTAAAGCTAAAATCAATTTTAAGAAAAACATCATCACAATTTCTAAATAAATATTTATGCTAAAAAGGGTTTATTTTATCATTACTTCCAGCTAATTTAATTTCCATTTTACATTCAGACTTACTGAATGAATGTATTTCTTTTGTTATACAAAAGAAATGAACAAACTGAATTAAAACTTTTTGCACTGCTAAGAATTTAAAAATTATTAAAAAAAAACACACAGAAAAAACATTAAATAAAAAAGGTGATTTAAAAGAAATTTCAATCAAAAGGCTATTGAAACCAGTGCGTTGGGTTCTGCAAAGCAATTCTTTTTTGGCATTCAAATGATATTTCCGGTTACAACAAACAAATCATCAAAAATAAAAAGAGATGAACTATATTTTTAAAATATTATCAGAAGGTTTTATGCTTCAAGAAAATTTTGGGTTAAAAAGACTTGTTCAAATGACCAAAAGAATTTTTTTTTTTTTTGTTTTTATCACAACTACGGGTCAATAAAAAAAGATAAAATATTATTTTATTTAAATTTAATAAAATTTAAAAATTTATTATCATCGAGAACAGTGTAATTAGTAATAATCATTATTTCTAAATAAAAATTAAAAGAAATAAAAAAACACGACTTTTAGCCCAACTAAAAATGTCTCATTTGGTTTTATGAATTTATTATTATTATCATAAAGAAATATTTAAACTATTGTAACATTAGTTCTCAAAACTTCTAGTTCTTCTCCCATTTACTTCCTTTAAAATGTGGCTGATGACAAAAATGATTGAAATCATTACAATTGAATTGTAACTTATCCAAGTTATTAATTTATCTGTGTTTGTATCTGAACGTTTCTCAATCTTAATATATTTTTCTAAAAAATCTCTCAGTCTCCTTCTGTTCTTTGCCATATTGTCAATACAGCAGATTTTGTTCATTTATTATTATGAGTCAATACTTTTTTATGTTTGCTATCGTTTGCCGTTTTGTTTTTTACTTTTTTTTTTTCATTTGCAGCATATTAAAATAAAAATAAAAAAAACTTGATCGGTTACTAACATGAATTTGTTAGCGTGCATTTGTCATGTCATAAGTTTGAAGTAAAGAAAAAAAGAAATGAAATATATATGAAGAATCTGTGGAAATCTAGGTTGAGGCAAATGCTTGGATTAGCTTTTTTTTTTTTGCTTTTTCAAACAAGAGAGGGTTTATTACGTTACGATTGTGATAAACGTATGAGTGAATGAATAGAAGTTGCATAAATATGAATTGTTGCTAAAACAGTGGTTATCAAAAAAAACTAAATATTTTATAAAATATTATTTGAAAAACATAACTTTAAAAGCAAAATTAAAAAAGGACCTTTACAGTTTAGTGCGGCAAAATTTACAAAAAGCTGAACGATATAAATTGCAAAATCAAGTTAATTGTTATCTAAATCTGTACACGATTAATTCAAACTAATTGATCAATGGATTTGATTTAATTTTTTTTATTTGACTTCACTAAAGGCATATAGACTTCAACAAAAGTGTGTACGAGGGCTGCTATATATATTTCTGGCCTGGCAACACTGAGTGCTGCCAAGTGAAATTTGACATTTCCATTGGAAAGTTTGTCATTTTTAAGCATAATCGTACTCAAAACGTTTTGACGTACGACCATTATTTGTGTTGTTTACAGTGACTTGAAAAAATTAATTTAGAAAAAAATGGAATTAACTCGTGAACATTTTCGTGCCATCATTTTTCACAACTTTCGACGTGGATTATCACGACAAGAGTGCATTGATGAACTTAAATCTTTGTATGGCGATGAAGCACCATCCTATAGCACTGTGAAAAATTGGTATAATGAATTTAATCGTGGCCGAAGCTCGCTCAAAGACGAATTCCGTGAAGGTCCTCCAAAAACGGCTGTTGTTCCAGAGAACATTGATGCCGTGCGTGAACTCATAATGCAAGATCGACATGCGACATACCGAGAGATAGAGAGATTCTTGGACATTTCTTCCACCAGCATACATTCGATACTGCATAAACACCTGGTCGTAAAAAAGGTTTGTTCTCGTTGGATCCCGCACAATTTGAAAGTCGCTCAAAAAAAGGCTCGTGTCGATTGGTGCAAAGAAATGTTGCAAAAATACGATTGCGGTGCTTCAAAAGGCGTTTATAAGATCGCCACAGGTGACGAATCATGGATCTATGCGTATGAGCCCGAAACGAAACTACAATCGACCGTGTGGGTCTTCAAAGACGAGCAAAGTCCAACGAAAGTTGTTCGTGGAAGAAGCACTTCGAAGCAAATGGTCGCCTGTTTCTTCGGCATAACTGGTCATGTGGCGACTGTTCCCCTTGAGCAATGTAGGACGGTCACTTCTGAGTGGTACACTACAATTTGTTTGCCTGAAGTCATCGGAGAAATTCGAAAAACCAAAAAGAGAAGACGAATCATTGTTGACCATGACAATGCGAGCTCTCACACATCGGCTCACACCAGTGCGTTTTTGACCGGCCAAACATCGAATTAATGGGTCATCCGCCGTACAGCCCTGACTTGGCACCTAATGACTTCTTCTTGTTTCCGCACATCAAGAAAAAAATGCGTGGTCAACGATTTTCGTCGCCAGAGAAGCTGTTGAAGTGTTCAAAAACCATGTTTTAGAGGTGTCTCAATCGGAGTGGAAAAAGTGCTTCGACAACTGGTTTGAGCGCATGAAAAAGTGTATTAATCATGCTGGAGAATACCTTGAAAAACAATAAAACTATTTTTGATTATAAATATTCGCATTTTCACTATTAGGCCAGAAATATATAGAGCAGCCCTCGTACAACTTATTTTAATAAAATATAATTTTTTAAACTAATTAAAAGTACAGAAATTTAATAAAAAAAGAAAATCCTGCAAAATTGAAGAAACTTTAGTTAATTTAGCTTATTTGAAGAGGATGGTAAACAGTGTTTATTTTTTTACAGAATTTTTTTTTTTAGCAATTAATGGTTTTAGTTATTCTCAGATCTAAATTTAATTAAATCACTAATTTTCTCAATTACATATTTAATTAAATATTACATACAAATTAATTAATTGTATCAATTATATGTTCATTTAAATAAACAAAAATCATTTTCTAATTAAATAAATAATTGAATAAATTAAAAAATTACTTAAATATCTATCTGAAAGCAAACAAATTTTTAATAGGTTGCTCCTCTCTTTTCTGTATGTTTTAAAATTGAAAGCCTTTGAAGTTGGACAATAATTTAAATATTTTTGCTGTTATTTTTGCGTGTTTTTCTAATTTTCAAAGACACAAATAAATTCTTTTGCAATACTTTAACATTAATCAAAAAAAAAAAAAAAAAAAATCATTTACTTAAATTTTTCTTGTTATATTTAATATGTCACATAATTAATTAATGAACAGATAATTTTACTATTAATTTTATTCAATTTAACTAGATTCTTATCATATTTTCAGCCTATTCAATAGCAAAGCAAGAATAATCCAACTGAAGAAATTCCTTCAATCTAAAAAATTTACTAAAAGTAGAAATAACCAACAATTTGTTAGCAGCATAATCACCTACTTGTGTTTAACTCTAACACTATTTGAACAAAATAATTCTGTTAAAGGCTGAAGTTTGTTCGATCTTTTAACAAAATTTTTTATACACATGAAGCATGACAGTTATCTAGTTTGTAATGATTTACGCTTTTTAGCAATCTATTATTCGACTAAAACTAATTATATCTCAGTCTATCCACTTATAAGTTGGTGTCTTCAAGCGTCAATCTATTCTATTTGAAACAAATATTCTAGTAAAAAAAAGACAACTTGAAAACTGATTTCATCTGTCTGCCTTCAACGGTTCAAGCGTACAGCCACTTAAATCAAATTACATTATCTCTAATTTTTCTAATTTCTCTAATTTTATACTTTTTATAGCAGACTTAGCACTACAGATCGGTGTTAATTTCAACCGTCTGTCTACCACTTTTCTATAGTTTGGCAATATACATCAAATTTCAGCAACTATTGGGACACCCTTTAAATTCCCATTCAAATTTTATACTTGCCGTTGTAGTAGACGTATTAATCAGGTTCTTTGTAAATTTCATAACGCATCAACAATTAGGCCAAATTACATCAACTATTGTAACACCCTTTTATTTAATTTAAAATATTTATACTTTTTCTTTAACCAAACAAAGTAGTAGATATTCTGTCTAGTTTTTAAGTGCTTGTTTCAAAAGAAACGGCCATATTGGTCAAATTACATTAATTTTGGGAACACCCTTTTTGTTATTGGCAGCTAAAGTATTACGCAATCATTTTAAATTTTAAACAAGTGACGAAAATTCCTCCGACGTGTTATCGTTACGAAATCTAGCCACAGTTTGGCGGTCAATAAGTTGCGCTAATTGATGACAGATTTTTGAAGTAAGCCAGAAGAGTTTTCATTTATTAATAGCGATTTTCTAGAGTAAACGAATCACAGTTGCCACTTACTTGACATTTAACCCTTTAGTAAGTTCTATCGGGTACATAATATAAAGTGAAGGTTATCTGAGTGTTTTTTCTTCGCCTAAATAATGTCGAAGTACGAATAGAACATTTTGATTTTAATCTGAAACAGAAATGTTGTGTTTATTATAGAACCATATAGACTTTTACAGTAAAGAAAGTTTTTACCCCAAATTTTTTACTTACGATTTTATTCCAATCATTACTAAAATTCTCCTGGTAGTATTTCTTTTACTTCGATAAATAACAGGTAATTATGTCTCTATATAATACAATCCACTGTTCTGGATATAAATCCATAATATTTATTAACACCATTTTGGTAGGATATTAAATATCAATAATATTTACTGCAATGCAAATATCTCATCGAAATCTCAAATGAACAATAAAACAATAAAATGTGCAAAATAAAAATGAAACAAAAAAAAACCATGGAAATACAGCAGCTAAATAAAAACAAGATTTGCAAAAATATTAATAAAATAGAATGAAAAATAAAATTGAAATCAAATTAAATCTAGAGCACAATATTAAAATACACTTTAAACAATATTGAAACATTAGAGAACTGCCACGTTGAGCTGAACATTAATAAATGACTATTGAAGCAAAAAAAATATGAATGAATGGGAAAAGAACTAAATACCCAGAATATTAAACCATTTCGAATGAGTAACAATTGACAATAAAAAACAAAAGAAGAAATACAACACATTTGAGGATTTATAGAAAACAAAAAAAATTAAATAAAAACAAGTAAGAGTGCTATATTCGGCTATGCCGAATTTTATATACCCTTCACCATATATATAAATCTAGGTTAAGGAAGTAACTTCTAACAAAAAAAGGAAATATCGGGCTGACAGAGAATTAAAAAAAAAAATATCAAGTTCTATACACAGTTTTACATAAAAATGTCATCGGCTCTCAATGAGTTAAGCATTTTTTACAAATTTTAGTATTTTCTTAAAGATCTCTTCAACAACTTTCAAATGATATCCATATTGATATTTTAAAAAATTTGAAAATTTCAGAGCCCCCTAACTCGGAAAATATGGGCGAGCGCCAATTATTTCACATGATTTCTTCTTTCATATTTTTTAATTCTCTATCGGCTCGATATACTTATTTTTTTTTTGTGTTACTTTATTGTCCCAAATGATATGAAAAAATTAGAGGTAGGCGTGGTGATTTGCCCGCTGCCTTGAAGGACATGGACCTCTTTCGAAACTATGTCTGATCGATTGGCGTATTTAATTTTCTCTAACTGATCGAGTGGCTCAGCATACTTGATTTCAATACTAACACGAGAGGGCAGACGGGCGGACAGACATCGCTCAATCGACTTTGCTTTGCATAAGAACTCAGAATATATACTTTATGGGATCGAAAATCTATATTGTAAAAATTACTAACGGAATGACAAACTTTTACCACTTTTGGTGGTGAAGAGTATAATAAATGAATAAATAATAAAGCCTAATATAGTGGCTATAAAAATGGCTTAAAACTAAAATTCGTCATAAAAAAGAAAACACAACAAAAAAATCAATAAAGCAGTTTAAAAATTATTAAACAATTAAATAAACAAATACTAAAAACTGTTCAAAAAAACAAATAGTACTCCCGCCGTAATAATAAATAAAAAAAGGCTTAAATACAACAACTAAAAAAAAGCTGCTAACAACATTAATAAAGAACTGTAAAAAATTTAATGACAACAAAACGTTTATTGTGTTCTTTCTACAGCTACATGTTTCCTGTTTCCTCCCTCATACACACGCACCCACACACACACACACCAACACATGCATTCCCACTTACACTAGTTTTTGTGTTTGAATATTTTTTTTGCCAACCATAAATGCTTTTGTATAAAATACATATTTTTCACTAAATTTATAACAAATGCATTTTTAAGCTTTTTAATTAGAACCAATTAATTTTTATTTATTGTTTTTTAGAATCATTATGGAAAAAGAAACACAAAGCTTAAATAAAATGTAGGTATAGTGAACAGATGGTGCCTTACGTAAAATGGAGTTTAAACTAATTTCGAAGCAATAAAAGTGTTACAGAAGTACAGGCAACACATTCTCGAGCAACAGTTTACATAAAATAATTTTTGGATACAATTAAATTTATTAGTTTTTAGTAGAGAAGAAATTAATTAGTTGGGTTTTATATCATGTAAACACACATACTTAAATTAACAAATTATTTTGGCGCAAATAAAAAACATGGTTGAGGTAACCATAGTCTAATAAATATACAATACGATTGAAACACGTGGCCAAATTATATTAGACTGGTTTACAGCCAAAAAATACCAAGAGCACCACATGGCTAGGTAAGTTAATTAAGACCTCTTGAATACGAAAAACACTGTAATTACTTTTTTCTAAGTACCGTTTTTTAGATAACGGTACTTTTGTGTTTTTCGGTGTATGGTCTCACTCAAACCCTTGTGGAGCCCAACCGAATCCGATCGAGATAAATGGCACACCGTTGAAAAGGTAATTGAATGCCTTTTATGTCAATATGCTCCAACTTTCTATTTGCCAAGAAATGGCTCAGTTATGGCACCTTAAAGTTCAAAATTTGCCTATTTTTTACGTTTTTTCAAATTTTTTTTATTTTCAATTGGTTTTTTTTTTTCGTTATAGTAAAGATATGGAAGGTTTTATTCTTTTACCAAATACGAGTAGTTTATTTTATAACCAAAATTTTAATCGTAATTTGAAAAAAAACGGATGAAAAATAATAATTTTATTAAGGATTTTGTAGAACGACAATATTTTCATTTTTATTGCTCACACAGTATGTTCGGCGTAAATTCAAAAAATTTAAATTAAAATGACGAGCGACTTGAAGTTTTGCGTTTTTTTTCGGATTGGTCTTCGCGAATGAGGAACCAACAATAGTCCGCCATCATTTGTTCATCCCACCAGACTTTGTAAGGTCTCTCGATATCTTCCATTTCCTGGTGAAATCTTTCAACACTTTCGGAGCCCAAGTTCGTGGGAAATATATCCAAATGACTGAATAAAAATTGTAATTAAGGTAACATATTTGAACCTAAAGGTTAAGAAGAATAAATTTTCAAATGATAACGGCCTTTTTGATACACATGCATTCACTCAAACCTTACCAATAGCATTGAATTTTTGCAGTCATGTATCGATCTTCTCACCGTAATCAGGACTTCTGTAGCTTCCCAAAAAGTTGTGAACGATGTCCTGGAACGCTTCCCATGCCTTCAAATGAGCTGGACCTAAACACTCATTAATTGCTCGGTCACCGTACGGAGCCCGAATTTGAGGTCTACTAAATATACCAGCTTCTATTTTGCTCGCTGTGGCTATCGGAAAATTTTGTTTAAGGTAATTCATGGCAAGACTGCCTTTTGGCAATGTAATGGAAAATATAATCTTCTTCTGAGGATATACAATAATGAAAGGGACAAATATAGTTATAAAGAATATTCTAGAAACAATTGCCGTATTCACAAGCTCTGCTAAGGTGTAGGTAGTATTGCATACTACCTTTTGTTTACTTCTTTGTGAACAACCATTGTATCAGTGTGCCATTGTACATTGTACTTCATACGTCAGAAAGTAAATAACAAGAAGAGAAGTGCTATTCATCATTTGTTATTTATAAGCCAAATGGGGGAGAAAACAGAAAAAATTAAATTAATAAATTTTTTGTGTGAGGATGAAATTCAAGACATTTTTGGGATGAACCTAATGTCTTGCTCTCCAGTCGCAGAATTATACATTTAGGGCTACCAAAATCATCATTATGGCATAATCGGGTTTTAAGATATTTTGATGAAAACAGATTTCTTCATATGATACGACTACGGCCAGAGGAATTTGCGTATATATTCAACCTTATAAAAAATGACGATGTTTTTCACACAATTGGCGAAAGGCTCCAACTACGCATTGACTTGCAGCTTAAAATTGTACTCTACTGCTTGGGATCTTCAGGAAATGGTGCTTGTGTTCGTAAGGTAGCATCTCTTTTTGGTATAGGTGATGGCGGTACCATACAAAATATTAGAAATCGAATCATTAAAGCAGTATTAAATCTTAAAGAACAGTTTTTATATTGGCAACTTTCAACTTCAGCTTTCTAATAAATCAGTCAAATCAATAAATTAAATAAATAAAACTAATAAAAATATCTTTTAATTCAATTTAATTTAATATAATTCAAACATGAACACAAAAATAATAATTCATTTAAACATAAAACATTTAAACAAATACAACGTTTGAAAAACATATGAAAAAAAGTACTAAGTGTTGTATCGCATGTTTGCATGAAAATTACTAACAACACAGCTAGCACCGTTGTATTTTGTTAGCACTTAGCACGTACTAGGGGGCTTGTGAATAGGGCAAATGTTTCACTATATATTTCGACTGTATCATACACACCAAAAATCTGCTGGTTAAATTAATTTTTATATTTTCACCTTTACTTACTTTAATATTTTCTTATTCACAGCATTAATTTTATTTTTGCCATCGTAAATCTTTTTAAACAAATTTGTCACAGACATTCTTTACTTTACATACGTTTTTAATTATTAAATAGAATATTGTAATTAATTAAAAACTATTAGTTTGAAAAGTAAAATTTTATTTCATTCAAGCAGATGTTTTCAAAAGCTTTTTATTAGAACTTTCTTAGAATTTTCTACTAATTGTTTTTCTTAAGATTTATTTTTTTTTTTAGTTTAAAAATTTCCTCTAACGACAAGAGCAATTTATCTGCAATGAAAAACTTATCTAAAACTATTCATGCTGCGAAAATGTTGCTAAAAAAATGTCATTTAATTTTAAAACGATATTAAACTAAAAATGCAATTGAGTTATATTTTTTTATAAATTTCCTTGTTCTCTGTTTTAGCCACAATTTTTCGAAATGATTTTAAAACCAAACATAATTACAAGCATATGGTGTAAGATGTAACTAAATTTTGAAAATAAATTTAGGAAGTCAGAAGGGCCTTTTAACGATTCTTAAAGTGTTATTGTTATAAAAATAAGATTAAAAAATATTTCAATAATTAATTTTAATATTACTATTTGTATGTAAAATGTAAATTTTTTTGGTAAAAACTCTTTAAAAGCAAATCGTGTTATGAGTGTGGAAAAATAGTCAAATCGAAGAGGAACTAAAGAAGTTCTTTCGTTTAAAATAACAGATGATATTAAAGTATTAAATTCAAAATCGAGCAGAACACAATATGAAATGATGCATAATTATACCCTTCACCACAAAAAGTGAAAAAAGGGTATATCTAAGTTTTTCATTCCATTTCTAATAATTTTAGACCCCACAAAGTATATATATGTTCTGACTTCTTATGTATAGCGAAGTAGATTGAGCGATATCCGTCTGTCCGGTCATATTCGGAATGAAATCAACTTTGCAAAGGAACTAGATAAGCTGGAGAAAATCAGATCGATCGGTCCATCTCCTTCGAGGCAGTGGGCCAAACATCACTTCTGCCTCTAATTTTTCCATCTCATTTGGAACAAAGCTAGTTAAGTAAATAATAAAAAACATCAAGTGAAAAAGTTGCCGCCCGCTCATATTTTTCGAGTTATTGGCCTCTGAACTTTTCATAGAAAAGTACAATTGGGCGCCATATTTTTTAAGATATCAATATGAGTATCATTTATGAGCTTTTGAAGAGATCTTTTAGAAACTTCAAAATTTTTTTTTAAAATGCTTAACCTATTAAGCACTGATGAAATTTGTATGTACAATTATAAATGTGTAGTACTTAATGAAAAATTTATTATTTGGAATCTTTCTAAATTAATTGACTTTAATAGAACTTCATTCTTTCTCACGAAGTATTTATTATTAAAATATTAATATACGAAATATATTACTACTACTGCTCATAAAGCTCATCAATGCATTCTACCCAAGTTTTGTAAAGAAAATCTCAGAGTCTTTAACAAATTATTTAAATGTGAATCCCTTGAATCAATAAAGCAAAAGGACAAGCATCAAACAGAAAAAGTAAAAGTAAATAGTTAAAATAGTAAAGCTACCACAGATGAGCACTTTGTAATACCAATCAAAATGCAGTGAAACTAAATTTTTATATTACCAGTAAATTTTTACTGATTACTGAAAAATTTTAAAGTAATCAGTAAATTCTTTCGAGATATACTTCGATTTGATTTTCATTACCAGTAAATTTTTACCTAAATTTTATTGGTATTATCACTAAAACACTATCCGGTTACGAGTATAATAAATATGTCATTATTTTTAAGTAAAATAAAACAACTATTTCAAGACTATATTTTAACCTGCAAATAACATCAGGAAGTAAATCTTTATAACGTAGATTTTGTCGTTGTCTGAGGTAGATCAGTGTTGTCAAGGGTCGATTAACTGCGGTAAACTACTAACAGCTGTGATGATACAAAGCCGGGAGTATTCGGCTTCAATTCCTAACAGCTTGATTGATACCGAAATATGTAGGTAGTATGCGAATTAATGCTGTCGATCAGTATGGGTGTATCGTGTCTAATACGGGTGATAGCATCTTAAATAAGTATTATTATTTAATTGGAAGAATTTGCTTATTACTGGCAATTGGTCGGAAGTAATCGGCTTAATAATATGGGAAACAGTGCCGCCAGGAAAACAAAGGCAAAAGTTATGCTTTTCCTTAAAAAAAAGTTAATTTTTTCATTAAAAGTTACATTTTTATAAAATATAGTAAAAAGTTTTACGGTCTAATTCATAAAAAGTTCTTATTTTAGGTTTAAAGTTTACAATAGTTATTGAACACTTTTCGTTTAATAAACCATTTATAAAAATTTGTATTAAAAAAACACACAATAACAGTTTATTAACTAATCTACACTTTAAGCAATCTAATGTTTTTACCTGGCAACTCCTATTATTATTTTATACTTAGTGGTTTTAAAAACCAATTCTCAATTAACCCGAGAACCGAATATGGTTTACTCTTTATGTTTTTTTTTACGAACAAGAAACGTAATAATTAAATTTATAAATAAATATGCTTTTGTTTATTTTGGTCTCAGGTAAAATGAAAAGTACTCGAAAAACGAGATCTATATTGAATTGTTTACAATTCAAATAAATTTCTTTAAATTTATTTTTATACGAGTATTATGCAACAAATCTATTTTGGCCCAGTAGCTGCAAATAAAATGAAAAGTTGTCCGGGGTTTAGAAAAAGTAGTTTTGAGAAGAATAAGTAATGTGGAAACCTCATACTTTCAGAGTTACGTTATATAAAAATTGCAATATTTCAAATATTCTAGGGAGAATGGGCCAATATACATATGTATGTATGTATGTAAGTGTCATCGGATAGCTTTTTAAATAACGTATCAGGACCCTTACAAAAATATGTTATCCCATTACAAACCAGTTAAATTTTGTTTAAGTTTTTATTATTAATTTTACGAATATTTTCACCTTGTTTAACTAAAGTTGCGCTCTTTGTAACAAAAATATTTTGCTATATGTACATGACTATATATGTACGTACATATGTACGTATGTATGTCTTTTGGGACACTTGCTAAAACTAGGTCTAAGGGCTAGTTTTTCATTTGAGAGTCTTATTGGGCTAAAAATTTGTTTGCGATATGTATGGCGCCTGAAAGGAATTTTGATAAGATCTTACATGATATCCATAGTGTCCCATTCCGCAACAAAGTGTTAAAGATATCACAAAATATTTATATACACTTAAGCGATACATAACTTTCAAAATATAGTTCACCGACGATTTTGTGATTTTACAATTTCTTCTTAATTTTTTTTTTCTACTCCAGGATAAAGTTTTAAACAACATAACTTAACAAAATTCATTTAATTTTTGGTTTAAAGTAGTGTAGAGGCGACAATAAAAAACTGATATTTATTAAAGGTTTATAAAAGGTTTAATAGGCTATTAAACGTTTATGAATACTCTTTTGTCAACTTTTGCTTATTAAAAGCTTATAAACTCTTAATGTACATTTATGAATTTGACTGCTAATCTATATTTCAGAGAAAATAATAAGACAATTCATTTACTGAACAAAAACAAAACGAAAATAAAATAAAAAAAAATTATAAAAACGTATGAAAAAAAAATAGCCCAATGATACACATGAGTATTTAAATCTGAACTCAATACTTATTTTACGGGATGGAAATGTAAGTGCTCTCAACATTAAATAAAATTAGTTAGAGTAGGACTTTTTAATTCGTTTCAACTTTTTCTTTGAAAGATTGAGCTTCGATAAAATTTACCACTTCAATTATTTTAAAAATACCGTTATTAAAGACAAATTTGAGTCTTATTTTCTTACTTCAACACTAGATTACTAACAATTTGCTGTGATATAAAGCCGCACTTCTTCAAGGCTATTGAGAGACAACTCTTTTCTAAATCGACGTATTAGTATTTTTCAAGCTAATAATGTTCGCAAATTTAAAAAGAACATTTAGTTTTCCGCTCAAAATGCAGCTTAAATTATTTCACAATTGAGAGAAATTGTTGCCAGCAACATTTTGCTGTTTCTAAACATTAAGCCTGGTACTCTATTCAAATTTGTAAAAATTGTTGAGCAACATTGAATATTTCATGTGGAATATTTGGCATTTAAAGTGGTATCATTGTTTTAAAAATGTAAGTAAAAGACATACGATCAGCTGTTTTTTGAAAAATTCCGCATGAAATAATGCCTACTTGCTTTATTTCACAGCTTGGATAAAATGTTGCCAGAAACATTTCATATGTTTTTCCACAGTAAAAACAGAGTACTACTTCTCCAACATTTTTTCATGACTTTTTCATTCAAATTTTTTATGTATGTGATTTGACAGCATTCCGCATGAAAAACTGAACAGAGTACCAGGCTTTAATCACGAAACATTTCGTGATTTCTAATGAGTTGAACAGAGTAAAATTTCAACAGTATTAGTTTTTATTTATTTTAAACTAATTTTTTATGTAGGATTTTTACAGAATTTGCAAGTGTATATTATTAAAATCAAATTGATTATTATTATTAAAATCGAATTGATGTGTTAATACGTTAAGAGAGGTTCCTACCTCAAATAATGAAACAAGTATTTTTTAGTGATATTATTTAATTTCGTGTCTGTACCGAAAGTTACGAAAATTTGGCCAAATATAACAAAATTATAGATGTTACGTGGAGCCTTCAAAAGTTACAAAAAAAGTGAAAATTTGTAACAAATGGTAACACTGAAGGGGAGCACTCGGTAAATACTTGAGGCCTTTCTGTGTACTAAACTTAGTCGTGGTAGTATTAGGTATTATAATCACTGCAGTCTTTTAACTAGTACTAAAATATTTAAAAAATTCCATAGCCAAACCCACTGTGAAAAACAGACAGCGAAAGCTGCTATTGAAAACAGTCTGCCGAACCCGCTGAGAAAATTAGTAAGCCGAAGCTGCTGTGGAAGACAATCAGCCACCCAAAGCACCCCAAAAAAACACACTTTACACCCAGATGCCGTCATACTACCCATACAAATAAATATCAGTTATGGCAAATTCTTCTCTCGTTTAATTCCCCTGGCCTACTTGTTTAAATAAATTATTTACTAATTGAGAATTACAAGTGACAATAGGCAAATGAGTATTATGGCGTGACCTCATCGGCAAGACAAAAATAGTACTTTAAAATGTCATGAAATTAATATGTGCATAATGTATATGACGTTAAATTATCATATCTGGCACCCCTGACTACGATTTTACATCTTTAACTTTCTCAAATACTTCCCTGTAAGTTTCAAATTTTTCGGCTGCATTTATGGCAAAAAATATTAACCACATTCCATTCCAAAACACTATAGACACTGCATACAATGATCAAAAATATTTAAAGGATGCTAAATTCAACAAAAAAAAAAAACTTTTATTCATGTGCTAATAGAAATGTATGAGTTTGTACTTGTGTTGAGTTGAATTAAAAAACTTGTGTACTTAAAAGATGCACGTGCAGTTTCAAACATAAATTACTAACATGCTGTACAAAATGTTGGAGGAGTATCAACTCCTACTTGTATCGACCTCTAGTGGCACAAAAGTATTTACATAGATTCATTAAATTGCAACATGTTCGACACATGCCCTCACACTCATTACAACTCGTACCTTCATGAAAACACTAATTCCCAAACTAAAATTTTAAGTTGACTTTTAGTTACGAAAACGGGCTTAGAAGTTGTTGTAAAACAAATTAAAATTATACTCAATACGACACTTTCAATTATTAAAAGAACAAATGAAATAAAAAGAAAATGAAAACTTTTTCTTAATTAATTAAAGATTGCAAGTGTTTGAATTCTACAAAAGACTGCTGAGATTACCTTTTCATCAATGAATAAATATTTGCCCTTCAGTTAATTCGTTTTCAATGCAGTAGTTTCATGACCAACCCAAAATTGTTTTTTTTCGATATGAAGAAACATCGCACCTTATTACATTGTTTCTAAGTCATATGCTTCTGTCTGCCAGAAGGAATTGTTTGTTTTCTATTCTTATGTTATATAAACAAATATTCTGCAAACAAAAAAAAAAGAGGTTCAAGTTCATACAATGCAGATTCATTTAAAAGAAAAATTAAAGAATTGCTATTACAAGTTCGATAATGTTGGGAGTGCAAGCCAGATCAGAAATTAATAATAAAAATAATTTGTTTCGATTGTACTTTGTTCATTTTTTTAAAAGTCACGAAGTATTTCTGGTAACATTATTTTACAACTGCATCTATTTCGCGCGGAATTCTAACATATAAAAATAATATATTGCAAAATGTTAATTTTCCTTTAAATTTTTGTATTATCACAACTAGCTCAAGCAATCTTTATTACTATGATTTTTTTTAAGAAATAGTGCACAAAAAATAAAAAAAAAATGTTGCCAAAGTTGTATTCAGTTCATTTTTACTTACCCTGGAGTTAATGTCGACGTCGTTGACGGCGAAAAAGTTGAAACAGATTGAACTTTTACGGCGTTGCAACGCGTTGAGATTAACTGCTCTCATACAATTTCATACGATTCAACTTTTTTTTTTGACATTTGACGCCGTCAACGACGTCGACATTAACTCCAGGGTTAAACTGCGAAATGTTTCTGGGATCATGTTTACAATTGAAAAATGTTTCCAAAAATATTTACTCAACCTAAGAAATAAAAGTTACACATATTTCACGTGTAATCATGGCAAAATAATACAGGTGGTCTCATTCATTACTTTCGCACTAAACGCTAAATGTCAAACTCCATATATAAAAAATATGTAAAGTTTTTTTATATGGTGTTTGACATTTTACGTTTGCGGAAAAATTAATGAATTCGCCATTGCGACCTCCTAGTATTATTTCGCCATGCGTGCAGTTGTTACCAACAGCGAAAAATGTTGCATACATTGCAATGTTGCAATAAAACGACGAATTTTCTTTTAAGTAATAGTGTTATCGTCACTATCTAAATGACAACATTTTTAAGCAAAATAAGTAATGTTGCTTAACAATTTCTGCAAATTTGAACACAATATTAAATTTATGTAAAAAATAATGTTTATTTTGTTGGAGGTTAAGAAATGTTTCAGCGACATTTTCAAGCAACATTTCGTGCGAAATGTTGTCAAAAGTCCATATAAATTTTTTTTTTAAATTACTGCAAAATAAACAAGAAATAATGTTGCTAAAGCTGTACTTTGTTTATTTGTGAAAAAGTCGCAGCATACTTAGCAAACTAGAAAGTGTTTCTGGCATCATTTTTTAACTACGAAATAGCTAAAAATAAAATGGTGTTCAAAAAATAAAAAATGGAAGAAAGTTTAAGTTTGAAAAGATAAAAAGGCAAACATAAAGTTAATGATGCAGAAAAGCGTTTGCTCATTTCTGCAATTATATGCATTTGTGTGATAAGCCCCGTTAGCATACTTGAAGGCACTTAAAACGACAATTACCTTCCAAAACGCTGTATTGTCACCACTAGCCAATTATCAAATTTTCAAGGGAAATAATGCATGTTGATAAAAAATTTTCAATAAATCGAACAGAGAACTGGGCTTAAGGCGCATTTTATCCTTCAAAAATTCTCATGTACATACAATATGTATAAAATAAACCATAATAGCGTAGCGTCATAGCTTAGCGATTCGAAAATCCGATTTTTTTATTGTTAAAAAGTAATGACCATTTAGTTATTTTCAGAGCAATCTAGCGATTTTATCTCTTTTTTATTCCTATACAGTGGGTTTTATAAAATAAAATAAGTTAACATTACTGTTCAAGACACAAAATTGACGCTATTATTTAGGTATGACATTAGCACAAAAGCTATGGGCTAGATTGCTTTGCGCTTTACGCGCTAATTTAGGTTTCGCTGTTACCAACAAACAGTGTTGTATACTTGAGGGGAAAGAAAAACATTTTTCTTTTAAATTTTTCAAGCGTTATAAGTAATGTTGTTGAACTAGAATTTATTAATATATTCTTAAATTTAGTGAAAGCCTTTAAAACAAGATATTGATAACGCATCAGTTGCCAGCAGATACTAACGGCGAATTCATTACTTTTCGCCAATGTCCAGCTTATGAAATTTCATTTAAAAAAAATCATCGGAAAATGAATGAATTCCCTATTGCTAACATCTGGTTCTCCTTAATTATACGTTTAAAAAATTACAGGGTTTTAATGTAAATGTATACACATGCATTTTGAAATGCCTTTAAATGACTCTATACATACTCAATGTTAATGTAATTTTTGAGGAAAATTGTTGGGTTTTTCAAATTTGAAAACAACAAAAACAACAACAACAACAAAAAGCACATTTTGCAATATGAAGAATGAATAGACTTTAAAATTTTATTACATGACTTGAATTTCAAAAAACCTCACTACAAAAGACATAATTTTTCTTCGTACTATTACTCTTACAGTTGTTGTTGCTGTTCATTTAACAACGGCAACAATATTACTATTTACTTGTACTTTTATTACATGCACAAATATTTATGTAAATGCACTGCTCAAACATTTTTCTTTTAGCCATATTTTGTTCGATATCGAATTTTAAAGGGGGCGTCCTTTTACATGGTTTGTGGGTGGGGGTAAATATTGTCATTTGTTGCACATGTGTGCCTAAAAGTTTGGTTAGTTTGTTATTATTTTAATGCAAGTATGAAGGACAAAATATACAATAGTGTGTTTTAAGGAACTTTTGCCAAAAAAACAACAAAAAAAAACAAATATGCAAAAATGAAAAGAGAAATCTATAAAACGGATAAAGTTTTTAGTATAAAAATCTCCTGTCTTACACCAACTCATCATTATAATCTTTTTGTTTTACATTCAGCTACCAAAAGAAAGTTGTCTCTTGCAGAAGAACTTCTTTATAGTCTTAATGAACCTGTCTTTTTAAGCAAAAATTTAGTACGAGAGAAATTCAATTGAAATGTTTTTTATTGAATGCAGCAGACGAAATCTAAAAATATCCGAAGGTAGACGACTACAAAGTGGTTGTTGAAAGTTGTATTAAAATAAAGAAATTAAATGCTGTACGGAAGGGATGTATTAGTCAAGCTTTTTTTCTAACTCGGTCACGGACAGTGACAGTTAGCCATATCTAACATGCTACAAAACATGGCCTTAGTTGCCAGTAAACTGGACCTTTTATTTTATTATTTCAAGTTATTAAAAATTTCCCCTGTCCAATGTAGCGTATCACGTGATCGGGCTTCTCTAACAAAAATTACTTGTTTTTAAAAACAATAATTTAAACAAAACTTTATTTAAAGTTATAAAATGAGTACGTGTTTGTCATTTTTTGCATTTACACATAAATTGTGATATTACAGAGAAAATTCAGGTTTCAGGTTTCAACAGAAATAATTTTGTAAGCAAAACTTTTTTTTAATTTTCCATTTTTCGTTGTATAAAAGTTTGCTTTAAATAAATTTATTACTTAAAATTTCTATTTCTTGTTAATTACTTTAAATCTTTTTTTAGTAAAAAATAAATCGGTTTTTTTTTATATTTATGCTTCAATTTATTGATATATTGTTCAAAAATAAATTTTTTTAATGGGTGTTTCTAAAGCCTGATAATATTATCCAACGATTAAAAGCCAAACGAACTTTCTGCAGTGTCATCATCATGACTAAATTTTCGCTTTAACAGCAACAACAACATATTACCCATATTTACTTTGAGAATTGGTCATCAATTCAATTGATCGCCAAACTGAGTTCAACGATGGGGCTTATTTTTGACTTTGGTGTGGATTATACGCTGGTGGCAACATTAAACCTAATTACTTAAAAAATAAAGCCAAAGCTCGCGTCGCGGTCAATGAAGACCTTCATTGAAGATTCTTTTGTTTGAAAGTATAGATGACAATCATCAGGGCGAAATGTGGTTTCAATAGGATGGCTCTTGGTGCGACCGCAACCATTGAATCATTGCGATAAAAAAATAAAGATTTTAAGAATTAGACCTGTCAATTGGCTTCCAAGGTCGTGTAATTAGACAGCAATTCTAATTTATTGTTTCTATATCCTTCATCACAAAAAGTGAAAAAAGGGTATAACTAAATTTGTCATTCCGTGTGCAATTTCTACAATATCCATTTTCGATTCCATAAAGTATATATATTTTGACTTCTTATGCATAGCGATGTCCGGCTGTCCGTCTGTCCGTCCGTGTCAATCGATTAGATATAGTGTCGAAACACGTGCTTTTGTTAATCAACATGATCGGCCCCTGTCCGTCAAAGCAGCAGGCAAAACGCCACGCCTACCTCTAATTTTTTCGTGTCATTTCGAACAATAAAGTAACTCCAATAGATAAAGAATTAAAAACTAAGAAAACAAAAACATCGTGTGAAAAAATTTGCTCTCGCCCACATTTTCCGAGTAACGGGGCTCTGAAATTTTCTGATTTTTTGAAATATCAATATGGGTATCATTTTAAAGCCTTTGAAGAGATCTTTAAGGAAATAGTAAATTTTTTTAAAAGTGCTTAACCCATTAAGATCCAATGGCATTTTTATGTAAAATAATACATATGCAGTGTAATTTTTTATTTTTTTTATTTTTATATCTCTGTCAGCCCAATATTTGCTTATTTGATTGGAGTTACATTACTAAACTAGATTTACATAGATGGTGAAGGGTATATAAGATAAGGCATAGCCGAATATAGTACTCTTACTTATTTTTTCTGCAATTAAAAGTTGATCAAATATTGCTTAATTTATGGCACACTTTAAAGATTATTTACGATATTAGAAAATTGCATTCTACATCTGATTGTTTAAATATTCGCCAATAATAGGTGCGTTCCCAATCCCTATGTTACCAAAAACTGTTCCCTTACTACATGTTTGGGTAAAAAAGAGACCTTTTGAGAATATAAGGTTCTTCTTCTTTCTGAACGAAACAGCCCAGATTTTTTTTTTTGTGTAAATGAAAAACTATCAGCTAGTTAAAAAGAAAACAGTAGCAAATACAAAAATTTTATGTTTCGTGCAGGCAAATATCTACCAAAATTGTTATTAAGAAGTTTTATCCAAAAAAAAATTTAATAAATTTAAGAACATACAAAATATTTGTGTTTGCAAATTATTAAATTAAATTAAACCACAAAAATATTATATTAATTAATTTTTTTTAATATCTTGCTATTTTTCCTCTCGATTAAATGATTGAATTATTGAATCGGTGATTTAATAATTTAATCGGGATTAAAAATAATGGCAATATATTTTTAAAAAATTAATTAATTTAATATTTCCGTGATTTAACTTAATGTACAAATTATGATTATTTATTTAAGTATAATATGCTGCTAAAGATAATTTTAAAATAAATCAGAAATTCTTGTAGTGTACGACTCAAACAATATTACACATATTGAGAAATAAAACCGCTTAAAAATTTACTCCGGCCCTTTCAGATCTTTAAGGAGTAGCGCGAACATTTTAAGCTTCTCAAGGCCTTACTCCAGTTCTTTTGGAGAATTTGACACAATTTTATAACGGTTGACTTAATGTTTCAAATTAGCTCTATAATATTAAGAAACTTCAAACTTCATCTTTTTGCTAGTAAAATTATAATTAAAAGTTATCTTTTGAAAGAAAAAATATGTAGTTTTGCATTTGTCATTGAATTTAAATATCTTATGTTTAAAAAGTTTCTTATATAGGATAAGATTAACTACGGGAATAAGATTATCGTTTGGAATAAAAACATTTATCTCCTGACACGTCTCTTCCTGATGTGAAAATCCTTTTAAAATAAAGAGAAAGGTTTTCTGACTTAAGCGGTCTGTGTGTGAAACATTTACCGGCACCAACATACTCTTTAAAAAATAAAAATGAACGGGATTCTTTACACAAAACTTTATAAAATAAAAGGAAAAAAATTTATTTGATGATTCCTTATTTTATATTTTCAATAAATAAAAATAAATTTAGAATACATTTTTCAATTATGTTTAATAAAATTTCAATGTTTTCATCAACTCATTAAAGATTTCAGTAGTTTTAATGACTTTCTAAATATTTAAATAAATATTGAAAATATAGAAAATCAAACCTGAAAATAATTATTCAAAATATAGCCAAATGTTTTATTATTTAAATATTTATTTTAACAATTAAACTCGTACAGACAATAAGTTGCACTTGTTTTTATAAGAATAAAAATAAAAACATAAATTGACAATGAAAATACTCACATGTATGCACGTATTTAGATAAACAATTGTAAAGCCGAAATGTCAGAAGCTTAAAATAACTTAAACGTCTGGCCATTTTTATTTGAATTATGAAAAATTTTTAACACTGTCTATAGAACACTGGAATAAATATTTAAGAACACAATTTTCTTAATTTTAATTTTAAGAAAATTAGAAATTGCACAAAGTTTTGAAATAAAATAAAAGTTTGTGTCGATAATTTATTTAGTGAAGCTTAAAAACTACTGCAGCCTATGGAAGCCTACATTTTTCTCACCAAATTCAATCGCCCTATAAAATTTGCACAAAATATTAAAAAAAAATATTTTATTGTAAAGATTTGTAAGAATTTGTCACAGTTTTCATTTTAATCGTTGACTCTATAAACTTACAAAAACAAAAACTGTACAAAACTCTTTACCGAAAATCTAATATAAAACCCCACTATTCAAAATTTTACTAGGATCGATCTGTAGTGGAGAATAACTTTTGTATAAAACCCTTCCTGAAATAATCAAAATAAAAATTACTGCCATCCAAAAAAGGCGTAACCGGCAAATCTAATCAAACCAAATACTTGGCTGTGCCGAATCTTAAATACCCTTCACCATATTTAAATATTTAATTTCCTTAAAACAAAGCTTTTTTGAATCGATATTTCTTTGATTAATAATGGTTTTTTTGTGTGGCCTAAGGCAGAAGCCGTACACTGAGCGGCAAGCGGTGAGCGGCAAAAAATTAAAACATATGGAATACTACTGAAGTAGCCACGCAATGAGCGGCATTTCTGAGCGGCTAAGCGACGCCGCTCAGGAATAGAACTTGTTCTAATTTTTAGTTGATTTCTGAGCGGCAAAGTATAAACATGGCAAAAGTGAATGCGGAGCTTATAATTTTATCTATACAAAGCCGATCGCTATTATGGCAAGATAGATTACCAAATTTCAAAAATAAAAATATTACTGATAAATTATGGAGTAAAGTTGATGAAATTTGTGATGCACAGGTAGGATTTTATTTAATTTATATATTTATTTAATATATTTTATTTAGATTCTAATTTTCTTTGCTTTGTCAATCTGGTGTTAACTTTTTGCAACAGCAAGTAAAATGATTTCAGAGACATACGACAGTATTGCCAAAATCTGTCTGGAAATTTCCGTAGATTTGTATACAAATGGTTAAATTCGCCGTAATATCGCCGTGCTTGATTTATAGGATGAATACCAAATCTTCTTTTTTTCTTAAACGCATTAAATTCTTGTAAATATGAATACGATTTTCGCGTAAAAACATTAAACAAACCTTTCTTGACAATGGCATTTTAACAACTAACCGCACTAACCTTTCAGAAATGACACTCAGTAATAAGCCACTTGACGCTCAAACTCGCCGCTCTACCGCTCACAGCTCAGCCGCACATTGCGTGGCCTCGGCCCTATTTTGGAGTTTGTGCCTTCCAGGCGGTTATTTACCATTCTGTTCTCTTGGGCATCGTCTTTAAGATTTATTCTCCTACCGATGAATTATATTTATCTCCAGCCTTAAACACAATGTCAATCCGTGTGGTCTTCTTGATACCCAATAAGTTCCGTTGTCTTTCCCCAATGACCTGTTGTTTATATTGAAACAAAAAAGCCTAAAAATAATAGTATATTTCTTCTTTGGGTAAATTGTTATACGGCTTTGGTGCACCTGATATAATTCGAGGTTCATTGCCTTCTTCAGGAGTATTTCAGTCACATGAGAGCGAAAGAAAGCAAACAACCAGAAACATCAAATTACCACTCTTCTATTCTATATCTCCTGAACTTTGAAGCAACTTCACTAACATCGAGATGCCTAACAGGAATAGCGATCTTCTATTACTTGTACCACCCAACAGTCATTTGCTAGTACATTCACAATGTACTGAAATAATTTTCCTTAATTTTAATAAAAGCTAAATTCTCGAGCTTTTGATTGTATCAAAGAACACTCTTCGTCTTTTTCGTTTGAAGTAATTATTTTAAATAATTATTTTCACACATTATAAAATAGTTAAAAAAAAAAGGAAGTTTACAAAAAGTCTAACGCATTCTTTTCCACATCTGATAATTGTCCAGGCTACAAAATTTACACATCAGACTACACAGGCTTCTAGGAATTTTGAGTATTTTAAAAATAACATTCTTCTTAACAATAGACAACATAGTTTTAACTACAAAACAATCTTAACAATACATTTCATATACACCAACACACACAAACACACACACATCCATTTGGTATGTCGGTATAATACAGTGTGTTAATAAACTGTATTCTCAAGCCTTAAGGATACTGATTCTGCATTTGATACAGTTAAAAAAAAAAAAAACAAACAGACAGTTCTTAGTAATAAGAACTTCTTACATTATATATAATAAATAAACTAACACACTCACAGAGGGTCATCTAAGCACAACTAAACAGTTTCGTATCACATGAGTTTGTAGAGAGAAGGATAAAAGTGTGTTTAGATTTGTTGATGGTAGTTCAAAGGTTAAAGAGGACATTAAACAACACAAGGGTCGGTCATCATTGTTGTCTCTATATAAATGTTTTGTCAAGTTGTAAATAAATAAAATATAAACTCCACAAATGAAAAAATTTACATGATTCCATTTGGTTTTACTAAGATGCTGCTACAATTTTCATCTACATATCGTGCACACTTATTACAAACTATAATAAAGTTTATTAAATAAATATTTAAGATGAATAATTTTAATCCAGCTTAAGTTCACTTATTTTTTAGTTTCTAAATTACTAAAGTAAGAAAAATTATGTTTAAACTTGCAGTTGATTTTTAAATTAAACAGAAAAAACTACACACTTGCAAACAGTATCGCTGCATTCATTATCAGCATTTTTTCCATCTATCTTCCTGAGTTTGTGAAAGCTGTAAAAATCATCCCATCATCCACTTAACCAATAGCGTAAAAAAATAGGAAACTTCACGTAGCTATAGCAGAATTGTAAATAATTTTGGTTTTAAATATGAACGTTATATTGTTTAAGGAGACAGCGCCGCTAAGCTTTTCATATGGAAATTAAAAAAAATATCTAAAAATTAAATTTTCAATTTCAATCTGATGTAATAAAATTTTTAAATTTTGTAAAACTGTTCACTACGAGTATAAATATATAAATTGAAAAATGCAAATCCCACAATTACCAGAAAAGTATTACAAATTTTCAAAAACTAGGAGTTTGCAGTTTTTTTCTACATACAACGAGCTAGAAGAGATATTCCCAGTCGGAAAAGATATATTTGAGCTTTCAAGCCAGGTCTTGGTATTTGAGTCATATCATAATTTTTTTACCTTTAATTATTTGTTGTTGTAATGATTGTTGAAATAAAACTTTTGCGATACATTTTTGATACAAAACCCTAAAACCTCAAGGTCTTGTTATTTTTAATAATATACCAGAGAAATTGAATACTACGAGATATCAGCAAGTGAACTTTAGATCTGAATTCTTATTCTTTACTCCCAGCAAACCATATGAATCAGAAAGGAAACTTGACTTACTCATTTCTCGGAGCTTTTTGCTCATAAATAGTTTATTTCAGGAAAACAGCTTTTTTGTTTCTAAAAGAACTTCTTTTACTTAAAGCTCCGAAAATACAAATATATGAGTGTTATATAGGAGTCATGGCGTGAGACATTTTTAAGGTCTACTCAGAAAAAATTCCTTTGTTGAGTTCCTTTAAAACTCTTTTTTCGGAGTTATCAAGATTGGTTCTCAAGATTTTGAAAGCAAAATTTTTACTAAAAATAATTAAAGTCAAGTATAAATGAGCTGATTAAAATGAAAGACAATTAATTATGAACTTAACACATTTAAAATCAGATCAAATTAGTTTTAAAGCGTCATGGTGACCCGAAACCAGAAAAATTTTACATGAGTAAGTAACTGTCAGTTAAAGGAAAATTGTGGTTTTCTACTAAACAATTTGATAGGTCCTAAAAATAAATCTTTTTTATAAGAACATATGCCATCATTTGAAACATTTCGCAACCGGAAACATATTAAGAAAATATTATATAGAAAAATACACCTTATAATTCGTCATCATCTACAGCTAAATACCAATGGATTTAGCCTTCTTAGAGTCGATACTAGGCGCACAACAAAATTTAGCCATTTTCAAATCCAAAAGCTTCGAATTTGTGAAAAATGTTGCGCAACATTAATTAATTTATGTAGAACATTTGACATTTAAAATGTGGTGTGTATCACGTGATTTAGAAAATTTCATGTTTTTATTATTTTTAAGTATACTCTTCATTGTTTTACAAACATAACCCAAAGAAAATAAACTTAACTTTTTCTATTGGATTAATTTTCCTTTTTTATTTTTACAGCATCTTTTAATAATTTTATTTAGACATTTAATATTTATTTTCCGCTTCCAATTTGTTTTAACATCAAGAATTCAAAATGTTATTTTAAAAATCCGCTCGAAATAATATTCTTTTGCATTATTTTACAGATATAAGAAAATGTTGCCAGAAACATTTTATATGTTTTTCACAGTAAAAACAGAGTACTACTTCTGCAACATTTTTTCGTGCATTTTTGACAATAAAACTCAGCAGAAAACTAGGCTTAAAAAGAAATATGCAAATGATGCAAAAGAACTTACATAATAAAATAATATTCCTCCCCAAAAATCGCATTTAAATTTAATTAAAGTATATTGTTAAATCCAATTTTCTTTAAGTTCTTTCTCATTGTATAAAACCCTGGATTTAAAAATGTTCTTGAAACTATACTTTGTAAGACCACATTTAGACTATGTCATTTTTAATGCCAATATTATACCATCACGAAAAAGTATATATATTCTGAGTTGTATATTCTGAGATTGAGCGATGTCCGTCTATCCGAGGCAAACTTGATTTCACAAAAAAAAGTATGTCAGTCGATCAGATATAGTGTCAATGTCCTTCGGGGCAGCAGGAAAAACACCACAACTACCTCTAAATTTTTCATATCATATGGAACAATAAAGTAACTCCAATCAAAAAAGTTAATATATGGAGCGATAGAGAATTAAAAAATATAAAAAAAAATCCATCAAGTGAAAAAATTGGCGCTCACCCATATTTTCCGAGGTACGGGTCTCTGAAATTTTCCAATTTTTTTAAATATCAATATGGGTATCATTTTAAAGCTTTGGAAGAAATCTTTAAGGAAATACTAAATTTTTTTTAAAAATTCTTAACCCATTAAGAGCGGATAGCACTCTTACTTGTTGTAGTTGTTTTTGTGTTATTTCAAAAAATGGCCAGTGTCAGAAAATCCCCTCAAAATTCAAGCCATGATTTTCTACAACTCTTACCGACAGAAAAAAATGTTATGCAATTAATTCTATAAAAAGTTTCATCGTGTAAGTTGGCTTTAATAAATCGTCAGTTTTTTCTAAAGAAACGTGGCGTGCATTTCCAAAATCTCTAGTTTTTAATTTTTCTCCACACGAAAATTGTCCTTTACATCATCATACATTTCTTATTACAACAATACTTTAATAAACTATAAGTCATATTCAAGGAATCAAAAATAGGTCGCAATACGTCGCCAAAAAATAGTCGTATAACTTGTTGAAAAAACTTCAAAAACATAAAAATTTAAATTAAATAATTTTTGAATGATTGAAAAAAAATATTTAATATTAAGAATATACCAAAAACAGGACAAGGACAAAGTGATGAGAAAATAAGAATTATAAAATAAACGAATAAAGCAACAAATAAAACTTCCTGGTCTTGTCAACACTACATGTTTTATTTTCTTAAACTGTTAACTCAATTTGATGGAAAATCACATCATATAATTTCCAAACACGTCCGTTAGCCATTTCTTTACTTCATCCATAGAAATTGCTTTGCTGAGTTGCACTACTAAATAGAAGCAACGTTAAATGAAAAAAAAAAGAAATATTTAAGTCACGAAAACAATTTTAAGAATTGGTCTGTTATCCAAAAGATACTTTTACTGCTGCTGGAACAATCAGAGCTCTCAGCACAAACAAATATACGAATATAAAGTATAGAAATTGGTTACAAACAACTTGAGTTTAATATACAAATGTACAAAGAAATAACATCACATCAGCTTCATTGTCAAAAGGAACAACAACAACAACAGCAATAGCAACGATTGCAACATAATCATCAAACAGGCACAAGAATCCTCTTCATCAGTGGCTTTGTTCTTTTCATTTCCCAAATTCTGGCAGTACGTTAATACAACAACAATATTTAGTTCTAAAACAGTCTGTTGTTGTTTAAAGTCCATCTGTTACTCCACTGCGGATGTTGTTTCTTTATTTGTAAGTTTGTATGTGTAGTCATGTTGTAAGTGTAAATGTAACACTTTTATAAAGGGTTTAATTTGGCCTCATATTTTTAAAAATATTTGAACAATTGTGCAGAGCAACTTTTATACAGTGGAACGGGGAACACAAATAATTGAAATGAATTTTAAAACATTAATAGATTCCTTCTTGAAAGTGTAATGGGCTTAATATGATTTACAAGTTTTGTGGGTAATTTAGGTAAAAATTAACATTTTACTATGGGTCTAAATTACCCAGCGTATTTAAGAAAAATTTTTGAATTGCGTAGCTTGATCACAAAATCAACTGATTTTATCAACCAGATGGCATTGTTGGGAAGACCTTTAAATATTTTTATTTGATGTGAAAC
Organism: Gymnosoma rotundatum; assembly: GCA_916610165.2. Classification (NCBI taxonomy): domain Eukaryota; kingdom Metazoa; phylum Arthropoda; class Insecta; order Diptera; family Tachinidae; genus Gymnosoma; species Gymnosoma rotundatum. Next base: position 118,914,516 of record OU744340.1, read on the forward strand.
TGTGCAGGAAAGATCTCAATTTAGAAAATAAGTTCTGCTTTGAGTATTCATTTCATCCTACACAAAACGTCTTTCAATAAACAATGTAGTTAAGTTTATTTCTAGTTGTTGTTGCAGATTTATAGTGAAGGGATCATAACCACAAATTTATAATTACAGTAATAAAAGCAACACCAGGACAAGCCTGCCAGATATTTCTACATTTGAGAAATCTAGACGTTTTTACTCGCCTATAACCCGAAATCGTAGTAGTGAGCTAACTCAAATGGTGATACTAACTCAAACGGCTAACAGAGAATTTTTGTGTACATAGTACTAAAAGGTGTGATGTTAAACAGTGTTGCCAGTAAGATTATAGAAAATTTATAAAAAAATATTCCGCTGATTTCCTTTTAATTTTAGCGAGATATCCCGTAAGACCAATAATTATTTTTAAAGAAAATTAATATAAATAAAGCAATTATTTAAATCATTCTTGTGAATAAGAAATATAAAAATTAGGATCTTTATTTCCACATGCATTTTTTGCAGACGAGACCATAATTTAGACAAATTTTTATTTGCAATAGGCAGACTTTTGTCAAACTTTTTATTCTGCGATTTAAGTCGCAGTCTACACTGCTATTTTTAATGTATAATTCTTCACTTTGTATCAGAGGGAGAGGAAAGGAACGCATATTTAATGAGAAATTTTGTGCAATTTATAAGAAGATTATTTCTCATTTGCTTATAAATATAAAAAAATCTTTAATTTTAATTTTTTTTATATCCCACTGTTGTTTAATCAAACCCAAATAAATTGTTCTATAATTTTGTGGGCCCTCTTAAAAAGAAAAAATTAAAAAAAAAATGAAATTCCAAAGGACAAAATGAGAAAAGCCTTTACCAATGAAGATAAAATTTCTTTCTACATGTTGTTTGAAGTATGAACGAATGAAGAATACTCTCGGCTAATCGTCCCAAAGTTTATTTGCTATGCTTTGTTGAATTTTTATACATCTTTAGGTGTTTGTTATTAGAAAGCAAAAAAAACGACAACACAAAAGGACAAGCTTGTCCTAATACTTCTAGCAGCCACTTTGCCTAAAATTAGATGGTGAGGTATTGTATGAGTAAATAGAGAAGTGGCTACTTATTCTTATGCCTTTCAATTATTGGCTTTGTTTTGGGAACCACAAATTATCAGTTACTAAGAAAATTGACCATACTTGTGCTTTTGAATTGTGTGTGTTTATGTGTGTGTCCAATGGATAATTTTGTTGATTTAGTAATGCAGATGCATTTGATTTCTATTGAGAAACACTTTAAAATTTTGTTAAAAAGAATTAAGGTAAAAAATCTAATAAAATCTTTAAAGTTTATTATGTTAAGCTTTTTTGTAACAAACAAGCATTTTTCATGTTGTAAGTTGACCTTAAAATGGCTTTCAACAGGGTACGGAAAGTGCTGGATTATCGTAGATTTCTGACAAAAATCGAAAAAGAGTACTAAGAGAGTTTTTTTTCAGAATGCAAACAGAGTAGAGCTCTAGTATTCTTAACAGAGTTTTTACTGAACCATAAACACACCTAAAATCGGTAAAATTGGGTGAAGAATTAAAGCTACCAGTATGAGTTCTAAATAATTTTATTTTAAATATCGAGCGTATTAAAATGCAACATATCTTTATAATATAAAAACTTTAATGAAATGAAAAAATTTGGGTAAAATCCACTGATGAGCTATTTGAGCAGTAGCGAAATGGCCATATGGATATGCTTTCCTCGCAGTAATACATTTCATTTTGTATTATTTATATTTGAAGGAATCAAGCACGAATAAAGTAACTTAATTAAAAAATATTATGTTTAAATTTCACTTTCGGTCATTATAAAGAAAAAAATTCTGTTTATAATAGCTCAGTTGCTTTTTAAATTAAGAAAAAACCGTAAAAATTAAAGCCAAAATAATTTGACTATTTGACTTTAAGGACTTCAAATTATAAAAGTTATAAATTTGTGACTAAAACAAAAGAAGAATTTAAAAACTTGTTCCTGTTCTAAATACAAGTGCATATGTTTCCTCAATTTTTTTTTAAGTAATTGAGTAAAAGTAAGCGAAACTTCTACAACTTGATAAATTGGACCTAAAGCCATAAGAAGAGCTCACTTTTATAAAAAAGTTTTATAGTTGCAGTTGGCAACGTGTAAGTCGTTATCTGATTTATTTCGATTACCTTAACAGTTAAAATAATGTTTAGGAAAGTTAGGACGTGACAGCAGTGAACTGCTCAAAACACCGTTTCCAAGAATTGTTAATTAAAATTAATTTTAAGTCTTATGATCGAAGCAACGCACAAAGTTTGAAGAGTGTCCGAAATTCATTTTATCATGTTCGCCGATTTGGATAATTTTTTGATATTTTGTTGTCAGATATCTGAATATTATGATTCCGTAATATAAGGCTGATATATTTATGATTTCTTCGGACCGACTTACTCGAAGTTTACATATGTTCGCTTGTTTAAAATGGCATGCAAATTTATTGCATATTCAATCTCTTGCTACAATTACAGTAAACTAATCATTTGACTTTGTTGTATATTTTTGTAAATGACAATTGTCATAGATGAGACTTGCATTAAAAATAATTGGATAAAATGCCATATAAAAATTTCGTAGAACAAAATAAAAACAAGACCAAAATTTCAATGTTCATAAACTTCAATGGACTGCATCCTTTTAGAGATGTAAAGCGCTGTTCAATGAAAGATGCTAAATTACAGCTTGAAGTCTCAGCTAAAAGTTAAAAGAAGAAAAAAATAACTTGCTCCTAACTGGTCCTTTCCAGGAAACAATATAAACTATAAAGTAATAAAGTAACAAAACATGAATTTTCGTTCATGCATATTGTTGTTGCCATAAATCTTTACTGTTTAAAATTATTACATAATGTAATAGACATGTTGTTGTTTACTGATACTGTTTAATAACAACAATAAAAGATCAAGCACGATTATATGCGATAGACTATTAGGTGCTGTGTTATCTTTCTTTTATTATGTTGTTGCATGCAATAACAATTACACATTATGTCCAGACTTACAGTATGCAATTTTTTAAGGCATTTTTTTTCTCAATTTTCTATTTAAGCGTTATACGTTATCTAAAAGTAAACATTCGCAACAGTAACATCCCCTCAAAACTCAAGCAATACCATAGTGCGTACTCCTCCTGCTTCACCAACACACAAAAATTTCATGCTAGTTTCATGAAAAATTGCATAGTGTAAATACCGCATATGTCTTGCTCTCTTTATTACACTAAATATTTTCCAATACCAACAATAGTATACAGTTTCTGATTCAAATATCTGTATTTGGGTATAAATTTCTAATATAATTGATATGCTAATTTACATTACATTGGCAAGTGCAGTAATAAGAGGTGCGCTATTAATTGATTTGAACTGATTATTTATATCAGGTGTGTGCTGTCCGAGGAAGCTTAGAAAGCGAAGAATTGGACGTGTAGCCACTAGTGAAGACCTAATGCATAATCTTTAATTTTCTTTAAAAAAAAAAATGTATAAATAGATTTCGCTCAAAGCTGTGAATCAAAAAATATTTTGTGTTATTTTCGAAAAAGTGCGATTTTTTAAAAATAAAGATTTCTTAAGTTACAACTTAAATTTATTTATAAATTTTTGATTTTTTATTTAAAATTTATTATACCCTTCTAATTTTCTAAGCACTAGGTCAAAAATACAATTATATTTAATTATATCCTTCACCGTTTTTAATTTCTACAAAATCCATCTCCGACCCCATAAAGTATTTTACTCTGAGTTCATATGCATAGCGAAGTCGATTGAGCGGTGTCCACCTATCCGACTGTCCGTCCATGTTAGTATTGAAATCAAGTTTGCCAATACGCCAATCGGTCAGACATAGTGTCGAAAGAGATGCTATTGGCAATCAGCAAGATCGGTCTATATCCTTAGACCCAGCGGGCAAAGCACCACGCCTACCTCTAATTTTTCCATATTATTTGGAACAATGAAGTAACTCCAATAAAAAAAACAAATATATGAGGCGATAGACAATTAAAAAATAAGAAAAAATATCATCAAGTGAAAATATTGGCAACCGCCCATATTTTCCGAGTTACAGACCTCTGAACTTTTCAAATTTTTTAAAATACCAATACTGGTGTCATTTAAAAGCTTTTGAAGAGATCTTTAAGAAAATACAATTTTTTTTAATGCTTAACCCATTAAGAGCCGATGACATTATTATTATATGATTGGAGTTACTTCACCGAACCAGATTTACATACTTGGTGAAGGGTATATAAGATTCGGTATAGCCGAATATAGCACTTTCCTTTGTTGCATTTAAAAGAAAGTGAAAATTAAACTCAAAACAGAAACTTTCAAACAGGTTTTTGGATATGAAATAAAAATTAAACGGAACAAAACGTATTTATGAGGCACCCTACAAACTCTTAATTTATAGTGGACACAGTAATACACATTCTATGAGATTTTGATTTTCTATCTAAAAAGTTTCAAGTCGTGTATGTATGTATGAATGCATAAGACAATCTTAAATATTAATTTTAATTTTTACTCTAGCTGTAATACTACATATAGTATGTACCTACTATATCTATGCAACAGTGTCTGCTATTATAACTTAAACGATAAGGCCATATACATACATTCATAAGTCAAACTTATAACTTAATGGGGTCACCCATTAATTTCTACATTTTTCTTAACAAGCATAGGGACGCATATTTTATTGAAATTTAATCAGTCCTTCTAGAAGGATTCAAGAGACAAATACATATACATTAAATAAAGCCACACATAGAGACACTATTTAATTTTAGTTTTTTATACAAATATGTATTTTGTTATTGGGAGCTGTAGCGTTACACTGTTTAAAAATGCGTTAGAATCACCTAAGTATGTTATATGGGGACACCATTTGTTATTTTTTTTTAAATCTAATTTACAAAGTAAACTAAATTTAAAAATCAGTCACAATGAAAAAATTGTGAGAAATAAAAAGAAGGCGATTACAATGTTACTCTCCAGTTCTAAAGTGTTTTTTTTTATTAACTTATAGTGTTAATTGTGTTTCTTAATCGCAATCTAAGTAGAGAGTGATCTTGAAAGTTTTTTGTGTTTTGAAATTGTTTTTGTTGTTTTTTTTGTTTGATTTTTGTTTTTGTGGAAGAAATATTCTTAGCATATAGTTAATTATATCAAAGTATATTTTTGCCACAATTACGGAATGTGGCCAACCGTATCAAGTGAGAGTAACGGGACCGCCAACATGTCCAATACAATATTAGCGAATGTATTTATATGAACTTTCAGAAGAAAAAGAATGCGAGAATTTTTGTGGAAGTGACAGACAAATGAATAAATAAAAATATATGTATATACATATATAAATGGTGGTAAACAAAATAAAAATGTGGTTGAATAATCAACCAAACAAAAAACAAAATGTGTGTATCATACAACAAAAACATAAACTAAATAAAAGAAAACACACAGCCATTTGCTAACTAAATGTGATGTATTTCTAGCGACTTTTTATACTGCACATGATAACAAAAAGTAGTGCTTTTTATAATAAAAAGCATTAAAAATATATTGTAACTTATTTAACTTCTTTTCCCTTTAACAGTTACTCCAGTTATTGCTCAACCAACTCAGTTTAAAATTATGGAAGCTAAAAATAAATACTTTAATTCCCATATACCTATATTTTGTACAAAAATAACTAATACAACAAAAAAAAGCTCTAATATAAATCAAATTTTAACTACTAATCGCAAAATTCAATTTTTACTAATATGATAATCTTGACACATTTTTAATATTAAAAATTAACAGCCGATATTTGTTACAAAACCTTAGTTCCTACTACGCTTAAGAAATTTTACTTGGCCGATTTGTATCCGAAAATTAAGTAAATTTTCATTCATTTATAAATAAAAAACCTAATAAAAGAGAATACAATATAAACGTTACCGTTGATACCCGGAATATAAAATTAAAAAATTGCTTAAAAATTAGTAGTAATTTTCAGAGTCCGTACATAAATTCTTATTTGTTATATTAAATTAAAAATATTTTAGTAATATCTTAAAAATTATTAGTAGTATCTATCAAAATAAAAAATACAACTTGAAAGGTAACAATTTTGAATAAAACTTAAAGCTTTCACGGTCCCTAGTTTAAATGCTTTTACTTAATTTTGCAATTTTTATTTATATAATTTGCTTTCCTATGATATAAGTCTTTAATTTTGAATTTAAACTACATATTTATTTAACACCAATTAAAAATTTTCTCGCACCTTAAATATCTATTAATCAATTTAACCTAAAAAAAAATAATACAGTTTTTTGCTTTCGAACTAATTATTGAAATTATGCACCTCAGAAAAATACTTAAAGATGTCAGTTAAAGGTAAAAACAATAATTATGTCTGAAATAGCAAATACTGATATTTGTGACATTGCCCCGATATTTCGCACTAAGTTCCATTAATATTTTTTTTTTATGTTCTAATTGTTCAAGCACTAGGTCAGTTTTTTTTAATAAAAATATATTGTTTATTCTTTTATTTTCGATATTTCGCCACACCATTGGGTGGCATCTTTAGGAAACAGGAAATAGAATTATTAATAATACGTTTTTCTTCAAGCATAAAAATTAAAAAAATGTATTATTAATAATTATAGTGCTTGGAGTCATCTCTCCGAGGTGTATATTAGTTGTATAGCGATTTTCTTCATAAATCTTACACCAATTTGCGAATATTTTTTGCTTAACATTAATAGAATTATAGTGAAAATATTTTAATAATAAACTTATACAGTTATTTTTAATTTATTTTTTTTTTTTTTCTTTTATTATTTGAACGCAAATTATAAATCTTTTTATTAATAAAAATTTAGAAATTAAAAACTAAGAAATTAAACTAACTAAAACAGAACTAATGATTTCATTTCTTATACATTTATTTAATAGAAAGTCGCAAAATGATTCCTAAGATCAATTATTAACTTCAGACGTTTAAACATTGCAATTTTTACAATTAACTTTAAATTTTATTACTTTATGGTGTTTTATTTTTCTCTTTTAATGCACAACATTTAAGTTGCTTGACATTACTGTTTCTCTCACTTATAACGTGGTATTTCTCAGTACTTATTTGTATATGCCACGCTTTTCTTTAGACTGGTTTTCGTCAGAGATAATAAACACGATTTTTGATATTGTACTATTTTACATTTCTTATGTACTTTTGTTTGCACAATTGTACCTAAATACCACAATTGAAGAGAATATAAAAAAATATATTGGGTGCTTAATTAAGCATTCAAAGCGGGTTTTCAAATTTTCATTAAACTTTATTAGCCGTGTTAAATATTTATTAATTCTATTTTTAAGCACAAGGTTTTGTTATAAAGATTATTAATTTTTTACTTAAAATATACGAGTTAAAAATTTTACTTAATTTTTCTTCGATGAAATTAACGAAACAAAATTCAAAAGTTTGTGCACAATCAAGCGGATATTTATTTTCTGCACATTTTAGGTTCATTGGAAGCAGTATAATTCTTATCAATGAAAAAGTACATTAAACGGGACTCTTTAGTACTGAAAAAAAGTCAAGTTTTCTTAAAGAAAGAAAAAGAGCCATTATTTGCTTATGCCAATCGAAATAAGAACTGCATCTTAAGCAAATTTTCCACAGCAGGTTAATTTGAATGGTACGCATAATAAGCTTTTGTTAAAGTATTTTTTCGGTTTCTTTGGAAAAGCTTATTAAAAATATTTTATTGTTAAAATTAAATGTACCTATTTGCTTATATTGAAATATTTATCATCATTTGTATTACTGCTGTACTGAAATAAGTTCATTTGTTTAACGTCTTCGTATTCAACAATGGTTCATTCTTATGAGAAACAACAACAAAACTTTAATATAAATAATTTTGCTTTGTGAAGAACATAAAAATTTAAAAACTTCAAGGTAATGATATAATTGAGAGACTAATAAACTTTAACATGGATAATAGTGTTGCCAGCTTAACTTTGTTTTTATGTAGGTATAAGCATTTGGTGAAAAAGTTCACACAGTAAGAGTTATATATATATATTTTATAAAAATGATAAATAGTCCTAAATTTTAGGATTATGTAAAAATGTACTTAATTGTTGATGGTTTTAATTTAGCCAGTATACACATATGTATATTTTTCCATTCGTTTTACACTAAATATATTTTTAATAATCGCTAAGTGCAGGATCTCTTTAAAATTTGACAGTTTTTAGTTTTAAATTTTTATATTGTAACCTATTTTTATATAAATAAAAAATAAAATAACCTTGAAATTGTTTTTATGACAAATTTTTCATACAAATTTGTCCTAAAATATATTTCAAATCTATTTTGATTTTCTATGAATATGGCAGATAGTATATATTTTTTATTCAATGTAAGAATTTTTAAACTGTACTAAAACTTTGATAATACTAAGCTCTAACACACAGTTAACCCCAAAAATACGAATTTTATATATATTTTTTCTTTTTGTGTGGAACGAAAATGGTCAGCGTGTGCAAATTAAACCGTCAGCTTTCGTCTTTAGAACCCTTAAGGATAAAATCTAAACAGGTCGACAGTGATTTTTCTTTTGTTTTTTGTGATAATTTCATATGGAATAGCTCTACTACGATATTTAACTTATTATGACAACCAGTGGGAACAGTATAATTTTCTGTATAATTAATAAATTAATCTTCAAAAGCAAAAAAAACGGGATTTTGTCAAAATTCTTTAACGTATAATTTATTTATTTAGAGTTTCAATATTTTCCCGGTTATAAAGGATATTTAATTTAAGTAAAGGGGAATCAATTGTAATATTGTACAACATTATGACCAGGTTAGCTACAGTTTTTCGAACTGAATTTATGTGGAGTCTTAGACTGTCAAAAAACACGGGCCAGTTGTAGTAGTTTTTTAACTACGTTTAATGTTAATTCGCCAAAAATAATCTGTTTTTGCTATAGTGTTGCCACAATTTTAAAATATTAAAACTTTATTTACAGGAAAGTAGATTTAGTTTGTATACAGGTTATTATTACAGGACGTTAACGCTATTAAAGATTTTTTGCAAAGTCTTTTTTTAATAGGGGCTCAGAAAATACATTCACAAATAAAGATTTCAAAGTATTTGAGGACTCTAAAGTCACTAGATATTTTATGTTTTTGCTTTCCAAACACCTCCTAATGTTAGGAACTTAAAGTTTATTTTAACACATTCTCCAAACAAAACCTAAAAACCAAAAAAATACAATCGGTCTAATACGGCAACACTACTACTGGAAAAAGGGTCATTCTAAGTTTGTCATTCCGTGTGTAATTAATGAAAAAGTAAGAAAAACATTCACGTGAAAACATTGGCGCTTGCCTTTATTTTTATTGGTCTTTGTACTTTTCATAGAAAAGTACGATCCTAAAAGATATCTTCAAAAGCTTTTAAATGATAACCGTATTAATATCTTAAAAAATATGGTGCACAATCGTACTTTTCTATGAAAAGTTCAGAGGCCCTTCAGCCTTATTTATATTTAAAATTCGAAGGCCTTGCTTGTATATGGGGCACAAGACTTAAAAATCTTAAATATGTTGGTAAATCAACACTGTGGTTATTTTGAGTTCCCATTCTAAAGGATATAAAAATTTAATTAAGTGAAATTTTTAAAGAGCAAGGATAAAAAGCTTTTTTAAGATTGCAGCCTTCTTTCATTGCTGTAACTTTCTAATCTTATTTTGCACTTGAATGAATTAGTTTCTTGATTTTGTTATTTAAAATTTTGGCCAGCAAACGCGTAAATTTATAATATATTACAATATCAAAAAAATATAACATTTATAATCATAAATGATGTGTTTGTACATAGTATGTATATATGTATTTATGTATGTTTAAATGAATGTTTTTGTTTAAATGTTATTCACTTTTACATGAATATGAAAATTTGCAAACAAAAAATTGCATTATGCATCATTAATATTGTATTCAGCAGATTGTGCCATAGAAAAAAGAAAGAAGAACAAAAGTACAACAAGACTTTTTGGAGAAATAAAATAAAATAGTTGCTGCAGCTTCTGTTGATGATGATAATGCTGACAGCTGGTGGCGATGGTGTCAAACTACAATTAATCATTTAATTTTTTGTAAACAAAATCAACAACAAGTATTCTATGTACATATGTATGTATATAGATATATGTACATAGGTAGGTTTAATACCTTTTTTATTATTTTTATATTAGAGTATTGCTTACATACATAAGTGTTCTATATATTTTTAATAAAGACATCTCACAAAAGAGACACTTATCCGTTTTTTAATTTTTTTAATATAAACAACGTTTTAAATGTTATCAAAAAACATATAGTATACATAGTATACTCTAGCTAAAGTATACTCTAAGCCAGGGGTGGGAAACCTGCGGCCAACGTGTATATAAACATATGTATTTAAAATTTATATGTTGGCCGGCCCTTAAGCAGTGACAGGCAACAAAATAAAAAAAAAACTAAGAAAAAATTACATTTAACAACAACATATGTAAAACAGCTCTAAAAATCATAACGAAAAATGTTGAAAAACATTTCATGAATCTATGAAAGAAAAAAAAAATCAAAAGAAAATAGAAAAAAGTGATCTCGTTGTTCACGCATTTCTTAAATCATTTAATCATGTTTACAGAAATCCGAAATTTTCACAATTTTAGGCCATAGTTGAAAAGAAAAAATCTCATATAAAAATTGCTTACAAATAGAATTGGTTATCAGTGCAAAAGAATGACATTTTTAAAATCAAAATATAGATCGCAAATTACAGACGAGAATTGAGAAACTAGTAGCTTATCCACAAATAAGCAGTGGTAAGTGACTTATTAACATAATTATACAACCTATTATTAATTTTTTGTAATGTTATAGTGCAGTAATAAAAAGTATTACAAATCAGAAAATAATTTTTTTTAAAATTAATTAATATTATTTAAAAAAATTCCCGTTGTTTAACATAGAAATATTTTATGTTTGTTCAATTTTTAAAAATTTTCTTCACCGTTACCTGCAAAACCAATGTTAATGGCCCGCTTAAGTTTGGATGTTTTCAATTTTGGCCAGCATTACAAAAAGGTTGCCCATCCCTGCTCTAAACTAAACAGCTCTTATTACCTTTTTTGCTTTCATACTCAAAAATAAAGTATACTTTGAGTTGACCGACTTTAACTGGGTGTCAACTCTAATTTACTAAATGTTTTCATACATTTTCTACATTTGAAACAACTGTTTTTATTTTGTTTAGTTTTGAATGTAGTTGAAAATAGAAAAAAATAACTTTTTAATTTTGCAAAAGAACCAGCTGAAGGTGTTGTTAAATGAGTTATAAACAGCTTCAACTACTTTTTAATTTAAAGACGACTTTAAGGTTGATGTCAGAGTGCGCGCTATAAGCAAAGCGATGCTAGAAGCTATAATATTCATGCTATACTTATACTACAGGATGTCAGAGTGGATACTATATTTAACAAAGCGACTTTTTATTCCGTCAATCTTTTTTGTTAAAAATGGATTCAGATACAGAATTTTATATTTTAAATTATACATATAATTTGTTTTTTTTTTAGTAAAAAGAAAGGAATCGAATTTCATTATTTTTATCAAGAACTCAGAAAAGATCCAGACAAATTTTTTAACTATTCGAGGATGTCAAAGCACAGGGCGTGTGAACACTTCTGTTATAAATTTTTCAATATCAATATCCATTAAATTAAACAACGGGAATTTTTTATTATATTAATTAATTTTCAAAATAAAATCGTTTTTTTCTTGCTATTCATTATTATCTTGTTAAATTATTTAAATCACCCTTCACCACAAAAAGTGGAAAAAGGGTATATCTAAGTTTGTCATAGCGTGTGTAATTTCTACAATATCCATTTCCGACCCCATAAAGTAAATACATACGAGGGCTGCACTATATATTTCTGGCCTAATAGTGAAAATGCGAATATTTATAATCAAAAATGGTTTTATTGTTTTTCAAAGTATTCTCCAGCATGATTTATACACTTTTGCATGCGCTCAAACCAGTTGTTGAAGCACTTTTTCCACTCCGATTGAGACACCTCTAAAACATGGTTTTTGAACACTTCAACAGCTTCTTCTGGCGACGAAAATCGTTGACCACGCATTTTTTTCTTGATGTGCGGAAACAAGAAGAAGTCATTAGGTGCCAAGTCAGGGCTGTACGGCGGATAACCCATTAATTCGACGTTTTGGCCGGTCAAAAGCGCTCTGGTTTGAGCCGATGTGTGAAAGCTCGCATTGTCATGGTGAACAATGATTCGTCTTCTCTTGTTGGTTTTTCGAATTTCTCCGATGACTTCAGGCAAACAAATTGTAGTGTACCACTCAGAAGTGACCGTCCTACGTTGCTCAAGCGGAACAGTCGTCACGTGACCAGTTTTGCCGAAGAAACAGGCGACCATTTGCTTCGAAGTGCTTCTTCCACGAACAACTTTCGTTGGATTTTGCTCGTCTTTGAAGGCCCACACGGTCGATTGTTGTTTCGTTTTGGGCTCATACGCATATATCCATGATTCGTCACCTGTGACGATCTTATAAACGTCTTTTGAAGCACCGCAATCGTATTTTTGCAACATTTCGACTTTCAAATTGTGCGGGATCCAACGAGAACAAACCTTTTTTACGGCCAGGTGTTCATGCAGTATCGAATGTATGCTGGTGGAAGAAATGTCCAAGGATGTCTCTATCGGTCCATGTCCATGTCCTCTAATTTTTTCATGTCATTTGAACAATAAAGTAACTCAAATCAAGAAAAAAATATATGGGGCGATAAAGAATTTAAAATTAAGAAAAATACATGATGTGAAAAAATTGTCGCTCGCCCATAATTTCCGATTTACTGTGCTCTAAAATTTTCAAATTTTTTAAAATATCAATATTGGTGTTATTTTAAAGCTTTTGAAGAAATCTTAAAGGAAATACTAAAAATTTTTAAAAATGCTTAACCCATTAAGAGTCGATGGCATTTGTATGTAAAATTATATATATGCAGTACTTTAGTTTTTATTTATTTTTAAGTCTCGGTCATCCCAATATTTGCTTTTTTGGTTGGAGTTACTTTACTAAACTAGATTTACATAGGTGGTGAAGGATATATAAGATTCGGCATAGCCGAATATAGCATACTTACTTGTTTTATATTAATTAAATTGCTACGACATACCTAAAATGGATTTGAAGATTGCAAAACTTTGAATAGGTTTTCAGGCAAAATATTACCCACTAAAAGAAACGAAGATTTAGAAAACTTAAAACACAATGAAATTTCTGATTTTTTTAAGATTTCGGGTTCAGAAAAACACTATTGGAAAGAAGTGTGTAATTCGTAATTTGAATGATTTTCTTTTCGAATCGAAATGTGGAGTACCAGATCTCGCGTTTGGCATTGCCAGTTGTATTTCATTGTACCTCTATAACAATTAAGGCTTTAATTAATTAATCAATGTTTTGCTATAAATGAACATGTTTTTATTATAACCTTAAATCATATGTGTTCACTTTTTATTTAATTTTTACCTTTTTATTAATAGTAATACAAAGTATTTTATTTATAATAATAAAAAAGATATCACCTCATTGGGGAAAATATATTTCTTCTGAACTTTTAATGCAACTAAAATTTCTTCTTAAATTATGTCCTTTGACATATTTAAATTATTTAATTTTTTTTTACGAATATCAAAACTATTTTCAAACATTATTTGTTAATTACGTTTAATTGAAATACCTTTTGTTTCATATCTTTTTTTTTTTTTCATTTAACATACATACTCCTCCATGTATCTGACAACATACTTTAAAGAAGACAGTGCAGCAGATTGTAAAAAACATCAAAAATAAAAAATTCATTCTAGTTATTACGTAGAAAAAAATCTAATTCTCAGGATTTTGGATTTTTTAAAGAAAAGGCTTTATTACAAAGTACAAATTATTCCCAATTTTTAACTGTATATAAATTAACATTTCTCTTGGAACAGTTTTTGATTCCCTTAAACTATTTTCCTTGACTTGTCTTTCCTACACAAACACAGTACAAAAATATTTATATTCTTGTTTTTTCATTTTTCTTTTTTTATTTTCAAGGAATTAATAAATTAAGCCATAAATATTTTCACTCATTTTCATTTGAATTAAATTAAGTTTAATGCAACTGTTTGTTGACAACGAGGACAACGGCAACATTCACAAGGACACAATGAAACAACTTTATGGCACTGGCACACATTCCACAATGTTTCGAAGATCAAAACAAATGTGCATTGGAAAAGAAATGAAATTAAATTAAATAAACGGTTGGGAAGAGTGAACTACAAAAAAAAAAACAGACAAATAAGTAAATTTAAGCACTGCAAACTAAATCTTCATGTTTGGGGTGTAAAAAGGCGGATGAAGTTTGGCAATGAGGAAAAATATTTGGAAAGTTAAAAAAGATTTCCTAAAAAGTGCAGGATCCATATACAAATATATTTTGCTTTTTTGGTGAGATAGAGAAATCGAAAAATAAAGTCAAATAAGAACTGAATGTACGCTGCAGCGCACTGCTACTTTCGACAAAAAAAGTTTTCAGGTCCTAAGAATAATTTATAAAAATTTTTCTGTACCAGTGAACGACCTGCAAAAAAAAAGACCCTGCAAGAATTGGACGACCGATAATAGCGACACAAAATTTTACACTAAAGCCTTTGCAACTATTTTGTAATCAACGGCGTTGCCATTGCTTCGCTTTCGCTTTGGAGACTAAATCTGATATTGGGCTTGTGTTAATAGATATTTGATTCAAGAGTAATGGGATTAAAGGATTATTGACGTCACATGCATACATCTCCTTGGAGGCACTAACAGTCTGGCTGAGATAACCTAGGTTCAGACGAAGGACTCTTATGGTATAGGGGGAATCAGTCCCCTGATGTGCAAGCACCAAATCTGGATAGACAGTGGGGTACTGTCAAAGGATGCATCAGTGTCCTTAAATAAACTGGCATCACAGCAACCAGTAGCCCATACAGAAAACCGCCCCTCTCTGTAGCCGGTTTGTGGTGAGGTCCCTTCGGGATACACATGGTGGCTGTGGTTAAAAATAAAATTCTATATGTGCAGGTCTGGTGCGGAATAGATTAAAGTGTGCTGTTGCACCCTCAACAGGGGTTGGATAGTCTCTAGCCCTCAAGCAAGGGGAAGTTTATTATCCTGTAAGCCATGTTCTTGAAATTACCACAAAATAGTGGTAAGACCACCGGGCACCGGCCAGCTACTGACGTTAATCTTGATCACATCACATGCATACATCCCCCGGGGAGACTAAGAGGTAACCCTTGTACAGACGAATTGCTCTCGGATATAGTTAGCGTTTTAAAAGCATACTAAGTTGCCTCTAAGGCAACATGAGGAACGCTCTAGGTTGACCATCGTTACAGATATCAGGCCGTGGTATTATCTAGCTATGATGAAAATGAAAAAAGATATTCATCCCCATCTTCAATAATGTTCCACGTGAGTATTTAAAATACTCTATACATGCCATACTATACATATAAGCCTTGGAGGTCCGTAACGAAAATAAGGCTTAGCCCCAAATTTTTTCACTTAACATTTTTTGTTAAAATTTGCATTTTATTTTTTTTTTCATTTTTACAAATGCAATGGTAACACTGTTCAATTTGTGGAACTGATGTTTCACGTGAAATTCCCTGTACCAATTATCAGTTTGGGTGGAATAAAAATTTCAAAAATTTTACTGAAAATAATACATTTGCCTTTGAAGCGTAACAAACAATATGCTAAAATTATTATAACTCTCATTTCCTTCATTTTAAAAAGATAAAAAAGAAATTGAAAAAAAAAATCTAAATCTGCCAACTGCTGGTGATTAGATGGAGGATAGATGATGATGTTTGATGATGGCGTTATTAAGGAAGCAACATGAGTGAGAAGGTCAAACCAACACAAGTTAAGTCATTAGTACTTAAAACCATTTGCCATCTATTATTTTGGCATCTGCAGTAGAGGACGAATCTCATTTCTATTATACAAAAAACAAAAAATATAAGGACATTGTATTTTTTTTTTTTACATTTTATTTTTTTCTTTTAAGCAAATAACTCTTTATAGTTATTTGGAACATTTGAAACATGTGTGTATGTATAAAATACCCACATATAAAAGGATAAAGTTTAAGTAAATACATATTTTATTGGTTGCTACGAGGTTAAGCATTTATTTTTTCAAGTTAATTAAAACAAATTAATGGTTGTATGCTTTAGCAACGAAGAAGTGTTTTTGAAGCACTTTGGTCTTCTGTTAATGGGAACATTTATTAGGTATCCTATCTTCTTGGCGTACGAACAACGCATTAATAAAGTTTCTCTATACTAGCTGGCTCAAGTAATATGAACTAAACTGACTTGACTGGACCAACCAGGACTTCACGTGCTAAACTACAGTGCGTACGCAATTAGTAGAGTATGAGTCCTATTTTGCCCTATTATTTAAGGATAAAATTTCATTCTTGCTTCTCTTATTATTAAACTCCTATCTGTTTTCGATTTCTTAAGCATTGAAAGAAAAACTTTGTGGTCTGATGGTGGACGCTGTTGCAACTTATGCATAATTTGTTATTTTTTGTAAAGCATATATATCGAATATTTCGTGACCTTTCTGGAAACAGTAGCAAATAAAATGGGCTTTATCTCAAGAAGTACTCAAATTCTCTTTATGATGAAAAAACTTAAGAAAAGTATTTCAAAATTGAAACTATCGACAGGGTCCTAATGTAAAAATTTTTTAATCAATAAGCCTTCAACATCCTCGCTTACAATTATAAATAAATTTAGCTTAAGGTGTCCATGCTATGCCCAACTTAGTTAAGTTCATTATAGCTGTTGGTGTAAATTGAAAGTTTTTAAAGGTATAAAAAAACAAGCTTGCCAGATCTTTCCATTTTAGAAGAGTCTTTTCGTTTTTACTCGCCAATAAACATAAATGTCTGTTGAGACTTGTTCGAAATGTGCCGTTAATGAGCTCAGTTAAAATAAAACTAGGATAAAAATATTTATTTTTACAACTCTAAAAAATATATTTTACCAGAATAAAAGTTGAAATGAAAGGTAACAAGTAAGTGTGTTATATTCGGCTATACCGAAACTTATATACCCTTCACCATATATTTAAAACTAGTTAAGTGAAGTAACTTCAATCAAAAAAGCAAATATTGGGGTGACAGAAAATTAAAAAATAACAAAAATTAAATAATTTATATAATTTTACATAAAAAATGCCTTCGGCTCTTAATGGGTTATGCATGTTTAAAAAGTTTAGTATTTTCTGAAAGATCTCTTCAAAAGCCTTGAAATGATGCCCATATTGACATTTTAAAAAATTTAATAATTTCAGAGCCCCGCAACTCGGAAAATATACGAGAATGTCAATTCTTTTACTGGACGTTTTTTCTTAGTTTTTAATTTTCTATCGCCCCATATAATTAATTTTTTTGATTGGAGTTATTTTATTGTTCCAAATGACATGAAAAAATTAGAGGTAGGCGTGGTGTTTTGCCTACTGCCTAGAAAGACATGGACCGATTATGCTAATTTCCAATAGTACATCTTTCGACACTATATCTGATCGATTGGCGTATTGAATTATTCCCTAGCTGATCTATTGCCTCAGCAAACTTGATTTCAACACTAACACAGACGGACAGATGTGATCAAGATTAACGTCAGTACCGCCATGATGGAACAACCTGACGGTGGTCTTACCACTGAGTGAAATACAAAGCGTCGACTAGCGCCCTCCATAGGACGTAGCCGACAGAGTTGCAACTTCAAGAACATGGCTTGCAGGCCCATGAACTTCCCCTTGCTTGAGGGTTGGAGACTATCCAACCCCGTCTGTTGAGAGTGCAACAGCACACTTGCCATCTATTCCGCAACAGACCCGCAGATATAGACTCCGAAGGGACCTCACCAATAACCGGCTACAGAATGGGCGGCTCTCTGTATGGGCCACCGGTTCCCGTGGCACCCGTTTTTTAAAGTTATTATTACAAATATAAATTATTATCAAGAGGAAACTGGTAGAAACCCCGACAGTACCCAACTGTCTATCAGCTTCAGCGCCTGCAACACCGGGGGACTGGTTCCCCCTATACCCCCGAGGACCCTCGTCTGCACCGTGGTTAGATCAGCACAGACTCTTGGTGCCCTCGGGGGGGCGGGGAAACACAGACGGACGTCGATTAATCGACTTCGGAATGGGTAAGTAGTTAGAATATATGGGGTAGGAAATGGATATTGTAGAAATTACAACGCAATGACAAGCTTTGTTATATCCTTTTTTCTTTTTTTGTGGTGAAGGGTATAAAAATATATTTTAAAAATTTGTTAT
The DNA here is from genome assembly GCA_916610165.2 of Gymnosoma rotundatum. Taxonomy (NCBI): domain Eukaryota; kingdom Metazoa; phylum Arthropoda; class Insecta; order Diptera; family Tachinidae; genus Gymnosoma; species Gymnosoma rotundatum. The sequence continues at coordinate 118,933,090 of OU744340.1, forward strand.
GTTGAAAATTAAAAACAGTACTCGTTAAATTATCGATTTGTAACAAATTAAAATTTTTTTATAATTTCTTTTTCCTTAGTTTAATTTAAGCAAAGGACTCTCGCATAAACTACATCATTATTGTTATTAGTTATCATTGTCATCTGAAATATGTCATGTTGCCACTTGAAGTGTTTATGAGGGTTTTTTTTTGTATTTTATTTTTCATTCTCCATATCATGCGACACTTAATAAAAACAATAAACATTTAAAACAAGAACCTTAAATGGAAATCTATTTTATAACAGTTTATTGTTATTTTATGAGACATCCTTAAAACACATACATACAAACTTTTATACATACATATAATTGTACATAAACTTGTGTATCCACTTATATTCACAAATAGTTGCTAAAGTATGTGAAAATTTAAAACTGTATGTGTTTATGATTGTTGGGCCAACACCAGGATAATGATATTCAGTGGCCATAATTTGAATATAGTTTTAGTTTTGGATTATAGAAGTTATTTGCTGTTTTATTCCTTTGCTTTTGTTTGTTTTTTAATGTAATTTATATATAAATATTTGTTTTAGTAGCTACTACTCACATCCGGTGTATTTGTTTAGTTATTAAATAAAATAATTTATATGTAAAATGATAATTTAAATAATTTAAAAGTATCGTGTGTCCTTTATTTTTAAAGTGCATTACAGGAAATTTAAAGACTTTTGTTATAGTTTTTGATATATGTATACGGTAATTATCTGATTAAAATTAATTAATAGTTTAAGATTATAACTATGGCAAGCTTCAAGACAAAATAAAAATTGTTAATTTTTTCGGGAGGTAAAATTTTCCTCATAGGGGATAAAAATAATTTTCTTTTCAGAAGGTAACCTTTTTCGTTTCGACAGTTTTCTTACGAAAATATGATCTGGCAACCCCTACATAACTGGAAACAACAGTGCTGTTGTTGTCCGCATATTCGTGGAATGCAACAGAGGTATATAATTTACTTCCACCAGTGGGATAATACAAAACCTACCCTGCAGCTACACGATCAAGTTTTCTTTTCAAACTTACTGCTTGTTAAAATTCAATACAAATTTAAAAGAGGTTTCCCTAAGAAGAACTAATTCTACCTCTGAAAAATGCAAATTTTTTTTTAATTTTCCTGTAATTTTTTTTTTAGCAAAAACGTAAAAGAATGTTTAAAAACTTAAGGTTGGACTCAAGAGATTCTAAAATGACATTTTAGCCCCGTCCCTTTTTTGGACGGTGAAATAAAATTTTATTAAAAAAAAGAATGTAATTATTAAACGCAATGAATTACATACGCAGAGGCAGGTATCCTCAAATTCAAGTCGCAAAAACGTCCCTGTGAAAAATTTATTTTTAATTTTTTTGCCAATTTCCTAAAAATATTTATTATTAAGCTTTTCAATGCATTACCAATCCCCGCCTCCCAAGAATATTATAAAAAGATATTTTTGTAATTTGTTACCTTATAGTATTTTATTTATCTGAAAATAATTAATTTATTCATAGTAATAACTTATTTATGATTGTAACGGTAAATTTTATTTAAAATTATAACAATTAATTTATTTCAAACAACTTCTGCTTTGTGCTAAGAAGATGATGAGTGACATGGTCTTTTTTGGTCTGAGACTTCTTCCGAATCTGAATTCTTTTCACCGTTAAGTACAGTTAAAAGCATGAAAGAAAGGTAACAACTTCTTTTTGGAGTGGATCTTATACTAGTAAATAGCGGGTTAGGCGCAAAAACGCTCAAAGTTTTTTTTTACAGTATAAAAGCAGAGATCGTTATTTTTTAGTGATATATAATATTTTTGAGATCGCGATGTAGATCACTCTCAAAAACCTTTTAATTTCTTTTTTGGTAAAAGATTTTAGCTAAAAAATTCTTTTTTAAATTCGAACGAAATTTTTTATCATGAAAATTTAAAACAAAATTTTGCTAAAAATTAGTATAATTATCTGCTAATGTAGCCTTTCACAGAAAAAAAAAACAATACAAAATCTTAATTTGTTTAGCCACAAAAAATATATTGCACACTTTTCAAAAATCGTGTAAAGTCAATAAAAACGTGTGCCATTTATCCAACTTTCCTAATTTTAACAGTTTCCCAAAATGACAAATCTCATGCAAACGCCTTGAAATTTCACTATACACAGCAAAGTTTTGTTATGTGTCCAGGAACATACCTAAATTTCTACTCAAAATTAATTTTTGCTCTAATGGCCGGCTAGATTGGCAAAATGCCCACATCTGGGTAGTGCAGATGATTTATCTAAAGTGTGCATGAAATCGGTCGACTTTTCATGACAACATATTATTTTGTGCATATTAATAATAAATACGTAGGCGCCTGTAGACTGTATGCATGGTGTGTGTATACTGTGTGCTGACTTTATACTATACACCCAGAGAAAAAGTGATACCATACGTATACAAAGTGACCACAAACGGTGTCAAAAGTGTATTAATCACGTTTGTGATCAATTTGTACACGGATGGTGTCAAAGTGGCGACAACGATAGCGTTGCTAAATTGACAATATATGTGTTCAATGTGACACCGCATCGGTGCCGAAAAAGGATCTTAGCAGTGTCGAACTGATAACATATCGGTGTCAAATTGACACCATACCGGTGTCGATTATACACTACTCGTTACTATCCTCTTTCCCAATTGACCACAATAATAAAAACATACACAATAAGTTTTTCGCTCATAAACGTATTTTATTAATAAAAAAAATATTTTTTTTTTTAAAATAAGAAGGTACAAAATATAAATTAAGTTAAATCTAAAATAAATTTTCCTATTATTTACATGTTACACACGAAATGGAACTGTTACAAAATCAAGAATTGGTATTATATACGTTCTATGGAAGAATATCTTAAGAAAAATATAAATAAAGTAAAGCTTCTTTGTTGTTTAATAATTTCCTTCATTTCGTTTTCCAAAGGAAAAACAATACAAATTTCATCCAATAGGCATATATAATCTTATGTGCAAAGTAAAATATATTTGCTTAACCCTTTCGGGACGGAGTTTTATTTTGCAAACCAAATTATGTATGGTAAAATTTTTTTCATATTCTAAAAGGTATAATAAAAGTATTATGTTCTCCATACTTAAAAATTTTAAATTCGTCCTTTTATCCTGGGACATATAATCCCAACAAGTATTTTCATGGGGCATAAAACCCCAATCAGTGTTCTCGAAGAGCGGTTCGAAATTAAAAAGATAGCTAAAAAATAAATATTATTAGATTAAGATAAAAGCTTACATTTATTTTTTACATTTTAGGAATGCAATTAGGTATTTATTTGTGGAATGGCCCAAAACACTTGTAACATAAGGCGTTGTTGCAACCTGAGCATATCATCTTTCTTCGCTTTTCTATGCCAAGTGAAGAACAGCGGACACAGCGACAACGCTTCTCTTGCTCTACTGGCAAGTGGTCTCCAATATTGATGCTATTCGTTTATGGACGTTTGGGAGTTCTACCTCCCTGGCGATTGCGTTGAAAATAAAGAAAAAAGAAAGTTTGAAAATTGCTGGGACGTATTATCCCAGTAGTCCCGAAAGGGTTAAAACTTCTTCAATAATGTCATTAATTATGAAGTCTCTATGCTCACTCGTTAGTTTAGTATTTTAATTGGCACTTTCAATATGTGATGTTATATTTATTTATGGGGGCCTTTATTTAATCTTACTTTTGATGAAATACCTTTTCTGGGAACTCTACACGGAATTCTAGTGGTGGCACAGCTTCTTTTAAGTCTTCCTTGTTCAACTAACGCAAGCTTCTAAATGTTAATTGTTCTCCTAAATTAAAAATATATTTAAAAGATTTCTGCTTTAGGCACTGAATTACTTACATTTTAAATTAATATTAATTTTTCCATATTTATGTCTTCCAAGAATTTCTTCAGCTTTTTATCGTCATCATTATTTTCCATTTTTTTTTTTTGGCTAGAAAAGCATGAATTGCTAAAAGATGAAAAAAGCAAGCCCAACACAATAAATAGGGTTTTTATGTAATTTGACAAACTGCTGTTGTCAATTCAAACACTTTTGTTAAAATATTGTAAACACGCGTTGTCAAAAGCTTTAGATTTCGGTGTTTTCGTATAATTCGACAATCATGTGTTGTCAATTTAACCACGTTCGTTTATAATTTGTAAACATGCGTTGTCAAAATTTTTAAATTTCGATAAGATAAGACTTTTTATTCGGCCGTGCGAAATCTTATAAGTCCGACGCTATAGTGATGTTAGATATTGCTTTTGCTGTTATGTTTACCAATTTCACAACAGTCGGAGTTGGTTCTCCATTTTAAAATATATGCTCAACGCCTGACTCAATTTCGCATATTTTCTGTAAAATTTTCACATACTTTATTGTACATTTTTTCCCACTCTTGAGTATCCGATTTTATGCGTTTTTCTTCAATTTTTATTAGAATTGTGTATAAGCAAGCAACCCGTCTGGTTATTTAACTTTCTTAAAATGTGTTAACTTGGCGACAGGCTTATACAATATTTCCTTCTCTCTTAATAGTTCTTACAATTAGGAATGTGGTTTTTTGCACTTAATCTTTTTCTACTCAACAAATACTTGAATTAATTTTTACTAACAAAAATAAAATCCTTTTATTCATTAACATTAAGTTGTATTTCTTTCTGTTTTTTTTTTTTGTTGTACTTGTCTTCCAACTTAACAAAGAAACCAATAATGTGGTCAGGCCTTCAATTACCCATTACATATAATGTGTGGACATGCTCTCCAGTGACTAAAAGTTCGAATCAGACGTTGCATTAAGCAAAAAAGGGGATGGATTAACTTTTTGGAAAACAAAATTTGTTCATTTATATTGTGGTCAAGTTTTTATTGAACTTGAATAGTTTTTGCTCACTTTTCTTATTTGTTTTGTTTCTTTTAGCATAAAATTGTATGTGATTAAGAAAATTGTATTTATAGTTGGAAACAAGCGATAATTGACTTAATAGATTTTTAAAGTAGTTGTAACAAGAATAATCGACATAATGAGAGTTGGGGTCGTCGGTTTTTCTTACAGCGTGTCAATAAATTCTTAATTTGATAAAAAGGTAGAGCAAAGTATAGAGATTTGATATTAAAAATTATCTTTTAAACTTTTAATTTAATAACCTTAAAAGCAGTGAGCTTTTAATGGCGGCAATAGTTTCCTGTAGTACTATTTCGTGCGAACTGTAAAGGGAAGAATATTCTTCTTCAAAATTTATTTATAAAACTCTCTAGCTGAAATTTTTATAAGGAGATTTGCAATCCTACAGAGTATCAATAAGCTGTTCAACAGAATCCTTCTTACACAAATAGCCAAAGGCAATATCAATATACTGTTACGAAAAAAAGATCTGGCAACCCCTGTGTTGGTGTCCGTATGAGCGTGGTGAATAAGTTACTTCCACTAATGGTGTGTGTATAGTATCAAACCACAAGTAGCTTACAAAACCCGTGCAACTTCAATGGCTGCGTTGATAGAGGTGCTTGCCATGGCAGATAATTTTGTGGCGACATCTAATTTATTATAGGAGTAACAGATAATTGTCAAGACGTTATTTATAAAAGAAAAAGACTACCGTCCGTTAGCGCAGCATAACAACAATGTATGACAGAATTGTGTTGTGGCTATTAGATAAAGGAGATGACTGGCTTGGCGTATTTGAGTGGCTGTGAACATGCGTGTTTAGTAAATACGAGACCATTGGACTCACAAAATCATAGGATCAAGGAGTAAAGCCAGATAAAGCCACAAAGTAAGAATATAGAATTTTATAATGAGTCACAGTGGTATTTGCAATCAAAAGAATCCACACGTTTGTCTTAAAAGGGAAATACCTAACAATAATATGATAAGAGACGCTTTTATTACTTACTTTTTTTAATGCCTTGGTTGTTTAACTTGACATTACCTTTAACCATACTTTTGACAAATTTAATGGCTGAAAATTTCTTTTATATTGTTATGTGAAAATTCTATTTTATTTATATTTTTTATAATTTTGATGTTAAGCAGAGCACCCAAACGATTTGTTTGCAGAATATCATACGCAGAATCGTCATAAAACGTCTATTGTTGTTATTTGAGATCAATAAAAAATCGATAAAAATTTTTAATTGTTCAATTTGTCCACTTTTTTGAATTTTGCAAAAATTTTGTTATCGATAGTTCTTTAACCTATTATCGATAACTATGATGTTATCGATAACTGGTTTATCGATATTTCGATACAAATAAATTTAATACAAAAATATAAGTTTTCTAAATTTTAACTAAGTGTCCTTTTATCGAGTACTCATTTTAAAAGTTATTTGGATCCAGCCAGAGATCTTCAAAAATGTATTAATGTGACATTTATCTTCCCGTATTCAAGTAAGTAAAAATTTTAACCTCCTTCCTAATCGTAAAGTAAAGTTTTTTTAAACTCATTGTAAAATTTATTGTTTTGCGATTAAAACTCTAATCAGCAAATTTTTATGAGGGGCGGCAAATAGCAAAAATTTAGTGCCTTCAAATCGTGTTTATATTTAAGGCTATATAAATAGGGTCATTTATCTGCGACCATATACGACTTCTAGTAGACACTTATATGTGAGTTTTAGTGGAAGATGTATTCTCCGGCCCTAGGCGTTAAAGGAACAATTCTGATCAATGAAGGCTTGCCGCAATCTGCAATTTTCGTCCCTAGATCGATTTAAGCAGTAGTAGTTTTCCAGCTTTTTGGCCTCGCCTTCATACGCATTGTGCACGACCGTATTATACCGTAGAGCATACGCGTTAGCTAAAGCATCAAAGGAAATATTAACGTTATTAATACAGAGTGCTATTTGTTTTAACTTTAATAGTAAAGCTTTAGCATAGTCGGCAGTAGTCACAAAATGCTTGAAGCTCTCCGAGGACAGCACAATATTAAACTTTATTTATTTATTTATCTCATCATAAAATTATAAAAACTACAACTAAAAATTAAATTTTGATGAAAAATTTTTTCTTAATATTTTCAGTAAACTCTCGCAAATCATAATGAATAGTTTCGATCCGCGTTGTTATTTCATCGATTGGGCTCTAGAGTAGTTAGTAACTGATCCATTGATTTATCGCCAAATTATGTTCAGCGATAAGGCTCTACAACATACCCTACAGACTCCATTGCATCCAGAAAAATGCACCGTTTGGTATGGTTTACACGCTGGTGGCAAAAATGAGGCGATGTCTTACGTTACGGTCTGTGTAGATCGTTACCGCATCTTGATTAATGATTTGTTGTTTGGAAATATGAATGACATTAATCCGGACGAAATGTGGTTTCAACAAGATTGCGCAACAGGCCATTAGGCGACCACAACCATCGAGTTATGGAAATCAAAATTTGGCGATAAGTTGATTTTGAGAAATGGGCCTTTCAATTGGCCGTGAAGTCACTGGTTTATACTGATAAACCAGCAACAATTGACAATATGGGGGCCAACATTGTTCGTGTTATTCGTGATATACGGCCAGCAATAATTGAAAGTGTCACCCAAAATTTGAGGTCCATAAGTCATCATTACAGCTCATATCACAGAAAAAAGTTTTGCAAATATTTATAGTTTTGTTTTTAGATTTATATTTGATTAAATTTTTAATTGATTCAATTATATAATCAATTAAAAAATAAATTTTGAAACCTGCTAATTAAAAACTTTTTTGAATCAATTATACATTTGATTAAAAAACAAGAAACAAATAATTGTGTTAATTAAAAATTTAATAAAAAAGAAATTTCAAAACAAACAAAGCCTTTAAGAGGCAATATAATTTGTTTCTACTCTTGTTAAGATTACAATTATAAGGAATGATGAATATATGAATGTCCAGCTTTATGTAAAAGAAAACTAACTTGAAAGCTGTTTAAACTATTTACTCTAATCAGCATTTACTAAATAGACGTATTTTGTATAAAATATCATTTTCTGTCTTTTTCTTTAATAAAAGAAGAAACCAATATTTTAATTGAAACTGAAATAAAGTATCACTTGAAAATTATCAATATCATTGGGAGCAAACAAAACTAATGAACTTGCCTAATTACTTAAAGACTGTTGTTAAACTTAAAGAAAAAAAAAATAAAAAAATCTAAAAAGACACAACCAGCGTTGCCGCTTTGGTCCAATCGGACCAAACTTGGTAGTTTTTCGTTTTTAAAAAACAGTTTGGTAGTTTGGTTGGTTTGTTGCATTTTTTAAAATTTTTGGTAGGTTTTCCTCCTCTAGCAATTTTTTAGCAATAGTAAATTTTTCACCTTAAAATTCAGAACATAAAATAAAAAGAAATGTAACTATAAATTAAATAAACAATAACTTTGAATAGTGTTACCACTGTTTTCAAAAACTGTTTTACGTGCAATAAAAACATCTCTGCTTTTTTGCATAGAGATGATTAAAGCTATAACCATCTCTGGTTTAAGAAACGCGAACAACATTATGAAATTGAAATTAACACTACTTTTGAGTGAAGGTTAATTTTCAAGTGTATGTATTAAAAAAATTAACAGACAAAATGGAAAAGTAAGTAAACTTTTTTAATTGTAAATATGTACCTATTTATTACATAAATATTTACTAATATTGCATGTAAAGAAACAGTCAAAAGAATTTGATTGGCGCCAGGAAAGGGATGGGTGTTCCTCCTGCATAGTGTTGTCTTAAACTATTTTAAATCATAACACCCATCTTAAAAATCACCAAAAGACAAACTTCCATCTCAAAAATTACAAGAAAAAAATCCAAGTGAGTATAACAGAGTTTATATGCAAGAAATGCATTTATAAATTTTTGGTAGGCTGTGAACGATTTTGGTAGGATTTTTGAAAATTATTGGTAGGAAGTAAATTTCTTGTGTGGCAACGCTGGACACAACCAAACACACACACACACTCTCTTGATATTTAGCTGGTAAAACTAAGAAACGGAAGGGGAAACTGGTAAGTAATTATAAAATAAAGTATCTAGGGAAAACAATTAACTCTTAATCTAACACAACCATATTTTAATAAACTAAAGTTTGGAATAAGCAAAAGGTCAATAAAAGGAACAATTTCAAAAACTAAATGCAAACGAGTTTAAAAATACTCGCACCAACACATGAGTACTCAAACAAAAACTCTCAAATATTGCCAAACAAAGAGTAAAGAACAATTTAAAACACTTCATGTTGGAAGTTTGGCAAAAGTCAGTTTAACTGACCATCACTAGGATACTTGAATAACGACAGATTTTAATACTCAGAAGTTTGAGTGTTTATGTGTGTAAACAAATTGCTATTGGTAATGTCAGCCACCGAAAGCAGCAAAACCAAAAAATAAAAAGAAATTATCTGATTTTCAATTCATTCAAATAGGAAGAGCATATTTTAGCAGAGGAAGGATTCATGTCTGTAGAAGTGTTTAAAGTAACTTTGAGTTTATTGAGCAATAGTTGATTTATCCTTCCATCCAATATTTTTTCATACATGGTTTTACACTTGAAATGCAAAGTGAAGAAACCTAAAAAAAAAGTATAATTCAACTTTTTCAAAACGTTCAATACTTCTAACATGATACAGTAATTTTACAAAATAAAACTTGTTTCTTCTATAACCACTACACTTAATATAAAGGAGAAACACTCAGGTAAAACGCCTGAAGATCCCTTACAAACCAACCCACTAGGAAAGGACTTTCAAAAATTCGACTGTTAAAGAAATAAATAGATTAACTTTTGTTTCTTAGAACACATACAGTTAGAATAAGAACTCAAAATAATCGTATCCAATTAAAATGTAAAAGGATAAGCATTTGGTACTTTTTCTTAATATTTGTACTTTTACATGGCGAAAGCGGTGGTTTGATATTTTTAAGCAATCCAATTATTTTATTCAGCAAAAAAATTAATTATACATAGCACTCAGTTTTTTGAGTTATTTCCATATAAATTTTTCAGACGAGTTGATCGCCTGTAATATAGAAACAGCACATTAGTATTTTCTAAAAGATCTCTTCAAAAGCTTTTAAATAATACCTATATTGATATTTTAAAAAATATGGTGCACAATCGTACTTTTCCATGAAAAGTTCGGTAGCCAATAACTCAGAAAACACTTGATGTTTTTTTCTTATTTTTAATACCATATCGCCCCATATATTTGTTTGTTTGATTGGAGTAACTTCACTAAACTAGACTTGTTTTGCACTTTGCCTCGAAAAACATGACCCTCAATAATCATTATGGGAAATTTAAATAATTAATCGGGATAATAAAAAATAGCACGAAAAAAAAATTTTTTTTTTTTTTTGAAATTTAATTATTGTAACAAAATATTCCCGTTGTTTAATTTAATTAAATATTTGCACTTTGCCCGTGCATATAAATAAATTATCGTAGTGTTTTGTGATATTTTATTATTCATCCTCTTTCAACTGTATAAAAGAGCCGAAAAAAAGTCAGCCGTATACAGTGAATAAAGAAAAGTAGAATTACTGGTGGTTATTCTTGTTTTTGCTTAAACTTTGATTTTTGTCTTTGTTTGGACAAAAATTTTTAGTTTATTTAAATTGTTTGTCAGAAGTTTCCTGAAGAGTTAGGTAAGCGGTAACGAAATGGCCATCGAGACGTGCTTTTACCCTCAATAATCAATATGGGCAACTTAAATAATTAATCGGGATATTTCTACGAAAAAAAGATTTTTTTTTTAATTAATTGATATATTTTTATATTTGATTGTTTTACTCCTGCAAGGAGAATATGGCCGCATGATCAATTGGCATATTTAAATGTTCTCTAGCTTATCTTTTGCCTTGGCAAAGTTGATTTCAACCCGAACACGGATGGACAGACGGGCATCGCTCAATCGAGTTCGCTACGCATAAGAAGTCAGAAAACGAGGTCTGATACAAAAAATAACCATTATTTTTAAATTTCATGAGTTACGTATGTTCGATTTTCGCACTTTTTTTCTGTTATGTTGGTACACATGTTTTTTATATATGCATATGTTGGCAATATCAGCCGTTTTGGATTGTCAGTTTGTTTTTGACAGATAAATAGGATAGTCGTGTTTTGGTCTGCTCTTATTCGAAAAAAAAGGAATCAAAGATGGGATAATTGGGCTTTGGTTTTAATATCATAGCCATACACCCATGATTTGTCACCAGTTTTGACCTTTTTGAGGAAATCTGGATCGTCCTTGACGATGTTCAACAGTTCTTGAGCGATGTCCAAACGACGTTGATTTTGCTTAAAATTTAGCAAATTTTGGAACAATCTTTGCTGCCGCACATTTCATGCCTAAAACACCCGTAAAAATTGCTTGGCATGAGCCGAACGATATGCCAACATCAACCTCTCAGATAGTGATTCGACGATTATCCAAAATCATTTTCTTCACTGCTTCAATGTTTTCATCGGTTGTTGACGTGCTCAGGCGACCAGCACGAGCACGAGCATCATCATCATGTACAAACATTTTGTTATGGAGCTCTTAATCATCATAAAAATAATAAGAGAAAGTTTGGTACTTATTTCGATATTTGGACTTTTACAGGGAGAAGGCATATAAAAATGGGATTTAAATACTTCTAGGTACCCGTTTATTTTGCGAAGCCAAAAAGTATAAAGGAATTCGATTCTTCTATTCTTAAAAAAAAACAGATGACTACTTTGGCACTTATACCCTGTTGAGAAATGTTTTCTTAATTGAGTTAATTTAATTTTAATTGCGCAATTTTATTTGGTGTTTACACATGCTCAATTAAGCTTATTCAATTAGCACAAGGCATATTTATTTTAAAGGTAGTGTCGTCCGCCCAGCTGATTTCTTTTTTTATTACAAAAACAACATGGCTATTTGTTGTTGCTTTGAACTGGGAAGTGTCAAAGCCCTTTTCGTATAATCCCCTATTTTATTTTTATTTTTTTGTTTATATTTTTTACTTGCGGCTTGTCAATTTTATTAATTTTTTCTTCTCACTGAACATAGTTTCCAGAGTAAACATACTTCTTGGCAAGGGTTGCATTTCGCATCTTATTCAATTAGTAATGCAATTAAGTACTAATTGCTCAATTTGTTAATTGACTTCTTATATGGTAAATTGAGCTCAATTAAGGCGAAAATCCCTTAATTGCGCATTTAAAGCTTATGTAAATTTTTCTTTCCACAGGGATAAAAAAGGTGCCAAAAATTGTAAGCTTCGAAGAACAACTTTCTAATGCCAAATTCACAAATTATGTTATTGTTATAGTGCATTTAAGAAAATAAGTATTAATTTAGGAACCTTAAAGAAGAATATATGGGTAATCTTTAGTACCCTTGCAAGTTGGTACTTTTTTTTCTAAATAACATAGTTTCAACTTAAAAACTGCCACAACTTTTAAATATAGATGTATTGTTAGAGTATTATTAAAATAAAAGAAGTGCAGGTTAAGAAACATAACAAAGTACCAGAAAAGTACTAAAATCTAAAAAGCTAGCAAAACTTAATTAATTTAATTTTAAAAATTTTATATTACTACAACGCTTTGTGTCTATATGTATGTGTGCACATAGTAAAAAATTTATTAGTAATAGGAAAAATGTTTGTGGATGATTCTGCTTTTTATCCTGATTGTCTGTTTTTTTTTTATTTCCTTTTTTTACTGTGTTCTCTCTGGCTTACACTTGTCAAATTGTGGCTTTTGTTGAAATGTTTTCATGTCAATTATTGCTGCAACGATTTACTAAACTCCTCCACTTAGTCTATTCTAAGCTAACCTTCTTTGTGGTGTGGGTGAGTGTCCATTTATGTGAACTTTCAACTTTTGACTTGCTATTGTGTAATGGTTGCCTTAAAATATTTCATTTCTAAAAGTCATCATGTATTTTTTTTGGCGAAGACATAAACGTTTTTCATCTTTATTTATTTTCATTTTATTTTACAATTTAGTATTTTGTACTTTTAGCCATAATTATAGATAATTGACATTTAATTGAGCTGTCACAGAATTTGACATTTTAAAGAAAAGCTTTTCAAACAATAAATAATATCTGCGTTTAATAAACAAGGAAATACATTATAATGTTGAAATTGATAAGAATGATGATATCATTGTATTAAAATTTATATTGGTGGAGGCAATTATGTTGCTTAAATTGGAAAATAAAATTCCTTTATTTCGCCAACGTAATTTAATTAAAAAAACAAATATTTTAAAATACGAATTTTTAAAGGCAGCATAATAGTTAAAGTTAAATATTTACTGCCGTATACTGCCGTTTCATGTTTTCTTTTATTATACTTAGATACACGCGAGGGAACATTGAAGGAAGCACGAGCATGTTCCTTTTAATATTCCTTCGTGTGTAACAATGTTTCTTGTTGAAATTCATGATACACAGGTATACGTTGCTCGAAAACAAGAATCTTTTGATATTTCACGTATCCTAACACGATATTCATCTGTCTGTAAAGCTGAAAGACCACACAACGCGCTTTCTACACTTCTTAAACGTCAAGTTACATGTGACGCTTTTTATGCGCCAAGTTTTTGTCTTGATCAGCTGTAGTGTAAATATTTTTAGAAATAATTTTTGGAAAAATGGAAAGTGTAATGTTTACAAAATTTTTGGTATATATTGAGGTTATGCATAAATATTTTATATAACAAGGACCTATGAAAATCTTCAGAAGAAAAGGGTACGTACGGTTTTTGCATTTGTATTAAAAACTTTATAAAATAAATAAACACATTAGAGATGAAACTGAGTACGTAAAAGAAATCGATAGCAGCGGCACTGGTTTTGTTGATGAAAGAGTTGTTGTAAATTATTAATATTATAGCGAAGCATGCCGTTTTCACGACACATACTATATGCTTCGCATTGACTTCTGTACCATAATTTTATTTTTCGTTTCAATTTGAGTGTTTGTAATTAATTAAATTTTAAATTATAATATAATTATTTGTTTTTATGTTAACCAATTTTAATATTGGTTTACTTTATTTGTTTACATTTATATACAGCTACTTCAGATAAACTTGCGATAAAAATTAGGGAAGATAGAAATTTTTCATGCTTTACAAGTAGATTCAAGCTGAATCGTCACAGAACAAAATGCTTCGCTCTCAAGATTTTATATGGCGAAGCACGTTGTTTCGGTCGTGATTGAGCTGTGAATCATGAATGAGAGAGCGAAGCAAGAATATTGGGCCCGTGGAAACATAGTATTAACGTATTTTTTTTTCTGAATTTATTATTAAACTTTACTAAAAAAAGGGGTTTTTTTTATTAAAAAGGCTTTTTAAAACAAAAACAAAAAAACAGAAAAAGTAATCATTAACACAACAATATTTATCTACACCATTGATAATAAAATATAATTTACCATTTTTAGATATCAAAAACAGCTGACATTTTTTCATGACGCTTGCGAAGCGTAGAAAAGTAGAAAGTAAACGAACTTCTTGTGTTCATGCTTTCTACGCTTTGTGCTGTGTAACTTGTCACATATGTATGTATATTTACATTGATTCTACTTTCTTAACAGACGCGTATAAAACGTGTACGCATAAAACGCATGCTATGGACTTTCAACGATTTTTATTGTGTTATTTCTTTTACGATTTGCAGAGTTTAAAAAATCTAAAATAATGAAACAGCAATGAAAAATAGGACAAATTAATGCGCACAAAAATTTTTCAAGTTTGTTGAATTGGTGTTTATCAGCAAATGTCACAAAATTGTGCCCCTTATGCGATAAGGTTGTTGAATTTGCTCAATTATATGTCACAAATTAAAGTTGTGGTACTGCTGAAAAAGTATTCATAATGAGTAGTCTATGTATATATCATCAATATGCACAACAATTTTACATATACAGCCAGCGGCAATAAATTTATTGTTTTTGATACAACTGTCAGCTCTAACTTATAACCAATTTTTGACTCTGTATTTAAATGGTTTTTATTTTTAACTTTTATTTAAATAGATTGCACGGCTTACCTAATTTAAATATAATATTTTTGTTAACTCTAGCAGATTTTTTTTTTGTTGCGTGAAACTGTATGTTCAAATTTTTATACACCGTCAAAAATAATGGGAAGATAGTATCATACCTTGCCAGTCAATCATCCGAGTTTTCAAAAGGTCCGCTAAACAACTGACAAAACATTTTTCACCTTTTTTTAAGGCAGATATTTCTGCAAATTTTCTGATGAGGATTATGTAATTAGTTGAGTTTATTTACGATTGAGGTTTTTCAAAAATGTTTAATACTGCTTTAGACCTCGCACAGAATTCTCTCATACACATTTACCATATATATATATATATATATATATATATATATATATATATATATATTTACCATATATATATATGGTTTTTGGTACATTTTCTAGACGAAATTACGTATTTCACTGTTTTTGTTGGGAATTATTTTTCGAAAAATTATAGAAATTTGGCTGCTCGAAGATGCCGTCGATTTTAAAACGGAGATGTTTATCTGTACAAAGGCCGTTTCATTTTAAACAAATAAGTTCTAAATTCATAATATAAATTTCTTCTCTTGTTTGTGAATAAAATCAAAATCTGTTCATCAATTTACATAGGTAAAAAAAACTTATTTATTCCTTATATATTTGGCTTCCGGGTAGAGTATTTTAATTCGTGGTGTACAAAAAAATAGTTGCAACAGTTGTTTGTTTCCACATTGGTTGCAACTGATTTTTTTAAGCGGCTCGTTAGATAGAAAACCAATGATTTCTTAAATCAGTTTTCTTCTAAAATGTAATACTTAAATTCACCGAATAAATCCGACGAAAAATGCCATTTAAAAGAATGCAACTGTAAAGATTTATGTAACTAAACATTTATTAATTCTTTATATAGACAATAAAATTTACTTTAAAAGTGAAAACCATTTCTTTTATCGTGAAAGAATTGTAAATCTTTACTTTCCCTTTTTAAATTAATTATTTTCAACGAGTTTTTAAACACTTTTCATTAAATTGCATTTTGCTATGGCAACACCTCAGAAGTGGCGAGTTAAAAATTGCAACAGCTGATTTTTGTTTACACTCCCACATGAAAAGAAACTGTGGTTTCGCAAATTCATTTACAACTTATTACAAGACAAATAAAAGAAAAAAAAATAATTCTGAAAACATTTAATGTCAATAACGCTGGACGTAAATGCTTTTCTTAATAAAGATGTCTGTACAACGGGGTGTGATGATGTTATCATGGAAAAAGAAATGGAAACAAATATATTCGATGAAATCGAACATTTATTAAAATTTAATAAGGTAATAGGAAAATTATTGTTGACAAAAATTTTAAAATATTGAATGAATTGCAATTGTTTATAGAATTTAGAATATGGAAATCAAAGCAAAGAAGAAGACAAGCGTAAAAAGAAAATTGAAGAAACCAAACCTAAAGATTCTATAAATTTAGATTTTCTAAACTCTACCCCCGATGATTTCCTATTAACCACTGACAGTCAAAGCTTGTTGGGAGAAGATCCTTTACTTTATACGGTAGAGCAGGATCGTTTGCAACCAGTTTCCTCAAGGTTTATGGTTCCAGGGATTTACAAACGGATAGAGGGTGTAGCCATCAACGATTCTAAGTTAGAGACGCCAAAACCTAACGTTTTTATAAGTGAATTTGAAAAGCAAGGCCGTATTATCACTCAAAAGGAATTTGAACGTTTGTATTTACTGGGTGCGGAATGTGAGGTTCCGCAATTTAGAAGGGTGATTTTATTGGAGCCAATGGAAACCGATGATAATGGTTGTGAAAATGATTTAGAAAATAAAGAAGCAGAACATAAGAATACTGTAAAGGAAAAAATTCCCAAGGAATGGGATGCATTAAATCGTTTGGCTTATAACATTTTAAGACTCACCAACCGTGATCACATTGTCATTGACCGTAAGCGAAACGAAATTGTAAGAACTCAATTTAGCACCCATCAAAAAACTATCTACAGATTTCTATCACCAGAAATTTTAGGCCTAAAACCTAACTCAGAACATGAAACTAAAGTTATTGATGTAGATGAAGAAGAAAAATTTCAAACGACACCTAAATTTCTAAACAAACTGGGAAGACCACGCAAACGGTCACAAGAAGATAAAAGCGTTAAAACATCAAACAAAATCATGAAAAAAGCAGAAAACACAAATACACTTTTAGTTGACAATAATAATCAAACAAAATCCAATTCAAATTTAAGAACAAGATCTGGACGTTTAGTAAAAACACTTAACAAAACGCAGCAAAACTTAATCTCATTGCTACCACCACCATCTCCACAGGAATCTATAACAAATCTTTTAAATGATTTAAAAGACTCCGATTATCAAGGTAGTAAATTGAATGTCATACAAGAGCCACTTGTAGAAACTGCAGCAACTGCAGAAAATATAAAGGAGACACAAACATCTCCACAAAGAAAAATACCGCCTGAGGCTATTTGTCCAACTTGTAAGAAAATCTTTTTGGGCAAAAGACTCCAAAAACATTTTGCCACAAATCCAGATCACATGCAAATACCCCAAAACTCGTTGAATCCAAATCAAAACACAAATAATAACGAAGTTAACCAGCCAGTTGAAGAAATGTCACTCTTTCGGTTTTTGATCTCAAAATTACAAAAAACACAAACACTTAATGAAGACCAAAAGGCTGATCTATTACTAAACGAATTAAATGATCTAGTAGAACAATTGCAACTGAGAAGCTCACGTTTAATACGCAATACCACTGGTTTACATTTTGTTAACCAGCGCTGTGCTAAACTATTGGGTATACCAGAAGGTCAATATGCTTTAGATATAACAGCCATAGAAGCTCCTTTAGATCCCGAACTTACTACTCAATATGACAATTCCATTTCGCAAAATCAGCATTGTCAACCCAATAACATAAGTACACGTAGCTTGGATTATACAAATCTTTCAATCACCCTAGACGATACTCTCACCGATGAGGCAGCTCAAAAATTAAATTTGTCTGCAGGAGGCAAGTTACTGCCACCTTCGGAGGAGAGTCTTTTAAGAGCTGTAGACGATTTGGTACAGACTGATATAAATAAAATTCATGCCTCCTCCTTGCTACAACAGCATCCGACTATTATAAGTCCACTGTCGTCATCGAACAATACATCCATAGTACCCAAACTACTGCCACTTCATATTGATCATGCAAGTGATAATGCTGTCGAGGCTGTTCACATGAAAGAGACCACAACAACTGTCACCGCTTCGGATAATCATATGCTGGATTTATCAGTCGATTTTTTCCAATTTAATAATTAATTTTTTAACATCACGAAATCATGAACGTAAAAGTTAAAATATCAACAATTTTTTGTACAGTTTTTAAATTAAGTAAAGTAACATTAACATTAACAAGTAGAAAGTTAAATAAAACTTAAAATATGTTTTTTTTATTAATAATATGAACTTTATCATCCTAAAAAAAAACTTATTTATTCTAAACTGTTTAATTAAAGAATTTAAATTGAACAGTCAAATTAAAGATTTTAATCAAGTTCATTTAGTCATTTGTTAAAACATACACACAGAAATATTAGGACACAGAATGACAGGTAAACATACATTTCAAGGTCATAAATCATATAATGTTATGATGAATCACCTTAAACTTGTTTCTCCTTACAACTATATGACATGTCCAACCCAATTTAATTAATAATATGAGGGCAGTCATTGATACGCTGCAGAGTATTATCAACACTTTTCTGGAAAAAAGAGCTTTAAGTTCGGTTTCAAAAATAAAATTGAAGGATGTTGACATAAGAGTCGTAATTTTTACGTACATGTATGCAAAATTTGCACAGAGTGCTCTATAACAACAAGTTTAAAAACATGATATTAAAAATTAAAGGGTGTCCCGTATTAGACGTGGTCTTTACTTATATAGACTATTCTTTTGAACCGTAGAACTTGTGTGTACTCGCAAGCTTAACAAATAAACCAAAGCTTAAAGGGTGTTCCAATAGAAAACATGATTTTACAATAAAAAATTAAAATGACAGGGTGGCGTAAATTACCTGGAGCGGAAATCTTTTTTTATCTGCTGCTCTGGCTCTTCCCCGGAGTACGCTTGTCTTGGTTGACTTCGACACCTTGACTGTTTGCTTTCGGGGGTACATGGCGGTACCCAAACACTTGAAAATGCAAGGACCTTAAAATGAGGGATGAGGACCTTCAAAGTTCGACCAGTTTTTGAATTCTTATTAACAAGGGAGCCGGTGGTCCGTAGGGGTTACTCTTACTATAACAGGTAAGGCCCTCCGGGGAGTAACTTTGTGGCTGTGGTTTAAACCAAAATTGCGAGAACAATGGCTTTTTCCTTTATGCTGTTGCGTCCTCAACCAAATACCTCCAAAGGTGCGGTGGGAGTTTTGATAGGCTCTTAAATAACAAGTAGCGACACGTCCTCGATAAATGTATTTTTTCACTTTGGGGTATCGCTAAGCGCCCCGAAGGTGCTGGCAGACTCATTGTATTCTCCCAGTTGTAAGACCACTTACAGGACTTTTGGTCTTTGGCTTAGAGCTGAAAAACAATCGATAATATAGATAATTTTATTTTTGGCTGACTATCGATAATTTTTTTCTTATAGCGATAGTTCGGATAGCGTTACTTGCAGGAATTAGCACTTAAAAAAATTCGATAGTTTTTAAACAAACAATGGAAACTATAGTATCGATAGTTTTTAAGCAAACTATTGAATGTGCGGCTATCGATAGTTTTGCAGCTTTACTATGGCTTACAACTTAAGTTAATCTGTATTATTTTCTGTGTCTTAAGCTAGATTTTTACTTACGATGATTTTTTACTTACCAATCAGGGGGCAAAATACGGCATTCGATATCGATCGAAATTTCAATAGAATTTAAATGTTAATTTCGACCGATATCGAATGCCATAATTCCCCCCAGACTTTTTTTGTTGTGTTATTTCTTTCCTCTGTAGCTAAGGCTTCGTGTACGATTTTCTTTCTGTACAGTATACGACGCTGTTCAAATAATATACTTGCCCTAATTTTGAAGTTGAGAGTTCGATGAAATTTGAATTGCTATTTACTTTTAAAGATATTATCCAGCGAGGCGTTTCAATAACAATTAGTTTTATTCTCAAGGCTCTGTTGGGTTTTGAACTCACAAAGTTTTGTTTAACAAACGAGCAGATATAATCAAGTGAATTGGCCGCCTTGTATATATATGTTACCATTATTATGTGGTTGATGAAACGGATCGAACAAGTTGTTAACACTTTTAAAACGAGCTTTCGTTAAGTAATGATGACAATAAGCTCTATTTGTACAACACATAATTTTATCCTAAAAATATCTACACCTTTAGAGCATCCGTGCAGAAAAATAAAAGAGTTATGAGGCATTACAGCAATACTTCGAAAGTCCAATTAATAAATTGAGAAGCAGATGGTTTAAATCTCAATCAAAAGTGTGTTTCGAAGGTCTAAAAGGAAAAAAAAAATAAATAAAAATATATTTTAGCCTAACGGTATAGAAAGTTTAATGCATCTGAATTTTATATGAACCCTTTTTTATTAAAATAAAATTGCAAGCAACTAAAACTCCACCCTCCACTCGTGGATTAATACTCGTAAATAAAATAAAATTACGTTTTCCATACATACATATGTACATTTATGATAACACGGCTGCCAAGGGAGTTGAACAAGAAGCTGACTTTATTTTCCAATAAAATTATAACATTTTACCGGAAGTTAAACATGCAATAAATTGAAATAAAAAGCAAAAGGCTTCTTACCTGTTACTAAACGACATATAAAATAGACAACGCATGCTAATAACTTCACAGTTACTTTTCGAACGTTAAACATGGATGCCTCGAATCGCATGGCACCGGAAACGGCACTTAAAAGAAATCTTGAAAATCCATTGTATTTGAATAACTTAAGGCGACCAAAAAATGTCATACCGAGGCTCCATAGTTCCAAAAAAACCGAAGTGAAAAAACGAAATAGTTCAGTGGATTTTAAAAAAGTGATTTCCGAAAATACCGATCAATTTTGTCAAAATTCTACGTTACATGGCCTCAAATATATTGTCAATGAACAATTGTATCCGGCCGAAAGAATTTTCTTTGCGATCTCATTTGTGGCTGTTGTCTTAACATCCGTATTTTTTATTTCCAACGTTTATGCAAAATGGCGTTCGACACCGGTTATTGTGGGCATTAATCCAGAGCCAAGTTTCATTGTAAATGAACCATTTCCAGCTGTTACTTTGTGCAATTTGAATCAAGCCTCAAAGGCTAGAGCCCAAATGCATAAAGAGTAAGGAATTCGTTTAAGATTTAATTGAATTGACACCATCTTTTTTAAAAAAAGACCGTTTTAATTTTGTAGAGATTCCAGTGAATACGCAATGTTACAGTTGTTGTGCAAACGGGAAGTGAACATGTCTGTAGTGAATTCAATTAATTGGAATAATTTCGAAGAATTTATTGTTAATGTAAGTTGTGGTGTGGTTATAAAACACATTTTTGATATTATTTAAAATAATGGATTTGTATTAACAAAAAAAAAAAAAAGAAATGAAATGAAATGAAAGACCTACAAATTAAAAATTTTTAAATTACAAAAAAAAAAAAATTCATTGAATTTGTTATGCATTAATTATGAAAAATTCTTACTTACATCAATTCATTGTAATATTTAATAACTTGTTTTTTTTTGTTCTGCAAAATTTATAAATTATGATTTATTTATCGATTTTCGTGCACTATATTGTCTAAAGTATAAAAGTCTATCGAATTGGAATTTTGTATAAAAAATAGCAGAAATTAAAAAAGAAGGTAAAATTTAAAAAATCTAAATAAATTAAAAATATAAACGAAATTGAATAAATTCAACTTGCATACAAGCTTACAAGCTTGAAAGGTTAAACATTAAATTTCGCATGAAAAAATCTTTCATATCAAGTGAAGCTGAAGCTACCATAAGAAAATATCGCTGGGGAAAAAAATGCTGAAAGAAAATTTTGACAAAATAACAAAAATTTACGGAAATGGGAAAAAGCTAGAAAACTTTAAAATGCGTTTGTTTAAGTTAAAAAGGAACGATTGAGTTCAAGTAAAATTAGTTTAAAATAGGAATGAACTAAAGTAGGTAAAATTGAAGTATCACCCAAATCGAAAAAATAATTTCGCGAAATAAAAATTAAGAAATGTTTTAAACAAAACTCGCGAATAAAGAAAAAAAAACAACTTTACAAAACAAAAGCAAATCGCATAAAAGTGTCTTTATAGAAAGAACCACTATCGAAGCGTTGCTAATTATTATAATTAAATCCAATAATAAAAGTATAAAAATAAATAAAAGTATAAAAAATAAGTTACCAATCGAAAAAAAGGAAAAAAAAATTTTTTTGAACTCTAAATTTAAAGTAATCGCTAAAATTACAAAAGGTCTTTTTCTGAAATATTTATTTATATTGGAAAAAAGAAAGCAAAAATCTACTACAAAAAACACGAAATTAAAAATTTGATTAATAAAACAAAAAAAAAAAAAAAAATAAATAAATAAATAAAATAAAAAATAACTAAATAAAAATAAATTAATTAAGAAAGATAGTAAAATTTTAATTTAATTAATTTTAATTGAGAAAGATACTAAAATTGAAAAAAAAAAATTGTACAAATTGGATCAAATTAAAAAAAAATAATAATAGTAGTGATCGAAAATCTTTAAAGTTTCAAGTTTGTAAAAAAAAGTCGTTTTAGTTATAAAACGGCACTTTAATTTATTAAAAAACTTATAAAAATCTCAAAACAGATAAGCTCCAAAAATTGGTAAAATAGTAAGTACTTTAGAAAAAATTAGTACCTAGGAAAATCTTTAAACTATACTTGCAAAGATGAATATGCAGCTTAACACAAAATTTTGAAAAACCGTTTCAAATAACTTAAGAAAATAAACCAAATTTAGAAAAAACGCAACCAAATAAAGATATTATTAAAACTGTTAAAATAGATTTAACCTTTGAAATCGGAATAGTATATAAAAAGCAAAATAGAAACTCCTTAAAAATAGCCAATGAATTAAAAAATTAAATAAAAAAGCTGAATTATAAAAAAAAGTTACATAGTGTCAAGGTTTACCTTTTTTTATACTAAACAAGTAAGAGTGCTATATTCGGCTATGTCGAATCTTATATACTCTACACCATCTATGTAAATCTAGTTTAGTGAAGTAACTTCAATCGAAAAAGCAAATATTGGGTTGACAGAGAATTAAAAAAATAAAAATGCCTTCAGCTCTTAATGAGTTAAGGATTTTGAAAAATTTTTAGTATTTATTTAAAGATATCTTTAAAAGCTTTAAAATGATACCCATAATGATATTAAAAAAAATGGAAAATTTCAGAGCACGGAAAATATGGGCGAGCGCCAATTTTTTCACTTCAAGCTTATTTTTTATCTTTTAATTCTCTGTCGCCCCATATATTTATTTTTATGTTTGGAGTTACTTTATTGTTCCAAATGACATAAAAAATTAGAGGTAGGCGTGGTGTTTTGCCTGCTGCTTCAAAGGACATGGACCGATCATGCTGATTTCTAATACCACCTCTTTCGACACTACATCTGTTTGATTGACATATTTATTTCTGTTGTGAAATCAACACTAATACAGGCAGACAAACGGACATCACTCAATCGACTAAATCTACTTTATGGAGCCGGAAATGGATATTGTAAAAATTACACACGGAATGACAGACATATATATACCCTTTATCTACTTTTTGTGGTGAAGGGTATAAAAACATAAATTTTGCTTTTATTACAAAAAATCTTAAACACAAAAATATTCGTTTAAAATTATTTACAGCAGAATAGAAGTAGAAACTGTAGACACAGAAAGATCAGAAATCTCTTTTTCATTTCTGAAATATCATATTAAGAAACATAATTCTCATTTCATTGAGTAAAATTCCATATAAAAATTTTTTTATTTAATATATTATTAAAGTTTAACTGCAATCAAAATTTCAGTAACCAGTAAATTTTTAATTCAGTAAATTTTTACTGATAACTGAAAAAAAATGCAGTAAACAGTAACTGATACAGTAATTTAATTACCATTTCTAGTAAAAATTTACTGAAAACTTTAAAATGTTTCAGTTATCACTAATAATAAAAATCAAATTACAGTTTTAGTAAAAAAAATTATTTTTCCTGCAATTTTATTGGTATAACAAAATGCCGATCCATGCTGTCAACCAAAGATAAACAAATTTTTTCTTGCCATAGACCCAAACAAATAATCTGCCTATTTTTTTGCTATGAAATTAAAAAAATAAGTTCAAACTTTCATCAATTTAAATATGTTTTTGAAAAATGAAACTTTTTTAATGTTTATTGATTTTATTTCCAGATATCACAACCTTGCGAGGAAATGTTAGTCAGTTGCAATTATGGTGCTGTTGATTATAAATGTAGCGATATTTTTCGTACCATTGTCACCGATGAGGGTCTATGTTGTGCTTTTAATATGCTGAGCCCGGATTTCATGTACAATGTACAGTAAGTTTTTATTAACTACTGCAGTAAACACATTTGTGGCGAACTTCGTATTTTCGTTGCGTTTTCTGTTTTTTATGTCGACAACCGACGAATAGTTTTGTGTAGATTGACCGTTTTTTATTCATATTTTTTACTTTTTTTATTTCTTTTTGTTTTAACAAAATTCGTCATGCGTAAACTGCAGTCTATACCTGATATATTTTTGTCAAAGTCAAATCATTGTGAAGATAACAATTTATCAGGTTTAGACTCATTTCATTAGTGTTATTGCAACGTTAAGACAATTTTGTCAAGCCTCCACCTCAGACAATTTTGTCTTGATAATAAACGTCAATTAGTTGTCATTTTTTTATTTAAATTTTTTTATTCAACAAATATATTGCGCCAAAAAGTTATTTTTATTATTAAATATTATTCGTGTTAATTGTTCCAGTTGTTAGTTTTACATACATACATACGTGGATATGTTCGACATATTTTTAAGGAGAAAATCTTTGGCAGAAGTCCGGCAGTGCATAATAACCTACCTTCACGACGAAAAACAAATTAAGATTTGTCATGATAATAAATAAAATACGTCTTCCTCTATACACTGATATGAACAAAAACTTGACAGCTGGTCTGTCGACGTTTTGTTACGAATCAAGACAAATTTATTTCAGGTATAGACGTCGGGTAACAAACTCTGCAATGGATCAACTTCATTTCTTATGCTAACGACAAACAAATCAGTACAATGTGACCACATTGTTGGTTTTGGATTCCAAGTATTTTAGTATGTAAAGTTATTAAATTGATTTATCATTATTAATACATAACTATAAAAATAACTTTAAGTTGTGCTTTTGTTAATGTTTGATTAAAAAAACTATTATTATTTTTTTATATGGTCACCCTATCTGCTCACAAAAAGTAAACAACTTCAAATATTATAACAGCTGTTTAGTTTATTTAACAAGTTTATGAGAACTTAACTGAAGAGCTAAGTAAGCGGTAGCGAAATGGCCATCGAGACGTGCTTTCACCCTCAATAATCAATATCAGTGATTTATTAATTAAATCGGGATAAAAAATAGCACGATATTTTCTAAAAATTAATTAATTTATAACAGCTCTGTTTTTCATCGGTATTGTGCTTCATACGACGAACTTGCACAACGAATTCTTGTCGTGTTGAACAAAAATCGTCAGTAGTCCCAGTTGTGTTCCTAAAATACTTCTGTAATATTATTTAGGCTTTTTCATGGCAGTTTCTGTTTTTTATTTCGACATACAACGGATATTTTTGTGTAGAGTGGCCGTTTTTCTCTTTATTTATTTTTTAAGGTTTTCTTTTTTTAATTTTCTTTAAGATTTGTTTTCGCTCTATTTATAGCACGTATGTATGTAAAAAGTATAGTATTTTTAATGTTATTTTTAATTTTAAATCTTTTTGTTATTATATTCAATAAGGCGATTATTATTTAATTACATGCTCAGAGTGACCATCTCAAATTAATTTGTAAATAATTTTGTGGTACTAATTAAGTTTTATTGTCGAATTAAGTTAAATTTTTTTGATAACGAATTCGTGGCGCGTTGCAAAATTCGTCGTTCGTCCCAGTTGTATTTATTCCATAAAACTGAATAATCTTGCTACTTTTTAAATTTCTTTCCCAAAAACAGAGTATCAAAATTACGCAATCAAACATACAACGATGAAGCGAAACCGGTTAATTGGGACCCCGAAAGGGGCTATCCCAGCAATATACCTGAAATTTTTTATCCAAGAAAATCTGTGGGTACTGGAATTTCATTGGGCTTGAGTTTAACATTTAATATAGATTTATCCGATTATTATTGTTCCTCTACGGCAAGTGTTGGGCTTAAAATGGCGCTGCATAGTCCATCTGAAATTCCGCATGTACGTGAAATTGGAACTCTACTGCCAGCAGGAAGTGAAACAAAAATACGAATACGTACAGATAAAACAGAAGCGGCGCTAAATTTAAGATCCATCGATAAGCAGTATAGAAAATGTCTTTTCGATGGAGAAGAAAAGTTGGAGTACTTTTCCTATTATAATCGTCGCAACTGTGAAAGAGAATGTCAGGCTCGTCAGTTGTTGGACGCCTGTAACTGCTTGAATTATTATATGCCAATGTTGGAGAAGGAAGCAAGAATATGTGGCCTAAAGGATAGTTCGTGTGTAAGAATGGTTTTACATAACAAACGTAATAGATCACATTCAGCTTTAGAAGATTGCCAGCATAAATGTTGGCCCAGCTGTTTTGATTTAAATTTTTATACGGACTTCTTCTCGGCTCCTATATCACATGATGGATTCGATATTGCTAATAAATTTGTAAAAAATACTAGCAGCGACTATGCCGAAAAGAATATGGCAGTGGTGCATTTTTATTTTACCGACAACACTTTTCGTAGCACTAAACAAACAGAATTCATTGGCATGACGGATTTTTTATGTGAGTTGTAAAAATTTATATTTCGTATTTTTAAATTTTTTCGCATAAATATTTATTTCCAGCCAGCGTTGGTGGTCTAATGGGTCTGTTCATGGGCTTTAGTTTCATCTCTATAGCTGAATTTATTTACTATGCCATTTTGCGTCCTTATCATGTGGTAAAACGCCATGACCGTATTACAGCAAAAGGCCGTGTTAATATTTCCCGAAATTCATCCCTTCGTGTTATTGATGCCGCCTCTTGTTATATGTCAAAGGAAACATTTATTAAACCTTTAAAACTGCAGCAATTTTCTTCAAGACAAATTGTGCGTAACAAAAGCGATCTTTTTGATCAAATAAATCAAACGAACAGTTGTCATCAAATCAATTAAAATTTCCAAATTGAATATTAAATGAAAATAAACATTACAAAATTAAATTCTCATTTACGCATTGGGTAATGAGAGGCCTGAAATTCATTCATTTTTGTTTCCGCCTATATTTTAATTGTGATATTTAGTTGATTTTTATAGGTTACAAAAACAAGTCATTGTGAGGAGAACTTTTAAAACTAAAAAAAAATTGAACTTTCTCTTCGACTGACTAAACACAACAAAAGATTGATGGAGACTATCAGTCTCTAAAAGTGGAAATTAGAGGTTAGTCTTATATTACGTATTACACATTAACGTCAGCACCTGAACGTGTGGGCCCTTACCTGACGGTGGTCTTACCACTGAGTGAAACACATGGCGTCGACTTTAGCGCCCTTCACTGGCGTACCCAACAGAGTTGCAATTCTAGAACATGGCTGCCAGGACCATGAACTGCCCCTTGCTTGAGGGTTGGAGACTATCCAACCCCGTCTGTGGAGAATGCAATAGTGCACTTCTATTCCGCACCATCCCTGCAGATATAGACCTTAACAACAGCCACCACGTGTACCCCGAAGGGACCTCACCAATAACAGGCTACAGGATGGGTGGATCTCTATATGAGCTACCGGTTCCCGTGGCGCTCGCTGCATACGCCAACATAAGAATGAATTTAAATTGATATAAATTTTATAAGTGATGAACACCGCAGAGACTCGGGAATAATTATAAAGTGCGAACTCAAACACTATGTACGACTTCTTTGACTACTATTTTTAAGCTGTTGTCATGACTTTCATTGGATGCTGTTGATACTAAACAAAATGATTTTTATAAAAATTCAACTTACCTGTTCAAAATGCAGTGTAAACTCTACCACATAGAATTGCGTCGGATTACTCAAATAAAACGCCCAATTCTGCAATTCAAATACATAGATCGTAATAAGTTTTAAAAAGCCATGTACTATTGAAGTTTTCAAAGACGAAACTAAAAAGCAATAAAAATTACTTCGTTTTAATATTAAGTAAAAAAGCAAAGGATGCGAAAATAACTCTGTGACTTTTTTAATATTCCGCCTTTCTACTAAAATGGCAACATTGCTTCTGTTAACAGGCATCTGTCAGTTGACTTAGTCAAAATTTTACTCACAGTAAAGTCTAACTTAGCGCGCTAAGCGCAATCTATCTTTTAAAATTAGATTAAATTTTGGCAAAGCGCTAGAATGTGAAGTTGGGTGTTTGTCTGTTTGTTTTGTTTTTTTTATTGTTAAAAAATAATTAAAATTGTTTAATTTTCAGGTAATTTTTTTTTATTTCTATACATTGGGTTTTATAAAATAAAATGATTTAACAGTACTATTTGAAACACAACGTTGACGCATTTGAAAAAAAAATCAGTTTTATATCGCTAGCTGAACCGAAGTTATAGCAATTGCAATTGCGGCAATTAGATCATAGGACTTATGTCTTGAAAACTTAAATCGCATTTTACCAAGTTCAAGTTTTTTTTTGAGATATGACTATGTTGCAATAAAGGAGCGAAATGACAAATGGCCGTAACCTCACTTTAAAAACATATCATTTTTAGCTTAATTTTAAATATTTTTGTACAAGTTACCGTTATAAAGATTTCGCTTAAAGTTTGCTTAACGACTGCTTTCAAATATTTGTTACAAAACCACTCTGCGTTACAATGTTCATGATTTTAGCATGTCAAATGTCATTTGTAGCTTTTATGTATTTATCATCCAAGTATATAATAAGCGTTGAGTCAATATGATTACGATGATGGAATTCGATTAAAATTGCACTCATTTGATATTTGCTTTTAAATAAAACTAAAAAAACAAAGATTATCACAAACAAAAATCACACACAAATAAAGTTCGAGTATAAAAAGGGCTGTTGGCTACAAAAATTTAAGCAAAAAGTAATTAAAAGCTATTGAGTGAGTAGGGTTAGTCGAAAAAGTGAAAATGAATAAATTACATAAAACGCATAAAAATGCCTTTGAAGAGAAAAGTTATCAAAAGCAACCAAATATATTAAGTAAGTTGAAAAAAAAATCCAAGAAAATATTCTATAAAGTGTTGAATTTAGTCTATGAAAAACCTGTAGATTATTCTAGTGATAATGATGATGAAGATAACAATGTATGCTCTCGGGAGGCTGTGAAAAAGAATATTAAATACTATTTGCAAAATACTACTTTACATGGCTTAAAATATATATCAGAAGATAAAATTACCATACCCGAAAGGTAAGTTAATTGTTTTTGGTTCCAGTCAGAATTAATTGAAAATTTATTAAAATAAGGATAGTTCCGAAATTAACCATTCTTGATCAGTAGCCAATTTTACTATTAAATTAATTTTTTAAATTACGTTACGGGTTTATAGGAGATATTTAAGTAACGGATATTGTAATACATATTTCCCTTTCCCTTAAGTTTCAATTATGAGTAAATATCTCACTTTATCTTTCTCTGGAGATTGTTGTACTTTACTCTAATTTTGCGAAGGAACTGCTTACATCGTGGAAGTCCAGATTTACCTCATTCCATTTTTCATGCCTCCTTTTTCAATTCTCTGTTAATGAAATTTTACAACGCATCGGAATTTATACATTTCACTTTTAATTTCATAATCGTGATTGTTCTTGTTTGTCTCATTTCAAATAATACACAAACAACAAAACATATGAAGCGAACGGACACGAAGCAAGTGCACAAAAACATCCCCTCAAAATTTAAGCCATGCCATTTTGCTTACCCCGCTTCTTGCACTACACCTCTGGCAAACAAACAAAAACTTACTGAAACTATTTTGGTGGTGTAAGTTGGCTCTGAGTTTATTGAAAAAGAAGATAGTGTTTTCTACACTATATTAAATTAAAAAACAGGAGGAGAAAAAGAGGGGAAGCGGTCATTTTTATGCGTCTGAATCAATTTTAACAAACTTTCGGGCAATCGATTTTAATAAAATTTAAAACGTAGATAGGTTCTCACCTATATCTGCTTCTAGAGCTAGGACCTAATGAGTGAAAGAGGGAAACAAGGGAATAGGAGGGGCGTGAGTAGAGCCAGTAGAGTTAGGGCATAGAATTGCCCTAAAATTAGACCTAGGCAACGCTGGGTACAATAAGCAACTAAGAATATAAATATTATTAACACATTTTATAATTCGAAATCAGTTACTACAGTGTAAAGTGGCTTCATACTCGACATGTTGTAGAACAAAGAGATCTGTCTGATGATAAGTTTGCAAAGATTTCTACGAGTTTATTGCAAAGTGGAGGTAAGAGCTCAAAAGTGTACTGCAGTGCAGCTTTTTATTAAAAATTTCATTAAATATTTTAAAATATTTTCCTTGAAGTTTAGGCAATAAATTAAATACAAAACTTATTTTTTTATTGCACTGGGTCCGTAGTAATGTGTTAAGTCAAAGAGGTTGGAAGCGACTTGCCGACCTTAATCTTGTAATAAAGTTATAAAATCATTTCTATAAATTTTATTTAGTTATTTTTAAATTTTAGTTCAGCAATTTTTATATGTAAATCTGCATTCAATGTGAACTGTCATTATTTATATTAAACAGCTGTTTAATGAAAGGAAAAAATATTTAATAGGTTACTTATGATACTAGTTTTCACTTTAAGGGGAGTAAGACAATTCGTGGTAATATTAATTTTATTGGTAATTGTCAAATAAAATGCAATTGCAAATTTTATAACCAATTTTAAGGAAAAGAGGGTACAAAAATTTCATAAAATATTATATCAGCAGCACTGAGATTTTACAGTAAATGTAGTTCAGAAAAATATCAAATTGCATCTGTTTGTTTTTCCAGAGAAGAAGGTTATCATTAAGTGCATTCTTATAAGTACTTATAACTTTGGAACGTCGTCGTTTTTGGATCGATTTTGAAATATGTTTTCTTTATTGCAAAGTTTATTCTTAGAGATTGGCAACTCACGCATTTTTTACGTACCTTTTGAATCATAACTGACTTAAATTCTTCAAGAGTGTGTGAGCCTCTAATACCTAACAATTGAAATTGAGTATATTTTATTACATCCGCTAAAACAAGAAGAACAAAATAAGAAAAATTAAATTTAAGAATGTCCCATTTTTTTACTTAAGACATACACAAAATGTTAATATTTACATACATATATTAACTAAGAGAAATATAAAAACTACACTTTAAATTGAAGGGATGTTCTTTTCAGATTTTTAAGCTTTTTTTAGAAGCGTAAGAAGCAAGTTTTTGAAATGGGTATGGAATGCTCAATTCTCGATCAATTGATTAGTTATTAAGCAGATAAAATAATGATCATTACAGTAGTTAAAGTATATTAAAAGAACTGAAATGAATTATTAAAATCTATCATTTTCACAAAAAATCAGTTAATAAAGAAGCCGAATCTTTGGTTGATTACAGTATTGAGAGCATGATGGTTTTTTTTCGCACAATTAGACTTTTAAAATCTTCAAAATTAAATTTCTTTAAAACTACAGCAGGCCATTCTGCAACCCACCGCATGTCAAACTAACTATTTTATGTTTTCAGAGTGTTCTTTGGCTTGTCCTTTATTGGCGTCGTTATATTGTCATCGTTTTTCATTTCAAATATCTATGATAAATGGAATGCCACTCCCATTATAATTTCTACAAGTGCTAAGCAGACGCCTAGCACTGATGTACCATTTCCAGCCATCACCATTTGCAATCTTAATCAGGCGCGCAAAAGTAAAGTGCAATTTATAAGCAAGTAAAGAAATTCCAAATAAAACTGAATATTCAATCGTTTGCTTAATATTTGATTTTTTTTAAGATCCAGCTCTAACTATTCGCTATTAATGAGCTTATGCGATCAGACTTCTGGCGATTTGGCCATGACTTATGTGGGCACTTGGAAGTACTTTAAGGCCATATTAATAGAGGTTTGTTCATATATCAAAATTATGCTGAATATTTTACGTTTTCTTTTAATTCATGGGAATTTTCAGGTGGCTCAACCTTGTGATGAAATGTTGTTGTATTGCAGTTTTGGTTCTCAAATAGAAAACTGTTCCCTGATCTTTAATACAGTTTTAACGGATGACGGTCTGTGCTGCTCTTTTAATGCTTTGGATACGAAATTTCTTTTAAGAGATTTTAGGTATGTCCAACATGATGGCAAAGTATTACCTCTCATGGAACTACATATATTGTAAATTGAGGGCTTTTTGAGAATAATTTTATCTTTTTTATTGCGTTCTTTTCTTTTCAAACTAAGGGGTTCGCTTGGTTGCAAATACCAAATGCGAATTTTTAATTTACCCTTCTGTGGCACTTCAATAATTTTCTATTTCTTGTTCTGCTGCTCCAGCCTTCCTTATTCAGAAACATACGCACTTTTTATCCGTTCGAGACCCGAACTATCATTCTCTTGTTTACCTATCGGATGGTCGTTGTCATAATTGTTTGTCTTTTCAAATTTTTTGTTTTACTACACAAGCGCATTTACTATCTCAGCTGCTTTTTTTATAAATAAGGGCTCTTTAATCACCCCATCTTCTCCTCTAGTATACCGGCGCCCAAGGCGATTTCATTAATTTTTGCCGTGAACCCTACTGTCAAACTCCATATATAAAAAATCTGTGTACTATCTTTTATATATGAAGTTTGACATTCCTTTCTACCAGCAAAAAATAATAAATTC
Organism: Gymnosoma rotundatum; assembly: GCA_916610165.2. Classification (NCBI taxonomy): domain Eukaryota; kingdom Metazoa; phylum Arthropoda; class Insecta; order Diptera; family Tachinidae; genus Gymnosoma; species Gymnosoma rotundatum. The sequence goes on from OU744340.1 coordinate 118,966,289, forward strand.
GCCAACGCTGCCACCTGGTAATTGATTCGCCTTGCCGGCGCCTTTCCAAACTTATTCGCCGCGGCTTTAGATTATTAAATTGTCTTCTTTTTATAATTTTCACTTCGAGTGCATTGTTTTAGCATTAAAAATTATTTTTTTTTTGCAAATTCATGGTGCGAATGGGCATTGAACTCATGACTTCCTTTGTATTATAACAACGCATGGCAATGTCATTGTTACTTTGATATTGTGAAGTAAAACCTAAACGAACTTATTATAATAATTCCTCTGTTTACCAGTCAATAGCCATTACTTTTTATACTAAGTCCGTTTTTGCATGTCATGGCTCAAGTAAATTAAAAGTACTTGTCAAATATTACTTTACCAAATCTTTTTTTCGTTGCCAAAAATCAAATATTCAAAGCTTTAAACGTTTTAATTTGAAATTATACGTATAACAGTATTCTATCTCTTATGCTGCGGTCAGATTAGTTATTTCAATCTTTTCTGACACGTATTATTACGAATGAAGTGATATCTTACCTTTTATATTAAAAAGGATCTCATATTTCTTATTAAGTACGTTTTTTCATAGTTTAGTTTTTACGTCTTTTTGGTCAAATATTTGGCTAATGTGACCGTGACTTTACTTATGCTTTAGTTAATGATTTTGCTACCACGAATTTTATTCTTCTTATCTTTCTATTGTTTGAATTCTTTCTTTTTTTTCACTTTAATAAATATTAATAAGTATGATTCTTTAAAAGACGATATTCTAAAAAAATATTTACTGAATTAAAAAATATGCGTCTTTCAATATAAAATTTATAAAAATTCATCATTAATAAATAATTTTGGCCAAAGAAGCAACATTGCTTCGTTTCCCCATAAAATTTCTTATAGACATACTTAAATAAAATTAAAAAGCAGAACGTTTTCTTCCGCAAAGCTTTTACGCTGATATACCATACCTAACAAAAGCGGTAATGCTACAGCAAAACACGGTTATTGAAAAAAATAAAAATAACTTTCCTGATAATTTTAAAAAGAATAAAAATTCTGGTGTTTGTGTTGTGTAAACTAAAATTTTATAAAAAAAAAATAAAAATAAATTATTATTTATTTTTACTTATTATTATAAAACACTTTGCCAAATTCAGAATTTTCAATTGCAAGGCGTTGCGTTGAATTGAAATTGATTTTGGCTTAAGTTTAATTTTTAATTTCCACAAATCTTTTTTTTTAGAAAGATAAATTATTTTACAAATGTATGCGGACGTTTTCTTAAAAAACAAGAAAAATTAGACGGCAGCAGAATGTAATTCTGCATTTTCTTTAACTTAAAGATTAACATTTGTAATCGCAAAAAAAACGAGAATTTATTTTTAAAAATCTTGATGTTCGGCAATAACTAATCGCGAAATATCCTATGGTTAAGCTTTTTTGGTTGGGATCCGAAAACTGAATCCGGCCTTATATAACTTTACTCTACGTCTCCACTAGCCATTAAATTGGTATGAACATCATGTCGCACATAAATTCGGCTAATGTACAAACTCAGTGTTCATGTTTCGTTCATGTGCAACCATTGTTGGCCGAATATTTGTCGACGTTCGCCATGAAATGTGACTTTTAGTATGATATTTTCATTTCGAACTAACGCCATCTACTGATTAACAGTGCGAACACTCTCTTGCCTGTTAACAATATTCAAACAACCCTGATGGCAAACACAAAATTATGCTCAGAGGGAACATTAACATCAACACGTTTTCGCTACATACTAAAACATGGACAAATTAATACCGTTGTTTTATCGGCATTATGTGCATCTCTTGTCTAATACAATGACTCGTGGAGACGTAGGGGTAGTTATAGTCGAAATTTTTTAAGGGGCAAAAATTTAAAAATTTTAATTTTTGGATTTTTAATAAATGATTTGGGAATTTCGGGATTTCGTTAAAATTTTTTTTTCGCTTGTTTCATTAAAATATCTCTACAAATAACATTCTATTGCATGCTAAATTGCAATTTTGGGATTTTTAATGAATGATTTGGAAATTTCGGGATATCGTTACAAATACACGTTCTATTGCATGTTTAATGGCCCTAAGCTTAAGCTCGAATACTTCTCTGCTACCAGCATGTACATTTTTTTTTCCAATCGATTCACACGTTTTATAGTTGCTGATTTATTTACAAAAAAATTCGTTTGTCCCACTGTACGATATAATTTGAATTTTTATTTATTTTTCTTTCTTATTCCAGCGAAGAAAATCTTCTCATGCCGGCAAAAGATAATCACTATTATTCCATTGATTGGACACCAGAAAATGGTTATCCCAGCAATCTGCCATTACATTATTATCCGCGAGTATCAGGTGGTACTGGAGTTCGTATGGGCTTAACAGTCATATTAAATGTTTCATCAGAAGAATACTATTGCAGTAAAACCAAGTGTGAAGGATTTAAGGTAAAAATTCAAAATTTAATGCAATGAAAGAGTAAGACCGCGTCCACACTTTGCAACTTTTGTTGCGCGATTCTTGAGAAAAAAAGAGTAGAAACACATACACCGTTTCACGACTTTCATTTCTCTTTTATTTTGTCATTCGTCTAAGCAATCAAAGCAGAAATTACAGAAAACAAATTTGAAGGTGTGGACACGAATGCAATTTCATAAGAGAATTTTATAAAAATTGCAGAAACAAAAATTGCATGTCCAGACGGAGACTAATGAACATTAATATACAATCCCCAGATTCTTGTACATAATCCTGCAGAGTTGCCTAAAATAAGTAATTATGGTTTTCTTATGGCAGCTGGGAGTGAGGCTCGTATACCCATCGAACCAATTTATCAAGATGCTGTACCCAGCATAAGATCTATAAGCAAAAATGTACGCAGATGTTTATTTTCCGACGAAGGAGATTTACATTATTATCGTACATATTCGCGTAAGAATTGTGAGCTTGAATGTGAGGCCGAAATACTTATGCAAAGATGTTTGTGTGTTCTCTACTATTTACCACGCTTTGATCCCGAAGTACCTATTTGTGGTCCAAAAGATAATTTGTGTACGAATAAAGTACAATCGGAAATTGAATCGTCGAATACAAGTGTGTCCTGTGACAGCTGTTTACCGGGTTGTTTTGAATTAAATTATCAAACAACTTTAACAGCATCAACGATGATTAATGGAAATTTTATAACATCAGATGATTTTCCATCTGAATTTTTTAATATGAGTGAAAAGATTGGTGATTTGTCGGTAATGCATTTTTATTATAAATCGAGTACATTTCGCAGTACAACAAAATCGGAAATGTTTGGTTTTACCGAATTTTTATGTAAGATTTTTTTTTTTACAAAAATTGAATTGATTAATTTTGATTTAGTTTAAATTGGTTTTGTAAATTTTCTTTAGCAAATACTGGTGGCCTTCTGGGTTTATTTATGGGTTTTAGTATCTTCTCCATAATAGAGATTATTTATTATATAACGGTTAGACCATATTGTGCTGCCCGCACTATAGAATTGGAAAAGAAACGCAAGCATAAAGTGGAAAAAGTATGTTTTATTAATGAGCAAAAGTAGTCATCATGTATTTATTAATTCTTAATATATTTTGTTTTTCAGTGGTTTATGAAGAAATCGTTTCAAAATAATGGCTCAAATTTGAAGTTCGGCAATAAATCTTGGATCCAAAAATCAAAGAAATCGAAAAAATATAATAATTATTTACGCAATATCTTTATGACTCACGCAAGTTTGCAGAATGATAATACACAAGTGTATCCTTATATTGAGTAATTTTCAAGAATGGATATTTAATTTATTTCAACTACCTACTGAAAATTACAATTCCTGAATCTTTTGGAATGTTATAGATTTCTATTACATTATTAAGTGCAGCAACTATCTTTTTGGAATAATCGGAATTATTTAAGGTTTATTAAGAAAACCTTTTTGGCTTAAAAAAAATATTGATTGGAGTTCTTGTTTTTTTTAAGAAACTCATTCAATAAATTTTTATATAAATAACATAAAAACTCGATTTATTCGTAAACCAGGCGTTCTTAAACTTAAATAAAGAAATAATTGAAAATAAATTGAAATTGCTTTTGGCTTAAGGTTGTTTTCTTAATTACTAAAAACCTTTTTTCTAATATCCACAACTCAAATAATAATTTTAATTAATAAAAAATAAAATTAGAAAAATTAATTTTTATAATAAAAAAGTTAAGTGTAAAAAGTTCGATTTTGAGCCCAAAGCATGTTATTGACATTCTTTTAGTATTCATAAGAAGACCGTTCAAATTATATTTAAACTCCGCCTTAGAGTTTGAAGTTCATTCTTTTCATTATTACCATTATAATTAAAATACAAGAGAGTCCTATATTCGGTTATGCCGAATTTTTATAGACTAGATAGATTTTTTGCGCATAAAGTAGCAATGATTTTGGCGTACTTGGATTGTATATTTGTCGCCATGGGGGTCTATTTTCTGCCAACTAAAAGCCGACTACATACTAAACCACCAAACACAAAACAAACTGACAAAGGCGAACACAACATTTGCTACCTAAACTTTACCTTTTGCAAACATTAGAGGTTATTGGGGACCATTTACTATTTTTTTATTGATAGCTAAGACCCATTATCCGCTAACAGTGGCCTTTTAAACGCCTACCCATATTCGTTACATCTTCTATAATCTGAGAATTTTTAAACAATCTTTTGATTTATTGATAGTTTTTGGTTTTAGTGCATTTTGGGTTTTAAAGAATTTTTAAAATTTTTATTGCAAGTACAATCTTTTTTGCTAAAATTTTATGTACACTTTTGATGTGATTTTTGGGAAAAAATGAAATTTTAGTAAATATTAAACATTTAAGTGAACTTCTGGAATTTTTTTTAAATCTAGATTTTATTTTCTAAATTTTCCGGCTTTCAATTATATATTATATTTTAATTACAATTATATATTTTAATTGCAAGTACAATTAAAATTTTGATTGAAGAGGTTCACTTTGAGTTATTGATAGATTTTTTTTTATTTTGTTATGTTTTCAGTACTACGAAGCCAAAAAAAGACAAATTTTACGAAAAATAGAGACATAAATTTCAATATCACCTCATTCCAAACAAACAAATTGTGGGCATAAAGTTTTTGTAGTTTTTCTGATGCCTTAGCAAACGTATCTTCGACTATGTATCAGGATCCAGAAAAAATATATAAACTTAATGAAATCGTAAATGAATATCGTAGAAATTACAAACGGAATATAAAACGTTTTATACTCTTTACATCTGTGTGGCGAAGGGTTTTATACACTGTTTTTTTTATATTTTTTTTTTTTTACTTTCTTTACTTCAGTTCTGTTTTTAGAATTCAAAAAAACTAAAGCTTCAATTAACTATTTGTTGAATTCATTTTTTTTGCCTAATTATCCAAAGTTTTTTAATATATTATTGTTTTTAATTCTGTATTTTGTTCTTTTTTTATTTTTGTTAAGTGTCCACTTTTAATTTTTAAACTTTGGTGAATGTTCTCTTCTTTTTTAAAATCAACTTTCTTTGTCTTATGGTAAAGTATCTAATATTTAGAAAATGAATTTTCAATTTTTTAGTATTCTTAAAAAGTTTCGATTTTTTGCCCTGATAAATTTTTTTTTTGGTGAACTTTTAGGCAATTATATTTTTTTTATTTATCAATATGAAAAATTATTGTTCGGAATCTTTTTTAATTTAATTTACTTATTATGAATTTAAAGGAATCAAGCACAATTAAAGTTAACTAAAATTTATTTATTTTTTTTTTTTTTTGTGAGGAAATTTTACTTTGAGTCTCTGATTTTTTTTAATCTTGTCACTGTATTTTTTATTAAAAGTGATAAATAAAAAAACAAGAAACTATATTTTTAATGACAGCAAAAAAGTCTGGGATCTCTAGTTGCTGTAGTTTCTTGCTTGACAAACATTTCAAATACCAATTTAAAGCAATTTTACTATAAATGAACAATTAATTTTGCATCAAATTCCTCAGCTAGGAAGATTTTTGAGTTGAACTTTAGAGGCACTTTAAGTCAAACTACAAAGCTGATTCATTTAAAAGGGATATTTTTAAAATAAAGAAAAAAGTTCATTAGTAACTCAGTTTATATTCTTTCCTATGGTTTATTAATTTAAGTTTTAAATGTAAAAAAATTTTTTTAGATAAATGCAATCAAGAGTTAAATGTCGGGGCGTATGATTTATAATCATCTTTTAAGTTTTAAGCAGTATGTATGTGTGTGTAAAGGCATCCGATTTTACAGGCAGAAAAAAAATCATTTGTTTACATGAAAAAAAATTATTGTGAAGTGTTAACGGAAATAAAGTATTTTTCTACACTTTATGAATGCGCACATAGTAGATCATAAATGTTTAAATAAGAACGAATTGTAACAATGTTTGTACGTGAATATCTATGTACTTGTGCGTAAGTAGCTAAGTTGTGCGTAAGAATGTTCAGATTAAAAAAAAATTTATAAAAAGAATATTTCTCATACTGTGTGTAGATTAAAAAAAAAATTTACTACAAAAATAAACATAAAATTTTGGAAATTCTTCTGCGCCACTTAAATATCAAGTGATTAAAAAAATTAAATTACAAAAAAATTTAATTTTTATGTGTATGTTTTTGGAAATAAGTAGAAATAGGCATACATTTAAACAAGTAAGAGTGCTATTTTCGGTTATACCAAATCTTATTAGCCCTTTACCATTAATGTAAACCGAGTTTATTGAAATAACTCAAACCAAAAAAATAAATTATATTAATTTTTAAAAATTCCTCTTTTTCGTGCTATTTTCCCGATTTATTATTTAAATCACCGATATTGATTATTGAGGGTCAAAGCACGTCTCGATGGCCATTTCGTTTTCGCTTACTTAACTCTTCAGGAAACTTCTGACAAACATTTTAAATAAACTTAAGTAAGCGATAACGAAATGGCCATCGAGACGTGCTTTATCAAAGGAAGTTTGAAGGATAATGGCACAAGAACTTGGTTTCCAAAAGAAATATTTCCCACTATGGTCTGGCCAGTTCAAAGCTTAGATCTCAAGCCACTGGAAAATTTATTGTCGTTTGTGAAAAGAAGTTATTTTAAAACTAAATCTGTTATTCGTACAATCACATTGTTAAAACCAAAAGAAGTAATGAATGTTCTTCTATAAAGAAATTAAAATTTATATAAGAAAACACAAAAAATTATTTTCTTTTCTTTGATTTGATTCCACTGTCTCTAATACAAAATTTAATAGTCAACATGGCGTCACACAAAAATAAACATTAATTGACATCTTATACCAATTATGCCTATAGTACGTACAACTATAAGTCGCATTTTATCATACGACGCCATTGCCAAATTCGGAAGAAGCATAATTATTGTGTAAGTGTTGGTGGGCTTTTTGTATTGGTTTTGTTTTCACTAGTTTTATTGTTAATGTAGATTGACATTAATTAATGCAAAAATTAATCCCATATGCGTATGTAATTTAAATTTCTAACATTGTTTACTATGTTTCAAATATTTATTTGAGATATGGTATGCGCCTAGATAAGAAGGGTACTATACACTAAAACAAAAATTTATAAATAACCTCATTTATAATAAGGTATAGAAGTTACAACTATTCTTAATTCGATAGTGAATAGGGTGTAAAAGTGAAAGCTAAAACTTGTTATTCATATGCATATTTCATCTTTGTTATACCCTGTTCAGACATGTTTTCGTAATTGAGTTAATTTAATTTTAATTGCGCAATTTAATTTGGTGTTCACACATGCTTAATTAAGCTTGTTCAATTAGCACAAGGCATATTTATTTTATTAGGTAGTGTCGTCCGCCCAGCTGATTTCTCTTTTTATAACAAAAACAACATGGCTTTTTGTTGATGCTTTGAAGTTGGAAGTGTCAAAAACCATTTTGATATGACCCGCCACTTTCTTTTTATTTGTTTGTTTACATTTTTTACTTGCAGTTTGTCAATTTTATGAATTTTTTCCTCTCACTGAAAATAGTTCCCAGAGTAAACATACCAGGTCTGCAAGTTTAAAATGTCGTTTATTTCTTAAAATATATACACAGTAATTTAAAAAAAGGTATAATATATTTTATTCAAAGTACTGGCCCTCGCTTTGTACACATTTTGTCCATCTCTCTGGCAATTTGTGGATACCATTCCAAAAGAATGCTTCATCTTTATTTGAAATCCATTCATCGAGCCATTTTCTTACATCCTCCAAATTGTTAAAGTGTTGCTCAGCCAATGAGTGTCCCATCGATGAGAAGAGGTGATAATCAGAAGGCGCCAGGTCAGGTGAATACGGCGGGTGGGGTAGGAGTTCCCAATCAAGCGAAGAAATCGTTTCCTTAGTCAATCTGGCTGAATGTGCAGGAGCGTTATCATGCTGAAGAATGACTTTGGCGTGCCTATGAGCCCATTCTGGGCGTTTTTTGATCAATGCGTAACTCAAATTGATCATTTGTTGTCAGTAGCGGTCGGTATTGATTGTTTCGCCGGGTTTGAGAAGCTCGTAGTAGACTACTCCCTTCTGATCCCACCACACACACAGCATTGTCTTCTTCCCAAAACGATCCGGTCTTGCACTCGATGTGGATGGTTGTCCTGGCGTTACCCATGATTTTATTCGTTTGGGATTCTGAAAATAAATCCATTTTTCATCGCCAGTTACAACTCGATGCAAAAAACCCTTTCTTTTGTGGCGTAAAAGCAGCATTTCGCACACATGCCGCAAATGCTCTTTATTTGGCTTAAAATTAGACATTTTTAACACCAAAGAAAGGTATGATACGTCCACGTAAACGACTTAAAAATAACTGACTTTTGTAAACAAATGACTAACAAACAAAATAGCGTTTAGAGATAAGCAAATCCTTCAATAGGCTAAGAGCGCATTCTATTGGAATTAAAACGACATTTTAAACTTGCAGACCTGGTACTTGTTGGCAAGGGTTGCATTTTGTATCTTATTCAGTTAGTGATGCAATTAAGTACTAATTGCTCAATTTATTAATTGACTTCTTATATGGTAAATTGAGATCAATTAAGGCCTTAATGGCGTAAATTCCTTAATTGCGCAATTAAAGCGTATGCCTGAAAAAGGTATTAGATAAGAAGTTTTAACACAGTCCGAGAAAATCAAAAACTAGGACGCGAATAAGACAAAAAAAAGCTCTAAATTTTCCTTGCTGTCATTATATAAAGATTTACTGTCAGTTCCACGATGTCGCACAATTTGTAGAATTCGTTTTTGTTTTGAATGTAGTTGTGCGAACTAACAAACGCTTGCGATATCGTGCGACTGGCAGTTAGTTTAAATCTCTATCTGCTCTTGATTTAAATTATTTCAAACGCTTGTAATGTTTCTTTTAAATTAAAAAAAAACGGCTCAAAATTTTATTGTCGTTAATTAATTAGGCTTAAGTTCATTTTTATTAAATATTTTTTGGTCTGTTATCTACATACATATTTATGCGGTCATTTTCTAAAGAAAACAAGAAAATAAAATGAGCGAAAAAATAAAATATTTTCAGCTGTAATTGTCTTCGGAATAAAATAACCCTGACGTACAGCTAAAATTTTTAAGGTTTCTATTGTATTTTTATAAAATAATTCGCTGGTGCTGATCATGACAAAAATAGAAATATTTCATTTAGGCCATTGTCCTGATAATAGTACATTTGTGTTTTTTAATATATACAGGGTGTCCGCCTTGAAGGTATACTTTGTTTGCCGCCATTTTCTAAACATTAGTCTTGACAGTTGATATTTGGCAGTCGTGAAATAGACACGTGACAAATTTATTAAGAAAAAATATTCGATAAACCAATTCGATTACGTGCTCAGGAGCTTGGTCTTCAAAGAAAAACTTTGGCCACAATTTTGAACAAGAATTTGCATTTGTTTTCATTTAAGATTCAGTAAACATAAGAGCTTCTTCCACAATACCACTTACGCTGTCGTACATATACGAATAGGATGTTACAGCTCGCAATCCTGATTTTTATTAAAAATTCATTATGAGTGGCAAGGCACATTTTCCTTTGAATGGATATATGAATAAACAGAATAGTCAGTTCTAGACAATAGAAAACCGTCAAATTATTCATCAGTCGCCTTTTCATCCATTTAAAGTGACAGTCTGGTGTGCAATTTGGTCAGGAGGAATTATTGGACCTAACTTCTTAGAAAATGAAATCGGCGTAACGGTAACTGTTAATGGGGAGCGATATCGTGACATGAATGAAAACTTTTTAACGCCACAACTGCATGCTTTGGGCTTGAATAACATGTGGTAGCAACAAGACGGTGCTACATCGCATACAGATAGGGTTACAATGGAATTGCTGTAAAACTTCTTTCCCCAACAAGTTTTTTTCAAAAAATGTTGATGTTGGTTGGCCTCCACGGTCGTCTGTTTTCACTGCTCCGAACTTCTTTTTGTTGGGATATCTAAAAAGCAAGGTTTATGCAAACAAACCAAAAATGCAATACAAACAAAATATTCGTGATGAAATTAATGAAATACCGCGTGAAATGTGTAAAATTGTAATTAAAAATGTTCTCAAGAGTTGTTGCATTTGTTAGGCATACATTTATCTGATATTCGGGCATATTCCCGTTGGCGTTCTTATTTTAAAACGAAATAAAAACGACAACTTGGAATCACCGTTGTCGTTATCGACACGTATCGGTAATCTCGATTTAAAAACAAAGAAAGAAACGACAAAAAACGCCAGTATTTTGTCGCCTTTATTTTTAGTAGCGACATTAAAACAAGAGGTTTAAAAAATAGAAAATGAAAATTACAACTTTGCGGCAGTTTGAAATTTTAGTTTCAGAAATGGAAAAAAATCCTAAATATAAAAAGGGTTTTAAAAAAGGCATAAAGCCAATAAATTTTGAATGTTTTTGGAAAAATAAATCCATTTGGACTTTTATTTCGTGACGGAGATGGTTGGCACAAAGTAAGTAAAAATAAATAAACTTCAAGTTATAACTGAAAGTTTAAAAATATAACTTAATATAAAGGTGGGGAAAGATTTGAATTTTAAAGTGAAAAAGAAGCTGGTGACCAACAAATATGTGGGCGGCGCAAGAGGAGGAGGGATTAATAAGCAGAATTCACTGTCATCTTTAGAATAAGACTGAATGTCTTTACAAATCTTTTAAAAAATACAGATAGGATCAAAAAGTTAAAAATATGTACTTAATGAAACAGATTCTTACACTGAATATATAATGGAAAAAATTTTAACATTCTGCCGTAAAATTATCCGATGCATAGTTATGTTGTTCACTTGAACTTGAAAAATAAAATTCTGTACTACACATTTTTCTTTTAAATTAAAAAACTTGTAATCTTTAATAAATAACAACACAAAATAAAGTGTCTTATTTCTTGTAGAGCTACCAATCTTTTTTTTTATCTTATTATAGTTTTCGGTAACTTTTTATCGTCGTCTTCGTCCTATTTCAGGAATACCATTTTAGAAACGAAGCGACATAAAAACGACTATTAAAACGATAACGCCAACGGGAATACGCCCGATTGTATTCCATATAAAATTGCTGACATTAAATACACAGACTGCAGCATAATATACTTTTTTCCGTATACGAACCCAAAATATATGTACAAATCGTGATACAAGTAGAACAAATATAAGTTTAATGCATGATTTTTTCATACACTGTACATGTTCTTTCTTGCCAAACAGGTGTTCGTGTAACAACCAAGTATTAAAAACTAACACAAACTTATATTTATGTTCGGCAACACACAAAATTGAAAAAAATATGTTCGTGTATTTTACTTTCGAACAGTACGTGTTGTGTATGATGTTTACGTTTTCTGCACACTGTTTTTTTTTACTCTAGTAATTATAAACGAGCATTCAGCTACTCAATAGCTAAATATTTAAATATTTAATACTTTTGTGCTTGTTAATGTAAAACAATTTGACAATTTAATCGTATAAACTACTAGCAGTGCTTACGACTTTGTCTGCGCGTCATTTTTAATTTTCTTTAAATTCGAATCTAGAAAGAATACGACGCGAACAATAAAATAAACTTTTTATTTCTGCTTGACCACTCCAAAGTATTTGAATCGGTTGTTCATAGTACCCTAATAATGAAGGTTAAGCACTTTTTCTTTTTTTCTCGTACTTCAAAACGGCTTTTAGCATTGTATTTGACAGACCGTTGGCAATATGCTTTTTCAAATAATGCCTTGGAATACTCCAAGGCTCAATTCTTGAATAACTTCTTTCATTTTTATATATCACTGACTTGCCAAACTAACTTTTCTATTGTAAAATTCATATGTAAGCAGATGATGTTTAATAATATTTAAGCACCCCAGCAAATTTAATTGCCCAAAACATGGTAAAAATTAATGATGACGTAGATGAAATAGTTTAGTGGGCGTCCGCAAATGGTCTATTGCTAAACCCTCATGAGTCAAAGTCCATCTTAATTCAGACTCTTGTAACTTGTATAAAAAACGTCTTCTTTGCTTTTTCCGTGAAAATAATTCTTAATAAATTTTTCTTTTTCTTTTTGCTCTGTGCAACACGCGTACCTATACATCTCCTAGTTATATTTTTTTGATATTATATTTGGTTTTGTCGCATCTCGGATGCTATTGTGTACCAAATTGGCTTTAGATACTGCTAAATAAAAGCCTAATACAACTACCTGAAACAGTGTATATACGAGTATATATATATATATTTTTTTTTATTATCAACTCCATGTATTTATATATTATTAATGTACAAATACCATGTAATAATGTAAATACAATGTATAAAATGAATTGTCTAGTAATACGCTTTTGGCCTCCAAGGCTTATTGTATTACAAATGAAATAAATAAATAATTCATAAGAGAACTATGAATCCTATCGGAAATTTCGAAATTTTAATTATTGGGGAGAATATTAAAATTATGAACGTTATAACCTTTAATAACAACCTTACTTGGGGGAGTCATGTGAACGCACTTGTAGGTAAAGTTTTCGTTAAGTTAATCTTACACACCTTTGCACACAAGAGTACTGCTCGCTAAAGCTTATTTTATTCCTGTCTTAGTCTATGGATGTAAACTCCTCACAAATTGTGACTCTAATGGCCAACATAAGCTATTTGTCTAAGATTCGTGTTCTTTTATACTTGCAAAAATTATTTATTCACAAAGCCCTTGATATCTTTGTGATAAAATTAGGTTTGCCAGATCTCTGAGATTTAAAAGGCTCATTATCCCGTGCCACTGTTCTCTTGTTTCCGAATGGCAGTTTTTTGTGCATGCGGCACGTCTTTGGAATCATCTCCAATATGCGCAACACGTTAATAGCAACGTAAACTGTTTTAAAAAAAATTTCTTGAATAACTTTACTTGATTTTATTGCTATATTTTAGTTTAAAATTATGACTTAAAAATTTTATTTTCTTTTTTATTATATAATCTGTCTTGCCTGTAACGCATTTCAGTTGTTGTGTGATTTGATATTTTAATTTTATTGCATCTCTGAAATGTTTTTGTGTTAAATGTAACAACGCCCAATATATTTTTGTACTTTAAAAATTAAAAAATTTTGTCGTACAGAAAATAGAAATAAATAAATATAGAATTATAGAAATATAAAAAATTGTGTTAAAAATTTAGTACCATTATACCGGTACGAGTAAAATTAAGTGCCTTCAAACTTGTATCTTCTTTTTCTCTACGAAATGACTTTTTACGAAAAAAAAAAGTATTCTATACTGAAATCAAGGTTCTAAGGGACCTCCACACAAAATTTTGCTCAAATCCATCCAGTAATTTTTACGTGATGTGAAAATAGACAGACAGACAGACAGACAGACAAAAATTCTAACATAGATGTTTTGTATTCTATATCGATTACTTTCTACACCAACATCAAAATTTAAAAAAAATATTTCATGTACAGAAATGACCCCGTTACAGTCTTATTATCAGCCCAATTATAAACAAAAATTTCGTGTGGGTTTTTACTTTTCCCGCTTCTCGCATTATAATTTTTTTTCCCTTTTGATTGACTATGGAAAGTAAAAAATATTTGGGGAAAAAAGTAGGTATTATGAATATTAAGAGAAAAATTTTATATAAATAAACAAAATAACTCCCTTCAAATTACGATGATGCCACTTTTTTATTATATTGTTCTCAAAGAATTCATAATTGGAGGAATCTTTTTTCTCGAGAAAAATTTTTTCCGTGGGAAAAAAAATTCCGTGAGAATATTCATAATATGGCTGTATATGTGTAGATTTTAATTTAAATGCAGTCATTTTTTTCTGTGCAAAATCACCATCATACATTGTCATTTAAGACGCACTCTCTGAATGGCGACCCGTGCTGTAAAGTTACAATTATATGAGTTCGGTTATTTCTACATGACACCAACGATATGTACATACATACATAAATTAAATTTTTTTGACTACATATTTTATAGTTATATTTGTTGGGTAAGCTCTTGCGGGTGTGTGTGTTCCTCGGTTTATATCTATAAATATGGCAATGGCCAAATAAAATTGAATAGCCTTTTGGAAAGGTAAAATATGTACATATGTATATGTAAACAAAATTAAAAAAGAAATTTTATTTCTTCTGTTTGTTAATATTATTAAAAGTTTCATTTTTTATTTTTTTGGTTTTTATTATTTATTTGTCTTTTAAAAAAAAGCAAAAAACCGACATAAAACAATTTTGGTTTTAGCGGTAAAACATCAATGAATTTTATTTTTCTAAAAGGCGATAACATTGTTGCAAGAAATTAAATTTAACCTCAAAAAAATATTATTGGAATTAGTTTCTAAAGGTTTATTCAACTTTTAAACAAATGTTCAAAATGTGAAATTTTCGCACAAAAATTAAATATGTATGTGAAAATATTTGTTTTCTTTCAATATTGTAAGGGGATACTTAATTTCCTTCAAATCAATAAGTGTTACATAAATACAATTTATTTTATATAAAAAATTTAGCACAATAACCTTCCGTTTATTTTATATCAATTAACTTCAATATTAGAAAAGTTTTCTTTTTATTATTATTTATCCATTACGCACCTCATTGATAGACAAGTGTTGGCTTTTGTCTGCTACTTTAGATCTTTTTTCTTTGGATTTTTCTTTTATTTTTTGGCCATATGGACAATTTCACATAACACGATACCTCAAGAAATAAATAAAAAAAACTACCACAAAATTATAAAAATAGAAACAAAATAATCAGACAGAAAACCAACAAACTGAAAAAGGAAAAAATACTCCAACAATTAAAAAAATTTTTTTTTTGTCTTTTTTACCAGCTTCAAAATAGGGGAAGATCTGTATTTTCTATGTTTGTATCCGCAAAACTCAGTTATTTCTGAATCGATTGGTACATTAAAGGTTATCCCTATACAACACCCATGACATCATCGCTCCCAACAACAGAAAGTAATACAAAAATAAACCTAAAAATTAATGGGTGTCCACATAGGTGACATAGTCTACCATATAGCGCAATATTTTGAACTATTTAGTCAAAATCTTGAAAATTACCCACAATGTGGGCTTTTGCATCCGCTACAATAACAAAAATAAATATTTTAAATTGGAATTTAATGGGTGTACCCTTAGCTGACGTAATTTCATATATGTACATATATGGCCTTTTTTTTTTAAAAAAGTTATAGACAGATAATTGTATTGCTATGTCCGCTTTAACCAGTTTAAGATAAAAAATTGAAGGGTGTCCCCTTAAGTGGTGTTATTTGATCAATTTTTTTTACGTCTGTCTCTTTTAAGGACTGTTTTTTTTTAATCGGAAAAGACATTTTAGAAGAATATCTAATTTTCACCGAAATTTAAAGAAAAATGATTTTATGAAAGCAAGAACTTCAAATTATCAATCATCCCAATTATAAACAAAAATTCCGTGAGAGTTTTTTCACTTTTTCCTTTTCTCTAATTACAATTTTTTCCCCTTTTTACTGACTGATAAAAGTAAAAAAAATTCGGGAGAAAAAGTACGATGATGCCACTTTTTTTATTATTTTGTCGCCGCGGAATTCATAATTGCAGTAATCTTTTCTCGAAAAAAACTTTTTCCGTGAGAAAGAAAGTCGGGAGAATATTCTTGATTGGGCTGAATAATTAAAAAGCTCTCTATAAAATTTAAGTTTCGCCTAAAAAGTTTTACCCAATAAATACCTACACAAAAAAATTTTAAAAAAGAATATTTAAACAAGCATTTTCTTGGGTTCGAGTTCAATCCCTATCTACATCAGACAAGATTAAAGAGAATTTATATATTTTTTTTAAAAAACTCAGTGAAACTTGACATTGGTTATAATAATTCCTGCCAAAAACTGACTACCAAACAGATTTAATCAACTGGAGGGGCACCCTTTAATTTCCAAATTCATATTTTATACTTGCTGTTCTAGTAAATTGAGCAAACAGGTTCTTTGTAATTTTCAACCGTCTGTTTATAACGTTTCAACAGTTTAGCCATATACAGCAAATTACATCAACTATGGTAATACCCTTTAATTTATAATCTAAAATATTTTATACTTCTTATTATACCAAACAAAGTAGTAAGCGTTCTGTCTAATTTTCAAGTGTTTGAATATTACGGTTAAAAAGATAGGACCATTTAGGTCATTTTACATAAATTATTCGAACACACTTTTATTTCTAAATACAAATAATAAACTTGTTATAAAGGGCTTATCAACACAGGCCCCTTGCAAGTTTCAGCTGTCTGTCTATAACGGTTCAAAAGTTTGGCCACATACATAGAAAACACATAAACTATTGGGACACCCTTTAATTTCCCAATCCAATATTTATACTTGTTATTATAGCGGAATTAGCAATACAGATTCTTAGTAAATTTCAAGCGTCTGTCTACAGCTGTTCAAAAGTATGGCCATATATGTTTCTATAACAGGTTGGAGGCGTTTGTGTATAACAGTTCAAAGGATAGTTCCATATAGGTAAATTTACGTTGCCAATGGGAACACCCTTTTTGTATTACTATTTGCCATTGGCAGCTATAATGATACCTAGTTTTTTAATTTTAAAGTGGTGTCATTTAATTTTTCAAAATTAACTACTTTTTGTTTTGAAATTAAATAAATTTTTTTTTGTCACTTTTTATCATGCATTATAGCCAGCATTACAAAATTCCAAGAAATATTCGTGTTATTTGAGTCAAATAAAAAGTTTGGGCCATATCTGGTTACTCTTGTGTTTATTTATTCAACTCATAATAAAAACAAGTAAGAGTGCTATTTTCGGTTATGCCGAATTTTATTATCTTTACCATCTATCTGAATCTAGTTTAGTAAGTAACTCCAATAAATAAAGCAAATATTGGGGTGACAGAGAATTAAAAAATAAAAAAAATTTTGGTACTGATATATGTATATAATTTTACATAAAAATGACATCGGCTCTTAATGGATGAAGCATTTTAAACATGTTTTGTATTTCCTTAAAGAACTCTTCAAAAGCTTTAAAATGATACCCATATTGATATTTGAAAAAATTTTAAAATTTCAGAGCCCCTTAACTTGGAAAAAATGGGCGCGCACCAATATTTTCCCTTGACGTTTTTTTCTTATTTTTTTCTCTATCGCCCCATATATTTATTTTTTTGATTGTAGTTTCTTTATTGTTCAAATGACATGAAAAAGTTAATTTCACAAAAAATATACAATCGATCAGATATAGTGTCGAAAAAGGTGCTATTGGAACTCAGGATGATCGGATGTCCTTCGAGGCAGCAGGCAAAACACCACACCTAACTCTAATTTTTTCATGTAACTTGGAATAATAAAGTAACTCCAATCAAAAAATACATGTATGGTGCGATAGAGAATTAAAAAATAAGACAAAAACATCAAGTGAAAAAATTGGTGGTTGCCCATATTTTCCGAATTACGGGGCTCTGAAATTTAATTTTTTTTAAATATCAATATGGGTATCATTGTAAAGCTTTTGAAGAGTTTTTAGGGCAAATACAAATTTTTTTTAAAAATGCTTAACCCATTAAGAGCCGATGTCATTTTTATGTAAAGTTATATATATGCAGTACCAAATTTTTTTTTATTATTTTTTTAATTTTCTGTCACCCCAATATTTGCTTTTTTGATTATAGTTACTTCACTAAGCTAGATTTGCATAGATGGCGAAGGGTATATAAGATTCGGCATAGCCGAACATAGCACTCTTACTTGTTTTATTAAGAGTTGAGTAAAAAACACAAGAATAACCAGATATGCCCACATTTTTTATTTGAGGCAAATGACGTGAATATTTCCTGTAACTTTGTACTTAGGGCTATAATGCATAATTAAAAGTGACAAAAAAATGAATTAAATTTTAAACAAAAAGTGGTTAATTTTGTAAAAATTGACTTATTTTTGGATTTTTGGTTAATTTTTAATTTAATTTCTAAACTTTTTTAGAAAAAAAAAATTATTTACAAAGTTCACACACAACTTAAAGCATTTCTTTGTCGTTCTTTCAACTCGTCTTGTACATTTGAACCAAAAAGTCGAAAATAAGTCAATTTTAATTCATTTATAAGATCGATGGTTCAAATCCTGATTGGGAAAAAATTAAAAAAAAAATTATCAAAATAGCAATATTAACTATTTTTGTAATGACAACAAGAAAACATTCTTTAGTTGTGCAAAGGAGGCCATTGCCTTCTTTCCGTGCCTTAATAAGAAAGGGCATTTGTAGCCTTAAATCGCTTAATAGATTTTTTAGAGTTTTAGCGATGGAGATTTAGCTTTAGCGATTTACAGACTAAGGTTGCATACGTTATTAAAATTATATTTTTAAAAGCTAAAATAATTGTACTTTGAAAAAAGACTCACTAATCCCGAGAACCTGATTTGGATAACGAAAATCCCTAAACGCGGAATTTTTTAAAAACATACCCATTGGCATCCCTAGTCTAAATACTCTAGTGATGTTTTTTTTTTTTTCAAAACAGATTGTTTTATTTATTAATTTTATTGCACAATAATTTACAAATATTACAGGGTTTGTTTTTATTTAATATTTTTGTTAAAGGTAAAACAATTAGATTAATTGGAAGCAATTGCGAAAACATTTAATAGTTTTATTTTTTAATAGTTACATTCATACACGTATCAATTAATTCAAAATAATTGTAAATACAAAAAACATATTTTGTATTGTTTTTTTTAGTATTATTTGCTTTATTTTAGGAAAAAACCTACATCTTGTGTTGTATATAGAACAAAAAATGTTTTTGTTTTTAATTCATTTATTATTTGTTGGCGGGTCGGTTGATTTCGGTTGGTTGTTTAGTGTGAAATCGCACAATTGTTAATAAATTTGGCCAATTCTGTTTGTTTATAATTGTATACAATTGTTGTATTTATTATATGAGTATTTTATAGATTTAAAGATCATTCATACAGTTATTTAGACAAAACAAACAGATAGAAAAATTATACGCATTTGTACATTCATACAAATCTGTTTACGAAACTGGGGGTGATCATTAGTAAAAACGGATATAGAATTTTTAGTATTAAATTAAACGTCAGCAACGCTGGAGCATAATTTCCATTTAGAACAGCTAAAAGTACTCATAAAGATAGAAACGATTCGTTTTAAGCAAATTTGCATTTGTTTACGAAAAATTACCATTTAAAAATTCTCCTTTTGTACGATCATTTTACAAACGCATTTAATGTAAAGATTAAATGAAAAATTTATAAATTTATAAAGAAATAAAGCGTGTTATTATTATAAGTGCATAATGTCAAAAAGATCATAAAAATAAGAAAGAAAAACTCTTTATGATTCTGTGCCAAAATTGTCGCGTGTGCGTTAAGTAACAGAAAAGTGTTGTGATAGTAAATGTTGAAAAGATAGCGTTCGTGCCTTTCAAAGTTTTTAAAGAATTTTCCTACTACAAAAATAACAACGACAACTATAAAGCTTATTAATGCAACAACAATTAATAAAATTAAATAGTGTCATATAAAAAACAGTTTTTTTTACAAATTTTTATTTGCAAAAGTATTGAATTTTTTTCTTTAAAATTCTCTGGTTGTGTTGTGTGTTAAAAGCTTTCAAATGCATTCCACGACATGTGGTATTGGTGCCAGCGCCACCAACTCATCTTCATCAGCCATGCAGTCGTAAGTTGAATACAATTAATTGCACATTTTTCGCACTTTTATTATTTTTGAAATTCACTATTTTACGCACAAAAATTTGAGTTTGTTTGGACATAAATTTCAGGTTGTGTTTAACTCTCACAAAACTAAATAAAATTTTTGCAGGAAATGTTTGTTACAATAATTATTAGACAATTATCATTATATAATAAAATATTGAATTAATCCAAAATTAATTAATTACGACTTACTTACGACTTACCCTTTACTGTAATCGATTAATCGTTGAAAATTGACAATTTAATTATATTAAAATTTATCTTTTGATTAGTCATGAAATCAATCGATTATTTGCAAATTAATTAATTAATGATGATACGGATATTGCTGAACACAGACTCTTTTAAATTTACCGATTCTTTATAGGTCATATATAGGTCAAATTACATTAATATTGGACACACCCTTTAATTTCTAAATTCAAGTTATAATTTGTTGTTATAGTGGATTTAGCAATACAGGTCTCTTTAAAGTTTCAGCTGCCTGTCTATAACGTTTTAAAAGTTTGACCACCTTTTAATTTCCTAATCCATATTTTATACTTTTTGTTATAGCAATACAGGCCATTGGAGGATATAGCGATGCGCGGTTTTTTTTAATTTTATAGTAGTGCCCTTTACGGTTGTATTAGAACAAGTGAAAAACATATTTGTTGTATGTGGCACCCTTTAATTTTTAAAATTATGACTAATCTGTAAGCATCACCTTTCAAATAAACAAACAATTTTTAAACCGGTTCAGAAATAACTGAGTTCTGCGGGCATAAACATAAAAAAGCAACATTTAGTCGAATCGATAATCTCCTTCTTTTCTTGAATTCGGTTAAAAATACATGAACTTAAGCTATATTGAAAATTGTTTATTTGGTTTTATACTGAATTAGTTCAATTAGTAATTAATTAAAAATTAATTATTGTTACTAGGAGATTTGGCGACGCTTGAAATGTTTGAATGTCAAAGGAGGCTCGTCGAATATGAAATAAAAATTGAAAAAACACTGTTAAAATTTATATTTTCTATCTATAACGGCTTAAAAGATAAGTTCATATGTATTAATTTACATCGCCTATAGGTACACCCTTTTATTTCCAACTTTAAATATTTATACTTCTTGTTTTAGCTAACATAGAAGTATACATTCAATGTAATTTTCTAATGTTTTTCTTTGAAATACTTCAAAATACAACAGCTATTAGGACACCCTTTAGAAATAGTAATACATAATTTGCTTAAATTTTAAATGCCTGCCAGTGCAAAATGTGTATAAATATACATCGAATAGCATTTCCTATGGAGACACCCTTTAATTTCCATTTATATATTTTATATTGCTGTTATAGCGAACTTAACAATACACGTTATACGAAAATTTCAACCGTCTGTCAATAACAGTTCAAAGATAAGGTCATATAGGTCAAATTACATCACCTAAGGAAACACCCTGTAATTTCCAATTTTATACTTTTTATAACAAACATTTTCGTACACATTCATGTAAAAATCATATGTGTTTTATGGGGGAACCCTTTAATTTTTAATGTTTTAAACTATTTTTAAATGGGATCCATATGTACTCATAATTTTTCAATAAAAAAAATAAAAAAAAAACGGATGAATTGATAACCTTCTTCGTTTTTGAATTCAGTTAAAGAAAGCTAACTAAAACATATAGAGAGGTGTCTGTGTAATTGTTAAACAAACACGACCTAAGTTCAAATCCGAACAGCGTCTGAAATAGAAAGAAACAGTCACAGTCACTGTAGTCACTAAAAAAAATGTTGCTTAAAATGAAATTAGACCTTCCGTATTCTTAATTACCAAATAGAAAACAATTGCTATGTTTCCGCAGTACCTGAATATATATGCTGGCGCCCATGTATTATAATAACAGCTAAGATGGCGCCCATGTATTAAAATAACAGCTAAGATGGCGCCTGTTTGACAAATTAATTTCTGTGCAGCTGCGTAGATGATTTGGTAAAGGCGCCTGTACGAGTACATTAGAGCAGCAATTCAGATGGTTAAAGCACATCTTTAGTAAAAGAAGAAGATCATGGTTCAAACCTTAAGCAGAGCCTTAGTGAGCGAGGAAAGTAACAACATAACATAAGTGTATGGCATTCGTGAATGGGATGGTTAAACAGGGCCTGTAAAGTTAGACCAAAATTTGTGAGTTCGAGTCTCTGCTGAAACAAGAGCGTAGTGTGATCTGGATGTCTACACGAAATAAAGGCAAATTTTTTGTTTAAGGCCAGGATTTACTATCATACTCAGCCGTACGATCTGTCAAAAATTTCATGTGTGCTCAAAAAGTATGATAGTGTGGATTAAAAGTGTATCTGTGTGACAGACTTTTAGACAGATCTGTACGATTTTATAATCTTTTGAATTAATTCATAAAATATTTTTTTTATGCGATCAGGCTTGATTTTTTTAAGATGAAAAAACAACATAATATTATAACCATATGTTTTTTTTTTTTTTTTTTTTTTTTTTTTTTATTAATAGTGTGGCACCTACGACGCCATTTTGAAACGATTTTTAATGTAGAACAGAATTCTGTCAGATTTTTGTGTGATTAAATCGTACGATTGTGTATGATAGTGAATCCTGGCCTTAACCAACACATTGAATAGTTCAATTCTAACCGGAGTCATAGAGTTTTGTAGCATCGATGGCTACGTGAGTTTGTTGATGTGTATGCTTAGCACCCCAGAGGTCGTGGGGAACAAATCTAGTCAGAACCACAGAGAAATAAAAAAAAAATGTAGAGAATAAATAAAGTGTCACAGAAAAAAATTACGTTTTTGTATTAAAAAATGGGTAAAATAAAAATATTAAAATGAAAATGAAAAAAGAACACAATCAAAATTCAATTTCGAGCTTACAAAAAAAAAAATCATTACATAAGAAAAGTTAAACAATTTAAAATTTTCATTAAAATAATTTTTTGTTTATAGTACCTGTTTGATTATTTAAAAATATCTGTTTAGTGTTTATGTGTTTTTCAATATTTTCCGTGATTATTTATAATTATTTTTTTTTTTAAATTCACAGTAATTGTTGCCAATGCGTAGTCGTAAAATCAAAAATGAAATTAATCTATGAGGTGCTAATAATTTATATCTACGATGACTGTGATTCATTAATTGTATAAAACAACACACAGCAATAAACCGATATTAAATTTATTTAGCATTAAAATTAAATCAAATGATCTTCTGTACTGGGTATCGAATAAATTTTGCTACGTTTAGAAAAAACAAACAGCTTTTGTGTTTTTGCAATTCATATAATTTTTAATTTGCTCTATTTTTTTCATTTAAAATGTCGCTGAATAATTGCAATTAAATTTACCTATTATTTTTATTATAATTTAATATTGCGCAATTATAATTCTATAGTCTAATGATGAGTGTCATATTTGTCACATTTTTACAAAAATGTATCTGCATTTTTGAAGTTGGAGATTAGAAAAATTTTCATTCGATCCATTTTATACTTTCTGGTTGCACTAACAAAGACTAGGATACCACGAGTGCTCCTCGTGTGTATTTCACATTTAAATTTTTCTTAGTTTTGCTTATAATACTAGATATACTCGAGGGAACATTAAAGGAAACATGAGTATGTTTCACAGGTTGTTACCTTGTGTGTAGCAATTCTCTTTATTAAATTCCTTTCATGTTGCCTGAAATATCTAAAAAAAAAAATAATATTTTATGTTTCCTAACCGATGATCGTCGTCTGTATGGATGTTTACAATTTTATTTGATTCGCAGATAGTCATTTTTTACCTTACCTATGATTTTCGAATTAAAGGCTTCTTTGGACTGGACAAGCAGTGATTGTTACTGCTGTTCAATATCGACTTAATTGAATGATTTTAATGTAGATAGCGTGTAGTTAAAGAAAGAGAGTTACATACTCCATTCAACTTTTGAAATAATTTAATTTCTTTTTCTGATGATCATTCATTAAAGTGAAAAAATTAAGGCATGTTATAGTGTTCAAGGACATCATGGACATGGACTTTATTTCGCATTCAAAAGTGCCATAATGTTTACGGACATTAAGAGGAGTTACAAAGAGAACAACGAAGACATGCTTTGGGTTGTGTGACGGCTTCGTCTAACCAAATTAATATTAAATAAATTAGTTGGTTAAATAGATGATGTTTACAATGTGCACAACCTAAGATGCGAAGAATGCTAAAAAGGAAGTAGCGATCCAGAAATGGAAAACGTCCATATAAATTTGTAAATAATTTTCTTTCTAAAAATATTTAAAAATTAAAATGAAAAATAAACTAAAGCCAAAAATCAATATTTTCTTTTGGAAAAAGCTATGTTGAAAATTTAATTAAAATCTTGGGTAAGTTTTGAAATACTCTTTGTAATTGATATTTAAAAAAATGCTTTAAAAATTGTTGCTTCTGATTTTATTTAAAAATATTTTAGCTTGTTTGAAATAAATTCCCACAATTTAACAAAATAATAAATTTCATTCATTTCGAGTGTCAAGAAGTTAAACTTAAGTGCCGCATTTAATTTTCAAAAGAAAAAAAAAAAAAACAACAACAGCAAAAAAAATCACACATCAAATAATACATTTTGTCTAAACAGCTCAATCAGACATAAACTTAAGAATAAATAAAAAATAAAACAAAATTAGCTTAATAAATTTACAAGAAAAAATTATGTAGAGCAAATGCATTAAGTGTAAATGAAGTGAATCAAGGCCGACATAAAGACACACGACTACAAAAAAAATATAAAATAAAATAAAGCCCACAAACATAAATTTTAAGGCGTTGACGATCAATGAGAAGACGTGTAGCATATTTTGTTAAAAATTTTTTTTTAACAATTTCCTAAGTTTTTTTTTTTAAATTAGACTCTCACTTTGATAATAAATTATTTCAAATCAAAAAAAATCAATCATCAAAATTTATTTAAAATCATTTTATGCCACAACCATCGTAACTGAACTTATTATATCAATATTGCGATGTATAGCGCAAGGTATTAAAATCATTGCATTTGTTAATTTTTTTTGCGGTTTCGGTTTAATTCAGCAGATGTGTTAAAAAAACTATAGAAAAAATAAAATTTACCAGATAAATTTAGTTGTTACATTAAACAAATGAAAAATGATGCATTTCAATAGAATTTGTGTGTGTTTATTTTAAAATACAACACACATTCATCATGTGTGAAGTCATCTATGGAGGCAGTAAATAAAGGCAAACAACTTGGAACCAACCTACTTATTATGTTGATATCAAAAAAATAAAGAAAGACGAAGAAAATAATAAACAAATTATTTTTAAACTTTTTGGTTGCAGTTGTTAAGGTGAAAATTTAAAACAGAAAAATAAAAGAGTGAACAATGGAAGTATAACAACATAGTGGGGCATACAAATAATTCTTGCGAAATAAAACCGACTTAAAAACAGATTTTAGTATGTTTCAACCGTCTGTTTAAAACTATAATATATTACCCTCTGTCGACCCATTCTGTTTATGTTTTTTAGAATTACGTAGCTGTTTTATAAAGTACATTATTATAATCGCTCCTGAATAATTTACCGTAGATAAGCATGGCCGACCACAAGACCTTCAGAATAGAGATTAACAATATTTCAGTTAATGTGAATTAATCACTGTGATTGCAACATCATTGATCTTTACAGTTAGTAGTTTATTTAGTAATAGTAACTTGATTAAGTATGTAAGTACGTCCTTAAATATTATTTGTATAGGAAAAAATTCAAATTTTGTTTTGGACTTAACCAGACAAATTATTTGAACCACTTTTATTACAAGTCAAAAACATTTTATTTGTATTTTGCTTTTCCTTATTTTTTCTTATTAGTATAAATATGCAATTTTTATTTGCGCACACGCTCACATAAACCCCGATAGAACTTTTAATTGTAAAAGTTAACACAATAAATTAAATTGTAAGAAGATTTTTTTATACGAAAGATCAGAAGATGGCAATAACATTTAAAAATGATATATGGCCACCGCGGCTGCTCATGAAGAAGTGCATTTTGGACGTCTAGTTTTGGGTCACTTTTCCAAGTACTGCTGGTCAGATGTCACACATAAACCGTGGCCCCACAGGAAATAAACGAGAGATGTCAAACCTCACGCCCTTGGAGGCCAATTGACAGGTTCATTTCTCGAAATCAGCTTGCTTCCAAATTTTGATTTCAATAAATCGATGGTTGCGGTCGCCGTATGGAACGTAGCGCCATCTTCTTGAAACCAAATTTCGTCCAGATCAATTTCATCCATATTTTCAAACAAAAAATCATTAATCATGATGCAGTAACGATCTCCATTGAGCGTAACGTGAGACCTGGCCCCATTTCTGAAAAAATAAGGTCCAATGATGCCACGCTGTTGGCATTTTTCTGGATGCTATATAGTCCATAGGATATGTTGTGTATTGGTCTTACTCCATATGCGGCAATTTTGCGTATTAACAAACCCGTTAAGCCAAAAATGAGCCTCATCACTGAACACAATTTAGCAATAAAACAACGGGTCAGCTACTAACTGCTCTAGAGCCCAATCGGCAAGAGACCGACGCAGATAATGGTCTCGTGGCTTTAATTTCTGCACAAGCTGGATCTTATACGGGTTAACGCCAAGATCTTTGCGCGATATTTTCAACGTAGTGGACGGACAGAGCCCCAATTCCTGCGACCCACGACGAATCGATAAATTTGCATCTTCTGCCACACTTTCGTTTACAGCAGCGATATTCTATTCAGTACGCATAATTGCTCCCTCTTATTGAATCAATTTACAGTTTGACGGATGGCTTGCACGGACGGACGATTATGTGCACCATAACAATCACGAAGTCATCTATAAGTTGCTCAAATTGATGACTGATTTTCAAAGTGATTTTGGATGATTTGATAGCGGTGTTCAAGCGTGAGTCTATTGATAATGATTTGTCAGAGTTTACTGAAAATAATAATAAAAAATTTTTCAAGAAAATTTAATTTTAATGATATTTTTTGTAATGAAAATTCTATCAGGCTTAAAAAAACGCCCGATGCAAAAGCATGCTTGTGTGTTTTTTATACTCATCAATCCAGGTGGAAAGGGTATTTATTAGTTGTTATTCCATTTGTAATTTCTACAGTAACCACTTCCAGCCAGACCTTTATTTTTCTTACGTTTTTCAGTTTATATTGCGGCTCGTTTGTTGTTTATTGCTGCTTTATTCTATTGAAAACCTAAATTAAAAAAAAACTTTACCATTTAAATTTCACCAAAATATTATATTTTCACCAATATTTCGCCAAAGAAACTTTACTAAAAAATTGTTTTGCAAGATAAAATTTGCAATTTCATTAAAAACCAATAAAAAAAACCCTAGATGGGCAAAAAATTGGAATTTCATTAAACGGTTAAAATTTCGCCAAAATATTTTTTTTTCACGAAAATTTCATCGAAAATTTTAATTTTAAGAAATTTTACCACCAATAACTTCAGACTTCTATTTTTTCTATGAACAAAAATACCTTTTATTTTTATTAGGTAGTTCCACGGCGAAATTTCGCCATTGCAGGACACATATAAAATAATTGGCGCTGATTTTTTATATATGGAGTTTGACATTTTTAGCAACGGCAAAATGAATGAATTCGCCGCTGCCACCACCTGGTACATGATTTCGCAATGGGTAGTTCTATCAATTCTGTCAATAATGATCACGGTCACTATTTAAAGGAGCGGTGATTTAAAAATCACGTTCAATGGCAACATCTTTTATCAAGAGTGATATCTTGAAATAATAAATTAGCGATTATGATAACTTGCTTACACTTATATATACCGTTTCAATTAAAAGAGCACCAAAATAATTTTTTTTCGTACTAACCATAGCTGATGTCAAAAACATCTGAATGCTATGGATACAACTTGAGGTTTTTTTTATCCACAATTCCAACCATCAACGGCCTAAACACAGACATCTATTCATCTTTTCGTCATATTTCCAGTGCGATACCGTGTCACCAGTGCTATTCTATCATCGTGTCGCTTGCATAATTCCTTAAGACCTTTGAATTTAGAGTCATTTGGCCAGAGTCATATTTAAGCTCCGAAAATTAAAATGTATAACAATTGCTAAAAGATGAAAGTACATTTCTCACTGAAATACTAAACAGCCTTTTGTATGAAAGTAACTGAAATTTTTTAGCCCACTGTAAGTATAATCAAGATTGCACATGTAGGTTCAAACGCATACGCACTTATTGTTTATCGTTGAAAACTTTTTTTATTTTTATAATAAGGATGAATTTTGTTTAAATGTCGTTTTTTGTTGTTGTTGTTGTTCTTGATTGATTTTGGATTAATTTAGAGTGTAGTTTGTTGCACTGCAATTGTAAGTACACAACGCTCTTGTTTTTGTTACTACTGTTGTGTTTGTTGTATCGGCCACATATGGATTAAGTCAAGTGTATTTTTACAAGTAGAGTTAAAATTTCATGCACTTAAAAAATTCATGAATGACGTGATGTTTGTAGCACGCAGTAGTTCTGAAATTTTAAATAGATATTTTTTTTTTCAACATAATTTCTGGTTTTTGTAAAACAACAAAAAGTGAATAAACAAATTAAGTGCGAGTGTAAACAAATCATCGATTTAACAGTTAAAAAAATAGAGAATATATTTAGAATAGAGTTGAGTATAGAAAATTTCCAATTGCTTTTTTAAAAAGTCTTGGCTTTTTTTGGTTTGTTGTTAAGCGGGGGAAAAAACACTTTGTTTTAAGTGTAATTTATGTTTGAAATTTTTTCATTTTCAAAAAAGTTTTTGTGTTATTTATGGTATTACGCAAAGAAGAAAAAAAAACTCAAAAGGAACTAAATATGGAGTACTTTTTGTTTAAATACTGTTATTTTTAGTTTATTTTTGTCTTGTTGACTTCACTTCAACGCTTGATTAACTTACAATAGATTTCTTTATATAGATTTAAATAAATATGTTTACACAAAAAAAAAATTGTGACAGAAGCAACATGTTGGTATTTAATTTGAAAAGAGGAATAATTAACGGTTGTGGTAAAATAAAATTAAACAGCTTAAAATTTATGGATTTGTAAAATTAAAACGAATTTTTTAAAGAAAAAACTTTATTTTTGTTTTTTAAATTTAATTTTTTTTATAAAATTGGAGGTTGAGTTGTATTCTTATTTAGGAAGTTTGGTTAAATAGATGATGTTTACAATGTACACAACCTAATGTTGATGGATGCGAAGTATGCTGATGAAAAATTTAGCGATCCAGAATATTTTTTTTTTTCTTTAGAAATCGTTTGTAAAATAATTTATCTTTCTAAAAAAGGTTTTTAGAAATTAAAAAATAAACTTAAGCCAAAATCAATTTCAACTCATTTAGAATAAATTCTTGTTTGAACCGCTGAAAATTTTAAAATTAATTTAATGATGAAAATGTTGACGCGATTAATCGAATAATAATCCATAATAATATCCATTAATCCATTGTAATAATCCATTGTTTAATAAGAATGATTATTTACAAAATCATAATTTACGGTGAAATAATTTTGTTTATTTATTTAGGTAAAGTTTTTGTCTTATTGCTTAAAGTTTCTTAACTCTATGCTCCCAACAAAATAAACACGTGTAGATTGTTGGATCAATAACTAATTCTCTATTAGCAAAGAAATTAAAAATAAACACATTGAATCAGTTGTTTTAGGCATATAAAGAACTAATTCTTAGTTGTAACACCAAATTTATTAGACCCATGATTTAAGAAAATTCATCTTTAAGATCCCTTAGTTTTACCTGAAATTATGAAACACATAGGAAATCAAGGCGAATTCGCAGCATAGAATTCATTGCTTATGGAGTCAAGTTGGCTATGCCGAATCTTATATACCCTTTTCCATATATATAAATCTAATTAATAAAATAACTTTAAAAAAAATATTTATATTGGGCTGACAGAGAATTAAAAATTAAGAAAAAAATTAACTACAAGATATGTGTATATAATTTTACATAAAAATCGGCTCTTAATAGGTTAAGCTTTTTTAAAAAAGCTTTTAAATGATACCCATACCCAGCAAAAAATTTTTGAAATGGTAATCGAGTGTGGAATTAAGCATTTTTGGCAGAAGTACTTCCCAACTAGATTGCCAACTTAATGATTTTAACAAGGCATGAGACTTTTATAATCAATTACTGAGAATCGATTACATTGATTATTGTAGGAAATAATGAAAACCGTATTTTAAGGTATTATCTTTTAACATAAAGAACTCGTTCCATTACTATTTCCTTTTTTGGAAACTAATGTAATGTGCTTTGTAAGCGAGTAACAAAAAATGGCAATCACAAAAGTAAGTCATTATATGGCAAGTACCTTTTTAAAGTAATGTCTAAATTTTTGCTGGGTATTGATATCTTAAAAAATGTAGTGCACAATCTTACTTTTCTTTAAAAAGTTCAAAAGCCCATAACTCGAAAAATATGGGCGAGTGCCAAATGATATAGAGAAATTAGAGGCAGGCTAGAATCTATAGGTTGCATGAGCTATAATTTTCGCCTGTTATCGATTCGCCTCAGCAGAAATAATTCCTCCAGGCGACAGACGACTAAAAGGCTTAACACCATCCAATGTTTTTACGAATTCTCAAAATGAACTAAGCTTCTTTCTTAACGGTACAGTTCTGGAATTAAAACGGAATGTGGTTCACCATTGATAAGAAATAAAAACAAACAACGTTTGCTAAGCCTTGTACGCTGCAAGAAAAGAGCAATAGACTGACTATAAGGCGCTAATCGTAGTTTCTATTTTTAAACTCTATATGAAACCAATAAATTTAAAACATTTTAATTTCTATTATGGCGAAAATTTGAAAACAATGTTTTTGAAACACGGTAAATAATTTATATTTATTATAATAAAAAAAATTTTTTGCCTTTCCTCGTTTAATCGAGAAATTAGTAGCATTTGATAATTTCTCTGTTTTGCTAATCATATGAGTTATAAATCGTTTTTATTTTTAAGTGAAAACTGTTAAAAAAAATCGCTAAAACACAAATTAAAAAAAAAACAAGCAAAAACGTCAAAGATAAATTGCACCTAAAATGATAACTAATTATAAAACAAAATATCGCTAACGTAAAAACAAAATCTCTACCTCAAATCTGTAGTCCTCCAGTTTTATGGAAAATAAAATCGCTAAGATTTTAATAAGGTTTTTTTTTTTGCTTAAATGCCAATATAAAAAAAATTCTGCCACAATAGAAAATCGCAAATATTTTAAAATAATATATTTACTAAAATTAAAACAAAAACAAAATACTACAGTCGTATAAAAAATTGCAAAATTAACTTTAGTTCAAAAAACCAAAACAACAGAATTTGTTACTCTAGTTATAAGTCCTTTGCATTAGTCATGAATTAAAAAAAATCTAATTTATAAAACACTGGATCAATTGTCAAAATTTTCGTAATTGTAGTTTGGAGCATCAACATTTAATTATTGTTGTATAAACGCATCTTCAATTGTCTCCACTGAGTTTGGATTGGGCCGTAAAAATCATAATATTACACACTTCTTCGAAAAAAAACGATGATTAAGCAATTTCTATAACCTAAAAAGGTAGACATTTATGGGCATGTCATTTTTAATTTAAAAGATGGTTCCACTTGCTTCACAGGCCGTAATGCAAATCAGTAACAGCATGAGATATTTTTGGTCCATAAAGTCATGTCGATTGCTTGAATTTTTTAAATCGGGTATTTTTGAAATTCAGTCTCATTTATGCAGAATGATCATGAAGATTCTGATTATGTTTCAACGACGCCACTAAAGTTATTTGAACGATTAGCTATTCCTTTTCCATTACCTTTTGCCATATTTTTTAAGACTTAAAAACAAAACTCTACCAAAAAATAGTGTTTTATATTAAATTCAATTTTACATTAATATTGGCACACCCTTTACCAAGTTAATGTTACTGTTATTTACAACGTATAACAAATACTTTGTTAAGTCAGAAAATACATTTTCGCATATTCCAATGAAGGATATTTTTATTCGAATAAAACTACGAAGGATATTTTTATTCGAATAAAACTTTTTATACTCGATTAATTTTTATTTCCTAAACTTTTTTTATTCTATTATTTTTTTTTTTTTGTAAGAACGGCTTTGTAAATGAAGCCCCTTAAGGCGAATTCAAGTTGAAAAGGGTTTTTTGAGGAGCTTTATACAATTTCGCTTTAAAAACGAGGTTTTAGAAAATAACCAAATTTAAAAATTTAATGTTTTTAACAGAGATTTGATCAGAAGATCGAGAATTTTGTAATAAATTTTTTCATGATGTAAGGTAGTATTCTTTATAGCGTTCAGAACTTGGTTTCCACTGGCTGTTTCGCAATACCATGCCTCATACTTATTATTTTAATGAAGTAATTTTAGGTGAAAATATCAACATCTTGCATTTAGTTTACTCACTCAATGATAAGTGTCTACTGACTTTCTTTTGCACAGCTTGAACCAACACATTTTATTTGTCTTTAATGGGAGCTACTTTTTGTTTATGCTGTCTTTTAAACTTTTTAATAACATTTTTATTTTTATAAATTGTTTAAGAAACCAATTACTACAAAACAAAAAATTAAAACATCTGTTAAAATGACGTAATTTTACCAATCGAATTTTCGTGGCACCAAAATTTGTTCTTTAAACAAAATCTTTTCTCGCAACATGTATGAATTTACAGCAGCAACAATTTCAACAGTATGACCAACATGTGTCTCCTTTTTTATTGAAGCCCACGCTTTTGTTTTTGTAAGTTTGTAATAAAAAAAAATTAAAAATAATAAGAAAAATAGATTAATTTGCTACGAACTTGTTAAATAAAATACATAAATGTAAAATATTTTATCCGGTTTATTGATGATTAAAAGTTGTGTGTTTTGTTGTCAACATGTAAAGAACGCTGCATATAAACGGCAACTACTTTTGTTCGTTAAATTAATTAATTTTTTTTTTAATATTTTCAGCCAGTTTGTAAAATATTGTTTATTTATGCTGTCAAATTTTCAGTGAAAATAATTAAATCTTTTATTTTATTATGTCTTCTATTTTATATAATTAATTTATGAATCGAGGGCAAGTCAAAATGTCTTCACAATTTACTGGAACGATCGGGCCAGTTGTTATTAAAACAATCGATCAATTGCGCTTTTTTATTATTAAACAAAATTAATGAAAACGTTAAGAAAATCAAGATAATTAACAAATAAATGCCACATCTGCATCAGTGTTTAATAATGTCTGCAATTGCAAATTATGAACGTTCCACAATGTGGCAGAGACAAAATATTTTGTAAATTAATTAGCAACTTCTATACGGTGGGACTGTTTTAATTAAAGGTGCACATGAGAGTAGCGAATGAGCAAAAGAAGAGACTTAAAAGAGTGCCAAAGTAATGCACTAAACACATTCGAGACAGCAGCTACCGACTGCAAAATGTCAGAATTAGAATGCATGTGTTTATATGAGAATGATTAATTTGTGACAGCAAGGCAACAAGGCGGCAGGTTGTTGTCTGGGCTGAATTCGCCGCTGCAGTCAAATTAAACTAATTTCTATTTTTATTGGCGACAATAAACAGTTTAGTGATGTCAATACTATAAGACATGTAAAATAATAAGTGCTTAAAATCTCTTATTTTCATAACGAAAAGAACAATAAAAATATAAAATAAAAATTATTTATTTAAAGATTTAAGTGTAAATCTATAATAAGACTGTAACAGGATAATTTCAGTAAATGAAATATTTTAGGAAAATATTGTTATTGGTGAAGACAATAATTGATTTGGAATACAAAATACCTATTTATAGAATTCTTATCTGTATCACTTAAGTGGTGCTGGACAGATTTGAGTAAAATTGTGTGAGGAAATCATTTAGAACCTTGGTTCAAACACGAATTTTTTTTATTGGTAGAAAAATAGAGAAACCAATGTAAAATCACCCAATTTTACCGGTATAATCATACTTAAACAGTTGTCAGCACATTTTAGTTTTGTATATAGAAAAATTTTAACACTTTTTACATACTTTTCAATAATTGCTTAAAACATATTTTTCGAAATTTGGATTTAAAAAAAAAAAACTAGAAATGCCACACCGACGAATTAAAAAACTACAATTGTCATGGCGAAAGTGTACGAAGAATAATTGTAAAAATTTCTGAGGAATGTATTGAGATGTACATAAAACTTAAATTCCTTTTTTGTGTGGACAAAATTTAGTTAAAAATTTACTTCTGTTCTTAGTACGTGCTGGTTGAAGTACTTATATTAATTTCAATTGTGGTATGAGATATCTGTAAATACTTACTACTTGTTTTTAGTATTTTTTATTTTAGTGTACAAGAAACTACGTGACACACACTACTGTTTTTAATTTTGCTTCTGAGAAATACCTTCATATATTTTCAATCTTAGAGACAATCCAAACGAATTATTATAATCTTTGAATAGCCTCTTACAAAATAGTTAAAACATTTTTTTAAGTATAAATCGGAGCTGCTTCTTTAAAAATCGCTTAAATAACATCACTGAAATACAGTTAATTCGTATTTTTATTATGTAGCTGCTGCCTTCAAAATAATAATGTAGCTGCGTATAAGGCGACAAATGTTGCTAGCGTCATTTGCTGTCGTGTGTTCGTGTATCTTGCTGTGGCGAATGTGTTTAGAGTATAAGACACCTCGGACATGTTAATTTGTGTAAGGCTTAATATTTCACCACAAAAAGTGAAAAAGGGTATATGTAAGTTTGTTATTCCTATGTCCGTCTGTCCGTCCGTGTTATTGTTAACATCAAGTTTGCCTCGGCAAAAAAAAAAATATGTCAATTGATCAGATATAGTGTCAAAAGAGGTGCTATTGGAAATCAGCATGATCGGTCTATGTCCTTCGAGGCAGCAAGCAAAACACCACGACTACCTCTAATTTTTTTATGTCATTTGAAACAATAAATTAACTGAAAAAATTAATATATGGGGTGATAGAAAATTAAAGAATAGGAAAAAAAACATCAAGTGAAAAAATTGGCGCTCGCCCATATTTTCCGAGTTTCGGGGCTCTGCAATTTTAAAATTTTTTAAAATATTAATATGAGTAACATTTTAATGCTTTTGAAGAGATCTTTAAGGAAATACTAGATTTTTTTAAATGCTTAACCCATTAAGAGACGATGGTGTTTTTATGTAAAATTATATATATGCAGACCAATTTTTTTTCTTATTTTTTTAGTTCTCTGTTAGCCCAATATTTGCTATTTTTATTGAAATGGATATACATATATTGTGAAGGGTATATAAGATTCCGCATAGCCGAATATAGCACTCTTACTTGTTTAATTTTAATCTGTTAATCGATTTCGATCTATTAAAAATCCATAATAAAAAAAAAATACTAAAACCACACAAAGTTTTTATCCACGCGAATATGTCTGTCTGCACAATCTCAATAAAACAGTGGTCGCTAAATATTAGTCATATTATAAAATGTTTAAAGCAATTTTATTTTATTTAAAATTTTCATGTTTTCAATTTTATTTAAGGAAATTAATACAACTGAAAGTTTATTAGTAGTTAAATTATTAATTTAATTAGTTTCATTTAATACTACTGGTTGCACTAACAGGTTTCGAATGATTTTAACATTTTACAAATTTTTCGGTTATCCTTAATTAGATGGGTTATAAATATATCTTGGAAAAAATTCATATTTAATAGAATTAATTTTTTGATTACGAAAAATATTGTATGCGAACTTGTTAGTTCAATTGAAAGCAGAAAAATAGTAGTCTGAGTGCTGAGGGCGTCTAGGAGTTGCAAATTTTTTATTTAATTTTGTATGCATCCATCATCGCGATAATATAGCGTTTCAAAAATGTGGAAACATTTAATTTTTATTAGAAAATGTTTTTATGGGGTTAATTGATATTGAAAATTTTATATTGAAAATCACTAATTCTCTATAGCGCCAATTTAGAAGCAGTGCATCTATATTGCATTGCGATCTAGTTCTTTTTTACTGAATTTTTTGACGCCAGAGAGATTTTATTTTTAAAACAAAAAAAATAATAATAATAAAAAATAATCATTTAAGAAATTAAATAATTTCTTCGTTTTTATTTAATGGATATTTAGTGAAAAACCTTTTATTCTTCTTTTAGCAATTTTGTTTTTATTCCGATTAGATTTTATTTATTCTCGGACAGCATTCTATTTTTATATACATATCTATAGGACACAAAAATATCAGAAATTAAATAAAAAAGAAAGAAAATCCTTTTCAACAAAACAAAAAATAAATCATCAAATATTTTCCAATGTTTTTGAATATCCTCTGCTCCACAAATTTTTTAACAAGACGATTTCAAAGCAGGTGACTGCATGAGCTTCAAATAATATTCTTTTCAGTTGTTAAACAATTTTGACAGTTGCAAATCATCTCTAGGCATCATCTATTATGGATACGCCTTACTAAACCTAAATTACAGCGCTGAGCGCAATGTATCTGTTAAAAATTCTCATGTACATACAAAATGTATGAAGCATTGCGAAATAATACCAGGAGGTCGCGATGGCGAATTCATTAATTTTCGCCGTAAACGCTAAATGTCAAACTCCATATATAAAAAATATGTATAATTGCTTTTTTATATGGTCTTTGACATTTAGCACCTACGGCGAAAATTAATGAATTCGCCATCGCGACCAGCTAGTGTTATTTCACCATGGTATGAAGCAAAAATTTAATTTTAACAGTAAGTTCAGTATTGAAGTTGGCTGCTTGTTTTTTTATTGTCTAAAGAGTAATGCATTTAGCTACTTTTAACGGTATTATCTCCTTTTTACTTCTATATGGTGGTGAAGACTCAAAGTTGACGCTCTTTATAGATTAGACATTTCTGAGTAAAAGCTATGCGCCAGTGTTACGCTTGACGCGCTGATTTAAGTATTTCTGTTAGTTATCTATAAAGTATTACTGTCTGGAAAATCTAGTAAAAATCAACTAGTAATAGTTTTTGGTGCAATCTAAATGTACTTTTTATATAAGACTCATCTGAACCAAGGTCTTGAAAAATTCTAAAAACAAGTTTCTAATACAAATTACTCGAAGGTGACTTTACAATTATATACATGATTTTGAAGCATTTACTAGGGAACTTAAAAATATAAAAGCTTTGTTAACAAAATAATGCTAACTCTGAAAAATTATCAGTGGCATCCTAACTTAGGACCTGCTGCTGAGCCACAAACACTTAGCTCGAATACAAGACTATTGAAAACAAATAAACAGGGGTAATTTTGCTTTAATTCGTTCTTTTAGCTTTTTCGAAATAATTATTTTCAAGGCGAAATTGAATACCAAGTGATAACAGCGGCTCCTTCATACATTTTCGCCGTCGCTCAAAATGTCAAAAAAATACATGCCAATTTGTTTTAATAAAGGTTGATACCAAGGCGAATCAATTACCAGGTGGCAGCGTAGGCGAATTCATTAATTTTCGCCGTGTACACTACTGTCAAACTCCATATATAAAAAATCTGTTTACCATTTTTTTTATATGAAGTTTGACATTCGTTTCACCAGCAAAAAATAATGAATTTTCTAACGCTGCCACCTGATAATTGATTCGCCTTGGTTGATACTAAGGGCAACGGCGAAATTTAATGAATTTGCCACTGCCTTTACCTGGTATATAATTTCACCATTATAATAATTTTATAAAACTTCGCAAACGATTCGATAAATTAAGTATAAGTATAAATTGTATTTTTGTTGATAAAAATGAAATTATCCAACGTAAACTCATAAAAACTTTTTGTCTTGTGTGTTTTTAATCTATTCAAATCAACCGAAGCGTGTATCTTACATGAACAATATTTATCGTATTGTAGTTGATGATGTTTAACTATTCAACTGAACATAAACAAACTGAATAAAATTAAAATAATTTTTTTTTCTTATTTTTATTTTGTGCAAAATTATTTCAAGACGAGCATGTCTATAATGGAATTTGTAATTTCTTTTTTATTGCTAATTACTCGCTTTTATATGAACATTAACGATTAAAGATTGCCAAAATAAAATAAATTTTATAGCAGATCTAATTCTTATTGTTATTTAATATTCATCAAAGCAAATATTTTCAAAATTGTTCAATTATGGTGTCTATTAATAACCTCTTTTCACCATTAACCATAATAAGTTTGATATGACTAATCGAATAAATCAAACGTTTTTACTGACACAATTCCTCTTCACTCAATATAATTTGAGCTGATTTTCACTTTAAAAACTAAATATTTGCCAATAAATAAAGAAATTTATTGATTTGATGAAAAGCAGATTTATGTGATTTATGATTTATTTTAATATAAAAGGCACAGTGGGCAAATAGCGAAATGTTTAGCAATCAAAATTTACAAATTTAGCTTCAAATTTGTTATGGATTTTTGGAATATGAATTTGGGAATCATTTGGAAAATCTATAATGTTTTATAATCGGTCATGTAGCATTAATTTTTATTTTTCCATTAGTTCTTTCTAATAAAATTTTATTTTTTTTATCAAATTATAGATTAAAATTCTCATTTAATAAATTTTATTCTCAAATTTAATTATCTACAGTTCCTTAATAAGAAATCGTTAAATTATTCGAACGTAATTCGGCATAAGCAATGCACTGCGATGGGTTCATTTCTATTTTTAACCGAATTCAAAAAAATATTGCTTTTTCATGTTTGTGACCGCAGAACTCAGTAATTTCTGAGCCGATTTTGAAAATTTTTTCTTTATTTGAAGGGTTATGCATACAGATTGGTCACGTGTTAAAAATAGTTCACAATTTTAAAAATTAATAATAATTATTTTTACGTGTTTTATGAACCGTAAAGGGCACAACTTTATAATTAAAAAAAGAAATATTTTTAACTATTATAGTTACTTGAAAATTTGACAGAATAACAAGTATAAATATACAAAATAATAAATTAAAGGGTGTGCCAATAAATGATGTCAAATTGATATATGTTGCCAAAATTTTGAACCGTTATAGACAGACAGCTTTAATTTACAAAGAACCTGTATTTCTAAGTCCCCTATAACAACAAGTATATAATTTAAATTTAGAAATTAGAAAGTGTTCCTATAATTAATGTAGTTTGACCAAAATTGATGTGGCCCTATCTTTTAAACTGTTATAGACAAACACTTAAAAATTAGACAAAGTGTCTGCTTGAAATCGTTTTTTTTAAGAATTATTTACGTAGACGAATGACGAATATATTTGTGCAGAGTGACCGTTTTTCTATTTATTTATTTAAGTAATTAATTACTTTTTCTTTTTAGTTTTCTTTTCACTTATAAATCTATTATTTTTTAATATACTTTTGATCAAGGCGAATAAATACTAGGTTGTCCCGATGGCAAATTCATTGTTTTCGCCGAAACACTAAATGTCAAACACCGTAT
This sequence comes from Gymnosoma rotundatum, assembly GCA_916610165.2. NCBI lineage: Eukaryota > Metazoa > Arthropoda > Insecta > Diptera > Tachinidae > Gymnosoma > Gymnosoma rotundatum. The sequence goes on from OU744340.1 coordinate 119,006,185, forward strand.
AAAAAAAAATTATACACATTGATTCGCCTTGCTTTTTATCTAAAAATCTTTTTTGTTATTTTATTTAAATAGAGCTTTGCAGTTCATGAACGAACGGGTACAATTAAACAATTCATACAACTAACTCTACGTCTTTACTAGGAATTGTTTTGTTATGATCACAAACAAAATCTTATCAAGACATGAAACTCTCCGATCAAGAGATAAGACGGCCAAGATGAGAAAATTTCATCTCTTGATAGATTTTGTTTCTAGTCAAGACGTAGTATAAACGAATGCATCGTAATATATATTTCACTAAGCGTTCAATTAAAAAAAAAAAAAATTAAAAAAAAAAGTTTTTTAGAGTTGTCCCAAAAATATGTTTGGCTTTTTGAAATATAAATTAAATGAATGCAAATGTTTAAATAAGTAATTAAAAACACAATAACAACAATAAAAATATTTTAAATTCAATAAAATGTTCACCGGCATCTCTCATTTTTAGCGCTTCCCGAAACAATTTCACACTTATTTTACATATATATGAGCTGATTTTTATAAAAGTGGTATAAGTCCATTCTTAAATATATTGAGATATTTAAGGGTTTGCGTTTAAATCAATATTAAAATATTGGCCGACTTTAATGAATTTGAGTGATAATTTTTATGCTATACACGTTTTAAAAATTATTTAAAAGAATAATTACTTAAATTATTTGAAAAAGTAACCGATTTTATGAACTTATACCATTTTAAAAATAACGTTTTAGTAGAAATAAAAATAGGAGCAAATTTAAATCTATATTTTTATAGACTCATAGCTTTACTTACATAAATTTTTATATAAACACAGTAACAGTTAAAACGAAGACATTTATATTACACGAATACACAAATTTATTAGGATTTTGTTTCAGTTATGTTAAAAATATAAAAAAACAAATTAAAAATTAAATTAATTAAAATTAATTAACTTAACTTATCGTCATATTTATCTCATGTTATACTTCCTAAAGTTTTATAAAGTGTAAAAAATTAATATTGCTGTGTTCCCCCCCTTTTTCCAAATAAAACTATTGATTTAAATTGACCAAATTTATAAATTTTTATTTTTGAGGTTCATTCCTTCTAAACCTCATCCAACATATTTAAAAAAAATTCACAATTTCTCCAACCATATTTTTTTTTTTTTTTTTTGTTTGACTTTTACTTTGCTAGAGATTTTGTTAAGACAATGTATTCTCTATTAGTTTCATACAAAATAAACCTTTTTTTGGCACGCCTATATTATAATAGTATTGGGCACTGTAGAATGGACCTTTTTTCTTTAATATAGTTTGTGAATGGACCTATTCCACTTTTAAAAGAAATATTTGTGCTATAGAATTGTGCAGCAAAACTATTTCTGATTAGTTTATTACAAGATAGAACTCTATTAAGATTCTGATTGTATTTATGTAAAGAAAATGTCTTTAAAAGTGGACTTATTCCACTTTCAAAAAAACCAGCTTATTCTATTCATTTCAAGAGAAGTGTACGACTGAACGAATTAAAAAAACAAATTCACTTTTTATATACATATATATATGTATATATGTATGCCGAAAGTAGTGCTTAAGGCCAGGATTCACTATCATACACAATCGTACGATTTAATCACACAAAAATCTGCAGAATTCTGTCCTACTTTAAAAATCGTTCTAAAATGGCGTCGTATGTGCCACACTATTATACAAAAAAAAAATACAAAAACATATGGTTTTAATATTTTGTTGTTTTTTCTCCTCATCATCTTAAAAAAATCAACCCTGATCGCATAGAAAAAAATATTTTATGAATTATTTCAAAAGATTATAAAATCGTACAGACCTGTTAAAAACTCTGTCACACACATACAACTTTAATCCACACTATCATACTTTTTGAGCACACATGAAATTTTTGACAGATCGTACGACTGAGTATGATAGTGAATCCTGGCCTTTACTAAAACAAACGATGGCACCAGTCTAATTGTTATATCAACGATTTGTGTTTATTTGATTTCGAAAACGAGCATTCATTTCAGCATTATTTATATAAAACTTCATTCCTTTGAATAACTAAAGTTTTTATAATTTTAACTTCCAGTTAAGCTTAAGTTCGTTATCAAATGTAATTAACAGTATGAAGAACAGTAAAAATCAGATATTAAAAAAATTAACACATACTCGACACCGTTTTTTGCTTTTTAATTATTCTTGCCGTCACAGTTTCATATATAATTTGTCTTCCTGCCACCCAAGTTCATGTGAGAAGTTCATGCGTTTAATAATTTTTATTTTGTCCTCATTAACGATTCACATCAAACTATTATTTATCATATTCTATTGTCTTTATCGGAATTTAATGTTAATGTTCACAAAGTTGCTGATAACACATTGAAACATTTATTTTTGGTTTATATTGCCAGCATAAAATGTTTAATTTATGGCAAATGTTTGCGCTCTTTGAAAAGTGTCAACATGACCTTCTCGGTTTTATAGACATTGAGCCTCCCTCAACATTAATTGAAATGATTTTATAAATTTCGTTGTTGTTGCTTTTTTCTGACTGCTACTCAATTTCATAAAATAGAATAAAAAAAATGACAACAACTTGGTTGGGGGTTATAATGTGTATCATTGCCATATACGAGGAGTGTGTGGCAATCGAGTCTGACCGGAGCTACAACTATTGTCTGGATGACTGCGTAAGCACATATGTTAAGTAAACAAGAGATCTTGAATAAAGTTTAGCTGGTCTAAAGAAATCTATTAATAGTCAATTTAAATAGATTTAAGTATTATATTAACTGTAAGTAATCAACTGCCTATTTGCTAGCTCTTAGTCACCTTCTGTGTGACCAATTTGTTTTTATAATATTTACCATATTTATTGCTCTCGCCAGATCCCTTGGAAATAAAATCTCTAATTACAAACAATGATCCCTTTTAACAGCCAAATACTACACCAGAAACCTTCAACTGTTATTGAAGAACTGTGTCACTGTCATCAAACAAAATTCATTTAAATATTTTGAACTTTGAGGGTTTTTTCATCACACAAGTGTGCAGACAACACAAAAATATTATAAATGTAACTTAATATTAAAAGAAATTATTTCATGTGTTTTTTTAACAACAGACGGAAATATTAAAGGTGACTTAAAACACATTTAAGCAAATTTTATTCAGCTTTTTGACATACTTCTGGAAAAGCTAACAAGAGTGTTATTTTAAGCTGCGAACGGCGCCGACTGTCTCAGGACAGACTGAATTAAAGTTTGTACAGGGCAGAGAACATTAACCAGATGCTTCGTTTCTCAGAACTTCAAATATTTTCTTATTCCGATATCTCGGCAGCAAATGCCTGGATGCTGATGTAACAATTAAGACTCTCTCTCACAATCTTACAAAATTTTGTATGATATTTCAATACATTTGAAAATTTTGATTTTTATAAAATCTTGATTTTAATGGAAAATTTTGATTTTGCAGTCTAATTCGAATTTCGAAATAAATTATGAATTGAGTTTTCGATTTTAAATTATGAAATAAATTATGAATTGGATTTTTTAATATCAAAATTAACCATTTTTAGTTAGGCTTGAGTTCATTGATTTCTAACTTTAAATGATCTCAAACAATAATACAATTTTAGTAAAATTTTATGTTAGAAATCAAGTTAAAACAAATTTTTAATTTTTATTTGTCCAAGCTGCAAATCAATTATTCATTTTTGAATTAATTCGCGAATCATTCGTGCACTGAATTATAAAATTTGGAATTAATGCTTTTAACACGAAAAAATGAATTGAATGAAGTTTGAGTCAATTTTGAGTCAAATTTAATTGCAATTTATATCGAATTTAAATGAATTGCAATTCATTTTTAACTTAAATCAATTTGTTTAAGTGAATTGCAATTCATTTCTAGCTTATTTCAATTGAATTGAATTGAATTATAAAAAATAATTAATTAATTGATTTTGTAAGTAAATAGAATTAATATTTTCAATTTGTTAAGAGAAATACTTTCATTGCTCCTGGATCTGCTCTTCCATTTGATTGATTGCAACTCAGTGTTGATTTCAGTCATTTGAATTGCAATTGATTTTTTAACGAATTTGAATGAATTTAAAGTCAATTCAAATAAATGAAATGGATTGCAATTCACTTTAGAAAATTCATTTAAATTCTAAACGAATTGTAACTTATTCTTCAAATTCATTTGAATTGCAAAGAAACTGACTGAAACTCATTTCTTCTTAGTTCGTTTGAATTGATTCAAATTTCACTAAACTCTTTTTTGCTGAGAAAAGAATAAATTCAAAATTTAGTTTATTCGTAATGAATTAAAATCAAAAACGCTCTACTTTTAATTTTTCCTTTTTTTTTTTTTTTTGTAAAATTATTTTCAAATGATACAAAAGTAAATAACTAAAAAATCCAAAAATCCTGACTGAAATATTATTTTTTATTTTTAAGAATTATTTATTTAATTTTTTATTTTAAAATTTCTGCTTAAATTTTCAATATTTTTATGAAACATCGTAAGTTTAGTAAAATTTCCATGTTTTTTTTTTTTGCTAAACTTCGATGTTTTGTAAAGTTATTAATGAACGAAGAACATGTTGCTGTATATCAAAGCAAAAGATAATAAAGAACATGAAAAAGAAAACAACAGAATAAAAAGTGCAAGATAATATGAAGGCGTTGTTTTAGCTAATATTCCAACCGATTCTACCGATTATGCTGACACATCGATACTATATACTGGTGCGAATGTTATTTGGAGTTCTCAGCAATTCTATTCTTACATAATATCGGCGGTAATGTCGACTTGTAAAATTAATACGGTTATTGAAAAGTTATAACTAAACAAGGATAAAGAGGATGTTTTTTTTTAAGAAATAGGCTGTTAAAACCACATAATTCGCCATGACAAATAAAAAGAAAATTTAATTCCGGCAATGAAGGAATAAAACATTTTTTAATATAAATAAAGATAAAATATTTCCTGCAGAAAAGCTCACTTCATACGAGTAACGTACAGAACCTTCTGTCATCGAATATGAAAAAAATGTATACCCACTTATTTTAAATTTAAAATGTCTTTTTATAACATTTCAAATATTAGTGCAATATAAATCAAATTACATCATCTATAAAAAAGACGTACACATTTTGCCTAATTTTCAAGCGTATAATAATTTAAAAGATAAGACCATATAATACGGTAAACCCTTTAATTTTTAAGATTATTTTGTTATTATTTTCTCTTATTGGGTGATATATTGTCACCAACTTTGTTAAAATATTATATGGGTGTCCGTTAAGTCTCAATAGACATGAAAAAATTTTGAAATCCTTTGCTAAATTAGGACAACTATCAAATATCACATTTTAGTTAAAAATAAAAATTAAGTCAGTTCAGAAATAACTGAGTTCTGTGGGCATAATCGCCACCCACTGTTTCACACACGAAGGGTTCCGTACCGGGTATGGGTAACCCCTTAATTTTTAATTTCAACCGTTGAAACTTATAGTCTTAGCCTGTTGCGATTTAACTAAAGCCATATATGTAACAACGTTAATATCGGGATACTTGTCATTTAATTTTTTGCGCTTGTCCTTAAGCAGACATAACACCACATACTCTGTGCAAATTGTAAGTGTCTGCTTATAAAAAAAAGATCATATTTTTCAAAATCACCGTCTCTATTGAACACCCTTTATATGTTATCGAATCACAAAATGCGAAGCAAAAAGATGTTCACTGTTTAGTAAAAGCGATGAACTTTTCGTCAAACATCATGTTCACTTTGTGATTTACATCCGTCCAAGTAGATGTAAAACATTTTGTCCAATCGAACAGTTCAAATATTTCATTTCATTTGGTGCATACAATTCAGTATCATGTCAGTAACAGTGCGTCAATGAAAAAAAATATTTCGTCAACAATGATAAACAATTGACAGTATTAGTGACGTTTTGATTTTGGAATAAGAAAAAGCAAATGATTAATGAGTAAAACTTTTAGTCAGTTGCTATCAAAATGTCAGCATGTCAAAATTATGTTAGAATTTACAAAAAGCAATTAAGTTCTGTTTTTTTTGCTATCAAATGGTGCTGCAAATTAAGTTAGGAAGGAAAAAATTAAGTTATTTTCATAAATAGATAAGAATTTTAGTATTTAAGTGAATCATTAGTTACAGATAGCACTTGTTACTCGACGGTAAAAATTTCTTAATTATTTAAAAAATTTAAGAAATAATAAAACTCTATAAAATGTTCATAAAGTTTACAGACATATTTAATTAATTAATTATTATTTTTATTGTGATACACCTTTTATAATTGCAATAAATAGTTATGGAAGGGTGAACATACAACTCGATTTTAAACGAAAGTTTTACTTAAAGAACAGATATAACAGCAATCAATTTTTGTTTCAAAACATTCTGTCGTTCTTTCTTTTTATGCAAAGTTTTATCAAGCAAAATGCTTAAACCTGGACTCTTGTCTTTATTTTATTGTTTGGACAAAAATCTATAGTTTATTTAAAATGTTTGTAAAAAGTTTCCTGAAAAGCTAAGTAAGCGTTAGCCGTACATGGGACTAATTAATTAGATGGACTAATTACTTGTCAATTGCATTAACATTAATTGATAAATAATGCTAATGTTTTTTTTGGCATTATAAATATTTTTACTAATGGTAATGCTTGTTAATGAAAGCATTATATACATGGGAGTAATTAATTAGATGGACTAATTACTTGTCAATTTCATTGATTAATAAATAATGCTATTGTTTTTTTAGCATTATAATTATAATTATTTTTACTAATGGTAATGCTTTTTAATGAAAAGGTTACATTGATAATTAGTTAAAAAACAAAATCATTACCATTGACTAATGATTCAATTGTTTAAAACCATTAATCACTAATGAATTTATTCCTTGTCTTTCTACACTTAATACATATCTTAAATTAGAGTAAAGCATTATTTGAAACTGAAAAATTTGGTAAAATATATATGTTTTTACTTTCCCAGGAAAAATTAGACGCTATGAGAACATATTTTTATTTCGTGTTAGTTATAAGATCTTCTATCTAGGGTATTAGCTAACTTTATACCTCAGACATTAAGTTTTACTCTTATCTGCCTCAAAAAAGCTACATTATTAAAATTTTTAAATATGGATCTTTCATAAGATTTTTTTTATGTCTTTGCGATCAAAAATTTATGTTTCATAAAAACAATTATTTTTGAATCAATTGTAATTAGTAATTAAACGAATTCATTAAAATTTCATTACCATTAGTAAAAACAATTATATAATATAAATAAAATCATTAGCATTAAACGGTAGTTAAATTTTTATTCCAAGTATGGTGTTAGCGAAATGGCCATCGAGACATGCTTTCACCCTAAAAATTTCACCCTAAAAATTAAAGGGTGTCTCCATACAATATATATGTTTTTTTTAAGTGTACTATAACCCGTGAAAGGCGCCACTTTAAAAAAATTCATATCACTATAGCTACCAATGCAAAATTTAATACAAAAATAAATCTTAAAATTAAAGGGTGTCCCTATAGGTGACGTAAATTGACCTATATGGGCCTATCTTTTGAACCGTTATAGACAAACGCTTGCAAATTGGACAGAATGTCGATTGCTATGACCGTTATATTAACAAGTAATAATATTAAAAAATATGAATTAAAGAGTGCCCCAATATTAATTTAGTTTGATGTACTTGTCCATACTTTTGATCATTAGTAGACCGACCCTTAACATTTATAAAGAACCTGTATTGCTAATTCCGCTATAACAAAAATTATAAAATTTGGATTAAGAAATAAAAGGGTCTCCCAATAGTTGATGCAATTTGATGTATGTGACCAAACTTTTGAACCGTTATAGACAGACAGCTATGACCACTAAAACAACAACTTTATAATTTGAATATAGAAACTAAAGGGTGTTCACAAAAATAATGTAATTTAACCTATACCCATATCTATACCTATATATTTTGAACCTTTATATACAAACACTTAAAAACTGGACAGAATGTCCACTACTTTGTTTGGTATACGAAAAAATAAATATTTTAAAATATCAATTAAAGGGTGTTATAATAGTTAATGTAATTTGATGTATATGGCCAAAGTGTTGAACCGTTACAGACAGACCGTTAAAATTTATAAAGAAGCTGATTGCTAAGTGTACTACAACAGCAAGTACAAAATTTTAGTTTGGAAATTAAAGGATTCCCATTTGTTTTTAAATAAAACTTTATCACGGGAAAATAATAGCAGTAACTACTACATCATAACTATACCATATCAATTTTTATAAAAATAGTGTCAAATATCTATATACGCACACATATACACATCTATATAAATAACAAAATGTGTTTGTTTGTCGGAAAGCTATAGCTGCATACACCATTAGACCGATTGTCCCAGAATTTTCACAATTTCTTATCAGGGGGCAAATTTCGGGACTCGTGATCGAAATAAATTCGTATCGAAATTAATTTCGATCGTGGGAGTTTTTCTGATGATGGCACTCGTTATCTTGCGAATCGATTTTTTAATAAAGTGTTGTAAAAGATAAAAAAAAAGCGTTAACCAACACTACAAATATGTATATAAACAAAAAACATATGCTTACAAAGAAAATTAAATAACTTATCAAAAGAATCGCGAATTTGTTTTATAATTTTGAAAGTTTTTCCTTTTTTAATCGCGGTCATAGACGTAAATTTATGTTTTTATTCTTCGTCATCAGGGTCTGAGAGTGAGTATGATATAAATGCAATTAGAAGGAAAATCCGAGTAACAAGCTATCCATTGGGCTTGCCAAACAATGAGTAAGTATAAATCCCCTTGATTTGCAAAAATTACGTGTAAAATTACTCGTTACTGCCATCCCTAAATTAGTGCGTAAAGCGCTAGATATCTGTCAAAATTTTTCATGTACATACAAAATGTATGAAGCATCCCTAAATAGCTAGGCGTCAACGCTAAGCAATTGGAAAAACCAATTTTGACAGTGCATAAGGAAGTGAAGTTGGCTGCTTGTTTGTTTGGTTTTTTGTTATGGTTAAAAAGTAATGACAATTTAGTTATTTTTAAGTCAATCTAGCGGTTTTATCTTTTCTTTATTCTCATACCGCGGATTTTTTTAAATAAAATGAGTAAACATTACTGTTAAAGACACAAAGTTGACGCTCTTATTTAGGGATGACATTCCAAAGCAAAATCTATGAATTACATTGCTTTGCGTCTTACGCTCTAATTTAGGGATGTCAGTTAGAGTTTATGTAAAAACTCCTTTACAAAGGTGCAAAAAAAGGGAATATTACAAACAAGTACGAAAATCTATACGAATAATTAATTAATATAACAATTAAAATCTTAAATAAACACATGTTATCCAACGAACTATTAAAAATTAAAATTTCAACACCAAATTTGGTATCGAATAAAACTCGCACGGTTACATTCGATCGTACAATCGCTATCGAGTGCCATCATAAGAAATTTCGATACAACTTTCTCGATAGCGACTGCGAGAATCCCAAAATTAAAAAAAATCCAACTTCGAGTAAATTTCGCACGGTATCAACTGCGAGAATTAGCCCCCAAGCATGGAGTTAGTAAAATACGGTACTTATTTTTTTAATATTTTGCGTGGGCGTGGCACTTGCAAAACAAAGTAAATATTTATTATAGTGTTGCTTGGTAGGCGGCATCTTAAAATTTTGTTCAAATAACTCTTTTATTAATAGGTAAAATGTAGCGAAAAACTGGCTGGATTGGAATAATGGGCGTAGTACCACCCATTCAAAGTGAAAAATTAACATCATGTATGTACAGAATTTGTCCTTTACTTAAGTGGATAAACGCGAATAATTAAATAATCATCTAAATAAATTGTGTGATTTATTTGTAGCTCTAAAATTTGTGTGTAATTATTTTGCAACAAAAAACTCAATAAAAATTAACTAAGCGTTTAAACGAATAAACGTTGGGCCTTAACCTTAAATAAATTAATTCAATTGCCAGAAAAATTATCCTTTGTGTCATTGTTCGCCTCTATTTGTACCCTTTAATAAATTAACACATGAGCTTTTTACGCTTTCATTATTTAATATTTTATGATAAATGGAAACAAAGTTACTCATACATCACAAAGTCAATATCTGTATTTTTATGTTAAATGTTTATTAACACACCCCCATAAGCCGGCACTGATGAAGGAAGTTAAAGATAAAAAGATTTCTGACAGAACAAATTTTAGCTTTCTAGTCCCCCATAATATTGATGAGAGTGTCTGAATAGACCAAAACACCTCAATATTCCTTTCTTTACTTGCAAGCTTTAACTATAAACTTGCCTACATACAAAAGTTTCATCATTTTATTGAAAAGGGAAAAAAACTTGTTGGAGTGGTGTGTAAAACTAGTACTTGTTAAATATACACACTATGCGCCGGAACTTGGCCTGACACATTATCGTGTGTCTAGATAAAAGTTTATTTAATACTGACTTGATCTTAAACCCATTCATTTGCACACACACTCACATATATATTATTTTACTTTACAAGTATCAACATTAATTTTAAACGTTTAAGTGTTTGTTTTTTTTTTTTGCAACAATTTCCGTGCTCAATAAAAGCATATTGACAATAAAGCAAAATAAAAGAACATTCAAGTTGAAGTAAGTCATAATTTTGCACTGAGAGCGCACGCTCACGCAAATGATGTTTGTTTGTTGCTTTTAAACTTAATTATTAAATGAAAAGAAGTAATAAAAGCAACTGGGTCTACTGTTGCTCATTTCACACAGGAATAAAAACAGTGTTGCCATAAATTTCTGTAATTTTAAGTCTAGTATATTTGTTAACAAAAAAATAATGAATAGAAAACCTTGAGATGAAAGACACTTGTAGTTATTATGCCCTTCACCACAAAAAGTGGAAAAAGGGTATATATAAGTTTGTCATTCCGTCTGTAATTCCTACAATATCCTTTCCGACGCCATGAGTTATATACATTCTGACTTCTTATGCATAGCGAAGTCGATTGAGCGGTGTCCGTCTGACCGTACGTGTTAGTGTTGAAAAAAAAAAAAATAAATATTTCAATTGATCATATATAGTGTCGAAAGAGTTTCTTTTGGAAATCAGCATGATCGGTCCATGTCCTTCGAGGCACCAGGCAAGACACCACGCCTACCTCTAATTTTTTCATGTCATTTGGAACAATAAAGTAACTCTAATCAAATAAAATAAATATATGGGGCGATCGAGAATTAAAAAATTAGAAAAGAAACATCAAGTGAAAAAATTGGTGCTCGCCCATATTTTCCGAGTTACGGGGCTCTGAAATTTTTAAATTTTTCAAAATATCAATATGGGTATCATTCTAAGGCCTTTGAAGAGATCTTTAAGGAAATACTATTTTTTTTTAATGCTTAACCCATTAAGAGCCGATGTCATCATTATGTAAAATTATATATAAGTTTTTTTTTTAATTTTTTTAGTTCTCTGTCACCAGCTTTCTGTCAAAGCAAATATTGGGCTTTTTTGATTGGAGTTACTTCACTAAACTAAATTTATATAGATGGTGAAGGGTATAAAAGTTCGGCATAGCCGAAGATAACACTCTTATTTGTTTTTTTTTTCCTTTTAAAACACAAAGATAAAATCTCCATCATCTCCATCATTGAATAAACTACTAATAGAAGTAGTTATATATTTTTTGTATTTCATTGCCTTTGTTATCTTTACGAGGGCTGCTATATATATTTCTGGCCTAGCAACACTGAGTGCTGCCAAGTGCAATCTGACATTTCCATTGGATAGTTTGTCATTTTTAGCATAATCGTACTCAAAACGTTTTGACGTACGACCATTATTTGTGTTGTTTACAGTGACTTGAAAAAATTAATATAGAAAAAATGGAATTAACTCGTGAACATTTTCGTGCCATCATTTTTCACAACTTTCGACGTGGATTATCACGACAAGAGTGCATTGATGAACTTAAATCTTTATATGGCGATTAAGCACCATCCTATAGCACTGTGCAAAATTGGTATAATGAATTTAATCGTGTCTGAAGCTCGCTCAAAGACGAATTCCGTAAAGGTCGTCCAAAAACGGCTGTTGTGCCAGAGAACATTGATGCCGTGCGTGAACTCATAATGCAAGATCGACATGCGACATACCGAAAGATAGAGACATCCTTGGACATTTCTTCCACCAGCATACATTCGATACTGCATGAACACCTGGCCGTAAAAAAGGTTTGTTCTCGTTGGATCCCGCACAAATTGAAAGTCGCTCAAAAAAAGGCTCGTGTTGATTGGTGCAAAGAAATGTTGCAAAAATACGATTGCGTTGCTTCAAAAGATGTTTATAAGATCGTCACAGCTGACGAATCATGGATCTATGCGTATGAGCCCGAAACGAAACAACAATCGACTGTGTGGGTCTTCAAAGACGAGTAAAATCCAACGAAAGTTGTTCGTGGAAGAAGCACTTCGAAGCAAATGGCCGCCTGTTTCTTCGGCAAAACTGGTCATGCGGCGACTGTTGTGCTTAAGCAACGAAGGACTGTCACTTCTGAGTGGAGAGAGAAATTCAAAAAACCAACAAGAGAAGACGAATCATTGTTCACCATGACAATGCGAGCTCTCACACATCGGCTCAAACCAGAGCGTTTATGATCGGCCAAAACATCGAAATGGGTCATCTGCCGTACAGCCCTGACTTGGCACCTAATGACTTCTTCTTGTTTCCGCACATCAAGAAAAAAATGCGTGGTCAACGATTTTCGTCGCCAGAAGAAGCTGTTGAAGTGTTCAAAAACCATGTTTTAGAGGTGTCTCAATCGGAGTGGAAAAAGTGCTTCGACAACTGGTTTGAGCGCATACAAAAATGTATAAATCATGCTGGAGAATACTTTGAAAAACAATAAAACCATTTTTGATTATAAATATTCGCATTTTCACTATTAGGCCAGAAATATATAGAGCAGCCCTCGTAACTATCGTAAGCAGTAGTAATCAGAAAGCAAAATAACTTCAATATTAATTCAAGGCTGACTAGCTCTTAGTATCCACACGTGTATCTACTGAGGCTGCTGACTAAACAAAGTAGACAAGTAAATTTTTTTAAACAAGGAAATGCATGGTCAGGAGAGATCTTGCTTTTTAATATTGTCGTCTTCAAATGTCTTTTGATATTCAGTTATAGCAAAAATATAGAAAAATGTGGTTGAAGTCACAAAAAAGTTAACGAATACTTACAGGATGTACAAAAAGAGACGGAACTTACACCCTACAAATGTTTAACCTCTGAGGACGCTAAAGGAATGGTGTGACCAGCCCAATTGAAGTAAAAGAGAAGCGCTTTGCTATGAATGAGAAACAGAAACGAATAAGAGAATAGCAGAAGGACTAATAGATGAAAAGGCCATCGCCTACTCATGCTACCGAACCGAACCGTCGAAGAACACTAAGGTCCAGATACGATAGAAGTAGTGTAATCTGGGAAATACTCAAATCCTAGAGTCTGCCTGAAAGAAAAATCTACTATTGTGCCAACTGTTATACACCCTGTGTTAGTGTTGGAAGGGACTCTGATGTAAAACAGTATCGACAACTATCAGTTGGTGGTCAAAAATTAACTTTCGAAGGCAAATGACGGTTCAGTTATTGGGGACTTAAGTATGAAACGGAATACCGTTTGCTTAAATACTGAAGAACATTGTGTCATGCCCACCTCACAAATAAAAAAGTTTGCGTTATGAAAGTGGGTTTAGTTATACATACAGTAGTGTCAGTGTCAGTAACGCCATCTATAGAGACTCGCTTTAACTTTTGAGTTTGGTTTCTTATAACTAGGGCTGAGATTTTCATGCACTAAAAAATCGAAAATATGCGCTTAAAATATGCACTAAAAAATCCAAAATATGCACTAAAAAAATAAAAAATATGCAGTCAAAAAAATTTGTTTTTTTTTTTTTTGTAATTTTATTAATAATAAAAAATTCAGTCTATTGTTATTTATTTTTAAATTTTTGTTTTTATAAACAAAAAATACTTTTTTATATTATCAAAAGTAAAATTTTGTCTGTTCGGACGTAAAAAACTTTTTTACATAGAAAATGATCTTTCAACGTCAACCGAAGTTATAGGAGCATACTTGAAGGAAGCCAATTCGTTTGGGTAATATTCAGTTTCTAATTATTTGAAATTTGTTTTATTTTTTTAAATCCTTCTTTTTTTGCAAAACGCTTTGGATTTTTAATTTAATTTGTTGGGCTGCTCTTCCTTCGACATTGTTATTTTTACTTTCTGCATTATCAACTAATTTGACTTGAGTATTAAGTAAACTAAATCCCTCCAATTTAGGTATTGTCTCACCAATATATTCGTAGTTGGAAGATACAAATGCTAATTGACTTTTGATGTTATTTAAATTTAATATTTCTTTTACTTTTATAATTGCATATGAATCAGTATCAACAAGCTCTTCGATAACATTCATAATTGCTCAAATTTTTTTGAATAGTATTTTACAGCATCTAGCCAGATTTCCCATTTTGTTAATACTGGCTCTGGTGGACGGGGAACCCAAGGTACATTTATTTAAAAATTGTAGCTCGTGAAGAAGCCTTTAAAACTATTTTTTTCCCGTATGAAACCAATAAGTCAATATTTTTGAATTTGCTTCTAATTTCCTCTGCAACGCGGTGTAACCCATGTGCCAAGCAGGTAACATGTAACAGTTTTGGGTAAAGTATTTAAAGGCTATTGGAAGCCTTAACCATATAAGGTGCTTTTTGTCAAAATCTTGACATAATAAATTTATTGAGTCATGGAAAGCTCGTGCTATCGTAGCTGGGTTGGCGTTTTCCAATTCCATAAAGTTAAGCAAGAATTTATTTTTGCAAACTTCTTCATCTATATCCAAAACTCCGACAATAAAATTTGAAACGTAACGCCTTTCTATATCAGTGGTTTCGTCCATCGACACCCATAAATATTTGCTTTTCAAGAACGAACAGATCTTTTCTAGTTCGGAGCCATATATTTTGTCTAAATAATTTTTTCTAAGAATATACTGACAAGGGATACTCTCATTTATGTATGTTTTAAAGAAATTTCTTAAATTTTCGTTACTTAATTTGTTTAATGTTAATGTCAGCGGAAATAAATGCTTCACAAAAGTCTACACAAAACTTACTTGTTGTCTCTGTATATTTAAGCAGCGATTGGGAAGACTTTTCTTTAACACGCTCCAGCAGCTCCTTGAATGGCTGAATGTTGCTTTTTTTATGTTTGTGCCTCCAAAACTCAGTCATTTCTGATCCGCTTTTGAAAAGTTTTGGTAATATTATAGATTATGCTTACAGATTGGTCCCGTTTTAAAAATAGTTCATAATCTTAAAAATTAAAGGTTGTCCCTATACAACATACATATTTTTTGCGTGTATTATGAATTGTAAAGGGCGATTCTGTAAAATTTAAAATGACTGCGTCTTACTATAGCCCCCAATAACAAAAAGTTATGCAAAAATAAATCTAAAAATTAAAGGGTGCCTCCATAATTGATGTAAGTTTACTTATATTTGCCTATATTTTAACCGTTATAGACAAACGCTTGTAAATTGGACAGAATGTCGATTGCTATGGCCGTTATAGGAGCAAGTATTAATATTATAAATTATAAATAAAAGGGTGCGCCAATAGTTCATTAAATTTGATGTATATGGCCATACTTTGGAACAGTTGTAGACAGAGGCTTGAAATTTACAATGAACCTGTATTGCTAAGTCCGCTAAAACAACAAGTATAAAATTTGGATTTGGAAGTTAAAGGGTGTTCCAATAGTTAGTGTAATTTCAAACAAAGGGTGCACCAATAGTTCATTTAATATGGTATATGGCCAAACTTTTAAACAGTTGTAGACAGACGATTGAAATTTACAAAGAACCTGTGTTACTAACTCCTCTGTAACAACAAGTATAAAATTTGGATTTGGAAATAAGCGGGTGTCCCAGTAGTTGATAATATATGGTGTATGTGGCCGGACTTTTGGAGCGTTATAGACAGACAGCTGAAATTTACAAGGGACATGTTTTGCTTAGTCCACTATAACAAGAAGCTTATAATTTTAATTTAAAAATTAAAGGGTGTTTCCAAAATTAATGTAATTTGATCTATATGGCCGTATTTTTTTAACCGTTGTATACAAATACCTTAATTTTAGACAGAATGGTATTATTTGTTATAATAAGGAATAAAAAAATCTTATATTGTAAATAAATAGTTGATATAATCTGATGTATATGGGCGAACTGTTGAACCGTTAAAGACAGACGGTTGAAATTTACACAGAATCTGATTGCTAAATCTACTACAACAGCAGGTATATAATTTGAATTTGGAAGTTAAAGGGTGCTATAATTTGATGTATATAGCCAAACCATTGAACAGTTTAAAAAGTATAAAGTGGCCATATACTTGAACTGTTATAGGCAGACAGATGAAATCTGTTTTGAAGTCGGTTTTTTCGCAAAAATTATTGACTTTTTAAGTGTTGCTCAACCAAAAACTTTCTTTCGTGAATCAAGGATTTATTGCAAACTTTGCAATAAAGAGTTTGACCATCAAATTTAAAGACATTATTAAATTCTTTAACGTATTTCATTAGGATGGAAGACTTTGAAGGCTTAATCTTGGGCATATTTCCTAGAAAAAAAATCTCGTAAAACAAAAGATACTTTATGAACTGTAAAATATACTCACAATTAAATATCTAAAATATATGGACAAATTTCATTTAAACTATTGCTTTCAATGTAAACATTTTATTAAAAAAAATTATAAGAATCTAGTTTTTCTCAAAAATACGTGCAAACCAATGGAAAAATTACATACATTTATATTTGTGTTTTAATATTGAATGTCAATTATGTGTTAGCATGCGACATCAAGTTATGTAGTATATGCGTCTTTTACTTACGTAAAGTTATAGTTTTAGTAGAGAACCAAAAGAATTAATTGATTTTTTGTTTATTTGGACATTTTTTGAAAAATTACGTAAAAATTTCGAATTATGCAAAAATATGTATTAATAAATTTAAAATATGCCAAAAAAATATGCATTTTCACCAAAATATGCAAAAATATGCATTTTCACCTAAATATGCAAAAATATGTAAAAACAAATCGATGCCATTTTAACGCAAATTTATTGATTCGGAAAGATAATTGGTCGATATCGTTAATAGACTATCGATAAAAGACATGCATTTGCATGGAAATCGCAGCCCTACTTATAACATTTTGGTCCTCCACACCAATGTTTTTTTTCGGTTTAAAAGGAAAAGTTAAAGGTTAATTCATTATGCTAAAATGGTAACACTAAATATTTAATATTAAAGTTGCTTTTGTCTTTTTTAATGCTGCACATTTTACTTATGCTTGACATAAACAATATAAAATATTCTAAACATTACAACTACGAAAAAAATAAACAAAAAAATTAAAAAAAAATAAAAAAAGTCAAAAATCAAAAACACACGCGCGCATAAATATTAACGCTTACTAACAACATATGTATGTGTGTGCAGCCAGACATAAGAAAATTTAGTTTGTAAAGCTCCGTGGTATCCCAAAGTTTAATTTAGTTGAACAACAGCCATCAAACTAGAAACAACGCAATTGATATGTACGTATCACGTTCTTGTTAAAAAAGAAAATTATTTTTCTTTAAAACCAAGTAAATAAACGCAAACACAACATCATTTCCAAAAAAATAAAAATAAAAGAGACGCGCCAAATAATAAAGAAAAACAATAATAATAATTTTAATTTAATATACAATATTCTGTATGTGTTTTATCTGATTTTACTAAAAAAAATGTTTATTCATTATTTAGGCGGACAAGATTTAAAAAAAATTTATTTGTGTGCAACTGTTTTTTTTTTGTCTCTTCTGTTGGCTTAAACAAAACGACACATAATTTTTTGTCTAATGTCGCATTGCCTCAAGTAACCGGCATATGGAATTGAACGCCCACGTTCATAAAGTGGTTTTTATTAATTCATAAAAATGTTAACTATAGAAATAATTAAAATAAAAATGTGAATGTCATTTTAAACACACAAAACAAACGCATCTTTCTTTAATATGACAAAAAAAAAATAGATATATTTTGTGAAAATTTTTATAATAGAGAGAAGAAAATCTATAAGTAACAAAGAATTTAAGAAAAGCACAAATAAAACAAATAGTATATTAATCGAAGTGTTAGGAGTGAGTGCTTTGTTCTTGTTTGTCATTTGTCTTGTGGTACTGACAGTGGTTCAGGAGAGTAAAATGTGATTAAACAAAAAAAAAAACTTAAAACAACAAGAAACTAAAAAAAAAACATAAAATAATAAAAACAAATAATAAATTGTATCAATTAATTATAAAAATGTAATATTGACATTTATCAAAATTATAGAAAATAATATAAATTATATATAATTATATTTATAATATTATTTTCATTTGAAATAATAATTTTGCCAATAATTTTTATTTGAATTAGTTATTCAATCTTGGGATCACAATTTATATTTATAATGTTGTTAATATGTCAATACCCAGGGATATTAATAATAGTATTTAGAAATAAAAATATTTATAATTTTCTTTATTATAACAATAGTTAGAATAGAAGCACTTTAATATTAAATTATAATTATGTTTTATATAATTGTTTCTATTACAATAATCAAAATATTTTTAATTATAATCAAATATTATAATTAACAAGTTAGAGTGCTATATTCGGCTATGCCGAATCTTTTATACCCTTCACCATCTACGTAAATATAGTTAAGTGAAGTAAGTCCAACCAAAAAAGCAAATATTGGGGTAACAGAGAAATAAAAAATAAAAAAAAATATGGAACTGCATATACGATATTTTACATAAAAATTACATCGGCTCTTAATGGGTTAAGCATTTTTAAAAAGATTTAGCATTTCCTGAAAGATCTCTTCAAAGGCTTTAGAATGATACCCATATCGATATTTTGAAAAATTTTAAATTTCAGAGCCCCGTAACTCCGGAAATATGGGCAAGCGTCTAAATTTTCTCTTGATTTTTTTTTTCTTATTTTTTAATTCTCTATTGCCCCATATATTTATTTTTTGGTTGGAGTTACTTTATTGTTCTAATTGACAGAAAAAATTTAGAGGTAGGCGTGGTGTTTTGGCTGCTGCCTCGAAGGACATGGACCGATCATGCTAATTTCCAATAGCACCTCTTTCGACAATATATCTGATCGATTATCAAATTTTTTTTTTGTGAAGTCAAGTTTGTCGATTTTAACACTAACACAGACGGACAGACGAATAGTCGGACATCGCTCAATCGACTTCGCTATGCATAAGAAGTGAGAATATATATACTTTATCTGGTCGGAAACGGATATTGTAGAAATAACAAACGGAATGACAAACTTTATTATACATTTTTGCCACATTTTTTGGTCAAAGGTATAATAAAATTATTTAAAAAAATATAAATAATATATTCGCTATCCAATGAGAAATATTTAAATTAAAATTATTTGAATAATTAATCATTTTATTAAGTTACATTAAAAGGAACCAAGAAAAAATGTTTATTGAGAAACAAAAACTTTTCCAAAGGAAACACACCCGATTCATACAATAATTATGCTTCATGATAAATAAGATAAATTAAAAATAATTTTGCGTTAAAAATTACAAATTTTTTCAATTTATTTTATATAATTGAATCTTGCAATTATAAAAATCTAACCTGTTCTTTCTATTAAAATTTTTTGTTTTTAAAATAATGATATCATTTTTTATCACAAATTCGAAAAAAATCATTCTTGAATTGATAAGAAAATTGGTTCAATCCCGCCTTCACAGAAACAAGTGCTTGCACCTATTAAAGGTTTTATTTGTTTTCGGCTTAAAATTTAATTAAATTTTTTATTGATTCAATTATTTATTTGAGTAGAAATTAGCATTTTTTTTATTTTTAAATTAAATATATTAATTATTCAATTAATCATTAAATTTAATAATTTTGTATTTATTTTTTAGATTTAATATATAATTGAGTCAATTAAAACTTTTATTAACTTTATATCTGACCACAATTAAACTTTTAAATAGTGCAAAAACTTTTCTCTGTTTTCTGGAAAAAGGCAACCACCAAATTATTTTATCAGTTATTGTTTTTGACTGAGAAACTAGTTGATGGTTTGCCTTTATTAACCTTTTTTTTCATTAAATTTCTTTTCTTTGTTGTTGTTATGCAACATTCTTTCTATAAGAAACCCTTGAACAAATAGTTTTTATTATAATTAAAATTCAGAAAATGTTTATATGTTTTTTCCCTTCCCTGTATGAAGTTAATAAATTGATAAATCGCTTTGTCAAATCAATGTAGACTTTAATTGACAATATCATAATATCAAACAAAAAATTTGTAAGTTTGATCAAATTTTTATTCAACACTTTTAATATTCAATAATTTTTTTATCTGGTTGCTGCTGCTGATATTCCTTCGCCCTTTTCTTTATGCGGTTAAGTGGCTTTAAAAAGACTTTAAAGCACCGACTCATACATCAGAGTTCCATTCTATTTCTGGTCTGATAGAGGTGGTATAAATAGGAGGAAGATCGGGCGGCGTAGATTATATCTTACACTGTTTAAGACAACCAACCGAATAATACACTTAAATTTCCTCAATATGTCATGTACAGCAGATGCAACAGTATGCTCGTTCGGCATAAAATACTGTGTTTTTTAAGATCTCAAAGCATCACTGTTCACATTACCTCGTTCAGAAACTGTTTTAATACCGCAGGAGAAACATGACGATATCCCTAAATTAATCTTGAAATTGTTTGTTAATCGTGTCTCAGAGCTATTAGAACTCATGTATTGCATTCACTGAGAAAGTTTGACATAAACTGAAACACCAGACCGCTTTTGTTTAACATCAAAAATTTTATTTTTAAAAATTTTATTATAAAATTGAAAAAGCAACTCGATATATATTTCACATAAAAGGTTTTCATAAATATTCCTCATCCTTAAAAAATATAAAAAAAAACACAACGATTAGAGAGTAAATCTCCTACTTTGACAGCCCTGTCTAAAGTGGCTGAAAATTCAAATTCGACTAAATTTTACGGCAACTTTCATTATAAGAGTGAAAAGCAATTCTTTCAAAATAACCCTTCTTTTCATACCATCCACGCAACTTGTGTAGAGTAGTGTAGGGTATCATATGCTTTAACTTGATCAATTTATTTAATTTTGCATTTATTTAAACATATTCATTCGAATTAATTAATTTGAAAATTTCAATTTACTAAAATTATTTTATAAGAACGATCCCACTGTGATAAATATTTGTCTGGTGCGTGAGTGTTTGTTGGCGCTGTCAAGATTCTTGTGTTTAGTTGTTAAATATTCTTGTTTTCTATCGTCTCTTGCTATTGATTTCCATCTTTTTATTTTCTCCTCTAACTTTAATTTCAATGAATGAATCGCCAGTCATCTTGTTCTCATCATTAACATCAGCCGTTGTTGTTGTTGTTGGCGTTGTCTGTTGATAGTGTGTGAGTGTTACTGTTATATCTCCGGTTTTAATTATTAATCATACGTTGTGTAGTTCATTTGACTTTAAGAAAATTCTTTTTTTGCTTTAATTGTCAAAAGATTCGTAACACAAATTAATTATATTGTTCTAAATGTAAATATATGATTTAAAATAAGTGCTTTTATGTTTTTTACTTTTCAAAACAAAGTATATTTTTGATAAAAATTGTAAAAAAAAAGAAAAAATATGTGTTTCTTTTTGTTTACAAATTAATGACAAAAATAATAATAGTTTAAATAGCTTCTCAATTTAAGCTGCTGTCACTTAAATGACATTTTCAGTAAGTTTTGTTATATTCACTTTTGTTTTTATTAAAATTTGTTGCTTTTTTGTTTTTGAAATATGACTTAAAAATTTAATTTAATTACATGTTTAAAATTTTGTTTTAGAGTTTCTTAAACAATAGTTCTTAATAGTTCGTTTCTAGACTTAAGGCCCATTTGATAAATTTAAAACCTTACATTTTTTAAAAATCTTTTTTAATTTATTAATCCGATATTCCGGCCAACTTTGTTGGTCATCTTTAGGGATTATTATTCAAAAAATAATGTTTAAAACACTTTTTCTCGGTTATGCTATCACTAAACTTGGTCACTTGTGACAATAACCAACATGACCAAAAAACCTGACTGAAATATCGGATTAATAAATTAAAAAAGATTTTTTTTAAATAAGCTTTTTTAAATTATTAAGTGGAACGAACTTAAGCTGAGAAATTAAGAATAACTTTAATTTTGTTTTAACAATTAATTCAGGCACAAGTTATTTCATATAAAGTAATTGGTAAATTGAATTATATTATGTATTAAACTAAAGATTAGAAAGAACGAAGAACAAAAAAATTATCTAAAATGATTTAAAGGATCTAAAGTTTTTGGCGACACGAAAAGCTCTATAGCAATCAGTAAATGATGGCTTAATAGATTTTATTGCATTTTGAATCAATAACTTATTCCCTTTCCATTCTTCTTCTTCTTCTTATATTTTATACTTTCTTTCATATCTACAGAAGTCTTGTCCACATTCAGTATTTGATTATAAACATTCCAAAAAAAAAGTAAGAATGATGTAATCCGCTGTACCGAATTTTATATATCCTTCAGCATATATGTATAACAATAATTATATATAAAGTGGCAAAAGAAGTTGTTTCTTACCAATAAGTTTTTTTATTAAAAAAAAAGCGTTGAAAATTGTAAGACTTGTTGACCCATCCACTTTCGTTTGTATTTTTGGTACTAAGTAAAGACAACCACCTGCAGGAATACAAACGAAAGTTGAAAAAAAGATATGGAAATATTAGAGGCAGGCGTGAAGAAGATAGAGATATTTAAATTTTATTTATTATTTAAATTTTATCCAGCTCATTTAGTGTCTTAGCAAAGTTAAATTCAACAGCAACACAAACAGACAGACGGACATCGCTCATAAGAAACGAAAATCAGAAAAAGAAAACAGTTATTGGGAACTCATTTTTTTAAATTACATTTAAAATGTATTATTTTCCAAAAATTGTATTGAGAGAAAGAAATTTTAAAAAGTGTAATTAAAATATTTTGATTTACTCTCTTCGTGCTTGATTCCTTCAAATATAAATATTTCATAATGTTCTTATGAAATATTTTAAAACTACAAATTAAATGTATTACTGCGGGGAAAGCATATCCATGTGGCCATTTCATTACTGCTCAAATAGCTAAACAGTAAGTCAAACGACAATCACAACTCAAAAATGTTTTATATCATGAAATATGTACATTTAAAGGAATCAAGCATAAATAGAGTAAATTAAAATAAAAAAATCCGAATAATAAATTTTCATATTAAAATATTTTGTTTATAAACTTCGCTAATCGCTTAACCCAGCTCGTCGGAGAACTTTAACATAAATTTATTTTATTGAATCAGAACTGAATCAAGAAATTAAATACAAATTCACCATCATCATGGTAACTGTAATGTGTATCAGTTTGAAATTTAAAAAAATTGTCTTGTTGATATGTCATTATGTACCGAAAACATGGCTGGATTGAAATAATAGGAATGGTATCTTCTATACAAAGTGAAAATGTTTTGCCGTGTAGCTAGAGGACTATAAAAGTTAGACTCTTAAAACTTTGCATTTGTAACCCTCATATCTGTGTTTAGCGAAACAATGACTTGATTGAAATAGTGTGCATGGTACCTCTCAAGTAAATAATAATAACTATCGTATACCAAGAGAACTAAAATCGTTAGAGTCCTTAAAATTTATGGTTAGAAAAGGAATTTCACCTGTAATGCGTAGTGCGATTCACTGGCCAATCGACCATAAAGGGATGTGCTCTTGATAAAAAACGTGTTGTGCTTACGAATTTACGGTTTTTAGGAATAAAGTCCCTGATTTCTTAAAACAGTGAAAAACATCCCATACTTTGACAATGCTCCAGTTAGTCAATAGTGCAATTATACCTGTAAAATTGGTTGCTTTCCCATTTGTATCTCTATCTTCTCTAAGAAATTACTTATTTTTAGAAAAAAAATATTCTACTCCAACCAGCAATTTTTACGTGATGCGAAAACACACATACAAACAAAAATTCCTAAAATAGATATTTTGTATACCATATCGATGAACATCTACACCAACAAAATTTTCAAAAAATATTTTATTTACAGTTTTTAACCGACTTCAGAAAAAGGAGAAGAAAGAAGGAGATGAAATATTTGAATGCTGTTTTTTTTAAATATTTGTGCCTGTAGACCTCAGTCATTTCCGCACTTGGTCCCGTTTTAAAAACAGTTCATAAATTAAAAGGCGTCCCCATACAGCAAACATATTTTTTACGTGTTTTATAAACTGTTAAGGCCAATTCTTTAAAATTTTAAATGACAGCGTATTTTTAAAATTTCCAATAACAAAAAGTAATACAAAAATAAATCATCCGCTGCAAATTAAATTGACGTAAATTGATTTGGATGGTAAAGGGTGTCCCAATAGTTGATGTAATTGCCAAGTATGTGGCCGAATTCTTAAACCGCGATGGACGAAACGCTTAATTTTAAGAGGGACCTGTATTGCTAAGCCCGCTTACGAACAAGTTTATAATTTAAATTTAGAAATTACAGGGTGTTCCCTTAACTGATGTAAATTTACTTATATGGGCCTACCTTTTGAACTGTTATAGACAAACGCTTGCAAATTAAATAGAATGTCGTTTGCTATCTATGGCCGTTAAAATAAGAAGTATAAAAAATTTAAATTTTACATTAAAGAGTTATACAATAGTTGATGTAATCTGATGTATATGTCCAAACTGTTGATACGATTGAAATTGACAAAGAGCCTGAATGCTAAGTTTACTACAACAGCACGTAGATATTTTAAATTTGGAAATTAAAGGGTGTCCCTATAGTTGCTGTAATTTGATGTATATTGCTAAACTGTTTAATAGTTGAACAAGTATATAGTTTGAATATGAAATATAAGGGTGTTCCAATAGTTAATGTAATTTATTGTATTTGGCCATACTCTTGAACCCTTATAGACAGACAGACAAATAAAATCTCTTTTGAAGTCGGTCTTTTTGCAAGAATTATATTATATGAAAAATGCCCGAGATATCTTGCGGCTGTTATCTTTTGTATTGAAATTGTAATTGAGATATTTTAGGTTGAAACAAAATTCTTTTTATTTAAAAAATTATTTTAAAATTTAATGATGTTATTTAAAAATATTGTGGTGGTAACCCATAATATTTTATAATAAATAAGCAATTTATTTATTGATTGGAAAAGCTGGTATCTATTTAGCTTCGTTAAAAGATTTCAATCTAATTAGGTCCCTTTCCTTACTTTAATGAAATTTTCTTAGAAAAATAACCCATAAATTTTATGATTTTTGATTGTAAAAAAGCAAATATTTTGCCTTGCTAACAATTATTGTCTCTAACGACAAAAAAACAACGAAAAGGTTTCAAGGTTTCATTTAATCATAAATTTATTAATATTCATACCATTTCTTTTTGGCTTAAATACTTAGAAGTAGAAAATGAAAAAAAAGAAACGTACATTTTATGATTATTTATGTCGACATTAAAGCAATAAAATAAATTGACACTTCCACTGTTTTGTCTATCATTTGTCACGTTCGCCTCTACGCTACTCAAACACTGACTTTATTTGGTTTTTATACATTTTTTTTTCTGTGTGGTTGTAGTGTTTTCTCCTTCTCTTTTAAATCACTACAAAACACATTTTACAATGTTTAAACAGTTGTAAAAAATATATTCATCGTACAACTACTTGTAGATACTGTATGGTGAGTTCGTATATAATGCTGACTTTAAAATGAAATTTAATATTAAAATTTTAATAGTTTCCCTTTTAAATATTAGATTTTCCTTAAGAGTTTGAATTTCTATTCAAATATGGCAACAATGTTGCTGTTGTTTGGTTTAATAATGTCGTTTATATGCGTCGAGTCATATTTTAATGACTCCGCTGCAAATTAATTTTAAGTTAGTGTTGCTGCTATTTTCATGTGTTTGTTTTCTTCTCTATTTTTAATTTTGGTTATTTAAAATTCAAATCAGGCTGTATTTTTGTTGTCACATCGTTAGTAATTACAAACATTTATCGGAGTTGTATTTTTTTTAAATTTCCTTTGCTATTTCCACAATACATACTTTTAAATTAAAATCCTAAAGAGACGTTGTTGTTGTTTATTAGAAACTATTTAATAAAACAACCCGCTTTGTAGCTAATCATCAATTTACGCACAGTGGGCCAGAAACGGTGTGTTATGGAAAAATTATTTGTTTTTAAACAGCTGCACCGATTAAAAAATTCACATTGACAGAAGTATTCACACTTGAGATCTTTAACTTCCAAGATCTTTTAAAAGTGTCCCGAGCTGCATAGTTTTTAGATGATTTTGCTTAAAAATGCACCATTAATAATGCCTCCCCCATGAAAAAAAAATCTTAAATAACTTTTTCTATTTTGGATCACAGTTCAATTAGAAGTAAAACAAAGCAAATAAGGCAAATCAGTGCAACCTTCTTCAAGCGAATTCGCTCTCAAGAAAATCAGTTTATTTCTATAGTCTATTAAACACTTAATGACGACTGAGAAATTCCAGTTGGCAAAATTACTTTTTTAACGAGGGGAGAGAGAGAGCGTACCCCACATACAAAGCAATTATTAATTTTCTTATAACTAGAGAGCAACATAACAAAATCTTTTAAATTTTTTAAGAATTTCGTAGCTCGACAGAAATTGGATTGTAAAGAAGGATATAATTTATTTTTTTACATCTACATATCCACAATAGTGGAACTAGCTTAATTTGAAGCAGTGTTTATTCATGTGAAAGTATGGAAGGAGAACATTTTTTAAGAACTTCAATAGTAGGACTCTTTTAATTCCATATAGGTTACTCTAAAATTTACAGATTCTACAAGTCTGTTGAATGCCACTTTGAAGATAAAGTGAAAAATTAGACCGAAAAATGGTTAATTATGACCAGGGGAAAGGCTCCCTAAAATAATAAATTTATTTCTTATCCTATATTTTGAAAACTATCAAGTGTTTTTTTAGCCCGATAAAAATTACGAAACGGGTAACTATTAAACGAACTATCGTACTGAGCTTCACTTTTGGCAAATCAGAAACAGCCCGTGTCACCTCCTTATATATCTAGGAAAGTCCTTATATATCCAAGGTCATGTGACTTGACAGCTCTCAATTATTTCCTATGCGATCACGTCAAGTCACTTGTTTGTGCTGAAAAACAAGCAACAATTGAGGCCGAGGAGGCCAACATGGCCAGCAATGCTTGAAAAAGTCTCTAAAAATTCACTTCTTCTAGAACAGTTGCGTATTTATCTTTCGAACAAAAAAATTATTGATCAAAAAATATTTTTTTTTGATATTTTTTTTTTTTTTATTGCACTTAGAAAACAATTATAGATCTATCTGTCAATATATCACTCATTTGTTGCAACGTTGGCATAACTCTTAAATAAAAATTTCAAGCAAACACCAAGAGTGCATAGTAAACAAAGTGTTTCATAAGCTGACAAAATCTTGTATTGGCGCTTTGAGGATTTCGTGTGGTATCGGCACTTTTGTGATCAATATCGTTATTTTAACTAAGTATTGTCTGACCTGATTTTAACACAAGGTTAAAAAATATAAAAATTAAAATTAATTGAGTTATAACGAAGTTGCAGCAGATGAGCGACATACACTAATAAAAACATTTTTCAAAATATTCTGGGGGCCAAATTTGCCTTGAGGGGTTCTTAATCTTCGGCAGACAGTCTTATTTACACCAATGAAATTAGCTAATGGCAATTATATAAAAAAATTGTAGTAACTCAAGATACAAAATAAATAAAAATAAATTGCATCATATATTTATTTGTTTAACTGTATCTGCCATTACACAGTGGGTCATAATCAAAATATTTTGAAAAAAGAAACACAGCGATAGGGAAAGCAAATGTGGTTCACGTTTAATAGAAAGCGATCACTCAGAAAGAATTATAAAAACTTCTTAAGATACAAGAAATTTGAAATTTGTTGAAAATATTCGTATATTAAAAAGTTCTGATGTTAGATTTTCCCGTATTATTTAAGTAGAAAACCAAAATTTAGAAAATAAATTTTTTTCTTAAAAAATATTTCTAAATATATAACGTACTTGAACTTAAGCCGAACTATGCTTATCCATTTGTAAAACTTTTATAAAGTTTTATGATTTTAGTGCTGTGGTCTCTCAGTATAGAAAAAGTGGTCGTTTATCTAAGTCTTAATCTGAGAAAAAATATTAAAAAAAAATTTTTTTAATTGTTTGAAAAGATATAAAATTAAAATAAAAGATATATTCTCATTTTATAATTTAAACACATTAAATTTAAAGCAGCATTCGTCAAGTAAATATACAAACATATTTGCAATATTTAAAAAAATATATATATTAAAATTCACCTGCTACATAAAAAACACATATAAACTGTCATCTTAACATTATAATTTATTGAAGTTACACTAAACCAAACACTTATTACGATGATGTCTTTCAATATCAATATTTACGATTGTAATTTGCATGCATCTTAAAGAAAATACTTAAGAGCTTTGTCATGAAATAACAACTTTGACCTCATTGTCTAGCATCTCTACTAACACATCACTTAAACAGTTACAAAAAAAAATTAGGTAAATACGAAAAAAGAATAAAAAAATTATTAAAATAATTTTAAATAATATGAAAAAAAGCTTAGACTTTTCACTAAAAACAAAAACAGTTCATTTCAAAAGAATAAAATCTAATTAATTTTTTTTTTAGTTTTTCAAATAATTTAAATCGTGCTGAATATCTCAATAATATCGGGTGTATTTTTAAGCATTACAGAACTTTAAATTGTAAAAAATAACACAAAAAAATAAATTGTCATGAAGAATAATTTTATTAGAAAGATCAGAACATGGCATAAATATTTAAAAATGATTTCGGGCATATGGCCACCGTAGCTGCTCATGAGGAAATAATCGAGAGGTGTAAAATCGCACGACCTTGGAAACCAATTAACAGGTCTATTTCTCGAAATCAACTTGTCGCCAAATTTTGATTTCAATAACTCGAAGGTTGCGGTCGCCATACGGCACGGCATGCCATTCATATTTTCAAATAAAAAAATCATTAGCTATGGTAACGATCTCCATTGACCGTAATGTGAGATCCAGCCTCATTTTTGAAGAAACAATAATTTTATTTCCTGTTTCCAGAAGATGCCATCCAACGGTGTGGTGAAATATCGAAAATAAAAGAATAAACAATAATTTTTACTTAAAAAAACTGATCTAGTGCTTGAACAATTACAAAATAAAAGAAACAAGGTCCGATGATGCCAACAGCATGTAAACCATGCCAAACGGTTCTGAATGCAATGGAGTCTGTAGGGTATGTTGGGGCAATTTTGCTTATTAACAAACCCGTTAAGCCAAAAATGAGCCTTATCGCTGAACACAATTTGCCGATAACTGCTCTAAGAACGACGCAGAACGATTCTATTAATAACGGTTTGCCAGAGTTTACTTAATATAATAAGACAAAATTTTTCATCAAAGTTTAAATTTGAGTATTATTTTTTACAATTTGAAGTTCTATCATGATTAAAAAAAAAACAACTTTTATGTTCCATATCTCTTCCTTCTCTCTTTGTGGCATTTTTTATAAAATTAATGTCAGATAGAAATTTGTCTGAGTTGATGAATAATACCAAAGTATTTAATATTTGTGTGCTTGTTTCATTAACTTGACTCTTAAGATGCTTATGATTAAATCTATTATAAATCGATAATTATTTTGATTCGACTATGGTTTGACATGTCAAAAGTAATTTATGGTCAAATTTCTACTATTTCCTGGCATGTTTTTCGTACATCAAATTATTAAAATGCAGATTTTAAAAAATTATTCGAAAGAACATCGCTTTGATTTTAAATTTATATATTTTTTTCGTTAGGACAAGAATTGCAAACAATTATTCGAATAATAATTTTAATTCGAATAATTTTTATTCGAATAATTTTTATTCGAATAAAAACCCCAGAAATAGTTCTTCTAAAAATATTTTAAAATTAAGCTTTTTGGGAACGATAACAATCGTTTTTCCATCTGTACTGTGCGAATAAATTAGAAAATTCTTTGTGTTGCGTCCCACATGAATAAAATTATTTTACCTAAAGAAATAAATTAATGATAATAAACATGAGGGTTGTTTACCAAAATAATTTGAGTTGGGTTTAATTTTCTAAAACGAATAAATTTGTGTTGTAAAATTGTATACCTTGGTGTCTAAATAAATAAATTCTTAAACATATTTGAATATATAACTTTCTGTGCCATAAAGTGCTGGTAAATAAAAAGAATAATGTGACAGACGACAGACAATTTTAGAGAGACATTGATTTTTCTTATTTTTGAACAAAATTTCCAACATAATGAAAACTTGGAAGCAAAAGATACGGATTTTTTTTTTTAATAAAATCCTCCTGAGTGACATTTTCTTATCAAAAGCATCCTTAAAGCATCCTGGTCGTATACTGCCGTTTATTTTGTGTGTTGTAGCAACAAACCTCAAGTTCTATGCCAACAATATTGAACGATGAAACTTAACGCCGCTCTAACAAAATTCGATAAAACTTATGCGCAAAAGCCCAAGAAAATTAAGACCAAATAATGAGCAGATACCTGTACTTTAAAATTCGTCTTTCATTTAAATAAATTCAATTTCTGCACAAATTTTGGCATTTTCTTTAGTATTTGAGAACTTATCTAACTTGACGAAACATCTCCTTCACAAAAATATTTTACAGAAAAAATAAAAATTAAAAGAAAATAGAATTTTCTTTAAGATCCTCGCATGTTAAATGAAATCTTTAAAAATATGTAATATAAAAAACCAAGTCATTATCATCTATTCTATTACATATATTTTCTTAAGCTTAAATAATTTTAGTTTTTTATGAAATATTTTAGTTTTTACGCTTGTAAATTCTTTGATGCAAACACAAAAAAAACTGTTCTAATTTTGAAGCACACAAAAAATTAGACAAAATAATAATGCAAATAAACGA
This sequence comes from Gymnosoma rotundatum, assembly GCA_916610165.2. Lineage (NCBI taxonomy): Eukaryota > Metazoa > Arthropoda > Insecta > Diptera > Tachinidae > Gymnosoma > Gymnosoma rotundatum. The sequence continues at coordinate 119,037,568 of OU744340.1, forward strand.
ACTTTTAATTTTATTAAACGGATGAAAAACACTTTGATCCATTTAACTTGACATGACATTGCGATTAAAATCATTTTCAATTTAAATACTTCTCATGCATGGATATGAGTGCCACGAATATTTTTTGCAGTAAAAACTTTTTAAACATTCTAAAGTATTTTTTTTTACTTGTGTTTGTATGCGTTTTATATCTAAATCTAAATTTGCTGTTACTTAGTTAGTTAATTGTGTAATTTGAGCAAAAAGAAGAAAAAAACGTACTCGCTCATATCATGAAAGGCGATCTCATTGCATTTAATTGGATTTTAATAAGAGGAAAAATGAAATATATTTTAATCATCTGTCATCGTTGTTTAGAGTCATTAAAAAATTTTAAGATTTTTATCAATTAATGGCTTTCAATTATAAATTCATCTTTGTGTATAAAGGGTGTTTGTTTAAGTCGTGAATTAATTTCGACCGTTTTGTTATTAATAACAATTTGTTTTTCATATAAAATATCAACACAGGGCATAACATCTGAAAATGATTTTGAGCCTATTGCCACTGAGCGATTTTGAGCATTGCTACTCATATGTCATGAATAATACGAAAAATTTTGGCCTTTAGGCCAAACTAGTGACTTTACGCGAGCCCACACAAAATAATCTAGAGGTGTGGAATCACACTGCCTTAGAGACCAACTGACAGGTCTAATTTTATACCCTTCACCACAAAAAGTATTCAAAGATTATATCTAAGTTTGTCATTCCATGTGTAATTTCTAAAATATCTATTTCCGATCCCATAATAAAGTTGCGAAAAATATAAATAAATTAATCGATCAGATAAAGAGGTGCTGTTGGAAATCAGCATGATCAGTCCATGTATGCTGGTGGAAGAAATGTCCAAGGATGTCTCTATCTCTCGGTACGTCGCATGTCGATCTTGGATTATGAGTTCACGCACGGCATCAATGTTCTCTTCACGGAATTCGTCTTTGAGCGAGCTTCGCCCACGCTTAAATTCATTATACCAATTTTTCACAGTGCTATAGGATGGTGCTTCATCGCCATATAAAGATTTAAGTTCATCAATGTACTCTTGTCGTGATAATCCACGTCGAAAGTTGTGAAAAATAATGGCACGAAAATATTCACGAGTTAATTCCATTTTTTTTCTATATTAATTTTTTCAAGTCACTGTAAACAACACAAATAATGGTCGTACGTTAAAACGTTTTGAGTACGATTATGCTTAGAAATGACAAACTTTCCAATGGAAATGTCAGATTGCACTTGGCAGCACTCAGTGTTGCCAGGCCAGAAATATATATAGCAGCCCTCGTAAAATAATAATTATTATCTGATCAATAAATACATACATATGTATGTACGTCACAAGAGTGAATGTCAATTAAAGCCAACAATTTATTGTAGAGTTTTCAAATACGTCATGCAAGCAGATTTGAATCCATCACCATAAAAATTAATGCGAAAAAATTGCTTTTAATACAAACAAAAAAAAAACTAAACGATATCGTGTTTTAAAAAATGAAATAAAAAACAGTTTGAAACTAATCAAATGTCCAAATGGTTGGTTATCTATCACACACCTAGATGTTCTACTTTTACACATAATAAGGATTTTAATACCTTTTTACTTTTCAAATCAATGTTTCTATTTTAAGAACTCAATTTATCCACCTGTACTCCTTTACCACATACAATGAAAACGTTATTATTTTTAATTAAATTTTTCTACAATTTCGTAGGATTTGGTTTAGTTTTTTGTTTTTTGTGTTGTAAATATTATTGCACTGGTGTACATTGTTATTGTTGCATGTTCTACTGTAATGTTTACAGAACGCAATTAGGGTGTACTCGTATGTGACCCAAATTTTTGTAAAATTTGAAGAAAACATTTTTACTTTGTGTTAACCAATATTTACTGCCAATTAAGTTAAAAGTATCGGCATCATAATAAAAATTATTAGGGTGCAATTTTTAATTTAGAAAAAAATACCGAAATTTCATTTAATCAACGCAAATTCAATTGCTAGGAAAATATTTTGATGTAAAATATTAAATAAATGAGCTGGCTTTTTTTAAATTGGTATGGTCTTCCTTATTTTCCAAATAAAAATTTGTTTTGTATGGAGCATTTTCTTCCAAACATATTTTAAAAAAAATTTTGTAAGGTTCATTTTTTTTAAACCTCATCCAACATATTTCAATGCAGTTTAAAAATTCTCTGTCCATATTTTTTTCTGTTTAATACTGCCTCTTGTAGAGATTTAGTTGAGGCAAAGTCTTCTCTTTTCATTTCCTACAAAATGAAAAATTAAGCTGTTTTTTTTCGGCAAGCCTTTATTGCATTATAATAGTCTTAAGCAGTGAATAATTGGTCGTTTTTCTTTAATGCTGTTTTCACAATTGTACAGCAAAACTGTTTTTGTTAATTTTATGTCCAAATATAACTCTATTGAAATTTTGATTGTAACTATGAAGTCTATAGCTCAGTAAAATTACTAGTAGCTTAGTTTTTTGCAAAAGTGGACTTGTACCACTTTCAGAGAAAACCAGCTCAAATTATAATGAGGGAAAAACTAAGATCGAGAGAAATTTTTCTTTAACTAAATTATGCTAGGAACACAACTGGCACAAACGATAAGTCTTTGGCAGCAAATTAATCGTGAAACATTAAGCACATTTGTGTATATAAAAATGCACATAATCATAACGTCAGACGTAATCATAACGTCGGCGAACTTTGAACAGATTTATTTCTATTTTTTACGCCGGCGAACGACAAAAAAATCAGTACAATCTAAACATGTATCAAAGTATTTTAGCAAATAAAGTAAGTTTACTTAAAAACTTTATTTTTATTTCGTTCGTCTCAGTTGTGTTCCTACCATGAAAATAAATTTTAAAAAATCGTTTTTTTTTTAAGTAAAAAATTATATTCAAACTTTAAACTTAAATATCTCGGTAAAATAAGAAAAATTAAAATTTATTTCTGATGTAAAATTGTGAATTAAAATTGCTCTAATGATATTATTATTCCAGAACTCCTGGCAACCGCATTACTATTTTGGTATGTATATAAAGAGTGTTTTTTAACTCCAATAGAATTGAATTAAAAAAATATTCGAAAGATTAATACATGCTACTGCCGCTGTTCTTGGCGAAGCTCATTCTGAGCATCTAATTTTGGGCAATTTTTTCTAACATTGCTATCAATATGTCATATAAAACAGAAACCGTGACTTTAACAGTTAAAAATCAAGAGGTGTCAAGTCGCATGACCATAGTGGCCAATTGACGTTTCCATTTCTCGAAATTGACTTTCCGCCAAATTTTGATGTGTTTTGAAACTACATTCCGTATAAATTTCATCCATATTATAAAAAAAAAACAATGGCCATGCTGCGGTAACGATTTCCATTGGCCGTTACGCGAGCTCCGTCTTTATTTTCGAAGAAATAATATCCAATGATGCAACCAGCATGCAATTCGAACTAAATGATCCATTATTCTGGATATAATGGAGTCTGTAGGGTCGGTTGTGAATTGGTTTGACTCCATATGCGACAATTTCACTTATTACCAAAACAAAAAAGAGCCTCGTTGCTAAACAATCGATAGAGGACTAAAAGTAAATCTAAATAATTTGGCGGAATTGCTTAAGCGTCAATTTATTCATGATGATTTGCCAGAGTTTAATGATTATAAATGTCAAGAAAAGAGAGCGGTATGACAGTTTGTTTGACACTTAACTCTTTCACAAATTCTATCGGCCTTAAAAAATATCCTTTATAGAAGTGGTAACTTTGAAGACATTTAAGTATATATTCTGTAGAACCAATAGAAATGTATTTTTCTTTACATGGTGAACAACAACACAATAGTTTCAATAAAAAGAATGTAAAAAGCTTGTTAAAAATAATGTTTTTTTATGGCTTTACTTTACGAACAGACCTATTAATCCAGCTTTCCAATTTATTTAAGCAGTTGACTAAAATTTGGCCATCATTTATTGACTAGTCAACTAGAAATAGCAAAACTGCCATATTTATTTTGATGACAAATTTTATTTACTTGCTCATGTCCTTAGTCACTACAAATAAAAATTTAACAACACAAAAATTATCATCCTTCATTGAGACTATCAAGATCTATCCGTTGCTATTTATAAAATAAACCTAAATTTTTAAAAGTTATTGTAAAAAATATTTTATTATTCTTGTCGTACATTTTTAATATTGACCGAATTCCTTAAAAACCATAGTAAAATATTCACATTTAATCACGTAAATCCTCTTTTTTAAATTCATAAAAATAACAGCTTGCATATATTTCTTTCTATGTGTTTTTTATATTCTCCCCCTTCCCTAACCCACTCATCAAAACAATTTCTTTAACGAATGCACTTTAAAATCCTATCGCCGCCATTTTTAATGAAATTACTTCTTTGATTTTTTATATTCAAGCATATGAGGAGTTTAAATATTTTCATTTTATGAGTGAGAGTTTAATTTTTGCTGTTTGCTAAATAAAATTCTGATTTGCATGTCAATATTTGACCCATTTTATATAACATGTAAATATGCATATGACTTTTCATTTTTTTTTTTTTCGACTAAACAGCAAACGACACAAATTCTAAATTACACCATGTAATCTTCTGTACCCACACATGACATCTCTGCAGTTCTGATAACAGTAACAGTCTTTTTAATGCCGATTCAACTTAGAAAAAAATTTTATAATAATTTTTTAGTTTAAATCTAATTTTTAGAATCAGCAACTAAATTGTATAAATACAATACAAAACTCAATATTTTTTTTTCAAAATTCAGTAATAGTCTTTAGATCCGTAGAGATATAAAAAAGAAAAAGTGTTCTTAAGCACATTTCTATTATGTTGCTCTTTAAGGATTGTTGGATTATACCTAATGAAAGGTCCTTTTTCGCTACTATGTGTATAATTATTTTTTAAATAATCATAACACAACCATCGCCATTATAACCGTTGTGTCGTCAACACGAACATCTACATGTGCATTTCCGTGTCTTGAATAATTACACAGTAATTAAATATGATTTTAAATTGGGTTAATCACTACACAGTTTAAAATAGTAGTTGAACATGTGCAAAATTTCATAAATATCAGTTTAAAAGTTTATAGTTCTACTTTTTCTGTTTTTTTAGAAACTGTTATAGACATTTTTCCATCCGATAACATTTTTTATAGACATTTTTACATTCGGTAACATTTTTTTTATAGAAAATTTATTTCATACGATTACATTTTTTATAGGAAATTTTATTACATTTAATAACGTTTCCTATAGAATTTTTTTTTTTAATTCGATAACATAAAATTGTTGCCATTCGATAACATTTTCTATAGAATTTTTTTTATTCGATAACATTTTCTATAGAAAATTGTTACCATTCGATAACATTTTCTATAAAAATTGTTACCATTCGATAACATTTTCTATAAAAATTGTTACCATTCGATAACATTTTCTATAGAAAATTGTAAGCATTCGATAACATTTTCTATAGAAAATTGTTACCATTCGATAACATTTTCTATAGAAAATTGTTACCATTCGATAACATTTTCTATAGAAAATTGTTAACATTCGATAACATTTTCTATAGAAAATTGTTAACATTCGATAACATATTCTATAGAGAATTGTTAACATTCGATAACATTTTCCATAGAAAAGTTTTACCATTCGATAACATTTTCCATAGAAAATTTTTACCATTCGATAACATTTTCCATAAAAAATTTTTACCATTTGATAGCATATTCTTTAAAAAATTTTACCATTCGATTACCCTTTCTAATGAAAATTGTTATCATTCGATAACACTTTGTAATGAAAATTGTTATCATTCGATAACATTTTCTAATGAAAATTTTTATCACTTGGTAACATTTTCCAATGAAAATTGTTTACATTCGATAACATTTTCTATAGCAAATTGTTACTATTCGAATTCATTTTCTATAGAAAATTGTTACTATTCCATAACATTTTCTATAGAAAATTGTTTCCATTTGATAACATTTTCTATAGAAAAAGAAAAAGTGTTCTTAAGCATATTTCTATTATGTTGCTCTTTAAGAATTGTTGGATGAAAACAGAAAATTGTTTCCATTTGATAACATTTTCTATAGAAAATTGTTACCATTTGATAGCATATTCTTTAGATAATTGTTACCATTCGATAACATTTTCTAAGAACATTTTACCATAAGATAACATTTTCTATAGAACATTTTTTCTATACAAAATTTTTACCATTCGATAACATTTTTACGATTCGATAACATTTTCTATAGAAAATTTTTAACATTCGATAACATTTTCCATAGAAAACTTTTTTACATTCGATAGCATTTTCTATAAAAAGTTTTCTTTAAATTCAATAACATTTAGAACATATAGAAAATTTTCTATAGAAGATTTTTTAAATTCGATAACATTTTCTATACAAAATTTTTTTAAAATTCGATATTATTTTTTTTAAATTTTTTTTAAATTCGTTAACATTTTTTTTAAATTCGTTAACAATAATTGACAAAATATTTTTTTGTATTTCTTCTTTTATTAGGATATTATATACGTTTTTTTCGATAAAGTTTTCAATAACAATAATTCTTTTGATAACGTTTTCTTTAAAAAGTGTATAATTTTTATAGCAGTATGATTTCGGAGCTAAGTTTTTTTATTCGATATTCTTAGTAAATTTCAATATAGCTAAAATTCTTTCTTTTAAATTTTTAATATCCCTTTACCTCAATACCTGGCAACTCTTATCCATAAACATAAAACACAAACTACTCACGATGTGTAAGTAAATAAATATACATGCATACATACAAATATATGTAGGTAAACTTCTCTCTTCATATTAGGTAAAAGCTTGTAAGTGTGAAGAAAAGAGTGCATTCATGTATTATACGTATTAAAGGATAAATATAAAATATATTTCATGTAATGGTCAGTTTAGATTTAGCTGGCCTGTGATTATGTTGTGTAGAAATAAATTTATTCTTAAATTCACATACTGAAAAAATAAATAAATTTAAAAAATAATGTAAATGAATAAATACAAAACTAACAAGTTTTTGTTGAAGCATACCTTGAGGTGACGAAAAAGTAATGTTTCCATCCCTTTTTTTATTCCCTAGAGCTGATGGCGTTAAAATGGGACTTAGCAATAATGATGATGCTATGAACAAAATTCCCTTAAAATCGGTAACAGATGACGAAGAGAAAAATGGGGGTGAATTTATACATGATACAGCCACAGCTGAAGAAGCGAGGCGGGAACAAAGGTATAAATATATTATAATTATATTAATAAAAATTACTAACAATAACAATAATTAATAAAAATTAATAATAAAAATATTTTTAATTTTAAAAATAATTAAAAGTCGATACACTTTAGTATTTGAGTCAAATAATTATTTTAATCAGGCTTAAGTTCACATATATTTTAGTTACTAAATTTATAAAGAAGAAGACTTATTTACACTTTTTTTTAACTTTGTTTCATTTAGTTTAAATACTTAAATAGTCAACGTAGGACAACCTAGTTAATTAATTTTAAAATTAAATTATAAAAGTTACTCACAAGGCTCCGCAAATTCATACCTCGCAACAGTCAATATTACACTGGAACAGCATTTAGATAAAAAAGCTGTTAAAATGGAAAAATCGCATCCGCTAAACTGACGCTGCAGCGTTTTCAAAAAGCATCAAAATGTAGAAAATTATTTTTTTTCTGACAAAAAAGAACAATAGTATTTTGATTTTTTTTCTCCAAAATTTCAACTGAAAAAGCGAGCTTTAGTGAAAATTTTACGTACCAAACACTGATTTAACAATGCTGCGTCGGTGAACAGAAAGCAAGAGCTCATGAATGTGAAAATTAATGAAGATAGCAACGAAAGAGTTGTATGTGAACTTCTTGTAAACATTTTTATGGTGATTGATTGTGAATTATTCCTCTTTTTCTAACAGCCAAACAGAAGCTAGCGCGTTAAACTTGAAGAAATCTGGCACATAACTTTGCTCCAAGTATTAATTTTGTATCTTTTGTGAACTCTTTTTTTTATAAAACACAGTGTATAGAAATGAAAAAAGATATAAAACTTTTAGATTGCCCTGAAAATAACTAAATTTTCATTTCTTTTCAACAATAAAAAACAAAGCAAACTAAGAAACAGCCAACTTCACTTCCTAACACACTGTCAAGATCGCATTTTCCAATTGCTAAGCTTTGACGCCGCGCTATTATTATTTACTACATTTATATTGTATCTACATGAGAATTTTTGACAGATAGATTGCGTGTTACGCTCTAATTTAGGTTTGTCTGTAATTGGTTGATTAAGTAGATAATGTTTACAACGTAAATAACCGAAGGTAGATAGATGCAAAGAACTTTGTTGACGGATGTAGCGACATAGAAAATGCTGCATTACATTTTGCTCTCTAATTTTTTCTGTTTGCTTTAAAAATCAATGCAAACTTTTCTTTCTAAACAACCTTAGAAATTAAAATATACGTGAACTTAAGCCGGACTATAGTCGTTAGTATTATTATGTGCACAATGGATTGAACGATCGATGTTGTTGGCTCATTTCTCACTTATCAAAATTTATCGCAAGACATGTAACAAAATTTTAAGTGTACCTATTTTTTATTTGACATTAAAAATACGTACGCACTTACAAAATATTATTGCTTGTCACCCGTTTAACTAACGCTTCATATAAACAGTGGCAAATACATAAATTTTTTCTTATCTACTTTTAGGAGAGTAAAGTTATTAAACTTAATGAAAAAGTTAACAATTGGCATCATATGTTTCATTGGTATTGCCTTAATTAGTTATGTTATCATCAGTTTATGTTTTAGTGGTGAGTATTAGTGATAATTAATAAATAAACAATAAATTACGTTTATATCAACGAGATGAAATTTTAATACACCCAAAGAAAAACGAAATAAATGTTATTTTTCTAAAAAGATATGCACTGACACTTTTTCTGTTTTTTTTTTGTCTCTCTGTTCTTTTTTCTCTCCACGAATTATGTTGTTGTTTTATGCTCACCAAACACAAAAAATAAATATTCTGCTTTTAATACAAAAATAAATTTTTTTGTTTATTTCTTAAATTTGTTGCTCCATGAATTTTTGTTTATTTTTTTTTCATTAACGCCAATGTTTTGTGATTGTTTCTCCTTGTTAATTTTTTCCATATCTCTACTATTTGGTTTTCTCTTGCTCTTGTGCTCTTCTTTTGCTTTTGCATTTTTCTCGTTGTAGAATGGCCAAAATCAACAAGCACAAATCCCAATAAATATCACAACAACAAAAATTCCAATACAAAATTTGCAAACACAACAACTAGTACTACTATAACAACAACAACTGCTCCAAAAATTACCACCTCCACTAATACCTCAAAAACATTAATAATAACTCCTTCCAATAACCCACCGCTACCACCCTCTGCTAGTCCCTTACTAAGTTTACCCTCAACCTCTAAATCTTTTTTTTTATCAGATGATAATAATACAACAACAGCATCAACATCCGCAAATAATACACTAACAAATGCTACGCTGGCAGCTTCAATAGTGAACACATTACATGCCGACACAAATGAAGTTGATACTGACATTGCCACCCTTAATGTAACAAAACCCACCGATAAAACATCAGCATCAGCAACAGGTGATGATGATTTTCCTAAGAAAGGCTCTGTTAATAATACCGCTACACTGGCAAAAACAACAGCCACTTCTGCGGAATTTCCTTTATTTAAGGACCTTCCCATTTTAGAGAAAAATTTCAGCTCTAAATTAGGCGTCTTTCAACATGGCGCCGTGTGTTCGGATAAACCAGTGTGCAGTAAAATTGGCAGGTAAGTAAATTTTAAAATATGTCCTGATATTATTAGAAGCATTTAAATATAGCATTTCTGAAAGTTATAATTAAATAACTGTTTCACACAAACGATATAAAAAATGGTGTTAACAGAATAACAACAAAAATTGTGTTTTATGTCTCATAGCTTAGTTATTATGCATACCATTGTCGTTTTTGTAGGCTGTCATAAGTAAGTCACATTGTAATCATGAGTATGTGTGAGTGTTAGGTAAAAGCCTTTGTGCTTATGTTGCTATTATGAGGATTATTGTTTGGTTTTGCCTGTTATAAAGAGATAACTTTAAATACAATTAAGAACTGTAATTTAATTTCGGTAGAACACTTGTGAGAAAAATGAAATATAATAAAGGAATTTTCAGAGGCTTAAAAATATTCTTTCATGTCATTTTTAATATAAAATTTTGAGCTATTTTCAAAGGAACATACCTAAATTAACATTTTTTTCTTTTGTATAATTAAGCAAATTTTATTCCTATTTTATTACACGGCGAATTTAAAATTAGGTAAAAGTAATAATTAAAGCAAGGTGTATGCAATGGCGAAATAATATTAGGTGGTCGCGGTGGCGAATTAGCCGTAAACGCTAAATGTCAAAAAAGATATTAAAAAAAATTATACATATTTTTTATATATGGAGTTTGACATTTGGCGTTGCGGACAAAATTATTGAATTCGCTATCGATACCACCTAGTATTATTTCGCCATGGTGTATACGTTACAGTGACTGCAATAGCGATTTCATTCATTTTCGCCGTTTCCTTTAATGTCAAACTCGATAACCAAAAAACCATGGCAAACTCGTGTACCAGGCCATGACGAAATTGTGTATGAATTGGTAGTAGTGTCGTATGTATTTGCTTTCGCCGTCGATAGAAATGTCAAACATTATTTATTAAAATCTGCGTTTGATATTTCCAGCAACGGCGACAAATTAAAAAATTTTTTTGATTTTTCCAGCTATGGAAATATATGTATTTATCTGTAAAATATTAGCTATTGAAAATTTATAACAGCAAAATACTACTGAACAGCAACTCGTTCCCCAAAAAACCAAGTCACAAACAAGAAATTTAATTCGCGATATTTTACAATAATAACAAATTTCTGCTAATGTCTCAAAACCAACGTAGTTAATAAAAAAAAACAACTAAAAAAAGCATGCCAGATCTTTCTATATAATAAGAATCTAGACGTTTTAAATCGCCTATAAATAGAAATAACGAATGGCGTGTGTATGTGTGCGTGTGATAATTGTAAAGAAAATAACTGTTGGCTTGTTTTAATTTGCAATTAACAGAATCTCACGAATAAGTAAAACGTAAAAAAACGTTTAAATAAACAGTTTTTTCTTTACATTTCTTCTCACTGTTATTACGAATATTAAAACTTAAATTAAAGAATTCACTATTAATAAATCTTATGAAATATCTTTCAAACTAGTAAAATACTGCAGGATGGTGGCAGTGCTGTAGATGCTGCTATTGCTACCCTACTTTGTCTTGGTCTTACCACTCTGCAGAGCATGGGCATAGGTGGTGGCGTGCTAATGAATATCTATGTAAAAAGCCACAAACAAGCTTACTCTATTGATGCGAGAGAAGTAGCTCCCTTTGCTACCACTGAAGATATGTTCAATGACGATATCAAACTATCGCTACACGGAGGCTTATCCATAGCTGTGCCTGGAGAGCTAATGGGCTATGAAAGAGCTCATAATAAATTTGGCAAGTTGCCATGGAAAAAACTAGTTGAGCCATCATTAAAACTTTGCAAAGATGGTTTCTATATGACAGAGCATATGAGCAGAGCATATAAGAGTAAATTTAATAGAACGCAGAGTGATGAATTATTAAGGTAAGATCGGAAAAAAATGTTAGAAAATAAATTAATTATTTTATTTTGATTACAGTAAAGTGTTCGTTGACAATAGTACCCAGAAGTTGCATCCTGTTGGTACCAAACTGTATCCTTTGCCCGAGTTATGTAACACTTATGAATTATTGGCCAACAATGGGGCTCATGACTTTTACAACGGTACTTTAGCTAAATTGGTAGCAGACGACTTAAAAGACTTGGGAAGTCTGGTAACTCATGACGATTTGGAATCGTACAGAGCAGATTTAGTAAGTTCTGTTACCATGCAATTGGGTAACGATATTTTGCATGCCGTACCACCTATTAGCAGTGGTACAGTTGTCGCCAATGTATTAAGTATTTTGGAAGGTTACAATTTAACTCAAGCGGATTTAATAGATAGTGAGCTTCGTGCCACTGTCATACATCGTATTGTGGAAGCTTTGAAATTTGGTTTTGCCAAACGTTGGGAATTGGGAGATATGCGATTTAATGATGTTAGAGAGGTGAGGACTGTTAGAAAAGAGGATTTTGTGTATATTTTTATTAAAATTAAATTTCTTTTTATTTTTAGCTGGTCAGTCGCTTAACTAATCCTGAGACTGGCATTCAACTGAGAAAACTCATCAATGATACAACGGTTTTATCTAGTGCTCATGAGTATGGTGCTCAATTTTCTGGAGAAGATGATTTGGGTACTAGTCCTTTAGTTGTGATGGCAGCTAATGGTGATGCTGTAGCTGTGACTTCAACTATTAATGATTAGTTAGTTATTAAAACCAAATACTAAATTATATTTTTTTAAACTTATTTATGCTGTTTTTTTCTAGTTTCGGTTCAGGTCAAATTGGTAAACGTACTGGCATCATTTTTAACAGCGCAATGAACGATTTCTCAACTCCCAGTCACAAAAATATGTTTAATTTACCACCGTCGCCTAGCAATTTTATTGCTCCACAAAAACGTCCCATGTCCTCTATGTCACCGATGATTTTAACTGACCACAAGGGCAATGTTCATATGGCCGTTAGTGCTGCTGGCGGTACGAAAATCATTTCAGCCGTTGTTGATGTTATAGCAAGAGTTTTGTGGTTTAATCAAAATATTAAAGAAGCCATTGATGCACCCAGATTCCATAGTCAATTGGTACCGAATATTCTAGAATATGAAAAAAGTACATTCTTTTCAGAGGTGAGAAAATTAAAAGCCAGTTATCTCTTTAAAAAAAGGCACTTTAAAAATGTTTACAGACATAATCAGACAATGGAAAAAGGAGCCACACAAACGTTTTATCAAACCATTTCTTTTTTAGGGGTTAGTACCTAAAGTATACGAATTTAACCCTATTGTTTTCGCTACAAAATGTATCCGTCTGTCTGAGGCCTCTATTTCTATAACCGTAATGGCTACGCACTTGACATAATCACACAAACTACTAAAAATAAGTTAACAATTAAAGCCATTTTTTCACGGTTATTGCATTTTCTTTGGTTATAGACAGACATTTAAACCTTATACCCTCTTCAGACATACGCATTAATTGCGCAATTAAGGAATTTAAGCATTTAAGGCCTTAATTAAGCTCAATTTACCATGTAAGAAATCAATTAATAAATTGAGCAATTAGTACTTAATTGCACAATTAATTTAATAACATGCGAAATGCGACCCAACAAGTATGTTTACTCTGGGACATATGTTCAGTGAGAAGAAAAATTGAAAAGAGAAAATGGCGGGTCATACGAAAATGGCTTTTGACACTTTCAACTTCAAGGCAACAACAAAAAGCCGTGTTGTTTTTGTAATAAAAAGAGAAATCAGCTGGGCGGACGACACTACCTAGTAAAATAAATATATCTTGTGCATGAGCATGTGTGAACATCATATAAAATTGCGCAATTAAAATTAAAATAACTCAATTAAGAACAAGGTCTGAACAGGGTATTACACAGAGAATGTAGAATAACGTCCGCTACAAGGACGAGTGAAAAATAATTAAAAGTTGAGGCGTGATTTTTACATAAATTTCTATACACGCAACCGAAACGAACGACGAATTTCACATAGCACTACGAATTCTTCATCATCTTTGCGTTAGATCGAAACCCAATTAGGACGACAAAATATTAAAAAATTTATTTCAAAACATAATAGAGTGACCATACATTTGAAAAACAAGAAGCAATAATTGAATTTATGTAATAACAATAAACGGAGATGCGGTCACACCAAAATATTTATTGTTCGTCTGCGTAAAAAATAAAAATAAATCTATTGCAGAATTTGTTCTGCATGACAAATTTCGTTCGTCGCACTAATTATGTTTGCTTCATTTCCACAAATATGTTTTCTTTCAGACGACGAATATTCGGAAAGAAAAATTCGTAGCTTGCCCCAAATGTTCTCATAGCATATGGCCTTATCGTTTTGCCAATGGCAACACTTAAAATTAACACAGAGTTTCTTATTTAACATTTTAACTTTTCCTTTTTTATCTTTTTTCATAAAAACCGCTATCGTGATGGAAGTAACGGACTTCATTGGCTTTTAGCTTTGTGGTTACGGAAATGTAAAGGCTAAAAATATACTTTTCGCAACAACATAATAATTTAATGACATTTTTCTAATGATTATTAATTCTTTTGAAAAAAACAATCGTTATTTATAGGTCTAAATAATTTGAAAAGTTTTTTATTAGCTTTATCGTATATTTCTACTTCTTGTTAAACTTGTATTTATTTAAAATTTATTCTCTAAATATTAACTTTTATCTTTTTCCAAAATAGGAGGTTTTAAAACTTCTTACTGACAAAGGACACACTGTAGTGGCCAGCACTGCTCCTGGTTCAGTAGTGTGCGGTATGGTTAAAAATACGACAGCTATTTACGCAAATGCTGACTATCGAAAACAAGGTGGTGTAGCTGGCTATTAAAACGGAAACGATTACATGTTCACCAAAAAAATAAAAAATAAGATCAACCACATCAAACCAACAAAAAAAAAATATCAATTAAATGTGCTTTATATTAAAATAATTAAACAAAATATAGTATTTAAACTATACATCCATTTTTGTAATGATATTAACATAGAAAACATATTAAAAAATATTTATATAAATAAGAATTTAAAATAAAATAAAAAACATTTCTTTTTTAACTTTAAGCTTCATCACTTGAAAATTGTAATCTTTTTTCAATAATGAATCTACAATACCAAAACTAGTTAATATTTATAATACTAAAACTAAAATACTCTTTTTAACTGTCTATTTTTTGTACAATATTAAATAATTTTTAATTATAATATAATTATTAATTAAAAATATCTTAAAAATATGATGATATAAAACAACTAAAAGTTCATTTATTTTGTAAATTATTTTTTGATACAATCAAAGTCCTTTAAGTTTATTATATATTTTTTGTTTGTAGATTATTGATCATTTTAATTAAACGATATTGTTTAATATCGATAGCATTTTTTTTTTTATTTCACCATCAGTTTACATTGAAAAAATAGCACACTTTATGAAATATTTAATTGTCTAATAAATAAAAAAATAAATGATCAAAAACAAATGATATATTTAAGATAATGTTGTTTTAATATTATAATAAACTAAATTTTTCTTTTAAAATTGAAATTGCTTAATTTTACTTTAAAAGCCTCAAACAAAGTTGTCAACACCTTTTCATTCAAATGTTTAAATCACATTCTATGCATGGCGAAATAATACAGGTGATCGCACGGGCGAAAAAGCCCATCAGCTGTATACATTGCAGTTGTCAAAAAAATTTGTCAAAAATAAATAATTTGTTAAATTTTTTTTAATTTAAATTTTTTTTTATTGCTAATAACAATTGAAATTCCTAGAGAAAACTACCACAACGTGGAACCGTATTTGCAGTTCCTGATGTGTAGATTCAAAATATGCGTAAAAAGATAGTAAAATTATTGTTAACACATTTATAATTTCTTTTTTTTTTTTTTTGTGGAAGATTATGTTAGTCTTCAAATGTCAACGTGCAAGAATGGAACGATGCATGTGATTTGGGCAAACCAGTGGTACAAAAGAATTTTGGTCACTTTTCCTGTATTTTTATTTTTATGTAACTTAATTTTTATAATTTTCTTATTCTGATAATTACAACTAATTTTTTTCATCAAATATATTTTTTTTATTTTTTTTGGTTTTTTACAATATTTTTTTGACAACATACATAATTTTGTAGCAACAAATTGCCTGTTGTTTTTTGTGTTGTTGGATTGTTGTAGCCGTGCGGTCACCTGTATTAATTCGCCTTGATTCTATGAGTAGGTGCATGGCGAAATAATACAGGTGAACGCACGGGCGAAAAAGCCCATCAGCTGTATACATTACAGTTGTCAAAAAAATTTGTCAAAAATAAATAGTTTGTTAAATTTTTTTAATTTATTTTTTTTTTTTTTGATTGCTAATAGAAAACAAACAATTGAAATTCCTAGAGAAAACTACCACAACATGGAACCGTATTTGCAGTTCCTGATGTGTATAATCAAAATATGCGTAAAAAGATAGTAAAATTATTATTAACACATTTATAATTTCTTGGTATTTTTGTGGAAGATTATGTTAGTCTTCAAATGGTCAACGTGCAAGAATGGAACGATGCATGTGATTTGGGCAAACTATTGGTACAAAAGAATTTTGGTCACTTTTCCTGTATTTTTATTTTTATGTAACTTAATTTTTTTATTCTGAAAATTACAACCACTTTTTTTCATCAAATATATTTTTTTATTTTGTTTGTTTTTACAATATTTTTTTGACAACATACATAATTTTGTAGCAACAAATTGCCTGTTGTTTTTTGTGTTGTTGGATTGTTGTAGCCGTGCGGTCACCTGTATTAATTCGCCTTGAGTACGTGCTAATATTCATACATAGAAACATTCACATGCATTACGAAGAAATAAATACGTGTTACAAAAGTAAGTATACACTTATTGAATTTGATTCTAACATTTTCAAATAAATCATTTTAAATTTAATTTTCACAACGAAAAAAAAAAATTTAATATTAATTTTGTTTTTTGTAATTGTATACGTTCATTTGACAGCTCTTTTCATTAAATTGTTTTGATGACATCCTACAAGAGAACGCTCTCATTATAAGTATCATAGAACTGCAATAACGCTTATTTAAGGTCTAATCGTAACAAAATTGTCTCTGGAATTGAACTTGAAGTTTGTTATGATTAAAATCTTGGATGTTGTCCAAGTTGTAGATTCTATGTTAAATTTAACTGTAAGTAATTGCAGATATATTAAAACAGAAAGTGCTAGCAAAACCACTGTTTTCAGCTACCTTGCAATTGAATTCGCTGTGTAATTCACTTTCAAATAAAGGGTTTGTATTTGGTAACACTGATTAGCAAAGTCAACCACATTTGTTTCTATTATTACCACAATAAAGTATTAATATTTGCATAAGCATTCGTTTTAAAAACTTGCAGTTGGCAATGCCGGTTAAATGTAAACAACCAACTAGTTAGTAAAACAACAAGGCGCCTTAGTAGAACAAACTATTTAAAAGGGATATTCTGGCAAAATTTTACAAAATGTGATGCTAATTCCTAGCAAATTCTGTAATTTAATAAGCACGGGACTACACATCATACTAATGCAGAGGTCATTTCTTTCTGACTAACACATAAATCTTTGAAGAAGTAAAAACTATTTTGGTATGTGGTTTAAATTTTTTCTTGGCTTAGTTTTATGCTTGTGTTTTTGTTGGTTCAATCATGTTCAAAAACAAGGTAAAGATATAATTTTGTTCATCAAAAATAGAAAAAACGATTCTTTTTTTGTCTTTGCAGCTTTTTTAGGAGATCATGACGAGAGTATTGCTACCAAATCGTCTGTATTAAGGCCACCAAATGTAGAAGTACCCCAACCATCGTCTGGTTCATTGTTACATGTTTATGAAAAGGCGGCAGTATGTTCAGATCAAAAATCTTGCAGCAATATAGGAAGGTAAGTATCTATAAAATCAAAAGTACACTTTGCTATTTTTAAAGAGAAATTCCTTTAGTAAAATTCTGCAACATAAAGGCAATGCTATTGATGCCACCATTGCTACTCTCTTATGTAATGGATTAGTAACCATGCAAAGTATGGGTCTAGGTGGTGGTATCATAATGACCTTTTACAAGCGAAACGAAAAGAAAGCTATTAGTATAATTGGAAGAGAGAAGGCTCCATTAAACATTAAGTTGGATGACATTAAAATGCTACAAAATACCACCGCATTTGCAAAATCTGTCTTATCTATAGCAGTCCCGGGGGAATTGGCAGCTTACCATGAAGCCCACAACCGTTATGGTTCTTTGTCATGGTCTTCTATCATACAACCGACTTTAAAGTTATGTTATGAAGGCTATCCATTAAGCCGTCATCAGAGAGATGCGTTATTTCTAAACGAGGAGATGATAAGAAAAAATAAATTGCTAGCACAAATGTTTGTTAATTCTTCAACAAAATTGTTTCATAAAGAGGGCTGGCATATAAAATTTCCATTGGAAGTTTGTAACGCTTACAAATCTTTAGCAGAAGAAGGACCTTTAACATTTTATAATGGATCCTTGGCCTCGTTAATTATAAAAGATTTAAAAGAAATGGGTTCTCCCATAACAATGGAAGATCTGCACAATTATAAAGCTGAAGTTAAGGATTCTCTTGTTTTAGATTTGGAACCTTATTATTTACATTTACCGCAACCTCCTGGTAGTGGTCATGTTGTTGGTTTTATTATGAAATTGTTGGATTTTTTTAAAAAAGATTTTTCTTTGGTTAAAGAATTTAATTCGCTGGAAGTCCATCGCATTGTAGAGGCATTGAAATTTGGCTTTGTCAAGCGTTGGCAATATGATGTTGATGTCGATTATAAGGTGAGTTTGTGAGAGACGTTAATTTTGTTTATAAAAATATAAACATACTAATTTAATTTTTATAGGAGCTCCAGAAGCTGTTTGAAGCTACATTTATTAAAAACTTACCCCTGCTAATAAATGATTCTCAAACATTTGATAACAATTATTATCATGGATCTGAAGTTAAACTTAGAGTTACACCGGATTATGGTACCGCTCAAATAACAGTTTTAGCACCGAATGGTGATGCTGTGTCCGCTACAAGCTCCATTAATTATTAGTTAGTAAAAATATTTTTCTAAAATCCTAAAATTACATTAAAATCTTTAATTTTTACAGCTTTGGTAGTGGTCGCATGGGTTCATACAGCGGTATACTCTTCAACAATGCAATGTGTGATTTTACAATAGAAAATTTTGAAAATTATTTCAATTTGCCAAATATAGAATATATTAATCAACTAAAAGCTCAAAAATCTCCCATGTCTTCAATGGCTCCCTTGATAGTCACCAGTAAATCAAGTGGCGATGTTCGATTGGTGGTGGGTGCAGCTGGTGGTCCCCGAATTATATCCACTTTAGTGCAAATTTTGGTACGCGTGTTGTGGCAAAATCAGAATATTAAACAAGCCATAGATGCTCCACGTTTTCATCATCAGCTATTGCCAAATATATTTGAATATGAATTTGGTGTGCTACAACAAGTCGTACAAGATTTAGAAGAACGAGGCCATACAACTGAAAGGGTACGAAGAAAAAGTACTGCAGTATGTGGTGTCGAAAAAGTAGAAGAGAATATAGTTTTGGCAAATGCTGATTATCGAAAAGAAGGTGAAGTTGATGGTTTTTAAGGATTTGGAAGAGGTGGGCCGATTTTACAACTGTATTTATTTATTTATTTATTATTATTATTTAATTTTTTTAACTTAACTTTTAAAAGGAATAAAATAAGTAAAGTTTGAGAGAGAGTTGGTTAAAAAAAAAAATTAACAACGAAAAAGAAGAAAGGGTATAGTAAGACACACTAAAAAGGAATTACCAGAGGAGCCATTCTGCTTCGCAGTAATTGATGGAAAATAAACGATCTCATTGGAAGTTGGATGCTAGAATGAAGCAAATAATTTTTACAGCTTCTACTGTATATAGTTGCTAAATGAGAGGCCAAAATTGATACGGTTTCATGGTGAACAGTGCCTCGTACCAGCACACGTCACGCCAACCTTTAAGTTACTCAAAAGAGGTCAATACGCCAGAAATATTAGATTAAATCCATTAATGATATTAGAGATCGATATTTTTCAGAGCTTTTGTTGTTGTTGTTCCTTCAAGACTGTAAACGAATGCAACTGCGTGAAGTTATTGAATTGAAGTCCATAAACTGGGCTAAAAACTGCTATACGATAAAAAAATATCTCTTCGAATTTAGAACATTGTGATTATTTCTTGTTACATTGAAGCAAACACCTATTTCGAAGATATTTTATTATTTAGAGGAGAGTTGAGAAATAAAATACCATTTTGAAGGAAAAATATCTTTAATCCAATAAGTCACGAATGTGTTTCTTCTCTTTAAAATACTTTAGAAATGAAAAAAAAAAATGAATTAAAATTAAAACACGGAAATTGTAAATTAAATGAATTAAACTTTAAAAATATCGGGCTTCTTTCCTAAACAAATTATTTAAATAACTGATAACGATTATTGAAGGTGAAACAACGTCTCGATGGTCATTTCGCTACCGCTTACTTAGCTCGTCAAGAAACTTCTCACAAACATTTTAAATAAACTAAAGATTTTTTTTCCAAACAATAAAGTAAGGACAAAAATCATAATTCAAGCAAAAAACAACAATAAGCAACAACGATTCTATTTTTCTTGAAAAAAAAAAATTAACTTAAGCCGAAACAAGGCCAATTTAAAGTGATTGTTTTAGCCTAGCTGATTTATGTTCAATGTTGTTGTCAAAACTTAAAGAAAACACTAAAAAGTAAAAAATGTTCGAATAATTTGAAAAAGCAAAAAAAACTTAATTTTATAAAATAAAGTTTAAAAAGCAAATAATAAAATATGAGGTATTACTGCATATGCAGAAGAAAGCATCCTACTTCTACAACGTATTTAAAGTGTCAAATGTTTATAGATGAATAAATTGGATTTGACTTGCTTTTTGTTATCAACGTGGTGATCTGCAACAATAAAATTATTTTAGGTTTTTGTTTTTTTTTAGCGGTGCTCCCAACAGTTATTAGTTCGCCCTGAGCTGAAATTGTAATTATAAAACAAGTAAAAGTGTTATATTTAGCTTTGCCCAATCTTATATCGGGTGTTTTTTTAAGCCCGATAGACCTTTAAATTATTAAAAAATAACACTAAAAATTTAATTTTGATGAAAAATGTTTTCTTATTATTTTCAATAAACTCTGCAAATCATTATGAATAGACTCTTGAGCAACGCTATCAAATCAGTCCTCAATTCGAGCAATTTATAGACGACTGTTTTACCGCCAAATTGTGTTTAGCGATGAGGCTCATTTTTGGCTTAACAGGTTTGGTAATAACCAAAATTGCCGCATATGGAGTGAGACCAATCCACAACATACTCTAGAGACTTCATTGCATCCAAAAAATGCACCGTTTGGTGTGATTTACATGCTGATGGCATCATCGAACCTTATTTTTTTTAAAATGAGGCCAAATCTCACGATATGGTCAGTGTAGATCGTTACCGCATCATGATTAATGATTGTTTGTTTGAAAATATAGATGACATTGATCCGGTCAACAACAACATGGCGCTATGTGCGATACGGCGACGGCAACCATCGGGTTATTAAAATCAAAATTTGGCGATAAGTTGATTTCGAGAAACGGAACTGTCAATTGGCCTCCAAGGTCGTGCGATGTGATACCTCTCGATTATTTCCTGTGGGGCCACGTGAAATCATTGGTTTATGCTGATAAACCAGCAAAAGTGACCCATAATTGGACGTCCAAAATGCGCTTCCAATCAAAAAACGGAATATTAGGGAATTACGGAGAAATAAAAAATAAGAAACAAAATTAAGTCTACATAAAATTTTGCATAAAAATTTCGTCGGCTTTTAAAGTATTTCTCAAAAGATCTCTTCAAAAGCTTTTAAATGATACCCGTATTAATATCTTAAAAGATGCACAATCGCATTTTTCTATGAAAAGTTCAGGAGCCCATAACTCGAAAAGTATAGGCTAGCACCAATTTTTTCATGGATGTTTTTTTTTATTTCTTAATTCGCTATCGCCCCGTATATTTATTTGCTTTTTTGTTGAAGTTACTTCACGAAACTAGATTTGTTCCAAATGATATGGAAAAATTAGAGGCAGGCGTGGTGTTTTGCCTGCTGCTTCGAAGGACATGGACCGATTTTGCTGAATTTTAATTACAAAATTTTCAAAACTATGATCGATTGGCGTATTTAAATTTTCTCTAGCTCAACTAGTACCTTGAAAAAGTTAATTTCAATCCGAACACGGAAGGGCAGACGGGCATCGCTCAATTGACTTCGCTATGCATTAGAACTTAGAGTATATGGGGTGGGAAACGGTTATTGTAGAAATTACATACGGAATGACAAACTTAGATATACCTTTTTTCCATACGTGGTGAAGGTTATAAAAAAAACATTACAGAAGATAATGAAGGCATTTTTGGAATTGGTCTCTTGAATTATGGTAGGTTGTCGCAACAACTTTAAATGTACTTGTCTTAAGGGTAATTTTCTAGTGCATCTTATTGACCATAATAATTCCATTAATTTCCGCGCAACATGCGACATATTATGTTAATTCTAAACTAAATTATGATATTGAAACATTTAAACAAAACTTACAGTTTTGTTAAAACCAATTCAATTAAGTTAAGTAATATGAACATTAGTTAATTAATTTTGTAGAACTGACACCACTTTTCTTATTTAATCTATTAAAAGAATATATTTTAGTTCATGACCTACACAACAAAAAATGTCTTAATTAACATCAGTATAATTTTCTTAACAGCAAAATAATTAAAACAAAATTAAAATAGCCTACGAACGAACCTATTTACCTATTTAAAGCTCTTCAAAACAAAATACCGTCAATAGTCGTTGCATTTTCGTTTAACATAAACAACTATGAGGGAAACTCATTCAAAGCATTTAAACAAACAGCCTGGAATTTTTTTGCGTTTAATCATTTATTATTTTAAATTATCTGAGGAATTCTTAAGGACTACAGTTTTAAATGGTTTAAAATATTTAACTTTTAAACATTTAACACTATGGGAAAAGTAATAATCGTTTTTGCTTTGTTTTTAATTTAATGTAAGTATTTTTGTTTTTCTTTTTAGACTATTTTTTCTGGGTTGTTTTATAGCCGCTTCATATAATTCATTTAATTTTGCTTTGGGCATTGTGGAAAAGTGGCAAAGCTCGCCAGTGATGATTTCAATGAATCCTCAAACTTCTTCAATAATGCAAGAACCCTTTCCCGCCTTAACCATTTGTAATATGAATCAGGCAATTTACAGTAAAGTCAAAGATTTTGATGTGTAAGTGTGAACAATATTTATTACTTCTCAGAAAATAATAATAGAACTCTACTTCAACTTTTGTAGTGAATCTTTGGATTATGCTATGATGCAGAAATTATGTTTCCAAGAAATAAATTACACATCCTTTGCACATAAGCAGCCACGTTCTAAAAACGATACTTTTTCCAATTTTATTTTCAAGGTATAATTATTTTCTTGTTTTAATTTTAAATATTTAAGAGATATTTTATTAATAAAATTAACATCTCTTTTAGTATTCCCAATCCTGTTCGGATATGGTCGTTTCGTGTGAATATGGAAAAATGAAAATTGCTTGTAGTGATTTATTTCGTGAAGTTTTTACGGATGAGGGTTTATGTTGTGCTTTCAATGTTGTTCATCCTTATATTTTGTATAAGGGAGAGTAAGTATACATTTGGACAAATAATCCTTTACGAAAAAAAAGTTTTGAGTTTGTATCGCACTAGGAAACTTAGCTTCAGTTGTAGCGTTAGTACTTTCTGACATGTTTGAAACAATATTCCATTCCGGTATTAGAACTTAATAGAAATACACATTTTACAGTCAACATGTAGCCAGCATTGAAAGGCAAATATCTTGGCCGCATGAGAATCAAGTAAACCCCATGGTGAGACCTAAACCAATTAGATTCCGAAAATAGTCTGGAGGGACATCCAAAGATTACGACATGCCACTGATATTTTTAACATAATGTCCAAAATCTTTTAAAGCTCTCATTTCTCAAAAAAAAAAAAAAAAAAAACCATTTAACGCAGATTTTGTGAATGTGATGGGGAGACTCGAAAACATATCGTATTCCAGATATAAGATAGGTGACCAACATTAAAATCGATGGTAAAACTTAGATTCCTCAAGATAGTTGGTCATTCGTTCTGCCTTTACATGAATAAATGGAAAGTATATTTTCGAATATCCATCGTGAAGTGGTATTTTCGTCTTCGATCATTCAAGTAGTAGTCCAGAATTAATGTGCTTTGATTCCTATAATTATATCGGCATAACGAGGTCTACTAGAAAAAATATTAACGTTATCTAATTTTTATGAAAAAGAGCACAAATACGCCTTACGACTGCCACACTATCGTAAAATTTTCTAAGCAATTAATTAAATAAATCACATGGGACTAAGATCGTACGTTAAGGAGAATA
Source organism: Gymnosoma rotundatum (assembly GCA_916610165.2). NCBI lineage: Eukaryota > Metazoa > Arthropoda > Insecta > Diptera > Tachinidae > Gymnosoma > Gymnosoma rotundatum. The sequence continues at coordinate 119,062,059 of OU744340.1, forward strand.
GAAAGCAGTATAGGTTATATTGCACAGGCTGCCGGCATGGGGAAAACCGACTCACTTGGGTCCTAAAGGTCCCGTTGTGTTCCCTGAAAATGGATGTTTAAGGATCAATTCAGGTCCCTACGTTGCCATCAAGGTCCATCCCCAAACCACACCGAGGACCGGATAAATGAGTTTATCCTAGCAAAATCAAAGATCGATATGTCTGCAAGACCATGCAGCCTCGCACTGCCGAAAACGGCCGCTCTGTTTCCAGAAAGAGCTTGACAATGGCAGAGTAAATACTCCACCGTTTCCTTCTCTTCCTCATCCTGACAATTCCTACAGCAGTCAAGGTGCGGAAGATTGAGTCTCCTAGCATGGGCACCAATGACACAGTGCCCTGTCAGCATAGCCACCAGTATGCCCAGCTGCCCTCGAGGAAACCTTAGCAGATTTGCAAATCTCCTACTATCATACTGAGGCCACAGTGTCCTCGAAACCGTGCAGGTGACCTCTTCAGACCATCCAGTCTGCGCGGCCCTAAAGCAGTATAGTGTTAGCAGCAATTAAAAATTTTGATTATCGAAGTGCTATTTGAATTTGTCTTGAAGCAATTCCAAAATAAAGGAAACAGAATTTTTTTTCGAAATATGTCAAGGCCTTGGAGATATGTATTCGAAATATGTATAAAAAAACATTCAAACATAAGTAAATCTTTCTTAAACTGAATAAATAACATTTTATTTTTAGTTTTTTCATGCCACGAGATTACACTTCAATTGACGGTCCATCCATACCAATAGACTGGAATCTAGAAAAATCTTATCCCCAAGAGCTGCCCACTAGCTTTTATCCTCGCAAGCCCTTAGGTAGTGGCAAAGCAAATGGTTTTACTATTGTACTTAACGGAGATTTAGATAATTACTCTTGCGCTTCAACTAATGGACAAGGTTTTAAGGTATTTTGTAAGAAAAAAGGAAATATTAAGAACTAAAACAAAATTTTTTTTTTTTAATCCATTTCGAAAGCTCGCTTTACACAACCCCATTCATATTCCTATTGTTAAAGAAACCGGCGTATACATGCCCTTTGGGTATCAGACAAGTTTTCGAGTGACCCCATTAAGGGAAGAAGCAGATATCTCCCTTCGCAAATCAACCAAACCCAAAGAACGACAATGTTACTTTAGCGATGAATATCCCCTGCAGTATTTTCGATACTATACCCAACGTAATTGTGAAGTGGAATGTGATGCCCGTTTTATGCTGCGAAAATGCAATTGTTTAGTATATCATATGCCAATGATTTTGAATAATGCCACTGAATGTCATGTTAGACATTTTGATTGTCAGATTGAGGCGGAAAAAGATTATGCCGACGAAGAACGTTTAGCGTGCAAAAAACAATGTTTGTCCAATTGCAATGATCTTGCATATTTTTCGAAACCTTTTTTCAATCCATTGGACAATAATGGATTTGTAATTAAAAATCCCTATCTTCGAAATATGTCACAAGAAGATCTAGATAAGTACGCAGTTTTGCAAATATTTTTTCCAACAACATACTACAGAGGAAATGTGAAAATTCCTTACACACGTCTGACCGAATTTTTATGTAAGTATAGTAAGTTGAGATCAAATTTCTATCATTATTGAATGAATTTCTATTTTCTAGCACAAGTTGGTGGTATTATGAGTCTTATGATGGGTTTTAGTATAATTTCTTTAGTGGAGATGGCATATTTTTTCGTTATCAAACCGTTTCTTCATGCTTGGCGCAATATTTTTTATAAGAATGTGGTAGATATTCTAGAAACTAATGTGACTGAGAAATATGACATGCAAGTACAACCAAATGTAAGGATTTAAATTTAAAACAACAATTAATCAATTTTAATTTCAAAGTCGAAACAGTGTTTTTTTCATCAGAAATTTTAAGGAGCAATAAATTGTTTTTTTTTTTTAAATTTCTAATAGTTTTGTTGAATTATTTTTAATTTAATTTTCAAAAAAACTTTGTGCTATTCCAAGGCGAATTAATACAGGTGACCGCACGGCTACAACAATCCAACAACACAAAAAACAACAGGCAATTTGTTGCTACAAAATTATGTATGTTGTCAAAAAAATATTGTAAAAACAAACAAAATAAAAAAATATATTTGATGAAAAAAAGTGGTTGTAATTTTCAGAATAAAAAAATTATAAAAATTAAGTTACATAAAAATAAAAATACAGGCAAAGTGACCAAAATTCTTTTGTACCAATAGTTTGCCCAAATCACATGCATCGTTCAATTCTTGCACGTTGACTATTTGAAGACTAACATAATCTTCCACAAAAAAACCAAGAAATTATAAATGTGTTAACAATAATTTCACTATCTTTTTACGCATATTTTGATTATACACATCAGGAACTGCAAATACGGTTCCATGTTGTGGTAGTTTCCTCTAGGAATTTCAATTGTTTGTTTTCTATTAGCAATCAAAAAAAATTAAATTAAAAAAAATTTAACAAATTATTTATTTTTGACAAATTTTTTTGACAACTGTAATGTTTACAGCTGATGGGCTTTTTCGCCCGTGCGTTCACCTGTATTATTTCGCCATGTGCTATTCTTAAAAATTATCCTAATTAAATTAATTGAAAATAGCACAAAGCTTTTTTTTTGAAAATTAAATAGTGTAATAATATTCCCGTGTCATTAATTTATTTTAATTTAATTTTATGAGTTATTTTTGATTTAGTTTTTAACTCTTATACATTAAGGACTTAAAAACAAACATAAACTTTGACAGCTTTAGTTTTTATTCCTATGACATTACTTACAATTGTATATTTTTATACAATTTATTAACTTATTTTCTATTTTTTTAAGCTTTGGGTCCTTATATTTTTTATTAATATTTTATTTCAATATTTCGGTACTTTCTGCGTACCTTCTTCAGGAAACAAAATTATTATTGATATTGAATCAAAATAACAAAATTAATTAACAATTGAAAAAAAATTTTTGTCATAATGAAATTAAAAATAAATCTGTTGACTAGTCTTCTAGTTATATTGTTATTTTTTAAAAAATTTATCTTGAAAAAACCATTTGAATCTTGATTTATTTGATAAAATCGTCTATCTTGATAGTTTTGAAAATTTCTTATTCTTCAAAAATCTTGATTAGTTTGAAAATTATGGTTATCTTGAAGATCTTGATAAGTTTGAAAATTCATTTTGTTTCCTGAAGAAGGTACGCAGAAAGTACCGAAATATTGAAATAAAATATTAATAAAAAATATAAGGACCCAAAGCTTAAAAAAATAGAAAATAATTTAATAAAAAAAGGGTCAAATAATCACGAACGACGAACTCTCAGATAGATTTATTTCTATTTCTTACGCCGACAAACGACGAACAAACTATTACAGGGTTGTCGAACAAACTAGTACAGGGTTGTCGTTTCTCTGTAGTTTTTAAATATATTGGTAAATAAAGTTATTTTTGTCTTAATTTTTGTTTATTTCTTAATATACATTATTAAGTTAAACATCCACAATTATTTTCCTTAAAATTGTCTTCTAATGGCTTTTTCTTAATGTTTAACTTTTTGTATAACTATATTATTTTTTTATTTTATTCTATGGTAACACTATCAGCTGTCATATGCAAAACAAATTTAAATATGGACAAAAGTGGACACGATGTTAATTTTAATAATTTTCATAAAACTCAAAATTGTTTGCCTTTTTTTTAATGTTTACTTTTTTTGTCATAGGCAGCAAACAATTTTGTTGATCATAACAGCTGTAACTTTTTCGTTCTAATTGTGCGCCACACTGCGAATTTACGCAGCGAACTTTTTCAGATGAATTCGTCGTGCTAGACGAAATTCGTCGTTCGTCCCAATTGTGTTCCCAGCATAATGAAATAAAAGTATTGAAAAATATTAAAGGTTATAAAATGCAAATATCTTAAATTATTGAAATATTCTTATAAACAAAACGAAAAATTCAAACCTTTTTTAAAACACAAAAATTAAAACAACCTGTTTTACTTACACACCACTACACCATCAATTTACTTACTGCCATCCCTAAATTAGCGCGTAAAGCTGAAAGTCCATACAACGCGTTCTATGCGTACACGCTTTTCATACTTTTTATGCTTTCTACGCTTCTTAAGCGTCAAGTTACATGCAACGCTTTTTATGCGCCAAGTTTTTGTTTTGATCAGCTGTGGTGTAAATATTTTTATCTAAAGAAATCATTTTTGGAAAAATGGAAAGTGTAATGTTTAAAGAATTTATGGCATATATTGAGTTATGAACATAATATTTTGTGTAACAGGGACCTATGAAAATCTTCAAAAGAAAAGGGAACGGTTTTTGCATTTGTATTAAAAACTTCTTAAATTAAATATATTCATTAGGGATGAAACTAAGTACATAAAAGTAATCGATAGCAAAAACATTAGTTTTATTGATTAAAGCGTTGTTGTAAATTATTGATATTTACGTATTTTTTTCTGAATTTATTGCTAAACTTTACTAAAAAATAGTTTTTTTTATTAAAAAGGCTTTTTAAAACAAAAAAACAGAAAAAAGTAATCATTAAATCAACAACATTTATCGATACCATTGATAATAAAATATAATTTACCATCCTTAGATATCAAAAACAGCTGACATTTTTTCATGACGCTTGCGAAGCGTAGAAAAGTAGAAAGTAAACAAACTTCTTGCGTTCTACGCGTTCATGCTTTCTACGCTTTGTGCTGTGTAACTTGTGTACGCATTGAACGCTTGGTATAGACTTTCAGCTTTACACACCACTACACCATCAATTTACTTACTGCTATCCCTAAATTAGCGCGTAAGACGCAAAGCAATGTAATTTATAGCTTTTGCGCTGGAATGTCATCCCTAAAAAAGAGCGTCAACTTTGTGTCTTCAACAGCAATGTTAACTCATTTTATTTTATAAAACCCGCTGTATAAGAATAAAGTGAAGATAAAACCGCTAGATTGCCTTGAAAATAAATTGTCATTACTTTTCAACCATAACAAAACGAAACAAGCAGCCAACTTCACTTCCTAACGCATTGTCAATATTGGATTTTCCAATTGCCAAGCGTTGACGCCGTGCTATTTAGGGATGCTTCATACATTTTGTATGTGCATGAGTAATTTTGACAGATATCTTGCGCTTTACGCGATAATTTAGTGATGGCAGTTATAAAATGTCTCGAAATTCTATTGTTTTTCGCAAAGAGGGTTTGATGTATATTTTACTACTTTTCACTTTAGAGCTATAAAATATTCACGTATATTTAAAGGTTTTTTTCATCACGCCTCGTAGCAGCCGCATACTCGTACTGTTAGATGTCAGGGATGGCAACTGCTCTGTCAGCATATTCGGTTCTTAAGCGGCATTCCTCCAAAGTTCAGTTGTTCCGCACTCATAACCGCTCCTATACAAGTTAAATTTTTGATTAAGCCGAGAAAACTTTACATACTCAAGGGTAATAAACGTTTTCACAAAAGATTCATTATGTTGAATAATTGAAATTAGTGTTTTTTAACCTTAATTGAAATATACGAACACTAATTAATTAAAACAAAACATTAAATAACAAACCCACGAAGCCTTTTAAAAGCCCATCAAAATAAATATTTTAAATAGTCATTTGAAAGTAATTGACGGAGGAGTATGAGACAAAGTCAAACAAATAATTTAAAAAAGCAGCCAAGCATTTTATTGCTTTTATTGATTTATTATTGGAAAGTAAATAAGAATTTTTTAAGAAGCACAGCTTTAAATGGCTTAAAGTATGTAAATTTTAAATATTTACATCCTTTGGAAAGGTAAGTTTATGATGACTTTAACTAAAATAAATTTTTTGTTTGAGTGATTTGATTAAAGTTGACTTTGTTTATTTCTTTAACTCTCATCAAGTCAAAAAAAATTAATAATAGAACTGAATTACCTACTCTTCTCATAATTTACTACCGTGAATCTAATAAACATATATTCTAAATCTCCTTGTAAGTTTGTTTGGTTGTTGGTGCGTCTATCACGGCTAAATGAAATTTAAAACACGGGTTTTTTAAATAGTGCTCTAAGAGGGTAGGAACGATTTCTCCTTTTCTGGAATTTTTATGCGTCCAAACTGATTTTAAAAGCTAAATCGATTTTAATGAAATTCGAAAAATAGATAAGTAAATTCTCAAGCACTAGGTCCTATACGCAATGTCGGTTTTTAAAGCTAGGACCTAGATGAGAGGAAAAATGGGCATTTGCGGCTGCACCGATATACTTAGATATTTATTTAAAAGTTTCAAGAAGGTATACTTATTAGAGCTACAAAACTATCGATAGTCGGCACATTCGATAGTTGCTTAAAAATTATCGAAAGCATAGTTATTAAAAAAAAAAATCGTTACTATCGAATTTTTTTAAGTGCTAATTCCGGCAACTATCACTATCCGATACCATCGCTTCTGTACAAAAATTATCTATAGCCAGCCAAAAATAAAACCATCGGTAATATCGATAGTGTTTTGCATGCAGCTGCAATACTCATTTAAAAAATAAGGAATATGAGGGATACGTGGGGGAGAAAAAACGCGCTCAATCGATTTTAACAAAAGATGATTTTAAAGATATTTGAAATATAGAGAAGGTCCAATAGGCAAAAGGAAATCTGTTGTAACTATTAATATTAAAGTGCATAATCAAATAAAAAAACTGGCTGAGAAGCCATTGGGGTAGCGGAGCGCACCGCGAATAGCCAGCCATACAAGAGAAATATGTGTTAAATGCGGTTTTCTTATTAAAAAAGTGTAAGGGACATAAGCATTATTTTAATCAGGTTTAAGTTCGTATTTAATTATTCGTTTTGGGTTTAACATTTTAATCTCTCTTTTTAAAATTAACAGGAAAACTTTACTTTAAGTCTCTTAACAAAATGGTTTCTTTGTAAATGTATTTATTTTAGGCTATTTTTCTTGGGCTGCTTCGTAGCTGCTTCTTATGGTTCATATTACTTTGCTATGAACATTGAAGAAAAATGGCAAACTTCTTACGTGATGTCTTCAAGAAATACCAAAACTACTTCAATATTGGAAGAACCCTTTCCGGCCATAACTATTTGTAATATGAACCAGGCACAATATAGTAAAGTCAAGGATTTCGATAAGTAAGTGTCTTTCAAAAAATATTTGCTTGCGAAATATTTACAAAAATCTTTAACAAGTAATTTCTGTACTTTTTTTCAGAAATTCTTTGAATTATGCCATGTTGCAGAAATTGTGCTTTCAAGAAATAAATTATACATCATTTGCCTATTTAAAAAACCAAAGATCTGAAAACGAGAGTTTTTTAAATTTTATAGTTAAGGTAAAATATTTATTAAAACAAATATTTACTTAAGTAAGGTTGTACGTATACATACATGAAATTATTCATACATATGTATATGTATATCATTCTAAAACACTTTTTCCTTTTCCAGAATAAACAACCGTGCTCTGATATGCTGGTATTGTGTTACTATGGAAACTTAAAGAGAACTTGTAGCGATTTATTTCGTGAGATGTTTTTAGATGAAGGCATGTGTTGCTCTTTTAATATTGTTCATCCATTTATGCTGCATAAGGGACAGTAAGTACACGAATAAATTATCGGTAACCTGCAAAATAGTACACATGAGTTTTTATACCCTTCACCACAAAAAGTGGAGAAAGGGCCCCACAAAATATATATTCTATCTTCTTACGCAGAGCGAAGTCAATTGAGCGATGTCCGTGTTAGTTAGACATGTGCCCGGTCGTTCGTTTCAGTGACCGGTCTTTTTCGGTCAATTATCAAAGACTGATTCGTTCGTTCAATCGGTCAATTTGAACGAAACGAGCCGGTTCAATATCTGGCTCATTTCGTTCAAATAAGTCATCCGTTCAATTTAACCCGTACACTATTGAACGAAAAGACCGGAATTAAATGACCGGATCATTTCGTTCACTTAATTGATTCGGGCAATTTAACCCGTTCGTTCGCGAACGACACAGCTCTAGTGTTAGTGTTAAAATAAAAAAATATGTCAATCAATCAAATGTCGAGGCAGCAGGCAAAACACCACGCCTACCTCTAATTTTTTCATGTCATTTGGAACAATAAAGTAACACTAATAAAAAATATATGGGGCGAAAATAAGAAAAGAAACATCAAATGAAAAAGTTGGCACTCGCCCATATGAAATTTTCCAATTTTGTTTAAATATCAATATGGGTATCATTTTAAAGCTTTTGAAGAGATCTTTAAGGAAATACTAAAATTTTTTAAAAATGCTCAACCCATTAAGAGCCGATGTGAAATTATACATATGCAGTAATAATTTTATTTTTATTTTTTAATTCTCTGTCACCCCAATATTTGCTGTTTTGATTGGAGTTTTTTTACTAAACTAACTTTACATAGATGGTGAAGGGTATATAAGATTCAGCATAGCCGAATATAGCACTCTAACTTGTTTTAACAATTCTTAAGGATGTACAGAAATATAAACGTAACTGTATTTTTCTTATGATAGTGCAGCCCAGCGTTACCGTTCATCGACTAAGGTCGCAAACTCGCACATTTTGGCGATCTGTTACATTTTGTGAGATTTTTTTGAACACAGCTTATTTTTCGACCTCTATTAGTTTTCCCGAAAAACAATTTTGTTAGCAACGCATTCCATATCTCTTGTCAAACATCATATAAAAAAAATTATACATATTTTTTATATATGAAGTTTGACATTTAGCGTTTACGGCGAAATTAATGAATTCGCCATCGAGACCACCTGTATTATTTCACCATACATGTACATTTTATTTTTGTACAAATAGTTTTCGGCTGTCAAAAGCAAAGGAGATTGTAACTTTTGACACTCGAAGAAGGAAAAATCACAATAGTCACCTGGGCTGTTGAGATCACCTGTTGTTAATTCGCCTTGCATATCTCCTTATTTTCTTTTTTTTAACAAAACATCGTCGAGGGGACAAACATAAATCTATTCTGACATCGCCGTCACAATATTTATTAATAAAAACAGACAAACTTAAAATCATGTTTCTCTGAGATGGTAATTATCCATTTTTTAATTTATTCTAGAAAGATTGCCGCAGGATTTTTTAAAGGCCGTTGACCAAAATTTGAATAATGCAGATTTAAAGAAACAAATATTTTTGAATTCAAAAATTTAAATCAAATCTTTTACCCACACAGACTGATGTGTGGTCACTGAGTCCGAGTCCAAAAATTGTATGAATTGAATATGAATTTAAATGGCTTAAGCAAGACGAAGACAATAAGCGTTATGTTTGCAATGCGTTTTCTACTTTTATTTTCTAAAACGACTTTTTTGTGTGACTTTATTTTTTTTTTAAAGAGAAGTAGCACTTCAGGTAATAATGCCTATTTAGTTTGTAACTGTGCTACATTCTTTAGGAAAGGGATAGATGAGAAATAAGACAGGTTAGTTATTTTACTTCACCGGCGAATATGCTATGAAAAAGTAACGACGAAGAAGGCTGCATGGTGTAATGCTACTTCTGAATTTGTATTTATACCATTAAATAAAAAAAAAAACATTTTTAACCAGATTTGTAGTCTACGTGCTTACTACCTTAACTATAGCAGCCTTTATTTTTATAAAACGACTTTTTGAAAATTCCTAGCGGAAATCCTTGTCTTAGGTGTTTTACATATATTTTTTAAATATTTCAATATGAAAATTTATTATTCGGAATCAGTTAAAATTTGAATGTTTGCTGTGTTTTTGTATAGAACATTTTTGAGTTGTTATTGTCTTTTATCTTATTGATTCAGTGGAGTTCTCATTTAATCAATTTGGCTTTTGATATGAGACTTTCTAGTTTTTCTGTACAAAGTTTGGGTAAAATCCACTGATGAGCTATTTGAGCAGTAGTGAAATGGCCATATGGATATGCTTTGCCCGCAGTAATACATTTCATTTTTTTAATATTTTTCTTACATATTTAATTGTCTTCTATCGTCCATTTTTATGAAACTAAGATCGGTGGAAGAATCAAATAATTTATTATTGTTTGGAGCTTAATCACTTATAATAATGATAACGTTTCTAAACTGTCTACCTTAAATTGTTAAAGCTACAATATGTTACGAGACTATACTTCAACTGATCACGCTTCGATGCCATTAGACTGGAATCTGGAAAAAGGTTACCCTAACGAGTTGCCTGAAGATTTCTATCCTCGCACGCCTTTAGGTGATGGTATATCCGGCGGTTTTACAATAATACTTAATGGAGACTTGGATAATTACTATTGTTCCTCCACGAATGGACCGGGCTTTAAGGTATTTTAGTGAGAAAAAGAAACTCTAGCTAAAGCAAACAAAAAATAACTTTATTTAGGTCTCTTTTCACAACCCTATCGAAACTCCTCATGTTAAGGAAATTGGTTTATACCTGTCCCTCGGATATCAAACCACCTTTCGAATAACCCCTATTAAGGAAGAATCATCTCATAACCTCTTATCAACCAAGCCCAAAGAACGACAGTGCTACTTTAACGATGAATATCCTTTGCATTATTTTCGGTACTATACCCAACTTAATTGTGAAATGGAATGCGATGCCAAATTTATGATGCGAAAATGTAATTGTTTACAATATCATATGCCCGTAATGTCAAAAAATATCACTGAATGTAATGTGGAAGATTTTGATTGTGTGGTTGAGGTCGAAAAGGATTACGAGGATCGAACACGTTTAGCATGCAAGAAAAAATGTTTACCAAATTGCAATACACTTACCTACGAATCCAATGCTTTTTTTACAGCACTAGATAATAATGGATTTTCAACAAGAAATCCCTTTCTCCGAAATATGTCAAGAGACAGTTTAAAAGAGTACGCAGTAATGCAAATATTTTTTCCCGATAATTTCTACAGAGGAAATTTCAAAAATCCCAGTATGAGTTTTACAGATTTTTTATGTGAGTTAAAGTATTTAAAATAAATATAATTTTTTTTTAATTTACATATAATTTTAAGCACAAGTTGGTGGTATATTGGGACTTATGATGGGCTTCAGTGTCATATCTTTGGTGGAGATGGCATATTTTTTTGTCATTATGCCATTAAAGGATGCTTGGATCAAAATTTTTCATACAAAGAAAATACATGCTGCCTCACAGGTGTTAGACAAAAAAATATCGCAGAATGTGAATTTTATATAAAAAAATTGGATTTGAGATAAGTTGGACATGGCATTGAAAACCCCTGCTTTTACACTATTTCAAATATTTTTTAATGAGAATTTGTTATGTAATGTGCTCTATATAAATTTACTTAAACTTACACTGTTTTTTTGTGGGAAAAATGAAAATCTTATGTGCTGTTTTTGTATTACAGGCGATCAACTCGTCTGAAAAATTTATATGAAAACCACTTAGTTTTTTGATTTAAAAAAAAAGTAGTTCAAAATATTTATAAGAAAACAAAGTTGTTTAATGAAATTTTTATTAAATTAATTAAACAACAACAAAAAATTACCAGCAGCCAGCTTGCTTGAAATTTGTAGTCATGAGCTGGAGAGAAGGAGGGAGGCGAGGTAAGAAAATTGACATGGCTTAAAATTTGAGGGTGTCTTTTTGCACTTACTTTATGTCCGTTTCTTATTTATTTAATTTAAAATCACATAAACAGCTACAATAACGAATGAAAACGTAAAAGCGAAATGTAGAAATGACGAACGCATCAAAAGTTACATCATTAAAGCGCACGATGAAATTTGCTGCAGCTTTAAGAGACTTGAAAAAAATGACATCGTATAAATAAGGTCTTAAATAGGTGACGACGTATAAAACGTATCTGGCTACACGATTTTAAAATGAATAAATTAGTGGCAACATCATATCAGTGTTGCCAGGGAAAGACAGAAAAAAATTACTATTTCCTTTATTAAAGCTAATTTTTTTCATTAAAAGCTACATTTTGAAATTTTCATTAGATAAATAGTAATTAAATGTAATTCATAATAAATATAGTAAAAAGTTTTATTGCATATTTAAGGGAAAGTCACAGGGCAACAAATTCATGTAGAAAAAAATTTGATCTTGTTGATTCTCCTCAGTATTTAAATCAGGACTCAATATTATTATTCTGTGATTAAATAGTGCATGCTGAATAACTAAAGTTGCTAATAGATTTAGCAAATTTAAACAGAGTACTTTGTTTTCCGTAAGAAATAAGTGCCGCTCATATTATTTCATAGTTGGGAAAAATTGTTCACGAACATTTTTTTATTTTTGAACATGAAGCAAGAAACATTTCGTGATTTCTTACTTTTTAACAAAGTATAACTTCAGCAACGTTGTTTTTTTGCTTATTTCGAACTGAATTTCTTAGGGATTTTGATAGCATTTGGAAGTGTGCGGTAACCTTTGTTATTGAAATCATATTAAAACGTTAGAAAAATCAGCTGTCAGATAGTTTCTTATTCTTAACAATGAAAAAAGTATTTTTTCAGTAATATTACTTTATTTCGTGTCTGTACCAAAAGTTACGAAAACTTTGGAAAATATAACAAAATTATACATGTTGCGTGGAGCCTTTAAAAGTTACAAAAAAAGTTAATAATAATAAACCAAACGGAAAGACTGCACATATGTGTGCCTTACAGTATTGCCGATTTAATTTAAAACAAAAAAGCTTAAAATACGAGTTCTCATCTCCCAAGAAAAACTTTGTTCCTGCTAAGCTACTGTTATATTGTTTCTTATATAAATTCACTTTGCAATTTTTATATATTTTTTTAATACCGAAACCTTATAACATTACATTAAATATTGTAAATAATGAAACCGCTTGTGAAGCAAACTTGTACAAGATTGTATTATTTAAGAAATTTCGTTTTGGTACACATTTAAATTATTGCGCAAAAAGCGGCAACACTGATGTATAACAACCTGTTGTGTGTGGGGCCAACTATAATTTTTCTCTGGTATTTCAATTCAGTTGCGTTTCTTTACATCTTCTTGGAGCATTTGTTGTTTAAGCGGTTTGTTAACGTGTCTGAAAACTAGTATATGTACAAAGAATATTTTCTTTCATTTAAAAGTGTGCTTTTGTGTTTTAATTAAAATCAATTAATATTTTCTTTAAGTAAATTTCCCAAAAGGAAAATAAAGAAAAAACTAAAATTCCAGATATTTTTTTATGTAGTTCAATTTACTGAAGATATATCTAGCTCTACTTTTAAACATTTAATAGTGCGTGTTATTTGATATCTACATACATACATACATACCTGCATAAAAAAATAAAGTGGGTGTTGGATACATACACACAACTTTTAACTAGACTCACGAACACGTATTGGATAAAGGTAAATGTAAACACTAAAAAATAAGAACGCGTATATGAAAGTGTGTATCAGTGTTGCCGTTTGGTTCCAGTTTTTGTATTTTTTAAAGTCTACCTTGGTGAAGTAAACGCGGATTCTTAAACATCATGTAAAAAAATTATACATGTTTTTTACATATGGAGTTTGACAATTAGAGTTTACGGCGAAATTTATGAATTCGCAACAATTTTTCCCAAACGTAAAATAGGTACATAAATATATGGGCTGCACTTATTTTGTGCGGAAAACTAAGTACTTTGTTCAAACTTGCGAAAATTGTTAACTCCGCTTGAAAAGATTTACCAAGCTGTTTGTATTTAGGAGAAATTTGTCTTTTACTATTTTTCTTTTTAATTGAAAAGATATTTAAATTGCCTTTTCAATGATATCCATATTGCCCAATTCCACCACAAAAAACTCGATATATTCCATATTGTATTTACAAACTTTGGAGGCCCGAACTCGTAAAATAAGAGTCAGCCCCAAATTAGTCACTTAACATTTTTTGCTTAAAATTAAATTTTACACCCTGAAGGCAACTTTTTTTAATTTTTAAGCTGCGACCGTAAACTCGATTTAAGCCTAGTCAAATTTGTCTTTAATAACAGAATTTTTTAAATTATTAAAGTTTCAACGGATTAGGATTATAGATATACACAAGGCGATTTGAATACTAGGTAATCGCATGAGAACGAAAAACGCCTGTATTTTGTTAGTGTAAATTTACTTTTACCTGTCAACAAAAAATAAGGAAAAATATAAAAAACAGAGAAGAAAAAGAAATTTAATTTAAAAGTTCTCGTATTTCAAAAAATAATAAAAATTTTCACGCTATAGTCTCCAACATGGCGAAATAATACCAGGTGGCCGCAATGGCGAATTTATTAATTTCGCCGTAAACTCTAAATGCCAAACTCCATATATAAAAAATATGTATAACAGTTTATTGTATGGAGTTTGACATTTCACGTTTGCGGCGAAAATTATGAATTCGCCATTGCGACCACCTGGTATATTTTCGCCATGGTCTCCAATTAATTGAAAAATATGCAGGAAAGTTGCATGGCGAAATAATACAGGTGGTCTTGATAGCGAATTCATTAATTTCGCCGCAAACTCTAAATGTCAAACTCTATATATAAAAAATATGTACAACTGTTATACATATTTTTTATATATGGAGCCTTCTTTTCTAGCCGCACAATAAATTTTTCAAATATTTTTCATAAACATAATTTGTTAAAAAAATAAACAATTAAAAAAATGTTTCTCGAAGACACGTTTTCCTTTTTAATAAATGTTTTTGTTTGTTTGTTAAATTTTATATATATCTGCAATTCTTGGGCACTCATATTCTTCTTACTTTTCACACAACATTTTTTTTTTGCACACTGTTTTGTTAAAAAATTTATTTTTCAAAAGTATTTTCCGATTTTAAAATTGAACATTTTTTTATTTTATTTAAATGGCGTGTCAACAAAATGTAAACAAATTTTGACATTAGCTCGGAGAAATGTGTAAAGCGAATTCGATCACCTGCGTTAAGGCCGTGTCAGATAAAACTTTTGCTTTGCGTTGCGTTGCAAATTCGCTTTGACATCTAAGATAAAATGCACAAAATTATATGAAATATGACACATAAAGCACTTTTAACGCAAAGCAAAGCGCAAAGTTGGGCAACACTCATCTTTTTGCGCGCTTTGACAATTAGCTGCTATACATTAGTATATAATTTTTGGTAAAATCTAACGTAAAAGAGTTAAGATTTTAAAATATTATTTTTTATTAAATATTCTTCATTTATTATTTTTTTAGAAAATTATGGAAGAAAAACTTATAAAAACAAACAATAATTAAGCGCTGTTAAAGTTTTTATTGTGACATACCTCTTGCGTTTTACGCTTTTTTTCAAAGTTTGAAACGTCACGCAAAGCGACCTTTAAAGGCTGGTTCACCGGCAAAAATTTTGTTCCGAAACATTTTTTTTTATATGTAGTTTCTCTCTCTCTCAAAAAATAAAATGTCAAACTACATATAAAAAAAAAAATGTTTCGGAACAAAATTTTTGCCGGTGAACCAGCCTTAATAGTTTTACCTAGTATTCAATTTGCCTTGTTAAACACCATATAAAAAATATATATACACATTTTTTATGTATGGAGTCTGACATTTAGCGTTTACAGCAAAAGTGATAAATTCGCCACCGAGACCACCTGTATTATTTCGCCATGGATATACATATTTTTCTTTTTGTTCAGTTAAGCTGCCTATACACGACACAATCAACAGCGCGGCGGTTTACCAATGGCGGTAGCATTAGCCGGCTGATAGTAATATATTATATATAACTATTTGTTAACTTTTATGTAATTTCTGTATCATTATTCAATGCAAACTAATCTTGTTCATATTTAGAGTAAAAAGAAAATCATTAAAATTGACAAGTGTTCAGTAATTCCGTAACGTTCTCATTTCGCAATATTACAACACGAGTACAAGCCATTTTAAAACCGGACGGGTTGGATATCTGTACAGTGAAAAAGCGAGTTTGATCAGCTGTTGTAAACAAATAATAATAATAATGTCAGACATAATTATACTTGTACGTTTATTATTATTAAAAGACTTCTGTAAAATACCAATTTTGACACACAT
Source organism: Gymnosoma rotundatum (assembly GCA_916610165.2). NCBI lineage: Eukaryota > Metazoa > Arthropoda > Insecta > Diptera > Tachinidae > Gymnosoma > Gymnosoma rotundatum. Next base: position 119,078,119 of record OU744340.1, read on the forward strand.
GCAGAATTACATATGACTCACACAGTTAAAAAGTCAGATTTAATAACATGGCGTGTATGGGTAGCTTATATTTGTTGTCTTGTTATTTTCCTTGAAATAGGTAATAAAACTTTTTACTATATTTTTTATTAATTACATTAAATTACTATTTAATTAAGGTAAATTTCAAAATGTACTTTTATTAAGAAAAATGTAACTTTTGTGAGGGAAAGAGTAACTTTTTCCTGTCCTTCCCTGGTAACACTGTTTTGAATGCACTTGGCATAATAATGACAAAATTTTATTTGTGCAATATTTCTTTTTTTGGTAAATATTTAAATGAATGCCATACGATATCAGTAAACATACACACATAAAAGATTCCTTTTTTTGGTAAAGAAATTCCATTTCCATTCCATAACTTATAAATAATATGTTTTCGCCTTTATAAAAAGTCTAAAACAGTGTTAGGTATTTTGAGGGTTTTTATTTACGACTGTTTGCAATTTAAAAGGTTAGATTGTGTAAATTGCAAAACAATCAGAGATGAAATCGTTACATCTGTGATCGTATCGACAATCGTACGAAAAAAAATTACGTAATCGCATGAACTACAACTATTTGTGTTAAAAAAAATACTCCTTTCTTTTAAATTCTTTGCTAACAGTGCATTCACACGGTCAAGTTTTTGTTCAATTCTCTTTCAAGAAATTTACACATACTGCTTGTCAAAATTCACAAAAATTGAAAGCTGTGACGTAGGCTGCACGCAATTTCAAAGCAAGTTTTTAAGCAAGATGACGTAAAGAAAACAAAAAAAGCAAAAAATTATTTGAAGGAAAAAATTTCAATCAGCTGTTCTCTTGAATGTAATTTGAAAGACTCAATTGAACGAAAAATTGAAAGCAAATTCTCAGCAAGTTTTTAAAGCTAGAGTGCATTGGTAAAAAAATGAGAGAAATTTTGAAAATTGAATTAAAATTTGATCGTCTGACACCGTAGTAAATGTAAACATGTTTAAAACATTGATGTCCTTCAAGGCCCTCTCCGAACGGAATTGGTTTTTACTAATATTGGCGAGTATGGTCCGTCGACGGTCACAGCAAAATGGATAGAATTTTCCAAAAAGCTACAGTCTTTAGCTTTTTTTCAGTGGATAATTAACCACTTATATTCTTAAAGGCTGGCTGATTCACTAAATGCAATTAGTTTCTGTCTACGTTATTTTTTATACAATTTTTCTATTGCCTATAAGCTAAAAAATCTTTCAATCTCTTATAACTTCGCTATGGCGTTTAAGCAAGTGATCATTAAACAAATTTTCCGATTTCCTTTCCACAAAAATACTGAATTAACAGTAATTGGTTATTTATAAAAAATAGTTTTTTTATGTTAATTTATTTTAATCGTACTTGATTCCATGATATATTTATTATTTAAAACTGCAAAATCAATTGTATATCCATATGGCCAATTCGCTACTGCTCATATAGCTAATCAGTTGGATTTACCCAAATTTTGTATAGAAAACCTAAGAGTCTTATGTCAAAAGCCAAATTGAATAAATGAGAATTTCATTGATAGTTTTTTAACCATCTAAATTACCGATTGAAGGATTTATTTAAGAAATAAAATTTTATCCAAAATTTCCAACATTTTTTATTTAATACCTCTCATTGTGAGACCTCTGGCTATCGTTTTTAGTCCAATTCATTACACGACTATTAATGCTTTTACGACCTTTAAACAACACCTGATGATGAAGTTGACCATTTGCAGAGTTCTGAAAAGAATTTAAATTAAATTATTTTTTTGAAAATGTTTAAAATTTTTCAATTAATTTATTTTCATGTTTAATTCGATCAAAAAATTTGTTTTCTAACAAAAAATATTTCTCACAAAATATTTATCATAAAAAAAAATAATAATGCACATGGAAGCAATTTAAAAAATAATCATATACAGGGCTGCATTCTGGACGAATCAAAGTTAAATGCAGAGTTGCATTTATAAAATTTTTTAAAAAAGTATGCTTGCATTTTCAAAGACGATATTAAACTTACATCTCGCTTAACCTCATCATCCTTGCTTTCTAATACCGAAGGATTTCTTTTCATAAGGATATCGAAAAAAGGTTTTAGAAAAACAAAATAAAATATTTCAGCAATAGATATAACACTGAATCCCACCATTAAGCTCATAATACCACCCGTTTGTGCTTAAAGGGAAAAAAAAACAATTAAAAAAATTTATAAATAATTTTTTGTTTGTTTGAAACTCACACAAAAACTCGGTAAATCCTGTATACGGCACCCTAGTACTACCCCTAAAATTATTATCTTTATAAAATATCTGCAACATGGCTAGATTTTTGTGCATCGTCTCCCTTGATATATTACGAAAAAATGTATTTTGTAAATTAAAATTCCTTTTAGCCAGCGGAGTGGCGAACATATCAGGATAATAAGCAAGATCGTGACAACCCGGCAAGCAGGCTTTTTTACATTTTAAATTTATCGGATCCGACAGTACGCGTTCTGTATGTTCAACGCAATCCATGTCACCGAGAAAACATATGGAAGCGTTGGCGTAAATTTTCTTCATGTAAAAGGGAATACAGTTGCAGCGACGTAACATTTGTCGAGCATCACATTCAGCTTCACAATATCGCCTGGTATAATATTTGTAGGAGAGTAAGGGTTTCTCATGCGAAAAGTAACAATTTCTATCTTGGGGTTTAATACTATGCAAGGAGGGTTGTGACTCTATTAGTTTCGTATTAATAAGAACTCGTGTCTGATGGCCCAGCATAACTGGTAGTCCGGTCTCCTTAATGTCTGGAGAATCGACAGGATTGTAGAGTAAGACCTAAAATGATATACGATACTTGGAATGTATAATACTATAAAGATTAGTGGTCAAACTGCGTCATTTGATATCGATTAAAATTTTAATTTCAGACTTAAAAGGGAAATTTCAATTCATATCGAATGCGGCAATTTTATTTTATATAGAAATTAACCTTAAATCCTGCACCATTTGTCGAAGAACAAAAATACTCATCGATATCTGCATTTAAAATCACAGTAAGACCCATTGATACTCCCGAACCTGTTGGGAAAAATGTTTTAATTTAATTTGGTTTTAATATATTGTTTTTATATTTTGATTGTATTTAAGGCACTTAAAGCTTTAAGAAAAATGTTTAATATTCATTTACTTCTTGTAACGGCTACAACTTTATTTTTATACCCTTCACCACAAACAGTAAAAAGAGGGTATTACCGAGTGTTGAAAATTAAATTGAACCTGAAAATTTTTTTTATATATTACATAATTTGCTTGTACGTGGCAACACTCTGCGTTCAAAAATTGGTATTGAATTATTCACTTGGTACAAAGTACCAATTTTTGGAAACCGTTAAAAGTTTCTTTTAAAATGAAGCTCAATGCTAGTAAAAACGCAGAGTGGGACAGAGTTAAGTAAGTTGCCTTTTAAAATTAACTTTCCTTTTAACTTTGTTAAAATTATATGTAAATTTTTAGATAATAAAACCAAATCTATAAAACTGATTTATAGTCAATTGCGTTTTATTATAACTCATCAAGTTGCTGCCGCAACACCGAGTTCATCATTCCGTTTGTAATATCTACAATATCCATTTCCGACCCCATAAATTATATATATTCTGATTTCTTATGTATAGCAAAGTCGATTGAGCGATGTCCGTCTGTTCGTCCGTGTTAGTAAGCCTCGGCAAACTTGATTTCGGAAAAAATAAATATGACAATCGATCAGATATAGTGTCGAAAGGTGTGCAATTGCAAATCAGCATGATCGGTCCATGTCCTTCAGGGCAGCAGTCAAAACTCCACGCCTACCTCTAATTTTTTCAAGTCATTTGAAACAATAAAGTAACTCCAATCAAAAAAATAAATATATGGGGCAATAGAGGATTGAAAAATAAGAAAAAAAAACATCAAGTGAAAAAATTGGCGCTCGCCCGTATTTTCCGAGTTACGGGGCTCTGAAATCTTCAAATTTTTCAAAATATCACTATTGGTATCGTTTTAAAGCTTCTGAATAGATCTTTATGGAAATACTAAAATGTAAAAAAAAAGCTTAAACCATTAATAGACAATGGCATTTTTATGTCACCCAAATATTTGCTTTTCTGATTGGAGTTACTTCACTTAACTAGATTTACATAGATGGTGAAGGGTATATAAGATTTGGCATAGCCGGATACAGCACTCTTACTTGTTTTTTTTTTATAAATTATTATAATATGACTTGTGATTACCTGGAGCTTTTCTTGGATAATAACTTTTAGGCAGTTGAGCATCGTAACCTTTTTCCAAGTTCCAATTCACAGGAATGCTGGTTCGACGATTCAGCGAAGTATAATCCCGAATAAACTTAGAACTGAATAAAATCATAATTTCTTTAGTTAAGAAACATGTTTTTTAATAAATTTATATGTTGTTTCTGTTTTCCCAGCTAACTATTCGTGCAGAAATTTAGCACTCAGTTTTTTAATTTAAATTTCTAAACGAATTTTCTAGACGAATTTCTCGCTTGGACTACAGAAAACAACACATTTATACATCCTTACGTTTGTTTGTGAATAAAAAATGGATGCAATTGATTAAAAACGCAGCAAATGCCTTCATCCAAAATTATATCGCGAAATAAGTTCGTGCATGGTTCTACAACTGGTCCAAATTTACAATAAACAATCATGTCACTGCATTTTTGAGAATTCTTAAATTCAAAATAAAACAATTTTTAAAAATAAATTATTCTTTTGATATGGGTGGGTGCACAACTTTGCTTTTGCTAATGCAATTGTTCAATTCACATTCTCCTTGTATTTTTGCTCAAGTTGCATTATTGTTTTATAATACCATAATGTCAATTTGTTAATTTTGTCAATTTTGTTTAATTTAGTATTGTGTAGTAATTTTCCAATTTCATTGCGTTTTTTTTTTTGAAATATAAGAAAACCTACTCATTTCGGTCCTAGATGTTCCTTTTGTGCTGCCAAAAAAATAAGATGTGCAGAGGATTTTCAGGCCTCCACATTAACCTAGATCCATCCCAAAACTAACTCAAAGACTGGATGAACGAGTTTATCCTTGCAAGATCACAGTCCGATAGATCTGCAATACTATGCAGTCTCTAACTGCCTAGAAGATCCTCTCCGTTTCCAGAAAGAGCTGGACAATAGCAGAGCAAGTGCTCTACCGTTTCCTCCTCATTCTCATCCCGAAAACTGCTACAAAAGTCATGATATGGAAGATTCATCCTCTTAGCATGGGTACTGTTAACACAGTGCTTTGGTAGCATAGCCTGCAGTATGCCCAGCTGTCCCCGGGGAAAAAGCAGATTCGAAGAACTCCTACCATAGTGAGGCCATAATATCCTCGAAATCTCACTGATGACCTCGTTAGACTATCTGGCTTACGCAGCCGAAAAAGTTCTCAGATCTATCACCCGGTTCCTCAGCCGAATTCAAGACCTAGCGAGTCCCTCCGCAACTATGTTCACGGGTTTGCCCGTGTGTGCCGGCAACCAAAATAGTTCCATGTTGTAATATATCGCCATCTTATCTAGAGATGTCCGGCATTCACAGACCAATCTGGATGTCGTGTAGAAACTCGAAAAACACTCTATCGCGGCCTTGCTGTTACGAGTAGTATAGCAAACGTTTAGTTTTGTTTATTTTCGGACCCTGGATTTACATAAAGTTTTTTATTATGTAAAGATACTTTGACAAAGATATTAGTTAAAGATTACCATGCGTGAGTCAATTTCGTCTTAATATTTTTCAACATTTAAAAATACAACTATACGACTATTAATTGTTGACGATCATATAAACGACAATGCAAAATACAAGAGGATGTTGTGAATTAAACAAATGTTATTTTTATCATGTTTAACCTTTAGTTTGAAATTTAAAATATTATCATCCTTAAATCTTGGTCTAAAGTTTTTATAGCTGGAATAATTGTATTTTTGAAAACAGATTCTCTGCAACATGGCATCTTCGGGTGTATCCCTGCAAAATTAAATGTAATTATTAAAATTCTTTCAAAAATGTAAAAATGTATACCCACTTTTTAATATCTTTTACTTTACTAGCTAATGCCTGGTTCATATTACAAAAAGTGACGGCTGGAAAAGGTACATCTTTTATGGAGGTCGCCTTTGAACTCATACCAATTATAACCGGAGTACTTTGCCACTTTTGCAAGAAATAAAATGCCATATAAAACCCGACCGTAAAAACAATTGAGAAAGATATTAAATAGTAGCCCCTGGAAAATATTTAAAAAGAAATTAAATAAAAATGCATTCAAATATGGCGAAATCATGTACTAGTTGCTGGCAGTGGCGAACTCATTTATTTTCGCCATAGAAAAGAAAAAATTCATATCGCTGGTCTATTGTAGAAAGGCTCTAGCTGGCATAATTGTGATATTACAGGAGAAGGTCAAAATATAATGGAAACTGTATTTATTACAATGTAATATTTGAAATTTACATGCTTGTAAAACCGTTATTTTTGATATTATTGCATTCAAATTTTGTGGCGAGCGGTAACTGTGTGAAATGTATTGGAATCACGAAAAAACTCAATTTCGTAAAAATCAGAAATATGGACTTTTTACATGAAATCAGCGATAGATAAAAATATCTGAATAATTTTTATTCATGTGATGTTTGAAATTTCAAAAACGAATTGAATAAACTTAACGAACTCGTTCAAGTTTTTATGGAAGCCTTACACGTTGCGACCTGTTGTACAACTTTGCTAGTAATCAAGTCTACAAATTATACAAGTTGCGTACAATAGCGCAGCACAACTTCATTTTTAACCGGCTTCAAAAAAAGAAAGAGGTTATCAATTCAACTAAATGTTGTTTTTTTATGTTTGCGCCTGCAAATTTTTTACAATTTTTTTTTTTTTAATGATGGATTATGCTAACATATTGGTCCCTTTTTAAAAGCAGTTCATAAAATTAAAAGTTAAAGGGTGTCCCCATACATATACATGTTTTTCAAGCGTGTTATGAACCGTGAAGGGCATCACTCGAAAATTAAAAAAAAAATTTATTACAGGGTGACGAAAATTGATCTACACATATGTGCCTATCTGTTGAACCGTTATAGACAAATGCTTGAAAATTGGTCAAAATGCCGATTAAGATGGACGTTATAATAACAAGTACAAAAAGTTCATTTAATTTTATGTATATGTCCATAAAATAGAATAATTTTGTTCGACATGTCCACTAACGTTGCGACCGAGTTGTATAACTGTCAAAAAATTAACACTTTTTGATCATTCGTACAACCAACACGCAACTTCATGCAACTACTCCAAAAACATTGCAATTTGTTTTGCAACCTTCTCAAGTTGTACAACAGGTCGCAACGTATATGGATTGCATTACGTCCAACTAGTTCAGAGCCCGAATCGTCGCATTCGTGATCGAGTGAGGTTTCGTATCGAGTAAAATTTCGTGACGTATCGAATAACCGGATTGCGGCATTCTATAGCGTTCGAATCGAAATTTGTTTAAAAATGTAAACGATTTTGAGTGAAGGTATTCGATCGACTACTCGTTATCGAATGCCATGATCTCAAATTTTGATGCAAGCTATTCGATATCGAGTACGGCGATCCCAAAATGTAAAATTTCGATCAAAGTCATTCGATCACGAATGCGACGATTTGGGCCCAGTTTTGAACTACTTCTCCTTTCAAACGCAGTTCTAGAAAAGATAATCTAAAGTGCATGCATATGTAAAACAGCTAAAACATTAGTTAGAAGAATAAATTGATTTCGCTGACACCGATTGTTAGATAAATAGAATGTTGCCAGACTTGCAGCTATAACTGTAAATTTGAATAAAACTCCTAAAGGCCAGGATTCACTATCAAACATAATCGGACGATTTTATCACACAAAAATATGGCAGAATTCTGTCATACTTTAAAAATCGTGCCACACTATTATACAAAAAAGATGCAAAAAACATATAGTTTTAATATTTTGTTGTTTTTTCTCTTCATCATATTAAAAAAATCAACCCTGATCGCATACAGAAAAATATTTTATGAATTATTTCAAAAGATTATAAAATCGTACAGATCTTTCAATAAGTCTATCACAGACATACAGTTTTAATCCACACTATCATACATAGCACACATTGAATTTTTGACAGATCGTACGTCTGAGTATGATAGTGAATCCTGGCCTTAAAGACTATTTGAACTAATAAAGCCTTGAACTAGAAGGAGCTAATAAACTAAAAAATTTAATTAATTAATTTTTAAACATTGAACGATAAGGATCAGTAACTGAAAGTTACTATAGTTAGGCCTCTAAAACATGGTTTTTGAACACTTCAACAGCTTCTTCTGGCGACGAAAATCGTTGACCACGCATTCTTTTCTTGATGTGCGGAAACAAGAAGAAGTCATTAGGTGCCAAGTCAGGGCTGTACGGCGGATGACCCATTAATTCGACGTTTTGGCCGGTCAAAAACGCTCTGGTTTGAGCCGATGTGTGAGAGCTCGCATTGTCATGGTGAACAACTATTTGTCTTCTCTTGTTGGTTTTTCGAATTTCTCCGATGACTTCAAGCAAACAAATTGTAGTGTACCACTCAGAAGTGACCGTCCTACGTTGCTCAAGCGGAACAGTCGCCACATGACCAGTTTTGCCGTAGAAACAGGCGACCATTTGCTTCGAAGTGCTTCTTCCACGAACAACTTTCGTTGGATTTTGCTCGTCTTTGAAGACCCACACGGTCGATTGTTGTTTCGTTTCGGGCTCATACGCATAGATCCATGATTCGTCACTTGTGACGATCTTATAAACGTCTTTTGAAGCACCGCAATCGTATTTTTGCAACATTTCTTTGCACCAATCGGCACGAGCCTTTTTTTGAGCGACTTTCAAATTGTTCGGGATCCAGCGAGAACAAACCTTTTTTACGGCGAGGTGTTCATGCAGTATCGAATGTATGCTGGTGGAAGAAATGTCCAAGGATGTCTCTATCTCTCGGTATGTCGCATGTCGATCTTGCATTATGAGTTCACGCACGGCATCAATGTTCTCTGGCACAACAGCCGTTTTTGGACGACTTTCACGGAATTCGTCTTTGAGCAAGCTTCGGCCACGATTAAATTCATTATACCAATTTTTCACAGTACTATAGGATGGTGCTTCATCGCCATACAAAGATTTAAGTTCATCAATGCATTCTTGTCGTGATAATCCACGTCGAAAGTGGTGAAAAATGATGGCACGAAAATATTCACGAGTTAATTCCATTTTTTTCTATAATAATTTTTTCAAGTCTCTGTTAGCAACACAAATAATGGTCGTACGTCAAAACGTTTTGAGTACGATTATGCTTAAAAATGTCAAACTTTCCAATGGAAATGTCAAATTGCACTTGACAGCACTCAGTGCTGCCGGGCCAGAAATATATATAGCAGCCCTCGTATGGCTAATGCGAATGGCAAAAAATGAATGAACTCGCCACTGCTATCATCTGATATGTAACGCGCTTTCAATTTTCATTTGATAGTCTTAGAGGTAAAAAGTGGTAAACGTTTACAGATCAATAATAGTCTGAAATATTTTTCTGTTTAACGTTACAAAATAAAAAAAAACAAAAGTAATTCTGTATCTGCGTCACAATTATTCTAGATTTCAAAAGTTAGTTTACACAAACCATTTGACACCATTTGTCTGAACTTAGCTCCATTTCACATTATATTGAAGCAAAAGGTAAAGATTTTTGTTTAGCAGCACATAAGTGGATAATTTTAAAAATGTTAAATAGTTGACACTAGACACTGGAGCAGAAAAAAATATTTCGGAAATTATTTAGAAGCGACGCAATAGGTCCACAGAGTAGGGCACATTGGACTTGTTCACTTTTGCAATGCTAATTTTTGTATTCTTAATAAAAAGCTTTAAATTAAAGCTCGAATACTCCTCGTCTATTTATATATACAATTTTGTTTCAATCGATACAGCTGTTTATAAATTGCTTTGCTTGATTGATTTGCCATCACCTAAATTTTCTTCAGTGGAGAGACCAATTTAATGTTGGGTTTCATAGCCTATAAAAAAGACCTTTGACTTTTTATACTACAAAAGCGTTAATAAGAAGGAGTCGAATATTTTCAAGGCAACATGCCCCCGTGGGGTACAACAAGCCTCAATGCAGTACAGGAAAAAAGTGGTTTCATAACGGTGTTCAATCGCAATGCCCGTGTAGCGTTGAAATGGTAGACTTGCCGCGCCTGACATACTGCAGGATACTTCAGGCAATGGTCTCTTCTTCCAGGTCTACTTCAAATAAACCAGCAGCTACGTTAGCGGCTCACATTCGAGCTAATTTTAATTATTTATAAAGATCAATAGATTTTTTGCTTAAAAGTTATAGGAAAAAGAACGCCAATAAAACACGTCTCTAAATAGTTTAAATTAAAGCTTCAATTTTGAAAAGAAATGGCTTCAATAAAGTTATACACGAAAAAAAGCTTACGATTTATTTTTAATCAATTTACCTTTCCCATACGTTACGACGAACATCTTCAATGTATTTTAAACCATTTAAGGAAGTTTCTTTTAGAAATCTTCTAACATTTTCCTTAAAGTACATGTGAATTGGCAATATTTTAGTTTTTGGTTTATTAGCTAGTGTTTTGAAATTAGAATCCATTCTAATCTTTATTAGCGCGTGCTATTTTATCAAAGACTTTAGTTTAAATGATTTTTAAAAGACAATAAAAGCCTTTTAATGACTTGTAGTATTCGAAAGTGGACATAATTATAGATCTTAGAACTTCATTAGTTTAAGTAAAATGAATTACATTTTATGTTAATTAAAAATTAAATTTTCTAATTCCATTTCCGTATTTTGATGACTGTAAGTTGACTGATTATTCCATCCATTAGCAGAAGAACAATATTCTTCCTATAAATGACAATAATAATTAACATATGGGCGTTTTTTACAATGTTCTTAATTTCATTAAATAGTTTGTGTAAGACATTTAATATCTTAAAAATTGTAAAACAGACTGTGCTTTTATTAGACTTTAAATTAAAACAGTAAAAAAATATGTTTTCCTAAAAAATATTTGAAACCTTGAAAGCAATTAAATTATAAAACTATTAGATTTAAACTAAAATAAATAACATGTTCTTAAAATCCGGTAGAAGCTCCTTTAAAATCGCTTTTGAGAAGCTTTACGAATGTTATTCGCAATTGTTGTAGTTCTACTTAATTGGACTCCTTTTTTATAACTTTTACTTGAACATTTTAAGTGTCTTCCCTATGACGGTTTAAATAATGGTCTTGTATATGAACACCCTTTCACTTATAATTTTTGTAATTAAAGAACGCTCAAAATCCGTCTTAACTTTTAAATATCAGCCTGAAATGGTTAATATAAATGCTGTAAGGACTCCCTTTAATTTAATTTTTAACATCATTTTATTAATTGTTATGAAATTTTTAATTGTGGAGCTATTACGATTTTAAGGATAAAGGCCTGTGATAGCCGGCCACTGGCAGGCGGACAAATGAAAGACATAGATTGTAGCATTTATAATAGAGCTACTTTTTTCACTTTTGAATACAAAAAGTATAAACACGGTAGTACTCTTTTAAATAAGCGAGAATTTTTTTTTTTAATTAATTTTTTGTTCCATTTACGAATACTCTTCAGTTACACGCATTACGTCTGTTAAATCTTTTGTGTTCTTAGGTACATTTTGTGTATGGCATATGAGTTCACTACTTTTAGTTACAACCAGCGTTGCCGCTTTGGTCCAATCGGACCAAACTTGGTAGTTTTTCGATTTTAAAAAACGGTTTGGTAGTTTGGTTGGTTTGTTGCATTTTTTTAAATTTTTGGTAGGATTTCCTCCTGTAGCAATTTTTTAGTAATAGTAAATTTTTCACCTTATAAATTCAGTACATATAATTAAAAAAAATGTAACTTTGAATTAAATAAACAATAACTTTGAATAGTGCTACCACTGTTTTCAAAAACTGTCTTAGGTGAAATAAAAAACATCTCTGCTTTTTGCATAGAGATGATTAAAGCTATAACCATGGCTTAAGAAATCCGAACAATATTATGAAATTGAAATTAACAATATTTTTGAGTGAAGGTTTATTTTCAGAAGACGACATACCATCAACCAGGTAAAACCACTCTTAAAATTTTTGTTTTAAAATATTTTTAAATAATATAATACTTTTAGTGAACATTGTAAAGAAAAAGTCAAAAGAAAATTTAGAACCGAATGGTTGAGCGAATTTGATTGGCTTCAGGAAAGGGATGGGTGTTCATTCTAAAAAGATAAACTTCCATCTCAACAATTACGGAAAAAACCAAATGAGTATAACAGAGTTTATGTGCAAGAAATGCATTTTTAAATTTTTGGTAGGCTGTGAACGATTTTGGTAGGATTTTTAAAAATTATTGGTAGGAAATCAATTTCTTGTGTGGCAACTCTGGTTACAACCACGTAATAATAAGTTTGTGCAAAACAAAAACGTAAACAACAACAACAAATGAGATCAGTGTGTTCTCTCAAGAGACAAACAAATAAATTTCAATCAGAGATGAATAGCGAAATTTTAAACCAGTTTTTTTAAAGTACTTTTTTTACTGCGATTGCACTGTACACATTTTTTACCCTTTACTACAAAAAGTGGAAAAAGGTTATATATAAGCTTGTCATTCCGTGTGTAATTTCAACCCCATTCCGACCCCAATTTCCGACCCCCATTTCCGACCCCATAAAGTATATATACTCTGACTTTTTATGCATAGCGAAGTCGATTGAGCGATGTCCGTCTGTCCGTCCGTGTTAGTGTGCCTCGACAAACTTGATTTCACAAATAGTGTCGAAAGAGGTGCTATTGGAAATCAGCATGATCGGTCCATGTGCTTCGAGGCAGCAGGCAAAACACCACGCCTACCTCGAATGTTTTCATGTCACTTGGAACAATAAAGTAACTCATATCAAAAAAATAAATATATGGAACGATAGAGAATTAAAAAATATGAAAAATACCTCAACTGAAAAATTGGCGGTCGCCCATATTTTCCGTGTTACGGGGCTCTGAAATGTTCAAAAATTTTAAAATATCAATATGGATACCTTTTTAAAGCTTATGAAGAGATCTTTAAGGAAATACTATTATTTTTAAAAAATGCTTAACCCATTAAGAGGCGATGTCATTTTTATGTAAAATTATATATACACATACAGTGCCAAAAAGTTTTAATTCTCTGTTACCCCAATATTTGCTTTTTTGATTGGATTTACTTCACTAAACTATATTAGACGGTGAAGGGTATATAAGATTCCGCATAGCCGAATATAGCACTCTTACTTGTTTAAATCTAAATGTTATAACTTTTATTTATAAACATAATAAGTTATTTTATACTTGAAAATCCTATTAGTATGTTTATAAAAATCTGGGAACCCTGCAAGTAGCAGAGTATACAGGATAATTTATTTATAACGTTTATTTAGTTGTTTCTTTCCGTTCAGATTGTACGTTTGGCTTTAGTTCGTACCATACGTGTTGAAAAAACCGGCAGACCTACGGAATTAAAGAAAACAAGTGAGTAGAAAAACCAAGAAAACTAAAAAATTGAATATATTTTACAGCCTATTGTTAAACATTTATCTATCAAATTCTTTAATATTCATGCGTAGCGAAGCATGCCGGGATCCGCTAGTACTTAAATAAAATTTAAAATAAATTTAATAATGATTATTTGACCCTTTTTTTTTTATTAAATTATTTTCTATTTTTTTAAGCTTTGGGTCCTTATATTTGTTAATAATATTTTATTTCAATATTTCGGTACTTTCTGCGTACGCAGAAATAATTTAATTTAAAATAAATAGTATTATTTGTAGTGGGGATTTCTGGGGATAGTTGAAATTGTTTTTTTGGGGAAATTTGAAAATAAAGTTTATCTTATTGGGGATACCCCTCGAAAAAAATCTGGGAACCCTGCAAGTAGCCGATTAAACAAGATGATTCTCAACGTTTATTTAGTTGTTTCTTGCCGCTCAGATAGTACGTTTGGCATTAGTTCGTTCCATACGTGTTGAAAAAACCGGCAGACAAAAAAAGAAAATCAAACAATTGAATATATTTTATAGTCTATTGTTTAACATTTATCTATCAATTTCTTTAGAAGTGTAAAAATAAAAGAAAATACATACATAAACAAGATACAAAATTAGTGCCTATAAGCTAAAAGTGCCAGTAAGTAAAAAAAAATCATTGAGTTTACTAAGAAACATTTTACGAATTGTTTTTATTTTTTAATTATATTTACGTTTAATTTGTTTATTCTGGCAAATAAATTTTTTTAAAGTTTTTATGGTTTCAAATTCTTTAATTAGCTTAAGCAAGGCTGATGAATGAATGTTTGATTAAACGATAAAACATTTTAGTTGTTTTTTTTTATAGAAACATACATTCATACATCTGTGTTTTATCTTATTCCGTAATTTCATCACTGCGTATGAATAAACAAACTTTGTACGTGTGTTTATAAAACATATGATCCAATTCTATATAAACTATGATTCATCGTTTCTTATTAATACTTCTGTGGATAGTAAACAAAATATGCCAACCTTTTATATACGTATATATGTACATATGTATGTACGTATGTATATATTTTAAATTTTACTCAAACTGAATATACCTATTTAAATATAATTTACAGAATTGTAACTATAGAATCGTAACTTACGAACAATTGTTGTTTTCGGCGAATTTTACTAATTAATTGTAAAATATATTTTAAAACAAACTAATTCTTTATACAAATAATTTTATTGCAAAACTGAAAGCCTTTAAAACAACAAATGATTACTTCAACAAATGATCACTTACAACATGAAAATGAAATTTTGAGAATTACCCTGCTACCTTAAAAAAAGAATATTTTTACTTACATACATATGTCTACAATTTGTAATGCCGACATATTACCGAATTCAGTCTTCGCTTAAGACCATCCCTGATCGTCAATTTGCCATGAAATAAACATACATCAGTCTAAATAACGTAGAGTCTATATCCGATTTATAAAAAAAAACTCTTCTTATCAATGTTATTGCAATGTTTGAACAATTTGGTTAAAGCTCCAGCTTAGACAATTTTGTCTTGACAATTAGTTGTCATTTCTTTATATCTAAATTTCTTATTAATTAAATATATTGCGCCATATTATATTTTAAACATAAATTGAAAAGAACTCAACATTAGGTGAAAAATACCTTAAAATTTAATGATTTTTAATGAAAATAAATATAATATTTACAATGTTTAAACAACTAAATTGATGACTGCTCTGCCTACGTTATAGCATGTATCATAAAAATATTTGTCTGGTCAGTAAAGGCTACGACTAACCGTCCTATACTATCATAAGATTATTTTCTAGTTAAAAAAAATCGCAAAATAAGTGTGTTAATGTGCCACACTGCACAGTGGGGCAGAATTAAAATATTTTGGTAATAACTCAGCCATTTGTAAAAGCTAGGCCGATTAGTGATTTTGAAAATTATACATAATCTTAAAGGCAACTAGACCTACAAGATAATGCTTTATTCTTAAAATCTAGTCCACATGTTGTCTTTACGAGTATATGAGTAAAAAAGTTCAATTTCAGGATTTTTGGCCCTTATTTTTAAAAATGTTGGATTGCCTTTATCATAATGTAGTTTATATTTATTAATATTAATATTTTTCTCAAATTGGAGCGTATATAATTATATGACATTTACAGAAATCAGCAACAAATATAAAAGTTTTGATGCAATTTCCTATCAAACAAAAAAAGATTCACCTCAAATCATTCTTATGTGTAAAAAAGACAACAATTACACCTGGAAAAAGGGTAACGAAGAAGCAGTTTTACAATTAAAAATGGCGGAGTTACTTCCAAAATATTTTGATTCTGCCCCACTGTGCACAGTCACACAAGAATGACTTAGGTCAAAACGCAACTCTGATTGTCCAGGAACAACTACACCACGTTTATATCTGATGATGCTGTCATGACGCTGATATTCGATTTTATAGTGTAGGTCTCCAGACAGTTATTATGAAAATTTATTGTGAGCAAAAAACCACTCAGAAAAGTGGAATTAGCTTTAGCGTATCTGCCTGCTTTTTTCCTTTTCCATTCTTTTATGCAAAGAACATTTTAGTAATTAAAATGATATACATATGTACCAGGCCTGGATTCAATTACATTTCAATTGCAATTACACATTATGTGTAATTGAATATTTTCAATTACAAGTAATTGTAATTAAAATCAGGGACTAAAGTCAATTACAATTATATGTTATTGAAAATGAAAAAAATCTCAATTTCAATAATTAAAAAAATTTCAACTACAATTCCTTGTATTTTGTAATTCAACTTTTTCAATTACACATTACATGCAATTGTAATTAAAAATCTTTAATTACAAATGAAAAGTAAATTTAATTGTTATTAGGCAATAATTTTTACTTGCAATTAAAAAAAAATAAATTATTTTCTTAAAAATATTAAGTGTACATATTATGCACATATGTGTATATATAATATAATTTAAATATTATTTATTTAAAACAATTATAATTAAATTGTCGGCATACATCAAATTACTGTTCTATTTACTGTCTTCAAAATATTCAAGACAGTAGTTTAGGCAATTGAAAAAGTGTACATGTATAAGTGAAAAAGTTTTTTTTTTTACATATTAGCAAGTCGGAAAGATCTATAAAAAAAATTGTCAAATATTTTATTTTTATTCACACTGGCCTACTTTTTGGAATCGCACGTCGCTTTTGGTAGATCTAACGGCTATATTTCATCGTTTATGATCACCTTAGGTAGGTGTCAAGTTCATTCGGCCAAAAAAAAATATCGTACACAAGTTAATCGTAATACAAATTTAGCGCGTGCTTGTTTTTATCATAGATTTCAAACACACTTGTTCACGATTAATTAGAAACATTTCGTTGCTAACAGAAAATATTAAGTTATTGATGTATATTTTGTAATTTATTTCTTGTACTTCTCTAAATATATTGAATAGTTTAATAAATAAATAACGACTGTCTCATTGCCTTCTGAGATATGAAGCGTTATAGATTCGATTAATTTAAATACAACATTAATTTCGAATTAATAAGAGATGTTTAGGATCTAAAAATATAAATATCAAAGTGGCGATAATGCGAATTTTAATAAAACAAAAATTTCATTTACTGCACTTTAGTAAAATTGGTTTTAGATAAGTAAAACGTCTATGAAAATTCTGCCCACAAACTGAGCTCGCAGATGACTTCAGTTAAATTCAATACAGTTCAATTTGCTAAGTTTTTCAGAGCCATAAAGTTCTTGACCTTAAAGTGTTTTTTATGATAAAATAGCAAAAAAAAAAAAAAAAAGAAAAAAATACTTATACTATATTATACGCATATTTTTGAAATCAAAATATGGCACTATTTAAGAATGCCGCATAATTTGAAAAATGTTCTGATAAAAGATAAGTCCTTATCTTTTTGCATGTTACCAAAAATAAAACATACATAGAGATAAATACTCTGTTCTGATTTTATATCAAATACATAATCTTATCTAAATGTTTGTATATAAATAAATGTAGATGGCAAGCCTATTTAGCATACTTATGATTTTTTCATTACCATTGGAAGTATCATTGGCATTATTTTAAAATAGGGATAACGACAAAAAAAAATTTAATGCTTTAGTGTACAGGAATTGAATGTATAAGGACAAGGAGTGCCGTTGGTAATGCTTCGAAATCATTAATAATAAGTTACCTAAGTATCAATAAAATCTTTTTAATTAAAAGATAAGCATTATATATCATCCAATCCTAATTAAAATAACAAGTAATTAATCGAATTAATTAGTTACTCTTAGGAATGATATTAAGACCTTTATTTAAACAATAATCTTAATTTTAGTACTAAGAATTATAGTCTTTTAATAAATGAGTCGTATACATACTTGAGATTTTGTTTATTACCATTGATGAAATTTCATTGAAATTGTTTAAATAATGACAACGAAAATAATTCAACTGCCAGTAAATGCTAATGATTCTATTTAAATTATAATAGTTTTCACTAGTGGTAATAAAATTTTATTAAAACTGTTTAATTATAATTGGAAAATATAAATATTTTAATGAAAAATAAATTTATGATAGCAGAACCTTTAAAAAAAGCCATGCATGAAACAAGTAAAATTCTTACCCTTTTTTAGATGGATCTATATTTGAAGATTTTGATTATTTATTAGTTTAAGGTGAAATAGGTGTCAAAACTTGATGTCTGAGACTAAAGTTACTTAATGCGCCAGCTAGCAGATCATACGAGTATTACTTACACGAAAACTAAAATATGTTTCTGTAGTATTTAATTTTTCCTAAAACATATACATATGTTTCAACAAATTTTTTGATTAAAATGCCATTTTAAAATAATGCTTTTCTAGTTTACAAAGACAAGTAGTAATGTTTAATAATGGTAATGCTTTAAAACCATTAAATCATCATTCAGTGATAATGCCTTTGTTATTTAACTAATTAGTACCAATGAAATGTTTCATTAAAAAGCATTACCAATAGTGAAAATAATGCGAAGAAATCGTTTGCATTATTTATAATTCAATGCTAATGAAATTGTGAATTAATTGGTTCCATTTTACTAATTACTCCCATGTATTGTCGTATATTATAAAAAAAGTTATTCCTACATACATGTTTTTTTTTGTTTGCTTTTGTTTAGTTTTTTCTAGTTCTAGTTTTTATTTGATCATAACATTTCCTGATTATTGTATTGTAATAACTACTTCACAGATATTTCTCTATAAAATTGTATAGCTGATTGATGTTTCGTGTTTGCTAGCAATATGTAGAAACTACTAATTACTTTATAAGTTTGAAATTTATTTACATCTGTAATTTACATTTTAGTTAAGGCTATTATCTATATCTACAAGTGTACATATGTATGTATGTACATAAAAAATAATTTCAACAATCATGGGTTTTTTTTTTTTTTGATAAATAATAAAAAGTGAATTAAAAAATTTATTAAATAAAGTTTCTAAAAACATCAGTATTAAAATAATAATCATCATTTAAGTTGTTGTAGAACCTACTGACCGAAATTTGATTATCGGTTTTAGGTCTAGGAACAGATGTATTTTTCACGCTTTGCGGTTTGTAACCACGTGTTAAGTTTTTCGTAAGAAATCAACAATGTTTTCATCTAAATACTTAAAGTACTTACCCAGGGCGATATGAAATTGATAAAAAAAAAAAAAATCAATTATTTTTACTTCTGCTCCATTTTAGTTGTTTTGATGCCAAGACAATTTTAATTTCCTGGCTTGCTGGTTTTAATTTTTCGACTAGTCTTAGCTAGCGACACTACACAGAAAAAAGCTGTTTCTGCCGCCAAAGATTTCACTTGTTTTAAATAAAAATTTTAATTAAATTTTTTATTGATTCAATTATTTATTTACTTAGGAGCTTTTTCCTTTGTAATTAAATATATAATTGATTCAATTAATTATTTTAAATAAAAAATTTGTTTTTTAATTACCTATAAAACTAAGTCAATAATTTTTATTTTTTTATTTAGTTTCAATCTGGAAACAGTCTGCAACCGTGAAATAGGTACAAAAGCTTTTTTCTCTGTAAATGTGGTTGCTATAAATATCATTCGTTAGTTCGACTGCTCAACGTGTGGTAGGCAACCAGTCCCGGACGTAAAAGAATGAACGCCTTAAATTAAATTCTTAAATGAAATTCTGATACCAAAGGTGTTAGATGCCCTTGAAACTTTTTGGTTTTAGTCTAAATATGTTGTGCCTCGTTGGAAAACTACGTTGCGGCTTCGTTTCTAATCAAAATGCAGGCCATGTTCCAATGAATAACTCACGTTTATGCGTAGATTGCTCTGGTAGATGCATTGTGTTCAGTGTTGCCAAAACGGCGGTTTTCCCGCTAGAACTGGTGGTTTTTTTTTGCTATTAAAAGCGGGAAGTTTGACAAAAAAAAACCGCTAAGTGGTTTTTTTAACTGGGAAAATGTTAAATAGCGGGTTTTTAGCGTTTTTTAAGCTACAATAAGTTTCGTTTGTTACAACGTAAGCTCAACTATGTATTTGTAACCTTTTATATAAATATATAGATTTTCTATCTCTTCCTTGTTTTTTTAAACTGTTAAAACAATTAATCCAAAAGTAAATATATTTTAATTAGGCCAATAAAAACTATCATTTTAGTTTACCAGAAAATCGGGACATTTTAGAAAAAACTGATAAATTATCAGCAAATAACTCAACATTTGGAACAACTGGATTATAGCTCGTAAATAATCAAAACAATTTTAAATCAGCTTAATAATATACATAAATGCTATAAAATGGAATAAACTAATTGAATTGTTACGAAGTTTTTGAACATCAAAATTCGGCTGGAAATAAAATTTTCAAAGAGCTAGCTGAGTTAGCCTTGCGATTATTTTGCATACCGTGGTCTAATGCAGAAGTGCAACGAGTTTTTAGTCAACTTAATATAGCTAAATTAAGGCTCAGGAATCGATTGCAAACCAATATAGTTAATGCTATTTTAACCGTTAAGTATGTCAATTCCTTAATTTTTTTTATTTGCCTCTTTATAATTATTTTGTTGCTTTAGATATGGTCTCTGTTGGCATAAAAAATACTTCTACGATTACAAGGTTCTAAACTTAATCGGAACCTTTAATATTTATTTGAGTTCTCGAAACGAAACTTTTATTTATAGATAATCAAAATCTTAACTAGGGATGATCAATTATTGCCATATTCATAAAAATAATATAAGTTTATTTTGTGAATACGGCAGTTAGTATTTAAAAACATTATTAAACAAGTAAGATTGATATTTTCGGCTATGCCGAATCTTATATACCCTTCACCATGTAAATTTAGCTCAGTGAAGTAAATCCAATAAAAATAAATTAAAAAATATCAAAAATGCCTACATATTATTTTACATAAAATGCCCTCGACTCTTAATGAGTTAAAGATCACTTCAAAAGCTTTAAAATGATACCCATATTGATATTTAAAAAAATTTGAAATTTCAGAGCCCCGTTACTCGGAAAATATGGGTGAGCGCCAATTTTATCACTTAATGTTTCTTTCTTACCTTTAATTCTCTATCACCACATATAATTTTGATTGGAGTTTATTTATTGTTCCAAATGACATGAAAAAAAATTCGAGGTAGGCGTGGTGTTTTGCCTGCTGCCTCGAAGGACATGGACCGATAATGCTGATTTCCAATAGCACCTCTTTCGAATATCTGATCGATTGACATATTTATTTATTTTTTTTTTTTTGTGAAACCTAGTTAGCCTCGGTGAAGGGTATAAAAATAAATTGTTCAAGAAATTTTTTAGCTGTTATCTCAGCATTTTTTTACTATTTAGCGGTTTCTAGCGGTTTTAAAACTAATATCTAGCGGGAAATGGTTCGATAGTTTTGGCAACACTGATTGTGTTGTGGTGTTAAGAATACTTTGTGGCCTTCTGTTAGATACTTAGGCAAATCATGAACGCATCTGTATTCCATAACGGAACTGTTGTTCTGACGTTTTTTTAATGAGTTTTCGATCCAAACATATTCACCCTTATCGCGAATCTCAAGGGAATAATTTCTAGATAGTGAAGCTTGCAGCATGTCTACGCTTTTTTGCATTAGGAAGCTAGCAAAAAGGTGTCGGACAGCATATGGACGTTGGTGTAGCGCAATCTACTTTTCGTGAGGTGTTGGCAGAATTTTTAACGATTTAAAAAAAAAAAAACTTTGTCCGTGGTGGATTTGTTGGCCAAATATAAAAGAACAAAAAGCTATTGCCAGGGAATTTTTTGAAAAATATTACTTTTCAGGCATTACAATAAAATCAAACAATTAACAACTATTATTAAAATAACAAGAAAGCTGCTTACATTGTGTTTGTGAAAAAATTCACACAGTTTTTGGGGAAAAACCCACGGGAATGAAAATCGGCGATAGCATATTTTTTCGAACATGCGAGTTTTTTCACGTGAAAATAATTCACGATAGCAACTTTAGGGAGAAGGAAAACATTTTGAGGGAAAACATATTCACGATAGGGGTGATTAATAGCACAGTGTAAACGGAATGATATTGTATTATTATTATCAGATTGCGTGAAATCTCAGCGGCGAGGGGAAGAAGAACACATGAACACTTGAATTTAAAACCGAAAGTCTTAACTTTATTAAAGTTTATTTTTTTTTTTAATAATAAAACACTATCGAATGTAAACAACACTTAATTAACTTCGATAAGCATTTTCTAATACACCAAGTATTTAATTAGATCTCTCTCCTGCTGCTTTTTTGTTTTAATTTTATTACGCCAGAAAAAATAAGAGTATAAAATAATCTTTCATCATAAAAGTTTTTCAAACAAAAAGAGCAAGGAAAAATCCATAAAATTACATCATCATTGTCTGGTTTGCCTAATTTTCATCTTAGTTTTGTTTAAATAATTACGTTTTAAAATACTTACAAACAAAAACATTGAGTTTATAAATTTTATATTTCGTGAAATTCGTAAAAGGTTGTCTTTTAGTTGCGTGTACCTTTTTCATTGATGTTTGTAAATTTTTCAGACAGCCCAATTAACACAGACACCTCTTGAATATTAAACATATATGTAAATACAGGTTTATAATCTGTAATAAACTTTTTTATTCTTATTACTCACGATTTGTTGATTAAATGACTTTATTTTTAAAAGTATAAATAGTTCTTTTTTTAACATAAGACTTAAAAATAGTGTGACCCGTCACAGATACAGAAATAGCAATAAGTGAGAGTGTTATTTTGGCTTCGAAACACTTAAGTAGACAGTTTGATCTTTACGCTAGGAAATAATGTTTTTCAGTAAATGAAAAAGTTAACTCCCTGTGTTATTAAAGTTCATTTCAATTTAGTACCAAAAGCGCTGCAGCGTCAATAAAAATTATTCCAAATGTGTTATTGAAAAATTTTGGTGAATTTAGGTTTCGGTCATCGATTTCTTGCGAGGAAATATTGAACAAAAAAGCTTAGTTAGTTTCTTTTAGTTGTTAAAGCATAGTTCGTTTAATTTTTATATACCCATGTGTCCGTTAAAACAAATTAAAAAAAAAAAAACGTTTAGAAAGTGTGACGGATGTTTTCAAGTTTTAAGAATCTAGTCGCTTTAACTCGCCTAAAAATAGAAATAGCAGTTGCGAGAATAGAATTTGCGTTTACAACCCCATGGCGAAGGTGTGTTGCTTTGCGCTTCATTGCCGCAATTCAATCTACACAAAAAAAAAAAAACTCCAAACTCCAAAAAACAGCAACTGGTTTTTCTATTAACTTTTTTACAATTGCTTCACCAGTATCATTTTATCGCATATTTTTATATTAAATTTAAAGCTTTTCGGTTTGTCTATTATAGATAATACAAATCAATGTGCCCAGATTTTCTACGAACACTTTTTAATTGTTTCACGTGAAAAAGAAATATTTTTGTTCTTTTGAAATAACACATTTTAATATTTCATTTGGTGAAACATCAAAATGCCACTAGCTACGTGTTAATTGTTCAAAAATGTAAACGCCTGTCATATCTTTTGTTCCACAAATGAATATTTTTTCTTCACAAATTATTTGAATGTAAATAAAATTTATTTTTTTATTAAAGAAAATTAACACAATTTTCTAAGAATTGTTTTCTTTAGACCAGCCGACATTTAGTTGTAAATATTTTAAAATAGATTTTGATTACTAAACCAATTTACTTGTGGTGTTATTGTTTGCTTTTTTTTGGTCTTATATGATTGGTTGCTTTTACCTCCTTGTGGCAAACACATGTTGCTTGAATCGGTGCCAAAAATTTTAATACAAAAAAGAAAGGCATTCAAATTAAGTTCCTTTAATTCAACTTTAAATTTATGTCTCTTTTTTATGTCTTTTGTATTAAATTTTTTTGTTTTTAAAAATTTGTAGTTTATTTTAAAAAACAACTTTTATATTTTTTCTAGCTTAAAGTCGATATATTTATTGGAAAACTAGTTCGTTGCCTTTAAAATTCCAAAAGTTCATTTACACAGAAATTTTCAAACAAAACAAGTAAAACATCATTGCAATCGCTTGTGACGAATTTTTTATGCACCTTATCACAAAGTCGAGATTTATATTACGAAAAAGTAAGATAAACAGTAAAATTCTACACATTTGAATACGAAGGTTTAAAAAAAGTGAAGAGTTTCAATTTACTTCAAAATACAACCCAAAAATAAAGGTTTTTGAGAAAGTATGAAAACAAAAAGCAAATTAATGGTAGGGGACCCATAGATATTTTTATTAATTATAAAGGATTTCGATGAAATAAGATATCTTTATAACGGGGTTAAAAAAATACGAATAAATGGGTTTCTCAATTTATATATGAGTGTTGCAAGTGTGTTGTGACTTTATAACTTACGAACGGTCAAACCGAATTCGATTAAATTTTTAGGGTTTGTTCGTATGGTCGTGTAGATGGTTTATGTAATCGGTTTGTGTGTTATGACTAAAATGGGCATTAATGGCTGCACCGATTAAAAAAACTGAAAACAGAGCTTATTTAAAAAAAGTAACAGGACGGGTAAGTGGGGAAGAGGAAAAACGCGCCTAATCGTTTTTAACAAAAAACAATTTTAATAAATAAGTCCCTAATCATAAGGTCCAATAGGCGGAAGGAAAACTTATTATATTTTCCATATTAATTAAATAGAAAACTTGCTTGGAAAAGTGGTTGTGGTGCGATTATTCTCATTGGGGTAGCTAAGCGCCCCGGAAATAGCTAGTATTTTATAAAATTTTACTAAGCAAAATTTTTGATATTTAAAAATTGTAGAAGTGAGTGCTTTGAGAAAAATTAATCGCCCTTATTCTAGTTGTCGACGTCGTCACATATCAATGTTGATATGTGTCGAGGCATTCGATTTATTATTATACTTGTCGTTATTGACAATTATCGATTACTGCTCATAGATTATTTGTATTCTATAAAAAATTTGACGACGATATTGTATTGACGTGACGTGACGTAATATAATATCCACACATACATAATCACATTAAATAAATAATGCAATAAGTTTATCTTAGTTCTTGTTAACAGATTTTTCATTAGTAAATCGCAGTTGTGAGCGGTATGGCATTCAAAGTAGAGATTTAAAAAAGTGCTACAAAAGAGTAAGAAAAAATCCATTCGTTTATTAACAGCAAAAACGTTATATTATTTACTAATATTTCTTAACAGCTAGTTTATTCATAAAAAACCGAACATAAAAACAAAAATCTTTTTTTTTGTCTCAATCAAACACCTACAACTTTTTCACATCGTGCTTAAGTAATGAGATTAACTTTTATCCTAATATGTTTCACACAAGTCGAGCGGACTAGCCTCCTTTAATTTAATATTTTTCTATCTTAAAAATCAAAAAACAAATTATTGTTTATGTTCCTGGTGTTAAAGGTTTTTGTGTTAGTTCTTGCAGGAATAAAGGATTTTAATTGTTTCTTATTGGTGTTTTCTAAACCATTCATGCCTTCTGCACTTCAATATTTTCGTCACTCAGTTTTTTAGTTAGTTTCTCTATATCTGATCCCAGTGCAAAATTAATTTGACTTTCATGTACCAGGAAGCTACGACAACGTCTATTGTAAGGCAGACCTAGCCTACTAGCGTGAATACCAACCATTCAGTTACCAGACAGTAGCCTAGAGACCTCCCTCTACTTTGTATTTTTCTCGTATCCATGCAAGTAGGAGCACGAAAGTCACCAAGTAATCAAAATGACAGAAATAATTGAACTTAAGTAAAGGACCAAGGCCAGGATGCAAAAGTAGGGCATCTAGGACATTTTCCATCAAATTAACTGTTTTTATAACATAGGCCTTTAAATCAAGTACAAATCAGCTATCGTTTATATTTTAAAAGCATTTGAATTTTTGGGATATATTTTTCCAATATAAACACAGTTGACAAAAACTTTGCATAAATTTCTTCAAGCTTACTACCCCGTTATAAAAAAAAAATTGTTGCACTTTTTCATGAGTATTTTTGGTTAAAAAAGCATCGTCAATCCTTTTCCCATTAAAAAAATTTGAATGAACGTATACATTCTTGCTAATTCTCTTACCTGGACCACCTACACGAAAACGACTTATTTTTTTATGAAATTTCAATTAAAGCCTTTATGTTTTAAAATCCCAAAATCTTAGATTATCCAAGCAGATATTTCACTATTTTGAGCCCGCTAAGTTCGCCCTACACCATCACTTGGATTTATAGTTTTTTTGTGTTCTTTCGAAATTGTTTTCAAACTCTAGATTGTACAATTTCATAACATCTAGAAATAAAACATCTTTTAAATAAAAAAAAAAAGTCAAAATAATGGCTTTAAGCGATTTGGCTTCTGTCTCTTTTACATTCGAACTTTCACAATTATAAATGAATCGGATTATGATGTATTACAACGAGAATGCTTTATTTAATATACCTAATATTATTGTAGGCAAATTTGGAAGAAATTAAAAAAAAAAACAACTGGGAATGTCCACCTTGCTAAAAATATCTTTTTAAGTAAATTAAGGTATTAAACTTTAATAAATAACACGAACAGTGTCTAATTAACAGCAAATTTTAAGTCATTTAAGTTAATTTTAATTAATTATAAATGAAAATAATAAAATTAAAATTAATTTTTAAAAATGTATTAAAATCAATTTATTTCTATTGTCTGTTTAGCCAACTTTTCTAGTCGCATACCTTCCCTTTCTATTGTACGCAGAAAACAAGTTCATTGATATTTATTGAGAAAAAATGTGCACTTAAATAAAAAAAAAGCTGGTTGGTTGGTTTGTGTTTCTTTTTTGTTTTTTCTTTTTTGTAGCCATAACATGAATTGTCAATTTACTTTTTGTTTTTCCCGCAGTTTCTTTTTTACTTTTTGCTTTGACATTGCCAATCACTTGACATCACTACACATTCAACCAATATGTTTCTATAAATTATCTATAAAATATTTTTATTTAATATTGAAACATAAAAGACAAAGTGGTTTATTACAGGCCTCCATATTAGAGAATTTAACTTAAATGAAAATTGTATGAAAGAAAACTTTTCTTTTCTTAGAAAAGATTAAATGAGAAAAAAAATGAGAAAAATATTTTATTTCATTCAGTCGCTCTTATCTTGAAGAAGAGAAAATTACTGAACATTTTTCAGGGTTGTCATACTTACAATTCGGTTGGTCAGATCATTCGACTGACAGTTTTTAGCACCTCAATATCTAACTAATTGCGTAGTGAAATATTTGACGTAGATTCTCCTACAAGATTGCAGCCATTTTTCGAAGCATTCTTGGCCCGTTTTCTGTAAAGAAAACCAAAAGTAATTTTTGGCACCTTAAAAACTGTGAGAGTGGGTACTCAAAATAGGCATATAGTAGCAACGTTTTAAACACCTCAGAAACACTGTAAGTTAGTTTAACGTAATTTAAAAACAAATTAATTAAACAAAACATCTAACAGAACCGGAATTGTAAATTCTAAAACAAACCAAATAAATTATTGTATCTCTAGTCTTTTGTTCAAAATTTCACTCAAACTGAAATAATGTTGCAGAAATGTATCTGGTAACATTCAAACACAATTTATTAATTCCAAAGTGTCAAAAATTATGAACAACCTTCATTTCACGTCAAATTTTTTACAAGTGATGTTTTTAATTTTATATAATTTTCTGAACAGTTTATTACCTTATCT
This sequence comes from Gymnosoma rotundatum, assembly GCA_916610165.2. NCBI lineage: Eukaryota > Metazoa > Arthropoda > Insecta > Diptera > Tachinidae > Gymnosoma > Gymnosoma rotundatum. The sequence goes on from OU744340.1 coordinate 119,106,105, forward strand.
CGAGGGGGGACATCTGTGTGCGAGCAGATTTTCATTTTTCAAAAAAGTGAGGTTACAATTAAACACACAACGCGCACGTTTTTTCTCAACTGGTTTTTAAAAAAATGCTATCGTTTTAATAAATATTAAAAAAAATATATATATAAGTATATAATCATTAATATTTTAATATCTTGTTCAGGATTTACCACATCGACCTTTACGAAGGTATAGGTCGATGTGTAGTTCCTGGAGAGACTGTTTATATCTGAAAACTTGTGGGATACCCTGGGGCTGTGGTTAAAAAAAATTTTGCTATTTAAGGTGTAAACACAACTGGGAATTTCGCACAGCCCTACGAATTCGTCATCAAAAAATGTTTGCTTAAATTTCCGACTGAAACTCAATTAAGACGATAAAAATATTTATAAATTATTTTGAAAATATAATTTTGTATCCATGTGCCAGTTGATAGAGTGACCATTTGTTTAAAAAAGGTGCTACCATTATTCAATTATAATTATAGTTTTTAATTATTAAAAGAGTGTATTTATTTATGCATAAACAAAAAGAAAAAAATCCTCAAGTAAAAAGAAATAAAAAAACTTAAAAAAATAAATAGAAAAATGATCATCCTAAATGTGTAATCTGCACTATTTACTTGTTCAACTTGTAGTTTTTTTATGTCCATTCTAAGAAGCTTTTATAATTTGGGCCTACTGTTTTAAGTTTATTTTATCATTTGCATGGCACGCCTATTTACACTTTCTGAGAAATATAATTTTTTTTTTGTAGCCATTCTAAAAAAAATCCAATTGGTACCTTTGAAATACAAGGATTTAATTAAAACAAAAGCATTTCAGGCAACAACTTCTACATAGTTATTTTTGTAACCGTGCTACATTCATTTAGGAAAGGCATAGATGAGAGGTAAGATAGGTGGTGAAAGGGGAAAGATATAGCCATTTGATTAGTTATTTTACTTTGCCGCAGGGTTTGAATCCTGGCCAACCATATTTGTAGTCATACATGACTACAGCAGCCTTGCAATAAAATCAAATATTTTTATCCAAAAATTCTATTTTAATTTGACTGTTACTACGTTTAATGTATACAAATATAAAGAATGAGAATGAGTGATCCAGCTATCCAAAAAAATGCTGTATTACGCTGTATAAATATTAAATAACTTTTATTTTTACTGGTGTTGAATATATTAACTATTATTCCATAAATATAATGACAATTTAAAAAAATTTCAAGACTGACAAAAAACTAATTCATTTTACTTTTGAACTGATTATAATATAAATTTTGCTTCAACTTTTTTTTAGAGCTTCGACCGTTAATTTTATAATAATAAATACACCAAGTGTTGTTTAGGTTGACACAAGATTCCATCCATTCAATGGGCTATACATTTATTTTAAATCTTATGTTCTTTTTATCTATTGTTGCAAATTTAAAGTGTCTGCCTGTTACGTTCAAAAGGGTTCCCCTTAACTCTAGAAATAAGCTTTTGCTATTTGTATTAAATTAAGATAATTAGTAAAAAATATATTTCAAGCCTAAATATAGGCAATACTTTTTAACATGAAATTATTGCATTAACAATTGTTTTTTCTCTTTTCAGATTTTAAAAGAAAAAGTTTTTTAAAAACCTTCAAAAAATAAAAAAACAACAAAATGTATCCATTTGTAAGTATTTTTTTTTTTTTTTTTTGTTAAATATAAAAAAATTAATGTTCTAATTAAGTTGAAAGCATGAAAATAGATGAAAAATTAAAAAAAAAACTCTGCATTGTGTGTTATTTTCAAAGCAATTTTTACTTTCAAATGCATGTCAAGTTATTATTATTATATTTTTAAATAAAATGATAAAATAATGCATATAAATATTCTACACAGTCCTGGTATGAAAAATATTTTGTAATTGTAAGTGAAAGTTATTTCATTTTATCGTTGCGGTTTTTATTTTAATTCTACAAATTCAAAAGCATAAAATTATGATGTGGTGTGGCAAGTGGCAAATAAACTAATTGTTTATTTTAAGTGGTTTAATTATTTGTTTACATTTTAGTTATTGTAGCTTTATCTATACTTTTTTGTATGTCTTAATATATGTATTTAAATTATCTAAAAAAAAAAAAATTTAATATTTCAAAATTTATATATTTTTTATTTAGTATATTTTTATAAACTTTATTTAAAGGCCGAAAAGTGACTAACCCAAATAAAATTTTATTAAATATAAAATATTTCTTCATATTTTAACTCCTTCAAAATGTTCCCTTCATCCAATCCAATACGATTAGCTGTATAAAAAATTGGTTTTATTAATATTTATTCCATCTTCACTCACTTGCTTTTTATTTTAAAAAAGGGAAGGGGTGTTGCTTAAAAACCGTAAATATCTTTTTACGAGATTGTTTAAGAACCAAATGTTTTAAAATTTTAATGGTACAGAAAAATTCTTCTCCCCTCAGGAATTATTACGGTTTCAGAAGCGCTGAGAACTGTTTTTTTAGGCTTAATTCCAAATCACTTGCAACTATTTATCAATATAGCAATATTCCAGCCTCTAGATACACTCGTAAGCATGAACAATTGAGGTTCAAAGCATATGCTAATGCCGAACCAGGAGATTTATTTCCGCCCTAAGACTAAGGAAAGTAACTTTGGAGGTTCTAGTGTTAGAAAATATGTTACCAAAATGTCATATAGAATTTCCTCTACTTTATACTACGATCAATTGAGGTCGTCGAAGTTTCTTCTTCTAAAAACTTGTTTGCAAAATTTAACAAACTGCGCAACGTTGAATATTACAGAATTACAAATATCTTTCACTCATAGCCACACGTACATAAATATATGTATAAAAGAAATAACAAAAAAGGGCTGCCAGATCTTTACGTATTGAAAGAACTTACACGTTTTTAGTCGCCTATAAAAAGAAATCGTAGTTGCAAGCGGTATAGCAGTATTAATCAAAACGATGGACAGAGAAGTTCTGTGTGCATAATCGGGAAGCGTGTGTTGTTTAGCAGTGTTGTTAAATAAGCTATAAAGAGCGGGGTAAATAAAGTATGATCTAAGAAAATAATTTTTCGCGTGTCTGTTTTTTACTAAAATAAAAAACAAACAAATTATGTTAATTTCGCTTAGTTTTAGTAATCACCCATTTCCCTTTCGCATTCTCACTGAAATTCAAAAGTCACTTTAAAACAAATACCACACTTTTCGACATTTTTTTTTTAGCAGATTATTTTTTAAATTTATTTCCCTATCATATTTTCCCTAAAACAACAATCTAAACGAAACTTGTGATTGTTTGCATATTCTTCTTATTTATAGGGATCTGGTATGCCACAACCACACGCCACATCATCTTCCTCAGGTTATAATATGCATTCTCAAACTCCCGGTATGCCAGCTGGTGCGCCATTCGGTGCTGGCTGGATAGCACCAACACAGCATTCTCATCAACAACAACAACAGCAGCAACAAACATCATCACATTATCAATCGAATTCAGCACCTTATCCCACTCATCATAATAAATCCGCTCCATATCCATCACATAATGGTGCGGCTCCTTATCCAACATCTGCACCTTATCCCCACACAGCTCCTTATCCCTCAAATCAGCCACCCTATCCACCGGGTAGTAATCAAAGTGCACCCTATCCGGGATCATCATATCCCCATAATCCACAACAGACAGCATATCCACCAGCACCATCATCCTCATCGTCACATTATCACAATCCTCAATACACTTCCCAACAAAATCATCCGACATCATACAATCCCCATCATGGTTATACACCAGTCCGTACTTCAAGTGGCCTAGAATCACCAGCTGGCAATATACAACACTGCTTTGCAGAATTGGCTCAAAGGCAAGGTCATCCCATACAACATCACATTGTGCAACGCAAAGAGGTTAGTGTCTTTGCTAAGTGAAGAACAACAATTTATAATATTGAGAACTTAAATTTGATTTGGATCTAAAGCAATTTTCAAGAACATGTTTCTATATCTTATTTTTTGAATGAGTTGTAATTAAAACAAAAAATCTTTTTCTGAATAAAAAAGTTGGGGTTTTCGGAATTTTCTTTGGACGATGATAATTATGTTGAAGTTAGTGATAAAGAATACTATGCGATTAACGATTATGATGATATGACGAAAGAGGATGTATGTATTATTAATCCATTGTTCATTTTTCTAAGAGAAGCTTGCTGTTTGAATATTGTATGATTTTGCTTGTGAATTTCCTGTTAGTTTTTTATTAATTAAATATAATTGTATATTTGAATAATATAATATAATATAAAAATAATATGAATGTATATTTGAAGAGTACAACCTTTGGGAGTTTTAAGAAGCATTAATTAATTCTGTTTTAGTTTTAAAAAAAGTATTCCAAAGAAGTAAATCATAAATCATTAAAAAAAATGTAAAATAATAAAAGTTTGTTTTCAAAAAAAATTTTTTTTTGAGAATTTGTGCTTCATATAACCAAAGGTGCAAGTTTTGGTATTTTTCCTTCACCACAAAAAGTGGAAACAGGGTATAACCAAGTTTGTCAATTCATTTGTAATTTCTAAAATATTCATTTCCGGTCCTATAAAGTATATATATTTTCAGTTCTTATGCATCGCGAAGTCGATTAAGCGATGTCCGTCTGGCCGTCCGTGTTAGTAGTGAAAATCAAGTTTGTCTAGGCACTTAATGAGCTAAAGAAAATTTATCAGATCAAATATAGTTTCGAAAATTTTGGTATTGAAGATCAGCAAGATCGGTCCATGTCCTTCGAGGCAGCGGTCCAAACACCACGCCTGCCTCTAATTTTTCCATATCATTTGGAATAACGAAGCAACTCCAACAAAAAAAATATATATATTATATATGGGGCGATAGAAAACAAAAAAAAATACGAAAAAGAAAGCATTAAGTGAGTAAATTGGGTCTCGCTCATATTTTCCGAATTATGGGACTCCGAACTTTTCATAGAAAATTACTACCATGCACCATATTTTTTAAGACATCAATATGGGTATCAGTTAAAAGCATTAACACCTACTTAGTTTGTAACCGGGCTACATTCTTTCGGAAAGGGGAAGATGAGAGAGAAGAAAGGTGGTGAAAGGAGATAGATATAGCTATTTTATTAATTATTTTACTTCGCCGGCGAATATGCTATGGAGAAGTACCGACGAAGGAGGCTGCTTGTTTTAATGTTGTTCTGAATATGTATTTATACCATTAAACAGAAAAGAACATTTTTTTATTTTTTGACTGCCGCAAGGGTTGAACCCAGGGCAGCCAGATTTGTAGTTAACGTGCTTACTTACCACTTAGACTACATCAGCTTTAAATTGTATATATGTGGTTTAATTTTTTTTTTTTTTAAATCTCTGTCACCCCAATATTTGTCTTTTTGACTAGAACTGCTTCACTAAACTAGATTTACATACATATATGGTGAAGGGTGTATACAATTTGGCATAGCCGAATATAGCTCTCTTACTTGTTTAATTTAAAATTGTAATTCATTTCCTTAATGGATACCAAAAATGGGAAGCAAAACTTAAATACGAAAAAAATTTTTTTTTTAAAGATAAAACACATTTAAAAGCCGTTTTTGTGATAAACTTTGAGGTGGTTATTTAGTGTACAAAGACAAGGAGTGGCGTTAATTAATAGTAATGCCTTTAAGTAATTATCGATAAACCTTTTGATTTAAAATCATTACCATTAATGAAAATAATATTAATGCTTTTAAAATCATCATTATTTATTATTCAATGCTAATGAAATTGGCAATCAATTACTCCATCTAATTAATTACTCTCGTGTATGAGAGAAATAGTGCAAAATTGGTAACTGTTAAATTTATTGCTTCACAGAAAAGTAGAAACCTGTAGAAACTGTTGTAAAAAGTCTATCATTCTTATTCCCCTATAATTATTTTTTTAATTCACTGCTAGAAATATACATTAAATTAATTACGTTAATTTGTACTGAACGCTAGTTGTAATTATTTATGAGAAGTTATTTTTTATGCATAAAATATATTAATTTATTTAAAACTTATGTTTTAAAGGGAACACCCACCGTTTTACCAGCTTCGAACTTTGATCCTGTTAAGGATGCTCATGATTTGCGTAAGGCTATGAAAGGTTTTGGCACCGATGAGGATGCCTTAATCAACATTATATGCAGGCGTTCCAATGAACAGAGACAAGTAAGTTTTGATAAGGAAAAAAGTTGTACAGTTTCTTAATTTCCACCAAATATTGCAAAAAGAAAATATTGCGTTAAAATTTTTTTTTTTTAAAGCTTATTAAAAAGCTCTTTTTAATTAAAGGTTGATGTCTTTGCTAAATAACATTTTAACATTAATAACATTTATATTTTTCATTTATATTAATCTTTCTTTTAACCAGGAAATCCAACGCCAATATAAAACACATTTTGGCAAAGACCTTATCGAAGATATTAAGTCCGAAACAAGCGGTAATTTTGAAAAACTTTTAGTCGGACTTTTGCGTCCCATTGTTGACTTTTATTGCTGTGAACTAAATGATGCCATGTCTGGCATTGGTACCGATGAAGATGTTTTAATTGAAATTTTATGTACTTTATCGAATCATGAAATTCATACCATCAAGAATCAATATTTACGATGTAAGTAAAATGGAATTTAAAAAAATAATTTCTAAAATATATAATTATATATTTTTATTTAAGTATATGGCGCCCATTTGGAGTCTGAATTGAAATCGGAAACATCTGGCAACTTTAAACGTTTGCTTGTCTCTCTGTGTACTGCTGCTCGTGATGAAAGTGGCCATACAGATCGTGAAGCTGCTCAGGCTGATGCTCGTGAATTGTTGAAGGCTGGTGAATTGCGTGTTGGTACCGATGAGAGCATGTTCAATATGATCTTGTGTCAACGTAATTATCAGCAGCTAAAATTGGTGAGTTTTATAAATTAATAAAAGTTCTTGTTTGTTGTTGCTTGATGGTTGTAATTGTCTTGTGGTTTGCATATTAAACGCCTGATTTTAAATCTGTACTGATTTCTGTAACTTAAGTGAACAATTTTTTACATGAAAATATTGTAGTCATCTTAGTTTACACAGGGTGTGTTACAGTTAATCATGAACTTTTTATTACTTTATATGGACATTTTTTATAACTCTTATTAACCCTGTGTTAAACAGGATGACTATAATATCTTCATGGGAAAATTGTTTATTTAAGTTACAGAAACGAGGCACTGGCTTCAGTGAGCTTTTTATTCATAACATTTTATAAAGAACTAGCGCATCCCGGCGTGCTTCGCTACGCATGAATATTTACATTGAATCAAATCTATATACCGCACGCGCACATAGGCGCCTACGTATTTGTTGCTGTTTTTTATGTGGACAAAATCAAATGTTGTGAACAAACCCTAAATTAACCCAAATTTAATCGAATTCGGTTTGACCGATCGTTAGTTGTCAAGTCACAACATACTCTTATGTATTATGAAATTATAACAGGTTTGATTTAAATTAATCAATTTTAAAATTTTTTTTAATCCAAGATTTTCCAAGAATACGAGCACATGACTGGACATCCGTTGGAAAAGGCCATTAAGAAAGAATTTTCAGGAGATATAATGGAGGGTCTGATAGCAATTTATCGTTGTTGTACCAATAAGGCTGAATATTTTGCATCTCGTTTGCACAAAAGTATGGCTGGTATTGGAACCAATGACAAACAATTGATACGCGTAATTATAACCAGATGTGAAGTAAGTTCATTTAAAATTTGTTTTTAAAAAAAAAACTAAATAGTTAACTTGTATATAATTTCTAGATTGATATGGGTGATATTAAGGCTGCCTTTGAACGTATGTATGGCAAGAGCTTAAAGAGTTGGATTAAAGGTGACACTTCCGGTCATTATAAACATGCCTTGTATGCCCTGGTTGGCGAACAGCGCTCCAATTCTTAGGATTGACAGTGAAAAAAAAACATTAAAAAATTTTAAACTATATTTTTATATAAAAACCTAAAAATAATATATTTAATTACAATATTTTATTATACGTACATTTTTATTCTTATTCCTAAAATCGAATATATTTTTAATATTTTTTTCTCAAACTAATATTAACGAAATCTCAATCAAAAACAAAACTGCATTTAAAATGTCATTAAAATAATTCATTTTTTAAAAACTAAATTTCACTTACAAGTAGAATTGTAATTACAATCTAATTGGAAATTATTAAAAGCCAACTTATTAGTATTAATTATTTTTGTCATTATTTTATTTGTTTTATGCAAAAATGAAAAATGTCCATTATAAATATTTTTAAAATACATCCACATATACTTACATAACTTAAAATATAAAATGTCTTATGATTTAAAATTTAAAGGAAACTTGTAGTAATAATATCCTTTTAATTTTTAGCTAACGTCCTGATTTTCGTTTATTTATTTGAGATGAAGTATATTGGATTGGGCTGTGTTTTAATGATTGAATCAATCATTCATACGAATTATTTGTAGAAATAGAAGATGATCGGATTAAGAGAGAGAGAAAGATGTCTCAAAATCGTAGTGAGTACAGCAGAATCAATTTTTTCTTCATAGCCATTAGCATTGCAAAAATCCTTTTCGTTTCGCATTGCAGAGAAGTCAACAAGTATTGTGTATCCTAACGCTTCTAGTCATTAGCTAAACAGTTTATTTGTTTGTTAACTTTCCATACCATTGAGAACTTTATAAATTGATTTTTAGATTAATTTTTAGATTAATTTTAGAAAACGTGATACTTCTTTTTAAATTTGTCATGAGTTTTATTAAAGTACCGCCTTTTTACTCTTATTAATTTACAGTTCTATTTTCGATTAGCTACAGTTATAAAGTTCTTTATGTGTATCTAACAAAAACTCTCAGCGTTTAATATTCCAAGAATATACATTTAAATAAGCGATGTAAGCTTAGTTTCGAATCTGATAATAACAACCAACAACGCGTCTTCTTAGTGTTTTAAAATCTTAACCTCCACAAAAATGCTATCATTCTTAATATAATTACGCTGCGATATAACAGCATGCGGTATATGGAAAAACTGTTTTGTTTGCAAATAATCGTCACTTTTCTTACGTACATTTACCGTTTTAATATAATCTTCCGTGCCGCCTTGATTATAATTTTGATCGCGTATTATAACTTCGGCTTGTAGACGACATGGCCATGACAGCAAAGCATCATATTCACCTGCTATAACATTCAAGCAAGCAATCATATTTCTTCCCTTCCATGTACCTTTGCCATTAAGATGAATATCAAGCTAAATATTTAAAAAATAATTTTATAAGAAAAAAAAAAAAAACAAAAATCTCGTGACTAAAGATTTACTGTTAGCATTCTTACTCTTAAGGAATAACCAAAGGGTTTATTTGAGAACATGGCACTGTGTAGTATTGTATCGTATAACTTGGCTTCTTCGAGCTTTTTTGAAAAATCTTTAATTCTCCAAATTAAGTGGCCTATAAAAATAAAAAAATATCGTTAAATTAATTTAGTATTTTAATTTTTAATTTTAAATTTGATATTTTTATTTTAAAAAACTATTTTATTTTTAATATCTTTTTAAATTATTAGTTGAACAGTTTGATATTATAACAAATGAATTATTGATTTCAGCTTAAGTTCATTTTTAAACGACTTCAAAAAAGAAGCAGATTATCAGTCCGACTGAACACAGTCATTTCTGAACCGATTTTGAAAATGTTTACTTTATTTAAAAGTTCATGTTTACAGATTAGTTCCGTTTTAAAAACAGTTCATAATCTTAAGAATTAACGAAAGTCCCCATACAACATACATGTTTTTTACGTGTAATTTGAAAGGGCAACACTTTGAAATTTAAAAAGCCGCGTATCACTATAGCTCCCAATGGAAAAATGTAATACAAAAATAAATCTTAAAATTGAAGGGTATTTTCATAATTGATGTAATTTGACTTATATTGCGCTTTCTTTTGAATCCTTATAGACAAATTAGACCGAATGTCGATTGCTGTGACCGCTATAGTAGCAAGTGAGCTGTTTTTTAAGTGGTATAAGTCCACTTTTTCAAAAAACTAAAAGGCCTGTAATTTTAATGAGCTATAGACTCCTCTCCGTAATTACAAAAAATAAACAAAAAGAGTTTTGCTGCACAATGCTATCGCACAAATATTTATTTTAAAAGTGGAATAAGTCCATTCCTAATAAGATTAATTAAAACAATTTTTATGAACTTCTTCCAAACGATAAATATTTTGCAGATGTGAAAACAGTTTCAAATAAAAAGAACTAGTATAAATTGCCAAGGACTGTTATGACATTAACCACCCATATTCTGTTTGGTGTCGTCAACACAAGACGAGGTCGTTTTTCTTCGTTTGTTGTAAATCGGTATTCCCGTTGTCAATATTGTCATTAATCGAAAAAAAAAATAAAACAAAAAAAAAAAAAAGAAATGGAAAAAACTAAAATTACCAATTTCTGCCAATTTGAAAAATTAGTGGAAGAAGAATCCATCCCAATGGAAAAAGCAGTTAGTTAAAGGCAGGGTTTTGCCGGACCGATATATGGATTTGCATTATAAAAACTTTACTTATTATTTTTTTTTTTATCCATTAAATATTATTATTGTTGATAATAATTGCAATAAAAATTGGAAGCTTTAATAATACAAAGCTATTTATCAAGCAGAGAAAATCCTACTATTTATTTTAATTGTTTATATTACAAATTTTGTAATAGTTTTGCTTATTTTATTGTTTATAGGGTTTTTATTTTTTTTTACAAAATTTAAATTTTCCACAACACAACACAATAGAAAACAAATTGAATCAACTGACTCAAATATTAGATATGTGTGTTTTATTTTTTTATGTTATTGGTAAACAGTCAACGTCGTCATTAGTTTGTTAGGAAATACCAAATTAGTATTGATGTTGTGTTAAGTTGATGTTGTCTCAAAATTGACGACGCCAAACAGAATAAGGGTGAATATATTACCACTTTCTAAAACATCCTGCCTATTTACCATAATTACTTCAATATGCTAATGTTAAAGAAAACTAAGAATAAAATATCTTTTTGTAAAAATAAAAAACTTAATAAATTTGGGTGTTCATTCATGTGTATAAATGTCTTCAGTTTAAAAGTTACATTTCACATAAAAAAAATTATTTTAATAAAGTTTTGTCTATAAAAATATGGACCTTAATTTGTTCTTCCTTTTATTTCTTCTAAAATGTTATTTTTGAAAGTGGAACAAGTGCATGTGGAGCCAAAAAAATCGGTTATTTTCTTAAATAATTTTAGCAATTATTATTTCATAATAAAATTTAAATTTAGAATAGTGTAAAAAACAACACTCGAATTCATTAAAGTTGGTCAATATTTTTGAATTGATTCAAACGCAAGCCCTTAAATATCTCAATATATGAAAAAATGCACTTATACCAGTTAAAAAAAAAAAAACTGCTCAAGTATTAACCCTTTCGGGACTACTGGGATAATACGTCCCAGCAATTTTCAAACTGTCTTTTTTCTTTATTTTCAACGCAATCGCCAGGGAGGTAGAACTGCCAAACGTCCAAAAACGGATAGCATCAATATTGGAGACCACTTGCCAGTAGAGCAAGAGAAGCGTTGTCGCTGTGTTCGCTGTTCTTCACTTGGCATAGAAAAGCGAACAAAGATGATATGCTCAGATTGTAACAACGCCTTATGTTAAAAGTGTTTTGGGCCATTCCACAAATAAATACCTACAATTACAAATTACATTCCTAAAATGTTAAAAATAAATGTAAACTTTTATCTCAATCTACTAATATATATATTTTAGTTGTCTTTTTAATTTCGAATCGCTCTTCGAGAACACTGATTGTGATTTTATGCCCGATGAAAACACTTGTTGGGATTATATGTCCCAGGATAAAAGGACGAATTTAAAATTTTTAAGTATGGAGAACATAATACTTTTATCATACCTTTTAGAATATGAAAAAAATTTTACCATACATAATTTGGTTTGCAAAATAAAACTCCGTCCCGAAAGGGTTAATATTCCAAATTAAAATTAAAGGGTGCTCTAGTAGTTCATTTAATTTGATGTAGATGGCAATGCTTTTGAACAGTAGTAGACAGATGCTTGAAATTTATAACGAACCTGTATTGCTAGTTAATAATTTGAATTTACATTTTAAAGTGTTCCCAAAATTAATGTTTGACCTATATGGGCGTATCTTTTGAACCGTTATATACAAACACTGGAAAATTATACAGCATGTCCACTACTTTGTGTGGTATAATAAAATGTATAAAAATTTTAAATTATAAATTAAATGGTATTACAATAGTTGATGTAGTTGTAGACGATTGAAATTTACAAAGCACTTGATTGCTACTACTACTACAACAGCATGTAAAAAATTTTAATTTGCAAATTTGGGTGTCTTTTGATGTTTATTGCCAACTGTTGTAGACAGCCGGTTGAAATTATCAAGGACGTGCAGTGCTAAGTCCGCTACAACAAGTGTAAAGTTTGGAGATGGAGCATGAGGGTGTCTCAATAGTTAATGTAATTTAATGTATGTGGCCATACTTTTGAACCGCTATAGAACGACAGATAGATGAAATCTTTTTTGAAGTAGTTTTTTTTTTTTTGGCTAGAATTTTACGGCCTTATGCATAACAAAAGCTTAGCATGAGTTTAGCATAAGTGACGAAACTAAGCAGGGTCTTTGCAAGGCTCTCCACACAATTTGGCACCGAAAATAGTAAAAAAATATAGTTATGGGTCACGACAACAATTTACAATGCTTTTGAGTGCCGGCCTGTGCTGCAAAAAATTTTTAGACCATGCCTTATCTCTTTACTAATGCCAAACTCAATCTAAGTTCTTGTCATGCATAAGGCTGTTAATTTTTCAATTATGTTTATAAAGAAAGAAGAATAAATTTGGGACGAACTATTTTATTATAATTGAGAGCTAAGTTTGAAAGCTGATGGCATAATCAAAAAGGTACCTGTGGCCAAATCGTTACATTTTTAATCGAAAAAGCTTTTGTATCGAATGCTGTCTTGTTACCTATCGAATTAACAAATTGCTACAATCAATATCGTTCGTATCGAAATTAATTTCGAAATTTAATAGCTTTTTTTTATTGTATCATGGTGAAATCACATAACAGGCGATGACAGTGGAGAATTCATTCATGCAAATTTAACAGTTTTATTTGATCACCAGTGCTACGATTTTGGTCGCAATATATAAATTCCATTTAATTTATTAAGTTTTTATTGTGAAAACAGTTTAAGTAGAATACAAATAGCTTTTCTAGGCCTTTTATTTTAATAGGCGCTAAATAAATTGGAAAAGCCATATAGAAGCGAACACCTGTCTTAACTTATATTGCAAATTACTATTTCATAATTCGGTTCTAATTTCAGAAAAACCACAATTTAAATCAAATATTTGAAAGTGCTATAAGTCAAATTATAATTTTTACGTACCTCTTGAATTTATGTAATTGCTTAAACGTTGCTGTGTTGCAATATGATTTTCCAAATCGGATACAAGCTGCATTGTATGATGTAAATTCCGGTCGATATTATCAACTAATTTTTCTAATTTATCACAACGTTCCTCGGTTTCACAAACAATATGTTTCATACCCTTGACTTCCAAATCTAAAGCTTCATTTTTTATTGAATTACCCTCATTAGAGCTGAGTTTTGTATTAATTTCTACATTGATTTCTTGCAGAAAATTTTCAACTTCAATAAATTTGTCGCTGAAATAAATAACATGTATTGAAAATTTAAAATATTTTTATAAATTTAAAAATTTTAAATACTAGAAAAATTAATAAATCTTAGAAATTATAAGTTTTTTCGATGGAATTCATATCCAAAGTATTACGAGGGCTGCTATATATATTTCTGGCCTGGCAACACTGAGTGCTGCCAAGTGCAATCTGACATTTCCATTGGAAAGTTTGTCATTTTTAAGCATAATCGTACTCAAAACGTCTTGACGTACGACCATTATTTGTGTTCTTAACAGTGACTTGAAAAAATTAATATGGAAAAAATGGAATTAACTCGTGAACATTTTCGTGCCATAATTTTTCACAACTTTCGACGTGGATTATCACGACAAGAGTGCATTGATGAACTTAAATCTTTGTATGGCGATGAAGCACCATCCTATAGCACTGTGAAAAATATGTGTAATGAATTTAATCGTGGCCGAAGCTCGCTCAAAGACGAATTCCGTGAAGGTCGTCCAAAAACGGCTGTTTTGCCAGAGAACATTGATGCCGTGCGTGAACTCATAATGCAAGATCGACATGCGACATACCGAGAGATAGAGACATCCTTGGACATTTCTTCCACCAGCATACATTCGATACTGCATGAACACCTGGCCGTAAAAAAGGTTTGTTCTCGTTGGATCCCGCACAATTTGAAAGTCGCTCAACAAAAGGCTCGTGTCGATTGGTGCAAAGAAATGTTGCAAAAATACGATTGCGGTGCTTCAAAAGACGTTTATAAGATCGTCACAGGTGACGAATCATGGATCTATGCGTATGAGCCCGAAACGAAACAACAATCGACGAGCAACATCCAACGAAGGTTGTTCGTGGAAGAAGCTTTTTGAAGCAAATGGTCGCCTGTTTCTTCGGCAAAACTGGTCATGTGGCGACTGCTCCGCTTGAGCAACGTAGGACGGTCACTTCTGAGTGGTACACTACAATTTGTTTGCCTGAAGTCATCGGAGAAATTCGAAAAACCAACAAGAGAAGACGAATCATTGTTCACCATGAAAATGCGAGCCCTTACACATCGGCTCAAACCAGAGCGTTTTTGACCGGTCAAAACGTCGAATTAAAGGGTCATCCGCCATATAGCCCTGACTTGGCATCTAATGACTTCTTCTTGTTTCCGCACATCGAGAAAAAAATGCGTGGTCAACGATTTTCGTCGCCAGAAGAAGCTGTTGAAGCGTTCAAAAACCATGTTTTAGAGGTGTCTCAATCGGAGTGGAAAAAGTGCTTCGACAACTTGTTTGAGCGCATGCACAAGTATATAAATCATGCTGGAGAATACTTTGAAAACAATAAAACCATTTTTGATTATAAATATTCGCATTTTCACTATTAGGCCAGAAATATATAGAGCAGCCCTCGTATGTGTGTGAAATTATATAAGTCTTGTACCTAAACAAGATATTGAGTGGTCTTTATGTAACTAAATATGATGGAATTCTTAAAGTGTTTTTGATGCCACACTGCTATAAACACAAGAAAGATGCAACTCTGATCATACAAAAACTATCATTTTATTTTTTTTAACTGGCCAATTGGACAGAGCTGGTAAAAAATCTGTTGCACACTTTATTTTAATACATACTTATTCTACTTAGTGAACACATATCATTTTTTACAGATCAAACGTCTAAATGGTAAGTGCCATATTAAATAAAAAAATCGAATAACTGTTTGTCTGTCTGTCCTAAAAAATTCTCTTCATGCATTTTAAATATTTCCCATTATATAATGATAGAAGCTAGTTCCACTTCAAAAATATATTTTTTGTTAAAGCGAATTAATGTACAGATGGTCTTTATAGCCCAGCTGATTTGATAAAAAATTTGTTAAATAATTTGAAAAATAAATAGTTGTTAATTAAAAAAATAAAAAAAAAAATAAATTTCAAAACCAAGAAATGCTGGATATGCAGGAGAAAGAAACCGACTGGTACGACTTCATTTAAAGTACAAAATTATGATAGAAATAAATTGAACTCGGCTTCTTTTTGTTTACAGACAAACCTAAATTAGCGTTTAAAGTGCAACGCTTTGAGCCAGCTTCAATTTAATTTTATTTTACAAAACCCACTGTATAGAAATAGTAAGGAGATAAAACCACTAGATTTCGCTGAAAATACCTAAAATGTCATTGCTATTCAACAATACAAAAAAACTAAGAAGCAGCCAACTTCACTTCCTAACTCATTGTCAAAATCGGATTTTCCAATTGCTAAGCTTTGACGCTGCGCTCTTATGGTTTGCTGCATACATTTTGTATATACTTGATAATTTTTAACATATAGATTACGCGTTACGCGCTAATTTCGAGTTGGCTGTTAGTTAGCTATTTTTGACATCAATGTAGGGCTCTGCAACAATAAAATCACATTACGTAAATAAAAAAATTTCGTTGTCACTGATATAAAAATGTAATATATAAGCGACTTTATAATAAAAATTCGCCTATTATAATAACTCATTAAAAAAGAGTAAGAGTTTTACCGAACAGAAATTGTATAAAAGTTGATTTGAATTTTATTTTCACGTAATTATTAATTACAAGTTCGTCAACCCTCTGTTTACATTAGACAATGCTGTCATGACAATAGCAATACATGCACAGTTTTTCACTAATACATGTACACATTTCAATTGTCTAATTTACTGTGTGGAATATTTTGAAGACAGTAAACAAGACAGTGATTTTTTTTTATAATTGCTTTAACTAAATGAAATTTCAATTAAATTATTATTTTAATTACTAAAATTTTGCTTATAACAATAGAAATGAAAAAATAGCAGGAAGAAACTCCAATTCTATTTTAAATTTTCCGAGAACGTGCTCATAATAAATTGTCATAATTATTGTCTGGACGCCTATACTACAGAAGCAATTGTCAGCATTTTTGACAACTAATGCGTGTTATTTTATTGTCATGACAGCATTGTCTAATGTAAACGTAGCGTAAGCAAAATGCAAGTGCATTTGGCAACTCGAACTGTTCGAAATTTTAAAAATCTTCCAGCAGAATTCAAGCAATAAAATTTGTTGTGATTTATTTTTTTTTTTTGCAAACTTAATATAACACGAAAAAAAACAAACAGAAAAACGGAATTTTAGAAATTCATATGGTAGCACAAATTTTCATAATTCCGGCAAACGTCAGAACGTTAATATGGCGACGAAGACAGATAATGGAACTACCTTCTATTTTTGTATCATTTTTGAACGTTGCACTTATTTTGTATGGAATGTAGAAAAAAGTGGCAAACAATGTTGCATACTTAAAGACAATAAAAGCAGCAATTTCATTTTTAATAATGGAGTTGCCACCACTAGTTATTTTCAGATTTTTGAAGCAAACTAAATAAAGTTTGTAAAGGCTAGAATTCTCTCTCATACACAATCGCACGGTTTAATCACAAAAATCTGACAGAATTCTGCCCTACTTTAAAAATGGTTTCAGTTTGTCTTCGTAGGTGCCACTTTATTAAAAAAAATAAAAAATGCAAAAATATATGGTTTTAATATTTAATTGTTTTCTTTTCTCTTTATCTTAAATAATTCAACTCTGATCGCTGGAGGTAACTATTTTACAAATTATTTCAAAATATTACAAAATCGTACAGATCTTTCAAAAAGTCTGTCACACACATACTCTTTTAATCCACGTTATCATACTGTTACGAAAATAAGATCTGGCAACTCCTTTTTTTGTTGTCCGTATTTGCGTGGTGAATAAGTTACTTCCACTAATGGTGTCTGTATAGAATAATACCACAATCAGCTAACAAAAGCTGAGCAACCTCAATGGCTGCGTTGGTAGAGGTGCTTGATGTAAAGCAGAAGATCATGAGTTCGAGCATCCACCTTCGGACATGTGTACAACGGAAAATAATTATAATGCAATTAAATATTAAGAAGCGGCAGACAAACCTACCGAGAAGCAAAAAACAATTATTGTGTGAAACCATGGCAGATAATTTAGTGGAGACGTCTAATTTAATACAAGAGTAACAAATAATTGTCAAGCATAATAACAGTGTATGGAAGACGTGTATGGTGGCTATTAGATAAAGAAGATGACTGGCTTGGATGAAAGGCGAAGTGGAGTCCGTCTAAAAAAGGAAAAACGTAACAATACATTCTGAGCACACATGCAATTTTTAACAGATCGTACGACTAAGTATGGCAGCAACTAAAGTGCTAATTAAGAGCTATAAGTTTCCCCTTTTGACATAAGGTCTTTTTACTTTCAATGCGTACGAAATAAGTGACTCTAAGTCGTCGTTGTTGTTGGAAGTTATTTGGGAAAAATGAAGAAAAAACTACATTTTATATTAAAGAACGTAAAAAGATTACTGGTGTGTAAATACTTTTGACCAGCACTAATTATATTTATAGTAAAAAGATATAATTTTTTTTAAAAAGTTACGATTTTAGAAAAAAAAATCAGGTTTGCTCAGTGGCTTTTTAAGACATATCGCTCTACCGCTGTACTTAAAGCAGCAAAATAAGAAATTAATTTTTTTTATTTAATTTACTATTTTTAACACTCATACCTGTTAATTTTTTCATGCGCTAAAACTGTTTCCTCCAACTTCATTATGTTGTCATTTAAATGATTTTGATGCTGAATCATTTCCAAAGACATTTTATTAATATGTTTCTCCAAATTATTAATTTCATCTTGTATTTCAGCTTTAAGCGTCTAAATTAAAAATCAAAAACTGTTAATTCTTTTATATTGTTAAAAAAAAAAATAAGTGTTATCATCCACAAACCTGTGTTACATCATAACAATAACGAAAATCCTGCTGACATTGTTCTAGCTCAATGCAACGCTGTGTATACTCCTCCTGTAATCGTTGTTGTAAGGACTTTATATTCTCCTGCGTTGAAATAGACCACTCATCGTGTATTTGATTTTGTTTTCTTAAATTTCCCACATCTGTTATCAAATGTAGTCTTTGGCGTATTTCTTCATTTAACACCGATCTCAAGGTATTTATTTCATTTTCTATCACTTGCACCCGATGATCAACATTTTGGTCTATTCTCTCTAAACTGACACTTCTTCGTCTGTTGCGTGGGCATTCTTTAAGATGGGCTCGCATACGTAACCGTGGCACAAATGCATTACAAGTATTTGGACATTGTTCCAACACCTGGCCACAGTGTATTAAATGTTCCTACACGGGCCAAAAACATAATTTTAGTTCTTCATACATCTCAAAGAATTTATGATGAGTATTATAACATTTAAAAGAAATTAAATTGTTAAGTTTTAGGTTTTAGCAAACAACAAATGTGTGAATAAATATTTTTTTATTTCTAATCTAATCTGAGAGTGTTGGAATGTTTTGTTTGTTGATAAAAACAAATAATTAAAAAAATATGCTTCAAATCTTTTACATTACTCATAATTTACCAATACAATGTGAATGTCAAAACTTTTACTGTTTTATTTTTGTTAAATTTCTGAAATGTTTAAATATCGATTAAAGTGACATTGAAATTTAAAAAAAAAGTAAACCCACTGATTCATTGAACTTACTTATTTAAATTGAAGGTTGGTTAGGACAAAAAATTTAACAAGTGGAGGAAATACAATAATTTACTTAAGTTGAAATTATAATGCGGAGGATAATTGCGAAAATCCTGTATAAAAGAGCCGAAAAAAGTCAGCCGTGTACAGTGGATAAATAAAAATAAAATCATAGCTGATTATTTTTGTTTTTGCTTGAACTTTGATTTTTGTCTTTACTTTATTGTTTGTACAAAATTCTTTAGTTTATTTAAAATGTTTGTGAGAAGTTTCTTGAAGAGCTTAGTGAGTGGTAGCGAAATGGTGCTTTCATCTTCAATAATCAATACCGGTGGTTTTAATAATTTAGTCGGTGTCTTAGGACAATAATTTTAAAGCAAAAAACTTCGTCCTATTTTTTATTTAATCGGGATAATTAAATAAAAAATAGGACGAAGTTTTTTTGTGAAATTAAAATTTAAAAAAAATATTCCCGTGTCTTTAATTTGATAATTTTAAAGTTCGATTATTTTTATTTGATATTTCTGTTATTTTTATAATTATAATTTTTTTAAATTAGTATCTTTTTCTAATTTCTCGCTGAGAGTGTTGTGCCAAAATTTTAAATTTAAATATTTTACTTAATAAATAACTGCGTTTTCGAAGTTCAAAAACTAGTTCATTTTTTGCAAAGCTTAATTTTCGGCTGCACGTACTCATTGCTGGCAATATTTGATGGAAATCAACACGCTTTATTCTTTTCGTTTGAAGCATGATTATTTGAACGTCTCCAATTGTGTTTGATCTAGACAAGTACAGTTGCTTTATGAATGAAGTGCAGCTGCTTATCAGCTTAGTGAAGTGTTGAGCTGAAAGCCTATTCTAACTGCGAGGGAAAATAATAACAAATAAGAGTGCTATATTCAACTATGCCGAATCTTATATACTCTTCACCATCTAAGTAAATCTAGTTTTTTTTTTTCAACAGTAAAAGTTTCGAAAGTGTGTTTGATCGATTGGCGCATTTAATTTTTCTCTAGTTCATCTAGTGCCTTGGCAAGTTTGATTTCAACACGAATACGGAAGGACAGGCGGACAGACGGTCATACGGACATCGTTCAATCGACTTAACTATAAATAAAACTCAGAATATATACACTTTAAAGCGTCGGAAATGGACATACTAGAATTTACAAGAGGAATGACACACTTAGGTATACCCGTTTCCATCTGTGAAGGGTGAAGGGTATAATAATAATTCATTTAATACTTGTTGTATACTTTAGTTATTTCAACTGGTACTTTAGTTAAAGTAATTTCGTTGTTGCTTTCTTCTAGTTCATTTGAGCATAAATCACACATTCATTTTGATGTACGATTTCCACCATAAAAAAAACGAACTAACGTTTATATTTACATAAGACTTAATTTTTTCCAGGTAGGACAGCTCTGGGAGAATTATTGGTCGTTAAGGCTAACACATACTCTCATGGTTTAACAAACGCATATCGCATAAAATTGGCGATATTGATTTGAAATGGCAAAATAGGTATCTGCAAATCGGCATCGCTGAAGATCAATTATTATTTTTACTTACCGTAAATGTTTGTGAATCAAACCATTCATTGCAAAATAAACAAGAAGACTTTTCATACTTTACAATTGTGGTTGAACCGGAAGTTGGGGATTGTGTTCGATCACCGTTATTTAAGCCGTTCATTTTTAAAGAAAATATTTTAAAAAGTTTTGTAAAATAAACAAACACTTGGCAAAATAATACAATTAAATGGTCAAAATACAGTTAAATGTCTTAAAAATTTTAACATTTTTGAAAATTTCCCTTTTTCTTTTATTTAATGCTTTATTTAAATAATCTTAACAAATGTTCACTTTTAGATTTATATTTTTTTTAAAACAAATTATTTCGTCTATTCAAAATTCAAAATTGCTATTATTGATTTTTTTCTTTTGTAATAATGGGTGTAATTGCTTTAAAAATTCTATTTTAGCTCTTTCTAATCAGTTTAATTAAATATTGACAACAAATTGAATTCGTTAATTATGACTACGACAAGTGCGAGCGAATAGCGACTAAATACAAAATTAACACAGAGAAAAAAGAAGCTGAATAAAATTAAAACGTTATCAAATCATATCATTTTCATTGTTAAACTACGACAATAGATAGCTTCTGTTATCAGTTGCAGAATGAATATTAAAAAAGAAATGAAATTACAAAAATACGAAAATGATAACGGTTCCACAATAGCAAAGAGTACGGCGACAATAACAAACAAAATGAGATCGAAAAGTAGGTGTTTGTGAAAAAAAGCATATTTCTTTTTGATAAGAAAACAAAGAGAGTTAAAAATTGGAGACTTCGGAAATTTTTTTTAATAAATATTAATCAACAAATATAAAGTAACGCATTAAATAAAAAGTACTTTTAAAATTTTCTGTGGTACGATATTTGCCAAAGAGCTTAAGCCACTTGAAAAAATAGAGCAAGTTAATTTGGACTTTTGTTATGGTCCAAAAGTAATGTCATGATGTGCCTTAATATTTTTGCGAACGGCTTCATATGTCATTGATCTTTGGCATTACTTTTGACTTAATTTTTAGAATTTTTTTATATTATATTTCAAATAATTATTATAGGAAAGAGTTTGCTTTTTCCACCGTAATTTTTGTTTAATTATAAAAAGAAGATGTAATAATTATTGCAAAAAAAAAAAAACGACTTCAAAAGAGACAAACTTATAATCATGTTTCACTAAGACGGCAATTAAACATACATTAAATTACATCAACTATAGGGAAATCCTTTTTTCCAAAAATTCCACTTTTACGCTTGCAGTTGTTGCTGACTTGGCAATACAGGTTCTTCATAAATTTCGACCGTCTAATTACAACAGTTTGTCTATATAATTTATATTAACTATTGTAACACCCCTTTAGCATTTATTATTGAGTGTGGATTTTTAATTTATACAATTTTGAACTGTATTTGAAACGGGACCAATCTCTGACCATTACCTTCGATATAAAAAAAAAATTCAAATTCGGTTCAGTAATAATTGAGTTCTAAGGGAACAAACATAAAATAAGATTAATATTACCAATAAAGGCTTTTAGAAATAAATAATAACTTGTAATAAAACTTGTAAGTTTTAAAATTATGCATTTAATTCTAAGGAATCAAGAAGAAATCAACATTTATAAAAATTCATATATGATTGAAAATTAAAAAAAAACTAATAGTTAATATAATGATGATGCTCCAATAGGAAATTTTTGTTTAAATGTTTAAAATTCCGTTACAGCTGATTAAAAAGGTATTTGCATCAAAAGCAGAACTCACGTTTCAAAACGTACCACAACAACAAATATTACAACGCTAAAAATTATTACATACTTTAAAGAGTAAAATTTGCAATTATATTTAATACCATGTTCACATTACAATTCGAATGACGTTATTCGCTCTCTGAATGACTTGTGCTATTTTGAGTGTTCACATTGGATGTAAGTAATTGGGTTTGGCAGTTGTTTGTTTATTTCGTATAAAACACGTTGGACTGTAAAAAAGTTTTGCCATTTTATTTTAAAAACAAAAACAACCATTTTATATTAAAACAACTATTTTGTTTACTTTTTTTGGTCTCTTCCAGTACTTTAGCCGTAGCTAGTAGGCGCCTTGACATTAAAATTTTTTATGATATTTTTATTTTTATGATATATTTCTTTTCCATATTTATTTATTTTTTAATGTCCTATAAAACTTTTCACTTTTTTCTTTGTTTACTGCTTATTATTTTAACAGTTGCTTAGGTAAAAATTCGATAAAAATTAGATATGACACTGATTTTTTCGTAATTGGCGTGTTAATTCAAACTCAATTACCTACAAAATTGGTAATTCGCTCTCAAAAATTTGTATGGGGAATTACGTTATTCAGTTGGTAATTAGAGGCTGAATTACGAATGGGAGAGCGAATTACGAAAAAACGCTGCAATGTGAACATGGTATAAGCAAAAAGTTTTTGATTTGGTGTTTTTTCTGTTTCCTTAGACATTGATTTAAGTTGTTTTTTAATAAAAAGTTTTACGAACAAATTTAACTTTTAAATAAATTATTAATGATTCTAAAAATCAGCTGTCATAATGTATTTGGTGTCTATAATCGTTGCAAATATTATAGACTTGCAGATATGCTACGAAATGTAAATTCCGCTAATATAACATCTCTGTGTTAGACAATAAATGATTAAATTCTGTGTACTTTACCTTTCAGCTGCATAGAGCCAGTTTACATTGAGGGCATTGTATCAACTACAAAAGTCATGATGCAGAAGTTTCTGGCAAGAGAGAAGCTTACGGGTTAGCAAAAGTAGCACGAAATGAATATTCATGACTCTATTCAGTTTTTTCTCTCATTTTTCTCTCATTCCTGTTTCTTTCTTTCGTTTTTTTTGCAGTTCTATGTTTGTGCGGTATTACCAAAATGGCTGTTTTTTTCTAAATTATTCTAAAATTGTTGAAACATTAATACGTTTAATAAAAGGCAAGGGAATATTTTTTAAATATTTAATTTTCATAAAAAAAACTTCCTGCTATTTTTTTTATTTATTTATCCCGATTAAATTAATTCATCCTCTTTCAACTGTATGAAAGCGCCGAAAAAAACTCAGCCGTATACAGTGGAGAAAGAAAAATAGAATTACTGTTGGTTATTGTTGTTTTTGCTTAAACTTTGATTTTTGTC
Source organism: Gymnosoma rotundatum (assembly GCA_916610165.2). NCBI lineage: Eukaryota > Metazoa > Arthropoda > Insecta > Diptera > Tachinidae > Gymnosoma > Gymnosoma rotundatum. Next base: position 119,130,268 of record OU744340.1, read on the forward strand.
TTTGCTTTATTGTTTGGACTAAAATCTTAAGTTTATTTAAAATGTTTGTCAGAAGTTTCCTGAAGAGTTAAGTTAGCGTTAGCATGCTTTGACCCTCAATAATCAACATTGGTAATTAATTTAACGGGGTATATTTTAATTAAAAAAAATAGTTTTTTTTTATGAAAACTAAATATTAATACGTTTAATTTATGGCAACACTTGAAAAATTTATTGATAAAACATCATAAAATTCTCTCACTTGCTACAAAAGAGTCATAATGTAAGCGCGTGATTACTTACGAAGATACTCCAAAAAGGAAAAAATTAAAAAAGTCAGCTACAAGCCCCAAATGTAAGCTGGCTCATACTACCCAACGAAAAATCGCATGAATTTTTTACACATTCCTGGTTTAAGCTGGATAAGTTTAACAGATACTTAGTACAAGCATACATATACATAAGCTGTCCTGCATATTTTCTATATAATATAAGTTTCACATTTTTGTTTTGCTAGAACAAAAAAATTATATTAATAATTAGAATGGAAGTTATAGTGAATATTGAATATCACTATTCAAACTATTACTTATATGTGTTCAGTGATGTGTTATTAAAATCTAAATGACGTTGCTTTTGAAGCATATAAGCCCTTTTATCTTATGCAAACGAATATGTCACAAGGATAACATCACATGTAAATGACAGCTAAAGGAAAAATTTAACATTAATTTTGCATAAAGATAGTATCATGCTAAACCTTTTTTTTGTCCATTTTCATCATATAATTTTATCATTAACATTATACAAATATAATATTATATGGATTGATTTTCTTAAAACGTTTCATAAACAAAATATGGCCAGACACGTATGTACATATATAATTTTTATAGACCATAAAACGTGTAACTTAAAAAAAGTTGTTTATGTTTATATTTCTAAGAAAGACCTTTTATTGTTATTTTGTTTTTGTTGTTCGAATGAGAGTTTTTCTTCCTTCTTTAAACGCGCCAAAAATTTTAGAATATATCACTCGTTTCTATTGTTTTTGCTTATTAAAAAAAAAACACTTGCAATTCGAGTGACTTTTTTTATTGTTGCTGTTATGCTTACGTAAATATGTGTGCGTATAGTATTTTGTACTAAACCATCAAAAGCTTTTGCAGTGCCATTGACAATGAATTATGCAATGAGAGCTTCAATGTTTCATAAGGGTTGACAGGTGTTTAATAAAAAAGAATTGTTATCAGTGCAACTTTTTCGTTGCTGTTAATAAGTTAAGAAGATATGTACAAGAAGAAAGGTCTGTCGTCTATGTAGATCTAGTTTACTGAAGTAACTCAAAAATTCAAATATAGGGTGACAGAGAATTAAAAAATAAAAAAAAATTTTGGTACTGCATATATATAATTTTACATAAAAATGGCATTGGCTCTTAACGGGTTAAACATTTTTAAAAAATTTTAGTATTTCCTTTTAAATGATACCCATATTGATATTTTAAAAAATTAGAAAATTTCAGAGACCCGTAACTCGGAAAATATGGGCGATCACCAATTTTTTCACTTGATGCTTTTTTTTATTATCTTTTAATTCTCTATCGCCCCATGTATTTATTTTTTTGATTGGAGTTACTTTATTGTTCCAAATGACATGAAAAAATTAAAAATAGTCGTGGTGTTATGCCTGCTGCCTCGAAGGACATGGTCCGATCGCGCTGAGCTACAATAGCACCTTTTTTGACACTATATCTAATTGATTTACACATTTGTTTTTTTTTTTTTTTTTTTTTAAAAGAGAAGTAGCACTTCAGGCATCAATAAATACCTACTTAGTTCGCAACCGTACTACATTCTTTAGGAAAGGGATAGATGAGAGAGAAGAAAGGTGGTGAAAGGAGATAGATATAGCCATTTTATTAATTATTTTACTTCGCCGGCGAATATGCTATAGAGAAGTACCGACGAAGGAGGCTGCATGTTTTTTTTTTTAATTTTAGATCTGAATATGTATATATACCATTAAACAGAAAAAAAAACATTTTTATTTTTTGAATTACCGCAAGGATTGAACCCAGGGCAGCTGGTTTGTAGTCAAGGTGTTTACCACTTAGACTACGGCAGCACATTTGTTTTGTTGTGAAATCAAGTTTGCCTTCGCAAACACTAACACGGACGGGAAGACGGACATCGCTCAATCGACTTCACTGTGCATAAGTCAGAATATATATACTTTATGGGGTTGGAAATGGATATTGTAGAAATTACACACGGAATGACAAACTTAGATATACTATTTTTCCACTTTTTGTGGTGAAGAATATAAAAAGAAGAAGGTTATTAGTTCAACTGAATATTGCTTTTTTTATATTTGTGCCTCTATAACTCAGTCATTTCAGAGCCGATTTAGACATTTTTTCTTTATTTGAAAGGTATTGGTACCAGTTTGGTCCCGTTTTAAAATCAGTTCATAATTTCAAAAATTAAAGGGTGTCCCCATACAATATACTTGATTTTTACGTGTGTTATGACCCGTAAAGGGCACCGCTTTAAAATTTAAAAAACTGCGTATCACTATAGCTCCCAATAGAAAAAGTTAAATACGAAAATTAAAAAAAAAAAAAAATAAATAAAAATTAAAGGGTGTTTCCATAGGTGACGTAAATTGACCTATGTGGGCCTATGTGTTAAACCGTTATAGACGGCTTTCAAATTAAACGAAATGTTGATTGCTATAAAGTTATAGTAACAAGTATTGATATCCAAAATTATTAATTAAAGGGTGCTCTAATAGTTCATATAATTTGATGAAAGTATGGCCTTTCGAACCATTATAGACAGGTATATGAAATTTACTGTATTACAAACTTCGCTACAACAAGAATAAAATTTGGATTTGGAAATTAAAAGGTGTCCCAATAGTTAATATAATTTGTTGTATGTGGCCAAACTTTTTAACCGTTATAGACAGATAGCGGAAACTTAAAAATAAACTGAATTGCTAAGCCGCTATATTAACAAGTTTATAACTTGAGTTTAGAAATTAAAGGGTGTTTCCATGATTGATAAAAAATGACCTATATGGGCCTATATTTTGAACCGTGTAGATAAACGCTGGCAATTTGGACAGAACGCCAATTGCTTTGACCGTAATTGTAACAAGTATTAATATTATTAATATTCAAAATTATAAACTAAAGAGTGTCCCAATAGTTGATGTAATTTGAAGTATGTGGCCAAACTTTTAAAGCGTTATAGACATTTCTGATAAGTTTGACTAAAATGTGAATAAAGTAACTTACAGAAAACGAAAGCTACAGAAAAACTTTTTCAAAATATTTTTCTTATTTCTTCAGAGAGTTTAAGTGAAAATTTAGTTATGACACTTGATCTTATGCAAGTTTTAAATTAGCTCTGCGTTAATTCACTTCACTAATGATTATTATAAAAAATTATGTCATCTAATATTCTGCCTAAAATTATAAATAAACTACAACAAAAATAAAACAAAGTCAAAGTAGTGATGTCCTCTGCTTAAGAGATTTTCGGAAATTATGCATTAATTAATTGTCTTTGATTTTTCCCCAAATCATGGAATTGTTAATGAACATATGAACAAAAACCGGAACATGCAGGTGTAGAATTCATCCGTGATTGAAATATATGTATTTTTCAATTGAAATTTCTGAAAAACAAGAAGAAAATTATAAAATATAAATAAAGGTGGTGCACTTCGGTACGTTCTGTTAGTTGAAATAAAGAAATAATTTCGATTATTTGATTTTCTTTCGGTTATTCTGTAGTGTCGGCAATCTCACACGCTTTTGAGTCACTTGCGTTATTTTTGCGGTCTCAAAAATAGGTGAATGCCGCTTACGTTTAAATTGGGTATCTAATTTTTCTGCAACTCTTATATTATTTTTGTGTCAATATTTTACCGGATGAAGGGTTTTAGCTTGTAAAACCATTCTGCCTAAAAAAGTCGATTTTAATAAATATGCCAGTTACGGTGCTTAGTACACGTTACCCGAAGTGGATATGTACGAAGAATGCTTGAAAATCATGTGAACTTTTTCTTCTCTTTTTACAAACTAACGCACTATTATTAAATTAAAATATTAAGAATAGGAAATATGAACTTGAGCCTGGCTAAAACTGTGTAGATGTTGTTGTAATATGCTTCTATTGTTGATTACTTCTTAAAACTTATCTTAAAAAATAAGTCAAATACCGACTAATTTGAGTTGTATTGTCTAGGCTGTGAGCTGTTTCTATTAATAATCGAAAAGTCTTCTTTCAATTATGATTTTCAGAAGACCATCGTGTTTTTTTTACAATAGTTGCCTTAACCAATCTACTTTTTAAGCGAATTATTACAGTCCCCACTTTTAAAGCAACATCCGGCATTTGGCAACTCATTTAGTACTAAACGAAAGCTTTTAAGCTTTTAGAAATGAAACGCAAACAAATAAAAATGTGTAAATAATTAAGAGTTATAATTTGTATAGTATTTTGTAGCAACATAAAAACAAAATGCACGTGTATAGTAAAATTACACCAGTTAATACAATACAAGCAACAGTCTTTAACTAAATGTAATACACATACACAATTACACAACCACAACAAAATAATTTTAAAGTATGAGACAAATGGAAGCCTACAATTTTTTATTCTTAATTTTTTTATTTAAGCAAATGATTTTTAAACACACAATTCAGTTTCGAGTGAGACTTTGTCGTGAACGTGTTTCTACATAAATAAAGAAACGGAAAAAAATAAATTGAAAAATCTCCTTTTTTTATTTTTTTTTGTTTTCTAATAATGTTTGCAATAAGATAAGAGTGCATTAAAGGAAACAAGAAAGTTTAGTTTTTGTTTTAAATTTTTCAAGTCAATAAAATAGAGATTAAAGTGTTAAAATAAAGATTAAAGGCAACACAAGTACAAAAGCGGGCCGAAGTAAACAAGAAAACAACATTTCCTTTTAAATAAAAAAAAAAAACAACTTAAAGGTTGTGTAAATGTATGCGTGTGTAAGTGTTTCCGGATAAGTGCGTGTATTTGCATTTTTATTAGAAGATTTACATGTTATTTGATGTTTGAATGTGTATGTGCGTAAGTTCTTACTGTCTTTTAGGTTTTGTTGCTTTTGATTAAAAATTTAAGATCAACATAAAGCAATGAATAAATTATTAAAATTCAAATTTTGTTTTGTAATATAAAAAAAAAAATATTTAAAAAAAAATAGGGCATCAAATTTTAGTGTAATTCTATGTAAATGTGTGGGTAGTCTTGTCAAAGAAGTGCATATTTAATGCAGTTTTAATCACAATGTACACAGTAATATGATAATATTGTTATAAAATTAAACAAAAAAAAAAAACAAAAAAAATATTATAAAAATTCCTGAAAAATGTAACAATAATTTAATATGAATAAAAAAAAACAAGAGGAACAATTAAAAAAAATTTTTTTGCAACAAAAATCTAAACTCACCATATAAACCTTTGTATTTTAAAAGATGTAAAAACGCTTATTGCCGTATTCATAAAATATTAAAATATACTTAAAATGTATTTTAGGCAGGCATCGGAAAATTAAACGGAAAACAGAAAATTTTAAGTTTTTTTTTTCAAAACAATAAAAAACACATGGGTACAAAAAAATATTTTTTTTATTAAGTTTAAAAACAAAACAAAACTTTTTTGAAATATATGTATATATTTTTGAACATACAAGAAAAAAATAAATAAAAAACGTTTTTATGTACTTTATTTATTTTTTTTTTAAGTATTGAAGTTTTTAAAAAGATTTTTTGGTTAAAGTGACAATAAATAAATGATATTAGCAACTAAATTTTCAATTTATCAATTGGTCTTGTATCAAGTTTTAACTGTGATAAGTTTGCTGATTGTTCTGCGCTTAAATTTTGGCGTTTCTTTGTCTTAACAATAGTAAAAGCACAAAAAGATCTTTCCACCGATACTTGGGTTGCAGGCACTGCTAATGCTGCTTCTGCAATTGTTGATGATACAGTATTTTTTGCCAAATGTTATTTTTTATTTATTATTATAGTTTTTTAATTTTCAAATATCGTGAGTTACGTATGTTCGATTTTCTCATTTTTTTCTGCTATGTTGGTATACATGTCTGATATATATGTTGGCATTATCAGCCATTTTGGATTGTCAGTTTGTTTTTGACAGATAAAAAAAATTAGTCGTGTTTTGGTGTGCTCTTCGATTTTTTACTATTCGAAAAAATTGATTAAAAAAACTGTATTAAGTTTTGTGTAAAAAATAAAATTAAATGCACAAGGACGTTTGAAATGTTGACTGTGGCGTTTGGCGAGTTAGTCTATTATAAGCAGAACACAAGTTCAGCTGTGGTTTAACCGGTTAAAGGAAGGCCGGGAAGATGTCAATGACGACACGTCAAGTTAAGTCAAATGTAAATTTTTTGCTCACTGCTTTCGTCGACTGTAATGGCGTGGGTGCATCATAAATTCTTGCCACAAGATCGTACGACCAATATGGAATACTACCTTGAAGTTATGCGCCGTTTTCGCGAAGCAATTCGCCAGAAACGTATAGAATTGTGGAAAAAACTATCATGGATTTTGCACCCTGATAACGCATCAGCTCACACGTCGCTGCTTGTGCGAAGTTTTTGGCTAAAAACAAAACCATTATCATGCCTCAACCAACGTATTCACCGGACTTTTCCCCCGCTAATTTTTTTCTCTTCCCAAAACTGATGACCCCGATGAAAGAAGAGCATTTTGCTACGATTGAGGAGATAAAAGAAAAATCGAAACAGGAGCTGTTGGCGATACCGAAAAGGGCGGTTCAGAAGTGTTTTATATCTGAGAGAGATTACTGTGAAGGCGGCAAGATAGTTATTGATGAATATATAAATACTTTTTGAAAAAAAAAAAACGAAAATAATGGCTATTTTTGATCAGACCTCGTATATCACTTGAAAGATTTAAAAAAATATATAATTTTTATTTCCCTAAGAAAACGTTATGTTTCAAGAAAATTATATTTTTCAATCTTGTGGGATATTTATATAAATATAAGTATATGTTTTTTTAATTAAATTACTTTTCTGTACAATTTAAAATATGTTTTTAACTTAAATGATAAACATTTCTGTTCCAAACGAAAAAAACCCTATTTTTGGTCCCTGATTTTAGGTCAAATTTTTATGAAATATATGTCATTAAACACATATCAAAGTTATTTTATTATTTTTATTAATATAGCAGTTATAACGTGGACAGGCTTGGTAAAAATTCAAATTTTACTTGACTTGACTAGACTTGAGCATAGTTCCTCTAAAAAGAGTACCATGGACATTATGACGTTCATGTAAATTATGGAAACTTTTTAATGCAACAACGTCGTTTAATCAATGGAAATATTTATTATGTTAAAGAATTTTTTATAATTTTTTATAATTCTACAAGATAAGAAACCCATTATCTATGTTTAATGAGCCTTAGACATGTGGGTAATTCCATATCAAATTTGCCATCAATACTGTAAATTTAAATTTTTAAAATTATTCCGATTTAATTAATAAATTACCGATATTGATTATTGAGGGTGAAAGCATGTCCCGATGATCATTTCGCTACCGCTTAGTAAACTCTTCAGGAAACTTTTTACAAACATTTAAATAAACTAAAGATTTTGTTCAAACAATAAAGTAAAGAAAAAAATCTAAGTTTAAGCAAAAACCACAATAACCAACAATAATTCTATTTTTCTTATATCCACTGTATACGGCTGACTCTTTTATTGCTATGAACGGGCACTTTTTCTTTATATTCTTTGACTCCCTGAAGTCAAATATACAGGCATGACACAAATTCCAATCGTAATGGTTTTAATTCCGTATTAACAATTTCGGTCGATTTTGTTTTATCTTTTTTAGATTCAAATCGATTTTCTTTATTTTTAAGAAAATCCTTAATCTCCAATTTCTCTTTGCATTTTCTGAAGAACCAATTTCTATCGGAATTGAGTTCTGTGACATGTCTGATAATTTAAAAAAATATATTTCTAATAGTTTTCTAACCATATAAAAATAGAAAAATATGCGTTCGGGGTTAAAATATATTATAAATATAATTTCCATACAGAGTTGTGTGAGAGATAATATATTATCTCCCACTCAAAGTACAAATTATTACCGTGCAGTATCTTTGTTGACTGTTAGACACGTAAAGGAAAGTTAATAGAAATATAAATTTCCCAAAGAAAAAAAATCACAAAAATAGTTTTTAACACGTTAAAAATCATTTGTTCAGTGAATTGTATATAATCATAATTGTTTTATTTTTAGTATATTTAGTAACGCTCAAGGTAAATAAATTGAGGTTTTTGTTTTTTAATTCAAATAGAAACTTTTTCGCTTAGAAATTTTACAAAACGAGGGTAAATTTTTGTTTTCAGTTGACGACGTATGTATCTTGAGGCAGTTTTAAGAATGAAATTATAATAAAAGGGGGAAACAATGACATTCACAAATTCGAAAGAAATTATGCTACTTTATATTGAATTCAAGATGAATTAGGTTAAAGAATTAAATTTATAATGAAGGTTTAATGGCAAAGAAATTTACAGACAATTTGTAAAATTTTGAATTATTTATAAAAATAAAAATATCGGATATGAAATAACAAAACGGTTTCAACGTACATATATTGTTTAAAATATTTGAGTGTATTCAAGATATTTTTTCCGTGAAATTTAGCTGCGCTATTTGTGGGACAAATTACGGTCAAAATGACACTTTATCGTCAGTGATTATATTATATACTAGCCTTGTGCCCGCGACTTTGCCCGCGAAGGCTAAACAGTTCAAATTGACTGCTAGACGTAAAATAAAAACACTTCAAGTAAATAAAATAACGCAACAGTTTTTACTCTAAAAAACTTATCTTTCCGTACAAAATTGCAACCTTGTTTCCTACCTTCATATAAAAATTAATATGCCCTATAAAAATAACCCCTTTTTTCCCTTTATAGGGCAAATTCTAAAATAAAAACTATCGTATGTCCGTTCTTGAATCTCAAGGTATCTACATACATACCAAATTTCATCGAAATCTGTCCAGCGGCTTAGTCGTGAAAAGGTAACAGACAGAGTTACTTTCACATTTATAATATTAGTATGGATAACACTGCGGTATTTAACGATTATTATTTAAAATTTCATAAAATCGTTACTTTTCAATTTTCCAAAATAATTAGAACTGAAAACTTTAAAATAAATTCTAAGAAAAATTTAACATTTTATTAATTGAGTTTTAGGGTTCCGTACACAAAGTGTTAAATCGTCACCCTATTGTTTTTGCTTGAATATCTGTTCCTCTGTCGTAGCCCTCCTTTTCTGAAATCGTATAGGTAGGCTCTTAAAATTTTCATAGAAAGCATACTACTATAGCCGCTATAAGAAAATAGTAAAAATAAAAGAATGTCGCAAAAAGGACGTTAAATTCAGAAAAATATAGTTGCTTTTTTAACTGTGAGAGGAAGAGAGGAAAAGGAAGAAAAGTTGCACAGTGTGTGTGTGAAAAACTGTTCGCTATAATAGCAGCATGCAGATAAATTATACTGTAAAGCAAAGGATGCTAAAATAGTGGCCTTGTTTTTAAACCGCAATAGGCAGAAAATTTAAGTTTAAGTATTTTTATGTCTGCTATAAGGACAAGAACAAGGCGAGTTAAATATCAGGTGGCCGCAAGGCTACAGAAACAAAAACCTAATGTCATTTTGTTGTTGCAGAGCACCACATTGATGTCAAAAATAAAAAATACTAAACAAAAGGAAGTCGAAGTTAATTTATCATTTTATCATCATTTGGTGCTTTAAATGAAGTTGGAACAGTTGGTGCCTTTTTCCTACATGTGCAGCAATAGCTCATATATCATTTTTTTGTTTTGATATTTAATTTTGTAAAATTTTAATTTTTTTTTTTTTATTTTTTCAAATTGCTTGAAAATATTTTATTTTTAAAATTATTTTAGAATTTTGACAACAACGTCGAACATAAACAAAAATCAACTGGGCTACTAACACCATCTGTAAATTAATGTGCCTCGAACAAGAACAGAAAAAAACAACAAATAATTTTTTAGCTTTCTACAGACGGTTGTCAGATTCTACAACGTAGAATTCAGTTTACACGAGTGCAAGGCATTCAATAGAAAATTGACAATTCCATTGTAAGGCAATTATCTGACGATAACTTTATCTGACCACATTGTCAGACAAAAAATTGTTAGTTCAGACGGTAATAACAATTGCCAAGTAAAAAAAAAAAAATTACACCTCTATTATAAGAATTAAAACAATTCAAGAGAAATTCTTTTTATTTTTTTTAATAAAAATTTATTTTTTAATTTATTATCCAAACACAAGGTTTTTTATTTATTTGTGTTCAAATAAATATTTCTTTTTCTATTTGTGATGCTACACAAGGGAGTAGCGAAATATTGAAAAAATAAAAAATAAAAATTAAAAGACCTTGTGCTTGGATACTAAATTAAAAAATAAATAATTAAAAGGTCAAATAAAAAACTATTTTAATAAAAATTTTTATAAAAGGTTTAAATTAATTATCAACCCTATCGTGAACAAAATGTAAAACTTTTTTTCCCATGAAATTTTTATTTCCCATGAAGGGAAAATGGCTATCGTGAGTGTCATAGGAACGTTTGTTCCTGCTATCAATTCGTATTGAATACAAATTAGAAAGAAGAAAATATAAAAAGATAACAAAATATTCCAAATATTTTAAAAATAAAAAAATTTAGAAATGTTAATGTTTGGCGCTATTGTGTTGTTGCAAGAGGAGGAGATACTACAACAGAGAACAATTTTATTTCAAGAACTTGACGTGCAAGACGCCCTTGAAGGTACCCTAGACACAAAAGGTCCAATCAATGGACCCAAGTGGGCTGTGACAACACGGCTGCCTGCCTAACCTACCCTAGACATTGCTACTGATCCATTTCAATAAAATAAATTTTTGTATCTGATCATTTAAAAAATATTTTTTTTTTAAATCTATTCTAATTTATTAAGCACTAGGTCAGTTTTATAAATAATAAAATTTTTTATTTATATTTTCAATATTTCGCCACACCTTTGGGTGGCATCATCAGGAAACAGGAAACAAAAAATTAAATTTTTTTTTTTTTTTTTTTTTTTTTAATTTTTTGTTTCCTGTTTCCTAATGATGCCACCCAAAGGTGTGGCGAAATATTGAAAATATAAATAAAAATTTTTATTATTTATAAAACTGACCTAGTGCTTAATAAATTAGAATAGATTTAAAAAAAAAATATTTTTTAAATGATCAGATACAAAAATTTATTTTATTGAAATGGATCAGTAGCAATGTCTAGGGTAGGTTAGGCAGGCAGCCGTGTTGTCACAGCCCACTTGGGTCCATTGATTGGACCTTTTGTGTCTAGGGTACCTTCAAGGGCGTCTTGCACGTCAAGTTCTTGAAATAAAATTGTTCTCTGTTGTAGTATCTCCTCCTCTTGCAACAACACAATAGCGCCAAACATTAACATTTCTAAATTTTTTTATTTTTAAAATATTTGGAATATTTTGTTATCTTTTTATATTTTCTTCTTTCTAATTTGTATTCAATACGAATTGATAGCAGGAACAAACGTTCCTATGACACTCACGATAGCCATTTTCCCTTCATGGGAAATAAAAATTTCATGGGAAAAAAAGTTTTACATTTTGTTCACGATTGGGTTGATAATTAATTTAAACTATTTTATAAAAATTTTTATTAAAATAGTTTTTTATTTGACCTTTTAATTATTTATTTTTTAATTTAGTATCCAAGCACAAGGTCTTTTAATTTTTATTTTTTATTTTTTCAATATTTCGCTACTCCCTTGTGTAGCATCACAAATAGAAAAAGAAATATTTATTTGAACACAAATAAATAAAAAACCTTGTGTTTGGATAATAAATTAAAAAATAAATTTTTATTAAAAAAAATAAAAAGAATTTCTCTTGAATTGTTTTAATTCTTATAATAGAGGTGTAATTTTTTTTTTTTTACTTGGCAATTGTTATTACCGTCTGAACTAACAATTTTTTGTCTGACAATGTGGTCAGATAAAGTTATCGTCAGATAATTGCCTTACAATGGAATTGTCAATTTTCTATTGAATGCCTTGCACTCGTGTAAACTGAATTCTACGTTGTAGAATCTGACAACCGTCTGTAGAAAGCTAAAAAATTATTTGTTGTTTTTTTCTGTTCTTGTTCGAGGCACATTAATTTACAGATGGTGTTAGTAGCCCAGTTGATTTTTGTTTATGTTCGACGTTGTTGTCAAAATTCTAAAATAATTTTAAAAATAAAATATTTTCAAGCAATTTGAAAAAATAAAAAAAAAAAAATTAAAATTTTACAAAATTAAATATCAAAACAAAAAAATGATATATGAGCTATTGCTGCACATGTAGGAAAAAGGCACCAACTGTTCCAACTTCATTTAAAGCACCAAATGATGATAAAATGATAAATTAACTTCGACTTCCTTTTGTTTAGTATTTTTTATTTTTGACATCAATGTGGTGCTCTGCAACAACAAAATGACATTAGGTTTTTGTTTTTGTAGCCGTGAGGCCACCTGGTATTTAATGCGCCTTGTTCTTGTTCGTATAGCAGACAAAAAAAATACTTAAAATTAAAAATGTCTGCCTATTACGGTTTAAAAACAAGGCCACTATTTTAACATCCTTTGCTTTACAGTATAATTTATCTGCATGCTGCTATTATAGCGAACAGATTTTCACACACACACTGTGCAACTTTTCTTCCTTTTCCTCTCTTCCTCTCACAGTTAAAAAAGCAACTATATTTTTCTGAATTTAACGTCCTTTTTGCGACATTCTTTTATTTTTACTATTTTCTTATAGCGGCTATAGTAGTATGCTTTCTATTAAATTTTTAAGAGCCTATCTATGCGATTTCAGAAAAGGAGTGCTACAACAGACGGACTGATATTGCAGCAAAAACAATAGGTTGACGATTTAACACTTCGTGTAGGGAACCCTAAATCTCAATTAATAAAATGTTAAATTTTTCTTAGAATTTATTTTAAAGTTTTCAGTTCTAATTATTTTGGAAAATTTAAAAGTAACGATTTTATGAAATTTTAAATAATAATCGTTAAATACCGCAGTGTTATCCATACTAATATTATAAATGTGAAAGTAACTCTGTCTGTTACCTTTTCACGCCTAAGCCGCTGGACAGATTTCGATGAAACTTGGTATGTATGTAGATACCTTGAGATTCAAGAACGGACATACGATAGTTTTTATTTTAGAATTTGCCCTATAAAGGGAAAAAAGGGGTTATTTTTATAGGGCATATTAATTTTTATATGAAGGTAGGAAACAAGGTTGCAACTTTGTACGGAAAGATAAGTTTTTTAGAGTAAAAACTTGAAGTGTTTTTATTTTACGTCTAGCAGTCAATTTGAACTGTTTAGCCTTCGCGGGCAAAGTCGCGGGCACAAGGCTAGTATATAATATAATCACTGACGATAAAGTGTCATTTTGACCGTAATTTGTCCCACAAATAGCGCAGCTAAATTTCACGGAAAAAATATCTTGAATACACTCAAATATTTTAAACAATATATGTACGTTGAAACCGTTTTGTTATTTCATATCCGATATTTTTATATTTATAAATAATTCAAAATTTTACAAATTGTCTGTAAATTTCTTTACCATTATAAATTTAATTCTTTTACCTAATTCATCTTGAATTCAATATAAAGTAGCATAATTTCTTTCGAATTTGTGAATGTCATTGTTTCCCCCTTTTATTATAATTTCATTCTTAAAACTGCCTCAAGATACATACGTCATCAACTGAAAACAAAAATTTACTCTCGTTTTGTAAAATTTCTAACTGAAAAAGTTTCTATTTGAATTAAAAAACAAAAACCTCAATTTACTTACCTTGAGCGTTACAATATATACTAAAAATAAAACAATTATGATTATATACAATTCACTGAACAAATGATTTTTAGCGTGTTGAAAACTATTTTTTAGATTTTTTTTCTTTGGGAAATTTATATTTCTATTAACTTTCCTTTACGTGTCTAACAGTCAACAAAGATACTACACGGTAAAAATTTGTACTTTGAGTGGGAGATAATATATTATCTCTCACACAACTCTGTATGGAAATTATATTTATAATATATTTTAACCCCGAACGCATATTTTTCTATTTTTATATGGTTAGAAAACTATTAGAAATATATTTTTTTAAATTATCAGACATGTCACAGAACTCAATTCCGATAGAAATTGGTTCTTCAGAAAATGCAAAGAGAAATTGGAGATTAAGGAAAAGAAAAACTATTTAAAAAGGTCAAAAAAACATTTATATATTTTTTAAATCTACATAAATTTTTGCAGTGGTAAATAATCTACAGTTTTATTTTCGATTTAGAAGTTTGGTTCCTGTCACCTGTCACAATTGAAAATAAAACTGTAAAATCTTCATAAATTTATAACCAATAGATAAATCTCTTTGTTTTGCATCTTGACGAGCATAATGTCAGTCTGCACTACACTAACTGATGTTGAATTAAATAAATGTGTTATTGATGTAAATATTCTAATTAAAACATATAAAAACTGGTATAATGTATGCAGTTCCCCAGCAAAATTTAAGTGAACAAATCTAAGGGAAAAGGGAAAAAATTTCGAGGGAAAAAATCAATCCCGATAAGGGGCATTCTTGTTTAAGTGAAAAATTGTTCACGTGAATTATTTACGATTGCAATTTGGGGAAAAGGGAAAAATTTTCGAGTGAAAATATATTCATGATAGGGGTGATATTAAAAACAAATGGATATTAATCAAAACGAAGAAACTACAACGATTCTAACAGCTTACGTTTTTAGGGGGGATCAAAAAGAAGAATTCTTGCAAAAAACCGACTTCAAAACAGATATAAGCTGTTTGTCAACTATTCGAACACCCTGTAATTTCTAGTTGTAAATAATTATACTTAATTATATACCATACAAATTACTGGACATTTTGTCTAATTTCCAAGTGTTAGAATATAACGGTTTATAAAATATATGTGATAAATTGTGTACTTGATCTTATAGTGAACTTAGCAATACAATTTCCTTGTAAATCTCAGTTGTCTGTCAAAAGTGCAAAAGTTTGATCATCCCTTTAATTTGTATGTACAAATTTTATACTTGCTTTTATAAAGGACTTAGCAATACAGGTTCTTTGTAAATATTAATCGTCTCTTTACAAGCAAAATTAAATAATCTATTGGGTCACCCTTTAATTCATAATTTTGAATACTTGTTATTATAATGGTTACAATTATCGACATTCTTTCTAATTTTTTAGCGTTTAATTATAATGGTTCAAAAGATAGGATCATATAGGTCAGTTTATATGAAAAATTTCAGTCACTATTCCACTGTTCGAGCGTTTTTCCTAAAGCACTATGTGCTATTTACGAAGTGCTTGTACACAGGCGAGTTTTTTTCCACCAACAAAATCGTCCCTTGAAGTAGCGTCTGTGTCCATTTTTTTAAGTTAAACTTTTCTTTTTCTGCTTTAATTTTAATATTAATTTTCTTTTTAATTTTAAGTTGTTTCAAGCACTTTTATCACTTTTTTTCGTTTACTTTTATCTGATAATGATATCGTTGTCAGATGTTTAAATACAATATTATTGTCAGATAGAAGTCTGACAATTATCTGACAATGGTTTTTCTGATAATATTGTCAGAGAACAATTGTAAGTTCCCACAATTGTTAGGCATTTTCTCTACATATATTTTTGTGACAATATTGTAAGATCTAACAATCGTCTGAACAGAGCTTTAAATATTCAGGGCGTTTCTGTAATGACATGATGGTGGTATTGGGTTTAATTTTTCAACCGCGGTTGACACTCATTTAAAACTTTCACAGAGTGTGTGTATAAAAATAAATAAAAGGGTGTTTTCATAGAAGATGTGATTTAGACAAATATGGCTTCTTTTAACCCTTTAAAGCAGACATCTTAAATTTTTAGCAGCAAATACGATAAGCTCTCCACTGTGAGTCTATGTAGCTAGCACTTCTTTTTAATTTATTAATGTTATTGATTCCTTCAGGAATCAAGCGCGATTAACATACGAAAGTTTCCGAATAATAAATTTTCAGTATTAAATTAAATTGGATTAATTCAGTATAAATTAAATTGTTGTTATTACTTTTGGTAAAAACAATAATAAATTTTTATATTGATGTATTTGTATGTAAACATTGCTTATTTGTAAAAATTGTTTACGATTTTTGTTTTTTCATTAAATCTTTGAAATACATATGAATGATTTCCAAAGGGAAAGATGAAAGAAAAAATAAAAAGAGGCATAATAGTATTTTTCATCCTCTTTCAACTGCATAAAAGAGCCGAAAAAAAGTCAGCCGTATACAGTGAAGAAAGAAAAATAGAATTTCTGTTGGTTATTGTTGTTTTTGCTTAAACTTAGATATTTGTCATTGCTTTATTGTTTGGACAAAAATTTTTAGTTTATTTAAAATATTTGTCAGAAGTTTCCTGAAGAGTTAAGTAAGCGGTAACGAAATGGCCATCGAGACGTGCTTTGACCCTCAATAATCAATAGCGGTAATTTAAATAATTATTCGGGATAATAGAAAATAGCACGAAAAAAAGATTTTATTTTGAGAAAAAAAAATTTATATTGAGTGTTTACTGTGTTTTTGTGTAGAACGTTTTCGAGTGTTTATTGTCTTTTTGCTACGTTGATTCAATGAAGTTCTTGAAGTTCTCATTAAATCAATTTGGCTTTTGATATAAGATTCTTTGGTTTTTTATACAAAATTTGGGTAAAATCCACTGATGAGCTTTAGAAGCAGTAGCGAAATGGCCATATGGATACAATTTCCCCACAGGAATACATTTTATTTTGTATTATGTAATTTATTTATTTATTTCTATCTGAAACCATCAGGAAATTAGATATTCAATAAAAACTATGCAACAAAACCCAAGCTCTTAAAAAATGGTGAGGCTTTATCAAAATAATTTATTTTTGAAGTCATCAGTCTGCTTTTAAAACTTAAACATAAGCATCTATAATAATTATATAGTACAAAATATCAATAAGGAATATTAGTTTACTCTTTTTAAACTCATAACCAAGGTAGCAAAATATTCGTCTTATGAACACAATTTCAAAGAATTCTTATTAGGAACACAAATTTGAAGGCCACCTATAAAATTTTTTCCCCGACTTAGCTATAAATTAATTTATTTCTTTTAGCAAGAAAATAAAATTGAACGATTTCTTGTTACTTGTGGTAAGTACAACGGATTTAAAACAAAGAATTTATACAAATTGTAACACAAATATGTGAATGTGGTGTTTATACACAGAAACATGCAGTCATATCTTATTGTAAATGAATAAATAAATCAATGTGAAAATTTATTACTTCATTTTTATATTAATCTACGTTAATTGTGCTTGATTTCCTTAAATTAAAATATTTTATTATATTTTCATGTAATATTTATTATTTAAAACCACAAAATAAAATGTATTACTGCGGGGAAAGCATATCCATATGGCCATTTTGTTTTTATTTGTTTTTGTTTTAAATAATAAATATTTCATGAGAATATCATGAGGGAATTAAACACATTTAGCGCAGATTAACATGGATAAATAAATTTAGGATTTATATAGAAAAGTTAGGTAAACTATTACGCTTTGAAACAGACAGACATACATACATACATAAATATATACATACAAATACATACATACTTACCTACATATTTACATACACACTGAGCATAAGAAAGCACCCAAATTTGATTAGTAGAAAATTTATTTACAAAAAAAAGAAATAAACTCGTAAAAAGCTGGTTTTTGCTCCACTCGCAATCCCATATTTATTTTGGACTCACACAATTTTTATTTTCTTAAAAAGTTTTATTTTGTCTTGTAGCCTTAAAATAAATTTAGTTTCGCGAGTTTAATTCGCGAGCAAAAATGGAGAATTTTTTTCTTTCAATGTCTAACATAAAACTCGCTACATTTCATTACGAATTCAATCATGTTCGTAGCAAAGAACAAAAACATAACTAATTTGCTATTTTCGTATTACAATCGATCAACTCGTCAGAAAAATTTGTATGTAAAGCACTTAGATTTTATATAATTTTTTTATACAAGTTGTCGTTTGTAATACAGAAACAAGAAAAAATTAATCTTCACTTAAAGATTGTTTGAAAAAATATATAATTAATTTACGGCCTTTGCATGAGATTTTCTAGTCATTCACCCCTATCGTGAACAAAATGTGAAATTTTTGTTCCCATGAAATTTTCATACCCATGAAATCTTCATTCCCCATGAAGGGAAAATTGCTATCGTGAGTTTCATGGGAACGTTTGTTCCCGCTATCAATTCGTACTGAATACAAATTAGAAAGAAGAAAATATTAATAGGGGAAAAAATATTCAAATTTTTTCAAAGTTATAAAAAATTTTGAAATATTAATGATTGGTGCTATTGTGTTGTTGCAAGAGGAGGAGATACTACAACAGAGAACAATTTTATTTCAAGAACGTGACGTGCAAGACGCTTAAAAGCCCTTGAAGTTGCCCTAGACACAAAAGGTCCAATCAATGGACCCAAGTGGGCTGTAGCAATACGGCTGCCTGCCTAACATACCCTAGACATTGGTACTGACCCATTTCAATAAAATAAATTTTTGTATCGGATCATTTAAAAAATATTTTTTTTAATAAAAACTTCATAAATTTATAACCAATAGATAAATCTCTTTGTTTTGCATCTTGACGAGCATAATGTCAGTCTGCACTACACTAACTGATGTTGAATTAAATAAATGTGTTATTGATGTAAATATTCTAATTAAAACATATAAAAACTGGCATAATGTATGCAGTTCCCCAGCAAAATTTAAGTGAACAAATCTAAGGGAAAAGGGAAAAAAATTCGAGGGGAAAACTCAATCCCGATAAGGGGAATTTTTGTTTAAGTGAAAAATTGTTCACGTGAATTATTTACGATTGCAATTTGGGGAAAAGGGAAAAAATTTCGAGTGAAAAAATATTCATGATAGGGGTGATTATTTATTTTAATAATTTTATAAAAGTTTTTAAAAATTATTACTAAAATATCTTAAAGCCACTTAGATGATTTTTTAGGGACCTGTAAATCTACCCTCGTTATACGTTACTTGTATATCATAAACTTTTACTAACAAACATCCTTCAAAGAAGAACTTGAGTTTTCACTTTTACTTGATAATTAGCAACATCATTATGCTCATCGTTTAGATTTTGACAGCATGACGAGAGATGATAAATTATAGAAAAAATTCCTAAGGCCATCAGCTACTGCAGCCCACATTCTAAGAAAACAATTTCAAGGAAATTTTTAATGAAAATTTCTTAAATTCCTATTCGTATTCTTTTTTCGTCTTTAAATTTTGCACAACTTTTAACTTCTACTTAAAGTTTGTTGTTTTTTTTTGCAAAGAAATATTAAATATAAAAATTATGATTAAACTTTGATAACTTTTTTTAAAATAGTATTTAAAAATTAAAAACAATTTATGTCTAATACTCTTGTAAAAGAGATAACCGAACGAGCTTAAAAAAACTCATTGAAATTTTTTTTTAAATTAAAAATATCGTGCTTTTGGTCACGTTGTAGATATTTTCAAATGAACAAATAAAGAGTTAAACACAAAAATAGAGTTAATGATTTTTTGGTTTCCGAGACAAACATACGTGATTGAGATTTGGATAAAACTTTGTTTTAAAGGTGCCAGCAGTAAAAAATTTTTTAAACAAATAAGAGTTTTGCCGAAACTTTACATTCTCTTCACCAAAATTTAAAAATAAAAATATGAAGGATGTCTTAATTATAAACCAACATTTCTGCTTTGATATAAAAAATAAATATTATAAATGAATATTAAAGAACATTTAAGAGTACAGACAACGAATTGATATCCCGCTTGAAACTGGTAAACTTTTTAAATGTAGACAAAGATTATTAAAAATTCAAATGTCCCTTGAGGACACGTTTTGTTTGTTCTATTAATAAAATTTTATAAATATTTTAGACACCTACACTTCTTTTTACTTACAGAAATATTCGTCAGAGATAAAACTCTCTGTCAGGAAAAAATTAATTAATCTTCAAACCTGTAAATTTTGCAGATGAAATGGCTTGATGGTCTCCAAAGACTTGAAATAAAAGTGAAAACTTGTTGGAGTTTTACTCAATTATTGCTCAAGTGCGATGTGTCTCTCATTCAATGGCTTGATATGCATATGACCTTTACAGCTTTAATGGACGTCAAAAATTTGCTTGCCTATTTTGACTTAATCTACATGAGATTTTTCATTTAGCTTTCTGTTTTTAATCTCGGACCAGCACTCAGGGGATGAACCCTACTCAAGTAATACTTTATTCCAGAACTAAAAAATTAGGTTATGGTAGGGAAGATTGAAGGAGTAGTGTTTGTGAACATTTAATATTAACTTTCCAACATTGAAAGTGAAAGGAAAGACCTCTGCAGAAAGTTGATTCCACACACAAAGTTTTTGGCTAAAAAACAAATTATCTCTGTAATGAATAGTGCGGTTCACTGGCCAATCAACCGCAAATTGATGAGCTCTTAATTAAGAGCGTTTTGTATACTGAAACCCTAGGGGCACAAAGAGTCCGTGCTAACCTGACCTATGTGCAGACGAGGGTCCTCGGGGGTATAGGGGGAACCAGTCCCCCGGACACCACGGTAACCGGTAGCCCATACAGAGAGCCGCCCAGCTCTGTAGCCGGTTATTGATGAGGTCCCTTCGGGGTACACGTGGTGGCTGTTGTTCAAAAAGTCTATATCTGCGGGTCTGGCGCGGAATAGATGGAAATGTGCTGTTGCGCTCTCAATAGACGGCGTTAGATAGTCTCCAATTCTCAAGCAAGGGGAAGTTCATGGTCCTGCAAGACATGTTCTTGAAATTGCAACTCTGCTGGCTACATCCGATGGAGGGCGCTAGTCGACGCTTTGTATTTCACTCAGTGGTAAGACCACCGTTAGGTTAGACCAACAATGGCAGGTACTGACGTTAATCTGTATCACGTAATGTACTCAAACACGTGCAGATATCGCGATAGAAACTCAACCCACATTGCGTCGATGTTCAAGACGGTCAATAGAGTTGGATAACGTACTGTCACCTATGAGTCTCTTCGCCCTCTCCTAGACGAGGTCGAGTAACTCCAAGACATACTTTAAAGCACCGGCCGATACATGAGAGTTGCATTTCATTCTCGGCCGAATGTAGGTGGTATAAATAATAAGCAGATCAGATGGAGTAAAATATCTTTTAAACCGTTTCAAGAGACCGAGGCACTTGAAAGCCTCTTTTGAGACTTGAAAAATATGTTTAGTCCCACGACCATCACACTGAATTTTTATGCCAAGAACATCAAGAGCTTCTGATCCTCTAATACTAATACCACTCATTTATACAGATGAAGCAACACTTTCAGTCGAATGTCTGTGGGTAAACATACAACATTGGGTCTTAAGAGAATAAAATCGACTCTATTAGCCCAACCCCAATCAGATATTTTTTTCATGAAAACCTGATTGAGAGTATCATTCATTTTCAGTCGTTTGGCCCCAACTTCTAACAGGCTTGGCCGTTTGCCGAATGAATATGAATGACAAATGCTGCTATCATATGCAAAAGGGAAAATAGGCTACATCGACTGACAAAGAAGCTCAATTACAAAAATAACAAATAGGGAAGGAGAAAGAACTGATTTGAATTTCCAATACCATGAACAATAATTTGAACTCATGAATAGAAATTCAATGGGTTGAAACCGCAAGATCCAGGAGGATAATTGTGTTCATTGAACAGAGGGAGTATACAACCATTGACAGTCCTAAACTATGTATGCAATTTGTTTGTTCTTGTTGTTCATTAGATTTGCTATTTCTTTGTTGTTGTTATTCATCTGACTTCGATTTTTATAGTTTAAAATCACTCGATTAGGCACCTAAAAATAAATATAAATCATGTCAGTGGCAGTATTGAATCAGCCCAACCGTTTATAAGTCGTTGCTTTATTTTTAAACATTTTTTTTCAAAAAAACTTTTCTGCAAAACACCACGCCTACCTATAATTTTTGTTTGTCATTTGGAACAATAAAGTAACTTCAATCCAGAAAATATATGTGGGGCGAAAGAGAATTAAATCATAAAGATAAAATATCAAGTGAAAAAATTGGAGCTCGCCCATATTTTCGAGTCACGGGGTTTTGAAATTTTGAAATTTTCTAAATATCAATATGGGTACCATTTTAAAGCTATTGAAGAGATCTTTAAGGAAATACCAAAATTTTCAAAAAATACTTAACCCTTTATGAGCTGATGACATTTTTATATAAAATTGAATATATATGTACTAAAGAGCTGCACAAAATGTTTTGAAAGTTCTATGTTCTAGTGTACACTACTTCCAAACACAGAATTTCAGTGTAAATATAAATATCAAAACAAGCATAACAAAACATGGCTCTCACTAAAACAAAACAAGCACCATTTGAAAAGTTTCTCTTTACAGCTTTGTTAGTGCTTGTGTTTTAAAACAGAGTAGAACATCAAAACAAAAGGCGAAAATGAAGTAAAAAAACGGTAAATCATAGTAGAAACATCGAGTGCACTAGAACATATACAAAAATGCTCACGATAATAAAGCAGTGTTGTTAAATAATGCGATTTAAGGCTGTTGAAAGAAAATACTTTTATACAAGCAATTTTTGTACGCATATGCTATTTATATATTTAAGCTATTTGAATTAGTTAAGTTTTTATATAATAGTAACATTTTGAAATGCTCCTTTTATAATTCTGTGCTAATAAATAATAATAAAATTGTTAACTCGGCTTAGCTCGAAATTAAATAAAATGCTATTTGAAGCGTAAACCAACTCAATTAACCAAAAAAAAAAACAATCGGTTTTTTCCGATTAAATTTTAGTGCTTTAAAATTTTAAAGTTAACAACTATCATAGAAAAAAATTTTTGGTCTCATTTTAAAAAGTTTTAAACAGAATTTTTAAAAAAAATGTGCAAAAATGATATGTAAACACACAAATTTGTTTTTTCATTACAGGTTGTTTTTTAATACGAAAATATGATACTTCTGATAAAAAAATAAATTTTTAAAACATATTTTCATAAAAAGATAAATACTGCCACGTATTATTAATTTTAAATCCTTACTATCAATCGCTGAACTCTTTTTAAAAACTTTTGTATAGAACTTGTGAAAAAAATTTATCTGGTATGATCGAATACATGCAAATTTGTTGTATTTTTATTTTTGTTAAGTTTCATTACTATTCATTTTTCTGAAAACCCCGAAATGTAAAAGACAATTTTACTATTATATTTTTGATATAAAACTATTGAATTTGTTTTGAAAAAGTAATTCAATTGACATTTTAAATAAAACAGATATTATAATGTTTTTTTTCTCCATTTTTATGCGTTTTCAAATCTTAAAGTTGACAACACTCATATTGAGAAAAACGAAAATGATTGTAGTTTCTCTTTAGCCTAATTCTGCTATCAAAAACTTCAAGCATGTTTTGAATGTTCTACTTCAGTTTTGATATTCTATTTCATTTTTGTTCTAGTTCAGTTTTGTTTTGCTTCAATGTTGTTCTAAAACACTTTTGTTCTCTTATCCTATATTTTGATAGCAAAGCAAAACATTTGTGTTTGGAAGTGTGTGTTTGAAAATGAGAGTGTTCTATACACACACTACTTGAAATTTACGTGATTGCTTATAAGACATTTTTCTTATGCTTGTGCAGCCCTTTAATATGTACTAAATTTTTTTTTAATTCCCTGTCATCCCAATATTTGTTATTTTGATTGGAGTTACTTTACTAAACTAGATTTACATATATGGTGAAGAGTATATAAGGTTCGGCAAAGCCGAATATTTTTAAGCATGATTTTTGTATGACTTTTAATGTTTGCTTTCCTTGCTTTTCATAGATGGAATTAGCATGTTGGGTCACTTTATAAGAAAATAGAAAATTGCTTCTTATATAACAAACTTGTTTTTGTTCCATACTGTTATGAGTAAAGTAAATACGAGCACTTTAACACGATTTTAGGTCTGAAACATTGTGATTAATTTATTATTCATACGTTCAAAAGTATAAGTTCACAAGTCCTCAAGCAAGATTAATTACTATTGCTAATTGTATAAAAATATAAAATGAATTGAAGCTAAACGGTTTGGTTACTAATGTTATTTACAAAAAAAAATACCTAAATAAATAAATAGAAACACAAACCCGTTGTAAGTAGTTGTTTAGTTTTAGGTAGATTTAAAATGCTAGAAAAACAAATTTTTGATTTTTTTTGTTTTAATTTGTGCAAAAACAAATAACTTCAAGAGTTGCATTTTTGGTCTAAGCATTCTAAACTTATTTTTTTTAACAGAGAGGCGGTTATGAAATAAGTTAAAATTAATTTAAAAAAATCCACAATATATACAAAATCAAATGACGTTTTTAAGGAGCACCCTTTAAATTAAAATTTTTAATCTTTTTACACATTGTGTTTAAAAGAATAGTCAATATACATCATCATCTTTGCGTAAACCCTTTAATTTTGATTGCCTTGTTTTATAGTTAATATTGTCATATACACAATTTGTAAATTTTAAAATAAGGTCATATTCGTCAAATGCATATCTCTATTGCAACATCCTTTTACTTCTAACTTCATTTGTTTTTTTTTTTTTTGTTATCTTTTGAAATATCAGGCCATCGCTAGAGACACACTTAAAGAAAATTTCGACTATCTGCCAATCACAATTTAAAAGATACGAAAAAATATGTGAATCGTATGGTGGACATCTTTCAGTTTTGAATACATATTTTTAATATTTTTTACAACAGGACCAAAGTGTAAACATAAATTTCGTAATATAAAAAAATTATCTAACTTTCTTTTATTGCCTTTTTGAAAAATTTCTAAAATTATCAACATTTTGTAAAAAAAAGGTTTCAGCTTCTAAAATGTTTTTTACAAATGCATTTAAAAAACATACGTAACTATATTTTTTCAGAAAAGTTTGCGATATACATCGCTGCTATTTCTTCAGTTCGAATACACAATTCGTCGAGTAATAACTGAAAAAATTAGTATTTTTCAAAGCATGTATACAACCGCCATTTTGTTTGTGTAAAAATCATGTATTGTGTCAAAAAGCAGCAGACTACATTATAAGGATGGTAACATGGGTTCATTTGTACTTTTTCGTTAAAACAAATTTTCAAACATATTTTGGTAAATAATATAAAAGAAATTATCAAAAATTTATTCATTTTTATTAACAAAAATTTAAGAATTTATAAAAAAAAATATGCTTAAAATTCATTTTGAAAATTTCGTTTACCATCTCTGACACAACAACAGAAAAATTTAAAACAAATAAACACAAAATGAGAAAAACTAAAACAACTATTTGAATATTAATAAAAACTTAATGGAAATAATGTGAAAATAGCACAAACTAAAACTTTATTACTGCTTTTAACAAATTTCCTTATTTAAATAACTTTTTTTTTCACAACACATTTTGCTTGCGGGCACACATAAAAAGTCTTTTTTTTTAAGAAAGTGGCACTATATAAGACGTAAATAAATTTTGACATATGTCATAATAAAACATTGAGAAGAAAAACTTTCAGCTGAAATGACACTAGATATATTGTTAGATTTTAAATAATTAATTTAACATTTTTCAACACACAATTAAGAAAGAAACAACTTCAATCTTTTCTCAACTAATAAGAAATATACAAATTTAAATGCAATTAATAACTTCTCGTTCAAATCTTCATAAGAATTTGTAATTAAATCACAATTTTGTCTTTGCCATCACTATTTACAGGCTAAATTTGTTATTGTTTTGAAAAATGTTTTAAAACAATTACTATATTTCAAAGACTTTATGAGTTGATTCAATTTCGCTGTCCACTCACATTTACATTGCTTTTGTATTGCTTAGACTGTTAACTCTCTAACAATTGACTGTTATTAACGCACCTTTGTTATTTGTGTGCTGTTAGCGAAAGACAGTAAAAATTTCTTGCTGTTGTTTGATTGTTTTGTAGAACACTCAAATAACTCATAAAAGCACGTTGTATAAAATTATTCCCTAAACATTTATTTAATATTTAGTTGAGTATTTTTAAAGTTATGATTTTTTGTGGTATTTCTGCAATTTTATTAACAAAAATTAAGAAAAAAGAGCAAATTTAATGAAACATAATTAATAATTTAATTTAAAGGGTATAAAAATGTATCTCTACACATGAAATAAATTCATATTTTTTCTCGCATAAAAATAAAAATCATTCGTAAAACTATATTTGTCGGCAGCTTCTTTTACAAAATATTCAAAACAATCATAATGATTCAGTGCTTTTGTGAATCATATGAGTTAACAGAACTTGCAAGCAGTAACATGCATATGTTAACAAAAGTCTCATTAATATGAATCATTAATTTTTTTATTTTTAGCTGCTAACTCAGTACTCATTTTAAGAAATAGCAAAATGTTGCCGTTTAAATCGCAATCATGCAGGTCTCTGAATATACATATATTAATATACCAGATAAATCACCTAAATACTTTGAAAGTTTAGTAACAAATTTCGATTGTATTTGCTGTCCGACCACGAATTAAATAAATTAATTTTAAAAGGTGTAAACAGGTTATCACTGCTATAAAATGCAATGAAAATAAAACAAAATTAATTTTTACATAAAAAATTTATTTTCTGATCTGCTGTTAAAATTAAAACACATTCGAAACCACTGAATGTTTGCACAAACAATTTCCAATGAAAGAGAATTCTGTTTACAAAACCACAGCATGGTCAACGCTACGTATGATTAATAATTAAAATACAAACAGCAATAAAACTCATACGTTCTGTGTTCTCCCATCATATTTTTGTTGGCAAATTTATATTTGAATTACATATTGTTACGCTTTACCCTTTTTAGAACAGGCAAACCGTACGGATTCTTTTTTTTTATTGCAAATACCACTGTGGCTAAATTCTGTCTTCGAACATTATGGCTTTCTCTGGCTATAACTTCTCGATACTACTGGTCTTGTGAACCCTTGGTCTCGTATTTACTAAACAAGCGTTATCACCACAAACGCAGCCATCCACGCTACACTTCTGTGTTACTCCGGCGAGACATGAACTACTCGATGCCTTGTTTAGTAACCTTAACCATCCACAGACATCTCCACTAATCCTGTTATCCAAGCCAGTCATCTCCTTTTAATCCAGTAGCCACAACACACGTCTGCCATACACTGTTATTATGCTGTTACACTTCCCCGCGCTAACCGCTAGTGCTCTTCCTTTTTATTACAAAGGGCTTCTTGACAATTATCTGTTGCTCTCATATTAAGTTGGACGTCTCCACTAAATTATCTGCCATGGCTTCACACAATAATTGCCTTTTGCCTCTCGGGAGGTTTGTACTGCTGTTTATTAATTTTATTTACATTATAACAATTATTATTTTTTCTTGCACGCATGTCCGAATGCGGTATCGAACTTAGGACCCTCTGCTTTGTAGTACGCACCTCTACCAACGCAGCCATTGGGGCTGCTCAGCTTTTGTTGGCTAACTTGTGGTTTTGTTATTCCGTAAACACACCATTGGTTGTTGAATTAACTTTATTCACACTCATACGGAAACAACTACAGGGGTTGTCAGATTTTATTATTCGTAACAATATTGTACTTTCATTTGTACAATTCAAAAGGGATATAACTAAAGTACTTTACCACTATTTGAAAACTTGAAATGTTTTGTTATCATTTTCTCAGAGGATTTTTGTTATATATTTTTGCGTTTGTTAATTAAAAAGTTAAATACTGTTGGCAACATATTTCAAAATTAGTAATCGAATTAATTTAAGAAAAATATTTAATTTTCTTTTCTAATTTTTTAAGCACTAGGTCAGTTTAGAAATAAAAATTTTGTTTATTATTTTTTATTTATTTTTTCAATATTTCTAATGAAATATAACTCATATAACTCATCAACTGATTCTACCCAAATTTTGTATATCAAATTCAAGAGTCTTATTTCAAGAGCTAAATTGATTAAATGAAAATTTTATTGAACCAATACAGCAAAAAACAAAAACATAAATAAACTAAAAAATCTTTTATACAAAAGCACAGTAAGCATTGAGTAACTATTTTGATTTTTTCTTTCGCTTTTCATAAAAGGAATGTATTCGGAAAACATTCAAATCTTTTTGAAAGATTTAAAGGAAAATGAAAGAAAAATATATGTGGTTACTTGTTTTTATAGAAAAATATTTCATTTCGTTTTTGTTTTTTATATAAGCTAATTAGGCCTGTTGAGATAAATGTAATAAAAACCAAATTTGTTACATTTTTTAACCCTGACGTTTCGTCAATTTTTTGTTGACTTTTTCAAGGGATTTTGTTTGTATTTAATAAAATTATTATTATTAAAATGTATATACAAAAAACAACAATCAGAACTTACAATAAATTAAGAATTATCACATTTAAAAGAAAACAATAAAAAGAATTTTACAAAAGACAAACATCTAAACATTGCACTACTTATTTTAATATCAGTTGTACTTTTAAAATTTTTATTTAAGTGCAACATTATAGCTTGCGCTTATGTTGTCAGTGTCTTCTTTGTGATTCATTGTTTTTGTAATTTTTTGTTGTATATGTAAGCTCTCAATTATGAAACGTTTTTTCTGCACTTTTTCCTTGTCAAGTATTTTAATCGTATCGAAGTCAGCTGTGTGTCCTGTTTCTATGATGTGTTGAGCCAGTGCAGTCGATCTTTTTCTTTTTTCAATGTCCATCTTGTGTTCGTTCATTCTTGTATGTGATGGTCTTTTTGTTGTGCCAATGTATATGAGATCACAATTTTGCTCTTCTTTTCCCTTTTCGTACACAATGTTGTTTTGTTGTAATTTATTGACTGGCGCTTTTACGTTTGTAAATATTGTTTTTAGAATTTTGTTTGGTTTGTACGCCAAACTAACTTTTTCTGTTTTTATTGTTTTTCTTACGATTCTGTTGTCAGTGAGCCCCGGAATGTACTGTACACTGAAAAAAGTTTTTGTATCTTTAACGGTTGTGTTACATGAATGTTGATTTTTGTTGTTTATTATTTTGTTATATGTAGATTCAATAAGAGATTTTATTAATTTTGTGGGGAAGCTGTTGTCCTGTAGTATTTGTTTAATCCGTTTATTATTGTTATTGTGGAATTTATTGTCACTGATGCTTAAAACTCTTCTTATAAGGTTTTTGCGGTGTTTATTCATTTCGTTTTTTAAGTAAAATAACAAATATTTCATGAAAATATCATGAAAATTTTTATTAAAAGGAATCAAGCACAAATAAATTAAATTAACATAAAGAAGATTCCAAATAATAAATTTTCAAATTCAAAATTCTTTTTTATTTAAATAACTATTTATTATATTATATTATATTTTTAATATTTTTAGTAACAATTGTTTTTATTTTATTTTCTTTTTTGGTATTTTAGTTGATTGCATTGTAAATTTGAACAAAAAAACTTTTTACTTTTTACTTTTCTTTTGTTTTTTACTGTTATTATAAAATATTAGCACGTTTCTTTTTATCAAAGTTATATCTAGGCTCTGCGGATTAAATAAAAAGCCTCGGCTAAATAAACAATTTCCATATGCGTCTGTATTCATAAAAGTTTCAGTATTTTATTGTGTTCTTTTTTCTTTACTTTCTTTTTAATATTAAATTTAAATGGAAATAAATTTTGTCAAATAAGACACTTAAAATTATTATATTTTGTTATACTAGTATAAGATATTAAAAAAGAGTAAAATTGTTGAGCTGTGTTTATGATTAAAGACTTATTATTTCCGTTCAATGTGTCTTAAGATAACTTGAAAATATAATTTTACATGTTGAGTTTGCAACGTTCTCGTAATTTATCTTTCGAGAGTGAAAGTTATAGATTTTAGGGTTTGGTGCACAAAGGTATCACACAAACGTATCCATATTGCGTTTTGTTTGCACGTTGTTTCTCGAAAACTTTTCACGTATCTTTCTCATCGTCACCGTAATAGATGATTGATTTTGATAAAATGTTTGAACGATTAAAACACGTTAGCTTATCGAATATTTTTTTATTATAAATAATAAGTTTGCCACGTTGCTTACCTTTTTATTTGTTTTCATATTTTGTATATTATTTTTAATTGTTTATTTTGTACATAAATTTTTATTTTTTTTTTCATTTTCTCTAAAAATAAAAACAATTTCAACTTAAGGCTAACAAAAATTACTAAACTAATAGAAAAGCATTCTGTCAAGACCTAAAATAAAACATTTGTTAGTGCAGACATTATTTTGTGCGCTTTCAATCATACTCTGATTAAGAAAGCTATATTATGGTTAAATATATTATATTATTTTTAAAAAGTTATAAAAGTTTATGTTTCAAATTTTTTCCGGTAAACTGTGTTGTATTTTTTGTGCCCAGTAACAATATCATGGTTAGCTATCAATAAAAACGTGTTTGTCGTGACTGAAGTATTGCTGAAAACTACGGACCTGTTCGTAAATGCATCACTGCACTGCATATGATGCGCAGTACGTTCGTAAATGCAAAAAGTGGCAGCACTGCAAATGTCGTCTGTTCGTAAATGCATCACTGAAGTATATTATGCGCAAATAAAAGCAAAAAACTAATCATAAAAATGGCTGATGCAATGAACGTCTTTTTCTGTTTAATAATTTTATAGAATTAAATTTAGTTTTTTATTCTTAAATCTTCTTTTTTTTAGTATGTTACACAAATTTTTATCATTTTTATATCATCTAGTTGACAAACCGAGTTTATTATCAATTTTTCTGTTTTCACAGTATTTCTTCGTTCGTTAATGCAAACACTAAAATGAGCAAAAGAAAGCATACTCAATAGCTGTTAGCAGTGGCAGTGCAGAATAATCACATTAGCAGAGCACTGATGCATTTACGAACAGGCCCTTCGTTTTTTTTTTTAATTAAATAAATTTCTAAATTTCTAGTGATTTTTTATAAAACATTAAACGGCCATTTATTAATTGAAGTTATTTTTCCAGTCAAAAATATTCAGTCCAATCATAAACAAAATGCCTTGCGAGATGTTTTACTTTTCCCTTTTCTCCTGTTATAAATTCATTCCCATTTTTATTTGCTGCAGGTTTTTCGGGGGAAATAAGTAGGTATTATGCATTATAAAAAAAATAAGTGTAAAAAAGGAAAATAGCTCCCTTTTAAATACGGTGATGCCACGTTCTACGTTTTTGTTCGCAAGGTTTTAATAATTGAACCGATCTTTTCTCGACAAAATTTTTTTTCGTGAAAAATAAATTTCGTGAGAATATTTATGAATGAAAACAAGCAAAACAGCTGTCTTCAAATAACAATGATGCCATTTTCTGAATTTTTTTTTCTCAAGAAAAAAATTTTTTTTCAATGAGAATATGCATGATTGGGCATTAGGAGACCCAAACCTCAAAATACCTGGATTTTTCGAAATTTTTACACTCAAAAACCCTAATCGTAGTCTTTTTTTATTCAATAATTATTCGTATTTATAACTAAAAGCAATATTTCTGTTAAAAAGAGAATTTTTCTGGTCTGTTCAATAATTGTTTCTTACTTCAAAATTTTGGCCCATTATGTTTATCTTAAAACAAATGCAATTTCTGGAACATTTTCTTTTGCGTAAGACTTTAAATAGTTCAGACTTTATACTACATTATTTACTTATATAAAACCAACGACCTTGAGATCCTTTATATACAAAAATATATTTTTACTTTTTATAAATACCATCAGATTTTGTTAAACAAACTAAAATGAAGGTTTACAATATTTGTCATCCTCTTTAAATGATTTGTTTGACTAAAAGTTTATTAAAAATTCAACAACTATTTTTGTTTAAACAATAATGAAACCATTAAGTAAATATAGAATTGTAAATAATAGAGTTTCCTTGTATTTACTTACATCAACACACAGAATCACATTTAGGCATGAAACACAATAATTGTTTGCTTTTTACCCAGGGTACAAATACTATTGAAATGTATTTAAAAAATATTGTAAAAACGATATAAGAAACGAAAAAAAAAATAAAAAGTAATCGAAAAATTATACAAATAGTTGAGAATAAAATATCAAAGTTGAAATACGAACGTAAATGGCTTAATTGCATACAAATAGTTAATATTGTGGCTGTCAAGTTTTATTTTATTAAAAAAAATGTTAGTAAAAAAATTAAATATTCATTAAAAGCTTAAAAAGTATAACATTTTTGGCAGATGAATAAAAAAAAAATCTTGGAAAAAAGGACACAACTTGATAAAAACTAAATCTAATCGAAAGTGAAATAATTCCTAGAAATTGTATGTTATTTAATTTTTCTCTTGATTTGTTTGGAAAAATATATTGTTGGAGTTTAATTAATTAATTTAATATATTATTTCCTGTCAGTAAGGAAAACGATGTAACTCCTCTTCAGCGCTATAATATACCTATGATATTTCCACTGTCGGCTTTTCGGCCTTTAAGAGGACTTCAGGATTTACTTGCCTATTGTATTTTGAACACCAGCTTATCCAGCTTTTAGTGTATTGCAGACCTTCGGTATTTCCAACACTGGCTTCGCTAA
The DNA here is from genome assembly GCA_916610165.2 of Gymnosoma rotundatum. Classification (NCBI taxonomy): domain Eukaryota; kingdom Metazoa; phylum Arthropoda; class Insecta; order Diptera; family Tachinidae; genus Gymnosoma; species Gymnosoma rotundatum. Next base: position 119,163,203 of record OU744340.1, read on the forward strand.
TAACAGGTCTTTAATAAGGTTTAAGGATTGGTTAAAAATGAATAAATTGACAATGAAATTAACAACTGCCACCGAAAAATGCAATCACTTTCAAACAAAAAATTAAATAAGCCCAACTTCCATTGAAAGAAAAATATGGAATCCCAACAAAAATTTTATTGACGCTCATCATCATCTCAGTGAAAAGGAGAAGTTGTTTTATTATTTTTGGATAAATAAAATACTAAAAGCACGCAAAGAAAAACTTGGTGGTGATATGGTCACAATAACCATAATATGTTCTTTTAAACATTGCAAAGTTGCAGACAACAAATCATAGTAGGGCCTGTTCGTAAATGCATCAGTGCTCTGCTAATGTGATTATTCTGCACTGCCACTGCTAACAGCTATTGCGTATGCTTTCTTTTGCTCATTTTAGTGTTTGCATTAACGAACGAAGAAATACTGTGAAAACAGAAAAATTGATAATAAACTCGATTTGTCAACTAGATGATATAAAAATGATAAAAATTTGTTTAACATACTAAAAAAAAGAAGATTTAAGAATAAAAAACTAAATTTAATTCTATAAAATTATTAAACAGAAAAAGACGTTCATTACATCAGCCATTTTTATGATTAGTTTTTTGCTTTTATTTGCGCATAATATACTTCAGTGATGCATTTACGAACAGACGACATTTGCAGTGCTGCCACTTTTCGCATTTACGAACGTACTGCGTATCATATGCAGTGCAGTGATGCATTTACGAACAGGCCCGAAGTCTTAAATTTCGTACGTACCATACGTAACCACACTTTTTTGGAAGTTCGTATAAAAGTGCTGTTACCCGTATCTTGTTTCAATAGTTGAAGTGAGAAATGTCTTACATTAAAAAAATTATGGGCATTTAGCTTCTCGCTAAAGTTACAGAAACGATACACAGTTTTTTTAAATAATGAGCTCACAATTCATGTAACTTCTTCTATTACTTTTTTAATTTTTACCTTTAAGTTTATCACTTAACACCTATCACGGCAATGGCCACCTGTGTGCAACTGAATTTTTTTTTCTTTCTACCACTTCTAATAGTTTTACAAAGTTTGGCCGAATTCCAAGTAATAGCAAATATTTAAGGAAATAATTTATACAGGCATGTCACAAAACTCAATTCCTATCGAAAGTGGTTTTAATTCCGTAATTTAGTTCTTCAGAAAACAAAAAACGAAAAATTTTTTCGGAATGAAATCACTTTTAAATTTCAAAGTGGAATTTAGATTCTTTAAAATTTTGTCATTTGCGACTTTCTTGTTGACTTTTATTACGCGTCCTTATTAAGATAAGCCTTGTCACTTTAATATTAGTATATCCTTTATTTCACTTTTTTGTACATGTTCTTATATTAGAGAAATGTAAAAAATTATGCACGCAGCTGGACGGATAAAACAATTCTGCATCGTATAGTGTATTTTCAAAGCTTTGCTTGAGATTTCTCGTTTCAGAATACTTATATTAATATATTAATTTTTAGAAAAATTTTGTTTTAAATTTTTATGATAAAAAATTTCGTTCGAAATTACAAAACAAAAAAAAATTTTGAGAGTGATCCCGATACCGATTCTAACAGGCATGTTCTGAAAATCACAAGATTTCAAATCACATGTGATTTTAAAATCACAATTGTGGTTTGATGGTGTTCTGAAAACCACAAAAGTTTTAACTTTTCGTTGTGATTTCACCTCTTCGAAACCACAAGAAAACAGCTGGTATTTTGTTTTAGTTTGACAAATTTTTTATGTATTGAAAATTATTAGTGTTTTTCTTAAAATATAAAGTAAAAATAAGTTAAAAGTATTGTTTTTATAAAAAACTAAAAAAACTGATAACAAAAAAGTAAATGCAAAATCACAAAGCAAATAACAATATTTCTTGCAATAGAAAGTGTCTTTAATTTTTTCATAATTTTATAAATTCTTTGGTGCCAATTGCTAATTTTGCTATAAAAATCGATAAAAAACATTTTAAGGTATTCATATTATTAATTTACTGCGAAGTTCAAAATAAAGTGGTTGAAAAAATAACCAAGTGATATTAAATCGGCAGACATTTAGCTGACTGGTTTAAAATCACAAAAATTTTAAAAGTTTTGTATGCAGAACAGCTTTCTTGTGATTTTAAATCACTTTCACAAAAAGTGATTTTCAGAACATGCCTGTAAAACTGTTATTTCTTTGCGTTTTTGCGCCATTTTTTGCGTAAAGGTCTTTAAAGGATCAGACAAAGAAGGACTATGACAGTCATCACCATCTCAGTGCAAAGGAAAAGTTGTTTTAAATTAATTGAAACAATTTGGCCGACTTCCTCGACGTTCCTAAATGCCGATAAAATGCAAAAAATGTCTCTGCAACGCAAGTTTTCATTTAAAACATGTGTCGCATTGCATACGCATTTTTTTAAATTATGCATTGCAACAGGCGTTTAGGAAGTCGGCCTTTCTAATGTTTTCAAAAGTTTTGTAAAATCTGGTCAAAAATAAATATTTTTTTAAGAATTCATTGAATTAATGGATGGTGGCATTTTTTATTCACATTTCATATTAAAAATAACATTTTTAAAATGTTTGCATACAAAATAAAAATGATGCGTGATTTTGACTTCTGATACTCATTAAAATGAGTTGCCAAACGAATAGGAACATTGTACGTTGCCAAAAAGTTTAGATATGCGTTTACGAAGTGTATGCATTGTAAATATGCATTGCAACTTGCGTTTAGGAGGTCGGCCTTTGGCCGAAAATGGCTTTTAAAGAAAAAAAATATTGAAAATAATTTTTTCGTGTTTCTGGAGTTTCAGTAGACGAAATTACGCAAAGATTTTTGCGTGACGATTTCGCAGGTTCTGCATGAAATTCGTCATTTGTTTATACCATTAAAGGATAAATATTTACCTCCTATATTCCTTTTTTTTTGCGAAGAAAATAAAAATGTGCAAATAGAATACATGGCTACATCTCCGATACTTGCGGGCCAATTTAGGTGTTTTATAAAGATGTCACAGTTGTTAATCACCCTTATTCTGCGTTTCGATTCGGATCGAAAATTACTCAGTTTGTCAACTTTGGTATTCTGCGTTCCGTTCTCCGTATTAATTCGATTTCTTTTTCGATTGTATGTATTCTGCGTTACGATCGTAGCTACGTTTTTTCAAGTTGTTTACATACTAGCGGAAAGTTTTTCGATTTTTCTTTTTGTAGTTAAAAAAGTATAAAATTTCATAAAATGTGAGTATAAAATGCTATAACTTTATTTTGTAATATTTTTTTTTGTAATTTTAAAGCTTTATTTACTTTATTGCAGGTTAGTATAATGGCAACGAAGGCTGATATGTATTGCGTCTGGATATAAGTATAGGCATTCTGGGAAGAAGTTCCATATGCACTTAACGCAATAGGACCACAAAAAAAAACTGGAAAGAAAGTATGACATTTTAATAATAATAATTTAAATGATGTGTAGAAAATAAAAATTTCGCTCCGGCGCTTCAGGATTCCTCTCGCTGGAATAGTTTGGCCACAAATACCGTTTGCTTTTAGTCTGTTGACTATTTTCTTTTTTTCTGCACTTACTGATGAGTTTATTTAATTATAGCTTCCACAATATTTAGTTCTAATACATGTATTTATCACTGTTTATTGATCAAATTGTATTTATAGTTTAACAATTAGAATGTTTACAAATTTTTTTTTGTTTTTTATGTTTCTATTTCATACGTTTCATAACAAAGCAGCTGGTTTGAACATACTCTTCTCTTCTTCTTTTTCTTTCGATTAGGTTTTTTTGTAGAATACCTATTTTCGATTCGAGCGTAACTGAATGCGGGAACGTAATCGAAACGCAGAATAAGGGTGATTGGTTCTTAAGTCTCATGAATTTTGCAATAAATTGCAAATAGTATGACAAAGTGCTATTTTCTGCTTGTAGCGAAAAAAGCTATTTAAGCATACTATGAAATTGGATTCAGTGGATTTATATTTGGTAATTTTATTAAGAACCTTAAAATAAGAGGCAGGAAAAAATCCTACGCTGGCTTAAACCATTTCCTATTTTTTTCTTATTGTAATATTCCCCTTAACCCCTGCATAAAAGAGGTATTTTTTAAATTCAAGGCTTTACTTTTCGTATTCTTGTATAACATATTCAATCCCAATCTGCATGGATAATTTAAAAAAAATTAAAAATTCAATAAAATAAAAACCAGAAAATAATGCAAGTAAAAATACAGATAAAACTTTATACACATAATTTCAGCTCAATAATTAACAAATAGGTAGTTTTTCAAAAATTATTTACTTAATTAAAATTATTAACTTAATTATTTACTTATAGAAACACGATTATTACTTAACTCTTCTGGCCTAAAAAAACAAATAATAAAAAGAAAACAGTTAAATGTTAATATTTGATGAATTTGATGGATGTATATTGAAACAAATTTTACTTACCATACGAATATATTTTTGTTTTTGACATCGGTTCATACAATTCCATCTTTTTGCCCCCTCGATAATGGTTTGTTTGGGTGACAAGCCACAGCAACGTTTCCGGAAATCTCGTAAAAAGTTCAAATATCCATTGTTGGTTTTACGTCCGGGTCTCATACACACTACGGGCTTACGACACTTGGAACGACGACGGCGACGGGGTCGTGAACAAGAGCGACGACGGGGTCGAGAACAGGAACGACGACGAGGTCGAGAACAAGAACGACGACGACGGCGAGGACGAGAACAAGAACGACGACGGCGTCGTGGACGAGAACATCGACGCCGACGAGGCTAGAATTTTCAAAAGAATAATTTGTTTTAAAAAATTTTTTTTTTATAAAAGTAGCAACAATTACAAGGCGAATCAATTTCAAGCGTAAGTCCATATATAAAAATCTGTATTAATTTTTTATGTATGGAGTTTGGCAGTAATGATTTCGGCATAAATAAATGAATTCGTATACGCTGCCACTTGGTAATTGATTTATTTACGACCCTTTTGATTTTACAATTATTTTAGTTTTTATCAGGCATGTCACAGAACTCAATTCCGATCGAAAGTGGTTTCAATTCCGCAAATTGGTTCTTCAAAAAACGAAAAATTTCTTCGGAATGAAACCACTTTTAAATTCCAAAGTGATATTTAGTTTCTTTGAAATTTTGTTATTTGCGGGTTTCAAATTTACTTTTATTATGTGTCCCCATTTAGATTAGCCTTGTTGTTAATTTTGGTGTGCCCAATAATAAAATAAAAATGTGGGTTTTAGGCATTTTTTTTAGAAATAAGCAAAATCGATCGGAATCTGAAGGAAGTAAAACAAAATTGACCGGAATTGTTAATACGGAATTCAAACCTTTCCGATCGGGATTTGTGACATGCCTGATAGAAACCGCACATTAATCCCACAAAGTTTTGATCATTTGACGTGATCGAAACGTCTTATAAGACGATCATTTTTAAAAAGATCAATTCCTGTCACATGCCTAATTCTGGTTTAAATGTTTGGTTTTGTTTGTTAATGCAAACGTGATGTCATCGTACGAATTTAAATCTTTTTATTAGTTGAAAAATTATTTTCGAATTTAAATTTTAAACTGCTGATGCTTTTATATTTTAGAATTTTTTTGGTTTTAAATTGGATGACTATTAGAATTGTGGCACAAGAAGCAAGTTCCCGTAAAAAGTAATGAACATTTTTAAGAGCTTAAATTCAAATACAGCTTTTGCTTCATTAAACTAATATGACTGAGTTGATAGGACTTTTTTAGAGAGGGATAATAGAGAACGCAGGCAATTTTAAAAACTTTTTTCTTAAGAGGTGCTTAATATTTAGTAGAGCGAATAGTTTGTCCGCTCTGGACGATTAGCTTTAAATAGCTTATTAGTTGACACCAAGGCGAATCAATTACCAGGTGGCAGCGTAGGCGAATTCATTCATTTTCGCTGTGAACACTACTGTCAAAATCCATACATAAAAAAACTGTGTACTATTTTTTATATATAAAGTTTGGCAAAAAATAATAATTCTTCAAGGCTGCCAACTGGTAATTGATTCGCCTTGGTTGACACTAATTTATAAACACACATACACTCACAATATGTTCCAACTTATTCACAAATGAAAGATGAGAAATATAAAAAAAGAGTTTTAACTAAAACTTTAGATTTTTTCGAATACAGTGTAAATCTCGTAATAAATCAATAAAACTCGTATGTTTTTTCAATTTTTTCGCATATTAACTTACCCTTCGCTTTTTCGGACAAACGATATCGGCCTACAAAGAAAATAAAAATAAAAAGAATAAAATCAGATAAAATCTTTAAATTAATATTAAAAGAAAAAGAAATACCCACCATATTCTTAATTTACTCTTTCGGTTTTATTTACCCAAATTAATTATTTCACTAAAAATTTATTTTGCACGTTAAAATTTAAAATTTTTTTTAAACAAATAAAAATTTCTGAAATGATATTTTTTTTTAACAGATTTTGAAATGAAATACTGAAAATTTATTTTATTTTTATGTCAACAACAACTAAAAAAAATGAATAAGTTTTTTTTTCAAATAAACAGTAAAGTGGATTAAAACTAAAAAGGTCCATGACAATCTATTTAAATGGGGGAGTTGAAAAATTTAGGAAAGTTATTGTCAAAATGAAATAGAAAAAAAAATGCGAAATGTGCATGTGAAGTTTTTAGATTTTCCAGAGCGGTGCTATGGATTTTCACATTCCGAAATATACATCATTTTTAATAAAAGGAAAAAATATTTTTTTCCAATTAAAAACGAACCTTAAAAATTGTGCATATATTCATGATCTCATTCATTTTTTATAAAAATGGCAGACCATAACTTTTAATATTTACAGCGTAGAAATTAAAAGGCAGACAGACGAAGTTTGAAGGCGAGTAGTTGAAGAGGTAGAGTGTATAGTACACGACCATCTACACTAGTTATTTTGTTTTCTCTTTTAGTCTCTTCGTAACTTTCATGTTGTTGCTTTATATCATTTTTACTGACTCTCTGTTGCAAAGAATCAATCATAAAAAATCAATAGCGAGAAAGAACGATAAAAGAAAATACAAGATTTCTGCCTGTCTAGTAATTTCGCGTTTTTAAAAGGTTTAGGCAAGTCCAAAAGAGAATGAGAAAAATGTCTGTACAGACCTCTAAGGGCAGTGTTATGGTGTGGGGCGCTGTAACTTATTATAAAGTAATAGAACAAACGAAAAATAGCCAAAAGAATTGTAATTAGCGTAAGTTTTAATACGTTCGCACTTTTTTAACAACACATTCATATTTTTAAAAATTGAACTTCCTTACACTTTCTCTTTCATGTTGAGAGTTTCAACTGACATTCAAGGCAATTTTTTAATGGGTCGGTTATGGATTGCAACTGAGTTTTAGTTGCGTTGCGTACTGACAACTGATCAAAAAATTATATTATGCATGGAAACTTTCTTCAGTTCTCGAAGGGTTATCAAAAACGTTATCTTGAAGGATCAGCAACTAAAAATAAATTTAAAACAAACAAAAAATACAATAAAAAACTAAGTGGCAAAAGTAAGCTTGACAAAAAAGTGAAATGGTAAATAGTAAAATATTAGAAATTTGCAAAAAGCACAGATTATTATACTGAAATCTAAAGGCAATTAAATATATTTAAACTTAAAAAAATAAACATTTTAAGTTTTCTTTTTAAACGTGTTTTGTACTCGAGAAATCTTCAAGGCAACCGATATATGTTGTTAGTCGGCAGTTGACTGAAGGTCGGTTGCAATGCTTAATCGACCCATAAGTATTTCTCGTTATTATACCCTACACCACAAAAAGTGGAAAAAGGGTATAACTAAGTTTGTCATTCCGTTTGTAATTTCTTTAATATCCATTTCCGACCACATAAAGTATATACATTCTGAGCTCTTATGCATAACGAAGTCGATTGGGCGATGTCCGTCTGTCCGTCCGTCTAAGTGTTGAAATCAAGTTTGTAGAGGCACTAGATCAGCTAGAGAAAATAGAAATACGCCAATCAATTAGACATTGCACTTAAAGAAGTGCTATTCTGAAGAAATTTTTCGTTTTTTTGATTCTGAAGAACAATTTAACGGAATTGAAACCACTTTCGATCGTAACCAGTGAAGGGAAATGATATTTTCATTTCGGTATAAAAAAGTTTTTCTGAGAGTACTTTTTAACCTCAAGAGTAAAAAATCGTTATATTTTTAATTCTTATTAAACAGCAAAAAAATTTTAATGAAAAAGAAAAGTTAACAAAAACCATAAATCAATATATTAAAAGTTCATTTTATCTATAAACAAAAAAGTTTTTAAATTTACTTTGTTCTTTTTAAGGTATATCACTTTAAACTGAAATAGCCCCTAGATTTGGGCTTATTTCAAAAATAATTTTCTCTTACATTTTGAGACCATTCCTAAAAAACTTCCTTTATCACATTAAAGTCAAAGTCATTGGGTATTGTCCTTCAAAGAAGCCCAAATCTATACCAAATGAAAATATGATTTCCCATCACTGATATGCAGTACCAAATTATATTATTTTTTAATTATCTGTCACCCTAATATTTGCTTTTATGATTGGAGTTACTTCACTAAACTAGATTTACATATCGCACTTGATCAACAAGAGGGTATTAACTCAAAATTTTAAAATTTTCAGTAGAGTCAAAAAACTGTTTGTGGCCACATTTTAAGAGAATTTAAAAATTCAAATATACCATAGGAAGCAAATTCCATTTGAAAATATATTTACATCGTTTTTGAAAGAAAGATATTGTGAAACTGTATAGGAAAGCATTATGAATCATTTCTTAAAAGATATTCAAATACCTTTATTTATAAAGAATCTAAAGTAACTCCCATAGGACTTTATGTTTGTGACATACTTAAGAGTTTTATAGTAAGGTCCAGATTTAATGTTAACAAATTTATTTCGGATATTTATGAAACTCAAAGTCATTTTAGTTGGTCAAATGTTAATTATTTATCCCCCATTGGTTTTCTAAATGAAACTGCACCATCTTTTAATTTGTCCACTTCTTTGCGGCACAATTTCTTCTCAAAAAATGCTCAGGGTATTCACAGGGGTTAGCTCAGCTACTATTATTGTTATTATTATTATTATTATTTTTTTTTCTCTTTGTAATTTCTTCTACTATTACTTTATCATTAATTTTTTTTTCTTTTCTCTTCTATTTATAAGTTAGTTTTAAGTTAATTTTTAAGCACACTTTTCCCCATGAGATCCTCTCTCAAATTATGTTAACCAAGTCTCGGGAGCAAAGACGTATTTTACTTTTATTTCTATTTTTCCAATTAAAAATTCCAGATTATTGTAAGTATGTAACTGATTTCATTCACTATTTTTAGGATAATACATTTTAGTCCTAAGTTTTCTTTCCTCTTAATGTTTCCAATATTGTATTATGTTTTATAAAAGGCTCAATAAATTAAACCTTAACCTTAACCTTATCATGAATATGGTCTCAAAAGTAGTTTTCGAGATGAAAGAGTAAACGGAATACGTTGAAATTTTTACAGTAGATAGATATTGATGTTGTTAGCTGATTTATTGAAAAAAGTGATATTTCAAAAATTTTTAGTTAATAACCTATTGTTGATCAAGTGCGATATGTAGATGGTGTTTATAAGATTTGGCATAGCCGAATATAGCACTCTTACTTCTTTGTATTAAAATGTACAATTCTATCAAAAGAAACACAAGAAACGTAACAGCTTGAGCCAAATTGTCGCATTCGTGATCGAGAGAGGTTTCTTATCGAGTAAAATTTCGTGACGTATCGAATAACGGGATTGCGGCATTCGATAGCGTTCGAATCGAGTTACCATTTTCGTAAACTATAAGTGATAAAGGGGAAATGCTATCCTTTGGAATAATAAAGTATAATAATAACAAAAAAAAAAAAAAAAGAAAAACAAAGATACGAGGCGATATAAAATTAAAATTAAGAAAAAACAGCAAGTCAAAAATATTCCGCTCGCCCATATTTTCCGAGCTATGGGCCTCTGAAAATTTTAAATGTTTTAAAATATCAATATGGTTATCTTTAGGGAAGTACTAAAAGTTTTTAAAAACGCTTAACCCATTAAGAACCGAAGTCATTTTTATTTTTTACAGTTTTTTTTTTATTTTTTAATTCTCTGCCACATCAATAATTTTTTTTTTTTACTGGAGTTACTTCACTAAACTAGATTTACATAGATCGTGACCGGTATATAAGATTCGGCATAGCCGAATATAGCACTGTTACTTGTTTTAGAATCGTTTTATCATATTTTCATTTGAGTTTTTTTTTTTCAAATTAAAAATAATCAGATAGTTTTATTTAAATTTGATTTAAGTTGATACTGTTTTGTTGATAAATTTGTTTCACTTTATGACGGAAAAATTTCAGAAAAATGGTTTAACTCTTAAAATAGTTCTTTTTTGCAATAATTGCGCAGATTTAAGGGAAAATCAATGTTAAAATATTTTCTAATGGATTTTGCGTAATATGGTGTATTCGGATTTTCAAGTTAACACCCTCTTGTCGATCTTCTTTGTATATTACCTAAATTCAACACAAAAATTGTATATCTGGCTGACTTAAAATGTATGGTGTTTCATAATGCCGTGGTACTAAATGTTTACAATGCATAACCATTCCAAAATGTCGCAGACAAGTATTAGCAATGTTGCAACCGGGCAACTAGCGCATTAGCTTTTAAATTGATGCTTCGTTTCGCAACTTTGTATATGTATAAGATCTAAAACTGTATACAAATTTTGTATTAACACATTTTGGATGTCAGCCTCTAAAAAAGAAATTTTCCCTTCGGCAGACGGTTAAAAACCACCTGTTACGAATTGCAGCATTTTTTTTTTTGAGAATTCTATGCAATTATTCGGAACAGATTAAAATGTAAATAAATATAAGCTGCCGTATTCATAAAAAATAAAGTTTGAAATGTGTTTTATGACAATTTTTCATACATATTTGTTCTAAAATACAATTCAAATCTATTTCAATATTCTATGAATACGGCAGAAGCTTTTTAACTGCAGGCGGTAACTTTAGGCTTATATTTGTTTTTGGAGACGTAACCACGGTCGTTCAAACTGAGGTACCCTAATTTACCGCTTTTAAAATTGAGATTCAATTTCGATTGCTTATGTGATCTTACATGTGAAATTTCTGTCCCAATGTGCAAAGTTAATTTTAACATGATTGACACTGGAGTTAATGTCGACGTCGTTGACGGCGTCAAATGTCAAAAAAAAAAGTTGAATCGTATGAAATTGTATGAGAGCAGTTACCCTGGAGTTAATGTCGACGTCGTTGACGGCGTTTGAACGCCGAAAAAGTTGAAACAGATTGAACTTTTACGGCGTTGCAACGCGTTGAGATTAACTGCTCTCATACAATTTCATACGATTCAACTTTTTTTTTGACATTTGACGCCGTCAACGACGTCGACATTAACTCCAGGGTTAATCTCAGCGCGTTGCAACGCCGTAGAAGTTCAATCTGTAGAAGACATTAACTCCAGGGTGAATTAAATTATTTTAATTAAAACAAGAAGAAAGAACATTTCATACATTTAATTTCTTTTAGTTCAATAAATAACGAACATTTAGTTTTTGTTTTCAAATATCACTTTTTGTTATTTCGGCCAAATGATGTTGGATATTTAAATTTTTAACAACGTCTTTTTCTGGCCTAAAAATTGAAAAACAGTTAAATAGTCAAAATTATTTATATTAAGTTTCTAAATTTACCTCACGAATGTATCTGTCTTTTTGACATCTTGTTAAAAGTTTCCATCTTTTAGCTCCTTCTATCATGGTATGCTGGGGTGACAATCCACAGCAACGTTTTCTAAATGCTCGCAAAAAGTTCAGATATCCATTGTTGGTTTTACGTCCGGGTCTCATACAACATATAGGCTTACACCTAAAAGGTTTTGCAGAACGACGTCGCCGAGGTCGAGAACAACTTCGGCGTCGAGGCTAAAAGTTAAAAAAAAAAATTAAAGGTTTTTAATTTTATACAGGCATGTGATTGAATGATTTTAAAAATATCCATTTAAATTTTAAACCAGAAACCTAAAAATTAATATTTTAAAAATTATGACAAACGTTTGAAAACGGGAGGAAAGTTTAGCACAAAGAGCTTTGAAAAAATTTCTTCAGGTGAAGTCTTTATTGTAATTTTTGATTATCAGCCCAATTATAAACAAAAATTCCATGCGAGGTTTTCCCTTTTCTCCCATTATAAATTTTTCTCCTTTTCAATTGACTGCGGAAAGTGAAAAAAATTCGGGGAAAAAAGTAGGTATTATAATTGAAAAAAAAAATTATATGAAAATAAACAATATAACTCCCTTAAAATTACAATGATGCCACTTTTTTATTATTTTGTTCCCACGGAATTCATAATTGGAGGAATCTTTTCTCGAGAAAAATTTTTTCCGTGGGAAAGAAATTCCGTGAGAATATTCATAATTGGGCTGAATATAAATCCGTTTTGTAAAAGAACGAGGCAACTAACTTCGCAAAGTCTGCTGCGTTTCGTTGCATACGTAATGTGTCTTATTAATTGGTTGGAAACGGAACTTTCAGATCTCCAATATTAAATAAATTTTTTTTTGTTTTACTTTGACGTGTTTTAACTTTACACATAAAAATTCAAGCACTTGTTTCATTCATTAATCGCTTGGTTACGAGACAAGTATGTCCTTGTTATCATATACTTAAGTACTTAAGAAAATCCCATATAAAGCAAGGACTTCACTTTTTATCAAACGCTTCTTTAAAACTATTTTTCGATATTTTTTTTAGAATACAACGGTCGCATGCATTTCTAAAATTTGACATTAATTTGCCATATTTGACGGGGTAAGCCAGTGTATCGGTGTTTTTTGCCTACAATTTGACCCATAACTATTTTTAATGTCGAAGAGCTTGCTGAGACCTTGCTCAATTTCATTATCTTGCCCACCTAGTGCTAACTTTTTTTTTCAGGCATACTGCCGATACATCTGCCGGTGCCAATCACACACAGCGCTTAAATGATAATTGTTCAAAAATAAATATATTTTCATATCAAAAACCGAAATTGTGCAAAATATTTTGTGTTTTAAATAATTTACCCTTCTACGGCATCGTGGTCTCGGACGTCTGCAACAGGGCTAAAACAAAAAAAAAATGTTATCGGATTAAATCTTAAAAATAATATTGATTTCAACAATTTGTACCATATTCTCGATTTGTTTTAATTGATTGGTTTTATAAAAATATAACTAAAAATTTGATTATAATTTTTAACTTAAAAATTTAAAATATTCGAACACCAAATATTAAATAAAATTTTCAAACTGTCACTTTTATAACAAATTTTCAAATGAAATATTGAATATTTTTTTTATTTGACAACTGATTTCGAATCATGGCATGGCGAAATAATACAGGTGAACGCATGGGCGAAAAAGCCCATCAGCTGTATACATTGCAGTTGTCAAAAAATTTGTCAAAAATAAATAATTAAATTAAATTTTTTTGATTGCTAATAGAAAACAAACAATTAAAATTCCTAGAGAAAACTATCACAACATGGAACCGTATTTGCAGTTCCTGATGTGTATAATCAAAATATGCGTAAAAAGATAGTGAAATTATTGTTAACACATTTATAATTTCTTGGTTTTTTTGTGGAAGATTATGTTAGTCTTCAAATGGTCAACGTGCAAGAATAGAACGATGCATGTGATATGGGCAAACTAGTGGTACAAAAGAATTTTGGTCACTTATCCTGTATTTTTATTTTTATGTAACTTGATTTTTATAATTTTCTTATTCTGATAATTACAACCACTTTTTTTCATCAAATATATTTTTTTATTTTGTTTATTTTCTCACAATATTTTTTGACAACATACATAATTTTGTAGCAACAAATTGCCTGTTGTTTTTTGTGTTGTTGGATTGTTGTAGCCGTGCGGTCACCTGTATGAAACTTCTATCTGGTAGTACTTATTAAGGCAACAATGGCTTTTTTCAAGTTGCACCAAAACAAGTAATAGTGCTATTAACGGATATCCCGAATCGTATATACACTTTACCATCTATGCAAATCTAGTTTAGTGAAGTAACTCTAATCAAAAAAGCAAATATTGGGGTGACAGAGAATTAAAAAAAAAATTTTTAGTACTGCATATATATAATTTTACAAAAAATGACATCGGCTTTTAATGGGTTAAGCATTTTTACAAAATTTTAGTATTTCCTTAAAGATTTCCTTAAAATCTTTAAAATTATACGGATAATGATATTTGAAATAATTTGAAAATTTCAAAGCCCCGTAACTCGGAAAATATGGGCGCGCGCCAATTTTTTCACTTGTTGTTTTTTTTTCTTATTTTTAAATTCTCTATCGCCCCATATATTTAATTTTTTGATTGGAGTTACTTTATTGTTCCAAATGACATGAAAATATTAGAGGTAGGCGTGGTGTTTTCCCTGCTGCTCCGAAGGGTATGGACCGATCATGCTGATTTCCAATAGCACCTCTTTCGACACTATATCTGATTGATAGAAATATTTGTTTAATTTCAACATTTACACAGACGGACGGACAAACGGACATCGGTCAATCTATTTCGCTATGCATAAGCAGTCAGAACATATACAGTAGTGGTCAAAACATATGGAACTGAGTAAGCATTTGTTCTTTTCATTGATTTATTTTCTTCAAATTACACATAGTTACTAAAATTAATTTTTTTTATTTTCTTCAAACAGTCTTTTTTGTTAAACAAATAAAAAAAATTAATTCCGTTAAATTAAAATAACAAAAACACTAAAAATAATGGATGCATTCTAAATGCAGGTGTTCAAAACATTTGCAACTTCTGAAGTAATTAATAGGGATAACTTAGTGCTCAGTATTTGGTAGCGTAGCCATTATTTTTTATAACTTCTGTACACCTTCTTGGCATTGAGGATATTAGCTTTTCAATATAATCCTCAGGAATTGCACTCCATTGCTTCTCCAACTCAGCGAAAAGTTCATCACCATTTCGGAATACTTTATTGCCGATATTTCGTTTTATGATCATCCACATGTTCTCAATCGGGTTGAGATCGGGAGATTGGGGCGGCCACGACATTACATTAACTTCATTTTCCTCCAACCATACTTTTACAACCCCTGCCGTGTGTTTTGGGTCGTTGTCGTGCTGGAAGGTCCATGCGAGGGGAATTTCCCATTCGGCATACGGAAGCATAACTGAGCTCAAAAGATCTCTATAGATTGTGGTCGTCATTGTGGTAGTAATGCGATGAATTGGGCCAATTCCGTTTCCTGAAAAACACCCCCCCACCATAATATTTCCACCACCGTGCTTCACTGTAGCGGTTGTGTATTTGGGATTGAACTTTTCGCCTCGTGGTCGTCGAACATTGGCTCTTCCATCTGATCCCCATAGGTTGAATTTAGACTCATCTGACCACAATATATTCTTCTATTGCTGTTGAGTCCAATTCAAATGAGTACGAGCAAAGTCTAGCCGAGCTTTTCTGTTTTTTTAAGACCATACTCTCGGGTTCTTCTTTTAATGGTTGAAATACTGGCATCTATTTAAAGTTCAGTTTTAGCTTCTCTGGGGACTGCTTTGGGATATTTAGTAAAAAAATTCTTTATTTTCCGATCTTCTCTTACAGTTGTAATAGGGGGTCTTCCACCCTTATGACTTGTGTGGATGTTACCACTCTTAACAATGCGGCAATCGTAGATTTTGGAACAGAGTATTTCAACGAAAGTCCTTTTTGGGAAAGTCCCTTTTTAAAATCATTTAAAACTTTTAATTTAAAATCAGAATTGTACTTAGTTCCTGCCATTTTTTACACAATAATATTCTGATAATGTTTATGCTTTCAAACTCTTCTTGCAACTATTAAATAACCATAATTATAACAAATTTGTTTAGAAAGTATAATTGCCTGAATCTCATGTTAAAAAGAAATGCGATTACCGTTACATCCTATGATTTATTAGTATAAATTGCGTCGTTAAGAGCGAGAGAAATGAGAGTTGCAAATGTTTTGAACACTTGCATTTAGAATACATCCATTATTTTTAGTTTTTTTGTTATTTTAATTTAACGGAATTATTTTTTTTATTTGTTTAACAAAAAAGACTGTATGAAGAAAATAAAAAAAAAATAAATTTTAGTAACTATGTGTAATTTGAAGAAAATAAATCAATGAAAAGAACAAATGCTTACTCAGTTCCATATGTTTTGACCACTACTGTACATATATACTTTATAGGCTTGGGAATGGATGTTGTAAAAATTACACCCAGAATTTTTATAAAGAATTTAAATCAAATCTTGTAGATTTCGGTGTTATGTAAATGCGCTATTGCATGCTCTTTCATCGAATTTTGATACCCTTCACCAGAAAAAGTGGATATATTTTTCAAGTTTTTAATTCAATTTGTAATTCTTGCAATATCCATTTCCGACCCCATAAGGTACATATATTAAAGTAACTCCAATTAAAAAAATAAATATATCGGGCGATAGAGAATTAAAAAATACGAGAAAAAACATCAAGTGAAAAAATTTGCGCACGATTATATTTTCCGAGTTACAGGCCTCTGAAATTTTTAAAATATTAATATGGGTATCATTTAAAAGCTTCTAAAGAGATCTTTTAGGAAATAAAAAACGTTTAACCAATTGAGCGCTGATGACATTTTTATGGAAAATTATGTTTGGTATTAATTTTTTTTTCGTTTAATTCTCTATCACCCCAATATTTGTCGTTTTGATTCGAGTTACTTTGCTAAACTGAAGGCACTGAAAGCACTCTTACTTGTTTTAAATAGATTAGGTTAGGTTGGGTTACCCGTCAGCACAGCCACCTGCTGGGTACACTACCCAGCTGCCCCCGAGGAAAGCTCAGTAGATTTGCGAATCTCCCACTATTAAACTGAGGCCACAATGTCCTCGAGACCGTGCAGGTGACCTCTTCAGCAGGTGACCTCTTCTGCGCAGCCCTAAAGAGTTCCTGCTGAAATAAAGCCTCTACAGCAGCTTAACGGGACTCCCACTAGTGGATCTAACTCTCGGTCTCCCAACCGAGTTCCAAATCTGGCGAGTTCGTCCGCGACTATGTTTCCGGGTATGCCCGAGTGAGCCGGCACCCAAAATAGTTCCAGGTTGGAATGTCTCGCCATCTCGTCAAGAGATGTTCGGCATTCACGAACTAATCTGGATGTCGTATAGACACCCGATAAGGAGTTACTCGCGGCCTTGCTGTCAGTACATATCCGGATATTCTCTCCGTATATCCTGTTGTACCTCATCCAGCAAGCCGCCCTTCTAATGGCTGGGATCTCAGCCTGTATCACGCTACATTGATCCTGTAGCCTTAACTTCATCCTGATCCGAAATCTAGGATACCCAGGTACTTCGCCCTGTCAGACTACCTATACTTGTTTTAAATAAAATTTCTTTTTTTTTAGGTTCAATAGTGAATGTTGAGCAATTTCAAAAAAAAATTAAGTCTAGCAAGAAATTCTTATCTGAAGTGTAGTTGAGTTATTTTTTTAGGTAAAAACTTTTTTGGCAAGTTCTTGCGTATACTTAACAGCAGTGTTGAAAGTTAACAGCCTATTGTTGTAATTACTTTCCTTAAAAGTTAAAATTGAAAATAAAAAACAATAACAAAAAGAACCTGAAATGTGAGCAACCACCTTACTTTTTCACCTTTATAAAGATTTTATCGCAAAAGAGTTTAAAAAATTTAAAATTTACCGTTGCGTGTTATACTTTAATTAGTTTTTTCAATAAATCTGATAATTTCATGTAACAAAACAGGGAAATAAAAAAAATATATAATTAAAATTTCTTTCAAATAACAAACCACCATCAATGTTTTGTCGTTGTATTTTATCACATTTAATTATAATTACACTTCGTTTGTTTTGTTTTTTAATGTGTAACAATCAGTTACACACTTTAAACTGAAGGAGTGGAGTTGAAAAGCAGATGATTTGTTCAACACTTGGCCAAAAGAGTTAAGAGGACACTTTGCTCTAATGCGTGAACAAAGACAAAGTTTGGTAACAAAAGTTTAGCACTCAATAAGGTTGAATACTAAAAATATGTTTGTAATTTTAATCATTTCTGTGCTTTACGCCTTCTCAGTTTCACAAAGCTGCAGAATGTTTCACTCATTTTGTAGTTATTAAAATTGAAACAATGATACAATAATACTTCGTAGAAAATACGTATTTTTAGGTAATAATATAAAGTTTTTATTAAAAAATTAGGAACATTTAGAGAATATTACTATGTACGTATGAATTTTGCTACTGAAAAACTTGTTTGTAGTATTTTTAATGGACTTCAGAAGGCAGTTTTTCAGAAAATATTGATTTGTTTTTTTTTAGTGTTTGCCTATTAAAACAACATTGGGAAAAACTAAAGACTTATCCCGTACAACACAGCTCATTTCGAATATCGTTTAATGCCAAATTGGCAACACTAAAAAGTTTTACGAAGTGTATAAGCCCAATTATAAACAAAAATTCCGTGCGAGTTCTTTCACTTTTCCCTTTTCTCCAATTAAAAATATTTTCCCCTTTTGATTGACTGCGGAAAGTGAAAAAAAATTCGAGGAAAAAAAGTAGGTATTATAAATTACAAAATAAAGATTATATGAAAAAAAAACAAAAAAAAACTTCCTTCAAATTACGATGATGCCACTTTTTTATAATTTTATTTCCACGGAATTCATAATTGGAGGAATTTTTTCTCGAGAAAATTTTTTCCGTGGAAAAGAAATTCCGTGAGAATATTCATAATTGGGCTGTATATTTCTCATTTCTGTAATAACAAAAATTATTTAAAAGTTTTGTAAAACTTAAAGGAGTCTCCATAGGAAGGCGATTTCGACCTTGTAGCCTTATTGTTAGAAATATACGAAATTTAGACAGGGTGTGTATTTTTTTCGTCATGTACATGAAAAATTTTTGAAAAATTTTGTTGTTGGTGTAGATATTAATCGATACTAATCGATAGAGAATGATTTCTGTCGCAGCTGTGGCTCGGAGGATGAGGAATAGACCGTACTGCATCTCCTGTGCCACTGCCCATCCCTGTCTCGAAGAAGATTTGGAATTCTGGGCTCTCCTTTCTTCGGGACTCTTACGGAGCTATCATCTCACTCTATAGGGGACATAGCGAAGTTCATCCGGGAATCTTCATGGTTCTCAACTGGGTAAGGGGAGCCGCGCCGTCGTCATTGTGGTATCACAACGGGCCATTCGATTTTGTTCAAGTTAGCTTCGTCGTTAGAGGCTGCCACTCCTAACTAACTAACTAGATACTAATCGATAGAGAATACAAGACACCTATTTTTGGAATTTGAACAAAATTTTGTGAGGGTGTCCCTTAGAACCTTGATTCTAATAAAGAATACTTTTTTTTCGTAAAAATAAGTTATTTCGTAGACAAATTAAGGATACAATTAGGAAAGCACCCAATTTTACCGGTATAATGGTACCAAACCAACACTTTTTATTTTTGTAGATGAAAAATTTGTAACACTGTCTATAGAACTGTGGAATACAAAGTTAAATTTGAATTTTAAAAAAATTAAAAATGACACGCAGACAAAGTCGTGGGCACTACTAGTTTATATATATTGTTTCTTCTTATTAAATTTAATAGGCAGACACATGTGAATTGCAGACAAAATTGAGAGGCAAAGATAAATCATACGACACAGTATGGCATTCATTCATTCTTTAAGATAATACTAACACGCCAAAAAATAATCTGTTCAACAAAACCAAAAGAAAAAGTATTCAAAGTATTCTCCAGCATGATTTATACACTTTTGAATGCGCTCAAACCAGTTGTCGAAGCACTTTTTCCACTCCGATTGAGACACTTCTAAAACATAGTTTTTGAACACTTCAACTGCTTCTTCTGGCGACGAAAATCGTTGACCACGCATTTTTTTCTTAATGTGCGGAAACAAAAGAAGTCATTAGGTGCCAAGTCAGGACTGTACGGCGGATGACCCATTAATTCGACGTTTTGGCCGGTCAAAAACGCTCTGGTTTGAGCCGATGTGTAAGAGCTCGCATTGTCATGGTGAACAATAATTCGTCTTCTCTTGTTGGTTTTTCGAATTTCTCCGATGACTTCAGGAAAACAAATTGTAGTGTACCACTCAGAAGTGATCGTCCTACGTTGCTCAAGCAGAACAGTCGCCACATGACCAGTTTTGCCGAAGAAACAGGCGACCATTTGCTTCGAAGTGCTTCTTCCACGAACAACTTTCGTTGGATTTTGCTCGTCTTTGAAGACCCACACGGTCGATTGTTGTTTCGTTTCGGGCTCGTACGCATAGATCCATGATTCGTCACCTGTGACGATCTTATAAACGTCTTTTGAAGCACCGCAATCGTATTTTTGCAACATTTCATTGCACCAATCGACACGAGCGTTTTTTTGAGCGACTTTCAAATTGTGCGGGATCCAACGAGAACAAACCTTTTTTACGGCCAGGTGTTCATGCAGTATCGAATGTATGCTGGTGGAAGAAATGTCCAAGGATGTCTCTATCTCTCGGTATGTCGCATGTCGATCTTGCATTATGAGTTCACGCACGGCATCAATGTTCTCTGACACAAAAGCCGTTTTTGGACCACCTTCACGGAAATTGTCTTTGAGCGAGCTTTGGCCACGATTAAATTCATTATACCAATTTTTCACAGTGCTATAGGATGGTGCTTCATCGCCATACAAAGATTTAAGTTCATCAATGCACCCTTGTCGTGATAATCCACATCGAAAGTTGTGAAAAATTATGGCACGAAAATGTTCACGAGTTAATTCCATTTTTTTCTATATTAATTTTTTCAAGTCACTGTAAACAACACAAATAATGGTCGTACGTCAAAATGTTTTGAGTACGATTATGCTTAAAAATTACAAACTTTTCAATGGAAATTTCAGATTGCACTTGGCAGCACTCAGTGTTGCCAGGCCAGAAATATATATAGCAGCCCTCGTAGTGGACTTAGCAATACAGGTTCTTTGTAAAAATCAATGATCTTTTTACAACCATCATATATACATTAAATTAAATGATCTTTATATTGAATCGTATACTTGTTATTACAACGGTCATAGTTATCTACATTCTGTCCAATTTTCAAGCGTTTGTTTATGAAAGTTCAATAGATAGGACCATGTAAGTCAATTTGCATGAAAAATGTCGGTCACTACTTTGTTCCTGAAGAACTATGTATATGCCATTTTTAAACTGCTTGAAAACAGGCAAGTTTTTCCCACCATCAAAGTCATTCCGTGAAATACCGTCGCTGCCCATTTTTTTAACATTCTTTTTTCTGTTTTAATTTCAAGTTTTTATTGTAAGTTTTTTTAAAGCACTTTTTCACTTTTTTTCATTTAATTTTATCTGACAATGGTTTGATGTCAGATGTTTAAAATTTCCAACATATTACAATTTATTTTATACTGACAATGTTCTGACAATGCAAATAAATGCGTTCACACAATTGTAAGATATCTAACAATTTATTGTCAGGTAGAAGTCTGACAATTTTCTGACAATGGTTTTTCTGACAATATTGTCAGACAAAAATTGTAAGTTACACGATTGTTAGACGTTTTCTGTACATTTTTCTGACAATATTGTTAGATCTGACAACCGTCTGTACAGAGCTTAAGACATACAAATCGAAGAATTTTTCTTTCGGTTCGAAATACAGAATAAGACCCCAGTTCAAATATAATATAATATAAGACTTAAACAAGAACAAATAGTTAAGCTTTACTAAAAGATGTTTAAACGTTTAAATTTCTATACTTATTAGTGTTAAATGTCAAAACTAATATTAAAATATTTAGCTTAAAAATTACTTTTTAAACTACACTGCATTTCGATTCGGATTTGTATGACTTCCTGCCATCCCTAAATTAGCTCGTAAAGAGGCTATTAGACGATCAAACTTCGCCTGTGACCACGGCCTGATGAAAGAGTGTTTTGCTATTACACGATAATGCCAAGTTTGCCAAACATGAGTGCGCAGGCAGATTCTGAATAGTAAAGTTCATATTTGTGGTAGCGCCTGAATTTGCAATATGTGGCAATATGTTTATTTTATTTTGTAACTTTAATTGTTGCATTTGGTTGTACTTTTTTTTTCAATTTTTCTAAAAACTTTTTCAAGACTTTTGTTTTAAATTTTTATTACTATAAAATTCACTTTTTATTTGCATAATTTCGGCATACTTTAATAAATTCTTTTAAAATTCGAATTAAATAACGTTTTTTTTAGTTATTTTAAAAAGAAATATACTATTTTATTTTTTATTTGTTTTATTTAAGATTTTATTATGATATTAACAGAAGATAAAACAACTTAAAGCTAAACTTACAATTCAAGTTATGTTTATCTATATTCAAACTTACATTATCATAAAAAATTCACTAACTTATTGTATTGCATTATAAAAATATGAGTGCAATACTCGTATCATTTATTTAAAATAAAGCGAGTTTTATTTTCAACCGAGCAATTAATAAGAATTTCAGTGTAATATAACTTGACTATTACTTCTAAAAATTTGTCAATACATATTATCCTTATTTAACTCATGCGCTATAGCCAATCCATCTTTACTGTTCGCCGACAAAAAAACAAATGAAATTCACACTGTGTTTGACAAACACGCTATTAAACGAGTATGATGGCATGATGGCAAACACAAAGTATTAAAAAATTTTTGATTTTTATCAAGCAGAGCTGACAAACACGAAATTTACCCTATTACACGAGTTCGATGGCTTGTCATCGTGCCGTGCTCACAGGCGAAGTTTGATGGTATAATAGCCGCTTAAAGCGCAAGATATCTGTCAAAATTTTTCATGTATATAGAAAATGTATGAAGCATCCCTTAATAGCACGGCGTCAATGCTTAGCAATTGGAAAATCCAATTTTGAAGTTGGCTGCTTGTTAGTTTGCTTTGTTTTGTTATGCTTGAAAAGTAATGGCAATATATTTATTTTTTAGGCAATCTGGCGGTTTAATATCTTGGCCGACTTCCTAAACGCAAGTTACAATGCATATTTACAATGCATACACTTCGTAAACGCACATCTAAACTTTTTGGCAACGTACAATGTTCCTAATCATTTGGCAACTCACTTTAATGAGTATCAGAAGTCAAAATCACGCATCATTTTTATTTTGTATGCAAACATTTTAAAAATGTTATTTTTAAAATGAAATGTGAATAAAAAATGCCATCATCCATTAATTCAATGAATTCTTAAAAAAATATTTATTTTTGATCACTTGTTTCCGGGATTTTTATTGTCCTTAACAAAGTTGTCTCTTCTTTTTTTCTTTTTAATAGGTTTCTATCAGGCATGTTCTGAAAATCACTTTTTGTGAAAGTGATTTAAAATCACAAGAAAGCTGTTCTGCATACAAAACTTTTAAAATTTTTGTGATTTTAAACCAGTCAGCTAAATGCCTGCCGATTTAGTATCATTTGGTTATTTTTTCAACCACTTTATTTTGAACTTCGCAGTAAATTAATAATATGAATACCTTAAACTGTTTTTTATTGATTTTTATAGCAAAATTAGCAATTGGCACCAAAGAATTTATAAAATTATGAAAAAATTAAAGACACTCTCTATTGCAAGAAATATTGTTATTTGCTTTGTGATTTTGCATTTACTTTTTTGTTCAGTTTTTTTAGTTTTTTATAAAAACAATACTTTTAATTTATTTTCACTTTATATTTTAAGAAAAACACTAATAATTTTCAATATATAAAAAAATTTCGTCAAACTAAAACAAAATACCAGCTGTTTTCTTGTGTTTTCGAAGAGGTGAAATCACAACGCAAAGTTAAAACTTTTGTGGTTTTCAGAACACCATAAAACCACAATTGTGATTTTAAAATCACAAGTGATTTGAAATCTTGTGATTTTCAGAACATGCCTGTATAGCAAATCAATATTTTTTGGAAGATTTGGATTTGGCCTGAGATAATTCCTCAGCACTTGCCAACAAAATGGATAAATAATTTTGTGTAACCTCTATTTTATCAAAAAAAAAATTATTCAATTTTATACCATGTTTTTGACATTTGCTTTACGTATGAGTTGCATAGCGACGTTCCTAAATGCCGATAAAATGCAAAAAATGTCTCTGCAACGCAAGTTTGCATTTAAAACATGTTTAGCATTGTATACGCATTTTTTAAAATTATGCATTGCGACAGGCGTTTAGGAAGTCGGCCCTTCTTTATTCTTATATAGCAGGTTTTATAAAATAAAATGACTTAACATTACTCTTAAAGACACAAAGTTGTCGCTTTTATTTATGGATGAGATTCCAGCGCAAAAGCTATAAATAATAATATAAATAATAAATAGGTGGTCGCGATGGCGAATTCGTCAATTTTCGCCGTGAACGCTAAATGTCAAAGTACATATAAAAAAGTGTACAGATCATTGCGAAATCATATACCCGATGGTGGCAGTGGCGAATTCATATATATCCATATATAACAAATCAGCGTAAAATTTTTTGTATATGAAGTTTAACATTTCCTGCAAAGGCGAAAATGTAAAAATTTGCCACTGTGACCACCTAGTAGATGATTTCGCCATGGTACAGATTTTTTATATATGGCGTTTGACAGTTGAGCTTCCGTCGAAAATCATTGAATTTGCTATGGGTACCAATGATTCGCCTTGTACATTTTGCTTTTAATTTTATATACGTTATTTCTTGTTTGTGTTTATTTAAATAATACATAAACAATAAAACGTATGTAGTGAACGTAAAGAAAGCAAGTGTAAAACATCGCCTTACGCCATGCCCTTTTACTTACCCCGCTTGCTTGACTACACCTCCTGCATACTAACAAAAATTTCATGAAACTAGTTTTATGAAAAATGCCGTAGTGTAAAATGGCTCTAACACAGAATTAATTTCATCAGATTTTTTGTAATTGAATCGTACGATTTGTAATTTTAAGGAAATGTTATTTATTTAAAGATTTTTTGTTTAAACATACTTCTAAGGTGTATTAATACCACGCCCTGCACACTTCTATATGAAATGAATTTGTCAATGACTTTGGAGACAAATTCGAGATGCAATTGGTTCTCCGTCAAAAAGATGCGTACAGTTAGTTGGATAAATACAAATTCGGTTTGTCTTACTTTTTAACAGTTAAAAGTATGTGAATAAGTCAAGGCTTCTGAAAAGAAAGAGAAAACTGACTGAGGCTTAACAAAAGAGTGTTCGGTAGCCGTGTATGAGTATATAAAGCCGCCTGCTAGGTTAAACAGGAAGATAGGCCGACTTCCTAAACGCAAGTTGCAATGCATATTTACAATGCATACACTTCGTGAACGCATATCTAAACTTTTTGACAACGTACAATGTTCCTAATCGTTTGGCAACTCACTTTAATGAGTATCAGAAGTCAAAATCACGCATCATTTTTATTTTGTATGCAAACATTTTAAAAATGTTATTTTTAAAATGAAATGTGAATAATAAAAAATATTTATTTTTGTCACTTGTTTCCGGGATTTTTATTGTCCTTAATAAAGTTGTCTCCTCTTTTTTTCTTTTTAATAGGTTTCTATAGCAAATCAATATTTTTTGGAAGATTTGACCTGAGATAATTTCTCAGCACTTGCCAACAAAATGGATAAATAATTTTGTGTAACCTCTATTTTTCCAAAAAAATTATTAAATTTTTTATTTTTGACATTTGCTTTACGTATGCATAGCGACGTTCCTAAATGCCGATAAAATGCAAAAAATGTCTCTGCAACGCAAGCTTGCGTTCAAAACATGTTTAGCATTGCATACGCATTTTTTAAAATTATGCATTGCAACAGGCGTTTAGGAAGTCGGCCATAGTTTTTGCATCACTGACGGTCACAAAGCATTGTGGATGAATAGGGGCCAAATTGTGACACGCGTATCGCTTGAAACTTCAACAGGATTTAATGGTTGATTTAATGATTCGTCATATGCTTACAGATCAAAACATACAAAGTTTTTAGAACAAGCTTCCTTAAATAAAATTTCCCTTTATTATAAACATATTTTTTTTTAATAAAATGAGAATTTACTAAGAACATTATAATTTATAATAAGAATATCAAAACATACAAATGCACGCTCATAAACCTTGACAATAACATGCCTGTTATCTATAAATATCATACCAAATATTTAATTTTATTTCCTTAAAGGAAGGAGCAAAATTTTTAAAAATAAATTTATAAAATTATCTGTTACATTATCAGCCATAAGTTTTTATAAGTCATTATAAAGCTTAAGATCCTCCAAGCTTAGTTCGGGTTCCTTACAACATACAGGCTTAAAACATATACGTTTACAAAAGATAGGTTTACGACATACAGGCCTACAACGACGACGACGTCGTCGTGGCCGGGAACAACGTCGGCGGCGAGGCTGAAATTTTAAAAAAGATAATTTAATTTAATGTTTTTTTCATTATACCATCATATGATATAAATCGACAACACATGTCTAAAACAAAAATATTTAAAGATGAAGAAGAAAAATATTAAGTACAAAAGGCTTTAAAGACAACTTTTTAGGGTGAAGTCTTTGTGGTTTTCCGTTTGCCTTGACACAAACAACTGTTGGATAAATTTGACTCATAACTAGTTTTAACGGCTTTTTCTAGTGTCAAATTGTGTGGTTGAGGTCGACAAAGTTTTTCCCATTCATCGCAAATGTGGATCCGACATACTATGTACCTACCGTTTAACCAAATATTTCTGCACTTAAGCTAAAACTTAAGCTTAACTTCCATTTAAAGGCAAAATTAAATATTTCTTTTTCATATTAAAAATCTATATTTTTATTTTTTTAAATAAATTACCTTCCTACGGCGGCATCGTGGTCTGGGACGTCTGCAACAGGGCTACAAAAAATGATTTTTTTAATTAAATATTTAAAACAGTGTTAATTTATTTCAACAGTGTTTACCATTTTCTTTAAATTGTTTTTTTATTAAAATATAACTAAAAATTTTTTTATTTTTAATACTTTTAAGTATTCAAGCACCAAATATTTTATAAAATTTTTTAAAGTGACACTTTTTTTAACAGATTTTCAAATGAAATATTGAATGAGTTTTTGTTTTTTTTTATTAGAAAACAGGCTTCGAGAAATGATGTAAAGGACATATCCCAGCAAACCATCGTTTGTCATCCGAAAACCTTCAGAAATGAGGGCTGTTTTCTACTCAACTATTTCATCTTAAAGAGCTCTTAATATTTTTTAAAAGACTCTTTTTTGATAGCCTTTTATCTTTAAAAGGGGTCTAAATATAATTTAAGCTTCTAAGTTACAATTATTTAAGTGTCATATAGAAGTAATGGCGTGAGTTCTTTTAAGGCATGCTCCCTGGTGGGTTCATATAGAGATTCTATTTTCGAATTTCTCATTTAGTAATTGCTTGGGATTAAATAATTTTCATTTTTTTTTATATGAACTTTGTAATTTATAATTTAAATCGGGAAAATATAAAAAATAGCACAATGTTTTTTTTTTTAATTAATTAATATAATAAATTTTACCGCGTTTTTAATTTAACGACAATCGTTATATTTGTCGACATATTCTGTTGTTTGCAGTAACGATAGCGTGATTCATAACTTAAGGCCCAACTATATACAAGATAACTTAAGCAAATTTAAACAACTGTGCAAATGCATTTTTAACAAACACAACATTTTAAAATTAAATATTTACACGCCGTCTTGACGAGCCATTGATGTGTTCAAAATTAAATAATTTCATGTGCGCACATTAAAATGGCTTGTGTAGACCATTGTTGTCGATGTCATGTCCTTGTTCAACCATCGTTGTCAGAACATTTGTTTACACAACGATATCTGCCATCAAATGTTACTTTTATTTTGAAAGTTGTAAAAGATATAAAACTGAGGCGATATTTAAACTAAAAAGCCTGTAATTTTTTCTAATTGTATGTAATTATATGTGAATTAACAAAAAAACAATAACAAATAAATAAAAATATTTTAAAAATTATGAGCAAACGAAACACTAGTATCGCCACATTTTCTCCACACAGACAAATATGAACATATGTTTGTAACCTATTCTGCCGACGTTTTTCTCATGTGCTCACAAATCAATCGCTCGTCAAGAAGTATATGATTTAAGTTATGTACACCGTTGCCTTTTTAAGTATGGCTGGCTACAAATACAAAAACAAAAAAAAATATTTTTTTATTTTTTATTGAATTTATTTATTTTATTTTTATTTATAAATATGTATCTGAATGCTATTAAATACATATATTACTTTTAGCAAAAGTACGAATTAAACATGAATGTGCAACCGTGGCAAATTAGTTATTAAGTTTCTGTAAGTACATTGTAGTCACCTAAAATTCTTTATTGGCTTATGCACATTTTATTTGGGCCTTTTATCTTAATGAAAATAAATATCTTTAATTTTCTGTTAACACAAACTGAAATTGAGCGACATTTCCGTCAATAAATAAACGAAAAACTTAACAGAAAAGAGTAAAATCATGTCTCGATTCCGAATTCAGCACTTTCGCGGTAAACGCTAAATGTCAAACTTTAAATAAAAAAATATGTACAATTTTTTTATATGGTGGTTGACATTTAACGTTTGCGACGAAATTAATGAATTCGCCATTGGCACGTACGTGTTTTAGGTGTCAAGTCACACACATGATTACGTATTTTCTAATATGTATGTATGAATAAGGGCGCAATAATACTAGGTGGTCGCGATGGCGAATTCATTAGTTTTTGCCGTAAATGCTAAATGTCAAACAGCAAATAAAAAAAATTATGAATATTTTTTATATATGAATTCGCGATCGAGACCACCTGTATTATTTCACCATGGTATGGAATATGACAAGGCGAATCAATTACCAGGTGGCAGCGTTGGAGAATTTATTATATTTTGCTGGTAGAAACGAATGTCAAACTTCGTATATAAAAAAATAGTACACAGATTTTTTATATATCTGCCATCCCTAAACTATCGCGTAAGACGCAAAGTAATGTGATTCATAGCTTTTACGCTGGAATGTCATCCCTAAATAAGAGCGTCAACTTTGTGTCTTTAACAGTAATGTTAACTCATTTTATTTTATAAAACCCGCTGTATAAGAATAAAGAAGAGATAAAACCGCTAGATTGCCTTGAAAATAACTAAATTGTCATTACTTTTCAACCATAACAAAACTAAACAAACCAACAAGCAGCACACTTCACTTACTAACGCACTGTTAAAATTGGATTTTTCAATTACAAAGCGTTGACGCCGTGCTATTTAGGGATGATTCATACATTTTATAAGTACATGAGATATTTTGACAGATATTTTGCGCTTTACGCGCTAATTTAGGGATGTCAGTAGGGAGTTTGACAGTAGTGTTCACGGTGAAAATTAATGAATTCGCCTACGCTGCCAATGGGAACATCATTATAATTGTTTTGGTTGTGGAGTTGCGATTACGTCTTGAAAAATACCTTAAAGACATATGCACGATTATGTGCAATATTTGTTTTATCAAGAAATTTATTTATAGCTAATCTATAGTTGAATAAGTATCATTAAAACGAAAATATACTGAATTTATTTTGTGTTCGAATATTTATACTCTGTGTTTATGCTTATATGAATGTAAATAAACACATGTTGTACGTCGTTTACTTTCTCAACACATTTAACGACACAAAAGTTATATTCGCGACTTACTGATTGCGAATATCGTTAAAAGTGTTACTGGATAGCAAAATCGACAATTTTATTGTTACTCAATTTAACCAACCGATAATCGTTAAAAAATAGTATTGCATGGCACTACTGGTACATGATTTCGCCACGGTTAACGATTTTACTTTCTTTATTTTTATTGCTATTTTGCTATTAATGTATGTGTAAGCAAAGTGAAATCAATGAGAAAATGATCCTCCCTTATAAAGCTTTAGTTAAAATGCAGGTGAATAATAATAAATATTTAAAATTTATGATTAAAAAGTTATCAAGTCTCTTTTATTAATCGTGCCTACACTTTTAATGAAATATTTTTAATATTAATGTATGAAATAAAATATTTTTAATAAAAATGTTTTATTGTTAAAAATGCTTTCTTTTTAATCAACATTTTCACGCTTATTTAGATATAAATAACAGTGGCTGTTATCTACACGCATCGTTTTATTTTATATTATATATATATTTTATATTTTTGGTATTGAATATAAAGAAATATAATGAAGGTTTTATTACCAAACAGAAAAAATTGGAAAAATTTTATGTATGTATCTACATAAATGTTTGGAGCAAATATTTATGCTTAGAAATACATGCTTTTATAAATGGTATTATTTTTTAAAGTTACATTTCATTTTTTTACGTTAAAAACAATAGTTTATGTTAGGAAATTAACTAGCAAGATGGTTGTGGAGTACGGCTGAGTTAATTTTTAAAAGTGAATACATTTTAAAAAGCCCTTAAGACCAAGTCATGCCAATGCTGCCACTTTTATAATTATTTTGATGAGTCCTTGCCTTGCTTATATATCTCAAAAAACCCGCACAACTTCAAGCTTTGAAGGTTAAAAGTTACTATTAATAAAAATAACAATTAATAAGTGGAATTTTAAACTGTGAGTAAACCCCACATTCTTCCATTTTTATCAAGATTTTATGGCGATAGAATTTTTAATAGTTAAATTTCATGCCAACTACCACATTGCGTGTTATTTTTTAATTAGTTTTCCACTAAATCTTATATCCTTATGTAAAAAAAAATATTTTAAATTCCCTTCAAATAATAAATAAACCTCTTCAACATTTTGTTGCTGCATTTTTCCTCGTTTGTTTATTTTTAAAAAGTTTAACAATCATTAACACACTTGAATAAACTTATGGAGCAACGTTAAAATCAGATAGCACATAATTTGTTTAACACTTGGCCAAAAGAGTTTGGAGGACACTTTGCTCTAATGAGTCAACAAGGGCAAAGTTTGATAATGAAAGTTTAGCATGAAATAAGGTTGAAAACTAAAAATATTTATGTCATTTTAGTCATGTTTGTGCTTTACGCTTCTCTTTTTCACAAAGCAAAAAAAAAGTGTTCACGTTCATATTTTAGTTATTAAAATTTAAACAAAAAGATACAAAAATACTTTGTAAAAAATATTTTAAAGTAATAACGACTATGAAATAATTGTGTACTTAAAAATGATAAACATTTAAAGAATATTGCTATTGGCGCAAAATTTAAAAGCATGTTTGTAGTGGTTTTAATAGACTGATAGACAATAAAAAATAAAGTTTAAAATAAAAAAATAAAGCTTGATTCCTTCAAATATAAATATTTCATGATATTCTTATAAAATATTTATTATTCTAAACTTAAAAAATGAAATGTATTACTGCGGGGAAAGCATATCCATATGGCCATTTTGCTACTGCACATCAGTGGATTCTAACCAAATTTTGTAATGAAACCTTCAGAGATTCCACGGATGAGCTTTGTATAAGCAGTAGCCAAATGGCCATAAGGACATGCTTTCCCTGCAGTAATACATTTCATTTTTTAGTTTAAAATAATAAATATTTCATGAGAATATCATGAAATATTTATATTTGAAGGAATCAAACTTTATTTATTTATATAAAGTAAATTGATGTAAAAAAGATTCCAAGCAATAAATTTTCTTGTTAAAAAAATAAAGTTTAAAATTTAATTAAAAACAAATACGATTGCATTATTCTTATATACCCTTCATCCTCTATCTAAATCTAGTTTAGTGAAGTGACTCCAATCAAAAACGCAAATATTGGGGTGACAGAGAGTAAAAAATAAAAAAATGGTACTGCATATATATTATTTTGCATTAAAATTTTATCGGCTCTTAATAGGTTATTAATAAAATTTATTATTTCCTTAAAGAACTCTTCAAAAGCTTTAAAATGATACCCATATTGATATTTTAAAAATTTGAAATTTTCAGACCCCGTAAGTCGGAAAGTATGGGCGAGCGACACTTTTTTCACTTAATTATTTTTTCTTATTTTTTTGTTCTTATCTTTTTGTTCCAAGTGACATGAAAAAAATAGAGGTAGGCGTGGTGTTTTGCCTGCTGCCTCGAAGGACGTAGACCGATCTAGCTGGTTTCCAATAGCACCTCTTTCGACACTACATCTGATCTATTGACAAGTTTTATTTTTTTATTATCTGTCACCCCAATATTTG
Organism: Gymnosoma rotundatum; assembly: GCA_916610165.2. NCBI lineage: Eukaryota > Metazoa > Arthropoda > Insecta > Diptera > Tachinidae > Gymnosoma > Gymnosoma rotundatum. The sequence continues at coordinate 119,195,658 of OU744340.1, forward strand.
CTTTTCTGATTGGAATTACTTCACTAAACTAGATTGACATAGATGGTGATTCGGCATAGCCAAATATAGCACTCTAACTTGTTTTTAATTAACACTAAAGTTTTCTTTCTTAACTTTAGAATTAAAAATAACTTGAACTTAAGCTGATTTAAAATTACTCAAATTTTATTAATTTTAAAATAACAATTTGAATTAGATATTAATATGGTAAAAATTTCTGTAACAAGTTCCATAATTTTAACTTATTTTTTTATTCCTAATAATATATATTATAATCTCATCTATGTATTTAAAAATTAGTTGTCCTGTGTTCGTGATTTTATAACTGGAGAACACTCAACCGATTTTTAAACGAGCACGTGCATTGGGAAAGTCAACTTTCACTAATGGTTAATAAAAAAAATCGAAAATTTTCTTCGAATATACGTTATACGTGCAGTTATATGATGGTGTGTTTTTCCTATAAACGAGGGCTGCTCTATATATTTCTGGCCTAATAGTGAAAATGCGAATATTTATAATCAAAAATGGTTTTATAGTTTTTCAAAGTATTTCTCCGATTGAGACACCTCTAAAACATGGTTTTTGAACACTTCAACAGCTTCTTCGGGCGACGAAAATTGTTGACCACGCATTTTTTTCTTGATGTGCAGAAACAAGAAGAAGTCATTAGGTGCCAAGTCAGGGCTGTACGGCGGATGACCCATTAATTCGACGTTTTGGCAGGTCAAAAACGCTCTGGTTTGAGCCGATGTGTGAGAGCTCGCATTGTCATGGTGAACAATGATTCGTCTTCTCATGTTGGGTTTTCGAATTTCTCCGATGACTTCAGGCAAATAAATTGTAATGTCAGATTGCACTTGGCAGCACTCAGTGTTGCCAGGCCAGAAATATATATAGCAGCCATCGTAAAATGTTTTCAACAATGTCGGGACCTAAACGTTCATAAAAAACTTATTTGAAGGAGTAGTTGTGGTACGATTATTCTTATTGGGGTTGCAAAGCGCCCCAGGAACAACTGGTGTATATTGTTTGTGCGTGCGTCAATCGCGACTGAACCGATTTTAATGAAAATTGAAACACTAAATACTTGTCTTTTTAGTAAAAAAAAAAGGATATCTATATTTTCTTTTGAAATAGAGGACCAGATGGCGAATTAATATTAATATTTAAATTAATTTGAAATATTGTAAATAAATGTAGAAAAAACGGGCATTTACGTCTGTACCGATTACAATAAAATTTTAAAAATAGTTTCATTGGATGTTAATAAAATCAGATTCTAAACATATTTGAAATATAGATATCTCCTAATCTATAAGATCCAAACCGCTTTGATAGAAAACAACGCAATATTATATTTAACAGTGCCTAGAAAGGACCTAATATTAAACCTAGACAACAACGCTGGGCACTTTCTTATTGTATTGTTCAAAATCTTAATTTTCTTTAAGTGACATGTGCTATTTTAAAATAGTTTTATTTTTTTATTATTTTTTAATAGAAAACATGGGGGTGTTTCAATGTTTGCTGACGGTTTTTATTCAATCATAAAATACACAAGGCACACAGTTATTTATGAACGTCATAAAATTATGAATGTAACCATAAAATTCCATAATATGTGACTCTTTTTAGTCTGTGCAAACAGTTGTTAAATAATAAAAAAAAATTTACGTAAACTTGTGGGTACGCGACAGTTAAACGTGATTACTAAATAAAAGTAAAGTTCTTATAACAATAGAAGATGAAGTAACTTAACTCACAGAATTTGTTATTACGGTTTGAACTACTTAGAGGTTGTCAATCATGCATAACGACTAAAATATTTCAAGAATGCAGACCTATAATTTTTTCATTTTATTGGGAACAATTAGGTAACTCCAATCAAAAAAATTAATATAGGGGGCGAAGGAGAATTAAAAAGTAAAAAAAAATATAAAATCAAGTGACAAAATTGGCGTTCGCCCATATTTTACAAGTAACGGTGCTCTGAAATTTTCGAAATTTTTAAAATATAAATATGGGTAGCATTAAAAATCTATTGAAGAGATCTTTAAGGAAATGACAAAAATTTTCTAAAAATGCTTAACCCATTAAGAGCCGACGCCATTTTTATATAGAATTATAAAAGTACTTAATTGTTTTCCGAACAAGCCCTTTTTTGACACACTTAGTTCGGCAATAAACAAGGAATTCGTCTTGCATACACCTTGTTAAATATACCTTGAATTTACCCATAAAATAACAAAATGCTAAGTAAGAAAAATTAAGTGAATCTAATCAATTAAACTGTAGTGTATCTGATTACAACTTGCAAGTTACCATTTTATAAATTTTGTTTCGACATGATGTTTTTAATTGTCAAAACATGTGGTAAAGTGTTATAACATGTTAACAAAACCAGCATAAAGCTGTACGTGCTACATCCTCTTAATTCTCTGCAGGTGTTCTATTTAACGCAAAAAATCAATAGAGTGTGTCTCGAGGTCTTTAAAATGTTTTCTAATTTACTTTATGCTTTACGAGTAAAAGTTCTTTAACTTTGTTTTTGTTTTTTACATATTTAAAGGGTTAAAAAGTTTTAAACTGCGATTGTGTGCTACAGAGAAAAAGAAGAAGAAAAAATATTTCTTTTATTTAAATATAAATAAATAAAAATACATTAAATATGTACATATGTGTGTATGTATGTAATTATGTACCGAAAATATAAAGAGTCAATAAAAGCATAGAATAACACAGACATTTTGTGTTTGCTAACAGCTTCAAATTATACTGACTGAATATTTATACCACAATATTTGTTTTAAAATTTCTTTGAATTAAAAAATAATCATTGGCTGCACAATATTCAAGATACTCTTTAGGGGTAATAAAGGAAGAGATGAAATAAATTTAGAGTAGAAAATGCTTTTGTCTTTCGTGATTATAAATTTATTAAACTCATCTATATATTTTTTTAAAACATAAGAATGGTAAGATTGGTGATTAGTCTTCTATTCAAGGAGTATAAAATAATCTCAGCATTTTGGTATAGTTTGTTAAACGGGCATTGATTGTTGATTTCTTATGTTAAATGATTAGAATATTCCACAAACCGCTGATGCGTAAAATGTTAAAATATTTTTATTGCCTTCTTAGTAATGTCTATCAGATTTATTTGTATTTGTATTTATTGATTTATTAAAAATATGAGTTTTCAATACAACAAGACATTAAATCTTATAAATTAGAGTATAAGAATCAGGCAAGTTAGATAAGGGGTTTCAATGAAAAAAAAGACAAAAAAGTAGGAAAAGAATTATTAACTAAAAATAATTAACAATATTGCATATAAAATCAAATAATATTTAAAAATCAGTTTATTACTTTGTCTCGAAGGGGGAACATCTGTGTGCGAGTAGATTTTTCTTTTTCGAAAAAGTGAGGTTATAATTAAAGACGCAACGCCCACGTTTTTTCTTAACTGGCTTTTTTAAAAATGCCATCGTTTTAAGAAATATTAAAAAAATATATATATAATCATTAATACTTCAATATCCTGTTTAGGATTTACCACTTCCTATACGAAGGTATAGGTCGATGTGCACTTCCTGGAGAGACTGTTTATATCTGAAAATTTGTGGCATACCCTGGTGCTGTGGTTATGTACCCCTGTCAATATTAAATTGAGATTAAAAAAAAATATTTAAAAATTTACATATGATATATATATTCGATTGTGTGTGTAGGGATTTTAATTAGAGAACAGAGTTACAATTAGTCTCGAAACGATTGCAAAAGTAAAATTTTAAATTCAATTGCGTTGCGTGTGTTCTGCAAAAAGGGGAGAGTTAGTTCCAGAGACGAATTGTTAATATATAAAATTGCCTATCGGATACCGTGTCATTATGCCGAAATTGAATAATGCCGTTTCCTCTCGACGATCTAGTGAACGCCAAGCGTTGAGAAAGGTATTTAGGCTTTTAACTTTTAAATAGTTATTAACTGTGATATTAAAAATTCGAGTGGAATACTGAGATGTGATCGAATTTTTTTAAACCACAAACGTAATGTTATTAAATGTTGTTTTGAGTTTCGAATTACAGTCATAAAAAACCTCCGATGAATATAATAGAGTTGGTAGAATATAGGCCTTTGCAAGTAGTAGTCTTATTTTCAACGGTGTAAAATACTGAGTAGCCCATAAGCTTCTTAGCCTACTATATACTCTGCCACATGCCTGTTTAATTTAATCAGATCAAGTTAAAGTACTATTAAAAATAACACCAAGGTTTCTGACAGAGCTTACTATATTAATTTTAGTACCTCCAAAGAATATTTCAATATCAGATATGATTTTTACCGCTTTTTTTTACAAATTATTAAACATTTTGACTTTTTAGGGTTAAGACGCAGGCCATTTGCTGATGCCCAAAGAAAAATTCTATTTACAGCAGCATTAAAATCATTCACTTTATTGCTAATGGAACTCCTTAAACTTGTAAGATAAATTTGTATATCATCAGCATACATTTGTACACAGGAATGTTTGAGTTGTTGTGCTATATCATTTGCATACAGTGAGAACAATTATGGTCTTAATATGGAACCTTGCGGAACAGCTCTCACTATCCTTATAGGGTATAAAACAAGTCCATTATTTGATACACATTGCAGCCTTTCTTTTAAATATGATGAGATCAATTTTACAGCTGTAGTAGAAAAATTGAACATTTTTGATAGTTTCAGACACAGAATTGAGTGCTGCACAGTACCAAAATGGATATATTTCCTAAATCTAAGTTACCTCTAATCTCCTCAACAACATCAGTTAGGGCTGTCACACAACTATGCTGAGGTCTAAAGCCTGATTGTCGCTCAGTTAGTAATTTGTTTTTGTATTTACATTCTCAAATATTTATTTAGGGAGAATATGTTCAAAAACTTTGGATAAATATGTTAATATTGAAATTGGACGATATTCGCTGTTTGTTTTTGGGACTGGAATGGCTTTGGCATACTTCCATTAATAAGAATTTTTATTCATTTTATTTAAACATTTAATAACGCAAAATTAACTATTAAACGATTTTAATAGCATTGTAGTTTTATGTTGGCAAGATCATGTCATATTATGCGTCAATTTACGTTTAGTGGTGCATACAACAATGAACCAAATACCTGAATAATGGTTTTATAATTAAAATAGGATAATTAAATCAGCAATAATATTATTTGTCATAACTTAAATTATCATTATTTTATTATTTTTTTTATTGTTTTATATCAGAAAAAGATATAAAATAATGTAAAAAATGGTGTTAAACGTTTTTTATTAAAACATTCACTGAACGAGTACAAAAAAGTATCCAAATACCGAGCTTGGCAATACTGTTTGTACATCACTATATTATTTTGTTTATTTATGATACAAATTTATGAATTTTTTATTTATTATTTTTATTTTCAAATCAATAAAATACAATGCTTTAATTACAAAAGAAAAATTAATTAAATTTTGATATTTTATTTATTCTAAGCATATTTTCCGTAAATATTAATAGTTAATTTGATATTTTTACCTGGAAACGCATCGTTTTCTTTTATTGCAATATTGTGCAAAACAGATAGTGATAACTAAATTTTGTGCATTTGGTAAACTAATTGTAAGTCCATCTAATTAACCACGAAAACGCTGCTTCCAAACCCCAAAATAATTTAGGCGTTATTGTATTTGATTTCATTTGCATTTTTGGGCCTTAAATGGTGTAAATAATTACATATAGTTGTAATTTATACCCGGAGTTACCTAGCAAGCGCCCTCTTAAATCGCCATTTTTTAAACGTTGCTTAATAACTGACTTATTAAAGGCTCGGCAATCATACGTACTGCTTCTCCATCTTGCCGCTGAACCTAAAATGTGTTTCGTAAGTGTCTAAAACTATTCGCGTCGGATACTTACCTCTCTTTGGCTCAACAACGCAAAGCCACCAAAACCTGTAACTTGGCTAAAGCTCCACAGCCTATTTTATCTAATTCTATCTCATCCTTGGCCATTATTATAATTTTTTAAGCCGTTTCCTTATTTAACCTGTATCTTGGAATTAAATAGATGATTAGGTAGTTGAAATAGATCACTTTTCCTATTAAAAGTTTTAGGACGTTTTGACATTTTGGGCAAGATTATCTGCAATAATTTTCCATTTTATGAAAAATTTGCTTTTATATTTAAGTATGTTTTAAAAACTTACCTATTATTGAAATTAAATTTATTATATTCGTTGTATTTTTTATTAATGGTTTTTCACACTTTTTCAGTAAAAAATTTTACAGGAAAATGCTTTTCAAAACTTATTAAAGGTTTAAAGAAGGGTAACTGCTACATTAAATATTTAAAATTTAATAATGCTTAATAACAGCGTAGTACTGCTATTAAGCATTTGTGAATAATACTTTAGCGATTTTTTCTTATTAACCTCTTATTAAGCACTTTAAAATTTTTGTGAATAATACTGTTACTATTTAGCCAAACGTGTACTCAAATAAAAGTTTAACGTTTAGATTGGCTTTTGACTGGCCTATTCGATTTTTTAATCGTTTTTTTTTTTTTTAATTTTGAGACAATAATGTGATTTTTTAAATTGTATCGGGTGTTTTTTAACCCAATGGGACTTACCAAAGGCTCAACTGTTAAACGAACTGTCACTCTGCGCTTAATTTTTGACGTTTATGATCAGTTTACTTTGTAAAATTATTATCCAGATTTTCTTTAAAAATCAATCAGCAATTCGAGGCATTTATAGACACAAGATTGTGTTCAACCATGAGGCGCATTTTGGCTTAACCGGCTTGTTGATAAAGAAAAGTGCCGTAAGAGATGCCTGAGACTGCATACATTAAAAAAATGTATTGCAATTAAAGCTTGGCATATGCTAACATCGATTAATAAAATCAAAATTTAGTTAAATTAAAGAAATGTTGCATCTAGTTCGCCTTAAAAGTCTTACGATTTGACACCTTTCGTTTATATTCTGTGGGGCAAGATAAAGTCACAATTTTACTTTGATAAACCAGCAACAATTTGCGCCTTGAAAGAAAAATCATTCATGTTATTCGTGACATAATAAGATAAGATATTTTATCTGTTATCTGTTTCATGAAGTAGGTCTCCTTTTTTTTTTGTATGTATGTGTGCAGATCGATCGATTTTAAAATAATCATTTCGAAATTGTTTTCGTTTTAAAAAAATTGCATTCAATACAATTTCTAATATTTTCCAGTTTTGGCTTGTGTGTTAAAATCGATCGAAATTCATTAAATCTGGTTGAGATTCATTAAAATTGTCATTTTCAAATCGATGGATTTGCTTCTATTCATGTGATAGTGTGGCATTGAAATGACAACTTTTTAGTAGAGAATTCTACTAGATTATATTAGCACAGAGAAGGCCTTTACAAATATAGTGCATTCCACGATTTTAGCTGACTTAAGACCAAATTTGTTTTACTAGTTTCTTGCAAATATATTTGCTCTTTTACGCTTCGTTTTTGTATTACAAGCGAGAATCGTCTGAAATTTTTTTATGAAATTCAGTCAGTTTTTTGAGTTATTTCTGTACTTTTTTTAGACGAGTTGATCGCTTGTAATACAGAAACTGTACCATGGCGAAATAATATCAGGTGGCCGTAATGGCGAATTCATTAATTTCGCCGTTAACTCTAAATGTCAAACTCCATATATAAAAAATATGTATAACAGTTTATTGTATGGAGTTTGACATTTCACGTTTGCGGCAAAAATTAGGAATTCGCCATTGCGACCACCTGGTATTATTTCGCCATGAACTGTACATTAAACTTAGTCCACATTTATACCATGACATTTTTTAATGCAAATATTTTCAATCCTGTTTTTTAGTTGCACCGATATGTGTTATTTCACATAAAATACAAGCAACAAATTCATCCTCTTAAAATTTTAAAATTTAAGCCATGACATAGTGCTTGTTCGGAAATGCATCACTGTGCTGCATCTGATGCGCAGTACGTTCTAAAATGCATCAGTTGGCATCACTGCAAATGTCATGTGTTCTAAAATGCATCAATGAAATATATGTTGCGCAAACAAACGTAAAACACGCATTACAAAAATGGCCGATGCATTTGATATTTTTTAATTTAATTTTGTTAAATTGCATTTGTGTATCAAAAGAATTTGATAGTTCTTTACTATATTAACCAGGATTTTTTTGGGATTCGTCTGTTGTTTTAAAAAATTTAAATTTTTAAATTTTTAATTTTCTTTTCTTTTGTCGATTGCACAACTTTATTTCATTTTTGCTTTCATCTAAACCAAGAAATAAATTTATTATTAACTTCTCCACTAGTAATGTTTAAGCATTTGAAATTTTAAAACAAATGATAGTTTATTTTAGTTTTCGCATCAAGTAAGTATCAGCATCAGCTGTTTTGCATTGGCATCGCAAACTAATCACACATACGCATCAGATGCAGTGCAGTGATGCATTTCCGAACAAGCCCATATTGCTTATCCCCGATGCTGCACAACTAAGCAAAAATTTTATGTTTCATGAAAAATTTCATGTTGTAAATTGGCTGTTTAAATAAAAATTTAATTTAAATAAAATATTGAGGTATGTGATAGAAATCGATCAATATAAAAATGTTTGTGTTTCTAACTTGCATCAAAAAAAATATTTTCATACTTTTATAAAATTTTTTTATCGAATTTGTCACAGCCTTTAAAAAAACCTTACTCTAATCCGAATAAATAATGCCTGTACTTGACAATAATTTTTCAGATTTAAGCATTTGTTTAATACACAATAAAGTTTTAATATAAACTTTATGTTTAATCCTTTTAAATATTACAACTATGACTTGTTATTTTAAAAAAGATGTTATAGACGAGAAAAAATAGAAAGAAATAATATTTTTTAATAAAGTTTCTTTTTTTCTCTATTTCATTTCAGTTACACCGAAATTACGAAATGAAAACACAATCATCTTTCTAAAAGAATAACACCATTAAATGGAATCAAATAAGCAATAATCTACACCAAATTTAATCAACCAAGTAAAAAAGTTATTTCAACTGTAAAGATACGTTAAATGTTAATAAATTCAATAAGAACAATTGCAATAACAAGAATTTTAAATTAAAACAATTATCAAAAATATTTATTAAAACCACACAAAAAAAATATATTTTACAAGATAAAAAAAAAAATTTTTAAGATAATAAAGAAAAAAAGGAAAAACAACCTCACCATGTCGTTGACTGTTAAATTGATACGTTTTGAAGTGCCCAAGGCCAAATCAAACTTTATAGGACGAGTAGAATTTCGAGGTAAGTTATTAAAAAAATTATGAAAAATAAAAATAGACTTTTCCCTTCAACACCAAACGTGGAAAAAGGGTATAACTAATTCTGTCATTCAATTTGTAATTTCTAAAATATCCATTTCCGACTCCATAAAGTCTATATATTCTGAGTTCTTATGCAAAGTCGATTAAGCGATGTTCGCCTGTCCATCTGTCCGTCCATGTTTTTGTAGAAATCAACTTTGCCAAGGCACTATATCAGCTAGAGAAAATTTAAATATGCCAATCGATCAGACATAGTGTCGAAAGAGATTCTATTGGAAATCAGCATAATCGGTCCATGTCCTTCGAGGCAGCAGACAAAACACCACGCCTACCTCTAATTTTTTTATGTCATTTGGAACAATAAAGTAACTCCAATCAAAAAATTGAATATATGGGGTGTTAGAGATTTAAAAAATAACAGGAGAAAAACGTGATATGAAAAAATTGGCGCTCGCCCATATTTTCCGAGTTACGGGGCTCTGAAATTTTTAATATTTTTTAAAATATTAATATGGGTACCATCTAAAAGCTTTTGAAAAGATTTTTAAGAAAATACAAACATTTAAAAAAATGCTTAATCCATTAACAACTGATGGGATTTTTATGTAAGATTATATATGCAGTACCAAAATTTTCTTTATTTTTTATTTCTCTGTCACCCCAATATTTGCTTTTTTGATTGGCGTTACTCTACTAAATTAGATTTATGTAGATGGTAAAGGGTAGGTAAGATTCTGCATAGCCGAATATAGCACTCTTGTTTTTATTTTGTTTTGTTGTTTATAGCGATTAAAACAAAACAGAAGCAACGAGGTGCCCATGGCGAAATAATACAGGTGAACGCACGGGCGAAAAAGCCCATCAGCTGTAAACATTACAGTTGTCAAAAAAATTTGCCAAAAATAAATAATTTGTTAAATTTTTTTTAATTTAATTTTTTTTGATTGCTAATAGAAAACAAACAATTGAAATACCTAGAGAAAACTACCACAACATGGAACCGTATTTGCAGTTCCTGATGTGTATAATCAAAATATGCGTAAAAAGATAGTGAAATCATTGTTAACACATTTATAATTTCTTGTTTTTTTGTGGAAGATTATGTTAGTCTTCAAATGGTCAACGTGCAAGAATGGAACGATGCATGTGATTTGGGCAAACTATTGGTACAAAAGAATTTTAGTCACTTTTCCTGTATTTTTATTTTTATGTAACTTAATTTTTAAATTTTTTTATTCTGAAAATTACAACCACTTTTTTTCATCAAATATATTTTTTTTAGTTTGTTTGTTTTTACAATATTTTTTTGACAACATACATAATTTTGTAGCAACAAATTGCCTGGTTTTTTTGTGTTGTTGGATTGTTGTAGCCGTGCGGTCACCTGTATTAATTCGCCTTGGAGGTGCCATTTAGTTTACTATCATTTTTGTTCCGTAGAACAAAATGTACCTGTTTACGAATGTATGACAGTTGTTGGATAAGACAAGAAGGTTGTCAGTTCAAAAATATAAATAAGTTTTTTTTTTAATTTTAATTTAGAGTTTATTGATCCAAAACAACAACATACAAACACATACATGTCTGTTCTGTATATCATAACAAATAGTTTTTTAAAGAGAAAAATTTACAAACAGAAAAAAAAACATCAAACATGAGTTTAACATCGTCGTCAGCCATAACAAGTTTAATCATTAATTACATGTCGTTGTATTCATCAATATCATCAAACTTTTGTTCGGGTTCTTTACAACTTACGGGCTTAAAGCAACATATCGGTCTACAAAACATTGGCTTGCGACGAGGACGACGACGACATGGTCGCGGCCGAGAGCAACGACGGCGGCGAGGCTAAAAATATGAAAAAGAAAAATCAATTTAAGTATTTTTTTTTTTTAATTATCGGGTATGTGATAGAAATCTATTCATTTAAAAACAATATGTATGATGAAGTTCAAAACACAAGCATAAAAAAATATTGAAAAAATAACGATAAAGGTTTAAAAACGAAAACAAGGTTTAATAAAATCTTTTTGGGTTAAGTCTTTGATAATTTTTTTTTAGAAATGAATTAGTTTTATAAAAGAAAAAGAAAGCTTGTGTCGCAAGTTCTGATGTGTTTTAAGACATAAGCCTGGTGCCCTGTTCAGTTTTTCATGCGGAATGCTTTCAAAATACATACATAAAAAATGTATGAAAAAAGTCATTAAAAATGTTGCAGAAATAGTAGTCTGCTTTTACTGTGGAAAAACATATGAAATGTTTCTGGCAACATTTTATCTAAAGCCTGGTACTCTGTTCAAATTTATAAAAATTGTTGAGCAACATTGATTATTTCATGTGGAATATTTGACATTTAAAGTGTAGTATCATTGTTTTATAAGCGTAGGTAAAAGACATACGATCAGCTGTTGTATGAAAAATTCCGCATGAAATAATGCCTACTTGCTTTATTTCACAGCTTGGATAAAATGTTGCCAGAAACATTTAATATGTTTTTCCACAGTAAAAACAGAGTACTACTTCTGCAACATTTTTTCATGACTTTTTTCATACACATTTTTTATGTATGTGATTTGACAGCATTCCGCATGAAAAACTGAACAGAGTATCAGGCTTAAATTGTGAAATAAAGCAAGTAATCATTATTTCATGCGGAATTTTTTAAACAACAGCTTAGATCTTTAAAACAACAATAAATTGGTTAATTCTTCCAAATCGCGAGATAGACACCACATTTTAAGTGTCAAATTTTCCACATGAAATAATCAATGTTGCATAACAATTTTCACAAAATTGAACAGAGTACCAGGCTATTATTGATCTCGCTTATTAACTGGCAATGCAACAATCTGATCTGCAACATTTAAATCAATTTGCTTTTTCATTCTTACAAATTTTAATCATAAATGATGTGATCACGTTTTTAAAAGCGCTTGTAAAGCAAAGTTTTGAATTTCCTTCTAACGCTTCTTGCTGGCGTTGTTCTTATATTGTTCCAATGAATGTATAAATAATTATCGTACGCATAACAAAAACATAGATTAAGTCTAAGGCTATATTTGAAGCGAAACGGCAGTGTATTAACTTATTTTTCCCTACAATTTGATATTTTACATAAATAATCGATGAATTCGTGACTCCATATCTATTTTCGACGGCTATTTTAAATATAAAATTTTGTCGATGGACTAGCTAAGACCCTGCCCTCTTTGGTCTCTCATGCCAATTTAATGATAAGTTTTCGTTATGCATCTCTGCCGGCGCTCATTACACACCGCACATGAACAATATTTGGCCAAATCTTTGGTACTTTCATTCAACGTTTGTATCATTCTTTGGTTTTCATATTATAATTCAACATTTTGTAAGATTTTTTGTATATATATAAAAAAAACTTACCTTTCTCCGGCATCGTGGTCTGGGGCGTCTGCAACAGGGCTAAATCAGCAACAAAAAAATGTTGTATAAAATCTTAAAAATAATTTATTTCAACAATTCGTACCATATCCTCGTTTTGTTTTAATTGTTGGTTTTGTAAAAATATATGTAACTAAAAATTTGTTTTTATTTTTTAACTTAAAAATTTATAATATTCAAACACCAAATATTAAATAAAATTTTTAAACTGACACATTTTTTCAACAGATTTTCAAATGAAGTATTGGTTGGATTCAAGAGAAATTAATTTGCAGGTGGTCTTCATAGTCCAGCTGATTTTTTTATGTTCATTAAAATTAAAAAAAATATAAAAATTTATAAAATTTAATTGAAATTGACTTTGGCTTAAGTTAATTTTTTTATTTCTAAAAACCTTTTCGCATCTATCTACTTTAGGTTGTATAAATTGTAAACATCATTTATTTAACGAAATAACTTTACAAATAGGAATATTCAGATCAATATAAATTTGTTTAGACGAAGTCCACAAAGTCCAAAGTATTTTTTCACTGTTCTGTCTGTAACTCATCTTCTACATTTGTTTTTGCTTTTTACCAAACGTCGGTTGGTCACGAATTCTTATTTTTAATCACTCTAACCTGTTTCTTCACAATATTATAGATGATGTTTCAGTGTCATATTGATTGTTCTGAGTTCAGCATGAATGTACTTGCGCAAGGCACCGTTTTTTAATTCAATTTTTTATAAAATTAGTGAGAAAACATACATTCACAAAATAAATTTTCTTTCAAAATCAAAAAGTTTTTTCGGAATTTAATTGTAGCCGTACAAGGCCTCTGACAAGGCAAGTCAAAACTAGGTGGTTACTATGGCGAATTCATTAATTTTCGTCGGAACCCTATATGTCAAACTTCATATATAAAAAATATGTATCATTATTTTTATATGGAACTTGACATTTATAATTTCGGCGAAAATTAATGTATTCGCCTTGATTTTAAGCCTACACCATGGAGACATAATAAAGGTGAACGCACGGGCGAAAAAGCCCATCAGCTGTATACATTACAGTTGTCAAAAAAATTTGTCAAAAATAAATAATTTGTTAAATTTTTTTTAATTTAATTTTTTTTTGATTGTTAATAGAAAACAAACAATCGAAATTCCTAGAGAAAACTACCACAACGTGGAATCGTATTTGCAGTTCCTGATTTGTATAATCAAAATATGCGTAAAAAGATAGTGAAATTATTGTTAACACATTTATAATTCCTTGGTTTTTTTGTGGAAGATTATGTTAGTCTTCAAATGGTCAACGTGCAAGAATGGAACGATGCATGTGATTTGGGCAAACTAGTGGTACAAAAGAATTTTGATCACTTTTCCTGTATTTTTATTTTTATGTAACTTAATTTTTATAATTTTCTTATTCTGATAATTACAACCACTTTTTTTCATCAAATATATTTTTTTATTTTTTTTGTTTTTTTACAATATTTTTTGACAACACACATAATTTTGTAGCAACAAATTGCCTGTTGTTTTTTGTGTTGTTGGATTGTTGTAGCCGTGCGGTTACCTGTATTAATTCGCCTTGGCCTACACGAAAACAGATACAAAATTCTAGCTTCAGCTAATAGGTTTAAGCCAAAAGTTAGCACAAATGCTTGCATATGGGTGACATCTCGGCAATGGTAAATCAAAATTCTAGACGAGTTCCATCAAAAATTGTGTAGCCGAAAAAGCACAACTACACGTACGCTTATTAATCGTTAATGTTTTCATTTGATCGTATTTAATCGGATCTATAAAATATATGTATATAAATATTAGGGAAGGTGTTTTTATACTCTAAATTATACTTATAATCGATTTTGATGAAAAATTATTCATTTTACAGATATTTTCTTACAGTTGTGCATTTTTTTCATTGAAACTGGTTTAGTTATAAAGAAGTTATAAAGGGCTCAAAGTTAACACTAAAGTCTTATCAAATAATAAATAATTCATGCAAGGCAGATTAATATACTAGGTAGTGGCAGTAGATCAGTTGACTTTCTTGTTTACGTTTTCAGATGTCAAATTTTGTTTACACTTATTATTTTTTTCTTACAGTGGGGTTGTGGAAATATATGTAAAATTTCCATAAAACAAAAAAGTTTCCCACAATTTTTGAAACTGGATTTAATAAAATTATGAAGTGAGATAGCTAAAAGAATTTTTAATTGGTGAAATAAAATTTCAATTTTTTGTTTTAACATATAAATTCCCGGAATGGAGAAAAATGTCCCAAAAAATTGTTTTTTTTTTTACAATCACAGGGCTGTCAAATCCTTTTTGGAGTATTTAGCAAAAATTTGGAGACTTACCGTTTGCCTTTTTTTAATCGGTGCTGTGCACTCCGAGGAATTTTACAATAGTTTTAAAATTTTATTCCAAAATTGGCAATGTTAGAAAGGGCTGGAGGACCGTTATAAATGTTAACCTAATTTTGCTTTTATTCATATTTGCTATAGTTTGTCTTTAAAATGGTTTAAACAAATTTGCTAGTAATGAAGTAAATTTAAATTACATAAGCAAAAAAAAAGAATATATACCACCTTTTTGGAGAAAATTCTTAAAAAAAAACGATATTTTTAATATTTTCTTAAGGCTTGTAACTTTTTAACGAAAAGCGATATCAGAACAAAATTTTAAAATTGCTTATTTTTAATTTTATTAAGAATATAGCAAATATCTTGAAGTAATAATCCGATAATTATTAAGCGTACTAAGCCAAAAATACTAAGTTAAGGTTGGCCAAAATTAACAAAAAAAAAAAAAAAAATTACAAGAAAGTTTTCTCCCTGCATATTTAAGCATATTTTTATAGATATTTTTAAGGTCTGATTAAATTAAAAATTTTAACATTTGAGTTAAAAATAAACTTTTCATAACTTTTTAAAAAAATTATATGTCCGAGGTACCTAAATTTGTGGCCCTACCCAGAAGCTTAGGAGCCTGACCGTCCGTAGATTCACTGAGAAACACCGCTGCCCTGCCTCTGTAAAACTTCGTTGAGATATATTGAGCGGTTCATAAGATACCGAAATTTGTCCAAAAAAAAAATTTTTTCTTAAACCACTGTGCGTCAGTTTATTTGACATCTGAAAATATATATTTTACAAAAACAAAGTTCATGTTGTTTACTTATTGTTGTAGTTGTTTTAGAACTGCTATTACCTGTAAAATTAATCTGCCTTGAATTCATGTATACATCTACCCAGCAAACATTTGAATGAAGATGTTTTAAGCATTTAACTATTTTTTTTTTTAATTTGATAAAACCAGCGTTTAAAGTTCAATTGAATAATTAAAAAAACCTAAAAAATTTAACACATATAAAATCAAAAACATTCTTCATACCAATAGCGTGAACTTTATAAGATCAAATATTTAAAAACAATAACAAATCTTGAAGAAGCATGAGGAAGC
The DNA here is from genome assembly GCA_916610165.2 of Gymnosoma rotundatum. Classification (NCBI taxonomy): domain Eukaryota; kingdom Metazoa; phylum Arthropoda; class Insecta; order Diptera; family Tachinidae; genus Gymnosoma; species Gymnosoma rotundatum. Next base: position 119,211,909 of record OU744340.1, read on the forward strand.
ATGACGTGGAATTTTATTTACGGACTTACCACAAGTCTTGATTAGAAAAGTAAAAGAAAATTCAATAACCCGACAAGTCCTCAAAATAAATTTACCTTCTTTCTTAATGCTTACGCTCTAAAAATAAATTAAAAGTTGTAAAGTTGCCGGTTGATAAAGTAAACTCATCAGCAAACCTCTATCCAAATTTTTAGAAAAGCCAAAAACATTTTCTTTAAGTATAAAAACTTAAAAAAACTAAAAGTTATTTTAGAAGCTAATGCATAAATTTTAAAGCTTTAACAAAAATTACCAACAACCAAACCACATTTTTATTTTTGCTTACATTCCCTTCCTTAAATTAAAAATTTTTTTAATTATCACAGTTTTTTTAATAATTAATTTATTGAATCAATCATATATTTTAATAAAAATGAAGAACAGTTTTTTCTACTTAAATCAATAATGGTATCAATTAAAATTTCAATAACTTCTCAATCTCAAAACAAGAAACATTCAACAACTTTTTTCTTGTGATTTATTCACATACAAACAATGTTATTGTAATAAGTTTAAATAAATTAAATAAATTGCTCCTTAATCATAAACAAGTTTTCTTAATTGATTTGGGAATTAATTAAGACGATTGTAATTAAAAAAAAAAACCAAAAACATAAAAACATAAGCACCTCGACAATAACACATCTGTTATCTGTGTATCATACCAAATATTTTTTTAATTTAATTTTCTCATCAAAATTATCTGTAACATCATCAGCCATAATAGATTTGATTATTCTTGATAATTCATTCAAATTACCAATGTCATCCATCTTTTGTCATTCTATTTTATTCATGAAGTGTAAAAGATTCCTTTGTTGGCACAAATATTTGAATTAATACATACATACATACTTCAAACATACATATTAATCTAGATATAACTATTAGGGTGCAGCTTGTATTTAAAAATTTTTTTGCTTTCCCTGTGGAATGGGTGCTTTTAAAACCGATGGCTTAAAAATTTTAGAAGAAAATAAAATTACACTAGAATACAGCCTTTGCTGTTTTTCGCTGTTTTATCTTCCATCCGATTTTTTCATATCGACATTTGTCCAGACAAATAAAATACTAAATTTAAAATTCGGCAAGAAAATCGCTAAATCGACATTTCGCCAAATAAGATTGAAAATCGGCACGTTTGGCGGAAAATCGCCATGTCTGACATCCCTGGTTAGAAGCAGTAAAACATCATATCTGAAAACAAATAGAAGACAGCATCACCCTAATTTATACATAAGGATTTTTGTAGACGACAAGCTTTCACACAAGTTATTTTAGAAGCAGTATGTCCTTTGTTAAAATATTTAAGAAATTTAGTAGGAGGGTTTCATGTACTTACATAACACTTAAATGCTAAAGCATTTTTTTAATGTTTCTACTGCTATAAAATAATTTTCTAAAAATTTAATTAATTAAAGTTGTTCTTTTTCAAATGTCGATGCAGTTTTTTGTAAGATACTCACACTCATAAACTTAATTTTTTTATTATAATTTTTCGTTTATATAAATTTTGTTAGTTTTTGTAATCTAATCTTTTTTGCGTTTAGCTTACTTTTTCTGTTTGCAAAAATAATTCAAGTTTTTCCGTCAGTAAATTTCTAAAGATATTTTTTATTCCGTTTTGTTCTTTTTTTCTTTTAAGTTTAAATATTTGCTTAAGTAAAAGATCTACTGCACATACAAATGCATAACTCGGTAATGACATTTTAAATAAAATTTTTTACGATAAAAACAAGAAAGCATGATAAGAATTTACTTTTAGAAGCAGTAAAATTTAATAAAAAAAAACTAAAAATCATAGCAAAGTTTTATTTCTGTTTACAAATAGTTGCAAGATAATAATATTCTATTCCAATGCAAATATGGTTTTAAAAAAGTTTCTAGACCGGAGCAAATAGTTAATGTTCTTGATTATTTATGCAATGGTTTGATTGAGGGATATATAGGTGTATCAGGGGAGTTTTTAACTTATCTAAAGCATTTGATTGGTTAATTATTGTATCTTGATTAAAAAATTAAGTTATATTGGATTTTGACACAATACTATAAAGGTATTGTTTAGGGTATAAGCTTTTGCATGAATCGAACACAGACAGGTAGACACCTGCTGCTGTTTTATTATATTTAAAGTTTGATATATCGTTAAATTATTAAAACTTCCAGATGTTAAGATTGTTTTAAAAATCGAAGAACAATTTTATAAGCTTAAACATTTTCCCCTAGGATCACAGTAATTCCCATTAGCAACGACTTTGGGTGTTAAAACTAAAATCACGTATTTCACAGACGGCCGAATAATCAGTCGTCAAATGATAACATTAAAGTGTTTTACCGACAACTCGTACCTGTAGCTGGAAATACACCACTACAGCCACCAATACAGAACGTTAGATAGTCTTCAGGGCAATTTATATTGTTACGAAAATAAGATCTTGCAACCCCTGCTGTTGTTGTCCGTATGAGCGTGGTGAATAAGTTAATTCTACTAATGGAGTGTGTATAGAATAATACCTCAATAAGCTAACAAAAGCTGAGCAACTTCAATGGCTGCATTGGTAGAGGTGCTTGCTGTTAAACAGAAGATCGTGAGTTCGAGCCCGAGTACAACGGAAAATAATAATTGTTATATTGGAATTAAAAATGAAGAAGCAGCAGTATGAACCTTCCGAGAAGCAAAAGACAATTACGCATGTTAAGTAAATACGAGTCCATAGGATTCACAAGACCGTAGGGTCGAAAATTATAGTTATATAAAGCCCGAAAGTAAGAATACAAAATTTGTAATGTGCTACAGTAAATTTTGCAATCAAAAGAATCCGTACCGTTGGACGCGATGAAAAAACGCAACAATATGACAATACATTTTGTGAAAGCGAAATCGTTTCTATTTGAGAAATTATCTCGTAGTTAAAGACCATTCTGTATGATTAAAAAAACACGAGGCAATGTTTAACGTAAATAAATATTTTAGGTATTTTTAAGATCGTGAGAAATGTGGGTAGGAAATTATGTTAAGGATTCTATGCGACCAAAATATTTCTAAAATTAAACTTCATTTGTTTTCTAAATTATCAAGACAAACTGGACCTTTTTATTTTTTATTAAAAATATATTATAGTTATAAAAAAAATATTATTTTTAATGGTTCTAAAACATCACTATTGGCGGTGGTTCGTATTTAAATAAAAAAAAAAATATTGCGTTCAAACATGGCCTGTTATTTTTATTATAACCATAAAATGATTATAAGTTCACTACAACATTTTTGTCGTGACTAAACTATTGTTAAATACAAAAATAGTGTGTTCAGCTCAACAATATATTGTTGTGGAGAATATAATATGGTTCTGCGTGAACAATTTTTTAGCTACAGTCCCTTCAGCAAGGTCTGCTCCTAAATTCTTCGAACAAATTTTTTCGAGACATGAAAAGTATCCCCTCATGATTTACTTTAACTTTAGTTAAAAACAGAAAAAAAAAAATAATTTTTTATTTAATTAAAAACCCTGTACAACAGCAATCTTACCTGTTTGTCATGTAGTGTACTCAGCATTTAAATAATAGCTGTGCAAGATTATGACTATGTGACAAAAGATGTAATGAAAAACCAACATGAATCTTAAAATAATATTTTTTTATTAAATGTGTTTTCATATAAAATGTTTAACTTTGTATTAAACTCAAATTAAAATTTATTTATTTTTTTAACTTTTCAGGTGTTGCTCATATAACTTCCGAATTATGTTCTTCTTCCACACAAATTGATGTCAACCAGGTAAGTTCATCTACTCACATACAGATGCCTTTAGGTTTCAATTTTCATTCCAATCATGAACATTTTAAATGCTCCTGAATGTTCAGAATGTGATCAAGACGTTTTATTGCATTTGTCATAATGATTGTAAACATCGACAATGTAGATGGTAATAACTGTTGTGACAGTTATTTCAATCCTTAAACGTAACTGCGATGCACACTTTATTGTTTCATTGGCAAATTACTTTTTGCTATTATCCTTAGTCCTTGTTGATGGTATTTATGGTTTTTGTTCTATATAAATTGCACTTAATCCTGTTTGATGATAAAAAGTGAACAATATGCTATTTTATGAATATGTACACTTTTATTGCAACATGTTGATGTCATGATGATGGATGTGTTGAGGCTAAATTAAATATGAATGTGTGCTTTCATATATAACAACAGATTTGCATATTGAGAAGCAAAACAGAAAAGTACGCTTTAGATAAACAGTATTATTGGACATAAAAGTTTATAGTGACTAGAGTTGTTTTGATTTAAAAACTGTATGTTAATTTTTTGAATAAAAATTTTATATGGCAATTAATCTTAACCTTAACAACATTAAAACTGGAAACAACCAAAGTTTGTGCTGAGCTATTCTATCATAGATTTTTATAAACTAAATTTTCTCCTATCATCTCGAATATTCTTACTTGTAAATACTTTAACCAACTACTGGGCAAAATCATTTTATACTTAAATGAATATTTCAATGATACAAATATTTTTTGCGCAAAATCAGGTACTCTGTTCAGCTTTTCATGCGTAATGTCAAACTGTGTACATTAGAAATGAGAATGGAAACAAGCAAGAGTGCTATATTCGGCTATGCCGAATCTGATATACCCTTTACCATATATGCAAATCTTGTTTAGTGTACGAGTAGTATCTTTAATCAAAAAAAGTATAAAAATAATTTTTTTGTTTAATTTTATATAAAAATGCCATCAGCTCTTAATGGGTTAAGGTTAGTTCTTCCTTAAAGATTTCTTCAAAAGCTTTAAATTGATACCCACGCTGATATTTTAAAAAAGTTGAAAATTTCAGAGCTCTGTAACTCGGAAAATTTGGGCGATTTTATTGTAATTAATTTATTATTCTAAATGATATAAACAAGTTGGAGGTAGGCGTGGTGTTATTCCCGCTGCGCCTAAAGACATGAACTGATCTTCCTGATTTCCAATAGCACCTCTTTCGACACTATGTCTGATCGATTGGCGCATTTAGACACTACCACGGACGGACAGACGGTCATCGCTCAATCGACTTCGCTATGCATAAGAAGTCAGAATATATATACTTTATGGGGTCGGCAATGGATATTGTAGAAATTACAAACTTATATATACTCTCTTCCCCTTTTTGTTGTGAATGGTATAGTAAATGGTATGACGTCTTCTTGAGATCCGCCCATGCTTCAATGCGTGGTAGGCCAGCCATTCATAAACCAATGTAAAGCAATAGGATTTAAATGTTCGTCGGTTATACTGGGCCTTTACAAACCCCCTTTTAAAATGAACAGGGAAGATAACTTAAAAATTAGATATGCTATTTTCCACCAAAAAGATTATATCTATTGTTGATTTGTTTCCTCTATAAACGAATAGTTCATAGCAAAAAAACTTACAATAAATACAGCACAAACCTTATCTTCAGAAGGCTACAAGATCCATTTGTTCTTTTACATGTTTATCTAAGGTGTTGCTAGAAACTTAAAGTGTTACTAGAATTGTTTAAAGTCTTGATTTGATTTGATTATTTATTTTCCAATAAATTCATTATAAAAAAGAAACTAAACAATAGAAACTAACCATAGAACGTGCACCTTCCATGAACTTCAAAGCTTTCTCGACTATAAACGGGTCTATTCAACTAAAATCTACTGCACTGTATATAGAGCTACAAGAGGGCCTACGGAACTCTCCGTTACGCCCTAAATATGGTCTCAAACCAGGGCACGCAACTAAGATCTGCCTCTCCCATCTCCTAAGTCTTTCCATCTGGGCAGAGAAAATTCTAAACCAAGCTGGCGGTCCTGTCACCCCTGTTACTAGGTTGCTCACAGCCCTTAATTGTGGAACCAAACTCCTAAATCGATTGTTTAAAGTCTTGCTAAAAACATGTAAAGTGCTGTTTAAAACATTTAAAGTGTTGAAATAAATATTTAAAGTGTTGCTGGAAACATTTAAATGTTGCTACAAACATTTAAAGTGTTGCTAGAAACAATTTATTTGCTTTGCACAGAATAAAGAAGAATGAATTAAATTTTTTTCATAAAAAATTCATCTTAAATATTTTTACGTTTTATCAACTCTTTACGTAAGTATGTGAGGCTTAAAAAAAAATTATGTATCTAATAAAGGTCAATAATTCTACAATGTCACCATCATATTCCATTAGGCCTATAAATGACACATTTTTTTCTTTGTCATTAATAGTTAAAGAAAAAATAATAATATAATAAAAAGGAATATTAAGGACCGGATGTAGTAAAGAGCATTTACGAATAAAAGTAAAATACTTACGCATGTTTAACGCAGTTATTTATTTAAGGAAATACATCCTACGATTTGTTATAAATAAATTTATACTAAAAAGGAAATAACTTGTTAATGAAACGCAAGCCAACGGCAGCATTTTTAAATGAAAAGGAATAAGAAGGACTTAATATTCATTATTAGTTTATAGTCCCTTTACAGCACAAGGTGAGTGTCTACGTACATACAATATATAAGTAAAAACATTTTGTTTTAAAGTCTGAGAACACGCAAGACTCTTCTATTTAACCCATGCTAGTCGACTTTAGTTTCAAACTTCTGATAGGAAAAAAATTTAAACCAAACGATTGGATATTAATCGTATGTCGAGGTTATAGTTTATTAAATAAAGTTTGAATTTTAACAATTTTTTTTTTTTTTGTGTAAATAAGTTCGATGTGGAGTTGCATGGCAGTTCAGTAGAATCGGCAGGAGTTTTAGATAGTGCCAGTTTACAGTGGACAATTTTTGTCGCTGCAATTCTTAGTTTGTGGGCGAGAAGAGAGAGGGGAATTAAAGGTGGTACACATATGCGTGTACTCTTGTAATTCGTTTCGTCTTCTCATTCGTTTTCAAACATGAAGTTAGCACATGTATACGTACGTGTGTACATCTAGTAAAATTGCTGCAATAAAAATTATACAATGTAGAGGCTAGTGCGATTTTAAAGAAGAAAAGAGAAAGATTGCAGCGACCAAAATTGTCCAATGTAAACTGGCACATAGAGTCCGTTTGCATCCATACAACATATAGTGAGATTTTTCTTTGTTTCAAGCATGTTATTGCGTTCACAATTTTCTGCGAAATTAGCAAAATATAATGTTACTGTACTATTGTTATTTTTAATTTACTTTTTCTTTTTAAAAGTTGCTTTATGTTTCTGGCAGCATGTTAAATAACAACAATATGCAAAACAACATTAGCTGCATATATGTTGTTTAAACTTGAGGCCAACATGAAATAAAATCGCATAGTTAAGGGTAATAAAAACGATACATTTTTCGTCTAAAGCATAGTACTCTGCTCATCATTTCGAGCAAAATGTTGTCAAAAGTCCATATAAAACAAATTGCAGTGAAATAAAAAAGAAATAATGTTGCTGAAGTAGTATTCTGTTTTTTTGTGAAAAAGTCGCAAAATGTTTCTCGCAGCATGTTTACCAACTAAAAAGTGTTTTTGGCAACATTATTTTTTTTTTCAACTACGAAATAACATAAGCAGCTCTTTTTTCGTACGGAATTTTTGAAAACAATTTTTGCAGACCGTTTGTTTTGATTTAATTTTTTTTATGTTAGAAAAATTAAAAAAAATTAAAAGAGTGTTCATTTTAAAAGAGAAAAAGACAAAAGTTAATTTAATGACGCAGAATAGCGTTTGCTCATTACTGCAATTAAAAAACAAAAACATATATTGGATACATCCCATTAGTTTGGATGAGCATTTCTCTTCGGCTTCAGTAAATTTTAAATCATTTTCCAATGTGGTGTCCTTAAAGCCGATAAAAACGATAATTATTTTCTAAAACGCTATATTGGCACTAGTAGCTAATTGTCAACATATTTCGCAAAATAGAACAGAGCACTAGGCTTAAAACAGTATTGGGACCACCGGCTAAGTTATAAAATGTTTCTTGCAACATGTTTACAAGCTTCGAAATGTTTCCGGTATCATTCCTTCCAACTTCAAAATAACATGAACCACACTTTTGTCGTTAATTATTATAGCCAACATCAAACAATGTTGCAGACTTACAAGCAATTAAACCACTTGCTAAAATTTGTAATTTTTCACAAACAAACAGAGTAGAACTTCAGAAGCATTATTTATTAGTTACTTCGCATAAATTTTTCACATAAGCTTTTAACAGCATATCGCACAAAACGCTTGTATTTTATGAGAATTATATTTTATGAGAATTACGGAACTCTCATTTAGTGAAAGAAACATTAAAGAGATTCAGTAATGAGCTGTTCAGCTGTGAATTTCAATTAATTTAAAAACTTTGCAAACTATTATTCCTATAGTTTTAACTAAAATACTTAAAAATATTTAAATGATAAAGTTGCTAAAAAAAGTGCAATAACTTTGTTTACATTCTAATATAAAATGTTTCCTACATTTATTATTTGAATGTTCATGCTTTTCTCTTTTACTATTTCCAGTCATTTATATGGCCACTAGCAAGACCAGCTAACAATGATGAGCCTCTTATTGTTGAATTGCGAACACAGACAACAAAAACATTAATTAAAACCGGCCTTAGTCATGCCTCTGGCGGTTTAATGGGTGGCACCGCCACTGGCACTATAACGAGCAGCAGCAAATGTATTGGTCAATATATGATGTTAATGCAAGGTGAGTTGTAGCAACATTTTATTACAAATTAGTGAGCATGAACATTAAAGCTTATTTGTTGCCTTAAGTGCACAAAACAAACGTTCATGCATTTTGATTGGAATCATTCGTTCATGTGAATGGAGTGAGTTTTGCTCTAGAATCTAAATAAACAGAATTTTTAATGAGAAATCCTGCGTTTTGAAATGTGTAGATGTAATAAAGAGAAAAAAAATTAAGATAGAAATTAATGTTTAATATCGATTTGTATTGAAGAATTTAGTTGTTTATGGTTTAAATAGGAATGGAAATGATGATTTAAATGAAAACTTTAAATTTATCGAAAAAAAACTTTTAAGGCCATTTAAATATATATTATTACTGATTAAAAGAAGAATATAATAATGTAAATTTTTATGTTTAACTTATATTCCATAGCATTTAAGAATAAAGATATGTAAAATACAAAAAACATTCCAACATCTTCTTCATATTCTAATATAAAAAAAAATAATAACTTAAAGCACAAATTACCTATATTGCGTCAAAAACAAATTGTTACGTCTTTTTCTATTTCAAAGCAAATGCAAGCATCAGTGTAGCCAGGAAAAGACAGGAAAAAGTTACGCTTTTCTAAAAAAAGTTACATTTTAAAATATTTCTTAAATAAATAGTAATTTAATGTAATTTACATAAAATATAGTAAAAAGTTTTCTTCCATATTTGAGGGAAAATAATAAGGCAACAAATTCATTTACTGAATAAAAACAAAACGAACATAAAACAAGTATAAGTTCTATATTCGGCTGTACCGAAACTTATATACCCTTCAGCATCTATGTAAATCTAAAAATTTCAGAGGCCCGTAACTCGAAAAATATAAGCGAGCGCCAATTTTTTCACTTGATGTTTTTATACCCTTCACCACAAAAAGTGGAAAAAGGGTATTTGTAAGTTTGTCGTTCCGTGTGTAATTTCTACAATATCCATTTCCGAGCCCATAAAGTATATATATTCTGACTCCTTATGCATAGCGAAGTCGATTAAGCGATGTCCGTATGACCGTCCGTGATTTCACAAAAAAAAATAAATATGTCAATCGATAAAATATAGTGTAGAAATAGGTGCTATTGGATATAAGCATGATCGGTCCATGTCCTTCGAGGCAGCAGGCAAAACACCACGCCTACCTCTAAATTTTTCATGTAATTTGAAACAATAAAGTAACTCAAGTCAAATAAATAAATACATGGTGCGATAGAAAAGTAAAAAATATGTAAAAAATCATCAAGTGAGAAATTTGGCGCTCACCCATATTTTCCGAACTACGGGCTCTGAAATTTTCATATTTTTTGAAATATCAATATGGGTATCATTTTAAAGCTTCTAAAGAGATGCTTAAGAAAATACAAAAATTGTTTAAAATGCTTAACCCATTAAGAACCATTGGTATTTTCTGTAAATTTTTAATTCTCTATCTCCCCATATATTTGGTTTTTTAATCTGAGTTACTTCATTGTTCCAAATGATATGGAAAAATTAGAGGTATGCGTGGTGTTTTGTCTGCTGCATCGAAGGAGATGGACTGACCTTGCTGAATTCCAATAGTACATTTTTCGACACCATGTCTGATCGATTAGCCTATTTAAATTTTCTGTAGCTGATTTACTGCCTTGGCAAACTTGATTTTAACATTAATAAGGACGGACAGACGGAAAGATGGACATCGCTCAGGCGACGTTGCTATGCATAAGAAGTCAGAATATATATATTTTTTGGGTACGGAAATTGACATTGTAGAAATTACAAACGAAATGACAAACTGAGTTTTCCACTTTTTGTGGTGAAGGATATAAAAAAATTTTATCATACAGTTGGAATGGTGAAAAAAGCTACTCACTCCATTATTTTTCTCTATGTAGTTTTCTTATTTTAATAAAAAAAAAAACTCAAATTTATTTCCATTTTTTTAATCAAACCCTACCGACAGTTGGTCTGTATATTTACACTTAAATTTTAAATTTTTTTTTTAATTTCCTCTTATTTCATTTAACCTTTAATTAATACAGATTGCTTTATTTTTGGCTTTGTGTTTATACCTTTTAAATTAATCACAACTCATTAGAATGCAAAAAAAAAAGACTGAAATGCATATATTCCCCTAAATAAAAAAAAAACGAAAATAAATAAAACAAAATGTTAAAGTATATAAACAAAGTTAATAAAAGAATATTTGTAAATAAATGTTAAAACAAAAAACAATTTAAAAAAGACCTTGACCCACAAAATGGAAAACCAAAATATTTAGAGTAAAAAGTTTTCAACCTCAATAGTGAAACAAACTCAAAAGGAAATTTATACAAAAACTATGTAACAACTGTTGGTGTATTAATTGCATGCAACACGAGAATTTTATACAAGTGCAAGGTCGAAATGGCATCAAAATATTTCCCTGCAAACTTTTTTATTTGCAAAGAAAACCAAGAAGTTACAGCAATTGAAATAATAACAAAAACAATCTTTTATGTTAAAAGCTGTTTTTGGTTAGAAGATCATCAGCGTTTAATACCCTTCACTAGAAAAGTTGGATAAATAATGTGAGTTCTTATGCATAGTGAAGTCAATTGAGCGATGTCCGTCTGTCCGTCCGTGTTCGGGTTGAAATCCACTTTGTTAAGGCTGTAGATGAGCCAGAGAAAATTTAAATATGCCAATTGATCAGACATAATTTTGAAAATTTTGCACTCTGACGTACTTTCTACTTTTACTTCTTATATTTTCATATTTAAAAACACAAAAATATTTTTTTTTTTATATTTGAAATGCCTTTCTTAATGTGGACTGATAGAGTGATATATATGTAAAGGGTGTTTTTTAAGCGCGATAGAACTTCAAATTGTAAAAATAACACAAAAAATTTAATTGTAATGAAGATTTTTTTATACAAAAAATCAGCACTATTCATCAGTAATATTTACAAATGATTTCGGGCATATGGCTACTGCAGCTGCTCATGACGAAGCGCATTCTGGACGTCCAATTTTGGCTCAATTTTTCAAGTACTGCTGGTCGTATGTCACGAATAATACGAACAATGTTGGCCTTCAAATCGTCAATTTTTGCTGGTTTATTAGCATAAACTAGTGACTTCACGTGGCCTTACAGGAAATAATGGGAGGGTGTCAAATCACACAACCTTGGAGGCCAATTGATAGGTCCATTTTCGAAATCAACTTATCGCCAAATTTTGGTTTCAATAACTCGATGGTTGCGGTTGCCGTTTGGCACGTAACGCCATCTTGTTGAAACCACATTTCGACCGAATCAATTTCGTTTATATTTTCAAATAAAAAATTATTAATCATGGTGGGGTAACGAACTCTATGGACCGTTACGTAAGATCCGGCCTCATTTTTAAAAAAATAAGGTCCGATGAAGCCACCAGCGTGTAAACAACACCAAACGGTGCATTTTTCTGGATGCAATGGGAGTCTGTAGGGTATGTTGTGGATTGGTCTCACACCATATGCGGCAATTTTGCTTATTAACATACCCGTTAAGCCAAAAATAAACCTCATCGCTGAACACAATTTGGCTATAAAACAACAGATCAGGTACTTACTGCTCTAGAGTCTAAACGGCAAAATAACGACGCATATATTTGGTCTCGTGGCTTTAATTCCTGCACCAGCTGCATTCTATACAGGTGTAAGCTAAAATCTTTGCGCAAAATTTTCCACTTAGTGGACAGGCGGATACTCAATTCCTGCGACCGACGAAGAATCGATAAATTTGGATCTTCTTCCACACTGTAGTTTACAGCATTCTCTTTAGTATGATGCACATTCCTTTGACGTGTTGGTGTTATTGCATCCTATAGAAAGTATGTGGTACGAAATCTATCCACAGTTTGACGGATGACTTGTTCAGACGGACAATTATGTGCACCATAAAAATTACGCAGTGGTCTATAAGTTGCTCGAATTTATGACTGATTTTCAAAGTAAACTTGGATGATTTGAGAGCCTTGTTCAAGCATGAGTCTATTCATAATGATTTGCCAGAGTTTATTGAAAATAATAAAAAGAAAAAATTTTTCATCAAAATTTAATTGTTAGTGTTACTTTATATAATTTAAAGTTCTAGCAGGCTTAGAAAAACAATTTGGAATTTAAAACCATAATTCACTTTTCCTTTATAATTGTAAATACTTGAATTTCGATTATTTCTCATCAAACTAAAGTAAGGACCAACTCATTTAAAAAACATAATCTTAAAACAGATTCGGTCTACCACATCCCATAAGTTTTTTTTTACAAATAATTTTTAGAAATACTTAGCAAAATTTAAAGCTTCAGCTTTTTTAGGCGTTTGCAGTAAAAATTAACTTCGAGTTGCATTTTTTAAACTATATGAGAGTTATATTAAAAGCAAATAATAATATTTCAACTTCACTTGTCGAAGTTATTTATTACTTTGGAGCTCTTTATGCAATTTACAAACATTTCTCGACCATCTTCAAGAAGAGTTTTAAATGCATCTTCTATGATTAAGATTCTGCAAAATGTTTATGAGGTTAGAATTTCTGTGTGCACTCAATATTAATAAGCATTTGAATGTGTAGCAGATGTTACAATAATGTAAAATGATTTTAAAGTCATTAAAAGTGACTTTGTTACTGATATCAAGGTGCACACAAGGATTTTGTATCTTTAAAGGGCTTTAAGTCACAATTTTGATATATTTATTTTTATAATCCACAAAAAATAATTTTAACAGTAACTATTATGATAAAGCATGTTCAAAAGAAATACAATTTTTTCCAAAATTTATAAAGAAAAAATCACAATACTTATTATTTAAATATGCAGGGTTGCTAAATGGGAATTTCCGAAATCTTTAGACATAATAAAACTGTAACAGGATCATTTCTGTACATGAAATATTTTTTGAAAATATTTTTCTGTCTGTGTGAGGGGGTTCCACTACGATGTTATTATATCCTTGAACGTTATGCCGTACCATCCATCTTACATTAAGCTTGTAATTAAGTATTTTATAAAGGCAGGCTAAATAATGCTATAATATTTTCCAAACCTAATATCCTGATAATGTGCTAGGTAAGCTACTATTGTCAAATGTCCATCTAGATATTTCGCCAACTACAGCCTTAACTAAGACAAGCGTGCCAGTATCGTTAATCGGAGAAGTTCTGAGAACTTTTGTAGTTCTTTCGTTAGTCTTGGTAGCTTGGTGGTATCTCTTTTTAACCGCCTTAAAAAAAGGAAGTTATCAATTCATCTGAATGTTGCTTTGTTTTTTTGTTTGTGCCCGCAAAACTCAGTCATTTCAGAATTTAAAAAATGTTTTTTTTTTAAAGGTTGTGCTTGCAGATTGGTCCCATTTTAAAAATAGCTTACAATTTTTATATGTGTATTATGAACCGTAAAGGACATCAATTTAAAATTTAAATAAAATTTAAAAATTAAATTTGATATATATGGCCGTACTTTTGAATAGTTGTAGACAGACGATTAAAATTTACAAGGAACCTGTATTGCTAAGTCCACTATAACAACAAGCATAAAATTTCAATTTCGGAATTACAGGCTGGTCCCCTAATTGATGTTTTTTGTCTTAAAGAAATATTATTTTAAGTTTGTCTGTTTTGAAGTCGATTTGTTTTTTTTTTTGCACAAATTATGTCTGTCTTTACTTATAGCGGTTCGATAACTCTTAAGATATCGGACAATGTGTGAAACCAAAAAGAAAAAAAATATTTATTCTAAATTAACGGAACCGGCGAACTTCGCCTCGTCCAAATTTTAAGCCTTCAGACAAACTTTAGAGTAATAATACAACACAGATATTTAAGCGGGCCCGGCGAATTTTCGATTTTTCCTATTTTCCATGTTTTACACCAAGAACTTTCAAATTTTTTCATTTGAAAAGCCATTAAGAAATAATTTCACACAAAATTTCGTACAAAAACATCAATTTTTGATTTTTTAATTTTCCGGCTTTTCCCGAGGGATTTTCAAAGTTTTCTTCCGTAAGAAGCTTTTCCTCGAAAATACGAACAACTGACAAAAAAAATTTTCAGAAATCGGTCTAGCCGTTCTCATTTTATGAATAACTGTACATGTTTCACAATAATTTTATATACATACATATGTATGATATATAAAACCCTATATTTCAAATAATATACATATGTACATAGTATAAAAAATTAAAAAAAAAATATCACAAAAATGCTGTTAGTAATTGGTAGAATTTTGTTTCTTTTTTTTTTAACTCGGAATCAAATCTTACCCAATTCTGCAGTTTTTTTAATACCTTTCTTTGCTATTTTAAATATTCAAATTATATTTAATTAATATGATTTTCACCAAAATATTTCAATTAAAACACAGAAATACCAAGAATCCTCAACAGTCAACATACATTTGAACAACCAAAAAAAAAAAAAGCTAAAAAACCAGTTCAAAGTGAATGAATGTAGGTCAAGTTTACTGTGTCAATTGCTTTATTAATTGATTCAAGTAAAGCTTCTCAGAGAATGCAGGATTTCTTTTGCAATTATATGAATTATAAAAAAGTTGTTATTTGTTCTTACAATACGTTGGAAATTAATTTACAACTAAATTAACATTCAATTTAATTAAACAGTTGATTTAAATAAGATTTGGTAAAAACACTGCAACATTTTAAAATTAAAGCAACAATTTATACCTAGTGCAACATTAACATGTTGATTTTTGCATATAAACATTTACTGCCGTATTCATAGAAAATAAAATAACTTTGAAATGTGTTTTATGACAAATTTTTTATACAAATTTGTCCTAAAATATATTTTAAATCTATTTTGATTTTCTATGAATACGAGTACGGCAGTTAAAATGTATATTAAATGTAGTAATGTGTCTAAACAAGTTTTTTTGAAGCTTAACATATCCTTGATGTATATTTAGAGTTATCACTCATGTAATTACTCGCATTTGTGTGTATGTACTTATGATTATTGACATGTGGCCACTTGTCTGTATTTGCATTCACTTGGTTTCTCTATTAATTTCAAAACTCTTTAGCTGATACTTGTTATGTTTTGAAAATGTGGAAAATTACACAATAATTAGAGGTTGAAGATGAAATGATAGCTTTTTGAAAACTAGTTATATTATTTAAAGATTTTTTATTAAACAATTTGAATAACGTCTGGTAGTGGATGTAATCAGGGTTGTTAAATTGAATAGTAACGTGTTTGTGTACTATGTGTGGCTTGTAATTAACAAAATATAGGTATCAATATTAATATAATTCATACATGGGAGTAATTAATTAGATGGACGATTACATTGGCATTAAATGATAACTAATGCTAATAATTATTATTAATTAGCATTATCATTATTTTCACTAATGGTAATGCTTTTAAATGAGAA
Organism: Gymnosoma rotundatum; assembly: GCA_916610165.2. Classification (NCBI taxonomy): domain Eukaryota; kingdom Metazoa; phylum Arthropoda; class Insecta; order Diptera; family Tachinidae; genus Gymnosoma; species Gymnosoma rotundatum. The sequence goes on from OU744340.1 coordinate 119,228,074, forward strand.
GGTTTCATTGATAATTAGTTAAAAAACTAAATCATTATCATTGCCTTATGATTAAATGGTTTCAAATAATTATCACTAATTAATGTATTCCTTGTGTTTGTTAACTAAATACTTACGTTAAAGTATAGTAGGGCATTATTTTAAAATTCCTTTTTTTCACCAAAATTTGGTGAAGTATAGATGTTTGTTTTAATATTTTCAGAAAGATTAAACACTATACCTAGAAACAGTTTTTTTATTGTTTACGTGTAAGAAAGAAGATCTGCTGGTACAAGTGTTAGTTTACTTTACATCTCAGATATCAAGTTTTACATCCATCTCACATAAAATTGAAAAATTATTAAAATAATCATAAATTTATTTTTCACAAAAACAATTATTGTTTTTTAATTTTAATTAGAAACTTAACAGTTTAATTAAAATTGTATTACCATTAGTAAAAACAATTGTAATTAAAACAAAATCATTGACATTAAATGGTAGTTAAATTTTTCCATTGTTATTATTTCAAGCAATGCCAATGAAATTTAAATAGTAACGAAAAAATTTCAAAAAAGAATAAATTAAATAAAATCATTTTTGAGTTTAATTTTCATTCTTAGATACATTGATATTTGGTTGTAAGTAACTACTATGTAGTGGTACAAATTGGGCAATAAGATTTGCTAGACAGAATAACTTTGTTAAGTTGTTATAATCTGGTGGTTATACATAAAATTCAAAAACTTTTGTAAACAATTTTTTTCTTCTTCTAAAGCATGGTATACTGAGAAATGCGAAATTATGTAGCTATTCTCTCTTCTATTTGTGATTTTCTTATTTATTTGCAGTAAAATGTTTTTGGAAACATTTTTTTTTTTGCATTTATTTTGTGGAGACTGAAACGTAGTATTGGCACCGCTAGCTACTTGCAAAAAAAATTGAAACGAAATGATTGTCGTTCTCATTGCCTTAAGTATGCAAAATTTTTTCTGATGGTAAGAGTTCCAAGCGAAATAAGTGCAACTTAGAAAGGGTCTGCCAAATAACTTTTTTTTTCTGAAAATGCAATGGATGGTCAGTTGGCCTCAACTCCAGAACCAATTGGACATTTGTATGGCGTTATACTAAGGTCTTCATGAAAAATTCGTCTCAATGATGACTCCGAAATGTTCAATTGTTGAGAACGGCGGTGAATTGATGTGGATGGCGCTTCACGCATATTTTCTGTCACAGCAGCAATATTCTCAGGTGTACGCACTGTTTTTAGCTTTTCACGCTTTGGTTTATCAATGAGAAAGCCAGTTTCTTTCACTTTTTTCACAAGATAACGAACATACGGAGCTGATGGTGCCTCTCCTCTTCCCAGCGTTGTTCAAGCGTTCAGCGGAAGAATAAAACTAATTATCTGTCAAACTAGACATGATCTAAGTGTTACCATACACGAAATAAGAACTAGTTGAAAAAAAAAACGTTAGATTGCGGACCCTTATTATTTCGAAAGTCGAAAAATTTGACGCCATAAACATTTTATAGTATTTAAACATGTTTACAGAAACATTTTGTTACTTTTTACAAAATGAACTGATTACAACATCGGTAACATTTTTTTTTACTTATTCAGACTAAGTTTTCATATAGACCTCCATTAGTAAAAACAATGATTATTAAAATAAAATCGGTGCATTAAGTAGTAGTTAATTTTTTTTAATTGATAGTATTTTCATTGGTAATGACTGGCAGAGTTTTTCCAAATATTATTATTATGAAATATAAAATAGTTAACATATTATTTTACTTATTGCGCATAAATTATTTAAGATAATAATTTATTTAATATTTTCAATTTTTATATTATTAACCAAACTATTTTATTACTTTAACCAAATGTATAATTTTAATATCTAAATTTTATTAAGAAAGAATAATTATTAAAAATGTTTGTGTTAATTATTGATTAAAATACATTATACGTATTGGCATCTTACGTTACCTTATAAAGCCTTACATTTTATGTACAAATAAATTTTTGTTTGCTAAAACTTAATTTTTTTTAATTGTTTGTTATTTAAAAGTTAAATATAAAAATTAATTACAGAAAAGTTATCCAAATCATTTTTACAACTAAGGAAAAATGAATGCATATTTAACAATAATAAAGAGAAATATAAGAATAATTATTTAAAAAAAAAAAAATTTGCATATTGTCTAACAGATTAATGGCAGCAGTTTCACGACAATTTATGTATTTTTCAAATATGACGTTTAAACACATCATTATTTCACTATTATTTGTTACTGCTGTAGAATTGCAGACAAAATCAGTTCATGCAACTGACAAAAAAAAAACCAAAAAACAAAATTAAGAAAAGAAAAGCAATAAAATTTCAAGCAAACTAATTTTCATTGCAGGTCTTATACACACCGGTTTCATACATGTTGAAGACCAATTAGTTGATCTATCAACCAGTCGACCAATACCGGTAAGTTTATTATTTTTAATATGAATTTAAAATTTTTTAAAAGAAAAAACAAATATTTTATGAACGCATTACCCCAGATGGGACTCGAACCCACAATCCCCGGCTTAGGAGGCCGATGCCGTATCCATTGGGCCACTGGGGCAGTTAGTGCTGGTAAAACTAAATGTTAATAACAACACAATGCGAAGCACAAAGTAAAATGCAACCACTAATCAAACATCATTTACAATCATTCAACTCTACACACAGCGAATAGTGAAAACAAATAAAAAAAAAAATAAATAAAAACATCACAAGTATTATTTTTAGCACAACATAATGAATCTAAGAGAATATGAAAAACTCACGTGTTTCTTATAAAAATATTTTAATGTATTCGTACATTAAAAGAACAATAGTAAATGAAGAGAGTGTATGTTGTTGTATAAATAATAATGGTTGATGAAAGAGATACTTCCGGAGAGCATACCACTGACTGCGTACAAGAGAATTAAGTTCTTACTTTCATTTAGTGTTGCCATTTTTAAATCATTCGATGAAAGCTTTAGACGGAAATAAAAAAAACTGTAATACTACTCTTTAAAAAAGATTTAAAATTTATTTATCATTTTTATTTAACAGAGGTAATAAATAATTTTATTTTCTTTAAAGTGCTCTTCTCTGATGCCCAAAGCGTGTTGATTTGAGCAAAACATAAAATTTTTGTTTTGTGTTTAAGGTGATTAAATATTCATTTTTATTTGTACTTTACAATTTAATTCATGCAATTTTATATGCGAATTTGTATAACCAACTTGGTTAAACCAAATGAAGGTTTATTTTGTTAATTATATTCTATTGTAATTTTATGAACAAAATGTTTTTAATATTTTTTCGTTGCGAATAATCGTCAATAGATTAAAAAAGCGTTTGTTTATATAAAGGAGCATAAAACAAGTGAGTTGAACAAAATTATTGGTGGCATTTCATAATGTCCAAGTACATAATGTCCATAGACGAAGACCCGGTATTGGTTATACCATAGAGGGGAAAATCTTCGTCATGCGGAAAGTCTTTTTGTAAGCAAAGCCGTTGTGGTTTTTTAATTGCGGACATTATGACACTTTCATAAGTGACACTATGTCGATACTTAAAACGAGACAATGCCCATGGACATAATGACGTTTTTCAAAGCGACATAATAGCCATGGATTTTATGCAAATGTTATGTGGGACACAATGCCCATGGACATTATGTCTTTGGACACTACCATTTGCCACCCAATTATCATGGGTAACGAACTCTGCGATAGGTTTTTTTTTTCTATTTTTTATGTGTGTAAATTAGCGAGATGTAGCATTTTCTTATTTGTTTTTTATTACTATTACCTTGAATATTTATATATGAATAATAATATTTTAATTCTTCTTTTTAATTATTGATTATTGAGTTTTTTTTTTTCAAATACATTGTCCATTGTCCAAATTTTATTTTTAAATTATTTATTAATTATTTTGTTGTCCTTATTGAGTTTTAGTCGTCGAATTGACGCAAAGATTTTTGGATGAAGAATTCGTAGTTCGAATTTGAAGTGATTTGCACTTCACATTAATTTATTAGTTTCAAAGAAATATTTACAAAAATAAAATAAAAATATTTCTACGGAATAGAAGGGAAGTAGTTTTGAAAAAATTATGTGAACACTAAATATCTAAGGCAACCTAAATTCTGGGAGTTACGGATCCACAACTAGAATTTATATAATATGTGATAATTTAAATATTTTGTGTCAAAATAGGGGTGGCATTTCATAGTGTACAAGGACATAATGTCCTTGAACGTTATGTCGCACTCATAAGTGACAAAATGTCCATGGACATTAAGTCGTTTTTAAACACTTAAAATAACAAAGGCCTCGCTTGCAAAAGATATCATAGCCGGCCTTCGGTCGGCCACAAGCATTTACTTCTCTATGGTTTTAACCAACACCGTCTTCGCTTGCCAAAGATTTTCTGCAAGACAGTTTTAAAACGTTGCATTTTTCTTATATACAATACCATAAAATATACTTATAATATCTATGGACGTTATGACTCTACGTTGATGGATATTATGTCCTTTGAAGTTATAGCATGCCACCGAAATAGAAAAATAAGGAAATCATTAGAAAGATTTTTAAAATAAACAATTGCACTCCCTATAGATACAAAAAAGCAAATTTGTATAAAATATTTTTAATTCTTTTATAATTAAACCTTATTAAAAAAATTCTTTTTTCATCTTAGAAAAAAAAAATTTTTTTTTGAATATGTTCGTGCTAGCTAAAAGTGGATAAAAGTGCGAGTTTTTCATTTATATTTCTTGCGTGCGATTAATATGTTTGGTGTCTGATAAGAATTTGACTGATTCAAAATAAACTCGGTTTTTAAACTAATTTAAGTATAAAAAGCAGGTGGGAAAGTTTTAGGCTAAACTCTAAAGGTTTATGAGTTGTTAGAAAATGGGAACAAATGTTGTACCAAAATGATATGTTAGATATGGTATGTAAAAATTTGCATGAATTTTCTGCAGCAGCGATTTAACTCACAATTTTTATTCACGGTACGACAACTATTTGAGAATAGAGAATTGAGACTTAAAAAATTAAAAAAAAATTAACACTGCATATATATAATTTTACATAAAAATTACATCGGCTCTTAATGGGTTAAGCATTATTAAAAAAAAATTTTAATATTTGCTTAAAGATCTCTTCAAAAGCTTAAAAATTTTATCTATAATAATATTTCAAAAAACTGATTCACAAATAAAAACATTTTTATGAAATATAAGTGCTGTTTCTGTATTACAAGCGATCAACTCGTCTGAAAAATGTTTATAAAAAGCACTCAGTTTTTTAAGTCATTATAATAATACAGAAACTGCACAATATAGAGATGTGTTTTTTTAAATGACAAAAATCGATAAAATGGCGACGTCGTTATAGGGTTGTTACAGAATGAAAAATGTTTATATAATTGATATTGATACAAAATGATGTTGACTTGAAAATTATGACGATGTTGCCTACACCAAACAGAATAAGGGTGATTATTAAAACAAGAAAACAAATATTAAAGTTGAAAATGCTAAAGTGGACGCCTTCTTAACTTTAAATATTTTTGATGTTAGCCCCATTTTATTAATACAGACCTGATGTTCGAATTTTAGAGCTGGTTTCGTCAGAATCTCAGCAATCATTTTATTCGTTGGCAACTATTCTATTTTGATTGCACCAATTTCAATAGCATTTCGTTTGTATGCTTAGTTCTAGAATCATGACTTTCGAAATTAGCCATATGTTGAGCACACATTATTGTAGTTGGATCGTCGACAGCATAACCGAGTTCTATTAATAAATATATTAAACATATTGCTTTTTTTGCACACACTTTGCAGCAACTCGTTGCTTACGAGATTTTCAAGATATAACCGCTCCTTCGAACGTAACATTAGAATCCTGAGTCCAATCTAAAGGCAAGCTAGTTTTTCTATAAATGAGGACATATTTGTTGCTTTTAAATATCTAATAACTGCCAAATCTGCATTCTTATGTTATTTTCTTGGTCTTAACAAAATTGTGATAGCCATTTTACCACTGCAGGAGATATCGGCTCTAATGAACACGGCCAGATGCAACAAAGAACCAATAATTTCTTCATATTTTGTCTTATCTATTTTTTCCCCTTCTCCAGGAATCGTTGGATATTTTTCAAAATTTATTTTTGGTTGTATTAGGATTTTATTAAACCATAAATTCAAATATGGCTGGTAACTACTTAAAGAACCGGGCTTCTGATTAATTTCAAGTCCTCTGCAGTTTTTAGGATTCTTTTCATCTTGTATTTTATATTCATTGAATATTTTTTTAAATTTCAAACGAAATGGCAAAGAGACCTCTTTAGAAGTGATTGATAATCCTCAAATCCATCTGAATCAAATTTCATTAATTTATAAATAACAAATAAGAATGCTATATTCAGCTATGCCAAGTCTTGTATACCCTTTGCCATCTGTGTAACTCTAGTGTAGTGAAGTAACTACAATCCAAAAAGCAGAAGTTTGGGTGACAAAGAATAAAAAAAATAAAAAAATATATAAGTATAACATTCTTATAATTTTACACAAAAAATCCATCGACTCTTAGTGGGTTAAGCATTTTTCAAAAATTTTTGTATTTCCTTCAGGATCTCTTCAAAAGCTTTAAAAGAGTATCCATATTGATATTTTAAAAATAAAATATGGGCGATCGCCAATTTTGTCACGGGACGTTTTTTCTTATTTTTTAATTCTCTATCACCCCATACATTTATTTTTATGGTTGGAGTAACTTTATTGTTCCAAATGACATAAAAAAATTAGAGGTAGGCATGGTGTATTGCCTGCTGCATCGAAGGACATGAACGATCGGTTATTAATTAATTTTTAATAGCAAAGCTTTCAAAACTATGTCTGATCGATTGGTGTAGGTTTTCTCTAACTCTTGTAGTGCAATCGCAAAGTTGATTTCAATCCAAACACGAACGGACAGACGGACAAATTATAAATGGAATGTTAAACTTTGTCTATCTGTGGTGAAAGGTAAAAAATTTCGTTTTTGTAGCTTCAGCTTTTACTAGATATATTTAAAAATTCTAATTTATATTGTCTGCAAGGATTATTTTTCTATAATTAAATAATAAATAAGCAACTTTAGGTTATAAAAGCTCTCAAGAAGTACCTTATCCTATAGCTGTATTTTAATTATTTTTTTTTTCAAAGCTTTATTTATTTTAAAATAAGGAAATTTAAAATTTATAGTTACATTTCAGCGATTAACAACAGAACAATTCAACAAATATACAGTTAGTTTGGTGATTGCACTATTTATTGTGATTTAAACAGTTTGAGAACATCTGCAAATAAATGAAAGTGCTCTTGTAAATGAGTGCTTTGTGTGAATAGTTGCCAAGAATGTGCTTTCTACAAGATACTCTCACTTTAGCAACAGAGTGGTTGTTTGGTAAATATTCTCTCAGCTAATAACAACAAACATTCAGATAACGAACATTTACACCTCAAAATTACCAAATAAGAAAATGGAAAGCAAAACAAAGAATTTAAAAATATAAAAGCATGAGACTGCATAGCGAGCGAATGACCTTATGTTACGAGGCCAAAAACAACAAAAGTATCTATAAGATGTGAAATGAAAGTGCGGGGTGTATGAGAAAAATATATTACAAACCTACAACATTTTATTTTACAATCATAGTTGTTGCTTTTTGCCATGTGAAAGTCGTGTGTTTGTATGTTTTTTTAAATAAATATATATTTTGTTTTACTTGAATCATTTAAAAGATTTATTTACGCTTTCTTTGGTGAAAAGAAAAATATTTTTATATTTTTGTGAGAACGAAAAATGTTTTATTTTTCTTGTGTTTGGTATATTTTTGGTAAGAGGCATTTACTTGTATTTATGGCCAACAAGTGATGTTGACTCCTTTTCTCTTTTTGGTTGTTACTTAATATTCTTATTTTTCTCGTTATTATTAACCGCCCCAGTGGCCCAATGGATACGGCATCGGCCTCCTAAGCCGGGGATTGTGGGTTCGAGTCCCATCTGGGGTAAAGCATATAAGAATTTTTTGTTTAAGGACTTTCTAAATAATATTAATTAACTTTCATTATTCTAATTATAAAAAGTCAACAAAAAAGCCATGAAAATAAAACAATTTGAAATAAATATCCTTGAAAGAGAGTTTACGTATGGATTATCCTGTGGATAAAATTACTTGTGTGTGTAGCACGATATAAATAACAAGGACATGGTATTTAGGCAGTGTAAAGTTAACCGTTTTAAAACATTTTCTTTTTATAACTAAACGTTTTTTCTTTAGTTTTAATGGTTTAATATTAAAAGATTAAGGGTCTTATTCTGTAAAACTCAACGCAATGCTAAAATTATGTGGAGTACAAAAATAATTTATAATTTTTCATACAAATGTTCAAAGTTTTCAAACGAACGTAAACGCCACAAATTGAATGGTTTTGATTTCCTTTTCTAAATTTCTTCTTAAAATATTTTTAATATTTCCAAAAGAAATGGCCTTAATGTTTTAACTGAAATAGTCCAAATGTGTAACATAATAAGACATGTAATAAAGTTATTGGACTTCTGCAGCACAGGACCAATAGTAAATCTTGTCGAGAACCTAGATTTGTTTTGTTTATGCATTATTATTATATTTTTATGCAAATTTTTTTACACGAATTTAAATTAACGCAATTTCTAAAAATATTTATATCTGTTTTACACGATTTAATTAAACGCAGTCTTATGCTGAAAACACATTTGGGATGAACGACGAATTTCGCAACGCACTACAAATTCATCATTCAACCATCGTCGATTCAAACTCAATTAGGACGACAAAATTTTTAATGAATAAATTTTAAAATATATGAAAATATATAAGAAGTACATTGCATTACTGTTAAAACAATTGCAATCAAATAAACAGTGTATAGCAATATATAAAAAAGTTAAGGTCAGGTTTAAGTTCATTGTTTTTTCTCATTTCTTATTTCATAAAAAAATGCCTTTTCTTTACATCTTCAAAAGTTTAAATCTCTAATGCTTAAGAAACATTTTTAAGTTCTTGTAAATTTACTTTTTCCATCCCAAAGAATGAAATAAAAATAATATGGAAGTTTTGTAAATGTACAAAAGCATAAGAAATGCAATAAAAAACTACTACAAACATTTGTCAAACTAATAAAACAGGATTAATTTTATTATTGGGAATATAACTTGCAGAAAGCATGTTTGTATTAAGGTTAAGTTTATACTCAAACATAATTGAATATATTTAAAATGTTAAAAAAAAAATTAAAAGTTTTTCTGAAATTAGGGTAATTTTTAAATTATTAACAGCCTTCATTTCTTGAAATAAAAAAGTTTTATGGTTTTAAATAATTTACTTCCGTAACGTTAATACTTCTTCATAAAACATTAAAAGCATGTCAATTCCCTGCAGAGAATAAGTTTAAAAACAACAACAACCCACAACAAACAAACGTGCGAGTAAATATAACTGCTATATTCCCTTAGCGTTGCCCGCTATTCTTTTCCACCGCTAACCTTCTTGATAAATCCTGCCACGAATTGCTTTTTCTCATTAAAATAAACCAGGAAGGAAAATTAAACAAATAAATTCTTTTTTAATATTTAAACAAGTCTAATGCAATAAAACAAAAGAAAAAGCTTTTACGACAGCTGTTTTGCAAATGTCTAAATTTTTTTGTACACAAAGGGTTAAACTGTTAACCTACTCGTATTAAAATTGTCATTAGTCTCTAACTGTAGAAATTTTCACAGAAAACTAATAAAAATCTGTCAGAAGTTTTCTGAAGAAATTAATGAGCGAAAGACAGGTTTTCACCTGCAATTATAGTTATCAATGAATTTAAATTACTTAACCGGAAATCTGGCAGTCTGAAGTTTAACCCATTATTATTTAAACATTTCCGTGATTTAACTTTAAAAATAAAATAAAGTTAAACATGTAGGGTGTCCTCTATAACGTCAAGTAAAATAATTTAGAATTATACAACATTTTAATTCGAAAGTTTTTATGTTTACCTTTTGAACCGCAATAGTCCGGCCTAGGATCTTTACATAGAACTGAGGCTGCTGTAGTCAAAGTGGTAAGCACGTTGACTACAAATCTGGCTGACCTGGGTTCAACCCTTGCGGCAGTCATAAAATAAAAATGTTTTTTTCTTTTAATGGTATAAATACATAATCAGAATTAACATAAAAACATGCAGCCTCCTTCGTCGTCGGTACTTCTTCATAGCATATTCGCCGGCGAAGTAAAATAATTAATAAAATGGCTATATCTATCTCCTTTCACCACCGGTTTTCTTTCTCATCTATCCCTTTCCTAAAGAATGTAGCACGGTTAAAAACTAAGTAGGGTATTAATGCCTGAAGTGCTACTTCTCTTTAAAAAAAAAATAAAAAATAAAAAAAAAAATAAAAACTGATACAACAACAAATAAACAAAAAAATATAATACAAAATTTTAACTTAAATGACTTGTTGCAAGTGTATGAAAACAAGCAAAACGTTACGCAAACGTTTCATGCAAAGACATAAACTTTAGTTTTTTTAACGTTTTGTACATAGACAAAACCAAAACAAACCAAATACTTTTTTAATGACAATGAGCGCAAACAAAACAACTAGCAATATAATTGTTCAATTGTACAATTGTACTGTGTAGTCTGCTAAGAACTAAGAGTTTTCATTTAATCGAAAAACGTTTTTTTTTATTCTATATTTTTTCACTTCTGTCTGCACACGTTTAATAAAATGTATAGTGTGTTTTCAAGAGCCGTTCAAATCTAAATTTCACAAACCTGTTTTTGTTTTACTTACTGCCAAGAAAAGGACAAAACGAAAGCAAGCGATATGTTCTGTTTATTTACTTACCCTGTTTGTTTTTCTTCAGTTAGGCTTTAATTCGAATTAGTGATTCTTTGTTCCAAATATATTTATTTCTAACTTTAATTTTTTTAATATTTTGCACTTTACAAATGAGTATAAAAATATTTTTATACCCTTCACCACAAAAAGTGAAAAAAAGGTATGTATAAGTTTGTCATTCCGTTTTTAATTTCTAAAATATCTATTACCGACCCTATAAAGTTTGCTTCGGCAAACTTGATTTCACTAAAAAAAAAAGAAAAAAATATGTCAATCGATCAGATATAGTGTCGAAAGAGGTGCTACTGGAAATCAGCAAGATCGGTCCATATCCTTCGGGGCAGCAGGCAAAACACCACGCCTACCTCTAATTTCTTCATGTCATTCGGAACAATAAAGTAACTCCAATCAAAAAATAAATATATGGGACGATAGAGAATTAAAAGAAAAGAAAAAACTTCGAGTGAAAAAATTGGCGCTCGCCCATATTTTTCGAGTTACAGGGCTCTGAAATTTTCATTTTGTTTTTAATATTAATATGGGTATCACCTTAAAACTTTTAAAGAGATCTGTAAGGAAATACTAAAATTTTTGAAACATGCTTAACCCATTAAGGGCCGATAGCATTCTTATGTAAAATTATATTATGCAGTACCAATTTTTTTTTATTTTTTAATTTCCCCTCACCCCAATATTTGTCTTTTTAGTTAGAGTTACTTCACTAAACTAGATTAATATAGATGGTGAAGGATATATAAGATTCGGCATAGCCGAATATAGCGCTCTTACTTGTTTGCTTTTTAAATTTTTCTGTTGGGAGCATATTTATACGAACTATGTAAAAATTCATCCCTAAAATGGTGATTTTGACGATTTAAAATTCCAATGTTTTCTTTCTTTTACTCGTACTTACCTTTAGATTCAATAGATTTACATTATTAGTTTGACAAAAAGATTAATCTGCAAATTAGACTTTATCATGAAAAGTGAAAAAGTTATTATTTTTAGGCTTCAAAATTTATAGCAGCAATAGGGAGGTTGGGGTAATAAATACTTTCAATTAGATTATTCGACGTTGAACAAATCTAGGCACAATGCTTTAAGCTTAAAATCGCGAAGGGTGAAAGGAAAGCATGTATTTTTTAAAATAAAAATATTCTAAACGGGACCAATTTATAAACATAGCCTTTCAAACAAAAAATTTACACATGACGGGATTTCAAAATTAATAAATTTACAAAAAAAAAAAGCATACACACAAATTGTTATATTTCTTCTTTTTCAAGTTTTTTTTTGGTTGGTTGGAAAAAATCTGGATCTGTTTCTAACTTTTCTTGTGTGAATATGTTTGCGCTAAACCGCAAAAAAAAGAAATTGTATTTGTGAGGATGGTTTTTTATAATGTTTCACTTTCTAAGCATACATTTGTTTGTTTGCTTGTTGGTGGTTGTAACATAAGAAACGTGAATGTTTGTTTCAATGGAATTCTCATAAGTATTCCAGCTACGTATAAATATATACATGTTAATATAAATTGTATATCAGTGTTAGCAGCTAATCCACATGTACGCATATTTATCTAATTTTACATTTTAAATACATATTTATTTATTTTTTGCTGTAGTATATGACAAATCTTTAAAAAGTATATAACAGTATGAGACAACATATGATAAATGGATTCTTTTTGAGAATATTACCAATATTTTCTTACTAATAATAAAAATACGTTATGAATAAAACATAACAAACAATTTAAATTTTGCTTGGAAAGAAAGTTTATTTTTAATCCCCTCTGTAATTGAACGTTATTAGCGTAAAGATACAAAAAAAGTTTGCGGATGCAGATTCCACTTCTTAAAAAACAAAATTTAATAAAGTGCGGTAACGCATGAAGATTTGATTTTTATTCTTAGTTGTGTTTGTCTCAATACTTTTGTATTAAAAATTTTTAAATCAAAAAAATAATTTTTATGTTTGTTTTGATGATGGAAATAAACTATTTTCATATAAATTCATTTTGTTTTTGTGTCTTTTTTTGTAAAGTTTTTTTTTTAAAATTAATGTGTTGATAGAAAGTTATGTTCCTATAAAACATTCAAAAAAGTTTAAAATTTCGGGATTTTCGAAAAAAGAAAGACAATCTCAAAATGAGAGCTGGTTACAAGTTAAAAATAGAATCGTATTTCGAGTAAATTTTTTTACGTTTTCCATTCTCAAGCTCAGTATAATGGAATGTGTCCGAAAACTTGAAGTTATATTTCTACACTTAAAGTTTCCTATTACAGTGTTTCAGAGCGTCTGATGTTAAATAGAAGCAAATATTTGACATAAAATCAATTTACAATTATTGCTATAAACAAAACGAACAAGGAGTTTCGCACTGTTCTAAGAATTCGTAATACAAAAATCTATGAGATAACTCTTCGTCTTAAACTCGAAGAGGACGAAAAAATTATAAGTAACTTTTTGTGCTAATGATAGAGTGGCCATGTATATTAAAAGTATTTAAATGAAATCTATTTTTAATTAGTATATTTTTTCATATACGCGCTATAAATAGAAAGAAAACACATCTCAAAAATTAAAAAAAAAAATAATAAAAGAAATAGATAGAAATATGGTCACTTTATGTTCGTGGAAATAACCCTATCAACGAACGTCAAATATTTTTGTATAGAGTGACCGTTTTTCTATGTATTTTTTGCATTCTATTTTTTAAAATTTTTAAGAAATAAATTCTAATCGAGTTCTTAATTTATTGTAACTGTTAGCTGAGCTGTTTGCTATTCGAACAAATAAATAAAAAAATGTTGATTATGGATATTATGATCGAAAAAATGTTGCTTAACATTATACTGGCGTCTATTTTTTCCAGAATTCTTTAGAAAACATTCACAAGAGTTTTAAATGAATTTTTCTTTAACTCTATCAATAACGATGCCTATTAACAAAAATATATTTTCAAATAGATTTATTAAAATTTTTTTTGTCCTATTTTAGACATCAATTTACGCAAAGATGTTTGAAGGACGTAGTACTGTATGAAATTCGTGTATCGTCCTAATTCTTTTGTTAGCTCAATAAATAGTCTAAGAAAAAGGAAATTAATTATAAATTTTTTTTAACTTTTTAAATCATTTTGAAAATAATTATTTTCTTATTTAACAAAAACTTTTTTAAAAGACTTATTCATATTTAATTTAAAGTTACACGTGTTTTTTTTATATTTGGGAAACGTAACACATTTAATAATTATATTGTAATTTAACACCAATTATCTAACGAATCGTACTATTACCTGATTAAATATTAATTATACGTCTTAACTTGTAATAATTATTAATCATACGCCAAAGTTTTTATTTCCTCATATGTATATAATGAAAAAGCCTTATCTCCTTAAAACAAGCAAACAATCAAAAGCTCTAAAATATTTCAACAACAACAAAATTTCCGTGGTATTTAGATTCACTTAAATATGAATAAATTAGGGCTAATTGCTTTTTAAACATTTTTTTTTTACATTTTTAAAATTATTCTAATTTAAAACTCATCAAAGCTGTAACGCATTTTTAACATTTTTTAGTTGACGTTGTCTGTTTTATTTATTACCCAAAAAAAAAAATATTGTAACTTAAGTGACAGCTTTAAGCATTTTTTTCTTAAGATATTTTTTTTTTTATTTTAATTTTCCTTTTCTGCAAAATGTCATCCATCTGCTTAAATTAAAAATAGGATATAACAGCTAAACTTGGTTATTTGAATGTGTAGATGAACAAGAATTATTTTTTGTTTTGATGCAGAAATTTAAATGCTTTATGAAAATAAAATTAGTTCACAAAATGCGAATATCTTTAAATAATAATTTATTACAAATTTAATACTTCCCTTTTTTTGTATGATCTTAAGTGCCAAATTAAATTATTCAATTTCTTGCTTTCACAAGGCCTCTACAATGTGTCTAAATTATTATACTTCTCATACCACTCACTTTAGTTCAAAGATAAACATTAACTTTCATGTACATTGCCTTGGTCATGGCTAATTTGTGTGTGTGTGTGTATGTGTGTGTGTGTGCGTGTATAATATTTTGCTTTTTTATTGTTAAACAGCAATAGGCTGGCTTTTTAGTCAACCCCTTTAGGTGTGATATGCTTGTTGCAGCCAGTCATACAATGTCTACATGTAATGAATTGCGGTCAGAAAAACCCCTTTAAATTAAAGTCATTTATTTTAATACAAGAAGTGGCATTCATTGCTGTTGTCGCTATTTTTGCTTATGGCGTATTTTTACAATCATATTTGTTTGTTTAGTCACTTTAAATCTAGTGTTGCTGATAATTTATTATGTTTTAATTGTGCTGTTTAAGTATAAGATTTGTAGAGAATTCTTGAAATCTTAGTGGAAAGAATATTAAAATGAAAACTTTTTAAATTATGAATGAAAACGTAACCCTATTATTTTCTTTTAGTATCTTTCCACTTAGCCTTCAGTCAGAGCCCTCCGTCTATGGAACCGTAATAGATAAAATATTGAAATTTTTAAGGAAAGTGTGTTACAATAGCCGCTATCACTATAAATTAAAGGGGGTTCCGGAAGAGAAGTATTTTTTATAAAAATTATTATTTTTTGAATATTAATAGGCAGACACTTCAAATTTTAACAATCTACATGCAACAGATTTAAACAAAAAAAAATTTAAATTTAAGGATGTTCCAATAGTGATGTGCTTCTTACGGTGGCATGTCATAGTGTCTAGGCACAAAATGTTCGTGGGCATTATATCGCACTCACAACTGATATAATGTCCATGGACATGGCCGGGCGCAAAGATTTTTTCCTCAATAGTAAAACCAACATCGGCTTATACTAATAATACCCATGTACCTTATGTCACTTTCTGATGCGACATTAAGTCCATGTACATTATGTCCTTGGACGTTATGATATGCCACCTTTCTTAATTAAAGCGTGAATTTCTGAAATCACTTAAAGCTCTTATTTAAGAATTTAGTTATTTATAAAATAAAAAGAATAAGAAATATAATCATGAGCGATTTCTACTTACTTTTAATATAAACTTGGAAAGACTCTAGACATGATGATTCTAACATGTTTTTAATCTTCGCTTTGCAACTTCACATCTCATCTTTTTTTTTTGTTTTTTGTTTTTTTTTAAAGACAACTTGACGGTTCTTTAATTAAACCTTTGACTTTTAGTTTTTCTGTCTACTTTCTATACTTTTGTTTCTTCTGTTTTCACCATCTGCATAAACAACAAAAAAATTAAGTGTTTCTTTGGAATATGATACAGGATGTGACCGTCTCTACGTGACCAACTCTACAACATTACACTACAAAATTATTTAAAGCAATTACAGGATACATTAAGAAATTTCTATTGTTAATAGTTTTTTTATTTTAATTGATGACTTGAAATTACACCCACATTATTTTTACATTTTCTAGGCATTACATCTGGCTTAAATTTAATAATCTATACCTTCTTATTTGATAAAAAAAAACTGTAGCAGTTTGTAAAAAATAAAATCGATTAATGAAACAATAAAAGTTGTTGGTTGCATTTGTTGTTTATCATTGATTTACGTTTAATATACAAAACCCTACAAAATAAAACAATACAACTTGCATTAAGTTAGGCTTAAATTCTTCATTTAAGTATACTAACAAAAAATAAATAAATAAATATTGTTAAATGTAATGTATCAATTTGCAAAGTCCCTGTGCAAATAAATTAGCGCAGAGTCTTCGATATTTTTTCATAATATTTTAACTGTTTAAAAGAGCCGAAAAAAAGTCTGCCGTATACAGTGGAGAAAGACAAATAGAATCATTGTTGGTTATTGTTATTTTTATGAATTTTGTCTTTATTTAATTGTTTGAAAAAAATTCTTTAGCTTATTTAAAATGTATCTGAGGAGTTTCCTGATGAGCTAAGTAAGCGGTAGCGGAATGGCCATCGAAACGTGCTTTCACCCTCAAAAATCAATATGGGTGATTTAATTATTTAATAGAGATAGTATAAATAATAGCACGAATAAAATGTTTTTGGAAAGTTAATTATTTTAAAACAAAATACAGTTTCTGGTTCGCTGCAACCTTCGTAAGCATTATGTCTATCTGCAAGACAGAAATAGAATGACGAACTTCAGTCGTACTGAATAAATATTAATTTAACTTATTCAAATATTAATTTAATATTATGTTCAACTCTTATTTATTTTATTTTATTTTTTTTTTATTTGTAAAAAATTCTACCCTGAAAACCAAAAAATTATTAGGTGCAAAAACTTTTTCATGTTATTGTTGTAGCGGTTATGGCGTTAACTGTTATTAGAAGGGTTACATTCTGAAGCGTTGGATACGCAACCTCTTTTAGAAATCGAAACTTTCTCAAAAAGACAGCGACTTACAAAAGAAAAAAAAATTAAATAAAAAAATAAAAAAAAAAATTCTCACTTAAAACTTGCTTAAACTCGAAGGTCATTAAAAGAACTTAGATCTAAAAAAAAGGAGATATCGGCTGCAAGCAAATTATTGAGTTAAACCAGAATATTTCCAAAAAAAACAGGATAGTTTGATGCAATAACTATTTAATATCAAGAGACATTAAGTGTCTATTTAAAAAAAAAATAAAAATTTAATTATTACAACAACTTAGTTCTGTCTAGAGAGGTGATTTTCGCAAAAAAAAGGACGTAACTTTTAAACGATTGTAGGCAGGATCTTGAAATTAATACCGATTATTAACTACCATGCCCCCTTTTGATACATAAAAGACGTGATATACACATAAATGACAACAGACTCACCACTAAAATGTACACAAAGTGTGCGACTACTCAAATGATAATAATAATAATTAAAGTATAAAAAATAAAATTTAAACTAAAAGAGTAAATTTCCTTATCTTTCAAGCAGACAAATTAAATTCTCATTGAGAAAAAAAAAATAATTTTAAATAATAGCGCTTACAGGAGCGGAACCCTTCGTATGCAAATCCGGATCACACCTGATGGATATATTAGGCAAATTAAATTTTTTGTGTGGTTGTGCGGAACCATTTCTTATGTTTCGGGTTTGTAATATTAACCTCATTTTCCTCCTACGACATTTAAAAAAATTAAGAAAAAAATTGTAAATATTGCATCACATAGATGACCTACAAAATTTATATAACTATTGTACATTTCGACGACTTAGCACACTTACAACATATTGTGAATCCTACAAATAGATTTTTTTTTAATTAAAATTTGGTTTCTGTGTTCACTCTATCAAAACTTCTTCTATTTGTGATAGTACTTCAAAGTGCTTGTTAACCTATCCAATATGGATTTAAAGTTCACATATAAACCGTTTTAAATAACCTTGTCCTCTGCTATAATACAACACAGCCTCACTTACATTAACAGGTATCAGATAATAATTGCAGACATATAATAGCACTGAGACTGTTTCTTTTTTTAGATACGTACTTGTACGAACTAAAATAAACTTCCGTTAATGAACAGGCAAGGAAATCTCAACTTCATTTAACAATGACCTTATCCCGATAAAAATAAAATGTGACATGAAGTACAAACTCAAAGTAAGTAAATATGTATGTATAAGTACATGTGCATGTCAGGGATGGCAAAGTGAGTAGAATGGAATGTTAGTGCTATCTCAAACATGCAAATTTTTCTAAGCCAATTTCAATTAAATTACTTATTTAGATATATATTATATAGTTTTTGATCAATAATAAGATAATTAGATAATTTTGATCACTGTTAAATTATATTATGAAGTTTTCTACTTAATGGACATATTGCAATGACATCTGGTAAATAAATCTCCTTTTGCTAAGCGTGTAGTTTAGGGTCAGATTATGAAAATAATTTTCAGTATTATAAGAATTTAAAAATTCGTAGTGATGACAACACACCATTATCAAAAGAATACTGTCGCTAATCGTCGACCTAATATGTTTATTTATCGGCTGTAATGGTAGAGTCTCTTGCAGCTAGTTATGATATGGTTTAATTGAAGCTTTTTTGTCACTTGCTCGACTGCGTTATCATAAACTTGAGTTTTGTTTCTAACAAATTTTGATATACGCTGATATATAAAACATATTTTTTAACATTTTTATTACAACAAAATTTTTTTTCGTCAAGCAGTCCATAAAAAAAATTAAAGATGTGAAATATATTAGTGAAGGGAAAGCACGTCTTTATTGTTACAACTTATTGAGCTCTTCAGTGGATTTTTTTATATATCTGGAACTTAATTGATCGAATGAGTTTTAATATATAATCAAGAAAACAAAATCGTAACAAAATTCTAATTTTATACAACTTAACCAAAAATATATTTTAATTTTTTAAGCGTAATTAATGTAAATATGTCTATTTAAATAAAAATTCCAGCTTAAAAATATTTTATTGATTTTTATAAAAATATTTTCAAAAGACTCTACACAAAGCTTAAATTTTCAACACTCGCATTTTGCTGGATAAATAATAAAAAGTATATTCCCTTTTATTCTTTAAGAATGTTGAAATATATCTCAGATAAAGAAATATATTATAACTTACGCTGTTGTTGTGAACAAAGTAAATGTTAAAAAGAAGATCAGAGTTCAATACCTCACAGAGCCCTGAGAAAAACAAAATTCTTATTGTTGTAAGGCCACGGTGAATGAGTTGTTAAAAAAGCAAATGAACAAAATACAGCAGTTCAAACCTTGAGTGGTATTGTAGTCTAAATGGCAACACGGGTTAAAGACGTATATTTGCTGAACACGAAGTCTAGAATGTGAATCCTGTCTAAAGTCACCCTAAAATTTTAATATTATTACTGGTAACATCTTTTTATTCTATGCATTATCACACGGAAATATATAACATTTCAGATCCTCTTTTATTTCGGCAATTAGAATGAACACCCTACATATTGTGTGTATTAAAATACTTTTTTTTTGCGAAACAAGAAAATTTAATTTCCATTTAAATCAGGGGGCAAATTACGACATTCGATACCGAACGTAAATTCAATAGAATTTAAATATTAATTTCAATTGATATCGATTCTTTCTTCGACATTCTTTAAAAAGTACGAAACTACGAAATTAAAAATTTTAAAATGTTAAATTATTATTTTTTTTTTGGCTAGTACAATTTTAAAAGTTGAATTTTCCAAGCCTGCATATAAAACAGAGAGTTGTATAGGAATAAGAGAGTTTGTATTAAATGAAAATAAAGAGATTTTTACCGTAAATAAACACTTGTTGTGCGCACTTGATATCAAGCAACAAACTGTTGATTCACAACAAACTGCTTAAATTCAACTAGAAGAAAGGACAAACCGCCACCCTTACCATGCTCATTTTGTAATATTTTCGTCCTTTTACTTTAAATGTATGACTAAACTGCTCTCTTTTACGTTAATAATTGTTATGTATATAAAAGTATATGTTTGTTACTTTGCTTTTCATTCACTTGCAGGTTGTAGTTACATTTGAAGCTAAATATGTCTCACCCGATGATGCTGCCGGCAATTTTGAGCCAACAAATTTGGTGCGCTCTATACAACAGCAAAGCATAAGTTGTAGCAGTCAAAGTTTAGACGATGATCAACAGATGCTACTTGACATCGAACAGAACATAGCAAACCTGGAACGCAGTCTAAATAAAGGTGATTTAATATAAAATAAAAAAAAATACGTGGAATTAAAGATGTAAATTTAAAATTAAAATTGTAGCATACTTAAGGGCAAATGTGTACTGGTAGAAAAAATAACATACTTTTGTGCTATAAAAATTTATAAAAAATTAAGGCAAAAGTATTTAATTATCCCAATGATTAATTGGAAAATTGTGTGTTAAAAGTATTTTAAGTTTTTTCAAAAACAAAGTGAAAGCATATATTTTTAGTGAAATTCCCTAAAATTTTAAGAAATATTAAATTTCAGGGTGAAAAAAAGTGATGTGGCAATGAAAATGAAAAATTGTTCATGGTGAATTTTAACATAAAAATACAAAGCATACTTTTAGGCAAAATTGTGTTAAATTAGCGTAACAAATAAATAAATTATAAGTATTTTTATATAATTCAAATACAAAAAATTAAATGCCTTGTTTGAAGGGTTTAACAAAAGAATATTTCATCATTAATAATTTACTATCATTTAAAAAGCATTTATGGAATTACCAACAAAAAAGTGATAGTTTTAACCGCCAACAAGAAAGAGTGATGTTTTATGTATAAAAATATAACTTTATATGTAACATATTGGTTTCTTAAATTTATTGTTTAAAAATACTTCATTAGCATATACTAAGGATTAAGTGGATATCAAGAAAAATATGAAATAAATGTTATATCCCAATATAAATAGGCTTAATTATTTAATGTGTTTTTGTGTTTTAAAAGTGTGAAAATATAAATTTGCAATCACTTTTAAATAATTAAATTAAAATTCAATTAAAATAAATGAAAGCCTGCAACGACAAAACATAATTTCAAGTTCTCCGTGTAGATAAAATAAGCGCCAATGAGTTCCAAGTTTACTCAAATTAAAATGAATTTTTTTTTTTTAATATAACAAACAATAACCAACAATAATATCAAACATAAAAAAACTCTTTTCAATGTAAGACCTCAAAAAAAGAAACACAACATCTTGATAGTGAAATTAAAATAAAAAGAAAAATGGTAAAAATGTTGATTTCTGAAATAATGTCATATCACACTATTTGAGCTGGTTTCTTTGAAAGTGGTATAAGTCCACTTTTTAAAAAATTAAGTTAACATTAATTTTAATGAGCTATAAACACGTTCTTTCCATAGTTTCAATACCAATTTCAATAAAATTTCATCTTGATCTAAAATAAACAAAAAACGTTTTGCCACCGCATAAAAATATTTTTGTGGAAAGTGAAATAAGTTCATTTAATTTGCAGTTGTAGAAACAGTATTTAAGAAAAAGGATGAAGGCTATTTTAATAAAATAAAGGCTCGAAAAAAGAGTTTTGTTTTTAATGAATGAACAGAGAAGACTTTGTCGCAACCAAATCCCTAGAACAGGCAATATCAAAAGAAAAAAAAAACGCGGACGGAAAATTTGTAAACTGGCTTAAAATATAACGATATTATAACATTATTAGTAATATGCCGCCTATTCAACATAATTACTTCAATATGATTACTTTAAAAGACAACTAAGTTTCACATATCTTTTTGTTATTCAAAGATATTACTCGTAACAAAGTGATTTTCATTTTTATTATTATTCTTTTAATATAAAACTTAAGTAACCTCTTCATAAATTTATATTATTTGTGATTTAAATGAATTCATTTACTAAACTTTAGTAAATCTTATATCCATATAAAAATTGACTTAAATATTATCCTGTTTTTATTTCTCTTAATATGTTATTTTTGAAAGTGATATAAGTCTAAGTAGAATTTTAGAAATTATAAATTCATACTAAAACTTAAGAGGTGCATAGTGTAAAAAACATCACTCGAATTGATCAAAGTTGTCCAATTTTTTGAAATTAATTCAAACCAAAACCATCAAATAACTAATAACTCAAATATGAAAAATGGACTTATACCAGTTTCAAAAAAACAGCTCGTTTCTTTCTAGCTCTTAAAATACAATTGTGAAATTTCTAATCTATAACTATTTTTACCTTTTAATTATCCATCTTTAACGAAGCTTAACTATTTTTTATTCATTCAAGAACTTCTGAAGCACTCTTTGAAATTATACGCAACTTCAGGTTGCTTCTAACTTCTTAGATTAAACGATTTGATTTCCTCAATACCCACATAAAGTCATCTGATAAATTGCCTCTCTCAGCAAGGAGTTTTCTCTTCTCGTATGAAATTTGTATAAATCACAGAGAGTTAAAATCCTTATAATTGATTTTTAAACTCAAGTCATTGCAAGACACTAAAAGCTCAATGCATTAATAGTTAGCATTACCACTTTAGGACTAAAGTCGCTATTTGGGACTTTTCTGGCGGTCTGTGACTTTTTCTGAGACTTTTTTAAACTCAGCTTATTTTGCGCTTTTTCTTTATTTTGTTGCAACTTTTTCTCCTTTTTTAAATTTCCTTATTCTCATTTTTCTACATAAAATCGTATGGAGGCTGGCACATAAAAGAAAGTAATCAAAATTATTTTATTTGCCAAGTTCTTTATACTTCTTTTTTTGTTACATTGAAATGTGATACTGGACAGCTCAAAAAAAATATTTCTTTAAAAATGACGTATACAAAATAAAGTAAAAGCAAAAAGCAAAAAGTGATTTAAAAGTTGAAATTCTTTAATAATTAATATTTGAATATGGCAGTGTTTTTTTAATAATTCATTGAGAAAATTAGAAGCTGAAAATTAAAAACAAAATAAAACTATTGATAAATGATCACAGTCAAATTAAAAAATAGAGTTCAAATCGGAAAATTTCAACAACGCTACATGTTCTTTCAATAAACGTAAAATTTCGCTGTGACATAACATTAAATTACTTTATGGTTACATTAAGTGTAAGTGGCCTTGACTTTTATTTTATAATATTTAAAAAACGACTTTTTATATAACTTTTAGAAAATTCTAACAATAACCCTATTTAACAGATGTTAAACATTCTATATTGAATTTATAATTAGATTAAAAATTACTACTTAGAAGTTCCTAAAGCACTGAATGTATTCATTTTTAAGTTTAATTTTTGAATATTTCGTGCAGTGTTTTTATTACGCTTTTAAGAAAAAATGGACTTTAAGTAATCATATCTACCCACTGTAACAATTTATTGTAGTTTTACTCGCTCTTTTTTTTAAGAAATTTTGCACTTAAGTTTTTCCTTCCATCTTACTTTTATCTAAAATCAAAAAGATTTTTGATTCTACTAAAAATTTTTAAATTTTGAGTTAATACACTATTGTTATACAGATGTAGAATAGATTAAACATTTAATACAGCATATCTCTACAGATTCTATTAAAACATAATGTTTACTATTTCAGTTTATAAATTTAATATCAAATGTCACTGTTATTACCTGTAACATATCCCTTCAACGACAGGTATTGTTATCAAGGCATATTGAAAACCAAGCAATGGATCAAGTTCACCATCCCTGTAACATATACAAAGGTTAACTATTTTAAATCAAATTTCAAATTTTTTTTCACTAAAGTTCTTGAAAATATTTGCCTTTTAGCTCTTAAAAATTCACTTTTTACCTTCACAAAACTTTGCATGAAAAAAATATAAACACTGAACTTCAAAAGAAAGTATACACCTCCTTTTCTTAAAATTAAAGTTTTTATACCAGCATAAGAAATATTGATGTAATTAATTTTTTTATGATTTGCTAAATGATTTCATAGCATTTATTTTTTAAACATGATTTCGGGCATATGTCCATCGCGGCATATGTCCATTCGATCAGCCTTTTTTTACTACTTTTTCCAATAAATCTGGCCATCTGGCGTCAAAAGTGGCTTGAATATTGTCTTCCAATACTTCAAAAGTTGTTAGTTTATCGGTTTAAGCCATTAACTTAACCTAGCACCATAAAAGTAATCCAGATCCTTTAGATCATATGAAAAAAGGGACCATTCAATAGGACTAATCCTGGAAATAAATTGTTTTGCAATAAACTGATTGTCAAGCGCACTGCATGGCATATTGTGCAGTCTTGTTAGAACAAAATTACGTAGATGTTTAGCTAATTAATTTATGGAAATAGAAATTTAGTTAGTTTGGTACGACAGCGCTCGCAATGAACCCTAACGGCAGCTACTCGCTTATTTAAAAAAAACCGCACCAAACAGTCAATTTCAATTACCGAAAATTTGCTTATTGCCGTAAAGCTCCATCACTAAAAGTGATACAAGTGTTCCTTTAGCTTCACGAACAGATTTTTTTAAGAAGCGTTGTTCTGACACTAAACGTTTCATGGTCATTCTCCAAACCTTACTGTACAAAAATGTCAACACAGTTTGACATTCTCAGCTTTCAAAACATAGTTATTGACAACGCTAATTCTCATGCAGATAAAAACAACCCTTTTGACGGTAATACATTATAAAATGATCTTGCAATAATATTTAAAAAATATTTAAAATAAAATATTTATTTCCTGCCTTCTAGTCGCCACGAAATAAAATAATGAAAAGTCTGTAGTTACTTGCCAAACACGTTGACTCGATTAACTGTGGGAGAACAGCTACGTTTAGATAAAAAGAGTTTTTTTTTTACTAAAATATTCGTAAAGATCCTTTTGCTGAAGTCGATTTAGTGTTCAGAACGGGTTAATCAAAGTACACTATTAAATAATTGAAAAAGTTTAATTTATATTTAATATACAACAACCAGGTGTAGGCCTTTCTGTAGCGCTCACATTACTTTCATATTTGAAAAATGTTTGCATAATCACACACAATGTTGCAAAACAAAAATATTTACAATTGTGCAAAGCAATCCTGTTGCAATAATGTTATTTATTTCTTTGACCAAACTAAACAATTTGCATACTTGCCTCAAAGTATGCTATGACTGACGTATTCGTTTTGTGCAGCAGAAAAATAAAACAGAATATACGAACAATTACTAAATTCACAACTTATTGTACATTGTATATTTTATGAAATACCACCATGATGTTATAAATACATTTCTGTAAGTCTATTTAGCTAAACTTTTAGAAACTTTTAACTTTTATAAAATTTTTTTTTCGACCTTCTTTATTCTTATGTTGAATTAAATAACTGTTGAGATTATAACCTTCAAGCTTTTAAAAAGAAATATAATGAAATTACAATGAAACTAAGAAATTAGAAAATATTTTCTATAAATAATTCTTAAATTTCCCATGCAAAATCAATAGAAATGGAATATTTTTTTTTGGTCTTGAAAAGAAATAAAAAACAAGGGAAGTCTATCTTTTGTTTTTTTAATGGCTCCATCTATAACGCCTTGTACCAGATATAGTGAATTAGTTAATGGGAAAAGGGACAGGAAAGACCTCTACAGGCGGTATATGCCGCATACAAGCTGATAGGCTAAAATACGGATATTTCGTGTAAAGCAGCAGTGCAATTCACTGTCCAAACGATTACAAAGGGTTGCGCTCTTGGTGAAGAACATGTGACTCGTAAGAAATTACGGTTTTCAAGAACAAGTTCACGGATTATAACAGAGCACATTCCGTTGAAGTAGCGATAAAATAATGAAACACATCCAACATTGCTTAATATCCTACTGTCACCGAAGAGGAAGTCACTCTCTCCTGTACGCGGTCTAGTAACTCCAACATAGATAACAACAAGATCAGGCACTTAAATGTTTTTTTACGACCTGCAAAATATGCTAATTCCTTCGATGATTTTTTTACATCTTTATCATCTATAACTAAAGATGAGGTAGCACAATTAGTCTTCTACCTGTGCGAAAATACAAAGCACTGGGATTCCCGAGCGTAAAATTGAATTGTTCGCTAGACCCCATTCGTGGTTGTGTCCATGAGCGTTTACATAGCCACAATTTCCAAAAGGCAAAATGAATATAAATGGCAGATGTTACTGTCATCTGCTAGAAAATAGGATGGGTCAAAAGTTTGCCATAGAACGTCGTTAAAAACTATTAATAATACAGTAGGAGAAGGGACAGAACGTCGCGCTACCACTGAATTTATCTTGAACTCTTTGATTGGGATCCCATCCCTGAAAGAGCTCCATATTAATTAAGAGAAGCTATCACCGACATCAAAAGCAATAAGTTTTGATCGAATGTGCACAATGGTACACTTTATTCAACACCTTGAAAACATGTAGAGCCACTACCTTAAATTCGCCAAAATAGTAAATGGATTAACAGCATTTTATTCTTATATTTTATTATTATACCATACAATAATATACTACAAAAAGCGGAAAAAGGGTATAACTAAGTTTCTCGTTCCGGTTGTAATTTCTACAATATCCATTTCCGACCCCATGAGGAATATATGTTTTGAATTCTTATGCATAGCGAAGTCGATTGAGCGATGTCCGTATGTCCGTCCGCGTTAGTGTTGAAATCAAGTAGATCTGCTAGCGAAAATTTAAATACACCAATCGATCAGACATAGTTTCGTAATAGGTACTGTTGGAAATCAGCGCGATAGATCCATGTTCTTCGAGGCAGCGAGCAAAACGCCAACCTCTAAATTTTTCATATCATTTGGAACAATGAAGTTACACCAATCAAAAAAAAACAAATACATGGGGCGATAGAGCATTAAAAAATAAAGCAAAAACATTAAGTGAAAAATTGGCTCTCGCCCATATTTTTCGAGTTACGGGCCTTCGAAATTTTCAAGTTTTTTAAAATATCAATATGGGTATCATTTTAAAGCTTTTAAAGAGATCTTTAAGGAAATAGGAAAATTTTTTAAAAATATTTAACCCATTAAGAGCCGATGGCATTTTTATGTAAAATTATATAAATGTAGTACTTAATTTTTGTTCTTATTTTTAAATTCTCTGTCACCCCAATAATTGCTTTTTTGATAGATAGTGAAGGGTATATAAGATTCGGCTATCCGAATATAGCACTCTTGCTTAAAATAAAAGCAATCAAGAGACGACATTCTAAATAAAATTTAATATCGTTTGGGTTATACCGTACGCTAGAAATTTGTGACTTCTAGTTTATCTCGCTTTGAACTTTAATTTAGGAAGAGCTCCGAACAATAAAATACAAATGACGTGGACTATTGTTGCATTACTCGGCGTGTGTGATATCTAGGGCAAATAAAAAAATACCACTAATCGAACTGTATCGCTTCTCTTCTCCGATAAATTCAGTTCATTGCTTTCATAATGTCCACTTGAAATGTTTGAAAAAACTCGAATTTAGTCGCTGCTTAATTTATAAAAGCTATAAATACTGCCACATATTTCCTCTAACTCATTTTGAAAAGAGTTTCAAGGGTTTTGGTTTTTCATGGAATTGCCCATATGGAAAAATATTGCACATGTTGTAGCAAATGTTTACATTTAATTTGCCAACAACTTAGCATCCATACAAGTGGTTGTGCATTGAACAAAAATATTTGCTTATGGAAATTAAGTAAAAAAAAAAGTAAAAAAAAATGATATTTGTCAACAGAAATTTGAATTGAATTGAAATTGAAATATATTTTATTGAGTCTTCTTTTTTTTTCATAAAATTATTATTACTAACATTAAGTGTAACAGGAAAACTTAAAACTATATCGTATTATTTTAATAGCATGAAATTATTTTGAGTATGCAACTTGCTTATCAATATACAAATTAGACAAATTAAAAAAAAAAAAATTATTTATATTAGAAATATACAATGCTTGCTCCCGGCATTTACTGTTACAGTAGAGTAGTACCTACTTTATGTATTCTTAATACTAAATAAAACTAAAATTTTTTTTAACAACTTAATACAAAAAAATTAAACAAAGAAAAATAAACAAAAAAGATAAAAAAAAATAAATAAAACAAAATTACCCCCTATGTACACCAGGAGTAATACACGAGTAGAAGGTTCTACCAGTATTACTGTGTATTTCTTCTTGCAAAATTGCAATTGTAGAAAGATAATTTGAGTTTGACCAGTTAAATTCTAATTCATTTACTAAAATGTCTTGCATTATGGTACCTTCAAAATAAGACAGTCTATCTACAAAGCGTTTCGTAAAATTTAGAGCATAAATAGAAAGAGGACATATTTTAGACTCTTTATATATAAATTCATTTGAAAATCGTTTATTTTGAGTTTTAAAGTTTCTTCCTATGCACTTTCGAATGAGATGCCGTTCAAAAATTTCCATTTTTTTCATAGCTGTTTTTGATATGCTAAACCATACCGGAAATGCATACATGAGTATTGGTCGTATGCTTGTTTTATACAAAAGCAGTTTTGTTTTAACGGGCAAAACTTTACTATTGATTAACCTGGCGAAAACTCCTTTTATTTTATTAGCCTTTTCCAAATTGTAAACAACATGTTTATTAAACTTTAAAAGCTTATTGAAATTTACTCCAAGATATTTCATGTCATCCCTAAATATGATCTCATTTCTATTTAAGGTCAATTTTAACTTCTTACTTTCTGGTACTACAGTATATTTACATTTCCCGGATGCATTGCGTAAACATATTGCATTACTTTTTAAAGTATTTATTTTTATTCCCCATTGAGAATAAAATTCATTAACAGATTCAAGATGAGATGAAACATTTTGGAGCGCAACCATAGGAGACACATCATGGGCGTATAGCAGCAAGTCGTCAGCATAAAGAATACTTTTAGAATTATTTCGTTCATGAGGTATGTCATATATAAAAATATTGTACAGATGAGGAGCCAACACAGAACCTTGTGGAACGCCGCAAAAAACTTCACCTTGAGAAGACATCATATTATTTAATAACACATAAAACTTTCTGTTATTAAAGAAACTCTGAAACAATTTCACAATCGAAGGATCAAATCCTATTTTGATCATTTTATATAGGATGCCGTCATGGTATGCTCTATCAAAAGCTCTTTCAATATCCAGGGAAACTGCTACGGTACATTGACCTCTTCTCAAATTTTGCACAATGTCCGTGTGAAATTTCAAAAGAGCATGAACCGTACAATTGCCTTTCTTAAAACCAAATTGGTTTTGTGGAATATATTCTTCATTTAAGCCTCTATCCATTTTTTGACGGATAATTCTTTCAAATACTTTTCCGAGGTTAGGAAGTAAGGAAATAGGCCTTAAGTTGTTTATATCATCATTACCTTTTTGCTTAGCAATTGGAACAATTTTTGCAATTTTCCACGAATTAGGAAAATAACTGTTGTTGAGGCAATTATTAAAAAGTATCGTTAGATATTCAAAAGCTTTTAAAGGAAATTTTTTAATTAAAAAGTTTGATATATTATCAATTCCTGACGACTTCTTATTATTTATTAATTTAATGATACCTAAAAGTGAATCGATATTTGTGAATTTTGAGTTACCCAGATTGTTTAATGACGTAAATTCATTATTGAATTCAACACTACTTTGAGACTGTGAAATAGTTTCGTTGATTGTTTCCTGGATTTCTGAAATATTTCTATTAGGGTAAAACCTTTCATAAACCGTTGTAAAATAATCCTTTAAGATATCTAATTTTTGGTTAACCTGAGTAATTTTGACACCATTTACTGAAAAATCTTTTACGGAGGAACGTTTTTTATTTCCAATAATTTCATAAATTTTCTTGTAAGCCCATGGACCTGGTTTTATATCTTTTAATTTTGCACTAAAAATGTACGCTTGTTCAATCTCTATTTGTTCTTTTATAATGATTTTGATTAGATCAATTTGTTTTGCAATAAGACGGTAATCAGGATGATTTCTGTTAAGTGTTCTAGTATATATTTGTTTTAATTCTCTTTGCCAATTATATTTAATTCTCAACAAGTTTGCTACCTTATCCGATGCAATAAATTTTCTAGTTTTATATGTAATCTTCTTGCTATGAATTTCTGTAATAAAATTCACGGAAGTGTTCAATTCTTCAATATGACAATCAATTTCTTCGTTCGATAAATTCCTGTTGCTTGGAGGGAAATGATTTAATAAGGAATAACTAATATCAGCTTTAAATCTATTCCAATTTGTTCGTTTAAAAGACACAAAATGATCAGGTGCCTTAAAAATGAAGTTAAAATTTGAAATGTTAATATGGAGTCTCATTGGTATATGATCGGAAAAGGTAGGAAGTGTTGATATTTTAAAATTTGAATTTTGAAAATCAATAAAATTAGTACTAATTAAGAAATGATCTAAATGTGATGATCCGTTTGGATAAGTAGGATATCAGTCACAAATTCTAACAACTGAACAAGATTCATTTTGAAGCCAGTTTGAAAGCACTTCACCATTAAAGTTATTGTTAGTGTCTCCCCAGGAAATATGTTTTGCGTTTAAATCTCCACCCATAATAAATCCATCATATCCATTAGAAAAATCCAAAACTAAAGAAAGTCCCTGACAAATTATTTCACGGTTGCAGTTACTTGGAAAATAAATTGAACCACAAAGAATTTTCGTTGAAGATCCATTTATCGAAACATTTAATTCAATAAATAAATTCGGAAACCTTAAGTTGGGAATGCTCACTTTCATGAAAGATATCGATTTCTTAAGAGCAATTCCCACACCTAATAAGCTGTCATCCATTAAAACTATGTAATTATCAAAACATAAATCTTTCTTTGAAGGCATATGTGTCTCTTGTAAAAATGCGATTTCAATATTAAATTGATTCAATAACTTATTCAGTTCTATTTTCCTTCCAATATGGATAAGAGAACCGACATTAAAAGTTAATAAATTTAAAAAACTACGGACCATAGACATTGTGAATTTCCTTTATTATACTCAAGCATTCCGTTTTAACTTGATCTCTGCTCATTGATTTATAATTCTGCATAAAATTTGCAATTTTGCTTTCTAAATTTAAGGGAGCTGGATTAAATAATGTTTCAGCAAGCTTCAAAAATTCCTGAATTAATGGAGGTTTGTCTAATATGCGCTTTGAGGGCAAATTGTTCGGGACATCGAACAAGCTAGCAAATGATTTATTTGCTACGACTCGATTGGATGAATTTATTGCTTTTGTTACGTTTTCAGCAGCTACTAATTTTCTATTTTTTGCTTCCTGATTCGATTTTTTTCTAAAAGCAACATATTTTTTGTAAGCTGGGCAACCCCTATAATTGGAAGTGTGACCATTTTCATTGCAGTTTACGCAAAATGGTAAATTATTACTTGACGAAACAAAAGCACATTCACCTGGGGGATGCTTTTCACAGCATTTAACGCAAGAAAATGGACGACTACAATTTTTTGAATAATGACCCCATTTTTGGCATCTCCAACATTGAGGAATCTTAGCACTTGATTTGGGACGTTCCCATGAGACGACTTGATTAAGTATATACTTTATGCCGAGGAGCTCATTTGCATTTCTATTTGGTAAAAGAGTTATTAAAAAAAGACCAGTTTCAATGCCTAATTTTCTTGAATATTCTGTCGTAAACTTTGATATGGAATCAACAGTGTCTGGGACTATTTTGTCAATTTCTGTCTTAATACTGTTCACATCACAATTGAAGTAAAGACCTCTACAAACTAAATTCTGTCGTTTATATTCCCTAGGAGTATATGTATATGCGGAAATTTCTTTATCTTTTAAGAGCTGGATCATCTCAGAGTGTGCAGAGGAATCTTTTAAATATAACTTGCTCTTATATCTGGACTGGTTTTTAATTATAAATTCTACGTTCTTAGAATTTAATTGGTCAATAAGTGATTTGACATTAACATTTTCTAAGAAAATAGGAGGACAATAGGTGTTTCTATTTTGAACTTTTGTGTTATTAATTTTTAAATTAATGCGGTCTAAGCCGTCGTTACTAGTTGGCCTTTCGGCTTCTACGTTTAAATCACCTAGTAAGGAGAACTTATTTTTACGATTAACATTACTTGCTAAACTATTTCCAGCTTCAAATTGCACTTTTGTAAAATCATATTTTACTTCACCTTGAAATTTCCGCTTCTTATTTTGGACCATTTTGAACTCATTTGATGATTGGATAGATGAAATTGATAGCGAATCGTAATCCATGTTTTTTTCATGCAATTTTTCTAATTCAGCATTTTGAATTTCGATGTCTTCCAATATCTCAATCTTATTTGTGGAACTTGAAGATTCTCCCTTCTTACTGTATGTTAGGCTTTGCCCTGAGAAAGCAGCATCAAACAGTTGTTTACCAAGGTCAGAATTTCCAGAAGCTCCAGCATTTTTTTTTGGAATTCTTGAATCTTGACTTTTTGAACCTGATGGTTTTTCCCCATTTAATTTAGTCGGTGTCGTCTTAGAATTGTTGGGGGGTCTCCCTCCAGATTGGGAACACAAGGGATCCCTCAACATGGTGGATATTTGGACACAATTATTTATGTATATTAAATATTCAATAAGATATTTAATATCTTTCTTTTCTTTTGCTTGAAAAAAATTCTTTTTCTTTTAATGTATTTTTCAACGCCTACTTGATTTAAAAAATATTTTTTTTTTAGAAACACGTCCGATACGTTTCACAGCTCGAACAAAACTCATTTGTCAACAGACTTAAAGATAAATTTTAAATTTTATTCGCTTTGAATTGTAATACATATTAAGAGACATTTTATTTTTGGCCTTAAAATACATATGTACTTCTATTAACATAGGATATCATTTATTATACATTTTAACAAAAACATTGTATACGTATTATTATTCCAATAAAAATTTTACGACCATATTTCAAAAAAAACAAAATATTTCTTATTTTTAAAATATTTCTGGAAAAAACTTTCTTATAAAAAAAGATGAATACATTGACCTTTTATATCAAAAATTTCACACTAAGACGTGATTTGATTATAATTTTAATATAAAAAGTCCACAACTGTTAAGAGACAAAATATGCCGGCCTGTTTTTACTTCCTCAACAAAAACTTCATAAAGCAAGCAATTTTGTTTAATGCATTCCCAGCACCCTAAAGTTTTTAAAGAATTAATATGACAAGAAAAGGAAAGATACGGAAACTAAATGGAATAAAATCAGCAACAAACAAAAAGTTAAATTATTATTATTATTAAATTAAAACTTTTAGTCGGAGTTGGAAAACTCACAACATTAAAATATATTTCAACAAGTAATTGCCTATAGTAAGCGGAATGTAAGAATAGATATATGTGTGACGATTTATGAGGAGATCGAAAGAAAGCTTTTTGTTATGTGCGGACTTCGTTTAACTAAATTAATTTAGATTGATTAAAGATTTCTCTTCTACGTTTAAATTAATTGGTTTTATCATATTCTAATGTAAATAGATGAAAAGAATGCTGATGACGGACGCACTGTGTCACGAGGGTGGCAAAAAATGGTTAAAGTCAATGTTCGAACTTAAACATTTTTTTTATGCTTTCTTTTAGCACTCTGGTTAGGTGTTATCTAAGGTTATAGTGATTCAAAGTTAAGATTTGTGTACAGCATACGAAATTTTTGTTAAAATTTTGTTTTAATTTTACTTTATTTAAATTCAGTGCCTACAATAAGAAAATATAATTATTTATTAATGAAAGTTTTTGCGATTTAAGAGTAAGAATAGAGAAATGAGAATGAGCTTCTGTGCTCAAAAATAAAAACTAACAACTTAAACAGCGTTGCCACACAAGAAATTTACTTCCTACCAATAATTTTCAAAAATCCTATCAAAATCGTTAACAGCCTACCAAAAATTGTAAAATGCAATTCTTCAATAAAATCAAAATTTTTATTTTGGCTTATATAGTAATATAATAAAAAATTCCAGTTTTTATAAAAAACATAAAAAATACATAAAATAACAACATAAAAGCAATATTTCATTTAGAATAACGGATGTATGTATGTGTATACAAAATGTATACAGATAAAAAAACAAAAGGAATTTAAAATACAAAATATATCACATATAACTCATTGGTTTCAAAATAGTTTTAGAGCATACTATGCAGAATTAACACCCATTCCTTTCCTGGAGCCTATCAAATTCGCTCAACCATTCGGTTCTAAATTTTCTTTTGACTCTTTCTTTACAATGTTCACTAAAAGTATTATATTATTTAAAAATGTTTTAAAACAAAAATTTTAAGAGTGGTTCTACCTGGTTGATGTAAATTCGTTTCTGAAATTATATTATTATACTATTTTCATTTAATTTTGGAGTTTTTGATAAAAATCTCAAAAAAAAAAATACATGCAATATTAGTAAATATTTATGTAATTAATAGATACATATTTAGAAATAATAAAGTTTAATTACTTTTCCATTTTGTCTATTAATTTTTTAATACTAACACTTTCAACCTGTAACCTTCACTTAAAAATATTGTTAATTTCAATTTCATAAAATAGTTCGTGTTTCTTAAACCAGAGATGGTTATAGCTTTAATCATCTCTATGCAAAAAAGCAGAGATGTTTTTCAGTACACCCAAAACAGTTTTTGAAAATATTGGTAACACTATCAAAGTTATTGTTTATTTTATTAAAAGATACATTTTTTTATTTTATGTTCTGAATTTTTAAGATGAAAAATTTACTATGCTAAAAAATTGCTACAGGAGGAAAACCTACCAAAAATTTAAAAAAATTCAACAAACCAACCAAACTACCAAACTGTTTTTTAAAAACGAAAAACTACCAAGTTTGGTCCGATTGGACCAAAGCGGCAACGCTGAACTTAAACTATAACAACGTACACATTGTCTGAGGTTGCCATATTCTCAATACTCCTACTCAATGTGGATGTTATTTTACAAATATATGTCATTCAATTCAGTTTCAAGAGTTTAATAAAATTACAATGTTTAAGCCCCGGTAGATTTTTGATCAAAATATTAGCAACCATATTCAGCGTTGGACAATAGTCAAATTCTATTTGCTTCTTTTGAAGTAGCTCTCAAATCCCAAATTCATAAATTATTGAAATACAAATTTGTATGGAAAATTTGTCATACTCGTAAAATACATTTTATTTTATTTTATTTTATTTTTTTTGTTAATATGGGAGTAAGAATTCAAGTATTTGAGTGTTACGGTTACCAAAAGTTGTAACAAGGTTCTAAGGGATACTTTTACTTATAATTACAATACTCTTTTTGTTTAAAAATTTTTATTATATGTCAGATACCGTTACAAAAACGATAGTAGTAAGACATTGTCAAGATTTTTCAGCAACCTTGATCTTTCCTAGAGAATTTAAAAGAAAGTACAAATAACACTTTTCCTGTTTTTTTTTTATTTTTTTTTTTATATCGTAGCCACAAGTATGTATTTTAATATATTAAAAGTTCAGCTACCCGATATTGGCCGAATTGTTTTTAAGATTGTTTTTTCGTGTCAGCCTCGTTGCAGATTTGTACTATTTTTCAACTGTGGCTAAAGATAAAGCAAAACAGACTCTGCGATGTTGTGAGTCATGTTAAAGATTTCAAAAAGAATCTTTTTATACGAATATTATAACAAAGGAACAACAGAAAATAAAAAATTTTCTTAAAATTGGTGTAAATTTTATCGCATGAGAGACACATAGTTTTACAACTGAGTTGAGTCACTGGCTAGATAGCGAATTATTTGGTAAATTCATTTGTAATGTAAATTTCCGTATAAAGTTTTCATTTTACAATAAAACTAAATTGTGTTATACTACATTATATTAGGAAGAAAATACAAGTTGTATAGGCTGACTGAAGGATTCTCATGAGGAGCGTTCAATGAGAACAAAAAGGAGGCGTATGGAAGAAATTTACGCTTGTTGTATGGGAGGTGGGTGTGGAACTTGTTCGGTAAATTAATACAATTTTAAAATTTAGGTTGTATGGAAGGTAGGCGTGGCACTTGTTTGATTTTCTCGAAACTTCACCTTAACATTTTTTCCCCAAGAAAAATATTCGTGCCAAATTTCGCCTCTAGCTGCTTCTATTTTTGGCCACCCATTATATGAAATCGCGGCACAGTGGAACGTAACGAGACTGATATACTGCATTACATTTTGCTGGTGTCTAATTTTTTCCTGTTTTCCTTAAAAAATTTCCTAAAAAATTTATAAATAAGTTTTCTTTCTTAATAAAAATTTAGAAATTAGGGAGAAGTTAAACCGAATTTATTTTTTTATTTTTTGTAAGATCAAACTGAGTTTTTAGTTTCTTAACATTTTAAATGTGATTGATAAACCTTTTATGAAAATATTCTAAATACAATTTAAGGTAAGAAATCAAAATCAAAATTTAAAAAAAAAACCTTTTTCGTGCTATTTTCTATTATCCCGATTAATAATTTAAATCACCGATATTGATTATTGAGGGTCAAAGCGAGTCTCGATGGCCATTTCGTTACCGCTTACTTAACTCTTCAGGAAACTTCTTCTTCTTCTTTAAAATCAAAATTAATTAGTAAATAATTATTTTCGATTTTATAAATTATATTAGTCGGTGGTATCGTTCTTAATACATACTTTCCATCAGTTTTTGTTGTTTTTTTTTTTTGTAGTTATAATGAAATTTGTTTTAATGCTGTGGCATTAAGATAATATGCTAAACAAATATTAAATTTAAATATAATGCGATTTAAAATACATTAAAGAGTAATAAACTGCCCAAAATGTATTTAGAAGATATAAAATATTCAAAAGAAATAATAAAAGAGAAAAGCGTATAAAAGGCTTAAAGTGATAAGCATTTAATAAAATAAATTGTTTCTGGTGCATTTTAGAAATTTTAAATATTCAAATACTCCAAGGCTCCTTGATGCTTTTAAAGCAAATGATTATTTTTATAAAGCGAAGGTAAAAAAAAATATTTTTATGAGTATAATAACATTTTTAATAACTGCCTGTCTATGTAACAATAATTTTGCTTTTTGTAATCATTTTTTAATAGCTTCACATTAGCTTTTAAATTCTTTTTTAATATTTTTTAACGCTTTTTACAAAATGCACACGTTTACATTTCGCTAGGCATGTTTTCTGAAGTGAAGATAAGAAATCATTCATCTCTCTCTAATAGCTTTCATCCACTACGCTGCAGCAAGGACTTTATGTCGCACTCAAAACTGACATAATGTCAATGGACATTATAATGCTTTGAAAAACGTCCGTGGACATTGTGTGTTTTTTAGTAAGAACATAGTACTTATGAATTTGTCATAATGTCCACACTTAAAACAACAACGGCTTCGTTTGCCTAAGATTTTCTCCATAGCCGACGTTCGGCCGATCGCAAAAGTTTTCTCCTGTATACTATAACCAATACCGGCTTCGCTTATTAAAGATTTTCTGCCAGCCAGTGTATAAAAACGCTGCATCTTTCTTATATAAAGGGTCCGCCAAATAACCTTTTTGTTTTGAAAATGTTATAAAAAATACTACTGAATATTTCCTCAAATATCTTTTTTTATTTGAAAGTACAATCCTTGTGGTTAATAATGGAAAATAATTAGATTCAAATGGCAGCCTCGGCTGGCCATGCAGTAGCCTACACGGTCGATCCAATTTTTTAGCACATTATCGATTGTGTGTAGCTGTATTTCACCAATGGCTTCACGAAAATTGTCTTTTAAAGCGTCAATTGTCTCTGGGTTGTCGGCGTAACACTTATCTTTGACCGCACCTAACAAATAATAGTCCGACGGTGTCAAAACGACATCAGCTCTGCGGCTGATAATGCGGTCTTTAAAAACAGGGCGCAAAACATCGAGTATAGCTTCGGCTTTGTGGCACGTAGCGCCGTCCTGTTGAAACCAAATGTTGCCAATATCCTCCTCTTCAATTTTTGTGAACAAAAATTCGTTCAACATGGCCTGATATCGATCGCTATTGACTGTTACGGCCACTCCTTGCTCATTTTCGAAGAAAAATGGCCTAATTGTGCCTCTGGACCAAAATCCGCACCAAACAATTTTGCTTGTTTATATACCCGCCAAAATAAAAATGAGCTTCATCTGAAATGATTTTTTTTTTTTTTTTTTTTTTTTTTGACAAAATCGGCATCTTCTGTCAGCAGATCGCAGGCCCACTTAGCGAAGCGAAAACGCATTCGGTGGTCAGTTAGCTTCAACTCCTGAACCAATTGGACTTTGTATGGCATCATACTATGGTCTTTATGTAAAATTCGTCTCAATGATGTCTCCGAAATGTTCAGTTGTTGAGAACGACGGTGAATTGATGTTGATGGGGCTTCACGCACGTTTTTGGCTTTCACTTTCACTTTTTTCACAAGATAACGATCATACGAAGCTGACGGTGCTTCTCTTCTTCGAAAATCCGTACGCAATTTTCGCACATTTTCTTCAACATTACCATGATTTTCAAGGTAATGCCGCAATATTTCCCAGCGTTGTTCAAGCGTATACACAACCATATTCGTTCAGCGGAAGAATAAA
Organism: Gymnosoma rotundatum; assembly: GCA_916610165.2. Classification (NCBI taxonomy): domain Eukaryota; kingdom Metazoa; phylum Arthropoda; class Insecta; order Diptera; family Tachinidae; genus Gymnosoma; species Gymnosoma rotundatum. The sequence goes on from OU744340.1 coordinate 119,267,095, forward strand.
AATAATTATCTGTCAAATCAGACGTTAGCTTAGTGTTACCATTCACAAAGTAAGTACCAGTTAAAAAAAAAACGTTAGATGGCGGACCCTGCAGAATACCATAAATTTACCTATTATATCCATGAACATTATGACTCTACGTTGATGGACATTATCTCTCATCGTAGTGTAAGATAATGTCCATGAACAGTATGATACTTTCAGATGCGACTTTATGATATGCCACCTCTCCAGAATAGGCCATTACGGTCAACACACTTATTTCTCTTTTTTTTATTTTTCTTATTAAATTATTGCGTCAGCAAGAAGAATACAAATACACTTAAAGCAATAAGATGTAACAAAAAACACAAAACAAATTAATTCACCTGGGTTTTGATTTTACTATGGCGAAATCATGTATCAGGGGTGGCAGTGGCCAATTCATTCCTTGTCAAACTCCAAGCTTTGTCATTATTTTTATATAAAGTTTGACGGGTTTAGCATAGTATTAAAATATGTAACGACTATCAGCTGATATATAATTTTGCCATGGAATTTGACTAGTATCCAAATCGTCTTTGATTTTTTTTCGAAATGTTTTTTCTAAAAGTTTTTTAAATACAAATAAAATGCCTGTAAGACAGGGTGATTTGCGCCGTTACTATGACAGTGAAACTCCACATAAAAATATTAAACAGGTTTTTTTGTATTGTGGATCTTAACAGTTATGTTACCAACAATAATTACAAAATTTGCCATAGCTGCCACCTGGTCATTGATTTTTTTTGATATTTTGCAGTTGCTGTCAAGGTGAACTGATAACACATGAATGCATTAATTCATGCAGATGTCAAAATTTGCTTATATTTGTATTGTAACTGTTTGACAAATTGAACCGAATTTTACTGGGGCAATTGCTTCTTAATTGTTGATCCCAACAATTTTCTTTTCATTAATATAGAAAATAAACAGATATTGCTTGAATTATTTGTGATTAAATTAATCGATGAGTCTAATTTGAATATGGCGGCATGAGAAATTATAAGCCACTTTATAACAGATTGACATCAAATGCAGTGACATTTTTAATTAATTTTCGAGATATTAGATAGTGATTAAGCAATTTTTAGAGAAACATATCAATGTGTGCTTTAGTTCTTGTTTCTAATTTATCAGTGAATATGAAATTTTAAGTCATCAATAAGCTTCGATTAGTAGGCAAAATAAGATTTCGATTTATAATTTTTTCCTTAATGAATCCGTTTATTCTTTTTTTTCATAATAATTCATTAAATAAAAAGGAAAATTTAACAATTCTAAAATTAAACTTTTTTACAAATGCTAAGTTACTAAATTTGTTCGTTATCTTTGATTCAATGAATTCTTTTGATTTTTTTTACCACTGATATTTCAAAGCGTTAAAATTAGTTGATACAATAATTGGCTTTTATGTGCTTTTTATGGAAGTAAACAAAAGTATGTACAGTATTTTAGCAACCTCCTAATAATGAATATGACAAGACTCCCTTTAATATTATTAAAGAAGCTAAAAACATCAAAAAGAAAAAAAATTTTTAAATTATTTTAAAATATTAACTTTTATTAAAGTTTGCATGACAACTAAGACTTTAGAGCATTTAATATTTAAAATCGGATTAAAGCGTAATATTCCCTTTTGTTTTAATAATTATATACAGTCAAATGGCAAATTATTTGATCTGCACAAAATATTTAATAATTTATTTATATTTTGTTAAATTGATGTTTAATAGAAAAAAAAACACTTCTGGTCAAGTTGTTGTATTTTTTTCATTATATAGATATTTCTTCAAGCCAATAAAACTAATTTAAAAAAAAAATAACACAAAAAAAAAATCAAAAGGAAATCAAAAGGAAATGAAAAATATTATGGTCACTTGCAACTGTATTTGACGGACGTTAAATTTTGGATCATTTCGTGTAGCTTTTCTGGACGTATGTTGCGAATCCAAGGCATCAACTTTTGCTAATTTATAAACATAAATAAGTCACTTTACGCATGATTTTAGAGACCAATTAACAATTCCAATTCATGAAATAAAATTGTGATTTGGCGTTGCCGTATTGTTTAAAAAATATCTCATCCGGATATTTTCAATCAAAAAAATTATCTGACTTCACTTTTAACGAAATTTTGAACATCGATGCCACCAGCATGTAATCCGCACTAAACGATGCATTTTTATACCCTTCACCACAAAAGGTGTAAAAAGGGTATAACTAACTTTGTCATTCCGTTTGTAATTTCTACAATATCCCTTTCTGACCCCATAAAGCATATATATTCTGCGTTCTTATGCACAGCGAAGTCGATTGAGCAATGTCCGTCTGTTTGCCCGTGCTTGTGTTGAAAAAAAGTATGCGAAAATTTAAATAGGCCGATTGATAAGACAAAGTGTCGAAAGAGGTGCTATTGTAAATCAGCAAAATCGGTCCATGTCCTTAGACGCAGTGGACAAAACTCCACGCCTACCTCTAATTTTTGCACATTATTTGGAACAATAAAGTAACTGTAATAAAAAAAAAAACAAATGTATGGGGCGATAGAGAATTAAAAAATAAAAAAAACATCACGTGAAAACATTGGCGCTCGCCCATATTTTCCGAGTTACGGGGCTCTGAAATTATCCAATTTTTTAAAATATCAATATGGGTATCATTTTTAAGCTATTGAAGAGATCTCTGCACAGTGGGGTCTTTACAAAAAAATAATAATAATACATATTTAAAAATATATATTTATAAGCTGGACACATTTTCAGGAACACCTTCTCTCTGAGGTATGAATTTTATCAAAATCGATTTAGCCATTCAGGCCTGATTGGAGATTTAACAAACAAATACAGAACTGTTCGTAGTTACGTGATATTATGGATCATATTAAATAATTATGTTTGTATAGTTTGAGATAATTTAAAATTGTACTGGGAATTTGTTTAAAACAACTGGTCAATTAAATAAAATTTTTGATTAAAAATTCATAAAAAAAACTTTACCTTCTAACATTTTCTATCTTATGACCAGAATTTTAAAATAAAAATCGTTGTGTTCCACGCCTACGAGAAAAAATATAATATTTTTTTTTATAACTTTTAAAAGAAGCATCAATTCAATAGTTTACACCAATACCCCGATTTGCGTCGCTTCAGTTTGCGTCGCTTCGATGTTTCGTCTTTTTTTAAGTTTCTGGAATTTCAATGCTGCGTTGTTTTTGTTTCAGTTTCTGTCACATGGCTTCGAAGTTGCGTCGTAAATGCTTCGATTTGAGTCGTTGATATGAAAATGCTTTTACAAAGCTAAAGCAGAAAAAGGGGATTTCTCGTTTAGTAGAAAGCAAATTTGCAGGTGTGCGTTGTTTACATGTTAAGGATAGTTATTAGTTTTGAATTACATATATGTCGTGGAGTGAAGTTCAGTCTGAAAGTTAAGAATATGAGCCAAAAAAGAAAGCAAATAACTTTAGACTAGCCCCTTCTACAATTAAATCCATTGTTATATTTTTATTTTAATAAAATCTGTTATTCAAAAAATAATAAGAAAATATTTTGATTTAAAAACCCTTTTTCTAAGCTAAAATGTTTAAATTCTGTATTGACTAAACGAAAATCAATTACATACGTAAACAATTAAAAATTCTGCTTCAGTTTGCGTCGTTTTGGTTTGCGTCTCATTTATTCAGTCCCAATTAACGACGCAAACCGGGGTATTGGTGTATTATTAAACTTAATTTAATCAGCTTATTAAATGTCGACCTTACTAAGCCTAGTAACTTTTGCTTCTGCTTTTTACACAACAAGTAGCTTATAATTTATAAATAGAAATTTATTCTTATAAATAAAAAATAAAGTAAAATAAAAGGGTGCTATTTCAATTGTAAAAGGAAATAAACTACTTAAATATAAATTTAATAAAAAAAATGTATTTGTGCAATTACAAACATTTTTTAATAGTTTATTAATTTTAATTGAAAATTGTTTTTTATAAAAATAGAAGAAAATATGTATCCATTTTAATTAAATACATCCATGGATTTACATTTTTACACCAAAAACCCCTTGCAGTATACTACAATTTCTATAAAATAAAACAAATTAAAAAACTCTTCATTTTATATAAAATTAATTTAAACTTTCACTAGATACAAGTGGCAACATCGCCTCTGGCAGTGGTGCTGCCTCTAGCGGTAGTGAAACATATGTGTCAACAAAAAAACGACATTTATTAAGACGCGTTATGTCTGCCGCCAATACAACTGCTACAACATCAACAGCAAATCGACAACGTGCTGAATTGAAATTTGATAAATATGGCAAATCACCAACAACCAACATAAAGAACAGAACACCAACTGTTGGTGGCTTTTCATCAGCAGGAGCATCAAGTGATGCTGCCACACCTGGTGGTAGTCCTGTGCCTCAGCTTAAAGAAAAACGTATGACCATGAGAGCTGTACGCAGTATAATACGTTTGGGACGTAGCCGTCAAAGCTCTCAGACACGTGACAGCAGCACTGAGGATGAGGGCAGGTAAGTTGTAAAAATTAATAAAAACACAAAGTAAATACAAAATTAATCATAGTCAAACAAATGATGTTTCATAACACGAATATTCATTACAAAAGTTTTTTAAAGTCTGCTATTGTGTTTTTGCATAAAAAAAACAATTCAAAGTGTTTATTTATAGCTAAACCCCAACGGTATATTTTAACCCTTAAGGAATTTGCTTAAATTATTTAAACAACTCCCCTGAAAAATTTTAAAAAAGGTTTTTTGATAAAACAAAAAATTTATTTATTTATTAATTTAAAGAAGAAAACATATTTCTGTTTACAGAAAATTCAAAAAGTGAGTTAAGTAATAAATTATTTACAAACTATTTACAAATTACCCAAATAAAGTAAAGAAATATAAATAAATAAATGGTTTTGTGATAGATGTTTGTTTACATCAATCTTTCCTTAGTTAGTTTAAGAAGACAAAAAAGGAGTTTTATTATCGTCTTAGTACTTTCAACAAATAAAACTTTTACAAAATTCCCTATTTCTGCTCTAAGCGGAAGTTTTTTTTAAAATTATTTTTTTTTTCAATCTATTCCCGGCAGTCTAATAAAATACAAAAACAATAAACTTTAGAAAAATATAGAAGAACCCGTCTTATCTGTGTCTAAGCCAACGAGATATGAATTTAATAAAAAGAGGCCCCAACGCAAAAATAAACAAAAATTACAATATTTTTTATTAGGTCAATTAATCAAATTTATTTTTTTTTTTTTGTATCAAAATCAAAAAACATGTTTTAGATATTCTTTTTGTTTTTAAGCAGTAATTCTTGTCATTTTTTAAAATTATCTGCTGAAGCATTACAAATTGTCATGTATCAGTTATGTCTTAACAAAGCAGTCAGTTTTACAAACTATCACACTTTGTTTGACGTAAATAATCACTGGATTTTTTACACATCCAACTGCATGTGCAATTGAGCTATAAAAAGCATTAAACAAACAATTCAATATGAGCTTTCATGGCCACTCCAACTTAGTACATATAAGACTAATGTGTTTCTAAGTCATGTACATTTTTTTTCTTAGATATAACCGTATGTATACATCCTTGGATGCAAAAGAGTCATATCTCAAAAAAAACTTTAAACTAAGAAAAAAAATCTTTTAATGATTTTTTGATTTCTTTGGAGGCCATAGAGAAATTTTAATCCATAGAACATACAGAAATTTTAAACTTTGAAGTTATGACTTTCTTGCAGCAAAAGGTCGATATTATTTTACACACATAAGGTAGCAAATTTATTTATAGCGACTTGTTATTAACTTCAAATACATCAACATTAGTAATTTTATAGAGATAAAAATAGAGTGAAAATATAGACACTTGCTTGCATGTTTGTGTAAAAATATTTAAATAATAATTTGCTTGGAAAGTGATATAGGAAATACTAATAAAAATGCCAATTACGTTATTTTTAGTGCAAACACTAAATAAAGTTAAATCCTGAATTAAGGGTTGTAAAGGATGTTCATTATTGCTTAAAAATTATTAATCGTCATTTATCCTGTACCAACAAGAGAAAATAATCTATTTGTACAATAATAAAAAAACAACAAACAGCTGATAGAAGTTACAAATAACTTCCATTTTTTAACTGCAAATATATATTGTCACAGAAAACATAATATGATTCTTATGACCACACCACAACTATGTTTTTTTCTAAAATGCTTAACTCTGTAATGAGTTTATTTAAAAGCCAATATAATTCTTGCGAAAAAATACCAACTTAAAAACAGACTACATAAAGTAGAGGGGCACCCTTTAATTTCTATATTCAAATTTTATTCTTGCTGTTCTAGTAGACTTAGCAATCAGGTTCTTTGTAAATATCAACCGTCTGTTTATAACGGATCAACTGTCTGGCCATATACAGCTAATTACATCAAGTACCAGGGCTGCTATATATATTTCTGGCCTGGCAACACTGAGTGCTGCCAAGTGCAATCTCACATTTCCATCGGAAAGTTTGTAATTTTTAACCATAATCGTTTTGACGTACGACCATTATTTGTGTTGTTAGCAGTGACTTGAAAAAATTAATATAGAAAAAAATGGAATTAACTCGTGAACATTTTCGTGCCATAATTTTTCACAACTGTCGACGTGGATTATCACGACAAGAGTGCATTGATGAATTTAAATCTTTGTATGGCGATGAAGCACCATCCTATAGCACTGTGAAAAATTGGTATAATGAATTTAATCGTGGCGGAAGCTCGCTCAAAGACGAATTCCGTGAAGGTCGTCCAAAAACGGCTGTTGTGCCAGAGAACATTGATGCCGTGCGTGAACTCATAATGCAAGATCGACATGCGACATACCGAGAGATAGAGACATCCTTGGACATTTCTTCCACCAGCATACATTCGATACTGCATGAACACCTGGCCGTAAAAAAGGTTTGTTCTCGTTGGAACCCGCACAATTTGAAAGTCGCTCAAAAAAAGGCTCGTGTCGATTGGTGCAAAGAAATGTTGAAAAAATACGATTGCAGTGCTTCAAAAGACGTTTATAAGATCGTCACAGGTGACGAATCATGGATCTATGCGTATGAGCCCGAAACGAAACAACAATCGACCGTGTGGGTCTTCAAAGACGAGCAAGATCCAACGAAAGTTGTTCGTGGAAGAAGCACTTCGAAGCAAATGGTCGCCTGTTTCTTCGGCAAAACTGGTCATGTGGCGACTGTTCCGCTTCAGCAACGTAGGTCACTTTCTAAGCGGTTACTTCTACGTGGTACACTACAATTTGTTTGCCTGAAGTCATCGGAGAAATTTGAAAAACCAACAAGAGAAGACGAATCATTGTTCACCATGACAATGCGAGCTCTCACACATCGGCTCAAACCAGAGCGTTTTTGACCGGCTAAAACGTCGAATTAATGGGTCATCCGCCGTATAGCCCTGACTTGGGACCTAATGACTTCTTCTTGTTTCCGCACATCAAGAAAAAAATGCGTGGTCAACGATTTTCGTCGCCAGAAGAAGCTGTTGAAGTGTTCAAAAACCATGTTTTAGAGGTGTCTCAATCGGAGTGGAAAAAGTGCTTCGACAACTGGTTTGAGCGCATGCAAAAGTGTATAAATCATGCTGGAGAATACTTTGAAAAACAATAAAACCATTTTTGATTATAAATATTCGCATTTTCACTATTAGGCCAGAAATATATAGAGCAGCTCTCGTATTGTAATACCCTTTAATTTAAAACATTTATACTCCTTACTATACCAAACAAAGTAGTGTACATTCTATCTAAATTTCAAGTGTTTGTTTATAACGGTTTAAAAGATACGACCACATAGGTCAAAAAACAATAATTTTGGAAACGCCCTGTAATTTCTAAATTCAAATTATTAACTTGTTGTTAGAACGGACTTAGCAATACAGGTCTCTTGTATGTTTCGGCTGTCCTTCTATAACGATTCGAAAATTTGGCCACTTACATTAAATTACATCAACTGTTGGGACACCCCCCCCATTTCCAACCAATCCAATTTTTATACTTTTTATTAAAGCGGAATTAGCAATGCAGGTTTTTTGTAAATTTCCAGCGTCTGTCTACAACTGTTCAAAAGTATGGCCATATAAATCTAATTAAATAAAATACTAGGACACCCTTTAATTAGTAATTTAATAATATTAAAGCTTGTTCTATAACAGTCATAGCAATCGATATACTGTCCAATTTGCAATCGTTTGTCTATAACAGTTCAAAAGACAGGCCCATATCAATCTATTTACGTCACTTATGGGAACACCCTTTAATTGGGAGCTATAGTGATAACTAGTTTTTTTAAAAAACATGTAAGTTGTATGGGGACACCCTTTAATTTTTAAATTATGAACTGTTTTTACAGGACCAATCTGTAAGCATCACATTTCATATAAATATATCTGTCAGTAAGCATAATATGATATGATTGACCTTGAAGTCGCTTGATGAGAGCCGATTTTAAAACCTTGTGTAGTATGTTTCTAAGGAAACGTGACAAGAATGTATTACGCAATTTCTATCAAACGACATGGAAATATATAAATAAATAGTATTATAGTCAAAGAAAAATAAGGTAATCCATACTTAAATTTTGGAGAGGTATCAAAAGCACAATACGCTGCGGATCGTCATAAAACAAGTACAAGCTCCATTTAAGCTTGATTACTAAATTCAAGAGTATTATTTTACTTTTAATAAATCCTTGGATAAATTTTAAGAAACAATTTTATTCCTGTTTTCTTAAAGAGCACTTGATTGTAAATCGCCTTTACGATTTTTAATACAATTTTGGCTGAAAATATATATTCAATGTTCTTGTGCTTTCAGCTCTCTTTTTAAAGTTTTATTTAAATTATTTTATTTAGCTACTATTAATTTTATTAAGGTTATTTTACGTTTTTAAATAACAATATCATGAACATGACATACATATTTGAAAATTATACACGTGTTTCATGGTTACATTTATTAACTTTTTTACATTGACATTGTAAACTTACTCACACTTATACAAACAATAATATTTCCTCAGGTTTAAAATTTACAAGTTTAATTTTTATACACACAGATGATGAAGTACATACGTATGTATTAAGTTTAGCCTCATCATATTTCACAGACCAGGCGTGGAAAATAGAAACATTCTTTTACTTTTTACAGAACAACATTTTATTTTTTACCATAAAAAGTAATAATTATTTGTAATGTATGTTATTGCATGCGTAATGCATCTACATTAGCATATCGATATTGACTTTCATTAACAATATTTAAAGATTATTTTTGAAAGAATCAAGCACAATTAACCTTAATTAGACAAGAAATTTAATACCGATTAAACCTTCGATCAGGTGTCAAATTTTTGTTTTAATTTTTTTAATGCCAGTTTCTTTATAAAGGCTAATTTATAACATGTGTAATTACTAGACCAGGAATTTAATTTGCTTTGTTCTGGAACGTTATTGAATAAAAATAGTTTAAAACTATTTTTCTAAAAATTAACATCGCAATTTTTTCATATAGTTTATTTTTCATTTGATACGATTATTCTCATTAACTATAATACAAGGAGCATCATTTAAATGAGTCGTAAAAGTATTATTCGGAAGTGTCAAATATGATCACTGACTACAAACAATCTTTCAATGCTTGTCAAAACGCGCCCAAGTCAATTCACACTTCTAAGAATTAACAAGTTGACTCGCTAAAGCATAGTTTGGAAGATCAATATTAAAATTTACTTTTACAGTCGTGGACGTTAAAAAAAGAGTCGTTAAATAATTGCGCTCGTTAAACAACATTCAAGTTCCAGCTGGGATGTTGTACTTGTTATAGGCTTGAATATACTTAATATATTTGCTGGTTTTTTGAAAGTTGTATAAGTCCACTTTTGCAAAAAACTAAGTTAACAGTAATATTAATGAGCTAGAGACTGCTTTTCTCCATAGTTACAATCATAATTTCAATAGCGTGCTGTCTTGACATAAAATAAACAAAAACAATATTGCTGTACAATTCTATCGCACAAATATTTATTTTGAAAGTATAATAAGTAAAAGAATGTTTCTATTTTCCACGCCTGGTCTGTGAAATATGATGAGGCTAAATACATACGCACTTCATAGTCTGTGTGTATAAAAATTAAACTTGTAAATTTTAAACCTGAGGAAATATTATTGTTTGTATAAGTGTGAGTAAGTTTACAATGTCAGTGTAAAAAAGTTAATAAATGTAACCATAAGTTTAATTAAAACGACCTTCACGACAAATATTCTGCAGTTCCAGAAACAGCGTTAAAGAAAAAGACCAATTATATACTGTCCAAGACTATTATAATGCAATAAAGGCATTACTAAACAGAATAAAATATGGACAGAGCAGTTTTAAACTGCCTTAAAATATATTAGATGAGTTTTAAAAAGAACGAACCTTGCAAGAAAATGCTCCATTCAAAACAATGTTTTTGTTTAGAAAAAAGGGAATACCAAAAAACCTTATTAAAATAAATATCAATATATGTAACGATATAAATTCATTACCTTTTATACCGCCTATTTACCAAAAATACTTCAAAAATCTGTTATTTTTTCAAATAATGTTAGTAATTTTTATTTTATAATAAAATTAATTTAAAAAGTGTATAGTATAAAAAACATCACTCAAGTGTATAATAAAAAAAATCACTCGAATTCATTAAAGTAGGCCAATATTTAAAAATTGATTCCAACGCAAACTCTTAAATATCTCAATATACGAACAAATAGACTTAAACCACTTTCAATAAAACCAGCTCATATGCAGATATACATGCAGAGATATTTTAGAACAATTATTTATTGATGATAAAAAAATTTTGGTACACACAAAGTTTGAAAATTTTATAACCGTATTTAAAGCTAATTTTCTTTCTATCTTCTTGCTAATTACAAAAGTGTATTTGTTTTGCCATGAAGCTTTAACAAAATATGCGAAAGCATTCAATTTTACATCCCTGGTATGTGGTACAAACAAACATATTTGTTTGCATTTCCTTTCCTTTCCATTTTGGTGAGAATTCATTGTTGTAATTTAATAAGCAAAACATAAACAAAAGTTACATAAAACTGGGGGAGAAATGAAAGTAAAAGTAAAGTAGTAGTAACCACAGCAACATTAAATCATATGGCAGGAGAGATGGAGGATTTCATTTAATTATCCTAAAGCAAAACCAAAATGTAATTCGTTTTAATAAAAATAATTTTGTTAACTTTCCTAATAAGTAGCAAAAATAAAAATCATTTATTAATTATCCTTATTTATTTTTTTAAATGCTGCGGGTAACAATTATTGTACATATTTGTTATGATTGGCCTTAAAGAAAAAGTAAAAAAAAAAACATTAATGTGATGTCTAGTCATTTGTAAACTACAAAGGATCCTGAGGCCTTATTCGATGTTTTCTTTGATAAATTAATTTTTTATTTCTTTATTATATGAACAAATATTAATTTAAACATGACTTATATACGAGGGCTGCTCTATATATTTCTGGCCTAATAGTGTAAATGCGAATATTTATAATCAAAAATGGTTTTATTTTTTTTTTTTCAAAGTATTCTCCAGCATGATTTATACACTTTTGCGTGCGCTCAAACCAGTTGTCGAAGCACTTTTTCCACTCCGATTGAGACACCTCTAAAACATGGTTTTTGAACACTTCAACTGCTTCTTCTGGCGACGAAAATCGTTGAACACGCATTTTTTTCTCGATGTGCGGAAACAAGAAGAAGTCATTAGGTGCCAAGTCAGGGCTGTACGGCGGATGACCCATTAATTCGACGTTTTGGCCGATGTGTGAGAGCTCGCATTGTCATGGTGAACAATGATTTGTCTTCTCTTGTTGGTTTTTCGAATTTCTCCGATGACTTCAGGCAAACAAATTGTAGTGTACCACTCACAAGTGACCGTCCTAAGTTGCTCAAGCAGAACAGTCGCCACATCACCAGTTTTGCCGAAGAAACAGGCGACCATTTGCTTCGAAGTGCTTCTTCCACGAACAACTTTCGTTGGATTTTGCTCGTCTTTGAAGACCCACACGGTCGATTGTTGTTTCGTTTCGGGCTCATACGCATAGATCCATGATTCGTCACCTGTGACGATCTTATAAACGTCTTTTGAAGCACTGCAATCGTATTTTTTCAACATTTCTTTGCACCAATCGACACGAGCCTTTTTTTTTGAGCGACTTTCAAATTGTGCGGGATCCAACGAGAACAAACCTTTTTTACGGCCAGGTGTTCATGCAGTATCGAATGTATGCTGGTGGAAGAAATGTCCAAGGATGTCTCTATCTCTCGGTATGTCGCATGTCGATCTTGCATTATGAGTTTACGCACGGTATCAATGTTCTCTGGCACAACAGCCGTTTTTGGACGACCTTCACGAAATTCGTCTTTTAGCGAACTTCGGCCACGATTAAATTCATTATACCAATTTTTCACAGTGCTATAGGATGGTGCTTAATCGCCATACAAATATTTAAGTTCATCAATGCACTCTTGTCGTGATAATCCACGTCGAAAGTTGTGAAAAATGATGGCACAAAAATGTTCACGAGTTAATTCCATTTTTTTCTATATTAATTTTTTCAAGTCACTGTTAACAACACAAATAATGGTCGTACGTCAAAACGTTTTGAGTACGATTATGCTTAAAAATGACAAGCTTTCCAATGGAAATGTCAGATTGCACTTGGCAGCACTCAGTGTTGCCAGGCCAGAAATATATATAGCAGCTCTCGTAATCATGTTTTTTTGTGTTTCATAAGATAAAAAGAACCAGTTGTTCCCGATAATATTGTTAATTATTTTCAAGTCTGTATATTAATCAACTTCAGATAATACAAACTTATTTGTAAAAGATCCATAAACAATACCATTAATTATTTTTCGTTAGTAAAACGTGTCTTTTCCACCTTGTTTTAGTGGTCAAAAAGTGCACTTGTAGTGCATTATTTAGTTGAAAACAATATGGATAATGAGTTATCACAAATTTGTTGTCAAAGAAGACGAAGAATTTTTTTATTACGACCACGACTCAGGGGATGATCCCTACTTATGCAATGCATTGTGCCAGAACTAGGATATTAGGCTGTTAAAAGGGGGATGGAGGGAGTAGTGCTTGTGGACATTTGATTTGAATCTTTGCACATTGAAAGTGGCAGGAAAGACCACATACAAACTGTTCGGCTAAAAAACGAATTCTCTCTGTAATGCGTAGTGCGATTCACTGGCCAATCGATCACAAATGAATGCGCTCTTGATGCAGAGCGCGTTGCGCGTACCAAATTACGGTTTTCAGGAACAAGTTTCCTGATTTCATAAGAGCACATTCCGTTGTAGTAACAATAAAACAGTGAAACACACCCCACATTGCGTCGATGCTCCAGAGCTCGATACCCTACTGTCACAGATGAGCTTCTTCGTTCTCTCTTGCACGCGGTCAGTTAACTCTAAAATAGACTTTAAAGCACCGGCCCATATATGAAAGCTGCATTCCATTTTTGGTCTGATGAAGGTGTCATAGATAGTAAGGAGATCAGATGGAGTGAAGTATTTCTTACACTGTTTCGAAAAACCCAGGCACTTGAATGCTTCTTTTGCGACATAAGAAATATGCTGATTCCAAGGAACATCACATTGAATTTTCATGCCAAGAACATTAAAAGTTTCTGATTCCTTAATATACATATCACCCATAATTACAGATGAGGTAGCATATTCAGCCGTACGCATGTGCGAAAGCACATAGCACTGGGTTTTATGAGCGTTTAATTGAACCCTATTTGCCAGGCCACATTCGGAGATTACCAAAAGGTCGCGATTAAGGGTATCGTCCATGTGCTTTCGCATAGCCCCAATTTCCCGAAGGCTTGGTATATTGCGAAAGGAAAATGAATGACGAAGAATTGAACAATGAAGGCATTTTAAATTCTTTGTTTTTACATTTTATATGAAAATCTGTCGAAAATCAACAGTTTTAATAAGATAATTCTAAAATAAAAATCAAGTGTTAATGTTTTTGACAATTTTTTTCGTGAATAATTCCGAATAAGTGCAAAGCAAATTTTTTCGCGAGCACACAGGCTCTGTGAACAAAAAAAAAATTTTTTTGTGGTGCACGTGACTAAAGCTTAATTGACACATTAAATTGGAGAAACTATTAAATTGGTTTAGCGATTGAGCTAAAGATACTAAGTCGCCATCTCACACTTCACTCTAAAAAAATAAGTAGACTTCTTATGATTTGACGTATCAATTAAATAAATTCTTACAAGATGCATTATATCAACTAAGTATGCGACTACATTGTTCCCATTTATTGTACAATTTTTGGAACAACATAAACAATATGTTTCCTTTTTAATTTATTCTGCTTTTAAATTTCTGCATATTTAAAGTTGAACGTACCTCTTCAAATTTGTGGAAAAATCAAAAAGAGCATTGGATAATATTGCATATATTTTCAGGAAATGTTCAATTTTCTCCTCCCCACTGTCGTTAAGTATTTCAGAAGAAACGTGCTTGTGTTTTAGCCTCAAACTTCTACAAATTGTTAAACAAAATGAAATATACGTGAGCTGCTATTCTATGGTAATAAATACGCAAGCATCTACTGAAATCTTTAAATGATTTTGATAAAAAATTTTTATCTATGTTTTTGTCTTTAAAGATTATGTAAAATTTAAGTTAAGTTCCCTTTGAGAAAATTTAAATTGTTAAAAATATTACCAAAAAAATATTGCCAAATTTTTTAAAAGCTTAGAAAAAACATCTTCTTCTCTGTTACGATTCCAAAAAAAAAATGTGTTAACATTTATTAAAAATTAAAAAAATTATTCTTCTGTAAATTTTAAATATGAATTTTTCTAGTTTTGCAGAGATTTTAAATAATAGCGGGTTCAAAAGACTCCTACCGCAGACCCTAAATCATATTACAATCTGCCAATTAATTCAAAACTTATTTCCGACACACACATTAACAAAATCACGTATACACAAATATATAAAATACCTTTTTAAATTTCGTAACTTACATCCTTAGTGTTATAAGAAACCGGTCGAATAAAATGCAGTCAATAACAACTTTGATTTTTCACTGCGATAGACATAACAAACGTATGTTAAATTATGGAAACCTTTTATATATATATTTTAAATACGAAATCAAATAATACAAGAAAAGATAATGGGAGTATCATAGTGCAATTGTTTCGAACACCTTAACAAATCAAAATCATTACATGACATTTTTAAAGATGATATTTTTCATTTTGAGATTTAAAAAAAAAGAAATAAATTTGTAGTTTCTAAGAGAATAAATCGATTTTTAAAAATGTGTGATGACTATTAAGTATTATTAAGCTTAGCTCCCAAGCGATGTGAAGAAAATAAAACCGATAGCAGACCCTGCTTAAGATCAAGAAAATATATGGCCAGATGTATGGGCTTTGTCTAAGGAATTAAGAAATGTAGCAGAAATAAATCCTGCCTAATAAAGTTGACAGCAACATTTTTTAATACTTTACAACAATATTTGTTACAAAATATACTCTAAAGTTTAATACTGTGTTTTAATTTGCAAAAATTGTTTACTTTTTTTACTCCGTTTAATAAATTTGACAACTGCTTAGCGATAAGAAATAAATTGGTGTTTTTAATGCCTTTAATGCCTTCAAGTGCTGTTCATAACATTTTTCAATTGGTTCAAAATGTTTCTAGAAACATTAAGTGGAACTATTGTTTTTTAAATGAGCTTTTGACATTATAAAAGTTATGTGACATAAAAAAAAAAAATTTAAAAAATAGTCCTAGAAATAAAAATGCTGCTTTATTATTTTTGAGTTTAGCAATAAAACTCTTAAAGTAAATATGGCTAGTTTATGAGTAAAGCCTAGTACTCTGTTTGATTTTGCGAAAAATGTTGAGCAGCATGAATTATTTCGCTAGAAAAGTTTGACAATTAGCATGCGGTGATAACACAGTGGTTTAGAAGATACTTGTCGCTTTTATCGCCTTCAAGAATGCCACATTGTTTAACAGTGTAAACAAAAATCATATGTTTTAATGTCGCGTGTCTGCGAAAATTTTTAAAATTTACTGAAGATCAAGAGAAATACTCAGCTTATTGGTCTTATACCATATATGTTGTTGTTTTTAAAATGCAGTAGTGAGCAAACGCCTCTTTACGTCATTCAATTATTTTTTTTTGTCTTTTTCTCTTTTTAAATGTACACTTATTCATTTTTCTTTCTTAAATTTTTTGAACACAACAAAATTAAATCAAAACAAACGGTTGTAAAAAATTCCGTAAAAATAAAGTACTAATGTTATTTCGTAGTTAAAAAAAGTGTTGCCAGAAACATTTTTCAGTTTCAAAAACATGCTGCTAAAAACACTTCGCGTTTTCCTACTACTTCTGCAACATTATTTCTTATTTACTTTGCAGTAATTTTTTTATATAGACTTTTAAAATGATGAATAGATTAGCATTCTTAACGCAGCAAAATTGGTGCCATATTCTTAAAATATCTTCTTTAATTCTATTTTTCTAAAATTTCTAAGCTACCATGAAAGACTTCTTAACATTTTTGATGGCTTTTATTGGTTCTAAGCATTCTTGGAAGATAATTGAAAGTCCGTAAAATACAGCTTAACTAAGAAAAATTTAATTTTTTTAATTTATTTATAGATTTTTAGTAATTGAATGAAAGCCATTGCACAAGCTGTATTTTTACCTTTTGTTAACTTGTTTTTTATATTTTTGTTATTTTTAAAAGTTTATTACAAATTTATTTATATTACAACAGCCTTCATAAAACAACAATAAATTTCCTGTGTTTTCTTTAACCTAAAGCAACAATATTTTTTAAGTTTTTCGCAAAACTTTTCTATAGAATTTAAAAATATAAAGTACTTTAATATGTTTTTGTTATATTTTTGTATAAATCAGGTCCATCTTCTACACAAGGTAAGTTGATAGAAAGACTTCTAACCTCTTGCAGTGAAAAAGCAGTCGCGGTATATTTAGTTTACTTTGTCATAAAATTTAAATTATACTAAAATGTACTGCGACTTATTTCCACATTTTTTTTTTTTTTTTTTAATCTTCCACTATGTGACATCACGAGCAGAGCTAAAATAATTTTTTTTTTTCTCAATAAAATAAATTTTTCTGGTCATAAGTGTTTAATAACGTGTCTACAAGTAATTTGTATAACTACTCAACCATTTAATTATAATTAATATACTCTTGTATCTTACAAACATGTGTTGATAAGTAATAGAATTATAAATGATATGACTATAATGATGAAGTGATAATATATTTATTAGCTCCTTAATTAAAGACAAAATAGCTTTATTATATTGCCTCTTTATTAACTTAATTATAAAAAGGTCAATTTATAACAACATTAGCAAATAATAAGAGAAAATAATTAAAAATTAGATAGGTAGATAATATTGAAACAAAGTATGTATTACAATTTTTTTTTAATATTTTATTACCCTCTGCCCGTCTGTCTATCTTTGTAAAGTCGTGTTAATTTGCAGGGATTATTTTTTTATTCCTTTTTTTTTTGTCATATTCATTCATCGCGTTAAATAAAAAAAAATTTTAAATTAAATACTACTGATGGTTTATAATTCTGTAAATATATTAAATGCAGAAAGTCACCAATTTACAATAATTATAAGCAATTATTAATTATTTTCCAAGGCTATCATGATTGCAAATGAACTTTAATGACAAAATTATCTTGCTTTAATATACAGTTCATTAAATAACTATAAATTTACATAAATTTTTCTGTTTCAGAATAAAACTAATTAAAAATATGTGACAAAAGTCAATATTAAAATTGTTGGAAGCATTAACACATTTTTAAAAACAAAACAAAAAATATGGAAGAGAAGTTATAAAATAAAATATTTTCTATGACAAAAAAATATTGTAAATAATATTAAAAGCTATTCAAAACTTGGAATAGAAAAAAAAAATCTGCTCTAAAACCATTTGTGTAAATTAGAAACAAAAAAAAAATGGTTTGAGAAAAAAAAATAAAGTTAGAAATTGTAATATATTAAGTTGAATTAAAATTATTTATTTGAAATATAAAATTATTTGTTTGATCAAAAAATTAAATTTTAACTTAAAGTTTTCATCAATTAGAATCAAAATTATTTCCTTAAAAAATACCTACAAATGTTGGTCTAAATTTCCAGGAAAAGTTTTGTAATTGATAATTTTTTATATATATTTTTATCGATATATTTTCTATGCAAAGTATTTATCGATAACCTTTCTTCTGTTTATAACTTCTGTTATCAGTAAAGCATTCACGAATCAGTTTTTTATTATGAACAGATATGGGACGAGGATTTCATGTTTTAATTTCGTAGGTGAAAATTTTTTTTGACTCGAAACACGTTTTTCATCGAGAGATTGGCTACTATAGTTTTTCCTGTCGATAAGTTTCTTGTATAAAATTTTTCATATCGAAAATCTATTTCTGAAATTTTCTATAGAAAATTGTTGTTATCGAAAATTTTCTATGGATAGTTTTTTTTGTTCAATAATTTAAGGTCTAAGATTTCAGATTCAATAATTTTTCTGTTAAAAATTTTCTTGACGAAAAATTTTCACGTCGAGAAATTTAAATGTTATAAATTTTCATGTCATTTTCAATGAAAAATTCTGTTGTCGATAAAATTTCTGTAAAAAATTCTCATGTCAAAAAATTTTCTATGAAAAATTCTCCTTGTCAATAAATATTCTATGGAATGTTTTTATATCGATAAATTTTCCTTAAGAACTTATTTTATTTAATTTTTGCTATAATAAATTTGACAAAGAAAACGATTAATTTTTGATTTTTATTGTCGATAAATTTTCTATGATAAAATGTGTCATCCATAAATGTTTGAAAAACTAAAAATTTTTACTTTTTATTATTTTAATTACGATAGTTTCTGTATTCATAAACATTTTACAGAATTTTTAATCATATAATAAGAAAACGTTTTATCGATCAATTTTCTTTAAATATAATTTGTTATCGATAATTTTTAATATTATCGATAATTTTAAAAAATTTATCGATAATTTTAAAAAATTATCGATTAAAATAAATTAAATTAAATAATTATTTTTCTATCGATTTAAAAAAAAATTATGGATTTATTTACAAAATTAAATAATTTTCTTCGTTTGATTTTCTAATAAAAATTTTTATCATCGATTGCTCGTTAAATTGTCTTTAGAAATATTTTATTAATTTTATGCAATTTGGACGTTAATAAAATTTTTTATTTTATTGTTAACAGGTCTCCTTTAATATTTAATCAGGAAAATGTCACTGTCAATAGTACAGCAATATCAAATTCTGAAAATATGAATGCACAGCATTTTGTGAGAGCAAATAATGGAACAATAGCGGCAACAACACCAGGTGCTGAAAGTGCCCAATCAAATCAATCAAGTGATCTGGAAGAAATTCAACAATTTGATCAAGGAAAAATGTAAGTTTTTTTATAAAATAAACAAATTTATAATAAATTTTACATTAAATTGAACAATTTCCTTCCTAAGGATAAAACAAATGACGCGCACAGCTGATCATCTTAAGTCTCAAGATTTTCAAGTCTGTATAACTATTATAGAAGCGCGACAATTGCCCGGTTTAAATATGGATCCAGTGGTTTGTATACAAGTCGGAGATCAAAAGAAATATACCAGTGTTAAGGAGAGTACCAATTGTCCTTATTACAACGAAGTTAGTTGAAAACAAAAAAGTTTATTTGTAGAACAATTTATTTTTAATTTGATCCTTTGTTTTGCTTTCTTTTTTCAGTATTTTGTTTTTGATTTTCATATGCCTCCGGTGATGCTGTTTGATAAAATTATTACTTTATCGGTAAGTTACACATTAAATGCAATTTTAGTTATTGAAATATTTGTTTATTATTAATAACAGCAGGGCAAAACGAAAAATATATTTCATAGAATATTAGAAATGCAAATTTGTTTTGTCACTACAAATAAATTTTCTAACACCTGAGAGGAAATATAAAATAATAAAATCAATTTATTTTAATATAAATCGGAATTAAGGTCATAAACAGCAATTAGAATATGTTTTGTAAATACATATACATACAAACAGATATTGGAGAAACTGTGCTTATCTAAAATAAATAATGTTAATTTAAGATTATTTCTCTGCATTTCTAAAGCATGTATGTACGTGTACTTGTGTGTATAAATACACATGTATATGTTATACATATATGCACAAAAAAACATTCTTTAAATTTTTTTCATTTATGAAATTAATTTAAACTTTGAAGTGCATGTGCTACAAAAAAGAGCAAAAATTACACTTATTGCAGGACTATAACATATTTATATGATAATCATGCTCGAATTAATTGTAGCTATTTAACTCAAACTGCGCTATTGATTTTCACAGAAAATTAATGTGTTAAACAAATGCACAAAGAATCTTTCTTCAACTTTAACACATTTAAGACAGCATATGTTTTAAAGGCCTTTCCTAAAAATCAGTACTTTTTTGCTACTGAATTTAGGGGTTAATGCTGGGAACACAATTGGGACGAACGACGAATTTTTCGCTGCGAATATTCGCTGTCAAAAATAAAACATATTGGCGCATATGAAAATTAACACAACATCGCCGTCGACGAAATTCGTTGTGCGTGACGAACTCTCCGATAAATTTATTTTTATTTCTTACGCCGACAAACAAACTAGTACAGGGTTGTCGTTTCTCTTTTTAGTTTTTAAATATATTTGTAAATAAAGTTATTTTTGCCTTAATTATTGTTAATTTCTTAATATACATTATTAAGTTAAACATCCACAATTATTTTCCATAAAATTGCCTTCTAATGGCCTTTTCTTAATGTTTAATATTTTGTATAACTTTATAATTTTTTATTTTATTCTATGGTAACACTATCAGCTGTCATATGCAAAACAAAACAAATTTAAATAGGGAAAAAGTAAACATGATGTTTATTATTTTAATAATTTTCAAAAAACTTAATATTTGTTGCCTCATTTTTTTTTTTAATGTTTACTTTTTTGTCATAAGCAGTAAACAATTTTGTTGATCATAACATTCGTAACTTTTTCGTCCTAATTGTGCGCCATACTGCGAATTTACGCAGCAAACTTTTAAGCAGCGAACCTCGTCGTGCTAGAAGAAAATCGTCGTTCGTCCCAATTGTGTCCCAGCATAAGTTGTAAAACTTGGTTTCACTTCATTTTAAAAATAATTTTTTAAAAATATTATCTTCTTGGCTCAGCCTGCTTTCTTATATGACGAGATTTTCTTTACATACTAAATCTCAAATTTTCATTTAACCAGTACTGATGTCCTACCATTGACTTCAGGCAATCTGCAGTTGAAATTGTTTAACAATACTGTGATTACACTTTTCTTTCAAAATGATTGCGGTCAACATAAATATAATTGTAGCAATAATAAAGTAATCACTGCTACTATTTTTCCGCGTTTAACTTTTTAAAGTCTAAATATGCTGTTTAGAAGAGGAACATATAGTTGCCATCAATCACAAATGAATGATTCAATTGTATATTCGCTTAACTCTGCAATTTGCATCAATTCGCTTCATATCTTTGAAAACGATGCTAATCACAATAGGCAAGGTTTTAGCAGGATTGCGCCAAATGTCCTACACGCGTACTGCACAACTTACGAATAGTTAATTTTGCGAAATGAAGCTTCTAAGCAGCCAATTTGTTCACGAAATGCCTCCGCTAGTAAAACTCAAACAATAGAGCAAAGTATTCACTTGAAACCGTATTTTAATTTTGTTCAATCATGCACAGAAGTAATTAATTAGGAGGCGAAATTTATTGTCAATTTCATTAGCATTGAATGTTAAATAATACTAATAATTATTAAAAATAATGGTAATGTTTTTCAATGAAAAGTTTCATTGGTAATTAATTAATAAGCAAAGGAGTTATAGCTGAGTAAAGATTAAATGGTTTCAATGCATTACGATTATATTATTAAATAAACACCTTGAAGTATAGTAGAGCATAATTTTGAAATAAAGTTTTTATTACAAAAATAAACAAAAGGATCCATCATATAAAACCTAATAATATTTTTTTCCAATTGCAATTTGTAATTCAACAATTTCATTAGCATTAAAAAGTGGTCAAATTTCTTGGCGTTGTAATTATTTTAAGTAATGTCAATGAAATTTTAATGGTAATGAAAAAATCCCAAGTATGATTTTCTGTTATGGATGTTAAAATTATCATTTCTGTCTCCTATTTAAATTACAAGTGCTTTCGGCCCCCTTTAAATTGTCTGTGAACATTTTAAAATTTTTAGTTTTACAAGCAAATGAATAATTTAAATATGGCTTAAGTTCATGTATAATTTAATTTCGAAACTTTTAAAGAAAGAAAAATTATTTACAAATGTTTTTGTCGAATTCTTTTTCAGAAAAAAGAAAAAAATGAAGACCACAGCAGAATTTCATGCAGTAATTTCTAGATCATCATCAAGGGTATGGCCACATGCATCAAATTAAATTAACTATTAGGACACCCTGTTCAACAGTTTAGCAACATACATCAAATAAGAGACCTATAGCGCCACCCTTTAATTTCAAAATTCAAATCATATATTTGCTGTAGTAGTAGACTTGTTTGGGTATACACGTCAGATTACATCAACTATTGTAAAACCCTTTAATGTATAATTCAAAAAATTTAGACTTTTTATTATACTCAACAAAAGAGTGGTCATTCTGTCTAATTTTTAAGTATTATATATATGTATATAACGGTTCAAATACATTAATTTGAGGAACACCCTTTATTTCTAAATTCAAATTATAAACTTGTTAATATAGCGGGCTTTGCAATGCAGGTCCCTTTTAAGTTTTATCTGTCTGTCTATAATCATATTACATCAACTATTGGGACACCCTTTAATTTCCAAATTCAAAGTTTAACAACTATTCCTTGTAAATTTTAGCAGTATGTCTATAACGGTTCAAGGGTTTGGATATATAACTAGTCAAATGCAGCAACTATTGGGACACCCTTTAACTTATAATTTTAATTGTTTTTACTTTTTATTGTAACGTTCATAGTAATTTATATCCTCTCCAATTTTGTATGTCAATTTACGTCGCCCTTTAATTTTTAAATTTTTTTTGTATTACTTTTTGTTATAAGGAGCTATAGCAATACGCAGTAATTTAAAAGAAGTGCCCTTTACAGTTCATAATACACGTAAAAAAATGTATGTTGTATGGGGACACCTTTTAATTTTTAATATTATGAACTGTTTTTGAAACGGGACCAATCTGTAAGCATAATCTACCAAATTACAAAAAATTTTCAAAACATAAAAAAGCAACATTCAGACGAATTATTAACCTCCTTCTTTTTTTTGATGTGAAGAATATGAACTCAAGAAAACAAGATTTTCTGAAGAGCTATTATCGTCATCAGCATTCTTCGCATCTATCTACATTAGATCATGTACTTATTATACATCATCTATTAAACTTAATAATTTTGTAAATAAGAATACAAGGAATATTTATCACCAATCAATTTTAATTCGGAAATAGGAAGAGTTCTTTATACAAATCGTCACAAACATTTGTTTTTGCTTTCTGCCAACTTTTCTTTCTTAATAAAAAAATTTTACACTTTAATAAATTATTTTAAAATGGAAAGTTTTGAAATTTCTAGTTTTATTTAAACAGTTCTCTTTAATTTCAATCCTGAGATTTAAAAAGTAAACAATAAAAATGTTTTTCCTAACACAAATTTTGTAACACATCCTTTGTCTTCAAAAGGTATTTTAATTTAATAAAAACCATAGTTAATTATTAAATAACAAACCACCACAACTGAAGTTACAAAAATAATTCAATTAAAACATTAAATACCTCATGGTTTCTCCAGGCAAAAAATATCAATTTTTCTGGCAATAAATTTTACATCGTTTAAGATGAATGTAGAAAATATTCATGCTTCCTTATCTGAAGCATTTTTACGACCATTAATTATTTAATTAAGACCGTACAATAGAAAGTAATAAATCGAAACAGGTGAATGTACAAGTGTGTTTTGAAAATAAGAACAGGGTTACTATGTTATCACATGAAGCACATATGATAGACAGACACATCCATTAGGAAAACCAATGTACAAAATCATCCCCTGAAAAGTAAAACTTCAACAAAAAGCGTTTTTTTTTTTTGGTGGATAATAAAACAAGAGCACGTAGTTTATTAAAAGAGAACTTGTATACTTTTTATACCAAAAAATTATTTTCCTTCAGTTATTTAAAATTTTTTCCCTTCTTACTTCCTTCCTTATTCTTTAATTATATTTGAATTTAAACAAAACAAACAAAAAATTACAAAGGTATTGCAATCCAGGAAATTTTTACGCACCGGAACTTTAGTGGGTTCTTTTAAAATAGATTTATCAACAGTTTATGATGCTTCGGGTATTAAAATATAAACACATTTTTTATCGCTGAGAATGTTTTTGTTAAATTTGTGTTATTTGTTATTTTTTGTAATTTATTAAATGTTAAAATTTCTATCACTTTTTCTATTCTTAACGCAAATTCTTGTTAAGGCTCTGTTTTCTTTCTACCTTTGAAACAGTTTCAAAAAATGAAACAGTTTTATAAAATGTTAAGTGGATATTTATTTATCCGTATTATTAGTTTTATTATTATTATTTCATTATTGAGAGTTTAAGTATGGGTGAATAGCAGAGTTCAGAAAAATACACAACATGTATGCCAACCGTGTACATAAATGTTTACAAACACGGCTCATACATGTATTTTTTCTTTACATATCAAATATGTGCGTTTCTAAATTTTTTATGCCGAACACACATATATTTTTGTGTTAGCTTTTAATATTATTTTGTTACACAAACACGTGTTTGGTAAAAAAAAATATGTATCATGTATGGAAATATCTTACATTAAACACATATTTGAAATTCAGGTAGGTTTAAGAACACACGATTGGTGTACCATACACACGATTGATTGTATATAAAATTAACTTTTGGCGCTACAACAACAACAAAATGACGTTATTATTATATAGACTAATTTAAATAACACTGTAATTTATGCAAAATATAAAAACCCATCTATATCGCTAACTATGCGTCCTAGAAGGAAACAGGCTCTAATCTGTGATCACCTAAAAATATTATAATTCTTGCGAAAAAAAACGACTTCAAAACAGATTGCATATGTCTGCCTATAACAGCTCAAGTGTATGGCTACATAAATTAGGTTACATTAACTATTGGGACACACGTATATCTCTAAACTTTATACTTTTACAACTGTTCAATAGTTTGGCAATATACATCAAATTCCAGCAATTTCAAATTATATACTTGCCGTTGTAGTAGATCTAGCAATCAGGTTCTGTGTAAATTTCAACCGTCTGTCTGTAACGGTTCAACAGTTTGCCCATATACATCAGATTATATCAACTACCTAATTTATAATATAACATTTTTATACTTATTATACCAAATAAAGTAGTGGACATTCTGTCTAAAATTCAGGTGTTTGTATGTACCGGTTCATATAGAACAAATTATTTTAATTTTGGGAATACCCTTTAATTTCTATATTCAAATTATAGGCTTCTTATTATAGCGGACTTGTAAATTTCAGCTGTCTGTCTATAACGGTTCAAAAGTCTGGCCACATACACCATATTATATCAACTATTGGGACAACTATTTTTACTTGTTGTTATAGAGGTGTTAGCAATAGAGTTTCTTTTTAAATTTCAATCGTCTGTCTACTACTGTTTAAAAGTATGGCCATATACCAAATTAAATGAACTAATGGTGCACCCTTTAATTTATAATTTTTAATATTATCAGCTGTTACTATAACGGACATAGCAATCGACATTCTGTCCAATTTACAAGCGTTTGTCTCTAACGGTTTAAAAAGATAGGCCTATATAAGTAAATCTACAGTAATGATGGGACACCCTTTAATTTTTAGATTTATTTTTTTATAAATTTTTGTTATTGGGAGCCATAGTAATACGCAGTCATTTTAAATTTTACAGAATCGCCCTACACAGTTCATAATACACGTAAAGAATATGTATGTTGTATGGGGATACCCTTTAATTTTTAAAATTCTGAACTGTTTTTAAAACGGGACCAATCTGTAAGCATAATCTATCATAGAAATGACTGAGTTCTGGAGGCACAAATATAAAAAAAGCAACATTCAGTCGAATTGTATAACCTCTTTCTTTTTTTGAAGTCGGTTAAAAAATAAATTGATTTTGGGCCAAAAAATCCAAATTTTTATATGAAAAACTTTAAACCCATTTATCTGGCTTTAAAGTGTGAACCCCTTAAAAAATATAAAAAAATCCATTTTTAGCCATTTCATTCAACTTTCTGACACATATATAATTTAGAAACACACGCAAAACACACATAAAAAGTATGTGTATATTGCTTTCAAACACTATATATTGGTGTGTGTATTTTCTGAACTCTGAAGAATATTGCTTTAAAAAATTATACTATTGAACTGGAAATTTTAGAAATTAAATTTGGTAGAATTTTAGAATAAAAAAATAAATTCGTTTTCGGACCGATGATTTTTAAATTTACAAAAACAAAAAATACTTTTCCAGGTTCTCTAGAAATTCGTACTTTATTTATCCAGCCACGCAGTTTAAAATATCTAATTTGTTGACATATTTCTCTAAATATCTTTATTTTTCTGTTAGCATGTTCGAAGTCGACCTATTTTTAAAGTAATCTCGATTTTATATGATACTGAATCTTAAAAGTGAAATCGGTTTTAAGTAGTCCTGTATATACGGCCCGAATAAGGCAAAAAAATAAATTTTAGAACTTTGGGAGTTTCAGGATCTTTCTTCATTTACAGTCTTTCTTTCAATATCTTTAAATATCTTTCCGATTTATTTATAGTTAAATTTTAGTTTATAACGACACAAAAAATTTTAAGCCTTGAGAAAATCAAAAAAGTATTAAGCCTTGCAAAACCTTAAAAGTATAAGGTGCCACCTTTTGGTATGAATTAAACCACTTGTGAAGGCTTAAAAAGCTGGGTCGAAAGATTTAAGCACTTATATTCATCAGAAATGAGCGTTGCTCAAGTGATTTACATGAATCATGCATCTTCACACGTTATCATGTTTGATTATGCCAAACTTTTCGATCCAATCGTGGAATCGTGCATAAACTATAAAAATCTTGAGTGATTGTTTTGTCGATTTTTACATTTAAAATTTTTTAAATTAAAAAAGCGGTATTTAGTTGGCACCAGGTTTGTGTAAAATATTTGAGTAAATTTTTATAGTAAAAAATATAGAAATAATTTCGATAACATATATTTTTTTTTCCTTATTTAAATTAACCACAGGAATGAAATATTATATTAATTAATTTTTTAATTAATTAATTTCGTTTGATCAAAGTTTGTCTTTACATTATTGTTTGGACAAAAATCTTTAGTTTATTTAAAATTTTTGTGATAAGTTTCCTGAAGAGCTAAGTAATCGATAGCGAAGTGGCTATCGAATCGTGCTTTCACCCTCAATAATCAATACCGGTGATTCATAATTTAAATCCGGATAATATAAAAAATAGCACAAGAATTTTTTTTGAAAATTAATTAATTTAATAATTGTTTCCTGTGTTTTTAATTTAATTTATTTAATTTTAATTTTTTTTATAATTTTTCTTTATCCCGATCAAATTACCAAATGACCGATATTGATTATTGTGGGTAAAAGCACGTCGCGATGTCCATTTCACTATCGCTCACTTAATTAACTTTTTTTTTCGTTCAAATAACCGTGTATTTTTGCTAATTTTGTTTATTATATTGACGCCAGCGTACACTTAGAAAAAAGTAGTAATTTTATCGTTAGCGCATTTTATCGCGAAAAGTTAGTCACGGTTATATTTCTAGATCAAAATAACTGATAGACAACTGTATGAACTTTAAAAGCAAGTTGCAATAACGGACCTGAGTATTTCTAAAATATCATTTTTTAATTTTGCTATTTTCATGGGTAATGTTAATTAGAAGAGAGTTTTATGAAACTAATCCGATAAATTGGTCACTCGAATAATAAATGAAATATCCTTTTTATTTTTGAATAACAATTTACGTTAATTTTACATACATTAAGAAAAGTGTTTTAGGAAACTAGACAAAAACTTAGCAGAATAAACAAGTAAGAATGATATATTTTGCTATGCCGAATTTTATATACTACACAGTTCAGTTAAAAATAACTCTAGTCAAAAAACAAATACTGGGATGACAGGCAATCAAATATAAGAAAAAAATTAAGTAATATACATAAAAATAACATCTGCTTTTAATGGGTAAAGCATTTTTTAAAAATTTTGATATTTTCTTAAAGATCTCCCCAAAAGCTTTTAAATGATATTCATATCGATATCTTAAAAAATATGGCGCGCAATCGTATATTTCTATGAAAAGTTTACAGGCCCATAACTCGGAAAATTTGGTGAGCGCAAATTTTTTCACTTGATGTTTATTTTCTTATTTCTTAATTTTCTACCGCACCATACATTTGTTTTTTCTTGATTGGAGTAATTTCACTGTTCCAAATGATATGGAAAAATTATAGGCAGGCGTGGTGTCTTGCCCGCTGCGTCTAAGGACATTGACCGATCTAGCTGATTTCTAATAGCACCTCTTTCGACACTATGCCTGATTGATTAGTGTATTTCAATTTTCTCTAGCTGATCTAGTGCCTTAACAAACTTAATTTCAATATTAACACAAATGGACAGAGGAATATCGCTCAACCGCTATGCATAAGAACTTAGAATATATATACTTTATGGAGTCGGAAATGGATATTGTAGAAATTACAAACGGGTAGATGAACCCTCCAATGAGTGACAGTTCTGAACTTTACGGCCGTGTGAAAAGGTCCCTAAGGAGCTTTTTCGTAAATCATGTTTTTTTTTTCATATAAAAAAAATTTTTTTTTTTTTGTGTTTATTGTTTATAACTAAATTCTACATACAAAAATAATTTTTTTAATTTTGTTTTGCTTTAATTTTCTTAAGACTAAGAACTGGTTTATTGCTAGTATTATAAAATTAGAATATTGTGCCTTTCCTTGAAAGCAATAAAGTTCATGTCTTCGAATTATTCTTAGAATTAGTTTTTATTTATATTTGTTTTTATCATTATCCCTAATGACTTTGAGTTTAGGTCTTTGTGTTCAGAACAAGTAAATTATGTGTTGAAACAATAAAAAAATTGTAGTGATGCCCAAAAACATGCATTTATTAGTGAAATTCAGTACAAGGTCCATACGGACCTATTCACACGTCCGCATACTATTCTCACTAAAACCTCAATAATTTCTAAAGTAATGATCCGATCGGCTTTATTTTTTAAAAGATGCGCAACAAAATGCTCTTAGAACACGGAGTAACTTTGTTTTACTGGCCGAAGTAGGAGTAATTTCAGTTTGAAAAGGCAAAAAGGTACCTAGGGATCTTCTCACTCATCGGAGGGTTAAATCTTTTTCCACTTTATGTAGTGAAGGGTATAAAAAAAACAATCTTAATTTAACGTAAAACAAAAATTTTATTTTGTTTATAATCTATTTATATCTTGATTTCTATTAGGAGAAATTTAATAAATTTCAAGAAAAAAATTTATCATTGTTCGTCTTTTGGTTAATCCTGTCTTTGCTTTAACACTAATCGTGTTATCGGAAATAAAAAAGTAATGGAAGGAGTTAAATCAAAACTTACTTTTAAAACATTTCCTGCCATTCCATTTTTATGTTCTCTTCAACTGAAAAAATAGAAAAGTCAAGAACCCCCATAACTACTAACAACTAACAAACATTAAACAAAATTAATTTACTTTATGAACACATCACATTTTTCTTAATATTTTCGCAAGAAAATTAATTAAGCAAATATTAATATAATAAGAGGCTTAACAATAACACACTTCAATATATATACATATATTTGTGACAAAAATATTAATTTGTTATTCTGTTTTATTTATTGGTATTTGTATTCAAAGCGTAACTGTCACGTTCACAATAGCACTTGACAATAAATATTTGTTTTGTACAATTAACGTGCAATCAGGAATGAAAGAAAAACATTTTTATCGTTCTCGTTGTACAAAAAAGCGACACACTCGCAAATGTACGAAAGAGGAATAGGATCAGTTTGACAAACATACAAAAAAGCTTCGTTAATCTTATTTTTAATTTCTTAATGGCTTTTACCCTTTAAATAGAAGTGTTTGCTTAAATCACGCAACTCACTTTTTCCATAAAAAATAATATTTCTCTCAACTAATTAATTGTGGAAGAAAAGATTAAAATAAAATTTTGAATTAAACATTTTGCGGAAATCTAATTTGTTTTAAATTCTTAGTGTTTCTCAAATAATTTTGTGTAAATAAAAAATTAAAAAATTAAAATTGTTAACCTTTTCTATTACGTTATTATGTACATTTTTTCTTCGAAATATTGTTAAACAAAGAACAAAAAAAATGTGAATGATAATGCATGAAAAAACGTTGCAAAGAAAGTTCCTTGTTATTATTGTTTTAAACATATGAAATGTTTCTAGCAACATTAAATTTTTTTAAAAAATAGCCGGTGTTAAAACAAATTGAAGACTGTCATTAATTTTAAATAACAAAATAAAAATTTAAAAATAATAGTTAAAAGACCTATAAAGAAGAGTTATTAATCAATAGAAAAGTAAAGTTTAGTTGCTTTCATTTATGTTTATAAAACAATAAAACGATAATTATCTTCATATTGTCATATATTTCATGCGAAATAATGCATGTTACTCATTATTTTTCGCGACATCGAACAGAGTACAAGGCTTTAGTGATTATTTGCCCACATGAATTAATCAATGCTGCGCAACAATTCGCACAAATTGGAACAGATTGCTAGGCCTAAAGACAGGAATAATTCATAGCTTCATGTTTATTAAAGCCTGGTACTCTGTTCAAATTTGTGAAAATTGTTGAGCAACATTGATTATTTCATGTAGAATATTTGACATTTAAAGTGTGGTATCATTGTTTTAAAAACGTAAGTAAAAGACATCAGCTGTTGTATGAAAAATTCCGCATGAAATAATGCCTACTTGCTTTATTTCACAGCTTGGATAAAATGTTGCCAGAAACATTTCATATGTTTTTCCACAGTAAAAACAGAGTACTACTTCTGCAACATTTTTTCATGACTTTTTCATACAAATTTTTTATGTATGCGATTGACAGCATTCCGCATGAAAAGCTGAACAGAGTACCAGGCTTAACAGCAAAATGTTGCTGGCAACATATTTTGTCTACTGCGAAATAATGTATGCTGCACTTCTGTTCCAATTCATTAGCAACTTTTCTAATTCTGCTAGCTGATGTGCTAATACTACGATCTAGTAGAAAATTGTCGTTTTTATTACATTTTAGTACGAAATATTACTGTTTTTATAATTCCTTCCAAAATAAGAGCAACTCATAATGTTTCGCAGTTTGGAAAAATTGTGGCCATCAACATTGTGCTTTAAATAAACATAAGACAAGAAACACTTTGTGCCTTTTCGTTAATTAAACAGAGTAAAACTTGAGCAATATTATTATACCCTTCACCACAAAAAAGTAGAAAAATGGTACATATATATAAGTTTGTCATTCCGTGTGTTATTTCTACAATATCCATTTTCGACCCCATAAAGTATATATATTCTAACTTCTTATGCATAGCAAAGTCGATTAAGCGATGTACGTCCATTTTTGTGTTGAAATCCAGTTTACCTCGCTGATTTCACAAAAAAAAAAAATATGTCAATCGATCAGATATAGTGTCGAAAGAGGTGCTGTTGGAAATCAGCATGATCGGTCCATGTTCTTCGAGGCAGCAGGCAAAACACCACGCATATCTCTAATTTTAGCATGTTATTTAGAACAATAAAGTAATTCCTTTAAAAAAAAAGAGAATTAAAAAAAGAAAAAACATCAAGTGAAAAAATTGGCGCTCGCAGTTATTTTCCGAGTTACGGGGCTCTGAAAATTTCATATTTTTTTTAAATATCAATTTTGGTATCGTTTTAAAGCTATTGAAGAGATCTTTAAGGAAATACTAAAATTTTTTAAAATGTTTAATCCATTAAGAGCCGATTTCATTTTTTTGTAAAACTATATAAATGCAGTACCATTTTTTTTTTCGTTTTTAGTTCTCTTTTACCACAAATTTTGCTTTTTTAATTGGAGTTACTAACTTTTAAAGAAAAAATAAAAAGAGTTACTGAATGTTTGCTGTGTTTTTGTATAAAACATTTTTGAGTTGTTATTGTCTTTTGTCTTCTTGATTCAATGGAGTTCTCATTTAATCAATTTGGCTTTTGATATAAGACTTTCTAGTTTTCTATACAAAATTTGGGTAAAATCCACTGATGAGCTATTCGAGCAGTAGTGAAATGGCCATATGGATATGCTTTTCCCGCAGTAATACATTTCATTCTTAGTTTAGCCTAAAATAATAAATATTTCATGAGAATATCATGAAATATTTATATTTGAAGGAATCAAGCACGAATAAAGTAAATTAAAAACTAAATTTACTTAGATAGTGAAGTGTATATAAGATTCGGCAATGCCGAATATAGCACTTTTAAGTGTTTTTTAATTATTTCGCGCAAATTTCTTTTTACAACATTTCATGCAAAGTGCTGAACAGAATACCTTGCTTTACAGAAAACTAAGGCAATGATTAAAAATAACCATTTAAAAAAAATAACTTTTTAACCTAAACTTGAACCAATTTATATCCACTTAGCCACACTAATAAGAAAACTTATCTTTGTGTGCATGAAGTTTATGATTTACGTTCTTTTTTCCAGATTACAAGATTTTATTCTTCTATTTATGTAATGTCTTCTTGTTTTTTTTTCATTGCTCTTTCATATTCTTTTTTTTCCTATTTTTCTAATTATTTTTATTCTTAAAACTTTATGTGTTAAAATAAAATTCTTGTTAAAAAAAATCCAAATAAACTTGTAAAATTTCAAACACGAAACACGAATTATCAATTATTGTGTGAACATTGTCATTATTGTATTAAATTTTGAAAAACAAACTTACAAAAGGTTTTACAAAGTCGAAGTGTTTTTAGTCGCAACAAACTTATTGGCAACTTTAAATTGGATGTATCAACTGTGTGGCATCAAAAAGGTAAAAAAAAAACTTTTAAAAACATTTACCTTAGAATTATGCACCAACACAACAACAACAATAACAATATATGTACATGAAAAAGAAAAATTTTAATTTTATTTTAAATTAAATATTTCAAACACATGTACCTACCAGAAACATACTTGATATATGTAAAATAATAATTTTTTAATAAAATAATTAATGAAGTGCCAGCACCGTTCTACACCTTAAGATTTTTAAGAAAAAGTGCGAATAGTGGAAATAGTTCTTAGACGAGTAAAGGTACATTTAGCCGACCGTAAATGTAGAAATGTAAATGTAGATGTGTCAGCTGATCATTTTTGTTATACGAAAAGCTATGCAAATGCTTAGCCGACTGAAATGTCACTTAGCCGTAACGTTTGAACCTGCTGAAAATAGAATTTCAATACAAGGTTACGTGACAGAAGTAGCCAGTGATGGTAAATACTATCATACATTGAAGTGTAGTACAATATCCCCTTTCAAGTACTTATTTATTCTTATTTACTAAAACTTTGAAGTTGTAAAATTTTATTACAAACAAAATAAATTTAATTAAATTATGAAGTTTTCTTTTCAAAATTAAATATGTAATATAAGCAATGTTTTGTGTAATCGTTAGGCTGAGAATAATTTATGCAAATGTTATAGTTTTCGTTATTACAATAAAATATTATTTATAGTACGATTGAAATATTTACGTACTTTTTACATAAAATTGCAAAGTGGCCTTCATTGGTTTGAACAGCTGTGTGTTTTTATTTATTTATAAACTGAAATACAGCAAAAAATAATGGACGACAAAAAATTAATGATTCAAGAAGTTTAAACTAATAAACAAATCTGCGGTATTCATTATAATTTAAAAGCATACACAAAATAAAAAATAAGACAAAACACAACAAAGTTTTATTTAATTTTTTGCTTATGTCAAAAACACATGACACGTTTTTACACATTCTATAAGCACAACTACATTTACATTTACAGTACAGCTACATTTACATTACATTTACGATTTCAACAGTCGGCTAATTCTGCCTTAAGCCTGTTTTTTTTTTAGTTGTTAAGACATCTCACACACACACACCGACTTCAAAACAGATTTCATAATCTAAAATACGTATTTATACAGGATGTCCGTCGGAAAGGTAAACTACCTTGTTTTGCCGCCATTTTTGTAAACATTACTCTTTACAGTTCATATTTAGTAGCCGTGAAGAAGACACATGGCAAATTTATTATAGACAACTATTCCGTGCCACATCGCATACAACCAGTATTACAATGGACTTGCTGCAAGACCTCTTTCCACAACAAATCATTTCAAGATTGTTCTCCATGCTCGTCTGATTTGACTGTTTCGGACGTCTTTTCGGTGGATATCTGAAAAACAAGGTTTATGAAAACAAACCATAAACGCTTGAGCAACTGAAACAAAATATTCGCATTTGCGAGGCTAACAGAGGCGGACAATTTTCTGAAGTGGTATTTCATACGTAATTACTGATATTAACTAAAACATTTATCAATATAAGATCCATTCTCGTTCATTCAAAATTATAAACAAAGTAGCATATCTTCCCGATGGACACCCGTACTTCTTACTATACCAAGCAAAGTAGTGGTCATTCTTTCTAATTTTTAAGTGTTTGTATATAACGGTTCATAAGATATGGCCATATAGGTGAAATAACATTAGTTTTGTGAATACCCTTTAATCTAAATTTAAATTGTAAGCTTTTTGATATAGCGGACTCAGCAATATAGGTCTCTAGTTAGTTTCAGCAGTCTTCCTGCAACGGTTCAAAAGTTTGGCCACATACATTAAATTACATCAACTATTGGGACACCCTTTAATTTCCAAGTCCAATTTTTATACTTGTTATTATAGCGGAATTAGCAAAACAAGTTTTTTTGTAAAGTTCAAGCGTCTGTCTACAACTGTTTAAAGTATGGACCGACAATATTGATTATTGCTCGCCACCCTCATGCTTGATATTGGATTCGCAGTATCAATAATGGGCACGTATAACTTGATTCGTACGGATCATTGGAGAGATGTGCTTGATGTCTATACAAACTGTTCAAAGTCAGACACAGGGGTGGGGTGAGGAGTTTTTATTCCTAGATTTTAGATCAGGACCAATGAAGCGTGCTTCAGGCTGAAAACTCAGCCATTAGAAAGGCGTTTTGGTGGATGAGGTACGACATGATATACGGAGTGGATATCCGGATCTGTACTGACAGCAAGGCTGCGAAAACTTATCGGATATCTACACGACATCCAAATTGGCCCGTGAAAACCGGACATCTCTAGATGAGATGGCGAGACATTCCAACCTGGAATTTTTTTGTTCCAGATCTGAAACTAGGCTGGAGGCCGGGAGATTGATCCCGTTAGGTTGCTGTTGGGCTCTATGTCACCGAAAACTTTTTGGGGCCGAGCAGTAAAGATGGTCTGACGAGGTCACCTGCACGGTTTCGAGGACATTATGGTCTCAGTATGATAGTGGGAGATCAGCAAATCTGCTGAGGTTTCCTCGGGTACAGCTTGCATACTTGTGGCTGTGTTATCTGTATCCATGCTAGAAGACTGAATTTTCCACACCATGGAGCATGTACTCTGCCATTGTCCAGCTCTTTCTGTGAATAGAGTGGCTCTTTTCAGCAGTCCGAGACTGCATGGTCTTGCAGACCTATCGGTCGGTGATGTTGTTAGGTTAAACTCGTTTATTTGGTCTTCAGTGTGGTTTGGGAATAGATCTTGATGGTAACATAGGGACCTGAAATGATCCTTTGCACATCCCTCTCCAGGCAACGTAGAGCGACTATTTAGGACACAAGTGAGTTGGTTTTCAAATGCCGGCAGCCTGTAAAACCTACCCTTAGCTATGGCCATATACATTAAATTAGGTAAACTATTGGGGCACCCTTTAATTTATAATATTAAAAGTTAATACTTGTTACTAAAATAGTAATAGCAATCGACATGGTGTCCAATTTTCAAGCGTTTGTCTGTAACGGTCTATAAAATCGATCCGGAAATGACTGAGTTATGGAAGCATAAATATAAAAAAGCTACATTAAGTCGAATCCTTCTTTTTTTGAACTCGGTTAAAAACAAAATTTATTTAAAAATATTCAATTTTTGTCCTTAACATTAAATTTTTAAGTGAACGACTTTAAGCCCATTTATCTGGCAAACTATGCATCCTGTAAGAAAACGATCTTTAATCTGTGATCATCTAAAAATTAAAAAAAATCGACAAAAAAAACTTTAAGTCCATTTATCTATTAAAAAATTAATTTTCCAATTTTTCCATTACTTGTGGTCAAAATTCGACGAAATTCAAACAACTTTTTATTGAATTATGAAAATCTAACAAAAACATGTATAGAAGCAATTACACAGTTGCTTGATATGATGCACATATACTTTGAATATAAAACTTTTGTGATTTTCAAAACACGTTATATTTTTATTAGTTGTTTTAAATGCGCACAAATACAGACATAATTGGCAATTATGCAGTAACCGAACTTTTTTATTTTTATACAAATTTGTCAAAACTCGGAAGCAAAACCTTAATTTTGTTCTCATTTGGTGATTTTCCACCATTTAAATACATGATGCCAATTACTACAATGTTCGACTAAATCAAAGTTTATAATTAAAATATAACTGGTTAAAATATTTCGCTTACATATAATTTCTTCTGTTTTTGAAAATGTTTTTTTTTTTTAAAAAGCTTCTTTAACAACTTTCAATCAATTTTTCTTCTCTTCTGTGGCATGAATTTTCTTTTGAGCATGCTAATTAATTAATGTCAATTACGTTAAAAAAGTTTTTAATTTAACATCCTTCTTCCAACAGATCATCAATTTTATCATAAATGGGCGTTATTAACTGACCCCGATGATTTCTATAGTGGACCCAAGGGTTATCTTAAATGTGATATTGGTATCATTGGCAAAGGTGATACCGTTAAAGTGCCACAAAAATCGGAAAAAGATCCAGATGACATCGAAGCGTAAGTTTTTATTTAATTTCAATTCATTTTATAAGATTTTATGTAAAAAAGGTTTCCAATATTAAAATTTGTTAACTCGAATTAGAGTCAGCTGTCAAATATAATGCTGTTGATATACGATATTTATCAATCCACAGTGAATGAATTAAAGTTAAAATCAGATTAAAAAAATTCCAAATGGCTGGATTAATTCATACACCCGAGTTGTTTTTCTTTAAATTAATGTTGGTCTTCATTCAAAATTTTAAATTGTTTACACTTCCATTTCTCTGAATTCGGGATTGCTGTTCAGAGATTAAAAATTTATACCATTTTAATAATACACCACAACGTTTTGTGCTTCCAACATGACAATGTTAATAGCTACACAACAGTCTCCACAATAGACATTACCCACGAGCGTTTTGAAGGCAGAGCTAAAGAGGAGATCGGAAAAAAATACCATTCCATAGTGAATGAATTGGAGTTAATATCAAATCGAACCAAAAAAACTCGCAGCGATTTGAATACGTTATACGCAGGAGTTTCCCTACTTTAAAGTAATATTTCATCGTCTCCCTAAGCAGTATCAGTTCGCGATTCTAAATTAAAGATCGGCTACACTAAAGTCATGTTTTTGCAGTCGGGCTTGGAGTTCAAAAATTACAGATTTTTACCCATTATATTATTTAATTTCCTTAATGTGCAATCACAGAATAAAAAAGGATTTTTTGTGTTAAACCGATACTCGTATCTGATAGCAACATACGGTGTTAGCAGCCATACAACAGGTACCGCAACGGACATTCTCCGAAGGTGTTTCGTGGGCTTGAGAACGCAAAACCAACTTATTTGACTAAATTTGAACACCTACCTGCTCCTGTTAGCTAATTTTTTGTTGCTGCTGCTTATTGTTTTTTTCTCTGAAGGGTTCTTTTATTATTATTCTCTTCTGTGGAACTTATGCTCTTTTTCTTAGTATGAGGCTCTCGCTCGGTTTGTTGCAATAATTTTTTGCTTACTAAACATGCTTTAATAAACTTTGGTAGCCATTTACATCACAATATTCTGTCACTTTTGCGAGCCTTGAACTACTCGATTAGCAAACATTACCCACCTATCAATTTCAAATTCAGGGTCACCTGTTTTATCAACCAGTCCTTCTTAAGCACCTACGCCACGAGCGCCACTTACTGTTTTTTATTTCGTAACTTTTCTCGCTAATCAAGGCTTCCCTCTTCTGTGCTTTTATCATAAAAATGCCCGTCGTCTCATCTATTGTTTTATTACACAGGCGGCTTCACCAACTTATCTATTACAGCTTTGCAATAATTGTGTTTCTTTTTCTAATTTAGTGGTGGTCCCTGTTGGCTTGATTGCTATTTTTCCTTACAACAATATGTCCACTACGACTATTCAAGAACAATTATTTTTCTCTATGGCACTGCTGAGAGTTGAACTCATGAGTTTTGTTTTTTATATTTTACAACAAGCAACCAACGTGGCTGCTCAAGTTGTGTTAGCTGACTTTTATTTTTATTCTATTAACTCACACACCACACTTATTAGTGGTGGAAGTAGAAATTTATTTATCTCTGTTTTATATTAGCTTTGCTGCAATCCAACAATTTTTGTAATGGAAAACATTAGCTTTTGTTGTTACAGATATTTAAGAGTTGTCAAATTTTATATTTTTAACAAAATGTACACTTTTTTAGAAACCTCTTATTACCTGATGGAGTACCCATTGAACGACAACGAGCTAAATTTATAGTCAAAATATACAGAGCCGATGGTTTGCCTCGAATGAATTCCTCCCTAATGGCCAATGTTAAAAAAGCTTTAACGGGAGAATCCAAGGATTTGGTTAGTCCCTATGTGCAAGTTTCTTTCGCTGGACTAACGGGCAAAACAACTGTTAAGAAAAATGCTTATGCCCCGGTATGGAATGAGCAACTAGTATTCACTGAAATGTTTCCGCCGTTATGTCAAAGAATAAAGGTGAGTGCAAATTTAGCACGTCTATTGTAAGAAAATTTGTTTAAAAATGTATTTTAATAAAAAATAAAAAAAACTCCAGATCCAGTTGAGAGATGCCGATCCCATGAAACCTTCTATTATTGGTACTCATTATATTGACTTGAAGCAAATTTCTAATGATGGCGAAAAAGGCTTTTTGCCTACCTTTGGTCCTTCATTTATTCATCTCTATGGTTCTACACGGGATTATACACTTCTAGATCAACATTCCAATTTAAATACTGGCCTGGGAGAAGGTGTGAGCTATAGAGCTCGTTTGCTTATTGCAATACGTACAGAAATTACCGAAAACATCGAATTGACCACCGAAAAAAATGTAGAACTTGAATCCACCCAACTAATATCCGAGTCCTCCTATTCACGCAATGAAGAATTCTTTTTGTTCGGCTCCATAGTCGAAGCCTCTATGATAGATAAGAAGATTAGCGATAAAACTATATTCTTTGAATTGAGTATGGGCAATGCTGGCAACTCATTAGATGGCCATAATGAAAGTTTTGCAACTGCTTTGGAAGATGGTGAGGAGGGTTGTGTTTTGGAGACGGTAGATACAACATCTTTTAGTAGTACGACCAATGCCTGCAAGCCCACTACTCATGATAAAAATCATTATTATTTGCCGTATTGGGATTATAAACCATGCATGGATGTCAGATGTACCTTGCCTGATTTGAGAAGGCGTATGTACAATAGCAATATGTTGTCCAAAATGGCGGAAAACTTTGTAAGTATTGCAATTTCTCTCGTCCTATCTCTAGTTTAATAATTAATAATCTTTTTAACATTATAAAGGAGGATGGCTTAAATGAAGTGAAATGCTCAATTGAAGAGGAAGATGCTAAAGCTGAAGTACGTTTGCGTTTGGTTCTAGAAGACTTAGCATCTGCTTGTCTACGTTATCAAACCATCACCAAGAGTACTGGCATGGGTCCAGGCAGTGGTAAAACAAAACTAGACAAGGAACGCATGAAATTGTGTCTAAGAGAAATTGTGAGTCGTTAAGCAAAACATTCAAGGAACCCTTGCATTTAATCCATTATAGTTACATTTTACAGGAAAGTTTGGGTAATTTGGCACGAAATCTAAGAGCCTTGGTAACACGCAGCTCTCTCAAAGAACGTTTTAAACAGGCCCAGAGTTATATGCAGAAATTAAAATTCCTAATTGATGATGTAAGTTTTCTCTAGGATAAGTCTGAGCAAAATAATTAAATAGAAAATTCTTTCTAGCCTCAACATTCTTTGCCGGATATATTTCTTTGGATGATTGCTAATGGCAAACGTTATGCTTATCATCGTATGCCAGCAAGAGATTTAATTTATTCCCCAACAGACGAAGAATCGGGCGTACATTGTGGCAAAGTTCAAACGATTTTTCTACGTCTACCGGGTAAACAGTGCACGGGACCAGCCAGCTGGTCTATACAGGCCAAGCTCGCTATCTATTTATGGTTGGGTGTGGTCAATCATAAAGGCCACTTTTTTGATGGTTTGCCATTAGGCTATGATTTGTCACATGAGCTAAGAAATGCTGAAAGGCCAGGAGCCATGGCCCCTAATAATATACACTATTTAGAGAAATCGGTAGGTTTATTGGTAAAAGAAAGCAAAGTTGTTTTTAACTGTTTCTTTTTCAGACCTTTCAATTGCGTGCCCATATTTACCAAGCCCGTTCTTTAATTGGCTCTGATGCCTCTGGCCTTAGTGATCCGTATGCTACGGTTTGTATAACAGAATTTGCCAAAACCACACAAGTTATTGAGGAAACTCTTAGTCCCACTTGGGACGAACTATTAGTGTTTGATGAAATTTTGGTTTATGGCACCAAAGATGAAATTAAGAAAAACCCTCCCACAATTATTATAGAAATTTATGATCAAGACAAAGTTGGCAAATCAGAGTTCATTGGACGGGCCATAGCCAAGCCTAGAGTGAAGCTTAGAGAGAATACTTATGTAACACCCACTCTAGAATGGTTTGATATTGTTCGAGGACCCGATAATGCTGGAGAATTGTTGGCGGCCTTTGAAATGCTAGAACTGGGTTCCACTGATATGCCTCGCCTAACAGAACCCAAAAATATTGTTGCTGAGACTAAAAACGAAAGAAATAACGTACCTCAACAAAATACAATATTTCCAGTACCCAAAGAAGTCAGACCTCATTTAGCTAAATTTCGTTTAGAGGTTGTTTTTTGGGGTCTGAGAGACTTGAAAAGGGTACATCTTATGTCTGTAGACAAACCACGCATTGATGTTGAATGTTCGGGAAAGATTTTAAGTTCGAACATTATACAGAATGCCAAAAAGAATCCTAATTTTCCCAATATGTTGAAATCAATTGAGCTCGAGCTTCCCTTAGAAGAAACGTATGCGCCTCCCATAACTATAAGATGTGTAGATTGTCGCTCATTTGGCCGCTATACTTTGGTGGGAACTCATCAAATTACTTCGATTCATCGTTATCTCTATAAGCCACCGCCAAAGGAGGATATTACTAAATATAAGACAATTGGAGGTCAAATCATTTTATCGGCACCCTTTAATGTGGACAGTCTTCATAATTTGGTTGATGGTTATGGCATGCAACCAATGCTGGATTCGCTGCAACAGGCCAGCATGAAAGATTTCTATGGCAATCGAAGATCGTCATGTGATCAGTTTACTTTATATGGAGCAGCATGTGTTACAAAAATGTAAGTTTTTAAAGTTAAAGATTTCAAAATTAAATACTTTCAACTTATAGCTCTCAAAGAAGGTTCCCCACATATCCTGGGGAGAATGAGTTTCCCCCTCATTGGATATGGGCATTAAGAATTATTTTTTTTAATTTCCAGGGTGAAGAAACCAAATTCTAAAAAGAAATCTTCTCGACGTGGAAGTAACAAGGAAAATCAATTAATACAAGAACAAGATTCAGATGATGAACTGAGTCGCGATTGGTGGACAAAGTATTTTTGGTCATATGAACGCTTAATTGACAATGCTAAAGCAGAAAAGGCACTTAATCACACTGAAAAATATCTAACACCGCCGCTACCACAAGGTGCACAAGCTTCAAATAAATTTAGTGCCAAGTTAGTGCAAAAATTAAGTCCCAAAGCCATGACAGGCTTGGGTCGTAACAAAAATGATTTTAATTGTGCCACAGATATGACGAAGTCAAAACCCATTAACAACAGTACAGCATTATGTCAGGTAAGAGATGCAACATGTTCGTCTAAACTAATCTTAAATATAAAACATTTTACTGCTTCTATTCAGATTTATCCCAACGAATTAGAAATGCAACCGGAATTTAATAATTTTCGTGAATGGCTGCAATCGTTTGCTTTGTATAGAGGCAAGAAAACAGGAGACTCTACAGAAGATGAAAATCGTACAGTGGGCTTTTTCAAGGGGACCATTAAAGTTTATCGTTTACCGCCACCCAAAGGCGTCGACTATCCCATACCCAATTTACCAGCAAATGAACCCATACATGTGCTTGTCCGAGTTTATATAATTAAAGCCACCGATTTGCATCCCATGGATTTAAATGGCAAGGCCGATCCTTATGTGGTCTTACATTTGGGAAGCAAACGTATTTCGGATAAAGACAACTACATCAGTAAACAATTGAATCCAGTGTTTGGTAAATGTTTCGAGGTAGAAGCCACTTTTCCTCAGGACTCTATGTTGACGGTGCAAATATTCGATTGGGATCTAGTAGGCTCTGATGATCTAATCGGAGACACTCACATAGATTTAGAAAATCGTTTCTACAGCAAACATCGAGCCACCTGCGGTTTAGCCTTGCGCTATGAAGAGTAATTATTATTTTTAATTGCTTTTTGCTAAAAAAGAATTTCTAAATTTATTTTTTATTCCCAGTTGCGGTTATAATCAGTGGCGTGATCCCATGAAACCCACCCAAATTTTATCGAAATTATGCAAAGAAAATAAATTGGATACTCCACATTATTTTCAAGATCGCGTGGCTATTGGCAAGTACTGTATGACCTTCTCGGATGAGGAGGTTATAGCCTGGAATGGTCCCAGTACTTGCCGTAACCGCGACGAACATTTAGCTTTAGCTTGCTTACATCGCTGGAGCGAAATACCCAATGTGGGTTGTAAGGTAAGATTTTTCTTTAATGGTATTTTCTTTACCATAAAGTACGAGGATAGTTTGATAATTAACTTAAAAATGTCTGTTTTAAGACTATTTT
The DNA here is from genome assembly GCA_916610165.2 of Gymnosoma rotundatum. Taxonomy (NCBI): domain Eukaryota; kingdom Metazoa; phylum Arthropoda; class Insecta; order Diptera; family Tachinidae; genus Gymnosoma; species Gymnosoma rotundatum. Next base: position 119,310,829 of record OU744340.1, read on the forward strand.
TTATTTAATTCTTTTAACTTTGTAAACAAAGAATTGCGCCGAATATGATACCATTCCACTTTGTGTACAAAGTACGTTTTTATCAGCTTGACTAAGCGAAAGTCAGGTAGACTTTTTTTACACGTCTAAGAAATTGACGAGTATTTATTAGTGACGATAAAAAAATGTTTCATGGACTTCAATATGATTAATTGAAACGAAAAATTATTAATCAAGGACTTTATGAAGTTTATTAGAACTAACGAAAATTATTTAAAGTGTTACAACAAACATACCAAGAAGGAAGAGAAATTACACGAAGCTGATTTTCTAGTACGAAAAGGATGTGCCACTTTTTGGCATTGTCATAGAAGGGTTTACAAGGCCTCTATTTAGGTAGTTTGTATCAGGTCTGAGATGAAACCTTAACAAGCAAATTCTACCTAATGCAGTCCTAAAACTCAAAGACTTTTTCCAGATATTTTTAAACTTCCAAGTGCCTGAAAGTACTGTTGATATCTTGAACTCTGTTCATCAAAAATCCCGGACAAGATAAAATTAATTTTTTTTAACTTTAGAAATTAATGGCGATGGTGTCTAGGGATGTACTTATCGCGACCAGGTGCTATAGCTTCTGGGTTTTAAAACGGGAAAAGTCGCTTTAGTTTACAAAGGCCTGTAATTGCAAACTAAGGGCTTTTGATAACGGACCAGACCGCTGGTATAAATGTATCCCGCTGGGACTATTGTCTCTGTCTATTACAGAGGCAATTTAGACTCAAATCACGAGGAGATCGCTTGGGTTATATGTGCTGTTGAATTGTAAAAGAAGCTGCCAAACAGTATCAAGCTTCAGTTTTACTCTGGGATTGTGCATTTGAGATAGAACTTGTCTAAATATTTTTCATCTCTGACTCCGCTTAAAAAGGGCATTCGTGAAAAAGCAACGAAATACCCAAGAATTGGATATAAGAAACTTGAAGAGATTATACGTATTCCCTTGGTCGGAGCGAAAAAGGAGAGGATGTTGAAGAACATTCCACGCAGGTGATATTAAGGATCAATTTCTCTCATTTGAGAACGAGAGACGAAGACATCTCTAGCCTTTGGGAAGGAAGAGAAATAAAATCAGACGAATTTTTTCGGCATTGGTGGATCGAAAATATATCGGTTTTTCCTGTAATAGAGTCTGCAGGAGCTGATAAGATAAGAAGGACTTTTTAAGCAGGAACCCAGGCAGGATTTTTTTCAAATATGTGAATTTTCGCATCTAAGACCGATGTAATAGAAATAAAGAAAATTTTTAAGTAACTTCTAAGAAACCAAACCAAGAAAATATTTTACTGTCGAGTGACCTTAAAGATATTTTCTACAATTTTATTGCTAGTTGACTGTCAAACTATTTTCGTACTTAAAATTTTTTTTCATATCTGTGTTTTTTCTTCACTTTATTTCTCTTCTACTTTTTATGTGTGTACAAATAATGAAAAAAAAAAACAAGTGTTAATGGATGTTTTAAGGCAATTTATTTTCTAAAACTATTTCCCAAATTTTTAAATGTTTTAACTTGTTAAATAAATAAAACATTTTGGAATCGGTAATAATTTTTCATGGATTAAAAATATTTTAAGATTGTTCCGGAACATATTGAAAGTCGTCCGCTGTACAATCCCGATAAACCGGGTATAGAACAGGGTAAAATTGAAATGTGGGTTGATATGTTTCCAATGGATATGCCATTGCCAGGACCAGCTGTTGATATATCGCCACGCAAACCCAAGGCCTATGAATTGCGTATAATTATATGGAATACCGATGATGTGGTACTAGAGGATGATGCCTTTTTTACGGGAGAAAAAATGTCCGATATTTATGTTAAAGGGTGAGTTATAATTTTTTAAATGAGTTCAATTTTAGTTTATTTTGTGGTAATTAAATTTCAGTTGGCTTAAGGGTCCACAAGATTGCCAATCGACCGATATTCATTATCGTTCCCTGACAGGTGAGGGAAATTTTAATTGGCGTTTTATTTATCCCTTTGAATATTTGGCTGCTGAGGAAAGAATCGTGCTATCTAGAAGAGAGTCATTATTTAGTTGGGATGAGACAGAGGTAAAAATTCCTGCCCGTTTAGAGCTTCAAGTTTGGGATGCTGATCATTTCTCAGCCGATGATTTTTTGGGTGGGTATATTTATTTTTGTTCAGGCTTTTAGTAATATTTTCAAACATAATTAATATTTTTGTTTTAAAGGTGCCATATCTTTTGATTTAAATCGTTTTCCTCGTGGTGCTAAATCTTCCAAGCTCTGCACCTTGGATATGCTTAAAACCGATAATGTACCCACTGTAAATATTTTTAAACAAAAACGTGTAAGAGGTTGGTGGCCATTTTATATAAAGAAACAAAATGAAGAAATGGAATTAACGGGCAAGGTTGAAGCTGAGTTTCATTTGTTATCCAAAGAGGAAGCAGAACAGAATCCTGCTGGTCATGGACGCAATGAACCTGATCCTTTAGAGAAACCAAAGTATATATTTTGTTATTGATGTCTTGTTTAATAGTATTATTAAAAACTTTGATTTTATTTCTCTTCTTTAATTTTTCAGTCGTCCAGATGCTTCGTTTATGTGGTTCTTAAACCCTTTGAAGTCTATACGCTACATTGTTTGGCACAACTATAAATGGGCCATTTTGAAGGCACTTATTCTTCTTGGTATTGTATTATTCTTTGTATTATTTGTATACTCTGTACCTGGTTATTCGGTTAAAAAAATACTGGGTGCTTAAGAAAATTGACCATGATGAAATATTTTTTTTTTTTATTAATTTAAGTCATATTTAGAGTAAAAGAATATTTATTAGAAAAAGCAAATACTCACTACATACATACATACATCACTGTTAAGAGATTATATTTTCTTAAATCTTTTTAAACAACTAAAAATTCATTAAGAAAATTAAATCTAAAATGCTTCTTAAGCTAACATATCATGTTCTATTAACCTGGTATTTTATTCCATAAGCAAAAAAATATAATACGTTAAGATATAAATATGTAATTGTAAACTATTTTTTATGAATAATTTCTTTAAGAAAATCTAATCGAACATAAATGAAACAGAGGGTTGTACCTGATTTTGCTGGTAGTTGATATTTACAGATTTTAAATGAAAACAAAAAAACTTTATCTAATTTTTTTTGAAAATGTAAGAAAAAAATTTCTTTGTTTTTTTTATTAATTTAATTTTATTAATTTAATAATAATAAGAGAAAAAACAGTGGTTTTCACGGCATATGCTGTTAGGTATTGCAACAAAAAGTGCAAATAATATCAAGAAACAATAATATGACGAAGAAAAGTGATTAATTGCTCAAAATAACTTTTAATAAATTTTTTGGCGTAGACAATGTTTAATTAATTCTTTTAATATTCTTCCTACTTTAAGTGCAATTCACAGTAAATTTTAGTTGATTCTGCCCCTACATTTTCTTAAATTTCTGGATTGGTTTCTTTTTTATTTTGTTTAGTAAGCAAAGCGAAAAAATGTTTGTCCGTCTGTCACAGACCTTTATATCTGAAAGCTAAAAGATAAAGATTTTTGAATTTTTTACAGAACGTGTTTTTTATGGCCGCTATGTCAACAAATAATAAAAAGTAATTTAAAAACTAAAGGGCAATCCCGCAAAAAAGTGATTTGAATGCATGTTGACTTTTAAATTGTTATAACAGACCATGTCCTTCATGACTGCGGCCAAAACACCACGATGCATTATTTATTATTATTTTTCGATATAATAATTAAAACAATTAAGTATCTCTAATCAAAAAAAAAAAAAAAAGCAAATATATGGGGCGATAGAAAGTTAAAAAATAAGAAAAAAAGAACAAGTAAAGAAATTGGCGCTCCTGGACTTTTTATAGAAAAGTACGATTGTGCATCATAGTTTTTAAAGGTATCAGTATCAAAAATGATACCCATTTAAAAAATTTTGTAGAGATCTTTAAGGAAAAACTAACATTTTTAAAAAATTCTTAACCCATTAAGAGCCGATGTTATTTTTATGTAAAATTATATATATATATATATATATATATGTAGTACTTAATTTTTTTTTTTTTTTTTATTGGAGTTACTTCACTAAACTTGATTTACATGGTGAAGAGTATATAGGATTCGGCATAGCTGAATATAGCACTCTTACTTGTTAAAACTGTTACAGGCACATACATAAAATTAGCACACAAAGATAGTGGTGTGTGTAGATAATTATATACAATTAATGTTTAATATAGCATGCGATAATTTTTCCCCCAACATCTATACTCATAATAAAACTGTTACGGGGTCATTTCTATACATGAAATATTTTTGAAAATTTTGTTGTTGGTGTCGATAGTAATCGATATAGAATACAAAACACCTATTTTTGGAATTTTTGCAATTTTCGTCTGTCTGTCTGTCTGTCCGTCTGTCTGTGTTCGCATCACGTAAAAACTATTGGATGGAATTGAGGAGGTTTCTTGGTACCTTTTATCCAATTAAGAATACTTTTTTTTCGTAAAAATATGTCATTTCAGGACAAAATAGAGATACAATTGTAAAAGCACCCAATTTTAGGGATATAATGGTCCTAAAACAGTTGTCAGCCTTTAATATTTTTTAAGATGGAAATTTTTTAACACTGTCTACAAAACTCTAAAATAAATAATTAAACTTAAATTTTAAGAAAATTATAAATGACACGCAGACGAAGTAGTGGGCACTGCTAGTATAGTTAAGCTTAATACTCTCAGATGGAATGCTTTGATGAAGGTGATCGTATTTTTTAAAATAGCGAAATAATTTACTGTAGAATTTTTGTTTAGTGTATGGAGGAAAAATTTATCGCATGCTATATATTTTTTTAAAATGTTTGCTTAAAACAGTATAATATGCAAAAGTTGTCTAAATCTGTGACTACTTAAAGGCCCTTTAAAATATCAAAAACTAATCTACTCAATGAATTTACAATACAGTAATTTTAGACCAAAAAAATCTTAACATTTTTAATACCTCAACTTAAGACACCCTGTTGCTCTATTAAGATCTATTAACTTCACAATAATTTAAATACTTGCTCAATCAAATCTATTTTTTAGAAATTAAAGATTAAAGAAAAAAGTTTATGTAAATAAAATTATATTCATTCACAATAATATTTTTTAAAAGCTCAAGTAAAAAAAGTTTTAAAAAGTTTAAAATTTTAATTAAAATTATATAATATTTTTTAAATAATTTTAAAATACTAAAAAAAATGGTTTTCAAACACTGTAACGTAACTCTATAAAACCTGTACACAAAAAAACTAGAGTCTTGAAAAACAAGAGCTTAATATGTTTAAATTTTAATTAAAATTATTAAAAATCAAAAACTAAACTTAAACCTTTAACAATGTATATTATAACAATCAAATTATATTATAGTTGTATTTTATAATTGGAATATTTCCACAATTAAATAAATATTTTACATTTCTTAGGAAGTTTTATTCCAAAGAAGATTAACTTTGTTAATTTATCTGTATCTATAAAATCAAGCAACATTTTTCAAATTATTAAAACACATTAAACTATTTATATAGAATTCATTTATTGTGCAATATTCCTTTTATTTTACTTCACATCCAAAGAAAAAAAATATTTCAAATTTTTTATGAATATATAATATTTAAATATTAATTATTACAAAAAAAACTTAACATATTACAATTAATGTTGTTTTTATTTGATTAAAAATTTAATTAATAAACTTTAAAGAAAATATTTTAAAAGATAATTGTTTTACTTTTGTTTAATGATTGTGATCCTTTAAAATAACCCATCAATATAATTTTGGGTTAATATTTAGAATTTAAGATTCGGAATACGTTGATATTATGCCAGCAAAGAAAAAGCATGCTAAAAGTATATGTAAATTATATGGTTGTTTAATCATATTATTATTGCACGTAATAATATTTTTGTTTATGGAACACTATTGCTGTCGCATATAACTATAACATTGTTAAATACAAATATAACTATGTTATGCATACGAAATATTGTAAATATGAAGAAGACATACAACTAAAAAGAGACTATAGTACAGTGTTGCCAGGGTAAGACGAAAAGAAGTTACGCTTTTCCTTCAAAAAGGTCACATTTTTCCATTAATAGTAATTTAATATAATTTTTTTTAAATATTATAAAGATTTTTATTTCATATTTCAGGGAAAATGACAAGACCACAAACTCATTTACTGAACAAAAACAACACTAAAATAAAAAACAAACAGAAAAATGTATGAAAAAAATTTTCATCCCGATGATTCTCATGAGTAGATCAGAACTTAATAATAATATTTCGTTATTGGATAGTGTATGCTCTTGCTATTCAATAAAATTAGTTAAAGTAGAATTTTTTAATAAATGCGTTTAACCTTTTTCTTTGAAAAAATGCGCTTCGATACAATTTACTGTTTTAATAATTTTAAAAATACAGTTCTGTAATATAATCCGGCGCTTCATCAAGGCAAATAGAGGACAACTTTTTCCTAAGTTGAGGTATTGGTACGGTACCCGTAACTAGTTGAAAATTTTTTCCAGCGGAATAACTAAATTTGCAAACAATTTTCGCAACTTCAGCAACATTATTGTTCGTTTATTTAGAACTAATATTGTATGTGAAAGCCTGTAATCTTTGTGATTAAGTCCGAGTTGATGCGTAAAGCCTAGTATTGACCAACATGCATTTTTTCGCTTGAAAAATTTGACAATTAGCTACTGGAAACAATACAGCGGTTTAGCGGTTTTAATCGCCTTCAAGAATGCCATATTGTTTTAACAGTGTAAACAAAAAAACATATGTTTTTATTTTGAGTGTCTGGAGAAAATTTAAATATCTTCTGAAGCCGAAGAGAAACACCTGTCCAACTCATCCAAGCTTTTGGGATTTATCCGATAAAAGTTTTTATTTTTTTTAGCTGCTGACTCGAATGTGTTCAGAGCATAACAGAATTATAATGCTCTGAACACATTCAAGACAGCAGCTACCGACTGCAAAATTTCAGAATTAGAATGCATGTGTTTATATGAGAATGATTAATTTATTGACAGCAAGGCAACAAGCCGGCAGGTTGTTGTCTGGGTTGAATTCGCCGCTGCAGTCAAATTAAAGTAATTTCTATTTTTTTTGGCGACAATAAACAGTTTAGTGATGTCAGTACTATAACACATGTAAAATAATAAGTGCTTAAAATCTCTTATTATGAAAAACGAAAAGAACAATAAAAATATAAAATAAAAATTATTTATTTAAAGATTTAAGTGTTTAAGGAGTTTTTTTTTCGTAGAAAAATAGAGAAACCAATATAAAATCACCCAATTTTACCGGTATAATTGTACTTAGACAGTTTTTAGCACATTTTAGTTTTGTATATAGAAAAATTTTAACACTTTTTTCATAGTTTTCAATAATTGCTTAAAACATATTTTTCGAAAATTGAATTTAAAAAAAAAACTAGAAATGCCACACCGACGAATTAAAAAAACTGCAATTGTCAAGGCGAAAGTGTACGAAGAATATTTGTAAAAATATCTTAGGAATGTATTAAGATGTACATAAAACTAAAATTCGTTTTTGTGTGGACAACATTTAGTTAAAAATTTACTTCTGTTCTTAGTACTTGCTGGTTGAAGTACTTATATTAATTTTAATTGTCGTTTGTGATATCTGTAAATACATAACACGATTGGTTTTAATAGATATCAAAAACTGTTGTTTTAAGTATTTTTTATTTTAGTGGACAAGAAGCTACATGACACACACTACTGTACTTATTACTTCTGAGAAATACTTCTATATATTTTTAATCTTAAATACAATCGAAACAAATTATTCTACTCTTTAAATAGCTTCTTACAAAATAGTTAAAACATTTGTTTAATTATAAATCGGAGCTGCTTCTTTAAAAATCGCTTAAATAACATTAATGAAATACAGTTAATTTGTATTTTTATTATGTAGCTGCTGCCTTTAAAATAATTATGTTGCTGCGTACAAGGCCGCAAATGTTGCTAGCGTCATTTGCTGCTGTGTGTTCGTGTATCTTGGTACAGCGAATGTGTTTAGAGCATAATTGTTACGTGGGGCCCTTAAAAGTTACAAGAAAAGTAAAAAATGTAACCAAACGACAATACTGCTCTAGTTAAAAGTATTTAAAAACGACAAGAATTTTAAAATAAGCAGACTTAGAAAATTAACAACTTAAATGCCCTAATTAGCGGGATTCGAAGTTTAGATCATTGTTAGCACACGCACATACGTACATACAAATCAAAGAGTGTTTTAAAAAATATTAATTTTTTGGTTTCTTGTTTATTTTATTTACAGCAGCTGATTTTGTCATGGTATAAAATAAGAAAATTAATTAAAATACTAAAAGCTATTTTTGGCACTAAACATTTCCTTTTACACTAACAAACTTACAAGCAACAATAATACTTAGGACTTAAAACTTAAGATAATGTTTTATTAATAAATAAAAACGTAAAAACTATACAACAGTTAAAAAATACTTAATTTGTTCCTCTTTCTAATGACCCCCTTATAAATGGGTCGATTCTACTTTAGATTTTAATTGTAATAAACGTAAACGTTCTCTGCCAGGAAAGAAGTTACGTTTGGGTAAATTTAAGCCTCTCTTTGCCATGCGGTAGGTATAATCGGGTAACAAACATGCCACAACGGTTACAATACAAAATAGCCAAACTGGAATGGAACTAAGAAGTTTATTGTAGGCCCAATAAACATCCGTATCATAGTGGCTAAAAAAGAAATGAGAAATATAAATTTCAATTTATTGTAGAATAATTTTGTATGCTTGTTCTTACAAATCTATAACATTGTAGATAACCGTGGTTATTAAAAATGCCATTATTGATCCGATAATAGTGGCAATATACCAATAGCTCAAATATTTCGATTCCAGTAACAATTTCAAATTTCCCACTACAACAATTAGTTGCATGAGTAGGGTGCCAAAACAAGACAGTGCGGCGGTTTGTCCATCATTCAAAATGATATCATTGGTGGAGAAAACAAAAAAGGCAAAATAAAAACAAATTAAAGTATGATAAATTGCATTAAGAGTCCACGCCAGAAAGAATTGCCATTGCAATTGTTTGTTGCCGGTGTTTTTCTTATACAAATCAGGTTCACTAAAATATAAAATGAAGACTTTCAAAGGTAATGTGTCATTTTAAAAATTCAGTGAATGCTTACCTCATTAGTGTTTCCTCTTTAAAGGGTTTCTCCGTCAAGGATATAAATAAAATTGGCAGTGATGTATACAACACATTGTAGAGTGTCAAAAATAAAGAATCGTAAACTGACGATGAGGAGAAGAGCGTGTGAAATTGAAATAGGAACATGTTACCCATAAAAAGTATATTTTTGTAGAAGAAATAAAGAACCAATAAAGACAGACGTGTCGTGTGATAATGACCATGTACCAGCAGCAATCTTTTTAACATGTAAAATTTTGCAAAAGCAAAATCACCACAACGTGCTGCCTGGCGGCCTTCTTTACCCATAATGCCAATGCCCACATGAGCCTCCTGTATCATGCTGACATCATTAGCACCATCGCCTATGGCAGCTGTGTTGTACCTTTGAGAAGATCTCTTAATCAGGGATACAACTTCACTCTTTTGCAGGGGACTTAGACGGCAACATAAAACTGCTATACATTTTATGGCCACACTGCTGAATTCATTGGGAGTTTCGGCCAATGCTATAGCCAAACTTTTGCCATCAATGAGCAAAGCACATTCTCGGCCCATGCCAAAAATTATTTCTCTGTCTAAACAATTTAAATGTGTCAACATGTCTTCTTTGCTTGAGCAATCAATAATGAAGTACTTGCAGGCGCTTTGCGGAATATGACCGCAAGAAAGAGCAATATTTAAGGCCGTCTCCACTTTGTCTCCTGTTAAAACCCAGATTTTTATACCGGCCTTTTGAAGCGATATTAAAGTATCGGTCACATCTTCCTGTAGGGCATCTTCCACAGCAGTAGCACCTAATAAATCTAGATCTTAAAAAACAATTAAACTGTTAAACTTTTAAGTTATTGTTTTCTTAACTTACTGTTCTCTACTTTGGCATAACATTTTTCATTTAATTCTTTACGATTATCCAAAGAATTATTAGCTTCATTTAATTCTAGCAGAAATTTTCTATACTCTTCCTCTCCAATCAAACGTCTAGCTACAGCCAGGGTTCTTAAGCCCAACCGAGCAAAATCACTTATTTGAGCATCAGTTTTTGCCACCAAATCTCTTGAGCTGTTGCTGCACAAAGGAAAGACATAACTTTCAGCACCTTTGGTATAAATCCATTTAGTACCCTTATCATCCTTAACTATAACACTCATTCTTTTGCGATCGGACGTAAATTCCAACACATGCAAACGCTCAAATTGCATTTCATTAACTTTGCCATTATTTAATGGTCTCGAATAATCCATATGAGGCGGAGTTATACGTAGTCTTAAAATTTCATCATCATCTCCCATATATACTAGACCTAAATGGGCACACGCTTCGACTAAGGCTTTTTCATCGGGACTAGAAGCTTGATAATCTAAAGTGCTAACAAGAGAAAGATAATTATTAAAATTTTTATTTCGATAAATAATTTAAGGACTTTGAAAAAACCCACTGTACAACTTGTTGAATTTCATTTTTTCTTCTCATTGACTCGGCCCTAATGAGAACAGTAGGTTGCCTTTGGAAATTAGGTGCCGCATAAGATTCTCTAGAGATCGTGCTGCTGGTGCGATATACAACCCCAGGTTTAGATCCTGAAAAAAAAAAACATTGAAAAAATATCTCCACAACATTTAAGCTAATTTCGAAAGAAAAACCTGTTTGTGTTCTATAAGCTACTGGAGCTCCATATGACTGAGATCTACGATGACCACTCATAGAAGTGGCCACACTACTATTATATTCTGGCAAATCTACTTGCGAGGTAGAACGTTGAAATTGCATGGATAAAGGACGTCCCGTTGGTAAACTTTGCAAAGAGGAAGGAAAAATAATTTGTTTTCCTTCGCTATTAATGCCAGCAACAGTGGCAACCCCATTAAGAATTTCCATACCCTGTGCCTGCATGGACAGTGGATGTATTCGTGAATTTACTCGTGTAAAGTTGGGACTTCTCTTAACAATTTGTGGTCGTTTACGTCTTTCCACTTTAACAACATCATTTAATAAAGGATTTACATCCGATGTGACTTGTGTTGAGTTATTAACACTTGAGCCGCCATTGGGATCTGCAGAAAGTGATGTCTCCATTATATTGACATCACTTTGTTGACTAGAATTGTGACTTTCTTCTGTTATATCAGATATTGAATACATTTTTGTAAGAGCACCAGTACCAGCATCACTAGGAGTTGGAAACGCTGCCATTTCAACTTCTGTTTTCTTTATGTCATTATCATCATTATTAGAATTTATATCACCAGCAACTTGTACCGTGTGACATATCGCTAAAGCTTGGAAAAAATGTTTTTGATCTTTCTAAAAGAAATAAGCCATAAAGACATGAATTAGGAAAAAGTTTTTAAAATGCAGCTAACAATTGACTTACATTAAATTTATTTATATCGATCTCCAACGATTGACCTTCCTCTTGCAAACGTGTCTTCTTATACAAATATTTGCGTCCTGCAATCGAACACTGTTGAAATATCATTTCGTTTTTAGTCAATGTGCCCGTCTTATCCGAAAACAGTATATTTATTTGTCCTAATTCCTCATTCAAATTGGACGTATTAACAATGCACGGCTGATCGGTAGCCTCATCGTATAGTTGTGTGTCCCACTCCATAAATAGACCACCCAATACTCGATGCATTTCTATGGTCACATACAGTGAAATGGGTATCAAATAATTGAATAATATCAAAAATGATAAATAATCTTGTAGGAATTGCTTAACACTATAACTGTCAGCAGGTGGTCCCAAATAGCCTAAATTTGGTATGACAAACATTTCGGTATATCGTTTTAGGAAGTACATAACAGTGACTATAGCTATAAGAGTTACTAAGACAAAGACTAGGAAGCGATTAATGTACGCTTCGCTCGAAGCACATTTATTGCGTGTTAGACGTGAATTAAGCTGGAGTTTTGTTGTCATGCCGGTGTACACAGCACAACCAATCACACATTCTGTATTTTTAACTCTCGATCCTCTGAGTAATACATTCTCTGCGGTCAAGGGTAAAACATTACCATCTGAACTGGCCAATTCAATTTTACCATTAAAACTATATAAATCAGTCTTGGGACTTTCACATTCTATTACGCCCAATTTATTCAAGTTATTTAAATCCACAACAGGTAGATCTCTAGGTACCATTAAAGTTTTTAAATTGGTTTCACCATCTAAGTTGGCAGTGGTTATAAAACATTTGCCATGAGGATCTGAAGAACGGATTAATACTAAATCACAGGGCACATCACAATCTCTTTCGACCAACACAAGATCACCTGGTGCAATATACTGAGACTCAATGTCTTCCTTTACACCATTACGTATAATGGTAACTAAAAAGAGAAGAGATAAATTTATGGGTCGTTCCGTACATAACTTTTTTTATATTTCATTTCTCACCTGGTGAACAATTAACGATGTTATCAGTTTTAAAGCGCAAAAAATCTTCATAACCTTGTTTAGCAGCCGTGACAGCGATAACAAATACTAATGGTAGCAAAGATGTCATCGGTGATACTGGGCTGTCTGTAATAAAATGTTACGTTTGAATTAATGATAATTATAATGACAACACATCAGTAAATAAGAAAGGAACAAATAACACTGTTTATTTTAAAAAACGGCTTTATTTTAGATGTTGGCCACCTGTTCAGACATTCTTATGGTGATTCGGCGATTTAATTATTTAATCGGAATAAAAAATAGCAAGGCGGCCGAGCTTAGAATAAAAATAAATTATCGTAGAGTTTTGTGATATTTTTTTATACCCTTCACCACAAAAAGTGGGAAGAGAGTATATATAAGTTTGTCATTCCGTGTGTAATTTCTACAATATCCATTTCTTATGCATACTGACGTCGATTGAGCAATATCCGTCTGTCCATTCGTGTTAGTGTTGATTTTACAAAAAAAAATATATCAATCGATAAGATATAGTGTCGAAAGAGGTGCTCTTGGAAATCAGCATGATCGGTCCACATCCTTCGAGGCAGCAGGTCAAAACATTACGCCAACCTCTAATTTTTTTCCTGTCATTTGGAGCTATAAAGTAACTCCAATAAAAAAAATAAATATATGGAGCGATAGAAATTTAAAAAAAACATCGAGTGAAAAAAGTTGGTGCTCGCCCATATTTTCCGAGTTACAGAAAGTTTAAAATTTTTTTTAATATCAATATGAGTATCATTTTAAAGCATTTACAGAGATCTTTTAGGAAATACTTAAATTTTTTAAAAATGCTTAAGCCATTAAGAGTCAATACCATTTTTATGCAAAATTATTTATATAAAGTAACAATTTTTTAATTTTTTTAAGTCTCGGACACCCCACTGGATTTACAAAGATGGTGAAGGGTATATAAGATTCGGCATAGCCGAATATAGCACTCTTGCTTGTATTTCATCGTCTTTTAACTGTATAAAGGAGCCGAAAAAATTCAGCCGCATACAGTGGTTAAAGAAAAATAAAATCATTGTTGATTGTTGTTGTTTTTTTCTTAAACTTTGATTTTTGTCTTTACTTTATTGTTTGGACAAAAATCTTTAGTTTATTCAAAACGTTAATGAGAAATTTACTGAAGAGCTAATCGAGCAGTAGCTCAAATATCAATTTAATAATTTGATCGAGAAAGTAGCACGATATCTATAAAATTTGATTCAAAATTATGTTTATTATTATTTTCTATTTTTAATGCCGTATTCATAAAATATTAAAATAGATTTGATACGTATTTTATGACAATTTTGTATGGAAAATTTGTCATAAAACGCATTTCAAAATTATTTTATTTTTTTATGAATATGGGCAGTTAGAATTTGTCGTAATTTTTCAAGTATTTTTATGGAGTGTCTTTAGCAAATTTTTCTTTTCTTGTCGTCAGTTTTATTTATTTCTAATCTGAAGTTGCTTTGATTCAATAATATTTTTTAAGGACTATAGGTAACCAACAGGATGGCGCTACATGTCGTACAGCGACTGCAATCATCGACGTTAGAAATCAAAAATCTGGCGATATCAAGAAAAAGACCTATCAATTGGCTTTTAAAATCATGTGATTTGACATACCTCGGTTATGACCTGTGTTATTCGTGACATGCTCGAAAAAGTGACACAAAATTGTAAATCCCATACATATGTGTGTGGTAATGGGGTCACAAAATAATACAATTGATATAAAAAAAGATAACTTATCTCATACTTTTTTTTCTGTATGCACATTGGGACTATTGTGGTTGCCATTTTCTTATTTTTCATCAAATTTAAAAAACAAGTATATCTCTAGGACAATGCTTATGCTATTAGTTACATATAGCAATCCAGTTGCATGCGTTTAGAAATTTAAATTTTTCTATTTTTTCTATAACTTAAAAACATCAGTTTTAATTTTTGCTGATTTTCTTCATCTTTGTAATTTAAAATCAATGAAGAATGGTTTTTGCAAAATAATAAAATAGCGAATTTTCATGTTTCATTGTTTTTTTTCTGTTATTACTCTAAGCTTTAATTTCAATCTATTTATTCTAAAATCCCAATTTTTGAATAAAAAAATTAAAGATATTTTTAGAAGTTCTTAAAAATATTTTAATATCGCTGTACTAAAAGTAGACTTATTAAATGTTGGTATCAATGTTGGTTATCAATTTATATTCAAAATATTTTGATATAGTCCCACTGTGCTGTAATATGAATTATAAAATGTTATTTTAAAGAAATATTTCTAAATGTCCTTAGCTTTCTAAGTTTTATTCTATAGATGGTTTATTATACATTTAAATAAAACAATAATTACCTGAAAAATTCATCTTTTGATTACATTCTGATAAATTATGATTTTAAAAATAACAGCACGAGATTAAAGTTGATTTTATAAAACCAAATGGATACCCAAAGTAAGTATGTATGCTTGTGAATTTATTATAAATAGAAACAACTGAAACCACAAATAAATTTAAGGTGCAAATTAATTTGTTTATTTCAATTAAAAACTCTTAAGTAAAACTTGTAATAAAACGTTATGTAACCTAAAATTATCTACATTTTTTTAAAGTGTTATATTTCAATCTGCATAATTTGTTCAATATTTTTTTGTTTTATTTCAGCTTTAATTACTAACAAAAAAAAATAAAGTTTTTTATAATTGCCCAGCGAATACAATGTGTGTGATTTAACGACATTGTTAAATCCAATTTTAAAGAATTATTGTTTTTAAATAAAATTATTTAAACATAATCCCATACAAATAGAAACACAAATAATATCCAGTATTTTTTTAAGTTTTCACAAACATGAATACTAATGAAAGCAAAGAAAATGTAAATAAATAAAAGCCAAAAAAACAACAAAAAATTTTATGTAGCAAATATTATATTCATAACAATAATAACAACTTTAGATTGCATTAAATGTTTAATAAACTTTTGTTACATTGTCTTTAATGTAAATATTCCACTTTAGAAATGAGCATTAAGCCTGGTACTCTGTTCAGCTTTTCATGCGGAATGCTGTCAAATCGCATACATAAAAAATTTGTATGAAAAAGTCATGAAAAAATGTTGCAGAAGTAGTACTCTGTTTTTACTGTGGAAAAACATATGAAATGTTTCTGGCAACATTTTATCCAAGCTGTGAAATAAAGCAAGTAGGCATTATTTCATGCGGAATTTTTCATACAACAGATGATCGCATGTCTTTTACTTACGTTTTTAAAACAATGATACCACATTTTAAATGTCAAATATTCCACATGAAATAATCAATGTTGCTCAACAATTTTCACAAATTTGAACAGAGTACCAGGCTTTAACAAAAAACAAGCAAAGCAATCAAAACACATTCGCGAACACGAACACACGGCAACAAATGACGCTAGCAACATTTGTCGCCTTGTACGCAGCTACATAATTATTTTAAAGGCAGCAGCTACATAATAAAAAATATGATTTTATTGTATTTCAGCGATGTCACTTAAGCGATTTTTAAAGAATCAGCTCTTATTTATAATTATGTAAGAGGCTATTAGAAGTGTAAAAGAATCCTTTTAAAGGTCACGTCGATTTTTCGCTTGGATTTTCTTAAAAATTGAAAATATATTGAAGTATTTCTCAAAAGCAATAATAAGTTGCTTATCCACTAAAATAACAAAATATACTAAAGACAACAACAAACAATGTTGCATATTAAACAGCAATAAAAATAACAATTTTTTCAAAATCTCCTAGTTTCATTTGTATACCCTTCACCACAGATAGTAAAAAAAGGGTATAACTAAGTTTGTCATTCCGTGTGTAATTTATACAATATCCACTTCCGACTTATAAAATATATATATTCTAACTTCTTGTGCATAGCGAGGTATATTGAGTGATGTCCGTCTGTCCGCCCGTATTAGTGTCGAAATCACGTTTACACTACATCAGCTAGGTGCTATTAGAAATCAGCATGATCGGTTCATGTTCTTCGAGGCAACGGGTAAAACACCACGCCTACCCCTAATTTGTTCATATCATTTGGAATAATGAAGTAACTCCAATCAAAAAAATAAAAATATATGGGACGATAAAGAATTCAAAATTAAGAAAAAAACATCAAGTGAAAAAATTTAGCTCGCCCATATTTTTCGAGTTATGGGCCTCTGAATATTTCATAGAAAATTACGATACTAACCATATTTTTTAAAATGTCAATAGGGGTATCATTTGAAAGATTTTGATGAGATCTTTAAGGAAATACTAACATTTTTTTTAAATGCTTAACCCGATAATAGCCGATGGCATTTTTATGTCTGTCCGTCTGTCTGCCCGTGTTAGTGTTGAAATCAGTTTGCCGAGGCACTAGATCAACTAGAAACAAAAATAAATATGTCAATCGATCAGACATAGTGTCGCAAGAGGTGCTATTGGAAATCAAGAAGATAGATCTATTTTTCTCGAGGCAGCAAAAAAAACAAATTCAAGGAGCGATAGATAATTAAAAAATAAGAAAAAAACTTCAAGTCAAAAAATTTCATTCATCCATTTTTTCCGAGTTACAGGGCTCTGTAATTTTCAAATTTTTTTAAATATTAATATGGTTATCATTTTAAATCTTTTAAAGAGATCTTTAAGGAAATACTAAAATTTTGTAAAAATACTTAACCCATTAAAAGCCGACGTCATTTTTATGCAAAATTATATATATGCAGTACCAAAATTTTTTATTTTATTTTTTAATTCTCTGTCACCACAATATTTGCTTTTACGATTGGAGTGACTTCACTAAACTAGATTTACATAGATGGTGGAGGGTATATTAGATTCATTCCGAATATAGCTCCCTTACTTTTTTCTTTATTTTGCACTATTTTTTTATATGCGCTTTATTTTGGTGAAAATAGACAACAAACAATCAGGTAACAACAACATAACCTTTTTGCTTTTAGCATTTTACACGAAATGATGAACACAACACAGTGCTTAGCTGTAAAAAAAAGCTTAGAAGTAATGTTGTTGTTATCCCTTTGTTCGGATGTTTTAGTCACTCAAAAAAATTACGGTGTGTGATAAAACAGAACGAGAGGAAAAGTTAATTAACTCATGTTGAACAGCTGCTGTGGTTACGGTTTTATTAAATAGAAGAAGAGAAGATAAGAGTTAAAATCCCAACAGGGCTGTCAGCATAAAGAAAAATAATTGTTGTTAAGTGGCCACATTTACACAAAAAAGTACAAACAACAATATATTTGTTTATACTTGAATACCTTTAAAAAAAATGGTACTTGAAATTATAGTACTTTACAACCATATAGGAAGTTGAAATTTGTACTTTTTTAACATTATTATTTAACGTTTTTCACTGAGGTGCTTATTTATTAAGTTTACAGTAAGTTCAAATTAAATTTACACTTATGTGTCAAATTTATAAAGGTCTCGATATTTAATTTATCAAAAAATTAAAAAGAAAATACTTTAAAATTTTGCCACTTTTATTAAATAGCTATTACCTTTTTCTACGCTTTCCTTGCTATTACGACAGCAATGAAGAAAAATGTTATTTACAAACATTTGGCTTAATAACATACAGCCATGGACTGGTATCGATTCCGCAAAGTCAGAAACAGATTCCTTTGTAAAAATATTAAAACAAAAATATAAAATAAATGAAAATAAACCTAAGAGTTCCGGTCGCTTAACATTTGGAAATTGAATATGCAAATTAAGAAGAAGAAGAATACAATAAGTTGTTCATATCTGTATATCTATATATTTTGGATCAAACATTTTTTTAATTAGTATTTTGCTTCACTTTCCGCATATACAACAATGTAGTTGGGAACAGAATACATTGTCATCATTTTAATAGTGGTGTTTAGCAACAAGTTGCAATGTAATAAATACTGCAAAGGAACTTATGTTTATGTAATATAAATGATGACGTTTTTCATATTTTTTAATTAATTATACGAGCTTGAGATCAGTTTTAATGTTATCCTTCATGCTAAGATTTCCCCAGCATTAAAAAATGCTTTTTTTTTTTTTTGTTCTATTTACCTCTTATAGTATGTGGCTGTTACTAGTTAGTAAAACCAATATTAATTTACCTTGATTATTTGCTTCATTTGCACTTAATAGAACTCTATAAATTAATGTGTTAAAATCGTGGTAATATATTTATAAATAATTAATTAACAAGTTTTCGAAGCCTTAATTGCAAAGTTTTCAAAATTCAAAAATATTTACATTAACAGTTAATAGTTCTGAGGTTATTTTATTTATTATACAAAACATATACGTGTGTCATCCTTAACGCCATGTGATCAGGTGCTTGTGAGGTGAATAAACTGATATTTTCATAGTTATCTCGCTAAGCACCGTTTTCATACATACATAAACACAGTGGAAAGTCACCTGGAAAATAAGTGCGAGATAATAGTTTAAATTACGAACGCAATATAGAGAAAGATGACAAATATTGACGGATCATTTTAGAGTCAGAGACTACTAATCTCTTGTCTCGTAAACTCTACGATTGTATATGAAACACACGTTGCGGATAATCGCTTAGAAACTGCTCTAAAAAGATTATATTCGTTGTAATGAGAAGAAATTGTCTAAAAGTTTGTATCAGCTATAAAACAGTTGACAAAGAAGATAGGAAAATTCTCAAAAGGTCGCAGGATTCACAGATTACTTCGGTAAATCGCGGACATGGCGAGATAAATAATAAACTCATGTAATTTTTCTCGATACACGTGGGATATTCTATATTATTTTCATAAATCCAAAAACAACTCTCTCGGAAGAATCAAGTGCCCACGGTTTGATATATTAATAGCTCGGAAGTAAAGTTTAAGAATATTGTTAACTTGATGGGAATGTATCTAATATATTCACACATTGAAAACGTGAATCAGAGAGGCACTGCAAGGCCTCAAAAATTACTATGTAACTTTCCGATACAGTAGTAGTAAATGAAGAACATTCGATAACTGGCAAAACTACGCCTCGAAATAATATTAATTATCGATCAGTCCTGCGGGGAATTGGGACGTATAGGGTGTAGTTGTAGACAAAGGCGCGTAAGCGGTGCTATTATAAATCAGCATGATAGGTCCATGTTCTTCGAGGCAAAGGGCAAAACACCGCGCCTACCTCTAATTTTTCGATATCATTTGGAATAATAAAGTAACTCTAATCAAAAAAGAAAAAACAAATGTATGGGATAAAGTATTAAAAAATAAGAAGAAAATATCAAATGAAAAAATTTGCGCTCGCACATATTTTCCGAGTTACGAGGATCTGAAATTTTCAAATTTTTTAAAATATCAATATAGGTATCATTTAAAAGCTTTTGAAGAGATCTTTAAGGAAATACTAACATTTTGTAAAATGCTTAACCCATTAAGAGCCGATGACATTTTATTGTAAAATTATATTATGCAGTACCTATTTTTTTATTTCTAAAGACGAATATTTGCAACAAAAATTTTGCCGCTCGACCCAAATATTTCTATATATAGAGACTATATCATAAAATGCTCTTCAACTAAAAACTATTACTATTCGCATCAATGCACATTTAATTGATATAGATCTTTCTATTCACTGTTAAGTTTCTTAAAAAAGTAATCAGAATTTCTGCTTTCTATTTTTATAAAATCCAGTTAAATTATTTACTCACCAATTAATAGCGATACAGTTGTCATGACTAAAAAATAAAAATTCGCTATACGTTGAAATTGCTCCAGTAGATTTTGTGGCAAAAATGTGATGAATGTATATTTTGTTGATTTAATGCGATTCAATTTTTGTTTCTTCTTTTTCTTTCTCACCTCCTCATCACCCCCGATCTTTATTTGCTGCCAATCATTAATCGTGCTGACACGCGAACCCTTCAATAAAAAATTAGTTTGAAATGATATTAAAATTTAAGTTTTATTGTAATAATATTTTATTTTATTTTTTTAAATCTGTTAAATGCATATATACGAGTATATTTTTTTAATTAATAAAAAATATTTTTTTTAATTATTAAAAGAGTAACTCCATTAACGATTCACATTACACGCAATCACTGTGCGCCATAAAAGTATAACAAGTATGGCGGCATATGGAAGAACCTTAATCCGTAAGTCATCTTATTAAAAAAAAAAAAAAAAAAAAAAAAAAAAAAAAAAAAAAAACTTGCAGATGGTTTCACATAGAATAAAAATAGCAGCAACTTAGGACCACAATGTCTATATTTGACTGAACCGGTCGCTATTAAAATATCCTTCTTGAAAAACGGTTATCATTTATTAAACGTCAGTCAGTACGAGTACGTCAATAAATTGTATTACACGTAGGGTTACCAGACGGGCCTGATTTGGCCTGATTGTCAAGTTTTTTAATGCGCGTCAAGTGTCAAGTGAAAAAGTGTTTTGTCAATGTTTTTTGTAAGTTAACTTTCTTTCTCAAATTTATTCTAGCTACATATGTAATAATACTTAAAAAAGTAAGTTTATATTTCTAAAAAACACATCGAAGGAGCATATTTTACTATCAATACAACTAAGGACTAATATGATACATATTTTTTATATACCAAAGATAGGAATAGAATGTCCTTCGATCTAATAAAAGCCGAAGAATAAATTTTAATGAGGATTGCAAAAACTTTCAAAATTTTTTAACAACACCCGATAGTAGAGAATTAACTAATTCTGTATCTAAGAATACGAAATATATGTGGCAAAATAAATAGGACCTATATTTTTTTTCTTAATATAGTACCTATATTTTTTTTAAATAACGCCTAAGTTTTCTCTAAAATGTATAACGACTGAATTTTTATTCTTATATTGTTTTTTGTTTCTTTTACATTGTTTCTGTTATTTTTACTTTTTATGATATTTTTGTTTTTATTCTAATACTCGTAATTTTTATGAAAACAAAAAAAAAATAAAAAAATTAAATAAAAATCAATAGTATGAGTGTTTTTATTTGTCAAGTTTTTTTTTTGGGCAATGTCAAGCTTTTTGGCAAATTGGCTCTGGCAAGCCTAATAACACGTAACATAAACTATTAACAGTGTTGCCAACGAATGTACCCAGCAAGAAATTACTGAGCGAAACTTTTCCATACACAGTTTTCTACTAACACATTTGAAGTAATTTTAAACTTAACAGCGTTGGTATTACATTGAAATGATTCTTTTCTTTTTTTATTTTATTTTTTTGATTAGTAAAGTTTGAAATGCAGCTTAAAAAGTTTTTAATTTAATCTGTTTCAAAGATCAGGCAAAATTTGCGTTACATTTTTGTTAAAAAAAAGTCACTAGCAACGCTGTTTGCTGCAAACATCACACGTAACAAATGTTTACATCATTTTTTCATATTCACATTAAGAATGTGATAGTAACTTTGTTCTACGAAATGACGGATATTTCTATCATTAGTAATTGTTATTTTATGAATCAAATGATGGTCACTGTTATTTTCTGAATAGAACATTTGGAAAGTTAAGCTCCACAAAATTTTGGTAATACATCGCCACAATATGTATTTTTAAGAACAAGTATTTATTTGTCAAAAGTAGTCGTTTTTCTTTCTGGCACAGCAGTCTTTTCAAAAAGATTAATTTTATTTTATTATTTTTATTATATTATATTATTTTTATTATATTACACAGTGCCTACCACTGGTATTTACTTTTGGTATAATATAAGATAGAACGGCAGAAGAATAATGGAACTGATTAGTTAAAATAATTTTTGATCCTAAACAAGGAAAACAAGTATTCATAATACGAGGCTGCTATATATAAGAAAAAAATGCGTGGTAAACGATTTTCGTTGCCAGAAGAAGCTGTTGAAGTGTTCAAAAACCATGTTTTAGAGGTGTCTCAATCGGAGTGTAAAAAGTGCTACGACAACTGGTTCGAGCGCATGCAAAAGTGTATAAATCATGCTGGAGAATACTTTGAAAAACAATAAAACCATTTTTGATTATAAATATTTGCATTTTCACCATTAGGCCAGAAATATATAGAGCAGCCCTCGTACTCTAATAAAATTTCATAATTATTTGGCGCTCGTGCAATAAATGTATATTTTTCCGTTGCAGTGAATTTAAAAAAAATTATTTCTTTAATTATAAAAAATTAACTGTTAGAAAATTTGACGTTTGTTACACCGTAATTATACCAGAAAGTTGTACTAACTCGTTTTATTCCCAAACTTAGCTAAAGTTAACTTTTTTACTAATAATGAGGCATTTTTAAAAACTTTAAAAATAATATCCAATATATCTAAAACAAAAAATCGGTTTAAGGTTTTAAAAAATTCAGAACTTTTATTTTGGTTCTAAATCTAATGAAGGCCTGTTGAAATTTTTTTTATTTATTTTTTATTTATTTATTTATTTTTATTTTTTCATAATACAATGGGACAGTTAGTTGTATAATTTTAATTTACGAATTGCATATTAAAAAACAAACCTTCCAATTTTTGTTTATAAAATATCATACGATCTGTTAATTTCTGTATGGTAACAGTGCAACAAAGTGTTAATTGATCAGTCGTTTCTATTCTATACTTGTTATTGCTTTTTTTTATAAATTTTATTTAAAAAAGAAACAATATAATTTTAATTCTCTTTCTATTGTATTTTTTAAACCATTTATTTCAATAAATGTATTAATAATAATTAAATAGATATTTAATAATTACAATTATTTACACCATAAATAGATAAGAAGTTTATTATTTGTTGAGTTGAGTATAATGTTTGTAAACCGGAAATAATAAAACCAAATTTTAAATAAAATTGTAAAACAATGAATCCAAAAAAGACGATACTATAAACTATATGTTCGCAGTCTCCTTTATTAAAAAGTGTTTGCCGGGAAGGTTTACCACCTTGTTTTGCCGCCTTTTTAGTAAAAACTAGTCTTGACAGTTCATATTTGGTTGTCG
This sequence comes from Gymnosoma rotundatum, assembly GCA_916610165.2. Lineage (NCBI taxonomy): Eukaryota > Metazoa > Arthropoda > Insecta > Diptera > Tachinidae > Gymnosoma > Gymnosoma rotundatum. The sequence goes on from OU744340.1 coordinate 119,334,545, forward strand.
TGAAGTAGACACGCTGAACCAACGTGTTTTAATCATTGAAACAGTTTATCAAAATGAATTATCGATTACTGTGACGATAAGAAAATAACGTGAAATTTTTGGGGAAGAAACGTGCTATTTATAGTGCAGTAAATAAATTTGAAGAAAGATGTTCTATAAGTGATAGGCCTAGGCATGAACCATATCGTATTGCCAGATCGACTGAAAGCATTAATGCTGCTCAAGAAAGTGTCCAAAAGAATCCACCAACCTCAATTCCACGCCCTCCTCATAAGCTTGGTCTTCAAAGAACAAGTTTGACCACAATTTTGCTCAAGGATTTGCATTTGTTTCCATTAAAGATTCGTTGATACAAGAAGTTCATCCACAAGACCACTTACGCCACGGTACATATGCCAATAGGATGTTACAGCTCGCACATTACAACCCCGATCTAAATGAAAAAATCATATGAAAGACAAGGCAAATTTTCATTTGGATTGATATTTGAATAAATAGAATAGTCAGCTCTGGGCAATGAAAAACCCGCAATTTATTCATCAGTCACCTTTGCATCCATTAAACGTGACAGTCTGGTATGCAATTTGGCAGGAGGAATCATTCTTTGAAAATGAAAACGGCTTAACTGCAACTGTTAATGGGGAGCGATAACGTGATCTGATTGAAAACTTTTTAACGCCACAACTGCATGCTTTGGGCTTGTGGTATCAAAAAGACGGTGCCACGTCGCTTACAGCATGGATTAAAATTGAATTGCTGCGAGTTGTATACCTTTCTACTTCACTTGATGAGTCTACTTGTAATCTCTTTAAGTTTACTTTAAACTTAACAATAAAACTTGAGCCATAGTTCTGACGTGAGCAACTTACTAAAACATTGCGTGTTTACTCTATTCAAGATTTACATAAATTTTTTGATTTATGCATCAGATATGGTTCTGTAAGTAATTAATGGAAAAGTTCGAGGCACTAAGTTATTTAAGACTGGGATAAAGTGAAACTAGAGTTATTATCTATCAACTCGGAAAATTTTTTTATTACATTTATTATCACCTATTGAAATGAAAACTGCAAGATAGCGCCACATCAAACCAATTCTATCTATTAAATACTAACAAAGGCCGGTTGATATCTTTCTACAACTGCTCACTTACAACTGCGCCACCTACCGGATTCAATTTATAAGTCTGTAACCAAATTAACACAATTAAAAATAACGTGATTAAATGCGGTTGGACACAGAGAAAAAATTTTGTACGCCTATTATAGAAATTCTATTAAATTTTTAATTGTTTTAATTAATAATTTAATCAAGAAGAAATAATAAAATTTGCTAATTAAATAATTATTTAAAAATTAAAAATTTATTGTAATTAATTTTAATTTTATTTTTATTTTAATTATTAGTTGAACTGATCGATATTACAGCAAATGAATTAATTAATTGGGCCTAGTTGTTTTCGAGCCTACACCGACAATTCGCAAGAACAAATCTATTTGAGAATTTGCAGAGAGAGAATAACAAAGTAATAGGTGGACTTCATTTAACCAAATTTATATTGATTGTTTATAAAAATTCCTTATATTCTTCTTTATAAAGTTAGTTGTGTAAATAAGTGATATTTTCAATATACACAACCTAAGGAAGATAGATGTGAACAATTCTGATGACTGGTGGAGCGATCCAGATAATGCTGCATTATATTCTGCTGGTCTCTCTTTTTACCTGTTTTCTTTCGTTAACGTCCACAAATATTTCCAAATAATAAATTTCTTATTTAAAAATTAGTAATTGATATAATATTGAACGTAAGCCGAATGAATTCATTAATTCATATTTTTTTTTTTAGAAAATGTGAAAAAATTGTTTTATTTGTTTGCAAAACTGATTTTTGTGCTGCATTTAGCCTTATTGTTCAATTAATTCATTTGTTTTAATATCAAACAGTCGAACTAATAATTTCAAAAATACAACTTCCACTATTTTTCGTTATTTTCAAAATATTTACTTTTTATTTATAATGACGGCGAAACTTTTTTTATTGTTTACAAACAATATACTTCAAAAATGCCGGCAAATTTCAAAAGGTGGAATTAGCTAATTGCTGTTTTTTTATGTAACTTACAATAATTTACTTAAATTTTATAGTTCTTTACATATAATAAAACTGTAACGGGGTCATTTCTGTACATGAAATATTTTTTGAAAATTTTGTTGTTGGTGTAGATAGTAATCGATATAGAATACAAAACAACTATTTTTGGAATTTTTGGGTGTTTATTTGAACAAAATTTGGTGAGGAGGTCCCACTATAGAATACTATTTTCTTAAAAATAGCTTATTTCGTAGACAAAATAGAGATACAATTTTGAAAGCACCCAATTTTACCGTTATAATGTTACTAAAACAGTAGTCAGCACTTTTTATTTTTGTAGATGGAAAATTTATAACAATGTCTAGGAAACTCTAGAATAAATATTTAAAAAGATATTTTTCTAAATTTTAATTTTAAGAAAATTAGAAATGACACGCAGACAAAGTCGTGGGCACGTAGTATAAAATAAAACTGTGTCAAATGATCACAAGTTAATAATTGCACGTTCTCAGAAAAAAAAGTTAAAACATTCAAAAAACTACGTAGTTCTCTTTTTATTGAAAACTATCAAATATTTGTTTGTAACAAAAATGACAACATAATTCTCTTAATGAAAATAATTGGTAAATTTTGTCAATAAACCCAGACTAAAGCTTCACAATGACGTCATCAAGTTTACTTTACTTTACTTTACTCTACTTTTTTATCGAGAGAGGGCAAGGGAAAGCATTTTGTTTTATGGGTTTTGCCTTTACTTATACTATTAAATTAAGTTTTACTATTTGAAACGTTTAAAGGTTTTTATCGTTATCTTGTTTTATAAATATGCTTAAAGTTTTGAACCTTTTATTGCAGCAAAAAGAAGTGTATGGAAACAAACAAACGTTTCACAAACGTTTAATGTAAAGGTATAAAATGTTTTATATTAACTCGTTTTGCAGTTGGTGGAACGTCATAGCGTCTACGGACATAATGTCCATGAACATTGTGTCGTTTTTAGTATGTCCACACTTAAAACAACAACTGCTTTGCTTACAAAAGAATTTCTGAATAGTCGGCCTTTGGCCGGGCTCAAGCAATATCTCCTCTTTACTATAACCAACACCGGTTTCGCTTACCAAAGATTATCTGCAAGCCAGTTTATAAAAACGTTGCATTTTTGTTTTTTTTTAAATACCATAATATATACCTATAACAGCCATGGACGTTATGACTCTACGAAATCAAAAATATACCTATAATATCCATTAATATTATGGCCCGACGTTCATGGACAATATGTCACTTTCTCATGCGACATGGACATTTTGTCCTTTAACATTATGACCTGCCACCTTTCCAAGCAATCAAAGCCAAAGCAAATGCTATTTGAGTGCCATAGATCCCAAACGAAATAGTTGGTTTTTCGGTGGAATGTCATAGTATCCACGGACATAATGTCCATGAATTTTAAGTCGCACTCAAAAGCGACATAATGTCTATTGACATTATGACGTTTTTAGTATGGGCATAGTGTCACTTATAAAAATGTCATAATGGCCGTACTTAAAATAACAACTGCTTCGCTTACCAAAGATTTTTGGCAAAGCTGGCTTTCGACCGGGTGCAAGTATATTCTCCTCTATAGTATAACCAACAACAGCTTCGCTTATCAAAGATTTTGTTTTTTTTTTAAATACCATAATATATACCTACAACATCCATGGACGTTATGACTCTACGACATTATGTCCTTGGACGTTGTGACATGCCACCAGCATTTCACTTATCTACTTGTGTTGATATACCAACGCAATCATACTTTATGGTTTTTTAGTTCGTTAATAGAAAGAAGTTTCCTTTCAGCACCACTTCATTTTCTACTATAACGAACACATCAATCAGCGAACGTTTCCAAAACGTTTTTTCTTAAAACGTTTAAATTTTATTTTTTTTTTTTTACATTTAATTTTAAGTACGTTTTGTGCTCACATGCAAAAAAAATCAAACCTTAATCGCAAATTTCCTTCTTGTTATTTTTGTTTTATTTTCCTTACTACAAAGAACAAAGCAAAATTAAACGTTTCGTTTTATTAATTTTCGTACCCTGTCTAAAATTAGGTGCTTGCACACAAGCGAATATATGAGTTAAGATATGAGTTTCTTAATTGTTTATAACAAGCAATACCTATTAAGGTTTCAGAGTATTGTCTGCTGCAATAGTATTTTAATATTGGAGTTGTATTCAGAGGCATAATATAGCATTTTGTATTATTCATAAAGCTTAGCGATAACAGATCTGAAAAATAAATTTGTACGAAACCAGAAATTTTCAAATAAAAATTAACGCTTGATTAGTTCATTAAAAATTTATCAGAACCTTGTAACCTTTCTAATTCAATTCGAAAATATATTATCGCTTACATTTTTAAAATTACCTTGAAGTCGAACTATTTAATTTCGAACGATTTTTACTACCATGATTTTTTTTTTTTCAAAAATAGGAGCCAACGTTTTTTATACTTTAAACATTTTAATATTATTTAAAATCTATACAGAGGAAATTAGCAGCTAGGGTTATCAATGGCCTTCTATTAAACTAACGTATTTAGTTTAATTTATATTTCATCATATTTTTGGTTGCATTGTGTTTTTAATACCAGAATTATATTTAGCACTTTATTGTTTCCAAATGAAATAAAATTTTAACGTTATAAATAGAGGAGTTGCTAAATAACTATTATTCAGGCATCTCTCACTTCCGATCGGAATCGTTTTAATTCTGTACTAACTATCCCAATCGAATTTGTTTTTAACCGTCTTCAAAAAAAGAAGGAGGTTATCAATTCGACTGAATGTTGCTTTTTTATGTTTGAACTTTCTTGTAATTTGATAAATTATTATTATTATTTGATAATTATTATTATTAGGTGTACCCATACAACATATATATACTTTTTAAGTGTATTATGAACTGTAAAGAGCACTTCTTTAAAATTTAAAATGGCTGCGTATTATTACCTTCTTCAGATTCCGATTCATAAGAAATGCTGATTCTCCACTTTTTAATTTTAATATGGCAACATTGGTCACAATTAAGTAACAGACAGACCAATATAAATAAGGATAAAAAATATCAAATTAAAAAGAAAATCAATTCCGCTTTGGAGTTTAATAGTGATTTCATTTCGCAGAAATTTTTCGTTTTTCATTTTCTAAAAAAACAATTTGCAGAATTGATCTCACTTTTGTTCAGTATTGAATTCTGTGATAAGCCAGATTATAAATAAAAGGCTTTTAGGAAAATATAAATAATTTTTTAATGTAATTTGTAAACATTTCTGTAGCTTTTTTTTGACATCGTTAAGAGTCATAATTTTTTTCAAGATCTGGTCATACTGGTCCTCAGTCTTATTTGCCATTTTATATTGTGCAAATTTATTTTGTAAATGGTATTTTAACTCGGAAATGTGTCCGTCGTACAATGCGTGTCGAAAAAACAAGGCTTAGAGCGCAATATTAGGGAGGACCTGAATCAGTCGATTCGCCTTCGTAACGATCCCGGCCAATCTTAGGCTGTACTAGAACTGATTATCTACCTTTTTTTCTGTATTCTTATTGAGCAGAAAATATGCCTATTTATATCAAGACATATAAAAAAATCCTTTCAAAACGTGGGAAAAAAATTCTGTTGAAATCCACAATAAAAAAGGCAAACTTGGTTTCGGTTTTAGTATAATTTTTAAAACTTTTAGAAACTTTTTTTCCCATAATCAGGTTGCAACAGCCATTCAACATTAATGACTTATAAAACTAAAAATAAAATCAATACTGACAATAACAACCTTAAAATTAAATTTTATCCCTGATAACCTTGACTTAAAACTTTCATTCCGAATTTTTACAACTATGAAAAAAAAATTGTAAATATAAATTTACCTTTTGCCACTTCCAGGAAACGCTTTCTTTAACAAAAGTTTTTGTTGTGTCATTTTTCTTCAATAACGGTACGTTGTAAGTTGTGGTATTAACACGACTATAATTGCCCAAATGATCATGGCGAGCTACGAAATTCATGATTTTTAAAACACTTTCACAAAATCCAAAACGCTAAACTTTTAGTTTAATTATTAAAAATTTTTTATTTTTATTTTATATCATAAAAGACTTATATTTTTCAAGACGATTTATTTTAATACTTAATTGATATTATTTATTTATATAAATATCTTTTTTTTATAACTCGGTTTCGAATAATATTTTTATTTCCGCAAAAAATTTCAGTTTATTATAAAGGCGAGTTAGACGTTTCATTTGTTGTTATTGTGGTTTTAAATTATTTAGGTGATTTTCGTACGTAATTTGAATTTTTCAAATTGTTTTTATCTTTTGCAATTGTGTGAGCACATATTTTTGATGAAAATAACTTACAAACGAGCAACAACATAATCTGGCTTAATTTTAACTTTTTTATATTTATTATCCATTAACAAGCACAAAACACGAAATTATGTTATTATTATTGGTATTATTGCCTTTATAGTAGCTTTCAAATCTTGATCATTCATGGATCCCCAGTGTCAGATTGTAAGGAAAATAATCCAAAATCACATGTCTACTTTAAGTAACAAGCAAGTGTGAAAAAGTATCTCTGTTCGTATGAGAAAAATTATTCCGTTGTTGTTTTATAATTTTTATCCATTAGATGTAAAAACTTAACAAATATATTATTAAATGCACTTTTATGCTAAAAAATTATATATATACTTTTGTGATAACAGTTAGTTTTTGATGATCGCTCTAAATACTGTGCAGTTTCAACAATTTTTTTTATTAAATATGTACTCAAAAAAAAAAGACAATATTTGCACTTAATTAATATATTTATTCTTTTCATTAACACGTTATTTTTTATTTTATTAAAATGTATTTTTGTTTTTTTGCTGTTGTTAATTACATTTGTTAAAGTATAAACAATATTTAGGTGGCAAACTGTTTAATTTCGTTACTTAATAAAAATTTATGGATGCACAAAGGTAAATGCAAAAGAGTACTAAGAAAAAAGAATTCCTTTTTTAAGAAAATGATAGAATTTTTCTTAATAGCTACGATCAGTTAAGAGTGAAAGAAGATCCCAAACTTAAAGCTTTTGTCTCTGCATGGACAGTATCATTCAATGAAAAAAGGACTACATCCTTTAAAGACATATCTTTGTTATCTTTGATAGAAATATACTTTTGAACAGATCCCTTTTTTGTTAAGTACCTTGCCATAAGGTACCTTAGTACCTTAAGTACCTTAAAGTATTTTTTTTTTTTTTGAAAAGTACTTTGAAAAAGTCACTAAAAAATATCGCCAAATGTGTTTTTTCTTTAACAAAATAGTTAATAAAAATTTATCATGGTAAAGTATCTTCCATATAATAACTTTTTGAAAATACCTTTGACTGAAAATCATTTCTTCGAACCGTAGAAGCGCTTAAGCCCCTTTCTAACAGAACCAAAAAAGGTTGATTTCCAAAAATACCTTTAAAATAGATTTATTTTTAAAGATATTTTCAAAAAAGTAGCTTTTTTAAAAGTACTTTTATAAAAGGTACTTTTTAAAAAGTACTTTTATAAAGTACTCTTATAAAAGGTACCTTTTAAATAGGTACATAAACAGGTTGATTTCAAAAACCCATAGAAAGAATTATAGATAATCTTTTATAGGAGTTTATTTTATAACATCTTTAATTATTTGATGCAATCAAAAAGATTTCTTACAGACCAAATAAATTTATTTTATTAAAAGTTTCATTCTAAGAAAAGCACTTTTATAAAGATTTTTCAAAAAGTAGTTGTCTTAATTTACAAATATTATTATAATAATTTTAGAAATAAATGTATTACAGAAATGTACCTTTTTCTACCAAAAAGTATATTTTAAGAAAGGGTACCTATTACTTATGCCAAAAAAAAAACTTTAAAAAAAATTTTTATTTAAAAAAATTGCATCCAAAAAATAAGCTTTTTAAAAAGCACATTTCTAGATGCTACCTTTTTGAAAAATTATATATTTAAAAATTAATTTTTTTAATATTAAAAATGAATATCAAAATATTACTTAAAAGTACCTTAAAAAGTACCTTTTATAAAGACATATTTTAAAAGAAAGCATTAAATACCTTTTTTTAAATTTTTTTATTTGTTGGCAACAAAAAAGACATTTTAGTCAAAAAATTTATCAAACTATATTTTGAAGAATGTAACTATTTGAAGAGTACTTTTTTACAAAAGTTAAAAAAAAGATTGCTTTGTAAAAAAAGTTCTAAAAATTATTATTCGACTTGAACATGTCGTTTACAAACTATGGAAAAAAGAATTTATGAAAAGGTACTTTTTTAAAAGTACCCTTCTAATGAGTAACTATTTATAAAGTACTTTTTTAAATTGACCTTGAAAGTTAAAAAATATATCCGTTAATACAAGTACCTTTAGAAAAAATAAACTTTTAAGCAATTACATAATACATACATAATGACATACTGTATAAAAAAGGGCATTTTTTAAAAACTAGCAAAGAAATCTGTATGCATGTATTTTTTATATGTTTGTCTTTGATTTTCTAACTAATGTCGTGTGTATGATTTAAAATACACATTATTTTTTATTGACTTTTGTTACTTTTAAAATGTTTTTATGGATTTAAATTAACACTTCATCATCATGACAGTTGCAAAGGTTTTTTATTATACACCAAAGAAAAATAAATAATATTAATAGATAACTGATAGATGAATGATTTCAATAAAGAAATTAATTTTACACATTTTAATAAAAATTGCAAACAAATAAAATGATAACAAAAGACTCATTTTAGTATCTCTATTTTATAAGACTTAAGAAAATTGTGATATTTATAAAATTTATATTAGTTGCTAACGTTCGTAAAACTTTTTTTTAATGGTTTTCTTTATGAAAAGCTATTAATTAACAGATGTTATGAATTTATTTATTATTTCTCTTATTAATTGAAATCAAGTTATAAATTTTACACAACTAGCGAAATTTCTTTATTTTAAATTCAAAGGAAATAACGTTTAATAAATTTAAATTTATTTCATAAAAAAATTGATTTTATTACTTTGACTATAAAAGTGCAAATACAATTATTTCCATTATTTTGTTTAAAATCTGTGAATGAGTTTGATTGTTAAAATAAAATGTTGCTTTAGTTTCTTACGTTTTGCGTATAAAACACAGAGTATTCTTTTTTTGTGTTATTTATATGTTATCAAACAATTTATTTTATTGCCAAAGGACGCTAAGAAGAGCTACTAAGAACAGTATTTTCCTTGAATAAAACAAAATTTAATATTTTTTATTTAGTTTTAAATTGTAAAAATTTTGAAACACTCTGTGTAAGCAAAGAAAATGTTGCACCTAAACCTAATTACTTTGCACTTAAAATTATTACAAAACCATTTGAACTGAAAGCGAACAATAGTAAACGTCATAAAAAAAGAAGTTTATACAAAGAACTGTTCGTTTGAAATCCAGACGCAATAAACTTTTGATAACGAGTGATTGAAAAAATAAAAATAAATAAAACACATGAGTATTAAAGATGTACGTATATACAAGGCGAATTCATTTCTTCTTGCTGTACTGTTTGTCAATTAAAACATAAAGAAAAAGAAATCTATATCAATAAAATTTCAATCAAAAAGGTGAAAAAAATTTGTTATGAATCAATTTTTTTAAGACTTTAAAAATCTTTACAAAAGTTAAGTAATTGTTGACGTTTTCAGACCAAAACAAACTAAACTGCTGGTCTATTAGTTAACTGGTTATGAATTCGCCTTTGTTACTGGCTAAACCCCGGGTTCCCAGATTTTTTTCGTGTCGTATCCCGAATTAATTAAATTTCATCCCCACAATTCTAAATAAAAATATTCCATCTCGTTGCCTAAAGAAGTTGGGACATTTTTTTTTTTTTTGTTAAACATTTAAAGCATTTCTGAAAATGGAACAAAAGTATCACAATAAATTTTATTAATTATGTGTATTAATTCCCACTAAAGATTCGAGCAGCTCGTATTGCCTTTTATATTTTACTTTAGTTTTATTAAGTTCATTGCTGAAAAAAAGCTAATTCGTTTTTTAAATTTACGGTCAGACCTGTCATAATTTATAACAATATTTTTAGTTACCTTACTTTGAAACTTGTACGTAGCAAAAAAGGAAAATTTATTTAATAATAGCAAAACAATAACAAAAAACATAATTTTTTTAAATCCCAAAAAAACCGCTTTAAATCCCCAAAGCGCAACATATCTCCTCAAAGAATTCCACAATCCTCAAGCTAAAATTTTTATCGCCATTTTAAACATAATGTCCGCGAGTTGAGAATAAATCCCCTAATCTGACAACACTAGTTAAACCTATTATGAATTTAAGCCAAAGGGAAGAATTCAAGGCGAATTGAAAACCAGGTGGTGTCAACAAGGCGTATTATTAATAACACATAGAATTTATTCAATTTCAATTTCATTTTTATTGAGACTTTTAAAAATAGATAATAAAAATTTACGGTAAGTCAAATAAGCAAGAACAAAAAATATTAAAAATTCCATCGAATAGGGGCTCGATAAAACTCGCTGAAACTTTAAAAGAGTATTGAAAAGAATTTCATTAAAAAATAGAAATCTGAACTTAGCAGCCTTTTTAACTCAATCTTATAATTTTTTTTTTAAATTTTTTGCAGCCAAAATTTTTCGAATTAGCGTTTTTTTCCACTTGCCACCAAAGCTTTTGTTTTAAAGAAAAAAAAATCAGCTTAAAATGTATACGAGGGCTGCTATATATATTTCTGGCCTGGCAACACTGAGTGCTGCCAAGTGCAATCTGGCATTTCCATTGGAAAGTTTGTCATTTTTAAGCATAATCGTACTCAAAACATTTTGACGTACGACCATTATTTGTGTTGTTTACAGTGACTTGAAAAAATATAGAATATAGAAAAAAAAATCGAATTAACTCGTGAACATTTTCGTGCCATCATTCTTCAAAACTTTCGACGTGGATTATCACGACAAGAGTGCACTGATGAACTTAAATATTTGTATGGCGATGAAGCATCATCCTATAGCACTGTGAAAAATTGGTATAATGAATTTAATCGTGGCCGAAGCTTGCTGAAAGACGAATTCCGTGAAGGTCGTCCAAAAACGGCTGTTGTGTCAGAGAACATTGATGCCGTGCGTAAACTCATAATGCAAGATCGACATGCGACATACCGATAGATAGAGACATCCTTGGACATTTCTTCCACCAGCATACATTCGATTCTGCATGAACACCTGGCCGTAAAAAAGGTTTGTTCTCGTTGGATCCCGCACAATTTGAAAGTCGCTCAAAAAAAAAGGCTCGTGTCGATTGGTGCAAAGAAATGTTGAAAAAATACGATTGCAGTGCTTCAAAAGACGTTTATAAGATCGTCACAGGTGACGAATCATGGATCTATGCGTATGAGCCCGAAACGAAACAACAATCGACCGTGTGGGTCTTCAAAGACGAGCAAAATCCAACGAAAGTTGTTCGTGGAAGAAGCACTTCGAAGCAAATGGTCGCCTGTTTCTTCGGCAAAACTGGTGATGTGGCGACTGTTCTGCTTGAGCAACTTAGGACGGTCACTTGTGAGTGGTACACTACAATTTGTTTGCCTGAAGTCATCGGAGAAATTCGAAAAACCAACAAGAGAAGACGAATCATTGTTCACCAAGACAATGCGAGCTCTCACACATCGGCTCAAACCAGAGCGTTTTTGCCCGGCCAAAACGTCGAATTAATGGGTCATCCGCCGTACAGCCCTGACTTGGCACCTAATGCCTTCTTCTTGTTTCGGCACATCAAGAAAAAAATGCGTGGACAACGATTTTCGTCGCCAGAAGAAGCTGTTAAGGTGTTCAAAAACCATGTTTTAGAGGTGTCTTAATCGGAGTGGAAAAAGTGCTTCGACAACTGGTTTGAGCGCATGCAAAAGTGTATAAATCATGCTGGAGAATACTTTTAAAAACAATAAAACCATTTTTGATTATAAATATTCGCATTTTCACTATTAGGCCAGAAATATATAGAGCAGCCCTCGTATCAGTTATCAACATGAAAATTATGTATTTAAAACATCAGAATTAAGTCTTAAAATATTTTTTTAAATTTATTTAAAAATTAATTCTTTAAAAATGTTGTACTCAAGACATATTAATGAGGTGTATGCAAGGCGAATTGTGAGAAAGTAAATTTAAAAAACCGGTTTTAAACGACTCAGTTTTTAATTTATTTTCGAAAAAATATTTAAAAATATATTTTTATTTATTTTTATATTTTATATAAAAAATCCAATTCTTTATTTATTTATTTTTTTTATTTGAAAATTTTGTAATACTTTTTTATTAATTATCAAGGTGCTTTAATTTTTTTTATTACGACATTATAGTGCTTTTTTGCAAAATACGCGTTTTTTTTTCTAGATTTCAATACTTTTTTGTAATATAAAAGTTGAAAACACTGCTTTGGAGAGGTTTTAATGCATATTGCAGAGGGTTGGTATTTTAAACGAACAATTTTTATATTGTAAATAAAACAAAATTGAAATATAAAACTTTGAAAAAGATAATGTTTATTTTAGTGTAAAAAACATTTTCATAGTTTTACACACACTACATTCATATGAATTTAACCCGCATACAAATCGATTTAGACAAATTTGTAATTTTTGAAACATGCAAATTTTTCTGAAACCCCTAATGATTGACCCACAAACTATACTTAAATTAATTTGTTAAAAGTGTTTCACTATTTAATTGAATTTCAAATTAAATTAAAGAAAAACTATACTAATAATAAATTTCATTAATTGCCAATTTTTGTTGTTCTTTAGAATCGTTTGACTTTTTTAAACTTCTCATTGCAATAATAATGACACAAACATAAGAAAACAATTCGAAGCTTTCATAACAAAAATCAAATTTCAAAACCTTTAAGGTTGAATAATATATTTTTACTCTTTTAGAAATTACGAAATGGTTATGAAATTTCATATTTCTTCTTTTTTCATTTTTTTTGTTTTTTTGTTTTCGTTGTTAGAAAATTAAACCGTTTTTGAACATTTTTTTTTGTTTTTTTTTTTTTTTTTTTTTTTTTTTGTTAAAACACGCAACACATTTAACCGTTTTAAAAGATCGCAAGCCGCGTTCACTAGAGCATTTAAACATTGACTGATCAAAACTCAGTCTGACTGAACTTGAAACTGGTTTCAGAAGGAATGATTGTTAATGATATTGTATTTCAATCTTTGATTTTTTATCTAAATTCTCTTTTGTTCTCTTTAATTAAGTTCTGTTTTTTTTTCCTCTTTAGTTTTGGTTTGTTTATAATTTCCCAGTGAACACAAATTTATTTAATTATTTGGGGAAAAAATTTTAATGAAATGTGAAGGCCATAACTACATAGTGGTGGCATGATTTATAGAAAACCGAGAAACAATCGATTATAATTTTCACGTACCACCTATTATGTGCGAAATCGATTGAGCGATGCCCGTCTGTCCGTCCCTGTAAGGTCGGTCCATGTCGTTAGAAGCAGTGGGCAAAACACCTCTCTTACCTCTAACTTCTCAATATTATTTGGAACAATGAAGTATATGGGGCGATAGAGAATTAAAAAATAAGAAAAATACATCAAGTGAAAAAATTGGCGCTCGCCCATATTTTCCGAGTTATGGGCCTCTGAAATTATAAAATTTTTTAAAATATGAATATGGGTATCATTTAAAAGCTTTTGATGAGATCTTTAAGGAAATACAAAAATTTTATAAATGCTTAACCCATTAAGAGCCGATGAAATTTTTTTGTAAAATTATGTACTTAATTTATTTTCTTATTTTTATTTCTCTGTCCTCCCAATATTTGCTTTTTTGATTGGAGCTACTGCACTAAACTAGATCTACGTAGATAGTGAAGGGTATATAAGATTCGGCATAGCCGAATACAGCACTCTTACTTGTTATATTTCTTCTTATTATATCACAAGGAATGAAAATATAAGTTTCTTTGAGATAATAAAAAAAAGCTGAGGGAATTTTTTTTTTTATTTAATTATTATTACTTTATTTATAAATTTGTTTTTAATTTAAAACATTTTTTTTTATATAAGTTACGCATGCAGTTTTACTTAATTACATGATGCTGATACAGTTGAAAATGTTGCATTACTTTAATGATCACACAATTTTTGTTCTCTGGGTAATATAAAAAAAAAACAAAAAAAAACACTCTTGGATACAAATAAACAATGTATCTACACTTTAAGATATTCATGATGTTAATTTCTGCAATTTGTATTTAAAGTTTGTATGTATGTATTTACGTATTTATGTATCTCCCTCTCTAGCTCAAGTTCGTCTTTTACAGTTTTCAATTTCAAGTTTATGCAGCACGCGATCTTTTACTTTTTATTACACCGAAGAAATGAGTTTGACTTTTCGTTTTACTTATTGTGAATCAGAAGTATGTATGTATGTTTATGTAAGTTTGTTGGCTTAGTTACTTTTGATATTGTGTGATTTGACAATAAATTTTGTAAATATGTAGATAAATATTAGTTGAAATTAGTTGAAATTCCTCCAAGAGAGTTTTGAATTGGTTGATTTTTAAAATAAAGTGAATGAAAACAAATATATATATTTTCTAAATGGCAACTCCGATTGCATTAGAACTGCACACAAGAATGGAACAGCTAAAGACTGGTCATTAATTTAGGAAGACTTCTTATTGCTGCTAATATGGCTATATGTTCTTATAATTTAAAAATTGTTCGGCTTTTAAATCTTATATAGTTGAAATTGTAAAAGTAGTCGAACTAAAATTCTAATTTTTTTTTTCCAAATTTTCATCTCAAATTTTTACATATTTCTAACGGATATTTTTATATAAAATAATACAAAAAAAAAAATAATTAAACAACTTTAAAATGATAAGTTTAACAATGTGGCAATACTCTATTTCATTATAAACATTTAAAATGTATCTAGCAACATTTTAAACAACATGTTAAATAATATGAACATCAGTTATTTCAAGTGGAATTTATAACAGGTTCGTAACTTATTAAATTATTTGTTAAAAACTTGGTAAAAATAAAAATTTAACAAGAAATTAAGTTTATTTCACGTTTCATACACTACATCATTACACTTTTATGAAGTAAGTAGTATGATTTTTATATATGCTTTATATACTTTATAGGCAAGTCGACTTAGGAATGTCATCTTGAAATGTGATTTAAAAAGACTTGAGAAGACAAATTTTAAACTCATCAACTTTGTCAGACATAGTTTCGAGGTTATTGTTTTTGAGAATTAACACAATTACTTCTTAAATTACTGAACTATTTATATCGATTTTTGGCGGTAGTAGACCATAGATATCGGCCAACAACGTGTCATCAATATGTAATGAAACCGCCAAGTGTTAATTTCAAATACATTTGAAACTCTTAAATGTATTTAAAAAAATAGCATCATAGCACGGGTATTAAAACTTTCGTTCATTTACATTAATTATTTAAAAATTCTAAAAAGATGCCTTTTCAACAATTTAGCAAATAATACATTCAACTATTGCTCAGAAAACTAATGAAAAAAAGGTTATATCAACCACTTACGGACTAATGCATACATTAATTCATTTATTTTTTCCAAAAAATTGTTTATAAAAAATGGAAGCTAAAAATTATTATTCGTTACATACTAGTGTATTTTTTAAAGACTATATTCATTAATCGAATAAAAAATTTTCACATTTTCGTCTACAGCTATTCACAATAAAATTAAATTTAAAGAGGAATTCCTTAAAATAAAAAAAGAGGGAGGACAATTAAGGAAGGCAATTAAATTCATTAAAAAAAAGATAAACTTAAAGCTTATAACACACTAAAGAAACGAAACAAAATGGAAAAAAAGTAAACAAAACAAATAAATAAAAACAAGAACTTGTTGAGCAATGTTATAGACTTTATCAACAATATTTAAAAAATGCAATCTTCTATATTAATAGCAGGTCTGCACCCTCCTGAAGAAGCCCAGCTCCCCCAAGGATGAACAAATCCACTGAAGAAAGGAAATTCGCTATCTGAACGGTCTCCAGACTTGAAGCCCTAGAAAAACACTCCCTAACCAAGACATTATCCACAGATCACCCACCTTCCAGAGCAGAACACAAGTTCAATTGTGGCATAACCGGTTTAAGGAAGATGTCAATGACGATGCTCGTCCTGGTCGTCCGAGGACGTCACCAACCGATGAACACAGTAAAGAAAATGATATTGGATAATCATCAAATCACTATCAGAGAGGTTGCAATTTTTACGGATGTTTTATAGGCATGAAACGTGCGGCAGCGAAGATATTCCAAAATTGCTAAATTTTGAGTAAAAACCACGTCGCATGAACATCGCTCAGGAGCTGTTAAACATCGCCAATGACGATCCAGATTTCCTCAAAAAGGTCATAACTGGTAACAAATCATGGGTGCATATCTATGACATTGAAACCAAAACCCAACCGTCCCATCTTTGATCCATTTTTTCGAATAGCACACGAATCGAAGAGCACACCAAATACGATTAACCTTTTAATCTGTCAAAAGCAAACTGACAACCCAAAACGGCTGATATTGCCAACATATATAACAGACATGTGTATCAACATAACGGAAAAAATGCGAAAATCAAAACATACGTAACTCACGAAATTTGAAAATAACGGTTATTTTTTTATCAGATCTCGTATATGCAGCTACAAGAGGACCTATGTAATACTCTGTTGCGCCCTATATATGATCTTAACCAAAGGCATGCATCTAATATTTGCCTCCCCCACCTCCTAAGCCTCTTCATCTGAGCTGAAGAAATTTTAAACCAAGCTCGAAAGGTGTAGGAGATGAGAGAACGTATGATGTGGCGCTACACTAAAAGGCGCACTTTATTATCGAGTTTACCTCTACGCTTTAGTACGCCCTGATATGCGCAGTAGCCCTTCTTGATGATCTCAAGCACATTATCAATGTGCCGATATGGCTCGTGGAAGGTGGCGTCAAGGTTCTTTAACCTAGCCGAAGTCCTGATAACTTCGTTTCCAACTCTCAAGAATGGTCTGAATGATCTACAATTCGGGTATATGTATTTACGCCTGCTTTTAAACATCATAGTGACAGTCTTGTTGAGGTTTAAGATGAGAACCCACCTTTCAAAATAGTCTATCAGTGCCGTCAAGTATTGATTAACTCGTTCGTTAACAGACGGACCAATGCATTATTACTTGATGGGCTAAATGCTGCGTACATGGCGTTATTAATCATTTAAATATTTTTATTGCCAGAGTCTTGAAATAACATTAAATTTAAATTATGAGAAATATATTTTTTCTTTGCTTGAAGTAATCATTTTAGTAAATATTTTCTCTTAAAATTAAACTTGAAATAATTCCGGACCATCAAGAGTTAATACACGTGAACGCCATTAATTCTTCTTAGGTTATTTATATCATATTCGAAAACCAAAATGCTTTAAACAAAATATTTCTTGCAAATAATAGATTGTAGATAAAACGCTGTCTACAACATAAATAAATTTAATAAAAAGCTTTACTATAAAAAAGCTATCAAAAAGTTGTTGCTTATCATATTTTAAAAGCGATAAGATATCCGTTATCTTTTATAAATCATTATTTAAAAATTTAAAAAAAGAATAGTCTTATCAAAATGTTGTATTAATTTGATAATAGTTCTGAGAACTAAAACAAGAAATAAGCGATTGTTAGAAAATTTGCACTTAACACAATAAAATGTATAAAATTTTAGAAAAAACTTACCCTTTTGCCTAAAATTTTTTCAATTATATCGTTCATTTTATCTATCACATTTTTTAATTAAACTGTTATTATTTATTATTAATTAAATTTACGCTTTAATTTTTTTTTCGTTGAATAACATTTCCTAAAAATTAACTATATTGATAATTTCTCTTCACCTATTTCTTAACAGGCTCGAAAATTTACTAAAATTCCAATAATTCCACAAATATTTTTAGCAAAAAACAAACCAAAAAACACGCGCAAAAGGTTGGCCCTTTAAAAACAGTCTATTTGAAAAAAATAACATTTTTATTTTAGTATTAAAAAACATTAACGTCGTTTATCACTACACAAATAACTATCGGTATTAGATTAAATAAATTTAAAACATATCGAATCGATAGCTGTCAACACAATTTCTGAAAAATAGTTATTAAATATTGATTTCGTAAAAAGAAAATATATAAAAATATTTAAGTATTTCTATTAAAAGTTTCGTAAATTTTAAACCGTTATATAATGATAATAAAATCAAACTAAGTATGAATGTGTGAGCATACGAATCGCAGTTATGCTTTTTATTTCTACTATCAAAACCCAGTGTTACCATTTGTAATTAAAAAAAATCAGGCATTTACAAAAAAAATGTATATCGGATGTTTTTTAAGACCAGGATTCACTATCATACTCAGTCGAACGATATGTCCAAAATAGCATGTGTGTTTTTAAAAAGTATGATAGTGTGGATTAAAAGAGTATGTTTGTGACAGACTTTTTGACAGATCTGTACGATTTTATAATAATTCATAAAATAGTTTTCTCTATGCGATCAGAGTTGTTTTTTTTAAGATGAGGAGTAAAAAACAACAAAATATTAACACCATATGGTTTTTGTATGACCCTACGTCTCCACAATACATCAACTTGGTATGAACATCATGTCGCACATGAATTCGGCTAATGTAGGCACACAATGTTCATTTTCGTTCATGTGCAACCAACGTTGGCCAACATTTGTCTGAGCAATGATGTTCGCCATCAAATATGACTTTTAGTATAATTTCTTTATTTCGAATTAATGTCATTTATTGATCAACAATGCGAACACTCTCTTTCTTGTTAAAAACAGTGCAATAATCCTGACGACAAACAAAAAATTATGCTCAAACAGAACATGAACATCGAAAACTTTTCGCCAAATACAAAAGCATTAACAAATTAATACCGTTGTTCTGCCGGCGTTATGTGCATATCTTTTTCAATTTAATGGCTAGCGGAGACGTAGGGTAATGGTGTGTCACCTACGACATCATTTTAGAACGATTTTTAGAATACAGAATTCTGTCTGATTAAATCATATGGATGTGAATGATAGTGAACTAACAAAAGGTTTAACTATAAAACGATCTGTCATACTGCGCTTACTTTTTGATGTTTATAATCAGTAGCGTTGCCACTTTGGTTCGATCGGACCAAAACTGGTAGTTTTCTTATATATAATCGATTTGGTAATTTGGTTTGTTTGTACTAATTTTTCTGTGTTTTAGTAGAAAAATGGTTTGTCCATTTTAAATGTTGAAATTGTTTTCAAAAAAGTGTTTAAACATTTATAAGCGTTTTACCAAAACAATTGAAACCCGTATTTGTAAATGTGTTACTGTACATATTTATATATTTTAACAACTCTGTATACAAATGAATAAAAAGGTTGTAAATGACAATTTATACGTTTGTAATATATTATATTAAATTTTATATTTTGAAGGTAATATCTACAAAAAAAAAAATTGGTAGTTTTTTTTATAGGTTTTGGTAGATTTTACGGATAACTTTTGTAGGAAAATATCATCATTACCACACCATGATGAATGACATTTTGTTTTAAAATATGGATGACTTTGATCAGAATGAAATATGGTTTTAATGGTTTCAGTTGCGCTGTCTGCCATATGACAACTGCAACCAACTGTGCGCTTAAATTATGCTGACAAACAAATTCAGATTCTTCATGTCATTCGTGACAAACGGTCAGCAGTGGTTGATAAAGTGGGCACAAAGAGGATGTCCAGAATTAGCATCGTCAAGAATAGCCGCCGTAGACATATGCCAAAACATATTTTTAAATGATAATGCAATATATAGATCTCTTAATTAAAAATTAATTTTAATTAAAATCTAGTATTTCACGTTATATTTAAGGTCATTTCGGTCTTAAAAAAACACCCTATATTTTAAGGAAAAAAATTTGTTATATCAATTTCACAGAATATTTATTAAATTTTTAACTTTTTAACGTTTTATTGTATTTTCCAATTTAATCAGGGAATTTAATTATTATAAATCTGGTAATATTTTTTTAAATACCCTGCAAAATTTTAATAATACAAATTTATATCGCAGCCTGTTAAAACTTTAATTATTTTAACGTTCGTTATCGTTAATCATTTATTTAATCAAATTGGCAAAAGCCCATTTAAGAATATTTTTATGTATTTTCACTTTTTTTTTTTCTTTGGAACTACAAACACGTCAATTTTTATTTCTTGACTTGTGTTTCCTGCACTGTGACTCTGGCTATATTTCTGTTAGAATATAAAAACATATTTGCGCCCAGCTGAAGATCGACCATGCAGAAAATCTTTGAAGTACTTGAAGTCGGCTTCGACTTGGTCTATAGATTATAATAGAAACTTAAAAATTTGAAATTTCACAAAATTGTTGATCTTTAATATTTTAGCGAAATATAGAAATTTGTGTCTCAGAAAAAAAAGTAACACAAAAAATATAATTAAGAAAAATTTGAAGTCACCATAAAAATATCACTAAAAATCAAAGTTTTCTTAAACACCCAAATTTAAAATTATATTTATATATGTATATTATATTTTATTACAACTTCCCCAAAATCGAAATATCATCAAAAAAAATGGCAATTTATAAAATAGTTCAATTAATAATTCGTATTTCGTCTGCGTGTCATTTCTAATTTTCTTAAAATTCAAATTCAACTAATTATTCTAGACAATGTTGAAAGTTTTCTATTTACAAAAATTAAAAGTGCTGACAACTGTTTTAGTACTATTATATCGCTAAAATTGGGTGCTTACAAATTGGAACAAAGCTTCTGAGCGGCCTACTAAAAAAATTTTGTTCAAATTCATCCAGTAGTTTTTACGTAATGCGAGCACAGGCAGATAGACAGACAAAAGTTCTAAAAATAGATGTTTTGTATTCCTTATCGGTTACTTTCTACACCAACAACAAAATTTTCATAGATATTTAATTAAAAATTTTTACAATAAAAGTGTAAAAATTATAGGATGTAGCATTTCTTATTGAAAATAAAGAAATATTATAAACTTAAAACACGTACTATTTTAATAGTGCACCAAATAAGAGCAATAATTTTAACAATGGCAACTTTGACAACACATGTTACATCTTAACGACTCTTTAAATACCCATATTTCATAGGTGTCTGTGTACTCGTCTCTTTAAAAAATATTTTATCTAATCTTGAAGTTTTTGTTATTTTATTTACTTATTTCATCGCATGTTGTTTTTATTATTATTAAAATATTTTATTTTGTTAACTTAAATAATCAAGCAATAGAGTTATACAAAAATAAAACGAAACGTGCAGAAATATTTTAAACTAGAAAAAATTTTAATAATAAATGTATCAGTTGTGGAAGCCGTTAACTAAGCTAACATTCATGGAGAACGCAACTAATGCTTCCTCGGGGTGGCAGTATGAATTTCCATCTTTTGTAAAAAAAAGAAACCTTTATTTATTTATTTAATTTTTGTGCAAAAAAAAACTACTTCTGAGGCCTGAGTGAAGTCAAGACAATTTCTGATAAATTTTTAAACTTATTGAAGTTAGGGCATTCTGCATAAAATGAAACAAATAAATAATAAAAGTTCCCATTAGCGCTTTTCCGCAAGGTCAAGCATTTAAATGATGGAAAATTGTGTACTCGTGTCAGACTATGCTTCGCACATAACTAAATTATATTTGATACAGGTGATTGTTTTACATTAAATTGCTCGTAAAATATGACACCATACTGATCTCAGCACATAGAGAGCATTTATTTTCTAGGCCCTATAGGTATTTATGGATTTACAGTTGTTGTTTTTGCTTAGCTAGACATATCAAGTTTTTAGTAACCAAGCCGCTAAAGCAAAATTATCAGTCATAAGATCTTTAATACTTCTTTTTCTAACTTTTTTAGTTTATAGCAGTCGGTGTCACTTTTTGATCGTCTAAACAATTAGAATCTTACATTAGAAACAATATTTAACAGAAACAAATCTTATGTGTGGAATTTTTTCTTATTTTTTTCTAGATATTTCAAATATTTTATAGCATAAGATTTTTAAGTCTGTGTCTAAATCTAAACTAAATAAATCTTATAAAAGTTTTTTCTTATTAAAATTTTTAAAATTACAATAACAGCTACACCTTCTTACACTATATTATCTTATCGATAGATAACGTTTCTTTATAACAATTATTTTTTTAAAAGTACAATTATACTCGATAAGTCAGCCAGCCCATCATTAAAAATTTTATCTAATATTACATTTTTTTATTTTTATTACTATTTATAATAATCTCCCCTAACGTGAACAGCTATTCCTCGAAATATTTTCCCATTTCCCTAAATTGCAATCGTGAACAATTTTTCCCATGAAATGTCTTACCTTATTGTGAAGTGTAATTCAGTAGGGAATAACATGCAAACAATTATTCACATTAAAAAATTTGTGTGGCCAAAGTTGCTATATTAAAATAAAAAAGTGAAGATTCAGCATTTTTTATTTAAAGCTAAATGCGATCGGTATGGTACTATGTAAAATTTTCGGCAATAAAATATTTTGGTACTATGTAAAATGTTCGGTACTATGTAAAATTTTCGGCAATAAAATATTTTGTAATAGATCAAAACATAAAATTTTATTAAAAAATTTTGCAGTAGCATTTTAGGCGATAAATTAACACTTAAAAATAACAATAAAAAACAAAACGACTAGCTCCTAATTCAATTTGAAAATTTTTGTATTTCATTCGCAATTTTCTTAAAATTCAAATTTAGAAAGATGTGTTTTTAAATAAAAAAAATTTTCCACATACAAAAATAAAATGTGCAGACAACAGTTTTAGTACGATTATACAGGTTAAATTGGGTGCTCTTACACTTGTATCTCTTTTTTCTATACAAAATATCTTATTTTTATGAAAAAAATGTATTCTTTATTGGACTCAAGGTTCTGAGGGACCTACTTACAAAATTTTGTGCAAATACATACAGCAGTTTTTACATGATGTGAACACAGACACTAAAAATTTTGTAAAATTAAGAAAAAACTTGAAGTTAGTGTAGAATAAAACGTACTCTGCCTATCAGTTCTTCTAAAAAATTTTTTTATTTCCTTAAAGACCTCTTCAAAAGCTTTTAAATGATACCCATATTGATATTTAAAAAAATTTTTAAATTTTAGAGTCCCGTAGCTCAGAAAATATGGGCAAGCGCCAATTTTTTAATTGATGTTTTTTTTTCTTATTTTTTAATTCGCTATCTCATTATATATTTATTTTTTTGGTTGGAATTACTTTATTATTCAAAATGACATGAAAAAATTAGATGTAGGCGTGGTGTTTTGCCTGCTGCCTCGAAGGACGTGGACCCATCATGCTGATTTCTAGTAGTAGCTCTTTCGACTCTATATCTGATCGATTGACATATTTTTTTTTTTGCAAAGTTGTGTTCAACATCAACACGGACGGACAGACGGACATCGCTCAATTAACTTCGCTATGCATAAGAAGTGAGAATATACATATATACTTTATGGGATCAAAAATGGTTATTGTAGAAATTACACCCAGAATGACAAACTTGCCCTTTTTCCACTTTTTGTGATGGTATAAAAACAGCATGCAAAAAATAATTTAAAATAAGCATAATGTAAAAATCAAAAGTAAACTTATCTTTTGTTAGCGTTCGTTTTAAAAATTTACGAAAAAAATTGTGTGTCGTATACATAAATTTCAACGACAATATTTGAACAAATTATCATTCGAATGCGACAAACGTAGTACCGATTTTTGTAATAGATTTTTTTTCGAGTAACATTTTTACCAATAACGACGTGCTTAGTACCATTTTAAAAAAACGTAGGATTTTCGACACGAGAACGACAACCGTAATAAAGCTGATAAAGAAATTTAAACTGCCGTATTCGTAAGGAAATTTTGTTATGAAACACATTTCAAATTTATTTAATTTTTTTTTTATAAATATGGCAGAACAAATTTAAAATTAAAAACATAACAAACTAAAAAAGTGCATAGAATTTATGCGACATGTAAAAACAGGAGTATTTTAAAAAAGTATTAATTTTGACCGATGAAAAGTAGTTTAAAAACTTAAAAAGAAAGAGAAATTAATGAAAATTTTTGTAATAATTTTTATCAATGTAATATTTTAAATCTTTAGTACAGATTAATCTCATTAAGGTCTCATCTCAGACCAGTTACTTTAGGGTGATTGTCCAAATATATTTAATAGATTTTAACTTTTCTTTTAAGTTCCTTATAATCAGGGAATTAATTATTAAGAACTTTTATTGATTAGAACATTTCGATTGGATATTTTAAGCATGTGGAAAAAAAATTTTGAAATTAGTGTCTATTTATTTAAAATAAAAAAACATTTTGTGATTGTAATGGTGCTTTAATTGCCTTTCTATAAATTTATCTACAATTTGTTATATCAAGTTTAACATAATCTTTTAGTTGAAATCTAAAGTGTTTTATGTGTTAGTTTAACAAACATAATATCGAAATGTTACTCATGTCAGTCTGATAAGAAATGATAAGTATTTATTAGCACCAAAATGATTCATAAATTATTCAATTTATATATTCTTGTATTTAGATATTTTACGAAATTGTTAAAATAACTTTTTATCAAGCTTTTGCATGAGCATAATGTAGGCTTGTCAACAAATAAAACAAAAGCTAAATAAAAATCGACAAGTGCATAGTAGAACCAATTCAAAAATCTATTTTAATACTTATATTGACAGCTAATAAGATCTACAAGGAAATTTCTCGATGGTAAAATGGGAATCTTAAAAAAATCATTTTAACAAATTAATGAACTTTAATTGTGCTTGATTCCTTTAAAACTATAAACATTTCATTATATTCTCATGAAATATTTACTGCCATATTCATTAAAATATTATAGTTTATTTGACCATTATAATTATTTATTTAATTATAATTATTTTAATTTCAGGTTTGAAAAAACATATCATTAATAATTTTATTTCCTGTTTCCTGAAGATGCCACACCGTTGGGTATTTTAATATTTTATAAATACGGCAATCTTTATTTAAAATCTACAAAATTTTATGTATTACTGCAGTGAAAGCATGTCCATATGGCCATTTCGCTACTGCTTATACAGATCATCAGTGGATTCTATCCAAATTTTGTATAGAAAATCTGAAAGTCTTCTATCAGAAGCCAAATTAATTAAATGAGAACTCCATTGAATCAACATAGCAAAAAGATAATAAAAAGTCAAAAACGTTTTATATAAAAAACACAGCAAACATTCAGTTAAGTTTCAGCTGACACAAGAACTTCTTTCACAAGACCATTTACGCCGCCGTACATATGCTAATAGGATGTTACAGCTCGCCCATGACAACCCCGATTTTCATAAAAAAATCTCAATGAGTTACGAGGAGCGTTTTCAATTTTAATAAATATGAAAACAAACGGAATAGTCGGTTCTGGGCAATGGAAAACCCTCAAATTATTCATCAGTAACCTTTGCATCCATTAAAAGTGACAGTCTGGTGTGCAATTTGGTCATGAGGAATCATGGGACCTTACTTCTTAGAAAATGAAAACGACGTTACGGTAATTGTGAAAGGGAAGCGATATCGTAAAAGGATTGAAAACTTTTTAACGCCACAACTGCATGCTTCGGCCTTAATCAACATGTGGTATCAACAAGATGGCCATATCGCATACAGCCAAAATGACAATAGAAATACTGCGAATAGTATAATTTTGGGTCTTGAGTTCTTTGTGGAATTCCAGAAAAGATGTAAAATGCGAATAAAATTTATATTTTCAAATAGTTGACCAGGAGAAGATAAATAGGGGAGGCGGGCATTTTTATGCTTCTAAATCAATTCTAACAAAGTCTCGGCTAATCGATTTTAATGAAATTCGAAACATCTATATCTGTGTTCACAGCTAAAACCTGGGTGAGATAAAAAGGGGAAAAACGGGCATTTACTTCTGAACCGATAACAATTAAATTGTAAACATAGATATGTATGTAAGAGTTAGTATATTCTATGTTTAAAAAAAAAAAGAAATAGGAAGTACGAGTAGGAAAGAAGACAAACATGCCATTTTATAAATCTTAGTCGATGTCAACAAAATTAAATTTTAAAAACATTTAAAATATAGATATCTCCTGATCTATAAGACCCAAACTGATTCGGTAGATGTGTCACGTGTCCGGAATAGATCCCCGTAGCAAACAACAATATATTATACAGTGCCTATAAAATAAAACCCAGACAATGGCGGGTACAATAGTTATAAATAAAACTATTTGTCTTAAAGCCTTTTCTAAGCTGGCGTATAATTAATATTTATTCTTTATTACTCATACGCCATACACAGTATTAATTAAGTAAGACTTACCATTTGACGGCTTTAGAATTTAAATCCACAGAAAAAAATGCTTTTAAATCACAACAGTAGTTTCGATTTACAAAAAAAGTCAAATAATATGGATTAAAAAAAAACTTTGTAAGAATTTAGTTTTTAACAAAAATATTTTACTTTAAGCAACAACTGAATTTATTATTCAATTACGGTTTTAAAGTTATTAAAAAAAATTTTTTTTTAAGCGAATTTTGTTCTCTTCATCTCAACACTTTAAAACTATTTGAACGATAACAAAGGTATTAATATTGACATTAAACACATTTAACAGAAAAACTATAAGCGATGAATTTAAAATTGTCCAAGTTATAAAATCACTTGTTTAACAATCGTAAATATTACACATATTTACATTTATAAACACAATTTTGTATTTTTCAAATACTAACAGCAAGTCGATTTCGTTTCAAATTTGTTTCTATTCTAAATTGATAACAAAATGTCGCAGTGCTTCATAGCTAGCAAACATACTGCTAACAGTTTAATCAATTGACATTTATTAAAGACCAATAATCAAATGCCCGTGTGGAGCAATTTGAAAACACAATCAAGCGGTTGCGATTTTTTTTTTTTTTTTTTATTATTCAAATTCCTAAATGTGTGTTCTTTTTTAAGATTTGATAACGTTTTTAGGAATTTAATTAAGGCTTTAAAAAAGACAAGCTGTATTTGAGATGATTTTAAAAATTTTAAGTTCTATAATAATAATAACAAAAATGTTTTATTTTAACAATGTGAGGCGTAATTCGCCACCTCACTATTGTGTTTTAATATCGTAAAGCAGTTGAAGAGAACAAGAGTGGTATTTACTCAAATTGCAAAATAAATATCATTTTTAAAATCTTATCAGTATTTTTTGAAGTATTATTAGTTGCCACAATAAAACCTGCTACTGCGAGCATTCGGTCAATGCGATAAATTTGGTAATTTTTGTTTATTATTATTGAACTGTTTTATGAAATTCAGATAATCATCATAAAAGAGTAAATTTTAAAATAAGTTTACTCTTCTTTTTCAACATATAACGTAAATGTTAAATAGATAAAGAAAGAAAAGAATACATACACGATGACACTTAACCCGTTAAATAATATACTCTACGCCTCTTAAGGCAATAGTTTACTTCCTCTGTCTGTCTATAACGGTTCAAGAGTTACATTAACTATTGGGACGCTCTAATATTCTATCTCCAAACTTTATACTTGTACAGTACAGTAACAGTTTGGCAATATACATCAAATTACATCAACTATTGGGACACCCTTTTATTTCTAAATCAAAGTGTTATACTTGTTGTTATAGCGGACTTAGCAATACAGGATTTTTTGTAAATTTCAAGCGCCTGTCTAAAACGGTTCAAAAGTATGGCCACACACATCAAATTAAATGAACTATTAGGGCACCCTTTAATACTTGTTACGATAACGGTTATAGCAATCGACATTCAGTCCAATTTGCAAGCGTTTGAATATAACGGATCAAAAGCTATGCTCATATATACATCAATTATAGGAACACCCTTTAATTTTCAAATTCAAATTATAAAGTTGTTGATATAGCGGGCTAAGCAAAGTAGGTCCCTTTTAAGCTTCAGCGTTCTGTCTATCACGGTTCAAAAGTTAAAAAATTACATTAACTATTGGGTCACCCTTTAATTTCCAAATTCAAATTTATACTTGTTATTATAGCGGAATTAGCAATACAGGTTCTTTGTAAATTTCAAGCATCTGTCTAAAACTGTTCAAATTCAATGAACTATTGGGGCACCCTTTAATTTATAATTTTAAATATTTAAAACCTGTTACTAGCAATCGACATTCTGTCCTATTTTCAAGAGTTTTTCTGTAACCGTTCAAAAGATAGGCCCATATAGGTCAATTTACGTCACCTATGGGAGCACCTTTTAATTTTCAGATTTATTTTTGTACAAATTTTTATTATTGGTAGCTACAGATATACGCAGTCATTTTAAATTTTAAAGAAGTTCTCATTACATTTCGTAATACACGTATATGTTTGTTGTATGGGGACACCCTTTAATTTTAAAGCTTATGAACTGTTTTTAAAACGGAAACATAATCTATCATATTACAAAAAAATGTTAAAAAGCGGTTTAGAAATGACTGAAGAAATAAAATGAAATGAAGAAATCTCAAGTGCAAAATAAAAATCTATATTCTAGTAATATGTAATTTTATTTTAGTTAATAGTGGTATATATATTATTTAAAAACATATTCTTAGTAAATTTATTTATTTGTAGGATATAAAAATATCTTTTTTTATTTTAAAAATGATTTTATGACCTATAACTCATTTATTATATTATGCAATTAATGAATACTTGCATTTTTTAATTTATATATACTCTACAATCATTATTTGCTTTTTCAAAATAATCTTAATAATGACATAAATAATTTATTAAAATATTAATGGAAAATAAAGCATCATCAGTTCTCGTTATTACAAAGTGGTATAATGAGCCTTGCAATGAACTATAACGAAAAAAATTATATTTAATATTTTTACCAAATAAAAATCATTATATAAGATCGTACCAATAAATTCAGATACGGGATCATTGTCACCTTCGCCTCTCATAGTGCCGGTAATTTCTTCATTTTCAACCATGGGCAAAAATAATAATACAAACTCGGGTGAATAGGGATGTGTTATAGTTTCCAAAACTTCCGTAACAAAATAGCGAATTAGCGAAATATCAGTATCACCTTTGCCCCAACATTGCTTAATATATTTGACGACAGGCACTACACAGCCGCGAGTTAATAAATTTACCATACGATCCAATAACATTTTCTTCATTTCTAACTGCACTAAAATTTCCAATTCATCTTGTTTCGATTCAAAAAGGCGTATTAATAAAGTTAAGATTTGTTGATGTAATGTGGGATGAACGGCTGCTACTTCATCCAAAATAGCTAAATGTGTGGGACAGCTGTCTGTAGAAAGTTTAAAGTAAGATGGTTCTGTTACAGTGTTTTCAATCCAGCGTATAACGCCAACACCTACGACTGGGAACCTACAATTAAATTCAATAAAATTAAATTAATAAAAATTACAAAACTTGGTAACACAATAAAAAAAAATTCATTCGAAAATGTTTTTTCAATTATAATTTCGGACTCACTGTGATATTTTTTAATTATTAATATAAAAAAATTAAGGAATACTTTTTCACCATATTTTTGTAGACCAAAAAGCATTCACTTACTTTATACAATTGTATAGCGTTTGCAGTTCAGCTATTAACTCAGTAGACCCCTTGTTAACATTACATATGGTGTGTACTTTTTCTATGGCTTGTATTGTACTCTTCAGCTCTTCCTTATTTAAGACTCTCTCTGTTAGAGGACGCTTTTTGGCTGGTGTATCTACTACCGATGAGGCATACGCTAATAGATATATGTATTTTGATTTATGTTCGGGATTTATTTTAACACCTGCTTTGAAGAGGGAATCTACCAGAAGTTCCAGAAACTGTGGATTTCTTATAAGATCAATAGGTGGCGGATCTGGGCCAGAGTAATTGCGATACAATACAGTTATATCAGCTGGGTTAAGAGTATTTCGAGAGAGCATAGATGATAAAGCCTGACAAGCTTGAGGATAAGCAGCTGATCCATTAAGAGCCATAGTAATGGGTGTAACATTTTGATTGCTGAAAGAGAACAATATAGATTTGGTGAGAAATTTGATTAGAAAGTTATTATCAATGGTTTACTTTTGCAATGCATATTTAGTAATCTCTTGCGACAAACGTTTCATATTAAAACCACCCTTTGGTTCTTGGCTTAAGACTTGTATCAAAACTTGTGAGTAAACATACGTGTGCTGACCATGACATACCATACGAGCACATTCGTGTATGGCACCTTGTATATCTTCAGGATTGCTAAGAAACTTAGCTATGGATGTCTTTAAAACACGTGAAAAAACTTCTATTTGTTGAGCCGCAGTTGAAATGGAAGTAATTTCACTTTGAAAACCAGCATCCGAAATGAGTTTTATTGTAAAATTCAACATAAGGCAATCGGGATATTCTTCAGCTAAACGATAAATAAGTGAACGCCATGTAGGGTGGTCAATCATTTCAGTCAACCAATCGGGAGTTTCACCCTCTTCCGTAAATATAGTATCGGCCTTTTTGGGATCAAATGTCTTCAAAATCATATCCTTCAAATGATTCTCTACCATGGCCTGTACATCTGTAACCTTAACACCGGCCAATATTAGCCACTCGGCCAATAAGTTAGCCATTTGCGCTACAGCTTTATAGTTTTCCGACAGCATCATAATAACCTCTTCCGGTGAACCGCCCGATTGAAAGTATCGTTTCAACTGAGTAAATATACCTGGTTCCATAATGTAATCCGGAGTAAGAAATTTCTCTAGACATTCCTGTATTGTTTCTTGCGGATTATCCTCCGGCATCTCCTAAAATTTATTAAAAGTAATTCAATTTCAATACACTTTTTAAAAAAGACTTACTTCATCTTCTCCTTGTTGTTTGGGTCTACCCTGCTGCCAACCGGTTTCGTCATATTCTATCTCCATTGTTAGTAAATCTTTTTTAATAAATTTAATAATACTTATTGACCAAAATTTGTGTACTTTTAGTTTTTCACTTTTGTTGTTTTTGCCACATTCTACGAATTGAGCTAATAAGATAAAATGTCAAAACAACTTACAGGGTCGCATTTTTTCTACAGTTAGAGAAATTATTACATAGTTTTTTAAAAGACAATATATTATATGTATCACAATATTCATTAACAAAAATAATCAAGTTAATTAAATTAGTTACCCAAGATATATTCAGTTTTATTAAAGAGGTAGCTTAATACAGTGAGACATTTTTTTGTATCTTATTCTAACATTTAGAAAAACGTATTAAAAGTTCTTTTGACGTTTGTCGAGGCATATTGCTGTCGCATATAGCAAACTTGCATTTTATTGTACAGTCGTTTAATAAAGTACAAAAATAATCAATTTCGATATTTTCGAACTAAATCAGAAAATTGCCTGCCTTCATGCTAGTAAAAATTGTTTGCAAATGTTATAACTTCAAATTTACCATTTATAGAATATGATAATTAAAACAAACAAAAATATTAAAACAAATAGGCATTGTTGTAGAAAATTTCAAATTTTATTTGTAATTTTTAATCTTTACTTTATGATAGTATCCACCAAATCGCTTCGTTTCTGTAATCCTTGTACACTTTGTTCACTGCCTATAGCATAGGCATCACTCTTATCCGTAGCCCAATTAAAAGAAACAACTTCGCGTTTACGCTCAACATAATCATCTTCAATAGCGACACTTAAATTATGTAGCGCACATATTGTTTCCAAGATCTTACGTACTTCACCCAAATCTTTAGCTTCTAAAGCATAAAGAGCATTGAATCGTTTAGCCATTATATCCAAAGTGTCATGAGCCAATTTTAAAGCTGGTACCAACAGGCTATTAAATTCATGCTCCTTCCGGAAACAAGGATTCGAGAAGGGCTTTATTAAATATGGCTTAAGAGGAAAACTTTTATTACCAATGAGATAGCAATCTTTAGGCATAGTGTTTTCGTTGAGAGCAAGTATTTGGCCCATTGGTGTTTCATCAAATGTATAATCCGGTTCCAGTTCCACGAAACAATCAATTACTTTCTGATCGACATCACAAACAATTTGCAAAATAATGGGTACTTCAGCATCTTCAGAAGCTAAAAATATTTCCAAACGTTTTATTGCTACAACTCCAAATAAATTGGGGAAAACTTTTAATTGCGAATGCTTTTGGAAACCCTGCAGCTGTAATTGTTGTGACAGCTGGGAGTTAGGCCATTTTATATAGGACTCGTATTTGTCTGAAATTATATTCCAAAATTGACAAATGATAGTTTCACAATCGTTCTGAGCTATTTTAAAGCGTTTAGCTATTTCTTCGAAATGTTCATCGGTGGTAAGTTTCCATAGGGATAAAGAGAATACAGTTTGGGGTGGTACTCCAGCGGCAAAACTCGATGATGACAGTACATGTCGGAAAAATTGAAAAGTTTTCTGGAAAAAATAGAAGTTTTAAAATGAAATCTGTTTAATTTGCATTCATTAAAAAAAACCCAACAGACTTTACTCACCAAAAAACTCATTTTACTCATATGCAAATATCCTTCGAACTCAATATTTTCGAACATATTTAAAAGATTTATTTCTTTAGCATTAGAGGAAATAGATTTCAATCTATTATCTTGCACCCTTTTATGTTTATCCTTAAATTCGGCTGGTTTTGTGGTTAGTTTTCGTTTTTTCTTTGACTTTTGACTAGTTGAAGGTCTATCCTGATTGCTACCTTTTACTTCAATTGGTGTCATCTTTTCGGAAAAATGTCGCTTTAGAAAAAAATTCTCAGCTTCTTCATCTGCTGCTTCAAGTAAAGGCAAACGTGCAGCATCGGTAACATTCATTTCGGTAGGATTACAATGCCACAAAAAATGTAAAGGTTTCTTATGGCTATTACTCTCGTCTACAAGTATATCCTTACTAATAATCATTGCTATATTAGATAATAAAGCTTTTTCTTCCATTTTATGGCCTGTAATCTAAATATTTTTAATTAATTTATAGCAGACACTTAATTTTTACATTTTTCTGCTGGATTAGCTCAACCCTCAAGAAACACACCCTTAACCATTATTCGTATGGCACAAGGTCATTAACGAAAAAAATGATTCACAATAACAATTAAAAGTAACTATTGATATGTTCAAATAAAATTATATAAAAACTTTTGTTCGAATTTAATTAAAATTATTTTAGTCGAACTTAAGACCGCAATTTCTTACAAAAAAGTTTGAACATAATGCCCAAAATTACCTACATATATACCACAGAGTTCAATATATAACCCATGATAAAATTTTTTTATTTGTTGTTTACTTATTCACAATAGCAGTGTTTATCTAGAACAGCTGATCGTTTTACCTGAACTGCACGTGTGAACAATTGTTTCTCTTATTGTGTTTTTATAATTTTATTTATAATAAAAACAAGAAAATATTAAATAGTATGGACGCTCATGATTTATTTAGGCAGTTGACAAGAGGTGTAAAGTTTACTAAAAGAAATAAGCTACCCCAAAAGGTAACCTCGCTAAAGTCCAATGAAAACACAGTTTTTAAATATCCAATTTTTTCAGCAAATTATTAACAAGCCTTTGGAAAAACAGAATAAACTTCTGGACAACAGCCATAACAACAATGAAGAAATTGCAAGAGATATAGATGAACCTATGCAAGAAGTAGAAAATGAAAATTTGTCATGTGATAGTATAAAAGAGGACAATGATCCACAAACATTTGAATTTATATCTGGAGTATCAGGCTCAACCAAAAAATCGAAAAAGAAACCAAAACCTCTTACACCCGAACAACAAGAAAAACAATTGGAAGAAGATATGGCACAAACAATTCGTAAAGAAAATCATATTACAGTATTGGGAAAAAATATACCACCGCCCATTTCTACGTTCGAAGAACTTAACTCGATCTATAATATGAAAGCGAAGTTGGTACAAAATTTGATAAATTGTAATTACTCAAAACCTACTGCCATACAAATGCAAGCTATACCAATTATGCTTAAGGGTAAACCTCTTATGGCTTGCGCTCCTACAGGTTCGGGCAAAACTATAGCCTTTTTAGCTCCTGTTATCAATGATTTAGAAGCTCCTAAGAAAGTAGGATTTCGTGCTTTAATATTAGCTCCCACAAGGGAATTGGCTCAACAAATATATCGTGAATGCGTTCGCTTATCGGAGAAGACTGGTCTGAAAATTCACTTTATTAGCAAAGTTAATCAAACTAAAATGAAATTTGGCGAAAAAACCTCAAAAAAATTGGATATATTGATTTCTACACCCAATAAAGTGAGATTTCTTTTGCAACAAGAACCACCAGTGTTGGATTTAAAGAGGTCCATATAAAAATTACAAAAGCAAATTGTTCGTGTAATTAATCAAAAGATATATATTTATTTTAGTATTGAATGGTTTATAATTGATGAAGCCGATCGTTTGATGGAGGAAGGACAAAACAATTTCAAGGAGCAATTAGATGATATCTTGGATGCCTGCTCAAATCCCAATAAAAAACTAGCCTTGTTCAGTGCTACTTATACAGTGCCTGTTGCAAAGTGGGCGTTAAGAAATCTTAAAAATTTAGCTCGTGTCAATGTGGGTGCCCAGAATTCAGCTACTGAATTTGTAGAACAAGAACTATTATTTGTAGGCTCAGAAAGTGGCAAGCTTTTAGCGATACGTGATATGGTGAGAAATGGTTTGAAACCGCCAGTATTGGTGTTTGTGCAAAGTAAAGTAAGTAGCATTCTATTAATTCTAAGTTGTTTTTTAGCTAGGTATGATTTTAAATATAACCTTCTTTAATTAGGATCGTGCGAAACAGCTTTTTGAGGAACTCTTATACGATGGCATTAATGTCGATGTAATACATGCCGATCGTACTCAGCAGCAACGTGATAACTGTGTGCGAGCCTTTCGCGAAGGTCATATTTGGGTTTTAATTTGTACCGAACTTATGGGACGTGGTATTGATTTTAAGGGCGTTAATCTAGTCATAAACTATGATTTTCCACCCTCAACTATATCGTATATACATCGCATTGGTCGTACAGGTAGAGCGGGTAGGAAAGGAAGAGCTATAACTTTCTTTACACAAGACGATACACCTTATTTAAGGAGGTTTGTTAATGCTTATAGTTTTTAATTTAAAATTCATTATTTTTATTTTAGTATTGCTGAAATAATTAAAAATTCTGGTGGCAAAGTACCAGAATTTATGTTAAACTTAAAAAAAGCCAAGAAATCGGAAATAAAGAAATTGGCTAGTTTTGCTCCCAAACGTGAAGATATTTCCACAAAAATCAAACCTGAACGACAAAGACATAAAAAGTTAGAAAAAGTAGAAAAGGTAATAAATAAGAAGCTAAAGTCTGCCAAAGGTGATAATGCAGATAATCATAAAAAAATAAATAAAATACAAAAGCTAAAAGGTATAAATGAAAAACAACTGTCGCAAGTAAAAACTGGAAAGATGAAAAATAAAAAAAAAATGAAGAAAATAAAACTCAAAACCCAATAAAAACAACTATTATGCACTTAAATTAATTTAAAAGATGAAATTTTATTTTGTTTATAATAAATATAACACTTTTATTTTTCCTTTTTACAAACATAATTAATTGCACTTGTTTGATATGTAATTGGCTGGCTAAATTTTATATTCACAATTTTTTGTTTAGGCACTTTGTTTTCTTACATTAAGGATCTATACCTGACATAAAAATGTTTCGGTATAAAATATAAAAAATATTTAACATATACAAGAAAACTTAAAAAACACATTTACACTTCTACATTAAAACTTATAAATAACGGTGTATATTTTACTTAATTTAAAATTATGACTCGCAAAGCCAATCACAAGGTAGTTTTGGCATTTTACTAGCAGGCCATGGCAAGTAGCCAGCGGTTTTAAATACCCAATAGTCATAAGATACTTTGGTTATTAAGGCAATCAATAAAATTACTTCGGTAGCTATAAGATAGTAAACATAATCGGTCCAATCGTGTGGCGATTGACACACCTTAATCTCTTGTAGTTCCATTATACGTTGAGGTATATTACGGCATTTAATTTCTACATAATCTGGTATATCTTTACTGCGCTGCAGAAGCCAAAGCTGTAAAGAACAAAGAGAACATTATAAATGTGTTTACTAACAATTTGTAGCACATTACCTTTAAGACTTTGGCTGAATTGCAATCACATATTAATTTATTGCCTCCCAAAAAAATTTGTCTTCCCACAATACTATCCAAAACGTTTGTTAATAAATATTCCGGAAGCTTTAAGTAAAAAAAAAATAAATAGTTAAAAAAATAAATAATTTGTTAAGTTATTTATGTATTTATATATTTATCTCTATATACATTTTTAGTATTTGTCTTAAAAAATATTGTCGATTTAAAAATAAATTATTTTAAACTTGATGATTAAATGCACTTTATTTGCGTAAAAGTGATTTGTTATACAATAAGCGATTTTTCATGTGTGTGAAGAAAAATTCGAATTTAGCTAGTAGAGACACAAACCACAATTTTTAAACATAGCTAATTTTCCAGTTAACAGGGCACTTTTAAACAGTCGTTAGAATTTTGATCTTTATTAATTAAAAAGCTTAACCCGGAAATTTGGGCCCCGGTTCATGTTAGGTGCGATATGTAAAAATTGTGGTAGAGTGTACTTAGTGAGATTATAAAAGTTAAATGTACAAAACAGTTCTTAAAAAACAACAAATACAGAGTTTTTTATCATAGTAAATTTTTAAAATTTTTTGAGAAGATTAGTAGTCATTACGGTCCATTTTAATGGGCTATCTGTAAAAATCTTGGAAACTAAAACAAATTTAAATTTTATAACATAGTCAATTTGATTTTTAAAAATATATAGATTTCCACACTACCTTTGAGGTACTACACTTGGCGCGTTGCCAATTGGTTGGCTAAAAATTTGGTTTAAGTCTCTACTAGAACTTGCGAGTGTCAGATGGTTTGTGAGATCAAAATAGAAGGCGCTCTGATTCAAATTTTGTCCTCTGACTTTTGAACGAGCAATGTTTCACAATGTTTACCGGCATGTGTAATTTTGAAGTGGAAAATATGATTGGTACCAGTTCTTTAGGCAATCATTTTTGTTTTACACAGTTACTCTTGGAATTAGTTGTTTCGAATTTGGTTTAAGGTTTTTGAAAATACCTTAAAGGTATCATTCGGGCTTAATACGATTTAATAAGGAATTATTATGCTATCGAGGAGATCGGAGGAGAGCGTCAGTGCTAATGTGGACTTCCAGCGAGCAGCTGTAGTAATTGGGTTCTGCCTGTGAGCAGGATGGGTCTCCAATAGTCATGTGCCCGGTCGTTCGTTTCAGTTACCGGTTTTTTTCGGTCAATTATCAAAGACAGATTCGTTCGTTCAATTCGTTCAGTAGGTCAATTTGAACGAAAGGAGCCGGTTAAATATCTAGCTCATTTCGTTCAATTAAGTCATCCGGATCATTCCGTTCACTTGATTGATTCGGTCAATTTAACCCATACGTTCGCGAACGACACAGCTCTAGTCTCCAATACAATGGCTTTTGCGGAAGCTAGCAAGACGAGGAAGAAGATTAAAAATCACTTCCGACTGAGGCACCTAGGCTACAGGTACTACTTTGGAAGCCTATCTGATATTTCATTGTTGGAACTGGGCAGGATCATTTCATTATTTAGACTTTGTGGATGGTTCTCTGAGACATTCTCAGATGACGCAACTCTGTGCTTTGATTGATTGCGTATCTAGGCCAGCGGACCTTTCCTTGGCGGCTTTCTTTTCACTCCCTTTTTGCTATTGAAAATCAGCATGATCGGCCCATGTCCTTCGAGGCAGCTGGCAGAACACCACACCTGCCTCTAATTTTTCCACATCTTTTTTTCATCTTTCGTTTGTATTTCTACAGGTGATTGTGTTAATGACAAAAATAATAAACAAAAAGGTAAGAAAAATTGATGAGCTTTTCACCACTTACTACTTATTCACCACTGAATTATACTAGGATCTTTTTTTCATTTACTAAGCTGGGACAACAACCCTAAGCAAAAATTATACTTTTCAACACTTTTTTGAACGAAAGAATTTCTAATGCCGGCATAGTCGAATATAGCACTCTTTCTTGTTCTTTCTCTCTTGTCCCTCTTATTTATACGTGACTCTTCTATCTATATTTTCTTTTTATCCTGACTTTCTTCTTCCTCAGCCAATTGACACAAGTGGTCAGTGAAAGGACAGCTGCCTGCCGAACCTAACCTTTAATAATACTCTTTCTAGTACTGCTTATATCCACATGTTTAAGCAAAAGGTTACACTTGGATATATAGAGTAAAAAAATTCACTGAGCAAATGAACTTACCTTTTTAATATTATTGTTACGTAAATACAAACGCTGAAAATGGTCCATAAATTTGGTACCCTCCAAGTCGTGCA
This sequence comes from Gymnosoma rotundatum, assembly GCA_916610165.2. Taxonomy (NCBI): domain Eukaryota; kingdom Metazoa; phylum Arthropoda; class Insecta; order Diptera; family Tachinidae; genus Gymnosoma; species Gymnosoma rotundatum. The sequence goes on from OU744340.1 coordinate 119,373,401, forward strand.
TTGATTCTATTTGATTGTTGTCAGCCAATAATTTAACTATGCTTTGATAGGTGGGATTATTGTGAAAATGTTCACCAATTACAGTGATCTTTAAAAAAGAAATAAATTATTAAAGAACAAAATCTTAAAACAAAAACTTACATTATTATTTGTGATATTAAGCTGAAACGTATTCTCCGGTAGTTTGGGAGGTAATTCAGTAAGGCCCAAATTGGAACAATCAACACGACAAAATATTTTATTTTTGGAAGGATCACCCTGTAAATACAAAACATAAGAGATAATAGATAAACTACGAAGTAGTAAAATATTTCAAATCACGACGACGTTAAACGAATTTTCTTAAAATCGATAATATATTTTGTATGACATAAAGAGTAGTCTGAACAAAGTTTGTTCAGTTTGTACAAAAACTAAAGGCGAAAAGACGCGAAAAATACTGACTTAAGCTGTTGCAAACAAAAAAGTGCATCTTGTTTTTACTGATCATTTTGGGATAAATCGAATAAAATAACGACCTTACGTCAACGAATAATTTCCTGACATTCTCATAAAATAAACTTCGGTAACGCTTCGGCAACAAATAATTAGTAAAAAGTTTTTACTGTGTGGAAATCATATCCATATGGCCATTTTGGTACCGCTCAAAGGCTGAACGCAATTGATTGAATAAGAATTCTAATCAATCAATATAAAAAGTCTACATAGAAAAAAAAAATTTCCAACTAAATTTTGAATAAATTTCTAATTTTGAAAAAAATTAAACGGGACCGTGAGCATCCGCCTGAGATGAAAAGGGGAATTGAAAACGTGGTAAATTATGCAATTGGAACAATAAAAGGCGGCTTATAGTAAACAGAGTTGTAAACAAATCACTCATTTTTCAATCAATTCGCGAATCATTCATTTTTGAATTAATTCGCGAATCATTCGTGCACTGAATTGGTAAAATTTTGAATTAATTCTTTTCGCCAAAAAACGAATTGAATTAAATTTGAATCAATTCATTTGAATTTAGCAAATTGAATTGGAAATGAATTGCAATTCATTTTGCCCAATTCATTGGAATTGGAAATGAATTGCAATTTATTTTTGCTAATTTATTTGAATTGATTAAAATTTCATTCAATTCTTCTTTTTTTTTCTTGAGAAGAATTAATTCAAAATTTAGCTAATTTATAATGAATTGAAATCAAAAAAGAATGATTCATTTAAATCTCTGGTAGTAAACATATTGACTACTAATCTGCTTAGCCAGGGTTCAAACCCTGCGGCAATCGAAATATAAAAATTTGGTTTTTTGTTTAATGGTATCAATACATATTCAGAATTAACATACAGCATGCTGCAGCCTGTTTATTTACATACATTAAATCAAATTTTTTATTTTTTACACTCTGTGTAATTTTCAAGTATTTGCCATAGTAGTACACATTCGGTGCACATTTCAAGATTCTGCCTGTTTTGGTTGAAAAGATATACCGATAGACGTCAAAATCACGTCTTGTACGGAGCAACATTTGAATTTCAATTTTATGTATTTTTACCTAATCTAACTTGGGGTTGTTACGTGCAAAAAGGAATTTATTCCCTCAACGTGGCTCTAATTTATTCAAGTTTAAAGCATGGGAACGCTTTTCGTGGAAATTGGGACCTCGCGGTATCTCACAGCACTTTAAAGAAAACACAGTTTAAGCTAGGAAATATTGCGACATTAAGATGCCTATTTTTCCAAAAAAAAAAATTATCTTTTCAGATGAAGCTCATTTTGGTCTTGGCGGGTATGTAAACAAGCAAAATTGTCGCATTTTGGGGCACAGAAAACCTGCACACATACATTGAAAAGCCGGTGCACCCAAAACGAGTCACTGTTTGGTGCGGATTTTGGTCCAGAGGCATAATTGGGCCATTTTTCTTCGAAAATGAGGAGTGGCCGTTGAACGAATTTTTGTTGACAAAAATTAAAGAGGATATTGGCAACATTTGGTTTCAACAGGACGGCGATTCACGCCACATAGCCGAAGCTACACTGTTTTTTTGTAGCATTAAAAAAAAAGTTATTTGGCGGACCCTTTATTAGCTCCTATACATGTACGTAAAAACACGTCCCTTTGTCAACACTCTTTAATTGTAAATGTCCGCTTTTATGGCGATTAGTGCATAATTCACAAAGCGTAAATGTTAAATGTCCGTCTGTTACGGTGCAATATATTACCATATTCGTAAAATGAACGTCCCTTTAGACACAACTTTTAATTTCTAAGTTAATTTTTTTTATTGCCTTCTGTTATAAGGAATCATATCAAAACCTATTTGATAAAAATTTTAACTGCCTGCTAATCGCACTTAAAATATATGTAAATAAAACGTGTGTTGTATGGGGACACCCTTTAGCTTTTACCTCTTTTAATATTTTTTTTACGAATTCCTAAAGTACAAAATATATAAAAATACAGACGAATTGATAATCTTCTTTTCTTTTTGCAGTCGGTCAACAAATCAGTTTTTTAGTTGTGATTTCAAAAAATATTTAAAACGTCTTGAAATAACATTTTCAAATTATAGTTAAGCAAAACATAATGATTTTATTTTTTTGTTTAGTATTTTTAATACATACCGCAGACAACATATGTTCTGGGGCACATGTACAATTGCCTTTTCCAGGTATAACCGGACAATCAGTATAAAAACGTCTTATTATATCGATTTGATTAATGGCAATATAATCGGTTGTATTAAACCAGTTGAAAGTGGAATCCATTAAACAAAATGAACTGTTAGGAGCAACAAATTTAAACGAACCACGAAATATGGTCTCTACCAAATTATTACACAGCATGCGTTTGTTGTCTCTAGTAGAGAAAAATAACATAAAAAATATTTAATTACTAAAGAACTAAAAATAAATTGTCAAATCGGTTAACTCCATTAAATATAAATTGAAAAAAATTAATCCTTTCTTTCCTTTCGAAGTTTTAGTATTCTTTGTTAGCAAAACTTATTTTGAATAAATAAATTTAAGAGTTCAACAAGTGTTTTAAAATCAACTCTCGCAAACAAAATAAAAATGGAGTTAACTTATTTGACAACTGAGCCATTTAAATACCCTACCTACCTTATATCCATGGTAATATTTTGATTAGGACCCAATTTGGGAATTTGAGTTAAATTATTTTTCGAGAGATTCAAAAATTTCAAAAATATTGGTGTCTTTATTGTGATATTTAATAGATTATTATTGGATAAATTAAGGCACTTGACTTTTGACATACGTGAAAATGTTTTAACAATTCGCGTTATATTGCCATCTGTTATGGCCAATGATTGTAATGTTTGAAATATAGGCGATGATAAATCAATTTCTGTCATGGTGACATTATAAATATGTAAATTAGTCCAATTTCCGGTATTGGGACAACTACTTATCATTGATAGTTGTGTTATATTACAACAATACCAATTATTGTGTGTGGCATTTGCTTTGGGATGTTGACGACACTGGCAACTGTTAATAAAGTGAGTTGTTTGATAGTGACTGTTATTGGTTGTGCTGTTGTTGTTAAAGAAATCAAGGCATAAATTTTCTTCCATTTGAAAACAGTAGTCGGGTGCTGTTTCCACTTGTGGTGCAACTTCTGATTTATTGGGTTCTGTAGTAGCCAAGGCATTGCCATTGCTATTTGCTGCTGTTCCTGTGTTACTTATACTGGGTATTACATTTTGAGGTTCCTGTAGTTCGGGAATTTCTTCTGGTCTCCCTCGAACAAAAGTTGGACAGTAAATGATGAGCGCTATAAGCGTAAAATACTAAAAAAGAAAGAAGCAATGATAATTGAAAAATGTAATATAAAGTAACATTGTCTATGACAAATTCATTACACTGGTCAACAAAAAAAAAAAAAAAATCACTTTTTGAAATTAACATGAAAACTTTCCTCTAATTATGTTTAAAACTTGGACCACATATAATGATTATTTTGCAATTAAAAAAAAAAAAAAAACTGAAAGAAAAATCCTACAAGATTAAGAAGTACACCGTAAGAATAAGCTTCCTATTTTGCTTGGAAAATAATAGTTGCTTTTCAAGTTCTATTTTTTGCTTAGAAATGACTTGGAAATAAAAGAAATTGTTGAAGTTTTACTAGCTCTTTCTAGCCTTGTTAGGTATGGGACTCTACTCCGAACACGTGAGAATTCTATCAAATAGGTTTGGATCTTATAGATCAGGAGATATCTATGTTTCAAATATCTTTAGAATCTGATTTTGCTAAGATCGGTTAAGATTCATAAAATTCGTGTTTGTCCTCTCTCTCACTCATCGCTGAATATCTAACTATGTTTACAATTGTATTCTCATCAGTACAAACGAAACTGCCCGTTTTTCCCCTTTTTTCTCTCATCTAGTTCCTAGCTCTATCTTTTTTACAAATTTCGTTAAAATCGATTAGCCGACACTTTATAAAAACTGATTAAGACTCATAAAAATGCCAGCTCTTTCTTTTCCTCCCTTCCTGCTCGGATATATGAAAAAATAAATTCCTTATTTTACTATCAGAACAAATATCTGCTCGTGTTTCAAAATTCATTATAATCAGTTTAGTAGTTTAATTCGTGATTGACAAATAAACAAACAAACTTACAAAGAGATTTATAATGTTCCTGGGATGCTTCGCTTCGCCAATGAGAATAATCGTAGCACATACACTCTTCCGAGCCAGTTTTTTTTTTATTATTATTATGGAAGTTATAACAGCTTTTCTTCTGCCTATTGGACCTTTTGAATCAGGACTTTTTTATCTTTTAAATATTCTTAAAATTGTTCTTTGTTAAAATTGATTTCACGCATTTTTCCTCTTACTTAATTACCCCTCCTGTTCCTTATTTTTTTAAATAAGCATATCCTCTTGGAACTTTAAAAAATATATATCTGTTTAATTTTTCTTAAATCGGTACAGCCATAAATGCCTGTTTTAACCATAACTCATCAAAGCGTCGTCCTCAAACTTTAGATAAACCGCCTACACGACCATACGAACAAACCCTGAAAATTTATACTCGTAGTATATACGAGGGCTGCTCTATATATTTCTGGCCTAATTGTGAAAATGCGGATATTTATAATCAAAAACGGTTTTATTGTTTTTCAAAGTATTCTCCAGAATGATTTATACATTTCGACCATTTGCTTCGAAGTGCTTCTTCCGCGAACAACTTTCGTTGGATTTTGCTCGTCTTTGAAAACTCACACGGTCGATTGTTGTTTCTTTTCGGGCTCATACGCATAGATCCATGATTCGTCACCTGTGGCGATCTTATAAACGTCTTTTGAAGCACCGCAATCATATTTTGTGCAACATTTCTTTGCACCAATCGACACGAGCCTTTTTTTGAGCGACTTTCAAATTGTGCGAGATCCAACGAGAACAAACCTTTTTTACGGCCAGGTGTTCATGCAGTATCGAATGTACGCTCGTGGAAGAAATGTCCAAAGATGTCTCTATCTCTCGGTATGTCGCATGTCGATCTTGCATTATGAGTTCACGCACGGCATCAATGTTCTCTGGCACAACAGCCGTTTTTGGACGACCTTCACGGAATTCGTCTTTGAGCGAGCTTCGGCCACGATTAAATTTATTACACATATTTTTCACAGTGCTATAGGATGGTGCTTCATCGCCATACAAAGATTTAAGTTCATCAATGCACTCTTGTCGTGATAATCCACGTCGAAAGTTGTGAAAAATGATGGCACGAAAATGTTCACGAGTTAATTCCATTTTTTTCTATATTAATTTTTTCAAGTCACTGTTAACAACACAAATAATGGTCGTACGTCAAAACGTTTTGAGTACGATTATGCTTAAAAATGACAAACTTTCCAATGGAAATTTCAGATTGCAGGCTGCTATATATATTTCAGATTGAAATATATATAGCAGCCCTCGTAGATATTACATTTTTGGTTTGGTAAATAAAAGTACTTTTGTTGAGCATTTTTCGCCCTATAACTAAAAAAGCACTAAAAATTTAGTGCTAGACGAATCGCTCGCTTGTAATACAGAAACAGTGACACACTGTGTGGCGATTTCATACAACGGGTGGCCAAAAATAGAAGCAGCTAGAGTATGGAGATGAGATTTGGCATGAATGTTTTTCTTAAGAAAAGAAGTATTTATGCGAAATTTCGAGAAAATCTACCAAGTGCCCAGCCCACCTCCAATATAACCTAAATTTAAAAATTCTAATAATTTAGAAATTAGCTGTCCGATAAGATTGAAATTTTGCATGCGAATATATTCATTAATATTGCAATATATTGCCAATTTTCAAAATAAAATTTAAAAAAAAATAATATAAAAAAACTTCTTCCAAACAACAAACGACAAGCTCTTCCACTACTTAAATTCTCAGTATGAATATAAAATTTGGGATTTTTTCCATAAATTTCGTATGCTGCACACAAACCATAACTTCGAAGCACTTTAATTTAAAATTTGCAAACATTTTAAGAAGATATTTTAGATCCAATTTAACCAGTGTTTAAAAAAATAAAAATAAATCGTTTTTTGTTTTGGCCACCCTCGTGACACAGTGCGATACGTCTGGAAAATTTGTATGAAAAGCATTGATTTTTTTAAGTGATTTCAATACACATTTTTTAGACGTGTCATTCGCTTGCAATACGGAAACTGTACATAAGAACTTCTATTTTTTAATGTGCAGTTTCTGTATTACAAACGGTCTACTCGTCTGAAAAATTTGTATAAGAAGCACTTAATTATTTTGAGTTATTTCCATATAAAATTTCCACACGAGTTGATCGCCTGCAATACAGAAATAGCATATTAATTTTATTATTTTTTAAAAAAATAAACTCAGTTTTATTCAACAAAATGAAGTTATTTTGTTAAAAATTTGTTGACCAGTGTTATTGCTCAAGCTCACAAACAATTAAATAAATGATTTACTAAAAGTTTTGAGGCTTTTAAGGAAAATAAAGGTTGGTAATATTTTTATGTCATACTTTTTAAGGAGTGTATTTAACAATGGTAAAACAAACATTTTTGATGGGTCTTATTTATAGTTTTTATTTGTTTATCTACACAGCGACCAATTTTCTTATTTAATTACGATGTTGTTCAATCGCTTTAATAAATTGATAACTTTTCCTAATTGTTGCCCTTTAAGGTTTTTGTACTATTTTTGAATTCTAATAGAAATCTTTTTAGCTAAAAAGTTTTGGCGCACATTTGAAACCGCTCAAATTTTTTATATACCCTTCACCACAAAAAGTAAAAAAGGGTATATTTAAGTTTGTCATTCCGTGTGTAATTTCTACAATAACCATTCCCGATCCCATAAAGTATATATATTCTGACTTATTATGCATAGCGAAGTCGATTGAGCGATGTCTGTCTGTCCGTCCGTGTTAGTATTACCTCTTCAAACTTGATTTCACAAAAAATAAATATGTCAATCGATCAGATATAGTGTCGAAAGAGGTGCTATTGGAAATCAGCATGATCGGGCCATGTCCTTCAAAGAAGCAGGCAAAACACCACGCCTACCTATAATTTGTTCATGTCATTTGGAACAATAAAATAACTTCAATCAAAAAAATAAATATATGGGGCGATAGAGAATAAAAAAAATATTTATAAATTGCGTGTATGATAGTGATCGATAAACTCAAAAACTACTGGACTGATTGTGTCCAAATTTTAAATGCATCCTCTGTGTAGTTTGAAGTTCGTCCGACAGATGGCGCAATATTTAGTTTTTTTGTGTTTTTGCACCGTAACTCAAGAACTACTGCACTGATTTCGACTAAAATTTATATGTATCTACTGTTCGTGAGGCGTGTTTCTGAGTGGATTGTGGATTTAACGACAGATGGCGACAGATGAAGTTTGTATAACAAACATTTATTTATTGTTATAGTAAAGTTATTATATAAAGAAATAAAAGGCAGATATAAAAAAAATATTTAGCCAACAAGTGATACATTTAGCAGCGGCACCAGCAATAAGTGTAGAATGTATTCAATTTTTGATTTAATTTTTTTTTAAACTTTCAAATATTAATAACGTCCCGTGAGACTAATAGATTTGAAGGATGTCAATTTTAAGCCAAAAGGCGCCAACAAATGATTATTCTTAAAAATAAGTCGCTGCTCACATAAACAAATATAAAAAAAAAAATAATACAATATATTTTGTTATTTCAACTAATTATTATATTTACGATCAATTTAAACGTCATTAAAAATTTTATGTTGGGCGTTTAAAGTGCTTTAATGTTTTTGTATTTAATTTTTTTTAATAAAATTTATTTATTAAAATTTATTTATTATATTTATATTTACCCGCAAGTAAAAAAGCCTCTTATTAGTGATAATTAAATAATTAATTAACAGCCAAAGAATTGAAAAGCAAATATATATTTAGTGAACATGTGATTACAATTGTTAAAATTTTAAAGACTTCCAACCATGATATCAAATGTATTAGGAAGCGGGATTGGTTTCAAGTATTTTCTAATATGAAATTGCACTTTTGGACAAAAAATTAAATTTTTTTAAGGAAATAATTGAAACTATGTTTCAGAAATATAAGGAGAAAATTTTATTAAATTTTCATAAATTAAAATTTTATTCATTTTTCATATCTCTTTATCAAGTGATGGAAATCGATCGATTTCAACCAGGCATCAGAACCTAAAATTTTACGTTTTGCTACCGCTTTCTTAGATCTTCAGGAAACTTCTCACAAATATTTTAAATAAACTAAAGAGATTTTTGTCCAAACAATAAAGTAAAGACGAAAACCACAGTTAAAGGCAAAAATAACAATCAACAATGATTTTTTTTATTTATTCACTGCATGCGGCAGGCGGACTTTTTTCGGCTTTTTTATAGAATTAAAAGATGATGAAAAATAAAATATTCCAAAACATCACAATAATTTATGGATAAAAAATATCATTGTTGATTATTGTTGTTACTTGCTTAAAACTTGATTTTGGGAATCCTTTATTGGATTTAAATATTGTTTTTGATGCCACTGTTATTGAATTTGACGACATAATAAATTGTTTAGGACTATGGCTTGATAGTAGGTTGAATTCTGAAAGGCATGCTAATCATGTAATCTCAAAAGTCAATTATACTTTATGACGATTATAACAGGGTACTTCTGTATATATACTCACTGAATATTTCAAGCCATGTGTCTGAGCACGTTTTATGGTATTTGTATTTTAGTAAAAAATAGTTTTTTTGTTCTTCTATTAAACTATTAAAAGTAAATATCTTCTATTTTTGATGCCCTCCTTTAAGATTAGTGGGTTGCAATCGTCAAATTCTTCTTTTCACGTTAGACTTGCTCATGTGTTTAAATAGTTAATGAACTTCTAAAAAGTTCAAAGCTAAAGGCGGAGATTAATCTTCTTCAGTACCGTAACGAAAAATTCTATTCACCATCAAATATTCACGAATGGCTAATATGGTTAAATAATAAAGACAAAAAATTACGTATCCAAACTTTTATAAAATAGTTTCCAATTTTTTGTGAAATTGTCACTTGTTGCAATGACGCAAGAACGCTTAGAGCCTTTTCTTAACCTAGAGTCTATACCTGATATATTTTTGTCTTGATAAAAGTCAAATTGTTGTCAGAAAAAAAATTCAAACTCCTCTTATTAGTGTTATAGCAACAATTTTGTCAAGCCTCAACCTCATTCATTTTCGTCTTGATAATAAAAGTCAATTAGTTGTCATTTCTTTTTATTTACATTTTTTTTATTCAACAAATACCTATACTGCGCCAAAAAGTAATTTTTGTATTTTTGACAAATATTATACTTGTTTATTGTTCCGGTTGTAGCTTTACAAACATACGTGTGGATTTGTTCCACATATTATAAAGGAGAAAATCTTTGGCAAAAGTCCGGCTGTGCATAATAACATACCTTCACGACGAAAAACAAAATAATAATAAATAAAATACGTCTTCCGCTATACACTGATATGAACAAAAACTTGACATCTGCTCTGCCGATGTTTTTGTTATATCAGGTATAGACGTTGGGGAAGGGTTTCGTCGAGATGTTGTTTCCAGATTTTCAGAAATGGGTCCGAAAAGGCAATTATAACTTAAGTTATGAATCTTTAACTTAATACAATACAATCTTATTATATTTAAAAGGATGTATGTATACGTAATATGTATTAAATTAATATTTAATTTATGGTATTTTTGTTGTTGTATAATATTGTAACACATTTTTTTAATGTTTTAATTATAATTATTATTATTAATTTGGCTCCCCTCAAAAATTCTACCATACCAAAGAGGAGCCCCATGCACGATTACCTAAACGGCGTAATTCAGATCTTTATTTATATTATTTATTTTAACATTTTAATTTTTTCTTTGTTCTTAGGTTATATTATCAAAATGTTACAAATTATTTTTATGATGTGTGCGATATGGTTAATAAACGATCAATGTGTTTACATCATAGATGGGCACTATGCATTAAAGTAAGATAACTTTTAACTGATACTGCAATTTAATTTTCATTGCTAGAAAAATCTTGCTGATAACTGTAATTTTTTTAGTAACCAGTAAAAAGCTAATCATTAAAATTTACCGTTTAGGGTTACAATGCATTATGCCCATGAATGGTTTGCATAGTCCCCGTTTAGACGAGCGAACATTTGGAAGGGACACATTTAGTTTGATAGCAAATTACGGGTGGGGAAGAGAGATCGTTTTTGTGTTCAGTACTCGGCGATACGCAATGTTGACATTTTCTTTTCATACATCTTAAAGCGAACAATAACAATACTAATGAAATGTTGCCGACAACATATTCGCCTGTGTAAACGCGAATGAAAAAACAAAAGAGAATTCAAAATGTTTTCTTCCAAATGTTCGTCCGTCTAAACGTGGACATATACATATGAACGGGTTTATTATTATAAACCATAAACCACAAACTTTATCCAGGTTGGAATATTGAAAACAAATAGGTAGAATTAAATGCATCATATGAAAAGCTGGAATCAAACGGGGAAGACTGGGTGCATCTTTTATAGGGCTTTTAACGTCAATAATTTTGTTTCTGTAAATCTGGTTTTGTTTGAAAAATATACGGCTTATCTACACTCAATAATTAAAAAGCACAAAACACAACCAAGTTTTCTATATCTTTATTATAAATACAACTATAAAGAAATAAAAAACAAAAACAGATAAAACTTGAAAAGCAAAAAAAAAAAAATTATAAAAATCTTATTGAGTCTAAAAATAGAACCGCAAGGAATAAAAAGAAATATAACTTAATCAGTACACTGATAGCTGACTTAAGTGAAAAATAATAATATTCATATGTATATAGTAGTATTTAGTAGGCATATTATTGTTTAAATCGTAAATACATTTATACATGTCTTTAAATTATTTACTAAGATAATACTAGCAAACAAAACTCAAATTATCATCAAAAACTTACATTCATTTGTGTTACCATTTTAAGTAACGGTATTCTCCCAATTCCGTTAACGTTTATTGCATTTATTATATCGAAAATAATTTAATTTCATTGCACTAATTATTTTTGTTTATTGCACATTTCACACAATTTATAAGGCACTTGCTAACAGGGGTCAACGACCACTTCTTACTACCTTTTCATACCCTGATTTTAGCTTTATCAAAAACTGTCATATAAAAGTAGTGATAGTTTCTTGCCACTTATAAAAATAAACTATTAAATAATAAAAACATTTATTATTAAACTGAAAAAAACTATAAAACTAACACAACCATCGCCGTGAAATGTCAAACAAAAACTGTGAGAACTTTCCAAGAAATAAAACTATTGCCAGGTAAAAAAAGCAACAGTTGGTTTAAGAGATGCCAGATTTATTCTTGATAAGAAAAGCTTATTGTACAAATCTAGGCGAATTGAACGGGTGACTGGATTGGCTCATGAGGTCAACAAATGCTTTGTCTTTTACGTGTATTTTGTCTTTGTAAAATCTTGTTGACATGTGTGTATGTATTTGTAAACAGTAAGCAAACTAAAAATAAATTGTAACACATACACACATATTGCGAGACATTTTTGACAGCTCAACAGGGTTTTACAAAAACAAAATACACGTTAAATCTAATGCAGTTACTGTTGTCAATTCGCCTTGGTACAAATTTTAATGTTTGTTAACGCCCATTTTCTTTTACAGAAATTAATAGGCAGATATTTGTTTTTGTTTTCTTTTTTGTTTGTTTATTTTATTTGTTTATACATGTACATTTACTCTCGATGAAATGATTGTAACCACTTAAATTTCTGCTTTTAGTAGGCCATATCTTCCTCTATGGAGCTGTATATTACTACCAGCGGAAATAGAATTTTCTTAAGATTCCAAAAAACAACAATATAAAATTTTTTGTGTTCTTTTTTCAACAATGCTAAAATGTTTCAAGCATCAGGAGAATAATATAAAGCAACATGAGAAAAAGAGGAAGAAAAAATATTAAGACGGACGGTCGAGGGTTAGACGATCATACACAATCTTTTAGTACGGTATAAGAAGAGTCCATTTCAAACACAAGTGGCTGAGGCGAACAAATTTTAATTTGCTTTAAAAAATAAAAAGCAAACAGTAAAATATTTAAAACGAAAATAACAATATTTAAAAACCAAACAACACAGAATTTAAAAAAAAAACAACAAAAATAAATCACGTTTTTTTATATGTTTATCACTTTTAATATAAAATAACATATCAAAGAGAATGAGCAACACAACAAATTGTGGAATCTGCTTAATGCTGGAACAAAAAAAAACATATTTTTACTGGAAAATTTTTATGTTTTGTATTTATATATACATACATACACTCTGGATCAGATGATAAGAATTACTAAAAAATACATATTAATTTATTTTTACATAGCACTTTGTAATTCTTTCCATTGTTCTGAATCTTTTCTAAGTTTCCGAACACAGTTTTGTGATATCGCCCGATTTCCCGAGAAAAAAATAATGTTTTTTTGTGGAAAAACACCTTTAAAAACTGTGTACTTTAACTCTGATCTTGTTGTTTTATTTTTGGAATCTTAAGAAAATTCTATTTCCGCTGGTAGTAAAATTTAGCTCTATAGAGGAATATATAGAATGCTTAAACCGGAAATTTAAGTGGTTATAATCATTTGATCAAGAGTGAATGTACATGTATAAACAAATAAAATAAACAAAAAAAAACAAAAACAAATCGAAGTAAACAAAAAACAAAATAAACTTTGACATTTATTCGAACAGCACTACAGCTGATGATACCACCTGGTAATCAATTCGCCTTGATAAGTTTGAAATTAAGCGTTTCGCCAAAAATTAATAAACTCGCTATTGTGACCACCTAATATTTATACGCCATGGATGATACCAAACCGAATCAATTACCAGGTGGCACCTTAGGCGAATTCACTATTTAAAATAACTGTCAAACTTCGTGTATAAAAAATATACACAGATTTTTTATATATGGAGTTTGACAGTAGTGTTCACGGCAAAAATTAATGAATTCGCCTACGATGCCACCTGGTAATTGATTCGCCTTAGATGATTTATGATTCATTCTTATCAATTCGCTTTGGGTTTGTGTGTTTGCTATGTAAAACTAGATAATAACACGATCATTGTCGCAGGTTTTAATCATTTTTCCAAAACTTGCATACATTCTATATCCAATATTGTTTGTAAATAAAAACAAGTATAAATGCCTATCAACGGAAGAGAGCTAGTTGAAGCCATTTCTGTATTGGCAGATGAACAAAACATACGCGTCAGCGTTAAACAATCAGGCAAAGGAGCTATAATTTGTGGAGCTTGTTGTTTTGCTGGTGGTCTATTATTAGGTCCAGCAGGTTTGGTTGTTGGTGGGACAGCTGGAGGTATTGCAGCTTATAAAATGACGAAAGGTAAGTTATTTACAATAACATAAATATATTGTCGAAAATGTGGGGTAGGAATTAAATTGCATAGAGTATAGTTTCATAAAAAGGTGACTAATTCTATTTATAACGATAACTATTTTTAACATTTTTTAGGATCTTTCCGTCCCTTGGGTGATGTCATATTAAATGATTTAACCGACACGCAAAAGGAACAACTTGTTCAACATGTTACCAAGGCACTTGAAGAAGTCCATCCCACAGATTTGGTAATGTTATTGCCATTGATCATGAATAATGTTTCTATACAGCAGGCAGTTTTAAAAACTGTCGTCAGTTTTGTTTCAAATGAATTGCGTCTTCAAGTTATTGACTGACGGACGATTTAAATTTCGCTATTTTGAAAACGTTAATTTGTTATTTCATTGTTTTTTGAGTTACAAATTTTTAGACGAACTATTTCTCTTAAAGCAGAAATAGCACTGTCTATAATAGTATTAGGTATGTATATTAAATTTATATTAATGATAAGTTTATATGGAAAATCTTTCAATAGTAAAAAATGTATTAAAAATTTTTAGAAGAAATGCGAATTTTCTTAACTTTAATGCTATGAATATTGAGTGGGAATACTATATTGTACATATAAAGTGGCTCCATCGTATAGCTGGACAACGTTGTATCTGATAGAAAAATGTTCTAATTTTGTTTAAAAATTTGCTTAAATATTGTTGGTTGATTAACAACTGTCCCAAACTTATGTAAGCACCTATGCAGAGTCCTGATCTTAATTTATTTTATGTTGTAGGTATAAGTTTTTACAGAAATTACCAAAAATACACATAGATACTTGTTTAATATTTTAAGTATTCCTTTTATGGCTAGACAGTCATTATTGAGTAGTAAGCTGAATAACACTGATGTCACACAAGTTTTAATTGTTTTAGTGATTTAGACTTCGTCCTCGGTAATGCTGAAGTGGTTACAGAAATGAAATCTAAGACACTTTGTTTACGATAGCGTATTTCTATAGAGTAGAGAGTCGAGTGTAAATTTGCCTTATGCAATGTTCCATTTCGCTATTGCTGTGCCGAATAAGGACGGCAGTCATGCTGAGAAAGCATAAGAAAGCTAGTTTATTATGTAACAATGGTAAAATATGAAATCTTTACGACAGCTTTTAGAAATTACAAGACAAAGAGCATATAATCTTTCCTAACAGAAGACCTTTAACCCTTGTCATGGTGTGTATGCCTTGACTTTTGGTGTTGCAATTTACTTTAAAATTTAAGAAAATGAAGTATATTTAACTGTTAGATTTTTCTAAACTGTAATTTTATGATATTCAGAAAACCCTTTTCAATTGTTTATTGGTGCTAATGATTTGAATCGGCTTTTATGTGGACTAAGTTCGAAACTTTTCTTTTGATTGTAATTGTGTAAAAAATATATTTGATTTGAAATATTCGCATCAGATGTTTAATTTGTTTTTAAATCTAAATTATTAAAACAAATTATGATAAACAGTAATTTTTATATTAAATTTACAACTGTAGTTTAATTTTTTACAGCTATATATTTAAAAATATACAGGCATGTCACAAATTCCGATCGGAATGGTTTCAATTCCGTATTAACAAATCGGATCGATTTCGTTTTATCTTCAGATTCCGATTGATTTTTCTTATTTCTAAAAAATGCTTAATCTCCACCTTTTTTATTAAATGTGGCAATATTGCGCACACCAAAGTAAACTATAAGGCCAATCTAATAGTTTACTTTGGTGCACGCTTAATAAAAGTAAATTTGAAAACCGCAAATAACAAAATTTCAAAGAAACTAAATTCCACTTTGAAATTTAAAAGTGGTATCCTTCCGAAAAAATTTTTCGTTTTTTGAAGAACCAATTTGCGGAATTGAAACTACTTTCGATAAAAATTGAGTTCTGTGACATGCCTGATAATCTGAAATACTACTACTGACAAATACATATACTAAGATATATAAATAAAACCTAAAATTGTTATTACTATCCCGCTCTTTGCAGTTTTCAAAACAAAACAAAAAAAAAAATGTATAAATAAATAAATGTATTTACGTATATATAATATAAACACGTTTTACAGAGATTTTTTTTAATGTTAAAGAATGTATATGAATATAAAATATTTAAAATAAGTATAGTAACTTTGGACTTTTCTTTTTGTTAATCTCTGTTTTTACTCCCAATCAACGTTAACCTGGTCCCAATCTTCCACGAATGGCTGGTCTATAGTCTCGATCATTAAACAACAATATACACAATCCGCTGCTATAATCTCCTCGATTTCTTTCTTTGATTTGTCGCGTTTCTCTTGGAAAGCGTCTGAATTTTCACCCATAGCGGCTGATTGTGTTAACATTGTTTCTAGTTCTTGTTTTAACATTGTTAATTTACGACTTCTTTCAGAACTAAGCAATGGCACCACTAATTTTTCTAAGCAATCTGCATGGAATTTATGACTACAACCGAATATGAAAAATGGTTTCACTAGTAGAAATGTATCACAATTATTGCACACTTCGTTTGCATCTATGCGTATACAACGCTTACGTATATTTTGTAAGTCATTGCGTACTCGTTCAGCTTGTTTGGAACATTCTTGCATATCGTGTTGAAGTTCTTGAATTTTTTGGTTATATTCCTATGAAAATAAACACATTAAATTTTAAATACTTGAAGAATTATAAACATACCTTTAGCGATTTACAGATGGGCTCTTTAAAGTCGTCAATTTTTTCAAAATCGGAAAAGAAAGGTAACAAATCTTCTATTTTAAGCAGATCACATTCTTTCAAAAGTTCCAAGGCTTTTTTCACATCGCTATTGTCTTTGATTTCGTGGCGAGCTAAAAAAAGAAGAAAAACTTTTTTACTTTTAAGAAGCTTTTGCAATAGTTTTATACAAAATTTCTTGTCTGCTTTCATATTTTTATTTATAGTTCCAAGTTTCAAATGCCTTTTTAATTCTAAGCTCATTGGTCAAATCCGAAGGAAATTATGTAGTACTTAACGAAATTCTTGTTTATGCATGATATTTAGATATTAACTTATTTGTCGTGACTTCGAATCATGGCATAAATCCGAGTGTCCAATTTCCAACGACTGCAGCCTAGATCTGGCTATAATTAATTAAAAGCCAAAGTAATGTTGAATGTGATTAATGGGCTTTAATTTAAGAGTTTACGAAACTCAATAAGTCCAGCGGAGTTGAATAGCACGGTTTTGATGAAAAATTCTGCAAATCTTTCGTGGCGAGTATTCATTGTTATCGTTAAATTTGTGTCATTTTTTTTATCGGTTGGCGATGAAAATTTTTGGGCCCTTATTAGAATATTCAATATATAAAAAAATCGAATTATAAAAAAACGTAGAACGTAGAACGGCGTTTTCTTATATATAAATTGCTTCCTGTCTTACTGGCAAAAAAAGAAGTTTCTATGTTTTTTATTTATTTTTACAGGTATTTAGATTATGTGACCACTAAATATCTTAATCGAATTTAATTAATGAAAATTTATTTCGCATTTCCGGTCGTAATCGATCTGTTTAAAAATTATATTGATCAGCTTGTGATTGAAGTCGATCGATTTGATATTTGAGGCTGCCGTAGTCTAAGTGGTAAACACATTGACTACAAACCAGCTGCCCTGAGTTCAATCCTTACGGTAGTCAAAAAATAAAAATGTTTTTTTCTGTTTAATGGTATATATACATATTCAGATAAAAAATTAAAAACATGCAGCCTCCTTCGTCGGTACTTCTCTATAGCATATTCGCCGGCAAAGTAAAATAATTAATAAAATGGCTATATCTATCTCCCTTCACCACCTTTCTTCTATCTCATCTATCCCTTTCCTAAAGAATGTAGCACGGTTGCGAACTAAGTAGGAATTGATGCCTGAAGTGCTACTTCTCTTTAATAAAAAAAAATATATATATATATATATATATTGTAGGCTTTTAAGAGGGGTGGTGAATTTCTGTGTATTTAAAAACAAAAACAGATAATTTTTTGAAAAGATTTTTAAAGGAAAAAACATAGAACTAGTTATAGTGCTGTATTCGGCTTTGCAGATTTCGTATTAAATAGTTTAAATAAAAATCCGCATTAAAAGTTCTTTCCTACCATAAAGTTGTTCTGTTCAATAACAGCTTATTGCCGAAAATTCTTTGTTTTGCTTAGATGAAAAGCTCACTATTTTTTTTTATCAGCAATAATACAAACGAAAGTTGAAAAAAAGACATTGAAAAATAATGAGCGGGTGTTGCTTTTTGCCGACCACCTCGAAGGATGTGTACCGATCTTGCTGATTTTTAAAAGCAAAGTTTTCGCAACTAAGTCTGATGGATTGACGTATTTCAATTTTCTACAGCTCAACTAGTGCCTTGGCAAAGTTGATCTTAACAGGAACACAGACCGACGCATGGACATCTTCTTTTCTTTTTAATCTATCGCTTCCCATCACATGCTTAAATAACTTCATATAAAAGTCTATATATATATATAAAATTGTTGATGGATTATCTAAAGTTTACACGAATTCGGTCGACGCGTTCATGAGTTATGATCACCACGGTCATTTACGGCTGCACCGATTTAAAGAAAAAATTAAAACGGAGAGAGATAAATATTTAAATGTTCCAAGAGGGTATGCTTATTAAAAAATAAGACTCAGTCGGGTAGGTGAGGAGGACGGAAAATGCGCGCAATCGATTTTAACAAAAAACAATTTTCAGAATATTTGAAAGATAAAACAGTCCTGATTCGTAGGTCCAATAGGCAGAAGGAATCTGTTATAACTTCCATATTAATAAAATAAAAACTTGCTTGGTCGTGTTACGATTATTCTCATTGAGGTAGCGAAGCGCCCCGGTTGTATATTTATTTCAGAAGATAACAAAACTTTGTACTTACCTATTTTTAACCATAATTTACTTCTTAATTCATCATCTTTTGGTTTTGAGGCCGTCTCCTTGGCTAATTTTAAATCAAACTCCAGTGACAAATCAACAGCAACTGACCACAAATCTAGTAAACAATATAAAAATACACAGGCAGTTTTAACTTCAAAGTCAAAACATATGCTTAAAGCATAATTAACATCGTAGTGGATTAATGTAATATCGGTGCCTTCATTTTCCAAATATTTCATAACTTTTTGCGGCTGATGTTCGCAATACAAACGTAAAAGATGGTTATGTATAGCTTGGTTGGTTTCTCCCAAATTATAAATAGCATATTCCAAATATTTGGTAATTTCCGCTACATGCAAGGGAGTATCGATGACAATCAAGGTTGGAATCAATTTACTTATTTGAAATTTACGACCCTGAGCCATTAAAACCTCTATGGTCTCTTTAGGTATTTCTTCCATTAGAAGGGGACAATATTCGTAATATAAATCGAGGTTCTTCTGTTTTTGTAATATATGAAGGGCATCAAGATATTTTTCAGCTAATATAAGTTCTTCGATAACTTCCTTGTAGTCCTCATTGGCAATAGCAAATTGTGCTAGATTGTGAGGATCTGCGTGTTGTTCGATTAACTGTTGTATTTTGGAACGATTAGCTCGAACACATTTTATAACTGAGAATTGCTGCATAAATTCATCATATTCTTTTTGCCATTCCTGTTTTTCCTCTTTGCTACGACCAGGAAAATTAATTTGTGTTAAATATAAATCTATTAGCCACGTAGTATACATAAGTAGTGACTCTTCGTTTTCGGATGCAAGTTTTTCTAGCTTTTTCTGAACATATGTAATTATAGGTCTTTTATCTTCTAAATCTATAAACTTAAGACAAACTTCTTCAAAAACTATCTCCGTATCGGCATAAATGTGAGCAGCTTCTACATATTTTTTATCCTCGAAAGCTTTAATCGCTTTTGTTTCCAATACTTTTTGCAGACTTTGATTATCGATGGCATGAATTTCAGCCATTTCATAGAGACCCATATTTAAATAGATTTGCCAAATGTTACGTTGTTCATTTGAAATTTTAAAATTGAATATCATTTTTGGTGTATAAACATAAATATTTCCTGTAAATGGATCCCTTAAAATATTTAGCAGTTTGCCCATTTGTTCATGAAAGTATTCTTCATAAACTATTGAATGATTTAATAGACATATGCCTGTTATGTGATCATGATACATTAGTAAGGCATGATATTGTGTTAAAACAAATGATCTTGGCACATTAAGACGCTTCTCTTCATAGGATAAATGTTTACGTTGTTCCAAATCTTTATCGAGAGGTATAATATCATCGCCATGCAAAAATTTCTCATCGGTTATAAAACTTTGCGCAACCTTTAGTAGAATTAAATATTTTATAAATATAAAATAGATTTTATTTGTCTAGTACCTGACCATGTCTTAAACCAGAACCGCATAACCAACCCCAGTTTGTGGGAAACTTTTCATTTGTTTGTCCATAGAATCTTAGTACCGAATAATTTAAATCTGTTTTCACCATCTCATAACCATGTGACTGTGTACCATTAATGTAATTATTAAAAATTGGTTGTAGAGATTTTTCTTCCGGTCGTAGAGTTTCTTGGAATGTAAATATACAATCTGGTGCTGTTATAACCACGATGTACTGATTGGTGTTTGGTAACTTGTTAAATTCTAATCCCGTTATAGGATACTTAGGACGACCTAAGCCCAAATCATAGACCTGAAAAGAAAGTAATGAAGGATACACTATTTCTTTTATTTTACAACCCGGAATAAATGGTTTCTCACAAGAATTATATTAGGCAATCTTAAAAATAAATGTAATTAAACACACACACACACACACAGGAATCTCATATACCCTACGCCATAGTAAAGGTAATTTAGTTGCCAAGAGTTTTATTTTGTTGTTGTATTGTTGTTTTGAGTTTTATTCCTTTTCACTTTTTAATTCTTAAACCAAATTCATTGCGGTCATTTAGACCAATAATGTTAATAATTTATAAAGAAAGAATTTCCTCAAATGAAAATGAGAATTCAAATAAACTGGAATTTCTGAATTAATTTCTTTTATATTTAAAGGAGTTAATTTTATGTACCTGCTTTCTGTATAAAGGTTTATCGGCATCCAACGTAAGTTCGGTTTCAAATATTAAACCCTTGCTGGTACCTAATAATATGGGACCTGTTGAAGACTCCGACCCATAATCTTTATTAAATGCAACAGCAGTAATTTCATGGTCTTTGAATTTTTCAATACGTCTTACTTTTGTGCCATTGCCATGGATATACAAAAAATCAGCTGATAAGCCAGGAGATTTCGGTATTAAACTAATGAGTATATGATGACCAGTGGGATCCAAAAATAATTTGCCAATTTTATATCCGGCTAAATATTTTTCCAGTGAAACTTCTGTAAAAATCAACAAACAATACATAGCATTCATATATGTAGATAATCATGAATCGAATAAGAGAATGAACAACTAACCTCCTGGCGGTAAAGCTCTTGGCAAAAAGAATCTAAATAATGTAACTTGAGATGAAGGTGCTTGCAGCAAACACACCAGCCAATTTTTACATACTGTTATCTGCATGAACTCTCCGGTATACTGTTGTGGTATACGTAGCACTAACTTTCTTTTACTAAAAATGGGCGTTTCATCTTCACTTCTACTTGATCCTGCAGCATCATTACATGCAATGGGTTCCAAAAACTTCGGTTTAGCCAATGGAATATCATAAATATCGTATTTATTTTTAGGTTCATCAACGTTTGAAGCCATTTTTAGACTTGCTTTTGGAAGATTTTTCTTAATTTTGTTATATATTTTTTTTTACAAAGTAGTTAATGTTTTTATGACATCGTTGTTGTACTGGGAAAGAGGACAGCTGTTTTTGTTTTTAGGTTTGCAGTGCTGTGAAACGCAAGAGTTATAAACAGATTTAATAGTTTTTTTTTTTAATAACAGTTGCAAAAAAAGTAGTATTTTTTATGTGCATGATGAAAGTTATAAATTTTAACAAAAAAAACTATATCGATTTAAATAAGATAAAAATTAATAAAATTTTAAAGCCTTTTATGCAGGAAGAAAAATCTTGCCGTATAGAATCAAATTGTGTGCTTTTTGTAGCATTTTGCTCTACGATAATTTTGGATTTGCCGGTTTTGCCATATTAAAAACAAAGAAGTTACGAATAAAACTTTCAGTCAATGCTTGAAACCAAGGCGAACCGATAAGAGTTGTGATATGGGGCGATAGAGAATAAAAAAAATAAAAAGAAAAAAAAAACATCAAGCGAAAAAAGTGGCGTTCTCCAATATTTTTCGAGTTATGAGCCTCCGAACTTTTCTTAGAAAAGTGTTATTGTGCACCATATTTTTGAAGATATCAGTACGGGTATCATTTAAAATCTTTAAAAGATATTTTTTAGGAAATGCTAAAATTTAAAAAAAAAATGCCTAATCCATTAAGAGGCGATGATATTTTTATGTAAAATTATACACAGTACTTAATTATATATATTTTTTTTTAATTCTCTGTCAATATTTGTCTTTATGATTGTAGTTAATTTACTAAACTAGATCTACATTAATGGTGAAGGCTATAGATGATTAGAACTATTATTTGTTTTTGTATTGTAAATGTTTGACAACTGAACGAAATTTTGTAAAGACGAATTGTTTTTAAATTTAATGCAGTCACCTGCTATAAAAACGGCTTGCCTGAAACGGCTTCTAACTATATAATCATTACACATCAGTATACATCAAAAACTTAATTTAGTTAATTATCTACACTATTTATAGTGTGATATAGGCCTAGTATTAATCAATAAAGGACAAAAATGCTATTAAGAATTGGTTTGAAATTGTTTCTGAAATACTTCGATTCAAAATTTTTAACGTATAAACAAACAAATAAAAAAACGCTAAAATTTGATAAAATGATGGAAGAAGACGCGAAGAGGAGGGAGCGCCTGAGGAGTACATCCGTACAAACATTAATTCTGACATTACAAGGGATAAAAAACAAAATCGATTTATTGGTGACAAAAAATCACTCAGCTAGTGTTGTTGACTCATCACTAAAGGCCAGGATTCACTATCATACACAATCGTACGATTTAATCACACAAAAATCTGACAGAATTCTGTCCTACTTTAAAAATCGTTCCAAAATGGCGTCGTATGTGCCACACTATTATACAAAAAAGATGCAAAAACATATGGTTTTAATATTTTGTTGTTTTTTCTCCTCATCATCTTAAAAAAATCAACCCTGAATTTTTATGAATTATTTCAAAAGATTATAAAATCGTACAGATCTGTCAAAAACTCTGTCATACACATACAATTTTAATCCACACTATCATACTTTTTGAACACACATGAAATTTTTGACAGATCGTACGACTGAGTATGATAGTGAATCCTGGCCTTAAGAAACATACAAGGGTTAAACCCAAATGGGTATCAGCCTACTTTAATATTCCACACATAGTTCAATTTACGAAATTGTGCATTTACAATAGTTTAGGTTCTGATTCATTATTTTTCATTCCATTTATTATTTATTAAGCGTTTAGAACGCAAAGTCAAATGTGCTATAATTTTTGTCATCAATGTTTTATTTTAGAAATAAACAGAAATTTATAAAGAAGAGGAAAGAACCACTAATAAGCAAATTTTATAAATATGTATCATAATAAAGAAAATATTTACTGTTTTTTTTTGTTAACGTATGGGTAAAATAATAAAACTTTTTGTTTATTACTTTTTTAAAGATTCTTCTACGTTTCTCAAAAAGCAATAAAAAAGTCATATGACAAAATTTATTTATAGTAATTATAATGATTGTGTTGTACGATATTCAAAAGTACAGAAAGTGAGAATATGTCTGTTTAATAATTAAAATTTAAATTATAAAAAACACAAAAAAAAAAACACAATAAATGAATAGCACAATTGTGTTCGGTATACAAAAGATTATTAAAATTTGTTTAGGCCGATTATATGTTTTTTTTTTTTATTTACTCATTTATTATTTTTTTTTTTTTGCTAAATTGCAGATTATAGCACTAAACGAATTTCGAAAAAAATGTAATAAAATAAATAAAAATATTTTGGATTAGCCATCAGCAAAGAACGAACATCAAAACTCTTTACAAATAGAGTTATTGACATAGTAAGCGAAAGGAAAACTATTAATGTTTTTGGTCTATGGATAACTTTTTAACGATTTTTTGATTTACACTTGTGATTTTAGGCTTTTGTTTCTTTCCAGGGAAGTAAATATAATATCAAAAATTGTATATAGATTTTTAGTTATGGCCTTTGTAATTTGTTTAGTGATAATGACAAAAGTGAAAGTAGTTTTTAATAAATTTTTAAAAAGTAAAATTTTTTAATTTTGCTTGACTTTTTTTGCTACTAAATTCTGAATAATTCATAAAATGTTGAACTGTTAAAAAATTGGGAATAGCTTAAAGGTAATTTTATTCTGGTGTTAAAAAAATAGGTTTGTGATTAAAACAGTTCTTGCAAAGAAAAAAAAAAAAACCCGACGTCAAAACAGACAAACTTATACATATACTATTGAGGCAGGCATCCAATAGCTTAATTTATGTCACCTATGGGCACTTCCTTTAATTTTTAGATTTATTTTTCTATTAATTTTCGTTATTGGAAGTTATAGTGATACGTGGTTTTTATAGATTTAAAAGTGGTGCCCGGTAAACGTAAAAAAAACATGTATGTGGTTTGGGGTCACCCTTTTATTTTTTAAATCATGTAATGTTTTTAAAACGGGGCCTATTTGCAAGAAAAACCTTTCAAATAAAGAACAAATTTTCAATCGGTTCAGATTTGATTTAACCAGCGGGCAAAACATAAAAAAGAAACGTCCAGATGAATTGATATCTTCCTTCTTTCACACTGGAAAAAATTCTCGAAACGAAACATGGAACTTGGGACCCATCTTTGCTGGTCTAAGTAAG
This sequence comes from Gymnosoma rotundatum, assembly GCA_916610165.2. NCBI lineage: Eukaryota > Metazoa > Arthropoda > Insecta > Diptera > Tachinidae > Gymnosoma > Gymnosoma rotundatum. The sequence continues at coordinate 119,398,371 of OU744340.1, forward strand.
CATAGAATTCGTAAACTATTTCCTGATACTTCTAAGATGTCACGAAATTCGGTGTTTAGGATCAAGTTAATTAAATACTTTGGCAACATAAATTTATTAGGGCTAGCCATAAGCCTTACCATAATCATCAACTACCATCAAAGATGTTTGTTATCAAAAGAGTCGCGCGACACAGTGATTAACTGAAGGCATTTTGGTGACATTAGATATATTATGTATGTATGTCTGAATGCTTCTTCTTTTAATTATTAAACCTTAAATTAAGTGTACGTATTTTTGCGCTGTAGGGTATACAAATATAAATCATATTTCAACTGTAATTATTTGTTAACAACTTTGTTTCAGTTTGCAATTAACTTGCGACTTATAAAGAGTAACGCTTAAAAATTACCTATAAAGCAAATTAAAAAGCAAAAAAAAAAAAATCTGGATATTAAAAAAATAATGCCTATGACACTAAATAGCGGGGTGAGGTGAAGTGAAATTTGTTTAGATATACATATATATACCAAAGTTTTTTTTTTGTTGGACACAATAAGAGCTTCGTTACCGGTTAATTCAAGTATGATGATAATTTCATACATTGAGAAATAGTGGGAAAACTTATACATTTAATAGCAAAAAAACTGCAAAAACTCTCTCACTTCCTTCAAGCAAATAGAGAATAACAACTTGTGACCATAAACGAATTTTGTTTTTCATATCAGGAATTTGATTTTCATTATAAATACGCAGAGCAAGGCTCTCCAAGTTTAATTCTCTGGCAGTGGTTAAAGTGACATGATAGTGAGTAGATTGCTGTACTGTAGCAAGTCATGTATCAGCATGTCCTTCCAAACACAACAAATATTTTTAGTGATGGTAAGTGAAAATATGTTATAACACACAAAATAAAAAGTTACAAAAATTAATTAAATGCTTTAATATAAAATTAAATAATAAATTAAAATTTACTAAAAATAATTAAATTTTAAACAAAGTACATAGAATATTTAAAAATAACTATTTTTTTTTTTAATTAAAAAAGTGTCTTAAATACTGTTAAAATATGGGTGCGGATTTACAGATACATTTTTTTATTTATTTCGTGTACGGCTTTTGGTTAACTTACATATACACATGTAATTATTTAATTCAAATTTCATATATTTTATATTAATTTAATGAATAAACAAAATTTTTAAATAAACAGAAATGAAATTAATTTCTGGGTGCATTATGAATTGAGTCAAGCGTTTCTTAATTTGTAATATAATACAAATTAAAAAAATATACTTATGTATAAATATTATTTTTTACAAAAATAAAGCAAATGTAAATATGTTTAAAAAAGCTAAAATATATGTATGTTAGTGTACAAGTGTAGGAATATAAATGCGTTCACATAAAAATACAAACTTTGTCATCTGTCATTACAAGTATGTATGTATTGGGCTTTGTCCGTATACCCTGCAGTGCTGGAATGTGTTTGCCTGACAGTTTTATTATTTTTGTGCTTGGTGTTAATGCTAGTGTTGCTTATAATTCATAATAATGGTTTTGTTTAATACAATATATAACTCATATATAACCATAGTATGAGTGAACATGAGAAATAATTCTTGCAAAAAACCCGACTTCAAAACAGCAAACCTAAAATCGTGCTTCTTTAAGACAAATTACAAAAATTGTGGGACACCTTTAATTTCTAAATTTAAATTGTATACTTGTTGTTATAGGGAACTTATTAAAACGGGTTTCCTGTGAATTTTAGCTTTCTGTTTATAACATCAAATTACACCAACTATTAGGGCACCCTTTAATTTCCAAATTCATAATTTATACTTCTTGTTATTGCAGACTTAGCAATACAGGTTATTTGTAAATTTCTGTCTACTACTGTTTAAAAGTATGACCGAATACATCAAATTAAATGAACTAATGGGACACCCTTTAACTTGAAATTTTGAATATTAATTCTTCTGTTATAATGGTCATAGTAATCAAATTTTGTCTAAATTTTAAGGCACATGTAGATCAACTTACGTCACCTATAGGGATCCCTAATTTTTAGTTTTATTTTTGTCTTACATTTTGCTATTAGAAGCTATAGTTATACACAGTTTTCTTAAATTATAAAGTGGTACCCTCTACGGTTCATTATACACGTTAAAACATGTATGTATTTTGTTTGGGGACACCCTTTAATTTTTTAATTATATATATAATGTTTTTAAAACGGGACCAATCTGTAAGCATAACTTTTTAAATAAAGAAAACATTTTTAAAATCGGTGTAGAAATGACGGAGTTCTGCGGGCAAAAACATAAAAAGCAACATTCAGACGAATTGATAACCTTCTTCTTGTTTTTAAGTTGGTCATTGATTTAAAACTCTTAAAAAAGGGTTAAGTAAAACGTTGCCACTGTTAATAAAATAATTAAAATTGAAATAATAATTTTATTCTCAAACACAAGCTTTCAGCTGGTTGTAGTCTATAATTTCGTAGATTTAAGATGATGGTTGTCTTTGCACTGGGTAAGTTTTGCGATCATAAGCGCCTACGCGCAAAGCTTAGTTTAAGGCAGGAGTCAAAAACTGGCGGAACGTGGTTCGATCCGGACCGTAGGTCTATTTTATGCGGACCTTGTGTTAACAATACAAAATATTTGACATTATGTCACAACAAATTCGTATGAAATATTTTCGTCTCGACATCAGGCTTTGGTGATGATCCGTTAACTAAAAGATAATAGGGAAACCTCTGCAAAAAATATAATTTGGAAGTGATAACACAAACAGTTTCATTAGAAATATTGTCGTCATCAGCAAGGTGCAACAAAATCTCGTAGATACACTCGTCGAACCGGCTCATCAAATCATTCAAAACTATCAACACAGCCTGTTCGACGAGCCTTACTCAATTACTTAATGCACCGCTACCCATTCTTTTTATTTGTCCATTGATACAGTATCTAAACATATTATTTAAATAGTTCAAGTGTCTACCTTCCAGACCGCGACGGTTAAAAAAAAATAACGGGACCCCAAATGAAAGTAATTGGTTTAAAGCCTTAAACAAGCCCAGAAGTAATAACTTTAAAATGTTAGCTTATTGCATTATATGTTGGAATTGTTTAATGCCCAGGTGACCTAAAAAATTAAATAGAAAAGATACTCTTTTCCGCGAGTGTATTATTTTATGAAATGTAATCTTTTTTTTTTTTTACAAATAATGCTTGTTGACATATTTCCGCTACGAAAAAAAACCAATCAAAAATTTACTAATACTTTTTACATTATCTGGGCTGTTAATTCTGCAGCATCTTGTAGAAAACACGTGTCCCTAAAAACGTGGAAAAAAGCTCCAAAACTTTCAAGCAGGTGGATAAATTTTTTTTAAATAAAAAGTATCACCATAATATAATATGAAATGTTGATGAATTACCTTAAATTAACGTGTTGTTGCCAATTAAAGGCCAATTTTAGGGCGCCCCTCTTACCTGCCAATATTATATATTTATTTATTTAACGGCAAATCCAGCCTTATCAAGACGAATTAATTACCAGGTGGCTGCGTAGCGAGTTTTGTATATTATTTTTTTATATATGGAGTTTGATAGTAATGTGTTCGGCGCGCCGAAAAAGCCCATTTTGGACCACCCTGTTCTCAGTGAAATAGTTGAAATAGAGTTCTAATTTTTTGGCACCCGAGGTTCACTACTGTCTACTTTCATATGAGTCTAATAACTTTAAAATCGGAGAACAAAAACCAAAAGGAGTTTTGGCCGCTATCTCAAAATATTGACCACAGTGCGGCGTAAGTTAATGAATGCGCCTTCGCTGCCATTTGGTAACTAATTCGCTTTGGCTTCAATAGTCAGGCATACAGTGCATGACTAAAGTACAGATTAAATTTATGCCCTCGATTCATTATTCGTTTTTATCCGCCATCTCAAGCCAATATGGCAACAACGTGTATTCAAGACAGTGTGTCAAAAAAGCTGACTTAAATTCAAAGAAAAAAGAAATTAAAGCAAACAATTTGCAATCATATTGGTGAAATAAATTTTAAACAATTTTTAACACTTGAAATTCTTAAAATATTTACAAATAAGTTTTTCATAGTCACTTAAAATGCCAAAATACGTATATAAAAATCTGCGTCAAATACTTTTCTATAAAGTTTGACATGTAGCAATGGCGAAAATAAATGAATTCGTTACTGCTATCACCTGGCACATGATTTAAAATCATTAAAACTTTAGGTCGATTTTAATATGTCACTGTGCTACATATGTGTGTGTGTTTATATAGCTACATTTATCCTATTTTAAGAACTTTAAATAAATATTTCCATAACTCATGTGACCGATTGCAAAATTTGTATCTTAAAAAAAAACATCCCACAATATGCATACACACATACTCCTTCAAGCGTACACCCCCACAGACTTGCATAGGTACATATTTAAAAGCCCAACGAACATTTTGTGCCCGATTCGGTCAAAAATTTTTCGGGACCATTTGACCAAGGCGTAATTTTTTTTGGAAATTCTAAAGTCTTTTTAAGATCGTTTTGCATAATAATATACGAATAATTATTATTAAACATTTTTCTTTGTTTATTTGATTTTTTGCATGTGTAGTTTTAGCAATTTTAGGGGTCATTTATGTCTTCAATATTGAACCGAGAAATGCAATAAAGACGGCGCTCGACTTTATTTACAAATATGTGAAAGAATCAAAAACATCTGTCGACAAACAGAGGAGAAAAAGAATCCCGAAGATTCCTCCCATTACAAATGTCGAGGAATGGCTTGTTAGAAAACAGTGACTGTTCTTTTAAACTTCCAACGGAAATTTTGACAATTCGCACAATTGTCTAGCAAAGTAACAGACTGTTTTTGATATCAGACATGTCGGCAAAGAATGTTTGTTCACTTGGTTTATTCATTCATAAAAAATATATTCACATTTACATTTATACACACGTACATATTTTTAAGAATATTTACCGCCATAATTTTGGAATCCGTACGCATTTATTCAAATAAAAATTGTGGAAATGTAGTGTTTAAAATAACTAAAAATATATAAGAAATGAAAGTATGACATGGTATTTCATCATAATGTTTTGGACATTCCGTTGAAGTTAAAAACAAAAACAACTTTTAAAAACAATAATAAGAAAACTTAAAATAAATATGAGTGTGTGTAACAAATAGCAACCATCGTGATCATTATGTGAAAATAGAAATTGAAAATTCTTCCAGTTTTTACTAAAATTATATAAATAGAACAAAATGGTTTTCTAAAAATAAAAAAAGATTTAATATGCAATGTGCAGATTTTTAATAGAATCTAGCGATTTTCCTTAATATTCCAACGATCAACAAAATCAATTAGGTAAATTTTGGTTCCTAACGGTAGTAATGCGATTTATGAATAATCCTCCTACCAAATTTAGAATATCCATATACGCAGAGGATTTATCAACTGTAATTTTCAAAGCAAAATTCTTAGACTGAATAAATTGTCGACTATTCATGCTGACGGAATGAAACATTTTTCTCGAAAGCTACATCCGCCAACAGGCAGTAATGGGTTCATTTCTGTACAAAAAATATTTTTTGAAAATTTTGGTGTTGGTGTAGATAGCAATCGATATGGAATGCAAAATACCAAATTTTGGAATTTTTGTCTGCCTTTCCCTTTATCTGTATGTCTGTGTTTGTATCAGGTAAAAAAATCTTCTGGATGGATTTGAATAAAATTTTGTGAGGAGGTCCCTTAGAACCTTGGTTCAAACAAAGTATATCTATATTAAGTACATGCAGGAGTTCAGGTGATAGTTTTATTGGTGTGCGTGTTTATCATGTATTGTGTCAAAATTTGTTTACATTTATTTAAATTTTTATTTTGCTCTTGTTTTTTACGTGTTTCTTTTCATTTTTATTATGTTCTATCAGGGATGGCAACCAAATTTTCAAATTACACTTTTCCAACTCAAGTTGAATTGAACATCCTTTTATTGAATTCTTGTTTAAATTTACATTGATATAGTCATTAAGAGGTCATTCTCTTACTTTTTTGATAATAATTAAGAAAAATTCATATTAATTTTTTAGTTAGAAAAATGATAAAACGTTACCCAGTTTACCGTCTCTGAACTGTTTTTTGACATAATACATGATTTTACACAAACAAAATGCCTGTTGTTGTTCTAATGTTGTATTTGTTGTAGACTTGTATGTACTTAATATAGATATACTTTGGGTTCAAATATAGAATACATTTTTTTTTCGTAAAAATATGTCATTTCGTAGAGAAAATAGAAATACAAAGGCGAAGCTCCTCATTTTACCAGTATAATGGAACTAAAACAGTTCTCAGCACATTTTATTTTGGTAAATGGAAATTTTTTAACATTGTTTACAGAACTCTACACCAAATTTTTAAAAACATATGTTTGTAAATTTGAATTTAAAGAAAATTAGAAAAAGGTTCCAAAAAAAACGATTTGTACTGATTTGTTCATCGTTTGCCGGCATAAGAAATATATATATATATATATAAATCAATTAATAATCGCCGCGTAAGGCGATTATCGACCGACGTATTGCTTGTGTGCATATTCGCGACTAAGGCACATTTATTTTACTAGGTAATAGCGGCTCTACAACAAATACAACATTGCAAAAACAACATGGCTTTTTATTGTTGTTTTGTGCGTTTGAAATGTTAAAAGCATAAAGAGAAATAGAAGATAATTGCTCTAAATACAAACGCCTGCTTTGTTTTGCAAATGCTTGTTGTTAGTGTTTTTTGAAAATCGTAAACAAACAAAGTAAAATACAAACAACTTTTGACATTTCCAACTACAAACCAGCTGGGCGGACGACACAACCTAAATAAATATACCTTGTTCGCAACCAAAAATTCGTCGTTCGTCCCAGCTATGTTCCTAGCAATGGGTATAAATTAATTGCAGAGTTCGCCGCGCAACATTTTCATAGCAGGTGACAGCGTTTGCTTTAAAAGGTGACAGCTTCAAAAGTAATTTGTCTTTACAAGTTTCGGTTCAGTTGTCAAACAGTATCAATATAAAAACAACTAAGAGTGATATATTCGACTATGGCGAATCATATATAAACTTCACCACCTATGTAAATCTAGTTTAGTGAAATAACTCAAATCAAAAATAAAAAAAGTTGGTAGTAATGCATATATATTATTTTACATAAAAATTCCATCGGCTCTTAATGGGTTAAGCATTTTTAAAAAATTTTAGTATATTCTTAAAGATCTCTTCAAAAGCTTTTAAATCATACCCATATTGTTATTTAAAAAAATTTAAAAATTTTAGAGCCCCGTAACTCGGATAAATGGGTGAGCGCCAATTTTTTCACTTGATGTTTTTTTTCTTAATTTTTTTCCCCTATCGCCTCATTTATTAATTTTTATAGTTGGAGTTACTTTATTGTTCCAAATGACATGAACAAATTAGAGGCAGGCGTGGTGTTTTGCTTGCTGCCTCGAAGGACGTGGACCGATCATGCTGATTTCCAATGGCACCTCTTTCGACACTATATCTGATCGATTGACATATTTTTTGCGTTTCAACGCTAACACGGATGGACAATCGGACAGACGGACAGGCGGACATCGCTCAATCGACTTTGCTATGCATAAAAAGTCAGAATATATATATAGTTTATGGGGTCGGAAATGGATATTGTAGAAATTATATACGGAATGACAAGCTTAGGCATACCCTTTTTCCACTTTTTGTGTTGATTGCCCAAACGCAATCATATCGGGGTTAAATTGGCCTAAAGCATTCAATTGTTTTCGATTCTATATGATTTTGTTTTAAAAATTTTGCCGCGTTTAGATTTTTCACATCAGCAACTACTCACAGCTTGCCCTGGTTGCACATACATATTTGAGCTAAATAAATTTTATGTAAGTTGTGCACTAAAAAAAAATTAAACGCAATTAAATGACACCTTGATATGTAAAATACCAGGCAAAAACAAAAAAATTCTTGCAGTTAAATAAAACAAAAAACCTAAAAACAACAAAAACATTTACCTAGATTCCCCTCTATTCCCACCAGTATTACCTTAAACAATAGTATATAGTTAAGCTGTGATTAGGTCCTTTGTCTACAGAGTGAAAATATAGTGCAGTATTCCCATAAACGTTGCATGTCTAAATAAATGATCCAATTGGTTCCAAGAAGTCATTAATTCAAATAAAATTATACTTTACAGTTGTAATGCAATTGATTTTTACCTTCTCTCCTTCACAATAATCCAAAACTATTCATGTATTTTTACAGCTAAAAACCGTTATTTTATAGAATCTCTTTTCTTATAAAGCATGTGCAAAGAGAAAAAGTAGCGTTATTTGTAAAGGAATTTTATTCTCGAGAGAGAATTACAATTTTTTTTTTTTGAGAAAATTAATAACTAAATGCGTGGGTTCTTATCGAAACATGTAGAGATTATTTAAAAACTTACGTTTTATGTATTAGTAAAAGTACAACTAGCATTGTATGTTCGTACCGTACAACTAGAGGTATGATAAATATTTAATGTGTATTATGAAGCGCATACTCTTATATATGCGAGTAGTATAAATATTTCTTTATGTGTATAAGTAGGGTACTACGGCCCATGTTAAACTTTTAATAGGCGACTTTCACCGCCTGATAATGTTAGTAAGTTTCGCATAAGTAAACAAAACAGCTGTTATATATAAGTGATTTTATACTGTTGCTGTTGGCTTTCCTTCTGTCTTCTTTTCTGTTGTTCTCTGGAAAAGTGACGAGCCCACATTTATAAAAGTTCATTGGTACAAAAAACATACATAGTTATTTTGTTAGAAGCTTTTGGGGTGGTATAAGGTTAATAATGTTTTATGTGCTAAAAAGTGGCTTTAAGGAACTTTTTTTTAAATTTTATTTAAAGTAAATGGACTGCACAATGACATTGAGTCTGTAACCTTCAAAATCTAGTTGCTACATAAATATTTGTATTGATAACCTGAAATCTTAAGATTTAGATTTTTGAATATAAATTTATTTTTGCTGCTGTCTTTGTCGCATTAAAGTTTGTCTGGTTTTTTAATTTAGTTTTTTTGAATGAAAGAGAAATTGCCAATCGAATTAATTCCAACTTTTCTCTAACTTTTAGTCCAAAAAATTCGTCACGCTTGTTTTTTTTTTATTATAGTATTTAAATTAAAGTGTTTCTTTTTTCTTCTTTTAAGCAAGCGATTATTCAATTGGTGCTGGGATGGAACTGGTTAATTGTAGTTTGCTTCGCTACCTTGGCTTAAAAATGCAAAAAACTCTTTTAACATATCGTTAGCTGAAACGATCAATCTTTTTTCTTGATTGTAGAAAGGTTAGGTTAGGTAGGTAGCCGTGTTGCCACAGACCACTTGGGTCCATTGATTGGTTCCTTTGTGTTGATTGCAGAAAGATATATTTTCATTTAAACTACGATATTCAACAGAAAAACAGATTTGGATTTTTTTTTAACAATCGGAGAGATAATATTTCATTTAACTCTCAACGTATAGTTACTTGGAGTTGCCATACCTTGGTATTATAAAAGAAAATAAATGAAAATGAGTTAATATAAGTTGAACTACGGGATGAAATATGTTTTTGAAAAATCTTAGATTCGACATAAAGCGGCTAAAAACGTTCGGAATGAAAAAAATATGTGCGAAGATTTTAAATGTCAAATATACGTTTTATTTGTATTGTTTAATAAAGTTGCCATACGTTTAATATTTATTTGCCAAAAAATAGTCGGCTTTTGCTGCGGCTTTGCCATAAATCACAATTTAAAAAATTTATATTCAGGATAGCATTGAAAACGAAATATACATAAACAATAATTTATACTTAGATTTCAAGAATGGCCCTAAATGTTAATAAATATTACAGCGAAATATTCTTTCTTTTTCACAACTTCATGTAGCAAAAGTTAATTACAATTTATAAATTTAAATTGTGTTAAAAGTTTACTTGTCAATTGAAAAGTGTACAAATATATTAAAATTCTTTGCAATATACACAAATTAATATACGTTTAGGCATACATACACATATCCAGCGTTTGCTGTAAGAGATAGATATATGTATGTATGTCTCAAAAAATAAAATAAATTGAAATTTTGATTCAACTCTTTGGAGGACATTAAATAATTTTTATTTGTAGAAGTAAATTTGTTAATACAACTTGCCAATTTTATTAACAAAAATTAACAAAATTTAATTAAACATTTTTTATTATTGCAATAAATAAGAAAAATATTTATTAATAAATTATTTAAATTTTTACTTGGGGAAGTTAAATTTATTTAACCTAGTGATGCGATTAAATTGTTAAATTAAATAATCTTACAAAACAAATGTTCATTGCAAAATTAAAAATGGTTTTTAATATAAGCCATGGAATATTTCCATATTCGCAGATGTTTTCTTTACAGCATGTTTATATTTTTTATTAATATTAACAAAAGTATTTTTAAATTAAAAAACAAAAATTAATATGCACTAAAAAAAATATTATTCATGTCAACATTTTTTGCAAATGACTCAAGAAGCTGTTGTGTTTTATTAAAGGTTTTTTGAGCTTTTTTTAATTACTTTTAAGATCTCGGTTATCAGTGGAATGATCATTAGGGAAGGGGACTAAGAGAATCCAACGCGGGATTCTACAGTTTAAAAAAAATTATGATAAAGAAGGAAAAGATTTTTTAAGGCAAGGTAAAACTATATTGCCTTTATAAGACTGTAAAAAAATTACAGTTACACACGCTTCTATTAATGTAACACAATTTTAGTACAAAATTAAAATTTGGTACGAGGGCTGCTATATATAATTCTGGCCTGGCAACACTGAGTGCTGCCAAGTGCAATCTGACATTTCCATTGGAAAGTTTGTCATTTCTAATCATAATCGTACTCAAAACGTTTTGACGTACGACCATTATTTGTGTTGTTTACAGTGACTTGAAAAAATTAATATAGAAAAAAAAAATGGAATTAACTCGTGAACATTTTCGTGCCATAATTTTTCACAACTTTCAACGTGGATCATCACGAAAAGAGTGCATTGATGAACTTAAATCTTTGTATGGCGATGAAGCACCATCCTATAGCACTGTGAAAAATTGTATAATGAATTTAATCGTGGCCGAAGCTCGCTCAAAGACAAATTCCGTGAAGGTCGTCCAAAAACGGCTGTTGTGCCAGAGAACATTGATGCCGTGTGTGAACTCATAATGCAAGATCGACATGCGACATACCGAGAGATAGAGACATCCTTGGACATTTGTTCCACCAGCATACATTCGATACTGCATGAACACCTGGCCGTAAAAAAGGTTTGTTCTCGTTGGATCCCGCACAATTTGAAAGTCGCTCAAAAAAAGGCTCGTGTCGATTGGTGCAAAAAAATGTTGCAAAAATACGATTGCGGTGCTTCAAAAGACGTTTATAAGATCGTCACAGGTGACGAATCATGGATCTATGCGTATGAGCTCGAAACGAAACAACAATCGACCGTGTGGGTCTTCAAAGACGAGCAAAATCCAACGAAAGTTGTTCGTGAAAGAAGCACTTCGAAGCAAATGGTCGCCTGTTTCTTCGGCAAAACTGGTCATGTGGCGACTGTTCCGCTTGAGCAACGTAGGACGGTCACTTCTGAGTGGTACATTACAATTTGTTTGCCTGAAGTCATCGGAGAAATTCGAAAAACCAACAAGAGAAGACGAATCATTGTTCACCATGACAATGCGAGCTCTCACACATCGGCTCAAACCAGAGCGTTTTTGACCGGCCAAAACGTCGAATTAATGGGTCATCCGCCATACAGCCCTGACTTGGCACCTAATGACTTCTTCTTGTTTCCGAACATCAAGAAAAAAATTCGTGGTCAACGATTTTCGTCGCCAGAAGAAGCTGTTGAAGTGTTCAAAAACCATGTTTTAGAGGTGTCTCAATGGGAGTGGAAAAAATGCTTCGACAACTGGTTTGAGCGCATGCAAAAGTGTCTAAATCATGCTGGAGAATAAACCATTTTTGATTATAAATATTCGCATTTTCACTATTAGGCCAGAAATATATAGAACAGCCCTCGTATGTCAATGTTTAGGATATATTGTCTTCTTTTAAAAGGTATATACAATTTTTACTTTTTTTAATTTGTTAAGGCTTTTTGTATAACTGGGGAAAATATATTTTTAATTGAATTTCTTTCGGAATTAAATTAATTATTAATGCTATAAATTCTATGTAATAAAATTTTGCAATTTTATACAATTTTACATATGTAATAAGTAAGAAAATTGAAAAAATATTAAGATTAATGAAAATCACAAAATTCCGAAAAAAAAATTTTTAAATATGTCCAAAAATGGGATTTCGCACCTTTTTCTGTATTTGCCATCAAAAGAGCTGGTGGAGAAATTCTAATTGCACAGTAAGGCACAACTTATTTAAATAAGCTCTTAAGATTTTTATTTCATTTGATCCATGAGATGATATTTGCTTAAGCATGATTTTTATAAAAAATTAATCTATTTTAAAGGGCTTTAAGATGAGAATAAAAAATTTTTTTAGATTTATTTTGATAAATAATATTGTAAGATCTGGCAACCCGTGTTGTTGTTAACAGTATGAGCGTGGTGAATAAAGTTACTTCCATTAATGGTGTGTGTATAGAATAATACCACAATTAGCTAACAAAAGCTGTGCAGCCTCAATAGCTACGTTGATAGAGGTGAGTGCTGTAAAACAGAAGAACGTGAGTTCGATCCCGCCTTCGGACATGCGTGCAACGGAAAATAGTAATTGTTATAATGCGATTAAAAATTAATAAGCAGCAGTACAAACCTCCCGAGAGGCCAAAAAGACAGTTATTGTGTAAAGCAATGGCAGATAATTAAGTTAAGACGTTTAATTTAATATAAGAGTAACAGATAATTGTCAAGAAGCCTTCTATAATAAAAAGTAAGAACGGTAGCGGTTAGCGCAGGGAAGTGTAACAGCACAACAACAGTGTATAGCAGACGTGTGTTGTGGCTATTGGATTAAAGGGGATGGACTGGCTTGGATAAAAGGAGTAGTGGAGATGTCTGTGGATGGTTAAGGTTACTAAACAAGGCATTGAGTAGTTCATGTCTCGCCGGAGTAACACAGTAGTGTAGCGTGGATGGCTGCGTTTGTAATAATAACGCATGTTTAGTAAATACGAGACCAAAGGGTTCACAAGACCGATAGGATCAAGAAGTATAGCCAGAGAAAGCTATAAAGTTTGAATACAGAATAATGAGCCACAGTGGTATTTGCAATTAAGAGATTTCGTACATTTGTAAACGTAACAATATTTTATACAAAAATATCTTTCAAGGCATTATTAAAATTTTATACTTTTGGCAAAAAATTTTTTTTATTTAAATTTTATTTCTATATATAAAAAATTTCGGCTAATGGCGAAAACGACTTCGTCATCGCTACAACTTTATAATTAGTTCGCCTTGATTTAAAGCTTAACCGATCGTCTTATTCACAAAAAACAATTTAATCTTAAATGTGTTTTATAACAAACTTCTCACAAAAACTTTGTTTTAAAACAGATTTTATTTAAAGAAAACTTATTTTTAATGCAAACGGCAGTAAATTATTAAACTGATGTAATGATATATTTTAATTTAAAAATTCCAATCTTAACATTTCCCTCATAACCTTAAATATTTTTAATAATTCTTCACAATTTATTATTATTACCATTTTCACAGTGCTTTATTACTCAAAGTACTGTTAAATTATTAATCATTTCTTTTTAATAGTTTGCTTTGTCGTGTAGCGTTTACTTTAATTTGTTTTGGTATTTTGTTGCCTTCTTGTTGTCTACTTTGCTCATCTACAAATGCGCTGACAGCGTAGTTACGGTTTCAGCTAATTGCTGCCATTTTGGTGTCATAAAATGTTTTTAAATTGATAAAATGAAAAATTACATTAATTAATTGAAAAACATTTGAATGCGGTCGTATGTACGTGTAAATATATGTACGAGCATGTATACACATAAATATTAATTAAAAAAATTTCTAGAAAACAACACCACGAATTGTCCCCGTCCACTGTTAAAAGGTAGGAACTATTAGCAGAGCAATTACCTTCTCTGTTTCAAGCTATTTGTTTTAATGACAATGATGTATTGTTGCGTTGTGTTTAATAAAATAAATAAAAGAGGAGCAACTATTTAAATATTTTTTTTTAATTATATAAATTTCCATTAGATAATTACTATTGTTATAAATAATAGTGACATTTATTTGAAATTCAAGGACATTCAAAAGAGCTGAAAGTTAAAAGAAATTAATGAAATTTGAAATTTGTATAAAATGTCAAAGATCATAATTCTTTTTTAAATTTTCAAGGTATTAATTTTTCAGAACAAAATTTAAATTGTGATAAAAAGAACAAGTTAAGACAAATTAATAGGATTTTTTATATTATTCACTTCTCAGTTTACATCAACTTCAGTTTCAACCCCAGAGATAAGTTTATTACGTGTAATCCCAAAGTGGTCTCATTGCAATGTCCTGAAATTTTTGATAACGGCGTTTTCATGAGATATTTCATTAAAATAATTTCACAATTACAAAAAAAAAAACGGCTTTAAAGCAAAATTTCTTGTTTTTCAAAATAAATAAGTAAAAGTACTATATTCGGCTATGCCAAATCTTATATACCTTGACCATATATGTAAATCTAGTTTAGTGAAGTAACTTCAATCAAAAAACAAGAACTATATATAATTTTACATAAGAATATCAACGGCTCTTAATGGGTTAAGCATTTTTAAAAAATTTTTGTATTTCCTTAATGTTCTCTTCAAAAGCTTTTAAATGATATTCATATTGATATCTTAAAAATATTACTTTTCTAAAAAAAAAGTCAAGGGCCCGTAACTCGGAAAATATAGGCTAGGACCAATTTTTTCACTTGATGTTTGTTTCTTATTTTTAAATTTTAAATCACCCCATATAAATATTTTTTTGATTGGAATTACTTCATTGTTCTAAATGATATGGAATAATAAGAAGCAGGCGTAGTGTTTTGCCTGCTGCTTCGAAGGACATGGACCGGTACGGCTGATTTTCCTTAGCACTTCTTTCGACACTATGTCTGATTGATCTCTAGCGGATCTAGTGCCTTTGCAAGCACCAACACGGATGGATAGACGGACAGACGGATATAGTGCAGTTGACTTCGCTATGCATCAGAATTTAGAATATACATATATACTTAATGGGATCAGAAATGGATATTGCAGAAATTACAAACTGAATGACAAATTTAGTCATACATTTTTTTCACTTTTTGTAGTGAAGTGTATAAAAAATGTTTAATTTGAAATAATTCTTTTTAACAATTTAATTTTTTATGAGTCAAAAAAGAATTTTTTGGAAATTAATTGCAACTTTAAAAGAAAAACAAAAAGCAAGATTGGATAAGTTTATGCCATGACTAGCAGCTAATAGCAAAATTTCAAGATATTATTATGGGAAAGTGTTCCTTTGTTTGAAATTATTATTAATATAAAAGAATTTGTTTCGTTATTCGGCTGTCTTTCTTTCACATATCATGCCACAGTTAATTTCAGTTTTGGATTCTATTTAAGGGCGGTTTACATTATACTACAAGTACTATCGTCTAAACATAATATGTAATGAAACTGACCGACGTTGAGAAAAAATACGGATAGAAATTTGATAGTCGTACGGCTTTCATTATTTTTTGAAATTTTTCAAAAACTATTCTACTTCATTAGATCATGGTTGCATTTTCTTATTAAAGCTAACTTTTTAGAGGTAAAACTCGTCAAAATAGCACAAAAACCGCTGAATATAGTGCAAAATAGACTCAGTTGGCATCACAAATATTTTTGTAAACAATTATTGTTTTAACAACAGCTGTTTCAATTATATTTCATTTTATTCAACACCAATGGTGTAAGCATAAGAAAAAAAATCATACGATTTTTAATCTCTTTTTTTTCATACGGATAGATTTTCATTTTATTCTCTCTTAGATTTTACGTACGTAAAGTCTTATCGTCTAAACTGGCCTTAAAGGCCAGGATTTACAATCATACTCAGTCTTACGAGCTGTCAAAAATTGCATGTGTGTCAAAAAGTATGATAGAGTGTATTAAATGAGTATGTGTGTGACATTTTGACAGATTTGCACGATTTTAATTTTTTTTTTCATAAAATAGTTTTTTCTATAGTTTTCTATATAAATAAAACAACAAAATATTAGCACCATATGTTTTTGCGTCTTTTTGGTATAATAGTGTGGCACTTACGACGCCATTTTGGAACGATTTTTAAAGTAGGAGAGAACTCTGTCAGACTTTTGTGTCATTAAATCGTACGGTTGTGTATGATAGTGAATCCTGGCCTTCACGGTTGAAAAATAATATGAATTGTCCAGGATTATCAATTTGTTTTGCACAAATTAAAGAAAGAAGAAGAACTATTTTTTTCTTTTAGTTTTATCTTTTGAACCAAAGCATGTTTTTACGTATAAGTAATAAAAACCAACACTGTTAATTAAAGAATAGAATACGTATACGCTATACAAAATTTAATATTATTAATATTCAAAAAATGTTTTTCTTGCGACTAATAAATAAAAAAAAAATGTGTTCTTATCGCTTATACGTTTTTTTTAACTCATCAGTGTGTTAAAAAAAACTGAAGTGTGTTAAAAACATAAGAAAAACCAAAGTCTGGATACATTGGAATGAAAAAAGGCTCGCCTAAATTGTTTTCAAAAGTAAAACAAATGAATTCGTGATATCAAATGTTTATACGTGTTGTCCATTTTGATTTTGTTCGTCATATTCAAAAAGAGCATAATGTTGTGACGTAAATGATAAATAAACGAATAAAAAACTCAAATGTAAAAATACATGGTTTTATGGTACAGTGGAATGAAAGGCAAAATAAAAATTTGAGTGTCAATAAAAAAGAAGTTCAATTAAAGAAATGTTATGGCTTTAAAAAATTCATGAGTGCAATATCCATTATAAAAGTAAAAAAGTGTTGTCAAAATAAGCAAAAAAATAAGAAAATTTTTATTTAAAACCACGCACAGTGGGATCGCTTTATACATTATTTGGCAAACAGTTTAAGGAGAGCTCATAGAGTATTGAAATTTTCCCCAAAGCCTTATAACTGACTCAATTAAAAGAAGTTTTATACAAATTTTTTACGCCCATAATCTACTATGGTCTTCTCGAGTTAAATTCATGTGCCAACATAAAAATGTTCGATGGAGAAACAAATCGATAACTCGTCAAATTTTATCGTTTTGATAAAAAGCAACATTTTTTGTTTTTAATTACAACAAATTAAAACCAAGAACAATAATGACTCTAGTCCATATTATTTTGAATAACATAAAAATTCATGCATAAAATACTTGAGCTATTAATTGAAATACTAATACTCTCTCCATGAGTCTTATATAACATGTTCTCTTTTGCCCTTTAGCCGAATTTTTACTTCGAGCTCATATATAAACCTAACAACTGAAAACTCTATTTAAAGTGTCCTTATCTGCAACGCTTAGACATAATATAATTCCTCTTAACTTCGATTTGGAGATAACTCACACCATAACGATTCAGGTGCATTAATCGGTTTTTGGACTGAAAATAATAAAATCACACTTCTTTTTATATTTGTAACGGCAGACCATTCAATTGATATTTTGCTTGCGAAACCGGCTCTAACTTCGCTGCAAAGCAGTTCTGTTTTTTTTTTTGTTAAAAACCAAAAAATGTACCTTAAATTCTTGGAAGCAAAGATTTTTGAAACCCTGATTTTTCTAAAGCAATAATTAAATGCAAAACTTTCCCTTGTGTGTTATGTCGTATGTTAAAATGTTTGTGATATTAATTTGCATCAATTATATACATAGTTTCATGTTGTATTGCTAAATGCCCAAAATTGTAAATAATTTTCTCACATTAAACAGATTTTATGCAAAAATTAATAAATAAATTTTTATTAAATCTGGGTCTTTGGCCAGACTTTCAATTGGTACCGATAATATTAAAAAAATGCCACTACATCGTAAGGATGTGAAGAATTACGCATGGAATTCTATTCAATGACAGTTTAAAGCCACTTTGAAATTATGATATCAGTTTTCTATAACTCGTAAATATTTGGTTTAATAATGAAGAAAACGATACAAAGGAAAATACTGCTCTAATTATAATCTAAATAATAAAAGAATAAATTTTTAGTATAAACGCACGGCTTCTAAAAATAATTTAAATAAATTTTTATATAGATAACTAACTGAATAGATATTTGACATTATTAAAGGTGCTCTCTAAGGTTCAATTAGACGTGCCATAACCATAACCATAGAAAACAGCTGTTGAAACCAACCTTATGGGAAACACTGTATTTGATTACTGATGACATACCATAATGCCATAGCCATAACCGTTACCATAGATATTTATTAAATTTTGAATAATATTTACATGTGAGAAATTTTTCACTTTATCCAGAACAAAGGCTCTAGTTGGGTTGTTGATGGAAGTAAGTTTAATTAAGAGGCAAAACTTTACTTATGTGGAGCAAGTAAAACTGTTCGCAGTGTAAATACTTTTTAACAGGGTTGTATTAGATTTTCAATGTTTTTTACCAGTAACAAATTTACATAATTGTATCATAATACAATAATATAAATGATAAAGTGTAAAAACATACGCGGAAAATACACGCCATGCCACTTTGCTTCTCTACACCTCTTGCCAGCTCTTATATTTTTTACTAAGCTCATTCAAATTTCGATGGTTTCTGAGTTGTAATTTTAATCAACGTACAGATTTGCTTAAAGCGCCACTGTGCTACACGGCTTAAATTATGTTTTAGATACAATTTGAAATGTATCAAGTTATTTATAGGAATTTATTACAAATTTTTTACGTACTTACAATGTAAGTCTTACATATTTGTTTATGAATACAATCACAAGCAACTGTTGTGTACATCATACAAAAAAAAAAAAAGAAAAAAGATTGCGCGTATATTTTCAAAGTGTATCACAAAATTGCTGAATGCCTGTTATTTCGAAAATGAATGTTTGTATGTGTTTAGAGTTTGTAGGCTATAAAATGAAAAAAAAAAATATAAACGACTGTTATGTACTAAGTAATAAACGTTGTATTCATACAAACACTCTCTCTCACGCACACACACATTTGCAGTATGTACTTACAAAACTTTTTTTACTTGTTTTGAAGTTTTTTCTGTTCTTTGCTTCAATAAAAACCGGCTATTCTATTCTATTCCCAGCAGTCAAATATTTTTTTGTTCTTTATAGGCATACGCGTGTTATGAGGTTAAAGTGCTTTTAATACTTATATATGAATATTTGTATATATGTATGTATGTATGTATTGGAAATTTAAGAGTTTGCGCCTTAGTTAATGTCCTTCAATTGACTCATAAACATTTGTATAACAATAGTATAATAAAACTATTGGTGTAGGTTTACAGCGGATGTTTGGTGACAGTGGGAATATAACATATGAACGCTTGAAACACCCGCCGTTTTATCTTACTTTCTATTCATACAACAAAGCTTATAATTTCATCTCGTTTGAATAATCTCTTTGTTCTTGTTTTTTTGTTTTTGATTGCTCGTAATTATGGTACCAATTCTATAAAACCTTGAGAGCCTAAAAAATATAAAATTACTACAGCATATGAAATATGAAGAATTAAAGCAGAAATCTTCTCAAAATGTCTAATTTATACGATAACTTCGAGACAAAGCGGCCAGTGGCGTATTGGGTTATTAGTTTGTGGTTGGCTGCTATACAATTTTGATCTCCCTGTGGTGTCGATAGAAATTAAGCTTATGGTATAGATATTACGAAATAAGTTCGAAAGAGAGTCAATTCAGAAAAATACAAGTAATCGTGGAGAACCGACACAAATCAAAGTATTTGATTAACATCAATCATGACAGAGTAAAATGCTCACCGTTATGCAGTGAATGATACGACGAAAAGGGCTTATAATTAGGTATGAGAGATCCTGTCATTTTTGAGGAACGTCGTTGTCAGTGAACTTGATTCTCAAATCACTAGTTATATAGTTACCGTTATCACCGTTTGAAGTTCCTTTTTTTATTTAAGCAAACAGTAACCATAATGCAAAATATTTTTTGATATCGACATTCAAAACACATAATTTTTTGTTTTTTTTTGTTCCATACATATGTATGTGTGAAGTTTAGAAAAAGAAATAGAAGTAGCAGCAAAAAAAATGCTACACAGCATTTTTCTACACAAAATAAAAACAAATTGAAGTTTGTGTCTGTACAAATATAAAAGAACGTTCTCACACGGAACCTGTTACTTGATAAACTCAGTCACTGTAGTGACCAGTGATTTTTTAATCACAGGTACTAAAATATCGCTCATCTCTACTTACAATAGAAGAAAGTAATTAACGAAATGACTATTTCAGAGAGAATAAAAGAGACAGCTTCCTAAATGTAGTTTAAAGCGAATATTTACGGAGATAAGAAAGCGGAGCATAATGTTTGTTGACTATGCTACTGATTTTTTAGCACTGTCTAAAATAAGGATAATTACTAGTAATATACAATCTGAATAAGGTACCGTGGTAGACCAAAGTGTAACCTGAGTCCGGTTGAAATGAAATGGTTGTGTATACGAATTCCATTTCTTAATAAGTGATAAAAAAGCAACCCAACCTGGTTAACGCATCCCTGCTTTGGTTGCTAGAAATAAATAGGATAGATACTATTTCAGCCGCACAACTATCAAAAAAAAAAATAATAATAAAAATAATAAGCTAGAAGTACCCCCCAACATGTCTATCATACTTAACTAAGAACTGAATCAGCTGTATATGTAACAAACTCAAAAAGTTGAAATCACTGGATATACAGGATAAGATGGGACAATATAACTCACAATATCACCAAAAAGCTGCTTTAATTTATCAGAAGAAGACTTCTTGATGCTAGGAGTGGCCACATTCATTCATTAAAGCCTTCTAAAGGAACACTTGGGGTACAACTTCTTTTTGTTATAAAAATAGAGTTAATTTGTATTTTTTAAATCTCTATATGTATAAAAATGTTATTGATCGATAAATTCGTGCTCTATGTGCCGTGAGGAGTGTTTCTGTGTAGTTTGAAGTTCGTCTGACAAATGGCGCATTATTTGTTTTTTTTGTGTTTTTGCACCGATTTCGACCTCAATTTATATTTATACTCTATGGGTCGTCAGCAGTGCTTCTATGTAGTTTAGTGTTCGTTCAACAGATGGCACAAAATTTCCTTTTTTGATGTTTGTGCGCGATAACTAAAGACCTTTATCACCAATTTCGACTAAAATTTATATGAATCTACTGTTCGTAAGGAGTGTTTCTGCGTGGATTGGGGATTGACCGACAGATGGCGACAGCAATGCGGACCGGGCCCAACTTGTAAATAATAATAAAAATTCATTTCGTTAATTTAATAAAAAAAAAAAAGTTATAGAAATCTGATATCTTTGCCATTAAATTTTTTTGTTGACTTCATATAAATTTACAGTGCACTGCAGTGTCAAAAAAATCAATCCAGTTAATGCATATTTTTTGAATTATGTAACTTTAACCCAAATTTTTTAAATTCAAATGTTTTTTTTATAAATTAAAAATATCTGTTTCATATATGACGCCCAAAAAATAATTTTTTCTGCATTAAAAACTTTAAAATAGGGCATTATTTCTCCAAACCTTCTTTTATTTATTTTGAAAAGTTAAATGCAGGTTGATATGATTTCGTTATTGTAAAAAACAATTTTTCGTACACATTAAACCATCAAAACACAAATACACTTGCACTAAAAACGTTGTTTTACGTAATGTACATTCATTCTTTCTATGCATTGCTGAGCTCCTACACAAATTTCATGTTTGTTGGTGTTTGTTTAAAATTTTCAAAGAAAACAGGTTTTACATATTTACACATATATATGTTTGTATCTGTAAATGAAAATCATATATTGTACATAATATACATTCTTCAGTATATATGAATACGTAAATGCAGGGATTTTGTTTGGCAGCAATAAACATGAATTTTTATTTAATGAAATTTTATACTCGGAAGGCGAACAAGAACTATTTTAAAACAGATAGATAGATGCAAATGAAAAGCTAAAGGAAATTATTCTTAATTTTATAAATGAATATGTATATGAATAATAAATACTTTTACTGTGGCCAAAAGCTATACAAGAAGATTTGAATTCATGTTTTGTTTGACAAGATCTGTTACATTAATGTTTATGAAGATGTGCTATCAAAGAACGTAGAACAAGTAAAAGATAATTGCAAACTAAAAAAATGTTTTTAACCTTTAACTACTGAGGTGTGGTAAATTTTACCTTCATTACCCATTATTTTTAATTTTGAGATAAGTGACTATGAAATAAAGTTCTTGTTTTGTTATTTCCAAAGTTTAATTTTTTTGATTTTATGATTTTATTTAATTAATTATATGTTAATTTATTCTTTTGAAGAAAGAAAATTAGAAAATAAAAGTTAACTGGTAAAATTTTTGATAAAAAAAAATGGGGTAAAATTTACCACGACCTCAGTAACTACGTCAAAATATTTCACCTCAGTAGTTAAAGGTTAAGTTTGATAACAATAAAAGTTTCTTACTCCTTAAGCAATCAACTAAATCATATACTAACGCACTATGAAGTACTTAAATCCAAAAAAATGTTTTTAACTGTGAAAAACGTAAATAAGACCTATTATTTACAGAAGGTTTGAAAAAAAAATTAAACAAATTTATACATCTACTTTTGTAAACTTCTATTCTTTCAGATTTTTTTAAATACCAACTCTGACGTATTTGAGGCAATTCTTAAATTTTTTACTTTTAAATCAAAGTTGTCTTCCATTAAGTTTTATGATGTCAGCGTGGCATAATCATCGTTCTGACAAGTTGCACATTTTATCCATTCAAAACCAAAAAAAAAATATAGAAAATTAACATTAACATTTTTCTTTACTGGTTTTTTCCAAATTTATTAATGTTTAATTTAATGTTTTAAAATAAAAACGTATTTTAGTCAGGTATTTTTGGCAGAACCAGCCGAATTCAAATTTCTCACCGAGTATTTAGTCGTTGTTGAATTTTCTATGAAATCACTTATAAAAAATGTTATTTTCTTTCTGAAAAAAATGTTCTATTTCTCCTGAAAAAAATTAAAGTAGTAGTTGCAATAATAGCAACAGTAGTGGTAGTAACAGTAGAAGCCGTAGTAACATTTTGGCGGAAAAATATCTTCTGTACAATCCTAGTATTTTATCAAAAATACTATAGTTTATTTGACCATAAATTTCAGTGGAGGATAAATATTAAAAAATAACTGACTGGAAAGTTATGGTTTACAATAAAGCAAAGATAGTTATAAACTCACAGAAAAAATTAAATTTTCTTAAACCTAAAAAATTAAAAAGTTACGGGTAAGTTGCCTTAAGCTTAAACAAAAAACAAAATTGGTGGGCAAGTTACTTGAAAATATTTTGTTGTCTGCATTAATTTTATGCTAAGAAAATTTATTCCAAAAATATATAACTTTAAACTTTATATATATCGCACATTTGAATGTTCGCTTTAATGAAACCGCCTGCTTGACACTATTGATTATGGAGTATAAGTCGTCACATTGGCTTGCATTTTTTTCACGACTAGACAGGATTTGTTTTTATTTTTTAATATTTTTCTTAATGTCATTTTGACATTGAACTTTAAGGCGACATTAAGTTAACATTCAAACCGTTTATTTACTGTTTTGATGTTCTTTAATCTTCTATTCTTTAATTGTAATACTTTTTTTCTCAAATAAAGCCAATATTTAAAAAATTTTTGTCTTCTTTATTTTAATTCTGCTAAATGTGCATACATATGTCTGATATGCTAAATAACATGTCTTGTGATACGATAATAAACGCCACTTTTAAAGATGAGAAAGAAAAAAAAAATATGCAAAAGGCACAAATTTTATTTGCTGCCTTCTTTAACTTTCTATTATACATTTAATAAAGAAAAAAAGAAAATATGACTACTAGTCACGAGGTATTATTTTAGTGTGTTTTATTAAATGTTTTTAGATTAATAAAGAAATAAATATTATAAAAAATAGCTATAATATTGTTTTTGATGTGAACTCAAGAATGTATTTTAAATAATACATTTCTGCAACAAATTTCTGTAGGGAGAATATAATCTTAAATAACTTTTCACCTGCCATGGAGGTGCTTGTTGATCCACACCATGCGTTCTTGATTGAGAATTGGAAAGTCTCCGAAGACTGTTCATTTTCTGATCATCGCTAAGATATCTTTTCCATTATGAATAGAAAGGGCACCAGTGCTGTTTATATTAACAGACGTAAGACGAAATGGGAGGATCAGAACATGATCCTTACATATGCAAGGCAAGGCCATCGCACACATGAACAAAGGACTTCAGAACAATCTGACTAACATCCTGAGTGTTAATCCGACTAAAACGGAACTTGTTCTCTTCTCAAGGAAATATAAACTTCCTTCCTTTGGTTTACTTAGACCGAATGAAGTTCCACTTAATCTATCTAACTGTGTAAAATTTTTGGGCATTATCTTGCATAGTAAGCTGTCTTACAAAAAGAGTATCCAGGCTAGAGAGAGCATCGAAGGCAATTGCTCGGCAATGTAGTACGTATGCAGGAGAGCAGTTGGCAAAACTAGGGCTTCAAACCAAGGGGTGTAAATTGGCTTCTTGAAGCGGTAATCAGGCAGACTTGGAGGAACTCTTGGGGGAGGCTTTGGACAATGTAGCAAATGTTTTCTCTTAGAAAAGGTGCTGCGCGGCGCTGTTTGCCATGCTCAAGTGGCTGCCAATGGATGTTTTCGCCAAAGGGCGGCGCTGAGAATGGCAGTTAGATTGAATGTCATAGGTGCATAGAATCATAGATCATGGGGATATGCTAGCGTGTTATGGACCACGGATGTTAAACCTGATCTTGTTATTTATTACACCCCTTCCCTTACAAGAAGATTTCCCTTGTCCTGATGGAGAGCCACATTCCCTGTACTCTGTATATACACGAATGGGTCCAAGATCGGGACAAGAGTTGGAGGTTAAGTCTATATTTAGGAATTAAGAATAAGAACATTTTTCAGACTCCCAAATGACTGTAGTATTTTACAGGCGGAAATATCTGCTATTAGAAGGGCGGCGTCCAGGTTGAGATACTATAACATATCTAATAAGGATATTTTCTTATGTAACGACAGTAAAGCCGCGATTATGTCCGTTATAGGTGTGTTTACCACATCTGAGCTTGTCTCTGAATGTCGAAGACTTCGATAGTCACCCTAAAATGGGTGAGGGGACATGAGACCAACTTGGGCAACCATGTTGCTGACGAACTAGCGAAGAAAGGGACAATGCTGGAAGAAATTTTATTTGACACGAAGAGGAGGAGACGGTGCCCCGTGCTGTGATACATACGGCTGAGATATCTCAGTCAGCGGTACTTTAGGGCCTATCTGATATATCTTTACTGAGTTCAGGTAGGGTCAGTTGATTTTTAAGGTGCAGTGGGTGCTTCACTGGCCCACAAATAAACATTGTAACTCAGTTAAGGGAAATAGCGCACTCTTCGGCCAACTGGCCTTATCCAGCGGGGTCTTCTCTCTACTTTTCGGATCATATCTATATTTTCACACCTACGGTTCTTTCTTTTTCTGTGGTTTTAATCGTCAAGCAACTGGCATTCAATCATATCTATGTGCTTGATATGTAGTGGTCCCCACGACTTAAGAATCAGTCCCGTGATCAGTTTCGTGTCACTTTCTTTTCCATTTAGGTTGCAATAGAGTTTAAAAAGATACAATGTCCAGCCTGATATGTAGAGTAAATAAATTTACTGTTATAAAAATGTAAATTTCTCCGAACGACAGTGGGAAATATAATGAAAAAAAATATATTTCTCTCAAGGCTACAATTCCAAAAAATTTGGAAAACATTTAAAATCAGTTAATCGGTATATTAAACTTTTAATTTAAAAAAAAAAACATTTTTCTATTGTTAAGCCAACTACTTTTTGATATAAGTGTAAAAGTCTTCTTTCTTATGTCTTTTATTGTAAATTAAACTGATTAAAAAAAATTTAATACGAATAATCAATTTCATTTTATGTTATTTTTTTTTTTTAATTTTATTCAGTTGTTTTTATGCCTTTTGGCAATTTTTCAAATATTTTTCTTCAATTTGTTGGCTTAATTTTATTTCTATAAAATATTTACATTATGTATATGAGAAATGGTACACAAATTCTGCTGACGTTCTTTTTTTTAATCTGTATTAAAATTAAATATTGAATTTATTTACGTCGATGCTCATTTCAATACGCTTAATTTTGATAATTATTATTGTGAGAACTAGAAGTAGCAACAACTTTTAAGTGTTTTGAATTGAACTTTATTAAAATAGAACGAAGATTAATACAATAAATAGGGTGTCTGCCGGAAAGGTATACTACTTTGTTTTGGCGCCATTTCGGTAAATATTAGTCTTAACAGTTCGTATTTGGCAGTCGTGAAGTAGACACGTGGTAAATTTATTATGGAAAAATTTTCAATAAACCAACGTGTTTTAATCGTTAAAATATTTTATCAAGTAATAAGATTAAATTCTATACTATTTAAGTTGTATTGTGAGCATTTAAAATAAATACAATGTTTCTTACAACAAATAAAAATTCCTATTATTATACCCATTACACATCTACTATGTAATAAAAATTTTATCTGAAAAAAAAAATCATCTTCAAATAAGCGCTAGTCTATTTAGAGACTTTTGTTTACATGAGTCTACATTTCTAGTAAAAGCGATTTATTGTCTGAGTATTTGTAGCCATTTGCATATAATGAACTTTTAATATTTTTGCCTCCATAATAATTTTTTTTTTAATTTCTTTTAATTTAAAAACTTTTATAATTATTTTCATTCGTATTTTATTTTGCCATAACTAAAAAATAAAATGTTTATAACAAAGGAATCTGCGATGTAAGGTGTAGCTGTAGTCTTATAAAGTTACACGTAAAGAAAAAAGCATCGTAGTACTCAAAACATTTTCATCATATTTTTGTTCAAGCACAAAAATTAAATTGTGACACGTAATCATAATAATGTTTAATACACATTCATATAATATTGATTTATAACCATTATATAGTCCAATATTACCATATTATGGTTAAATTTAATCATTGTATATTGAAGTTACATACTCATGACATGATTTAAAATAATATTTTGATAACTTGGATGCTTTTTATTGTATGAAATTATTCAGATATAAAAGACAGAGCTTGCTTTTGTTTCTCAAACAAATTTACCATTTCTATTTAATTTTTTTTTAATTATCTGTACTTGCGAAGAATAACCTTTTTAAGAAATGCTATCTTATAACATACTTTCGCTAAAAAAAAATAATCGACGAATTTTATTCCTATAAAAATAAAACTTTTTAATGAATTTGCGTTATTTTTTCTCTTTTCTGAAAGCCAATATTACGAAGATTTTTATGCATTAATACTAAATGAATTTGTAAAGATGTTGCCCTAACTAGGGCTCTTTTATCTCGCCCTGGTCTGTTTCGAAATTTCGAGTTCATCCATTATGTTCTAAAACCCTAAAGCTGGGATGCAAAAATTGAAAAAAAATGAACAGAATATTTATGTGGATGAGGGTTAATCGTGCTTGATTCATTTAAAACGTTTATAACCACAAACACTTGGTGGTATTCTCACAATATATACTTCATCAGAAAATAATTGAGTATAAATAAACATAATAAATCAATTTATAACTTTTTATTATTACCAATACTATAATATGTTTAAATAGTAATAAAGCTTTGGTTGTGATTAGCATCTTAACAAAAACACACGGTAAACTTATAATTGTTAAATGTTACCCTTAAATTTACTGTCTGGACAAAAGATGTGTTTAAAACAACTATAATTTGTCTAAAATAAATATATATTACAGGGAAAATAATATTGTTTACGGAAACATAGTATAACCATATCATTTCTATGCGTATGTCATGCACATACGCTTTATTAATGCCTCTCAATTCAAGACTTTTTTATGCTTCGATTCATTCAATAATACACATTCAGTTAACAGAAGAATTTGTTTAAAAACATGTTTTATATAGCGATTCCTAAATATAGTTAGCAATAATTAAAGAAAGCAAGTTGTGTCCGGATTTTAAAAGAATCCTGCTTTATTTTTATCATTATAAGCATTTATTTATTGTATAAAGACAAAGATAAATATGTTAGTTTCAGAATTCAATAAATGTTAATGAACAATTTATATTCACAAAGACGCCTTTAAGTCCTTGTGATGATTTTTAAGGATTCAATGAAATATTTCTAATGAAATTTTCTAATGCAAAGCAAGGACATCAGCCAAAACAAAAAAGTAAAAAAGGATATCAAATAAAGTTTTATAGACACAAAAGATCTTAGAAACATAAAGTATTTAATTGATATAAATTATGTTATGGGTATTTTATAAAGAAAATCAAATGTCAAACTAATATACATATGTGTCTATTCATGTATGTATATATGTATGAATGTACATATGTATGTATGGATAAGAACAAAGAATTCTGGTTTAAACTAAAAAGAAGAAAAAACAACAAAAGCCAACAACAAAATATGGGAAAAAAATCGTCCAACTTGTTTTCCCTAAAATTCGCCTCACCTACCGTTATTTATTTTATGTGATATATTATTAACCAAGGCGTAGGCGAATTCGTTGATTTTCGCAAGTAACATTTCTGGCAAACTTTACATTTGAAAAATATTTTACAAATTCTTTATATGTGGAATTCGCCGATGCGACCACTTGGTAACGGACGCGTCTTGTTATTTATTTTAATGAAGTAGATCGAAAAATTTAAACTATCAGACATGTCACAAAATTAAATTCCGATCCAAAGTGGATTTAATTGGAGAACAAGAACGATAAATTTGTTCTAAACGTAGCGATCTTAAATATTTTAGTGGAGTTAAGTTTCTTTAAAATTTTGACATTTTAGATTAGCCTTGTTGTTTACTTTGGTGCTATTTTTAATTAAAGAGTGGCGATTAAATTAGAAATTTAATCAGCATTTTCTGGTGCAATAACAGCAGTGAGAATCTACAATGCCTTCTGTGATAAAAAATTATTATCTTTTCAGTACATTTTGTAATCGGAATTTTTTTTTTTGACAAATAAAAATTAGCATGATATCAAAAATCTAAAAAACTACACAGTGTTACCAACTTCTTGTTCAATTACGCAGATTAAAAAGAAAAAAGTTTCATTATTTATATACAACATTGAAATTACGCTGAAAGTATCAAATGAGTCAAAAAAGCAAGAGTAATTTTACACGACTGCATTTTGCATGAAACTTTTGTTTGTTGGCAAGAGATGTAGAGACGCAATCGAGGTAGACGAAATGGCATGAGTTGAATATTGAGGGGATTTTTTACACTTGCATTGTAAGCGTTCGCTGCGTATGGTTTGTTGTTTGTGTATTATTAAAACAAAATGTATAAATTCCAATGCCATGAAAAATTTCATAGTATAGGGACGCGATAAAACTCGCTGAAACTTTTAAACAAAATTGAACAAATGGGGTGAAATAATCGCACGTGAAAATTTGGTCTAACATGATATTTTTTTATGATTTAAATTAAAAAAGCTTATTTGAATTGTAAATATTTTTTTTTTGTTTTTTTGACATGTGGAAAGCAGAAATTTTTAAAAACTAAAGAAAAAGTTTTAAACATTTTAAACAACGGGATTTGTTTTTTATTTTAATAATATTAATTAATTCTCAAATTTCAAAAAAAATTCTTTTTTTCACGCTATTCTCCCGATTTATTATTTAAATCACCGATATTGATTATTGAAGGTCAAAGCACGTCTCGATGGCCATTTCGTTATCGCTTACTTAACTCGTCAGGAGACTTCTGACAAATATTTTAAATAAAAAAGCGTGAAAAAAAGAATTTTTTTTGAAATTTCGGGAAAAAGTTTTCATTGAGTAAAATTTTATTTATTTAAAGTATTTTTGTGTCTGATGTTTTAGATAAGTTTTTTAAATTTTTTATATTACAATAATTTTAAATAATTTTAGACCTTTTTATTATTAATTGTTTATAATTTAATTTTTCGGCTTGAGGTCTGTTGTTTAATAAATTATAAAATTAAAAAAAAACTGGTTTTAGTGTTTTTAAATATCTTTCTATAATTTATTTATCCAAAATTTCGGCCAACTTTGTTGGTCGTCTTCAGGGATTGTTCTAAAAAACAAACAAAAATGTTTTACAACAATAAACATATTAACAATAAAAGCACAAATTGAATTAATATTTACATTTAAAAAAATATATTTGAAAACTTTTCGATTCGATTTTCGATTTTTTATTACAAATAGAGTACGTATTTAGGTACATTGTTGTCGCAGATAAAGAAAAAATAATGAAGTGTTTGATGGCAAAAAACAAAAGTTTTTTAACCACTGTCTTATTAAAAAACATTTAAATTTTGAAAGGGCATAACAACTTTGCAATTTATTTTTAAATATATTTTTAATTGATTTGCCTTAAAACAAAAATATTGGTAGTTAGTTACTAAAAAAAATAGTATGAAGGACCATTATTTTCAAAATTGGCCGCAGAATTTAATATAAATGTTCTTAAATATGTTTATTAAAATTTATTTTGTTTAATGGTTTCCTTTAAGTCTCGCGTTCTATTTAATTCTTACATTATTAGACATTCATATTTTGGCATCATAGTATTTTATGCCCCTTTTAGTGCTTTTGATGACGATCAATAAAATTTGTATTTAAATTGGCATTTCTTGCTTATTTTCATTATTTAATGAGAAGTAAATGAGTTTGTGACATTTGCGAGTGATACGAATTTTACAAGCATATGTATGTATGTATATGCATATATGTACATACATTATTAATACTTTTATATTCCTATAAAAACAAATGATGTTTACATTTTCTTGTAATAGGTTGTGGTTTTAAAAATATATTTCAATGACATGCTTTTATTAATAATTAATAAGTACGGAAACAAATAAAAAAATGAACTAAAATCTATTTATTTTAATGTCAATGACTTGTATTCAGATTTTGTTATTTTTCTAAATATGAACTTAACGTAAACATTGTGAGTATCTGCTTACACACTTACAAAATTTTTTTGCTTTTTGTATGTTTTCCTCTATATTTTGAGACAACATACACACATGTGCAAATTTTTCTCTTGCGAATATATTTTTACACAAAAGTTACACAAAATAAAAAAAAAATATTTTTTTATAGTTTCTTCCATAAAAAGACTTGGCACCGAATTTTCGCATTCGTAATCAAAAAATCGTTCATAAAATAATATTTCAATACGATACGTCTATATGAATTATAATATTCCAAAAAAATATTTTAAAGAAGTTTTTATAGTTTTTAAAAAATGAAACAAAGTAAAAGTGTTTAACTTCATCCGATAAGAGAACAGCACCTAGAAAATAATAAAAATACAAAAGCGACCCTCTAATTGAATTTTATTAATGATGTTATTTGTTTTTTAAATACAGTTGCTTTAACTTAAATTTTGACGTTTTTTATATGTGATATTTGAATAAACTTCCAGTTTATGATTTGGTAATTTCCACAAGTTTTTCTTACCATATAGTTCATTTTTAAATAAAATCCAAGCTGGAAATGTAACGATGGTGGTGGGTGCAGGCTCGAGAAGCTTCAAAAAAACTTTAATGAAATTATATTTCCAATCCAGTTTAATAAAATATAAAAACAGGTAAGAGAGCTATGCCGAAAATTATATACCCTTTGCCTTTTAAATTAAATTAAGTTAGGACCAAGGACCAAGTTCGGAAAAAGCTTTTTTTAAAAACTTTGCTTAGGGTTGTGGTCCTAACTAAATTTAATTTAAAAGAAAGTTGAAAAAAGATATGGAGAAATTAGAGGCAGGCGTGATGTTTTGGCCGCTGCCTCGAAAGACATGGACTGATCTTGCTGATCTTCAATAGCGAAATTTTCGAAACTATGTTTGATCCGATTTTAAATTTTTATTCAAAATGCTATGTTTACAGATTCGTACCATTTAGAAAATATTTTTATAAATTTTAAAAATAAAGGGTGTCCCTACATACCATATGTCATTTTAACGATACTGCTCACAAAGTATGTAATGCTGTGGCATCCAATTACAAAACGTTATCAAAGGGTGTCCCTATAGGTTTCGTTATTTGACAATATATAAACTTGAAAATTCATCAAGAACAAAAATAAAATAAATTAAAACTTAAATAAAACTTGTATATTTCTCGTATGATTTATTTGTTTTGTATATAAACCACAACACAAAATTATTACGAATTTAATTTTATGAAAACAAATATTAAAATACAATTAACTGCGCAATTTCTCCCCTGAGATAAATAAAAAAAAATAACCAACAAAAAACATTTTACTGAAAATAAAACTATAAAACTCTTAAGTAACTTTAGTGAAATACAATATGACATCAAAAATAACAAAACAAAAAAAAAAACATAAATCATTATAAATAAATTCTAAAAATTTGCTGTCGTAGTATATTCTTATAAACTTTTAATATTGATATTGTAAACGTAGATAGAAACTTAATGGGGTTTAAAAACAATAACATCGCAACAAGATAAAACAAACTTAGACTTATAGCACATTAATGATAAATATTACTTTGGACTTACAAAAGTCTTAAAACGACAGGAAATATTTTACTTGATCAAAAATAAAACAGATTTATTTTGACAAATCCATCCGACAGAGATGTACGTAGTATGCATAAAATAATAAAAACGATTGGATGAGATTCAGTCGTTTTAATTTTACTCCAGAGGAGGGCGAGCTAAAAAATAGAAACTAATGGTCATATACAGTTTTAAAGAGGTTGTCAAGGACGCTATTGGACAGGATCTCAGTGTGATTTTCCGTAAGGTTTGACACTAGAAATTAATGCAGTCATGTTTCATACTTATTTTCTATAAATATTTTTGGTGCGATAATTGTTATTAATATTAGTTTTCAAATTAATAATGTATTTAAATTGTAGTAGTAGATTTTTTATATTTCAAAGTTATACTCAAAGATTATCTATATCAAGTACATGCAGGAGCTCAGCTCAGGGCGAATCAATACTAGGTGGTCGCGATGGCGAATTCATTAATTTTCGACGAAACCCTAAATGTCAGACTTCATATATAAAGAATATGTAACATGTGACAAATTCATTCATTTTCGACGTCGTCAAACTTCATAAACATAAAATCTTTATCAAGACGAATTAATTACAATCATAGGTGAATTTTCGCCATACATAAAAAATATACAGATTTTTTATATATGGAGTTCCGCAGTAATAATTACGACCGAAAATAATAAATTCGCCTACGCTGTCACCTGTTAATTGATTCGTCTTGATCTTTATGTATAGCATTTTTAGCAACGTCGAAAATGAATGATTTCGCCATGGTTCAGACAAAGTTTTATTTTGCTTAAACATTTTTCTAAAATATTATTTTTCCGTGTAGAGTTAAATGTATAATTTCTAACCCAAAATTCAGGCAGAACTGTAGAAAGGAAATTAATACACAATTTCTTTATTTGGATACTAATAGAGAAGGCAGACTTATTCGATAGTTACAGTTTTTCTAAGTTTGTTAAGGAGTAATACCGCTAATCTCTAGTAGATTAAAGACTTCCGTTGTTTAATATAATTTAATATTTGCAAAGTGTCGGTGCATAAAATAAATTATCGTAGTGTTTAGTGATATTTTATTTTTCATCCTCTTTCAACTGTATAAAAGAGCCGAAAAAAATCCAGCCGTATACAGCGGGGAAAGAAAAATAGAATTACTGTTGCTTATTGTTGTTTTTGCTAAAACTTTAAATTTTGTCTTTACTTTATTGTTTATTTAAAATGTTTGTCAGAAGTTTCCTGAACAGTTAAGTAAGCAATAACGAAATGGCCATCGAGACGTGCTTTGACCCTCAATAATCAATATCGGTGATTTAAATAATTAATCGGGAAAATAGCACAAAAAAAGATTTTTTGAAAATTAATTAATATAATTTAAAAAAATTCCCGTTGTTTAATATAGACTAAAGACTTCGTTTTCTGCTATTATTTCCTAAAGTTAAATAATTAAGAAAATATATTTTTAAGTTTCTCCAATTTTGATAGGCATCTGTGCTTCACTACAAGAAAACTTAGAAGTCTTGAAGATTTATATATTCTCCATAATCTTTTTTTTATTTAAGAAATTTGCAAATTCATTTTAAATTAAGTATTAAGCATAAGTTTTTACGCAAATGATCACTTAGCAGAACGTTTAAAATTATAGTAAAAATAAAACCTTACTGATACTTCAATTTAGTTTTCATTACCAGTAAATTTTTACTGATGAAAATGTATTGATAATGAAAATTAAATTTCATTATCATATAAATTTACTGACTAATGTCTTTTATCAGTAATCCATAAAAATTTACTGGTAATGCAACATTCAGTATCAGTAAAAATGTACTGGTCACTGCACTTTTCAATGTAGTTAATGCAGTATGCGTATATATGATTGTTAATAAAACTAAACGAGCTAAAATTCTTTAAATTTTTGTTTAAATTTCACATGTTTCAGAGACCCCCTTTATTCCAAACATTACTATTAAAATTTATATTTTTATTACGTAGATATCAATTGTTGATTGAGATTTAAATGAACTTGCATTTTCTTGCCTGTTTGTTTTCTTTCAATATTTATGGGGGTTTAAATAAAATGAAAAAAAAGCAATTGAAATGAATGATATTAAGTTGTGGTGATCTTTAGCAATATTAAACGCCTAAAATAAAAAATAATAATTAAACTTACATACATACATACATATGTACGTTTATAATTTTCAGCATTCGTTTATTTTTAATTGTTTAAATTTATTTTGACACTTCTTAATTAAATTCTTTCGCTGTTTAATGGATCAATTTCATATGACAAAGCTTTTGGGTGTACGTGCGCTTTTAAACATTTTTCTTCTCTTGCAAATTGTGTGCAAGATATACTATGTATTTATGTAATATAAAGATTATATAAACATCATTTTATTTCTTTTAAAAATTAGCATCCAAGTATTTCGTAAATATTTTTATTCATACTGTTTGGTAAGTCATTCTGTCATTAAATTTTCAGGTTGTATTTCCTAATTAGGTAATAATTACAATTTTTTTTTCAATATATAATCGTTTTCGAAAACCTAAATGTATCCACTCTATTAAAACTTTGATTACTAAAGAAGATATTTATTAATATTTAGATTAAAAAAATATTTCTGTATTCTGTATCTGTATCAAATGAATGACAATTTTTTGGTCGCCAACATTCGCCACCGTCGCCGTCGTCGTTAAAACATATTTGTGTATATGAAATTGCTCACAATAACGCATAGTGAAATCATGTACCAGGTGGTAGCAGTAGCGAATTCATTCATTGGCGTCGTTTCAGGAAATGTCAAACTCCATACATAAAAAATCAGCGTTAAATTTTCAAGCTTGACATTTTTATAGCACCTAAAATAAGTGCACAATTTTCTTTTATATGGTCACCCTATTAGATCACAAACAGCAAGCAACTTGAAAAATTATAAAATCTTTGTGTCAAGGCAAATCAATTACCAATTTGATGGTAAAAATTGCGTTAAACTTCATATATAAAAAATATACACAGATTTTTTATATATGGAGTTTGACAATAGCGTTCACGGCGAAAACTAATAAATTCGCCTACGCTGCCACCTGGTAATTGATTCGCCTTAATCTGTGTCTTTTGTCATTATTTTGCTTAATACGGCTAAATTACACAACGAATTCTTTGTCTACGAATTCGCCGTTATGGGCGTAATTCATCGATCGTCCCAGTTGCGTTCCTAGCCTTATAACTGCCATCCCTAAATTAGCGCGTAAGACGCAAAGCAATGTAAGTCATAGCATTTGCGCTGGAATGTCATCCTTAAATAAGAGCGTCAACTTTGTGTCTTTAACAGTAATTATTACTCTTTTTATTTTATAAAACCTGCTATATAAGAATAAAGAAGAGATAAAACCGCTAGATTGCATTGAAAATAACTAAATTGTCATTACTTTTCAACCATAACAAACCAACAAGCAGCCAACTTCACTTCCTAACGCACTGTCAAAATTGGATTTTCCAATTGCTAAGCGTTGACGCCGTGCTATTTAGGGATGCTTCATACATTTTGTATGTACATGAGATATTTTGACAGATATCTTTCGCCTTACGCGCTAATTTAGGGATGGCAGTTAAGCATATTTTTGAAGAAACCGTACATTAGTTTTTCAAACTTTCACTGACATTTAGTGCGTCTTAAGAGCTATTAAAATTCTTATTTTACCACAAAACGATATATATTTTATGTCTATGGTACCGTACTCAAAGAGTAAAAACGTAGCGTTATTTTCTTTTATCACTTTGATGTCTATTCGTTTATTAAAGGTCTTTACCTCTGGAACCACAATTGCTTGGTACTTCAAATTTTTACAACAAAATATAATAAAATTAAGTTATCAATTAAATGGTGGACCTATAGAGATGTGTTTTTTAAGTATATGGCCTTATTCTTCAAAGTGTTATACACACACACTTGAAATTTGAGTTTATAGAGTACTATACGCAAATAAAAAAACAAAATATTGCAAATTAAAAGGTGAACCATAGAAAACGTCACTTTTACTGAACAGACCTATTTATATTTTATGCTGTAACAGGCAGACCTCTGAAATTTTCGCAGAGTGTGTGCACACAATACATGTATAAAAATAAATTTAAAACTTACTTATAGGACCTGATTTTAATAAATACCTATATTCTTAATTTTTCAAATACTTAAAAAAATCATAAAAACAAAAAAATCAAAATTAAAGGGTGGCCCATTTATAGTAGGATATCCTTTGTGCGTGAGCTTAAGTTGCACTTGGCTGATTTATTTATTAAAATCATAACGCTTTCAGTTAATTTAAAATTCATAAATTATTTTATTCCTAATGATAAAGACAGTAATTCTTAATGAAATAGAAAAAAATAAGTAATAAAGACAACATCTTTAAGTAAAAACAAAATTGATTGCACGCAAATTTTTTTTTACCCACGCAGTTTGTTTATAAATTATTTTTTTTTTTAAATTTTTAAATTAATCAACTTTGAATGTTGGAATATAAACATTTAATTAATTTTCTTCTTATATTATGTTTAGATGCATTTTAAAATTTGTATTTAATTTGTAAGCATTTTTCTTTTCTCAACATTTCAATGTTAAAATGGTACTTAAACAAACAACGAACCCAAGGCGTTTTCGCTCTTAATGTTTTTATGAATGAATCATAAATAACAGACCATTGGAAAAAACAAAATTAACAAAAATGGATTAATTCAGTAAGACCGATACTCATATACCCTTTACTATAGTGATTAAATATACACATACATACATTCATACATACATATATATTTACGTACACACATCGTCAATCAATTCATTCAATCAAAATTAAAGTTTTGAATTATTTGTTAGGTAAGGCCTTTGGTAATTGAGGTGACGATACATACTTTTACAAGTTAAACGCTTATATATTTAATTAAATAAATCATATATAATTCATCTTGCTCATTTGTACCATTCAGAACATCTTTTATCGTATAAGAGTGTTTAAGCCGAAGTATTCTTTATGAAAAGCTGCTGGAATACTGTTTTTTTCACACACAGTCCTTATATCTTAAATTTTAAGTGACGAAATTTTTAATTTCTGAGAATTTGCAAGAGAAGGTCGCTGAGTACAGGATAAGTGATTAGATTAACATTTGTACCTGCCGCGAAGCCCTTACCAGACGGTGGTCAAACCACTATTCTGTGCAATTTTAAGACCACGGCTTGCAGGACCATGAATCTACCCCTTGCTAAAGGGTCTGAGGTTACACATAAACTCCTCTGTTGAGAGTGCAACAGCACACTTCCGTCTATTCCACGCCAGACCCACAGAAATAAGCTTTTATTTAACCACAGCCGCCACGTGTACGCCGAAGGGAACTCACTAATAACCGGCTACAGAGAGAGGCGGCTCTCTGTATGGGCTACCGGTTCGCGTGATGCCAGTTTATTTCTTTGCTATTATTATTTATACGTTATTATCATTTAAGGACACTAGTACATCCTTCGACAGTTACCCCACTGTCTATCCAGGTTTAGTGCATGCACACCGGGGGACTGGTTCCCCCTATACCCCGAAATTATCTGTGTCAGCTAGACTCGAAGTACCCCCGGGGGGTCGCTGAGTACAAGCATTCAGCCCAATAATAATAATTTGAGCTTCAGTTTTATCCAAATAGCTATGTTTAAGAAATATTGTTTCTTTTTCAAAAAAAACAGAGCGAAGGGAAACAAATTTTAGCTTAAATTTTTTGTAAAAATACTTTACGGAAAATGTGTTCCAACTTAAGAAATCTGTATATTGCACAAGGGTTTGTTTTCGCACTGCGAATAACTGTTGGCGATTCACTAGGAGCTCATACTGTTCAATTACGAAAGCATAATTCTAAATATGCCCAGGTAATAAACAAATTATTTGTTTTTAATGTACTTCAAACCAATAATCGAAACTACGAGTGAATGCACATTATAGAAAAAAAAAGAAAAAACACAACGGTAGATAAAAGTAATTTTTGTTTCTACGTTAATTGCATCGTTATTTGTAATTTTTAAACCGACTTCAAAAAAAGAAGGAGGTTATCTATTCGACTGCCCAGCAAAAAATTTTTGAAAAGGTAATCGACTGTGGAATTAAGCATTTTTGACGGAAGTACTTCCCAATTAGATTGCCAACTTAATGATTTAACAAGGAATGAGACTTTTATTATCAACTACTGAGAATCGATTACATTAATTATTGTAGGAATTAATGAGAACCATTAGTACGTGTTTCTAGGTATTTTCTTTTAACATAAAGAACTAGTTCCATTACTACTTCCTTTTTTGGGAACTAATGTAATGTGTTTTGTAAGCGAGTAACAAAATATGGCAATCACAAAAGTAAGTCATTATGTGGCAAGTACTTTTTAAGGTAATGTCTAATTCTTTGCTGGGTGAATGTTGGTTTTTTATGTTTGTGCACGCAGAACTCAGTCATTTCTGAACCGATTTTGAAAATTTTTTGTAATATGATAGATTATGCTTACAGATTGGTCCCATTAAAAAACCGTTCATAATCTTAAAAATTAAACATACATATTTATGAATTGTAAAGGGAAATTCTGTAAAATTTAAAATGACTGCATATTACTATAGCTCCCAATAACAAAAAGTTATTCAAAAATAAATCTAAATATTAAAGAGACCTATATGGGCCTATCTTTTGAACCGTTGTAGACAAACGCTTACAAATTGGGCAGAATGTCGATTGCTATGGCCATTATAGTAACAAGTATTAATAATTGAAATTATGAATTAAAGGGTGCGCCTATAGTTTATTTAATTTGATGTATACTGCCATACTTTTTAACAGTTGTGGCAGACGCTTGAAATTTACAACGAACCTGAATTGCAAAGTTCACTATAACAACAAGTATAAAATTTGGACTCAGAAGTTAAAGGGTGTCCCAATAGTTGAAGTAATTACAAGTATGTGGCTGCACTTTTGATCCGTTATAGACAGAATGTTGAAACTTGAAAGGGACCTGTATTTTTAAGCCCGCTATATCAGCGAGTTTATAATTTTAATTTAGAAATTAAAGGATGTCCCATAATTGATGTAGATTTACCTAAATGGGCCTATATTTTAAACCGTTATAGACAAACGCTTGCAAATTTGACATAATGTCGATTGATATGGTTTAATTTATATTTAAAATTATAAATTAAGGGTGCCCCAATAGTTGATTTAATTATGTATGTGACCATAATTTTAAACAGTTGTAGACAGACGATTGAAACTTACAAAGAACCTGTATTACGAACTCCGCTACAACAACAAGTATAAAATTTGGTTTTCGAATTAAACGGGTGTCCCAATAGTTGATGTAATTTGGTGTATGTGGCCGAACTTTTGAACCTTTATAGACAGACAGCTAAAAATTACGAGGGACATGTTTTGCTAAGTCCGCTATAACAAAAAACTTAGAATTTGATTTTAGAAATTAAAGGGTGTTTCCAAAATTAATGTAATTTGTTCTATATGGCCATATTTTTTGACCCGTTATATAAAAACACCTGAATTTTAGACAGAATGTCCACTACTTTGTTTCGTAAAATAACAAGTATTAAAATTTTAAATTATTAACTAAAGGGTTTTACAATAGTTGATGTAATATGATGTATATGGCCAAAGCTTTGAACCGTTACAGACAGACGGTTGAAATTCAACAGAACCTGATTGCTAAATCTATTACAACAGCAAATATATAATTTAAATTTTAATAATAAAAGTGACTCTATAGTTGCTGTAAGTTGATGGCAACTATGCAGCAAAGTGTTGGCATACATAAGTTTATTCCCCAGTTACATATATTTTTCATTCTAGTGATTTATGTTTTCCAATTTTAAATGCATAGTTATGGTATAAAAAAATATTCGTTATAAATGAAAATTTTAGCTTTTTAGTTTAATTGAGATTTTTGTAAAATACCTACATTTTTTTTAGTGTATTTTTGAATCCACTGTTATTTTTTCAAGAAATTTCAACTAATTTTAGAGAATTATATTTTTTCATGAAATCTCAATTGGCAAAAAAAATACTTAACTGAATATTTTTTAAGAAAATAATCCAGAATAAACGTTTAGCTCTATTCTAAAGTGGTAGTCATGACTGAAACATTATGGTGAATTCAAATAAATCAGTCACATGCGGAGGCTCCGTAACATGTATGGCCCAATTTTTAACTTTAAATTTTATGCAATACGATAAATCTCTTTGGCGACACCTTTTAATTAAGCTTCACTTTAGTATTTGTTGTTGTAATGGCCATATATTATGTTACAAATTTCCATTTTTTAGCTATTACAATTCAAGAGATAAAGACCTGTGACATACGTATAGACGGACAGCCACATTTTTGGCAAAAAGTTATTGAAAATTCAAGCAGGAGAAGAGCAATGAAACAAGTCTTTCGACACGGTTAAAACGTCTAGTAAATAGTTCTAGAATAGTTGCTCTATGAATTTTTTTAAATCTTTTTCATTGTTATTCTTGCGTGATTAATTTAAATGACTGCAAATGATTAACAATAATTCGATTTTAAATATTTTTTAATTATTTTTATTAATTTCTCAAATCTTTGTAATGAAACTTAATTTAATATTTAAGCATTAGAAATCATTTAAAGTCACTTTAAATCAATTTATTTAAAATACAAAAATATTAAATTGGAAAAAATTCTTTCGCTATTTGACATCGCACATGGAAGAATATAAATTGAATTATTACGATTTAAATGTACAAATGCCCAATAAGTTAAATAAAACTAGTTGAACGAAGTACAACATAATTGATTATCTAACATGTCAAAAGACTTTTTATATCAGTAAGATAAAAATAGCTCTAAGTATCTTTAGTTAATGATTTTGTGTTTTGTAGTCCAATTTCAGTTTTTTAACTTAAAGTTTATTTTAAACGTTTAAATAAGATAACATTAGTAAAATTAGGTTATGTTTCAGCTTGTTTTATCATAATAGCAAAAGTAGTCCACCTGATTTAGAAGCTTTTTAACCCTTGAACATTTTTAAAAACAATCAAATGTTTTCTATTTATTTTAGATTATTTTAATGGAGATAGTATGGCATTTTTAAATATATAAATATAACTTTGTGCGGACTTTCCCAAACCCGCTTAATTGATTGATTGATTATGAGTTATTCTTCTTATTAATCTTTCTAGTTTCTTAAGTTAGCTGATTAAATAGAAAAGTTTTACAACGTATCTAAGGTAGTTAAATGCAAAGAATGCTGATGACCGCTGTAGCGATCCTGAAAATGCTACATTACATTTATGCTGGCGTCTTATGTTTCCTCTTTAAAAATTATTTAAAAAAAATTTGTCAATAGTTTTCACTTCTTAAAAAATTAAGAAATTTAAATTTACAACAACCTAAGCCTTATTAATTGTTAATTTGGCTATAATAAATCTAATTTTTAAAGTTGTAAAAGTTGTCATCAATTTCTTTACATATTTCTTGAAATAAATCAGCAACCACATTTGTATGCAAAAATAATTAAAATTTATGAAAATATTAAAAATTTAATGTGCACCTTTTATTTTTTTCCCAACACTGTACGTACGAACTTATTCAATTGATCAGCAACAACAATTATGATCAGTAAACGATCATATGATTAAGCAATGAACTCAATTTAAGAAACACAGCATATAAGAAATTTAAAAGAAACGAAAGTTAAGAATAAAAAACCTAAAAAGCAAAAACAAATAAATATGTAAGCATTGAACGAAAATTGGTTTACAATTCAATTAACGAAAATTAAGAGAAAAACTAGCAAAAAATAAAACAAAACCACACAAAAAAAAATACAACAACAAAAATGTTTTAAAAAAATTCTTATAGTTAGTAACGAATTGTTAAATGCCCTTTAGAAGATATTAAATATAAAATTAAGAAAAAAAAACAGACTAAAAAGAAAAATTTCCACTCTTTATACATTTTGTTTATTTTTAGTTCTAGAATATTTTTCAATAAAAGAGAAATTATGAAATTTTTAGTTTACTTTGTTCAGAAATTTAAATAAGTGATTTAATGGATTTAAAGTAGTCCAACTTCTACACCTAATGTCATTAAACTTAGTCCAGATTAACACTATGCAATTTTTTTTAGGCTTTTTTTTCTCAATTTTCTATTTAAGTTACAGCGTTATGCGTTATTTGAAAGTAAACATTAGCAACAGTAACATCCCCTCAAAACTCAAGCAATACCATATTACTTACTCCTTCTGCTTCACAAACAAACATTTCATGTTAGTTTCATGAAAAA
Source organism: Gymnosoma rotundatum (assembly GCA_916610165.2). NCBI lineage: Eukaryota > Metazoa > Arthropoda > Insecta > Diptera > Tachinidae > Gymnosoma > Gymnosoma rotundatum. Next base: position 119,441,695 of record OU744340.1, read on the forward strand.
TTGCATAGTGTAAATGCCGCATTACCTAACTTTTTCTATGGTAACTTAGGAATGGCCATTAATAATTGCCAAACCAATCAGTAACACTTTAAAGTTATTCATACTATTGTCCACGATATAAAAATTACTGTTTCGAGATATCAAGCCTATATCCAGCCTAACTCGCAGTGGGAAAGAACTGCAATGCTTAAGCAACAACCCTGCTATTAATCTTGCATTAGAATAAATAATTAGATGGACTAACTAATTGACGATATCATTAGCATTTAATGATAAATAATGCTAATGATTTTTTAGCATTATTATTATTTTCACTAATGGTAATGCTTTCTCATTGATAATTAGTTATAAAACAAATCATTACCATTGACTAATGATTTAATGGTTTCATAATAGTTTCACACTAATTACACATCTTAAAGTACAGTAGAGTATTATTTAAAAATGGCATTTTGATCAAAAACATTTTGTAAAATATATATGTATATTTTTTAACTTTCACTATGATCTGGTAGCTGGGGTGTTAGGTGACCTTAGATCTTAGACATCAATTTTACACCTATCTCACTTAGAGTTAATACATTTTAACAATTTATAAATATAGATATTCCTACAAGCGCGTTAAGATTTATTTATTTTATAAATAGTTATTAAATTATTAAATTGTAATTATTTATTATTAAATTGTAAGTAGAAATTAAACGATTTCATTAAAATTTCATTACCATTAGCAAAAACAATTATAATAAAAATAAAATCATTAGCAGTAAATGATAGTTAAATTTCGGTCATTGTCATTATTTTCAACAATGCCAATGAAATTTCAATGGTAATGAAAAAATCACAGGTATGCTAATTCCTTAATGTTACCTGACTGATCAAAATCTTTTAATATTTAATGTTTTCTAAAACAATATTTTCTGGTCTGTATAGATAGTTTTAATTTTTCGTGTGTTATGTGGAGTTTAAAAAATTAAAAATAAAAGGGTAGCAATTAAAAATAGTGAAAATAAGATATATTTTATTTTTTCATTACTATTGAACTTTTAAACAAACATATATTTTCCTATAGTGTCTTGTTTTTACTGAAAATGTTAAAATATATATTTATAGTGCATTTACACCACACCGAAATCTACTAGATTTGATTTAAAATTTATTTCAAAAACTAAGTCGTTTACCCTGGAGTTAATGTCGACCTAGTCGACGGCGTCAAATGTCAAAAAAAAGTTGAATCGTATGAAATTGTATGAGAGCAGTTAATCTCAACGCGTTGCAACGCCGTAAAAGTTCAATCTGTTTCAACTTTTTCGGCGTTGAAACGCCGTCAATGACGTCGACATTAACTCCAGGGTTACACTGTTATTTTTTACACTAGAAGATTTTACATTAATAAAAAATCGAAAAAATAGGTATTAAAAAAATTTTTTACATTATATTTAAAATTTACACATCAAAATTTTTTTCCTTTGTTTTTATCATCATTTTATTACAATATTTTATTAATTTCCATGGCGAAATAATACAGGTGGTCTCGATGGCAAATTCAGTACTTTCGCCGTAAACGCTAAATGTCAAACTCCATATATAAAAAATATGTATAATTTTTTTAATATGGTGTTTGACATTTCACGTTTGGGGCGAAAATTATGAATTCGCCATTGCGACCACCTAATATATTTTCGCCATGTTAATTTCCTTTTATTGTTTTAAAAAGCTGTAATTTTTTCTTGTACAGCGTGGTATTTTTTGGTACAATATAAAAAAAAACCATAGTTGCATTACTAAGTTCATTAGATTTTGAGTAGATTTTCTCAAAATCTAGTGGCGAACTAGATTTTGTTTTGTATGGGAAATCTATTTAAAATCAGCTAGATTTTGCTCAAAATCTCAATAGCACTAGATTTCGGTGTAATGTAAATGGACTATTAACCAATTTTTTTGTGAGAAAATGCTATTTTAAAATGATGCTCTACTAAACTTGACTGTTAATTTTACGTCGACTAAGTCTCATAGTGTATCATAATAATGCGCTTACATTGCACCGAAATCTAAAGCTTACGATATTTCAAATCTTGTTGATTTTTCTAGATTTCCCATACAAAACAAATTTTACTTCGCCACTAGATTTTTATAAAATCTACTCAAAACCTTACGGAACTTACTGTAATACAACTATAGTTTTTTACTAATTGTACAAAAAGAAAAAAAAAAATACTACGCTGCTTAAAAAGTGCCACAGCAGCCAGCTATTTATGGGGGGTTTAGACGGTACGACTTTACGTACGTAAAATCCAAGAGAAAATATTATCATATTCCATCCGTATCTTAAAACTGAGAGTAAAAATCTTACGACAGATTATTTTTGCGTTTATACAATTGGTATGGGTAAAACACACCAAAACTAAAATAGCTGTTTGCAGAAAAATACATCCCTGATCTAATGATTTGTACTTGTCTGTTGAAAATTTTCAAAAAACAAAGAGAGCCATACGACTGTCAAATTTTTATCCGTATTTTCTCTTTTAATTTGTGCAGATTCATTACTTATTTTCTTTAGACGATCCCACTGATACTATTCTGCACAAAAATTTGACACATCGTAATACTACTGTGATCATGTAACGAATGCACTAAAATCCAATAAAATTTACAAAACTTTCTTATCACAAACAGTTATTGGCGTCAATTGTGGCTCAACGGTGCCTGCCAATTCGCAATTTACTTTTCATAGCTTGTACCTTAAAATGATTCAATAGGCGTTAAACTCTTACCCTAGGGCTGTCGAAAATACGGCAGAAATATAGACGGTCTGTATCCTGGCAGAAAAATTTTAACGCAGACAGCAAAAAAAGTAGAACTGACGCACATGTATAATGCATTTAGTTCATTCACTGCTGTTCTATCGTGCCTGCTTCTGACGTTAACCTTGAACATTTTTCCGTTTTTTGACGTTTCAATACAACAACTTCGTGGACATTTAGAAACAAAAAAAAAGAGAAATCTTTCTTAATTTAAGTAAAAAATAAATTCATATTCTTAGACAGTTGCTAATGTGAAATCGCACATAAAAGATTCTTTTATAATTTAAAATAGAGAGAATAAAAACTTTAAAATATGTTTCAATTATTAAAAATTGTCTTTTCTAATAATTTAAAATTTTAATTAATTAAACAATGAATAAATGTTACAAATAACATGACCAATTCAAAATGCAAAACCTCTTTCTAATAGCAAAAAGTGAAGTGCACAAGAACCGATGTAGTGAGATAAATTGAAAACTGAATGAAATATTGAAATTTGTTTTAGTATATGAAGCAAATATTTTAAATTAACACAATCAGTTGATGAAAAGTAACTGAAGTGAAAGATACCAAGTGAACGATCACAGAACAAAAAAATTTTTGAAAAAAAAGAAAAATTGTAAATTGAAAAATCGAAAAAATACAACAGAATTAAAAACTTTATACAATGCTAAAAAATAATCTTAAGAATGTATAAAACTAAACTAAAAAATATATGAATTGAAATAAAAAAATAATCAAATTTTAATTTTAAAATATGTGATTTACTCGTACATTTTGCAATTTTACTGAATTGATATTGTTATTTTATAAAAAAAATTATGGAATTGAAAATTCTTTTTATATGTGAAAAACGGTCTTAAACTAAAAAATATAAAAAAATATTTCATGTCACGCGCTTTTATATAAAAGATTTTCAAATTGACAGCAACGAAGTGTTAAAAAAAACAGACACAAAACAATTTTGTAGATTTGAAGGGTATAAAACCAATACTTATTTCAATATTCTATTTGAATAAAAAAAAAATTAAAAATATAATATCTACTTAAATTTTTATTCCCCCTGCTATCAGTCCTCCTTATAAAGACGACTATAAAAGAAAATCAACTTTATTCATTGCAAAGGAATCATCTTCATGTCTATTAACTACGTCATTGTCGTCATCGGCCTTAAATACTCTTATTTTTCTCTTTAATCAAATTTTTTCTATTTTTATTTATAAATATACAGTGAGCGTTAAAGAAAAATAAACACCAATAAACAGTTTTATGGTTTCGTAACATAAGACTCTATTTAACATATAAAATTTTAAATTTAAATATAAAACACAGCATTACAACAGCTGTGACAGAATGTCCCCACCGGAAACATAATTTATAAACCAGATAATATCGCTACTTTATTTTTCCTTAATGAATATTAAAACCAAGAATTGACGAAGATAAGCCTGTCTGGGAATTACTTAGTAACCCTCATACCACATTAAGCTCCCCACGGAATTTTTTTTCATATAATTTTCCTCTTCGGTAAAATAGCCCTTTAACTTCTCCAAAAAATCTGTACTTACGCTAATAATTACAAATTAACGTAAAATAATCTCTCGCTTAAGTGTTAAAATAAGTGCAAGAAAATTAACAAAACGTTTTGTAAACGTTTTTCAATTTTTGCTTTGTTTTGAATGACAAAGAGCGCAAACAAAGCAATTGACTTTTCACTCATCTAAAGTCGTACAACTGCGATGTGAAGTTCACTAAAAAATAATTGTTTCATTTTAAGCACTATTTTATTCTTAACTATACTGAGTAAATCAATCAGCATACCTTTGCGAATCGAAACGTCGAAACGTCTTAATTTTATTCGCATAAATTGGTCCATTTCTTCGCTGTTTCTCTTTGGTTTTTGTATTACTCACAACAAAGATTAAACAAAACGAAAGCAATCGTTACGTTTTATTTATTTCCGTACCCTGGTTTTAATTACTATTGCTGTTAGCTACAGATGTCTCTCTCGTTGAAACTAAAATAATGAAATTTCTATTCTTTAAGAAGGACGATGCTCCTAACATCGCGTGGAAGTAGCGCTGCCTCTAGTCCCCTTGGAGGCATAGCGGTAGCAGATATTAGCATCATGATTGGCATGGCCATGTTCTTCCTGCTGAAGAGATAGCCCTTATTACACTGCACCCGTGGTGGGTGTTCACATGGTGGCTGTGGTTAAAAAGTCTATGTCAGCAGGGATGGTGCGGAATAGATGGGAGTGTACTGTTGCATTCTCAACAGACGATAGTCGACGCAATGTATTTCAATCAGTGGTAAGACCACCGACAGGTTAAGGCCCACATAGCCAGGTACTGACGTTAATCTGTATCACATTATCTCCTTTAATATACACTGTTGTTATGCTGTTACTTCCTTGCGCTAACAGCTAAAACTCTTTCTACTTATTGTAAAGGGCGTCTAGAAAATTATCTGCTAGTCTAATATTAAATTAGACGTCTTCACTATCTGCCATGGCTTCACATAATAAAGGTCTTTCCTCGGGAAATTTGTACTGCTTCTTCTTAATTTTTAATTGCATTATACAAATTATTTTTTCATTTGTACGTATGTCCGAGTATGGGCTCGAACTCATGACTATTGAGTTTGCCCAACATTTGTTAGCTACTTGTAGTATTATTCTATACACACGCCATTAGTGAAAGTAACTTATTCACCACTGTTTTTCACCACACACATACGGACGACAATAAGAACGACAGGGTTTGCCAGATCTTATTTTTGTAACACTACCTCTCGCTCAAGTCTGTTAATCCCGAATAGGCTCCATTTTTACTCCTACGGTATTTGCCCTGCCCGTTTTTAAACATACAGCTTCCATTTGTGGTTTATTTTTGCAATCCCACTTCTGACACTAATATTGCATTTTTCCCCTTATTCTGTTTATTGTTAATGCAATATTCTATACACACCATTAGTGAAAGTACCATATTTAATACTGTTTTTCACCATGCACATTCGGACAACAACAACAAGGGTTGCCAGATCTTATTATCGTTATATATTAATTTAATTAATTTACTTTATTCATGCTTGATTCCTTCAAATATAAATATTTCATGATATTCTCATGAAATATTTATTATTTTAAACTAAACTACAAAATGAAATGTATTACTGCGGGGAAAGCATATCCATATGGCCATTTCACTACTGCTCGAATAGCTCATCAGTGGATTTTACCCAAATTTTTTATAGAAAAACAGAAAGTCTTATATCAAAAGCCAAATTGATTAAATGAGAACTCCATTGAATCAATAAGACAGAAGACAATAACAACTCAAAAATGTTCTACACAAAAACACAGCAAACATTTAGTAACTATTTTTATTTTTTCTTTCATTTGAAGGAATCAAGCACGAATAAAGTAAATCAATTAAATTTTAAAAGATTCCGAATAATAAATTTTTCATTTTGATATTAATATTTAAATCATTATTGTTACACTTAATTATTACATTTTTTTAAATAAATGGTCGGTCTCTCTGTCTTCCTGATTGAGTTTTAGTCGACGAATTTACTTAGTGTTACGTAAAATACGTCTTCGTTCCAATTATTCGTTCCAATTATATTAATGTTTTTTTTTTTTTTGGTCTGAAAAACAGATTTTAGTTTTACTCAAAATATAAAAAAGTTGATGCAAAGGTGTAAGCTTTCTTATAACGTTCACTGTATAAACACAATCCTTTGAATAGGCTAACATATTTTCTTTGCTCTCTTTTAGCAAAAACAAAAAAAAATAATAAATAAATGACATAAACCGAAAAAGATATCAAAGACAAAAATTTAAAAACAAAAATAAATTTTACTTGGTGGTTGCTGATACAGATTATATATTGTTTTTCGTTACTACAATATAAAAGAAACAAGAAAAGTTAAAAGAAAAGAAAAACTTTTTAAAACATAAAGAATTTTACAACATAACAAAATTTTTCTATGTTTATTCTTTGGCGAATGAAATCTTGCTTATTTCATTCGATATCCTAAAATAATTCTACGCAAAAGACTTTTTCGATTTGCAACGAGTGTGAGAGTGTTCTATTATTTTTTTTTTAATTTTTCGGCTTCAAAGTGTTTTGTGTAAAAATTCATAGAACAGTTTGTAAAAATCTGTCATAGACATCGTTTCGTTCGTTCGCCTGAAATTGAGTATTTGCGGCGAAAAAATTTGTAAAATTTGTAATCCGTCCATGCCATGCGCGATAAAATTTCCCAACTATTTTGCTTGCAAAAAAACGCATGCAAAAATAATTCAACAGATAATAGAGGAGGTGCGTGTGTGTGTAAAAATTACAAAAAAATCTAAATAAATAAAAAGAAAATTAATAGCTTAAAAATAAAAACTAAAAAAATTCTTTAATTTGTTTAATATATTTAAAAAAAGCAACTACAAAATCAATATTTCAAGCATAAAACATTGCAAAATAATAATTTCACAATTAAAGCAATATTTTCAAACATAAACTAATGCAAACTGAATTTGTTTTAAACACAAAAGTTTAAGTTTAAATTAAATTTAATATTTTTAATTAATAATTTTTATACTTCAATTTATTCATAAAAACCCAAATTTTAAAAGCAAACAAAATCTTCAAGTAACCCTCTAAACTACTAGTGCTGTCTGACAACTACTAGTGCCAATGATTTGATACATTATTTTGATCCTAAATTTGTTCAGTGTTGAAAAAAAATCTTAAGAATTCAGGTCATTAAAAAAAATAAATTTAAATTTTCAATGGTACATTTTATGAACCAAAATAATGTAAAAAATATAAATAATATAAACAGTAAAATATAAATATAAATAATAAATATAATAAATATAAAAAGTAAAAAACATGAAAAACTAAAGTATATTAAAATAAGAAGAAGTGATTTTTAGATTAAAAAAAATTACTAAGAAGTATTTCAGGAGCATCTTATTAAGCATATATCTGGCCAACTGTCTTATTTAAGCATAAGAGACAAAATAAAAAACATCTGAAAAAATTAATGCCATAAAATAAGTCGTTCAATTCACTGAGATTTTTTTATACCCTTCAGCACAAAAAGGAAAAAAAAAAGAGTCATTCCGTTTGTATTTTCTAGGGTCGGACTCCATAAAGTATATACATATGTTTTGGGGTCTTATGCACAGTGAAGTCGTTTAAGCGATGTCCGTCTGTCCGTCCGTGTTAGTGTTGAAATCAAGTTTGCCAAGGCACTAGCCCACCTGGAGAAAATTTAAACACGTCAATCTATCAGACGTATGTGGTTTCGAAAGATTTGCTATTGAAAAATATCAAGATCGGTCCATGTCGTTTGAGGCAGCGGGCAAAACGTCACACTTGCCTTTTCCATATCATTTGGAACAATGAAGTAACTCTAATCAAAAAATAAGTATATGGGGCGATAGAGAATTAAAAAAAAAATAAAAACATCAATTGAAAAAATTGGCGCTAGCCCATATTTTCCGAATTACGGGGCTCTGAAATTTTAAATATTTTTAAAATATCAATATGGATATCATTTTAAAGCTTTTGAAATTTAAAAAAAATGCTTTACCCATTAAGAGCCGATGTCATTTGCAGTACCAAAATTTTTTTTTTTAAATCTCTGTCACCCCAATATTTGCTAAACTTAATTTACATAGATGGTAAAGGGTATATAAGATTCAGCATAGCCGGATATATAATCAAAGGATGATAACGTAATTGTCTTTTTAACCGACTTCAAAAAGGGATCAATATGTGTATGTCTGTTATTTTGTCTCTTAACTTACAGCTTCATCATTTTTAAACTGATCTTGAAGAAAAATTATCTGAAAGATTATGCTTCCAGATTGGTCCCATTGTTAAAATATTTACAATAATTATTAAAGGGTGACTCCATATGTCATACGATATCTTTACCTATCTTTTTAAGCAAAATAGACCAACTCCTTATATTTTCGCACAAGGTATATTGCTGTCTCTCTTAATCACAATACTTAATTTTAAAAAAAGTAAAAATTATTGACAAGACAGGATTTTAACGTGTAGTTATGTGCCCACATTTTAAACGCTGTAAGCCGATACTTAAAAAGTACACAGAGTGTGTACCACCGTATCCCTTATACCAAATATCAGCAGATACTTGAAATTTACGCATGTTACGTTTTGTGGAACGTAATCGTGTAAATAAATATGTCCAATGCAGCAACAACTATTAAAAATATATAATTTAAATTATAAGGGTGCTCCATTTAAAATATGATTTTTACATTATCTATTGAACCGTAATATGAAGGCAATTGAAATTTTCCCAGAGTATATACATATGGTTGCTAAAAGTACACAAAATAAAAATCGTAGGGTGTCCTATAAAAAACCTGATTTTGACATATTACATTGCCTTTTGAACCGTAATAGACAGACATTTGAAATTCAAAAAAAGCACCAAAAGTTTGTAAAATTAAAATTTGAGGGTGCTCCTTACAATAAGTAATCTGACATAAGGGCAATTTTATGACACCGTATGTCACATTTGTATGCCTATGAAATAGAATAAATTTTTTAAAATATAGAATTACCCAAAAATTATGTTCAATTTTGGAGGTATAATTTTTTAAAAGGAAATAAAACCTTTCGATATATTAAAGTTGAAAAATCTCGGGCAAACTAAGCCAAATATTTTCCCATTCAAATAATAAAAGTCTATGGATAGTTTTGTAATGATATAAAATTATATTTAATGTCCTTCGTGATATACCGTATGCTACAGAGTTTTCTCTTATAGTATATTTGGCTTTGCATTTAAATTTCGAAACACTTGCGAGCGATTAAACACAAAAACGTAGACAAATACTCGTATTGTTTTTCACGATGTGTGTTAGTCACATATCACACATACATTTTAGATAGTGGCATCTCTACAACAAATATAACATTGCAAAACGTGACTTTTTATTGTTGCTCTAAAGTTGGAAATTTCAAAAAACTAAGATAAATAAGAGATAACTGCTTGAAAATAAAATGACGATATATTTGCTAAACATAAACAGCCCAATTATCAACAAAAATTGCGTGTAAGTTTTCTCTCTTTTCCCTTTTCTTCCATTATAAATTTTTCCCCCTTTTGATTGACTGCATTGTTTTCGACTTTTCACGCTTTGGTTTATCGATGAGGATGGGAGTTTCTTTCACTTTTTCACAAGATAATAAACATACGGAACTGACGGTGCTTCTCTTCTTCCAAAATCCGTATGCAATTTTCGCACACATTCTGCAACATTACCATGATTTTCAAAGTAATGTTATTTCCCAGCATTGTTTAAGCCTATACACAGACATATTCGTTCAGCGGAAGGGTAAAACTAATTATCTGTCAAATCAGACATGAGCTAAATGTTACCATTTACGAAATAAGCACTAGTTGAAAAAAAACGATAGATGGCGAACCCTGAATTTTATTATTATTTTTTATTTTTTTTTTTTTTGCACAAATTATATTTTCAAATTGGACTTGTTTAAAGTATTTTAGTTTCGACGACTGTTTTTTTTTTTTTTTTTGTAACAATTAAAGTTGTTAAAAAAAGTGACAGATTTTCCACACCTTTTCTAACCGTTTTTCAGGAACATCTTTTTAATAATTTTTTGTGATAATTTCTAATATTATTTTGAAATAATAATTTTAGCTCACCCTGTAATATTATAATATACTGACTTTATTTGCGGGATGGGTATGTACTGCCCACTGCACAATAAATGATTATTTATTTGAAAGTATGCTTAAAAGCATTGATCGCCAATCAAGCCCACCGGAGTCTCAACAACGAGAGCAAAACACATTACACACATGCTAGCTCTCAACAAATAAGACAGAATTAAAGAATTATGTTCACTCTGATTATTTTAAACCGATCTTTAAATATACATTTGTTACTATTTATTAAAAATTTTTAACTCTAATAATCATAAAAATACGCACTCCATTATTGTATAATTCTAGCATTTAATTTTAGATATTTATGGTTAATTTGTAAATATTTATTTTAGATGTTTTTGTGTTTGTTATTGTAAAACAATGTGACAATTTAATCTTATAATTTATAAATCTTCCGCAAAACTTTCTCTTGGTTTAAAATCACCAATACAGACTCTCTGAATGGCGACCTCTGCTTAAAAGTAATTTCCTTCAAAAATTAAACGCTTTGAAACAATTGTTTACACCCCTGACGTGGAGTCATTTTGTGATTCTTAGTGTCAAAGAATTATTTAATAGCAAATGAGAAGGAAAACAATAGTAATTTATACAAAATAATTATTGATTAAAAAACGCAATTTAAAAAAAAAAAAATTTTAAATTCTTTCCATTTTAGAATTACCCTAGAATTTTGAACTACTTAAGTAAATTAATTTGTGTCAAAACGAAAGTAACTACGGAAAAAAATATTTTGCCTACAGATTTAAATCAGCACATATGTGTATGTATTTTATTTAAATGAAATAGCAGTAGATAATTTATATTTCCCGTTACAAAGTACGCTTGAAAAAAGTGCTTAAACTGCAAAATTTGAGAATCGCAAGAAAATTGAAACTAAGTTTAAATGAATTAAGACAGAAATGATATATCAAGTTTTCATGCTGAATACTTAAATCCGCTAACGTATTTTTGTTAATATAAACACTGAAACATGAAGAATTAAAAAAAAAACACTTTTTGAATGAATCATTCTTTTGGGTGATTAATTGAGAAATGCTGTTTGCCCCCTCAATGAAGAACTAACGCAAACTGAATGAAACTGAAAACACTTATTCCGAAATAACAACTGAAAAATGAAATTATTAAAATCCTAATTAAATATTTTTTGTGATTAAATATAAACTTTCTAAATAAATAAAAACTAAAAATGAAAACAAAATTTATTGACAGGTGCTTTAAATATTGATTTTGTAGTTAAAAATACAATAAATTTTATTAAATAAACACAATATTTTCTTAAAGAAACACTTCCCCTCTACTCTCTTCTCTTTTCATGTACTTTTTTGCTGCTCTTTTTAAAATAAAACACAAAATTGATTTGGATTGAATTAGGACAAAATGTGCCAAACAAAACAACGGTCAACGGGTCAACGTGTACCAACGGTTCTATTGGGCCAGAAGGGCCCGAAACGACAGAGACCGACTCATCAGGGACCGGGCGGATGCGGAAGTCGTTGGAGAGGAAGGGCTCAACGCCGAACGACGCTGTTCACCTCCAGAGACGGGTGGGACTCTTCAGTGGGGTGGCTTTAATTGTCGGAACGATGATAGGTAAATATTTTTTAAACTAATTTTAAAAAACTATTAACATTTGGAAAAATCTCTCACAAAATGAAACGTATAAATTATATTTATTTTAATATTATTAGTATTGGACTATTGTGCTTGATAAATATAAAAAATATTTTTTACCAAATAACAAATATTTAGTCAGGCTTAAGTTCGTCAAATAAAAAATATCTTAAGGTTTAACTATAATGTACATAAGCTAGCTTGAGCTGATGCCAAAAACCCAACAAAAAGCCTGTCAAATTCTTGGGAATTATTGGTGACTATAATGTACTTACATAAACTTAGTAACTAATTTGCCACAGTTGCACATTTATGTTTAATTCGTACTTTTGCCAAGAATATTTTCTTTATAATTAAATAAAATTTTAAAACAAAAAGGGCATTAAAAGAACATAATCGGCCTTATTACGGTTGTCGAAAACGACATTCGAGAATAGTCGTAGTCGCTGTCGATAGTTAGTTTTTTTGGTACTATGTAAAATTTTCGACAATAAAATATTTTGTAATAGATCAAAACATAAAATTTTAATAAAAAATTTTTGCAGTAGCATTTTAGGCGATAAATTAACACTTAAAAATAACAATAAAAAACAAAGCGACTAGCTATTAATTCAATTTGAAAACTTTTGTATTTCATTTGCAATTTTCCTAAAATTCGAATTTAGAAAGATGTGTTTTTAAATAAAAAAATGTGCAGACAACAGTTTTAGTACGATTATACAGGTAAAATTGGGTGCTCTTACACTTGTATCTATTTTTTCTATACAAAATATCTTATTTTTATGAAAAAAATGTATTCTATATTGGAATCAAGGTTCTAAGGGACCTCCTTACAAAATTTTGTGCAAATCCATACGGCACTTTTTACATGATGTGAACACAGACACAAAAAATTCCAAAAATAGGTGTTTTGTATTTGATATAGCGATTACTACCTACACCAATATCAAAATATTTTAAAAAATATTCATGTACAGAAATGACTCCGTTACAGTTTTGTTATCTGTATAGGTTAAGAAAAAACTTGATATTTGTAATATTAAGAAAAAACTTGAAGTTAGTTTAGAATAAAACGTACTTTGCCTTTCAGTTCTTTTAATTCAATTTTACGTTTTTTAATTCGATTTCGTCGGACGTAAATTTTAGATGATGTTTTCTATGCTCTTTTTTTTTAAGTTTCTTCCTTTGATATGTATCTTTTTCTATTAAATCTTTCAATTTCTTTTAACGTCTTCATAACTTTAGTATACAGTTCTGTTTGAATGCTTAATTTTGTTGCTAATTTTTTCACTCTTCTTTAGCTTCAATTTTATTGACATTGGAACTTAGGCCTCTAGCAAGTCTGATGTTCTTTTATAATCTCAACCAGCAAATTGAAATGCTTACGATTGTAATTTTTATATTTAAAATGAACAAGAAAGAGTTCGGCTATGCCAAAGCAAATATTGGGGTGACAGAGAATTAAAAAAAGTGGTTCTGCATATACAATTTTACATAAAAATACCATCAGCTCTTAATGGGTTAAGCATTTTTAAAAAAATTTTTGTATTTCTTTAAAGACCTCTTCAAAAGCTTCTAAATGATACCCATATTGATATTTAAAAAAATTTCAAAATTTCAGAGTCCGTTACTCAGAAAATATGGGCGAGCGCCCATATAATTTTTTCTTATTTTTTTAATTTGCTATCTCCTTATATGTTTATTTTTTTGGTTGGAGTTACTTTATTATTCAAAATGACATGAAAAAATTATGTGTAGGCGTGGTGTTTTGCCAGCTGCCTCGAAGGACATGGACCCATCATGCTGATTTCTAATAGTAGCTCTTTCGGATCTATATCTGATCGATTGACATTTATTTTTTTTTTTTTTTTTTTTTTGTTGCAAAGGCAAACTTGATTTCAACAACAACACGGATGGACAGACGGACATCGCTCAATTGACTTCGCTATGCATAAGAAGTCAGAATATACATATATACTTTATGGGGTCAGAAATGAATATTGTAGAAATTACACCCAGAATGACAAACGTAAATATACCCTTTTTCCTTTTTTGGTATAAAAACAGCATGCAAAAAATAAATTAAAATAAGCATAATGTAAAAATCAAAAGCAGACTTATCTTTTGTTATCGTTCGTTTTAAAAATTTACGAAGAAAAACTGTTTGTCGTGTACATAAATTTCAACGACAATATTTTAACAAATTATCATTCGAATGCGACAAACGTAGTACCGATTTTTGTAATAGATTTGTTTTTCGAGTAACATTTTTAACAATAACGACGTGCGTAGTACCATTTTAAAAAAACGTAGGATTTTCGACACGAGAACGACAACCGTAATAAGGCTGATTATATATATTTTATAACATTCATATACATATTTACTTTTTTGTTCATTCATTCAGATAAATTCAATAAAAAATATTAACAGTTGATTTCTGTTTTTCTATTTGTGGCCAAACATACTAAAAAATTGAAAAGGTGAATATCACTTAAATCATATACAGTTAAAAATATAAGTTTAATATGTTGTGTTTTTATTAAAATTTAAAACTGTAGGTCTTCAATGCAAGTTTTCTTTATGAATGTATAACACGAAGGACAAACAGCTTTTTCCGTACGTAAAGTGCGATCAGTTTCGTACTTTGCTAAAAGAAATGAAATTAGACGAAACTTGACGAAAAGTTTTTTTTTTTAAGTACATTATATTATATTAATTATATAAGTTTGCTTAAGTTAACTTATGCACATTACAGTTTGGCCTTTATTTTATTTTAAAAGAAAACAAGTCAGGGTACCACGTAACAGTTCTTCGCAACAATTAGTATAATTTTGGAGAAGCATCTACTGTGACCGGAAGAAGTAAATATGAAAAATAAAATCTGTTTTCGTAGCTAGCCGGACACGGTTGGTTTGAATCAAAAAATGAATGTAACTGATGCAAACTAAATGTAATTGATTATTAAATGTTCCAGGTATTCTTATTTTTTTAATTGATTGTTTTCTTTAATATGTTTAAATAATGTTTTTTAAGTATAGTTTTTTAACTTCAAAATCAGTTTTATAAACTTTAAATCAAATTTTTTAAACTTCAAATTCAATTTTTAAAACCTTAAATTCAATTTTATAAATTGCAAATTCATTTTTATAAACACATAATTTAATTTCTATTTCAAGCTTAAAAATTTTTTTATTATTGTTTTAAAATAATTAAAACTAATGAAATTTTGCTTTATTTTCGGCTTTTTGGTTCTTCTTAATTAATAATTAAAACTAAAAGTAAATAAAAAAATAAGAAAAGCAAAAATACAATTCAATTCAATCTCTTCAAAAAATAAATAAAAACAAATGAAATAGAAAATTAATTACATTTTAATGTAATTATTTAGATTTAGGGTAGCGTTATCATATCTGCATAGTAAATAAAGCATTGAAATCGCTAAAAATAACCCTTAAAACCGCAACATTAAATATTGACTGGCTGAATTCTGATAGCACTCTCCAGCAAAGAAAAACATATCCAACTAATTTTTCACAAAATTAACTATTGCATGCGTAGAACTATATCTACTGTAAGAGGACGGAATGTATCTCTTATAGCAGCCATAAATGTACATGGAATTGTACACAAAAAAATCATTAACAGTAACATTAGTTCTTTACAATTGCAAAATTCACAAAACAACAGAAGTGTGAGATCTAGTTGCCAAAAGAACCCATACGTTGATTTTCTTCCACCATATTCGCTTATGTTGAACCCGATAGAAATGGTGTTTTCGAAAACCAAACTCTGTGCAAGAGACCTTTTGGCTGATCCTTAAAACAATATAAGTTTAGTCAATGTTATGGAAGCCTCCGTAGCAACAATTATATCGGAAGATTGCAGCAACTTCTATGTAGACATGACATAGAAACTACAACAGGCTGCCATAGGTCATGCACTACATTAAAATCTAATTATTTTATACTTCGTTTGTTTAATTTTTTTTAAGAGAAATTGAATTGAATTGTATTTTTACGCTTTTTTTATTTTTATTTTTAGTTTTATCAATTTTAAGAGGAATAATAAAAAAATGTCTATCCTTGAACTAGAAATTGAATTTGGTGTTTATAAAATTGAATTTTAAATTTATAAAATTGAATTTGAAGTTAAAAAGCTATATATGGTCACACTTTAACCTGAGAAATATAAAAAAAAATTTAGTTTCAGTCGAAGAACTTCCGAATTTTTTTTTTTTTTTTTTTTTTTGAGACGCAATCCTGCTGTTGTGGGAAATTCGTTATGCGTCAACATTGTGTTAAGTTTGTTATAAGAAAGTTTTTTTGCTAAGTAATACACCGATTACGTTTCTGTTGGCATATACCGCTTGAAAATACTCATTTACGGCTGAATAAAAATTTCATATTAAAATTAAGGTTCCACAATAATATTTATCAAATTAAAAAAAAATAATAATAATAAACAAAAAGCAAAAATAAAAATGTAATTTCAATTCATACTATCAAGTGCTCTTAAGCAAGCAATAATAAAGAACAATCAAAAGAATTTATTCAAAGTAAAATAAAATTTTATCAAAATCTTTATGCATTAAAAATGCATTTTACTTACTTACGGCCTTCATTATTTTTTCATTTTATAGAATATGCTTAAAAGTTGATTTCAAAAACCGATAAGTTTAATATATAAATTCCATACAAAAATATCTTTGCATACATTTGTCTTCAGAGGTAAAAAATTCTATCCAACAAAATAGCAAATTATTGGATTAAGCATTTGTGCAACTCAACTCTTAAATTGATAATAAACAATTAAATCGTAAACATTTTTATGTTTAATAAAAAAGAAAAATACCCCATTATTTTATTTAATTTATTAATATTTAAAAACTACCTCCATATAATATCCTTCAACGAATATCTACTAAATAAAAATGTTCAGTTTTAATAGCATTACTACGAAAAATTGTTTATTAGATTTATTTAAATAAAATAAATAATAAATAAATTCCTTCTGCACAAATTCATAAATAGTAACGAATTTTATACTTTCACATGGGAAAAATTTTAAAATTTTTTGTTTGTGTTAGAGCTTTAGTAGTTTATGTGTTTCTATTTGATTTGTTTATTTATTTGTTTTTAATTATTATATATTTGCTTTTTTGACTTTTTATATTTTGTGCATTTTTTTTTTTTAATAAAAATTTGTTGTTTTTAGCATGTTTATGCCAATGGCATACAATTAAATATTTAATTGTGTTTTTCACTTTTTCATTAACTTGTTTATCTATGTGTTTATACCCTTCACCACAAAAAGAGAAAAAAAGGTTTATCTTATTGTGTCATTCCATTTGTAAATTCTACAGTATCCATTTCCGACCACATAAAGTATATATGTATATTCTGACTTCTTATGCATAGCGAAGACGATTGAGCGATGTCTATCTGTCCGTTGTGTTAGTGTTAAAATCTAGTTTGCTAAGTTACTAGATCAGCTAGAGAAAATCTAAATACTCCAATCGATCAGACATAATGTGAAAATCAGCTAGATCGATCCATGTCCTTCGAGGCAGCGGGTGAAACACCACCTCTAATTTTTCCAAATCATTTGGAACAATGAAGTAACTCTAATCAATACAACAAATATATGAGGCAATAGAGAATTGAAAAATATGAAAAATAACAAATTGGCGCTCGCCCATATTTTCCGAGTTACGTGCTTATAAAATTTTCAAATTTTTTAAAATATCAACATGGGTAACATTTAAAAGCTTTTGAAGAGTTCAAGAAAATACTAACATTTTTTTAAAAATGATTAACCTATTAAGAGCCGATGATATTTTTATGTAAAATTATATGTAGTACTTAATTTTTTTTTTTTTTATCTTTTAAGTCTCTGTCACCCCAAAAATTTTTTTTTTTTTTTTTTTTATTAGAATTACTTCACTAAACTAGATTTACATATATGGTGAAGGGTATATAAGATTCGGCATAGCCGAATATAGCACTCTTGCTTGTTTTTTAACCACAATAGGCAAAGTTTTAGTATTTATATATACGCTATGAGAACAAAAACTTAAAAATAAAACAAAAATTTAAAGGATGTTTTTATAGTGAAGTAATTTTAACGTACATACATGACTTTAGTTTTTCAACAGTAGAAGGAAGACATTTATACTTTACATATAGTTGTTACAAATCTGTCCGGTATAAAAACAAAATTGAACAATAAACTTAAAAATAAAAAGGAATTTCCTAGAGGCCTTCCCCTGAAATATCAAAACTTCAACGGTTTGCAAGATTAAAGATTTTTCAAATGTTAATCGTTTAGTTAAATTTATTGCACTGATTCATTTATACGTTTTCTAATATTTATTCTTTTATTCATTTCTATAAAAAATATTCAGGGTCTGGAATATTTGTGTCACCTTCTGGTCTACTAGTTAGAACTGGTTCCGTTGGTGTTAGCTTTATAATATGGCTGGCCTGTGGTTTGCTCTCATTGTTGGGTAAGTATAAAAAAGGACAAAAAAAAAAAAAAAATAACGAACTATAATCCTTTTAAATATATAACAAGAATATCAAAATCAACAGGTTATAAAACCGTATAAAACTCAAAACCAATTAAGGTCATATCAAAAATGTATTTTGTACCGAATAAATTAACATTGTGATATGTACAAATTTGTGCTATAAAAATAAATTGTTCTATTGCTCAAATTTTTTATAGTATGAAAAACAGACAGAAGTGAACACTTTTTCAAAAAAGTTTTAATTAAGAAAAAAAAAATCCTAGACAAGCGCCTTGTAAGTAAAATTGTAACCTGTAGCACATGATGATGAGGTTGACAAACGCCACTTTTCTATTTTTGCTTTTTTTTCGTTTGTATGCGACATATTTTTGGCACGATGCCAACGTATCTTTTTTGTAAAATAAATAAAAAAGATATGTATAATATATTTACATACGAGGTGTGTTTAACAGTAACGGTAAATCATAAAATTACCATTTAATTAATATCATTGAAGAGTTTTTTTGATATATTCCCGAGACAGTAATACGCACACCTTCAAAGTATATAAGTAGTTTGACCTCTATTGTCAAGTAGAAGCGGAATGGGTAATGGAACGGAAGGACAAACAAACTTATTTGCAAGGGATAAAACTGAATTTTATATGAGCGAAGAATTTATAAGAAAAAAATATATATATTTCTCAAATTTTTTCACACATCTCGTAAGTACATAAATAAATTTAGGGTACAATTATAACAAGTGCCTTAAAATACATCTAAATCAACTATAAAAATTTATATTGTAATTATTTTCTTACTAAAGGAATTTCTTTTTGTAAGAAGATGGCTGCTCTAGCCCATAAGATATATGTAGACCATAGTGGTCAAAACAAATATTTATGTATTCCCTACGAATTCATTTTTTTAATATATTTTAACTTTATTTTGGGTATTTTTGTATATTCATGATCGATTCTATACTTATCTGTCTGGTAGATTTTGTTTATTGAGACCAACTAATAAGCATTTGATTAATACTAACGCCGAGCTAAATTCTATGTTAAGGAATTGGTTCTTAAAGGCTGGTTCACCGGCAAAAATTTTGTTCCGAAACATTTTTTTTTTATATGTAGTTTCTCTCTCTCTCAAAAAATAAAATGTCAAACTACATATAAAAAAAAAAATGTTTCGGAACAAAATTTTTGCCGGTGAACCAGCCTTAAGAGGACATAAAAGCAACACAATGGGAGATTTGAGTAAGAAGTTAAATTAAAACGATTTCATTGGAAAGATTTTAATGGAACGAAAATACAAAAAGGAATGTAAGAATAGTAGCCTTTGTTAAATATTTGTTTTCGGCTTTATAATTCTCATGTTGTCGATGCGGTTTCTAAAATTAAACAAAAATGTTTTTAGTTCTACTATAAATTGGGAATAAGGTTTGCTGCTTATAATCTAACATAATTTTTTTAAATATTATTGAATCGAAAAATAAATTTATAAATTCATATACACTTATACATTTTATATAAAAAGTTATACGGAACTGTATTTCTGTATAAAAGAATTTAAAAATTGAAGTTATTGTTTTCCACTGAATTTTTGTGTAAAGATTTTTATTGTCAAAATATTTTTTAACAATTTTTTTTTTTAACAAGTAATGTGAAAAGCTGAGCAACAAATTAATTTACATGTTTTTAAATACATTCTTGGCTAGTTATCAGGGCTGCCAGATGTGACGATTTTAAGTCAATTTAAAAAATTTTCAAAGCAAATAAACTTAAATGATTGACGATTTACGATCAGTATCCCTTAAACAATGACGATTTGTTGTCATTTTTACTTTTGTTTTCTTTTAACATATCACGTAATTATTCAGACATAAAAAAGGTGCAAATAGAAAAGAAATTAAATTCTAGTAAATAAAATCTATCAGAAAAACGACGATCTTTTAATTGTCTCTGTTTACCGAAATACCGCTATAGTTCTATAGAGAAACGCTAGTTTTGAATCCAGTTTTTCTTTAAAATAATTTAATGAAAATAACTTTCAATTTATATTAAAATTTTCTTATTCTTTACTTAAATAATTAAAAAATTTGAAGAAAGTTATCGTGATTCTTTTGACACATTTATTAATAACTTTTAAAGATGAAAAAGGTTTTTTTTAATCAATCAAAAAAAATTATTCTCTTCACCATATTTAAATATCTTTTGATCATATAGTAATGAAAGGAAATGTCTATTGAACTACTTATAATTTAATATATTCTCTTTTATTTTGTTTTTTTATACATAAAATAAAATAATTATTTTATTTATGTTTTATTTTATTTTTTTTTTGTGCTTGTCAAGGTCAAGAGTTGTTGAAGGATTTATTTTTAATATAAACAATATTATTTTTAGTATCAAACAATGTTAATGGCGATTGATGATGAATATTTTTAGGAAAACAAAATTTATTATAATATTTGACTGAAATCACGTAGACCTGTCAAGAAAGAAATTAATTAATTACTTGAGATTGAGGTCATAGTTTTTTTTCAATATTTCGCTATCGCATTGCATTAGAAGGAATAAACATATTGAAAAAGTAAACAAAAAAAAGTATTTAATTCATAGTAAAAATTGACACTTATAATAATGCGATACCTAAATATAAGAAAAAAGTTCATAAATAAACTGTAATTTTAAGCCCTAATAATTAATTCAAAGATAATCAAAAAAAGCAAAGAACAGAAGGCCAAAGAGAATTAAAAAAAATGATTTAGAATAATTGAAAATTACTTGAATTTAATTTTTGTTTATCACTCAATAATTTGACAAGACCGGAAGAAATGTTAAGCGTCGTGTACATTTGCAAAATTTCTAAAGTTTGGAGCATATTCTAAGGCTTAATATTAATACTTACCGGTAGTGTACCCTTAACTATAATCGAACACATATCTCTATCGATTATTATTTTCTATTGTTCAAAGTTTATTATTTTCGTTTATTGTTTACTATCTTCGTCTGCATTGTCCATTCTATTGTAAAAAGTATGTTTTATATGTCTTCCTCTCGTTTGCCCAAATTTTCGAAATTTTTTTAAAAATAATGGCCGTATCTATTGCAGAGGGTGCAAGCCATACAACTCTTCCTTTTGATGTTCAGTCATTCTTCTTACTTCAATAAAAAATTATTAAAAACTTATCGAATTAATAAAAACTTATGAAAACTGTTTGTTTGTGGATTTGAAAAAATTTGGTATAGCAAGCATTCAAAAGCTTCCAAGGATATTTTCAACAACCAGTTGTCCAAGTACCAGCCAGCTCTGTTGACAAGTTCGATGACATTATATTCAAACAATAATGCAATAAAATATTCCAAAGAAGGTCCTTAGAATGGAATACTCGTAATACCACACACATAACTTTTGTAGTAAGATCCTTCAAAATTAAAGAATATATTTAAATACAAATTTAAAAATAAAAAACTAATTTTGTACACCACATAATTGTAATTGCCTATAATTGATTATTTTAGCTTTTTTATTGGTTTAAATTATTGAAAATATAATGTTATGTATGTCACCCACCCAAAATTGGCGAATCGCCATTAATAAGACACATATGGTCAAGAAAAAACTGAAGGTTTTAAATTGTTTTCTTATTCAATTAATTTCTTTGACGATTCATTAGAGATGTTTAATAATTAAACAAACAGAATATAAAGACATCAACGTTTTTTGCTTTTCAAAAGCAGGGACGCATTATTTATTCTCTATTTTATACTTGGTGACTCTGGTTAAATTTGCTCCCGCGACTTCTTGCTTACAAGAATTATACCACAACATTTCGTGACAACTCTTGTTAAGCACAATTGCGCCTTTTAGTCGTTCAACCATTAAGAGCACAATACTCTATGGCTCTGGCGAGATTCGAACTCCCGATTCTTTGTTTTACCAAGGAGGTTTTTTTTAAATAACTCAGCTAAGTCTGTTACACGCTTTGTTATGTTTTTACTTTTCCCACTATCTAATTTTCTTTTAAAGTTTGAAACATTATTTCCTCATTTTACTATACAGGCCCGGTTACGCCTTCTCCAACTCATCTACTGCGGCTACACAATAATTGTTTCCTTATTTCTAATCAAGATTTCGAGTATTTGAAACTGCTGCTTTTTAATTTTTTCGCTTTTAAAACAACTCATCCACAGCTGCAACTCACAACACTATTTTTCTTTGTACTCAAGGCGCTGTTGGGTCTTGAACTTATAATCTTTTATATAATGTTTTCTCAATATTTGCAAAAGCAGTACTGGAATTGTAGTCGAGTTTTTTAGCTTTCCCTTTGATTATTAATTCCTTTTTATTATTTTAACCTGAATACAAGTTTATTAACAACCATGTTTCTTTTTTTAGTACAGACGTAGCAACCACACAAAAAATACTGAAATAAACATTAGTTCTGTGCGTGCATTTTTTTTTTTTTTTGCTTTAAACACGCACGCGGATGAAAAAAATAAGCGCCGAAATATTGTATAAAAAGAAGTTCAAGAAGAATATGGCGAAAGAAAAATGATTTTTTAAAAATTTAGAATTTTTAATTGAAATGCTATTGAAAGAACTAAAATAAAATATGAGGAAAAAGGCTACCGAAACTGCATTAAGTTAGACAAAAAAAAAACATTTGGAAAGTTATTAGATATCGGCGAATTATAAAACAAACCTCACACCACAACTGCTTTCAATCAAATAACACAAAAAAAATTGCAAAAATTGGAAAAATTAAATATCACAAAATTTTGATATTTCAGGCAACATAAAAATAAACACGAATTTCAACAAGAAACATTGCTACACACCAGGAAACATTAAGTGGAACATGGTCGTATTTCCTTCAATGTTCCCTTGTGTATATTTAGATTACATATTTTATCATATCGATCATCGTGACTTAGGAAAAAATTGTTACTAATCTTTAATTTATAAAATAAATTTTATCAGTTGCGTCCTCAGCACTTTAAAGTTTAAAATTCATACTTTAAAATTTAACTTAATACACCTTTTTGTTTTGTTATTTTGCTTTGTGCAGGCGCTCTGGCATATGCTGAATTAGGTACGATGAATACATCGTCAGGTGCTGAATGGGCATATTTTATGGACGCATTTGGACCAGCACCGGCGTTTTTATTCTCATGGGTATCGACATTGGTTCTGAAGCCATCGCAAATGGCTATAATTTGTCTTTCGTTTGCACAGTATGCAGTGGAGGCATTTGTCTCTGAATGTGATCCACCAATGTCGGTTGTTAAAATGGTTGCATTACTAGCAATAGGTAAAATATACTAGACATAAATATTTAAACATTTACTTATTTACTCCATTTATTAATGAATAACTTTTAAAAATTTTGTATTATTTTCCACCAAACACTGCATCCGAATTGGCCCCAAATTTAGTGATGATATTGTTTGTTAACTGTTATAGTGTTAATTTGGGTATGGCAGTACAGAATATATTTACCGCAGCCAAATTGGTTGCTGTACTTATTGTTATATGTGGTGGTGCTTGGAAATTGTTTCAGGGCAATACACAGCATCTATCAAATGCATTTAATGGACCTACACCCACCATCGGAGCAATAGCCACAGCCTTTTATACGGGTCTGTGGGCTTATGATGGCTGGAATAACTTAAACTATGTTACGGAGGAGATCAAGAATCCGAGCAAGAATTTACCACGCTCCATTGTAATTGGCATACCATTGGTTACTTTGTGTTATGCTTTGATTAATATTTCCTATTTAGCGGCCATGTCACCCACCGAAATGATTGAATCTGAGGCCGTTGCGGTAACATTTGGTAATCGTATCTTGGGCGTGTTGGCCTGGTTGATGCCACTGAGTGTGACTATCAGTACGTTTGGCAGTGCAAATGGTACTCTATTTGCAGCGGGAAGGTAAAAATAAATACATTCCAAAAACATTTGGCAAATTTTTTTAAAACTGCAAATTTCCTAACTACAGATTATGCTTTGCTGCTTCTCGAGAGGGTCATTTGCTAGACATTCTATCGTACGTGCACGTGCGCCGTCTTACACCCGCGCCTGGTCTTATTTTCCATGTAAGTTAGCATGTACTCGTAAACTTTATTCTTTCTTCTTATAAATAATTATTTCTTTTTTTTTAGTCATTAATTGCCGCTGCTATGGTTTTATATGGAACCATAGATTCACTAATTGATTTCTTTAGTTTTACCGCTTGGATTTTCTATGGTGGCGCTATGCTGGCCCTCATTGTGATGCGTTTCACTAAACCCAACTATCCAAGGCCATATAAAGTGCCTATTATCATTCCTGTTGTGGTTTTAGTGATTTCAATGTATCTGGTGGTGGCTCCTATCATTGATACTCCTCGCATTGAATATTTGTATGCATTACTCTTCATATTTGCCGGTTTAATATTTTATGTACCATTTGTTAAATTAGGCATGACACCAAGATTTATGAGTAAGTTTATATCAGAAAAATATATGTCTTCCGCTTTTAATAGTGTGTTAATACATACACTTTTATTGAGTCAATATTCTGTTTATTGACAAAATTTATTTAATGTTCAGACATACAAAATTTAGTTAGCTCAATAAGCATTTGACAGCTGGAAAACACAATTATTATTTCATTCGGTAAATTTGTCTTTTGAAAGTTTACTGGAAAAATTGAATTGAAAAAAGATATTAGTTACTTTTTAATTCTATTAGACTGTTTTTTCTATTATTAATAATTTAATATTAATAAACTAAACTTCTATTTGACTCGCGATATTTTCTTTTGTTTTGTTTTATTTTGCTGACATATCTTATTGTAGATAGTGGTAGGTAATTTTGCTGACTAAACACACTTCTGAACAGTGTTGTATTTTGAGATTTACTCAATATTATAACAATTTCGTGCTTATTGCACAATAACTTAATTAACTTTTTTAAGGAATATTGAGCTCAATAATAACATTCATTGCGATAATCTCAATAAAGGCGTATGTATGATCACACTATAAGTGTTTATTATCAAAATTATCGCTTAAAATATGAAAATTCAATTAGTTGATCGCAATCAAATATTGCGCTGGTTTTAAAATCGTCATAAAAATAACTTCGTGTCCCTTAGTTTTCAATTTCTCATGTTCAAGGCGAAAGTATTAAAACACGCCAATATATTTTTCCTATGTTAAAAATATTTATGAACTTCGTATTTGTACTGCTTAATGTCGAGTTCAAGAGTTTTTTTACATCTGAAAAGGAAATTTCTCTTAAACTATAATAAATTTTAAAACAATAATAAACTAATAGCATTTAAGCATAAATCTAACCAGGATAAGTAAAAATTTGATTAAGTAGTTTTGTGGTTACAAAAATTACATAAAAGTAGTGTTAATTTGGAAACATTTTTTACAACAGTGCGTTTCCAACCACCAAAATCAAACGAAAAACCACATTTTCTTCCCGTCTAAATTTTGAAAAAATGTACTAAAAATACTACACTGTGCAAGAGAAATTGACATTGACGACTAATTGTTGCCAAAAAAAAAAAACCGACTGCAAAACAGATTTCAGCTATCTGTTTATAACGGTTCAAAATTTTGGCAACATACACCAAGTTACATTTACTATTGGGACAGTCTTTAATTTCCAAATCAGCAATACATGTTTTTTTGTTAATGTTAACCATCTGTCTACAACTATTCAATGATATGGCCATATACATTTTAATTAATTAACTCTTGGGCACCCTTTACTTCATAATTTTAAATATTTATTCTTGTTATTACAACGATCATAGTAATCGATATTCTGTCCAATTTTCAACGTTTCGTTTAATCGATATTCTGGGGACACCCTTTAATTTTTAATTTTTTTGTATGACTACACATGATTTTGAGAAAAATTTGAGATTTTGAAAAAAATTTTAAATCAAATTCAGTAGGTTTCTGTGTAATGTAAATGTACTATAATAATTTGTTGGCATTTATATAGCATTTGTTCGATATTTTCCATAACCATACAAAATTATCTCCAAATTCTACCGATTACAGATTTTCACATATGTAGAATTCTTGTCGAACAGTATCCTATTTAACACTCAGCTTAGCTTAGTGAAGCTTCTTCAAACAAAAAAAAGTTTTCAGGGTGATAAAAAAAATTTAAAAACGTTAAATAGTTTTTTTAGCCGATATTTTATGAGTTATGGACCTTTGGAAGCTTATTCTGAATTGCGATGTGAAAATACATATATGTGAACAATTGCTATTCTGTATTGCGATATTCGGAAAGTGGAAAACTTTAACTGAACTAAATATCAATGGGCCATCTATTAGAGAAGCTGCAGGATGGAAAAGAGTATGAAATATATAAACCAGTTCAAAAATATTTGACTTCAACTTCAATTTTAATAGGTTTGTGCCGATTTTAAAGTACACATCAAGCAGAAGCTTAGATAAAATAAAACCGACATTGGCGGCACTGGCGGTGGCCCATCAAGATATAATCCACTGTCTCCTTTAAAAGAGCAAGTTGTGAAATTGTTAACTTGATGGATTTTGTAAATGGATTACCGGAAATCAGTTTCCTTCGGGGCAACAATTGCTTCTAAGCAGTCTTCCCTTTCAGTTTGCTCATCCCCTTCTTCGTCCTCAAACCATAGTGCCACAGAATCAATTTTTATTATTATGTTTTTCAAACAAAATTTCCTAAATAAATTTTAAAAACAATTTTCACAGCCAAATAAAAACAACTTATTTTTAGTGTGACATTTGTTGACACTGACGTTTATTTGAGCAGCATTGCCACAATTTGAAATTAATTGCGAATGCTATTGCGAAGTTCTAACAGAATACCAATATTCTTTCGCATCGCATTTCATTTGCGCATCGCATTCGTTTTCGCATCGCAATACAGAATAATCCTTCTGAAGTTTTCTGTTCTGTTGTGTGTTTGCGGTCGGAATCACTTTAAAGAGCTTTTTCTTGAAATTTTAATTAAGACATGTTCTACAGAAAATTCTTATAGAATTGTATTCTATAAAAAGTTCCCAATGCCTAAATTCAGCTGTTTTAAATAGAAATTCTACTCGAACTATTTTTAAAGAAAATTTGTATCAAGCAATTTTTGCACAATTCTTATTGTGTAGTTTCTTTAAAGAAACTCCTATTGATTAAGTTTTTGTAAAGGAAATTTTTTTTCGAGCTATTTTCCCAGAGAATTGTTGTAATGATCTACGTCACGCTGTTTTCTGCTAATAGATATCGTTCTTATAGATCATCATCGAGCAGTTCTCTTTAAAACAACTAGAAAACCGAACAACGAGAAATTTAGTTTATTTAGGGCCAGTTTCACGATGTCGCAATCGTTTGTTCAAAACAAAAACAAATTCTAAAAAATTGTTTTTGTTTTAAATGTAATTATGCGAACGAAAAAACGATTGCGACATCGTGAAACTGACCCTAAATAAACTAAATTTCTCGTTGTTCAGTTTTCTATATAAATTTCACATCGAGCATTTTTTATAAATCATTCTCGATGAGTACCCTCCAGTGTGTTCCAAAGAACGTTTTCTTGTAGCATTTTTTTTTACAGAGACGGTGGTAGTTGTATGTAGGGAAAAGTTTTTATTTACTTTTATTAAAAAGGATCGTAAATCACTGTTGCAAAATTTAAAATTACTCGTTTTTTCTTTGTTAATCTAAAACTTAATTTTACATTTGACGGGCACTTTCGCTTTCTTTTTTAACCTTTTACTACAAATTGATGAGATATTTAGTTTTCTTCTCTCTTTCTCTCTCTCTTAAGAAAAAAACTTTGACTCGTAGTTTTAAAACGGTTAAAAAAATAAAGTCAATAATCTCTTTAATATAAATTTTGTAATAAGAACTAATTAACGCATCCAATTTCAGACAAAGTAACATTATTTTTCCAATTATTATTGGAAGTTGTGCCCACCTCTACAATGGCCATGTTTGACTGAAAAACGACCCAACCCAACAACTAACATTCGCGACCAGAATTATGCTCAACAACAAAGGAGACATTTGCAAAATGTGAAAGACATTGAAGAAAGAAATGAATGCATTGAATTATTTATAAAAGTATATCGTTGCAAAGCTATAAAATAGTTTTTGACACAAATATTCTTTAGAACACCTAATAAATAATTATTATGTTAAGCAAACAAACATTCATATTTAAAGAATTAAAAAGATAACAATTATTAAAATGTATGCTATACAATGAAATACTATATATTTTGTAGATTTTAAGTTAAAGTTAAAAATAAAAAGAAAAATATTAAAAATATTAATTATTAAAGTAGAAAAACAACTTGTTAATTAACATAAAAGTAGTTGTTACTTAAAAAATAACTCCTGTTATTATTGAGAACAAACTTAATTATATAAAAACTTTATTTATTTTACATTTTTTTGCAATGAAAATCAAAACTAGTAGATATAGAATAGCAAACGTCAGAAAAACTCAAAATTCATTTTAAGAAAGTTTATAAAGCACTTTAGCCCTACAACAAGTTTTGAGCGAGTGCGTACAGTTTTTAACTTATATATGATTTCTGTTTAAAATTATTAACTTTATAATTATTTTATGTGGTTGGAACTTCTTAAGAGAGGTTCTAGGGCTCATTCTTTAATCAAAGATTATTAGTTTTGATTACATTATTTATCCGAAACTTTTATACGAGGTTTCCAGTAAAATCGATTTTGCTTACGAATTTTTATTTGAACTAGCTCTATTTTAATACGCTAATAAAGCAAATCGATTGTGGTATGATTTGGCCGTGCCCTCGTTGTTCAGTTTAAATACTTCTCTAAAAAATATTATTTTTTTAATAATTTATAATAATATATAATTAATAATTTTAATAATATATAATTATTAGTTTTCTTTTTTTAGTTAACTCTAACTTTAAAATTCAAAGAAAAAATTGGAAAGGTCTGTTCCATAAATGCATTATTGCGTTGCACCTACTTTTAAATTTCTAAAATACATTACTGAAGCAGCGGGGTTACTTTGTGCTTCGATTTGGCCTATAAATTACCAATTATTTCTAAATGAAATACAGAGTAACCTCTAGGTGTACACTTATCAAATACATATATCAAATGCGCTGTATAAAAAAACTTTATTACAACAAAAAGGCACTTAAGCTTTTGCATCAGTTTTGTTAAGTCTTTTTTTAAGTCTTAACATTTAAATTTTTCTTTAAAAAATGTGTGTTTTAACAAGTTCTAAGTTACATCAGCAGTAATTACTTGTAATGTAAAGAAAGCTATTCATGAACAATTGCAACATAATTACATCTTTATACCAACGAGTACATTTAACACACAGTGTTTCAATAATTAAACTTAAGGAAAAATTTTTGGCCAAATTATGTTATTCTACTACTAGTTTTGAATCAATTAAAAAAAATGTAAAATGAAAGAAAACAAAGTATATAATGAACAAACCTATTATCATAAAGTTTTAAACTAGGGACTGACAGTAACCGTAAGTTTCGAAATTCCAAAGTAAAGAACTATACATATTTATGAGCAAACAAAATTCAGAAAGCCATTTCGATATTTTATTGACCAGAAATAAGAATTATTTCCCGGCTTTTGTTTTTACTAGCAAAATAAAAATAACAGTTTTCTTCTGAGCAACATTATTTTTGAACAGAAAGAAATACGCGTGTAATTCCTTTTGATGGCCTGCGCTTGTATCTCTGCACATTTCTTTTCAGTGCCTACCCCCGCCGATGCTAATCTTCAGCCAAATTAAAAAAATAATTAAATTGGCTTCAAACTAATACAGCTACTTAACACTAGGGGCGCTGCAATACTGTTCAAATAATAAACATAACGTACAACTCAATGGTTTGTAATAATAAAGCATCTCCATGCTATTTCATTGCTTTTTATAGACCCTAGGTCTGGGCGAATCAATACTAGGTGGTCGCGACGCGAATTCATCAAACACCAAGGCAAATCAATTACCAGGTGGCAGCATAGGCGAATTTATTATTTTTTGCTAGTAAAAATTAGTGTCAGACTTCATATATAAAAAATATATGGATGATTTGCCTTGATTATACATATATGGAGTTTGACATTTAGGGTTTCGATAATAATTAATGAATTCGCCATCACCACCACCTGGTATTGATATGCCATGCCCTTGGTAATTTATTGCCTATATGCATATTCATATTTATATATGGATTATATTTTATAATTGAAATGGCTAATTTTTCATGAATTAGGTATATGTATAACGAATACATAGCCAAACAAAAAAATATATCTGTTTTTGTGACTTGAAAAAAAAAAACACAAAATAGAACTGTAACATTTGCTCACCAAAAAGGAAAATCACAAAAAGATAAATAAAGAAACTTTTAAACATCGAAAAAAAGCACGGTTATTTTCAGACATTTGTGAAAATTAAACTAATTTTAACGGTCCCTGATTTTGAGACTTAGCGAAAGCAATATTATTTTTAAAAATATTTTTTTTAACTTGAATATTTGTTATTAAATCAAATTTATAATATAAGTTTAAAAGACAAAATACTAAATAAATTTAAACTTATAGGTTTTTTGGTACTGCATTTTTATTAAAAATATATTTTATTAATTTTTTTTTATTAATTTTACAATAAGCATTATTTTAAAAAATTGAGTTTTTTAAGGATTTGGCTTTAAACCTATTTTAAAAAAATAGTTTATATGTTATTATTTTAAAATATTCTATTAAAAATAAAAATTTTCTTAAATAAAGTTTTACAAAAACACCTGGCAATCATGTTTTTTTTTAATAAGCGATCAGAAAATACTCCTGAATAATTCTAGGGGTTATATAAATACATGTTTATATAGTTCTCTAAAAGCGATACAGTAATTTCTTTATGGCGATTAAGGCTAAATGTATACGAAATAAACTAAGTTGGTCTCATATAAAAAGGCACCAACTTCAAGTTTTAGGATATTGAGCTTAAGATTAAAATAAACAAGTAAGAATAGCATATTCGGCTATGCCGAATCTTATATACCCTTCACCATCTATGTAAGTCTAGTTTAGTGAAGTAACTCCAATCAAAAAAGGAAATATTGGGGTGAGAGAGAATTAAAAAATAAAAGAAATTTGGTACTGCATTTATATAATTTTTCATAAACATGGTATCGAATCTTAATGGATTAAGCATTTTTAAAAAATTTTAGTATTTCCTTGAAGATCTCTTCAGGAGCTTTAAAATGATACCCATATTGATACATAAAAAAAATTTTAAAATGAGCCCCGTAACTCGAAAAATTTGGACGAGCGCCAATTTTTTTACTTGATGTTTTTTTTTTCTTATTTTTTTAATTCTCTATCGCCCCATACGCCCAACACGGATGGACAGACGGACATCGCTCAGTCGACTTCGCTATGCATAAGAAGTCAGAATATATATACTTTATGAGGTCGGAAATGGATGTTGTAGAAATCACACACGGAATAACAAACTTAGATATACCCTTTTTCCACTTTTTGTAGTGAAGGATATAAAAAGTTGTTCAACGATATTGGGTGGCCGTTTATGTTATATTTTAATACAAATGACAGTTTACATCTACATACGAAGTTTACATCTAAAACGAAAATAAAGCTTAAAGAGCAGTTACATATGTGATATGTTTCCTTTATAATTTTATTTTAGAGCTATTTAGTAAAGATGAATTAATTCATGACGAAAAGGTAAGGGTGTAGGATAGTGGAATTTGATGCAAATGTAGCATCTATTATTTAAGAAATATTTAACTTAAAACTTTTTTTATCTAAATACTTTTTTCCTAAATTAGAGTAGTAATGCTGAGGCCAAGTTGGCTTCTTTGAGGAAACTCAAACTTTTTATCTATTGTCCCTTAAAAAAATACTCGAAATATATATACTTAAACCAACACGATCCCGATATATATGTTTACCCCAAAAGAACACACCTGGCAACACCGGAACATAAAACTATTTAAGCATTGCTGCGTTTTCCTGTTTCTCGCTGTTGGCATTACTATTCTAATTGTCAGTGCCCAAATGTAAACAATCAAACAAAAAATAAAACCAACTATATAGTAGATGAATTAGTGTTAAGTAATAAATCTAATAAATGGAAATAACATTAGCTATCATCAAACCACATTTAGTACGTAATTCTGTAGCATTTCAGGCTGTTAAAAATCTAATCAAGGAGCATTTTAAAATACTCGACTCTAAAGAAATACACATCACGCAGCAGCTATCGGAAATGTTTTATGCAGAGCACAAAGGAAAATTCTTTTATAATCGCTTAATAACATTTATGGGCAGGTAAGTAAAGGAGTTACATAGATGGTGCTACCATTAAAACCTTTTGAAATTTTTCTTCCTAGTGGCCCTAGTTATGCTTTAATTCTACAATCACAAGATAGCATTTCTAAGTGGAGAACTCTAATGGGACCCACAAAAATTTTTAAAGCGATCTACTCTAATCCCGACTGTATAAGAGCCCTCTACGGCCTTTCTGATACACGTAATGCTTGTCATGGTTCGGACAGTGCCGAATCAGCTTTAAGAGAAATATCTATGTTATTTCCAGATTTTAACCAAGAATCAATTACATCGGGTAATAGCTGATAGGCGTACATTACTTGGATGTTTTATTTTCGAAACAGCTGTGCAGAGAAAAATCCCAAAACTTGATTTGAAATCGCTTTAAATTTGTAGCAACGGCCTTATATTATTATGTACTTAGTTACATTTAAATAAACTACAATAATATTTAAGAAATATAAAGCTAAAGAATATATTAAAAATAATACAGCTAAATACTATAACCTTTTCAGAACAATAAAAAAGGTATGGGCAAATAAACCGTTACGCTATGTTGAAGACTGCGGTTTACAAACTCTATTGCAAATATTTAAAAAAAAAAATTTATTTGAATTTTAAGAAAATTAGAAGCAAAGTAATGGGCATTTTATTTTCTCTTCGCTTAATAGAAAAATTTTACAAATACTTACAAACTTTCGATGGATCATATCTGTTGCCAAAATTTATTTTTTAATTAGACTAGATTGATTTCTTTTAAAATTAAATTTTTTAATTATATACATATATTTAATACCAGCGTTACCGTTGAAAAAATTCAGAAAGTGTCACAAGAGTATTTTGCACAGAAAAGGGTATTTAAAAGAAAAAAGGGGTCAAAATTTTTTTTAACAAAAAATTTTAGTGTTACTCAAGGTTAAGAGGGAGAAATATAATAATGACATAAGCAAAAATAGTTATTTGTACTTTTAAATTTCATTTTTACAGTTTTCAAATACATCACAATTTTTTAATACTATTTTTAATTTAAAATAATATGTTTATTACTAGTACATATTATTATTTCTTAAAAATTGTACATCTGTACTTTTTAATTAAGTCCTCACTTGGAGTCCAGTCTTCCAGCTCAGCTTGGAAATAATTTAGAGATGAAAGCATGGGATCGTAAGTTTAACGTTAGTCTTGAAAAAAAAACACGTTCAGCGGCAGCGCTACTATGCTATATAGGTACTTGGGAAAGTAAATATATGTGCAACAAACTTACATAAATTTGAGTTAAAGTTTCGTTAAATCTATTTTTTAAGCTACCGATTTCAAACCAAAACATTTCTGCGTTGTTTTTTGTAATAGCTTCATACGCTCCAAAAGGGTCAGAAAAAGTGGCATGGTCATCAAAAAAGAGTCAAAACCGTAACGCTGTCTAGTACCATGCTATCAAATATTATATTTCTACGATAACTCTCTCTCTGCGCCGAAGTGCTAGAAGTGAAAGAATTTCAAAGGTATTGTTTTGTTTTCGATCGACATTGGAAATAACTTTTGAAGCAGTAAAATTTATTATATCGGTTTTTGGCGAAATATATAATTTAAAATTGAAAATGCTTTGTTATATATGAGAAATATCACCTCTTTTTTTAATTTCATTTAAATTTATACACTCAATTATTTTATATCGTATATATTGTATGTGTTATGTATAAGACAGATGTAAAAAATAAAAATAAGTAAAATATATCTTAAATATAATTGGATGTGCACCTTGTGTTAAACATAATAATAATTATAATAACATAATTTTATATCTTGTAAAATTCCATAATTGTGTTTAGTTTGTCTCGATCAGCAGTCATTTTCATTTGGCTGAGAGTGTTAACAGTTATCATCTTTCCATTTTTCCTTTGCTTCGAGTTTTGCTTCAGGTACCAGAGAGCTCTTAACGCCACCCAGAATATTTGTGGTAGCTTGGGTGGCCAACACAGCAGGACATACGACAAGTTGGGGAACTTGGCGCATAACAGCACCCACTGCTCCTGTCAAGCCTTTCTGGTCATGTTCGGCAGCCGCAGTTTCAATAAGATTGTTAGCCGAATCATTAATGCCTTCCTTAAGGATCTGATAGGCGTTAGCCACGCCCTCGCGTATGTCTTTGGGACGATTATGCCGTTTTCTACGGCCCTTTTTGCCTTTCTTAGAATGACGAATCGATGGCCCCGATGATACCATATCAAAAGCCGTTTCTGCTGTAAATTGTAAAATTTGTATCAGTCTAGAAGTTATTTCTAGAGCCGCCAGTATTGTTCTGGCACTAAAACTTTGTGCGCCCAATTGCAGGCCCCTTATTAGACGGCCATCTTTCTGATAGTGCTCTATAGGAAGCCAAAACAGATCATAGATGCCTTGGAATAGTTGTACAATAGCATACGTTGGTCCCACTCCACTCAATATCTTGGGCAGTTGATTACGTTTTATATCCCTTAACCATTCTTTGCACAAATAGTTGCACACTTTTTCAAATCCCAAGATGCCACGTCTATAGATAATTTTACGCAAAATAATTTCGGAACATTGTAGCTGACCCAGGCCCATTAATAGTCCAGCTATGGGCCCCTTAGATAGTTCTACTCTTCTGCCGTGATAATCGAAACGTATGGACACGTCTGGAGTAAAAACGACTTCACGGAAATATATGGGTGCTGTATTAATTTCCTGTGATGCCATTAGCACGCTATTGTCCGAATTAACCGATTTATTGTCTGCACTCTCTTGTTCATCTATTAGCAGTGAAATGTTTTCATTTACTATGCGACGAGCCCTTAGATCATGTACAGCATCAGGAATTTCTTGTTCACTTTCATTGATTGTCATTATGGGAACTTCTGTTTTAGCTACAGCAAGCTTACTTTGTTTGCCTTGATCTTGCGCAGCTTCAGAACTGTTGTCTTTGTCGCAAGATTTACCAAAATTAGTAAAAAATTCAGTTAAAAATTCCAAAGTATCTTGATCAATATGAACACGTAGAGGGGAGAGCGATATACGCAACGAACACTCTTCATTATTACTTTGTGAAGGATTAGGCCGTACATGGACGGCCTTGACCACTACCATATGCTGAGATCTACGATTGCTAAAACTTTTTGTATTTGCATTATAAAGAAATTTGTTGATTTCAGAACTTTGCAAACGATCTCGTATTTCAATTTCATTAACTACTAAAACTTGTCTTGCAGCATATGTTGTATGTCGAGGATATATTTCATAGGAAAATCTCACCTTGGTGAATTGCATTTCAACTAAAACTTCATGATTACGATTGCTGCCTCCAATGGATTTCCAGGTGAGCTTTTCTTTAGGTTTCTTAATCTGTTGCACCCGGTTCGATTCATTTGCATAGAAAACACCCTGGCGGTAAGTATCTGACATGGCTGTTTTGTTTCCACTTACTTCTGCTGCTGATGCTGCTGCTGCAGCTGCAGCTGTTGTTGACGTTAAAGTCATATCAGCAAAATCATAACCACCATACAAATGCCATGTAAAAGTCATTTCGCACAGTGTATAGCGTTGTTCGGGCATAGGAAAATTAGTAGGCGTTCTAAGCAGATCATTGCTGCAAGATAATGGTAGGCAAAAGTGATTGTCTACTATCATCAGGGGATCTTCAGACACTTCAACAGAACCGCCAGTAAAATCAGTGAAAGCATTTTCTTCATTGGCTATTATACAATAATCTTCCTCGTTCGATGAGCCATTGTGAAGGTCATCGAAAACAGCATTATCTTCTTCTACCTCACCAAATTCAGCTCTTATTATAGGTAGAGTTTCATCAGTGTCACTACTTCTGGCCCCAGTTACCGCAGACATTTTTTCTAAATTCAATTTAGATTTTGGCTCATTTTTTGCTACGCTTTTGTTATTTTCATCGGGGAAGTAAAACAATCTTAGATCATTTTTTCCTGATATTGGTTCTTCATCTATGACGTGTAAACGATGGCTTTCCTCAGGAGAGTCTTGGACGGCTTCTGCCATTAGTATATTGACACGTTCCTGCTGTTTTTTACTTATCTCTTTTGACAACTGCAGATCAGTTTGTGATAACAAGAAATCTGATTCTGAACTCAAGGATGACTGCAACGACTGCTCTTTGCAGTATTGTTGATCATTTGAGACATTTGATTTGCTGGCCATGTACCCAATGAGTTGAGCAAAAGCGCTTCCTGAATCATAACAAGTACGAAAATGGACATCATGAATGGAGCATCTTAAATCAAATGTAGGACTCTTATCGGATTCCTCATCGTTTAGGCGCAAAGATATATCCAACAAACCCACATCTAAAACGGGTATTAGATTTTTAGCATCTAAAAATGATATAACACAGCAGGGATACCGTTTGTGATCTGCTAGTTGATGAGGAGCCAACGAAAGAACACATTCCTCCAAGACAAAACGTAGATTACAAGATGGCATGGAGGGGATAATATTGCTGCACACCGAAAAATAAAACAATTCCAAAACCGCCCGGTAGGTGAAATTATCGGGCCGAAAATCTATGGCACAATCCCACAGATGCAATTGCAATTCTGACAAAACACTAAATGGTTTATAGCCTTCTATAGGATAGTCTATCACATCGAGAAAATCTATTAACTGATTTAACCAATACTGCGTAGGAGTTGAGGGATTATAGCGCAAAGTAGTGTAACGAATGCCAGCAGTTATTTTAAGCCTTTTTATTTTCTGCACAGGATTTTTTTTCATTTCTATAACCACAGAGAACATGTCAGTTTCGGTCTTCTTTTCGCCATCGGACACTACAATGCCCTTCGTTAGGCCATGGGGTATTTTGTAAATCGTAGACTGCATATATTCTTCCGCTTGAGTTTCATGACTGAATTTCAGTGGCGTATTCATGGGCACTACGCCACAGTGATAGATTTCACCATTTCTTATTTGAGTACACAGGTAAGACAAATTTACATCATTTCTAAAGCCGGCCACTAGGAAAATGTTAACCTTCTCAAGGTTCAGCAAAAATTTTCCACACACCTGCGGTAAGATATGTTTTTCATTATCACGTACGGGCACAAAGCATGAACCTGAAACTTTATCTAATTTAATTTCCACTGAACAGTTGTGGTAATATTTTTTAGAGGTAAAAGTTTTCGTCGTTTGTTCAAAACAAAACATTTCATCATCATCGTTTACTGCTAAGTTTTCATCATTTTCTATATTATCATCACTTTGATCACTTTGCTCCAAAACCACTGGACGTTTATTGTCACTAAGGCATTGGCTTTGTTGTTCATATGGCTCAGGAAGAGCATCACTTTGTGCTATGGCCGAAATATAAACTGAGTCCATTAAACTCATATTCATGAGACTTTGAGCCATCTGTTGCTGGATGGTCATGGCTGAGGATTTTGTAATATAAGGACATGATGGTTCCCACATAAATAAATCGC
This sequence comes from Gymnosoma rotundatum, assembly GCA_916610165.2. Lineage (NCBI taxonomy): Eukaryota > Metazoa > Arthropoda > Insecta > Diptera > Tachinidae > Gymnosoma > Gymnosoma rotundatum. The sequence continues at coordinate 119,480,190 of OU744340.1, forward strand.
TATTAAGTCTGTTGTATATTAATTCGTACAATTGTTTTGATTCCACAAAGAAATCTACTACTGGAAAGTATAATTTAACTTGAATTTCAGAACTCGCCATTGTACTTTCACAAAATTCATTAATTTCATGTTTTTCACCAGGCAACAAAATGTTTTCCGTAAAATCGTTTTCGACTTTGTTAGCATACGCTGGAGTGCTGCTTTGCCGGCAATGTCGTTTCGAACTAAACGGTAGTTTTGGTTCAGTGCCTATTTCTTCAGTAGGATAATTTCTTTCGGCAAAATCTAAAATAATTTGAGGATAATCTTCTTGTAGAGGCCTCTGCTGTTTGTTGTACGTGGCTGAGAGTAAATGATTTTGCACATCATCCGTTTCTACATAAAAAATTTCGATTTGTAAAGCGTACAAATTTAAACGGCTTTCGCAAAAAATTAACTTCAATTCTGAGAAACGTATTAAAAGATAGTCTGAACGTATGTTTTGTTTCCACCAAGGAATACGATTAGGATCGTGTAATGGCCTCATATCCACAATGGGAAATCGCAACTTAACATCAGCAACTGCACAACTCACTGAAAATTCGGCTTTGCCTCCTGATAAATCTTCTTTTGTTGATGTTTTATTACAATGATTATGATAAGGAGAGGGAGCTAGAAATGAACCCAAGCGATCGATTATCGTTATGTCGAACTCCATAACATTCTCTTCCAAACTTATTTCTAAACTTCTACGACTGTTCTTTTTTACTTGTATGCTGTCGCTTGAGCTAAAGTTCATGATTACTTCTGGCCTTATTTGATATCCATTGAAACAATTTTTGTTTCGATTAAATCTCAGCAAATGTGTTACTTGTTCTTCAAGCACTTCGCACAATTCAACTTTTGTAGCAGAAACAGTGGTGACAATCTGTAGTATGTTTTTATTGCGATTCTGTTTACCTTCTGCTACAACTGGATTTAGTCTTAAAAATATGTGATTTTTTCTACAATATAAAGTTTGGCTATCTAACTCGCGCTCCACCGGGGTGATCGCTGCATATTCAAAGAAATTTTGTGAGACTTGTAGAAGTTCCTTGAGGCTGTGTTCGTTCCAGAAATGTTTATGACCATTTGAATTGGTTTCTACTAAAATATCTTCATGCAAGATTACACCGACTAAAGCTGAAATTTTAATTACAAAGTTGGAGATTTCTGCAATTGAGTCTATATTAGTTGATTTACGTTGGTACCTAGAAACACTGGTTATGGTACTAGAGCTCAGAGATGAAGATCCTATGCTATCACAGTAGTTTTCGCAATTGCGATAGAAATTGCTAGACGTGGGCTTAAGAACATTTGTGACATTAGATGGCCCACAATTCCACATATTTAAATTACCATGGGCTAAACTGCTATTGCATATTTCCTGTTGTTGCTCTTGGATTTCAAAATCTTGCGAGCTATCTGCGCCTCGATGTTTAGTTTCTCTATGTGTTTCTTCTTCACTAAAAGCTTGCAGAAAATGTGTTATTAATTGAAGCTGTCTTGGAGAGAAGATGGCGCAAATGGCTCCCAGCTCGACGTCAAAACAAATTTTCGGTCCAGTGATCTCTTCTGATTGTTTAACTTTAATTTGAACATTCTGTTGACCCAAAAATTGTAAAATAGGTATATCTTCGAGTTGCACAAGTGTTTCACATTCGGATACCCAATTTTCTTGTGTGAACACCGACAACCCCGTAAGATTGACACTATGTTTAGCGTAGGTAGGCAAACGATTCAATTGTTCACTTTGTGTTGCACTTTCTACACTGGACATTTGAGGCATTTTCTCTTTGCCTGTTTCATTTTTATAAAAAAGTTCATTCAAGTGAATTTTTAAAGCAACTCCCTTCAGCCTGTAATGGTAGGGATATTCAATTTTTAAGGTTATATTAGAAAATTTTGCTTGTATTCGATTCAATACATTGTCTATGGTTTCTGCAAATTTCTCCAAACCCACTATTGAACTGTTGTTGGTACTCGAATTATTTCCCATACAATCAGATTTTTCTTCATCTTCTTGTCTCATGCATTCTTCGGCCAATTGAAGTGAACTGCTAACTGAAGACCACATAGACTCTATCATTGACTCGTGGCATTCGTGAGCTCTTTTTACTGGCCTCAAACACATTACTACATCACTAGCCTCAATGGAACTGTCGTTGGTCATAAGAGCATTCCAGGGCACTGACACGGTCAGCAGGCCTATTTGACCATCCGTGAATTCAAAGGGCCAGCCTTGAGCATCTAACAATTCATTAAGAGCCTCTACACGCAATGAAACATTTTTTATTGTGGCTTTACCATTATATAGCTCAATGTTGAGTTGTTCGAGATTTAATTTTTCATCTAAAAACTGTCCTAGATAACGTTGCAACAAATATCGACATGTTTTGTTTTTTAAGCCATCCCAAACATTAAACCATGACATTATTTTCAATTTTAATGGCTTTCTTTTTAAAATTTATATCAAACAAAAAAATCTATGGCGTTCATTAAAACTTTTCTATCTTGTTTTCTATTATTATCGTTGTATTTTAATGCGTATATTTTTCAACAAAGAAATCGCATTTGTTCCAAAATAAAAACTATTTGCAGTGTTGTTGTTGTTGTTACGAACTATGATTACTTAAGTAATTGATTATTTGTTATGAACGATTTTTAAAAAGTCTTTATGCGTTAAACCGTTAAGAACAACGTTTGCTTAACAGTGCAGTCACACGGTCAATTTTTTGTTCAATTCTCTTTGAAGAAATTTACACACAGCTTGTCAAAATTCACAAAAATTGAAAGTTGTAACGTAGGCTGCACGCAATTTCAAAGCTAGTTTTTAAGCAAGATGTCGTCAAAAAACCAAATAAAATTTATTTGGAGGAACAATCTTCAATCAGCTGTTTTCTTGAAAGTAATTTGTAAGACTCTATTGAACGAAAATATTAAGCTTATAAGTCCTTGTCCAGTCATGTAATATTCATTTCAGCAATTTTCTTAAATTCTCTTTTGAAACTGCATTAGTGTCTACGCATTCAAATTTTGTTTCTGCAACTTCGGCATTTATGCTTAGATTTTGTTTTTGATTAAACTACGATTGACATAACAAAAGTTAATTACAAGTATATGAAACAGTGTACCCGTTTCTATTCATTCTTTCCGCTCTCACCTACAAACTCAAAAGTTGCAAAGTGTAAAACGAGGGAGAATATGAGTTTTATACTTTATGTTTTATGACAAATTTTTCATACAAATTTGTCCTAAAATATATTTCAAATCTATTTTGATTTTCTATGAATACGGCAGTAAGAAGTTAAATGTTCATTCATTATTAATAATGGAAAAAATGAACGAATTTCAATGGTGATAGATTTCTTTGACCCCCTTTATTATTATCAAATTTGTTTAAGATTTTTTATTAGCCTGAAATTTTAAATTATTTAATATATTTCTATGAATTTTTTGTTGTCCACGACCTTTACTTTCATTATCACATACCTCAATTTTACTTGAGCAGCAAGTGGGATGAAAAATAATTTTTAAATATGTAAAAAAAAGTTTATTTAACAAAATATTTAAGGAACAGATATTCTTTCATATTTGGCCTTTGGGAAATTTTGTTTTTTCTTTTTATACAATACAAAAAAAGTAAGAAAAATTACTGTATAAATACAAAATTTAAAACTTAATTTAAAAAATTAGGAGAGCAGAAATCCTTAGCTTTCATTTGCCTTAGTTAAACCAAATTTGAAAGGTCCATAAAAACACGAAAAAAATCGAATACGCCACAATTATGGCCAGTTTTTGAAATCATATTGAAATTCGGATTTAGTTAATAGTTTATAAAAACAGCTGCTAACAGACTCAATGAAATGCACATTTTGTTACAAATATTTGAAATATATTAAAAAATGTCTGCCATACTCATGTCTTCATTATCTATACCTATTTAATTTATTTAACAAAACATAAAATTTTTTTCTATCAATGGCTAGAAATATTTGTTTAATTTTGTTTAAATAAAAGGCCATAACCATATCGTAGAACTATATTATTTAAAAGAACTTTAACTTCACAAGATTAGTCAATTAAGTTTTATTTAAGTGTGTCTTGAAATCTAATTTTGTTCTCAAATAGAACTTCAAGATCAATGACATTTAAAAAGCAAGTCAAAAACAGGCCCTAAATCATAGTCAAGCCATTCATCAAATCGATTATAGGGTGCACCAACAAACGCTGTGCTGATATCTTAAATAAAAATTAACTTTGCTGATTGATGTATTTAAAAGTTTTTCACTCCCTGGAATAGCAAAAACCTAACTACAACTCTGTAGTTAACCTACATTTCTTAAATTACTTTTTTGCTATCTGGCAACATTTGTAGACAGCTGCTGTAAGTGTCTATTTATTGATTATAAGTGAAAATTTCAACAATTTTGCGAACAAATTTTCTTTAATTGCACAAATATTTAATAAAATTGATGGTATAGTTTCTGAATATCTAAAATGTGCAAATAATAATTTTTTATTTATTAAAAGGCTTCAACCAGCAAATCTGGGGTTTTAGAAGAACGACGAATTTGGGTAGGAAATTTAGATCCCAGGCTAAACGAGTAAGTTGATTTAGAGGTTCTGCGATTTTAATAAAAACTAATTTGTAAACATTTAATTAATTCCTCTTCAAAACTATGGGTTTCAACTTTTGAAAATTGTGCAAAAATGCGGCTCCATTGAAAAATTTGATATGCTGTTCCATAAAGGCGGCCCGCTGCAGGGTCAATCAAGGGGTTATGCATTTGTCACATTTGCTAAGGTAAGTGTCTTAACTGGTATCTCTATTTGTTTGTACTATGAGTTTTCCCGTGTCTATTAAATCACGTATTAACAGTTGGCGACTAGAGGCTCACAAAATAATGCAATTTTTTTGACTCTGTACTGTTACTTTTTGATGCCTATTATCAAAATGCATGCATTGCAGATTTTTCAATTTTATTTATTTTACATGTTCTCACAAAATATATGCCGGTGACACATTGGCAAATTACTATTTTGAAGGAAACAAGCACGATTAACACTAATGTTAAATGATTCCAAATCAAATTTCTATTTATGCTTATTATTTTAAGGCTGATGGTGCTATAACAGCTTTGGAAAAACTTAATGGTCATATGGTATTAAATCGACCTATAGCAGTTAGATTGGCTAAAAATGTTAATTATGTGAGTAACATAATAATCTCCTACGTATTGTAAAAATTAAATAACTTCTTTTTAGGATGATTTGGAACGTCCAAAGCCAAAAATTGAAATACCCGCCCTGGGTACGGGGAAAAAAGAAGGAAAAATTAGCAAAGAAGAAGCTATCAAAGCCATCGAACAAAAGCTCAAACTTTTAGAATCTCAGACAGAAGAGTTAGAATTTAATCAGTCATTGGCCTGCGAAGTACCTTTAATACAAAAGTATCAATTCAATAAGGATCGTGATGCAAATTCTGCAGCATCGACATCACAAAGAAGAATATATCATAAGGCTAATTCTGGTCCCTACAGTCGTCATCAAAGACCCAAAAGAAGATAAAATAGGTTTAAGATTTTTCTCTTCACTTCTTCATTACTGCATATTTTTTAACTTAACTCTTTAGTTTAATTTCGCTTCATTTTATTATTGATCATTAATAGTTTGTATTTAACAATTTAATTTTTGTGTCTAAAAAATAAACTTAGATATTTAAGCTCTTATTGGGATTTTTTATTTTGGTGCAAATATAAATTTGCCACGCATGTGATTAGGTAAAGGCACTGTACCAGGACATGGAACTTGGCCGGGAATTTCACATATACAATGACGATTACAGCCAAAACCAAAGTTAGCAGGATTATCCTTACTCTCGGCCAATCTTGCTTCGGCATCCAATTGTTCCCTGCAAAAAGAATAAGCATGAATGAATGTTTATGGTTTTGATTAAAGTAGTTTTCTATTAAAGCTGAAGTTTGTAGGAGCTGGTTATAGAGCAAAATTATTAAAGTTCAAAGTTGCTATGCTCAATGCCCTCCTTTTTTAATTCGGTTGAGAATTTGTAGAAGATTGTTAAGATGAAAATGTAGCCAGGTAGCTTATCAAAGAATATTACTGTAATATCCTCTGTATAATAATTATAGCTGTGGAATTCGCAACTCAATACATATTTTACTCTACTTTTTTACAACTCAATATATATTTTAAGTTGAAATATGTCAATCGATCAGATATAGTGTCGAAAGAGGTGCTATTGGAAATAAGCATAATATTTCCATGTTCTTCGAGGCAGCATTTAAAACACCACGCCTACCTCTAATTTTTTCATGTCATTTGGAACAATAAAGTAGATTAAAAATTAAGAAAAAAAAAACATCAAGTGAAAAAATTAGCGTTCGCCCATATTTTCCGAGTTACGGGGTTCTGAAATTTAAAAATTTTTTTATGTATCAATATGGGTATCATTTTAAAGCTTCCGAAGAGATCTTCAAGGAAATACTAAAATTTTTTAAAAATGCGTAACCCATTAAAAGGCGATGTCATTTTTTGTAAAATTATATATAGGCAGTACCAATTTTTTTTAATTTTTTAATTCTCTGTCACCTTAATGTTTGCATTTTTGATTGGAGTTACTTCACTAAACTAAATTTACATAGATGGGGAAGGGTATATAAGATATGTCATATCATAATACAGCACTCTTACTTGTTGTTCTCAAAAAAGATTTTTACCATTTAACTATTCACCGAATTTAGGGGATACATTTAAGTTTAATGACGCGGTAACCAAACACAACGCATTTTTTCATTAATTCTTTGTGTAAAATATAAGTCATTTAAAATCCTTGCATTCGATTAACTTGGTACTCACTTTGTCTTGCCCACAACGTTCATTAAATGATCCATTATTTCATGTCTATTTTTACTGTCAATATCAATTAATATGTCGCGGCCATCTTCAAAGTAACATCTAACAAATGGAGAGGGAGTCATATTTTTTAAAGTAATAACTTGCACGTCTGGGTTTTTATACTGCACTTGGCACACATTCCAAAATACGAAATCTCTAAGTATAAAAAACATTATATACAAAAAAATGTATTACGTATTCATCCACTCACCTGGCACCATCGTGATGGTCACCGTAGGTATTATAATTGACACTAAAAATTCTTACTTTATCTTTTAGTACCAATTTGCCGGAACTCAAATACTCGATGGTACGACGGATGGGTGCTCTTCCTTTCATAAACGGCATTTTGTTTTCTTTTTAATGTTTCTATTGTAAAATGTTAAAATATTACAAAAATCACCAACCGGCTGGATAAAATGTGAAAAACATTGACAGCTGATGAGCAGCTGTTCTTAGGAAGTGTTCGTAGTCGCCTGTTTAATAGAATATTTAATAGTTGCCTTTTTAATACAACAGATGTCGCAAATGAAACACAGTGAATTAAATTATAAAATTATTAACACTACAGATTCCCTCCTCCATACCATGCAACTTTTGTTACATAACTCTTGAGTTTGGTGGAGAAAGAGGAAAGACAAATAGAAACGGGTACACTGCTTCATGTACTTGCAATTCTATTTTGTTTTGTCGTTCGTAGTCTAAGCAATTAAGGAAGAAATTGTAGAAAAAAAATTTGAAAGTGTGGACACGAATGCAATTTCCAGAGACAATTTAAGAAAATTTATGAAACAAAATTTGCATTTCTGAACGAGTACTAAATCGCTTAAATATAGTTTAAGGGGATCGCTCAAAAAAGTGGCCTACGGGGTGTAAAATGCAATTTGAAGCAAAAACTGTGAGGTGAAAACTTTGGCGACAGCTTTTAGTTTCGGAATTATGGACCTCAAAAGAAAGAAATGAAAAGAAAACGAAAGCTTTGTCAGCAGTAATCATGGAGCTATGTATTTACTTCCACTTATTTAAATTTATAACTTTATCTAGCTTTACACGTGCCATTATTTAATGTCATTTTTTTAATTTTGTTTAAAAGTTTCAAAGAGTTTCACCGCAACCCTACGCTATGAAATTTTTGAATGTATCGGTATTTGTATATTTAACTTTTAATTTGATGTTCGTTACTCTAGTTGTTTGTGTTATTTTAAATAATACACAAACAACAAAACATATAAAGCGAACGTACACAAAGCAAATGTAAAAATTCTTAAAATTCCAGCCATGCTATTTTGTCTATCCCGCTTGCGTCTCTACACATCTTGCCAACATATAAAATTTTCATGAAACTATTTGCATGCAAAATGCCGCGGTGTAAAATATTTCTTTCTTAGCCTATTTTCTCTGCAGTTTTTTTTTTTAATAATTAGCATGATTTAGCATTAGAAAATAATTTCTACTTAGGCGTGGAAGTATGTCTATCAAGTAAATTACTGATTTGATGACTTTATAATATTGTTACTTACCAAAAAAAATCCTGAATTTAAACGATAAAAGTCACAGATCCATATATACATACAAACACACAACCATACAACATTCATATGCAAATTGAAAATCACACACAAAATAATTGATGTGGTCAGTTACTTTTTAATTTTTGCTTCTCCTTCTTGTGATTTTAACTGACGGCAAAGAACGTGTTTATATGAAACACAAAAAATTTACCTATTTACCAGTTCTGGTGATTTTAAACTAGAAACTACTGATATATTTACGCTGGACATGTAAGTTTTAAATTTCCGAACCAAAAAAATATATGACCTTATGCATGCCATACACGTTGCGACCTGTTGTACAACTTTGCTAGTTGGGTGTTTTGTCTACAAGTTATACAACTTACGTACAATTGCGCAGTACAACTTCATTTTTAACCGACTTCAAAACAAGAAGGAGGTTATCAATTTGACTGAATGTTGCTTTTTTAATGTTAGCGTCTGCAGAATTCAGTCATTTCTGAACCGATTTTGAATTTTTTTTTTGTAATTTGAGAGAGTATGCTTAAGACTGGACCCGTTTTAAAAAACAGTTCATAATTTTAAAAATTGAAGGGTGTCCCTATGCAACATATATGTTTTTTAATTGTATTATGAACCGTAAAGGGCACCACTCGAAAATTAAAAAAAAAAAAATGAAAATCACTATGGCTCCCAATAGCAAAAAAGAATAGAAAAATAAATCTAAAAATTACAGGGTGTTCCCATGGGTGACGTAAATTCACCCATGTGGGCCTATCTTTTGAACCGTTATAGACACACGTATAAAAATTGGTTTAAATGCCAAGTAGAAATTTTCAAAATTATAAATTAAAGGGTGCCCCAATAGTTCATTTAATTTTATGAGGAATTATTTAATATTAAAAGGAACATGTATTGCTATAAGAACAATTATTATTATTAATTTCTGCAGTTCCACAGTTAAGGCATACATTTGTAAAATTCTATAAATGCGCTAGTTAACATCTCTTATTTTAAAATAGTAATAACAAATCCATAAATTCAAATATAACTAAGATAGTAATAAAAGATGATAAATCCATAAACTCAAATATAACTATTCTAAGCTAGAGATAAGACAAACATCATAAATACAACTATTGTAACGATAACCCTGGAGTTAATGTCGACGTCGTTGACGGCGTCAAATGTCAAAAAAAAAGTTGAATCGTATGAAATTGTATGAGAGCAGTTAATCTCAACGCGTTGAAACGCCGTAAAAGTTCAATCTGTTTCAACTTTTTCGGCGTTGAAACGCAGTGTACGACGTCGACATTAACTCCAGGGTTAGAAACACATTGGCCCAAATTCATAGTTAAAATAAAGTATACTTTAAAGGAACTAAAGTCGGTTTTATTTTAAAGTCGACTCTATTTCATTCATAGACCATTTAAAATATATTTTTCGCGAGAAAGTCAACTCTAAATTTAAAACTAACCAAAGCTGTTTTTAACTCACCCTGGAGTTAATGTCGACGTCGTTATTTTATTTGGTTTAAGAACACAATACTCTATATCTGATTTTTATACCAAAGTGAACAAAATAAAAACAAGGTTACTTTTTTCTAATGATTGTTTTGAAATTGTATGTAAACATTTATCAAATTACAGTTGACACCCAGTGGAAGGCGGCTAAACTTAAAGTATACTTTTTTCTTGATTATGAAAGCAAAAAAGATAATAAGAGCTTTTTATTTTAGAGTATACTTTAGCAAGAGTCTACTTTATTCTATAACTATGAATATGGGCCATTCTTTCTTTTCTAACTTAATACAAATAACTCAAAACATGTTTTACTGATAAAAAAGGTACTAGTAACCTAAACAAAGAAAAACATATTTTGAGTTAGGACAAAGAAACATTAAACATAATTATTAATATAAATAGATGCTAAGAAAAAAAGGATAGATAGTCTTAAGAATATATTTAATAAAGAAACGCACATTTTTTGTTGCAAAAAAAAGAAAATATATTTTTTTTACTCATTTGCTATAATTGGAAATTAACTCGCGCTATGAAAATGAAAAGTAAAATAGAGTTATGTTGTGCGACATGTCCACTAACGTTGCGACTGAGTTGTCCAACTTGCCAAAAAATCAAAAATTTTTGATCTTTTCTACAACCAACAAGCAAGTTCACCCAAAACATTGCAATCTGTTGGAGAACTTTCTCAAGTTGTACAACAGGTCGCAACGTGTATGGCTTGCATTAAAGATTTGAAATTTTTAAGTGCTGTAAACTTAAGTTACTTTATACACATTTCATCAATCTTTATCGAATTTTGTATTGTTTCTTTTGATTTCATTTTTTAACGATTTTATAAATGATGCAATTTTGAGGAGAAATAACTGCTGTGCTAATCAAAAAAAAAAAAAAAAAAAAAAAACAATAAAATAATATATACATAAACCATTCAAAAATATTGAAGAGTTTTCTGTGAGGCTTAAGATTCAAATTTACCATAGATTCAGTCAAAAGTGAGCGAAATAATTAAAGTTCTAAAAAGAACTAGCTCTCAACCCCACAGAAAACTTTCCGTGGCCTAATGTCAGAGAAGGTTTACCCAAATTAATGTTTAGGTTTATTTCTTTTTATTACCTTCTGTTAGTGCGAGCTACAATGAAGTTACTTTTCAATAGATATGTCAAAACCATGTGTTGTATGGCGGCGCTCTTTAATTTTTAAAGTTATGAACTCGATTATCCGACCAAAAACTAATTTTTTTAAATAAAAATTTTAAACTTGGTTTACTCGTAAGCTATGCGTTCTAAAGCTTAAATAAATGAAATCTGCGATCATTTAAAAAGTCTTCAAAATATTATTTGTGGAATTAAGTCAATTTATTCGAAAACTAAGCGCCCTAGAGCTTGAATTTACGAGCTCTGTGATCATTTCTAAAACTTATCAAAAATCGATTTTTAAACCAAGAAATTTTTAAATTAAAAAGTTTAAACTCAATTTATGCATAAACTATGCAACCTAGAGCGTGAATGAACGAAATTTGTAATGACTTAAAAAAATTTAATAAAATTCAATATTGAGCTTAAATTAAAATTTTTTTAAATAAATAAGTTTAAACTTCATAAGTCGAAATCGATCAATCGTAATCATTTTTAAAATTTATTAAAAATCGATTTTAATCCGAACGATTTTTTCATTTTTTCGAATTACTCCTAAACTATGCGTCCTAGAGCTTAAATAAACAAATTGTGTGATCACTTACAAAGTTTATCATTTATATATATAATGTGAGCTAAAAGAGCAATTTATCATGTAAACAAAATTCTCCTTATCGTGAATAATTTTTTCCTCGAATCTATTTCACTTTTCCCCTTTGACTTATTAAATTAAATTTTCTGAGGAACTGCAGACATTATGCAAGTCTTTATTTATTTTAATTAGAATATTACAATTATTACCTAATTTTTTGATTCAAGATGCTCGAAAAAACGCAACACTAAGTGCCCGTTTAGACGATCGAACATTTGGAAGGGAAACATTTAGTTTGTTGGCAAAATATGGGTGGGAAAGAAAGCAACGTTTTTGTGTTCGGTACTGGGCAAACGCTTTGTTATAGAAATAATTCACGGGAAGACCATGAATCCAATTTGTACTTCGAGGGGAATAAAAGTTTTATGAAAACATAAATATCACATCTTATTCACGATAGGGGTGAATAATACATCAGTAAAAAAAGCGAAGCTGAAAAGTAGAAACGTTGTCGCAGTTGAGTCGTAAAACTGCATCAACGCTAAATATTTTTCCAAGAAACGATCAATTTCCAGTAAAAATGTCTGAAATATGATGAAAAAACAAAGCGGAGCTTATGCAGTACTTACGAGGGCTGCTATATATATTTCTGGCCTGGCAACACTGAGTGCTGCCAAGTGCAATCTGACATTTCCATTGGAAAGTTTGTTATTTTTAAGCATAATCGTTCTCAAAACGTTTTGACGTACGACCATTATTTGTGTTGTTTACAGTGACTTGAAAAAATTAATGTAAAAAAAAAAAAATTGAATTAACTCGTGAACATTTTCTAGCCATCATTTTTCACAACGAAAGTTGTTCATGGAAGAAGCACTTCGAAGCAAATGGTCGCCTGTTTCTTCGGCAAAACTGGTCATGTGGCGACTGTTCCGCTTGAGCAACGTAGGACGGTCACTTCTGAGTGGTACACTACAATTTGTTTGCCTGAAGTCATCGGAGTAATTCGAAAAACCAAGAAGAGAAGACGAATCATTGTTCACCATGACAATGCGAGCTCTCACACATCGGCTCAAACCAGAGCGTTTTTGACCGGCCAAAACGTCGAATTAATGGGTCATCCGCCGTATAGCCCTGACTTGGCACCTAAAGACTTCTTCTTGTTTCCGCACATCAAGAAAAAAATGCGTGGTCAACGATTTTCGTCGCCAGAAGAAGCTGTTGAAGTGTTCAAAAACCATGTTTTAGAGGTGTCTCAATCGGAGTGGAAAAAGTGCTTCGACAACTGGTTTGAGCGCATGCAAAAGTGTATAAATTATGCTGGAGAATACTTTGAAAAAGAATAAAACCATTTTTGATTATAAATATTCGCATTTTCACTATTGGGCCAGAAATATATAGAGCAGCCCTCGTACTTTTTTTCTTCTATAAAATGACTTTTTTGTGCGACTTCATTTATATAAATCGACCATTTGCGTCATTTATGGAAAATTTCCAGCGGTAACACTGGCTGTAATAAATCTTCCCAAAATATGTTACGACTTTTTTTCTTAAATGAATAGTTCCGTATTAAATTATGTTAAATATAGCAATCAGAGCCCTGCTGCTAAAAACCTTGATTCAGCTTGATAAAATTTCTTGTATTTGTGTGTTGTAAGCTTCAACATGCTGTGGCCGTTCTGCGTATGCGAGTGTAAGATTTGCAAGTACATAAAACTAGCAACGATTAAGAAAATTACAGATTTCATCTAGAAATCCTTTAAACTATAAATTTGCATGTATATGTGTACGTATGTGCAGTTGCTTTTATTTATATTACAAGTATTTGTATCATTCGCTTCGCATATCTCAAAGACACTCTCCTGGGAGAATACACGCGTAAGGTAACATTTTATTATAATTTTTTTGGTTGCGAAATTAAGATGGTTAAAGCTGTAAAGCGAAAGCATTGATATATGCCACGTACTCTAACGTTATACTGCGATTGAAGCTAAATAATCTTGCTTTATGTGTGCATGTGTGTTTGGGTGTGAAATTATATCAGTGTTGGTGGTTTTAAAAGATATTATTTAGTATTTACGCTTGTGCTTGTCTTGAAAAAATTCATATATACAGTGCCGGTTAAAATAATAGCGTTGTTATTAGTTAGATTATTTTATTTTTAGTAAGTGGACATTATTTTTTATACGGATGCGATGATAATCGTTTTGTACTGTGCAAAAGCTTATTGTTGATGTGTTAGAGGAACCTTAAATGCAGAATAGGATCTATGATTTACAGCCAAGACCATATAATATTGAGGTGTAATCATAATGTTGTGGGCATGCATTTCATATTGTGGAGTGGGACAAATTCATTTTACGTTGACAGATTCAAAAAATGATGTGCTACTTTATGTAAAAGAAGATTTGTTTTTGTTTTGGGTCTTCCAACAGGACAGCGATTTTAAATATACGAGTAAAAAAATATTTGTCAGTTGTTTCAGTGCCCGGTCTTTTAATTAATTCGTAATTAAGTACTAATTGTTCAATTTATTAATTTACTTCTTATATGGTAAATTAAGATCAATTAAGGCCTTAATTGCGTAAATTCTTTAATTGCACAATTAAAGCTTATGTCTGAACAGGGTAGTGTCAAAAAGCGTAAAAAAGTAAATACATACAAACATATTTTTAAAGATATTATTTTGCAATTCTAAAAATGAATTAAATTATTAAATTTTATTTAAGCTTAATAATAATTAATAATTTCTAACCTGCTTTTCAAAATTCTAGTAAACATGAACAAACTGTGTATTCTTTAGGATCCACTGAGAAGGAGGATAACAACTCTTTTTTTTGTATAATGTTGTCGTCCGAAATTGGGTTTGTTATTTTACAAACATCTCAATTTGTTGCAAAATACTTGAAATGTTTGTCGATTTATCCAAAAATATTTCTTAATCCCTTTTTCATTTAGCATTTGTCAAATAATGAGTACCCAGAATGAGTTTGTGCGGTCCTAAGAATAATAAAATTAGTTTTTCTGATAATAGTAACTATCATAGATATGTATTACCGATTTCCACAATAAGAATGCTTTGCCAACATCAATAAAATTCGCTCATGCTTCATTCTCTAATCCATAACAATTTTATTTAAGGCACAACGTCTCCAATTATGGATCTTTGTTTTTCTTACTTAAATAACTATAATTTATTTATCACTGCATTATTTATAAAATCTCCAAATTAAAGCTTTTATCACTTCTCTGGAAATTAGATGCTTTAATTAAATATGTACCATCTGTTTAAACAGCTGATCAAATGTCAAACTAAAACACCATAATTACAGTGTGAGCGCTTGTATTTAGTTTATCAAATATCTCGCTTAAACACGTTGTAAAAACATAAGTGTGAACAGCATATTAACCTAGAGGTGAGACACAGTGCTACCACTGTTTTACCGAAAAGTTCCGTATTGCTGCACTGTAGCTAAAACAGGGGTGGCACTCTCTTTTAAATAAAGGTGGCACTATAACACTATAATGTTAACATCCTTAAGTGCTTGGCATAGGCGGCTGTCCTAAGCCCGATAAAGAATCTTTGCAAAGACGTAAGGAAAAATATCTGTGAATTAAAACCTATTAACAGCAAGCAAATTTAGGCTGTAGTAAAGGAGTTGTAAAGAAGAATTGTCAAAGAAATTTGTAAAAACTTAGTTGATTCCATGCCAAAGCGCCCCTCCATCGTTAAAAGAAAACCCCTGCAGCAAAATATGTTTTTTAATTATTATTACTTTATGGATTATTTAATCTAAGCAGTGCTATTATTTTTAACATAAAAGTTTTGATTCTTGTCCGTAACTTGTAAATAATTTCAATTAAAGTTAAAAAATATAATAAAGATCTCAATGATGTGGGATTAATATTTTTTATATTTCAAATAATTGTTTTTGGAATAATTATTTTATTTAAATAAAGTAACATCAATACATACAAAAAGATTCCCTTTAGTGTTGTTTTTTTCACCGCCGCTGTATGTTTTTTAGTTCAGTAACTATTTTCCTTTGAAAAAAGATTTCTTTATTTCTCTGTAAAATCCTGTTGCTACTTTTGTTGAAATATGCACGTTAGTTTATACTTAAGGGTTTAGACGAAGTTCGTTCACTTTGCTTTTATATGATTTTGCTACCAAGCAGGTTTATTTCGATATATAAAAAATTCTTTAATATTCATCGTATAATATTCTTACACCTTCAAGTTGCCATTTTACGGGAAAAAGACGACGTGTTCTTTTGTTGTATTCTAGTTCTTAAAATGCATCTTTTGTGTATATTTTCAACAGAATTGTCTCTTAAAGTTTTAATATTTATTTTTGGTAGATTCTAAAAGATTTATATTGCGTTTGTATTTGACACCCAATCTGAGAGAAGTTTTATCTTAACTAACGTTCTCACATTTTGCTTTAAAAATGTTTTCCGTTTTTAAAAGTCAAGCATTAAATTCTAAGGAATTTGCAATTTAATTAATTTCTTGGTGTTTATGACTTTAATTATTTGCTTAATAGAGTTTTCCTTATAATAAATAACTTAATTTTAATTTGGTTTTATTTTAATTTTAAAATTTATTAAGAAATTAAAATTATTTATAAGTTGTTGTGTTGATTTTTAAAGTAATCATGTACTTATGAACATTTAATTACTGTAGAAGCATTTTATGGCTTTTTTATAACCAAACATAATTGCAGAAATTTAGTTTTACTGCTTAAATAGGGCATCGCGATACCCCAAAACATAAAAACATCAGCACAGCATTAAGGGCTTTTTGAATACGACAACAAAATTCTTTTATCTTTTCTGTTTCTTTTATTTGAAGTTTTTTTTCTCGCTTCCTGAGCACAAACACTTTTCATTTGAACATTTTTGTTAATTAATAAAAAAATGTTTTTTTTAAAGTAATTTTTTCTGCTTTTTTTAAAATTCAAGTTTTTTCTTTTTAGGATGTCGTATCTTAAGGGTAAAACCGTTACTCTATTATTTTTACTGTAATGCGGACAGACATCTGTCGTGGATCTCTATCGCTGGAATTGTAATAGTAAACTCTTGAAACTATTAGAGAAGGCCTATATTATTATAGCCGCTATAACAACAAATACTCAAATTTAAAGGATGTTCCGATAGTAACGTAATATTCATAAAAATATTGTAAATTTTTTTGCACCTAGAACTTTGTGCACTAAAGCAAAACGTACGAAAACAAAAACACTAATTAAATTAAAGAGTGCCCCAATAGTGACGCGATTTTCAAGTACGTGGCCTTTTTTCGAGCCATACTAGGCAGACATTTAAAGTTTAAATATTTTTACTATTCTACTTAGCAAAAAGCACAACAAATTATAATTGTTATTAAAGGGTGTTCCTAAAGTCACGTGATTTTCGCGTCTATGGCTTTAGCTTTTTCACCGTAGTAGGCAGACATATAAAATTTACATAGAGTATGTACAAGTATGGCCGCTATAAAAATAAGTGTGAATAATAAATTTTAAAATTAGAAGGTGTTTCCATAGAGACCGTGATTTTGACAAACTGGGCTGTATATTTCAAAGACACTTAAAATCTTTACAGACCTACATGTGGCTTTGTGTCCACACTTATTCATAAACTAAACGTGCTAGAGCTTAAATAAGGAAAATCTGTGATCATTTATAAAATGTATAAAATAAATTTTTATATATTTTTACACTAAAAATTTAAAAAATTGATATATGTGTTAACTATGCGTCCTATTGCTTAAAAAAAACCATAACTTGTGAACATCTTTAAAATGAAAATAAGTAAATTTTTATAATAAAAATTTTTAAATTTATAAAAATAAAATTTTGAACCCAAAAAAAAAAATTTATTTTGATGGTAGAAATTTTAAAACTTGGTTTATTCTTAAACTAAGTATCCTAGTGCTTAAATAAAGCTTGTGGACATTCGATTCGAATATTTGAGCTGTTTTGTTTTGAAAGTGGTATAAGTCCACTTTTTAAAAAAACTAAGTTAACAGTAATTTTTATGAAATTTGGTAATTCCTGTATACAAATGTCTTCATTTTAACTGTTACTTTTTATATAAAAATTTATTTTACTAAAGCTTATGTCTATAAAAATATGGACTTAAATTTGCTCTAGTTTTTATTTCTTCTAAAATGTTATTTTTGAAAATGGTATAAGTCCATGTGGAGCCGAAGAAATTGCTGTTTTTTTTCAAATAATTTTAGTAATTTTTATTTTATAATAATATTAAAAAGGTGTATAGTATAAAAAACAACACTCGAATTCTTTAAAGTTGGCAAATATTTTTAAATTGATTCAAAGGCAAACACTTAAATATCTCAATATATGAAAAAATCAACTTATACCAATTTAAAAAAAAGCCAGTTCAGGTGAACTTTAAAAGTGGAAGGAAAGACCTTTGCAGATAATTTTCTTTCATACGAACTGCTAAAAAATAATACGTAGTGGAGTTCCCTGGACAATAGACCACAAAAGCGCTCTTTAGTAATTTTTATTTTATAATAATATAATAGAGTATATTCAGTTGTAGTAACGACAAAACAGTGAAATACATCCTATATTGCGTCAATGCTCCAGTGAGTCAATAAAGCTGGATACCCTATTATCACCAATGGGGTTCTTATGCTCTAAACACATAGACCACAGTGAGCTACAGCCTACAATCTGTCAAAATAAAAATACACACGTTTATATGAAGTCGATTTTTTTGAAGGCATCTCAGCTACATGATTACTAGACTACAATTGTCTCTGTCGCCAATTTAAAGTAATTTCTATTTTTAGTTACAACAATTGACAAATAAAGTTTTGACGAATAATATTTATATAATATTTATTTAAAAACAAGTTATTTTACCCGAAATACCACATGGAAGGTACAAAAAAAGTATTTTTAGGCCAGACCTGTTAAAATACATTTTTTTTTCTATTTTTTTGACCATATTCCATTTCTTCTATGTTTCAGTTTCTTTTGCGTTAAGGCAAAAAAAGTTTAAGTGGCAACATTGAAGTATGTAGCTGCCACCTTTAAAAAATTAAGTAGCTCACTACACGGGGACATATGAAGTCAACTGCATTTGTAGCCATGAAGCTGTGTAGTTTGCTGTGGTTTATGTGTTTAGTGCACTAGCTCTCTTCTGTAATGCTGTAGAGTCTTTGAGTCACCTGCCTATACATGAGAAACGTATTCAATTTTTGGTTTGATAAAGGTGACATATTGCAAGAGATTAGATAGAGTGAAGTATTATTTGCATCGTTTTAGAAAACCAATGCTGCTTTTACGATCTGAAAATATGCTTATTCTACTGAACATCGCATTGAATTTTCATGCCAAGAAAATTGGGGGCTTCTGATTCATTAATATCTATCTCACTCGTAGTTACAGATGAGGTAGCATTTTCAGCCGTGAGAAAGAACACAGCACTGGGTTTTTCAAACGTTAAATTGAAATCTGTTCGCAAGACCTTCATTCGTAGATTTGCAAAAAGATAGCATCCATATGCCTTCGAATAATTCGAGTTATCAAAAGGTTTTTCCTGTTGTGAAAATTATATGAATGGCATATGGAACTATCACCTTTCGCATATGATTGAGTTAGTTTGACAAAGAATTTCGTTTGCAATTTATTTACCAGTAAATTTTTACTGATTATTGAAAATAATATTAATTAATTTACTCTTAATAAAAAAAAAATAAAAAAATTAATTTAGTTATACCCTGTTCAAACATGTTTTCTTAATTGAGTTAATGTAATTTTAATTGCGCAATTTAATTTTGTGTTCACACATGCTCAATTAAGCTTAGTCAATTAGCACAAGGCATATTTATTTTACTATGTAGTGTCGTCCGCCCAGCTGATTTCCCTTTTTATTACAAAAACAACATGGCTTTTTGTTGTTACTTTGAAGTTGGAAGTGTCAAAAGCCATTTTCGTATGATCCTCTATTTTCTTATTATTTGTTTGTTTATATCTTTTACTCGCGGCTGTCCATTTTATGAATTTGTTCTTCTCACTGAACATACTTCCCACAGTAATCATACTTGTTGGCAAGGGTTGCATGTTGGATCGTATTTAATTAGTGATACAATTAAGTACTAATTGCTCAATTCATTAATTGACTTCTTATATGGTAAATTGAGCTCAATTAAGGCCTTAATTGCGTAAATTCAATAATTGCGCAATTAAAACGTATGTCTGAACAGGGTATTAGTAATGAGTAAAAACTTACTGGTACTGAAAATGACTTTTTACTGATACTGCACGAAATGGGTTAACGTGTTCGTGAAGTATAGGCCCAACTATAATGTGCATAACACAACTTATGCAAGCTTATACAACTGTGCAAATACATTTAATTGTATGTGGTAAACTATAATGTACATAAGATAACTTTTCGTCAAGTTTCGTTAAATTTCATTTCTTTATGCAAGGTACGAAACTGATCGCACTTTCCGTACGGAAACAGCTGATTGTGCTTTGTGTTATACATTGATAAGGAAAAACTTTAACTAAACCTAAATTGTTAAAATTTTAATTCAATAGAAAATGTAGAAAAAACAATATTTTTCTTTATGGCTAATTTTTTACATATATAATATATTTAAATTAAATTTGTATTTATATACACATATGTATACGATATAAGCGATGAACATCGTTGCATTTTTTAGTACGGTTGGCCACAAACACAAAACAGAAACTAACTTGTAATAATTTTTTAAAACCAAACCAAAATATGTAAATGTGTATGCGAATGTTATTAAATATTTAATATATCATCTTTAAAGACTTTTCGTTTTAAAATTTTGTTCATTTATATAGAAATTATTTTTGGCAAAAGTACGAATCAAACATAAATGTGCAACTGTGGCAAATAAGTTACTATGTAGGTACATTATAGCCACATAAATTTCTTTAATAAGTTACATACGCATTTGACAGGCTTTTCGTTGGATTTTTGACATAAGCTAAAGCTAGCTTATGCACATTATAGTTGGGCCTTATGTCTTTTAATGACAACATGTGATTTTTTCCACATAAAAAACAACAAGAAATATGTAGGCTGTAAATACACGTTGTAGCGCATACATGCATACACCTTGACAGCTAAGCGATCTTAACAAAACCAGATTCTAAAAATATTTGGAATACAGATATCTTCTGTTCTAATAGATCTAAACTAATTTGATAGGTTTCTCACGTGTTCGAAGTAGAGTCCCATACTAAACAAGGCCATAATATATTATACAGTGCCTTGAAAGGCCTTTAAATTAGGCCAGTGCAACGCTGGGCACAATTAGCTAGTATAATATAAAAACAATATGCTTAAAAAGGGAAAACTCTTGATCTCAGATTATATGACATTTGGAGAAAGTAAGCCCTAGCTTTGCTACATAAAATATATTTGTTTAAGTAAAATCCATTTTTATTTTATTTTGTTGTGTTCGTTGAAACATGCAAATACTATTAACAGAAAAAACAATAAAAAATATATATGTACTTATATATTTAATGATAGTTGCATATAAAAACGTGATGATACAAATTTGATGCATTTATCATATTTTTCCACTTCATTTTATTTCTTTTCTGCTTATTTGCTTTTGTATATCAGTTTTACTTTCCATTGAGACGTTGGAGCAATTCCGTTTTGTTGCCATTATGATTTATAACTTTAGTTGTTTTTTTGTCAACCTAAATCCCAATAATGCAAGAAGCTTATGCATGAGAAACAATTGTATCACAATATCATTGAGAAAAACAAGAGCAGCATATTAATTTTGTTGTCTCATTCCTTAAATTTGCAATTTGAAACATTCGCTTGGTTTAATACTTTGCTTTTTGTGCAACTTTTTATTTATTTATATATATATTTTTTTATTTTGGGTTACTATAACATTAGCATTAATAATTTTCTGGATTATATTATTTCTTTAAGCAAATTTAGTTTCCAGAATTTCCGAAGGAACATGGAAAGAGAAATGGTAACAGACAATATGTAGCAAAATGCAAAAAACAGAAAGTCTTTAAGAAAATCCTTTTAAAAATTTAAAAATTATGTTATTAAGATAAGATTAGGATTAAATATATAATACTCCTGCACCTTCTGTGCCATTACCCATCCCTGGCTTGAAGAAGATTTAGAATTATGGGCTCTCCTTTCTTCGGGACTCTTACGGAGCTATCATCTCACTCTATAGGGGACATAAGAAAGTTCATCCGGGAATCTTTATGGTTCTCAATTTAGTAGGGGAAGTTGCGTCGCCTTTCTTGTGGTAACACAACGGGCCATACAATTGTGCTCAAGTAAGCTTCGTCGTAAGAGGCTGCCACTCCTAACTAACTAATTAACATAATACTCCTGCGAAAATATCAAATCTCATAAAAGTTGCCATGTTTACCAGTGTTGCCACCAAGGTTATTTGAAAACATTTTTTTGATTAATATTTTAAAACGGTTTTGCTTTATAAAATAAGTAAAAGTGTACGTAGGAACAAGTCAGTCTACTCTTAACAGAAAACAGTTACTCAATTAATAAACTCAAATAATTTTTATCTAAGTTTGTCATTCCATTTAGAATTTCTACAATATCCATTTTTAACCCCATAAAGTAAATACATTCTTAAGGCCTAATTACAATGTGCATAAGCTAGCTTTAGCTTATGTCAAAAATCCAACGAAAGGCCTGTCAAATGCTTAGGTGCTATATTAAAGAAATGTAGGTGACTACAATGTACTTACATAAATTTAGTAACTTTTTACCACAGTTGCACATTTATGTTTAATTCGTACTTTTGCCAATAATAATTTCTATATAAATAACAAAATTTTAAAACAAAAAGGCTTTAAAGAAGATATTTTCTATATTTAATAACATTCACATTCACATACACATTTACATATTTTGGTTCAAGTTCTAAGATAAATTTTCATAAAAAATATTACAAATTATTTTCTGTTTTGTGTTTGTGGCCAACTATACTAAAAAATGCAACGGTGTTCATCGCTTATATCGTATACATATGTATGTGTGTATATAGACAAATTAAATATTAACTTATTATATTTGTTAAAAATTAGGGAGAAACAAATGTTGCTTTTTTTCTACATTTTCTATTAATTAAAAACTAAAAATTTAACACTGTAGGTCTTAATTAAAATTTTTCTTTATAAATGTATAACACAAAGCACAATCAGCTGTTTCCGTACGGAATTTGCGATCAGTTTCGTATCTTGCTTAAAGAAATGACATTTAACGAAACTTGACGAATTCATACACGCAAATTTTACTTTGACAAAGTTTTGTTAATTTTCTTTTAAACTTAGTTTGGTGTTCAGGCACAAAAAGTTTTCTTTTACAAAATTTTTATTTTCTTCTGTTTGTTCGTTCCTAATTTTTGGACGTTTTGTATGTGGTGTTTATAACACAAAAATATTGGTGTGTACATATATACAACTGTGTATAAGCAACGAAAGAAAAACATAACAACTTTGCGAGTACATCAAAGTCTGTACTGTCCATCATGCTCTCCCTCTCTCTCACATAAAATCAAAGCTTTGCAAAGTAAAATTTGCGTGTCTGAATAAGGTGTTATGTACATTATACTTTACCACATAAAATTAATTGTATTTACACAGTTGCTTAAGTTTATAGTTGGGCCTCAAGAATTATTATTTGTAGAATATATCGCTCTTTTTCCAGTAATAGTTATGCAAGGGTCACTCAGAGTCAAATTATTTTTTTTTTTTCTTTTTTTTTTTTTTAATTTTTGATTAAATTATTATTTGAACTTTTTGAATATTATATAAATGAATAGAAATTATTTAGGCTTAAGTTCATTTATTTTTAATTTCTCAAAATCTTTTTTAGAAAGAAAATTTATTTTTACAAATGTATGCGGAAAAGAAAGTGCAGCATTTCATTCTGATAGCGTCAAATTTTTCTTGTTTTCTTTGGAAAACGTCCGCATACATTTGTAAAAATAAATTTTCTTTCTAAAAAAGATTTTTAGAAATTAAAAATAAATGAACTTAAGCCTAAATAATTTCTATTCATTTATATTATTTTTTTTTTGTAATAAAATTTATAAAATAAATATTTAAAAGACAAGAAAAAATTATTAAATTTTAAACGCATTGTCTCTAGTTTGCAATTTATTTATGCAAACATAATAACTTTTAAATTTTACGTTGGGCCATTTAAAAAAGAAAATTATTCATTTTTTAATACCTAGTGTTGTTGGTGCCATTACCTCATTTCCTTTATTTTTCTTAAACGAAAATGCAAATTTCACTCTCATACAAAATAACAATAACGAAAAAAAACACTATCATGTGTATATGTTGTTGCATTTAAGAGTTTAGCGCCACATCTAGACTATAGAATTCAAGTAGCACTTTTAAAAATTTATGTCCATTCATACATAATGCTATTTTTCTCCAAGCGACAATTTTTTTATTTTTCCACTTCATTTTATAGTTGTTGTACGTTTATTTTCTTATTTTTGTTATCCTATTATTTATCTCATAATTGGATCGTATATGATGATGTGGAAAAATTTTATGCGTTAAGTGGGAAATTAAGATTGTTGTTCTAAAATAAGAACAATATACTTTATTGCACAATTCTAATAATTCTTATGCATAAGATAGAAATAGCAATAAAAATATTATCACATTTGCATTTAAAGTTTATGCGATGCGCTTTTGCTTAAAGGCAAATTGCATTAAAAGGAAAGAATGCATGAAAGAAATGTATGAACGAAAATTATTTAAAAAAAAATAAGATGGAAAATTATTTGTCTATGTAAATTTTAGAATTTATCGTTTTTTTTTAATTGTGTTTCAAAACAGGAATGATTATTTTTTTATTATTTCCGAGATTTTTACTGTGTTTTAATTTGTTTTAAAGAGAAATAATACCCCGACAAAATTTTCTTTGTATAAGAAACAGTTAAGGAGTCACAGGTGATAAGAAAGAGTGATCCAAATTTTTAGTTTAACACAACGCTACAACAGTATTGTTTAGTTTTTATGTTACTGCAACCATTTTACTTATTACTAGCTTCTGCTTCTCAAGAATGCTTGGATTTAAGTTATGGTAAAAGTCCAATGCAAGCGGCACGTGGCAACAGTATTAACTACTTTAAAAAAAATTAATAAAAATACTCTTACAAAATTTTTAGCACGTGGAATTTTATTTAACTTGGCAATGCCGTCAAAAGCGGCCTAGCGTCAATGTTGAACTAAGTTCAACTTTTTGGTTTGCCATTTTAATTTGTCAAATCATCCATAGTCTTCCCTTTGTGTTTCTATTGATTCACTAAATCGTTGTTCATTTTATTTATTTTTCCTTTTAAAATTCTTAGCAATTAAATTTATTTATTTCTGCGTCAAAAAACTACGAATGTTTTATATATTTTACACAAGTTCCTACTTCAAGAAGCCGCGTTTATTTGCCTCTGTAAAATAAATTCAAGCGGCAAAAAGAACAGCTAATTGCCGCCCGCTTCCGCATGCCGCTTACATTAAGGCCCAACTATAATGTGCATAAAACAACTTAAGCAAGCTTATACAACTGTGCAAATACATTAAATTATATGTGGTAAACTATAATGTACATAAGATAACTTTTCGTCAAGTTTCGTTAAATTTCATTTCTTTATGCAAGGTACGAAACTGATCGCATTTTCCGTACGGAAACAGCTGATTGTGTTTTGTGTTATACATTGATAAAGAAAAATTTTAATTAAGACCTAAATTGTTAAATTTTTAGTTTTTAATTCAATAGAAAATGTAGAAAAAACAATATTTTTCTTTGTTGCCAATTTTTTTTACCAATATAATATATTTAAATTAAATTTGATTTATACACATATGTGTATACGATATAAGCGATGAACGTGGTTCATTTTTTAGTACGGTTGGCTACAAAAGCAAAACGAAAAATTACTTGTAATATTTTTTTTTTTACTTTTTCTTAGAACATGAACCAAATATGTAATTATATAAAATATCTTTTTTAAAGCCTTTTCGTTTTAAAATTTTGTTTTGTTATATAGAAATTATTTTTAGCAAAAGTACGAATTAAACATAAATGTGCAACTGTGCATATGTGCAAATAAGTTACTAAATTTATGTAAGTACATTGTAGTCACATAAATTTCGTTAAGAAGTTAACTAAGCATTTGACAGGCTTTTCGTTGGATTTTTGACATAAGCTAAAGCTAGCTTATGCACATTATAGTTGGGTCTTTAGCCTTTCACTATTAACTGTATTTCAAAATTTCTGCTCTTTTTTTTTTGGGATAAAAAGTACTCTATGTCCTTTTCTATACTACTAAAAACGTGTGTTAAAAATTTTATAGCGATCAGTTTAAAAATTAGAGCAGGATAGCGTAACAAACAAATTGGGATTTTATTTTGTTGAAGAATTATTTCTATAGGAAAATACCAATAAATGTTGGCTGGGAAAAATGTCGCGCAATTTTTTGAGCATTTCAATACAACCGCGCTCACCAAAAAATTTTTAAACTAAAAGTGTTTAATATATTTATATAATTTTTAAGCACTAGGCCTTTTTTATTTTTATATATATTCTCGATATTTCGCTACTTCATGCTACACAATGGAGTAGCGAAATATCGAGAATATATATAAAAATAAAAAAGACCTAGTGCTTAAAAATTAAATAAATATATTAATTATTAAAAAGGTAAAATAAAAACTTTATTAAAAGTGTTTAAATTTAAAAAAGAAATTAAGTGTAAATTGAGCGAATACTTATATTTATTTATTATTCACTTGTGTTACGGTACGGATTTAGCGAGCCGTCTTTAATAATAAAAAATTTTTTTAACAGCACTCTATGCGATGTAACTTTTAACTATATTAACTTGAAATATAGTTCACAATTTTATATATAATAAAATGCGAGAGCCCTTTAAAAACAATTTTGTCTTTTACTGTATATTTGACCACTGATTTACTTTTTTAATAATGAAAATTAATAAGGTCTACATAAGTAAGTTCAAAGGAACAGTTAGTTTTTTTTCCTACAAATGAATATACATAAATATAACATGTAGTAACTGCATATGCCTACAACAAAGCTATGTATGTATGTATGTATGTATGTATACAAAACTACAAACGAACATTCGGTGTTTTGTATCAAAGAGAACAAAAGAAATTTGCAATTGCCAAACTTCACGGAACCTTACCCACTAAACCATGTAGACAAATTTAAACAAATAAAGTTTAATTTGCAATTGAAAAAAAAAAAAACTGTATCAAAATACATATGTTTTGGCGGCAGTGGGCGAGTTTACTAATTATTCTTGCCAACATCCAGTTTTGCTATTTGGACTGTTGGTCTCTGAAGTATACCATTCTGAGTTTGAACTGTGAGCTTACGAACCTGCCCATCTTTAGACACAGTGGTGTTTATTATTTTGCCTTTTGGCCAGCAATGTCGTGGTTGATTTTCGTCAATAGTGATAACTATATCTCCAATCTGTAAAGGAGCCGTCTTCTGCAACCATTTACATCTTTTCGTAAGCATTGGTAAATATTCTTTTATCCATTGACGCCAGAATTGGTTCGTGAATTTCTGAGTTTGTCGCCACCGTAAGCGTAAGTCACTCTCCGGATATACGATAGGCTTATAGCCAGTTGATGAGCCTAGCAATAGGTGGTTAGGTGTGAGCGCTCATCGTCACATGTATCGAGGGAAACGAATGTAAGTGGTCTGGAGTTTATTATGAATTCTACTTCAGCAATTGCTTTTCGTAGAGTCTCATCATTAAAATTCATATTTGGGCGTATACTAGAAATAATATTTTTATAGAGCGCACAAGGCGCTCCCATGCTTCAACCATATGGGGAGCAGCAGGTGGATTAAATTTCCACTTTATTACGTCAAAAGCTTTAGATATTCCATTGAAATCGATTTGTCTAGATTCAGATGCAAATATTTTTGATGTCGCTTTAAAATTTGTGCCGTTGTGGATGTATATTTCTTGTGGTGTTCCTTTGCGGGCAATGAAGTTTTTTATTTCCACATGTACTGCACACACTGTAAGGCAAGTAAAGAGCACACCCCAACGTTTTTCTTTTCTTCTTCCTACATTTACGTACACCGGACCAAAATAGTCTATGCCGACATAAGTGAATGGACTTTCAAAACTTGCTAATCTTGCTGGTAGAAATGTCGCCATCTGTGACATTCTGTGTACAGCTGATGCATTTTTAAAATATTGACATGATGCCCGTAGGCTTTTGTAAAGTACTCGTAGCTTTGGTATATAGTATTCAGCTTTAATTGTATTGATTACGGTTTCATGCGCTCTATGGTGAAAGGATTCACGGATTCAACGGACTAGTAGTACGGTAACATAGTGCTTAGTAGACAATACTATTGGATTTTGAACATTTAGGTAGGATGCATGTCCTCTCACTCTCCAGATGCCATCGTCATCTAGAAGTATATTGAAGCATATTAGTTTGCTCCTGTTTTCAATGCTCTTACCCTTTTTTAAACAGCATATTTCTTCTGAAAATTCACTTTCTTGCGCCAATCGAAACAAGATATTTTTTGCCTTTTGCATCATCTCATAAGACAGGTTTTATGGCAATTGGGTTTTATCACATTTTGCTTTAAGTTCACCCACGTAGAGTAGAAACGTTGCCACAGCTCGATATAATCGTCTGCAATTAGAAAAATATTTATATTTAACAATAATGTTATGAATTTTTTTATTAGAAAATTTAAAACTTGATTTTCTCGTAAACTAAGCGTCTTAGAGCTTAAATAAGCAAAATCTGTGATCACCTCTAAAATGAATAAAAGTGGATTTTTATATTAAAAACTACAAAATTTATAAAATTTCGATTTTGACCCCAAAAATTAATTCTTTTTTAAGAAGAAGCGGTCCAAAAACAAGGTTATTTTACCTTTTACGAAAGAAGCAATTTTTTTCGTTCTTCCACCTGTCCTTTATGCTGAAAAGGGTTCAGATTCGAAAGAGGTCTTTAAAGAATCAGACGAAGAAGGACCATGGCACTCATCATCATCTTAGTGGAAAGGAGAAGTTGTTTTAAATAAAGTAATTGTTATAATGTTAAATAAAATTTACCGTTACAATCATAAGCAAGTTATTACTATGTATAAAATAATTATTTTCAGACAAAAAACTACTATAGAGTAACAAATTAAAAAAAAAATTTAATAATATTTTTGGGAGGCGGGGATTGGTAAGGCATTGGAAAGCTTAATAATGAATATTTTTAGAAAATTCCCAAAAATTAAAAAAAAATTTTACACAGGGACGTTTTTGGTGGTGGGATTGGAGGGATTCCTTCCCCTGCCCATATAAAGTAATTTCCATGGTTTTAAGGCGAGTGCAATCTATTTCATTTAATGATTAAATTCTTTTTTCAAATAATACTTTATTCTCCGCCCACAAAAAGGAGCGGTGCTAAAATGTCATGTTAGAATCTCTTGAGTCCAACCTTAAGTTTTTGAACATTCTGTGACCTTAAAAGTTGTAATTTCTAAACAAAATGAAGGGAAAATTAAGAATATTTGCATTTTTTTAAAGGTAGGATTAGTTCTTCTAAGGGTAACTTTTTCCTCCTTAGTCCGATTTTTCTTGTTTTCTTTTTTTAGAGCCAATATCAGCTAAAAAAGTAATTTACGGCTAGATTGGTGAAATACCCCTGAAATTGAAATTGAAACTTTTTTTAGTTTTAATATTATTCTAATTAATATTCAATTGTAGAGAATTATAGAAATAAACATGACGTAGTACAAACCGTTAGTATAAAAGTTATTTATTTTATTTTCTTACTAAAATAACTTCAATAGAAAGTAATTAAATAAATTCTTTTTATTAAAGAACATTGTTTTAAAAATTCCCATAAATTACTTAAGCATGACTATGTATTTTGCTTAAAAAAATATCTTACGCAAATTTTTTTTCTCTTAATTTTTCCCAGAGAGCATTGCAGCATAGATTGAGTTAAACTGCTTGAATAAAACTTCTTCTTCTATATGTTTTGTATTTAATTAAACTTTAAATAAGAAAAACTTTTTTTACGTTCTAAAAACTTTGTATGCTGGACCAAAATTAAAAAAACAAGGGGCTGCAATGGAACAGTCATTTGTAAACTTACAAAGAAAACAATATAAACTGAAAGTAATTAAGTTAAAAGAATATTCATTTAGTAAAAAAAAAAAACAAAACAAAATCTTTGGCAAAGTAACTGAGAATAAAAAACAATGTTGTCAATATTTTCATAGTTTTTATACATTTGAACAAATATGTAGGTTAAAGAAATCAAAGTTGAAATTTTTTGTAAAACTAAATATTTTCTCAAATTTGTAGTAGCATGAGGAAAATGTTGTTCTGAAATTAATTAAACTTTCACACTTTCGAAGAAAAGGGTTTCCTTAAATTAATTTTCCGCAATTTTTGTTGTATTAAAAACTCTAGTCTTAAAAATAATGAAATAAATTAACGCTTAGTGTTATGAAGAATGGATCATAAAACCCGAGTTTATTGTTGCATCACGTTTAAATTATAATGAACTTTTAGTCGTTATTTTTTAAACAGTGTCGTGGCAAAGGCTTTTTTGGAAAATATTTATTTGAAAATGATCCTGGTCAAGCAGTGTTAAAGCTGTTAAAGCTAGAAAACAAACAACAATTGGACCACGGAGAAAAAAGTTCCCCTTAGAAGACCTAACTCTAACGAACTACCTCTGAAAGACGCAATTTTTTTTACAACTTTAAATGAAAAGGAATATTTAAAAACTTAAAGTTGCAGCCAAGAGATTCTAAAAATGCCATTTTTTCCCGCCCCTTTTTGTGGGCGGTGATATAAAATATTATTTAAAAAAGATATCATTAAATGATATGGATTACATACGCCTAAAAACCATAGAAAATCATTTATATGGGCAGGGGAAGGTATCCCAACAATCCCACCCTGGGAAAAAACTTTGGTTTTTAATTAATTTTTTTGTTGCCAATTTCCTAAAAATATTGATTATTAGTTTTTCAATGACTTACCCATGCCCGCCTGTTAAGAATATTACAAAAAAGATATTTATGTAATTTGTTACTTCATGGTATTTTTTTTTATCTGAAAATAATTAATTTATTCATAAAAAAATAACTTATTTATGATTGTAACGGTAAATTTTATTTTTAATTGTTACAATTAATTTGTTTAAAAGAATTTCTACTTTGCACTAAGATGATAATGAGTGCCATGGTCCTTCTTCGTCTGATTCTTTAAAGACCTCTTCCGAATCTGAATCCTCTCCAGCGTTAAGTTCAGGTGGAAGCATGAAAGAAAGTTAATAGACTTTTTTTTGGAGTGGGTCTTAAACCAGTAAATAGTGGGTTAAAAGTAGAGATCGCAAATTTTATAGTGATATATAACATTTTTACGACCGCGATGGAGATCACTCTCAAGTACCTTTTCACTTTTTTTTTTGGCAAAAATTTTAACAAAAAAATTCCTCTTTATAATTTCGCACAAATTTTTTTATCACAAAAATTTAAAACAAAATTTTTCTAAAAACTAATAAAAGTACCTGCAAATATATCCTTTCACAAGAAAAAAAAAATTAGTACAAAATCTTTATTCGTTTAACCACAAGAAAATATATTGCAAACCTCTCAAAATCGTATAAAGTCAATAAAAAAGTATGCAATTTATCCAACTTGCTTGACTTTAGCAGTGTCCCAAAACGACAAATCTCAAGCAAAAGCATTGAAAATTCAATATACGATGCAGAATTTTTTTGTGTATCCAACAAGAAAAATATCAGTTTAATTCAAATCTTGTGTTAGTTTTTGGGACAACCTTTAATCATATTTCGTTTTCGTTGTTTGCATTTCCTGTAGTTCATGAAGAATAACAATTTTCTTGATTGTTAAAAAAAAATATTTTTTCTTTACTCAAAGTAAACAATAAATATTCTAAATTACACGAGTGCATGATTGTATTTTACATTCTTTTTCTAATTTCAAATAATAAATTAAAAAATGTTATTTGGTTTATTTTTAATAACTTTTTAAAAGAAACTAATGCAATTATTGTTTCTTTTGTTTTTTGTTTTTATTTTGTTAAAGAAAACTTTAAGAAATAGAAGACAACGTAACAGAATAACTTTACCGTGAAGGTTGCTCCATTTAATAAATGTAACAGTGGAACTGATTTCAAAAATAATGAAACATTATTGAAAGTCATAAGTTACCAAATTCTAAGGCACTATAAAAAAACTGTAGTAAAGGAAATAATTATATGGAATAGTATGATTTCGAATTTCGAGCGTTGTAGCATTTGAAGCGGATTTTTTACAACCCCCTTAAGTGGCCTGTAGAGTATTAAAGAGGCAATGACGCGTTTTGATTGTAGCCTACCCTACATAACTGGCAACCTCTACCTGCACATGGTACATCCTGCATTATCAAATGTTATAAATGAAATGTCCTGCAAATTGCAAGACTGTATCCCAAACACTTGGACTTCCTAAACAAAGCAAAGATGAATGAAATCATAGCAAACTATAGCCAAATTATCAACCCGATGTAGATCTCTTATTTCAAGAAATGGACGGTATTTGAAACATTAAATGTTCGAACGCCTCTCGACAAAACGCGACTAGCGTAATACCATGTTTCCACGGCTACTTAAAGCACTTGTTTCGCTCTTTTTAACAAGATTGCGAATCATGCTGTTTATACGACACATTCCTGTTTCGATTTGAAAGCACTGTTTGGAAGCATACATGCATACATATTTATGTATGTACATGTAAATCTTTCTGAGTAGAGGGACATATTAAGATGATGCAGCTGGTTCAAAACATTACCATGTCGCCTTTGTACATCTTTCAGCGCCTCCAAACACTCCATAATAATATTTTTTTTATAGCGTGATCTTTTTTCGTTTTAAAAGTTGGCACAATAGAAATTTATACTTTTGTTTGTTTTCGTTTTGTTTATATTTTTGTTTATGTTGTTGTTTTTGACAACTAGTGCGGATAAACGGTCGATAAATTTTAGAGATGATAGTAGTTTTTTTGTGTTTCGTGAGGTATTTAAAAATAAAACAAGATAAATTGAGCTGTTTTGCTCTCAATATTTTGTATGGCGAAACATGTTATTTGGGAGTAGTTTGGTCTCTAAAACATGAATAGAGAGCAAAACAAGTGTTTAAAGTAGCCGTGGAAACATGGTATAAGTATATGAGTCTTTATAAAAAGCGATTTCGAGAGAATGTAAAGTTCGCGACAACCTATAAAACGTGAACGTACTCAGGCACACCAACTGGACAAAACGCTTGTAAAAAGTATCGCGGTTGTGTATGATTATGCATCGACAAAAAGTGCGAGTGTTACTATCTAGACGAACTTTTACAATGAATTGTTACTTGTTAATACGTTGACTAAATAGGCCGATAACTTGTTCAGATATGTGGCTTTGACTGCTAACTATGTGAAGTCACAATGAAGCAGCATGGCATTAGATTCCCATTACGCACACTGAAGTAAATAATAAATATAGATGGAATAAATTTAAAAAATAAACATCTGGCAACATTCTGTCAGAATATTTAATAAACTTCTCAACATGAGAGGCAAGTGTAGTTCATGTTTTGTTTTTTTGTTTTAAGCTCGGTGTAGAAAAAGATAAGCTATTAAGTCAGTTGTTCTCAACACATATTTAGGTTTCATAGAGAAGAGTACATTTTGTGTGAATTGTGAGAACTATTTCCCAGCAAAAAATTAGACATTACCTTAAAAAGTGCTTGACATGACTTACTTTTGTGATTGCCACACATTACATCAGATTCCAAAAAAGGAAGTAGTAATGGAACTAGTTCTTTATGTTTAAAGAGACTACCGTTCTAATGGTACTCATTATTTCCTACAATAATTAATGTAATCGACTCTCGGTAATTGATTATAAAGGTCTCATGCCTTGTTAAAATCATTAAGTTGGCACTCTAGTTAAGAAGTACTTTCGTTAAAAATGCTTGATTACCTTTTAAAAAATTTTTTGCTGGGTTATTGTATTGCATTTTTTAATTTTCTCCAGTTAAATTTGCGATCTCCCACACGGCGACTCATTCGTCGAAACATGCCCTAACAATAATATGGTAATCGGCGGTGTCATATTTCCCTATAAAAACATACATAAAGTGACGATGATATCATCTAACAATCAACTGAAAACCAAATTGACCTAATAGTCATCCGCAGAAAATAGAGAGGCTCTTTATTAGATGTGCATAACAGACGAGGATTAGACTGTGAATGTGATCATCACCTACTAGTGGACACCATCCGCATTAAAGTTGCCGCGATTGAAAGGGAAAGAAGTTGCAAAATTTTTCATTTAGTCTACGTACATTGTCTACTTTAAAAACTCTGTACAGAAGGTGGAAAATAACGATTTTTTACAAAATTGGAAAGTAACTGAAGGCTGCTTTTAAATACCGCCAACGAACATCTTGGTCATAAATTAACGAGGGTGCAACAATCTGGCAAGAAAAGTACAGACCTCAGCCCCCATATAAGTGCATAAAAGCACTATAAAGAATAATGCAGAAACTTGAATTAGCCACTACGGAAGAATATTGGGGCGAAGCTACTTCAAGAAATGAATAGTTAGAAATATGGGTTTAACATTACACATCATTCCTGACGAGTAAAACTAAGATACTTTAAAATCTGTGTGATTACGAACACCATAATGAAAGACATAATCTATTGACAAGCCGCCTTGATATTCCAGAAATAATTGAAGCCGTCAATAACTTAAAGAACAAAAAGTCTTCAAAGCTGAACAACATCCACTCCGATCTGTTAATGGTATCTCTGGATATTATATTAGCGCCAGACCCCTATCCAACATTATTAGGCGACACGGCGATACAACGACATCTGCGATGAGCTGAAAGAAAGAGTTTGCATCAACGTACTAAAAAAGGAGTTTTATTATGACGCAGAATTTGGCGTGGCATTACTTAATTAATCAAAATAAAGTGATTTCCCAAATTATAGGCAAACGCTTCGCAACTTTCCATAGATTGAAACCTACAAGCAAGCAGAAGTCTAGGGAGACCAGTTTATATATGGCGCGCTGTTTCCCGATTTCATACTGCGGGTAGCCAAAAAAAGCAGCAGCTAGAGTACGGAGATGAAATTAGGCGTGAATGTTTTTCTTAGGAACGAAAATATTCATACGAAATTTCGAGAAAATCTAACAAGTGCTACGCCCACATCCCATACAACCTAAATTAAAAAAAAAAAAATAATAACTTAGTAATTAGGTGTCCGATAAGATTGCAGTGTTGCATGCGAATATATTCATTAATATTGTAACATATTTCAAATATTCAAAAAAATCGGTCAAGCCTCACGCCCACTTTCTATATAACAAGCGACAAGTTCTGCCACTCGCCTCCCCATAAGAAATATTCGGTCGGTCCCTACCACCAGTATTTGCTTCCTAATATAGTATAAAAATGTTTTGTTTTATTGAAAAACCAAAACTTTATACGAAAACTAACATTACAAATGAATTTACTAAATAATTCGCTATTCAGCCAGTCACCCAACTCAGTATCAAATCTATCTCTCATGCAATGATATTTAGACCAACTATTAGAAAATTTTAAAAGAGTAAGTCTTACATTTTGTTGTTCCCTTTTTAATAATACTCGTTAAAAATGATTTTGTACCAAAATGTTAACATCACAGGGTCCATCTTGCTTTATCTCTAGCCACAGTTGCAAAATAGTACGAATCCGCAACCAGGTTGATGCTAAAGAACAATAAAAAAATATCAGTTACAATCCTGTTACAAATTTTGGTAGCGGTTACATTCAAATGTACCTCGCAGTCAAGAAATTTTATCAAATTTAATTTAGTTTGCTAACGGCTCCACGGTACCCCTATAAATTGTATTCTGTTTTGTGTTGTTTATGGCAATTTAGTCTTTTAGTACTTTTCGAAAAACTGTCACGTTTTTAGGCGTTTTTTGTTGTTGTTGTTACTGGCTTCAAGAATACTAGAAAATAAAAATAAAAACAATTAAAAATAGCCAAAAAATAAATAACCAACGGCAATACCACCAACAACATCGTCAAACACCCAAACCAACAATAACAACAATATCAAATTAAAAGCTTCAACTAACGAACGGAAATACAACTTTTCTTATTTATTGTTTTTGTTTTTTGGTTTTTTGTTCTTTCTATTATTGTTTTAAGAAAATGATGCTGAAAATTTTTCAACAACAATTTTAATAATTATAAAAAGTTTTTTTTTCTTGGTAGCAACTTTAGTCTTTGTTATTGCTGCCTGTTTTACCAGTTGACCAACATAATAATAACAAAAATTTATTTGGAAAACAAATAGAAGATATAAAAATTTTAAATTAATTGTTTTGGAAGTTTAAAGAAAATATTTTTTAACACAACTATTTAAAAATTTTAAGTTTTTGTAAATAAAATTTTATTTTTTTCGTTTTAATTAAATTGTATAAGAAACATTGCCGAAAAAAAAAACTAAAAACTGGTGAGATACGTGAAAAAAGATGAAAGAAAGTTTATTTAATGAAACATTTGCTCAAACTTTACGAGGGCTGTCGTGTGAATTTTTACGAAAAATTTGGAAATATTTTTAAATTATTTATATTAAATGTTCTTTAACGATTATAACGTCAGCTAAAACGCAAACGGCCCTAACTAACAGAAAATATAAATTCAGTTGTTTGATTGATTCTGATGCACTGCATCAAAATACACAACCAAAAAAAAAAAAAAAAATTTAGAGTTGTCTGACCAAAATGAGTGATTTTATTACCGAGCAACATTGAAAAACGTAAAAAAAACTGAAAGATGTTAGCGTTGAAGATATTGTTTGTTAAAAGAAAAATAAAGTAGCTACAGCTTAAGGCTTTTAATTAAAAAATGTTTAAGAAATTCATCTCAAAAGTGATGTCATAAGAAATGAAAGAAAAAAAGAAGAGTAAAAATGTTAAAAAAAATTGGAGACATTGCAGTCAGCAAAGGAAAAGGAATATTAAGACTTTTCTAAAGGAAACTTTTGCCTAAGCCTAGAAAATTATAGTAAAAGATTTGTGTCCATAGCCTCGTTGAGTGCTTGGATATTGAATATCTATAAAATTAACTGAATGTAAAAACTGCATTATTTTTTAAGAAAAAACAAAAAACGGATATCCCACTGTCAAAATGATACGCGCCTTGGCGTACGAGCAAACAGGAACTATTTATTTTAAAACTACAATCGATGGAAAATTATGCCTTGGTTCCACAAAGAACTGAAAACGAAACAAAAACTGTTAAATTAATTCATATTTTCTTAATTCATTCTTCAATTCTTTAATCTTTTTAAATGAAGTCTTTTTTTTTTGTTTAATTTTAATGAATTATTTTAATTTACTTTTTGTGACGCAATATTAAAATAAACTTTATAATAAAAATGTTTATGATTAAAAGAAATGATAAAAATATTTTGCATTAAAATTTTGATAGGGCCGGGCCTTTGGTTTCACAAAATTAAGGTACAAAAAGGCCTAACTAATATAGCCATTCAAATATCAAAAATTTTTATTTTATTCTACCAGAAATCAATTTGTCACATCTTTTTTAATAATACTGCTAAAAATAATGCTGATTAAAACTCTACTTTTGGTTTAAAATAGTATTTTGCTTCTCCTGTAAAATTTCAAAAAAGTTAGATAGGGCCGTTTCCGTTTTAGCTGACGATAAGCAACTATGACAAATATCTTTTGTTAAAGTAAAACGAGACGAAGTGAAATTCAAATTTTAAAATTTTTTAGACAATTTTCGTTTTTGTAGTATGCAGCTAAAATCAAAAGTACACACAATTTTTTATATTTGTTGTCTACTGAAGGGCTGTTATAAAAATAAGTAAGTCTTCTTGACAACTGAATCGCAAATCCGCAAATCTTTAGTCACGGCTTTTTTAAAATTTCATTTTTGGTATGTTGCAGAGTGAGGGATTTGCTAAAATAAAATGGAAATAATTCTCTAATTTTTAAAAAGCTAACCGGATAGCAGAGGTGCGGTTCAGTTAAAGTTTTAATACGGATGTCATATTTATTAAGGAGTCAGTACCGCGATCCTTTGAAATAGAACACCTCGAATATGTAATAAATTGAAACCGTTGCTAAATTTGTATTTAAAATTCGCGCAATAGCTCTTGTCAAGCTCTAAACAAGCATTGCTAAACATCTGCATTATCTTTCATAGTTTAGGAGATATTCGTTTTTAAGAATTAAAAAATTAATTAATTGTCTAAAGTTTTGCTTCTACTTCTGAAGCCATATCCATTCTGATCTTTCGCAAACTTATTTCAAGAGAGAAAAATTGTTCACAAAAGTTTTCTTAGTCAAACGTAATACAATAATGAATTTAAAATTTAGTTAAGTATTTTTTTTTTAATTTTTTAACGAAAAATTTGTGACCCGAAGTGTAGCTGCTTATACTGCTTTTAAACCTATTTTTTATAAAAATATTATGAAAAAAATACAATTTTATTAAAACCCGACTACATGGATATAACACAATTTTTTGTGAAATATAAACTTTAAGCTAGATGTTCTATTGATTCAACGGAATCAAAGAACTTGAATGCTCTTATATGTCCCTTTTTACTCCGCAATTGCCATTTCAAAACTAAAATACAACAACAAAAAAAAAAATTTGATAAATCACATTTTTGGAAATTTTAAAAAATTTTCTGGAATTGGAGGATTTGGGTTATTCAATCTTAAGATTTTCTTAAAATAATCATTCAATGTATAAATTTCAAAAAAATTGGATAATTTCACCAAATTTCGGCAAAGAAGCAATTTTAAACCAGAATTGCTCTCATAAATATAATGGAATTTAATGACTATGAATGATAAAATGCCCCAACATATACCTTCTTATCGTATAATTGGAAATTCTCCAACTCTCTTCAATGGAATTTGCAACAAAAACACTGAAAAATTATTTTTTTTTTTTTTTTTGGAAATTTTTAAAAGTTTTCGGGGAGTTGTGGGATTTGCGTTAGTCAGTCCTAATATTTTCTTAAACCAATCATTTAGTATAAAAATTTTGTATGAAATTTAAAAATTTCACCAAGTTTTTGTTAAGAAGCAATTTTAAAGTAGAGTTGCTCCCATAAATAAAACTGAATTAAATGACTGAGAATAATAAAATGTTCCAGTATATCTCTTTATTGCAATTTCTCCTTAGCTCATTTAATGGCAAATACAACAATAAAGTGAAAAATTACATTTTTGGAAATTTTTTAAAGTTTTCTGGGAATCAGAGGACTTGCGTTAATTAACCTGTATATTTTCTCGTTTTTTTTTTTTTTGAGAAAATCAACTTTTCTTACTGATTAAAAAAAATTAAATGTTTAAGAATGATAAAATGCTCTAACGTATTCCTTCTAACCATGCTATTAGAATTTATTCCCTAACTCGCAAATACAGCCAAAAAACTGAAATATCCTATTTTTGGAAGTTTTTAAAACATATCTGGGAATTGAAGGATTTGCGTTAAACAATTTTATTATTTTCTTAAAATAATTATTTATTTTATAAATTTCAATAAAATTTAAAAATGTTACCGACTTTTTTTTTAGAAAAAGCCACTTCAAGCCAGGTTTTTGGTCATGGATTAAACGAAAATAAATGACAATAATGGTTAAATGCTCCTACTGTAAGATTAAAACTTCCCTCCTCTTTTGTATAACAAGTCAATCTTAAATTAATTAGTTATTGTATAAATTTCTAAAAAATATCTAAAGTTCATTACATAAGATTAATACAATTATTTGTTGCATTAAAAATAAATTTAATTGTCATAAAAACTCAATTAAAATGATGTCTTCCCTGTATATGAAAAACTCTTCTAAAAATTTTTAAACAATTAGAAACTGCTTGTACTATATGAAAAGACATTCAGATATCATATCATATCATCAACATATAGTCAAGTAAATGTATAAAAATAAAACATCTTAATTAATTCAATTTACATAAAATTAAGCTATTTTAATCCCTTTGGAGTTATACTCAGAGTTCAAAGATTGCTGTAATGGTTTTCAAAGCTACCTTCGTATTCTCGCTTGAACATAAATACAATTAAAAAACAAACACGTAGAAAAAGCTGCCATATCTTTCTGTATTTAAGAAATTTAGACGTTTTAACTCGCCTATATATACAAATCGCAGTGGCAAATACTATAGCTGCATTTTGCAAAACGTTTAATAACGAATAAGAACAAAAAAATTATAAAGACATAAGAAAAGTAAATAAATTGAAATAAAAGAATACATTGTCTCTATATTTAAACGCAAAAATATTTATTCTTATAAGGAGTAAATGCACTTTTATATAAATTTATTTTCACATTGAAAAACAAAAAAGTCTCACTTTTATCTCACCACCCCACCCGTTCCCTTAAATGAAATAAAATTAAATATACGACTTTGAGCCCAAACAAAATCATTTATGTGATTACTTTTTATGTTAATGATTATTTTTTATGCAAAAAAATCCTTTAATAAGGCTTAAATTATAATTAAAAAAGCTTTTCGTTTTGCTTTGTTTTTGTTTTAAGTATTGAAATAAAAACGAAAAACTGCCAAAATTTGCACAAAAGCCAAATACAGACACACAGCCATCCATGACACTAAGAGAGCATCTTCATTAGAAGCAAATAATAATTGCAACAGTTGAAATAAACATTAAATAAAATGTATGTTTATATGTATGTATAAGACAGAATGAAAATACTATAAAGCAGATGCAATTTTGCAATTTTAAATTAAAAAACAAAACAACAACAGCAACACTCTCGCTCTTTAAGGAACTAAAAAAAGAACCAGCAATAAAAAAGCTAAAAGTCATTTTACATTTTTGGCTTTATGGCAATTTGATGTTGTTGGCTGTTGCCTGGTTTAGATGCATGTTGTTGCTTATTTTTCATGAACATTTTTATCCTTCTCAGTTTTGTGTTGTGCATGCAAAACATGACATAAAACTTGAAATTACTTTTTTTTCATTCGTTCATTTATTCGTTTGTTATTTGGTTAGAATGTTGGTTGTGTTGGTTGGTGGATTTTCGGCAAAGTTTATTTTATGCAAAAAAAAAAAAAAAAAAAAAAAAATACACTTTCACTCAATTTACTAGTATTTCTGCAGCATTATGCAATATAACAATAATAAAAACTGCAACAACAATTATTCACAATTGCAATATTCAAGTGTTGTTAGGAGCCACAAAAAATTTAAGCAGCAGCATCTAAATCAACAACTCACATTGAATAAATATGCAAAAAAAAAAAAAAACAAAAAAAACACAAAAATAAGAAACAACAACGAACAACATTTAAAGGCCACCACTACCAACCACATCATTGCATGCCACAAATAAAAATGAGCAACTTTGAACAATTTAAGAAAAAGAAAATTGAAATTTACCAGCACTGGACGTGTATTTTAGGAAAAGTGCTTTAATTAAATATTTTTATCTTGTAGTTTTCTATGCACACCAGACACACACACAATTGAAAGAAATAGCTCTTGCTTTTATTTTGATAATACACGTATAAAATATTTTATTTTGGTGTTAATAATATGGAATAATGCCAGAAACAGCTTGAAGTTTGAACAGAAGAAAATATTCTTAAAAAAACTGCTGAATTCAAATTTTATATTTAAATAATAATAACGGTGTAACACAGTTGTTCTGGTTAGAACACAAAAAAAACATGAAAAATTTATCAAAAGAGTATTGTTTTTACTTGCAAAAGGAATATTTAAAAATCCAATTAAATAAGAAATAAATTATTGAGCGGAAAACAGATGCCGCTAATGAAATTTCGAAGAAAAATTCAAAGTTTTTATAACCCAAACTTATTTGATTAAATGAGAATTATGATCAACCAAAAAGATAA
The DNA here is from genome assembly GCA_916610165.2 of Gymnosoma rotundatum. NCBI lineage: Eukaryota > Metazoa > Arthropoda > Insecta > Diptera > Tachinidae > Gymnosoma > Gymnosoma rotundatum. The sequence continues at coordinate 119,521,950 of OU744340.1, forward strand.
AAAACCAACAAAAACTCCCCCAAGTGTGAACTGAATTCACACATCAAGGCTTCTGTACTAAGTATGGGCCACCCTTTAAGTGTTATTTTTTGTTTTTATTATTTGTTGTTAAAAATTTTAAGTCTGTCGTTAATGATTTAAAAGTAAAAACACGTCTCTATGAGTAGACCCTAAAATTTTATTTTTTATACTTGTCGTTATAGCGCGCAAAATATACACCCCTTGATTTTTAAATTTATTGTTGATACTTATTTTTACAGTGAACATATCACTATAGGAACACCCTTTAGTTTAGTTTTATGTTTAAATTTCATGTACTTGTTATTATGGCGAACAGAAAAATATTTAAAATATAAATCTATGGGACACGCTTTAATTTAAAATCCTTTTTGTACGTGTTGCTATACTTTTACTAACACTGCAAAAAATTGATGTGATTGTTTTTTTTATAGAATGTTCGCAAATATTTTTGTGAATATTTTATCAATTTCGAAACACCCTTTAGTTATTAGCATTCGTTATTATGTGAAAATTTTAAAAGTCTAAAGATGCCAGTGTGACCACATTTTAAAAATTAATGGAGCTAAATCATCTTCAGAAAAGAGCTAAAAAGAGCTAAAATATTTGGAAAAGAGCTAAAGAATAGAACTAAATTTATTTTAATACTTTTTCTTAGGCAGATGTCAGAGTGCGCGCTTTAAGCGAAGCGATGCTAGAAGCTATAATATTCATGCTATACTTATACTACAGGATGTCAGAGGTGGTACTATATTAAATAAAGCGACTTGTTGTGTTTTTAAAATACTTCTGTTATTCCGTCAATCTTTTTTGTTAAAAATGGATTCAGATGAAGAATTTTTTATTTTAAATTATATAAAATATTTGTTTTCTAGTAAAAAGAGAGGAATCCACGATATAAATAAAAGTCGCAAGGAAAAAGGCGAATTTTTTAATTTGCACCAAGAAAGTGTGAACACTTCTGTTATAAATTTTTCAATATCAATATTCATTATTTTATAAATATCTTTTGAAATCAATGAAAAATTTAAACATGCACAAATAAAATAAACAAATGAAAAATGTTAAACTACAGTGTAAAAAAACAACAAAAAGAATAACGAAGCGATGCCATGCTATAAATCATTTCACAACCTGCTTTGTCGCTTTGGCTCTCTTGTAGCTTCGCTTTGACTCTGACATCTTTTGAGCATTGAGGTAAAAAAACACAAGCAGAGGTTTGTACACTGAAAGGAAAACCTTCGTAAATACAATGATTTTTAACATTAATATAATGAATTTTGTCATTATTTTTGGTCCAACGAAGCGCTTCATTAATGTAATGAAAAGTATTTCATCAAGTCACATAATGTCGTAAATATAATGAAATTGCTTCGTTATAAATTTACATATATATAATGAAAGGTTTCATAAATTTAATGAAAGCTTTTCAATAATTAAATGAAACATTGACATTAATAGAATGAAGCATTGTAATTGATTGATAACGTTTAATGAAGCTTTGCCATTAACTAAACGAAAAACAATCATGGATATAATGCAAATATTACATTTTTGCAATGAATTATTTCATCATATTAATTATGTCGTAGCATGTACATAACGACACATATTCATAAATTATACGTAATATATCGTTAATACAGTGATAAGCCATTCATTATATTAACGACATTAGGTCATTCTCAATACGATGAAGATCGTTGTAATAACGACAATGTTTCGTTGCTTGTTTGTGCAATTATTAAAAATAAAACACTTTTTTTTACTTTACATAAATTTTTTAATATTTTTAAATAGCTGATACAAAAAAGTCAATAAATTAGATATATACATATCAATTGATACTAAAAAAAAGACAAATATTTTCAATACAATAATTATTAATAGAAAAAGTATTTCGATTACATTTAATTTTTATACAAAAAATATATCTAAATGTAATTTTTATATAAACATATAAAACACACTAATAATTTAAAATTTAATATAATAATTTTTTAAAAGAAAAAGTATTAAAATTAGATTTCATTTTGATACAAAAAATGTTTTTTATATAAACATAAACACTATTTAAAATTCTTTATAATAATTAGTGACAGAAAATGGTATATAAATTAAATTTCATTAATAAAGTTAAGAGATTGTTCTTTGGACAATTCATCTAAAAGTAGACAAACTTTTGTATTTTTCTTTTCAGTTTTTGAAATATTATATAGATATCTCTCTATAAAGGTCCAAAATGGCCGAGATGCCAGCGGGTATTCGACATTAAATAAGTGAAAAGACTTAAAGCATATATCAAAAGCTCTTTGAAAGCTATTGAATAACATAAGTTGGCCATCCAAATAAACGAAATAGCTGTTAATGTTAAAACTTTTAATTTCACCTAAACCTAAAATAAATGGTTGGATAGGGTCACCTCTTTTAATTAAAAAGTCCAGATGATCTTCCAAGGATTGCATAGTAGAGTTAATATAAAAACACGATTCCTGGGAATCTCTAATGGTGTACTTGCCGTATTCTCGTTTTCCATTAATATTTTTTCTTAAAAATTTGGTTGTAGGATAAAGTACATAGTGAAGACACCACAATATTTTAAGATGAAAGAGTTCCTTATCTGAAATATAAAACATTCCTTGTAAAAATACATGTACATATGTATGTATGTGTATATTTTTATTTAATATTAATAAATAAATATTATATTAAGTTATACATACTTTCTTCCAATTGGTATTTATCTATTGATACTAAAATTTTCTTAACCTGTTGGTCCTTTATAATTGCCGTATTTCTTAAGTAATTAAAAAGGATTAAAAATTTATTTTCCCAACTCATAATTGTGGGTGTGCTCTTGTGAATGCTATTAAAATCGCTGTCAATCTGTAAAATTAGAACTTAATAGAACAAATTTATACAATTTTATATAAAAACTAACTAGTTTAAATCCATCCTTTCCTTTATACTGCGGCCACAGATTAAGGATCTCTTTGATATTTTGGCATTCGTTTTTTAGTTGATTTAAACGAAAGTTTCTGCATGCAGCCCATGCAGAACTGAATTCGTCTGCCGATAAGTTATCAAATTTGATTTTTTGTAGGTATATTTGTGCATCATCTTCAGGTACTAAAAAGAAATAAGCAGATTAGTGAGTTGATTTGAACTTAATATAAATATATATATGTAAATACCCAGCGTATCATCTAGATCTACAGAAATTGTAGAAATCTCAGACTGACAGAATTTTAAAGACTTTGTTAGCTTCTTTTTGTTGTAATATTTTATATATATTTTTCCGCGACGTTCTGTTCTATAGTATTCTAACTTTTCGGTTGGAAATATTTTTAAAATTTGATCTTCTAATTGATAACTTGTCTGAAGTGACATATGAATGTCCTTTGACTCAAAATGTTGTATAATAATATTTATTATGCATGCACGTTGTTCTTCTGTTAAATTCCTATGTTTAGTGTAATATTCCAAAATGTTCCTTCCAAGTTTGTGGTACTTTAGAATATCTAAGATTATTATTTTAGAATTTTCTGACTCGAATTCGCTGCTGGAAGATTGGGATAATTTAAATGGCGAAGATGTTGATTGTTCATTATGTGAAGCGATCGAAGTATTTTGAGACAATAATGGAAGGTTGTTTTCTATTCTCCACTTTTCAAAGTTATGCTTAAAAAGAATTTTGTCGCCGATTTTCATTTGCTGGGTAATTTCAGGAATGTCATTAATTGACGTTATGGAAAGGACTTTAAGAGTTATATTTTGTTCTGAAAAAAATGATGTTTTTAAAATATTTTTTAGTTTAGTTGTATAAAACTGTGTTTACCTTCAAAGAAATTTATCATATGCATTAGGTTCCAGGTAGATAAAAGATGCTTTAGTGTAATCTCTGGCTGTTCCTCATCTGCAAAACAAAAGTTAAAAGTATTCCTTAAGGCGTATCATAAATTTTCCTTTTGATGTTTTAATAAGAGTACTCGGAGGCCCAACTAGTAAGTCAGTGTTAATAAATGCAAATTCTCCAAGATCAAAAGGATTAATTTCAAATGATGTGTAATGCTTTAGATAAACAATATTGCAAAGTTGCTGAACGAATAAGGTCATCGATTTTTTTGAAATGATAATATGGATAATTTTGTATATTCTATAATCTTCCGTTTTAGTTCCAACATAAAACTCTTTTTTATACAAAATGTTATCATAAACTGCTTTGTCGTATATTTCTAAGATATTTTTAGGTTTGTTTAGTTTGAAAGAAATAAAATCAATAAATGGGGTTTCAGACTTATCATTTTCAAGATAATTTAGACAATTGCTTGTTTCAGTTTGAGATAGCAAAAAATTTGAGAAATAAAACTGGTATTTCTTTGCAATTGATACGCTCACGTTTCTCCTGGAAGTTATTGCATGAGAATAGCTTTTAAAAGCGCGATGCCTTGCTTCAAAATGAAAACTCCAAAACTTTCTTACGGGTCCGCATGCCGCTACTACATCAGGGTAATGTGTAATAATATGAAATTTAGGTTTTAAATTTTCTTTAAAAAGCTTTAAATACATATTGTTATGGTTTTCAATATTTATTTTAAAGGAGTTTATTGAGAATTCATCAATTTTAAACAGTAAAATAAAATCAATGATTTCAATTAAAAGCAGTACAAATGCCCAAACTTCGTCATCTGAAGGCACCAAATCTCCTAACATTATTGGGAAGAATATCACAAAAGTTAACATTTCACGCGCTGACATTCTTAAGTGTTTATTCTTGATATGAGTCATTAAAATCTCTTGAGATATGTTTCCAATTTCTAGTTCACCATATTCAAAATGTTGTTTTCTTTTATTCAAAGACTCAAGTGTAAAATATTGTTTTTCTTGTATGAAGTACAAAATAGCATTGCACATGTCATAATGGCAAATTCCTTCTAAGACATCATGCATAGCATCAACAGCCATGTTGTCAACAACGTGAAATGAAGGTATTCTATTAAATATGCATTTTTGAATGATACCACTTTTTTTAGCATTACCTTCTTGTAAATGTAAATTATAGTTTTCATATGTTCGCCGTAACTCAGGTATTGGTGACGGCATTTTTTGGCTATCTGTTCTACTTATTGTGCAAAATCGACAAAATGTGCTGTTGAAGGATCTAGAAAATCCCAATAAGCTATTCAAGCCTAAATTATCTCCTAAAATAAGAATAGGAATAAAAAATGGATGATATTTTTTTCCATTTGATAACATTATTTCTACTCCTTTAAGTTCTAAACTTATCATTTGATCAACTAATGGTTTTAAACACTTCTTATATCCAATACTTTTTAAATCTTTTGAATTTATTGCCGAAATAAAAAACACATTTTGCAGCTTTGTGTCATTGCGCAAACAAGGGAAACTGTAATAGAAATTGCAAATTGAATTTCCTGAATGAGACTCCAAAGGGTTGTTAATTTCTATATCGTCAGAGTATAGGAAGTATGGAATAAGTATTTTATTTGGATACATTTCACATTTCCTTTTCCACATTTCTCCCTGAACAATATTTTGTAAACCAACTTTAGAAGATGCACTAGATATAAATGCCACCATGTCCAAAAATGTATTATCTTTTTCGAGAATTTTTTTAAAACTATGTCTCAAAGGCATAAATGCTATCTTTTTATTAGTTTGTGCATACTCAAGCTTACCTTTTCTGTGCTCTATAGAACCATTTGAATCCGTAACTACTTCTTCAAGAGGATGCAATAAGTTTTCCGCCATTAGTTTAGTTCTCAATAAATGCTCCGTTTTTAAAGAATTAAAAATGTTCTCGCATTCGTCTGTAAATTTGCAAATCTGTAAGTAAAAATCAGCATTTATATCTTTTCCAAAATCACAAAATAAAGATAGAAGGGGCTTAATCACTAATTTTACCATAGTTTCGCTTATGTTTTCTGCCTCTTTTCTGGAAAGTTGAAAATTTGAATACAAATTAGTATGAAACTTTAACAAGTTTTTCAAGGTTATATTAAAATTTATATTTTTATCACCAACTTCTTCTTTTATATTTTTTATTACACCTTGATCTTCTGTTTTGCCAATTTCAGAAATATCTTCAGTATATTGTTCATTACATTTAGTATTTACAAAGCTTCTTATATTTTTATGATCTGCTCTATTTCCTTGGTTTGCAACTTGATGTCTTGTTCGAACATGTTTCTTAAAAGATGAGGAATTTTTATAAATGCTGCCACAGCATCTATAATCATCATTGCATTTTAGGAAATGAGAGCGTTTCAAATGATGGAAATAGCTTTCATTTTCAATAAACTCTATTTTACATATAAAACACTTCATTTTATACTTACAAAATTAAAATTCCAATGTATGCACGTTTTAGCACTTTTATATATTTTTAAATAAAATATTTTTTCGCAAGCTTCTTTTCTACGCGGTTATTTAAAATAAACTAAACCTGTTGAAAGAAGCTATCAAAAACATGAGTTGATGCTTAGTGTGTTTTTGTTACAAAAACAAACAACATTCAACAACTTCTTTAATGTCCCGTTATTTTTTCTTCAACTCATATTTATAGAACGAAACATTTCATTTGATATATGAACGAATCATTGAACTTCATTTTTTTTCTATGCAAATGCAACTCAATTTTTTCATATATGTATAAAAATTTTATGAATATTAATGACACTTTTCATTGCAATGATGACGAAATCATTCGTTTCATTTTATCAAAATTTTCTTACTCTCTCTTCATCTCTTTTATAAAATGATACGTAAAATTTATTGACATACCTACTGCCTTTGTTAAAAACCAAACTATTGCATTTAATATGTTCTCTTTTATAGTTATGTTCCGTTATAATTTTTAGTTTTTTTTTACGCTTGGTTTTCTTTTTTGATTGTTTTTTAATAAAGAAAAAACTAATCATATATGAAATGAAACCTGACGTTTATAAAACGATCATGTCATTAAAACAACGTAATTAAAAAAAAAAATATTTACGTAAAATGTTAAAAATTTCAAGAAAAATCGTAAAATTTACGTAAATGATTCATAAGTTAAAAACTTAAAAATTAAGAGAGAAAAAAAAGTAAATTTAATTTTAAAGGTAACAATTGTTGCATGCAATTAAGTACATAAACAAAAAATGTGGGATTTATTGCAAAACGTAGAGCTTCGTTAGAATAACGAAAGCATTTCATTAAATTTGAAACAGATTTGTATATCTTACAATTTTGCCTTTACTGAAAAAATAATTATAAAATATTAAACTTATTGATCTCTTACATATTTAAAAATTGATTTTACATATTTTTGGTTTACTTTTTAGTTTAAATCTTCAGTTATAGCTTTTCATTTCATTAATGATAAGTTTTTCATACTATTAACGACACTGCTAGATGTCAAAAAAATTGTGTTTGAAAAGTTTCATTTCATTAATGTAAGTTTCATCATTATAACGTGCTGTTTCATTGAGTTAATGAAAATTTTCGCTTCATTAATGAAAGGGGGTCAACGTAATGGTTTCATTCCTGTTACGAAGCATTTTTCTTTCAGTGTAGTGCATTATTATAGCATCGCTTATAGCGCGCACTCTGACATCAGCCTTAATAATTTACTCTAAAAATAAAACAATATACTTAATTAAGAAAACAAAACAATTTATTTAAAAAAAAAAAAAATCTTCAGGAACATAAAAACTTTTATAGCTACTTTGTGTAGAATAAAGAAAACATTTCCGAGTGTACAATGTACATACGTACGTAGTGTATAACCGTCACTGTTTCATAAGGTAAAAACATTCTTAAAAATATATATTTATACATATATCGCTATATACGAGGGCTGCTCTATATATTTCTGGCCTAATAGTGAAAATGCGAATATTTATAATCAAAAATGGTTTTATTGTTTTTCAAAGTATTCTCCAGCATGATTTATACACTTTTGCATGCGCTTAAACCAGTTGTCGAAGCTCTTTTTCCACTCCGATTGAGACACCTCTAAAACATGGTTTTTGAACACTTCAACAGCTCCTTCTGGCGAAGAAAATCGTTGACCACGCATTTTTTTCTTGATGTGCGGAAACAAGAAGAAGTCATTAGGTGCCAAGTCAGGAGTGTATGGCATATGACCCATTAATTCGACCGTTTGTCCGGTCAAAAACGCTCTGGTTTGAGCCGATGTGTGAGAGCTCGCATTGTCATGGTGAACAATGAATCGTCTTCTCTTGTTGGTTTTTCGAATTTCTCCGATGACTTCAGGCAAACAAATTGTAGTGTACCACTCAGAAGTGACCGTCCAACATTGCTCAAGCGGAACAGTCGCCACATGACCAGTTTTGCCGAAGAAACAGGCGACCATTTGCTTCAATGTGCTTCTTCCACGAACAACTTTCGTTGGAAAACCCACACGGTCGATTGTTGTTTCGTTTCGGGCTCATACGCATAGATCCATGATTCGTCACCTGTGGCGATCTTATAAACGTCTTTTGAAGCACCGCAATTGTATTTTTGCAACATTTCTTTGCACCAATCGACACGAACCTTTTTTTGAGCGTTTTTCAAATTGTGCGGGATCCAACGAGAACAAACCTTTTTTACGGCCAGGTGTTCATGCAGTATCGAATGTATGCTGATGGAAGAAATGTCCAAGGATGTCCCTATCTCGCGGTATGTCGCATGTCGATCTTGCATTATGAGTTCACGCACGGCATCAATGTTCTCTGGCACAACAGCCGTTTTTGGACGACCTTCACGGAATTCGTCTTTGAGCGAGCTTCGGCCACGATTAAATTCATTATACCAATTTTTCACAGTGCTATAGGATGGTGCTTCATCGCCATACAAAGATTTAAGTTCATCAATGCACTCATGTCGTGATAATCCACGTCGAAAGTTGTGAAAAATGATGGCACGATAATGTTCACGAGTTAATTTCTTTTTTTTCTATATTAATTTTTTCAAGTCACTGTAAACAACACAAATAATGGTCGTACGTCAAAACGTTTTGAGTACGATTATGCTTAAAAATTAAAAACTTTCCAATGGAAATGTCAGATTGCACCTGGAAGCACTCAGTGTTGCCAGGCCAGAAATATATATATATAGCAGCCCTCATCCTCCTCTAAGGATTCCGAAAAAATAAAACTTTTTTTTATATTTATAAATGATTCTATCATATATTTTAATGAGATCATATTATTATTTTAAAATTGTGGCAACTTTTATTTAATTTTTATAAACTATATCTAATATAAAAAAGCGAGTATATCCTTTTAAAAATTCTTTCGTCATTAAACCAGATTTTTCTTAATTTCTGTGTGTATTTTCTAAAATTTAAATTTAATTAAAGAGTATTTAGTTAACGCATATTTGAGTTCCTCATCAATAGCAAATTGCCATTAAAGAGGAATTGTTGGCGATGGGACTATCCTTCAATACCATCATAAACTAAGTACATATATTTCCATAGTGCATATAACTTTTTAAATCTTACTGCCACTAGGTAAAGTATTTTCTGAGTCACTGCTATATACTTTATCAGCCGCTGTCTCAACCCTTTTAATATATCTAAATATATGTACGTAGAAATTTTACGTTTTTATATATGCATATATCTTGTACTAACCTTTCCGTTTTAATGTCGAAATAATTCTTTGATTAGCATTATTTTAGTTTCTTATTTGTTTAATAAATTACCAATGCTGCTTCCATTTATTTTACAAAAGACACACCAAATCTTAAAACTTAAAAAAGCGATGCAAGTACGCAAATTTGTATGAAGGTAATAACTTTTCAAAACAATATAGCTTAACTCTTAACACTTCATAAATTTTCTATATACTCGTATATAGCAGATTATTGTTTTCATAATCACTATTTTAATTGACTTAATTAGTTTTAAACAAATAAATAATTCAAAATTTAATATCATAAAAAAGAGTTAAAGAGTTCTAAATATTTTTCGAAAAGGAGCTGAAAAAGAGCTAAGTCCATATGCGAATTTCTGGAGCTAAAACGAAGAAAAAAGAGCTAAAATGGTCACACTGAAAGATGCGTTCAGATTAGTCAAATATTTCACCGAAAAAGCGTAACCACTATTTTTACAAAGCCTTTTATATTAAATAGAATCTTAAATTTTTAATAAGTATTTGAGAAGGACAAATATTTTTTTTTTCGTTATTTAGTGCAGCTGTAACCAACTATTTTTGTTTGGGGTCCGTTTTTTAAAAAAATCACGACCGTATCGATACGGAAGGTAATAAACTGAAGTATTTAAAAATATGGACAAAAAAAAAAAAAAAAACAAAACGAATTGGTTTCGGTGCATGATTTTATTAAATATTAACAAATGCTTTGAATAAAAAGAAGTAAGTAGGAAGAGTTTTTACAATATTTATGAGAAAAATTACATTTTTTGTCTGGACTATCTATTTAAAGTTTGCAGTAAAGCTTATGCAGACTATTCTCATTAAATCTTGGAGATGTTCATCGGCAGGTCTGTTTTGGAATTTATTCATGTTATCAGTGAGATGCAACAAAATCTCACACACTCGTCCAACAAGGCTGTGTTGATAGTTTTGAATAATTTGATGAGCATGTTCGACGAGTGTATGAGTGAGATTTTTTTGCACCTCGCTCACGACGACAATATTACTAATAAAATTGTGTTATCGCTCCCAAATTATCTCTTTTTTTAAAGGTTTCCTTATTACTTGTTAGTTAACGAATCATTACCAAAAGCTGATGTTCAGACGGAAATATTTCTCATGAATTTGTTATTACATAATGTAATGTCCGCATCAAATATGTCTATGGTCAGGATCCGGACCGCGGTCCGCCAGTTGGTGACCCCTGCTTTAGTAGTAACGTCTTTTTGCTCAAATGTTTGACTAATCTGATCGTGCCTTAACTCTTACGGTTTTAGATATAGAGGGCTGTGACAGACAAACAGAGGGATAGAAATTGTAGTGAAAACAATAGAATAACGTTTTTACCCTTTAGGTGGGGAACCGTAAAAATCAAAAATGCTTCACTCTACGAAAACTTGAAATCTGGGGGCTAATTCCGGGACTCGTGATCGAAATAAATTCGTATCGAAATTAATTTCGATCTTGCGAGTTTTTCTGATGATGGCACTCGTTACGTTGCGAATCGATTTTTTAATAAAGTGTTGTAAAAGATAAAAAAAGCCTTAACCAACACTACAAACATGTAAACAAAAAACATATGCTTACAAAGAAAATTAAATAATTTATCAAAAGAATTGCGAATTTGTTTTATAATTTTGAAAGTTTTTCCTTTTTTAATCGCGGTCATGGACGTAAATTTATTTTTATATTCTTCGACATCAGAGTCTGAGAGTGAGTGTGATATAATTGCAAAATTTGTTTCCAAACTAAATGTTGTATTCTAAATTTATATAAGTTCCTATTTATAGAAAATAAAACAAATAAATTAAAATAATAATTTAAAACTAATTATAAATAATTATTGTAAATTTTATTTACGAAAAAAACAGAAAGTTAAACGTCAATACGAAAAAAGAAAAAAAAACAAATGTTAATAAATTAATGCTTAAAAGAAGTCTGTTAGAAGTAGCTTTTCCTTGGCATGTATTTGGTAAAACGCCTTTAGCCAAATTGCTGTGCTCAGACATAAACTCAGCAAGAATTTGTTTTTGTCTAAAATTTGTTATATTCTACCTAATAATTAATATTAATTATTCAATTTTCATAAAATTTATTAAAGATTTAACTTACATTTTCTTGTTGTTTGCGTGTGCCGAAATAAATAAAATGTGGTTAATTTTGAAAAACTGTTGTGGCACTTGTAAAGCGTTCAAACATGAATAATTTTTAATATAGTTTGTTATTTGACCTTTTTAATTATTTGTTTTTTAATTTATTTATTTGAGCAAATAAATATTTCTTTGACCTGATGATGCTACACAAGGGAGTAGCGAAATATTGAAAAAATAAAAAATAAAAATTAAGAGACCTTGTGCCTTAACAATAAATTAAAAAAAAATGAATAATTACTTTTTACTTTTTAACAAAAACAATAAACCGTTAAGTTACTAGTTAGAGGTTGTGTAAAAACTCCTTTACAAAGGTGCAAAAAAGGAAGTAATACAAAAAAGTACGAAAATCTATACGAATAATTAATTAATATAACAATTAAAATCTTAAATAAACACTTGTTATCCAATGAACTATTTAAAAATAAAATTTCGAAACCAAATTTGGTATCGAAAAAAACCCGCACGGTTACATTCGATCGTGCACTCGCTATCGAGTGCCATCATAAGAAATTTCGATACAACTTACTCGATAGCGAGTGCGAGAATCCCAAAATTTAAAAAAAATCCAACTTCGAGTAAATTTCGCACGGTATCGACTGCGAGAATTAGCCCCCTGACCACAAATATACGTATACGTTATTATATATTGAATATTACGTATACGTGCCGCTGTACAATTTAAATAAAATACATTTATCATACATTGGGAACATCATTTAATAATTCTTGAAAAAAAAACTGACTTCAAAACAGACAAATTTAAAATCATTATTTCTTTAACACGGGGATTTGGCATATAAATCAAATAACATCAAATATAGGGCAACATTTAAATTTCAAATTTATTATTTATTTATTTTTAACGGTCATAGTAATCGATTTTTTGTCTAATTTTTAAGTATTTGTACATAATGGTTAAAAAGATAGAGCCTTATAGGTCAAACTATATCAATTATGGCAAAATCCTTTTATTTCTAAATTCAAATTATATACTTGTTGTTATAGCGCACTTAGCAATACTGCCTCCTTGTAAATTTCAGCTGTCTGGCTATAACGATTCAAAAGTTTGGTCACATACATCAAACTAAATGAATTGTTGGGGCACTTTTTAACTTACGGCTCAAAATACACGAAAAATATGTATATTGTATGGAAAAAATCGGTTCAAAAATAACTGGTTTCTGCGGGCACAAAAATGAAAAAGCAACAAACATAGAAAAGCAAAGAAGAGTTGATAACTTCTTTTTTTGAAGTTCGTAAAAAAATAATAATTATTTTATATTTGCTCAATTTTCAGCATGCAAAGTATTAAATGTTTTTTTGTAATCACTAAAATTGATTATTGGTGGCGGTACAATTTACAGCCCGATTCTGTGTACTTGATAAGTTCAAAACATTGAGTATTTATCAACTTTTGAATATTTATCAAGATTTGGTATTCTACTCCAAAAAATAAAAGTTTTTTAGTTGATAATTTGTCAAAGTCTCATTTGGTATTGATAAATATATTTTATTGTGTGTGTGTATATTCAAATTCGGTAAATAGTACACGCTTCATGGAAATATCAACATAATGGATTCTTTTTTTAAATACATGATCAAATTTACGTAAGAAATAAATTTGTTAATGCTGATTTGTCAAGACAAAGAATATAAGGATAAAAAGGCGAAGGTGTGACTTACAAAGATTACGTGACTCAAGCCAACCTTTTCAGTTGTTCAGTTCTTGCTCGGCAATTAATTGCAGACTTACAGCCGATAATATTTCGATTTCCTTTACGGGTTAATGAATTATATAAATTTATATGTTTATTAATATACTTTATAGTCAATTAATTTGTAATAATTCTTGCAAAAAAAACCGCCTTCAAAACAGATTTCATCTGTCTGCTTATAACAGCTCAAGAGTATGGTCAAATAAATTAGCTACATTAACTATTCGGACACTCTTATATCTCCAAACATTATACTTGTTCAACTGTTCAATAGTTTCGCAATAAACATCAAATGACAGCAACTATAGGGTCACCCTTTATTTTCAAAATACAAATTATATACTTGCTCTTGTAATAAATTAAGCAATCAATTTCTGTGTAAGTTTCAATCGTTTGTTTATAACGGATCATTAGTTTGCCCATACACATTAGATTATATCAACTATGGTTAAATCCTTTAATTTATAATTTAAAATTTTTATACTTCTGTCAATAAAAATTCACCACACTGGTGAATTTCAAAAGCTTTATTATCTATTTATCAATGTTTCAAAAAAATACCAATTAAACTTTTACTTGATAAGAATCTTGACAAAATATCTTGATAAAAAATTTATCAAGAATTCACAGAATCGGGCTGTTAGTTATTGCTCAACTTAACTCGTTGGGAAACCTTTAATCATTTAAATTCAATTGTTAGGCGATCTCTTTTGTTAATTGCTTTAAGCATCTTGTAATATAAAAGTTTGGTATAACAGTGTTTTAATATCGCCCGCAAAAGATCCCATATTTCTGGATTGTTTTTTTATTTTTTTATTTTTTATAGAGTAATTACTTAGCTTTTCCTGACATATATGTTCATAAGCTTAGCACTTTCTTTTTAGATTTATAGAGTCCATTATTATAAGAATATCATGAAATATTTATATTTGCAGGAATCAAGTATAAATAAAGTTAATTAATATAAAAAATATAAAAAGAAAAATTTCTTATAAAAATAAATAAATAAGTTCGGTCAAGCAGTCACCGTAAATGGTGTTCACTATCACGAGGTGATAAAGGACTTTTTGTGGCCAGAAATTGGGGTTATAAATTTGGACGTCATGTGCTTTGAATAGAATGGTGCTTGCCGCTTACTACACAGCCAACGAAGTAATGGCTTTTGGCGCGAGAAATTTAATGGCCGCTTTGTTATGACTCAGATATTACCACAAATACTTTGTACTTGATTTACAACGAAAAACATAGCTTTAGCTGATTGCCTAGAAAAATTCCTTATAAAAAAATCACAGAGAAGATTGAATTCCATTGCTTGTGGAACAGAAAGTCAGATAAAAAACTATAATAGCTATGGCTGCAACATCCATCATTTAAAATATGTTAGGAAATTAGGTTATTGCACTTTTAAATATTTTATTTTTTAAACACCATACTTGTAAATATTTTAGTTAAAAATTTAAAACTATATGTTTTAAAAATTTAAAACTATATGTTTTAGGCTGCTAACGATAGCAGGAAATATGCAGTAAGAAATAGAAACAAATTTAACACAAGGATGTGGGTCCACCACCACATCGTAGAAATTTGCAAAGTTTATTTTTCCTTTAAAAAGAAAGGTGACAACAAAACTGTCAAGCCAAACACTTCCTTTAACTTAACACGTACATCAGCAGCAACAAAATCTAATAACAGCCAACTATTAACTTTGAATAAATTTTTGGTCAATTGAAGTTGCATCAATTTAAAGAGAAACTTTCAATAGCTAAAGTTTCCATATAAAAAAAAAAAAACACACATATTCATACTTTGTCATCATCATGAATAGTGAAGAAAATGTTTGCTAGAAAAGGAAAAATAAAAATTAAATTTAAAATGAAAAGCGTAAAAAATTGTATTTAGTTGCGAAATATTAAAGTAAAAGTTTTATTTTCAAATGTTTATAAATGTTTAACTTTTATTGGAAAGTCAAGAACTATTTTAAAATAGAAGAACCAAAACGACGCAATTATAAATCTTCCACCACTTGTTTATAATTTTTGATTAAAGGAATGTTTTATTTAATGTCGCCAGACAAATGTTAATCAAGCCCAAAGCCTACAGTTGTGGTGTTAAAAAGTTATAAATCATATCACGATATCGTTCCCATTCACAGTTACTGTTACGCCGTTTTAATTTTCAAAGTAGTAAGGTCCAATCATTCCTCTTGACCAAATTGCACACCAGACTGTCACTTTTATTGGATACAAAGAAGACTGATGAGGTACTTGAGGGTTATCCATTTTTAAGAACTTACTATTCTGTTTTTTCACATATCCATCCAAATGAAAATGTGCCTCGTCTCTTATTATGATTTTTTCATGAAAATCGGGATTGTCATGGGCGAGCTGTAACATCCTATTGGAATATGTACGACTTCGTAGATGGTCTTTTAAAAACAATTGCAAATCCTTGTGCAAAATTGTAGCCAATGTTGTTCTTTGAAGACCAAGCTCCTGAGCACGGTGTCGAACTCAGGTTGATGGATTGTTTTGAACAATTTCTTGAGCACTTTCTTCGAAATCCTACACGATAAATTTTGTTGGCACGTTGTTTCTCCAAAAAATTTCAGAAAACATTCTCATTATCACAGTAATCGATGATTGAATTTGATCAAATGTTTTAACGATTAAAACACGTTGGTTAAATGAATATTTTTTTAAAATAAATTTGCCACGTGACTACCACCAAAATGGCGGTAAAACACGGTGGACACTCTGTTTGAAATGATTGGAGCACGAAAAAAAATTTATAAAGGGTCCGCCAAATATTTTTTTGTGTGGAAATGCTACATATAAAAAAGATACTAAATATTTTCTCAAATTTCTTTTTTTTATTTGAAAGTACAATCCTTCCGGTTAATAATGAAAAAAATTTCATTCAAATGGCTGCCTTGGCTGACCATGCAGTAGCCTACACGATCGGTCCAATTTTTTTACGCTTGTCGGCGTAACACTTATCTTTGATGGCACCCCACAAATAATAGTCCAACGGTGTCAAATCGCAGCTCCGAGGTGGCCAAACGACATCATATCTGCGGCTGATAATGCGACATTCAAAAACAGGGCGCAAAACATCGAGTGTAGCTTCGGCTTCAACCGTATACACAAACATATTCGTTCAGCGGAAGGATAAAACTAATTATCTGTCAAATCAGACATGAGCTAAGTGCTACCATTACGAAATAAGCACTAGTTGGAAAAAAACGTTAGATAGCGGACTCTATATTATAAACGATTTCAGTTAAGTTGACTAAATTAAACCTGTAAGCTCGGAAAAGATTATTTTTTATTATGCTTGACATTTACTTTTTTAACGTAGACTTACATTCATATTATTTACGAGGGCTGCTATATATATTTCTGGCCTGGCAACACTGAGTGCTGCCAAGTGCAATCTGAAATTTCCATTGGAAAGTTTGTCATTTTTAAGCATAATCGTACTCAAAACGTTTTGACGTACGATCATTATTTGTGTTGTTTACAGTGACTTGAAAAAATTAATATAGAAAAAAAAGAAATTAACTCGTGAACATTTTCGTGCCATAATTTTTCACAACTTTCGACGTGGATTATCAGTGCATTGATGAACTTAAATCTTTATATGGCGATGAAGCACCATCCTATATCACTGTGAAAAATTGGTATAATGAATTTAATCGTGGCCGGAGCTCGCTCAAAGACGAATTCCGTGAAGGTCGTCCAAAAACGGCTGTTGTGCCAGAGAACATTGATGCCGTGCGTGAACTCATAATGCAAGATCGACATGCGACATACCGAGAGATAGAGACATCTTTGGACATTTCTTCCACCAGCATACATTCGATACTGCATGAACACCTGGCCGTAAAAAAGGTTTGTTCTCGTTGGATCCCGCACAATTTGAAAGTCGCTCAAAAAAAGGCTCGTGTCGATTGGTGCAAAGAAATGTTGCAAAAATACGATTGCGGTGCTTCAAAAGACGTTTATAAGATCGACACAGATGACGAATCATGGATCAATGCGTACGAGCCCGAAACGAAACAACAATCGACCGTGTGGGTCTTCAAAGACGAGGAAAATCCAACGAAAGTTGTTCGTGGAAGAAGCACTTCGAAGCAAATGGTCGCCTGTTTCTTCGGCAAAACTGGTCATGCGGCGACTGTTCCGCTTAAGCAACGTAGGACGGTCACTTCTGCGTGGTACACTACAATTTGTTTGCCTGAAGTCATCGGAGAAATTCGAAAAACCAACAAGAGAAGACGAATCATTGTTCACCATGACAATGCGAGCTCTCACACATCGGCTCAAACCAGAGCGTTTTTGACCGGCCAAAACGTCGAATTAATGGGTCATCCGCCGTACAGCCTTGACTTGGCACCTAATGACTTCTTCTTGTTTCCGCACATCAGGAAAAAAATGCGTTGTCAACGATTTTCATTGCCAGAAGAAGCTGTTGAAGTGTTCAAAAACCATCTTTTAGAGGTGTCTCAATCGGAGTGGAAAAAGTGCTTCGACAACTGGTTTAAGCGCATGCAAAAGTGTATAAATTATGCTGGCGAATTCTTTGAAAAACAACAAAACCATTTTTGATTATAAATATTCACATTTTCACTACTAGGCCAGAAATATATAGAGCAGCCCTCGTAACGAAGCTTTAACTTCCTAGTCGATCAATACATTAAAAATTTTTTGCATAATATTTGTTCAATTAAGAAAAACACCAGAGCTGCTCTCAATTTAATTTTCTATGTCTTCAATAATACTCAAAATAATAATTCCCATAAGTAACTATCAATAATAATAAATATAAGAATCGAGAAATTGTAGGGTTTTTATTTGTGAAAATCTTAAGAAAAACACATTCACTAACACACACAAAAACAGCTGAATACATAAAAATCATACCTTCAGTGTTACACACACTTTTTAACTATTATTTGTAGTTCAAGTCAAAGTTTATTACCATCATCAGTGCTGGCATTAACACCAGGTGAATTCTTTCATTTACTATTTACAACATGCTACTACTGCCACTTTAGTTTTTCTTTTTTTAACTTTTGCTTCGTAGTCTTTACATTTCCTTGAAGACGTTTAACTGACATATTCAAGGAATGAAGTGAATGGAGGTAAGAAAGCAAAAAATATAAATTTTACAGAAATCAGAAAAAACCAGTTGTTAAAATAATGAGAAAAAAAAATGCAAAAGAAAAAAGAAAGACTTAAAGGCGTCTTAGACGTCATCATCACCATCACCATCGCTGCCGTGATTGTCGTCATTATTTTGAGTATAATTTTTTTCACCTAGATTTTTTGCTATTAATATTTTTGCTGCTTCTTAGTCAGTCAGCCAGTGACCTGGCAATCGGAAAAGTAGCATTTCTCTCGAGTAATTAGCGTAAAAACATTGCATATTCAGTCAGTCAGTGAGTCAGTCAGTCAGTCAGTTAATAATGTAGTGAGAGCACATTTATTTGTTTTTAAGAAAAAGGAAATATAATATTAAAATAGTCAAGGGATATGAGCAAATTTATTATTTTATGGTATTTGTGCTTAAAGCGAAGAAACAAAATGGTTTTTTGTAATCATTACTAAAGTTTATTACTTACAAAGTGTGGTCCAGCCAAAACAAAAAGTTCTTAGAAAATAATATTAATTTTCTTAAGACGAATCTATGACAAATATGTGTGAAACAAAATATCTACCAAATGCTCGTCACGGCTTTGATTAAATGCCTCTATCCTATAGTCCATATTTTTAATTACTCTAAGATATATTTAAGGTTTTTCGTTAATGCGTTGAGTTATCTCATTCTTTAGCCCTTGAATTGTTCTTGGCTTATTGACGTATACTTTTTCTTTCAAATATCCACAAAAAAAAAGAAATTCAATGGTATCACGTCTTATGATCGTGGTAGCTATTAACATCGCCAGGACATGAGATAACACTCTTTATTACTCTTCAATTAAAGGTACGTATAGGTTAGGTATGGTTACACAGGCTGCCGGTATGAGAAAATCAATTCACTTGGGTCCTAAATGGTGCCGTTGTGTTGCCTGGAAAGGTGTGTGCAAAGGATCAATTCAGATTCTAATGGTACCATCAAGATTCAAACCCAAAGATCGGATAAACGAATTTATCTTAACAACATCACATACCGATAGATCTGCAAGACCTCGGACTGCCGGAAAGAGCCGCTCTGTTTCCAGAAAGAGCTGGACAATGGCCAAGCAAATGCTCCATGGTTTCTTCCTCTTCCTTATCCTGACAATTTCTACTGAAGTAATGGTATATAAAATTTATTCTCCTAACATGGGGACCGATGACACAGTGCCCAGTCAGCAAAACCACCAGTATGTCCAACTGTCCTCGGGGAAACCTCAGCAGATTTGCAGATCTCCTTCTATTATATTGAGGTCATAATGTGCTCGAAACAGTGCAGGTGACCTCGTCAGACCATCCGGTCTGCACGCCCCTAAAAAGTTACCGCTTTAATAAATCCCTACAGCAGTTTAACGGGAGTCTCACGAGTGGATCTATCTCACGGTCTCTCAGCCGAGTTCCAAATCTATCGAGTTCGTTCGCAACTATTTTCCCGAGTATGCCCGAGTGTGCCGGCACCCAAAATAGTTTCATGTTGGCATGCCTCACCATCTCATTTAGTGATGTCTGACATTCACGGACCAACTATACGTCGTGTAGACACCCGATAAGGAGTTTATTGAAGTGGTAACTTTAAAAAGTTGAATTAAAAAAGATAGATATACAGCCCGATTAAGAATGAGATTTCCCTGGGAATTTTTTTCATATTCCCTGTTTCCCTATTCTAAAGGAAACCACCCCGGCGAAATTTTTCCCTTTTCCTTTATTCTAAATGAACTTCGAAAATAGGAATCTTTTCCGCAAACGAAGAAGCCATTTACGATTTGATTGGGATGAAAGAGTCCGTTGAAGATTTAGCCAATACGATTGGATTATCCTGTTCTTCAAACATAAATAAGCGAACAGAAGAAAATATTGGAGCAGAATTGCCACCTTATTCAATTAGTGATGCAATTAAGTACTAATTGCTCAATTTATTAATTGACTTTTAATATGGTAAATTGAGCTCAATTAAGGGCTTAATTGCGTAAATTCCTTAATTGCGCAATTAGAGCGTATGTCTGAACAGGGTATTATATGGTAAATTGAGCTCAATTAAAATCTTAATTGCGTAAATTTTTTAATTGCGCAATTAAAGCGTATGTCTGAACAGGATTTAATATATATATTTGTATTTGAGAACAAAAATTTTATTTCATATTAAAGTGGTTACTTGTTTTTGGTCAAATATTTGACTAATCTGAAAGTATCTTTTGTTTATTACATTCTCTTATAATACTTTTTTGTTTTCGAAGTACTCATTGAATTTAATTTCCTAAATGTTTTAATAATAATGAGCCAATTGAGGCGACTTGATATGAATTTAAAAATATTTTTGGCACTAAGTTTTGTGTACTTATAATTCCCTCCATATGCAGTTATTATTTTTAGGAAATATATTTTTTTGTAATCGTGTATTATTTACAACTATAAATAAAATAAATTTTGTAAATTTCCCTCTCCAATGAGACAAAGTTGGCAATTTAAAGCAAATAACAAAAAAAAAAAAAATGTATAAAAAGCAAATAAATGATTGTAAATAATAAAAATAAGTTTTCAAGAAATATTTACTAGAAACTAATAAAACAAACTGAAATTTGTAAACGAAATTTAGTACAAATATAAATATATGTAAGTGTGGGTGTTATGTGTTTTTTTTGTTGTTGTCAAAAAACCATTTTATTTCCAAATGGCAAGGGAAGGAAAAGTTTTTTATTTTTATCTACTCTTATAGAATAAACTGAAGTAACAATTGAGACTTAATGCTTGAGTAATTGAAGATGTTGTTAAAGAAGACAGGCAACACTAAAGAATAACTAGACAGTAAAAACAAAATAGAAATTCTAAAAACAGATATTTCAAAACTATGAAAGAAGAAGAAGAAGAGTATTGAAAAAAAATTGAAGATTGTTACATATAAAAAACACTTGCACCGGTAGTTGCTTGTTGGATAAGAGTCAAGAAAAGCAACTCCAACTAAAGCTCAAGTTTTTTTGTTTTTTGCTTTTCAATACTAAAAAACATTTGTAAAGCAAGACAGAAATCCCTTGAGATTTTTTTATTGAATGATCATGTACTACAAAACAAAAAAAGTTACTCAAGTAAATTTCATTATTCTTATTTTTTACTTTTTGTATTTTGTTTCTTCTTTCTTAGTTTCTGTGTTTTTACACTTTTGATATTTTGTTTTCATATCTAATTTTTTTGTGTTGGTTTACATTGAAGTAATTTTCTTATGCATTACGTGAGTGAAAAGCGGAAATTAACCTATTGAGTTTTTTTTCTCTTTTTTCAATTCCTTTTTGACATTTTTCTCTTTGAATTTGAAAAAAAAAAACACTTTCCTTGTTCGTTTGGAAAACGTGATTGTTGGTGTAAAGGAAAGTTTGTTTTATATATTTACACTGTGCTTCAAGACCAAGCATAACAATACACTTGTGCATACCAGATTGTAGTTGAAGTTTTGTGAGTTCTAAAAAAAGCTTTTTTGTCACACTACGACATGAAATAATGTCCATCAACATAGAGTCATAACTTCCATGGATATTATACGCATATTTGATGGTATTCTTTGTAAAAAAGATTTAACGTTTTTATAAACTACCTTGCAGAAATTCGTTGATAAGAAGAGCCGGTGTTGATTAGACCATAGAGGAGAAAATCCTTGCGTCCGGGCAAAGGATGGCAATGCAGGAGATCTTTGGTAAACGAAGCCGTTGTTGTTTTAAGTTTGGACATTATGACACTTTGATAAGTGAGACTATGTCCATGCTAAAAGCGACATAATGTCTATGGTCAACAAAAAAACGTTTTAATGTCCATGGACATTGTGTCACTTTTGACTGTATAAAAAAGCCGAAAAAAGTCATCCGTATACAGTAGATAAAGAAAAATAAAATCATAGCTGATTATAGTTCTTTTGCTTGAACTTTGATTTTTGTCTTTCATTTAATGTTTGGACAAGAATGTTTAGTTTACTTAAAATATTTGTGAGAAGTTTCCTGAAGAGCTAAGAGAGCGGTAGAGAAATGGCCATCGCGACATGCTTTCACCTTTAATAATTAATATCGGTGTTTTTAATAATTTGTTCGGGATAAATAGCACGATAATTTTTAAGTTTAATAAAATAGTTATCTTTGAAAACAACTATTTTCAGTTTACGTTCAGTAAATTTAGAGGGCTGAATTTTCGAAAAAAATATTTGATATTCACCCACATTAATTATTGCAGGTTTCACACTCTCTTATGTTTACCTTAATCATGGTTTTTCCTTGTGTGCAGTTAACAATGTTGTTTTATTAAATATTTGATTTAATTTTAAAAACAACAAACGACTTAAAACCTAAAAAATAAATGGAAAATTCTCTCTTGAAATAAGTTTGATATTACGAGGGCTGCTATTTATATTTCTGGCCTGACAACACTTAGTGCTGCCAAGTGCAATCTGACATTTCCATTGGAAAGTTTGTCATTTTTAAGCATAATCGTACTCAAAACGTTTTGTCGTACGACTATTATTTGTGTTGTTTACAGTGACTTGAAAAAATTAATATAGAAAAAAATGGAATTAACTCGTGAACATTTTCGTGCCATCATATTTCACAACTTTCGACGTGGATTATCACGACAAGAGTGTATTGATGAACTTAAGTCTTTGTAGGTCGATGAAGCACCATCCTATAGCACTGTGAAAAATTGGTATAATGAATTTGATCGTGGCCGAAGCTCTCTCAAAGACGAATTCCGTGAAGGTCGTCCAAAAACGGCTGTTGTGCCAAAGAACATTGATGCCGTGCGTGAACTCATAATGCAAGATCGACATGCGACATACCGAGAGATAGAGACATCCTTGGACATTTCTTCCACTAGCATACATTCGATACTGCATGAACACCTGACCGTAAAAAAGGTTTGTTCTCGTTGGATCCCGCACAATTTGAAAGTCGCTCAAAAAAAGGCTCGTGTCGATTGGTGCAAAGAAATGTTGCAAAAATACGATTGCGGTGCTTCAAAAGATTTATAAGATCGTCACAGGTGACGAATCATGGATCTATGCGTATGAGCCCAAAACGAAACAACAATCGACCGTGTGGGTCTTCAAAGACGAGCAAAATTAAACGAAAGTTGTTCGTGGAAGAAGCACTTCGAAGCAAATGG
This sequence comes from Gymnosoma rotundatum, assembly GCA_916610165.2. NCBI lineage: Eukaryota > Metazoa > Arthropoda > Insecta > Diptera > Tachinidae > Gymnosoma > Gymnosoma rotundatum. The sequence goes on from OU744340.1 coordinate 119,545,814, forward strand.
TCGCCTGTTTCTTCGGCAAAACTGGTCATGTGGCGACTGTTCCGCTTGAGCAACGTAGGACGTAGGACTTCTGCGAGGTACACTACATTCGAAAAACCAACAAGAGAAGACGAATCATTGTTCACCGTGACAATGCGAGCTCTCACACATCGGCTCAAACCAGAGCGCTTTTGACCAGCCAAAATGTCGAATTAATGGGTCATCCGCCGTACAGCCCTGGCTTGGCACCTAATGACTTCTTCTTGTTTCCGCACATCAAGAAAAAAATGCGTGGTCAGTTTTCGTCGCCAGAAGAAGCTGTTGAAGTGTTCAAAAACCATGTTTTAGAGGTGTCTCAATCGGAGTGGAAAAAGTGCTTCGACAACTGGTTTGAGGGCATGCAAAATTGTATAAATCATGCTTGAGAATACTTTGAAAAACAATAAAACAAGTTTTGGTTATAAATATTCGCATTTTCACTATTAGGCCAGAAATATACACAGCAGCCCTCGTATTAAAAAAAAAACACTTAATTAAAATCAAAAGGTTTTTGCGTTTGCATTAATGTTGTTGTTGCTGCTGTTGTTGCTAATAATATAGTAAAACATGTTAAATACCGGAAATTAGTAAATTTCTCACATGAAAAATAGTTGTAATGTAACACTTTGTCAAGCCAAACAAGAAACAAGATGTATAAATAAAAGAATTCATGCAGCAGGGAGGTATGTAAATACAACCATTAAAATATGAAATGCTTTCCATCATAATCAGTTTTCTGTTTAAGTTGGTATAAATTGAACGACAACATGCATTAGAAGAAAATACCGTCGTAACATTGTATGTATGTATGTATGTTTGTATGTATGTATGTATGTAGGTATGTATGTTTGTATGTATGTATGTATGTAGGTATGTATGTATGTATGTATGTATGTATGTATGTATGTATGTATGTATGTATGTATGTATGTATGTATGTATGTATGTATGTATGTATGTATGTATGTAAGTATGTATGTATGTATGTATGTATGTATGTATGTATGTATGTATGTATGTATGTATGTATGTATGTATGTATGTATGTATGTATGTAGGCATGTATGTGGGCATGCATATATGTATGTATGTATGTATGCATGTATGTATATGTATGTATGTATGTATGTATGTATGTATGTATGTATGTATGTATGTATGTATGTATGTATGTATGCATGTATGTATGTGAGTATGTATGTATGTATGTATGCATGTATGTATGTATGTATGTATGCATGTATGTATATGTATGTATGTATGCATGTATGTATATGTATGTATATGTATGTATGTATGCATGTATGTATGTATGTATGTATGTATGTATGTATGTATGTATGTATGTATGTATGTGTATATGTATGTATGTATGTATTTATTTATGTATGTATGTATGTACAGTGAAAACTCTACTTGCGGACACCCCTACTGAGCGGACAATTTCTTCAGTCCCTTCGATGTCCGAATATGCATTCAAATTTGTTTCATTTACATATCAATACATAATAGAATATTTGATAGCAGTGAATGCCGACCAATTCTAATCAACTCTCCCGTAGACGGACACCTTTCCACAACAGAAAAATCTACTCTGACGGTCGGTGTTCGCCCATGGGAGCTTTCACTGTATGTATGTTTTTACGTATTGGAAGAAAAGACTTTACGTTGGTTGTAAAAGGTAACATTAGCGACAACATCAAAGTAAAAGGAAAATGCAGTCATAATTTTACTATATGCGACATTTGCACCCACGTTTTTATTTAGAAAATCAGCTATAAATGCAAAGGAGTAATTGTGTGCATGTGCAAGAGTATAAGCGTATACAATGAAAGTATTAAGATTCATACAAGTGTGTTGAAAATTTGACAAACTTTCATTTTAACAACTTTTCATGATAATTTATAGCGAAAAAAACTTTTGTTTGCAGAAGACATAGAAAAGTTAACGTGTTATTTTGTGAGAACTACTAAATCATACATTAAATGTGTGCTCAAGAGTTGATTACCTTGTTCTGTTATTAGAGATATATTTTCTTTGAATTTTTTCTTCTCTGTTGTGTATCACGATGTTGAATTAACTTATTTTCAAAGGGCTGTATAAAATAAAACCGCCAGGTGCGAGTTGGTTTCACACACGAATAATTCCGTCTAAATGTGGGTCACCCTTTATATTTAAATTTTATGTTTTTATTATTTTTTGGGCTGCCGCTTTAAAAGGCACGAGTATATGCATTACAATAAGCGCTTTTAGTTGCTATAAATAATCATTTAAAATTGAATTTTTATGATTGTTTTTATAGATGTCACACCTTGTAATACCTTTTAAATAATTGTAGAAAAGATCCTTTAATTTTTACCTTCATTTAAGTGTTTGTTTGTTTTCGCTCAGTGAAAATTTCTAGTTGTTATGGTTCTAGAGATAGAGGACTGTAACAGACGGGTAGGCAGCCGGACAGAGTGCAATCGTAAGGACTCATCACGTTCGTATTCAAGCAAGAAAGCAATATGTTTCTTTCTTATTCGAATGTTATATTTTGCCATCTAGAGGGTGTGATTGTGCTTAAATCTATTTAACTATTGATTTATAGGGTTCCATAGTATGATTCGGATATATTGTATAGAAATAAATTGAAAAATGCATTTGTAGATTTATTGAAGATTTTTAAAATAAGATGCAGATTTTGCAGATTTTTTCGCGAAATATTGTTGGATTTCGCAGATTTTACAAATTAAATTTCTGGCAACACTGTTCCATACACAAATAGTAAAACCGTTACTCTATTGTTGTCGTTACAGACTCTTAAAATTTTCACAGCAGATGTATTACTATAGCAACTATAACAACTAATAATAACTAAAGGGTGTTCCGCAAATCATGTTATACGTCAAATTTCCAGTCAGTAAAACTATATAAATTGAAGGGTACCCTAAAAATTACGTGATTTTTATGTACATTGCCCCGATTTTGAACCGCAACAGGTAGACACCTTAAGTTTAAAACAACAAGTACAAACAATTTATAATGAAACATAAAGGGTATGCCTATACTAACGTGATTTAAACTTTTATGGTTTTAGATTTTCAATCGTAGTAGGCAGACATATTGAATTAACATAGAATACGTAAAAGTATGTCCATTGTAAAATAAGTGCGAACAAGTTGTTCCATAGAGGCATGACAAACATGACTTTATCTTCCAAACCGTTATCGCCAGAACATTGAAATGTGCACAGGGTATATACTGCTATAGGGACTAAAAGGAAAAAAAATATAATAAAGGATGTTCCGCTAGTAACGCTATTTTGAAGTACATATATTTTCTTATCTTTTAAAGATATAAGGTAGACGCTTGACACTTTCACAGAACAAGAATTGCTTTAGTGATAATAAAAAAAAAAAAAAAGAATAATTAAAAACCAAAATGAAAATAAAATGATGATGAAAATGTTGTCTTATCTTTTAAATAGTAAGATAAGATGCAGACAGTTTAGATGTTTTAAAACATATATTAAAAAAAATAAGTAAGACTGCTATATTATGCTATGTCACTTCTAATATACCCCTCGCCATATATATCAATCTATTTTAGTGAAGTAACTCAATCTTAAAAGCAAATTCTGGGGTAACAGAGAATTAAAAAATAAGAAAAAAAATATTTAAGTACTATATATATATATATATCTAGTTTTGCATTAAAATATCATCGGCTCTTAATGGGTTAAGCATTTTTAAGAAAATTTAACTTTTTCTTAAAGATTTCTTCAAAAGCTTTTAAATGATACCCATATTGATATTTTAAAAAATTTGAAAACTTCAGAGGCAAGTAACTCGGAAAATATGGGCGAGCGCCAATTTTTTTTGAGTTTTTTGTTCATCTTAAGTATACAATCAGGAATTAGTTCTTTGTTTATACAATTCATTTATTTGTATATTTGTAAAATACATAAAAACCTCTAAATAACTTAAAGCAATCAAAATTTTACGTCAAGTATTTAAGCGAAAAATGTTGAACAATTAAAATTTATTTTCAGCAGCAGTAGTAAGAACGCACTTAACTAAAATCTTATTTTATATTTAACAAAATATTTCAGTGTAAATTCACAAGCGAAATATCCTAATTAACATTAAGCTTCTTGCAAAAATGCCACGAAGTATTAAAAATCAAAATACGTTTCAGTTGTAATGGAATTCCCCCCATGAGTGCTGCGAAAAGAAAACTGGTTTGTAAAATTCCTCGACTGCTACTACTTAATCTATTGTGAAAGGATTATAATGAAAATTTCTAATTTTATAACAAGAAATACTTTCCATACGTAAATATTATAACGTTATTTTGAATTCTTTTATTATACCCTTCACCACAAAAAGTTCAAAAAGGGTATAACTAAGTTTGTTATTCAATTTGTAATTTCTACAATATCTACTTCCGACCCCATAAAGTATATATGTATATTAGGAATCCTTATACATAGCGAAGTCGATTGAGCAATGTCCGTCTGTTCGTCTGTCACTCCTCGGTAAACTTGATTTCACAAAAGAAAAAGAAAACATTTATGTCAATCGATCAGATATAGTGTCGAAAGAGGTGCTATTGAAAATCAGCATGATTGGTCCTTCGAGGCAGCAAAACACCACGCCTGCCTCTAATTTTTTCATGTCATTTGGAACAATAAGTAACTCCAATCAAAATAAATTAAAAAATAAGAAAAAAACGTCAAGTAAAAAAATTGTTACTCTCCCATATTTTCCGAGTTACGGGCCTCTGTAATTTTCAAATTTTTAAAAATATCAATATGGGTATCCTTTAAAAGCTTTTGAAGAGATCTGTAAGGAAAAGCTAATTTTTTTTAAAAATGCTTAAAATTATATATATGCAGTCTCTGTCACCCCAATACTGGCTTTTTTGGTTGGATTTACTAAGCTAGATTTATAAAGATGGTGAAGGGTATATAAATTTCGGCATAGCGGAATATAGCACTCTTACTTGTTTTTATTTGAATATAATCATCGTACAATTTTAATTGAACTTTTCAATTATGTGAAAATTATTTGTTCAAAATTATTATTTAAAACTTTTCATGTATGATTAAATTTAGTTTCAATTCATTGTATTTTGACGTTAAGCAGTACAACTAAACAAATAACAAAACTGTTCATAAACATATCTATGTAGGGTATATTTTTATAAATAATACACGATACAAGGAGAGGTTGTAAATTGCATTAATACAATAAATCAGTTAAATGTGATTGGACGCACAGGCGAGGTGTTCCGCATTATATATGGGGCACCCTTAAATTTGAAATGTAATGATGTTAATATTAAAATTATCGTAGTGTTTTTGATATTTTATTTCTTGTCCCCTTACAACTGTATAAAAGAGCCGAAAAAATTCAGCCGTATACAGGGGAGAAAGATAAATAGAATGACTGTTGGTTATTGTTGTTTTTGCTTAAACTTTGATTTTTGTCTTTGCTTTATTGTTTGGACAAAAGTCTTTAGTTTATTTAAAATGTTTGTCAGAAGTTTCCTGAAGAGTTAAGTAAGTGATAACGAAATGGCCACCGAGACGTGATAATCAATATCGGTAATTAAATAAATTAATCGGGATAATTAAATAAAAAAATAGCACGAAGTTTTTATAAAAGTTAATATTTGTTGTTAAAAATGAAAAGCGTCTGCTATTACGGTTCAAAACACAAGACATTTTACATAAAATCTCAGTACTGTCGGAACACCCTTAATTTCAATTTATTTATACTATCCTGTAAGCCGACATTTCAATACATACTCTATAAAAATTTCAAACGTCTGTCTATAACGATTAAAAGATAAAGCCATATGCGTCATAATCACGTCCTCTATAGCCACACCCTTTGTTTTTTAAAGTTTTTGTTTTTACTTATTGGGCATAGTTGTACATACTATGAGTAAATACTGCCTAATATAGTTGAAAAACTGAGGTCGTCAATGTATATTGAAGTTACGTTACTTTAGGAACACCCTTTTAAATTTTTGTACTTTTCACTATAGCAAACATAAAAAAATTAAAGTGTCTAAATAAAGCGCTTCAAAAAAAAGACCATGTATTTGAAAATCACGTCACTATTGGGGCACCCTTTAATTTAAAATTAAATTATTTCGTACTTTTTGCAATAGTAGACATAAAAATACTAAAACATAATGTGTGTGCCTATTGTGGTTAAAAAAATCACGTCACTATTGGGACACCCTTTTTTTAAGTTCTATTTCTTGTACTTGCTACTATAGCGTTCATAGTTTTACATACACTATGCGAATTTGACGTGTCTGTCTATCACAATCCAAAAAATAACAATATTTGCATGCATATATGGTAACTTAGGGCATACCCTTTAATATTTAGTATTTGTTTTTATAGCGGCTATAGTGAAAATTACAAAGAGTCTACATATTACGGTTCCAGAAATAGAGGGCTGGGTTAGACGGACAGACGTTATGGTGAAAACAATAGTGGGATGTTTTACCCTTTGTGTACAGGGCCCTAATAAAGGGAAATAAAATTTTAAAAATTTGTATTTTTTATTAATAAAATCAGATTTTATTAATAATTTTTTATTACAAAAGTATGTACATATTTCTTTTTAATCATTTACATTAAACTCCTAGAGCGTAAGAATCTTTATTGTTCCACATAATTTCACCACGCACTCAACAGCTTTTACACCTTCTTATCTATAAAATTGTAAAACAAAAAACTATATATTTTTTTATTTCAAAGTTATTACACGCAATATTTATTCAATACAACAACAATAGAATTATTTGCATTGTTCTCTTGCAATTTGCTTTTTATAAAATAAGACTGAATTTTATAGAAAATGTTTATTTTCTCATTTTGTGTGCAACTTATAAAATTATAAAGTTGTTTGAAATTTTTGTTCAAGAATTATGACTTTTAGCTTTATAAACGATGACTGGTAGTTTTCTAAATTAATGTTCATTCATTAGAACGTAAAATTTATTTTATGTGAAAGAACAACAGCAAAAAGAAAAAACTTTTTTAAAGAATTTACTTTTGTTGCTTTTTAATGGTGTTAGTGCAAGGTTTTTGTGTGATTTGTGCTGCACAAGAAATATGTTAAACTATTCTTGAACAATTACATTTACACGCACACATACACACACCTATATGCATTCACATGTACATCCGCTTTTTTTAACGTTTTATATACGGTAAATTTGTACACGAAATCATTAAATATGCAGAAGCACCAATTTAAGTGTATGTGAGTATGTTTATGCGTGTGTGTGTTTATATATGTATGTATTGGTCTGCATAACTTTGTATAGCATGGCGTTTGTAATCGTAACTTTGTGTAAACCACAATTTCCGTATTGGATTTTACGCAACAATGTACTCTTACTCGCTGACATATGCTTGCAATTGTTTGGACTATCCCAGCAAACATTTAGCATCTTGAATTAAAAACTTGTTTTGAAAATATTTGAAGAACAAGCCAAACTTAAATATGGACTAAACAAGATTAGGTATCAATTGTTTGATTATTGAGTGGTAACAAGACGTGTGACCTTAAAAACGAAGAGATTTATTGGCAAAAGTTTTTGCTCAAGCAGTTTAAGTGAAGTCTTATTGATATTCTAGTGCTATTTGAAGAGATTCATTTACATTTCTGTTTTAATACCCTTCCCCATAGGTGGAGAAAGAAGGAATATTCCTTTCCGACCTCATAAAGTATATATTTTTACGTTTCTCCCTTTTAGAACAAACGTACGAATTTATTGATTGCAATTACCACTGTGGCTCATTATAAACTCCGTATTCTTTACTTTATGGTCTTGTGAATCCCATGGTCTCGTATTTACTAAACATGCGTTATTATTACAAACGCAGCCATCCACGCTACACTACTATGTTACTCCGGCGAGACATGGTTAGTAACCTTAACCATCCACAGACATCTCCACTACTCTTTTTTATCCAAGCCAGTCATCCCCTTTAATCCAACTCTCATACTGTTAACAACAACAGGGGTTGCCAGATCTTACTTTTGTAACAATATATTCTGAGTTCTTATGCATGGCGAAGTCCATTGAGCGTTGTTCGTCTGTACGTCCATGTCGTGACACTAGATGAGCTAGAGAAAGTTTAAATACGCCAAACGATCAGACAAGGCTTTCAAATCAGCAAGATCGCTCCATATCCTTCGAAGCCGCGGGCAAAACACTAGGCCTTCCTCTGCTTTTTCCATATAATTTTTTTTACATTAGTTTGTATTACTGCAGGTGGTGATTTTTTCATTATAAAAGGCAAGAAAACTTGGCAGCACTTACTAACCTGGTTGTTGTTTATGATGAAAAATTAATGAAATTAAGTTAGGACAACAACCCTAAGCAAAACTTTCGATTTTCGAGAAAACAGTTTTTTTTTTAATAGAAAAACTTTATGGTAGAAAAGAATTTCTTATGCCAATTTTTATTCAAACTATTCAATGGGAAATCTGCAGTATGGTAAAGGCTATATAAGATTCGGCATAGGCGAATATTGTACCCTTACTTGTTAGTAAACTTAGTTTCATGAATTATTTTCTTATCCCAATTTAAAGAAAATCCAAACAATAAATTTTCATTAAACTGCAAAATTTTTAATTTTTCTTTGTTTAAGTAAAGGTCTATTTCGAAAAGCTTTAGCTCTAGTAGTTTCGCTAAATCATTTCTTGTGATTATGTCATCCGTAAATATACCATTGACGGTTCTAACCTGAAATTGAAAGATTCACAGGGTGTCATTTATATTCATTTTGGATAATTCCTAGAAATATGGGTCGATAGTCTTATGTTCTTATTTCAAAATTCGTTGCTCCAGGGCACTCCGCTACTAACGGGTTAGCTAAGAGAAACTCTCAGACTTAGAAATAAAAACTAACCACAATGGAAAGTGAAATAATGTCGATGCAAGAAAAAGTTTAAAAAATACTCCTCAGATATCAATCCACTTCCCTAAGAAATAACAAAACTCCCGCTAAACAATGTCTTGGTAGGCATATCGAATACGACTGGACGCTTTTAAGCCAGTTAAGTTTAGAGAAACACCATTTCCAATAAGTATGGCAAGACAATTAGCAGAGAGCATGAGGGTGCAGGCTTTGGCAAACAATAAGACGATGTGGAAACTTGGTACAAAAACAAGGAAACATAGCAATCTCCACTATATTGTAGCACTAGACAACGGCTTCCTTTTTAAAAGGCACATTAATCAGCTTCGATCAAATAAAGTGCCAACATCATGCAGTTAAGCGACATCCTGCATGTTTCAGCTCCCAAAACACTTTAAATAAATCTAAGATGGAACCTAATTTTTAATATTCAACAACACAATTAATACAATTCCGCAACCACTTTCTCCCTTAAACCAGCTTCAACCCAACTGCCCCCACGGCCAACAAGAGCATTATCGCGAGTATGTAGGCTTCCAAAGCAGTTAAAAGATTATATTGCAGAGTTATTAGTACTGATGTAATAAGGATGCGAGAAGTGCCATAGCAATATTACTTTAGTTGTAGTCAGTGCTTATGGCGATGCGGTTACACTCATGTTTTGTCGATAATTCACTTTTCTTTAAGTTCCTATTTTTTTCTTAACTTAGATATTAAAAGGTTTTTCTGTTTACACAAGTTGTTGCAAATAAATTTTAAGCAATTAAAATTAGAACATCTGTAGTTTATTAAAAAGAAGAAGTAAAACATTTTCTATACCAACAACTTAAAGATTATCTGGAATCATTTAGTCGATAAGGAAAGTACGAAAGTATCCTTTTATCATCTGGAAAAACACATTGCTGGGCACAGAGTGATTAGAGGTTTGTATGTCAGAGTATATACTTTATGTCACACTTAAAAGTTTTTCAAAGCGACACAATATCCATGGACATTGTGTCGTTCTTAAACACTTAAGATAACAACGGCTTCGCTTGCCAAAGATTTCCGTGGACATTATGTCCATGGACGTTGTGACGTGCCAACTAAGAAAGATGCAACGTTTTTGCAAACTGGGCTGAAGAAAATTTGGTAAGCGAAGCCGGTGTTGGTTATACCATAGAGGAGAAAATCCTTGCGTCTAAGTGCGAAATCTTTGGTAAGCGAAGTCGTTGTTGTTTTAAGTATTTAATAATGACGTAATGTTCATGGACATTATGTCACTCTTGAGTGCGGCATAAAGTTCATGGACATTATGTCCTTGGACACTATGAGTTCGATTAAAATTTTTTAATTACAAGTGGCGAAAAAAGTATGGTTTTTTTCATTACATCTATTCTTCAAGTCAGAAAGAGAGTAAAAATTCAAAATGGAACACAGCTAATTTATTTTTTCGAGTATCGAGCATATCCCTGTTTGCAAAAAAACTACTTTCGCAAAAGTTGCTACGATAAGAATGAGACTTTGAGATTTTTTGCGAAGTAAGCACACCTTGTGGGCAGTCTTAAACAGCAAAACCTTAGGGATTGGTCAGACGTTGACAATAATTTCACAAATTATCATACGTCCTTTAATGTCATGTCTGTGTTATTTTTACTCCAAATTGTTTATGTATGCAATCGAACTGAACTATTAAGAAAACTTAGATACAAAAAAAAAAAAAAAAAAAAGAGTTCAAAGTAAATCTAAGCTAAGCTGATGCACGTCAATAGATACTGAAAATATTTGAATCAAATATTTTTAATGAACCTAAATCTCGGTATGGAATACAGTCCTTTAAAATATTCACCTGTTCAAAAAGTTTCTACCATTCAACACATGTCTTGCACAATTGTGACACATATTTATTTGCTCATTTAGTTGCTGCCATGAGCAAATTGTTCTAGAAAAATAAAGAAACATATTGGACATATTCACAATTACTAAATGCAGACCCAACTAACATTTTCTATTGAAATTAAAGAGTAGAATTAAAGTTAGAGGTTTCTTTATAAAGAAGTTCTGATATGAAATATGTAGAGGCATTAGAGTTTGGATTTTCTTTTTTGTAAAGAGTCCAGATAACTGTTAAATTTATTAATTGGATATTATTACGAATGAATTCAAGCCTAACCGAATATAATAATTCGCCGGTATTACTCTACAGAATTAAATCGTCGGCGAATGGAAAAAAATTAATATAATGCCTGTATCAACCACGCGCGCTGCGACACTGTTTTAACAATGAACATATCGAGTCATTGCAGACATGTGAATAATAAAGCTTTCAATGTGTCACTCTTCTTTACTATCTGTATTCTTTAATCTATCTAAAGATGCTGAAATAATTAATAAGTGAGCGTTATTGACAAACAAGTACAAACAGAACAGAGTTGATAGATCTAAAAAGGAATTGTAAAAATTAAAAATAAAGTGCCTTATGAATTATTATTTTTTAGTTTGGCTTAAGTTCGTTATTAATTCTGAGTAATTCTATAGCGAACGGTAAAATGTCGATACCAGCTGAATAAAATACAATTCCTTGTTCGCTACAACCTTTTTCGGTATTCTTTGTAAATCTACAGCGCTGTTTTATACTTAATCATAATTAATAACGAACTTAAGCCTAACTTAAAAATAGTAATTAATTTACATAAATAGATCGTATAAAATACCGTAAATTTTGTTTTAATTGTAAGATGATTTTTTTCAAATATTAAAAATAAATAAATAATTATATCCTTCTCCACAAAAATTGGAAAAAGGGTATATCTAAGTTTGTCATTCTACAATATGCATGTAATTTCTACAATATTCCTTTCCGACCCCATAAAGTACATATATTTCGACTTATGCATAGCGAAGTCGATTAAACGATGTCTGTCTGTCCGTCCGTTTGCCAAGGTTAATTTGAATTCACAAAAAAATAAATATGTCAATCGATCAGATACTCGTATAGTGTCGAAAGAGGTGCTACTGAAAGTCAGCATGATCGGTCGATATCCTTTGAGGCAGCAGGCAATACACCAAGCGTACCTCTTATTTTTTCATGTCATTGGAACAGTAAAGTAACTTCAATCAAAAAAAAATAAATATATAAGGCGATAGGGAATTAAAAAAAAGAAAAAAACATAAGGTGAAAAACTTGGCACTCGCCCATATTTTCCGAGTTACGGGGCTCTGAAATTTTCTAATTTTTTAAAATATCAATATGGGTAACATTTCAAAGCTTTTGTAGAGATTTTTAAGGAAATACAAAATTTTTTAAAAAATGCCTAACCCATTAAGAGCCGATGACATTTTTATGTAAAATTACTTTATTTATTTCGTATTTTTTAATTGCTTGTTACCCCAATATTTGCTTTTTGATTGGAGTTACTTCACTAAGCTAGATTTACATAGATGGTGAAGGGCATATAAGATTCGATATAGCCGAATATAGCACTCATACTTGTTAATAATAAATACAATTTTAAATAATTTTTGTTACAATATTTCAATTATTAACTCTTTTTTCAAATACTTGCTCACTCCGTTAACTGGCACATAGCTACGTAATTATATTTTCAAATTAATTTATTAATTACTACCAGCGCCTACGACATCGTCTGCATGTCATTACTAATATTCTTAAAATTCGAATACAACCACTTATTCTAGAGTTCTGTAAATAGTAAGTGCTGACAACTGTGGAAGTACCATTTTACAGGTAAAATTGGGTGCTTTCACAATTGTGTTTTTATTGTGTCAGGAAATGAAATGGAACCAAGGTTTTAGGGAACCTCCTTACAAAATTTGGTTCAAAACCAACCAGCGGTATTTACGTGATGCAAACACAGACAGATAGATAGATAGACAAAAATTCCAAAAGTAGGTGTTTTGTATTCTATATCGGGTACTATCTACACCAATAACCAAATTTTTTTTAAAAATATTTAATGTACAGAAATGTACCCGTTATAGTTTTATTATATGTGAAGTTTTTTTGTTTCAGTCGTCGAAATTATAATAAATTAAATAACGAAACCGTACTGTTGTGCGAAATACGTCTAATAATTTTTCATATTTAGTTTGAAATCTAAATTCAAAACATTTTATGTACAAAAAATGAATAGTCTATCGAACTGAGCTCACCTGATAAACTATTGCTGAAAAATCCCTGTAAGTTTTGTAGTAAAAAAAAAACTTTACATTACTTTTTCATGTGTGAATGTATGTTTATTTGCTTATTATTATTTTTTCATAACAGCAAACAAAATAAATTAGAATGTAACCAAGTGTTAAGTATTTTGATTCAAGTCATATTTTTACGTATCCAATCAAGATTGTAAGTTACCTTGCCATAAGCATCAGCGGAAGAGGCTCCACATTTTGCATTAATGAAACTAGCAACACCAACTAATTTATTATTGTACGTAGCAGGACCTCCAGAATCACCGAAACATGCACCAGTACCTTCTTGATGATTTACACATATCAAAGCATCAGTGTACATTTTGGTCATTTAAAAACAAACAACTTTAGACAGGGAGTTTAGTTCGTTATATTGTAAATATATGGGAAAATTAGCTGCATCATGTTCTGTTCGGCCCCAACCAGAAATTATGAGATCTGAATTGGGGGGAACTTTACCATCAAATATTTCAATAGGTTGTATAGTATTGGAAAACATCAAGTCTTCTTTTAATTCTATAAGAGCCAAAACGTTGAGAGTTTTGTAAGAGAGATGTCGTATTATACGTTTAATGGGTAGAATAATACCGCCAGCAATTCCATTGGTAGTTCCTACACGAACAGTCATCCATTCTGGTGGATAACTTAAAAGACATACATATATGTCATATATTATTCATTAAATTAACAATTTGAGCTTATGTCACGTCTCTTTTTATAAATAGACAATGGGCTGCAGTCAATATGTATCTTTTACTTATAATAGAGCCTCCACAAATATGGGTACGAAAAAGTCGTAACGAAACTTGACGGGGGAATTGTTTTGGAATAGCCTTATTACCACCCACAATTCGATTGTTTGCTGGACTTAAGTGTACAATTCCCCATAAGATACTTGACAGCAAGAGAAAAGACAATTGTGACATTGTGGTTACGAAGTCTTGAAACTTAATAATAAGAATTAAAAAAATTTCCAATATTAAAATTATTTTGCTACGTTTAGATCATTTATATGTATAATCACAATATATTTGCCCTATTCACAAGCCCCCTAGTACGTGCTAAGTGCTAACAAAATACAACGGTGCTAGCTGTGTTGTTGGTAATTTTTATGAAAACATGCGATACAACACTTAGTACTTTTTTTCATATGTTTTTCAAACGTTGTATTTGTTTAAATGTTTTATGTTTAAATGAATTATTGTTTTTGTGTTCTTATGTGAATTATATTAAATTAAATTGAATTAAAAGATATTTTTATTAGTTTTATTTATTTAATTTATTGATTTGACTGATTTATTGGAAAGTTGAAGTTGAAAGTTGAAAGTTGCCAATGTAAAAACTGTTCTTTAAGATTTAATATTGCTTTAATGACTCGATTTCTAATATTTTGTATGGTACCGCCATCACCTATACCAAAAAGAGATGCTACTTTACGAACACAAGCACCATTTCCTGAAGATCCCAAGCAGTAAAGAACAATTTTAAGCTGCAAGTCAATGCGTAGTTGGAGCCTTTCGCCAATTGTGTGAAAAACATCTTCATTTTTTAAAGGGTTGAATATATAGCCAAATTCCTCTGGCCGTATTCGTATCATATGAAGAAATCTGTTTTCATCAAAATATCTTAAAACCCGATTATACCATAATGATGATTTTGGTAGCCCTAAATGTATAATTCTGCGACTGGAGAGCAAGTACATTAGGTTCATCCTAAAATGCCTTGAATTTCATCTTCACACAAAAAATTTATTAATTTACTTTTTTCTGTTTTCTCCCCCAGTTGGCTTATAAATAACAAATGATGAATAGCACTTTTCTTCTTCTTATTTACTTTTTGACGTATGAAGTACAATGTACAATGGCACTCTGATACAATGGCTGTTCACAAAGAAGTAAACAAAAGGTAGTATGCAATACTACCTACACCTTAGCAGAGCTTGTGAATACGGCAATTATATTCAGTAGTTTTAAAAAACCCAGATAAAATTTAGTTCTAATCGGTAACGTGACGGTTTAGATAGGAAACGGTACTAATATTCTTTAGAATTAAATACAATCAATACTTTATGATCATGTTTAAGAATTTATTATATGTGAATAATTAAAACGATATGTGTGTGTGGGTTTTTAGATTTATTATTATTTTTTCAGATTTTTTTCATCTATTATTAAAGTTTTAGTCTATTTCTCGCTTAATATGTCAATTTTAATTAAATTCTATGATTCGAAATTTATGAAGAAGTTCAAGGATAAAAGAATAAAATTTAAACCACATTTACTCCAAAGATTTAAGTGCCTTCCTCAAAATCTTTTAATAATTTTTTAAATTGACATGTAGCTTTTACATTCCGTTCTTTTACGGGTCTGCAACAAAGTTATATAAAGTGTGCGTAACAAAATGAAAGAGTTTAAACTATTTGTTAAATATTAATATGCGTATGTGTGTGTGTGTACGTGAGCACACATGATAAAATCTAAAGATTTGACAGAAAAAATAAAACTAAAATTATACTGCAAATATAAACCAACTAAGTGCACAAAATGAAACTAACGACAGTCCTGTCCTACTCACACCAGAGAACATTAGAAAATAGAAAGGAAACAAAAATAAAAAAAAACATATGTATATATATAAAATCTAACAACTAAAAGCAAAATGTACCACTCAATGACACCTGCTGGATATTTTTGTTGCACTGCCACGACTTTTGAATGGTTAAAGTGCGAATACAAATGAAAAATACAAATTTATGTGAATGGACGTGCATATGTTCAAATGTATGTGAATACATCAGCATGTGTGCAAGTGTAAATGAGCTACAGAGAGAATAAAAAAAAAAAAAAAAAGAAAGCACTAAGCTTAGTTGACAGGAAAAAAGCGACAAGTAAAAGTGAATCACGGAAATTGTTTTATTTGCAATTCAACTCGTTTTACGTGCCACATGTTTTACTCACTTTTACATAAATAATTCGTTTTTAATTTTGGGCAACTGCTACCAAATTTGTTAAGTATTAAAGGCTTTTAGATTTAATAATTTTGTGCTCCGAAACAACGACTGGAAATATCTATGTGATTCCAGTACGGCCTTTTTTGACGAAAGAATTTCAACTGACCCACAGAAATTAAAACGAGTCATTTTGTGACAAGCGGATTGCTCATGCTCAAGTAAATTCTTTGACTGTATGGCGTGTTACAAGCTCTGGGTGAAGCCCAATATATATATATATATATATATATATATATATATATATATATATATATATATATATATATATATTGATCGCTAGATCTTGGCTAATGTTGACTAATCAAAAATTCTCGAGAAATTACCATGCATTGTCTCGAATATTAACTATGCATTGTCTGCATATTTTAATGTGCCGCTGTTAACTTAAATAGTGTGAGTACTTGAGTTCTGTTACACAAATAAGATGATATTTATGATTCAAACAGGTGATATTCACAGAATGTATACTGGAGACCAAGTTTTCTTCTTACACTTCCTTTCGTCTGACTTATTTGGACAGCAGTTTTAGCAGAGACACGACCAGGGATGTCAGATGTGGCGATTTCCCGCCAAACGTCCCGATTTTCTTGACGATTTTTGTAAGTCTTGATCAGGGTTGCAAGATTGTTTTTTTTTAATTCGCCAAAACGGTTTTTTGACGGGTTTACTCCATAAAATTTATATATTTTTTGGTAAAATTTTTTTTGTAATAAAAAAAAACATTTCCATCAACATGAAAAATATTCTTCAAATATAAAAAAAATCGCCAAAATATATACAAACATATCGCTCGTTTACCTTTAGAACTTCATAACTCAAAAAAAAATTCATTTCGAGATAATCGCAGATTAAGTTTTTGACTCGTTCTCACCATCGAGACAAATATCAGACTGCTTAAGTTCCCACTACCATTAGTAAAATGAATCATAATTAAAAAATCCATTTAAGAAAACTTTCATCAATTATATATTAAAGCAGAGGTCCTAGACAAACAATGTGAGATGTTTAAATTATGATATTATTGTTGTAAATTTTATTTATTTTAATTTCAAGGTCATTTTATAATGAAGTTTAAGTTTGTTTTTTTTCAATTTTAGAAAAATTGCTGTAACCTGGTCAACCATACCAAAATAAATTATTTTTAATTTTATTTTCTGGGGTTTGCTGTGTATAAATGAAGTATAATATAAATACAGCAAACAATTTTGGCATTTAGGATTAATTTGATGTTTGTTTTTTATACTGTTTGTTTTTTATTTTAAAAACAAGCCTTATTTAAGTCTTGCGTAGCCTCTAAACATTAATTGTTTATACCATTTTCCAATATAACCTCTACTGTCAATATGCCTCAGACTTCCTTTTTAAGTTTTTAAAAGTAACACCAAGCGATCGCAGTTCCCTTTTACCACAAAACAACTTGTAAATAAAATTTTATATTAAATTATTTTATAGTTATATTTCATATACGAGGGCTGCTATATATATTTATGGCCTAATAGTGAAAATGCGAATATTTATAATCAAAAATGGTTTTATTGTTTTTCAAAGTATTCTCCAGCATGATTTATATACTTTTGCATGCGCTCAAGCCAGTTGTCGAAGCACTTTTTCCACTCCGATTGAGACACCTCTAAAACATGGTTTTTGAACACTTCAACAGCTTCTTCTGGCGACGAAAATCGTTGACCACGCATTTTTTTCTTGATGTGCGGAAACAAGAAGAAGTCATTAGGTGCCAAGTCAGGGCTGTACGGCGGATGACCCATTAATTCGACGTTTTGGCCGGTGAAAAACGCTCTGGTTTGAGCCGATGTATGAGAGCTCGCATTGTCATGGTGAACAATGATTCGTCTTCTCTTGTTGGGTTTTCGAATTTCTCCGATGACTTCAGGCAAACAAATTGTATTGTACCACTCAGAAGTGACCGTCCTACGTTGCTTAAGCGGAACAGTCGCCACATGACCAGTTTTGCCGAAGAAACTGGCGACAATTTGCTTCGAAGTGCTTCTTCCACGAACAACTTTCGTTGGATTTTGCTCGTCTTTGAAGACCCACACGGTCGATTGTTGTTTCGTTTCGGGCTCATACGCATAGATCCATGATTCGTCACCTGTGACGATCTTATAAACGTCTTTTGAAGCACCGCAATCGTATTTTTGCAACATTTCTTTGCACCAATCGACACGAGTCTTTTTTTGAGCGACTTTCAAATTGTTCGGGATCCAACGAGAACAAACCTTTTTACGGCCAGGTGTTCATGCAGTATCGAATGTATGCTGGTAGAAGAAATGTCCAAGGATGTCTCTATCTCTCGGTATGTCGCATGTCGATCTTGCATTATGAGTTCACGCACGGCATCAATGTTCTCTGGCACAACAGCCGTTTTTGGACGACCTTCCAGGAATTCGTCTTTGAGCGAGCTTCGGCCACGATTAAATTCATTATACCAATTTTTCACAGTGCTATAGGATGGTGCTTCATCGCCATACAAAGATTTAAGTTCATTAATGCACTCTTGTCGTGATAATCCATGTCGAAAGTTGTGAAAAATGATGGCACGAAAATGTTCACGAGTTGATTCCATTTTTTTCTATATTAATTTTTTCAAGTGAATGTAAACAACACAAAAAATGGTCGTACGTCAATACGTTTTGAGTACGATTATACTTAAAAATGACAAACTTTCCAATGGAAATGTCAGATTGCACTTGGCAGCACTCAGTGTTGCCAGGCCAGAAATATATATAGCAGCCCTCGTATATTAATTAAATACTCGTATAAAAAATCATAAACAAATTTTATTAAATAAATAAAACAAAATAAGCAAAATTTAGCAAAAATGTTGCCTTTTTCCGGACTGCATTAGTAAAAGACGTTTCTGCAAGAATTCTGTAAGATTTTTCAAACTTCAAACAATTTGATTTGCCAAATGCATCTTTAGTGTGGTCGTTGCATTTTGGGAAAATGACATTATTTTGGACAAGAAAAATGTACTACTGAAAAAAAGTGTTTTTTCCAGACTACAAAAGGTAAAATATGGAATAAAATTTTTAATTTCAGTTTTGGCTTAAACAAGTACAGTTTCGGTCTTATTTGTAAAGGTAAAACAATACTTTTTTTTTTTAATAGATTAGGTAATGAAACAAAAGTGATAGATTTTCAAGATAACTTACTCGAGTTTTCGCATATAGACGAAACGTTAAACCTCGAAATATATAATATAAATAGTAAAATACTGGTTGGTAAAAAAAAAAACACAAATGGAGGTAAATTACTTTATTTTGTTTTTCGGCAAAATTTACATTTTATCACTAGCTAAAGAAACAACGAGAAAACGAGCATATATATCTTTTAAATAAATAGGATAGGATGGACTTAACAACTTTTCGGGATATATTGTTTCAAAATGCGGTTAAAGGAATTGGATTCTCAAACCTTTGAGGAAAGTGAACAAAATTATATATACGTGAACGATTTATCTGAGGGTGGCCTTTATATCTATATTTAACTTTTCTTAAAATTAATGGCACTGACTAATTTACTGGCCCCCATATACAAAAATTTAATGTTAGATACTAATCAATATGAAAATTTATTATTCGAAATCTTTTAAAATTTAATTTACTTTATTCTGCTTGATTCCTTTAAATATAAATATTTTATGATATTCTCATGAAATATTTATTATTTTAAACTAAACTAAAAACTGAAATGTATTACTGCGGGGAAAGCATATACATATGGACATTTCACTACTGCTCAAATAGCTCATCAGTGGATTTTACCCAAATTTTGTATAGAAAACTAGAAAGTATTAATAAATTTGGCTTTTGAAAATACATACGAAAAACCAGCTTACTTTTGTTTGTGCGTCTACATTGCCAAATATATTTTCCAACACACACGCAGGCTTCATATTGTTACGAAAGTAAGATCTGGCAACCCCTTTTGTTGTTAATAGTATGAGAGTGGTGAATAAAGTTACTTCCACTATTGGTGTGTATAGAATAATACCACAATTAGCTAACAATAGCTGAGCAGCCTCAATAGCTACGTTGGTAGAGGTGCGTACTGTAAAACGGGAGATCATGAGTTCGATCCCGCCTTTGAACATGCGTACAAGGGAAAATAAAATATTGTTATGATTAAAAAAAATTAATAAACAGCAGTGCAAACAGTGGAGTCTAACATCATAACAACAGTGTATGGCAGACGTGTGTTGTGGCTATTGGATTAAAGGGGATGACTGGCTTGGATAAAAGGCGTCGTTGAGTTGTCTGTGGATGGTTAAGGTTACTAAACAAGGTATCGAGTAGTTCATGTCTCGCCGGAGTAACACAGTAAGAGTAACGTGGATGGCTGCGTTTGTAATAATACCGCATGTTTAGTAAATACGAGACAATGGGATTCACAAAACCAGTAGGATTAAGAGGTATAGACAAAGAAAGCCATAAAATAAGAATACAGAATTTGTGGAGAGCAACAGTGCTATTTGCAATCAAAAGAACCCGTACGTTTGCCAAAAAAAACGTAACAATATTAATATCAAAGATAATATGAAATTAAGCTCCCCCGGATGACTAATGTAAAGATGACTCAAGTTTGAATATTGTTTAGCTGTAACTTCTATCTCAGTAAAAATGGGCAATTTTTAAATCTCTTTATTCACGAACGCACTTTAGTAACCGTATAATGTATTTGATGAGATTTTGGTGTTTGTGTTTGAATCGTTTTGTGTTTAAACTAAATCGATCGACTGATGCCTTTATTACCCAAAAACTTTCAATATAGATAATTTATAAAGAAAAAATTTAACATAGATGGGAACATTAGTATAAGCATTAAGTTTCCTTCATGTCGCATTTAACTCGAGGTATCCTCAATAACCTACAAAAACAGATTTTATCCGCCAAAAGTATGGCCATATACATCAAATTACATTAACTATTGGGACACCCTTATATTCTATCTCCAAACTTTTTTATAGTGGACATAACACTCATTGTTGAACTTATCAACCGTCTGTCTACAGCTTCAACAGTTTGGCAATATACATAAAATAACACCAACTATAGGGGCACCCATTGATTTCCAAACTTAAATTTTATATGTATAAGCGTTTGTAGTAGACTTAACAATCAAACTCTTTGTTAACTTCAACTTTCTGTACAAAACTGTTCGATAGTTTGGCCATATAAATCAAGTTACGTCAACTATTGTGTCACCCTTTAATTTTTAATTTAACAAATGTATACTTTTTATTACACCAAACAATATGGTGGATATTCTGTCTAATTTTTAATAGTCTGTATATAACGTTTGAAAAGATATGGCCATACCCAGCAAAAAATTAGACATTACCTTTAAAAGTACTTGCCATATAATGACTTACTTTTGTGATTACCATATTTTGTTACTCGATTACAAAGCACATAACATTTGCTTCCAAAAAAGGAAGTAGTAATGGAACTAGTTCTTTATGTTAAAAGGGACTACCGTACTAATTGTACTCATTACTTCCTACAATAATTAATGTAATCGATTCTCAGTAATTGATTATAAAAGTCTCATGCCTTGTTAAAATCATTAAGTTGGCAATCTAGTTTGGAAGTACTTCAGCCAAAAACGCTTAATTCCACACTCGATTACCTTTTCAAAAATTTTTTGCTGGGTATAGATCAAATAACATTAATTTTAGAAACACCCTTTAATTTTTAAATTCAAATTGTTTACTTGTTAGCAATGCAGAATCTTTGTAAATTATAACCGTCTGTCTGCAACTGTTCAAAAGTGTGGCCATATATATTAAACTAAATGAACTACTTGGGCACCCTTTAAATAACAATTTTAAATATTTATACCTCTTACTATAACGGCCGTAGTAATCGACATTCTGTCCAATTTGCTAGCGATTTTCTATAAAAATTCAAAAGATAGGCACCTATAAGTCAGTTTACGTTACCTTAAAATTTATAAATTTATAAATTTTATTTTGAATTACTTTTTTAACATTGGGAGCTGTAAAAATAAGCTTTTTTTAATTTTAAAGTGGTGCCCTTTACGGTTCTTAATGCACGTAAAAAATGTCTATGTTACATTGGGTCACCCTGTTATTTTTTTTAAATTATGAACTGCTTTTAAAACATGACCAATCTGTAAGCATCATCTTTCAAATAAAGAAAAAAATTTAAAATCGTTTAATAAATGACCATTAAAAAACCAACATTCATTCAGCCGAATTGATAACTGCCTTCTTCTTTTGAAGTCGGTTAAAAATTATTATTATTATATGTCCATCTTCTAACTCATTATTAAGATTTGGTTACGGATAATTTTTTTCTTCCTATTTTTCAGAAAATTTTCTTTAAATTTGATTTTTTCTTAACGCAAACTCGTTACAGAAAATAAAAGTTTTTTTTCTAATCGTTTGAAAATGCGTCCCTTAAATTAATATCGATTACGATATTGATTTAAGGATTGTTATCGCGCCTCTTTTTATAAGTTCTTACGCGAACACGGTGTTTTGTTGAACACGCTTGATACAGCCTTCAACAAAATAGTTGGAGTGAACTTTTTACATTAACTGCCATCCCTAAATTAGCGCGTAAGACGCAAAGCAATGTAATTCATAGCTTTTGCGCTGAAATGTCATCCCTAAATAACAGCGTTAACTTCGTGTCGTTAAAAGTAATGTTAACTCATTTTATTTCATAAAACCCGCTGTATAAGAATAAAGAAGAGATAAAACCGCTAGATTACCTTGAAAATTACTAAATTGTCACTACTTTTCAACCATAACAAAACAAAACAAACTAACAAACAGCAAACTTCACTTCCTAACGCACTGTCAAAATTGGATTTTCCAATTGCTAAGCGTTGACGCCAAGCTATTTAGGGATGCTTCATACATTTTGTATGTACATGAGAAATTTTGACAGTTATCTTGCGCTTTACGCCCTAATTTAGGGATGGCAGTAAGGCATCAAGAACATCAAAAAATAATTGGTTACCGACAAAAAATTACTTACAGCGGTCAAAAGAAGTATTCGACATCTATATAAAATTTTATTTGTGTTTCAATAAAAATAATTAGATTTTGTTTAGTGGTAAAATTCACATAAAATTTTATTAATTAAGGAACAAAGAATATAATTCTATTTTATAAAATTGAGATCTTTACAACTACTAAAACAAAAAAAACATAATATTTACAATTTGAGCTAAAAAATAAAAAAAGTATTCGACATATCAAAAACTATTATAAAATTAAACTCTTATTGACATTCTAGTAACGAGTTACTCTTCCTTTGCGCCGTATAACCTCTTTTAAACGCTCGGGCATAGACTTTACTAATGACATTGTATATCCTGGCTCAATTTTATACCATTCGTCCTGTAATATTGCGCTCATTTGGTTTTTATTTGTAAATGCACGAGATCTAATTTTTTTCTCCAGATGACTCTAAAGATGTTCAATTGGGTTAAGATCTGGAGATTGTGGCGCCGTTTTTATCACTTGCGGGCAGTTGTACAAAAGCCATGGTCCTGTATTCATTGCGGAATGTTTTGGTCATTATCTTGATAGAATTTTAATTTGCCTGCAAGTCCTAATTTTTCTGCGCTAGGACGCAAATTTTCCTTCAAAATGTCAATATATTTTAAATGATCCAATATTCCATCAATGAATGCCGCCATACATCCCCAGGCCATAGCACTACCTCTACCGTGTTTAACCGTTGTCACCATATTTCTTTCCTCCAACTCTTTATTTGCTTTTTGATATACTAGAACCTTACCATCAGATCCAAGAAGATTATAATTGCTTTCGTCTGCAAAAATTACATTCATCCAGTACTCTTCTGGCTCATTTACATACTTTTTAGTAAATTCTAATCGCATAATTCGATTTTTCTTTGCTTTTCTTTTCTTTTGATGCTTTGTTAAAACATTTCTAATTGTTTGGGGAGTCCTTTGTATTTTTCGCTAATGTTGACGCATTGACTCGGGGATTTTTTTTGACTTCATGCAGTATTTGTTGCTCATGTACCTCTGTAAGTTTCCGTGGACGACCACACTTGGGCTTATTTTCAACTGTTTTTGCAGCTTTGTGTTTTTTTATTATATACTGGACAGTAGTTCGTGGCCTTCCAACGATTTCTGGAATAGAATTTTCCGATTTGCCTTATTCAAAATGGTGGATTATTAAATTTCTTATTTTAATAGTGGTTTCTCGTCCTTTGCAACTCATTTTTGTAACCACGGGAAACTTAATGAAAACAATGCATGAAAAAAGCTTCGATTTAAACTCCTAACGGTATTAAAAATAACAACAACAAGCATAGTCAACGCAAAGGCGACAAAAAATGAGTGATGTCGAATACTTTTTTTGCTTTGCAATTTTATTGCTTTTTTATAAAATACGCACAATTATCTCATATTCTCAAACATTATTAATCTTTGTTATTTTAATAAGAAATTACCTCCACTGTAATAAAAAATTACAGTTATATGCTTCATGTTCTTGTGCGCATGTAACACAATAAATGATTTGTAAAAATAAGATTTCATTTCGAATACTATTTTTGACTGCTGTACGTATAAAAAAACATAAAAGTGTTATTCAAATTCAGCTAATAAGACAATACGCTACTTTGCAACTCATATTTGACTGTTGAAGTACTTCTCCTCTGCTTGTTCTTTAAATTACTGTAAACTATTTAAATCATACTGAATATTCCAAAATGCTTCTATTTGTAATCAATAAATACAAAAAAATAAAATTGTAAATCATCTAAAACCTGGTGGAAAAAAGAAAAAAAAAACATAAAAGCCGTACAAATTAAAACTAAACAAAACCAACAACAATAACAATAAAAATTGAAACAAACAAGTAACAGTGCTATATTCGTCGATTCAGAATTTGATACACCCTTCACCATCTATGTAAATCTAGTTTAGTGAAGTAACTTTAATCAAAAAAGGGTGAAAAAGATTTAAAAAATAAAAAAATTTTGGCACTGCATATATATCATTTTACATAAAAATGACATCGGCTTTTAATGGTTTAAATCTTTTTAAAAAATTTTAGTATTTCCTTAAAGATCTCTTCAAAAGCTTTAAAATGATACCCATATTTATATTTTAAAAAATTTGAAAATTTCAAAGCCCCGTAACTCGGAAAATATGGGCGAGTGCCAATATTTCCACTTGATTTTTTTTTCTTATTTTTTTAATTCTCTATGACCCCATATATTTATTTTTTTCTTGATTTGAGTAACTTTATTGTTCCAAATGACATAAAAAAAGTAGAGGTAGGCGTGGTGTTTTGCCTGCTGCCTCAAAAGACATTAACCGATCGTGATGATTTCCAATAGCACCTCATTCGACACTATATCTATAGATTGACATATATATATAGATTGACATATATATATAACACGGACGGACAGACGGACGGGCGGACATCGCTCAATCGACTTCGCTATGCATAAAAATTCAGAATATACTTTATGGGGTCGGAAATGGATATTGTAGAAATTAAAGGCGGAATGACAAACCTATATATACCCTTTTTTCACTTTTGTGGTGACGGGTCAACAACCCTAATCAGAACAGAACAATTTATTGGTAGGAAAGAATTTATGCCGTTTTATATGTACATATACATGTATCGTTAACATTCGACATAACTGAATATAGCGCTCTTACTTTTTTTTAATAATTTGAAATTACTCCTCTGCTCTTCTAGAATCTAAGGATGGGAGAATTATTTGGCTGGTCTAAAGGTACAAAACGCCAGCAAAAAGCTATCTTACTTGTTCTAAACCAAATTTCTTTTAAAACATTTAAGTTGAAGTTCAGCAATTGTTTAAAGTAGACGTCGTTTAGTAAAATAAATATATGATTTGTATGCACTTAAGTTTAGCCATGTTCTTAAATGTTTTCTTTGTCTACACCTTATGACTGTTCTATTGTTTGCTACAAAAACAACAACAGATTTCTTTATCTTTAACGGCTGTTTTGTAGTATTTAACTTCCATCTCAGGTCTGCTTTTAGCGAGCGTGTATAAGACAGCGTAAGAATGCAACCTGAATACGTAACTCAACTTTGGTTTGATGAAAACAAAAACACAGAACGTCTGTGTAATTTATGTTGTTTTAAGAAAATTTATTTGTTTTTCGTACCGTGTGTATTTGCTGCAACGAAAATTTGCAAATGTATAAAATCAATATGTATTTTGGGGAAATGTGTGATTTTCTATGAATGTTTTTCTAAGTAAATTATCTGTACGTGATTGTTTGTCTTTACGTGTTTGTTTCTTTGTGATAGATAAAACATATAAATAAGAAAGAGATGTTACCACTATTTGTGTGTGTGTGTTTGTAATTGTGTGGGCGATAGAGAGTAAGTTTGTTAGAGGGCTATTTGTATTGCAAATGTTTTCCTTTTGAAGGGTAATCCAAAATTTAATAATTTAAATAAGACAATTTAAGCTTATGTAGAACAAAGTTAAATCTTTACAATGAATCTGTATATTTCGTGACATGAGACAGTTAGATACGTCATTCCATCCTGCAATCGCGTGCGCTAGAAGAAATAATGCTCACAAGCGCTTTTTGGTTATTTTGTCAGTATGAGGGATGATAAGAAATGATAAGAGAAAATACTAATCAATATTAAGATTTACAAGTCGATTATTGTTAAATGTCTACCACTGCAAAACTCGAGCTGCAAATCGCTCATTTACTTCAAGAACGTCATAACTCAAAAAATTCATTTCGAGTTAATTGCAGATTAAGTTTTTGACTCGTTCTCACCATCGAGACAAATCTCAGACTGCTTAAGTTCCCACTACAATTAGTAAAATGATTCATAATTACAAAAACCATTTAAGAAAACTTTCATCAATTATATTTTAATTTACTTTATTCGTACTTGATTCCTTCAAATATAAATATTTTATGATATTCTGAAATGAAATATTTTTTATTTAAAACTACAAATTGAATGTATTACTGTGGGGAAAGCATATCCATATGGCCATTTCGCTACTGCTCTAATAGCTCATCAGTAAATTTTAACCAAATTTTGTATAGACAACCAGAAAGTCTTATATCAAAAGCCAAATTGATTAAATAAGAACTCCATTGAATTAATAAGACAAAAAGAGAATAACACATTTTCTTCTTTTTAAGTTTCGCTGGATCCAAATTGCAGCTTGATTCCTCCAGTATCGGGGTGCCTTTCCATCAGTTCTACAAAAATTTTTTTTAATGATATAAAAAAATATTAAATCCTAACAAAAAATTTTTGTCAATGCTTTCAGAAAATCTAAAAATAATTGTTAAAAATTAATCCTGATGAAAAGAATTTGTTCTCGATCGAATGAAAAACGAAAGTCTTAATGAAATATAATTAAATGTTCAAAGTATTTGAACAAATTGTTTAAATTTAATATTTCTAAATCCCCTTTGTCAAATGGGTGATTTTATGTGCTTGTGTTTGTTTATGTATTAGTAGCTATGTATGTATATGTTATTCCTTGTTTCCTCTTCATTACCATAACAAAATTTATGATTTTCGTAGATGCAACAATTCTAATTTGTTTTTACCACAAGATTTTAACAAGAAATAGTTTCTAATGTTTTAAGATGAAAATATACACACACCCACACACATCTGATAAAATACAAAACGATTCAAACGCGAATATTATACAACATTCTATTGTTGGTGAATCTTATTTGTTGTTGGATTCATTTGTACAATTGTGCGAAATATTTACTTGTATTTGTTTTTGTACCGTGTTGAATACTAAATTAGTTGCACTTACTATGATTTACAACATTGTTTGCATCAGTGTAGTTAGAATATTTGAATACTAACGAAGCTGTTGCTAATTTCTGAACTTTGTAAATCAAATTTAAATTTATACAAAGTTTTTCTTATGTTTAATTAAATAAAATAGCTATTTTTGGCACACAGTATGAGATTAAATAATTATTTGTTTAGGTTAATTATTAAGACATGTTCAGGATTATGAAAGCTTTAAGTATCACTAAATTTTTATCGACAATGTAAGACGCTCTCGAGTAATAATTTTGCTACTGAGTTTTGTTATTAAAGAATCAATAAAAAATCGCTATTTATTAGACTTATATAAATACAAAAGGTTGTTTAATTTTAAGTGCCGATGTTTATTTTGAATAAAACACAAACTATTTAGGAAATTATTGGCATTTCTCTTTATTTTGATAATATTGGTATGGTTCAGTTATATATGGTACAAAATATCGGCACACCATCATCAGATGCTCCAAATTTTCGGACGCTGAGGCATAATTGAGGTTCTGTGCCGTTAATGTGGCAAATTATGTCATCCTTTAGCTCTTGAATTGTTGATGGCTTATCGACGTACACCCTTTCTTTTAAATAACCCCAAAGAAAGTAGTCCAACGGCGTCAAAACTCATGATCTTGGCGGCTAATTGAAATCGCCACCACGGCCATTGAATTTTTCGCGCAAAAGGGCCATTGTTTCGTTAGTTGTGTGGCAAGTGGCACCTTCCTGTTAAAACGACATATCGTCCACATCCATATCTTTCAATTCGTTGTCATCTCAAGATAGCAAACACAATTTACAGTAACTGCCTGACCGGCCTTATTTTGGAAAAAATACATTATCGCGAACAAGAGCAATATTTGTGCAGTAAGAGCTGTAGAGCTGATTTCACACTGTGCACTGCTGATTTCACATATGCTACAGTCCGGCTTCCTCAAATTTATGCACGATTTTTCCGATTGCACGCACATTTTGACGATTAAATTCACCGAAAAAAACAGGATGTGCACGATATGTATTTCGATTGGAATACCAATTTTCATAATAAGCCTGGATAACTTTCACGCGTTGTTCGATTGTGTATCTTTCTATGGTTTAATCTGAGTTAGTCTAAAATTGAGAAATCTCTCATTAAATGCAGAAAAAAAACTTGGCGTTTAGGTGTGGTTCACATTCAACATCGGCCCTTAAAATTTAACCGCCAGAATTTCTGGTTTTTGTACAAGAGAAAAAGCATTGTGAGAGCAGTAGTGCAATTCACTAACTATAAACAACACGACAATAGTTATTTATGACAACATTTATTGTTGTTTGCAATAACGATGAAGCGATTCACTATCTTCAGCTAAACTATAATAGACACAAGTTGCATTTGAGTGGCATCTCCGTCAACAGCTAAACGAAAAACACAAAAGAGAATAATAAAAACATGTGAATTCAAGCGAGGCACGTGCATGTGTTTATTTCTTAGATGTCAATTTATACACATAAATACGTATTTTATTATATGTGTGCATGGAGTTTGACAATAGGAAAAGCATAATGATAGTTTTGGTTGTAGAGTTGCAGTTACCACTTCTTAAATACGGTCGAAACATATGTTTATGTACAATATTTTTTAATAAGAAATTTATTTTTTAAATAAATTTTACATATGCGTAAATGTGCTAAGTTTAAAAAATAATGTTTAATTTATTTAAACTGAAAACAAACTGTGTTTTTATTTTTCGTTCAAATAAATGTATATGTTCTGTGTATAGGCTTATATGTATGTAGGAATGTTCATAAACACAAGTTGTACGTTGTTTATTTTGTAGACAAATTTAACAACGCAAAAATTATGGTTGTTTTCTTAACAATATAGAAAATTGTTAAAAGTGTTACTGAATAGCAAAATCGACAATTTTGTTGTTAAGTCAATTTAACAAGCCGAAAATCGTTAAAAAAGAGTAGTGAATCGCACTACAGGACTACCATATTTGTTGGCATTTTGTCGACTTTTTGTCTCAAAATTATGACAATATCGATTTGCCGATTTTTGCTCCAAAAATTCTGGTTTTTCGATAAACTCCTAAAACATGGTAATTTTGTTTGTTTCAATAAAAAATATTACTTTTGAGCAAAACTACAAAACTTGTTACATTAAAAAAATATTGTTTATAAGTTCGTTGTTCCCTGAAAAATCGTTTCTATACATCTATACATATAATAAAACTATAATGGGGTCATTTCATTACATAAATATTTCTAGAAAATTTTGATATTGGTAGAGGTAGCAATCGATATGGAATACAAAACACTTATTTTTGGAATTTTTATCTGTCTGTCTGTCTGTGATGGAATCACTTAAAAAACTACTAGATGGATTTCAATAACATTTTTTGAGGATGTCTCTTAGAACCACGATTCCAATATAGAAAACTTTTTTTGTAAAAATAAACCATATCGTCGAGAAAATAAATATACAAGTGTCAAAGCACCCAAATTTATCAGTATAATGGTACTAAAGTTGTCAGCAGATTTTTTTTTTTTGTTAAAAGTAAAATTTTTAACACTGTCTACAGAACTCTGGAATAAATATTTAAAAACACATTTTTCTGAATGACTGAATTTTAAGGAAATTATGATTGATACGTAGACGAAGTCGCGGGCACTGCTAGTCCTTAATATTGCAAGTGATGTTTGTTGCTTTAAACTAAATAAATTTAATGTGATTTTCATGAAATTGTCATAACTGAGCCATCTGTGAATGTGCTTTAATTTTTTATTTTAATAAAGTTTTAGTTTAATAATTTTTTTTAATTTTTGATAAAAATGAAATTTAGAAAAAATAGAACCATTATTACGAATTTATTGAACGGTGCAGCGAAAAAAAAATATTTTTTCGAACAACAAAGTTAAAGTGCCGCTGGTGAATTTGTCTCCAAATCCACTGGCACGGGTTACAGAAAAATTAAGCTAACGAGACATTTTGTAAAAGTTCTTTAAGTGACTCACCCTAATGATCAAAATAAATGAATATATTGGATTATTTCCACTATATAGACCAGTAATACGAGTAGAAACAATTTTTTTATTTATTTTATGTTATTTTATATATTTGGCCCTGTTCTGTAAAACGAATCCAAGTAAATTTCTCGTTTTAAAACAAAATCACATTTTCTTGGAGTTCGAGTAAACAAACCTGGTCGAAAGTAAATCAAATGTAATTTTATTCTTAAAAATTACTGAAAACAAAAGTAAAGAACCATTGGAATAAAAAATTTATAGTCTTAGTTAAATTAAATACATTTTAATATACTTAATATTATAAAAAAGTTAGTTTAAAAACACTCTTAAATTGCTTCATATTCTTGCCTCAAGCTTGATGAAAATTAGGTGCATGAATAAAAACACTTTTTTTGGTAAAAGTTTTAAACGCACATACGAAGTATATTCTGTAAACACAAATTAACAATAAAAGTCCAATTTTAGCAAATCTAATTTAAAAAACAAACTTTTCACCAAATCACAAAATGTCTGCAAATTTTTCGTTTTCTGAGATAATTGTAACTTAATACAAGGGCATTTTCAATTCTTGCCTTAAAATAATAAATTTGTTTACTTTTTCAATCAACAGCTGACTTTGGCGTTTAAGTAAAAGTTCGAACTTAATTTCGAAAAATGCCAAAATGAGTGATTTGCAGAACAACAAATAGTAATTTCTTCGGTTTTGAAAATCGCTCGTTTTTTAAAACGATTCGGTTTACAGAACAGAGCCGATTGTAAATATTATTTAATATTGAATTGTTCTGTTTTGTTAATAAAAAAAATTTTAATTGTATTTAAAATGATTATTTTTAATTTTCTGATTTTTTTAAATTAAATTGCGCCGATAAGGCCGTTTTTTGCAAATATGCCGATCTTATAAAAATCATCTGGCACCCCTGATTGTGAGTCACATAGTTTGGGAATTTATGAGTTTAGTTTTTCACGTAATATTTTGCAAAAAATAGTTTTTCAAGCGTTTTAAGCATTTATTTGTTTATAGTTCAATGCAGCTTTTTCGTTAAAGACTCCAAAAAATCTTTTTAAAATTGTAACAATTAATTTTTTTGTAACTTTTAACCTAAAAAAAAATTTTTTAAACACTTTGGGCGAATGCTAGAAAATTTGTTGTTAATCCAAAAAAATAAATTTAAGAGCAAAAATAAGAATGTGGCGGTTTAAATTTTTCATACATTCAAGATGTAATAATTTAAAGCATCTCCGCGCCAGCTCTCATATTTAACAATACCTCTATTTTAAAAGTGAAGTTGTAGTATAGTGTGGCTAGGTTTTTAGAATCTACAGTATTATTTCTATTTCGTTTTTCCAAATCGCCCACTGGTTATCCTCCTTTTGTGAGTAAATTCTTTTTGTGCTATGAATTCTTTAAAATGCGATAGTTGATCGCTTTTTAAAATGAATATTGATTGAAATAAATTCTCCTTTATATTCGACACAGGAAAACTGCATTGAGCTCAAATAGATTTTTAAATTTATTTTCTAAATTTATTTTCTTTTTTATTTTTCTTATTTTCTAATATTGACAACATAAATTTTTGTTCTGATAAGTTGCCATACAATACTTTAACTCTTGCCACAATGGATACAAAACTAAGAAAAGATGAAAGAAAAACTAAAACTTTACACAAAAAGCCATTTAAAGTATGCTCGTCAGTTAGTCAGTCAAGTCAGTGAGTCAGATATACAATGCCAATGAAATTTACTTGCACAAAAGACAGTTCAAATGAAAAATGCTGATTAAATGACGGTTTAAAAAAGAGAGTGAAGCGAACAAAAGACTTTAGTTGAATTGAATGATTGGCAACGTTAAGAATGAAAAAGTTTATGCACCCACACACACACACACACACACACACACACCATATGCAGACAATGCAAATTAAAGCGAAACAATAAGTGAAATACAAGAAGCTAATAATGAATGAGAAGTGTAACCTTGAAATTGTAGTTTAAAATTATTTTATTTATTATTTTATTTTATTTATTTATGCATTTATTCAAAGAATTACAAGCCGCAAGGCCAAATGAATTCAGTATTTTACATGGCAACTACAATTTAAGATTTAAATTTAGGTTTAATGTAAATAATTTTATTTTAAAAACATAATAAATTTAATCCCCCACATTTTGCACAAATAATGACACAAAAACTCAGATGAAAGTATCTTCAAATAGTCTGATATAAGTAGTTTTAATTAGTAACGTAACAGCTTGCTTATAAGTATTTTTTTACAATATTCATAAATTGACCAACATTTTTATCAAATCCTCGAACTTCATGCGGAAGTATATTATTCCAAATTCTTGCTACTCTTACCAAGAATGATCGGCTCATGTACAAAGTAGAATGAATTGGACATATCAAAATGTTGGTTCTAGAAGAGCGACCAAAACTGAATCTCTCAAAAATATAAGATGGTTGGCCATTTTTCATTATTTTATAAAAATGAGTAATTATTCGCAAGTCTATAAAAGTTTGAAAGTCTGAGCCCAATGTTCGAATTACATAAGCTGAAATGTGATCCCTATAGTTAAGACCATAAATAAATCGTACTACTCTATTGAAGCAAATACGAAGTTTTGAAATGTTTTGTTGTGAC
The DNA here is from genome assembly GCA_916610165.2 of Gymnosoma rotundatum. Taxonomy (NCBI): domain Eukaryota; kingdom Metazoa; phylum Arthropoda; class Insecta; order Diptera; family Tachinidae; genus Gymnosoma; species Gymnosoma rotundatum. Next base: position 119,579,461 of record OU744340.1, read on the forward strand.
ATTCCTGAAAAAACCTCAATCCCATACAGAAATAGTGGAAGACACAACGATATTGCTACCCGCTTTTTCACAATTAAAGGAAGAAAAATGCCCAAGTTGTACAGTCGTCTTAATACGTAAGACACTCTTGATACTATGTTGTTGACTTGATATAAAAAGTTAAGTTTGCAATCAAGGTATATTCCTAAAACTTTATGATGCGACACAAATATAATGGGGTCTTCTCTAAGTGATATCATAGGTGGGAATAAACTGTGGGAGAAAAACATACACTTTGATTTAGAAGAATTTAGCGACAAAAAATTTTGTTTGGTCCAGTCTGCTACATTTCTTAATTCATTATTAATATTATTGGCCAGATAATCTAACCCCAAACCAGAGTCGTCTCCTAATAAGTGAATATCATCTGCATACGTATAGCATTTACAAAAATTTATAATACGGTAGAGATCATTCATATACATTAAAAATAGTAGTGGTCCTAAAATAGACCCTTGGGGTACACCCCTAAACACTTCTAGTGTAGACGACCTTTGACCTCTAAGTTCAACATACTGCATTCTACCCTTAACAAATGAAGATATTAAGGTACGCGCCGTATAATTAAAGTTAAATTCATTACTAAGTTTATGACATAATAATTCACAATTTAAGGAATCAAAGGCCTTGCTTAAATCCAATGTAACAAGTATAGAACTGTGCGATTTATCCATGTTATGCCTCAATGTCTCTGCAATATCTAAGACCAGACCCGTTGTGTTATAGCCTTTCCTGTAACCAGACTGATAAGGATTTAGTAAATTTTCTGAGCTAAGATGATCTTGAATTTGGTTTCTTAGTACTATTTCTAGAATTTTAGAACTTGAACAAAGAATACTTATTGATCGAAAATCTGAAAGAGAGCAAGGTGTTTTTACCTTTGGTATGGGCACAACTCTAGCAACTTTCCAAAGTTTAGGAAATTCTGAATAGGTTATTGCTGAGTTGATCAAATAAGTTAGAAACTTTGATATAAATGGAAATACAAGTTTTAAAAACTTTAATGGAATACCATCCGGACCAACCGAGTTAGATTTAATACTATTTAATGCTTTAAACACCTCGAGTTCATCAACATTTCTAAAATAAAATCTATTATTTGCATTAAAAGTGTTATTAAAGTTATCCGAGCTGCTAATTGGTGGAAGAACTGATTGGTTGTTAAACTCATTTACATCAAGAATATCACTTGTATGATCATCTCCAAAAACACCTTCAGATCTTATTTTTCTCCAATATTGAGACTGGGAACAATTTTCAAAATAACGTGTATAAAATAACCTTCGCTTGCGTCGCATTAATGCTTTCAACCTATTTCTGTATCTGCAGTAAACTTTACGATTTTCAGTCGAATTGCTGCTAGTAAATGCTCTCCAAGGTAGATTCCTATTAATTTTCGCAATCTTTATCTCATTGCAGTTCATCCAAGCGTCATTATCCTTAGGGCAAAACTTTTTTAGAGGAATATTTGAATCAAAAGTTTCAAAAACAATTTTTTGAAAAACGTCTAGTTGTTCATTTATACTTGCAGATTCATAAAAGTTCGAATAATTGAGCTGACTAAGTTGTAAAGCACATTGCTCTAAGTTTACTGCAGAGTAATCCCTATAAAAGTGTTCCCTCAAAGGAGGTTTAGACTTTATTCTATATGACAGTGATATAAGTGCATGTCCAGAATTAAGTGCTGGAAATTGATATTGTGTTTTATGAGTAACGAGGCTTTCATTAGACACCAAGAAATAATCAATTAAAGATGACGAATTGTGGAACTCATTTACATGAGTAGGCAGACAGTTGTGTATAACCGATAAATTTGAGATGGAGCAAAAGTCCCTTAAAATATTAGATCTTGTAAAAAGATCCGTGTTGAAATCACCCATTATAATGCAATTATCATACCTACTAGATAAATCTAGTATAACTTCCTCACAGCTAGAAAAGTTACCGTGGGGCAAGTATACAATTCCCACTAAGAATTTAAACTCATTTAAGGAAATTTCCAAAAAAAGGGTTTCTGTAATGCCTTCATCGAAAAAATCGCAAACAACACGAACTTTAAATCTATTTGAGACATAAAGACAAATTCCACCTCCTCTCGACCAGCATCGATCATTTCTGAAGACATTAAAACCATTCATCTTTATTGCTCCGTTTGAAACATAACTTTTTAACCAAGTCTCAGTTACCCCAATAACATCATAATTACTGCCTTCGAAAATTTGTCTTATTTCATGAAATTTAAAAGAATTATTTTTTGGAACTAAACTTTGAGCATTGAAGTTGCAAACATTAAAATCATTAACATTTAAAGGAGCGTTTATCATGTTGCTGTCACGTACTGATGGTCCCAAATTATCTGACATCAGAATCAATTTCAATTTTCATCATTTGTGCAAAAAAAGTATTATCCCAAGTTTTTAGATTAAAAATATTTTTAAATATCATATCTAATAATACAAAATTTTCCATTCTGTGCTAAATGTAATATAATAAAAAGGTTAAGTGATAAAAAGTATAATAAAACAATTATTACTTTTTTTTTGAACTGAATAAAGAATAATAAATTTTGTTCAAAATCAATTGGACAAATTAGATTTACCAAAATAAATTTTGGTTATATTACTAAAATTTAAAATCCATTGTTATGATTATATCGTTATAAAAAGCTTATGCATAAAAAGCAAATAGATACAAACATCTAATAAGATACAAAAAGTAAAGAAAGAAAGAAATTATAATTCAAGTTTTTTTTTCTTTTTTTTTTTTCTTCTTCCCTTTCTCTTCTTTCTTTCCTTTTTCTTCTTTCTAGCGATTTTCCGTTCAAGTCACAGTTCAAGTTGCTATTCTGATTCTGCCTTACATTTTCCTTTCGCTTGTCACTTTTCTTTCTTTTCCCTTTCCCCTTCTTTTTTTCCTCTTTATATTCAATTTCATATTTAAAAAGGTACGCTTATAAGATGTGTCGTTTGACACTTTTTAAAACAAAACTGTTCAAATGTAAGTAACATTTTTCTAGATGTATTGAAGCGAAGCTTTTTACTTTTGATTACTAAATACAATATAATATATTATTATATTATATTAAAAATCACTATGAAAATATGGTTATCACTATTATAGTCCAACAAGTTAATTTAAAAAGAAATTAAACCATTTAATTATTTTAAAACCCAGAAAAAAAAATCTTTTGGCAATGTGCTTTCAAAATAATTGGTTTATTGTAATGAATTCGCCTTGCCTCCATTCCATAAATTTGCATGGATAATAAATCAAAACCAAACGAACAAAACAAAAGGGGAAAAGCAATAACGAAAAGATTTGTATTAGTATGAAAGAAAAAAGGAGAAAAAAAAAAAAAAACAAAAAAGAACAGCTTTATGAGCGTTATATACTGATATATCACATACATATATGCATACCTACGCACAAATACATACATATATATATATATATATACATATACACATATATACATATATATACATACATACACACATACATATATATACATATATATACAATATACATACATACACACACATACATATCCATGTATACACATACACACACATACATACATATATACATACATACACACATATATATAGCGAAGTTTTAAAGGGTTTTATATTGAAATTTTTAATTTACTTAATAGATTTATCACTTCATGTAACAACATATGAAAATAATAAAGCGAAAAGGTGAATTAAGTAACAAGTATTATAAATTCCATAATATATGTATGTAACTCAAAAAGTAATGATTATAAAAAGAAAATAAACTTAAAAACAAAAAGCATCATCAAAAACAAAAATTAATATCATCTTAAACATTATGCCCTTCATGATGATTGTTGGTCAAGTCCATTATACTTAATATGATCTCCTTTTTGTTTGGATAAACTAGCTTGACACTTACTGGATTAGTATATATTATTCTGTAACTTCTAATTTCACTGGACTTCAATTTGCCACGACAAATGTAATGAACTTTGGCCTCGGAAGGAGTCAGATGATCATTCAGGTATATTCTTTTATCAGTTTCAGTCTGTATTACATCTTTTAGTGTCAAATTATATTTTCTTTTGTAGTTTTTCATTATTAAGTCTCTTTTAAAAGTGTTATTTAATTTGATTAAAAGAGATGATTTATTTCGAATCCACACACATGAGTTTATATCAAATTCAACAATATTTACTTCACATGCCTTAGCTATGGAAATTGCCATAGAATATAAATCAGCTGACTGATGTGCTGGTAGGCCACTAACAATTATATCAGATCTGTTTAGTTGCCTTCGCAAATAATTATTTTCATCTTCCAACTTTTCAATTTTAGAATTGGTTTCCTTCTCAAATCTTTTGTTATTTTCCAAAGTTGTTGTAAGATCTGACTTTATATTATCGAGCTGCATTGTGACACTTCCCTTAATAATTTTAGTCAAATCCAATAGTTGTTTTTCGACAGCTTCCATCTTCGAAGTTACTGGATTCAGACACGATTTGTTAAAACAAGCATTACATCCAAATGAAAAGCTTGGTTTTGTCTTCATAATATTCTCCAAAGCTGATGGATTTAAGGGTGGTGTTTGTTTGGTTAAACAACTAATGTGCTGGTAAGAATTGCAGAGCATGCAGACAATTGTGTCCGTTTTTTTACAAACAGCTGAACAAATTGCACATGTTAGAGCCATGATCAAATTAGTTATATAAAGTTAGGTTAGATTGAAGTAAGTGGCTAACCAGTAATTATTAAGTTTGTTTTTTTTTTGTTAAGTTGTTTTTTTTTTATGATATATTATTTGTATTAAACAGCAATACGTATCACATTTTTTTGTGAATGTACTTAAGTTTTATTTTTTCTTTTTGATACTTTTATCACTTATTTTCATTAAAATTATTAATTGTTGCACAGATATGTGAATTTTTTACATGCTGTTCATAGCGTTGCCAGATTATATTAATAAATAGAAAATAAAAAGCTTTAAACTACATTGAAAAGGAGTAACAATAGCTGGAAGATTCTTACACGATAACGCACGTTATATTTATATTCCCCCACTACTGATAAATATAAATTACCTTTCAATATAGTGATGTTTATTTTTAAAATTAGTTTCTTACTGATAAAAAGTATTATATCGATGGGCTGACAATTAATATACTCTCTAGTTTTCTACAAGACATGAAAATGAAGTGTTGATAAAAAAAACTATTCGATTTATAATTCTTATGATAAGTTGAACCGGCAAATTAATCGATTCAAAGTTTTTTTTAACACAAGAAACATAAATTGTAAAATAATAATAATTAGAGCTGCAAGACTGTCGATTAGAGCTGCAAGACAGTCGATAGTACTATCGATTATGTCGATAGTTTAATTTTAGGCTGACTATCGATATTTTTTTGCGATGGTGATAGTATCGGTTAGTGATAGCTGCTAGAATTAGCATTAAAGAAATTCGATAGTATTGATAGTGTCGACAGTTTTTAAGAAAACTATCGAATCGATTAATAGAGAAAAAGTTTTTTTGTCACAAGTAACATAACTTATTAACAATGTTAACAACTAGTGCTGCAAAACATCGGTAGTACTATCGATAATATAGTTTTCGATAATAATAGTTTTCCTTTTAGCTGACTATCGATAGTGATAGTATCAGGTAGCGATAGTTGCAAGAGTTAGCACTTGAAAAAACATGATAGTAACGATAGTTTTTTAGAGAACTATCGAAACTATACTAATTATAGTTTTTAAGCAAACAATTAAAACTATCGAATGTGCTGACTATCGATAGTTTTGCAGCACTATTAACAACATACTTTATTAAAATTACTTTCAGACCAAAGGCTTAAATACAATATCGAACCCTTAAAATACACGCTTCGATTAGCATTTTGAATTCAGTCTATTTGTTTTGCCGTTCTGATTACACTCGCTTTAAAGAAGAGACGTTGCAGAAAAAATTATAGAGCAAGCGCGATGTAGCGGTACACTGTTTTTAATCCAATCCAAAAGTCAACTACTTAGTTTTAAGTTCAGATTTGGCGGTTTAAAAAAGAAGTATAGATAATCTTGAGGATTTGAAGAATCTTTGTTATTTCATTTTGGTTGTGGAGCCCACAAATTAAATCAACTTGAAATTAAGACATGACACTTCATCTTCCAGTGTTATCTCAAAAATTTCTGCCAGTTCATTTACTATGTAAAAATAAATATTTTTCAATCGGCATGCATATTTTTTTGTAGTAAGGTAGGAGACCACTGTCAAAGATCTATTGTGTCTTTTTCAGGTGCTTCATCATCCTAAAAAATCCTAGAACTGCCAGTTGATACGTACCAAACGGTATGAAATAATCCTTGAAATGTACTCTGAAGTCTCTTTAGCGTAATCTGCACCAGCTGATGCTTACAACGTCTAATATATTATGTTGTTTCCTCAACCTACAATACCAATAAGTAATCTAATATTATATCTTCTTCGAGGCGTGAGAGTTTTAAAAGCAGTTGTGGTTATATGTTCGAGTATCTCAGTCCGGGGTGATTACGAATAACCAAGTTTTCCCTCGAATTTTTGTTTGAGCCAAGTCGCAAAAGGGTTTGGCCGGACAATCTACCTGTTCGTTGCTTTCTTCTGTAGAGTGTTAGAGAAATGAGTTGACAGTAACTTTATAGGTACTATCTAACTGATTTAGTTTGATACGTCATACACAAGTTAGCAGGGAATTGAACTCATACATATAAAGTAATGAAGGTTAGTTAACAGAAAAGATGACTATTTCCTGCCGTCGTATTAAACTGAGCACCTCTCTGCTTCTCATAGATACATAGTAGTCGTGATGCCTTTACTCGAGTTCTTGATTGTTCCAAGATTCTGTGTCCATTTGTACTGCTTCATCTTACGGCGCAGTACAGTTTCTTTCCCTATCATTTTGCTACTTAAAATATTAAAAAACTTCCTTTCGGGATCTTACCTTCCGTCCGTCACATCGGAGAGTTTCATAACGTTCAAACGAAACTACATAACTAAATTGAAGTTTCTGTGGAAGGTAAGGTAATATTATATGTTTAACAAATTCTAGGATAATCTCGATCATCGCTTCTAAGAGGAGCTCAAATATAAAAGACATTACCCTATCGAAAGATAATATAATTTTTGCAAATTTTTGTAAAGTAAACTGATATTAAGTACACATCAATAAGATATGAGTCGCCATAACAGAGAGGGTGTTGAGTAATAATTCAAAAGTTGTGTTGGCGTAGTACGTTTAGATCCTCGGTAGTTCGACACCAACTAGACAAACGTTAGGCTGCACGCCTAGAAGGGTATACGATACGATATTTGGCAGATCTAGGCCGCAGTTCATTAGAGAATATTGCAGCTGTGGTCGAATTTATCGCGGAGTACTCCAAACAATCAACCAGACGACGTGCCATGCAACTGGGCATCAATCGGTGGTTTTTAAGGAGAATTTTGGTGAAAGACTTGAAGATGTTTTCTTACAAAGTGCAAACAGGTCATTAGCTGCTAGCCGTTGTTCACCAAGAGCGTTTAAGCTAAGCGCAAGCTACCCTAAATCTTGAGCACGAGATAGAGAACTTTTAATATAAAATCATCTCCAATCCCTGTAGATACGTAAGTTAGCAGAATTGTAGCTCCTGGGGCATTGCAAATCCACGTATAACATGGAAATAATGATTACGCCTGCTCAAAGTTACTGTATAGTATTTACGCTGGAAGTATCATCGGTCCAAATTTTTTTGAAATGACTAGAGCCAAACGACTACTGTAAATGGCGCTCTTGAGCCATGTTCTATGACTTTCTCCTTTACTAACTGGACGAGTTGGAACTGAAGAAAATGTAGTTATTACATAATTGAGCACGACCTTATTCAGAAATTTTCATACCTGCATTTCCTAGTTTATTTTCTCTTGTAACGATCAGCCAATGACTTGAATTTAATAAGGGTAAAGTGAAACGACATTGATATTCCTCTTTTTAAATAAAATAACTTTCTTAGTCGAAAACAATAAAAACAAAAACATACAAGCAATCTTAGCCTACTTTATGACTAGAATTTAATACATAAGATTTCCAAATTTTATGACTTTGCTCTGTTGCAGATCATGATTCATTAGAGTCTGCCTCTTCAAACGAAGTTTTCCATTCTTTACATATGCATGATGCTCTCCATGATATGTTCACTTATGTGTTCACTCACTTAGTTTAGGCGAACCCAAAATATACACATTACTCTGTGATTACACACACTCCCACACATAATATCGTGCTGAGTTAGAAAATTCTATTGGCCACGACTAAGCATTACGGCTAAGAATCTAGTTTAACTTAAAAATGTCAAAAACAAAACTTTACAAATCTTCTGGTTATAGAGTTTATGAAGTCTTTGTGCAGCTTACGCTATTTAGTAACATGCACAAAATACTCACACTCATGTTTACACACAGTGGTTTACCAAAAAGTAAAGTGTTAGAATAAATATATTACAAAGACATTAATGTTTATATTTCTTTTTCTTTTTCTGCTTCTTTTTCTGCTTCTTTTTCTTCATTTTGTTCTCTAGTCTCACATGTATGTACATACATGCCACCATTCACACACACTTATGTACATGTTTCTGATGAATCTACACAAAATACAGCAGAGATAAATGTTTTGCGTTTTATTAAAATATAATAATGATGTGGTAATATTGGATACTGGACACAGAGCTAACGATGTACTATCGCAATGCACATACTAGAGATACATGTATGTGTTAGCTTACATGCGGTTTTCAAATAGATGATGATGGCGCTGATGTCCTTTTTAGTTTCATTTTTCTTATTCCATGCTTCTTATTTTACTGCTGGTTCACCATTTCAATCAGGGTTTTCAGATTTTTGTTTTCATCGAAATCGCCAAAATATGATAAAAAAACGCCAAAATAGTTTAAAAAAATCGCCAAAATAATTTTTGTCACCTAGTTTTTTAATTTTAAAATATTTTTTTATAAAATACAAAAAAATATATTAAATTGTAGTAATATGGTCCGGCTTGAAGTCCTTTTGTTAATAAAAAAGTGTTTACATAAACATTGGACGAAGCTGAAAAATAATTTTTAATTCATACGAGGTCTGATCGAAAAATAACCGTTATTTTCGGTTTTTTTAAAAAGTAGTCATTTATTCTATCTTGTCCCCTTCAAAGTAATACCCCTCTGATATAACACACTTATGCCATCGTTTTTTTTCAATCCTCGAAACACTTCTGAAACGCGCTTTTTGTTATCGCCAACAGCTTCTGTTTCGATTTTTCTTTTATCTCCTCAATCGTAGCAAAACGCTTTCCTTTCATCGGTGTCTTCAGTTTTGGAAAGGGGAAAAAGTTAGCTGGCGCCAGGTCCGGTGAATACGGTGGCTGAGCTATGATACCGGTTTTGTTTTTGGCCAAAAACTCACACACAAGCATCGACGTGTGAGCTGGTGCGTTATCATGGTGGAAAATCCATGAAAATCCATGCGTTTCTGACGAAGTGCTTCGTCAAGGTTATCCTTATTGACCGTACGACCTTGTGGCAAGAATTCATGATGCATTGCAGTCGAAGAAAACAGTAAAAGCAAAACCTTCACATCTCACTGGACTTGATGTGTTTTTTCCGGTCTTGGCTCTTATGGACGCTTTCATTAGAATGATTGGGCTTTGGTTGTTAGGTCACAGTCATACGCTCATGACCTTTTTGAGGAAATCTGGAATGTCGTGACGATGTTCAACAGCTCCTGAGCGATTACCATGCGACGTTGTTTTTGCTATAAATTAAGCAATTTCGGAACAATCTTCGCTGCCGCACGTTTCATGCCCAAAACATCTGTAAAAATTGATTCGCATGATCCGAACAATATGCCAACATCTTCAGCAACCTCTGGGATAATGATTGGACAATTATCCAAAATCATTTTCTTCACTGCTTCAATGTTCAGACGAGCATCGTCATTAACATCTTCTCGGCCTCCCTTAAGCTGGTTAAACCACAACTGAACTTGTATTCTGCTCATAGTAGACTCGCCAAACGCCATAACAAACATTTCAAATGTCATTGGGCATTTAATTTCATTTTTTATCCATTTTTTCGAATAGTAAAAAATCGAAAAGCATACCAAACCACGACTAATTTTTTATCTGTCAAAAGCAAACTGACTATCCAAAATGGCCAATATTGCCAACATATATAACAGACATGTGTGCCAAAATAAAAAAAAAATGTGAAAATCGAACATAAGTAACTCACGAAATTTGAAAATAACGGTTATTTTTGATCAGTATCCAGAAGATGACTAACAAAGTTGGTTGAAATATTGGAACTTGAAAAATATGTAAAAAACAAAGAGTTTTTGTTTTATTAACAAAAGGACCTCAAGCCGAACCATATTAACACAACTAACTACATAGAGAATAGTCTACAACCAACAACTTATAAAAAAAATAATTTAATTGAAACTTAAAATTTTTTTAAAGTAGAAAAAATCGCTTAGTTGTTTACATACATAAATACAAAAATATATACATACACGCATACATAAAAACATTAATACATATGTGGATAACATTAGATGCGCTATTTATATTCCTATAATTTACAACACTGGCTGCTGTAGTCATGGTGGTGACCACGATGACTACAAATCTGGTTGGCCCGAGTTCAACCCCTGTGACAATCAAAAAATATAATGTTTTTTTTCTGTTTAATGGTAAAAGTATATATTCAGAATATTCACCATAATCGCCGGTTAAGTAAAACACGCATTGAAGCCTTAAAAATTTTATTCTATATTCTATTTTACACAAGAGTACACACAGAAAAAAGAGTGATAAAATATCAGTTAATATTTTCAAGGTGTAACGAATTATGAATATTTATAGTTGGTTTTATTGCGAATTAGCAATACATACTCTGTGTGAATTTATAGTCGCATATTAAAAAATATGGGATGGGATCCCAATACTAGCAAAACTTTTCAGCATTTTGTACCATGTTTGTCAATTCCCATCATTTTGGAAGGTAAATAATGTAACACCGATCTCCAAAAAGGGAGAGGCTAGCAAACCTGAAGTTTACCAACCAATCGAAATTTGCTTTGCACTTATAAAGTAATGGAAAATATGCTTAATTTTCATCTTGTAAAATATTTGGAGTTCAACAGCTTATTTAGTGAGTGGCAGTACAGCTTCCATAGGGGCCTTCCTTTCGGAAAAATGGTGTCAATCCATATACCATTTCGGCGAAAGTAAGGTGGTGCCTATTGACATTTCCAAGGCGTTCGATAAAGTGTAGCATAGTGCGCTTCTATCAAAACTTATTTCTTTTGGCGTCGGTGATAGCTTCTTTCTATTTATACTGATCTTTCTCAGGGATCGCACTATACGAATTGGTATAGATGAGATCTCATTAAACGAGTTCATGGTTAATTCAGGGGTACTGCAAGGTTCCGTCCTTTCTCCTACCTTATTTCTAATTTTTCTTCTTCTACATCGGACTTCCAATTCTAGCTTTTCGGATATTGGTGCTATTCGAAAGCACATGGACGATTCCCTAAATCGTGATCTTTAGAAAATCTCCGAGTGGGGTCTTGCGAACAGGGTTCTACTTAACTCACAGGCGTACGGCTAAATATGCTACTACATCTCTAATTATGGGTGACATAGATATTAAGGAATCAGAAACTTCGATGTTCTTGACATAAAAATTCAATGTGATGTTCGGTGAAAAAAGCATATTTTTCAGATCCCAAAGGAAGCATTCAATTGCCTAGGTTTTCTAAAACGGTATAAGAAATATTTCTCTCCATATTTTCTCGCTATCTATGTGACCTGTATCAGACTGAAAATGGAACATATATAAGCCGTTGGTTCAAAGACTATTTTGCAGTTGCTCTACCGCGTGTAGGAGGGAACAAAGAAGCTCATCGTTGACACTTGGGTATCCAGTTCTATTGCTTCGCTGGAGCATCGATGCAATGTGGGGTGTGTTTCACTGTTTTATCGTTACTACAACGGAATGTACTGATATGAAATCAGGGAACTTGTTCCCGGGGACCGCAATTTTATAAGCGCAACGCGCCCTGCAACCAGAGCGCATCGCTTTGTGTTCGATTGGCCAGTAAATCGCACTACGCATTACAGAGAAAATTCGTTTTTCAGCCGAACAGTTCAAATGGGGAATAAACCCCTGCGGGGGTCTTTCCTGTCACTTTCTGTGTGGAAATCAAAAAATTTTACGTCAAAAACGTTTAGCAAATCGCTATATATGACAACCCTGATTTCAACCACACTTGCATTTGTGCCAGTATGCATGTAAGTATGTGGTTTTTTTTTTGAAGTAGCCAAGTTGTAAAGCAGCAAAAAAAAAAAAAAATCGCACAATAAAAAAAAGGAAGAAAAATATTAAACTGGGTTTCAAGAATATGATGGTTGTATTAAATTTCAAAGTAATATACTAAAATGTCACAACAGTCATTTAAAACAATTTTTTTATTTTCTTTAAAAAATAATTTTGGTTATTACACCTCCTATCATATTGTTTCATTTACCTAATCTTTTTTTACACAATTCGTTATATAACAACAGTGATACCACTCGCTATATAAAGAAGAGCCATGTTTCGTCAATTAAGGGCAAATAAAATATATAGTTTTACATTTTTAACAATTTTGTAATTCTTACATTTTCTCAACCATTATTAGTGCGATATTCCAGCACACAGTATTTTACGAATTAAAAGCTTGTGATTAATATACCAAACTGTGACGAAAACCCAGAGCTGTGTGTTTTGACAGAGGCGTATGACATAATGTGCTCATGTCATCCCATCTGCAGTAATTGGAATGAAGATAATAATTAATGAGAAGTCTTAGATGGTTTTGGCATGAAAATTCAGTGCGATGTTTGGTAGAGCAAGCATGTTTTTAAGGTGACAGCAAGGTATTAAGAACTATTGACTCAGTGGAACATTGACGGAATACAGAGTATGTTTTGCTATGTTATCGTTACTATAACAAAATGTACTCTGGTGAAATCAGGAAAGTTATTCCTAAAAACGCAATATCTTACGCACAACACGTTCTATGTTGTGGGTTGGCCAGTGGATCGCACTGCGCATTGCAGAAAAAATTTCAGGACCTTTTCGCATGTGGAACTCTTTCCTGCTACTTTCAACATGCGAAGATTCAAATCGAATATCCACAAACACTACTCCCTCTATCTTCCTCTCTACAACGTAATTATCCAATAGTGGACAGTGCATTGCAATAATAAAAAATTAAAATGAGTTTCTGCATGAGTCACGTAAGAAGTTTATAATTTACAAAAGACATTTGATCTTGCTGATCATAATGAAAGCTTAAGAACTTCAGTATTATCATGGCAATGATCTCTCATTTTTAGGAATCTTAAAAATATTTAGAAACTGTCAATAACCAATTTTTGGCCCAAAGTGCCAACGATCTATCTCCTAATGCTAGCTATTTTTTTTTACAGAAATAGCAGAAGTAGTTATTTGGTAACCGTACTATATTCTTTAGGAAAGAGATAGATGAGAGATAGGACAGGTGGTGAAAGGAGAAAGATATAGCCATTTTATTAGTTATTTTACTTTGCTGGCGAATATGGGGCCTGTTCGGAAATGCATCACTGCGCTGCATCTGATGCGCATGTGTGATTAGTTTTCGATGCCGATGCAACAACAATAACAACAGCTGATGCTGATACCTACTTGATGCGCAAACACAAATAAATTATCATTTGTTTACAACTTTGAACGCTTTAAATTAATGTGTTATAAATTTGTTTTGTTTGCTATGGTTTTATAAGGAACTTTTTTTTCCTGATGTAAATTTCTCTTTCAGGTCCAATCGAACTCTTATTAAAAGTTTTGAAAATTTCAGGTCTAATTCAATTCTAGAAATGCATAAACAAATGTTATTTAATATAATAAATAGCAAATAAAATACTTTCTTAATCATTGCATCAGCCATTTTTGTGCTGCGTGTTTGATGTTTTTTGCGCACCATAAAACTCTGTGATGCATTTTAGAACACACGACATTTGCAATGATGCTAGCTGATGCTTTTTTGAACGCGCTGCGCATCACATGCAGCACAGTGATGCATTTCCGAATAATCTCATGATATGAGGATGTACCCATCGAAGGATGCTGCATGTTGTAATGTTAATTCTAAATATGTATTTCTACTATAAATCAGAAAAAACATTGTATTTTTTTGATTGCCGCAGGGGTTGAACCCCAGCCAACCAGATTTGTAGTCAACGTGCTTACCATCATGTTTATAGCAGCCTAATGCTGCGCATTGGTACATTCCCTACGCTGTAGGTTTAACATTCTCCATGCCGGTTATTTATTTTACCTAGATGGCATTATGAGTTATCACTCTGGTACTTGTATCGTTTTTATTCTCTTTTTGCCCAGGTACTTTTGAAGCATCGTTCAAGCCTACCGACTTTGCTAGATTGTGGCTTGATATAAATTTCGTCAGGGTTGGCCTCCGAATTATAGTTGATGGCAGTTTGCCCACCTACTTGATTGGTGGTCTTATGCTTTAGGTAACTACCGGATTGTACGATAGTTATAAGAGAAGCAGAAAGAAAATTCTGTTTTGCCTTAATTGAATTAAATTATTTATTGATTCTTTTAAAATGACGCTAAACAGAGTTTTCTTTCTACTGCTCTTGCCTTCACTTAGAATTAAACATCTACGCCATGGCAAATTGCATTAAACTGAATTTGACTGGAAAACTGAAAATTAAGTCTAAAGAGCGCTGACACATACTGTCAAAATAACTTTAAATGAAGAAAACAGAATATTTTTAATACAAATCTCTTTAGTGATTCCAGAGAAAAGTACGTTTATGTTGAAGAAACAGAATAAAAATTATTCTTTAAAAATGGCATGAAAATTAATTTTCCAGAAAACTGAAAATGGATTCTTTATAATACTTATACATTCTGTAAGAAGAAAATTAGTTGAACAATATAAATCTATTCAGTGATTCCAAAGACCACGTTCATTTTGAAGAGTTATAGTGAAACTGATTCCTTTAAAATGAAATGAAACTGCATTTTACGTGGAAATTGAAAATGAGATTAAACTATTCTGTTTTACAGTTATAATATTTTGTAAAATAGTTTATTTAATTTTCTTTACTTTAATTTAATACTACATCACTAAAACAAGTATGTTGTTCTCATTCATATGTGTCACACTGTTAAGCTGATGAGCTAAAGCAAATAAATTAATTCTGTCGTTTGTGTTGGCATTCTAAATACCTCTAAATAAATGTCCTTCCATATTTGACATGGCATTCATGTATTTAGTTAAACATTTTCTATACACGATATTCTTTTTTCATTTTTCTTTTTACTTTTTATTTACTTTTTGTGCCAAAATATTTGAACATTTTCATGTCTTGTTTCTGTGAATGAAGGCTGCTCTTGTTGTTGATTAGTGGTTCAAGTTCAGTATGATACTGTTGTGTTATTTAGACCACGTAACAACAAATTGAAAGTAATTGAATGCTTCAAACCATCAAGTGTTTTACATTTTTTATTTAGTTTTTTTTATTTTAAACATTTGATGACACTGACGCTGATGAGTATGATTCTGCAGTGAAAATCATTCGTGATGAATTCTTTTACAGATACGTATTGACTTTGGATCTGTCATCCTTAGATAATAATAATAAAAACGGAAATAGCAACAAATTATATGCTCGCTTACTAACAATTTATTGTGCTTTTCAATTGAGGCTTTTTTTTTGCTGGCGCGTTTTTCCTGGGTTTTTTGCTTTAATTTAAATAATCTTAATTATATGGATTGATTGGAAAAATGCTAATTAAATGTGTGCGGAAAAGAGTAAAAGAAATATTTACTTTAACCATGAAAGTGTTAAATTAACCAAAAGTAATTTATTCATTAGTAAATAACTAAGAAATGGATGAATTTTTTATTTCTTGTTTGGATTAAAATTAAATTTCAAGATATTAAAAAAAAAAAAAAAAATTAAATGAAGAAATATTAATTAGTGTATGAATAAAAAGTAAATATAGTAACAGGTCATGGAAATATCAAGTATCATCTGACCACGGTCATAATCGTAGAAGATAATAATTGTAGACTGTGCCTGAAAGAGGCAGAAGCTTGTTAGACAAATGCTAGAAAGAAGGACGATAGTTACCAGGCGACAATCTGGAATCACTAATGACAAGAGTTTAGGCCAATGATAGCATGTGTCACAACCAGGGTAAGGTTGCCGTAAATTGCGAATCGATTCATTAAGAAAGCGATCTGTTTGGATATCTTCCCTATATTAATTATAATACGAGGGCTCCTATATATATTTCTGGCCTGGCAACACTGAGTGCTGCCAAGTGCAATCTGACATTTCCATTGGAAAGTTTGTAATTTTTAAGCATAATCGTACTCAAAACGTTTTGACGTACGACCATTATTTGTCTTGTTTACAGTGACTTGAAAAAATTAATATAGAAAAAAATGGAATTAACTCGTGAGCATTTTGTGCCATAATTTTTCACAATTTTCGACGTGGATTATCACGACAAGAGTGCATTGACGAACTTAAATATTTGTATGGCGATGAAGCACCATCCTATAGCACTGTGAAAAATTGGTATAATGAATTTAATCGTGGTTGAAACTCGCTCAAAGACGAATTCCGTGAAGGTCGTCCAAAAACGGCTGTTGTGCCAGAGAACATTGATACAATCGACCGTGTGGGTCTTCAAAGGCGAGCAAAATCCAACGAAAGTTGTTCGTGGAAGAAGCACTGCCTGTTTCTTCGGCAAAACTGAGCAACGTAGGACGGTCACTTCTGAGTGGTACACTGCAGTTTGTTTGCCTGAAGTCATCGGAGAAATTCGAAAAACCAACAAGAGAAGACGAATCATTGTTCACCATGACAATGCGAGCTCTCACACATCGGCTCAAACCAGAGCGTTTTTGACCGGCCAAAACGTCGAATTAATGGGTCATCCGCCGTACAGCCCTGACTTGGCACCTAATGACTTCTTCTAGTTTCCGCACATCAAGAAAAAAATGCGTGGTCAACGATTTTCGTCGCCAGAAGATGCTGTTGAAGTGTTCAAAAACCATGTTTTAGAGGTGTCTCAATCGGAGTGGAAAAAGTGCTTTGACAACTAATTTGAGCGCATGCAAAAGTGTATAAATCATGCTGGAGAATACTTTGAAAAACAATAACACCATTTTTGATTATAAATATTCGCATTTTCACTATTAGGCCAGAAATATATAGAGCAGCCCTCGTAATAAATAAAATAATATACACTTCTGTTTTGAGCTGAAGGGTATCTCAAAAATATTTTACAACTGCGACGGTAGTTTTAGTATTATTATTATTATTAAAATAAAATATATTTTTTTGTTCTTTTGAGTAGAAAATTAAACGAATTTTTACTTAAATCTCATTTATTTGTGATTTAACTCCAAAAAAAAGTCTTCTTCTTTTTTTCTTTCTTTCTTTTTTATCATTTCGTTTAAACGATGCTTTTGTTATGTTTGTGCCTGGAGAACTTAGTCATTTCAAAACCGATTTTGATAATTCTTCCTTTATTTGAAAGGCGAAGCAGTTCATAACCTTATAAATTAAAGGGTGTCCCCATACAACATACATGGTTTTTGCATGCACCACTTTAATATTACAAAAATGTGTGTACTGTAGCTGCAAATGGGAAAAAGTAAAACAAAAATAATTCTAAAAATTAAAGGGTGTTCCCATAGACGACGTAAACAAACCTTTTTGGGCCTATCTTTTAAATCAATATAGACTAATGCTTAAAAATTGGATAGAATGTCGATTACTATGACCGTATATTAACAATCATTTTTATTCAAAATTATAAATTAAAGGGTGCCCCAGTAGTTCATTTAATATGATGTATGTGGTCTGCAGTTGTAGACCGACGGTAGATATTTACAAAAAACCTGTATTGCTAACTCCGCTATAACAAGTATAAAATTTGGATTTGTAATCTAAAGGGTGTCCCAATAGTTGATATAAATTGATGTATGTGGCCAAACTGTTGAATCGTTATAGACAAATATATGAAATCTTTTTTGAAGGCCATTTTTTTGCAAGAATTATTACTAATTATATTTATTCATAATATTTTAAATTTTTTAATAGTGTGTGTGAGTTATTAGGTGACTTTAAATAGTCCAATAACGTCCCTTTTTTACATTCTTTGATGACTGAATAAGTGACTGCTTGTCATTAACTATCTGCTTGCTTCACATGCCCCCCAAGGCTAAGTCGAATAAGTCGGCAAACAAAGAAGACGAAATAAAATGTTTTACGGCTCTGGCGTAATAGGAGCATTATTCTGTTGTAGAATCTATGGAATCGATCCAAAAATGCCATTTAGTTTTAACTTTTTCAAGTCATAGAAATAGTAGTTATACCCATCTGATTTATTTATATTGAACTCCTTCTTATCAGTAAAAATTAAAACTTTCCAATCATTAAGGTGACTGCTGTCTTGCACACTGCACGTTATATATTTGCTCGCAAATTGCCAATCGATTCTGTTTGCGTGTCTCATTCAATGATGACCTTTTCTTTAATTTTTACATCTGTAAGTGCCCACTGTTTATGATGGGTCTACGTAATGTTAAGATGCTTGCTTGCTTGCGAGCTGCCTATCTAATTTTTGATATTGTAATGGTTGGGTACGATGCAATTCTGCGAAGTTTTCTCTTTTTTTGTTCAAATTACAGCTGTTCCAAATTTTCTTTTGTAGTTTTGCCCATTCTTGCTGCTAACTACAATTTTGTGGTTTCACTTAATTTTGCGATCGATGGTACAACAAGAATAACTTTACGGCAAAAAGGCACATAAATATTAAACATTTCTTTTTCACTTATAATTTCGTTCTTACCCATGCTTTTACCAATTGTTAATTAAAATAATATAAATTTCATCTTTTTCTTATTAATTGTTGAATATTTAAGGCGTCTGCCTATATGAAAACACCTTTTTATACCTTTTACCACAAAAAGTGGAAAAAGGATTTAACTAAGTTTGTCATTCTGTGTGTAATTTCTACAATAACCATTTCCGATCTCATAAAGTAATACATTCTGACTTTTAATGCATAGCGAAGTCGATTGAGCGATGTCCGTCTGTCCGTTTAAAGAAAATTTAAATACGCCAATCGATCAGAAATAGTGTCGAAAGAAGTGCTATTGGAAATCAGCAGCATCAGTCCATGTCCTTCGAGGCAGCAGGCAAAACGCCACGCCTACCTTAATTCGTTCAAATCAAATCCAAAAAAATTAATATATGGGGTGATAGAGAAATAAAAAATAAGCAAAAAAAAACATTAAGTCAAAAAAATTGACGCTCATCCATATTTTCCGAGTTACGGGACTTAAAAAATCTATATGAGCATTATTTTAAAGCTTTTGAAGACATCCTTAAGAAAATACTAAATTTTTTAAAACAGCTTAACCCGTTAGGAGCCGATGGCATTTATATGTAAAATAATATACATGCAGTACCATTTTTAAATTCTCTGTCACCTCAATATTTGCTTTTTTAATTGGAGTTACTTCACTAAAGTAGATTTACATGGATAGTGAAGGGTATAAAAGATTCGGCATAACGGAATACAGTACTCTCACTTGTTTACTTTAAATATTAATTCGCACCAAATCCGTAAAAAAATTTTGTCAAAAATAAATTTGAAAAGCACTATATACCACAGCTTTTGCCATCCATCACTCGTTGGTCAGCCAAGGTCGTTTAGAAAAGTCTCAATAATCTCCTATTATTCCTTTAAATTAGAAGAAAGAGTTCCTCTTCGAAATCCTTTGGCAAGTGATGGATTGTTTTCAACTCTTCAACTAATTTTTCAATTGGTTATAGTTTATTTAATTTTTTTTTGTTTCTACACGACACCTAAATTACAGACGTCAATATCATCAATGGCAATTCGGGACAATAACTACGTCACATTTTCTTACAAAATACGAAATTCAAGAATACCGATTTTCAAAAAACGACACCAAACAGAATAAGGGTGAATACTTGAACTTAAAGAGCTGTTAAAAAACAATGCCACGTATGTAAAAATCATATCACTGTTGGAACACCCTTTATTTTTAGGTTTTATTTTTAATGTTTTTCTTACAGTGTTCATAAGAATGCTTGAACTTAAAGAGTCTGTCTGTAGCGTACAAGACCAAGTACGTGAAATTACGTTACTATTGGGGCACCCTTTATACTTTAATTTTTCAATTTCACTTTTTCAATTTGGTTGACAATTAAGATTGAAAATAATGTCACTTTTGGGACACTCTATAATATAAAATATACCTTCCATGCAAATGTTAGAGTCTATCTTTTACGCTCACAAAAATAGAAGGACAGACATTCTAGCGACACTGTAGGTTTTAACTGTAAAGAAATTAACCACTCAAATATTAAAAAAATAATTGTACATTAAAAAAGAAGTTTCTTTCATATTTTAACATTCGTCCCTTGAAACTTAACTCTTTTCAAAAACTATTTTTTTCTTTACAATTTAAGTTTTTCTTGCAAGATATAGTTAGACTTTTGCCCTCTTATTTAGTTTTCGATAATAAACACGACTTTGTTGTGTTAAAATTTTTCCAAAAGTAACAAAATTGTAAATTGTTTTTCTTTTCAAGAATGAAACTTGGGAAATGTGTATTTAAATTTTATTTTTTTTTTATTTTTTAAATTACGAATGCAATTCCTTTTGCTAGTTTGTCGTTAACATTTTCTTTCATTCAATTTATTTTTGTTTTATTTATTTTTTTTTTTACTAAAATTTCATTTTTCTTACTGTTGCGAAAAGTATGAGTGTTTTTCTTAAATATTCTATTCAAAAACTTTTTTACTTTAAAGTTTTTCCAGTTTATTTTTGATATCGTTTTTCGAAAGAACAAAACTTTTTTATGCATTTAAGTTTCAACAACATGACTTTTAAATGCCATCAAAAGATATTATTGTTGTAGAGCTCGTTATCCTCATCGTTATCGTACTAGTCTTGCAGTAGTGAATCAAAATAGAAAAAAAAACATTTATGCATTTAACTTTTCTTGCATTTTTAATTAATATTTAATGATTGCAACGATTTAGCACACATATTGTATATTCATTTCTGTTCCTTTGCTTTTATTTGTTTTTCAAGGATGAAAGAAAATGATACGGGTTCTAAAGGGAAAAGTTGTGCCTGGAAATTATCCTCTGTCATGGATGAAACAAATTCTTTAGCTTTTACATATATTTTTCTTTTTTTTTTGAAAATAAAGGAACTCTAAATTAAGTATTTCTCTACTGTTTCATGTCTTTTATTTTGGACAAACTGAAGTAAAATCTTGTGTGTCCTGAAGCCATTACAGATTTTAATTATATAAAATTTTATGAAATTAAGTTGATAAAGTTAAAACATCTGCTTCCAACAATCTGCATGACATACCAAACACACTAGCAGTTAATGTTGAGGGTTTATCAAACATTTATTTAAAAACTTACAACTGTACGTACAAAACTTACAACAAGTTAATGAGAAGAACTTTGTTTGAAACAGACAAGAACTAAAAATTATTTTATTTTTTTCTTTTGTTCATTTATTATAACGGATTTTAACAGGGTTAACAAAACTATGGCACGTTTTACACAAAAAATTATCTTTATTAAAGTGAGTAAGTAACTCAACTTTGAGTTTATTAATATGATATTTGTCATTTTATCATGACACAGGTATATTGTTTTACGTTTTATGAATTATTTGAGTTCGTGTTTGAAATATGTACGATTTTATATAAGAAAACTGGCTTTCATATTTAGACGCAAATGTCAACTTTTAATTTGCAATTTATCAAATCTCATAGATGGGCACTTTGCAGTTCCAGTAAAATTTCAGTAAAATTAAACTGATACTGAAAAGTAATTTTCACATTTTTTAAAGTAATTAGTAAATTTTTACAGACACTGCTTTTTATTACTAGCAGCACACGTAGGAGTAATTAATTAGATTGCATTATAACCTGTCAATTTTAAAAGCATTGAATGATAAATAATGCTAATGCTTTTTTAACATTAACATTATTCCACTATTTCACTGCTTTCTATTTACGATGACTAACGATTAAATGGCTTCAAAGCTTTACTATTAAAAAACATTTTCATTAAAGTTTCTTTTCTTAAAGTAATGATGCGGGATGTGTAGTTAAAAATGATTATTGAAGAAAAATAAAAATGAAATCAATCGATGATTATTGATGTTTTGTTAAATACATGTACCGATAATTTGTCAATTTGATTAGCATTGAATGATATATAATGCTAATGCTTTTTGATCATTGAAGAAAAAGAAAAATAAAATCATTCATTTGTTGTTGCTATTTTGTTTCATACATGGACCAATAATTTATCAATTTGATTGACATTAAATTGTATATAATGCTAATAATTTTTTTGCATTACTATTATCTTCACTAATGGTAATGCTTTCTAATGAAAAGCTTTCATTGATAATTAGCTAAAAACCAAAGTCACTATCATTCGCTAACGGTTAAATGGTTTCAAGCATTACCATTAGTAAATGTCACTCCTTATCTTGGTACACTAAATGAGCACTTTAAAATATGTGATTATTATCACAAGAATTAAGCGAAATATATTTGTGTTAAAATTCTCGGGAAATAAAAGACAATATAGCAGTATACTTTAGTTTTGTATAAGTAATAAGAACTGCCACCCTGGTTTTAGGTGATAAAATCTCAGACATCAAGTTTTACAGCCATTTTACTTAAAATTTATAAATTATTAAAATTTTCCTGTATACTCGTAGATTCATCTATAAAAGGTTTATTTATTCTTTGCATGGTTCTTTTTGAAACTTCTGATATTATATTGTTACGAATAATAAAATGTGGCAACCTCTGTTGTTGTTTCCGTGTGAGCGTGGTGAATAAGTTAATTCAGCTAATGGTGTGTGTTTAGAAGAATACCACAATTATCCAACAAAAGCTGAGCAGCCTCAATGGCTGCGTTGGTAGAGGTGCGTGCTGTAAAACAGAAGATTGTGGGTGCGATCTCGCCGTCGGACATGCGTACAACGAAAAATAAAAATTGTTATATTGCAATTAAAAATTAATAAACAGCAGTACAAACCTCCCGAGAGGCAAAAGACAATTATTGTGTGAAGCAATGGCAGATAAATTAGTGGAGACGTCTAATTTAATATAAGGGCTGAGAGATAATTGTCAAAACGCCCTAAATAATAAAAAGTAGCGGCGCTAGAGTAGGAAAATGTAACAGCATCACAAGACCGGTAGGATCAAGAAGTATAGCCAGAGAAAGCCATAAAAGTTTGAAAACAGATGACGACTGGTTCGGATAAAAGGAGTAGTGGAGATGTCTTTGGATGGTTAAGGTTACTAAACAAGGCATCGAGTAGTTCATGTCTCTCCGGAGTAACACAGTAGTGTAGCGTGGATGGCTGCGTTTGTAATAATCATGCTTAGTAAAGACCAGACCATGGGATCAAGAAGTATAGACAGAGAAAGCCGCAAAGTAAGAAGATGACGGAGTTTATAATGAGCCACAGTGGTATTTGCAATCAAAAGAATCCATACGTTTGTCTTAAAAGGGCAAAACGTAACAATATATTATTTTTCACAAATACAATTATTTTTATTTAATTGTAATAAATAATTACCGATTTAATTAATATGTCATTACCATTAGTAAAAACAGTAATACAATAATTTTTTTTTAAAGGGAAGCAGCAGTTCAGGCAATAATACTTATTTAGTTATTTTTTGTAACCGGTATACATTCTTTAAGAAAGGGATAATTTGGAGATAAGACAGGTGGTGAAAGGAGAAAGCTACACCTATTTTATTAATTATTTTACTTCGCTGGCGAATATGCTATGAGGAGGCTGTAAGCAGTAATGTTAATTCTGAATATGTATTTATACAATTAAACAAACATTTTTTTTCGATTGCCGCAGGTATTGAACCCTGACCAACCAGTTTTGACTACAGCAGCATTAAATGGAAGTAAAATTTCTTGTCATTGCCGTTATTTAAAGTAGTGCCAATGAACTTTGTAATAATAATAATTTATAAATATTTACACATTTAATAAGAAAATTTATTATTTAAAATCGTTTTTATATAAATTAACTTTAATTGCACTTGATTCCTTCAAATATAAATATTTCATGATATTCTCTTGAAATATTTATTATTTTAAACTAAAAGATAAAATGTATTACTGTGGGGAAAGTATATTCATGTGGCCATTTCGGTACTGCTCATCTGTAACTCATTAGTGGATTCTACCCAAAATTTGTAAATAAAACCTCAGAGTCTTATACCAAAAGCCAAATTGATTAAAGGAGAACTCCATTGAATCAATAAGGTAAAAAGGCCATAAAATATTCAAAATATTTTAATACAAAAACGAACATTCTTCAGATATTTGTGTTGCAGTTACAGCAAATACCACTTCGAAAGTTGGTTTAATTTTGAATTGTGTTGACTATTTTGTTCCTAATATTCCAATACGTTAATATTAAAGTTTTTATTGGTTTTTCACAAAAAGCAAGTGATTTTGTTTTTATTCATTTTTACAAACGTTTCATTAAATCCAAAAAAAAAAAAATGGTAATGAACAGTAATTTAACAAACCATGATGAGCTTTTGTTAATTCTGCAGGCCTGTGCTATCAAAATTAATATAAATTATGTATTGGCATCCGTTTATATCTAAACTGTCACTGTTTTAATAAACATGAGTTTTATCAAACTCATGCAGCCATCCTAACTACAACATTCTTTGAGTCTGGGAAGATTCAAAATGCCCGATGTCTTGTAGACCATATGTTTAACTTTATTCTACACATTTATCTATTCTAGGGACTCTACGTAGATTTATTTCCACATTTTCTTGCTAATTAAATATGCAACCTAACAAAATTAAGCAGTCATCTATGTACCAACAATATGCTAAAACTACGGCGAAAGTTAAATTCATGATATCTTTTTGGTTCTTATTCAAGTCAGCCCTGACCACCAGATACTGTTGTAATGTTGTTATTTTGCTCCTTAATTACGGCTCCTTTTAGGTAAAGACTAGGATTTAATTTTTTTGCTCGTCTTACAAGCATGCCATCTCATCAGTTTCTCTAACATAAAGGCGCCTTTAACGACTCATTTACTACGACTTCCCAACAATAATTGTTCTAATCCAAAGCTCTAGAGGTTTTAGCTACTATTTTTTATGTATTCGCTTAAGAAAAAAACCTGGTCTATCGTTGCTAATTAATAACAGTTAGTTTTCTTTATAATCAAGTCTTTGATGGGAGTTGAACTCACGATCCTCTTTTTTCAACAAACACGCAGACCCCTTTTTAAATACAGCCAACGCGGCTGCCGATAATAGGTTATTTTAATTTCGGCTTTATTGTATATACACACACCACACTTATTGGTGGTCGAAGTAAAACCATTTTTTTGGTAAGTTTTTTCATAGCTAACACATTATCTAAAATTCAGAACAGACAACATTAGCTTTTGTTGTTGCAGATATGTAAAAGGTTGCCCTGTCCAATTCCCGTTCAATTTTTTGATAAAGTACTTAATCGCATTATTTTGGTTTATAACCAACTAAACAATTTTTATAAAGGCTCAAACTCATTTTTAAATTTACAGAAAAAGGTCTTAATCTTATAAAAATTTTAGTTCATTCAATTACTAATTACAAATTCGTTTTATTTTTTTAATTAAATATATAATTGATTTAATTAACAATTTAATTAGAAAAGAAATTTATTCGTGATAGAAAAAACTGTAAGCAGCTATGAATTAAGCGCGTTAAATACTCAATTCTCATTTTATTTCTGCTCAAAGGAAGATTATCCTGCAAAACAATTCATTCACAATTAGGTGGTTAGAATGTTGAAAAGTCACACGCCATCTAAAGCTTCTTTCTCTGTATTTTAATCAATAATTACATTAAATTTTTTTATCTCTTTCAACCGTCCGAAAAGAATGTAAGGAACGGTGGAATAAATATAACAAAAATATTCTATCAAAAGTGTTAGAGAAAAATAGAGAATTAAGATAAATATCCGTTATTTGAAATTTTTTTTTACAAATTTAAGAAATAATATGTTAATTATGGTATTATTGGTTCACCAAAATTTAAGCCATTCCCAACTCTGATCTGAATAGTTTAATTATTTATCCAAACGTATGCTTTAAGTTATTCTGAAGCAATGTTTTATTCCTTTTTACTCGAGTTTATTTCTTCTTCCATTAGTTTATTGCTCAAACAAAATGCTATAACTTCCGCTACAGTCATATTTAATGTCAGATTCCTTAAAGAAGTAACTCAAATTATACACATTATAACGACACACAAATAAGCATATGCATATAAAAAAAATATTTGCAAGGAAATAGCAAAACTCTACTATGTCGTCTGTGTGAGTTCATTAAAAAAGATATTTTGTGTTAAAAATTATCTAGTGATATTCATGACATTTCTACTGCAGTTCAGAAACTTTTTAAAACATTTTTGTAAAGTTTACTTTTAATGTTTAAAACAAAAACATGTGTATTTGTTAACAGACATTAATGTGCTAATATTTCCGTTTAATATGCGTGTGCATTTGTGTTTGTGTGTGATATAATAAAAAGTGTTTATTTGTTGCAATTAAAACAAAAGCAAACAACTTCTTTAACAGTAAAAATAATTTGGCATCTGCATTGCGAAAGAGTACTCAGCCGCTTGTGTGTCGCATCATATATGTAAGTGTGTGTGTTTTTTTTTAATTTAGTAAAACTTTGTACGCATCTATTATTTTGTTTGATAAGGAAACGAAAAACTTTTGACCCTCTCCTTATTAGATGTCTGCATTTTTTTTAATAAAAACTTTTAATTAGAAGGGAATTTTGATTATAGAATTTTTTTTCTAGGTTATGAAAATAAGGAAATCACTATAATATTAACTTGACCAAGTATAATTAAATATCCTTTTAAATTGTAAAGTCAAGTTGCAAAATTGTTGATGTTAACCTGTGTGATATATAAAATAAATCAGTCTTATGTGAGCTGGTTTGTTGAAAATTTAAATCGTTGCCCTCTTACGGTTTAAGAGATAAGAAGTTATACTCAAATTTATATATTTTTAAGGTGTATCCTTTAATCTCTAATTTAATTTATTATGATTGTTTTAACAGAGTTCACACCTTATGATAAGTTTCTAATGTATACAGAACAATAACATACATGGGAGTAATTAATTAGATTAACTACTTAATTGCCAATTTCATTAGCATTAAATGATAACGATGCTAATGATTATTTTCGGTAATGGTAATGCTTTTTATTAAAGAAGTTTCATTGATGATAAGTTAAAAAACAAAGTCATTAATTAAAATTTCGTCCCAGTTGTGTTCCTAGCATTAAAGGTGAAAAAAAAAAATAATAAGCAAATGCACATACATTCACACATGAAAAAGTAATGTAAAGTTTTCTTTTACTACAAAACTTACAGGGATTGTGCAGCAATAATTTATCAGGTGAGCTCAGTTCGATAGATTATTCATTTCAAAAAGGATTTCAAAGAAAAGATAATAATTAAAATATTGTAACAAAAATTATTTAATAATCATTTATTATATTCTGCTAATATCCCATAACATTTTTAAATAAAAATGTAATTTTTATGTTGGCTTGGAAAAGCAGGTATCTATACGTCACCGCTTGCTTAAGCCAGCTCATTAGGAAACCTTTACTCAAATTTTTAGAAAAACAAAAAACATTTCCTTTAAGTATAAAAACTTAAAATCAAAAATGTTAAGGCTTTAAAAAAAATTACCAACAAACAAACTATGTTTTTATTTACACTTACACACACTGCCTTGGGTTGGTTATAAAAAATTAAAAAAAAAAAAATTGAATTTATTATTAAGAAGTAAGAGTGCTATATCCGGCTATGTCGAATCTTATATACCCTTCACCATTGCTAAATAATTTTAGGTGATCGCGATGGCGACTTTAACAATTTTCACCGAAATGTCAAACTCCTTATATAAAAAATATGTATAATTTTTTTTATGGTGTTTGACATTTAACGTTTGCAATGCCTTTCAACATCTATGTAAATCTACTTCAGTGAATTAACTCTAATAAAAAAGCAAATATTGGGGTGACAGAGAATTAAAAAATTAGAAAAAAAAAAATTATGTATTACATACATATATATAGTTTTACATAAAAATGTCATCGGCTCTTAATGGGTTAAGCATATAAAAAACATATTATTTTCTTAAAGATATCTTCAAAAGCTTTTAAATGATACCCATATTGATACTTTAAAAAAAATTTAAATTTCAAAGGCCCGTAACTAGGAAAATATGGGCGAGTGCCAATTTTTTCACTGGATGTTTTTTCTTAATTTTTTAATTCTCTATCGCCCCATATATTTGTTTTTTTATTGGAGTTGTTTTATTGTTCCAAAGAATAAGGAAAAATTAGTGGTAGATGTGGTGTTTTGCCTGCTGCGTCTAAGGACTTGAATCGAGCTGATTTCTAATAGCACTTTTTCGACACTATATCTGATCGATTGACATATAGTTTGTTATAGAATTACTGTTTTTCGATTTTATAAATGATTTTATAAATGTTTAGAGTGCAACATTTTTATAAATTTGTTGTCTTTGGCTCATCTCTTTGTGGTCGATTGGTTAGTGAACCAAACTACGCGTTACAAAAGAAAATTCGTTTTTTATTCGAACAATTTGCATAAAGTATAAATTCCCCGCAAAAGTCTTTCCTGTCACTTTTAATATGCCAAGATTTAAATCGAATGTCTATGTACTAACACTACTCCCTCTATCCTTCGTCCCATTTCCTAATTACCTTTTCCTGTCCAAAGCATCGCTTACGTAGGAGTCCTCCCCTAAGTGCTAGTCCAATATAAAAAACTGTCAGCAAGCAAAAAAGAAAATCAAAATTAGTGTAAAGTGTATGTGTACTTCGTCTAACAAATTTAGTAGTGATTGATTGTGAGTTATTTCTTGTAGCCTTATATCCTAAATTAGTTGGTTAAATAGATGCTTTTGACATTGATCAAAACCTTAGATACGAGTGGATGAGAAGAATGCTGATGAAGGATGTAGCGATCCAGAAAAAGCTACATTATATTCTGCATGTGTCTTAGTTTTTTAGTTTACTTTAATGACTAAAGTAAATTCAGAAATAAAACTCAAACTTAAGCAGAATTAACTGTTATTTATTTAATTTTAATATTAAAAAAATCGACTACAAATTTCAAAAAAATATTGATAAATTTTTTTTTTTAATTCCCGGCGTGCCTAGCTACGCATGAATTGAATACCGTGTCTGTGAAGTCAGCACACAGTAAACATACCGCATACGCTCATAGGCGCCTACATTTTGTTGTCATGAAAAATCATAACTCAAGAACATGTCGATAGATTTCGTGCAAACTTTAGACCAACCATCTACACGACCATAGAAACAAACGTTAAAAAAAATTTAATCGAATTTGATTTGACGTGTCGTGAGTTATAAAATCGCAAAACACTTGCAACAATTTTTTACATAATCACTGGATTAGGAGTTGAACTGTGGATATTAAAAATAAATTGAAATTGTTTTTGGCTTAAGTTCATTTTTTAATTTCTAAAAACCTTTTTTTTAGAAAGAAAAATTATTTTACAAAAGTATGCGGACATATTCCAAAGAAACAAGAAAAATAAGCAGAATATTACATTCTGCATTTTCTGGATCGCTTCATTCTTCAAACCAAACTATTTCTTTACTGTTCTTTCTGTAACTCGTCTTGTACATTTGTGTTTGCTTTGTACCAACTGTCGGTTAGTCACGAATGCAATTTTTATTTTTAACCATTCTTTTCTTGTTTCCTCACAACATTTCTTCGAAAAACGTCCGTATACATTTGTGAGATAATTTTTCTATCTAAAAAAGGTTTTTAGAATTAAAAAAAAATAACTAAAGCCAAATTCAATTTCTATGTATTTATAATTATTAATAACATTATGCTTATATCCCGTAACATTTTTTTAATAAAAATAAAACTTATTTTTTGGTTGAAAAAACTGGTATCTCTATGAGTTTCGCCAGTTGTTTAAGCTGCCTAATAAGGAAACCTTTATCCAAAATTTTTTAAAAGCCCAAAACATTTTTCTTTAGGCAAAAGAACTTTTAAAACAACAAGAAATATTAACCACGTTTTTTTCCAACATTATTTTTTCTTAAATTAAAATTTAAAATTAATCTTTATCTCAAAAATTTTAATAACAGTTTTTTTTTAATTTAAAAAAGACATTTGTTAAAAAAAAACTAACTGGTACTAAATTAAAACTTATGAAATACCTTTTAAATGAAATTTTTCTCAACTTTCTAGGGCTTATAGAATTGGCTTCAGAATATATTTTACCTCAAGTGATATTTTACTTTTTTTTTCATTAAGATGAAGCTAAGAAGCTTTTAGTCATAAACAATTTTTAAAAATATATTTTGACTCAGGAAGTCAAGAAGTATAATTAAAAAAGAAGTCAAGAAGTATAATTATAAAGTTTTTATAAAAACTGGAGTGAAAAATATAAGAACAATTATTTTTTGGTTGATTTGCCAAAGAAAAAAATAAATATATAAAATTGATGTGTTTGTTTTCGCAATGAAAATTTACAGTTGACATATTTTTCTATCTGTTCTCTTCTTTTATGCATATTCTGTAGATACCATTTTATTAGCCTTGTTAAAAAATTCCTTTAGTAGGCAGTGCTTGTCCGCTTCCACAATTTAAATAATAATTATGTACGTGTTGCCTCTCGTGCATGAAAATATTTTATTCATTTTATTTCATTTTCATAATTGTTATGTTGATTCATGATGTTCCAATTAACATTGTTCTCTTTTATCTACTTTTATTGTTTCTCTTTGGCTTTGTGTGATACTTTGTTAGCTTTGTGAGCCTTAAAAGTAGAGTTGTTGTTGTAATTATTATTGTATATCATATGATAATTTTTTTAAAAAGTTTTTCAAAAGTGTATTTAATACAGTTGAAGTTGAATATTTTCTTTAATATAACGGACACTTTAATGTGTTTGAATTATAAAGTTGACACCTTGTAAATTTCTATTCCCCTCTCCTAATAATTTTTAACATATAAAATCAAACAATATAAGAAAACAAAAATATTGCAAACTTTTCCACTTAAAGGGTTCCATAGCCTTCCTATGTCGACAGGTCAATCGCTGAGCTTCAGTTCCACTTTGGGCTTCTTTGGCTATGTTAAAACAGAAAAGCATAAGGGCAAAAAACTAATATTGGCTCCCATGGTAATGTCGCTGAGCTGCACAACTGGGATGTCAAGCTGCACTACTGGCCCCTCAACAGCGCCATTGGCCACTTTAAAGCGCCATTGGCCACTTAAAAGCGCCATTGGCCACTTAAAAGCGCCATTGGCCCCTCTTAAAAGCGCCATTGGCCCCTTTAAAGCGCCATTGGCCCCTCTTAAAAGCGCCATTGGCCCCTCTTAAAAGCGCCATTGGCCCCTCTTAAAAGCGCCATTGGCCCCTTGAAAGCGCCATTGGCCAATTGAAAGCGCCATTGGCCAATTGAAAGCGCCATTGGCCAATTGAAAGCGCCATTGGCCAATTGAAAGCGCCATTGGCCAATTGAAAGCGCCATTGGCCAATTAAAAGCGCCATTGGCCAATTGAAAGCGCCATTGGCCAATTGAAAGCGCCATTGGCCAATTGAAAGCGCCATTGGCCAACTGAAAGCGCCATTGACCAATTGAAAGCGCCATTGGCCAATTGAAAGCGCCATTGGCCAATTGAAAGCGCCATTGGCCAATTGAAAGCGCCATTGGCCAATTGAAAGCGCCATTGGCATCTTTACAGCACTATTGGCCTCTCAACAGCACCATTGGCCCCTCAACAGCACCATTTGCCTCTTAAAACGCCATTGGCCCCTCAACAGCTTTATTGGTTCCTCAACAGTACTATTGGCCCCTTAACAGCACTATTGGCCCCTCAATAGCACCATTGGCCATTGGCAGTACAACTGGGTCTATTGGATCCTCAAGAGGCCATTATAAATTTATATTAGCACCTCAAAAGGTCTATTGGTCCTTTAAATATTTTATTGACCCTGCAAAAGGTCTTTCATTCATGAACGTTCATTAGCCCTTGCGGGGATTGTTAGCGCTTCCGGAGTTCATTCATTCCTTAAAAAGTCCCCCAAAACTTTAAAAATCTTATTGGACC
Organism: Gymnosoma rotundatum; assembly: GCA_916610165.2. Lineage (NCBI taxonomy): Eukaryota > Metazoa > Arthropoda > Insecta > Diptera > Tachinidae > Gymnosoma > Gymnosoma rotundatum. The sequence continues at coordinate 119,611,919 of OU744340.1, forward strand.
ATAAAAAGTCGATCGGTCTCTCTGGGATTCATTGGACTCGTAAAAGGTCCGCTAGGCCCTAAAAATATTCGTTGGTCCCAACGTCATTACTTTGACACAAAAAGCATTTTTAAATTTTTCGAATTTTTAATTTTTTTATTGCCTTTTTAACAGACCTTAAATCATGTCCTTGTAGCATTAATGTTCACAATTATATTTTAACGGTGGCAACAACTATGACCTAGTAAAAGGTACTAAAAAAAATGTCGTAATTACAATTATCATGGCCATTTGGTATCATCCGTTCGGACCATTAAAATTCTCACGTTTAATGTTTTTGTTGCTGTGGTGTTGGTTGGCACGTTTATTATTCAAGTAATGAAAGTAATTTTGTTTGTTTGTTGGTACGTGTATGTGCGTGTATATGTTTCATTTAGTCACCATCATGATCATCATTTACCACAAATTATTTTGGTTAAATTTGTTGAATCGTCGCGTTGGTTTTTACATTATATTTGCGGTAATTTGTTACATGCGTTTTATTTTTTCTATCTAGCGTTTGTTTGGTAATTTTGGTTTGTAATATCGGTTTATTTGGAAGGACTTTTGTTTAACTTATTTAAGCAAATATTTAAGTATTTTAGTATGTTAATAAATACACTTACCCATCCATCACCCATTTTACTTACATGTTTAGAATTAAAGAAATAATAATTTTATTTTATTTAATATAACTTATTTAATTTAGGGCATAATGTTTTCATATCCTTGAACATTCAAATAAAAACAAAACGTAAACAAAACCACCTATTGGGTAAAAGTGTGAAAAAAATCTCAAGCACTCTTTTATTTTGGCGAAACACGATATCATCTGTTGTTGAATATTCTGAAAATTATTTATAATTTAAATAAAAGAAACTTTTCTGACACAATTGCTTGGACATTAAGCAAAATTGCATGGGACCATAAATAACCGCATTGTTTCAATGGAACTTCATTCTTCGACTAATTTAAAAATGTTAATTTTGTTTTTTATATAAAATTCATTAAGCAAGAAAAAAATTATATAAATTATTTAATAAATAAAAAAAAGTTCTCTTATTAAACTTTTCAACGCTATCAAATCACTGGTACACTAAACGTTTAAATCAGTATTTTGAAAGAATTTAATCATTTCTTTGTCATGCAATGCATTTCCTACTAGTGCAAATGTTACCAACAGATTAACTTTGTTAATGGCGAAAAATTGTTTGCAGAGGATTGGTGCCGCTATAAGAAAACATGTTTAAGCATAACTATTCGATTTTATTCGTTACTATTTCATTATTTCCGGTTCTTCTCGATTCTTTTTGTGCTATTAAATTTTATTCTATCCCAATCGATTCTAACATATTCCATTTCATTCGATTCGATCCCATTCCATTCCACTCAACTTGACCCTACCCTTTTTTTTGGTTCGTTCAAGTTTGTTCATTTCCATTCCATTTAATCCGATTTATTTTTTTTTACTCAACTCTACTCTTTTCTTTTTTTTTTCTATTCTATTCTATTCTATTCTATTCTATTTTTTTCAATTCGATTCTATTTCGTTAGATTCAATCATCTTAAATTCAATTCGATTTTAATCCATTCTTTTTTGTTGGATTTGATTCTCAATTTTATTAGATCCTATTCGATTCTCTTCGATTTTATTTGATTCTATTCGACTCTTATTCACTCGATTCGATCCTCTTCTTTCCTTTTCGATTCGTTCCCGTTTGTTCCATTCTAATCAATGAAATTCTATTTCATTCCATTCAATCCTATTTGATTGTTTTGTATTCTATCCTATTCCATTCAATTCTACTGTACTGTCCTGTGTTAATGCGAAGAAATTATTTGCATAGGATTGGTGCCGCTAAAAAAATACATGTTTAAGCATCACTATTCGATTTTATTCGTTTCTATTTCATTATATTCGGTTCTTCTTAATTATATTTGTGCTATTCAATTTTATTCTAACCCGATCGCTTCTAATGTATTCCATTTAATTCTATTCGATCCTATTCCATTTTATTCCACTCAATTCGATCCTACTCTTTTTTTTTGGTTCGTTCAAGTTTATTCCATTCCATTTCATTTAATCCGATTTGATTTTTTCTACTCTACTCTACTCTACTCTTTTCTTTTTTTTCTATTCTATTATATTCTATTCTATTCTATTCTATTCTATTCTATTCTATTCTATTCTATTCTATTCTATTCTATTGTATTCTATTCTATTCTATCCTATTTCAATCGATTTAATTCCATTTCATTTAATTCATTTACAATTTATTCGATTCCATTCAATTTTATTAGATTCTATTCGATTCTGTTTGAATCTATTCGATTAAATCCTACCCGATCCTTTTCAAGTTTCTTCCATTTTTTCGGTTCTATACTGTTCCATTCGATTCTATTTGATTGTATTTTATCTTATTCGATTGTTAAAAAATCTATTCGACTCTATTCAATCCTATACCAATCGATTCTATTCTATTCGATCCTATCCTTTCGATTCTATATTATTCCGTTCGATCCTACTCTGTTATATTCTATTTGATTCGATTCTAATCGATACTTTTCGATTCTTTTTTATTTAAGTCTGCTCAATTTTAAGCTGTTCGGTTCTATTTAATTCTGTTAGATCCTATTCGCTTCTGTTTGATCTGTTGGACTCTAAATCTATTGAATTCTGTTCAATTCTATACGATTTTATTCAATTTTATTTGATTCTATTTTAGTTCGTTTTATTCTATATGAAATAAATATAATCAAGGACGTATCAGGTTATAGTTTGCTGAAAGCTATTCGTGTGTTAAGAAAGCGGTTCTATGGAAACTAATTTCGTTTGGTAAACCCTACTGTAGAGGTTTAACTACTGTACTCTACTCATCTAACATTTCTTATTGAAATATAAAAAAAATTTACGAAATGAAACAATTCCTTCAATTTAGGTACCAATTATAAAAAGTAAAATGTGATTTGAAAACTTTCATTTTGACTATTAAATAAGCAAAACCCAAACGTAATATGTACTCGGAGGTTGAGGTTTCAATGAACAATACTGTTCCACTAACGCTTGCACACGAAACAAATATCTGTATATATTTCTATTAAAAAAGCTAAAAACTAAAATTGTATAAACTTACAATGAAATAATGAAAATGAGCAACACAATAAAATGGCAAAAACAATCACTAAGGAAAAGTTGAGCAAAGCAATGGAAAATAATAACTAGAAAACATAACGACTTTGTTGATAGAGAGAGAGAAATGTAAGAGAAAAAGGAAACACATTCGAAATGCTTAAAAATAATCCCAGTAGAGTCATTGCACTTGGATTCTGTTACTGCAGAAATGTTTTAATTTTCTACACTTAAATAAAAAAAAATTAAATTTCTAAATGAAACTGTTTGAAAAAAACAAGAATGTTGCGAAATGAGGACGTGAAGCAAATAAGTATACAAATGAACGTTTTATAAACGCATCGCGTACGCTCACTCACACTTACGAACAATTGTGTTAAAATACAAAAAAAGGCAAAATAAACTGAAACGTTAAACTGTCAGTATGTCAGTAAAGCAGGCTTAACAGCAAAAAACCCCAACTTCAATATACAAACTGCTTTAAAAACTTAAATAAGCAACGAAAGCTGGCTGTTATACAGACTTGCACACAAACACATAAACACTCATGCATAATGCACACAGATGCAAATGAAATGAAATTAAAAACCTAAACTAAAAAAAATTGAAATGTTTATGTGAGTATTGAAGCCATTCCCAATACTCTTAGCACAAGTTTATAAATTAAAAAAAAAGGAAAAAACAAAGAGAAACAGGACATGAATAAAATTTTATTTAGGAAAAACTGAAACACTAAATACTTTTAATGGACAAAACAATTATTAAAGTTTGCAAAAAAAGTTGACAATTATTTTTACAAAAAAAAAAAAAAAAAATTGATACAATAGTTTGAGTTGAAATATATTGTTACGTTTATCCTATTTAAACGGATTCTTTTGATTTCAAATACGACTGTAGCACACTATATAAATTCTGTATTTCTTACTCTGTGGCTCTATCTGGCTACACTTTTTGATTCTCTGGTCTTGTATTTTCTAAAAGTGAGTTATAACAAACGCAGCTCTCCCTGCTGTGTTACTGTATTACTCCGGCGAAACATGAACTACTTGATATTTTAAATGAATGAAAATTGACTTATTTTCGGATTTTTGGTTCATCTTTAATTTAATTTCTAAACATTTTTAGAAAGAAAAATTATTTAAAAATGTATGCGGACGAGAAAACAAGCAGAATTAAATGCAGCATTTTCTGACCGCCCCATCACTGTGAACCTTAGCCGCTCACAGCCCGCTTCACTGCGCCTTACATTCAAACCAGTCATCCCATTTAATCCAATAGTTACAATACACATCTGCAGTACACTGTTGTTATTCTGTTACTACTTCCGTAGGCTAACAGCTAGAGCTCTTTCTCTTTATTACAAAGGGCGCCTTGACAAATATCTCTACTGCTGGTATATTAAGTATACGCCTTTTATTTTATCATCCGCCTTGACTTCACACAATTATTGTCTTTTTCTTTCCGAGAGGCTTGTACTGATGCTTCTCAATTTTTAATTGCATTATAACAATCATTATTTTCTTTGTACGCATTTCCGGAGGTGGGCTCGAGAACTCATGATATTCTGTTTTACTGCTCGCACCTCTACTAACGCAGCCATTGACGTTACTCAACATTTGTTAGCTAATTTTCGTATTATTCTATACACATACCATTAGTGAAAGTATATTCACCACTATTGTTCACAACGCACATACAACGCAACAACAACAGAGGTTGCCAGATCTTATTTTCATAACAATGTGTATATGGCGGCTTTAATATTAACTATAGGCTGTGTAAAGCTTGATAAAATCTGCCGTAATTGAGTTAAAATCAGTTTTCCACGTCCCCAGATGAACTACAGAAAGTTTATGACCACCATTCTCTCAGACATTGTTCTGAAAGGGAGCCATTAAAATTAAGTAACATTGGTCCAAAAAAAGGCGAGTGTCTTTTTTTACTTTTTTCAGAATAAATTTTGTTTTTTTGTAATGGTTAGTGTTGTTTTTTGCTTTGTTGTATCAAAAAGCGAAATTTCAGAAAAAACACTATTGCCGAATTCACAAGCTCTGCTAAGGTGTAGGTAGTATTGTATACTACCTTTTGTCTACTTCTTTGTGAAAAACCATTGTATCAATGTGCCATTGTACATTGTACTTCATACGTCAAAAATTGAATAAGAAGAAGAAAAGTGCTATTCATCATTTGTTATTTATATGCCAAATGGGGGAGAAAACAGAAAAATGTAAATTAATAAATTTTTTTGTGTGAAAAATATAGTTTCGATATATTAATGGTTGACTCAAGTAAGTTATATTACTGAAGGAAAAATTTGGAAGCTTAAAAGAACTTAAGTTTAGAATGCTATCAGCACAAAATAAGAAAAGATGCAATGATTGGATAATGGCTTGCTGCATTCTTCATAACATTATTATTAAATATAATTAAGAACAAGGTGGCAGAGAACAAACCTTAATATATGTAATGACTTATTCCACTTTCTAATAAATGAGTCAAATCAATAAATTCAATAAATAAAACTAATAAAAATATCTTTTAATTCAATTTAATTTAATATAATTCACACATGAACACAAAAATAATAATTCATTTAAACAAAAAACATTTAAACATAAAAAAAATATAAAACAAAAATCACATTAAAAAAAGGCACTATACAACGTTTGAAAAACATATGAAAAAAAAGTACTAAGTGTTGTATGGCATGTTTGCATGAAAATTACCAACAACACAGCTAGCACAGTTGTATTTTGTTAGCACTTAGCACTTACTAGGGGGCTTGTGAATAGGGCATATAAATTACCAAGTAATTGGAATATTGTTAAACCATTTAAATTTCACATTTCACCGAAAATTTTAAATTTTGTCGAAATTTAGTTTTTCCAAAGAGCGAATTTAAATAAACCGAAAATATAGTAAAAAAGTTTCGATTAGCAAAAATTTTCAATTTAACTAAACGATTCAAAATTCAAAAAAAAAAAAAATATTTATATTCACAAAAATTACAGGAAAAATTTGATTATTTACAAAAAATTCAAAACTTTATTCAAAACCGAAAGTGAACATAAATTATTTTAAAACTATCAGCAATTAAAATAGTTTTCTAAAAAAGGGACTTTTTAAGAAAATAAATATACAATTATTTTGGTGAAGGGATATGTAAAGTTCGGCACAGCCGAATATAGAGATTAGGTGGTCCTTCGCAACCGTCATAAGAAGACAGTGCTTGCAAAAGACGCTTTAAAATCTTGGGACAGCCCAAAAATTTGTGTTCCAACCTGTTTACACTTTATTGGATTTCGCTGTACATTAACTTCCTCCATATTTTAATAATAGTAATATAAAATATTGCAAAATTTGAATTTAGCTTGCTTCGGATTTCATTATGGCTGCAAAAATGTAAATTTAAGAAAAAAGTATTTTTCAAAAAAACTTGAATCAATATTAAATTTATTAAGTTTTAACGCAACTTCTGATCCCATTATAACAAATTAATTTGAAAACGAATAAATTTATTTATTTAAAACCGCTTTATGCATATATTTAAAACATTAAAATTTTCTTTTTTTATTTTTCAAAATAAAACATTTGGTACGAGTACATTAGCAACATTGATTTTTGTTTAATAGTCAACAAAAATAATCGACAAAATAATTATTCTCATATAAATCGTGTAGTCTGCTGTCTTTGTTTCTGTTTTATTCTGTTCATATACATCACACTTTTTAGTAGTAGACTCAGAAATTTATTGAGCTCTTTTTAACTTATGTAATCCATTATTCAGTTTTTTTTTTAATGAACAAGATTAGCGTTTTATTTTTCACGATATACTAGAAGTTGTCAAATTTCTTATTTGCAACAGTATTGTGTTTATTAAAAAATTATGTTATAGTTAGAAGTGCTCTATTATTTTAAAATAATGTAAAACATTTGGTTGTGGCCAGAATGTTGTATATTTGTGTTTAATAACCATCTGAGGATGAAATTTTAACACAAGTTTTGTCAATGGTGAAAATGACTATAATTTGCTTACCATAATCATAATATGGTTTTTAGGAATGTACCTTTAATAAAGTTTCTTCTTTGCGGATGCTGCATATTTAAAAGAAATTAAATTTTTTAATTCGGCTGTACTGAATCTCATGTATCCTTCACCAAATATGTAAATTTAGTTTAGTAAAGTAACTCCAATAAAAAAAAAAAAAAAAAAAAAAAAAACAAATATAGGAGTGATAGAGAATTAAAAAATAAGAAAAAAATTAAATACTACACAAAATTTTACATTAAAATGCCATCCGGCTCTTAATGGGTTAAGCATTTTTTTTAAAAATTTCGTATTTCCTTAAAGAAAAAGCTTTTAAATGATACCCATATTGATATCTTAAAAAATATGGTGCACAAACGTACTTTTATAGTTCAGAGGCCCATAACTCGGAAAATATGGGCGAACGACAATTTTTTCACTTGATAATTTTTTTTCTTATTTTTTTAATCTCTATAGGCCGATATATTTGTTTTCACTAAACTTGATTTGTTCCAAATGATATGGAAAAATTAGAGGCAGGCGTGGTGTGTTGCCCGCTGCCTCAAAGGATATAGAGTGATCTTAGTGTTTTTAAATAGCAAAATTTTCAAAATTATGTCTAATCGATGGCGTATTTAAATTTTCTCAAGCTCATCTAGTGCCTTGACAAAGTTGATTTGAGCTTGAACACGGACGGATAGACGAACATCTCTCAATCGAGAAATGTGGTCAGAAATGAATATTGTAGAAATGAATGACAAACTTAGATATATGTGCCCTTTTTCCACTTGTGCTGAAGGATATAAAGATACAGAGACAGACTGTTTTACTGTTAACTAAATAAGCGCATTAAAAATTATTATTTGTTATCTTTTCTATTCAACAAAATACATAAATAAAGTTTTATAAAAGTTTTGTATCGGAAAAACAATTTTAGTCAAAAAAAATCTCAGATGTTTTGAGTTCTACTTAATCAAAGATTGGGCACAGCTAAGTCAGTTGCTTTACTTCTAAATGTTTACCAAAGCATTAAGTTGATTTGGCAAAGACTTTTTTTTATCAAAAGTACTTTTTATTTCTCGCAAGCTTTTGTTTGCTTTTGGCAAAAATAAAAATCTTTTTCTGACCTTCTCGCATTGACAAAAATGACTAATAGCATCTCGGCAGATACTACAGTTTTACTTGGGATTCACTTCCGTTGCTTGAAATCTCATGAATTGTTTGGAAAATTAGTGACAACATGCTTTTCAAACTGTTTCCGCCCAGGTCTTTTTAAAATTTAAAAAATCTCAACAGATTTTTTTATGTTTCTATTTCGTACTCGTAACTTGCAGTTACAGTTGTTATTTATTTGTTTGGTTGCTTGCTGCTGTTTTTGTTGTTGTGTTGTTCTTTTATTTTAGCTTGATGACTGTGAGTGCAGTGATATTATAATTGTTTACTTGGCTGTCATTTTGTAATTGAGGATGCAAATGTTACTCAAAATGTTTCAAGTTAAACAAATTAAATAATAACAACTGTGTTTTCTATTCTTTTTCTATTCCTGGCCACTAGCAGCACCTCATTAACAATGCTCTATAATGTAAAAATGTATGGAGATGTGTAAATGGAAATGAGTTTAGTTTGCAGGAGGTGTAAACAAGAACGAAATAATGACAAATTGTTGTTGTTGTGTTTTTTGTCCTTGCTGCCTCTTAACAGATGATGAGTTAAAGGGATGTAAAATAAAACTTGAAAAAATAAATAAACCTAAATAGTTCAACACTGAGGAAATAAAATCAACTGGAAATGAAATATAAAATATAAATTAGAAAATTTAATTGAAGTATTTAATAGAGCGATTATTTAACAAATTTTATAAATATTAAAAAGATTCTAAAAATTTTAGACAAATATATTTTTTCAACGAAAAAGGCCATGACAAATGACCATCAGTTCAATGGAATTTTAAATTCCAGCTTGTTCTTAATAATATTCAAAATCTCCTCTATTTGCAAAACTTTGAAATCTTATTTGAATAAAGTCAATAAAACTGTTGAAAAATTGATTATAATTTTGGAGAAAAAATGACTATTAAATTTATTTTAAGATAAAGATTTGCTATTGTCTGTTAGCCACACAGGTAGCACATTCTCGTAACATATAACTTTAATATTCGTAATAAATGTCGCTGTTTTGGACCAAAGATATTAATTGTGTCCATAGAGAATTTTTCAGTGGACGAACAAATTGTGCTGTCAAATATAACCTGCATTCGAGATTTCGAGCTCGTGCTGTATCAACAATTTGTTTGGAATTTTACGTTACACCGCAAATAGTTGTTGTAGTAGTTGTATCTGTTTAAACAAAAGTGTAAGTATAGGTAGAAGCCAACATAACAGATATAAAAAGAGAAATAAAAAGGGAGATATAGAGAAGAGCATATACCCATAGGCAAATCTGCATATTAACCAGTGTTTCCAGGGAAAGCCAGGAAAAAGTTAGGCGTTTCCTTAAAAAAGTTACATTTTCTTCTAAATCAAGGTATTCATACTGTTGTCAAATTTTTCAAGCAGAATAAGTGAAGTTGCTAACAATTTTCGTAAGTTTGAACAGAATACATTTCGTGTACTGCCCATAATATTTCACAGTTGGAAAAAATTGTTGTCCGAAACATTTTGCTGTTTCTAAAGTCCAAGTTTAGACGGACGAAGATTTGGTAGAAAAACATATGGAATTTCCTTTTTTCATTTGCGTTCACACAACCGAACCGGTTGTCAGAAACATTTCATTAGTATTGTTATTGTTCGCTTTAAAATGTATGCAAAGAAAATGTATGTTGTATGGGGACACCCTGCCATTTTTAAGATAATGAACCATTTTAAAAAAAAGACACATTCAGTCGAATTGACAAACTCTTGTTTTGACGTCATTTTAAAGTCAAACTAGCGATTTTACTCTTTTTAATTTCTATTCCATGAAATTTATTAAACAAGATATGTTTACATTACTGGTATGACTGCAACGAGCAACGTTACTGTTCGTCGACTAAAGTTTCAATTTTACTCCTTTTTGTTGGACTGCGATTAAACACAGTTGTTATTTTCCTATAATAATAATACTTGCTTTTATTAACATATTTTTTTTTTAATTATTATATTATATAAATATTTTTTGACAACTGATAAATTTAAATTGAATGTTCCCAGCAAAATATTTGAATAGTTTGTTTAATTAGACGATAAACGATACTGTGGTAGCTTGTGAACTGAGCAAATATATCGTATCGAGATTAAAGCCTAAAGTTCTGTAAAAGAGGTACACGTAGGATTGTTTGATTACCAAACATTCAAATATATAGTCGGCATGAAAGTTATGAGCAGGATACAATTTATTAACAACATTTTCATATATACATTTTTTACCCAAATACAAATATTATACTTACATACACCATGCATCAATATTCCAAAAATAAAGAAAGAAAAAACTCACATAGAAATATATTTGAATAAAAGTAGCTGAACGCTGATAAAGTGGCCGTATAGGAAGGCTTTTGTTCAATATATGATGTCACCTTTGAAGGTTTTCATTTTGATGGACGTTTGAAGTATCCCTAAAGAAGGAATATAAAACAATTTTTAATTTATAACAAATACCATATATGGGAGTAATTAAAAAAATATTAAGTTTTCTTACAAAACATATATTTTTATGACATCGTCAAGAAGAGTTTGTGCCAACGATCTAAATCATTTTTGTTTCATTTGCGGAGAGTGTATATTTAACAAATACAGCTTGAATGTGACAGCGTTCGTAATTGAGGCTTACAAAAATTACTTTGGTCACACACTGGAAATGAAAAACAAGTCTTGGATTCCGCAAAAGGTATGCAAAGAGTGTGTTTAATTTCTACGTTTGTGGACAGATTAGAAATGGAATAGCTTTAGGTACGAAACCGCTATGATATAGACTGAACCCTTAAAGCACCACGACGACTGTTATTTTTGTTTGGTGAATAAAACTGGAATTAATCAAAAAAAAAAAAAATCGAGCAAAATTGGAATATCCTTCCATTCGGTCGGCACATAAACGTGACTTGAGTCTTAACATATCACTTGAACCTCAGGTTGATGCTGCCGCGAAGGAGCCTATGCATTTTGAGGCGAAAAGTTACAGTAGTGATAGTGACTTTAAATGTGACCTAACAGCGCCTAAACTTTTTAACCAAGATGATTTAAATCACTTGGGCAGAGGTCTGGGACTCTCAAAGGTTGCTTCAGAAATTATGGTTTCTAGGCTAAAACAAAGAAACGTAGCAACAAACGAAACGAAAGATTCTTATTACTGCACAAGATAACAAAATATCCTCGAATATTTTGCTGAAAAAAAATGATTTCGTATTTTGTAAAGATGTACCTGGTTTAATGACTTCAATGGGACTTCAAAATTACATTTCTAGTGAGTGGCGTCAATTCATAGACTCAGCAAAACGTAGTCTAAAATGTGTTCTCTTACAAAATAGAGATAAATTAGGATCATTGCCTATTGCACATTCCACAAAAAAAAAAAAAAAAAAAAAAAAAAAAATATGCAACTGTTGCCCTAGTTTTGGACAAAATAAAAATGTTGAATTGGATCATATGTGTCGATTTAGGCCAACAAGGTGGTTATACGAAACTTCCCTGTTTTCTTTGCTTGTGGGAAAGTAGAGCTTAATCTCAATATTGGGTTAAAAAAGATTGGCCTTCTCGGGAAGCGCTTGTGACAGGACAACAGATCGTGATAAACTCACCTTTAGTATCAAGGGATTGTATAATTTTGCCTCTGTTACATATAAAACTAGTACTTATAAAACAATTTGTAAAAGCTCTTGACATGAATGGAAATTGTTTCCTTTTCCTATCAAAGAAGTTTCCAAAACTGAGTACAAAAAAGATAAAAGTGAGAATTTTCGACGGGCCACAAATAATATCAGTAATAAAAGATTCAAATTTTTTGGACACTATGACAGGGATTGAGAAATCAGCATGGAATGATTTTACTTGGCTTGTTAAAATTTTTTTGGGAAATAATAAAAGTTCTGAATTTTCTCAACACGTCAAGGAACCGATGGTTCACTGTCAAAGGCTGAAATGTAACATGAGCATCAAGTTACACTTTCTTCACAACCGAGAATCTTGGAGACCTAAGTTAAGAACAGGGCGAGAGATTTCGATATTCAGGATACGCAAATGCTGGCTGCCTATAGTTGAAGCATTCAGAATAGCTCTCTTCCTTCAGATTTAGAAGGAAAATCATATTAAAATAAGTTTTTCCAGTATAGGTATAAAATAAATTAGAATTATCTCTAAATTTATAGTTTTATTAAAAGAAAAAAACAACCGTGTCATATTTTTTAGCTATAGCAGCTCTAGTTAAAAATATGAAAATTTAATTACAGAAATGAAATCTTCATCGAAAATTGGACGAATATCATAGAGAACAAAATTATTACCTAAATGAAATAAACCACGGGAATATTAAATTACATTAATTAGTTTTCAAAAAAATATCGTGCAATTTTTATTTCGATTAAATCATTACTATTGACTAGTGATTCAATGGTTTTAAATCATTATCATTATTAAATGTGTTCCTAGTCTTTTTACATACGGCAGGAATATATTTTTTCGAATAAGTCATAAGATCTGCAAGTTGGGGTGATGACTTTAAATTTTAAACATCAAATTATACACCCACCTTCAAAAAAAAAAAAAAAAAATATTAATAATAATAACAATAATAATAAATTATTCATATTTGCAAATATAAACCCATCTACAAAAGCTTAAGGGTAAATTATTTTATGCATAGCTTTTATTGAAGCTTCTGCTATCATAAATTCATTTTTCATAAAAGCAGTTCCAATTGTAATTAGTAATTACATAGTTAAAATAAAATTTCATTATCATTAGTAACAGCAATTGTAATTAAAATAAAGTCATTAGCATTAAATATGGTAGTTAAAATATTTTTTCATTTTCATTTAAACAATGCCAATGCAATTTCAATGGTAATGAACAAATCCCAACTATGATAAATACTTTATTTGTGTGAAAGGCACCAATTGCTCAAATTGGTATTCATGTTTTACACGCTTCTCATGTCATAAGTAATGCGATTTAAACAACAAAAGCTTTTTAAGTTCCTTTATAAATATTGAAAGTTTGTAAAATGTTGGGCATATTTCTTCAATATAAAAAAAGGTTGGCTTTAGTCTCATATTTCAAATGTTGAAAACACGCCCGCTTATTAATCACAAATTTCAGTTGGAGTTTTATAGTGTGATAAAACCACTAAAATTGAAAAATGTAATATAAATATATTTATATATACATATATACGAGTACATATATTTTTTATTATAAATTTTTAATAAAACGAACATCTGCATATTAATACATCGACACAAAAAGGCCTACACATTCACATTTTCAAATTTACATATTTATTGCTTCATTATAGAGAATATTCGTAATTTAAGAGTGAGTAGTTATGCGTTCATACATGCATACATACATTTATAAATTGTTTAATATAATGCATGAAAAATTTGAAATGAAAAATGTTATTTTTTATAAATATAAAATAGTTTTTTTTTTAAGAAAGAAAACATAATAGAGGGCTTATAATTTTAATAATGATACAAAAATTATTTAAAATTGTACTAGGAAGTTTTTCTTCGGCTTGATTTTTTTACAGCAATTTATACTCTTATTTGTTTTTAATAAAACGAGCATCATAATTCTTGAGTAAATGATGTGGCCAATTGTAGAGGATTTAGATCTAAAAATACTTAAAGAAATTTAATTTAATTAAAAAAATTTTTAATTGATAGGAAGATTCGTACATCCTTAGTAAATTTATTATATTCTTAATATCCTTAAAAGTTTAAGCAGAAAAATTATTTGAATAACTTCTTTAAATTGTTATTCCCAAGGTTATCATGTTGGGAAAAAATAACTTTAGCATAATAGCATTATGGAAGATAAAGTGATTTGAATTTTCAGCATTAGTAAAATCCATATTCGTACACTGTGGTTTTACTTTTTCTTCTTGAGTTTTGTGGAAGTTTATAGTTATAATTGATTTTTATTTTACATAGAACAGGAAAATAAGTTGTTAAGAGAAATTTTAAATACTTATTATATTACGTAATATCCCATAACATTTTTAAATAAAAATGGAATTTATATGTTGGTTTGGAAAAGCAGGTATCATAAATATTTCGTTGGTTGCTTAAGCCAAAAAAAATTCTTTTAAGTATAAAAACTTCAAAAACGATATGAGAGTTATTTCAGAAGCCAATATAAAAATGTGAAGGCTTTAAAAAAATGAATAACAAATCAAGTTTTTGTTTTACCTTACATTCGCTTCTGGGTTAGGTTGGTTACATGCAGACAAAAGGCGTATTAAAAAAAGCAACAACATAGTTATTATTTTTTTTTTGAGAAATAGAGATGTTAAATCTCTGAGAGAAATTGAAAAAATAATTACAAGAAGAGTTTTTACAATACAATACGTTATGAAGGCATACAAAGAAAATGGATACTTAAATAAACAACGACGACATCAAAATAGATTTTTACTGGACAGAAGTCCACAATCCTTCCTTTTGCGGCGGATATGCAAGCATAACACGAAAATGTCAAGCAATCTTTTCTAAACATCTTAATATTAATGAGACATCTAAAACAGTTAAAAGTTATATACGAACAATTGGATTTAGAAGTTTCGAGTCCAACGAGAACATAATTTTCCTGTTGGATTTTTTTCTGTTAAAGTCTTCTGATCCGTCATTATTTTTTATTTTATTTTTTTTTTCGTTTTATATCAGTCTTTTTTGTTGAAATTACAATAGTAACTCTTAAAAAAAAATTATTAAGTAGCCTAATGAAATCTATAGAAAATACCTTTTCGAAAAAATTAATTAGGTACTCTAATGGAATCAATAATTAATCCCTTTATTGAATAATTCAGAAAAAACCCTTATAGAATCAAGAAGTTTTTCTGTATGAATTGTGTTTTTGTGTCAAAAATAACGGAAATAAAATGAAAAAAAAATTGTTAATAACAAGTTTTCTTTTTGATGTTATGTGTTTTTCTTCTTAATAAAATGAAAAGGATTTTACACAAGAAAATAATAAGGGAATATCTACGAAAATGTATTCGCTTTTCTCTGCTGTTATACCCCTTAGCCTAAAAACTTTTTATCGAGAAAATCTTTTGGTAAGTATTAGGCATTTTTTTCTCTGTGTATAATAATTGAAAAAAAAATTTTAATAAAAATTCTTAAATACAGTTCGAATTTTAATATCTTGTTTTTCATTAAAGTGTTTGACTATAATGAATTATAAGATAAGACCATATTCGTCGCCGCTATGCCAAAAGGTGCTCCATGCAAAATTCACAATATTAGAGTTATTAGTATATTAATGTTTCGCAAACCATGCTGTATTCTGCCAAAAAGTCCAACATCCTTTGTAGTCCTACATCCTTGCATAACAAGCAAAGTTCTATGTCCATTTTGTCTTCCTTGGTATGTCAAAAGGTGCTATGTGGATGTAAAAAAATTAAATTACAAAATTTAATCGGCACACGCTGGTTTTAAGCCGCCGCCGACTAATTTTTAGGTCGAGCAGCCGACAATTATGGACGGCTTAGATCTCTGTTCTGTATCTGACAGGCGACGAATAAATAAAAATGGAGTTAGGAAAAGCTGCCGTAGGACAAGTAAATGAAAGTGAACGGGACTTGAAAAGTTTATGTGCTCAAAAGCTTATTCCACAGGAATTCCATGCTTGGATTGAGTGAGAAAAACGTCTTTTACTATTTAGTGCAAAAACCAAAGTTAAAAAAATGTTTTCTTTTAGCTCATTGCCAATTGGAAATGAAACCGTTAAAGCGAATTCCGAATCAGAGGATAATTAATTTTTCAACCTTTTCTCCATTAGTATACGAGGGCTGCTATATATATTTCTGGCCTGGCAACACTGAGTGCTGCCAAGCGCAATCTGACATTTCCATTGGAAAGTTTATCATTTTTAAGCATATTCGTACTCAAAACGTTTTGACGTACGACCATTATTTGTGTTGTTAACAGTGACTTGAAAAAATTAATATAGAAAAAAATGGAATTAACTCGTGAACATTTTCGTGCCATCATTTTTCACAACTTTCGACGTGGATTATCACGACAAGAGTGGATTGATGAACTTATATCTTTGTGATATATTGTTTGATGAAGCACCATCCTATAGCACTGTGAAAAATGGGTATAATGAATTTAATCGTGGCCGAAGCTCGCTCAAAGACAAATTCCGTGAAAGTCATCAAAAAACGGCTGTTGTGCCAGAGAACATTGATGCCGTGCGTGAACTCATAATGCAAGATCGACATGCGACATACCGAGAGATAGAGACATCCTTGGACATTTCTTCCACCAGCATACATTCGATACTGCATGAACACCTGGCCGTAAAAAAAGGTTTGTTCTCGTTGGATCCCGCACAATTTTAAAGTCGCTCAAAAAAAGGCTCGTGTCGGTTGGTGCAAAGAAATGTTGCAAAAATACAATTGATGGATCTATGCATATGAGCCCGAAACGAAACAACAATCGACCGTGTAGGTCTTCAAAGACGAGCAAAATCCAACGAAAGTTGTTCGTGGAAGAAGCACTTCGAAGCAAATGTTCGCCTGTTTCTTCGGCAAAACTGGCCATGTTGCGACTGTTCCACTTGAGCAACGTAGGACGGTCACTTCTGAATGGTACACTACAATTTGTTTGCCTGAAGTCATCGGAGAAATTCGAAAAACCAACAAGAGAAGACGAATCATTGTTCACCATGACAATGCGAGCTCTCACACATCGGCTTAAACCAGAGCGTTTTTGACCGGCCAAAACGTCGAATTAATTGGTCATCCGCCGTACAGCCCTGACTTGGCACCTAATGACTTCTTCTTGTTTCCACACATCAAGAAAAAAATGCGTGGTCAACGATTTTCGTCGCCAGAAGAAGCTGTTGAAGTGTTCAAAAACCATGTTTTAGAGGTGTCTCAATCGGAGTGGAAAAAGTGCTTCGACAACTGGTTTGAGCGCATGCAAAAGTGTATAAATCATGCTGGAGAATACTTTGAAAAACAATATAACCATTTTTGATTATAAATATTCGCATTTTCAATATTAGGCTAAAAATATATAGAGCAGCCCTCGTATAACTAGATTTGTTTTTTGTTAACATTCCTTATTTCGATATAACTGTTATCTGAAAAGTGTGTTTTTAGAGAATTACTAGGGTTCTATATCCATTTTTTTGTGTTACATTAATAAACCAACAATATGCCAAAAAGTGCTATATCCAATTTTTACAGCAATCCAATGATGGTGTAAAGTTTTCATCTGACAAAGTATGTATAATTTTAGGCAAGTATTAACTACGTATAGTTTGAAAGTATCAATAATATTTTGTTATTTCCTCAAAATGAGCCAAAGTGGATATAGTACCTTTTGACATAGCGGCTACGATATAAGTCAAATCGCGTCACCCATTGGAAGGAACAACATTTAATTATTACATTAATTTCTTATTACTTTCTGTTATTTGGAGCTATAAATATAAAAACTTTGTTACAATTTTATACGGTTATTCGTTACGGTTCAAAAGAAATGTACAAATCATGTTTGTTGAATGGAGACGCCCTTTAATGTTTAAAATTATGCCACTTTTATATACCAGGGACAAACCTAGAGTATCACCTTTTATTTAAAAACAAAACATCAAATTCGGTTCGAAACTGTACGAGCTTTGCTTTCACAAATATAAAAATACAGAAGAATTTATATTCTTCTCTTTTGTTGAAGTCGGTTAAAAAATATTATTTAAAAATGAAACATATTGGAAACTCTTTTTATGATCAACTTTAAATGTTGTTAAACAGAATAAATTGTTTTTAATTAAAAGTTCGTAAGCTTCGAATTTACTTGACAGCATTCAATATTAAAAAAAAAGAATAATTTGATTATAAAATAATTTTGGTTTTACAGTTAAACTCATAATGTTCGCTTCATATTTATTCAAATGTTAAAGTCTATAGTTAATAATATTTAAAAACTTTTGAATTTATTCACTTGTGTGAGAGAGGGAGATATTGAATTTTGATAAGTGTCAATTTTTTTTAAGCGGAATAACTGAAGTTGCCAACAATTTTCGCAAGTTTGAACAGAATGCATTTTGTGTGCAGCCCCTAATATTTCACAGTTGGAAAGAATTGTTGTCCGAAACACTTTCTAAACATGAAGCAAGAAATATTTTGTGATTTCTCACAAATTAAACAGACTAAAACTTTAGCAATGTTATATTTTACTTATTTTAAACAAATTGTTTATATGCGATTTTAATAGCATTTGAAAGTAATATTTGATACATATTAAAATCGTATTGATATGTTAAGAAAGGTTAATTTGTTGCCAGAGATTCTTACCTCAAATAATGAAATAAGTACTTTTTCAGTGAAATTATTTTACTTCGCGTCTGTATCAAAAGTAACGAAAATTTGGCCTTCAAGAGTTACAAAAAATGTTTACCAAACGGCAACACTGTTTTTTACTATCACCAAATAATGCTTGTCATTCAATCGAGAATATCACTGTTAATGTCTTTTTTTGTGACTTTACGTTAGTCATGTTTAGAATTGTTGTATTTTATGCTCTAATTTTTTAAATTTATTTTTTAGGTGTTTAATTTCATATTTTCTTCTCTTCTCTTCTTTTTGTCATTAGCACTGTAAAAAAAGAATGCTATAACATTTCCAAATAGCATGTAATCTTTAGTAATAATAATAAATTTGCAAAACGAATATTACAAACGTAAACATTACAAAAGCACTTACTCATCCAGCGGAAGAGAAGTTAAGAATAAATAAATAAAAAAAAAATTCTTTGCAATCCTGCTTATTACAGCGATATGGATAAAATACTAAAAAGAAGACAAAATAAAATATATATTCATTCTGGTGAAAAAGTAGAAACCAACATATTTACACGCTCGACACAAGGGGTCACTCTTATGGTTGGTTAGATGGCTGATGGCTGTGCAATGGTTTGTTGTCTTTGGTTGGAATGGTCAAGTCATGAATAAACACAGAACGAGCAAGCAACCAAGCGAATGAATGGATGAACACTCACTCCATCATCTTACAACCATGATATATGAATATACAATTAAACTCATATATGTATATAATTTGAATGCATATATTTATATGTATGTATGTATGTATATATGTATGTGTGGGCAAACACTATAGAAAATGTGTTGACATTTGGTAAATTGGATGTTTTTCATTGTAATGTTCGTTTGTTTGTTTGTTTATTTGTTGGTTTGTTTGTATGCATTTGTGAGTTGAATGTTTGAAATTTATTTGTATGCTGTAAGTGGATGTTTTTGGTTGGTATGATATAATGGTAGTGGATTCTTCAAGGAACGAGTCGTGCAAGTATAAGCAATACAAAGACAGATGACAACTTAAACTGACATTTGAACATAGGCATGAATATTTACGAGAACTAAAAATTAAGTATGCTAAGACGAAGACAACAAGTAGAGAATAAAATTGTAAAGCAGAAGGTAACCAACAAAATAATAAAAAAGTTTGATAAGCATTTGAAGAAAGAAAACTTACATCTTAAATAAAGTAATTTTAAACTTAACCACAGGAATATTTAATTAAATTAATTAGTTCTTAAAATATACTGATTAAATTATTAAATCACCGATATTGATTATAAGAAGTGAACGCACGTCGCGATGGTCATTACGCTACCGCTTATTTAGCTCTTTAGGCAACTTCTCACAAACGTTTTACATAAACTAACGATTTCTGTCCGAACATTAAAGTAAAGACAAAAATTAAAGTTTATGCAAAAACCAGCAAAAATCAAAAACGATTTTACTCTTATTTATTCACTGTACACGGCTGACTTTTTTCAGCTCTTTTACACGGTTAAAATATGATGAAAAATATAATTTTTGCAAAAAAAAAAAAAAAAATTCAACTTCAAAGCAGATTTTAGCTGTCTATTGTTAACGATTTAAAAGTTTGGAAAAATAAATCAAATTATAATAATTATTGGCAAACCCTTTAATTTCCGAATCACAATTTTATACTTGTTGTTATAGCGGACTTAGCAATACAGGTTCCTTTTAAATATCAACCGTCTTTTTACAACTGTTCAAAAGTATGGCCATATACATCAAATTAAATAAACTTTAGGGGCACCCTTTAAATTCCAAATCCAAATTTAATGCTTGTTGTTATAGCAGACTTACAGTTTCGTTTGAAATTGCAATTGTCTGGTTACAAATTTTCGACAGTTTGGTTTTATACATCAAATTACATTAACTAATTTAACACCCTTTAATTTAAGATTTTAAATATTTATACTTCTTATTCTACCAGACGAATTAGTGAAAATTTTTTCTAATTTACTATTAATTGTATATAACCGTTCAGAAGATAGGCCCACATACATAGATAAAATTAATTTAATTATGGGAACACCCTGTAATTTATAAATTCAAATTGTATACCTGTTATTATAGCGGCCTTAGTAACACAGGGTCCTTGTTAATTTCAGCTGTCTATCTATAACGGTTTAAAAGTTTGGTCACATACATCAAACTATATCAACTACTGGCACACCCTTTAATAATAAAATCCAGACTTAAGACTTAGCAATATATGTTTTTCGTAAATTTCAACCGTCTGTCTGTATGGACATATATATGAAATGCAATAAACTATTGGGGTACCCTTTAAATTATAATTTTGAAAATTTATACTAGCTATTATAACGGTAATAGTACTTGGCATTTTGTTCAATTTTCAAGAGTTTGTCTAAAACTGTTCAAAAAAGGCTCAATTTTCGTTATCTGTGGGGATACCCTTTAGTTTTTAGATTTATTTTTTTATTACTTTTTACTGTGGGGAGCTATAGTGATACTTACTTTTTTTTATTTTATTGTGGTGCCCTTTACGGTTCGTAGTCCACTCAAAAATTTTATTGCAAATTTAACTTAATGCGAACGAACTCTTCTTCTAGAACGCAATTTTTAAATTTTAAATAAAACACAGATATTTAAAAAAATCGTGAAATTTTATTATATCGTAAAATAGACAGAATGAGGTTATGTATGGAACGAGATATCGTGCAGATAGCCGCCGCGGCTTTGCTGGCACACATGCGCCCTGTTAATATAATTTTCAATGACCTTTTTGCGTAAATGCTGCGGTATTTCATTAAGGCTTGAGTCGTCATTGGCTTATTCGCGTAAACCATCGACTTCAAAAAACCTCAAAGAAAAAAATCTAAAATTGTTAAATCGCACGATCTAGGCGGCCAATTCTGGTCTCAAAAACGCGCTATAACACGACCGGGAAATGACTGATGCAGCAATTGAATTGTTTCTCTGGCTGTATGATATGTGGGCCCGTTTTGTTGAAACCACATGCCCTCCTTTCTTCAATTCTAGGCAAGAAAAAACTGGTTATTATTTCACGATACCGAACACCATTCACTGTTTGCGCTTGAGCTGCCTCATTTTCATAAATAAAAGGTCCAATGATTCCACCAGCCCAAAAACCACACCACACAGTGACATGTTGAGGATGCATTTGTTTCTCGTGAATCACTCGAGCATTTTCCCCACCCGAAATGCGACAATTCCGCCTATTGACGAAGCCATCAAGATGGTAATGGGCCTCGTCACTGAAGATGATTTTATCGGCAAAATCAGCATTTACATGTTTTCTCTCCAATACCCAATTAACGAACTCCCTTCGCTGTCCGTGGTCAGCTGGCTTCAGTTCCTGAGTCAATTGACTTTTTTGTATGCATGAAGATGCAAATCTTTCGTCAAAACTCGCTGCATAGTGGATTTGGAGAAACCAATTTGCTGATCTCGGTGTCGAATTGAGGTGGATGGAGTTTGAGCAAAATCATCACGTACAGCTGCGACATTTTCGGTCGATCGACCTGGTCGAAGGCGCGTTGTTGTCTTTACATCACTAACAGACCCAGTTTCGGCAAATTTATTCATTAATCTCTTTACAGTTGACTCTTTTGGAGCATTATTGTCACCCCAAATTGATCGCAATTTGCGAACTGTAGCCGAAAAACTTTCACCATTTTGGTAAAACAATTTCATTTTTACTAACCTCGTACCTTCTACTAGCAAACAATAACAATTGTTCAAATGTCAAACAATGACACTTCGAATCGCGCCAAATTTAAAAATTGCGTGTTTGCTTTCAATATAACTATGCGAAAGAAATTTTTGTTCGCATTTAGAGAAACCGGCAGTTAATTTCCATTTACAAAAGGTTCAAAATTCATTCATCATAAATTATGTATTTTCATAAAAACAATTTTTTTTTTAATAGTAATTAATGAAATGTCAATGATAACGATTTACTTTTTGTCTTTATTGCTTTTTTTTTTTTTAATTACTAGTAATGAGTGTTTTCACATAAGCAGATATTTTAAAAACTTAACATGAAATTGGTTCGTAATAAAACATAGTTTATTTACATAAAAGGAAAATTAACATATTATTGTTATAAAAAATTTATTGTTTTAAAAAACTACTTGTTTCAAACCAATTATATAAGTAGAGTTTTTGTCCGAAATAAACATTTAGTGTAAAAATCTTAACAAAAACTTGCTTATCGTTACTAAAGTATTGTTAAAAGCAACTATAATTTTTTCTCCGCAACCATATATTGTTAGAATTTGATTCATTTTTAAATAGAGAAAAAATAACAAAGAATCGTCAAAAATTTTTTCAGCTGCTGGCAAATTACCCATGCATTTGTTTTCTGTGAGTGTAAATTGTTTGGTAAATTGTTTTAATATTTTTATTATTATTCAATAAATAACATAGAACCGCATTTGGTTATTAAGTTAGTAGTTGGTCATGTTGTTTATGTTTAACGTATGAAAAAAAGCAGATAATGTTGATAATGTGTTGTAACTAAGCGCTCATTTGTAATCAGTTTTGACTGAAAGTAAATTGGACTTATTGTTTTGGAATTAGTCACTGTGTTAGATTAAACGAGGTATGCCCAAAAATTAAGGAATATCTAAATTTGTATTTGTCCAAAATTTAAATAATTCTTCGACATTCATAATAGTTTACAAAAGAAAATTTATTTCATTCTGCTATTAGATTGAGATGCTTTTAGGTTATCTTTATCAGACCGTGATGCATCGATTGTGCGGCTGGGTTTCGGTCTCAATATTTTTACTTCTGTTTGCTTAATGTGAAATAGATTGGCATGCATCGATTGTGCTGATTGTTTTCTATATTCGTTCTCACATTTCTCTTCTGTTTAATTTACCGTTACTTTAATTATTGCGAAACTCTTCTGTCACATTTCAGTTTTAGCATAATGAGCCGTAAAAGTAAGTTGTGTCTTTAATGACAAAAGTATTAATCGTTTACAAATAACTAAAAAAAACTAAAAAACTAACTAAAAAAATTATAAATTTTAAAATTTCAAACAAATTAAAATCTTTTCATTCAATACAAATGTGTTTTAGTTAAAAATATTATTGAGTGCATCAATTGTGCGCGTCAGACGTGCGTGTCCTGACAATCTTTGAAGGTTATAAAAATGATAAAATCGATTCATTGATTATAAAAATGATAAAATCTATTCATTGATTATATATAACTAACAGGAACCTTTTTTTTCCAGCAATCACAAAAACAAACAAAGTTTTACTATTTACAAAAATTCTCAAATCATGGTTAAAAATAAAAACAGTAGTTTCTTTTGTTTACAGAAATATTCATAAATTCTATCACATTTTTAACACACCTCGTTAATGATTTTTTTTATATAACCACACTTATTTAATGTTATGTTATTATATATTTATACTTAAGTCTAAAAGCTCATTTATAAATTGACCATAAAAGAAGACGCAGCTAAGAAAAAACCACTTTTACTATGCATTAATGCCACTAAGTATTTAAACAAAATTACAATTTTTTTTAGTTATACATAAATTATACGTTTGTATATAATTTCATAAATACAAATACATACAAATATTAGGTAACTTGTTGTGTACATAAGCAATACAGGTTTGTATGTGCAGTTTACTTCGCTTTTGTTTAAATAAACATCTATGTAACGTAAAGTATAAATTCATTTTGCTTCTTTAGAAAAGTTATATTGCTCTCGGTTATAAATGAAAATTAATCTTGAGAGTTCTTTAAACAATAACGAACACTTACAGGTAAACACAGTGAAAGAAATTTGCTTAGCCGCAAGTTAAAACTGAAAGTCAAAGTTGGTCATTACTGTTTAAACCAGTAGTAGCGACAAACTGCAACCACAACGTAAATTGTATTAAAAAGAGGGATGTGAGTTTATTGGTTTGTTAGTAACTGATCTTCATAATATTTTATACAAATACAGTCGCTGGTACAAAAAAGTACATAGACTTCCTTTTATCTAATAAGAATATGCAGTTTTCGAGAGTTTTAGGCAAAAATAAATCAGCGCTTTAAATGCAACGCTGCCTGGAGCATAGAATTTAGGTTGTAATGAGGGCGTCAAGTTTGTATCTTTACAGTAATGTTCTCATTTTCCCTGAAAACAACTAAATTGTCATTACTTTTCAACAATAGTAACAAAAAAACAAGCAGCCAACTTCACTTCCTAACACACTTGATAAGCGCTGACACCGTGCTATTTTTGACAGATAGTTTGCGTTTAGACGTGCTAATTTAGTTTTGCTGTTAGTAAAATAACTTTAAGAAAATCGTTTGGCATCCTAACTTTATTTGGCAAGCAACGTCATATCTTATATGTGAACGAGGCTGCCAGATAATTTTTAGATAATTTTGGTGCCAAAATGACAGAAAAATAAATCGACAAATTTGATACAATATTTTCAAAATCAAGAAAAACTACAAGAAAAGTAAAAGTTTTTAATATATTTCTAGATTTATTAAATGGAAACCCTTACTCTTGGCAGGAGGGCGAGTCTGGTATTCAGATATAATAGAAGCACCTTAAGCTGGATAACTGCTTTAGTGACAGGTTATGGAAATTTCAAATATCATCTAGTTAGGATGGGACTTGACATTGATGATATTTGTACACTTTGCCCGGAATGGATAAACTGGTAACGCGCAAAGTGTTTGAATGTTCGGCACTGGCTGGCTTAAATCTTAGAACCACAGGTAGAAGCTTTTTAAATCTGGATGCTTCGTCTTGGAAAAATGTTTGCAATTACTAGAGACTCCGTGATGAGAAAAAACGCCAGCAGTTACCAGTCGTCAGTCTGGAATAACTAAAATCAAGAGAAAAGGCTGATGGTAGCTCGTGAATCAATAAGGGTAGGTATATCAAAAGACACCCACGATATCGCCCAGCATAAATAATAATAAATAAAAATACTATAGAAATAAATAAATGACTTATTGTTCTTTCGTTTGGCTTTAAAAAGTTAAAATTAAATATACAGGCATGTCACAAATTATGATCGGAATGGGTTTATTAGCAATTCTGTTCTGTTTTCTTTTACCTTCTTAAGATTCCTTAATCTCCACCTTTTTTTTTCAATGTGATAATATTACGTACACCTAAGTAAATTTGAAAACCGCAAATAACAAAATTTCAAAGAAACTTAATTCCACTTTTCGTTTTTCGGATTCTGAGGACCAATTTGGGGAATTGAAACCACTTTCGACCGGAATTGAGTTCTGTGACACGACTGATAATCTTAAAATCAAAAATTAACTAAAAATAGTTTTTCTTATAAATTAGAACTCAAATAGGGGATAGAGATTTTATACAAATATATTTCACTAATTTTTTAATTTGTATGCATTATTTTTGATATTAACTAACTGTCGTATAACTTTATTAAATCTTTTAAAACATAAAAGGTTACATTTTTATTCAAATTACTCTTATTTAGGGCAAAGTTTAATATTATATACATGAGACTAATTGTAGACAGCAGCCAGTTTCTTTGTTGTCTTGCTCTTTTCATGAAACAATATTTTATTTCTTGAGGGCAGCTCGACAGTTGGAGGAAAATCCCGGCAGACGATATGATCGAAATTTAAATTGTTTTAATTTGCCTTCTTATCATTTTTATGAACTTTTAAAATTAAGATATCAAGCTAGATAAAAAAATTTAAATTTTTAAAAATTATTCTGCACTTACCTGATGATCTACAAGGTGGTTAACAGTTTTTTATTGAAAAAAATTTTTATTGGAAAGTAATTACGATAAATTATTAATTTTTAATGTGTACAATTTTTTCATTCATTTTTTAACAAAGTTGCTAACTGGAAGAAACATGTAGTCGCTATTCTTAAGAAATGTATTCATTCAAATTTAATAAATTTGCTAACAATTCCTTTCATTGAGTTTTTTAACTAAACGGCAAAAAATCAGCAAACCGCAGCTTGGAATCTCTTTTATTAAAAATCAACAATTTGCTGATAAGTCGGGAATCTGGCAACAGTGTATAAAATCGTGAGTCCAATATAAGTCTAAGCATACTTTTAGGGATTAGCAACAAAACGAAACAGAAATTAAAAGTAACGAAATAGTAGAGCGTAGTAGTAGACTGTAAGTAATTAAACTAATTTATTTATAATCCACATGTATTAGAAGCAGATTTTTAGTAGAACCTTTACTGTAAACTAAAAGTTATGCTATAAACACAATCAAAGGCTACCGACCATCGACTATCGACTACAAAAGTAGCTGGCTACAAAAATAGCCAAGTTGCCAGCTACTTAATTCTTTTAACGACTATCGACCATTAACTACAAAAAATAAACATCTGTTTTGACATATGTATTAAAATTAACCAAAACAAAACAAACTTGATTTTCTTAAGTGAATTTGTGTGAAAAAAAAAAAATTCAAATGTCTCAAGAAAATTTAATAAACTTTATAAGTACTATTGCTAAAGTTGTGGAAACAACGACTTCAGTGTATGAAGTGTCCACGTCCATATTTGCATCTAAATTGAACAAAACATTTACATTAAACAATAAAAAACCCAAAAAATAAATATAAATGAAACAAATTAGAAATTGATGAAAAAAGAACTAAATGGAAAATTTCACAAACAAAAAGTAAATGAAAAATGCGTCAAATAAATAGTAAATGAAAAATGTAAACAAATGAACAGACGATTATTATTTTTCAATGTTGCCACTATAAAAGTTTTTCGCGTTTTTAATAGCGATATTTAATGTATTGCTTTTTAAAACCACCATTTCATGCATTTATTATATTGGCAGCACTAATCTGTTTTCTGTAGCCAAGAAAAATAGAAATTATTCTAAGTTGGCTACGGGTTACAAAGGTAGCCGTGTAGTCGGTAGTCGTGTAGCGGCTAAAAGAATTATTTTCATAAGCACGCATGTATTCTATTTTTGACATCTTGTAGTCGATGGTTGGTGGACATGATTGTGTTTATTGCATTAGTTGTTTATTGTTGTGATGCAGAGTATTTTGATTCAAATCTTTATCATGTGTACAGGAAAGATAGATCATTCTCTAGAACTGGTCTTGGACGAGGTGGCGGTATTTTAATTGCGGCGAGGAAAGAACTAAAATCATATACTTGTTCCTATGTCATTGTGGATGAATTGCTTGATCAGTTGTTTGTTTTGGTTCCAGTTCAGAATGGTCTGATTTGTTTTTGTGTTTCATACATACCGCCTAATAGTTCATATGAACTATATGCGTCTCATGTAAATAATATATTATACCTTAGTCAGAAAATGGGTCCAAGTACACAATTTTTAGTCCTTGGGGACTTTAATTTGAAGGACATAGTTTGGATTGAGCGTAACGGCAAAATAATTCCTTTTAATGTAAATAAGGATTTTGAAATAAATCTAATAGATTCTTTTTATGAAATTGATCTTCTTCAAGTTAACTCTATTTACAATAAATTAAATAAAGTGTTAGATTTGATATTTGTTCAATCTACTTTTAAAACAAAAGTCTATGAATGTTTGGATCCATTTTCCTCCGTAAATGTTCACCATAATGCCATAATTTTAGTAGTAGATATTCTTAAGTTTCTTAAGTATTCCAATAACTTAACGTGTATAAAATATAATTTCAATAATTGTGATTTTGATGCATTAAATTCTAGGTTAAAGCAGGTTGATTGGAATAATTTGTTTGATGGAAAATGTACTGAAATGTCTTATGACATCTTTTTACAAAAGTTTCTTAATATTTGCGATCAGTATATTCCCCTTAAATTTAATGTTTCTTCTTCGCACCGCTGGTACACAAAGGGCTTAAAAATGTTGAAAAATAAAAGAAATAATCTGCATAAACGCTATTTATCATCGGGTAATGAAGATGTTCTTCGTCAATATAAGCTCTGCGCTAAAGAATTTAATTTCCTTAATAAATTTTTGTACAAGCAATATTTACTTGGAATTGAAAATAGCATTAAGTCCAATCCAAAACATTTCTGGTCATATATTCGCATGAAAAAGCATAGTACTGATATACCTTCCCTAATGGTTTATAAAGATGATACGTCTGATAATCCCCAAGTTATTGTAAATTTTTTTGCGAATTTTTTTAAATCAAATTTTAACTCTCGTTCATCTACAGATTACATTGGTGAACATATTTTTTCCAACCTGAATTTAGGTCAAATAGAACTATCTAAAGAGCAACTTATCAATGCCATTTTTCGTGTAAAGAACTCTTTTAATATAGATGCCGATGGTTTGTGTTCTTTTTTAATTAAGAAATGTGCAGAGTCATTAGTTAATCCAATTTTAAAAATTTTCAATAAATCTCTTTCAGAAGGAATGTTTGCTGATCGTTGGAAATTCACATTTGTGACCCCTATTTTTAAATCTGGAAATCGTAATGATGTTTGCAATTACAGATCTATCTCTAAATTAACAACAATTGCTAAAATTTTTGAACATGCGATATATGATGTTTTATATTTTAACACAAAATCCCTAATAATTCCTCAGCAACATGGTTTTCGAAGCAACAAATCTACAATTTCTAATCTATGCGTTTTTTCTGATTTTTGTTTTTCACAAATGGAGTTAGGGCTTCAAATAGACACTGTATACACTGATTTTTCTAAAGCCTTTGATAAAATTTCACATGAAATTCTGTTAAAAAAATTATTTCAATTTGGTATTCATTCATCTCTTTATAGTTGGTTGTCATCTTATCTAAGCAATAGGATTTGCGTAGTACAAATTGACGTTTATCAATCGTTTAATTATGAGCAAATTTCTGGAGTTCCACAAGGAAGTATTCTAGGTCCTTTGCTATTTACTATTTTTATTAATGATATTTCTCATTGTTTTAGATATTCCAATTTTTTACTCTACGCTGATGATTTAAAAATATTTCATAGCATAAGCAGTTTCATTGATGTCAGTAAATTGCAAAGTGATCTTGACAGATTAAATGATTACTGTATCAATAGCAATCTAACATTAAACTTGAGCAAATGTTTTCATGTATCTTACACAAGATTAATCATCCCATTATCTTCAACTTATCGATTTTTTAACGTTAATATAACAAAAACAAATGAAATCAGTGACTTAGGTATTTTGTTCGATTCCAAATTGACTTTCAAGCCTCATTTAGATAAGCTTATACCTAAAGCCTATTCTATGCTTGCATTTATAAAAAGAAACACTGCAGATTTTGTAGACCCGTATACAGTTAAACTTCTTTTTTCGGCGTACGTAAGATCTAAACTGGAATATGGCGCGTTTATTTGGAGTCCTCATTGCGCCATTCATATAAATCGTATTGAAAAGATACAGAAACGTTTTATTCATTTTGCTTTGCCTTACCTTAATTTACTTTGTCCGGCTCCTACTTATGAGTCTCGTTGCTTACATCTGGGTTTAATATCCTTAGAAAAAAGACGCAAAATACAGTCTATGCTTTTTATATTCGACTTAATAAATGGAAATATTGATTGCCCTGAACTTTTACAGAAAATTACTTTTTATATACCCTTCAGATTATCATTTCGTCATAGAAGATTATTTTTTGTCGCCTTACACCAAAGAAATTACGTTCTAAATAGCCCAATAATAAGATCTTTACATTATTTCGATAATTTGCTTAATAATGGTACTGTGGACTTTAATGCATCAAAAACTTGTTTTAAAAATTCTCTATTGCAAAATCTAAATTAATATTGTATTCTTTTTAGCATGTAATAATTTTATAGTATTATAAACTATTTTATATATAAGCTATGTTTAAGTATGTTATTTCATAAGTCTGTTTGGATTATTCCCCTTAGACTTAAATAAATAAATAAATAAATAAATAAATATTTTTGTTACAAATGGGAAAATGACATTCTAGTGTTGACCGGGGAGAGACAGAAAATAAATCTTCGCAATGAGTACAACAGTTTAATACTTGTGGTATCTGCAATGGATAGTACCTTCTTAGAAAGTTCCACTGACATTAAATCTTTAAACGAAAATTTCCAATTAGTAACTACTAGATGAGCGTAAACAAAACTTTTGAAGTGAAAGAAAATGGAAGAAGGTTTGAGAGATAATAATCTCGAAACAGAAAAATATTCGACTAAAAATCAGGATCATCAGATTACTTGACTTGATATAGGGCAGATTAACATCAATAATCATATCGCTCATTTATTTCAAGAACGTCATAACTCAAAATTTCAAATTTTGGAGTTAATTATAGAGAATTATTCGCCATTTCATGCTTTATACTGTGTATAAGTTTCATCTTTATGTCTTTTGTACTTTCCACGTCTTAAGAGTGTAAGTAGTATTTCATTTAATGTTTGGAAACTTTGTTTGTCAATAAAAACGACACATTTTGAGATGTGGAATAAACTTCATAACCATCATATCGCTTTTTATAACATTGTCACATTTTGTTTTGTAACTGTATATATCAAAAAAAAAAAGATATTTTTTTAAATGTATCGACTTTTTGCAAATAACGTATTATTTTCAATTATGGCTGCGTTGATGAAAAATATTAAGTAAAACTCCGCTTTTCTTCTCACAAATAATATCGAATATATTTTTACAGCAATAACGTCATAATTTAAGCATCCCACGTAGTTTGTCCAAGATCTACCTTTTAATATATAATTGATGAGAGTTTTCTTAAATGAATTTTTTCTTTATGAATCATTTCACTAGTTGTAGTGGGAACTTAAGCAGTCTGATTTATCGATGTCTCACCATCAGTCAAAACTTAAACTGCGATTATCTCGAAATGTATTTTTTTGAGTTATGACGCTCTTGAAGTAAGTGAGCGATACGACCAAGATGAAAATCAGGAAGGATATACGGCATTAGGATGCTTAAGATAAACTTAATTTTTTATGAACTTAATTTCTTTTGCATCAATGTGCTGCTATATAAATTTTAGTTGCTGTAAAACCATTAAGCTAACAAACATTATGTGCATTGAGATTAATTAAATCAAATTACACACACTTAACAGCGACACTTAAAATTCTTTGCTCCCCGGGATATAATAAGGTTTACTGTATCAAGTCCAAATGTAATCCTGCGTCACGTTGCCACTTAAAATTTTGTTTTTGTATTTAAGTATTTGAGTGTGTAAAGCAACTATTTTATGAAGTAGTTTGTGGAATGTCATTTAAAATACATAACATTTCATTGGATTTTAAACAATTTTTTTTTACTAACACAATGGTAATAATTATGCAGTTAATTGAGTTCATTTATACAATTTGGTGTTATCCAATTAATAAAGATTTATTAAGAGCCAAGGTCGTTCATTATAACTTTTTTTATTTATTTTAATTTTAATGTAATTGTTGCTGCCACGGACACAAGTATTGTAAATTTTTAATAGAATTTAATTTTAAACTATATTAAACAACCGGAATTTTTTTAATATATTAATTAATTTTCAAAAATTTTTTTTCATGCTATTTTCCCGATTAATTATTTAAATCACCGATATTGATTACTGAATTTAATTTGAATTTTATATGCATTGCAAATGGGTCAAGTTATTTCTTGAAAAAAAAAAATACTTGAAGCTGTTCTTGCAGCTTTAGATATTTTGAACTGTCTTGAAAAGAGAAGAAGGTTATTAATTCGTCTGTTATTTTTTATATTTATGTGCCTGCAAAAGCCATTTATTTATGAAATTAATTGGATTTTTTTTATTTTAATTTACTTTATCCGTGCTTGATTCATTCAAATATAAATATTTCATGATATTCTCATGAAATATTTTTTATTTAAAACTACAAATGAATGAAATGAATGTATTACTGCGGGAAAAGCATATCCATATGGCCATTTCACTACTGCTCAAATAGCTCATCAGTGGATTTTACCCAAATTTTGTATAGAAAACAAGAAAGTCTTATATCAAAAGCCAAATTGATTAAATGAGAACTCTATTGAATCAATTAGACAAAAAGACAATAACAACTCAAAAATGTTTTATACAAACACAGCAAACATTCAGTAACTATTTTTATTTTTTTTATTAAAAAAAAGTTCGAAATAATAAAAATTATAGGGTGTCCCCCATAATAAATACGATTTTTACATGTCTATTAAATAGTAACGAACACTTATATTAATACCCCAAAATAATAGAAAATTATAAAAAATAAATTTTAAATTAAAGAGTGTCCCAATAGGTGACATAATTCGTCTTATATGGCTCTTTGTTTGAAATCATAGCAGTCAAACCCTTGAAAGTTTCACAAAAAATGTGCTCTAATATCTGCTATTATAACAAGTAAAAAATTAAAAATTAAAGGGTGTGTCCATAGGTGATGTTAGTTGCTAATATGGCCTTTATTGAATGACTGTTAAAATTTATGCAAAACCTATAAGACAAAAAACCTGTTTAACAAAAGTATAAAATTTAAAATTGGGTTTTCGAAGGTGTCCCTATAGGTGGTGTTATTTTAGGTTTATAACCTTATCTTTTGACAAATACTTAAAAATTATGTCTGCTATAAAAAAATATAAATACTTAAAACTAGAAGTTAAAGGGTGTCCCCATAGTTGATGCCATATGAGCTTATCTATTGAACGGTTAAAGATGGAAAAATAAAATTTAAAAAAAGTGTGTTTTAAAATTTGTATATCATTCCGATGATCCTTTCACCGTCTGTCTGTTTTAAAGTCGGTTTTTTTGTAAGAATTATTAACAGTTTTCCTGCATATTAACCTTGTCCTGGTAATGCTGAACATAAAATTTTGTGATGAAAAAGACGAGTAACACATCACTTTTATTTTATAATAAATGTCCACTGACATGCGCTGCCATTCTGGGCGCTTGTTCATATTTTGTTTAAATTAATTTTTATATCTCTGAATATAAATTTTTTTCTCATTAAAAAAAGTTTTCTCTTTTTATTATTATGATTTTTTTATTGCAAAATATTCGATTATTTTTATTCATTCTAGGAAAAGTGTGATTTATTCATTTTTCTTTTTTTTTATTGAAATAAAAGATTTTATCTCTCAATTATTTATTTGTTTACGAAGTTTATTTCTTTTTTAATTTTTCTTATTTTTTTTTTTGCCTTTTATCAATTGCTGTATGTTTTTTTTTTTTTTTGATTTTAAGTCAAAGTTAAAATTATTGTGAAACTTTATTTGCCATCGCCTTTTTTTTTCTTGCTTTCCTACTAAAGTTTTAAACTTTTCAAATAAACTTGTAGTACGTTATTATTATCATTATATTTTTAATTTCACAGTACATAGCAAAAGTTTTTAAACAAGAACATTTTATTTTAATATGCAAAAACAGGATTCTGGATTTTTCTTAAGTTTTATAAATTGATGTTTTATTTAAAATTTAAGTTTGAGGAATTTATTACAATTTTTTTGTGAGTGAAACTTTCATGAACAATTATCGCATTTATATTCTTCAGCAACCGCGGCAAATGATGATTTGGTATGATGGATCTGCTGGGTAGGTGTAGTTAAGGCCCTTGTTTGGTTAGATACCAGATTGTGATTCATATCTCATCGGAGCCATTTAAAAGGAAATTAACAATATTAGTAATTCAGGCGGCTGTTTTAAACAACATATCGTAAAGAAAGTGGAAGTCGAGCCGTTAGGTAAAAAATGGACTAAAATATTACAATCAGAAAGTTAAAAATAAAACAATATACTGGATTTGAGTACTTCAGTTTAAAAAAAGTAAATAAAATAAAAATAGATTTCTCCAAAATAATATTCTCTAAAATAAAATGCATTAAATTAATTTTTTCATATTAAAAACTTGTAGTTAAAATTAATTAAAAAAAATAGTTATGATTTTTCATAAATATTTTTAATATATAGAAATGTTTAGACCATACATAGGAGTAATAATTAAGATACAGTAAATAATTGACAATTTTTTAAGCATTGAATGATATACAATGCTAATTTGTTATTTTAACATTATCATTGTTTTCAATAATGGTAATGCTTTTTAAAGAAAAGGTTTTATCGATAATAATTTACAAAAGGAAATCATTGTCTTTGACTAATAAATTTATGTTTTCAAAGCATTACCATTATTAGTCAAATTTTTTTCTTGTATGCTAAAAAAGCAACCTAAAGAATATTTAAGCATTATTTTAAATAAAACTGTTTATATACTAATTAAATTTTAAAAAATAATTGTTTTTATAATAAATTAATTTATGGTAGCAAAAACTTCAAAAAGAACTCTGCATTAAGCAAATAAATCTTCACCCTTTTGTAGATGAATCTATATTAAAAAATTTTAATAGCTGAGTACTTTAGTCATCTAACACCCCAGCAGCCTGTTCTTATTACTAATGAAAACACAAAAGAAATATAGCTATAGTGACTAATTTCTTCTGAGAATGTTAAAACATATGTGTATCACCCATACATGGGAGTAGCTAATTATGTGGACTAATTAATTGAAGATTTCATTAGCATTGAATGATAAGTAATGCTAATGTTTTTTTAGCATTATCTTTACCTTTAGTAATGGTAATGCTTTTTAATGAAAAGTTTCATTGATAATTAGTGAAAAAACAAAATCATTACCATTGAATTATGATGAAATGGTTTAAAATCATTATTATTAATAAATATATTTATAATTAAATAATTTACTTTTAATTGGTTTTTTAATTTTTAGTTTTTGTTTTTATTGTTTTTTAATGTTTAATTTAAATTTCTTTTTTTAATAAAAATTTATTTATAATTATTTTCTGTATATCATCAGTTTCATACTGCAATATAAGGCTCTTAGTCTTGTGTATGGAGCAATTCAAATAAAATAAATAAATAAAAAATAAATATATTCTGTATCTTTGTACACTAATTACACATCTTAAAGTACAGTTGAGCAATATTTTAAATGGCATTTAGATCAGAAAAATTTGGTGAAATATTTATGCTTTAACTTTCTAAGGACAAATTATTAAGAACAATTATAATTAAAAAAAAAATAATGAGCATTAAATGGTAGTTAAATTTTTTTTAATGTCATTACTTCATGCCAATGAAATTTCGGCGGTCATAAAATATGGTTTCTCCAATTTTTGTTGTTAAATATGCCGTTTTAAAATAATGCTTAATTATACTTACCATTATAGAAAATAATGCTAAGGCAAAAAAAAACATTAGCATTATTTATCATTGAATGTTAATGAAATTGGCAATTTATTAGTCCTTTTAAAGAATTACTTCCATGTATGACCATTAGTAAAATTGCTTTTATTTCGTAAATCAATATCATTAAATGATACATATATTTTTTGTAATTGTAATTGTAATGCCAATAAAATTTCACTGGTAATAAAAAATATCGATTTTTGTGCAGTTTAAACCTTTTTGCTGAAAAATAAGAATAATTTTTTTAAACATTATTTTTGTGAAGTATGAAGGCCAAGACATCTCAACATTTGATAATTTTCTATACATCCGTCATTAACAGGTAAATATATAGAAATTTAACAAGAAGTGTTACCTAATAAATATAAATAAATATCTAGAAATTAAAAAAAAACTGGATTTATATTTAAGAGGACCAAAAACAAAATATTTCTAAATTCTCATGGTTATCAAGTTACTCAATTATAAAGAGAAACGGTTTTTTGATATAGAGTCCCAATAAAAAAAATGCAAAAATACCAAACATTGTTCTATTGGGAAAAACTTGATAAATTGGAATTGGTATAATTTTCATAATTTCAATTTAATTATTTTTTTTCCATTTAAGTAAATTTACTAGTGTTGTCATTCGAATAAGAATAATTCGAATATTCGAAGAAGTATTTTTGTTTTTAATCGAATGAACAATTTTTTCTCACTTTAGAAAACAGAATTATTCGAAGAGTTTTTGTAGAATATTCGAATAATATTTCTAAACTCCTTTTTATAAAGATGATTTGAATTATCTGGAGATATCAAGCGCATGTAAGCGTCTACAAATGTTGATATATATGTGTATTTTTCAAAAAACTTTTAAGAAGATTTTAAGTGTGACTGTTATAAAAAATTAATTTATTATTAAAATATTTAATAATTTCAATAATCGCAGTAAGTTCGTGACTGAAAACAGACAACAATTTAACTTAAAACTTAAAAATGATCCTGTTAATTTTTTATTTATTTATAAGAAAAGCATTTTTTCATTTTAGCTATTGCAGATGGAAGTAGCTCTGTGCAACCTGTTTCAATTTATCTGCGAAAAAAGTGTGTATTTTCTTTTATTCTTCTTGCTCATTATTATTGAAAAAATTATTTTTATTTCTTTGCTCAACAAGAAGAAAAGAAAAAGGAAATAATACTTTTCTCTTTAGATTCATCTTGTTCTTAGTTTTCTGCAACCAATTTTATTCATTTTTATTTTTGTTTAAACTTGTTTTATATCCATTAAAAATGACATTTAAAACAAAAGTTGAAATCATTTATTTAAATTTTATTTTTATTTGTTGATGATTTGTCGATGATGTCGTTTTTTTGTTTTAAATTTTTACTTTTAAATGAAAAAGAAAAGTTGATAGAAAATGGTGTATTATAAACTATGTAAAAGACAAATTAATTTATATTAATATTGTGTGAAGTGTGAATTATATTTTTTAATATTTACAATATAAGTCTGTTCGCCTATTCATCTGTCATAGCTCACTATCTTTTTAGCCATCATTAGTAGACCCTTGGTTATATTTCTGAAGCTACTGAAATTATTAATACTAAAAATAAAAGGGTATTCCAAAAGTGACGTGATATAACAGATGATAAAAAAAATTAAAAATTTAAAGGGTGTTTCTAAAGAGGCCGTTATTTTGAAGAACACGCCGAACCGTCATAAGGAAGCACTTCGTGTGCGAGTCAAACTCGCTCTGGGCTGCTTTATTTAAGTCCCAAACAATTCATTTATTTTTACAAAATTAGTTGTGTTTTAAAATTAAATATTAAGTCTAAATTTAGTGATTTAAAATAAAAAACGTCTTCCGATTTCATACTTGGGATTTTTTCATTACAATTGATATTTCATTGGCATTGTTTGAAATAATGACAATGCAAAGAATTTAATTACCATTTAATGCTAATAATTTTATTTAAATTCTAATTGCTTTTACTAATGGTAAATTAAATTTTATTGAAATCGTTTAACAACTACAATTGAATTAAAAATAATTGTTTTAATGAAACTCAAATTTTTGATCACAGAAACTTAAAAAAACTTCGCATAAAATAAATACACTCTTGTAGACTGATATATTTTTGAACATTTAAGTAAATTATTATCTAAGATGTAGGGTCACCTAACATCCCAGCTAACAGATCTTATTACTAACAGAAAAACAAAAATATGTTCCCATAATGCAAAATAAAAATGCATAAATTTTTTTTAAGTAAAATCATTGGCCCAAATTCATAGATAAAATAAAGTATTCTTTAAGGGAACTAAAGTCAGTTTTATTTTAGAGTCGACTCTAATTCATTCATAGACAATTTAAAATATATTTTTGGCGAGAAATTGAACTCTAAATTTAAAACTTCCCAAAGCTGTTTTTAACTCATTTTTCGAAAATTATTTTATTTGGTTTAAGAACACAATACTCTATATCTGATTTCTATACCAATGTGAACAAAATAAACACAAGGTTACTTTTTTCTAATGTTTCTTTAGAAATTGTATGAAAACATTTATCAAATTACAGTCGGTACCCAGTGGAAGGTGGCTAAACTTAAAGTATACTTTATTTTTGACTATGAAAGCAAAAAAGATAATAAGAGCTTTTTATTTTAGAGTATACTTTAACAAGAGTCGACTTTAGTTTATAACTATGAATTTGGGCCATTGTTTTTATGGAACACAAATTTTTGATCACAGAAACTTAAGAAAGATATTAATAAAATAAATACACTCTTGTAGACTGATATATGTTTAAATATTTAAGTAAATTATTTTCTGAGATGTAAAGTCACCTAACATCCCAGCTAACAGATCTTATTATTAACACGAAAACAAAAATATAATCCTATAATATCTGATTTTTCCTAAGGAAGTTAAAACATATCTATTTCACCAAATGTTTGAGTTCAAAATGTCATTTTAAAATAATGCTCTACTATACTTTAAAATGTGTATTTAGAGCACAAAGGCAAGAAATATTTTCATAATTGATTCAAATCCATTTATTCAGAAAGCATTACCATCAGTGAAAATAATGATAATAATAAAAAAATCATTAGCATTGTTTATCATTCAATGCTAATGAAATCGTCAATTAATTAGTCCATATAACTAATTACTCTCATGTATGACCGATTATTTTTTGTTATTGTACTTTGTTTTATTTTAAATGAATGAAAAATTACTTTTTAAATCTAAAGTGTTTAAATACATGACAAAAATATTGCTAGCAAAACTTATTTGAAATTTTAATTAAAGTAACAAAACTTTTAGTCACAACTAAGTCGTAATTCTGAAAAATATTGCTGCATCAAAAGCCCCACAATCTAGACAACATTGACAATATTATTTGGCTACAATTAATACAACAATTTGCTGGCATCAGATTTTTTCTTTTTTTTTTTCTTTTGGCAGCATGCAAAATCCTAACAAGCCACACACAACAAAACATATTATTACACAAGCAGCTGCTTTCTAGGCAGCTCTTTTGAGTTCAAGTTTAAAATAATCTTTTTCATTTTACAAAATCACAACCAAAAATGAAAATATACAAAAAAAAAAAAAAAACAAATTTGTAGATGTAGTTTGGGTTCATGGACGCCATGTCAGAGTGTATTTATTGTGTGCCTGTGTGTATATGGAAATTTACGATTTTTTTGTTGGCTTCTCACAAGCACATCAAGAAAAAACAACAGAAATTTTTTTGTACAAGCGCATGTTCATATGTTTGAATAGAACAAACATCATCATTATCTAAAACTACTTCCTCATCGTTAAAATGCTAGAAATATTCAACGTCTTTGTCATTATCTGCAACAGAAACCACTAACATTGTCGTCGTCATCATCTAAATGCCTGGCACTCAACTCAAGTGAACCAACATTAGCATCATTAGTTTAGTATTTATACTCGTACTTGTGGATATTTTCTCCTAAAAAGTGTTGAAGATGAGTTTTCGAAAGCAGCAACTAAAACAACAACATTTTCATATGGTGACAACTTGTGTGGAGTGTTTGGAAAAAAAAGTCACATGCTTGATGTTACAAAACTTACAGCAAAAATTAGTAGTAACAAACATTTGTCATCATATTAATGACAGGTAGTGTGGTGCTGTTGGTAAGTAAAACTGCTTAAATATTTTTGGCCTGTAATATAGATTAAGGTGAAGATGGAAAACAAAGTGTTTTTGCTTTTACGCAAAATTATATTTGTAAGAGTGTGTTTGAGAAATACTTTTTTTATTGAAGAATTTATTGTATTTTTTGCCATATTTTTAGGGGCTTTTAAGGCACAGCAAAGCTTATAACTTTTTTAACCCTTCTGCACTCCTTGGGTCAATTTTACCCAACTTTGATTTTCGGCGCAATATTGTTCCCTTTTATTATGAGATATGAACTTTAAGCTTGGATTTATCCATAAACCCAGCAAAAAATTATACATTACCTTAAAAAGTACTTGACATAAAATGACTTAGTTTTGTGATTGCCATATTTTGTTACTCGCTTACAAAACACATTACATTAGTTCCCAAAAAAAGAAAGTAGTAATGAAACTAGTTCTTTATATAAAAAGAAAATACGTACTAATGGTTCTCATTATTTCCAACAATAATAAATTAATCGATTCTCAGTAATTGATTATAAAAGTCTCATGCCTTGCTAAAATCTTTAGGTTGGCAATCTAGTTGGGAAGTACTTCCGCCAAAAATGCTTAATTTCACATTCAATTACCTTTTTAAAATTTTTTTTCTGGGATAGGGACGAAAATTATGTTTTTAAAAGAAAATAAAAACATTTTGTTTTTTCTTCCCCCTCCACATTTTAAAACACGATTTACAAGCTTTTGCGATCCTTTGGGTCAATATGACCCAACAAGCGATA
The DNA here is from genome assembly GCA_916610165.2 of Gymnosoma rotundatum. Classification (NCBI taxonomy): domain Eukaryota; kingdom Metazoa; phylum Arthropoda; class Insecta; order Diptera; family Tachinidae; genus Gymnosoma; species Gymnosoma rotundatum. Next base: position 119,652,737 of record OU744340.1, read on the forward strand.
TTGCAAGTTTAACTGCTATTTACCATTTCCAAGTGAATAAAATTTAATTAATTTCATATTTATTTAGAGTAATCGAGCAATAATTTTTCAGTAAAATAATGAATAAAATCGCTTTACGAGGGCTGCTCTATATATTTCTGGCCTAATAGTGAAAATGCGAATATTTATAATCAAAAATGGTTTTATTGTTTTTCAAAGTATTCTCCAGCATGATTTATACACATTTGCATGCGGTCAAACCAGTTGTCGAAGCACTTTTTCCACTCCGGTTGAGACACCTCTAAAACATGGGTTTTGAACACTTCAACAGCTCCTTCTGGCGACGAAAATCGTTGACCACGCATTTTTTTCTTGATGTGCGGAAACAAGAAGAAGTCATTAGGTGCCACGTCAGGGCTGTACGGCGGATGACCCATTAATTCGACGTTTTGGCCGGTCAAAAACGCTCTGGTTTGAGCCGATGTGTGAGAGCTCGCATTGTCATGGTGAACAATGATTCGTCTTCTTTTGTTGGTTTTTCGAATTTCTCCGATGACTTCAGGCAAACAAATTGTAGTGTACCACTCAGAAGTGACCGTACTACGTTGCTCAAGCGGAACAGTCGCCACATGACCAGTTTTGTCAAAGAAACAGGCGACCATTTGCTTCGAAGTGCTTCTTTCACGAACAACTTTCATTGGATTTTGCTCGTCTTTGAAGACTCACACGGTCGATTGTTGTTTCGTTTTGGGCTCATATGCATAGATTCATGATTCGTTACCTGTGACGTTCTTATAAACGTCTATTGAAGCACCGCAATCGTATTTTTGCAACATTTCTTTGCACCAATCGAAACGAGCCTTTTTTTGAGCGACTTTCAAATTGTGCGGGATCCAACGAGAACAAACATTTTTTACGGCCAGGTGTTCATGCAGTATCGAATGTGTGCTGATGGAAGCAATGTCCAAGGATGTCCCTATTTCGCGGTATGTCGCATGTCGATCTTGCATTATGAGTTCACGCACGGCATCAATGTTCTCTGGCACAACAGCCGTTTTTTGATGACTTTCACGGAATTCGTCTTTGAGCGAGCTTCGGCCACGATTAAATTCATTATACCAATTTTTCACAGTGCTATAGGATGGTGCTTCATCGCCATACAAAGATTTAAGTTCATCAATGCACTCTTGTCGTGATAATCCACGTCGAAAGTTGTGAAAAATGATTGCACGATAATGTTCACGAGTTAATTTCTTTTTTTTCTATATTAATTTTTTCAAGTCACTGTAAACAACACAAATAATGGTCGTATGTCAAAACGTTTTGAGTACGATTATGCTTCAAAATGGCAAACTTTCCAATGGAAATGTCAGATTGCACTTGGCAGCACTCAGTGTTGCTAGGCCAGAAATATATATAGCAGCCCTCGTAATTGAATAGTTTTTCATACAAAATTTTATCATTCTAAAACTGTGGTTGCAATTTGAAAAATCGCGTAAAGGTATCTTATGAAATTTGTTTTATGAGGATATGGTAACGCCAGATATGGCTCAAAAATTTGGGCACCTTGCGATTCCACAACTGAATATGCCTAGAATATGGAGGAGTATACAGGCAGAGCAAGAAATACAGAGCGAGAAAAAAATCACGGTGAAATTTTGTACTTCGTGTTGCATTTGAAGATAACGTGACTTGTGCATACACGCATGTAATTTATATTCCATAAGGGACTAGGACTAGTCCAAAGGTAACCCAAGTGTATAGAGAAAATATGATCTATTTAACATTACGATGTCCTACGGCTGGACCATATAACCCAGCTTTGCATTACATGGGAGTACTTTCAAAACTACTACTTGTCACTACACAATGGAACACCCCAGAGGTTTTGTACAGCTCTTGGCAACACTTTATGCAATCGTCAAAACGCGAACACTTGTAGTTTAACAACAAACTCTTGTTGGAAAATAACATGGTCCATGACTGCATTACATAGGACCATGTTGTAGCTAGTCTATTTCAGTTACAATGGACCAAGTAGCCCAAGGACTGTTGTCCTACTTTAAAATGTGATAGATGTTTAAACATATAACTTCCACGTTATATGAACTGATATTAATCCTACCTAGAATTCCAAAAATATTTCAGACGCAGGCTTTATTTAGTAGAATTGGCAGATCAGCTTATGAAGGAGCATATTTTGTGAAGAAATGTTTTTCTTAAAAATCTTATGAAACAAATTGTGCGCACAGATGCCTCGCAATGTACAAATACAAATAGTAAAAATTCACCATTGTAATTTACCAAATGAACGACAGCGGTGTTTCTCCTGTCAACAAGGAAGGTATTCACTTAAGTATTCTACTAAATGTGATCCTTGTATAAAATTTATTTGCACGGAGCACATGGTCACATTGCGGATAAAATGGCACACAAATTTTTAAATTGATATACATTTGTATTTAAAATATAATTATTGATATCCAAAAAAACAGGCTGAATTTCAAATTTAATTTTATTTAATACTCGCAGTACCTACGACTTCGATTTCGTCTGCGTCTCATTTCGAATTTTCTTAAAATTCAAATTAAAAAAAGGTATTTTTAACTATTTATTCCAGAGTTCTGTACACAGTGTTAAAAATTTTCCATTTCAAAAAAACTAATGTGCTGACAACTGTTTGAATTCCATTAAAGCGGTAATTAAAGTTTTTAAAAACCGTTCATGTACAGAAATAACTCCGTTATGGTTTTATTATATGTATAAGATTCCTCTTTAATCTATTCTCAGGAAGGGCTTATTTGTTTTAGTTTAAACTTTTTTTTATTATACTAAAAAAACACAAAACAGATAAATTTTCTATACGAGGGCTGCTATATATATTTCTGGCCTGGCAACACTGAGTGCTGCCAAGTGCAATCTGACATTTCCATTGGAAAGTTTGTCATTTTTAAGCATAATCGTACTCAAAACGTTTTGACGTACGACCATTATTTGCGTTGTTTACAATGACTTGAAAAAATTAATATAGAAAAATATGGAATTAACTCGTAAACATTTTCGTGCCATCATTTTTCACAACTTTCGACGTGGTTATCACGACAAGAGTGCATTGATGAACTTAAATCTTTGTATGGCGATGAAGCACCATCCTATAGCACTGTGAAAAATTGGTATATTGAATTTAATCGTGGCCGAAGCTCGCTCAAAGACGAATTCCGTGAAGGTCGTCCAAAAACGGCTGTTGTGCCAGAGAACATTGATGCCGAGCGTGAACTCATAATGCAAGATCGACATGCGACATAACGAGAGATAGAGACATCTTTGGACATTTCTTCCACCAGCATACATTCGATACTGCATGAACACCTGGCCGTAAAAAAGGTTTGTTCTCGTTGGATCCCGCACAATTTGGAAGTCGCGCAAAAAAAAGGCTCGTGTCGATTGGTGCAAAGAAATGTTGCAAAAATACGATTGCGGTGCTTCAAAAGACGTTTATAAGATCGTCACAGGTGACGAATCACGGATCTATGAGTATGAGCCCGAAACGAAACAAAAATCGACCATGTGGGTCTTCAAAGACGAGCAAAATCCAACGAAAGTTGTTCGTGGAAGAAACACTTCGAAGCAAATGGTCGCCTGTTTCTTCAGCAAAAATGGTCATGTGGCGACTGTTCCGCTTGAGCAGCGTATGACGGTCACTTCTGAGTGGTACACTACAAATTGTTTGCCTGAAGTCATCGGAGAAATTCGAAAAATCAACAAGAGAAGACGAATCAAAAACCATGTTTTAGAGGTGTCTCAATCGGAGTGGAAAAAGTGCTTCAACAACTGGTTTGAGCGCATGCAAAAGTATATAAATCATGCTGGAGAATACTTTGAAAAACAATAAAACCATTTTTGATTATAAATATTCGCATTTTCACTATTAGGCCATAAATATATAAAGCAGCCCTCGTATACTAAAAAAAACCCAAAACAGATAAATTTTCTATATTAAATATTACATTTTGTATAAATTTCGCTGTTGGGTTATATTGACCCAAAGGATGATAAATTTTTGTTACAACTGCAGTAGTCAGGTAATTATATTTAAAAGGGGATCATTAATTATGTAAAAATTTAAGGCTATATGCATCAAACTACATCACCTGTGGGGCACCCATTAACTTTTAAATTGTAATATTTATATTTTTAGGTATAGTGGACATAGAAGTACAGAATATAATCTTCAAGTGTTTGACAATAAAGGTTCAAAAGATAGAACCATATATGTATATTAAATAGCATTACTTGTGGGCACACCTTTTAATTTCCAATTTTAAATTTTATATTGTTGCTATAGAGGACTTAACAATACACGTTCTATGAAAATTTTAATTGTCTACCTATAACGGTTTAAAAGATAAAAAAAAAAATTGTCTATGGGGACACCCTTTAATTTTCAACTTCATACTTATCAGACATAGTAAACGTTCTAAATAATTTTAAATTGTGTGACTATAACAGTTTAATAGATGAAGCCATCTTAAGCAAATTATGTCAACTATGGGGACACTCTTTAATTATTAAAGTTGATTTTTTTATCACCTTCTATTATCAGGAGCTATGGCAACTTTGTTCTATTTTCATATAGATGTGTGTTACGGTGCAATAAACATGTAAAAATCGTGTTTGAGGCTAGGGGTCACCCTGTAATTTTTAAAATTAACACATGAAAATTTTTAATTACGGCCAATCTGTAGGCATCACCTTTCAAGTAAAATGAACAAATATCAAAATCGGTTCAGAAATTACTGAGTTCTGCGGGCACAAACATAAAAAACAGACGCTTTGATAACTTTCTCCGTTTTTATAGTCGGCTTAAAAGTAGTTTTATTCATATTGAAATAGCTTAGATAACGCCCATACTGCTTCAGGAGGGGGAAAAGGTCTGCTGGTTTAACGATCACCTCCGGCTTTTATAAGGAACCTAATTAGCCACTACATCGACAAATGTTTCTCAGAATTAATAATTATTTTATGTGGATCCTTAAATGTTTTTCATTCTAAAAACTCTATAATAAAAAACAACCGCTTCAAAAATAGTCACATCATATAAAATAGAATCCTATGTATAGTGTGTCAAATTTGATATTTAAAAAAAAAAGTTCTTCAAATTTTATTAGTTTCAAAAAGAAAACGAAGCAAATAAAATTTGTTAGCAAAAAATTAATTTTCGATTTCCGTCAAATTAAATTTAATTAAACATCAAAATGAAAGTTAAGTTTCCCAATCATGACTACCATTTATACAAATGCTTTAGAACTTGCGCAAAAGCTGTTTTAGCTTCAGCAACAGCATCGACTGCGTATTATTGTCTGCAGCATTTACCGCTAAAGGCCAGTTATGCAAATTTCTATGCGTAAGTATCAGTCAATCAATATTAAATTTTTCATAATAATGTTTTTATTAATAATTGTGCACGTTATTTTAGAACTTATGACCCAATGGAATCGTTTAAGCGCATGAGGGATGGTGGTTATTTGCAATCTTGTCCAAAAGAAGGCTAATGACAGATGTTTTTTATATGTATTTCAATATTTTTGTGTTTGTTCTGTAATTTAATAAAAAGAATTGCTTAAAAACTTAAGGATACATTTTTTATTGCATTGTAGCATGTGATTTTGTTGAGAGTATTTTAGAGCTTACAGATACAGTGCAACAGATGCAGCTATGGCAGCAATTGTTTCTTTTACACTCAGGAATGCTTAATTAGATTCCTCTAAAGGGTGGATCATTGCCAGTAAATGGGTGAAGATTTATACAGACGTTATAGCGCAGTGTAGGAAAGGGCTCGACCAATTCGAATTAATAGTAGGTGCAAGGCGAATAAATTGAAGGTGGTCGGGATGGCGAATTTATTATCGGTCTATTACGAATGGCAACTGGATTTTAGTTGCGGGGACTATTGATAACACAACAAATACGAAAATTTTAATTATGCATGGAAACTTTCTTCAGTTGCCGAAAAGTTATCAAAAACGTTATTTTGATAGATCAGCATCTGAAAATAAATGCAAACAAGCAATCAATACAATAAAAAACAAAGTGGGAACAGCTCATCTTGATGAGAAAGTAAAATAAATGAAAGAAAATTTGCCAAAAAAAAAAATATGTGGTAAATAGCAAAATATTACAAATTGCAAAAAGCATAGATTACGATTTTAAAATCTAAAGGCAAAAAATATATTTTTAATTTTCTGTTTAAACGTCTTTTGTACTCGAAAAATTTTCAAGGTAGCCAGCAAGGCGAATCAATTACCAGGTGGCAGCGTAGGCGAATTCATTAATTTTCGCCGTGAACACTCCTGTCAAACTGCATATATAAAAAATCTGTGTACTATTTTTTATATATGAAGTTTGACATTCTTTTCTACCAGCAAACAATAATTAATACTATAACGCTGCCATCTGGTAATTGATTCGCCTTGGTAACCAGCAGCCCTCGTAATGCTTTGGAAAGTGTGAAAGTTTCGTGATTATAACTGATTAAAAAATAAAAAATAGACAAATTATTAAAAAATTTTAAGCAAATATTTACATTAGTGTATGCTCTACAATTTTAAAATATTACACCTTTTAAAATTTTTAAAAATCAGTACAGAATTAGCTCGTAAAGGTTTTATTTCAGACCTGTTAGAAAGTACTAAAATAGTACCAATTGCCTTTCTTCTATGACAACGCCTTGTTAAAGTAACAGGACCATTTTTTTTTATTAATCTGCCAGTTTATTGTCGGTTCTCTTCTCTTATTATGGAATTAAAAAAGGAAAGCAGTTTCAAAAGATCTAATAAATTGAGGGAAGGGTTTTTTTTTGTTTTTTTTAATTAAAAATAGTTCCTAATAAGAATACTTATACCACTGCAGTTGAACTGGTTAATTGACTTCAATAGAAACATTTGCAATATTTTTTCATTCTGAAACTCGTTTTAAATTTTTCTCACTTTCCAGTTTAACTTTCTATTTCATTTTAGCTAGAATATAAATTCGAATAAAAATATTTTTTTAAGAGTTTAAAGGTTTCATAAACTGTCATTCCAGTTGTGACCAATTTATTTAACTTTTGCAATTAAGACTGTAATCTGATTGTTACATTATAAGATTATTTCACTTCAGTTGACTTAAAAAATAAAAAAAAACCAAAATTTTTATAAAGTTTATTGCAAACTATTTTTAAAATGACCTTGATAGTTTTGAATATTTTAGATACAAATATTATTGTTCAGGTATTTTGATTTATACATTTTAGTTTGAATATTTATAACTTAAATAAAGTCTTCACTTTATCCCAACTTTACACCTGAATAAATACTAAAATTAAATTAACTAAAATAGAAAACCAAACAGCCTTAAAACTAAATTTGAAAACTATACAATAAACTGAAATAAATAAAATTCAATTTAAAATACATTGTTGAAAAATCAACAACAACAACAAACGGCAGTTGTAGCAAACAGTAGTCAAAGTTTTATATGAAAAAACAACAAATAAATATTTTTAAGAGAATAGAAAAATAAATGCAGATGGAGAATATATTTTTCAAGCCATTTAACTTAAAAATCTTCTACGAAATTTGGACAACTTTTTCTATATTTTGTAAACATTTTGTTGAGTTTTATAAAATGTAGAAAAGAAGCGCTTCTATAATGGTTGGATGGAGATCAATAGAAAAAAGTTTGCAAATAAAGTTTGCACCGCCATTTTCTTTACATTCCTGACACTGAAAGACAACAGCAAGATGCAATGTGTGATTGGTTACTAAAGTGAATGGAGTAATAACACGTATGACTGAATGCAGATATAAATGCAACCATGAACGAATAAATGATAAAAGTACATTGAAAGTGTATTATTGATTATTTAAAAATTTCACTTGGAATGTTAAGAAAAAGAAGAAAAGAATGTTAAGAACGGCCTACAACGGTTCAAAAGTATCGCTACAATTATTTAATTAAATTAACTATTGGGACACCCTTTCATTCCACCTTTAAACTTTACACTTGTTATAGCGGGCTTAGCCTTGTCATTTTAAATGTCTTTCTACAACAGTTTGGTAATATACATCAAATCACAGCAACTATAGGAGCACCCTTTAATTTCCAAATTCAAATTATATACTTGCTGTTGTAGTAGACTTAGCAATCAGTTTCTTTGTAAATTTGAACTGTCTGTCTATAACGGTAGAACGGTTTGCCCATATAAGTACATCAAATTACATCAACTATTGTAATACCCTATAATTTATAATTTAAAATTTTTATACTTCTTATTTCAAACAAAGTAGCGGAAATTTTGTCTTATTTTCAAGATTTTATATATAACAGTTCAAAAGATATGGCCATATGGGTAAAATAACATTAATTTTGGTAACACCCTGTAATTTCTAACTTCAAATTATAAACTTGTAGTTAAAGCGGACTTAGCAATACAGGTTTCTTGTAAAATTCAGCTGCCTGCCTAAAAGGGTTCAAAAGTTTTTTTCACATACATCAAATTACATTAACTATAGGGGCACCCTATAATTTCCAAATATAAATTTTATACTTGTTGTTATAGCACAGGTTTTAATACACGTGTCTGTAAACAACTGTTCAAAAGAATTGCCATATATATCAAATTAAATGAACTATTGGCCACCCTTTAATTTGTAATTTTTAATGGTAATACTTGTTACTATAACGATCGTAATAATCGACACACTGTCAAATTTGCAAGCGTTTGTCTATAACGATTCAAAATGTAGGCCCATATAGGTAAAATTAAAATATCTATGGGGACACCCTTTTATTTTTAGATTTATTTTTGCATTATTTTTTGCCACTGGGAGGTAATGTGATTCGCAGTTTTTTTAGATTTAATGTGGTGCCCTTTACAGTTCATAATACACAAATAAAACATGTTTTTTGTATGGGGATCCGCTGTAATTTTTGAGATTATAAGCTAATTTTAATACGGGACCCATCTGTAGGCATCAACTTTCAAATAAAGAACAAGTTTTCCAAATCGGTTTAGAAATAATTGAGTTCTGCGGGCACATTCAGTCTAATAATTGATAACCATCTTCTTTTTTTTTTAAGTTGGTTAAAAATTTGGAAAAGTTTTCGTGCCTATGTGTGCTAAGGCCGTTTTTGTAGAACGTATTCTGGAAGTCCAGTTTGAGCTACTTTTTCGAACACTACTTGCCCCATGTCGCGAATAACATCAATAATGTTGGTATCTAAAGCGTTAATTGTTGATGCTTTATCAGCGTTGAGAGGTGTCCAAACACGAGCTTGGAGACCCAGTGAATTTTTATTTCCCAAAATCAACGTATTTCCAAATGAATGTTCCAAAAAGCCGATGGTTAAGACTGCTGTACGGCAAGTATGCTCCGTTTTGTTGAAACCTGATCATGGCCCCATCAATGCCATCCATATTTTCAATGAGCTGTCACCATGTACCGTAATACGATCTTTGGTATTATTTTTGAAGAAATAAAGTGATGCCACCTACTTGAAGGGAGCATCAAACAGTGCATTTTTCTTTATATGTAGTTGTTTTTGTTTATTAACAAACCTCATCACTGAACGTAACTTTGCGCCTCGGATCAGGTTACAAATGCTCTAGAGCGCAATTGTAGAAAGAATGGCGCCTATGATGGTCTTGTGGCTTTAGTAACTGCATAAACCAGAACTTATTTGGGTATAAAGCCAGGATATCTTTGCAAAATTTTCCACAAAGTAGACAAACAGAGCTGTATTTCCTACAAGACGCAACGAATTAATAAATTTGGATCTTCTTTCGCACTTTTGTTTACAGCGGTGATATTTAGCTGTTGCAAAAAAATTGAAAACTATCTTCATCTGACTGTGCGTAATACACGCACAGTCACTAGCACTTGCGTTATTACACCTACTTATGCAGCACATTGTGCCAGAACTTGGAAATTGTGTTGTGAAGAGGAGGATAGAGAGAGTAATGCTTGTGGACATTCGATTTGAATCTTTGCACATTAAAAGTGACAGGAAAGGCCACAGCAGGGGTTTATTCTACATACGAACTGTTATGATTAAAAAAGACTTTTGTAGGCAATGTGTAGTGCATCTCAATGGCTAAACGACCACAAAGAGATTCGCTCTTGATGAAGAACATGTTGTGCGTACGAAATAAGGGTTTTGGAAATAAGTTCGTAGCAATAATATAGTGAAACACATTCCACATTGTACCGAGCTCTTTCGCTGCAAAATAGTCTTTGAAGCACTTTCGGACTGTTAAAGATGTAATAGGTATTAGGGAGATCAAATGGAGTGAAGAGTATCTTGCGCCATTTTAGAAAACCAAAGCCCTTGAAAGCTAATTTTGCGACATGAAAAATATGTTTGATCCACCGAACATTAAATTTTCCCGCCAAAAATATCGAGAGCTTCTGGTTCTTTAGTATCTATATCACTTTTATTCAGAGATGATCATTAAATTGAATCCTATTCGCAAGCAACCATTCGAAGATCAGCAAAAGTGAAGGTGATTGATTTACTTAACACCATACCACACAAAAACTTTAATTTTTTTATTTGTTGATTAAAATTGTAGAAATGTGATTTCATAAAAGAACTCTATAAATAGAAATCTGTAAAACTGTAGCATTTTTGTGACAATTTTGGTACCAGGAAGCTGTGATTTGCAATCGTTAATTCTTTATAAATGATACACCGCGATGTATGTAGCAAGCGAATTCGATTTTGTATAGAATTTTAAGCGTTATGCTAGAAACACTACTAGGATGAATATCCAATTTCGCCAAACACAGCAAATACGTCGTCAAAAGTTTGTTTTTTAACCCTGGAGTTAATGTCGAAATTGGTCGAAATATTGGAATATTAAAAAATAAATAAAAACAATAAAGTTATTTTGTTTTTAATTTATTAAAAAAGAGGACCTCAAGCCGAACCTTAAAACTCAACTAAATAGTGAAAATGTCTAAAAACACACAACTTATTAAAAAAATTATTTTTAATTTAATTTGTATACTTATTATAAATGCTGGAAAATAAAAAGATATAAATTGTTTTAAGTAAAATCACTTTGTTTACTAAAATACTTCGAAACTGAAGTCAAACATGGTCACATCCCAGCAAAAAATTAGACATGACCTTAAAAAGTACTTGCCATATAATGATTTCCTTTTGTGATTTCCATATTTTGTTAGTCGCTTACAAAACACATTACATTAGTTCCCAAAAAAATAAATTAGTAATGGAAGTAATTCTTTATATAAAACGAAAATACGCACTAATGGTTCTCATTATTTCCAACAATAATAAATATAATGGATTCTCAGTAATTGATTATAAAAGTCTCATGCCTTGTTCATTAAGTTGGCAATCTAGTTGGGAAGTACTTCCGCCAAAAATGCTTAATTCCACACTTGATTACCTTTTTGAAAATTTTTTGTTGGGTTTGTACCGGTTTGTTTGTCGCTCGCCGACGTGTTAGTAATAGAATTTATTCTATTGCCAAGTTCGCCGCGTATTAATAATTACGTCCGACGTCGAGATTGTGTTAATTTTTATGTATACAAATGTTTTCTTATTTTTGACGAAGAATATTCGCGACCATAAATTCGAAGTTCGTCATTATTGTGCTGGTGATTTTTTCACTACCTTTCTTTATAAAATATTTGATGGCATTAAGTTCATTTAAGTTAAGTTAAAATTGAAAAAGAGTGTTGCATTTTTGTGTACGACCGTAAATGTCAACTTACGTATAACTATACATACACACATGCACACATAGAAATAGGAACCAAAACTAATTCTTTTATAAATCAAAAACAATAAAAAGTTTTCAAAAAGAAAAAAATTTACATACTTATAGACGACAACAGTTATGTGTGTAGTTTGCCAAAAAGTCAATTGCCTAAAGGAGTTTTGGTAGACAAGTAGGTGAAAGCAACAACAACAAAAACAACAAAAGCTACCAACATCTCTATTAGCATCAATTTCATTCATGCTAAGACTCATTTTAAAATTTTTCATTGATGTTATTTTTCTGTTTTCTGAATGAAATTTTAACTTTTTAATAAAACCTTAGAATTGGGGACAAGTGGCAGGACAAAAAAAAAAAAAAACGAAAACAAAGAAAAGTAAAAATTTTCTGTTGGATTGTGTGAAACTTGCACATTCGACTCAATTCTATTTGAAAGAATTTTATTAAAAAAGAAAGGTAGAGATGAATAACCTGTCAACAGTCGACGCGTCATTTTGTGTTTCTAGGCAACTTTTCCTTTTGCTTTTTTAAAAAAGTTTCACAAATTGCTTTAGTTTTAAAGGAAATAATTTTGCATTTAAATACTAAACCAAATAGCACACGGAGGTAATTATATTATTTTAGCTAAAGAGGAGCTTTCACTTGCTTTAATAATTAAGCTGCTTCAATACATTTTACATGACCTGAAACTAAAATCGAAAAAATTTCAAAATAGGCCCAACACAAAAGTGAAGAGGACACAATAGCATGATAGTTTGTGACCAAGGCTAATCAATACTACACGCTCGTGATGGCGAATTTATTAATTTTCGCCTTAAACGCTAAATGTCAAACACCACACTCAAAAAAAATTAACATTAACTGTTTTTTAAGAAGTTTTACAGTAAAGCTAAAAATAAGTAAAAAATATGGTTATTTTAGCAAAAAAAATTTTATATAATTTTTTAACAATCTGTTTCAGTAAAAATTAAATACTTAATTAAAAAACATGGCGAAATAATACAGGTGGTCTCGATGGCGAATTCATCAATTGCGCCATAAGCGCAAAATGTCATCATGCACCAGGTGGCGAATTTATATATTTTCGCCGTTGTAGGAAATGTCAAATTTCATTTAGAAAAATTGATGCAGATTTTTTATATATGAAGCATGATAAAATAATACAAGTAGTCTCGATGGTGTATTGCGGCCACCTGGTATTGTTTCGCAATGATATGGAGTTTGACATTATAAGCAACAGCGAAAATGAATGAATTCGCCACTGCCACCACCTGGTACATGATTTCGCCATGCGGCCTGGTTTGTAACAATTTATTCTATTCTAAATTATGGCCTTTTTGTTATTTCTAAAAATGTTCTAATATGTTGCAATTTTAAGCAAAGTTCTCCTTTTTGCAAATTATTTTTTAGTTATTTTTTAGTAATTTTAAATTGCAATTATATTGGACTTATAATATTTTATATTAAATATTTTTCGCCCACAATTATACCCTGTGAAGACATGTTATCTTAATTGAGTCAATTTAAATTTAATTGCGAAATTAAGCGAAATTAGCACAAGGCATATTTATTTTACTAGTTAGTGCCATCTGGCGAGCTGATTTCTCTTTTTATTACAAAAACAACATGGCTTTTTGTTGTTGCTTTCTTTCTATTTGCTTGTTTATATTTTAAGTTGCAACTTATCAATTTAATGAATTTTTTATTCTCGCTGAACATACTTCCCAGTAAACTTACTTGTTGGCAAGGGTTGCGTTTTGCATCTAATTCAATTAGTGATGCAATTTAGTATTAATTGCTCAATTTATTAATTGACTTCTTAATGGGAAATTAAGCTTTATTAAGTCCTTTGCTTAGTGCTCCGTGCCACATAGAGGTATTTTGGTAATCTAGCCTTTGGCTCTAAATAATTATTGAAATCATCTAAGCCAATGAGATTTAGCAGAAATATGTGTTATGGTCATATGCTGTTAAAGCTTGAAATTAAGAAATTTGAATAAGAAAAAAAAAAATTTTTAAATAATGTTAATATTAAAAGAAATGAAATACTCACGTCATATTACTATTAAAAATAAATTTTTTTAGTTTTTATGGGCAGGCGGAGGATTCCCCCTAATCCCAGCCCCGAAATATACTTGTGATTTTTTTGCATTTTTTTTGTAATTTCCGAAAAATATTTATATCTGAGGTTTAAAATTATCTCTTTCAATTGCTTTTAAAAGGAAAATTAGTTAAAGCTATTTTTGCCTTAGATACCTCCTATTTTCCTATAATAATGTTTGTAAAATTTTATGTAATCTAATTTTTTCACAGTCAACAAAGAAATAATACTTAAAAATAATATCATATTTATTTATTTAAGAAAAGTATAAATTTTGTTTAAAACTTGTATCTGCATATTTTTTTATTCAATTATTGGAAGGAGAGAGTATTTATGTATTCATGAATATGTATGTAAAACAAATTCAAAAGAATATGTTAAGATTTTATTTTATTTCTTTTAAATTCCAGTGACTTTTGGTATGAAAATATTTTAATAAACTCTTATATATTTTTTTCTTTTGTTAAATGTCACTAATTGAATTTTATTAAAAAAAAAAAAATAATAAGCGCACAAAAGACTGCGTAGAAAGAAACAGAGAGAAAAAAGTACAGACTGACAAGAATTTTAGAAAGAGAAAAGCAAAGTCAATAATCTGGTGCCAGTTAATATAGTTTCAAGAAACTTTATTAAAAAACTGTTGTCATAAATGGTGTCCTCGCGTTAATGCTACACAGATTTTATGAGGTTTTCTGCAACATACGGATAAGTATTACATACAAACACATTCTTAAAAATCTACTCACACTTAAACACATGATTGTAAAAGTCTTAATATTGAATGAGTTGACAGCTCAGCATGTGGTTATTTATAGACGAGGGGAAAACAGTATGAAATTAATTATGTTCGATGTAATTTTTTTTTCTTTTCTGTAGCTTTTTGAAGTAAATTCTTTAGCACTTGTTGAAAACAAAAAAGAAAAATCTAGTGTTTTGTTTTCGAAACTGAAGTGAGAAGTTTTTAACATAAAACTATTATAATTATTTTGTTATGAACAGGATGTTACAGAGTTAATCATGAAGTTTTTTATTACTTCAACAAAGATGAGTAATGGAATTCAATTAAGACACTTTGATATGTTTTAGACACTCAAAGTCCGATTGTGTCACATGACGTTTATTGCTAGATTTGATCACATGAAGTCAAATTTGTATTGAAGTTAAAGTTAAGTCTGTTGAACAAATGCCAAAATTATTCGTTGCCGAGATTATTATTATTGGTTATCATTTATATTCAATATTCTAGAAAAATAGTTTTCGCTTTTAATGTTAATATTTTATTCGTTTCTTTAATATAATAAAAATTATTTTATTTTTATCAAGAACAAAAAAAAAAAAAAATTATTCAAAGGATAATTATATTGCATTAGCATTTGAAAACATGAAAAATTTCATTTTCCAAAACATCAATTGTATCTGGTTTATAAGCATAAACCAGTGAGTTGACGTAGCCACACAGGAATTAATTGAGAGGTATGAAACCGTACGATCTTGTAGGCCAACTAATCGGTAAATTTTTCGAAAAAAAATTATCCCTATATTTTTATTTTAAAAAGTCGGGAAATGCGGTCGTCTTGTCACACGTAGCGCCTGGATCAAGTTAATCCACATTAAAAAAAATATTAATCATGCGCCTTAACGATTTCCATCAATTGTACCGCTCTCGGCAACGTCATGTAAGCCGCACAGTGCATATTTCTGTCTGTAATGGAGTCCGTAGGGTCTGTTTCACTCTATATGCTTCAAGTTTGTTTACTAACAAATCTGTTAAGTCAAAACTTAGCTTCATTATTAAATATTATAAGCACAGCGGATAATTTTTCAACTACCATAGAACCTAATTGTCCAAAGACTGACTTATATGATGATCTCGTGACTTTAACTGCTGCATTAGCTGGATCTGATACGGATATGGGTCATGATCCTTTGCACAAAATTTAAAAAGTTGTGTACAGAAAGAATTACAATTCCTGCGTTTGGTAATGAATCGATTAATTGGGATCTTCTTTCTTTTACAGCCGCGATATTCTCTTTAGTACGCACGTGCTGGTATCATTGCATCATTTGGAAAGTTTGTGGTAAAAAATGTAGGTAAATGTGACTTAATTAAATTAATTATTTAGAAAAAAATTCTTATTCATTTTACAGCAAATATTTAATTGATTTAATTATTTATTTAATTGCAAAATGGTTTTGTATTTTTAAATTATGTATATAAATAAATCAATAAATAACTAATTGAATTTCAATCTGGGGTGGAATCGTTACATCAGATAACGTATCATAAAAATACGTTTTTCGGATTATGACATACGTTAACGGATGGTAATTAACAATAACGCAGATTATAACGTTATCGTATACATGAACGTACATTTTTTACGAACTGTCGTACGTTAACAAAACTTAGTTCGAATAAGATGAAAAATGCAACAAATTCGCTAAAAAAAAGTGCGAATTAAACAAATTTAATTTTAGTTTATGATAAAGTTATTATTACAATAAGTTAAATCTAAGATTCATGAATGAACACAAAAATTTGGCAAAAAACATGCTTCCTAATTGCACGCAGAAAAAAAACATGGTTATTATATGGTCACAATAACCATATTATGTTCTTTGTAACAATGTATAGTTGCGGAGAACAAATTATAATTGTTTTCACCAAAACTTTAGTCACGACACACATTTTTTGTTAAATTTTAACGATTATATGGTTACTGTGCACAAAAAATGCAACATGGTTGGTTTTAACTTAAAAAAATTTCAACCACAACCAAAGTTTTATAATTTTTTAAAAATAATATAAAATATTTAACCATAATATATTATTATTAATCAAAGTATAATTAAAAGCAACAGAAAAATGTTTACGCTTAAAAATATTTTGTTCTCGTACTTGACAGTTTAGTAATTTTTCTAATAATTTGAAAATAATTTGAAATAGTTTTTTATTGTTAAAAAAATTGAAAAAAATAAAAATTTGTGTACAAAATAAATTAAAAATAATATGCAAAATATGAAAACAATTAAAAAAGGAACCAAACCATTAAAAAAATTTAAGTAAATATGTATGTATTGTAAGCATATAAATCTTTATTTTTGTGTTTGAAGCATAATTGTGAAAGCATTTATTTGTTATTTTAAGCAAATAATTGATTTTTCTATGAATTTATGTTTTTAAATAATTTTTATGACAAATCGCTTATAAATAAAAAAAATAATCAGTTTTTTATATCAGGAAAATTGTGCACTTGCGAGACTATACTATAATTCATTTATATAACATGACATTTTCAGCCATATTATTATATTTTAATTTAACCATTTAATGTTTATATTTGAACATAATTTTGTTTATACTTTGGACAATAATATGGTTGCAAATGTAACAATACTATGTTTGGTCAGCAACCATATAATGCAACCATATTATGTTGCTCTTAGATTATGGTTACCTCAACCATATTTTTTTTTTACGTGTGGGCATATTAAAATCTACTGCTAACAGACTATGGGATGAGCTTTCCAAGTGTATGAACGCACTAGTACCACCAGTTAATGATGTTATAATTTTAAAATAGGAAATTCACAATTTATATTTTTGCAAGAAAAATTTTTATTTATAAAATTGTGCTTAAGGCTGATCAAAAATAGGAAAGAAAAGTTTTTTTTTTATTTAAAAACCAGAATGAAGGAGGCCTTTATGAAGAAAAGCTGCTGGTGCCAAGTGAAGAAGTGTTAATTGAAGCAGCAGTCCTTGAATCGAGCGCTATAGGCAAAAAATCGGGTTTGACCTTATGAAGCAACAAAATTTGAAAAACTGACCAGCTCTAGAATTTTTTAATTTCAAAACTATTGTGAAGCAACAAAAGATTACGATCCGTTTACAATCGTATGTCATAATGCCATTTAGTTCATACGATTAACGTATCACGTAATTTTTTTTCGTACGATTGTCGATACGAACACGGATGTAACGATTCCACCCCTGAGTTCAATCAAAATTGTTTATGTCAGCACATAAAGTGTATAATTAAAAAAAAAAAATTTAGTGCAAATATATTAATTATGAAAAACATTACTATCGGCCGTCTTTCCAAAGGACACTTCTTAATGTGTGTATTATAGAAAAATTGTTTTCTTTATGCGTGTGTTGGTATCATTGCACCATTTAAAAAGCTTATGGTAAAAAAATTATGCACAGTTCGAAGGCCCCCATGGCTTGCACCTGTTAAGGTTTTCATTTCATTGAAAATTTTAGAGGATTTCAGCCTTAAACCAAATAGAATCTTTAAATGGGACCAAAGGTCTTCCTGTGCAAAAAATATAAAAATCATTTCATTTTCATAAATTAACTAAATTTTTAACCGACTTAAAAAAACAATGAATGTTGCTTTTTTACGTTTGTGCCTTCATAATTAAAAATTAAAGGGTGTCCCCATACAACATAAATGTTTTAATGTTTTATGAACCATAAAGGTTCACCACCATGGTTCCCAATAGCAAAAAGGAATAGAAAAGAATTAGAAAAGTAAATCTAAAAATCACAGAGTGTCCCCATAGGTGATGCAATTTTACCCATATAGTGGCCTATCCTCTGAATCGTAATAAGCAAACGCTTGAAAATTGAACAAAATGTCAATTACTATAACCGTTATAATAACAAGTACAAATTTTCAAAATTATAAATTAAAGGGTGCCCCAATAGTTCATTTAATTTTAAGTATATGACCATACTTTTAAAAAATTGTTGACGTACGTTTTAAATTTAAGAAGAACCTGTATCCGCTCTAAGATAAAGTACACAATTTGAACTGAGAAATTAAAGGGTGTTCCCATAGTTAAAGTTATTTAACCTATATAGGCCAATACATATATACAATTACATGGAAATTAGAAAAAAGTCCACTACTTGTCTGGTATAATAAGAGGTATAAATATTTTAAATTATAAATTAATGGGTGTTACATTAGTTGATGTTATTTAATGTATATGGCTAAACTGTTGAATAGTTGCAAAGAGACGGTTGAAAATTCAAAGAAACTTTATTGTTAATTTCGCTATAACAACAAGTTTAATGTATGGATTTGTGATTTAAAGGGTGCTCCAATAGTTAGTGTAATTTAATGCATGTTTTCAAACTATTTAGGAAGCTAAAATCTGTCCTAAAGTCGTTTTTTTTTTGCAAGAATTATTTAATATTTCAATAATTTTTTTTAAATATTAATGCAAGTAAAATTATCATAAAAACATGATTTACACACTTAACGTTACGTTAGAAAACATTATTTTTTTTAATAACAAAAATCATAATATGCTATTGTAGAGTATGGTTACCATAAACATGTTTTTTCTTTGCATGATTAATTCAGTAGATTGAAAAAGAACAGTTTTTCTAAAGAATATAGAAAATGCTTCGTTGTCAATCCTTGCATTAGAAGAAACCACAACAAAGTTTTCAAATAGTATTTAAAAAGACTTAAATATTAAATTAAAATTAGACAAGAAGTTATTAAGCTTAAATTAATTGGCAGCATAAAAGTTATCTCCAAAATTAGGAGAAACTAGATAAAGAAAAACTACAGATTTAATCATAACTTATGAAAAAGCATCTTTAGCTTATTTAGTGAACGTAAAAATGCGTAAATAAAGGGTCAATTCGACGAAACATCATCAGCTTAACCACATAAAAATAATAAGAACTTTTAAATGATTTACTGTTTGTAATATTAAACCAAAAATAACACGCAACAAGAAACAGTCGTAAAATCCAACTAAAAGAACATAAATTGAATATTGTATGAAATGCACACATATTGACTTAATTTATATGCGAAGACAAACATTTCCTACTGAAACATTTTGTAGCCACAAATAACAATAGTTAGCTTTTTGTTTCAGGGTCTTCATTTCATAAAAAAAACTATTTACTATCTCCAACAAAAGTTACCTTGTGACCCTTCGGCCAAGTAACAGTGTACCATCATCGAACATTCAATAAAGATACGTGTTGTTTATCTTTAACAATAACAAACACACGCTAAATGATGTCTCGTACTTAATAAATGTTAATGTTGCATTCAACATGTTCGGCAAAAGTCATAAAAAATGTTGGCATCGAAATGAAAATAAAACTTTCAAGAGGCATTTGCTTAAGTGTTCTTTGCCGAAGATTAAAGTGAAGAAAAACAAATATTAAATCAATTCCATCATCAATTTGTAGTAAAAGGCTAAGAAAAATGAAAGTGGTTTGTGATATAGAAATAGAAGTTTTACTAAAACAAAATGAAAGAAGAAACATAAAATACACTACTGCTTTAAACTATGGGAAGTTTGCCGCGGGTTTTTAAAAGGATACTTGAAGTCAGGAGTCTACAAAAAACTGCTTAAAGCAAATGTTCTGTTCTGCTAGTTTTTTTTTTTAAGTTAAAAGAAAAAATTTTGAACGCTGATATTTTGGTATATCAAAAGGCTATTTGGGAAGTTTGTTAATTTTTTAAGCATGAAAGAACTTGATTTTAAAAATAACAAGAAAAATAATAAGATTTAAATTTAGATAATTTTTTTTTATTATTTTCAGTAAACTCTGGCAAAGCATAGACTCCCGCTTGAACGACGTCATGTCATCCAAGTTTAGTTTCAAAATCAGTCATCAATTCGAGCAATCTGTAGACGACTTTGTTGTTTTTATGGTATAAATAATCGTCCGTCTGCCATCCGTCGAAGTGAGAATAGATTGCATACCACACTCTCTAGAGGATGCAGTAACAACAAAACGTCGAAGAAATGCGCATATTTAAGAGAATCTCGCTGCTGTAAACGAACGTGTGGAAGAAGATCAAAATTTATGGATCCGTCGTCGGTTGCAGGAATTGCGGCTCTGTCCGTCCACTACGTTGATAATTTTGAGCAAAGATCTTGGCTTAGATCTTGGATCACCCGTATAAGATCCAGCTAGTGCAAGAATTAAAGCCACAAGACCATTATAAGCATCGTTCTTTCGCCAATTAAGTACTAGAACAGTTATAACTGACCCGTTCTTTTATCGCCAAATTGTATTCAGCGATGAGGTTCATTTTTGGCTTAACGGGTTTGTTAATAAGTAAAATTTGCCGCATATGGAGTTAAACCAATCCACATACCCTACAGACACCATTGCATCCAGAAAAATGCACCATTTGGTGTGGTTTACACGCTGGTGGCATCTTTGGACCTAATTTATTTAAAACGTAACGTAAAACCGGATCTCACGTTACGGTCAATGGAGATCGTTACCACCCGATGATTAATGATTTTTTGTTTGAAGACATGGATGACATTGATCCAGACGAAATGTGGATTCAACAAAAATTTTTATAAACACAATTTGGCAATTAGTTGATTTCGAAAATTGAACCTGTCGATTGGACTACAAGGTTGTGCGATTTGACGTCCAGATTAGCTTCGTCATGAATAGCCTCGGTGGCCACATTACTGAAATCATTTTTAAATATTGATACCATATTCTGATCTTTCGTATAAAAAAAAAAATTCATTACAATATAATTTTTTGTGTTAATTTTTACAATTTAAATATCGATATACAGAAAAAAGTTTTGGTCTCTATTAAAAGCTTATTTATTTTCCAAATGGAATTTAATTAAATTTAATTCAAAAAATAAGTTAATGAAATAATTATTTTAATTAAAAAAATTATTTAATTAAAAATTTTATAATTACAAAAATAATTGTATCAATTAAAAATTTAATTAATTTTGAATCTGAAAACAAATAAAACTTTTAATAGATTCAAATCCTCTTTCCGTTAGTGTTAACTGTCACACTAGAAACATCACTGAGTCGAGCGACGAATTTCGTACAATGTCAGGAACTCATCGTCAAAAGTTTGTTGTGTAAATTCGCCGTATGAAGTACAATAATGATGAAAAACACAGTGTACATCATGGCGAAATAATACAGGTGGTCTCGATGGCGAATTTATCACTTTTGCCGTAAACGCTAAATGTTAAACTCCATACATAAAAAAATGTGTATATATTTTTTTATATGGTGTTTGACATTTCATGTTTACGGCGAACATTATGAATTCGCCATTGCGACCACCTAGTGTATTTTCGCCCTGGTTTATATAGTTTTTGAAGTTGTTTACTTATTGTGGAAAGATAGGGTGACCATATAAAAAAAATATAAAAAAATTAAACATTAACAAAAACACAATTAAAAACTATTTTTATATTTAACTAATAATCTTTAGACTTATTTTAAATGCCGCAAAATAAAAGTAAATAAATTTTTATAATAAAATAACGTCATATACTAAGATATTTTGAAACTAATGGCGCTTTGTGCTGATTTGTGCGTCGTTCGCCGATGTAAGAAATAGAAACTAGTCTACTGCAAAGTTCACCGTGTGTGGCGATTTTAATCTGACGTCGTGAGTATGTCCATATGTTTTATTTTTGACGACGAATATTTGCGACTAAAAACTCGTCGTTCGCCCCAGTGGTGTTACCAGCATCAAACGACTGCGTTCAATTTTTGTGAGACCAGTGTACTCTGGCAAGCCATTAACAACAGATTGACGCTTCAAGAACGCAAAAAAATACACAGATTTGTTTTGAAACTCAGTCGTCAATTCATACAACTTTTAGAAGAATTCGTTTTTCAATGGCGCATATAATCGTCAATCTCAGCAAGCCATCAGTCGGATTGTGGAGAAAATTTTTACCACATCTTTTCTAATGATGTAATGATAACAACACTTTGGATGAATGTAAATACTGCAGGATTCAAATTTATCTATTCATCATCAGACGCCCAAAGGTATGACTGGATCCTGTTTCTGCAAAAATGAAGCCGAAGCTTGTGTAACGGTCTATGGAGATTGTTACCGTATCATGAGCAACAATCTTTTGTTTGAAAATGTGATTAATATTGTTCTGGCCGGGATGTGGTTTTCATAAAACGCAAACGCCAAGCGTCGACTTATGGAATTGAAAATGTGGCATGAAATGAACCTTTTAATTAACGTCCAATGTCACGCGTTTGATCCTTCATGATTATATCCTAAGGTCTACTAGTTCCTGCTAATAAATAAATGAAAAAATTGTTTAACGGAACTTCCAGTCTAAAAGATTTTGTATTGAAAGTATTTTCAAAATATTTCGTGGTGCCAGTTTTTTCTGCAGAACTTTTTTTTTATTAAATTTGTAGTTAAACTGTGGATATTATAAATGAATTGAAACAAGAAAAAGTTGATACTAGCAGAATGTAATGCTGTATTTTCTGGACAGCTACATCCTTCATCAGTATTCTTCGCATCTATCTTCCTTGGGTTGTGTACATTGTAAACATCATATATTTAACCAACTAACTTTATAAATAAGAATACAAGGAGTATTCATATCAATATTAAATCAACTTATTTCTACACTGTTTTCCCTTTAACTCGTCTTGTACATCTATTTTTGCTTTATATCAACCGTCGGTTGATGACGAATGCAACTTTTATTTTTAATCATTCTTTGCTTGATTCCTCACAGAATTATAAATGCTGCTTCAGTATCATATTTATTGTTATGAGTTTAGCATTAATATACATGCGGTGTGCCATGCGTTTTTAATTTTTTTTTATTAAATTAGGAGTTGAACTGTGGAGCTCAAATTATTTTTGGCTTAAGTTGATTTATTTAATTTTAAAAAACCTTTTTATAAAGAGAAAAATATATCTACAAATGTATGCAAAAAACGTCTGCCAATTTTAGAAAATATTTGATTAAAAATTTGTTGTAAAAACTGAATACGAAAAAAATTGTAAAATCTTTCTTTAAAAAATGTAATTTCATGCCGGTTGTTTCTTTCATTTTGATGTGATGTCGACTTAGTTCTGCTTATTTGGGTTGTTTGTGATATTGTTGCAAAAAATTCTGAAATTTAATTTAAAAATTAAGAACATTTCAACTAAATGTTTAATTGATTTAATTATTTTTTTTAATTAGAAACATTTCTTCTCAATTTTCGATTAAATATTTTATTTATTTAATTTAGTAAATTAATTGTAAAATTGATTTCATTTTCCTTTAATTAATGTAAAACTGGATCAATTAAAAATTTAATTATATTGGAAAATGAGTTCAAATAAAATATTTTCATAGGTGTAAAAATTTTTTTGTATAATTTTTTTTTAAAAAATTTATGCGAATATTTTTATTTTTAAATTCTTTAGTATCGACCTTCTTGCCTAAGGAAACTTCTCGATGTGCGTGCTTTAGAAAACGTGTTTTCTTTATGCCTAAAATATTTTTGGCATTCAGAGCTTATTTGCTTTGACACGTTCTAAACTAATTCTGTAAGTAGTTCTGTTAACAAGGAATGAGCTCTAGCATTGACTATTTTTATAGCAAATATTTGTTTATTTGTTGCACATCACGTCCTTTTTATCCCTGCTAATGAGACCACAATTTTTGTTTGTACTACTTAAATAGAAAAAGAAACTCACGCACACAACCATTCATACTTTGTTTCAAATTATTTAATTAAATACAAGGTTTTTCACTACGCATAAATCGATATGAACTCTACCAACTTAAACACTTGCAAGTAGATGTCCTTCAATTTATGTGTTCTTATACATTAATGTGTTTGTGAATGAGTGTGGTTATGTATATGTGCTTCAGAGTATTTGTATTTCGGTATGTTTTCGTATCCATGGGAAAGTAAATATTCTTACCAACATGAGATATTTTCTTTCAAGATATGGAACTGAAAAGAAGAATAACAATGTTTCATTTATTTTTAAACTGCCTCGTAAGAGCAGCATGCAGTGGCGTTAGTAGAAGAGGATTTCACATTAGTTAAATAATTTTTTAATTAATTTAAAAAAAATTTTTTTGTGTGCTATTTTCATGATTTATTATTTAAATCACCGATATTGATTATTGAGCATCAAAGCACGTCTCGATGGCCATTTCGTTATCGATTACTTAACTCTTCAGGAAACTTCTGACAAATATTTTAAATAAACTAAAGATTCTTGTCCAAACAATAAAGCAAAGACAAAAATCAAAGTTTAAGCAAAAACAACAATAACCAATTGTAATTCTATTTTTCTTTCTCTGCTGTACACGAAAAAAATAATTTTTTAAAAATGAATTAAAATAATTATAAAAAAATCCCGTTGTTTAAAATAATTAAATAATTTTTTGTTGTTTTCTTGGTTGGTTTGTTTGCTGTTTTTTTTTTTTTGGCCCGGTGGCTTCTTTCTGCGTTTCAAGTCGTTAGAAAAAGAGTTACACTTGAACAACGCAACTAAGTTATCTTGATTCAATTTGACAATCAATCCGTCAATATGTTTTGTCAAAATTGTGTTTACTTCATTTTTGATTTATTGGTTTATAAGTAAACAGATTTGCTTTATATAAAATAGAAAAATCCCACAACAGACCCTGCAGTCTCCATTACATCCAGAAATATTTACCTTTTTGTGCACACCTTATTTCGTGAAAAATTAAAGAGGAGCACGCTTACAGCCCACAAGTTCGTTACTGTACCATTATCAATTATTTTTTGTTTTTAAATTTTAATGAAATTGATGATGGCGATATATGAATTTAATAGGATAGCGCTAGATGTCATACGGTGACCACAACATTAGTTTATTGGAATCGAGAAAAAGACCTGTAAATTGGTTCCCAAAGTTATATGATTTGACAATTTTCGCCGTTCAGGGGCACAAAGATTCTGGCTGAGCTAACCTAGGCACAGACCAAGTGCTCTTGGTGCATAGGGGAAACCAGACCCCCGGTGTGCAGGTACCAAATCTGGATAGACAGTAGGGTACTGTTGAAGGATGCACCAGTGTCCTGTAATAAACTGACACCACGGGTACCGATAGCCCATTCAGAGAGCCGTCTATCTCTGTAGCCGGTTATTGGTGAGGTCCCTTCGGGTAACACGTGGTTACTATGGTTAAAATTAAAAGTCTATGTCTACGGGTCTGGTGTGAAACAGATGGAAGTTTCTGTTGCACTCTCAATAGACGGAGTTTGGCTAGACTTCAACCCTCCAGCAAGGGGAAGTTCATAGTCCTGCAGGCAAAATTCTCAAAATTGCGACCACCGTCAAGTAAGGGCCTCGGCCAAGTATTCACGTTAATCTTGATCACACCATGACACTTCTCGCTTGTATCCAGAGGGACTGATTCATGTTAATGCCATCCATTAAATTGAAATGAAAATATTGTTGATTAAAACTTAATTTGACTTGTTATTCGATCGGGCTTTATAAAACACCCTTTAGCGGCAAATTTTAAGAGTAAAATATTTTTTATGGTTGCTTTGACAACGTCTCTGACCTTTTCAATAAATACTACTTCTGTTTCGTTTTTGAAAAATGTTAAAGAAAAAAATAAACAAATCAAAGTACTTCGTTTCACATTGAGATGTTTATTCTCACAAAAAGAAAACAAAAAAGAAATGGACATTAATATGGAAAAGAAAAAAAAAAATTCAAAATACAGTTTTATCTTTCAATATATTTCTTTTCTGTTTTTTATTATAATTGCAAAAATAAAAGTAAAATCATGTTGACTACTGGGGCTCAAGTAATATTTGAGCAAAAAATACATTTTAAGTATTCTATATGAAAGTGATGGTACTTATATGTTTGCAAATTGCAAAAAAAAAAAAACTCTTATTTAAGTGGAAAGAAAATACAGAGACAATTTTAGTTATAACATTTATATATTTATTTATTTAAATGATTAGCCAAAGAAAAAATAATTTTTCTTAAAAGGAAACAACAAATATAGTAGACATACTCTTTATAAATAATATCATATAAAAGGTTTCGCTATAAGGTTCGTTTTTTTTAAGGAATATGTTTTTTATTGGATGCTGTAAGATACTGAAAAAATGACTTTAAAATTTAAAGGGTGACTTCACTATAACGCTTGATTTCTTTTACATTTGGCCTTATCTTCTTTCACTTTTTACAAAAAAGTTAAAAATTCAAGGGTGTCCCCATAATGACATGATTTTTAAAATTTTTTCTTATCTTTAAAAGCTTTACAAGCAGACAGTAGTTGCCTTAGAGATGCCATATTCATGTACATATATTTCCTTATTTTTTAAAGGCAAAAGACCGTTTAAAAATTTTTTAATCTTTAAACTTAGAGTTCGTCAAAAAAAAAAAAAAAAACATTTTTCACATTTTCCTAAATGTGGCTGAAAAAAATATTTTACTTTATTGCTTTCTGGCTACTTTTTTTCTAGATTTTTTAGTTTTTTTTAGTTGCCTTTATTGCTTTCGTTGTTTATTTTACTTTTAATTCCCAAATTCTTTTGTTCTCTGTTTTTTTTTTTAACTTAAGATGTTGTTTTCCAAATTGGTTTTTTTTTCTTTTGCATAAAGCTAATGTTATTTTTTTGGGGAATAACTATAAGCTGTGTTTATATTTATTGTTGTTATTGTATTTAATACTGTTGATAACAATATTAATCGACTCTTTGTTATATTGACCACAATGCATTATCCTCCTACACCTGGCAACAATATCATTGGAACTGAATAATAAAACAAAAATAACTAAGAAATTAAACAACAAATCGAGTCCTTTGTTTATGAGAATTTTTTCCAAAACTTTCTTTTTATTGTTGCCACTGCTTCACTGCCTCTGGTAAGTTTTGTAAATCCTTTTTAAGCTTCTTTTAATGTATTGGTTTACTTCGTTTTATTTTGGTCATTTCTTTGTGGATTACTATGGTCTAGATGTCAAAAAAAAGACCTTAGTGTTATTATTATTTTGTCTTATATTTTGTAAAGGTAGATTTATGGTTGACTTAACAGGTACAATTACACAATCTAAATTGAAATGGAATTTAACACTGAGTAGATATATTCACTTCAGCTTGATTGGGTATAGTTATTAAATAAAGGTTTGAATATTTAATTTTAAGTTTTGTAAAAATTCCTTTAATTCATATACAGTGCACTCGCGCTAACTTGACTACTCGCAAACTTGAATACTCGCTAGCTTGAACATATTTTTCTGCCAATGGACTATCTTATAACTTGAACAAATGCTAATTGCTCTATAACTTGAACAATTTTTTTGTTCATAAATGCAAAAAAATGTGATATTTTGTTCGTTATTTTACCGTTGGTTTTGATGTTGATAACTTTGCCCCCTCAATTTTCCGAGAAATCGTGTATATGATTTTTTTGTGCTTGGAATTTGTATTTGTCTCTCGCATTTTGTTTCGCGCTCGTAAGCTTCACACGCATTTTTGTAATGGATCGGAAAATATTAAAGTGTTTAACTCTACAAGAAAAGGCTGATTGCCTTAATAAATTGAGATCTGGATCAAGTGTTACTTATCTGGCTAAACAATACAATGTTGCGAAATCCACTATTTGTGGAATCAAAAAAAAAGGAAAAACAAATTATGAAATGTGTCAATAACACATTCTCAGGCCCAGGACAACGAAGAACATTAAAAACTTCAGAGCTTCCATAAATGGAAAAGGCCCTTTACGATTGGTTCTTATCGCAGCGCAATAAAAATTATCCCATCAGTGGTTTAATGTTGAAGGAAAAGGCCAAGGAATTGCATGCGAAGTATAAAGAAAACCACACAATTTTTTTTGCCAGCGATGGTTGGCTTCAGAAATTCAAAAAGCGTTATGGAATCCGCCTGATTTCTATTTCTGGCGAAAAGCTGTCTTC
This sequence comes from Gymnosoma rotundatum, assembly GCA_916610165.2. Taxonomy (NCBI): domain Eukaryota; kingdom Metazoa; phylum Arthropoda; class Insecta; order Diptera; family Tachinidae; genus Gymnosoma; species Gymnosoma rotundatum. The sequence goes on from OU744340.1 coordinate 119,681,333, forward strand.
ACAGCCAGAATTGGTTGAACCTTTCAAAAAAGTGCTACAAGCGAAAATCGAGGAAATGGGTCTATGTCCTGAGCAAATATATAACGCAGATGAATCTGGGTTATATTGGAAGTTACTCCCAAGTAAAACATACGTTTCGATAGGAGAAAAGCAGGCCCCGGGAAGAAAGACTGAAAAGCAGCGAATCACATTTTTGGTTTGTGCCAACGCCTCTGGAAAGCATAAAGTAAAAATATTTGTTATTGGACGGGCAAGAAATCCTAGAGTCTTTAAAAATTTTAATTGTCCAGTGGAATATAAAAGCTCAAAGTCAGCTTGGATGACGTCATCTCTGTTTAAAAATTGGTTTCACCACTCATTTGTACCACAGGTAAATTTATTGCTTTTCGTAACCATTTGGAAAATCTAACAACTTTTTGGTCCCTAGGTCACAACATATTTAAAGAACAATGGATTGCCGGTAAAAGCTTTGCTCCTTCTCGACAATGCACCATCACATCCAAATGAGAACGAATTAAAGTCTGAAGACGGGTCTATTGTTGTCATGTTTATGCCACCAAATGTGACACCTTTGATTCAGCCAATGGATCAAAACGCCATCAGAATTACAAAGTTATTCTATAGAAATTCGTTACTTGCTGCTGTTTTTAGCGACGGCTGTGACTTAGTAGAGTCTATTAAAAAAATTACTTTAAGAGATGCAGTAACATTTTTAAATACGGCCTGGAGTCAGCTGTCAGAAGAAACCATAGCAAAATGTTGGAAAAACATCCTAAGCTTCGCTAATATTATTGATAATGATGAGGAGGACAATATTCCATTGAACATTTTAAAGCAGCAAATGGAACAAGAAGCTAAATCCTTGGCAGAAAAAACTGCATCTTTTCTTCAAGTTATGGCCCCCCAGGTACATAAATATATTTCAGAAAAATATTGTATTTAATTTTTTTGGTATCCGTATTTTTTTTTAACAGAATTCTTACACAATCGAAGAAATTGACGATTGGAATCAAGACAAACTGTTCAATGAAGTTGAGCCGATTGAAAGTAGTGACTCCGAAGATGAAGCTTCAATACCTGAAGAAAATGAACCGGAGGAGCAAGTGTCTTCTATTGAAGCCGTTAATATATTTAACAAGGCCATTATTTGGGCCACAAATAGACTAGTAAGCCCAAACAAAATCAGTGCTTTGCAATCACTGCGCGAAAGAGCCGTTGCAGACATAATTAACAAAAAGACAGTTCAGCAAAAAATTACTTCCTTTTTTCTAAAATTAAACTAATTATGTACGTATTTATACTATGTTAAAGAAAATAATAAAACATATACATAACTCAAAACAACGTGTCGAGTAAATCAACTTTAAAGATTTTTCTTAGTCCAAAAAAAGGTAAATTTTGAGTTATAGCAGTCTTCTAGTAAGTGAGCGATATGTTAGGTTAGGTATACCAAAAAAAAATCTTTTTTAATATAAAAATCTAGCATTCGTAAACTTGAACAAATTGACTATCTTGAACTGGCCTAGATTTAATTAGTTCAAGTTAGCGCGAGTGCGCTGTATGTTAATAAGAGGTTTAGGTTGTGGGATATTATTTAAACAGCAGAAAATAACAAATATCGACTGAGCTCGAAAAATATGAAAAGCCACCACCAAGGAAAAAAAATTCCCTTCTTTTTTGTTTAATTTTTAATCGATCTGTAGTTTTTGTTTCACTTAAGAAAATTAAGTTATAAAAAAAATCTGTTCCTTACAAGCTGGACTCACGCACGAAGGTTTTCGTATTATGTCAACGGTACTATGTTGTAAACGGTTTAAAGATAAGAGCATATTAATCTAAATAATTGTCTTCATGAAAACACCCTATAATTTTTTAATTTGTTGTTCACACTTATTTTTATAGCGGAAATATTTCTATATAAATTTTATATGTCTGCCTAGTTCGCTTGTAATAGTAAAGTATTTATTTAAAATTTATTAAATTCTTTTTTAAATTTTTCATAGCGGATACAAAACATACATAAAATAAGCTGCTCCATTTATTACTGTAACGAGATATTTAAGTTTGAATTAATTTTTAAATATAGGCCAACTTTACAGAATTCGAGTGATGTTTATTTCAATATACACCTTGTAAAATTTATTATGAAATAATAATTAATGAAATTATTTGAAAAAATAAACTATTTATCTTGGGTCCACATGGACTTATACCACTTTCCAAAATAACGTTTTAGAGGAAATAAAACAAAAAAACGACATTTTTTATATTTTCCTTAAGGTTCAATTAGACGTGCCATAACCATAACCATATAAAACAGCTGCTCAAACCAACCTTATGGGAAATACTGTATTTGATTATTGGTGACATGCTATAATTCCATAGCCATAACCGTAACCATAGATATTAATTAATTTTTAATTTTTACCATCACCATATACAATTTACTATTGAATTTAGTTATTAACTGTTTGTTTTTGGCACCACTATTCGCTGGCAGTAAATATGATTATGGTTATGACCATGGTTACGGCTATGGCCTTATGGTATAGCACGTCTAATTTAACCTTTAACATTAGCATATTGAAGTGTTTATGGTGAATAGGCGCTATTTGAGGTTATAAATTTATATCGTTATATCTTTCTCTTTGAAGTTTTATAAAGTGGTAAAATAATAATTTTGCTGAAGATTTTTTTTCCAAACACTATTTTTTTTATACCCTTCACAACCAAAAGTGGAATAAAGGGTATAATTTATTTTGTCTTTCTGTTTGTAATTTCTACAATATTCATTTCTTTTGAGTTCTTTTGCATAGCGAAATCGATTGACGGTGTCCGTCTTCCGTTGATGTTCCTGTTGAAATCAAGTTTGTCAAAGCACTAGATTAGCTGGAGAAAAATTTAGTACGCCAACCGTGCTATTGGAAATCAGCAAGGTCCGTCCACGTTTTTTGAGGCAGAGGGCAAAATACCACGCCTACCTTCATTTTTTCTATATAATTTGGAAGAACGAAGTAACTCCTATCAAAAAACCAATATATTCTTATAACTAAAAAAAAAACATTAAATAAAAAAGTTAGCGCTCGCCCATATTTTCCGAGTTATGGGCCTCTGAATTTTTTAAGTTTTTTAAAATATCAATATGACCATCATTTAAAAGATTTTTAAGAGATCGTTAGGGAAATACTAAATTTTTAAAAAAATGCTTTACCTGTAAAGGGCTGATGATATTTTTATGTAAAAGTTTATGTAGTACACGCAAAGAAAAAATATGGTTGAGGTAACCATAATCTAAGAGCAACATAATATGGTTGCATTATATGGTTGCTAACAAAACATTGTATTGTTACATTTGCAACCATATTGTTGTCCAGAGTATAAACATAATTATGTTCAAATTAAACATTAAATGGTTAAATTAAAATATTATCATATGGCTGAAAAAGTCATGTTATATAATTGAATTATAATATAGTCTCGTAAGTGCAAAATTTTTCTGATATAAAAAACTGATTATTGTTTTATTTACTAACGATTTGTCATAGAAATTATTTAAAAAAAAAATAAATTCATAAAAAATCAATTATTTGCTTAAAATAACAAATAAACGATATCACAATTATGCTTCAAACACGAAAGTAAAGATTTATATGCTTGCAATACATACATATTTACTTCAACTTTTTTTTTAAATGTTTTGGTTCCCTTTTTATTTGTTATCATCCCAGTTAGCATTTGGAAGATTGTTTTTACAAAAATCACCAAAGTGAGTCTTTTAAGACTACCCAAGATGACTTAAAACAGATTCATCGGTTATGCGTTTAAAAAGAGACTCGAATATAACTCCGACAAAAGCATAGAAAGCGACTTTCTGAAAAAACAAAAAGTACAAAAAGCAAATGCTTGAAATTCGACTGTTTTTAGAATTATTTTGGAGACATATTTAATGCAGCCTAACGATGAAAAAATGATTCAAATACATATTTTATTTTTATTTTTTAATTTTCGTAAAAATACATACATATGTCACTTCGTAAAAAATAGAGACACAAATGTAAAATAAATTTTTTAAAATTTTTTTAAATTCATTTTTTTAAATTTGAATTTTAAGAAAATTAGGAATTACATGCTAACGAATGTACGACTCTAAAACGAGCGCATAATCGATTATTTTAATCGTGTCGAGGAGTCAAAAACAACTCGAATATGATCAATAATGCTAACTGGGATATTTTGCATATTATTTTTAATTATGTATTTTGAACACAATTTTTTTTTTTAATTTCTTTAACGATTAAAAACTATTTCAAATTTTAGCTATCAGAAAAATTACTAAACTGTCAAGTACAAGAACAAAATATTTTTAATCGTAAACATTATTCTGTTGCTTTTAACCATACTTTAATTAACAATAATATATTATGATTAAATATTTTATATTATTTATAGTTATAAAACTTTGATTGTGGTTGAAATTTTTTTAAGTTAAAACCCACCATGTTGCGTTTTTTGTGCACAGTAACCATATAATCGTTAAAAGTGAACAAAAAATGTTTATAGTGACTAAAGTTTTGGTAAAAACAACTATAATTGGTTCTCCGCAACTATACATTGTTACAAAGAACATAATATGGTTATTGTGACCATATAACAACCATGTTTTTTTTCTGCGTGTACTGAGTTTTTTCTTCTTATTTTTAAATTCTCTGTCACCCCAATCTTTGTCTTTCTAATTGGATTTACATAGATGGCGAAAGGTATATTAGATTTGGCATAGCCGAATATAGCACTGTTACTTGTTTTCTTTAATGCTGTTAAAACAACTCAAAATATCTGTCTTTTTAGGGAAATAAAAAAAAGTTTTTTTTAATTAAATTCATTAGAAATGGACTTATTCCACTTTCAAAAGAAACATTTGTGCAATAGAATTGTACAGCAAAACAGTTATGGTATTTTATGTCAAGAAAGAACTCTATTAAAATTTTGATTGTAATTATGCAGCGAAGAAACATAAAGCTCATTAAAATTATTGTAAACATAGTTTTTTGCAAAAGTGGACTCATAACACTTTCAAAAAAGAAAACAAAATGTTCAAATATAAAAAAATATTTTTTAAATGTATTTTAGGACAAATTATATGGAAAACCTTTTTTTGTTCGTTCTTTTTTAACTGTGATAAAATATGGCAGCATTATAAAAAACAGTTGCTTACAAATACAGTGAAATGCAAATTTTGTTAAAAATATATGAAATATATTAAAACATGTCTGCGATACTCATGTCTTCACTATCTACATTTACTTTCTTTAGTTATTTAACGTTTTAATTACCACAAACTATTTAAATTAACAAATGTATGCAAAACCTAAAATATTGTTCTGACAATGGCTAGAACGGCCGTCTTCTCCAAACACAAAAAAAAAAAATGGAAGCACAAGCACTAGCACTTTGTAATAAAGAAAAACGCAAGAAGTTCGATTTTTAAAATGGTATACAAAAAAAAAAAGTTACAAATTCACTTTCCTTCAGTTTATTTATTTCGAAATATAGATTTATTAAACAAAATTATTTTCAATAAAAATTACAATTTAATTTTTAAGCAAAAGGCAAATCTTTTGATGGCGCGAACGACTACGAAATTTTTATCTTAGTTTAAAAAAGAGGAACTCGATTCTAACAATAAAAAATATCTTAACGAAAAAAGGAGTTAAGAAAAAGCGTTGATGATCTCAGCGCCCCTTAGACGTCAGCAACTATCATCTTGAGCCAGGGTTGGAAACCTTTAATTTTCAGACATCAACAGTGTGTGTGTTTTGAAAAAGTGATTTTTTTTATAGATCATAAAAAATAAATGACATTTAAATGCAAATTCTAAAACTGGCCCTTAAACAGCAACAATATCTATCTGTACGAATACGAATTTGCTAATTGTACCGTACAAAATATTAATCATACGTTTAGTATTAATAATTTGGTGTGTACGCTGCTAATTGCTTAAAATAAATTGTTTATTAAATGAATTGTAAAATATGTGCTAAACAAGTTTTCTAAGTAATAAATATCAACAATAAATTTTCATACAATTAAATTTAATTTTCACACACATACACATATACATATACACAAACGCATAATAATTTTACACTGAATAACATTTATATTCATTTCTGGTTTGTCATTGTTTAGTTATTGATTAAGCAAAAAATTAACCGTAACTAAAAATAGTTGAAAATTATACAGAACATAGTTTCTAAGATGCCTTTTACTTACTTTCACTTTCACAAAAAAGTAATTTAATATAACGTACTCGTATATTTTAAATGTCTATGTTTAATATATGAAGTCTCTGAAAGTCGCAAACACTAAATTCAAATGAGTACATACGAGGGCTGCTACATATATTTCTGGCCTGGCAACACTGAGTGCTGCCAAGTGCAATCTGACATTTCCATTGGAAAGTTTGTCATTTTTAAGCATAATCGTACTCAAAACGTTTTGACGTACGACCATTATTTGTGTTGTTAACAGTGACTTGAAAAAACTAATATAGAAAAAAATTGAATTAACTCGTGAACATTTTCGTGCCATAATTTTTCACAACTTTCGACGTGGATTATCACGACAAGAGTGTATTGATGAACTTAAATCTTTGTATGGCGATGAAGCACCATCCTATAGCACTGCGAAAAATTGGTATAATGAATTTAATCGTGGCGGAAGCTCGCTCAAAGACGAATTCCGTGAAGGTCGTCCAAAAACGGCTGTTGTGCCAGAGAACATTGATGCCGTGCGTGAACTCATAATGCAAGATCGACATGCGACATACCGAGAGGCAGAGACATCCTTGGACATTTCTTCCACCAGCATACATTCGATACTGCATGAACACCTGGCCGTAAAAAAGGTTTGTTCTCGTTGAATCCCGCACAATTTGAAAGTCGCTCAAAAAAAGGCTCGTGTCGATTGGTGCAAAGAAATGTTGCAAAAATACGATTGCGGTGCTTCAAAAGACGTTTATAAGATCGTCACAGGTGACGAATCATGGATCTATGCGTATGAGCCCGAAACGAAACAACAATCGACCATGTGGGTCTTCGAAGACGAGCAAAATCCAACGAAAGTTGTTCGTGGAAGAAGCACTTCGAAGCAAATGGTCGCCTGTTTCTTCGGCAAAACTGGTCATGTGGCGACTGTTCCGCTTGAGCAACGTAGGCCACTTTCTAAGCGGTCACTTCTATGTGGTACACTACAATTTGTTTGCCTGAAGTCATCGGAGAAATTCGAAAAATCGACGAGAAGACGAATCATTGTTCACCATGACAATGCGAGCTCTCACACATCGGCTCAAACCAGAGCGTTTTTGACCGGCCAAAACGTCGAATTAATGGGTCATCCGCCGTACAGCCCTGACTTGGCACCTAATGACTTCTTCTTGTTTCCGCACATCAAGAAAAAAATGCGTGGTCAACGATTTTCGTCGCCAGAAGAAGCTGTTGAAGTGTTCAAAAACCATGTTTAGAGGTGTCTCAATCGGAGTGGAAAAAGTGCTTCGACAACTGGTTTGAGCGCATGCAAAAGTGTATAAATCATGCTGGAGAATACTTTGAAAAACAATAAAACCATTTTTGATTATAAATATTCGCATTTTCACTATTAGGCCAGAAATATATAGAGCAGCCCTCGTATTAAATATGTAATTACAAATATTATGTGTCCTTGTGTTGGTGTTTAAACGCACTTACATACAACTACCTATACTATTAGTCAGCTGAAGGTAAATCGTTGTTTACGTCAGCAGCTATAGAGGTGTGTGGCAAAAATCTTTAGAAAGGCCGTTAAAAGTGTAAGAATTCTAAAAAATTTTAACACTTTATTTTGAAAAAAATTAGAATGGTTAAATGAGCTGACTATCGGTCATCTATTATCTTCATTAAGTGATTTTGTAGTGTAGTTTCGATTTAAATTTCTTTAATTTGGTCGGCTAAAAAAATAATTATTACGCGGAGAAAAAAAAACATGGTTATGGTATTATTACAATACCTATATTATGTTCGCTGTAAAAATATATGGTTGTTGTGTACAAATTATGTTTTTTAGTAATGCTTTAGATGCGACTAAAATGCGTTTATTACCTACGTCGCCACTAGCCATCAAATCGAAATGAACATCATATTACACATGTATTAGGCTAATGTAGACTCTCAATGTTCATGTTTCGTTTATGTTGTCCGAACATTGTTGTCCGAACATTTGTCTGAGCAATGATGTTCGCCACGATTTCTCTATTTCGAATTAATGCCATCTTTTGATCAATGCGAAAAATCTCTTCTTTGTTGAAAACATTAAAGCAACCTTGACGACAAACAGAACATTAACACGTTTTCAATACAAACAAGATCATGGACAAATTAATACCGTTGTTCTGCCTGCGTTATGTGCATATCCTGTTGAATTCGACGGCTAGTGGAGACGTAAGGATAGCGTTAAACTTTAAAAAGTTTATAAAGTACTAAAAGTTCAATAAGGCTGTAACTAACAGAGTACAAGATCGGCTGCATTATATGATCTGGTTTTTTTTGAAAGTGGTATAAGTCCCCTATTTCAAAAAAACTTTTATTAGTTAAAGACTCCTTCTTTTTATAGTTATAACCACAATTTCAATAGAGTTCTATTTTAACATAAAACAAACAAAAGAGCTTTTCTATACATTTCTATTGCACAAGTATTACTTTTGAAAGTGGAATAAGTCCATTCCTAATAAGCTTAATTAAAAACAACTTTCATTAATTTCTTTTAAATGATATTTTGAAGTTGTGAAAACAGCATTAAGGAAAAAGACCAATTATGCACTTGCCGAAAAAACAGCTGCATTTTTCCTTTTGTAGAAAATGAAAAGAGAAGAATTTTTCTTTAAAAAAAATCTCTAGACGAGATAATATTTAGCGGAAAATATACGGACAGAGAAATTTTAAACTGCTTTAAAATATGTTGAATGCGGTTTAAGAAGAATAAATCAAACAAATTATTTTATGAAATTAGTATGGAAGAAAATGCTCCATATAAAGCAATTTTTTGTTTAGAAGTGGAAGAACAAAAAACCCCTGGAAAATGATATGTCACTACTTAATTAAACTTTATGGAGCATAACAAAAAAAAATATAACGATATACCGCCTGTTAACCAAAAATACATAAAACAATATCTATTTTTTTTCATTTTTATTTCTTTTTTATATTCTTTTTCTTTTAAAATATTATTTTTGAAAGTGGTATAAATCCATTTGGAGTAAAAAAAAAAATCAACTTTAGTAATTATTGTTTTATAATAAAATTTTATAGGTGTGTAGTGTAAAAAACATCACCCGATTTCGTTAAAGTTCATTAAAATTTCATTGAAGCCAATATTATTAAATTGATTCAAACGTAAACCGTTAAATATTTCAATATATGAAAAAACAACCAGGTAATTTTATATTTATTTTGCTCTAATTTTATTTGACAGAATATTTATATGATGTTTAAAAATAATATCTTAGGTAGGGGTTAGATTATGGTTAGAAAGGCAGTGACCAAAAAAAGAGAGATATCTTCAATCGTCGTCACTTCAGATGTCTAAACCAAAAGCCGTTAGTTCTCTACCACCCATTCCGTAGTAACCTGACTTTCCTAACGAAGCCTGGGAACATGGCCCATGAGACTCAGAAATCTCCGCTAACGTCCCGATATCCTAACCCTGTATACATTTTTTTAGGTATATATGTGATCTGAAAAATACTGTAAATAATTTTGCTTTCTTAAAATAAATAAATAAATAAATAAAAGAAATAAAAAATTTACGAACCCAAGCCTGACTAATAAATGTTTTATTTAGTTATATATTTAAAAAGCTCAATTTATATTTAGTATTCATATAGCTATTATTTAATTTAATTTATTCGAAGTGAATTCTGAAATAAAAAACGCCAAAAATTATTTTCTTAAATGTCTTATTATTTACCCAGCTTTCTATGCTTTTATGGTCAACATGTTTTAACAGCACGCACATTACTAATATACATACGCAACTTCTCTGTTCGATGCTTTATTAAATGCTGCCTCACCGCTTGGAACTGCGATTTCTGTTTTTAGGCGAGTTAAAACACCAAAATTCTTTTTCTTTGAAAATATTTGGCAGCTTGTTTTAGTTTTTTTTCTTGTAATTGCTTATATGAATGTGTGGGCTTTTTTTGTTGCAAGAAGCGATCTTGAATTAAATGAATATGTGGTGTTTAGTTAAATAAATACTTTTTCATAATTTTAGCTACTTTAAATGTTACCTTCGTAGAAGAAAAATTACTGAGTGCAAAAAAAGTGTAAAGCTTGAAAAAAAATAATTATACAAAGGGACTCTGTTAGTCTGTTAGTTATAAATTGCTGCAAACTATTTGTATTAAAATGCTTGTATGTGTGTTTCTGTGTGTTAATATGCGAGCAAAATTTGAATTTCATTTATAATCAAACGGTAGAGCAGACCCAAGTAAATTAAACATATGAATATTCAAACAGTCATTATCACAAATACATGTGTAAGTTCTTCTATTTTATGGTTTGCATATATTTATTCCTTTACACAAACACATACACATACACTAATGAATGTATCCGTTTTATCTAATGTATAATGTACGAGTATGATTGTGTGCGTTGCTATGCAGGTTTGCTTTTAAAGTCATATAAATGTTCTCTACGGTATTAATTTATAGAAACTACTTTTTGAATATAATTTTTACAGTAGAAAGCAAAACAACTGTGATAGTAATATAATAAATAACAGAGTCAAATGATTTTGAATAATTTTTCGGCTGATATTCATGTATTTTTTCTCTAATTTCTTTTAAACTTTAAACTTTATCGTTTGTGAATTTTTAAACTACATTCAAATGCAATTTAAATTTTCTTTTTTCTAATTTCTCTTTTGCAAGTCAAGTTTTACATGCAGCTGCATTACCTTTACATTCATTAAATTTTACACACACACACGTCTATGCGTATGTATTATTAAACATTATTTTTCGTTTCTCTTTTTATCACTTTCCGTATGACTATCACTTGCAGTTGGCATATATTTGTTTTAATTATTTTAATTTACACTAATTTAATTACGAACATTTTTAACACACTTTTAACTCTGCTTTCTCTTCTATTATAAATATATATGAAGAAATGTATTTTTGTGTAGTACAGCAACCAAATTTTTAGGACTTCAAATGGACTTTATAATTTTTTCAATATTAAAATATTTATAATAATAATAAAAAAAAAAAAAATTAAAAAAAGTAAATACAAGGAAAAAAAAATGCAAATATAAGTGATGGTTTTTCAGTTCGTTAGATTTAAAATTATAAGAAATAAAAAAAAATTTAATTTTAATCAAAAAATTTTTTTATTTCAAAAAGTTAATTATATTATTAAAAACTGGTTTCGGTCTTATGGCAACCACGGCTGTTATTGACAAAGCCCATTTTGTTTGTTTAATTTTATGCCATTTTTTCGAGCATTGCTGTTCGAATGTTATGAATAAAATTCATATTGTTGGTCTCACAAGGCTTGAATTGTTGCTGGTTAATCATAAGCCACCGGATAAGTAGAGAGTTAAATTCGCATGAACTTGGTGATCAATAGATTATGTAATTTCTTAAAATAAATTTATCGTTACTTGGTTTCATTAAGTCGATTGCAACCACAATTCGCCCAGATCAATGTCATGCATATCTTAATACAAAAAATTATTATTATGCGGTAGCAACCTTCAACAAACGTAACACGACCTCCGGCTTAAGTTTTTGAAAAATAAAGGCCGATACTGCCATCAGCGTGTAAACCATACCAAACTGTACGTTTTTTTGTTACATATAATGCAGTCTGCAGATTCTGTTGTGGGTAACTTTCCCTCCATATATGGAAATATTATTTATTGACAAACCCCTTTAGCTAAAAATGACGTTGCATCGCTAAACACATTTTTGCAATAAAACGTCAGATCAGTTTTTAATTGTTCTAGAGGTCAACAGGCAAAAGAATAACACATATGATAATTTGGTGACTTTCGTTCCTGCACTAGCTGCATCATTTATGGGTGTAGGCCATGATCTCTGCGAAGTTGTGAATGGAGACATTCCCATTTTCTGCAAGCGACTAAGAGTCGATAACTTTGGATTTTCTTTCATGTTTCCGTTTTCAGCAATGATGTTCTCAAGAGATACTTTAATTCGTTTAACTGGTTGATATCTTTGCATCATTTAAAGATTATGTAATACGAAATCCATCTACAGTTTGATGGATGGCTGCGTCAGATTGTCTATTATACTTGTCATCTATAAGTCACGCAAATTGACTATATTTTGAAAGTACTAAGTCTATATAATATTTATGCATTGTTCATGCATCTATCTATTCCTAATGTTATCCAGAGTCTACTAATCATAAATTTTAAGAAGTGATTACAGTATGACATCTTGTTACACGAGCTTGACAGATTGCTTTAAGGAATGAACTCTAAATTAGTAAAAAAAAGAAAGTTTCCTTTGTTGATAGATTTTAAAATTAAGATATACGTACTCTTTAGCCTGATTAAAATAATTCATTTAACTGTTATAATAAAAATATAAGAATAAACACAAGGCACCGCCACTGCACACTTTCTTCACAACAATCAATCAAATATATATCTTTTATGCAGGGATTCCCCTTGGAAGGTAAACTACTTTGTCCTGCCTTAATTTTGGTCAACATTATTCTTGACAGTTCATATTTGGTCGTAGTGAAGTAGATACGTGGAAAATTTATTATGGAGAAATATTCGATAAACCAATGTGTTTTAGTTGCGATTTTTTTTTTATCAAAATCAATCATCGCTTACTGTGACGATGACAAAGTTACGTAAAATTTTTGGAAGAAACAACGTGCCAACAAAACGGACTATTTATCGTGTAGTGAGTGATTTTATAGAAGGAAGGTCTGTAGGCGATAGGACCAAGCATACATAAGGATTTGCATTTGTTTCCATTTAAGATTCATTTGACACAAGAGATTCTTTCACAATACCATTTACGCTACCTTTTACAACCTGGATTTTCATGCAAAAACATAATTAGTGACGAGGCACATTTTCTTTTTGATGGATATGTGAAAAAATAGAATATACGGTACTGGGCATAGGAAACCCTCAAATTATTAAAAGTAATAATTTCGTGTGCAATTTCGTCAAGAGGAATTATTGGAACTTGCTCCCTTGATAATGAAAACGGCATAACGGCATAACGGGAACTGTAAATGGGTAGCGATATCTTAATTGAAAACGTTTAATGCCACAAGTGCATTATTTGGGCTTGATTAACATTTGGTATCGACAAGACGGTGCCAAGATTACAAGGAAATTGCTACGAGTAGAATACCTTTCTGCCGAATTTAAAATAACGATTTGTTTAGATGTTTTATTCATTATTTTTTTCTAATTGAAAAAATATAAATTAGATTTTAGGAAATGAATTGAGAAATATTTTTTTACTGTATTCCTTTTCGTTTTTGTATTAGCGTATGTATGCAAATAATAATTGACTGAAAAACGTTACTTGAAAAATTCTTTAGAAATAATAATTAAAAGTTTTAGAAACTGTAACTAAAATAAATGAATGTGCAAAGAGAAATGTGTTTAAAAAGCATATAAAATTTAAATTTTACAAAAAATGTTCTTTAGTTTGTTCTGGGTACAGTAAAATAACTTAATAGGTTGTGTGTTTGTATAACAGTTGAAGAATTGCCAGTGAGAATTTTTTATAAAAAAGTTTAGTTTATATTAGTTTTTTTTTAGTTCTAAAATAGTTCAATTAAAATGACTCCTTTTTATATTAAAGAAAATTTTTTTAAATAATTTAAATTTTATTTGCAACCTTTAGCACTTTTTCTACCTTTAAGTGAAATCAATGTCACATTGCTAACAAGTATTAAAAAATATAAATTAATTAATTTTCTACTTATGCTTTAGTTATTATTTAACACATAAACATCAATCACTTTTCCCTGTTTTAATTAATTCTTTAATTAAAAATAAACATAAATATCTGGAATAATTTTTTTTAATTGCATGCAAAGAAAAACTATTAACATAAATTAAACTTGATTATACAACTCGTTATAAAATTTTGTATAAGTTTATTGTTAAAATTCAATACTAAATCTTGCTTAGCATTTATTTAAACTTTTTACATAAAAAGAGGCGATACTTAAAATTGAATTAAATAAAAGAAGCAAGAAATAAAGTAATAAATTTTCAAAATAAAATCTTTTTTCGTGCTATTTTCTATTATCCCGATTAATTTATTTAAATTACCGATATTGATTATTGAGAGTCAAAGCTCGTCTCTATGGCCATTTCGCTACCGCTTACTTAACTCTTCAGAAAACCTCTGACAAACATTTTAAATAAACTAAAAATTTGAAATTCAGAAGTTTCCTCTAGATTTAAGTAAGCGGTAACGAAATGGCCATCGAGAGGTGCTTTTACCCTCAATAATCAATATCGGCAATTAATTAAATCGGGACAATTTAAAAATAGCACGATGTTTATTATAAAAATTAAATAAATTAAAAAATATTTCCATGTTTTTAATTAAAAAATATACAACATTTTTTTAATTAATTCTTTGGTCCAAGCTATTATATGTATATTCGTTAAAAAAAATTCCTAATTAAATAAATAATTGAATTAATTGAATACTTATTTAAATTCTAATCTGACAATCAATAAAAATCATTTCTTCGCACGAATCATTTCTTCGTACGTCTATGGTAAAGTTTCAAGAATATTAAAAATTCCATAAATTTAATTTAATTTGAAATTACTCACCTTGATATTTCTTTCATACACAGCCAATATTTAATTTTTCTTGACCAAACACACAAATAAAATATGTTTTCTTCAACCATCAGCAGCAAAGAACATAAAACAAATTTTTTCTTTATGCATCCTTGGCCCACAGCTCTCTTTATTATATTATGTTTTTTTTTTTATATTTTGCAAATAGCTAAGCTATTGTCTTACTTTATGACTTGAAAAAAAAGATGTTTTTTTTTTAACATTTCTTGTTGAACTTTTCTTCATAAACCCAGTTAATATGATTATTTAGTGCACGTTAAATTTATAGCATTTTAGCCATCAGAAAAGTGCATCAGTGCTTGTAGCTACTTAGTTATGCACACACTGACATATTTCACTCAACAACTACCCAACTGACCAAGAGTTGTAAAAAGAAAGAATTTAAATAGAAAAGGATAAGATTTTTCGTGTGTAGCTCTAATTCAAAAATCCTTTGATTTTCAAATTTTTATCTGAAATTTTAATACTAAATACGCACATGGCATAAAGTTTAAAAATTGTTTTTTTTTTTTTTTAGTTCAGACGAGGCAACCACACAAGCGACATTTAAAGGTACATCAGTTTTGTGTTTACTTTTTGCATTTAAGACATATGAGGAAGAAATTCAGTTAGAATTCTTCGACTGCTTTAACCAAATGACACAAGAAACATCGATACAGACGAGGGAACATCATATTAGGAAAAGGGAAACATCAACAGCTTTTAATATTTTGGGTAACATGAGAGGCAAGGTGTTATAAAACAACCTTGATAAAGGACAAACAAACATTGAATACTTTGTTTCAAAATGAAGATGAATGTAAAAAAAAAAATTAAATAAATTTCTGACATTGAAAAAAGTGACTTCAGTAAATATAAAGCTGTGAACTATATACCGCACTCTCGCTAGTAGCAGCCTCTAATCAACCTCGATCTTTGTGTGCTTCGAAAATTGTTTGGTTTTCGCCTTTGCTGTAGAAACTTTACACTTTCAACTTTACACTGTCGATAATGTCTCTCTTTTCATAGTATCTCGTAAGTACTTACATCGTTTGTGCAAAGACAATTATAGCCAATGGTGCCAGTTCTGGAAACAGTCCGTAGATTTCAACTGCTTGGATTTTTAATTTTACAAAGGATCCGTAAAGTTTTCGCGCCATATTATTAAGCCTTGATTGTGTTGAAACAACATTAATGAGGTGTGTCCCTCCACATTGCTTGCGGACAATTTTGGCAATTTTTTCAGTTTCTTTCTTTGACATATAAAAGTTATACTTTTTTCAGAGGCCGCTTTCGTACGGTCCCGTGTAATTTTATCAAAATTAAAAGCCATAAAAATCCCAGACAAGTTTTTAAAAAAGCTGAAGTTCCTCAGTAACGAGAGTTCGCCCGACTTAATTTATACAGACTCATAGAAGAGACAAGACCTATTAAGTAGAGTGTTATTAATTGTCATTGTGAGGAGGTATAAATTGAACGCAATTATTTTGAATTGATTAAAAAGTTTTTGGAGCTTGGAGAACTTTTTACTCCAAAACAACTTCACCAGTTGTCGTTTCCGGTCAATTGGGTAGTTAATGTGGACCATCCATATCTCATTCATTCTTAATTCTTTTTCTTTTTCTTCTCATGCATTATTAATAAGAAACCATTATGTACATAAATAAAGATTATTTGTATGATAATGCAGTTATTAGTGGAAAAAGAATAATTTGTTATTTTTAAAAGAAGTTCAAATGACTGATATGAACAAAGTTTTTTTTACTGGCGTATTTCAAGGATTCAGTAGTTTATTTTCGATTAAAATTTACAATGTGTCATTTCTAATTTTATTAAAATCATATTTAGAAAATGTGTTTTTAAAATTTTTTTGTAAATTTCTGTAAACAGTGTTACAAATTTTTTAACTGCAAAAATAATAATAACAATAGGGTACTTTCAAATTTTTATCACTCTTTTCTCTACGAAATGACTTATTTTTTTACAAAAAAAGGATTCTATAGTTAATTAAATAAAACCACGGGAATATAGCATTAAATTAATTAATTAAAATATATTGTTCTCACCGATATTGATAATTGAAGGAGAAGTGCTTTCACCTTCAATAATAATATGATCGGGATAAAAAATAGCACATAATTTTTTTTAATTAATTAATTTAATTTATATTCCCATGGTTTAATTTATTTATATAATTTGCAAGTGCCCGTACCCGTGCATAAAAAAATAAATCATTGTTGATTATTGTTATTTTCTGATTTATACTCATTCTAGCCTTCTACTACTCATTCTAGATTTATACATATACAGTTAAGCAGCGATTAACCGGGCCTTTATTAATCGGTTACATCTATAACTGGAATGAGGTTCTTTTTATTTTTTCTTTCTATTAACCGTGCTTTACATATGTCTTTTATTGCGGTTTTTCCCTTTTTAAGTTAAATTTGATCTGCTAAGACCTGTTTTAAAATGATGGCTTCTTCAAATAGTAAATTACCAAATAGAGCAAAAAAAGTTCTTTCAATTAAAGACAAAATTACTTTGAGTCATGAGTACAACTCAAACATATCTGTTAAGTTCATGTTTCTGTATATTTTATTTTAACCTCTATTAACCGTGTATTTCGATTATCCGTGCTGGTGCCGATCCCATGGGAGCCGAATAATTGAGGTTTAACTATAAATATTTTTGTTTTGGCTACGAATCGGCTAATAAAAGGCTATCTTGGTAGCTTTAGGTTGATATGAGACATTTCAAAACAAATTATTAGATTTGTTCATTTAAATGGAGCAACGGCTTGATTAGTGGCATTACACGGTATTGTGCCTTTTAAAAAATAGCTGGAAAGAGAAAATGCATTATAAAAATTTTAAGTTCACTTTTACTCCTTGTATTTTACGAAGTATATTTAGCAAACGTTACAGGTAAATACTTACAAAGTAAGTTTTTTCTATTACCAGGTGCCAATGGTTCTACTTTCCTTACGATTAAATGATTATTATATCTCCTTAATAATTTACATTGCAAAACAAAAAGCAAAGCTAAATAAAAAAATTGATTTATATTAAAAAGAAGATTTTATCTGCAAATGCTGTAAAGTAAAAGGAAATAAATTTCAAGTTATTTGTCATAAGTAAATTTATTTATTTTTGCAAATTAATGATAATTGGTATTTGTTGTATAATTTACATACTTTTATAATTACCTTCTCTTGATAGTCATAAAATTATTTTACCGATTAAAATACAAAGAAACCAAACTCAAACTTATCTTAAAAATGTCTATAATAAATAGAAAAGAAGAAAAATAAAATTAAATAGAATTTAAAATTTTTTTTATATTATCCCAACAATTCAAAGCCTAATTTTTTTTTTGAGAAATTGAAAATGATAATAAATAATAAAGTAAACATTGTTTAGATTTTAAAATTTAACCCTTCTCAAATTAATTAATTTAATTAAATTCTCTTAATGGTTTTTGTTTGTTTGCTTCTGCTTGCCAGTGTCAACCCATATCAATCGATAATTTTAACTAAGAGAGATTTACTTAGAAGGCCTTGTTTATATATAAGTATTAGCATCTTAATTTTTTTGTTCAAGTTTTGAATTGAATGTTTGAAACCTTTATCCCGGTAACCTTGTAGCTTAAGCATGAACGAAAATACAGTGAGCTAAATTTGACAAGCTCGGGAATAAATATATTCTTGGGGCCTTTAACTTTTTTTATTTTATCAGATTAAAAAAGTTTATTTAATTAAATTAATTGCTTTAATTATCATATTGTTGCTTTAATTTTCGTAAAAAACTACGTGTCTGTATGACTAATCCAAGCTAAGAACACGCCAAGATGTACATATTTTGAGGAATTTCGCTTTAATACCGCAAAGAAAAAATATGGTTGAGGTAACCATAACCTAAAAGCAACATACTTTGGTTGCATTATATGGTTGCTAATAAAACATAGTATTGTTACATTTGCAACCATATTGTTGTCCAAAGCATAAACATAATTATGATCAAATATAAACATTAAATGCTGTAAGCATACATACATACATGTATATTTACTTCAACTTTTTTTAAATGTTTGGCTCCCTTTTTATTTGTTTTCATATTTTGCATATTATTTTTGATTATTTATTTTGTGCACAAATTTTTATTTTTTTTTCACTTTCTCTAACAATAAGAAACAATTTCAAATTTTAGCTACCAGAAAAATTACTAAACTGTCCAAAGCTAGTATAAAATATTTTTTAGCGCAAACATTATTCTGTTGCTTTTAACCATACTTTGATTAACAATAATATATTATGGTTAAATATTTTATATTAGTTTTAATAAGTTATAAAACTTTGGTTATGGTTGAAATTTTTTTAAGTTAAAACCCACCATGTTGCATTTTTGGTGCACAGTAACCATATAATCGTTAAAAGTTAACAAAAAATGTTTATCGCGACTAAAGTTTTAGTGAAAACAACTATAATTGGTTCTCCGCAACCATACATTGCTACAAAAAACATAATATGGTTATTGTTACAATATCACAACCGTGTTTTTCTTCTGCGTGATGAGAAGGCTGGTTATTTGCTTGTTAATTTCTGTAAAAAGGCTTAAAGGAAATGCTATAGCACACATTTTTGCATATTAACACCTGTTTTGATGTCATGGAAAGCCAAGAAGTCGGTTATTCTAAAGAGTAGTATTCACGGCGCAGTCAAACATTAAAAATGAACATACTTCTTTTGACTGCTGCCTTGTCATTTCACTATTTGCCTTTTCTATAACACGAATCATAGTTCCAGTAAAAAAGAAAAGGACTTCAAAACAGATTTCATTCCAGAAAAAAACTAACGACTTTAAAACAGATATCATCATCAAATTGAGGCAACTGTCGGGACACTCTTATATTCCATCACCAAACTTTATATTTATTATAGCACACTATGCACTTCAGCTCCGTCTGTTTGCAACTGTTCAACAGTTTGGTAATGTACTTCAAATTACAGCACCTATAGGTACACCCTTTTATTTCCAAAGTCAAATTTTAAGCTTGTTGTTATTGTAGACTTAGCAATCATGTTCTTTGTTAATTTCAACCGTCTGTCTATAACCATTAAACAGTTTAGCAGTATACATAAAATTACATAAACAATTGTAACACCCTTTAATTTATAATCTAAAATATTTATACTTCTTATTATACCAATCAAAGTAGTGGTAGACATTCTGTCTAATTTTCAAGTGTTTGTATATAACTATTAAATTACATTAATTTTGGGAACACCCTTTAATTTCTAAATTTAAATTATAAACTTGCTGTTAGCGGTAAGTTTCAGCTGTCTGTGAATAACGATTCAAAATTATGGCCACATACAAAAAATTATATTAACTATTGGGGCACCCTTTAATATTTAATTTTAAATATTTATACTTGCTACTATAACTGTCATAGCAATTGTCATTCTGTCGAATTTTCAAGCGTTTTTCTATGCGGTTTAAAAGATAGGCCCATATAGCTCAATTTACATCAATAATGGGAACACCCTTTTATTTCTAAAGTCAAACTGTAAACTTGCTGATATAGCGGGCTTTGCATTACAGGTCCCTTGTAAGTTTCAGCTTTCTGTCTATAATGGTTTAGCAATTTGGCCACATATGTTTAAATACAATAACTATCGGGACACCCCTTAATTTCCAAACCCAAGTTTTATAACTTTTTGTTGAATTTTACAACTTTTGTTGTCTACAACTTTTAAAAGTATGTTAATATACATCAAAATTAATGAACTATTGGGGCACCATTTAATTTATAATTTTATGTATTAATTCATAGCAACATAGCATAGCTATATTGATACGCAGCAGTGACCCGTACACAAGAAAAAACAGGTATGTTGTAGAGAGACACCCGTTAAAATTGTTTCAGAAATGACTGAGTATGAAGGCATAAATATAAAAAGCAACATTCAGTCGAATTGATAACATTCTTTTTTTAAAGTCGGTTAATAAATATATGCAAAGGGGACTGCTGTTGTGCAACTCAGAGATGGCACCTCAGCTATGTCAGTCGGCCTATATGGAGAACAATGTTGTTTTAACTCTTAAACCAAAAAATTGCCCTTATCATTATTATTTCTTGTATAACATTTATATGAAAGACTACTTATTCAAGAAACAGTGTTGTCCAGGATGTTGACAGTAGTTACGACAGTAGTTAAGCTATTCTTTAAATACATTCAAAATTAAATAAGAAAAACATGTTTTCAATTTTGGTAGACAAACTTTAACGCCCAACTTTAAACCTGCTCACACTAAAAAAAATTTTAAAAAATGTATAAAAAAGTTCTATAACTTTTTTATTCGTAGTCACATCGTAGAGTTTTGCAAAGTTTTTTTTTCTTATAAAAAAGGTGACAACAAAACTGTCAAAACAAACACTTCCTTTAACTTAAATCGTACATCAGCAGCAACAAAATCTAATAACAGCCAACCATCAACTCTGAATAACTTTTTGGTCAATTGAAGTTGCATCAATTTAAAGAGAAACTTTCAATAGTTAAAGTTTCTATATAAAAGAAAAAAAAAAATAACACATATTCATACTTTGTCATCATCATAAATAGTGAAGAAAATGCTTGTTGGAAAAAAATGCAATTTAAAATGAAAAGCCTAAAAAATTATATTTAGTTTTCGTTACATTAAAATGAAAGTTTTATTATCAAATGTTCATATATGTTAAACTTTTTTTTATAAAGTTAAGAACTATTTTAAAATAAAGAAATAACGGCAGAGAATAATAAAAGAAGGACCAAGACGAGGCAAATAATAATTCTTTAGCCCGGAGGTTGTATTATTTTGTTTGTTTGTTTTTGATTAAATGAAAGAGATTGAATGGGTCATACATTAGGGCGGGTCGATTTGTGAGCAGAGAACTGCAAGAGTGTCTGTTTTTAATACTCTAAGTATACTCATCTTAAATGCGGTTGCGGTGTGATCGCCACCGCATTTCTTTTGTGCGAGTATTTTCTATACCCATTCCATTTGAGTATAAGTGTCTACCATACTCAAGTAAAATGTTTGCGATGCTGACTTTACTTTATTCGTACTCATACTCACAACAAACACCAAGAGAGAGATTTTAACGTGTGTAGTAAGAGGAAAACAGAGTTATCAGATCAGAATTATTAAATCAAACACAATATCAAAAGTCGCCAATATCTATATTAGCTAACATACATACTTCTTTGATATTATGAAAGTTTATTTAATATATAACAGAAAATAAATTAAATAGAACCCGTAAAATTCGCCATATTTTCATTTATTAAGAACACAACAAAAGTTTACTAATAACTCAAGAATAGTTCATTGTTTATTATATTACGGTTTTGTTAAGGTTTTTTTTAAGTCACACAGGATAGAAATTTAAAAATTCTATTCCTTAAGCCAATAGATTTTTAAAATTAATAAATAGGTATAAAAGCAATAATTATATTTAACAAAATCAAATATGTAAACTAAAAACTTTATTTAATTTATTATTATTTATGAGGTCTAATGACATTCAGTCAATGCAATATTACATCTGCGTTATACAGTTTTGTTAAAACTAAAAAAATTAAGTAATTTTCCTTTTATTCACGGATTCATTTTATCATTTTGTTTTCCTTAATACCGTTAGTAGCACGTTTATGACAACAAGGCGCATAAACTGAAAATAATTGTTCATAAAAAACAGCAACAAAATAAATATACCTGCTTTAAATAGTGTACAAAAGCTGTGCCTTCAAGCGGTTTTTATTGCATTTTATTCATTAAATATGTGTTGTATTTAATACCTATGAAAACGGTTGTTGCCTGTTGTTCTGCTTATAATGTTTAAGCAATAGATTTGATCACATTTTGTTTTTTTTTATTGTTTATAAATAGATCTGCATACAATGCAGTATTTCATAAAACGGCAGTAAAAAACTTTAATAGGGTAAAAATGTGGCAACGTTGCTTACCAATAAAAAGAATTAAAAAATTCTCACGTACGAGTATAAAAAATACTTAAAATTCTGATTGCGATATTTTTGATACTCGTTTTTACAGGAATGGGTAAAATAAACACCGCAACTTTTTATTGCAGTGTTTAAAATACTCGAGTATGAAAAGTATAGAGTAAGTATGCGGTGTTCTCATGGGTTGCGGTGTACTCGTGCAGTTCTCTGTGTGTGAGCCCATTGCTCAGTGAAAATCGTATTCTAGGAATCAAAATAAGAAACTTTGCCCGAGGAGCTATACCTCTAAAACTGTTGACTTTTGTCCCGTTAGGTCAAGTTTTGAAAAATCCCAATTTGACCCATTTAGAGTGACCCAATCGAGTCCATGACCGGCCCCCACTTGCTATGGAGATCCGATCCACCCATGCCAGTGGCAAAACCTCTGGAACTTCCCTGGGAGGTTTCCCATACAAACATTTCAAAAAATCACCATTTTTGCCACTTTATTATATTATTTTTTATTATTTTATTTATTTTTTCTCTTTAGAAATTTATTTAGTCAAAACATATGTAAATAAAAAAATTAATTTAACTTAGTAATAGAAGCGAAAATAAAAAAAAAATACTGTTTGAAGTCTTTTTTGCTTTCAAGTCTGGGCAATTTCGCACGGCTCTTTAATGTCGTCGCCATAACAGTCTCAACATTTTCCGGTATAACTCGTTTGGATTATTAAATCGACCCGCCCTAGTCATACATATATTGAAAAATGTTTTATTTTTTGTCGGCAATTATGTATGAAATACAATATCAGATAAATGTTTGCTTTTGTTAGCCCCACTAATGCGCACCTTTTAGAGCACATTTCTCATTACATTCTCACACATTTCAGGCGGTATTTCATTACGATTCTATTTCAATCCTGGCTGTATGAGATATGGCACCGGCTTGTTAATACCACATTTTAATTAAGCCCAGAGCAAGCAGTTGTTGCTTTAAAAAGTTTTCAATCATATTACGATATCGTATCCCCATTTACCAGTACCGTTACGCCGCTTTCATTTTCAAGAAGAAGGGTCCCGTGATTTCTCCCAACCAAAATGCACACCAGACTGTCACTTTAATTGAATGCAAATATTACTGATGTATAATATGAGAGTTTTCAATTGCCCAGAACCGATTATTCTGTTTATTCACATATTTATCCAAATAAAAATGTGCCTCGTCCCTCATTATGATTTTTCCATGAAAATCGGGATGGTTATGGGGAGCTATAACATCCTATTTGCATATGCATGACGGCGTAAATGGTGTTGTGGAAGAAGCTCGGCGTGTCAACTAAATCTTAAATGAAAACAAATGCAAATCCTTGTGTTCAATTGTAGCCAAAGTTGTTCTTTGAAGACTAAGCTCCTGAGCACGGCATCAAATTGAGGTTGATGGATGGTTTTTAACACTTTCTTGAGCAGCAGAAGTTTTTGCAGCCGATCTTGCAGTATGTTGTGGTTCATGGTTGAGCCTATCACCTACACACCCTTTTTTTCAAAATCATTCACTACACGATAAATAGTGCGTGCCAACACGTTGTTTCTCCCAAAGTTTCACGTAAATTTCTCATCGTCACAGTAATCAATGATTTAATTTTTTTTTTAAATGTTTTAATATATATTTTTCCATAATGAATTTGCCTCGTGTCTACTTCACGACTGCCAAATATGAACTGTGAAAACTAATATTCACCAAAATTGCGGTAAAATAAAGTAGTATACCTTCAAATAATAATTTGAATAGATACCCATGGCTATACCGATGGTTGGCGGATATGACGATTTAAATATATAACAACAAAAAAATTGAAAAAAAAATTTTTTTTAAAAAAAAAAAATTTTTCGTCAATAATTTTTTTTAAATTTTTCTTCGTCTAGCAAAATTAATATTCAATTTACACAAAAAACAACTTCGTGTTTTTTTTTTAAATTATTCCGATTAAATTAATTACCGATTATTGAGGGTCAAAGCACGTGTCGATGGCCATTTCGTTACCGCTTACTGAACTCTTCAGGAAACTTCTCACAAACATTTTAAATAAACTTCATTCGTTTCGTTCGATTGATTATTAATATTCTTCATATTCTTATCAAATTAGTGGTTTTAATCGACGCTGTCTATAAAGTACATAATCAGAGGTAGCGATGAATGCTAATGATGGACGTAGCGGTCTAAGAAATGCTGTTTCCTTTAAACTGAATACACAATGTTGTGAATAATTTTTATTTATTAAAATAACGTAAACTGAAATATGCACGAACTTAAGATGAATTACATTTATTCATTTCATAATAAAAGTTTTTCCTTTAAATTACTCAAATACTGTCTTAGAGCAATTTAATTGTTTTCACGAATGTTTTCTAAATTGGACATCGAATTAAGTCACTTAGAACATTTGAATGAAATTCTATTCTATAAACAGGAAAACATATATTGTGCCTTAATATAAAATAAAATTTTATTTTTAAATCTATTAGTAGTGTTTGGTTAAAATATTTCTTAAATTTAAATACAAATCACAAAGATGACAAAAAGGTGAAATTAAACTTTTCTCTTTAACGCTAAACTTAAATTTTATACATATTTATTTTAAAAGAAAAGAAAACGAAAAAATCTAAAAATTAATATTTAACAAAATCTTTATATAAAACATCCTGTTAATCAATTATCTTGGCGTTATGAGACGAATTAGTACGTTAAACAAACTAAATCAGCGGAAGCAACAAGAAACAAAAAAAAAAAAAAAAAAAAACAAAAAAAAAATTAAAAAAGTAAAAGAGCAGCCAAACTGTAGCAGTTTCATTATCACAAATTTCCACACATTCCTTCACATAATGTTGAAATATTTTTCATACGAAGTTTCAGCGAAGGGATGTTTTTTTTAACAATTAATTTAAATGCAGCACATCAAAATTAATTGTTCATAGTGAATTAATTAAAACAAAAATGGGGTTGGCGTTGGTAAATTGTGAGCTTATTAAAAAGCTAAATACATGTACTTTTCTACACATTCTCACTGGTATAAAGAACTAATTAGTACATGCTTTTTGGTATGCGAAGCTGCTGCAAAAATTATGTTGGGGTCTTGGAGCGACACTAAGGAAACAATGCAAAAGCAAAAGTGGAGAAAAAATGATATAAATATTTATTTCTTGGTAATTGTTTCTTTCTTGTTTATGACATTTTTAAATATTAGCATACTTTCACACAAACTCACACACAAACACACTCAACTCTTTTGATCTATTTAGAAAAACGTAGTTTTTAATATAATTATATACAGTATCATTGTTAAACGGTTTGCATAAAATCAGTAAACAACACGGGTAACACGTGAAGATGCTAAAAAGAGAAATTAGGAAAATATATATATAATAAAGCTTGAGTGACTTTAAAACTTATATTTAGTTAAAAAAATGGGTCAAGTAAAATTAAAAGGAATCGAACAGGTAAAACTTTACCTGGTTATAATAATTAAAAACCTGAAGATATTGATCTTGATTGTTATAAAAATGTAGAGTTTTAAAAAGGGAGAGAAACCTCTTGCAACCAATGCTTCGAGGTAGGAGGCGAAACACCACGCCTGTCTGCTCCATTTTAAACACATGTAGTTTAGTTAAGTAACTTCAATCAGAAAAACAAATGTATGAGGCGAAAGAGAACTAAAAAATAAGAAAAAAAAATCGTGTGAAAAAATTGCCGCTCACTCTTGCTTTCTAAGTTATGGGCCTCTGAACTTTTTATAGAAAAGAATGAATGGAATTGTTCATTAATTCCCAAAATATTTTGTTTGTACCCAACTGTGCCTTGGAAATATTATTTAACCAAATAAATAATTCTAATTCGGCTTGTGTTCACATCTATCTAATTTTTTTTAATTTATTTAATAAATAAAAATTATTAAAAAAAAATAATTAATTTAATATTAATAAAATAAATAAATAAAATAATTAGTTAAATAATAAAATTAACAACTTTTATAAATAAAATGAAATGGTTTTTTGGCTTAAGTTTATTTTTAAATTTTAAAAAGAATTTTTTTTAGAAAGAAAACTTAATTTACAACTGCCTGCGGCAGTTTTTCCAAAGAAAACAAGAATAATTCTGTCTACCTTAGGTTGTGTACATTGTAAACATCATCTGTTTAATCAAATAACTTCTCAAATAAGAATACGAGTAGTCTTCATATAAATATTAATTTAGTTACAGGAAATCCACACACAAACCAAAGTGTTTCTTTGCTGTTTTTCTGTAACTTGTCTTGTACATTTGTTTTTGCTTTGTATCAACCGTCGGTTGGTCACGAATGCATTTTTTTTTTCATTTATACCTTTTCCTCACAATATTCTAGATCCTGTTCAAGAATCATATTGATTGTTATGATATAAGCATGTATGGACACGTCCTGTACCATGCATTTTTTTAATTTAATTTATTTTTTTATTATATTCTGCGGGTGTCCACTTATATTTGGAAAATAATTTTTGTTTTAAAAAAAAAAGGTTTTTAGAAATTAAAAAATTAACTTAAGCCAATAATCAATTTCAATTCATTTGTAGCATCCACAGTTCATATAATAATTTTATAAAAAATTAATAATGTTTTTTTCTCACACATGAACTTAATCCTAATTAAATTGAATGATCGGGTTATAATACTAAAATTGTTTAACTAAAAAATAATGTCAAAATTACAAATAACTTTTTATAAGTTTATTGTTCCTTCTCAGTATATGTTTAATATATAAAACTACACACAGAACTGATGTTTCCTTAAATGTTTCTTATGTGGTTGCCTCGTCTGTACCGAAAAAAGTTTTTAAATCATTAATTTAATTTTACTAACTTTATATCTATCATTGCTCCTGATCAATGATGCAAACAAATTATTATAAAATATTTTTTAATTTTAATTGAAACAAATTTATTTGGTTTTTATAGTATTTTAAATAACAAATTAAATACCAAGTGCATAAATAAGTCAAATAAAATTCGTTTAAAAAATATACGAAATTTCTCAAAACTTAACATTTTAAATACGATTTTATTTTATTATTAATTCCAAAAAAAGGAAATTAGAAAAAAGTGAATAGAGTTCTAATAGGATTTTGTAAAACTAGAAAAACATTTAGTAGTGAATATATAGCAAAACAATTTTACATGTGTGTGTGTGTTTGTATGCATGTATGTTTAGGTTTTATAAAACACATGCATCCATTGTCAAATAGTATTGTTACTTTAACTCTTGATTTGATTGAAAGTTTTTGTTTGTGCATACGAACTTTATCTAAAAGGGGAAAAAATAAAATTCTATGCACACATTCGTACACACATACATATTTGTGTTATGCATGCTAGAAGTGTATTAACACATGCATAGCTAATAAATAAAACAATGTGAATATAGAAACAACAACATATTTTGGTTATTTGTTGACTTTTCTTAAAATTACTACTAGACAATCATATGAAATGTTTGCTTGAGGCAACTACTTCACATAAAGTTTTCTAATTTTATCAAATCTCAACTTTCATATTTTACACCGACTCCGTCTGCATTAGGGTTGTAAAGAATGTTAAATATTATTAAATAACTAATGTTTTAAATGAGAAAGTTTTATTAAACATTTTTTGGTCTGTGGGTTTTTTGGTGTAGCAGGGTATTCCGTCCTCCATGGGGTGCGAAATGCTAAAAAAAATTCCGCCAAAATATACTTAGTCTTGTGATATCTCAGTCAGGCATTGTTATGAGAAAGGTGCTTTTGAAGCTTAGCAATATCGGTCCATAAATAGGTCCTATTTTTAACCAACTTCAAAAAATGGGGGAGGTTATCAATTCGACTGATTGTTGCATTTTTATATTTGTGCCGCCATAACTCAGTTATTTCTGGATAGACTTTGAATTTTTTTTTAATTGAAAGGTGATGATACATGTTTTTTAGGTGTATAATGAACCGTTAAGAGCACTAATTTAAAATTGCAAAAAACTGCGTATCACTATAGCTCTCAATGGCAAAAAAGATTAAAAAATAAATCTAAAAGTTAAGGTGTGTTCCCTTAGATTACTTCAATTGATCTACATAGGCCTGTCTTTTAAACGGTTATAGGCAAACGCTTGCAGATTGGACAGAATTTCGGTTGCTATGACCGTTATAGTAACAAGTATTAATATTCAAAATTATAAAGTAAAGGGTGCCCCAATAGTTCATAGTCATACTTTTGAACAGTTGTAGCCAGATGCTTAAAAATTACAAAGAAAATGCTGAAATGCTGACTCCTCTATAACAACTAGTATAAAATTTGGATTAATGGGTGTCCCAATAGTTGATGTAAATAAATGTATGTGGTCAAAGTTTTGAACCGTTATAGGCAGAAAGCTAAAACTGACAAGGGATCTATATTGCAAAGTCCATTATAACAACGAGTTTATAATTTAATTTACAAATTAGAGGGCGTTACTAAAATAACTGTAATTTAACATACATGACCGTATCTTTTGAACCGTTATATACAAACTCTTTAAAATTGGACAGAATTTCCACAACACTTTTTGGTATGAGAAGAACTATTAATATTTAAAATTATAAATTAAAGGGTGTTACAACAGTTCATGCAATTTGAAGTATATGGTCGAACTGTTGAACCGTTATAGACATGCGGTGAAAATTTTCAAAGAACCTGATTGCTAACAGCAAGTATAAAATTTGAATTTGGAAATTAAAGAGTGCCGCTATAGTTACTGTTTGATGTAGAATGCAAAACTGATGAATAGTTGTCGACAGATGGTTTATGTTTGTAAGAAGCTGAAGTGTTAAGTCTGCTATAACAAGTATAAAGTTTGGAGATGGAATATAAGTAAACAAATTTTAGTAGCAATAAAAAAATTAATATTTTATTAAACTCCGATTTTTAAAAAAAACTATTAATAATTAAAAATTACGGAAAAATTCTAAGTTGAAATTGCACCAAGATATTACATTTTCTCCACCAAAAATTCACAAAAAGAAAAGATTTTACTTGGAATTAAAAAATTTTAGTTTCCTTTAAAACTAAAAGGACAAACCCCAAGACGTTTTACAAACAACTCTAACACAAAAAAATATTTCCATTAAATTAAGAGTATTCGGAAAAAATTTATTTTATAAAAATAATAATAAAAAATATCTCGGGTGAAGGGTATATAAAATTCGGCATAACTTGCTTTTTAATTGAAATCAAAAACGAACTGTGCATATTGCAGCTGAACGTTTCAAAACTTCTTTATCAGTTTTTAAAGGAGAAGTGTGCTTTACAACACAAATACTCTTCAGAATTGTTAAAATAGTTCTTTCAAAAAATTTTTTGAAGCATGTAAAAATTTTTTTCTAGATTTTTCCTTTTAAAAACTATTTTACGAGTGGCCCCAATAAAAGCCGAAGTAAATTGGGTATGTTTTTATATACATAATTATTTTTGTACTTTAGAAACGTTTTTCTTGTTGAGTTAATAAAAAAAAAATCAATAAATATGATTAAATTACATGGTAATAGTGAGATATTAAAACCTTTTCCGCGGTGCTTTTTTGGTATCAAGGCTTTAATGGCCGTAGTGACATCATTAGGAATACAAATCTGCTGCAGATCTTCCGAAGAGAAATTATTATGATGATTGCTGTGATAACAGGGCATGGTACCATTGGTGTTTATGGCAGCAGAATTTGCCTGGTTGAGGAGGAGACGATGAAGTATCTATTGTTTAACACTCTTCACCCTCTTGGCAGTTCGAGGCCACAAAATCTTGCGCGCTAATATCTCCAAAATCATGCTTTTTTGAGTCACAGTTCAACTCCTTTGTAGAACAGTATTACCATCTTAAGTTGGATATTTTTATTTCGAAATATAATCATTAATTTAATAAAATTAAATTTCATTGGTGTCAGAATTCTGCCCACCCATCAATCGATGTAAAAGAAAACTATTGTTTCAATATTTTATCGACAAACAATTGTATCCACAATTTAAATATATTCACATACAAATTCACTGCCACAGACACACACACACACACACAATTTTTATTTAATATAAACGAAAATGTCGCCTTTTGTCGCCTGAACAAGTTTTCCAACATAGGGGACAAAAAGAAAACAATTGATAATGATCACCATTTACATGACTGAATACTATATTTTAAATAGAAAAAAAACACATGATGACAACTAAAGGAACTGAAAACTACAACATCTTTTTTTTAGTTGTATCCTGTATCCGTTGACACTTAATCATCATCATGATCGTACGCACTTATGCAAAACATTTGAATTGAAATCAATGTGTGTGAGAAAGTGTTCTAGCTAAAACTAACAGAGCATAAAATCATAATGACACATCATACAATTATAATACAATATGAAACATTGAATAATGAACATTCACTTGCCACCATATACACAGATATACAGAGGTTTCAATTGCAATTGCTCACATATTGAAGTTAGTAAATGCACATTTGTTTCTTTTAAACGTATTTGTGTACTGAAGGGCGGCAGGCACAGTGGTATCAAAACGAAATTGATAGTTATTATAATAAGATATAGTAAACAACACAATATTATGCACACAACATACAGATGATTTGGCGAAAAATTTTTTTTAATAAGTCCATAACAGGTAAATTAGTCTGGTTTTAATTAAAAAAAATTTTTATTGGGGAACCCATTTTTAATGCTTTAAAATATTTTTAATTTTTATGCTATTGAAATTTTTCGTGTAGATTTTTCTGTTGTGTTTAAGGGTTCCGTAATCAAAGAGTAAAATCGTAATAACTGTATTCGCTACAATGTCGACTGTCTGTCTATCCGCTGTCACAGCCCTTCATCTTTGGAATCGTAATAGATAAACTCCTATAATATGTACAGAAGGCTATAGTTAAAGCTGCTGTACGAAAAGTTTTTAATAATTAAAGGGTGTTGTAAAAGTGACATGATTGTTTGTTTTTTGATATGTGATGGGCAGACAATTGAAGTGTCGACAGTGTCAGTAAATCTATGTGTACTAAAGCAAAAAGTACAAAAAAATAAACTTCAAATTAAAGGGTATTTCAATAAGGATAAATTTTAAATCACAGACACTTTAGGGCAAAGTTCTACCGTTATAAAAATAAAAATGGGTATTCCTATAGTGACACGAACTTAACATATTATGCTTTTGTTTTACATCGTGGTAGGTAGATATATAGAAATTATACAGAATACATAGTCTGTCTCTGTTTATATACGAGGCTGCTATATATATTTCTGGCCTGGCAACACTGAGTGCTGCCAAGTGCAAATTGACATTTTCATTGGAAAGTTTGTCATTTTTAAGCATAATCGTACTCAAAACGTTTTGACGTACGACCATTATTTGTGTTGTTTACAGTGGCTTGAAAAAATTAATATAGAAAAAAATGGAATTAACTCGTGAACATTTTCGTGCCATCATTTTTCACAAATTTCGACGTGGATTATCACGACAAGAGTGCATTGATGAACTTAAATCTTTGTATGGCGATGAAGCACCATCCTATAGCACTGTGAAAAATTGGTATAATGAATTTAATCGTGGCCGAAGCTCGCTCAAAGACGAATTCCGTGAAGGTCGTCCAAAAACGGCTGTTGTGCCAGCGAACATTGATGCCGTGCGTGAACTCATAATGCAAGATCGACATGCGACATACCGAGAGATAGAGACATCATTGGACATTTCTTCCACCAGCATACATTCGATACTGCATGAACACCTGGCCGTAAAAAAGGTTTGTTCTCGTTGGATCCCGCACAATTTGAAAGTCGCTCAAAAAAAGGCTCGTGTCGATTGGTGCAAAGAAATGTTGCAAAAATACGATTGCGGTACTTCAAAAGACGTTTATGAGATCGTCACAGGTGACGAATCATGGATCTATGCGTATGAGCCCAAAACGAAACAACAATCGACAGGGTGGATCTTCAAAGACGAGCAAAATCCAACGAAAGTTGTTCGTGGAAGAAGCACTTCGAAGCAAATGGTCGCCTGTGTCGTCGGCAAAACTGGTCATGTGGCGACTGTTCCACTTGAGCAACGTAGGACGGTCACTTCTCAGTGGTACACTGCAATTTGTTTGCCTGAAGTCATCGGAGAAATTCGAAAAACCAACAAGAGAAGACGAATCATTGTTCACCATGACAATGCGAGCTCTCACACATCGGCTCAAACCAGAGCGTTTTTGACCGGCCAAAACGTCGAATTAATGGGTCATCCGCCGTACAGCCGTGACTTGGCACCTGATGACTTCTTCTTGTTTCCGCACATTAAGAAAAAAATGCGTGGTCAACGATTTTCGTCGCCAGAAGAAGCTGTTGAAGTCTTCAAAAACCATGTTTTAGAGGTGTCTCAATCGGAGTGGAAAAATTGATTCGACAACTGGTTTGAGCGCATGTAAAAGTGCATAAATCATGCTGGAGAATACTTTGAAAAACAATAAAACCATTTTTGATTATAAATATTCTCATTTTCACTATTAGGCCAGAAATATATAGAACAGCCCGCATGTGCGGTTTCTGTATTGCAAGCGAGCAACTCGTCTAGAAAATTTGTATAGGAATCACTCAAAAAATTGAGTGCCTTTCATACAAATTTTTAAACGAGCCGCCTGCTTGTTATACAGAAACAGCACAATAAATATGTCGGCAATAAAAAGAAGTTTTAAAATTAAAAAGTGTTTCTATAGAGGCCGTTGTTATGAGAAACTTAAAAGCATCCTAAAAATACAATATAAAAATGAATTCTACTTTCATGAAATCACCAAACCCAAGCAATTAATAGTCTAGTATTCTTTTAAAATTCTTAGATTTATTAAACAACTTTTTTTAGTTCAACTGTGTTTCAACAAATTTGTTATAATAATTTTGTTGCTAAATACCTGGCATTTCTATGAGCGCACTAATGTATGAATGATTTTCCGTTCATTCTATATTTCGAATGCATAAAATTATTTGCCATTATGATTTACTCACATCTAGATTTTGGCATTCTATTGTGATGTTTCTAAAGATAGAATACAATTGAATAATGGTGTAATTTGTCGTTTATGTGCGTTTTAGGTTTTTGCCTTAAAAATTTAATATAGATCTGTATGACTTGGATAATAATATTTAAAAATTAAATATTTTGTAGAAAAAAAAAAATAAATTAAGTATTTTAAAAACATAGGCCCATATTCATAGTTATAGACTTAAGTCGACTCTTGCTAAAGTATACTCTAAAATAAAAGGCTCTTATTATCTGTTTCGCTTTCATAGTCAAGAATAAAGTATACTTTAAAGTTAGCCACCTTCCACTGGCTTTCAACTGTAATTTGATAAATGTTTTCATACAATTTCTAAACAAATATTTGAAAAAAGTAACCTTGTTGTTATTTTGTTCACTTTGGTATAAAAATTAGATAAAGAGTATTGTGTTCTTAAACCAAATAAAATAATTTAAAAAAATGAGTTAAAAACAGCTTTAGCTAGTTTTAAATTTAGAGTTGGCTTTAACACCAAAAGTATATTTTACATTCTGTATGAATGATTTAGAGTCGACTCTAAAGTAAAATCGACTTTAGTTCCCTTAAAGTATACTTTATTTTAACTATGAATTTGGGCCATAGTATTCATACACACACTACAGGAGAAAAGAAACTTATTTGAGTGTTTTATGCTGCTTGTAATTTCTCCAATAATCATGTTCGACCGCCTAAAGTATATAACATAAAATTAAAAAATTTGCGCTCATCAATATTTTCCGAGATACGGCCCTCTGAGATTTTAAAATTTTTCAAAACATCAATATGGTTATCATTTAAAAGCTTTTGCAGAGATCTTTAAGGAAATTCTAAAATGTTTTAAAAATGTTTAACAGATTAAGAGCCGTTGACATTTTTATGTAAATTTATACGTAGCACTTAGTTTTTTTAATTCTCCCTCACCCCAATATTTCTTTTTTTGATTGGAGTTACTTTACTAAATTAGATTTACATATGTGGTGAAGGGTATATAAGATGTGGCATAGCTGGATAAAGCACTCTTACTTGTTTAAATCATATTTGTATGATTGAAGCTGAAAACCAAACATCTGAGATATTAAAAATATTTCTTTCAGCAAAATATCGACTTACTTTGAGCTTTGCTTTCTAAAGGATCTTGGAGTGACCAACATAGAAAAGAGACGATAGAGTGAATATCTTTCCTCTGGTTTAAATGTTTGACCATTATTAGACGTCTATTGGACTACAGTGGACTCGAAGTTAAGACCAGTAGAAACCAAAAACAATTCAATGATCTTAAAATAATGACCTGTGTGAAAAAAGGGAGTCAATAATAATAATATTATAAATTATTATACGAAGTTATATTTTTATTATATTTCTATATTTATTATATACACATTTCATTCTCAAGGCATCAACAGCGTGTTCTTCTTTAAAATGCAATATGTCTGAATTGAATTCATTTATCATATCTTGAGATAGAACAAGGAAAGGTCAACATCCGCAGTTTATATTGACAACAATAAAAGCACGTAATCATGAATGAAGAAAAAAAGATTGCGCATTCAGCTGTTCAAAAAATTTTTCTACTGCGCATCTACGTCACAATAGAATAAAAATAAGTGTTTGTTGTAAAAAGTGTAGGAGATTTTTGGCGCAAAACTGGAAATAATTGCATAACTTCTAAACGGGTAGATCGATTTGAACAAAATTTTAAATGGGAAGAAAAGATATATAGTCGATTAAAAATGTGTTTGGCCTTAAAGCCCGAGAAGAAGCAGAGCTATTTTGGGCTACCAAAATTTTAAATTTTGGCAGATGTAAAAATTCTTATAAAATATTATTAATTTCAGAAGTTATTTCATTAGTTATTTTAATCTTTTTATAAAGGAAATACATATAAAATAATCATTAATGACCTTAATTCCAAGTAACTGAAAGTTAAATAAATTTGCTTTTAAAATAAAATTAAAACCAAAATGTTTGCAATAAAGGCTAATTTTTTCTTTTATTTAATTTTGTTGTTTTGGTCATGCTGCAGTCTTCAAGTTCCGCATTAAGTTTTCGTATTTTTAAATACATTTTTGATCTAAAAAATTTTTTTTTTTAATTTTTCATCAAATTTAATATGATGAGCATGTTTAGTTAAATCTTTTACAAAATCTTGTTTAATGAAAAGACCGTCTTTATTATTTTTTTCAATTGTTTGGTTCAGTTCTTCAACGTGACTCATAGTTTCAGGTGTCCGCTTTATTAGTCGGCCTTCTGACACACGATTAACCCACGAATACGTTTGACCTTCCTTGTTTTGTGCCACTGCAATATCTGGGATATAATTTTTAAGTTTTTGACAAATATAGCCTGAGAGGTTTTCGAAACCATCATACTCTGATTCGGTTAACTCTTTTTTTATTTTTAATAAATTTTCACCGTTTTTACTTTAATTCTGTTGCTTTTTCCATACACAAATAAAGTTTGTTTATAAAAAATATTTTTTGCCTACGTCACACATAAGAGAGAAAACGCTGCACAACAAACTAACGGACCTGCGTAATCTTTTTTTCTTGATTTATGGCATGGAATAATTAATTTCATAGCGCATTCTATTTCGGAGGAGAGTTAAAATACTTTATGCACACAGGCAATAGTAGATGCAAGTACAGCCAAAGAAAGAAAAAGAAAATTGTACCGACTCTTCAGCCCTGTTACATGTATGAATATTAACCATTTACTCGGTTGTAATTAAATAAAAAGAGAAAAGTTGCCAGATTATAATGCTGACATAAAAATTATTATAGCAAACTGTTTTTAACATACGATTATTTTATGAAATTTGTGAAGACAATTTGTTGCACCCTTTCATACAAGAAGTGATATTAAAATAAAAAAAAAATAGATACAATCACCCTACGTGTGTGAGCCAAACTCGCACTTGACAGGTTTATTAATTTGCTGTTCGAAAGAATCTTGGCTGCTCTTCATCAAATGTTCATTTCAATTTTCCAAAAAGGCCATGTCAGAGCAGCAACATAAATATATTTTGAAAACTGAATTACTAAATTACTACTTCTTGACTTGATTTACTTTTAAATGTTTGCTCAATTGGTTTTTAAGCCAACCACTTTTTAATAGGGTTTAAGTGGCGCATTCAATCTTTTTTTTTCGAACAAACCTACAAATACAAACCTAAGAAAGAGATATTTAAACAATATACAAACCAAATTCAATTTCCTACATAATGGCAAAATATTGTTGTAAAAAATTGCTTTTCTATGATAATTTCCTTAAAAAATATTGAAATTGTTTATTTTGGCATGAAATCAATAGAAATCCCTTTTTTTCGCATTTAGTAAAATACTCCAAATGAAAACTATTCAAAGATTGATGACTACTGCAAAATCAATACAACTTTATTTTCGTTAATGGTGTGATGGTGTGATAGAAAATACGCAACAAGATGAAATGAAGGTTAAAGGAGATGAAAAAAAAACTACAAATTGTGGAAAAAAGCAATTTAGTGAAGTAACACTTACAATATGCGAATTGTGTTTTTTTTTCTCTCTTTTTATTACCTCAAGAAAAAATTTGGTCATTACAGTTGGCTTTGATGTTTGTAACATATTTAAAGATTTTCTTGCTTAATATTAACACCAATGCAATGAAAGTCTTAGGGAGTTTTTTACTCTAAACATTCTGTAGTGGAGATTTTTCGTAAAGAAAACAATTTCAAATTCAGTAATAATCGATTGTTTGTTTTTGTATTAATTAAACTGTATAACGTATGGGCAAAAAAATATGGAAATTTTACAACACATACTTAATATACGAGTAATTAAAAAAAGCATGTGTGTTTTTTAGCAACTAGTTTTAAAAATGCCGCTGAACGAATTAGACCAACGTAAACTTTTTGTAGTGAAAATCCGGCCAAAAAGAAGATCAAGATTGTCAGCCATTTTAAAGGCATGGGATTTAAAAAGACATTCATCTATAAAACAATAGGCATGATTGAAAAAAATAAAAGTATGGAAAGAAAACCTGGTATGGGTCGCAAGTGCCGCTTACAAGATTCTAAAATTCGAGGTAAATGAAAAAAGGAAACATTTGGGCGTAGCGCAAAATCGTTTCGTGAGTAAGAAAGAAAATATGAATGTCATAAAAATACTGTTAATAAGTACCTAGGAAATATGGGCATTCACAGGAGAAAGAAAAAAAACGGCACCATCAATAACTGAGAGGCAGGAAAAAATCATAAAAAGTAGGCTGAATCTACTTTGCAGAAATTATTTTTCCACAAACTCGGGTTATAAGTGTGTAATAGTTGATGAGTCATATTTTACAGTCGAAGGTAACGTGTGGCAGGAAAAATATTATTTTGAGTCTCCTGCACAAGAAGCATCAAAAACATCAAAACTTATTTCTAAGACAAAGTTCGCTGCAAAAGTTTTATGGTGGTTGGCGATTAGCGAGTGTGATATTAGTGAACCAGTTTTTTTCAAGGTTGGATTGGCAGTTAATGCAAACATTTATAATGAAAAATGTATTCCAAAACTTGAAAAATTTGTCAAAAAATATCATAAAAATGATAATATAGTTTTTTTTGGCCAGACTAAGCGTCATCTCACTACGCCAAGGTAACAATAGAAAACCTGAATAGCAAAAAAATTCACTTTGTGCCGAAGGAAAGTAACCCACCAAACGTTTCTCAGCTTAGACCCATAGAAACCTTTTAGGCAAATTTTAAGAGAAGAGTCTCATCCAAAAAATAAAAAAATAGCTAAAAAGCATTGAAATAGATGGAACCCAGAGATCAATGGATGCAGTACCAAAAAAAGTAAGGAAGGCAGTGCGCTACGGAGCCAGTATTTCCTTGTAAATTAAACATAAAATAAAATGTGTTAAATAAATACAAATTTAGATTAAAATGTATCGCTAAACTATTTTTCTTAATGTGTTTCGAATTTCCGTATTTTTTTGCCTATAAGTTTGATATATCGATTCCTTCTCGCTAAAAATAGTTTATAATTTTCTTCTTATTATCTAAGAGGAACTTTACTATGATTTTCTTAAAATTTTATGTGGGAATACCAAGTTTTTGCCTTATACTTTCTATCTTTCTAACATTTATTTGAGGTTCCTTGGCCATTCTTTATATACATAAAGATGTGGATTATATGAAATCTATTGAGTTTGAAATGCATATCGTAAAAGCTTAGAATGGACATTTTTCGGCTTTATTTGAAATTTTAATTTTTTGGAATTTTTTTTTTTTTTTTGAAATCTTGGTGAAAATTAATATTTTGGTGAAATTTCGATTTTACGGCAATTTTTTTTAAATATTCGTTTTTAAATAAATTATTGGTTTTTTGATTACAAGCAACATTTTTCTTAAAAAAATTTTTTTTGTAAAATTTTGGTGACATTTTTATCATTTAGGTAAATACAGATTTCTTAAAAGAAATTTTCTGTTTTTTAAGCGTCTTTACAAAAAAGAAGGTGATTATCAGTTGATCTGAATGTTGCTTTTTTATGTCTGTGCCCGTAGAACTCAGTCATTTCTATACCGATTTTGAATTTTTTCTTTGAAAGGTGTTGCTTTCAGATTGAACCCACTTTAACAGCATGATGCGTTTGATAGAGTGTGGCATGGTGCACTCATATCAAAACTTATTGCTTTTGGTGTCGGTAATAGTTTCTCTCGACTTATATCGAGCTTTCTCAGGGATCGCACTATACGAGTTGTTATAGATAGGATCGCATCAAACGAGTTCAAGGTAAATTCAGGGGTACCGCAAGGTTCCGTTCTTTCCCCTACCCTGTTTCTTATTTTTCTTAATGACCTTCTACGTCAGACTTCCAACCCTATCTATTCTTTCGCAGATGACAGTAGCATATGCCATTCATATTAATTTCGCAATAGGCCAAGCCTTCCTGGAATTGGGGCTATGCGAAAGCATATGGAGAACATCCTGAATGGCGATTTTCGGCAATCTCCTAGTAAGGCCTTGCAAGTAGGGTTCAATTAGACACTCGTAAAACCCAGTGCTGTTTGCTTTTGCACAGGCGTGAAGCTGAATATGCTACCTCATCTGTAATTATGGGTGATATAGATATTAAGGAATCTAAAGCTCTAGATATTCTTGGCATGAAAATTCAATGTGATGTTCGTTGGAACAAGCATATTTTTCATGTCGCAAAAGAAGCATTCAAGTGCCTAGGTTTTTTTAAACGGTGTAAGAGATACTTTACTCCATCTGATCTCCTTACTACCTATGTCACCTTTATCAGACCGAAAATGGAATACAACTCTCATGTGTGGGCCGGTGCTTCAAAGTCTGTTTTGGAGTTACTCGACCGCGTGCAGGAGAGAGCGAAGAAGCTCATCGGTGACAGTAGGGTATCCAGCTCTATTGACTCAATGGAGCATCGACGCAATGTGGGGTGTGTTTCACTGTTTTATCGTTACGACAACGGAATGTGCTCTTATGAAATAAGGGAACTTGTTCCTGAAAACCGTAATTTCGTACGCGCAACGCGTTCTGCATCAAGAGCGCATTCTTTGTGGTCGATTGGCCAGTGAATCGCACTACGCATTACAGTGAGAATTCGTTTTTTAGCCGGACAGTTCGTATGTGGAATAATCTTTCCTGCCACTTTCAATGTGCAAAGATTCAAATCAAATGTCCACAGGCACTACTCCCTTTATCCCCCTTCCCACAACCTAATTTAGTTCTGGTACAATGCATTTCATAAGTAGGGGTCAGCCCCTGAGTGCTGGTCCTAATAAAAAAATAAAAAAACAGCAGTTCTAAACTTTAAAAATTAAAGGATGTCCCAATACCAAATACATGCTTTTCACGCAAATTATGAACCCTAAATGGCACCACCTTAATATTAAAAAAACTATGTATCATTTTATCTAAAATTTAAAGAGTGTTCCCATAGCCAGAAATTGAAAATTACAAAGAACCTATTTTACTAAGTTCGCTACAATGCAGGTATAAAATTTGGATATGAAAATTAAAAAGTGTCCCAATAGTTGATGTAATTTGATGTATGTGGGCAAAGTTTTGAACCGTTATGACTGACGGTTGAAATGTACAGAGAATCTGGTTGCTAAGTCTATTACAACATCAAGTATTAAATTTAGTGTAATTTGATGTTTATATTCATACTATTGAACAGTTATAGACAGTGAGATTAAATATGTTCTGAGGTCAGTTTTTTTTCCAGGATTATTGGTTTATAGTGAAGTTTTAATTTTATGATTACAGGTCACATTTAAAATTTTTAATTTTTTATGAAATGAGGAGTTTGAACTATGGATATTATAAATGATTTGAAACTGATTTTGGCTTAAGTTCATATTTATTTTTTTTTTAAGACA
Source organism: Gymnosoma rotundatum (assembly GCA_916610165.2). NCBI lineage: Eukaryota > Metazoa > Arthropoda > Insecta > Diptera > Tachinidae > Gymnosoma > Gymnosoma rotundatum. The sequence continues at coordinate 119,722,663 of OU744340.1, forward strand.
AATTATTTTACGTTTTCCAAAGAAAGCAAGTAAAGTTAATAACCAGCAGAATGTAATGCTGCATTTTCTCGATTGCTACATCCCTAATCAAAATTCTTCGCATCTATTTACCGTAGGTTGTGTACATTGTGAACATCATCTTTTTAACGAATTTACTTTTTTAATAAGAATATGGGGAGAATTCATAATAACATTAATTTGGTTAGACGATTCCACACACAAACTAAAGAATTTCCTCACTGTTCTCTCTATGTATTTCGCTGTATACATTTGTTTTTCCTTTGTACTAACCGTCGGTTGGTCATGAGTGAAACTTTTTTCTTTGGAAAACGTTTAGAAACATTGTGAAAATAATTTTTCTGTATAAAAAAGGTTTTTAGAAATTAAAAATTAACTTAGGCCAAAATCAATTTTAAGAAACATTTTTGATCAAATTCAATTTTTTGTGAAGTTTTTGAAAAAATTTCAATTGAGAAATTTTTAGCGAACTTTTGAATTATTTCCAAACTTTAATAATATTTCTGTATATTGCAAGCACAAATTTTTATTAACACTTCGGAGGACGGGAAAGACGGATAATGCTAAAACAACTCCCTTTTGTATATGCATTCAGAATATATTCTCTATGGGACCTGAAATGCATATCGTGAATATTACAAATGGAATAGCAGACTTATGTATTCCCTTTTCGCCTGTTGTGTAGATTATAAAACCAAAAAGGTGTTATTTTGTATTTTTTTTTTTAACAAATTTAAGCATTAATTTAGCGTGTGAACCTTTCGCGTTAGAACAGTGCTATTTTCTACACTGTCAACTATAACAAATACAAGTGGAAATTGAAATTGAAATAAAATAGAATGAATACAAAACAACAAAATTGTCAAATAGAAAATGGTGAAAAATTTGTCAATTATTTTTTTTTTTTTCACAAAATCGTTGCAACAAATTCTACTTTAAGCTGCAAAAAAATAAATGAATAAAAAATAAATGTTAATTTTTAAAAGGTTGCAGCAGTATTTAACACCACTCTTAAGTGGTTTTATAACCAGAATATTGATGATTTTTTTTTAATGGTTGCCTTTGTGTTTTCCCAGACTTATTTAGATGAACGATGTGGAGAAAATTGGATATCTGTTAATTTAGTTGATTTGTTTTTCGTATGAAATACATTTAGACTGCAGTAATTTTTTTTATTAAAAACTTAATGTGTTCTAGTATTAAAAGACTTATTGTTTTAATTGGTTTTGTACCGACTATAATTGAATTTTAATTAATTTTTTTTTTTGAAACTAGTTGTAAGAAAGGTTTACTATAGGACTTAAATGAATGCAAAATTTAGACTATTTGCTTTAATTTTACCTTTAAGAGTTGAAGCTTTGTTTTACATAATGACTGCAATTTCTTTCAAGACACACAATCAAATGACCTGTCAAATGGTTGTCAGTATTCTCGTAGGGCATGTGTTTGTCAGTTCAATTTTACAGAAAACAGTGGCATAAAACAAGATTAAAAAAATTAAACTGGCAAAAACTACTTTACTGCCATTAACTAAAAGTAAAATTTAAATTGTATTAAGTTCTTCAAGCTAATTCTTATTTTATTTAATTTAATATTTCTCTTTCAAACAGAGTAAATAAAAATAAAAAATTTAATTTGCTTTTGCTTTCTCATAATTTTTGGTTATGATTTTAATTAACCATAAAAAAATCTATTGGAAAATAAATTTTCGCAAATAAATCAATTACACAAATTAATTTGTATACATTTAAAATTGTACGAAAATTTGCTTTACGCTTTATCTTTTAATGAATAAGTCCATGGTGATTTTCATTCATTAACGTTAACTTTTCAATTTCCTTTTTGTTCATTAGAGCAGATAATGAATCCGTAGAAAATTAAAGCATACATTGAGGAGATAGAAATTTATTAAAATACATGACATACCTTGGGGGCCTTGTTTAAATAGAACTTTTTGTGTTTTCCAAGTTATTTTCTACTCCAAAGAATAAATAATAATATTAACAAAAATCTATAAGAAATAAAAGAAAATAAAAAACAATAGATAAGAGAACAACACAAAAGAAAAAAATAAAGTTTTTCTTAAACAAATGTATAAGTGTTGTTATTGTTGCCTAAGGGATTTGTAAATACATGCATGTGTATAACACCTACATATACCTTTTCGTTTTGTGACTTGATTAAATAAGTGTTTTTTTAAGTGACACAAATTTAATAATTAAATGAACAATGATTTAGAGAAATTTCTGTTTGTTTATTTTTTTTTTTAAGATCTTAATACAAATAAAGACGCACCAGGTCCGCTAAGTTTGTCATAGACAGTCAACCTATGTCCGGCGACGCATAAGTTAGTTTAAGTTTAAGCTGTATTATCATAATCGATATTGTTTGGAGATAAAGTTGTGACGAAGCTCACTTGAGCACAATTGAATGATCGTTGTGATACCACAAGGAAGGCGGAGCGACTCCCCTTACCCAACCGAGAACCATGAGGATTCACGGATGAACTTCGCTATGTCCCCTATAGAGTGAGATGATAGCTCCGTAAGAGTTTCAAAGAAACGAGAGCCCAGAATTCTTAGTCTTCTTCGAGCCATTGTCACAATGGAACTCTTTTTACAGAACTTCGATTTCAGGTGTAGATCCAAAAGTTTTGGAGCTGGGAATGAAAAATTAAGACCGGGCTTTAAAAGCTCTTTACGTCCTTAAGTATTCTTAGAATTACATTTTGAATGTGAGTTTTATGTGCAAAAATTTAATAATTAACATTTTCGGGATTTTTAATGCATGAATTAGGAATTTCAGAACCGGTTTTCATTTATTTTATTCAGTTCATTTGATTAATTTTCCCAAAATATATTTGACTGGATGTCAGATAAATAATTGTAGGTATTGTGCAAGTAAAAGTTTCTTGTTGAAATTAGTATTAAATTTAAGTAATCGGAAAGAAATTTCAAGAATGTTATTTAAACCAGCCAACGCTGTAGAAATTGTTGATTTGTTAAGAAAATAGTTCTTTTTTGTCCCAAACAGCTTCTTCAAAATTTTTTGATCTACATTTCAGCTATTGTTCGATAAAGAAGAAAGGTTCATCTTTTCTCTCGCTCTCTCTTTCTTTCTCTCAATTTACGTATCTTTTGATATTTTTAAACAACTATTCACTTGACCAAAGTTTCTGCTGTTATAAAACTTGTAAGAGCTTGAGTTTGATGTATCAATGTTGGAGATGTTTTTTATTCTGTTTGTCTTGCTACTTTTGTTTTGTATTATTAAGGACACAACGAAAAAAAAATAGTTTAGTTCAGTGCTTTCTGACAATTTTCTGCTGTTCCAATTGTACTGTTGCTTCTTCAAATGTCAAAAGTTTTTGTTTTTCGTCTACTTAAACTTTGAAGCTCTTTTACGTATTGACACAGTTAATATTATTCTCTTTGTGAGAAAGTGGGTGTGATACTTGCTTTTACTTCTACGATGGCTGTTTTAAACACACAATTGCCAGTGTTGTTACGTTATGAAAGTGTGTGGTTTTATCTATTTTTTCAAATACTAATTTTTTGTTCAAATAAATTTGTGTTTGAAATTTTTTCTATTGTTTAATTTTATTTTTTTTTTCAAATGAAACTTTTATTCTTCTAGTTTTAAAAATTGATAAAATTTTTTTTTTTAAACAATAAATTTTAAAAGGAAGAAGTTTTTTTATTCCTTTTTTTTTTTTGCTTTAAAGTATTTTCTAAAGCTGTCAAAGTGTATTATTTCTTGTTCTTAAATATTATAAGATTTCGTGATTTGATTTTTAAGAGCCTCAGGTTGTAATACGTTATAAACAACACATTTTAGGAAATAAATTTTTTGGCTCATTTTTTTCCTGTTATATTGTGCTGATTACACAACTGATTTTTAAAATTACAAAACAATTTATTTAAGCGCAGATGGATGTTTGTGTAAAGGGTGTTAATTTCAGATTTATACATCTTTAAGTTGGATTTAGTGATTTAATGGACAAGCGATTTAGCGCGTCATTTTCGATTCAAAAAATTCAAGCTTGAGCAGTGCTTGCAGACGGTTACGTGTCATGAGTTCGAATCCCACCATCGCTCCAGAAAAAAACGTTGTTAAGTAGCCGCGATTGATATGATCTATAAAAGACGAATAAATGGAAATTAGCAAATCAAATCTCCCTGAGATTATTCACAAGTTAATTATAAAGAAATGCTTTTAAAGTTTGTGACAACGCGAATTATGGTCAAGGAAAAGAATTAAATTATTATTTTTTATGTTTTCTCGAATGCCTGCTATTGTTGTTCTATTTATGAAGAGTAGATCAGCTAAGAATATGTTGTTTGGGATAAATAGCGCGTTAATTCTTTAAAGATTAATTAATTTAATATTTCCGTGATTCAATTTTAATTATTAATTTATAAGAATAATTTAGATTAATTTTAATTTGACCAAATAAATAATTTTAAATAACGTGTAACTATTGTCAGTTTTGTGTGTTTTTTCTTTTAATTATTAAAAATTATTTTAAAATTATGTATTTATTTTTAAATTAAACTAGCAAAATTTAGATAGCAGTTTTAAAAAATGCATTAAGTAGATGGCTGCATGCATGCAGTCCTGTGCAATTATATTGACCGTTTAGATAATTTAGATTAGAAAAATAAGGCCGGCAACATAGATGGCAAATGGTTTAATCTGAAAAACAAGCATTAGTCTATTGTTTAATTCATGGTATAGTTACAGAGCTAAACAGGTTTTCATAGACATCCTAACACTGGAAATTTTTAATTATTCCATATAACGTTACAGGAGCTTACACCACAACCTGACCCTTTCTGCTGCGGTTGCGGTTCAGAAGCAACACTTCTTTTCTCAAATCATGGAAATAGTAGTTGGTTCAGGTTAAACTTTTTTTAATTAGTATACATCGCAACTTTCTCACTTTATGATGATGCATGCCCACATCATATGCTTCTTTGAAAGTTGCTATCGAGTTTGTTTTTTATACTCATGATTTTCATAAGTGCAAGTGTTCACATATTATGATGGCTCTATATACTGTTGGAATACTTACTTGTATGTCATCATATAAATTTATTTTTGATACTAAAGGTTTGAGGTCGATGAAATTTTGCAAAATTTTCTCGTTGTTTTGGAAGTTAAACCTTCTCTTGTCCATTGTTTGTGCTTAGAGTAACTTTGCACAGTATTGAAGTTCTCTCCAATTCCACGATGGCATGACAGAATAATTAAATAATAAATATACATCATAATCTTTCCTTAGGTATAATCAAATAAACAAAAATATTCTACATAAAAAATAATTTTTAAAAAAACACTGACATGAAAATAGATATCATCTATCTGTTTATAACGGTTCAAAAGTATCAAATTACATTAACTATTGAGACACTCTTCTATTACATCTCCAAACTTTATACTTGTTATAGCGGATTTGTTAATTCCAACCGTCTGTTAATTACAACTGTTCAATAGTTTGGCAATATACATCAAATTACAGCAATTATTGTAACACCCTTTTAATTATAATTTAAAATATTTATACTTCTTATTACGCTAAACAAAGTATTGGACATTTTGTCTAATTTTCAAGTATTTGTATATAACGATTCAAAAGACACGAGCATGTAGGTCAAATTACAGTCGTTTAAGTAACACCCTTTTATTTCTAAATTTGAATTAAAAACTTATTGTTTAAGCTGACTTAGCAATACAGGTCTCTCTTATAAGTTTTAAATGTCTGTCTTTAATGGTTAAAAAATTTGGCCTAATACATCAAATTACATGAACTATTGGGACACCCTTTAATTTCCAAATTCAAATGTTATACTTGTTGTTATAGCGGAGTAAGCAATAAAGGTTTTTTGTTATTTTAAACCGTCTGTCTGCAACTGGTCAAAAGTATGGCCATATATATCAAATTAAATGAACTTTTGGGGCACCCTTCAATTTAAAGCTTTGAATATTAATTCGTGTTACTATAACGGTCAAAGCAATCGACATTCTATCTAATTTGCAAGCGTTTGTCTATAACGGTTCAAAATATAGTACAATATAGGTCAATTGAAGTCACCTATGGGGACACCCTTTAATTTTAGATTTATTTTTGAATAATTTTTGCCATTGAGAGCTATAGTGGTACACAGTTCTTTCAATTTTAAAGTGTAACCTTTATGGTTCATAATACGCGTAAAAGACAAGTATTGGGACACCCTTTATTTTTTTAAGATTATGAACTGTTTTTAAATGGGAACATCAGCTTTCAAATAAAGAAAAAAATTCAAAATCTGTTTAGAAATGTCAGAGTTCGGCGGGCACAGACATAAAAAAGCAGTCGAATTGATAATCTCCTATTTTTTTTAAAGTCGGTTAATTCTGTATGGTTACTGAATAACGTAAATATTTTAAAAATATAAAGCATTAAAAAAAATGTTCTAAATTAGAAAATTATAATAAAACTTTTGAAAATTGACAATACATATTTTGAAAAAAAAAATTCTAACAAAAGATTGTTTCACTGTGAACTACTGCAAAATTTGTTTCGATAATTGTTCCTATATGGGATTAAATTCAAATGTATTTCTACGCAAAAATTCTAGAAAAACCTTAAACATTTTCGCAAATACATATCTTCCATTCATCACCCTCTGTTCAATGTCATTCACTAAGATGCATCTTTTTTTAATTTACTTCTTTTTCTCAGTTAATAAAGATTCTCAGTTAATATAGCTTCGAGCTATATTATTGTTTTCATTTCATCTTGCAAAAAAGGTAAAAAAACATTATTTATATTTTACGCAGCTTCTTTTCTGTTTTATTCAATAAACGGCACTAAAATTTATCCTTATCGATGTTTGTATTACGAACTCGAAACTAATGGATGCACGTAGACGTAACAATGAGTACGTAAATGCACTTTCATCAAAAATGAGAATGTGATACTTTGAGCAAAATGTTATATAAATTCTGTGTGTCAAAAAGGTAGACGTGGCTTGAAATATATAATGCAATAACAATGTAAAATAAATATAAATATACAATCGCATGTATGTGTGTGTGTGTATATGCAAAAATTATGTAGCTAAAAGAGAACGTGTGAGTTTATTGGATAGATTTATGTACGCATTTCGCACAAGGTGAAATATTGAAAGTGATACAGTTCGAAAAGAAAAACTATAAATCTGCAACATTTGAATCCAATAGAGGTTGACATAAGACAGCAGAAATAATCGGGGTAGCTATTTCTTATCCATCCTTTTAATATTTGGGAAATAAGTTTAAAACAAATATTTATTCTCTGAAATGTATTTTACTCGTATGCATACAATAACAAATCAACAGTTATTCCTTAATGCTTTTATATTATAACGAGAAGAGAATTCATACTGCAATGTATCCGCAAGTATGCAATTTTCATGCCTTAATTATGACATTTTAATCCAACTTATTTTTGACGACGATTAAAATATTAAATATGAAAAATGCTTTATAATCCTTTTGGTGTTGACATTGATCGGTATTATTTTTTAATAAAATTCTATATAATTATATTTAAACTGTTGATAAATTAAATATTATTTATTAACAATATAATGAAGGCCACTTTGTGTTAAATGAAATTTACATTAATGTGAAACAAAAAGTAAAATTAATAAAGAAATTTTAATACATGTCAATTTAACAATTAAAATTATAGCATTAAATAATATTAAATTTAGTAAGTTTTACTAGAATGCAATGTACAGTGGTGCAAAATTTAAAAAATATTGTAATTAGCAGCCATTTCTAAATAGTTTGGCGAATGAAACCAATTTTATACGCTTATAGCAGAGAGTTAATCTCTCCGGATTTGAATAAGAGTAATTCGAATATTTAATAAATTTTTATTGAGTTTTTGTAAGAATTATTGAAATTTTTAATTATAGAATAAAAAAAAAATCATTGTATAATTTTAGTCGAATATTCGAATAATATTTTACGAATAATTTTTGTCGAATATTCGAAGATTTTTTTTTGCTTTTTTGTCACAACGAATGAAACATTTAAATTTAAAAATAAAAATTATTTGTATAAAACTTACTGAATAATCTTATAATTTTATTCGAATAAGTTTTGTCGAATATTTAAACCATTTTTTAAAATTGTTTCTTAATTTTTTTTTAATAATTAGTTAAATCAAATTACATATACTTGTGTGAGCTCGTTAACGTTATTTTTTATGAAAGCAAACTACACACAGCAATAGGCAAAATATCTTACAAGTAGGCAGTGATTCTACATCACACACAATAATATCGAACAATATAGTTGTTTCCATTTTTTTGTGTTGTTGACTCGTAAAGCCAGAAAAAAAATAAGAAAATATAGTCGAATTCATGAAAGATTTTTAAAAAAAATATTAAATATTTTGGTATTATTCCTTAACTCAGAATACTTTCCATTCGATATTGAATTTTTGAAATAGACCACAAAGGGAGAAACAAACGGTTATGTAACATACTATTATGATCAAAGTAAAAAATTTTAAAAATATTACAATCATTAACAGCCTTAAAGAAAACTTAAATTATTTTTAAAAATAAATAAATAAAAGAGACAGAAAAACTAATGTGCTGTTTCTATATTACAGGCGATCAACTCGTCTGAAAAATGTACATGGAAATAACTCAAAGAACTGAGTGCTTTTCATACAAATTTTTTAGACGAGTTGATCGTCTGTAATACAGAAACAGCACATAAGTGCGCTTACTCCTTTAGAAGGAAAAAAGGCAGATTCATATTTCAGATAATAAGACATTAGGAACTTTGTGACGTAAGACTTTATTAAGTATGCTTAACAAATGCAACGGTTATTCTTAACTTTATTAAGCAATATGACCTGCGCCTTTATAACACATGATTTCCTGAAATTTTTTTTTTTGTTAAATTGTGTGAATTACTAAATATTTTATAATAATAATATGTTGGTATACGGAGTTGCATAAAATAAAATTCCTTTTAAAATAAGTTAAAGAAATGAAAGTTCTCTTTTGGTTACACAATATAGTAAACATTGCTACAGAATAATTAACAGTGCCTAGAAATGGCCCTACAATTCGACCTAGGCTGTACCTGGCCTAAGCTAGTAAAAAATAAATTAATAAAATAAAATTTTTTCTAACAAATGAATCTAACGAATATATAATTAAAAAAAAATAGTTCATTAAATAGATGATGTTTACAATGTATACAACCTGAGGTAGATAGACGCGAAGAATGTTGAATGGGTGATAAAGGCTGTAGCGATCCAGAAAATGCCTGTTTTCTTTGGAAAACGTCCGCACACATTTGTAAATAAATTTTTATTCTTAAAAAAAATTAAAATAATAATAATAAAAACAAATGAAATTCAATTTAAGCTAAAGTCTATTTGATTCATTTTTAATAAAAATTGTATTTTTTTTTCGATTTTGTAATTGGTAAAATAGTAAATTTTGGGAGCAATTTTTTGCGTTTCAACCATTACCACTAATTTAAGGTATTGCTTGCTGTTGTGTGTTCCTCTTTTTAGTTCCGATTCAGATGTTTCCACAAATATTCAATTGAGTTGCGTTGAGTTGAGTTGAGTTGGAGAAACTTTTACTAATTTCGCATTATGATTGAGACAATTGTTTTGTTAAAAGACACAAATTTGATCTCTGATTAATTTTTTGCATTTGGTTACTATTTTGTGTTTTAAAATAGTTACGTAATACGTATTCCCTATAAATGAAACTACCGCGCTTTACCTTGAATATTGTTACGTTTTCCCTTTTAGAACAAACGTACGGATTCTTTTGATTAAAAATACCACTGTGGCTCATTATTCTGTATTCAAACTTTATGGCTTTCTCCGGCTATACTTCTTGATCATACACCGGTCTTGTGAATCCCATGGTCTCGTATTTACTAAACATGCGGTATTATTACAAACGCAGCCATTCACACGCTACACTGCTGTGTTGCTCCGTCTCCACTAAATTATCTGCCATGGCCGCACACAATAATTGTGTTTTGCCTCTCGGGAGGTTTTGTACTGCTGCTTCTCAATTTTTAATTGCTTTATAACAATTATTATTTTTCGTTGTACGCATGTCCGAAGGCGGTATCGAACGCATGACCTCCTGTTTTACAGCACGCACCTCTACCAACTCAGCCATTGAGGCTGCTCAGCTTTTGTTAGCTAATTGTGGATTTTATTCTATTCACACACCATTAGTTGAATTAACTTATTCACCACGCTCATACGGATACCAACAACAGGGGTTGCCATATCTTATATTCGTAACAATATTATATTTTATTTAGCAAATTCTGCACTTGCAGATTTAAAAACTTTCACTGGCCTTTTCTAACACTTTGTGTTTGGCTTAGAAATAGTCTCGGATATTTTGACAGAACTATTCCTGACATTTTTTCCAATGTTTCGGAAGATAAAACTGAACGGAGTCGCATAATTTTGCAAGTTATTTTGACCTACCAGATTTAGGAAAATTTTTTAAATTTGAATACTTTTTTTGGTTGTCGATCATGTGGTTTTCATTACCTTGATTTTATCAAATATTAAAATCGATTTCTTACACTGCTGTTCCTTCTTTATAATTTTTGAACACAAGATTGCGAAAATGAAATTGGAAATCATGAAGTCGATGTCAAGCCATTAAATAAGTATTACAATTAGTCAAGATTATTTAGAGTGTTTGTTACACATTCTACCTGGACGTATAAGTAATATTAAATTCATATATATGCAAATAATATTGCTTATACGCAGAGGTGTTACAAGAGTTAAACAAAATTCTGCTTTATATTAAAAAAAGTATAAAATCTGAAACTATATTATTTTTTAAAATAATTAGAAGAAATTGACAAACAAAAAATACCGTTACTTTTCAAGTGTTGTAAATTTTTTAATCTTAAACAATCCTTAACAACTGCGATTGTTATTCGAAAAAGATATAAAATTATATTTAAGTTTTAGTGCAACATTTTGTTAAAATTTTCTTTTTTCTATTTTGAGCCAATGGTCAATTTTGTTTTTTAACAATGTCGTTACCATTTTTTTTCTACAAATTTTTTTCGTTGCCTCTTGGCATTTATATATATTTTTCAAACATTATCATTGTAGTTCAGTTAGTTTTGCATAAGAAAATAATAAGCAGAAAAAAAGTAATATTTATAATTTTCTTATTGCATTTTATGCAATTTTTATGAAATCTTTTTTTTTAACTAAGTTTTTAGTTTTGCTTAGTTTATTTCTTTTTAATCTTGTTTTTGTGTTTCTTTTAACGCCCATTTGTTCCAAGTTGTGCTAAATCAGCAAGAAAAAAATTCTTCCGTTGCTAAAAGTTTAAATTTTGTTTTTCAAAGTTATAAACAAGTGTTGCAATAAGCATTATTAGAAAATTGTCACAAAAGTGGCAAAAGCCGCTGGCTGCATCACTATGGGGTGTTGACAACTTTTGTTAAAGTTCAATAATAAATTTAAAAAATTTTTGTTGTACATAAATATTCAAATGTTGTTCATAAGAAAGGCTTAAAATAATTTTTTTTTGTGTTATAGTTTAAACTTCAAAATTGTTAGATTTTTATTTCTTTTTTTTTGTATTTTTTCTTTTTTTGTATCTTTAAAGAATTTTTTAAAAAGTTGTATTTGTTAGCCTTGTTACAGGAAACAAAGTAACAGATACTTTGAGTAAATTTAAAATAAAGTCCTGTGAAAAAAACCTTACTATTGGAACACCCTTTAACTTATATTGTTAGGTCGCTATAAAAAAAGTTTTAAATCCGCTTATACCGATCTAGCATTATATACTTTGGACAAGTGTATTGTCTCAGTTACTATCGGGATACCCTATATATTTTATATTTAATTTTTACTTGTCCTTATAGCGAACATAGCGGCACATATTCTGTGCAGATTTCAGGCGTCTTTTTCTAACAGTTTAAAAGATAACGCCATATTCATCAATATCTGGGAACCCCCTTTAATTTGAAGTATTCGATTTTACAAATTTGTAGAACAATGTAGATGAAAACCTTTTAGTTTTGTTAAAGTTGTTATATAATAGATTTTAATTTTAATACTCTTTTTACTAGTTGCAATATTAAAATTTCAGTTTATGGCTCAATAATCTTTTTACGCTTGAATAGCTTTAGATTTTGCTCCTTCTCCACCGTAAAGCTGTAGATACTGAAGACATAAAAAAAAATTTTTAAATCCTAAAAATATTTTTCTTACCAAATTTTCATTTCAGCACAAAATTCTGGTTGAATTTGTTTCTCTTGAAATCTATTTTGCTGAATCTATTTCTCTATATTCAACACTCATCTTTTATTGGTTTGTATGTTTATGTTATATGAAACCACACTTCCTTCTCCATTAAAAAAAAATCAGAACGATATATTTAGATGTGTGATAAAATGACAGGATATTTTTCTCATTCCTTTGCTTTCAACATAAGTGATTGTTTTATAAAAAATAAAACGGTTTAGTTTAACAGTTTGTTGTTGCAGTATTTTTATAGTATTTACGTATTTACGTATTTTTCATTTTATTTCTTTTTTAGATTTCAAGTCTCTTATTTTAACAATTTTATACTTCAACGTCAACTTGTTTTTGTTTTTCATCTATTGTGGATATGTGGTGAAACGAAACTAGAGGTTTTAATATGATCATATTGTTTTTCACAAAAAAAAAACAAAATTTTTACACTTCCAAAAAAAATGCTGTCAATTTCAAGTTAAATAAAAGCAAGTTGGCCTCATACGTGAAGGCTTCCGTACCATGTATGGGCCGCTCTTTAATTTTAGTTTTGTTTGTTAATCTTATTACAGCAAACATTGTAATAGATTCTTTGAGTAACTTTAAAATAAAGTCCTGTGAAAATAACGTTACTATTGGAACACCCTTTAACTTGTATTGCTAGGTCGCTATAAAAGAAGTTTTAAATCCGCTTATACCGATCTAACATTATATACTTTGGACAAAAGTATAGTCTCAGTTTCAAAAGGAAGCTCATATATGTAAAAATAATATTCTATCGGGACACCCTATATTTTATGTTATATTTATTTTTTTACTTATCATAGTGGCACAAAAACTCTGTGCAGTTTTCAGGCGTCTTCTTCTAACAGTTCAAAATATAAAGCCATATTCGTCAATATCCCGGCCTCTATGGGAACCCCCTTTATTTTAAAATTTTTTGTTTTTATTTATTTTTATAGCACACATATTCGTTTATACTCTGCATGAATTCTAAATAACGAACTTTTATAGTTAAATGTTACTAATGCCATATAATTTTACTATAGGAACACCCTTTATATTTTATTTTTTTTTTTATTTTTTTGTACTGGCTCTTATAGCGGCTAAAAAAATTTTAAACTAAAAGTTTACAAAGCAAAGCCAAAAGCATTAAAGTCATGTCACTATTGGCGCACCCTTTAATTTAAAATTGTATTTCTTTGACTTGTTGCTATAGTGTCGATAATATGCAGTATCTGCTATTGCAGTTCAAAAGATAACAAGATTTTTATGAATAAAACATAACTTTCGGAACACCCTTTAATATTTAATTTTTTTTTATTATAGCGGCTTTAGTAATATGCACGATTTCGAAAAATTTTAAGAGTCCACTGATTACTATTTCAGAGATAGAGAGCTGTGACAGACGGATAGAAATTGTAGCGCAAACAATAGGGTTACGTTTTTACACTTTTCGAACGGAATCCTTAAAAGCATAAATTTAATTAAATAATTAATTAATTAATTTAAGTTTTAAGAATCAAGAATATAACACAAGATGAATTTTTCAAAATTACCCACCTCTTTGTAAAAAAAAAAAAATAAAAATGTGAATTTAATCAATATTTGGTTCAAAATTATTGGACTTGCAAATTACATCCTTCGGAGTATTCTTTTTTAACGCCACTACATATTTTGATTTATAACTGAAATTATTTCACCAAAATTTTTTCAACTGTACGACCGCATACAGTTACAAAAAAAAAAAAAAAATATACAAATAAAATGAAAATTCATTCTAATTGGTATAAAATCCACAAAATACTTGTCGTTCATTCTTCACAGTTCTTGATGTTATAATAAATGGAATTTTCTTTGTGGCATATAAAAAAAACCTTCAAAATTTCACTTTAATCAAGTGTTTGTTTTGTCAGAGAAAGTTTATTTTGTAACAAGTTCATGTGAATACCGTTGTTGTTGTTTTTGCATATAGCGGTAATCAATTAGTTTAATTAAATTGTATTTGATATAGTTAAGTTGATTTATTGCCATAAAATTCAATTAAACGAATGAAATATTCATAACGGAACGAATGAATGCTCGTCATAATTCGGAAGAGATGGTTTTACTAAAATTCAGAACTCTATATAAAAGTTTAGAAAGTTAATTGAGATATTGTGTTTATTTAATGTGATGTTGTAGTGTCTGCGGTGTTTAAAAAAAATCTGACATGTGAAAGCAAAGTGCTTAATTATGGGAGGAAAATGAAACGAAATTTATGGGAAAATATAAAATTTTATGTTCATTTATTATGCTAAGAATTTAAGTATTTGAATGTAACGGCTAGCAAAATTTTTAAATGTCTTTGTTTTTAAAAATTTTAATCATATTTCATCAGATACTGAAAAAAGATAGTAGTGAGGCATTCTTAATGTTTTTCAGCAACTGTAAACTTTCGTTCAGAATTTTAAAGAAAGTAGAAATAACACTTTTGTAATGGTTTTTAGTGTCAAGCTTATTTCGGATTTATCCTATTCTTTAACTGTGGCTAGCGATAAGGGAGAACAGACCCTGCGATGTTAAGCCTCATTTGGAAGTGGTTTTTTTTGTAGAAGTCAAACTCGATGATTGCTTTCTGTTAAGCTGTTATCTTACGCCAAGCGACAACATAGAAGAATTTCAGTACAAACTTGATTCAATTGAGGATGAGATAGTCAGACATACAGGAGAACGCTTTATAGTAGCTGGTGACTTTAATTGCTGTGTGATAGAATAAGGTTTCCAAACCACAAACACAAGGGGAAGCAAAATGTTAGAAATGGCAGCCAGGAAAAGGGTTTCAGTTGCAAACGTCGCCAGCATACCTACTTTCAGAAGACCCGGCTGTAAGGACACAATTCCAGATATAACTCTGGTTTCAGAAGCTCTGAACAGCAGGATCAGTCACTGAAACGTCTTTGAAATACATACATGAAGCAAACAGCAGTACATCTCGTATTCCCTCCGAACCAATAAGAGAAGCTTAAAAGAGCAGAAAAATGGCACATGCAGGTGGAATACGAATAACTTAAATCGAATAACTTTGATATCAGAGATCGACCGGCAGCAACACTGAGGGAACAGCGCTACCGCATCTGTAGTTTAGTGTACCATGAAAACCATCACTAGATCTAACAACAAGACGATGCCGAAAATTAAAACAACTATAAAAAGAAAGCATGGAGCATATAGGTGGAACGACTCTATTGCTAAGATAAAACGAAACTGCATCAAGTAAAGAACGTCTTACACTAGGGAAAGAAGCCGAAATCCTGTAGAAAGAGAACGGGCAACATTGAAAGAAGCACAAAATGTCTTTCGCACTTACATCAGCAAAAGCAAGAAGGATAAGTGGGACAAATTCAGACATGATATCAGCGAGGACTCATGGGGTCTAGGATACAAAATCTTCATGAAGAAGTTCGGCACAAGAAGCCCAGTAAAAAAAAAATGGACAAAGTGATGATGTATAATATCGTAAACTATTTCTTTTCCATTCATAGTCTAAGACCAGCTGTATCTGATGATATTAATTTTTCTGAAGAAGAGTTAAAAACTGCAGCCGCAAAACTAAAACCAAGGAAATCACCCGGCCCCTACGGAATACCGACACAAGTTCTTAAAGAGATAGTGGAGAAGCGACCAAATTACTGATGGACATGTACAATAGCTATCTATCGGAGGGACTATTTCCAGAAAAATAAAAGGAATAAAAATTGGTATTAACAAGAAAAGGGAGAGGATATCCATCGTAAAGACCATTATATATGCTGAACACAATTGGCAAATTACTTGAAAGATTACTTAAGCCCCGGATTCAAGAAGCTATACGAGTAAGCGGAGGACTTTCAAATAGATAATATGGGTTACTACTAGGAAAAAAAAAACAACATTGAGAGCACTAAAGGAGGTCGTTGACGTCGTTATAGCAGCCAGAGAGAAAAATCACCACAGCAGGCCTATTGTTCTTCTCTAGAGTAGTTCGACCAAAATTTTATGATGGTATCCATTGCAGTTACGATGATAAATATTTACTTTATATAACAAGGGCCACGGCCACACTAAACAACTGATAACCAACTATGAAAACTCTAGGAAGATCGATTTACTGTTGAAGCAGCTACAGCTTTATTGTATATAGATTTTCTAAAATTATTCTTCTTGGATAAATATTTGACAAGATTTTCTTAATTTGTTAAATCTGCATTCAATTTAATCGCATTATTTTCGTAACGTAGGAGATGCACTACGGGTGATTTACTGGCCTTCAGTTCGTAAAAATGGTTTCAATCCATTCACGATTTCGGTTTAAGTAAATTGGTGGCTGTTGATATTTCCAAGGCGTTTGATAAAGTGAGGCATTGTGCACTCATATCAAAACTTATTTCTTTTGGGGTCGTCCAACGAGTTTGTGGTTAATTCAGGTGTACCTCAAGGTTCCGTCCTTTCTCCTTTCCTATTTTTTTTTCTTAACGACCTTCTACGTCGGACTTTCAAACCTATCTATTCTTTCGCAGATGACAGTAGCATATGTCACTAATATTCATTTCGCAATAGGCCAAGTCTTTTGGAAATTGGAATTATGTAAAAGCACATGGATGATACCCATAATCGCAATCTTTTGGGCATCTCTGAGGGTGTCCTTGCAAGCAGGGTTTAATTTAACACTCGTAAAACCTAGTGCTGTTTGCTTTCGCACAGGCGTACAGTTGAATATGCTACCTCATCTGCAATTATGGGTGATATAGATATTAAGGAATCAAAAGCTCTAGATGTTCTTGGCATGAAGATTCAATGTGATGTTCGGTGAAACAAGCATATATTTCAGGTCGCGAAAGTAGCATTCAAATGCCTAGGTTTTCTGAATCTATGTAAGAAGTATTTCACTTCATCTGATCTCTTTGCTATCTGTGTCACCTTTATAAGACCGATAACGAAAAAGAACTCTCATGTATGGGCCGGTGAATTAAAGACTGTTTTGGAATTGCTTAACCGCGTGCAGGAGAGAGCGAAGAAGCTCATCGGTGAAAGAAAGGTATCCAGCTCTGTTGGTTCACTGGTGCATCGACGCAATATGGGCTGTGTTTCCCTGTTTTATCATTACGAAAACGGAATACGCTCTTATGAAATCAGAGAATTTTTTCCTGAGAACCGTAGTTTCGTTCGCGTAACGCATTCTGCATCAAGAGTGCATCGCTATGTGGTCGATTGACCATTTATTCACACTAGGTGTTACAGAGAAAATTGGTTTTTTAGCCGAACAGTTCGTATTTAAAATATGCTCCGTACTGAGTTCTTTCCTGTCAATTTCAGTGTGGCACAATGCATTGCATAACTAGGGGTCAGCCCCTGAAAGAAAAGTTAATTTTCTGTTTTAAAATTTAATTGGTCAATATGAGAGATGTACGAAGAAATTTACAAATTAACAAATAGATATAGGAATTAGTGGCTTATGTCGATTGCTAAGTTATAGACGTCATTTAGATTTTAGCCTTCTAAGATTTTGGGCTGAATTTCTGTAAAATATTTATTAAAGTATTTATTATTTTCTCTGTTTCTAAAGTTTGGAGAATTATAAATCAATGACAACAGAACCCCAATCAAGAGTAAGATAAAGAACAAAATCTTCTTAAAAAAAATAATAAAATTACTTTAAAATAGTTACATACATACATATATACTTTTGTTAATATGAACATATGGTACATACAAACATTTATGAAATTTCTTCTTCATAAATTTTAATCCATGTAAATTCAAATGAATTTGAAACTAGTAAAAAAAAAATCCTCAAATAATCTCTACGAAAAAGAGTTCATTTGATTTTTAATTTTTTTCTTCATATTTTCC
Source organism: Gymnosoma rotundatum (assembly GCA_916610165.2). NCBI lineage: Eukaryota > Metazoa > Arthropoda > Insecta > Diptera > Tachinidae > Gymnosoma > Gymnosoma rotundatum. The sequence goes on from OU744340.1 coordinate 119,740,856, forward strand.
ATGAATATGTATTTTGTTTAAAAATTTTCAACAGAATTGACAAAACAATAAACAACAAAATTTTGTTCATACTGTGAACAATTTTAAAATTCACCAATTTAGTCAATTTATATTTCATGTTTTTTTTTTTTTTTGCGATAGAAGTGTGTGTAAAATATGTCAATTTTTAATTATTTTTGTTATATGTAAATTAACAAATGGTGAGTGCATGTAAAATTCATAAAAACTTATTTGAGTTGCAAATATTTATGACTTTTTTTTGTCGTTTTCTTTGTAAATGAAGGAAAACTACATATTTGATTTTGTAGTTTTCATGTTGTGCTTTAAATAATAAGATTTTCAATTTCATTGTTGATATTTTTTATTTGTAGTATTTTCTGAAAGTAAGGTGTTTGATTTACTCTTTGTAATGCAGGAAATAATTTTTTTGTTTTTTGTAATTTATGTGTCGTATGGTTTCCATTAGAAATAAAAAGATTTTTATTACAATAAATTCAAATAAAAAAAAAAAAAAAAAGAAAAAAGAAAAATATAAAAAAAAAATTAAAAATCATACATCTCCAATTATGGCCTCTTAGGAGTATTTTAAAGTCATAAAGTAGTTGGAGAGGCATTAAAATTCTTATAATGCAATTTTAAGCAAAATCAATGAAATGGCCTCTGTGTATAAATTCTTGTTGTTTAGAAAATATTTTGCAAATTATGCAATTGATATAAATTTAAATAAAAAATTATTAAAACAAAAACAAATGGAAGTTTAAACAATATTTATGCCTCAAGAAATAAAACAAAACAAAAGCAGCAACAAAATGACATAAAAAGACATTTTAGGGAACAAAATGTTTCCGTTGTCGTTGTCGTTGCTGTTTCCATTCCGTTTTCCTCTCAATTTTTTGTTGTTACATATATAAACATGAAAGTACTTAAACACATAAATAAAATTGTTAGTATGTGCAATCATAAGTGTATGTGTGTTAAAAAAAATTTATATGAATTTGAATGTAAGTAAAAACATATGAATAAAAGAAAAATCGCACCATTTGAATAAACAAATAAATGAATGACTGACTGGCTGAATGGAATGTCACGAATGGGTTACTGTTTAAACGATTGCAAGAGGAGTTTCTTTTTTACCATATTACTACACTGTGTTAGTGTGCCATTCTTAAGTTGATTTATTTTTATAAAATATGAACACAAAAAGAAAAAAAGTATTTTTAAAAACAACAACAAGCATGCACTTGTCTTGTAAGTGTGATCTTTGTTGTCAAATAATATAACGAGCGTTCTAAAGAATATTTCCTTTTATTTACGTAAATGCCTTGTCACTGATGCCATTTTTCTTTATGGTAAATTAGAGAGCGAAAAAGTTGAAATAAAAACGATGACTTTGAAATATCAAATGCAGTTTATTTGGCAAAAAATGTTTAAAATTAAAATTTTTGTATTTTATATTATTGTTATAAAATAATTTTGTTGTTGAAGACTCTTTCTTTTGTGTTTTCTTTTGCGATTTGAAGTAGATTACAAGAAAGTTCTCCCTTTTCTTGCTATACTTTTTTTTTATTAGGACCAGCACTGAGAGGATGACCCCGTTTTATGCAACGCGTGAAGCCAGAACTAGGGAATTAGGTTTTGGGAAGGGGGTTAAAGGAAGTAGTGCTTGTGGACATTGAATTTTTGCTCATTAAAAGTGACAGGAGAAATCTCAGCAGGGAGCTTATTCCACATACGAACTGTTCGGCATAAAAACGAATTTTCTCTGTAATGCGTAGTGCTATTCACTGGCCGATCGACCACAAAGGGATGCGCTCTTGATGCACATCGTGTTGCGCATAAGAAATTACGGTTTTCAGAAACAAGTTCCCTGATTTCATAAGAGCACATTCTGTTGTAGTAACGATAAAATAGTGAAACACACCTCACATTGCGTCGATGCTCCAGTGAATCAATAGAGCTGGATACCTTACTGTCACCGATGAGATTCTTCGCTCTCTCCTGCACGCGGTCGAGTAACTTCAAAATAGTCTTTGAAGCACCAGCCCATACATGAGAGTTGTATACCATTTTTAGTGTGGTCAAATGACATGTATAGCGAGTAGATCAGAAGGAGTAAAGTATTTATTTCACCGTTTCAGAAAATCTAGGCACTTTATTGCTCTTTTGCGACCTTAAAAATTAGGCTTGTTGCACCGAACATCGCATAGAATTTTCATGTCAAGAACATTGAAAGCTTCTGATTCCTTAATATCTATATCATCCATAATTACAGATGAGGTAACATATTAAGCCGTACGCCTGTGTTAAAGCACAGAGCACGAACTGGGCTGTTTTGTGAGCATTTAATTGAACCCTACCCGCAAGGGCCCATTCGGTGATTGCCCATTCGTTCGTGTGCTTTGGCATTGCCCCAATTTCCGGAAGGCTTGGCCTATTGCGAAATGTATATGAATTGCGTATGCTACTGTTATCTGTCTTCTCATACTATGCAGAATATAAACAATAATTAAAAAAATGTGCTATTTTTTATCCCGATTAAATTATTATATCATCTAAATTCTCTCAGTTTTGCAACAAAAAAGTCAAAGTATGAACGCTTTAACACGTACGTCATAATATGAAAACTACACCAAAACGAAAAACAATATTTACGTCAGCTACAACGCCCTTAATGTAAATTGGCTCTTGCCAAACTTGCGTTATTACAAACGCAGCCATCCACGTAACAGTACTGTGTTCCTCCAGCGAGACTTGAGAAGCCTTAAACTACACAAGGCTTCGAGTATTTTGTTTGGTATCCTAAACCATCCACAGACTATTTATATGCTCCACGCTAGTCATTGTTTTTCCCTTTTAGCCACTAGCCGAAACACACCACTTCCAAAAAATGTTATGTTCTGTCTGCTATACCAACGCAGCTATTGATACTGTTCAATTTGTGTTAGCTAATTGTCGTATTATTCTATACCCACACTACTTGTGAACAGCGTTTAAAAAGCTACTCTAAAAGTAGCCGTAGCGACAAAAAAAGGCTAGTTTTTAAGACACAAATTTATTAAAAAATAGTAGCCAATATCCAGCTACCTCTACTGCTGAATTTACATTTAAAGAGCAAACCATAACATAAAGCTACAGCTCCAACTTTTTTAAGTAGAAGTAGCGGTAGAAGCTGGTTTTTTCCGAAGCATTAAAGTTTTTGAGCTACAGCTACTTAAAAAAAAATAAAGCTGTAAGTAGAAGTAACCTCTTTGCTACTTCAGTTCAAGTATTGGTAGGAGTACAAAAAGCAAAAATATTCTACTTCATTTTGTGCTGCAATTTGAAAAGTAGCCAAAAACCAAAACATTATTTCTGGCTACTTTGTGTTGATAATAAACATACTTTTTGGCTACTTTATATGAATACTTTATGTTTGGAGCTACGCAATACAAATATTTGCTTCTGGCTACTTACCGACAATAAGAAGAACGAAGAAAGAACGTGTTTTATTTTGTTTGTTTTTTTTTTTTTGGAATTTGTTTCACACTCTCGACATGTATTTAATGATGATTTTTAATTTTAATTTATTCAACGGCTAATGCCGTCTTAGGACACTAAGCACAATATTAAATTAGGATCACAGGACACGACGGGAAGACCCGTCTTGACGGTATTTGCCGACTTGTCCAACACATTTATTAGAAATTTCTCTGATGTTACAGTGCGGGATATCCCTTCAGCGCTGAAAATTTTTACAAATGTAGTTTAAAAACTCTGTTTTTAATAAATTCAAGATGATTACTACTTTTGAGATAAAAAGCGATACTAATGTATTTTAAATTAAATGAAATAATAGAAATATTACAAAAATATTTAAAAAAAAGTGTTTAATTCAGTACACAAAAGAAGGAAATGAATAAAAGTAAAGCAAAATCTTGTTAAAATAGTTTTTTATATAGGAATCGAAGTTAATTTTTACAAGAATGATCATCTTCAAAGCAGAGATTAGGTTTGTTAGGACAATTTTTGGTGTTTCTTTATGGATCTTCAGCTTTGTGCATTGACTACATCTTAAATAAAATGTCTTTGTTTTGCTATTATCAGTGACAAAATCTCTTTCCGATTGCATAGATTCCGGCAATTGTTTTAATGATTTTTAATCAATATATTTCGAAAATCAATGAATATTGTTTTTGATTTCTGTTTTATTTGAAAAACATAATAAGAGTTCCAAACTGCTACATCCAACAAGTAAGTTATAAGCTTTTTATACCAGCGAATAGTTTTACGAAGCAAAGAATAGTAAAATGTCATTTGGTCCATTTTGTAAAATTTCTGACATGCATTTATTATGATCTCTAATGGTTTCAATACACTTAATATTAATTTTAACAACTTTATTTAGACATATAATCGTGTGCTTGACGTCGCTGCATATATTACTTCTTGGAAAGGAGATGGTACTCGTTACAGCTTTTGGCTTGTCCATAATTAGGTGAATCATATGTACCGTAATATGCTTTTAGGAGGACAATTTTAACCAACATCGATTTTAACTCTACAGCTTGTTGGCTTCTCTTCTCTAATTCTAAATCTGTTATATTATCAGTCAGAATCTCTAAAATCGACTGAATTTTCCACTATATCTTTTGATTAGTCACAAAATCTGTTTCATAAGTGTATTGACCGTTACTATTTCTATTTCCTATACAAGACAATTTAGTGGGTCACTTATTAAAGCTAACCATAAACCTACATTAACTTTACGGCTGGAGCTACCGGCTTGTCTCAATGCATAAAAACTTTGGCGTCGGCATATGCCGTCTTGTCAGCGAATGGGTTAAATAATCACAAGTTTGATAAAATAATCTGAAATTGCGTTTAAGTTTTATATTTAAGGAGATCATGTATGTCATTTATTTAAATTTATATAAATACATGTACGCTTTTTGTCTTAAAAATAAATTTAAATATTTTTTTCCTCTGTACAAATCGCTTGTAAATAAATCCTTTATAAAATTTTAGTTTATTTACAAAATTATCAAAACTTCATTATGTATGTAGAGCATAACCATTATTTAGAAATAAATCAAATAGTTAAAATTTGTTATTTAACAAGACATTATACTAACGATAGCATTGGGAACAATTTATTGGTCTATAGTCGATTATATTCTTAAAATGTAAAAGGTTTCACATAAATATAAGATTTCTTAGTTATAAGGAATAATTTTTATTCGGCTTAAGTTCACATAGATTTTAATTTTTAAATTTATTAACAAAGAAAAATTATTTACAAATTTCTGGGAGAATAAATTTTTTTTGATAGGAGGAAAATCTAGATGCCAGCCGGATGTAATGCAGCACTTTCTAGATCGCCGCATCCTTCTTAGATTGTGTATGCTGTCAAACAACATCTGGCTACCCAAAATAATAAAAAAAATTTAAATACGTAATTAAAAGCTAATAAACAATCATAAAGACATTTGTTCATTGTGTTGGTTTAGCACGATAACAGTTTTATTCGCTTTTAAAGTCTTGATTTAAACTTAAAATTATCATCATGATCTGCTCTCTTAAGTAAGATTAAGTTGGTTTCACGGTGATAATTTTATAAAATAAAATACAACAAGTCTTTAGTACTTATGGCAGGCAACCAAAGGGTGTTTTTTTCAAGCAAAATCGAATTTAAAATTATAAAAAATAACACTCAAAATTAAATTTTGATGAAAAATTTTTTCTTATTATTTTCACTTAATTCTGGCAAATCATTATGAATAGACTAACGCTTGAACAATGCTATAAAATCATCCAAGTTTACTTTGAAATCAATCAATAATTGAAGCAACCTATAGGCGTGATTTTATGGTGCATATAATGATCCGTCTGAGCAAGCCATCTGTCGAACTGTGGATAGATTTCATATGCCATACTCTCTAGAGGATGCAACAAGAACAACACGTTGGAAGAATGTGCGTACTGAAGAAAAAATCTCTGCTGTAAATGAAAGTATGGAAGACCATCCACTTTTATCGATTCGTTGTCGGTCGCAGGAATTAGGGCTCTGTCCGTCCAGTACGTGGAAAATTTTGCGTAAAGATATTGGCGTAAACCTTTATAAGATCCAGCTAGTGCAGAAATTAAAGCCACGAGACCATTATATGCGTCATTCTTTCGCTGATGGGGCTCTAGAGTAGTTAATAACTGACGCGTTGTTTTATCGCCAAATTGTATTCAGCGCACATTTTTGACTTAACGGGTTTGTTAATAAGCAAAATTGCCGCATATGAAGTGAGATCAATCCACAACATACACTACAGACTTTATTGCATGCAGAAAAATTCAACGTTTGATGCGGTTTACACACTGGTGGCATCATTGGGTCTTCTTTCTTTAAAAATGAGGCCGTTACAGTCAATGGAGATCGTTACCGCACCATGATTAAAGAATTATTTTATTTGAAAACATGGATGACAATGATCCAGACGAAATGTGGGTTCATCAAGATGGCGCCACGTGCCATACGCCAGCCGCAAATATCGAGTTATTGAAATCAAAATTTGGCGTTAAATTGATTTCAAGAAATGGACCAGTCAATTGGCCGCCAAAGTCGTGCTATTTGACATCTCTCGATTATTTCCTGTGGGGCCATGTGAAGTCACTAGTTTATGCTGATAAACCTGAGTACATGAAAAAGTTACACAAAATTGGACGTCCAGAATACGCCTTGTCATTAGCAGCCGCGGTGGCCATATGCCCAAAATCATTTTTATGTATTAATACCATATTCTGATCTTTCGTATAAAAAAAAACTTCATTAAATTTAAATTTATTGTGTTATGTTTTAAAATTTAAATTTCTATTGGACTTAAAAAAAACACCCAATATTTAACTTAATCTATAAAATAAATCGTAACCCTGGAGTTAATGTCGACGTCGTTGACGGCGTTTCAACGCCGAAAAAGTTGAAACAGATTGAACTTTTACGGCGTTTCAACGCGTTGAGATTAACTGCTCTCATACAATTTCATACGATTCAACTTTTTTTTTGACATTTGACGCCGTCAACGACGTCGACATTAACTCCAGGGTAACAATGCTGCTGATTTTACCAACTGTTATCCAAAAATTCCTTAAATATAAAATTTTGGCTTTAAGACTAGAATTAAAGTAGTTATTGTGCTTCTCTACTAAATAATAATTTCCATTCTCTTTGCAGCTGTTGTCATGCCACATTATATTTTGTATTCTGCTGGTATAATGAGTATTAATAAAAAAAAAAACATTTCCTTACATATTTGCCATACTTATAAATCAACATAATTTATCAAAACAATAAAAATGTGTTAACGAACCATCACCACTCACTCAAATGACTCAAACGATTCACTAAATTTAAGTATTTGACAAAAAAACATTCAAATTCTTAACTTAGTAGAAGCTTTCTACAGACAATAGCAAACAAACTAGAAGCGAACAAGCAACGTCAGACAAAATGTTATTAAATATATTATAAAGATGTTAAATAATTCCTGAATTCCTGTATATAAAAAAATCAACTCATGTCTAAAGACGTTCCCAAGTGTGAAATTTTCAGTTGCTGGTAAAACAAAGCGTTAGAATATGAAAAGAAATGAAATTTCAAATTCCAAAGCATCTTGTTTGTATACAATACCTTGCCACATGCCATATGCCACATACCACAATTACTCGTTTATATTAAAGATTTTAATTTAGCAAACAGAAACAAGAAAGCATATGGCAAAATGAAAAATGCTTCACCTGCTTTAATAATAATAATCAAGCGATAAGGAGGTGAAGGCGACAAGAAATTGTTAAACTACTAGTCATTGATGTTGTTTAAATTTGGGTATCCCTATGAATGTTTTAAATGATATTGAAATTCTAATCGTTAAGACATTTTTACTGAAGTCTATTGCGAAAGATTTTTAAACAAAAAGTGGTGGATAAAAAAAGAGAAGAGCAAAGCAAACTAAACTAAGAGAGACTAGAAAAAATATACTTGTTGAGACAAAAATACTTGAAAGGATTATTGTAGATAGAGATAGATTAGAATAGCAGATTCCTAGAGCAGATGAGATAGACTTAGAGAGATTAAAGTAGTTATATGTAAGAGTATACTTGAATAAACTGGAGCATATTAGAGTATACTCAAGTAGACTAGATTTTATTAGAGTAGACTAGAGCAGAAGAGAGCAAAATAGAGTGTATAAGAGTTGCCTACACTAGAGAAGACTAGATAAAAGTAGAATGAATGAGAGTAGGCCAGAGTAGACCACAGGTAATGAGAGTAGACCAAAGTATACGAAAAATGCTAGATTAGACGAGAGTAGACTAGAGTGTAGAAGAGCAGATAGAAGGTTACTCTAACTTCTAGAAAAAAGTAACTGAGGCAGACTAAAATAGATTAATGTAGACTTAAGCAGACTGATGTGTAACGGAGTATACTTCCATAAGGTCTAAAACACTTTAATAGACTAGGCTAGACTAGAGTATAAGAGTTAGACGAAAGTGGACTTGGGTACATTAGAGCAGATGAGAGTAAACTAAAGTATACTTGAGTAGACTAGAAGTATGCAAGACTAGACAAGAATAATCTTAAGTACTGTGAAGACTATGAACGGTTAAATTTGTGTCACGAAAATAGCTTCCCTCTAATGGTTTTAAAACCTTGTCGTCTGTATTCAGTATTAAGATATAACACACTAAGTCTAGAGACGGATGTAGGATAATTTAAAACATAACACAAAGTTTGTTCTGAAAATTAAAAAATTATAAAATATTCCCGTGTCTTTAATTTAATAATTTACAAAGTGCCTGTGCATAAAAATAAATTATCGTAGTGCTTTTTATATTTTATTTTTCATCCTCTTTCAACTGTAAAAAAGAGCCGAAAAAAAGTCAGCCGTATACAGTGGAGAAAGAAAAATAGAATTACTGTTGGTTATTATTGTTTTTACTTAAACTTTGATTTTTGTCTTTGCTTTATTATTTGGACAAAAAAGTTTCCTGAAGAGTTAAGTAAGCGGTAACGAAATGGCCATCGAGACGTGCTTTGACCCTCAATAACTAATAGCGGTAATTAATTGAATCGGGGTAATTTAAAAAATAGCACAAAAGTTTTTATGAAAATTAAAAATTGGTTTTTGATTTGTTCCTAATTTTTATTTAAGTTTTTCGTATTTAATGCTTCGCTAATAGGGTTTTTAATTAATCCTTAAAGTAATCATAATTACCTCTTTTTAAAGAATTTTGTTAAATAGTTATTTCCAAATGATTTGGCTAGAAGAACCAATGAAATATGTATGTACGTATAATTATAAGTTGTATAACAACAATTAATACATAATTTTGAGCATATTATTATTCAAGTCTACTACTACTTCAAAAAAACAAAATGCAAGTTTGTATTATTTTAAGAAATTTATTCATCAAGTATAACTCTAGATTCCCGTATTAAAAAAAAATATTTTTACTTTATAAAAATTTTAGTTAATTCTTTTTATTTTTCTTTTTTAAATGAAAACTATAATTAATATGGCTTAAGAAAAATTTAACTTAAACGAAAAATTGTATTTTTAATTTTTGCAAAAATGTTTGTTGGGATATTATCTTTTCCATACACATATTTTCATTCAATTTATTCATAAAAAGTAACATACATATTTCCTTATTTTTCATTTTTGAAATTATTAATTTTTACTCAAGGTATTATATAACAAATGAATTATTTTAGTCCGGTTTAAGTTCAAATATTTTTCTCAATTAATGAAAAAAGAATAATTAATAAGAAATTTTGTTAAAATTTTTAAACAAAACAGAAAAAATTAGACACTATTTCCTTTGTCTCTTTGTTATCCTTCACTTACTTTTGTTCGCAAATATTTTCAGTTATTTATACATTTATTTTTTTATATTTATTTAATGAAATACCTTTACAAAATATTTATTTCAATAGAAGAAACACATACTCGTAATAATATTACTAGACTTTCAGTTGTGAAATTATTTTTTAATGTTGTTTTCGCTTGCAAATTTGATAATTTTGAGACATATAATTTTTTTTAAACCATTATGAGTAATTTTCACTTTCAGCCGAATTCCGATATCAAGGTAACTAATTTAAGGGTAGAAAGCGATACAGGAAATAAAAGCTTAAAATTTTGAAATCTTTTAAATAACTTCAGTGTGTGTTTAAATTTTTTTCTTCTACCTAAATTTAATGAACTTACTGTTTATTATTTTATGTATTTCTTAAAACTTTATCTGAAGGTAGAAAAAAATGATGGAAAAAAGTATCAAAACATTTAACACAAGTAACTCAGGAAATCACAACATGGAAGAGTGCAGATATGACATGAAACAATATGATACAGCATGGGAAGATAAACACTACCTATTAGGGCATTCACTTAATTGGGGCAAATAATTTTAAAATATCTAAGAATATATTTTATTTTAATTTTTTAACAGTTTGTAAATTAACTATTATTAACATTAAACAACGAAAATTTTTTATTATATTATTTAATTAAAAAAAAAGAAAAAACTTTTTTTTTCTCGCTTTTTTCTATTATCACGAGTAATTATTCAAATCACCGATATTGATTATTAAGTGTGATAGCACGTCTCGATGGCCATTTCGCTACCATTATACTTAGAGTTTATTAATTCTTTGAACAATTAGCAGTCTGGACTTTATAAAAGTTTTAGTTTTAACTTACTAGAGATATAGGGTATTTTCTAAGGCCCGATGGAATTTACGAAAGGATTCACTGTCAAACAACCTGTTATACTGCTCTCATTTTTTAATATTTACGATCATCTTATTTTGACAAATCATTATAAATGGATTGACACTTGAACAGCGATATGAAATTATTTTTTCAAAAATTATTTACACTAATTCGCGAAAAGTAGAGACGTCAAACTATTGCTCAACGGGTTTATAAATAGAACAGAATAGAATTAGCGCCTATGGCGTGAAGCTAATCTACAGCAGTCTATAGCGACTAGTTACATCCATAAATATGCGATTAACACGTTTTAATTGCAAATATTTTCTAACAAATTTATGCAGAGCAGGTATTGCTATCGATAGAGATCTTAACGCATTATCAACCATGATTTTTTGTTTTAAAATATTAATGACATTGATCCGGATGAAATGTGGATTCAACAGAATGGCGATAGTTGTCAAAAAGCAACACTACCATCAACTTATTGAATTCAAGATATGGGCATAATCGTTTTCTAGATATAGAGCTGCCAATTGTCCTTTTAGGTCGTAGATTTGACACCTCTTGATTATTTTTTGTGGGGCCACATAATATGGTGTTCATACATGCAGCAATTTTTAAATTATTACAATTAAGTCCATTATTGAGACTAAATTTTCATACAAAAATTACAATTTACTTATTGCCAATTAAGAGATAATTGTTTTAATAATGAGTAAAATTTATAATGCAACACTGTCAGAAGTGTGTTTAGTAAAAAGAACAATACTAACTGAACATACTTTTACAACAACAGTACCAAGGCGAATAAATACAGGTGACTGCACGGATACAACAATCCAACAACACAAAAAACAACAGGCAATTTGTTGCTACTAAATTTAGGTATGTTGTCAAAAAATATTGTTAAAAAAAACAAAATAAAAAAATATATTTGATAAAAAAAAGTGGTTGTAATTTTCAGAATAAGAAAATTATAAAAATTAAGTTACTTAAAAAGAAAATCCATGAAAAGTGTGACCAAAATTCTATTGTACCACTAGTTTGCCCAAATCACATGCATCGTTCCATTCTTGCACCTTGACCATTTGAAGACTAATATAATCTTCCACAAAAAAACCAAGAAATTAACTATAAATGTGTTAACAATAATTTGTACTATCTTTTTACGTATATTTTGATTATACACACCAGGAACTGCAAATGCGGTTCCATGTTGTGGTAATTTATTTTAAACAAACAAACCAAAAAAAAATTGACAAACAAATTAAGGGTGGAAAACTTATTAAAATCAAATTTATTAGCAAATTATTTATTGTTAATAACTTTTTTATTCATCAACAGAACTGAAATCAAAAAAGAAGAGGATTCTGTGAAATGACGTATGATCTTTCCTCTTATATTGAAAAAAGCAAGAACTGCTGCTTCCTCCAACGCCAACAGGATTTCCAAATTTTATTCTTTTTTTTTTAAGATATTTAATTTGAAATATAAACTGGAAAGCACTGCTTGAAAAATTTGTATTTTTCTATTGCAATAAAGAAACGCTTTTTTTAAAACAAAATTTTTTTCCATTTAGTATGATAAAAACCACAAACACAAAAAGTAAAAATTTAAACAATTTTTTTCAGTTGTCAATTGCCAATTGTCGTATCAATATTGAATATGTATGAACACTAAAAATATATTGACAATTAACTGAATATTGTTTCAATTAAAAACGCATGTATGAACACCATATAAAGTTACTGGCATGTTACCAGCCATGAAGGATCAAGAATGCTTTAAAAAAGTAATCCAAAAGCCAATGCCTAGAATGCGCTTCATCTATAATAGCCGAGGGTAAATTTGTCCATACTCGATTTGAAATGTTAATGCCTTTTTGGGACCTTCCAACAATTTTTTTTCGACGGAAAACATTACAGCTGCTCAAGAAGGTTCTCAAAAGAATCCATCAATCTCCATTCGACGCCGTTCTCAGAAGCTTGATCTTCAAAGAACAACTTTGGCCACAATTTTGTACAAGGTTTTGCATTTGTTTCCATTTAAGATTCAGTTGACCCAAGAGCTTCTTCCTCAATACCTACATATGCCAATAGGATGTTACACCTCACCCATGACAACCCCGATTTTCATGAAAAAAACATAATGAGTGGCGAGGAAAATTTTCATTTTTGATGGATATGTAAATAGACAGAACCATTATCAGTAACCTTTGCGTCTATTAAAAGTGACAGTCTGGTGTGCAATTTGGTCAGAAGAAATCATCGGATTTTGCTCCCTTAAAAATGAAAACGTTATAACAGTAACTGTAAATGGAAACGATATCGTGATATTATTGAAGACTCTTTAACGCCACAACTGCATGCTTTGGGCTCGATTAATATGTGCCACATCCCATCGAGTCAGGATTACAATGGAATTGCTGCGAGACTTTCTACAACAAGTTATTTCCAGAAATGTTGATGTTGATTGGCCTCTCCGGGGTAATTTTTGTGGGGAAATCTGAATAGCAAGGTTTATGAAATTACTAAAATACCACGTTAAAAGTGTGAGAATGCAATCAAAAGGCCTCGCATTTGTGAGGCTAACAGATGCGGAATTTTATCTGATATTGTATTTCATAGACAATTACCGACATTAAATAAAGCATTTATCAATATAAGATTTATTCTCTTTCATATAGCCTTTTTTTAGCACAATTTCAAATTTATATATTTTTTTAAATGAGAATCCTTTCAAATATCTTCAATGAAAGAATTAAAGCGGTGATGTACCACAGAATTACTTTATAAAATTATTTTGTATCGCCTTCCAGTTAAATTCTTAAAGCGTAAAGAAAAAACACACAATAAACTTGTGTGAGTTCACAACTTTGCGTCTCCTTACAGTGTTAAAAAAAAAAAACAAAAAAAAAAAACAAAAAAAAAAAACAAAAAAAAAAACAAAAAAAAAAACAACATAGAAACAAGTAAATTTTGTACTTGGGAATGAACAAAATCATAAATTTCAACACTTTTATAAAATCTGCCAACAATGTTTATGGTTTTGTCAAGTATTAAATGTGAATTAGAAAAATGTGAAACGAAGCAACAACTCGAATTTAATACGAAATGTATTTACACATATTAAAAGGATCATGTTAAGATAAATAAAAGTTAATTTGAAAAAAAAGAAGAAAAAAACAAAAAATAAATAAGATAAAACAAAATAAAGAATTGTTAGGTAAAAGGTGGGGTTATTATTTTTTTTAACGCTTATAAAAATATTGTGTAATTAAAAAATGTTTTAAGATTAAGGCGTTTGTTAAATGAGCCGCTCAGTGCACACATCGATTAACTCCATAAAACGAAAAGTTGAGAAACGCGATGATGTAATATATATTAATTTTTTAAATTGCTCTGATAATATGAATTCAAATATATAATATAGAATACATAATTACAGATATAGCTTTCATCTAACGGTATATAAAATTAATAAGAAAGTTTTTATGTGACTGTTGGAGTTAATCGATTTGGCAACCTACAAAAGTAATAAACTTAAATTTATTCTTTACATTTTTAAGTTTTTTTTATTACAGAACAAGTTAGTTATTGTACATTTTTATCACAGCTTTTCCATAAAAAATGAATATTGGCAGTTCTGTTATTATTCTTTGGGATGATTCAGCAATATTATAAATAATATCTTCTTCATTAGCTGTATGCAAGGATTCTTCATTTCGATTTATGGACAAGTTCTTATAGCAAACGCTTTTAACAGGAGGAATGAATTTTGGCAGGTCCATCAAATCTCTTTCCATATTTCCATTGTCACATTTCTACCTTTAGGATGTAATAAAGGCTGATCTTTATTTTTCAAACTTTGCGGTCTATTCACTAAAGATTCTCTTTTATTAATAGCTTGAAATTCAGTATCTTCATTATAGTCACATTTGAATTGTATGAAATAGGTTTTGGACCTTTCTTACCTTATCCTTTAACTTTATTTATTCTTTAGTTTCATTCGTAGGGCACCTTCTTTTTATTTCGGTAACTTTGATACAACCTCTTAAGAAGATATTATGGTCAAGTTGTCTATGTAAATTATAAACTGCTTTTACGACAGCCTCTCTCTCATCCGAAATAATTTTTTATTGCAATTTTGACGGCATCTGCATTGTATATCTGCCAGTTTTTCTAGCATCCCTGGCCGTATTTCATAAATAAGGCAAAGGAATTAATTGCTGTTGATAAACCAACATAAAATAGTCACTCTACGTGACCTTAAAAAATAATTGTGGGATGCCGATTCACACAACCTTGGTGGCTAATTGACTAATTTTTATATCACAAGTTGGTGTTTGCTTTGCCTTATATTGAATCCGTATTTTGTGCGGTTCAATGTAAACAATATTTTCAAACAAATCATTGAGAATGGCTCGGGCTTTTATGATCTCAATCGATCGTAACTTAAGCTCCAGCCTTAGTTTTGAATAAATAAGATCCAATGATGCCACCATCGTGTATACAGCACACACAGAAAGTAATTTTTCTGGATATATTGAAGTCTGTTGGGTCTTTAACAAGTCCGTTAAGCCAGAAATGAGCTTCACCGCTGATCACAATTTTGCTATTAAAATTAAATCTGGACTTAAGCGTCAAATTATTTATGAGTTATTTCTTTTATGTTAAAAAGCACCCACTATTTCTTAATTAATCGCTCAAGCGATATCCTAATGACAGAGAAATTAAAAGCTTGTATGGTTTGCATTTCGTATTAGGGTTTTCATTGCGAATTGAGCTCTGACAATAGCCTTAAGTCTACCGGAAAGGTCTCAGCATTAATAACTGGGGAATTGTAATTCCGTATTACTGTCGACTGATGAGATGACAAGGGTAAATTTTGTAAACATTTTAGATCGCAAAGATAAAAAATGTTTGAGAACATCATAATGTAAGAGCAAAATATGGTAGTATTACATTTGATAATAATATAGACGGTTGTGGAACCGTATTGTTTTGTAGCACAACAATAACATGGTATAGTATAAAAATAATTATGTTCAAAATGAAAATATTTTCTTATTGAATGTAATAACATTATGTTCAAATATAAACATTAAATGGTAAATATCGTTATAAATGTCATGTAATGTAATTGAATCATAATATGGTCTTCAAGTGCAAACATTTTCGTGAAATAAAAGAATTATTTATTTATTGTTTTATTTATTAATAATTTGTTACCAAAATTATTAAAAAATATATATTTACAAGAAAACAATTATTTATACATATAATAAATCCTTAGCGGTGTTATTTCTGCACATGAAATATATTTTTAAAATTTTGGTGTTGGTGTAGATAGTAGTCGAAATGGAATTTTTGTTTGCCTGTCTCTGTTCGCATCACATAAAAGCAACTAAAGTCTCTAGAATCTAGGTTCCAATGTGGAATACCTTTGTTTTGTAAAAATAAGAAATGCGATATTAGTGATACAAATGTGAAAGTATCCAACTTTACCCGTATAATGACTAGAACAGTTGCGAGCGCACTTTTTTAAATTGAAAAATTTTAACGCTGTTTACAAAACTCTGGAATAAATATTTAAAAGCAAATTTTTCTAAATTTAAATTTTAAGAAAATTAGAAACAATATTTAGACGAAGACGTGCATCCTGCTATATTATTATATATTTTATTTTTATTTCATGTTTTCCAACAATAAGTATTTATTTCAATATTAAGCGTTTTCACATTAAACTTTAGCTAACAAACAAATCACGTAACTGATAAAAGAGCATTCTGTCAATTACTAGAACAACAAATTTTTTGAAGTAAACATTATTTGTTTACATTTAGTCATACTTTGCTCAATAATAATATATTATGGTTAAATGTGTTATATTATTTTTAATAAGTTATAGAACTAGGGTTATAACTCAATATGCATTTTGGTGCGTAGTAACTATATAATGATAAAATGTTAACAAAAAAATGTTTATCGTAACAGAAGTATTTTTGTAACAACAAGAATTTGTTCGCCTTAACTACACTTTGTTGCAGGGAAAATATTATGTTTGTGGTAACCATAGCAAATTCATATTTTTTCTTTTTGTAGGTACCGTACAATCCTCGACACTATTTTTCAAATACCCTTAAAATAAAAAGACAATTCATGAGGAGAATCATTAATAACAATATATTTGGTGTAAAATAATTTATGTAAAATTTTTTATGCTACCATCCTTACGAGGGAGTAATTAATTAGATGGACTTATTAATTAACAATTTTATTAGCATTGAATGATAAATAATGCCAATAATTTTTTTAGCATTATATTTATTTTCACAAATTGTAATGCAAAGTGAAAACGTTTCATTGAAAATTACTTAGAAACTAAATCATTACCACTGACTAATTATTAAATGGTTTTAAATCATTATCATCAATGAATGTATTTTTGGTCCTCATAAATTAAATATACATCTTAAAGTATAGTATCGCTTTATTTTAAAATGGCATTGTGGTCACAAAAATTTTGTTAAATTTTTATATTTTTTAAAATTTTAAAAATTAAAATTTTTTAAAAGTGAGACACTATGGGTGACTTTAGATGTCAGACATCCAGTTTAAACAAATATTTCACTTAAAGTTGATAAAGTTTAACAATTTTCAAATATCACCAAATGTGTTAAGATTTATCTATCTTGGGTTTCTGCGACCATAAATTTGTGTTCAGTAGAAACAATTATTTTTTATTCAATTGTTATTAGCAATTAAATTATTTCAATTAAAATTTCATTAGTTTTATTAAATACAATTTTAATGACAATAAAATCATTAGCAGTAAGTGTCGTTTAACTTTTTTCATTGCGATTATTTCAAACAATGCCAATGAAATTTTAATGGTAATGAAAAAATCTCAAGTATGCTACCACTAAAATAAGTTAACAAAATAAAAATAATTTTTTTCATTTTTGCAATAACTTTTCAGTCAATCCAGTTTTATTTTCATTTTTATAAGAAAACAAATTTTCATGTGTATCAAAATGTCTGAAATTCGTTTGTGTTTATGATTGAACGTGTAGGTGTACATACAAATTAATTTTGCAAAAATACTAAAATAAGTGTTTGATTAGTATATTAAAATAAATAAACAACAACAATATGAACAAAATAAAATTTCATTAACGTTGAAATTGGCAAATAATTGACGAATTGTTTATTTCATTAACTTCTGTAAATGTTTGAGTTTGAAAATATTTCTTTGTTTCTTCATAATCTACTTATACGTCTCCAACTCTTCTAATGAGAACTTTGGCGGTGAATTTCAAATAAAGTTTCCATAATCCGATAAATTATGCTGTGCTCATTGGATGTGGTATTTTATTCCCAAAGAATTTATATTTACATTCCTTATTTTTTTTAATATACTTTTTTGCTTATCAATATTTATCTATGGCTTAGTATGTTTATACGTTAGTATCTACGTGTATCAACTGTAAAACCATTAAATATTTTCAAATTCTGTTTAAGTAACCAACCTTTCTTTTAATGGAATTTAGCTGCTTGTGAAGTTTTTTTGTAGGGCAAAGAAGAATAAAAGAGAATCATTTGCATTTAGATTTTTATTTATATATCACATTTAACAAAAGGTTTGCTATTGTACTCTTACATTCATGTAGACGAATATATTTTTACAAATTTATAAATATTTTTAGGGCTTCCGAAAAAAGTAAAAGTGAAGAACAAAATTTAGATTAAATAATTTTTTTATGAAATTATATAATAAAAATAAAAAAAAGTTCTTCCGGGCTTAAGAAAGTATCCTTTATTAGTGCAAGGAATTAAAAGTTCTAAGCTGTCTTTTGTGTAATTCAGATAAACTGAAAAATGTTAAGAACGCTATTATAATGCAGCGCACCCTGTATTTATTAATGCAAAGAACACTATAAATTTCAAATTATAAACTTCTATTTATATTTGCTTTTAATTACCAACTTTTATTTTAACCTTTCGTTTTCCAATGCATGTTTTCATAGGGTTTAAATACCTCTACATTAATCTGAAAAATTTATATAATATAATCTACAGTTCTAAAATCATAATAACGTTATCATAACGTAACCCATTTTTTTTTAGAAATTTTATGTCTAGCAATGTAAATTGATATACAGTAGAGTATTAAGTATTCAGCTTATACTGACACTTTTTCAATTAAAATAGTGTTTTTTAATAAGTTCAAAATATTTTTTTAATTAAAATAAACCAAAGTAAAATATTCTTAATATATAAATTAACAATTTTAGGCCACTAATAGTTGAGTAGCATTTCTGCAATGATGAGTAGAGAATACGCTCTCGATTAGATAATTAAAAACGCCTTAATTCTTGATTCAAGTAGGCCATATCGTTTTAAAATTTACTACTATTTAAAAACCACTTTCGTAAGATTAC
Source organism: Gymnosoma rotundatum (assembly GCA_916610165.2). NCBI lineage: Eukaryota > Metazoa > Arthropoda > Insecta > Diptera > Tachinidae > Gymnosoma > Gymnosoma rotundatum. The sequence goes on from OU744340.1 coordinate 119,760,038, forward strand.
AAAAATATCAGCAGTAGTTTGCCTGAACAGTATTTTGTTTGCATTTTAATTGATTCAATTAATTTTTAGTCAGAAAACTGCGTTGTTCCTTTTTGACGAAATATATAATTGAATCAGTTATTTAATGTGAAAATTTTGTGTGTGTTTTTTTTTTTCAAATAACTATATAATTGAATCTATTAAGAATTTAATTAAATTTGAAACTAAAAACAAATAAAACAAAAAATTTTATATGTGTGTGATTTGAGCCATTGCAATAATTTTAATTAAAAATACACTACATAATACATTATATAAAAAGAACCAGTTATATTGAGTCTATTGATATTTTTAGATATTCTGATATATAGAGTTACTTCCTTTTTTTAAATAACTTCAAATATACGGTTTTTACGTTGTTTAATATAATTTAATATTTGCAAAGTGCCTGTGCATATATTGTTGTTGTGTTTTGTGACATTTTATTTTTCATTCTCTTTCAACTGCATAAAAGAGCCGAAAAAACTTCAGCTGTATACAGCGGAGAAAGTAAAATAGAATTACTGTTGGTTATTGTTGTTTTTGCTTAAACTTTGATTTTTGTCTTTGCTTTATTGTTTGGACAAAAAACTTTAGTTTATTTAAATGTTTGTCAGAAGTTTTCTGAATAGTTAAGTAAGCGGTAACGAAATGGCCATCGAGACGTGCTTTGATCCTCAATAATCAATATCGGTAATTTAAATAATAAATTGGGAAAATAGCACGAAAAAAAGATTTTTTTTGAAAATTAATTAATATAATAAAAAAATTCCTGTTGTTTAATATACGCTTTTTCATTAAATCATAAGGTGACTTCAAATCATCCAAAAAGCATAGTTGTGAGAAAAAGCATAGTTGTGATATGGTTCCACTAATCACATTATCTTTTCTGTAATAATATATCGTTTCGGGGAACAAATTATAGTTGTTGCTAACAAAACTTTGGATCATTAAAATTTTTTGTTAATATTTAATCAGTTACTAAGCGGCAACATGGTTGGTTTACTAAAAAGGTATAATATATTTTATCATAATTCATTATTATTAATCAAAGTATAATTACAGTCAAATAAATAATATTTGGTTGTATAAATGTTTTGTTCGCGACTTGGCAGATTGGCTTCCTATCAGTTTAATGATTTTTTTGTTAGCATAAATTTATGCAAAAATGCTTCAAATTGAAATAGTTTCTTATTGTTGAAGAAAAAAATAAAAAAATTAAATAAAATTACTATAAAAAATAAATAAATAAAAATATTATACAAAGTATCAAAAAAAAAAAAAAGAACGTAAATAAAAAATTATTTTTTTTGTCAATTATTTTTCAATAATTTTTAATACCCTGTTCAGATATACGCTAGGCCTTAATTGAGCTCAATTTACCATATAAGAAGTCAAGTAATGAACAATTTGTATTTAATTACATCACTAATTGAATCAGATGCGAAATGCAACCCTTGCTAACAAGTATTTTTACTCTGGGAATCATGTTCAGTGAGACGAAAAAATTAATAAAATTGTCAAGCCGCAAGTAAAAAATATAAGCAAACAAATAAAAAAAAAATGGCGGGTCATACGAAAATGGCTCTTGACACTTCCAACTTCAAAGCAACAATAAAAAGCCATGTTGTAATATAAATATGCCTTGTATTCATTGAATAAGCTTAATTTAGCATGTGTGATAACGAAACTAAATTGCGCAGTTAAAATTAAATTAACTCAATTAAGAAAACATGTCTGAACAGGGTATAAGAAATTATTAATAAATAAAATAATAAATAAATACATTTGTAAATAATTTTTCTTTCTAAAAATGTTTAGAAAATTAATTAAAAAGAACCAAAAAGCCGAAAATAAAGTAAAATTTCATTAATTTATAAAATCGATGGTTCGAATCCTGGTCAGGGTGAAAATTAAAAATTAAAACAAACGCTAGGCACCGCGTATTTACATTCATACTTAACTCATAAAAGTCAATATGATACTGAAACAGTGTCTATAATGTTGTGAGCAAACAAGTATGAATAATTAAAAATAAAAAAGTTGCATTTGTGACTATCAAATTGCTAGTACAAAAAAGCAACAACAAATGTATAAGACGAGTTACAAAGAGAATGACAAAGAAAAGCTTTAAGTTGTGTGTGAACTTCGTCTCACCAAATAAACATTAAGATTAGTTGGTTAAATAGATGATGTTTACGATGTACATAACATAAGGTAGATAGATGCAAAGAATGCTGATGAAGGATGTGGCGGTCGAGAAAATGCTGCATTTCATTCTGCTAGCGTCTAAATTTTTCTTGTTTTCTTTGGAAAACGTCCGCATACATTTGTAAATAACTTTTCTTTCTAAAAATGTTTAGAAAATTAATTAAAAAGAACCAAAAAGCCGAAAATAAAGTAAAATTTCATTAATAAATAAATAAATCTTTTATTTCAGGAAATTTTTGCACTTACCGGAACATATTATGATTCAATTACGTTACGTAACAGTTTCATCCATATTATGATATTTTTACTTCATCATTTAAACTTTATAATTGATTATAATATTATAAAATTTAATTATAACATGTTTACATTTTACACATATTTATGCTTGTACTTATTGTTGCAAAAGGTTGTAATTATCATTTTATACATTTTCAAGTTATATTTCATCAAGTGTCTCATATTCTCTGGTTAATCGGTGCAGGTAAATTATTTTATATGGGATGTTAATTTGACCTGCTCACAGAGTGCACAAAATGGTGACTTTTTCTAGAAGTAATAGTTTCTCAGTAATGACTCGCAGATTATTTTCACTCCAAAAGTAGTTTTTGTGAATTTATATGCAAATTTCTTTATTACTTACATAAAACAAATAAATAATAGTTTTTTTTTTGTGAATTTTTGTTCTTAAATAATTTTTGTAACAAATTGGTAATAAATAAAACGATAAGTAAATAAAACTTTTATTTCGGAAAGTGGAGATCATATTCTCATTCAGTTAGATTACATGAAATTTTCAGCACTATTATGTCATTTTATTAAAACACGTTATATAAAATGTTCTATGTTAAATGTTATAATAAAATGTTCTATATTAAATTAATTGGGTTGATTCCGCCAGTATATAATAAACTGTTGTTATAATTTTCGGTAATAACCGTCGTCACTGGCTGTGTACTTTGGATGTTCGGCGAGCGCTTTCGATGTGATAACATCATTTTCAAGCCGCGTTTTTGTTTAAACTGAAGAGATAGTGTAAAAAATAGATAGTGTAAAGAATAAAAGGTGGTGGGTTTAGGTAATTTTTGTCCGTTTAAATAGTATTATGCAGGTAGATTGCCTGATATCTGTCTTGTTTATTGGGGTAAATAGTTAATATTTGGGTCTTTTATTATTGGATAGGTAAGTGTGACCGTCTGTGGGTGTTTTTCGTTTGTAAGAGTGTTTTAGTAATTTTAGTGGTGTAAAAATCGTGTCAGAGGTTGTGTTTACCTGTTCGTTAATAATGTCTCTGTTAAACGTTCGTGTTTTGTAAATTTCCATGTTTTCAAGAATGTCTAGTCTTCGTCCTTTTTTACTTGGGTGTAATACTGTCATACATTCATCTATTTCCTTTGGTTCGTGTCCATGTGTGTTAAGGTGTTTTGCGAAATTGGAGTCTTCCCTTTTCCTTTTGTATGATCGTATGTGTTCTGTAAACCTTGTTTTTAATGTTCGTCCAGTTTGTCCGATGTATGTATGGTTGCAAGTACAAGTAAGTCTGTATACTCCGCTGGTGCTAAATTTATCCGTTGTTTCTATTGATGTCTTAAGATTGTTACGTAGAGTGTTGCTTGTTTTTAATGTTGTGTGTAAACCTTCTTTTCGGAAAAGGTTGGTTAATCTATATATTTCTGGTCCTGTGTAAGTAAAGATGTGTCGTCGTGTTGTGTCGATAGTTTCCTTGTCTTCTTTCTTCTTGTTTTTGTTGTTGTATTGTCTGAGTAGTTTGTCGATGGTTATGTGGTTGTATCCGTTATTTTTAGCTATAGTGTAAATTGTATCGAGTTCTTTGTTGTATTTATCTGGAGCGAGTGGGACTATTTTAAGTCTGTGAATCATGTGTCTAAACGCTGCGAGTTTATGTTGAGTTGGATGGTTTGAGGAGCTGTGGATAGTTGTGTCTGTCATGGTTGGTTTTCTATAAATGTCAAAGTTTAATGTATCAATTCCTCGTATTATTGATATGTCAAGATAATGTAAAGTTCTGTTTTGCTCTTTTTCCATTGTGTATGTGATTTTATTGTGTATTATGTTTAAGTCTATAAGAATTTGTTCGGCGTTGTCTCTTTCTAGGATGCATATAATGTCATCTACGTATCTGTAGTAATGGGTTATTTTATGTTTTTCCATCAGTTTTTTTATGTGTAGTTGTTCTAAGTGTTGCATGAAAATCTCTGTGAAGATTGCGGATGTTGGGTTTCCCATGCCGAGTCCATCAGGTAGTTTATAGAAGTTATTGTTGAATCTAAAGTAGTTTTGTTTTAATATCGTCTTTGCAATATCCATTATTTCGTTGATATATTGATTGTCGTATATGTTGGAAAGTATGTTACGTAGGATAGTCAAAGTTTCGTGTGTGGGTATTGATGTATATAGATCCTTTATGTCGAAGGAAACGAGTCTCGTATTATCAGTGATTTTGATGTCCTTAATTTTGTTTATGAGGTCTTGTGTATTTCGTAACATGTATGTGTTCTGCAAATTTATTTTCTCTTTTAAGAATGTGGCAAGGTGCTTGGCCAAGTTATATGTAGGCGCAGGTTTGTAATTTACTACAGGTCTGATTGGAATATTTTCTTTATGAATTTTAGGTTGTGCTCTGAGTGTAGGGGGTCCTGGGTTCATGTTCATGAATATGTATAACTTTCCGTCAGTGAACGTTTTGCAGCGTTTTAGTAGGCTTCGTATTTCCTTTTGGAATGAATCGGTTGGGTCATTCTTGAATTTTGTGCATTTTACTTGCTGAATGAATTGTTGTGTTTTCTCTATATAGTCTTTCTTGTGCATTATTACAGTTGTGTTCCCCTTGTCTGCTTTAGTAAGTAATAGATTATTATTCCGAAGTTTTGCTTTTATCTGTCTAGTAGTTTTTTGTTCGTCAGGATTAGTTTTAGATGAAGTGTGTTCTCTTATTGTTTTTTCAAGTACATCGGCTATCTTGTGTCTCATGTGTTCTTGTCGGTCAGTTGGTAAGTGTGTAATAGTAGCTTCGGCGTCTACGATTTGGGTTTCAATTGTTTTTTCTATTTTGTCAAAAGGTAGATTATGTTTTAGTCCCTTCTCTATTAGTTTTGTTTCATTGTCGCTGAATTCTATGTTTGTCAGGTTTTTCACTCGTGGGTAAAATTCTGAGTTTGTACGTTTTTCAGTCTGTTTTGTGAGTTTTGTAAATTTTCTTTCCATCCGCTTGTATTTGTCAGTCATCTGATTTTGTATCCTTTCATGTAAGTTGTGTAAAAATGTGGGAAATAAATGGTAAAGATTATGTCTTGTTAATAAGTCTGTTACTTTTAAGTGAAGATGATAAGTTTCCTTATTGAGTTTGTCTTTTTTAATGTAAAGTGAGCGTATTTCAGTCTTTATCCATGTCAGTTGGGCTACACGCTTTGCGCGTTGGGAAGCGTACGTTTGGTTTGTAATGTTAATAGTTATGTATCGTGGAGTGATATTGTTTTTAAGACATTGTTTGTTGAATCGTATGTTTGCTATTGTTTTGTGTAGTTGTAGTGTCTTGTTAGTGAGTCTAGTTAATAGTACCTTAGCTTGACTAGCTGTATCCGGTATTAAATTAATTGGGTTGATTCCGCCAGTATATAATAAACTGTTGTTATAATTTTCGGTAATAACCGTCTTTACACTATCTATTTTTTACACTATCTCTTCAGTTTAAACAAAAACGCGGCTTGAAAATGATGTTATCACATCGAAAGCGCTCGCCGAACATCCAAAGTACACAGCCAGTGACGACGGTTATTACCGAAAATTATAACAACAGTTTATTATATACTGGCGGAATCAACCCAATTAATTTAATACCGGATACAGCTAGTCAAGCTAAGGTACTATTAACTAGACTCACTAACAAGACACTACAACTACACAAGACAATAGCAAACATACGATTCAACAAACAATGTCTTAAAAACAATATCACTCCACGATACATAACTATTAACATTACAAACCAAACGTACGCTTCCCAACGCGCAAAGCGTGTAGCCCAACTGACATGGATAAAGACTGAAATACGCTCACTTTACATTAAAAAAGACAAACTCAATAAGGAAACTTATCATCTTCACTTAAAAGTAACAGACTTATTAACAAGACATAATCTTTACCATTTATTTCCCACATTTTTACACAACTTACATGAAAGGATACAAAATCAGATGACTGACAAATACAAGCGGATGGAAAGAAAATTTACAAAACTCACAAAACAGACTGAAAAACGTACAAACTCAGAATTTTACCCACGAGTGAAAAACCTGACAAACATAGAATTCAGCGACAATGAAACAAAACTAATAGAGAAGGGACTAAAACATAATCTACCTTTTGACAAAATAGAAAAAACAATTGAAACCCAAATCGTAGACCCCGAAGCTACTATTACACACTTACCAACTGACCGACAAGAACACATGAGACACAAGATAGCCGATGTACTTGAAAAAACAATAAGAGAACACACTTCATCTAAAACTAATCCTGACGAACAAAAAACTACTAGACAGATAAAAGCAAAACTTCGGAATAATAATCTATTACTTACTAAAGCAGACAAGGGGAACACAACTGTAATAATGCACAAGAAAGACTATATAGAGAAAACACAACAATTCATTCAGCAAGTAAAATGCACAAAATTCAAGAATGACCCCACCGATTCATTCCAAAAGGAAATACGAAGCCTACTAAAACGCTGCAAAACGTTCACTGACGGAAAGTTATACATATTCATGAACATGAACCCAGGACCCCCTACACTCAGAGCACAACCTAAAATTCATAAAGAAAATATTCCAATCAGACCTGTAGTAAATTACAAACCTGCGCCTACATATAACTTGGCCAAACACCTTGCCACATTCTTAAAAGAGAAAATAAATTTGCAGAACACATACATGTTACGAAATACACAAGACCTCATAAACAAAATTAAGGACATCAAAATCACTGATAATACGAGACTCGTTTCCTTCGACATAAAGGATCTATATACATCAATACCCACACACGAAACTTTGACTATCCTACGTAACATACTTTCCAACATATACGACAATCAATATATCAACGAAATAATGGATATTGCAAAGACGATATTAAAACAAAACTACTTTAGATTCAACAATAACTTCTATAAACTACCTGATGGACTCGGCATGGGAAACCCAACATCCGCAATCTTCACAGAGATTTTCATGCAACACTTAGAACAACTACACATAAAAAAACTGATGGAAAAACATAAAATAACCCATTACTACAGATACGTAGATGACATTATATGCATCCTAGAAAGAGACAACGCCGAACAAATTCTTATAGACTTAAACATAATACACAATAAAATCACATACACAATGGAAAAAGAGCAAAACAGAACTTTACATTATCTTGACATATCAATAATACGAGGAATTGATACATTAAACTTTGACATTTATAGAAAACCAACCATGACAGACACAACTATCCACAGCTCCTCAAACCATCCAACTCAACATAAACTCGCAGCGTTTAGACACATGATTCACAGACTTAAAATAGTCCCACTCGCTCCAGATAAATACAACAAAGAACTCGATACAATTTACACTATAGCTAAAAATAACGGATACAACCACATAACCATCGACAAACTACTCAGACAATACAACAACAAAAACAAGAAGAAAGAAGACAAGGAAACTATCGACACAACACGACGACACATCTTTACTTACACAGGACCAGAAATATATAGATTAACCAACCTTTTCCGAAAAGAAGGTATACACACAACATTAAAAACAAGCAACACTCTACGTAACAATCTTAAGACATCAATAGAAACAACGGATAAATTTAGCACCAGCGGAGTATACAGACTTACTTGTACTTGCAACCATACATACATCGGACAAACTGGACGAACATTAAAAACAAGGTTTACAGAACACATACGATCATACAAAAGGAAAAGGGAAGACTCCAATTTCGCAAAACACCTTAACACACATGGACACGAACCAAAGGAAATAGATGAATGTATGACAGTATTACACCCAAGTAAAAAAGGACGAAGACTAGACATTCTTGAAAACATGGAAATTTACAAAACACGAACGTTTAACAGAGACATTATTAACGAACAGGTAAACACAACCTCTGACACGATTTTTACACCACTAAAATTACTAAAACACTCTTACAAACGAAAAACACCCACAGACGGTCACACTTACCTATCCAATAATAAAAGACCCAAATATTAACTATTTACCCCAATAAACAAGACAGATATCAGGCAATCTACCTGCATAATACTATTTAAACGGACAAAAATTACCTAAACCCACCACCTTTTATTCTTTACACTATCTATTTTTTACACTATCTCTTCAGTTTAAACAAAAACGCGGCTTGAAAATGATGTTATCACATCGAAAGCGCTCGCCGAACATCCAAAGTACACAGCCAGTGACGACGGTTATTACCGAAAATTATAACAAAATGTTCTATGTTAAATGTTATAATATAATGTTTTGCTTACAACCATAATGTGTTGCTCTTAGATTATGGTGACCTCAACCATGGTTTTTCTTTGCGTACAAAAAAAAAAAATCGCTGCTCTTACGTGCATCTGTTTATTATAAAATGCCAATACAAACTGTCAGGAAATCATCATCTGTCAGCTATAAAGTCGCTTGTTAAACAAAACAGTGCTGATAACTCAAACATGTGAGCTTCGAAAAAATAAACACCCTGTATATTTTTTAACACGTATTAAAATTTCAATTGTGTTTTCTCTTGAGTTTTCCTCATATTCTTTGCTAAACCAACAAAAGGTATTTGTTATGGATTTTTACTGAAGTTGAATTATGGTTGTCAAAAAAAAAAAAAAATTATGTGTTTCTTAACTATTACTATGTTTAATGTAGTAGATATTTTTACATTAATAATACAATAATTTTTATTATCTCCTTTTATGTTTTGAGCTCAACATAAGCACAGAATTAAATGAAAAATAATGAAAAAAAAAAATAAATAAAATAAAAACTAAAAGTTGATATAGTAAATTAAGCAGCTTATAGTTTGTTTTTTATTATTTTTTAAGACCATGTGCTTTTTGGGATTTTCTACCACAAGAGCTGTTCTAGAGAAAATATTACTTATTGTATTAAGCAAGGAATTCAATGCATAAAATAAAACTTGTTGATCTGCATATGTAAAGTAGAGGTTGTTGTTTTTTTAATTTTTCATATTTGTTCTACATTTTCATTGAGGGCTTAAAAATTAAATCTTTCAAGAGAATTATTTAGGAAGACTTAAACAAAAGTTTTATTTAATTTACTTTACATGTTTATTCATTTTAATAAGAAACGAGATTAGTTTTTAGATATAAATAAAAAAGCTTTTTATAATAAATGAAAAAATATAAAAAAAATACAAATATTAAATGAAAATATTAATTATAATTTTTATAAGATTTTTATATTTGATAAAAGTAATATTAATTTACTTTAATTGTGCTTGATTCCTGCAAATATAAATATTTTATTAGAATATCATGAAACTAAACTAAAAAATTAAATGTATTATTGCGGGGAAAGCATACCGATATGCCCATTTCGCTACGGCTCATATATATATACCTCATCAGTGGGTTCTATCCAAATGTTGTAAGGAAAACCTAAGAGTCTTATACCTAAATCCAAATTGATTAAATGAGAACTCCATTGAATCTATAAGACAAAAAGCCATAAAATACTCAAAAAGTTTTAATAAAAAACTCAGTAACATTTGAGTAAATATTTTTATTTTTTCCTTACAATTAAAGTAAATTAATATAAAAAAGATTCCAAATAATAAATTTTCTTGTCAAAGTACTGACAACGAATTATTAAAAAAATTATTGCACAAAAAAATTATGCACCTACAAGACATACACATGGTTAAGGTAACCATGATCTTAGAGCATTATTGTTATATTTTAAAATAATATTATTGGCATTAGAATAATACTGCTGTGTAGTTTAAATATGACATGGTAAATTATAAACACTTTATAATTGAAAGTTATAATTAATGTTTAAATATAAATACTATATGGTTAAATTAAATAATCATAAATTAAATAATATCACCGTAAGTATAAACCTAATCTGAAATAAACGGCTTACTTTTGTGTTACGTTCCAAAATTATAGTTTATAGCAATCTAAGCTAATATCCCAGCTAAAAGAGACGTGCAAAAGAAGCAGGTAATTAATGGGTTCTACTTGAAACGAACTGGTCCAATTTAGAGAAAACGCGCATGACGAAAATGGGTTCACATTAGAGGCCTGCACAAATGTATTTAAACATCAAACACACCCTTATGTTTAAATGGTTTGAATACACATTCCTTGTATTACAACAACATAAAATACTGTCGTATACTGTTCGTACCACGAAGTAAATAGAGAAGTTCGTGTATAAGATTATTTTCAAATACTGTCAAGACAGTATTTGTTCGTAACAAGACATTTTGTGACAGTAGAAAAAAATTTCAAATGGTCCAAGTATTTGAAAAAATACAACTGACGATCAACATCTTCACTTGTAATTTGTGTTTTTTTTTAATACTTGTTGTTCTTATGTGTGTATCATATGAACGATTGGATGCTTTGTACAGGCCAATGCGATTAAGTTAATTTTAAATTAATTTACATTGGTATTATTTTATAAATAAAAACTATTTCTTCTTGAATGCGGCCATAAAAGTTTACTAAATTTTGTCGTTTTTAAATAGAAATTTGCATACATGAGTTTTTAATTAAAGAATTTTAATTTTTAGTGTTCAATAACTACCTAGATCTATTTATAATATGGAAAACGACAATATTTTTTATTGCAGAAATTCATACATAAGTATTATTTTACCTTTTTTACCATTTCCAAATGCAATTTTAACAGATTTTTTACAACCGCAGTTATTACCCTTTTTACATCACACTTGAAAACATTTTCACTTTCAACTGAAATTACTTACCTACTGCAATACCATTGATAAATATTCTAGTACCTGTTTTTATTTAGGGACATTCCCAAATTGATGTAGTTTTAACAACCACAATTACTAATTACATTATTTTGTACATCCAAATTGACCTGATTTATCATAAAATTTTATTGCTTTTTCAAATTTTTTATTCTGAATGAAACATTTTCAATTCCTTTTGAAATTTTTTTATATTTACCTGTTTTTTTTGGTCTATGGACATTCTCGAATTGGTTTTTTCTAAAACAGATTTTTTAAAACCACAATTAAAAAAAATCTAATAATGCTATCCAAATTTGCTTTAAAACAAAATTCTTAATAAATGCGAAATTAACCCTAAGCTCTCTTTTGTTGCGTCTTATTTCTGACTTTATGGTTAAATTTTCCTTTTTGGTGTATTCAGGGACTTATAGTAGAATTTAACGGGTAACATTTCTGTGGAACATTTTAACCCTCTAAAACCCTGTTTTAATGGTGTTTTTTGCTCTTTCTTAAAAGAAGGACAGAAAAGACCCATATCTTGAGGAGTTAGAGGGTTAACATTTCCACAAAAATGTTCTCCGTAACATTTTACATAAATTTGCTGAACACATTTTATACCTAAAATGTAAGGGTCACATGGTTTCTTATGCCGTTTAACAATAAGAATGTGCCAGAGCTGGGAAATTTTAACCCCCTCTCAAATGAAATTCAGATGTAAACTTTCAAAACGCCGATACACGTATCTCTTTTTTTTTGTCTCCTCTATCAGAATTTATAGTCCGGACCTTGTAATTTTTTGGTGTGTTGTACAGTGTTTATTAAACTGAAAGCAAGCAAGTTTTTATTAATATTGATTTGTTGTAATAAATTGAAACTAAATTTTTAAAATTTTTATCAGGACTGTTAATACAGAATTTTCATGAGTTGAAAAATTATAGCTTAACTAGAATAAACGAGGTTATTATAAATGTTTTATAGAAACTAAGTGCAAGAGAAGTAATGAATATACAGATGATTTTTGAACTACTTTATTTTTTTTTTTTTGTTTTTTGCTGGGATGTGATATAAATCTCTTTGTACGTTGCTTTGTTTATTCGTGAGTCAATTACGGATGAACAATATTTGTCTTTATAATAGAATAGTTATTTATATTTTTAAATAGCGGACAAGGAGGGGATTACAATTAATTTGTACCGATTACAATCAATTTTTAAACTTAGGTATTTATGTTAACGTTAGACTATTTTATGTTTATTTTGAATAAGGGTTAGAAGAGGGGAAGGGAGTGGAGGAAAGAACAAACGCGCAATCTTCAGCCATCTTAAAAAAATCAAATAGATTTGATAGATTCCTTACGGGTTCAGAGTGAAGCCCCATATCAAAGCAGAATATAATATATATGTTAATAGATCTAAACAACTCCGGGTTCAAAAAGCTAGTGTATATATATTATAATATGCGGTTTCTGTATTACAAACGAGTGACTCGTTTAGAAAATTTGTATGAAAAGCACTCAAGTTTTTAAATGCTACCTACACGCAGAAAAAAAACATGGTTGTGATATGGTCACAATAACCATATTATGTTCTTTGTAACAAAGTATAGTTGCGGAGAACAAATTATAGTTATTTTCACCAAAACTTTAGTCACGATAAACATGTTTTGTTAAATTTCAACGATTATATGGTTACTGTGCACAAAAAATGCAACATGGTTGGTTTTAACTTATAAAAATTTCAACCACAACCAAAGTTTTATAACTTTTTAAAAATAATATAAAATATTTAACCATAATATATTATTATTAATCAAAGTATGGTTTAAAGCAACAGAATAATGTTTGCGCTAAAAAATATTTTGTTCAAGTTCTTGACAGTTCAGTAATTTTTCTGGTAGCTAAAATTTGAAATTGTTTTTTATAAAAATTATAATAAAAATTTATGTACAAAATAAATAATTAAAAAAACAGCAAAATATAAAAAGAAATAAAAAGGGAACCAAAACATTAAAAAAAAGTTGAAATATATATGTATGTATGTATTGTAAGCATATACATTTTTATTTTTGTGTTTGAAGCACAATTGTGTAATCATTTATTTGGGCTTATAAACTATATTTTTGTATAGCTGTTTCTTGTAGCTTATGTTCCAAGCATTATTATAAGCAATTAATTGATTTTTTGTGAATTTATCTTTCTAAATAATTTTTATGACAAATCGTAAATGTATAAAACAATAAAAAGTCTTTTATATCTGGAAAATGTTAACCATATAATGTTTATATTTGAACAACAACAATATGGTTGCAAATGTAACAATACTATGTTTTGTTTGCAACCATATAATGCAACCATAATATGTTGCTCTTAGATTATGGTTACCTCAACCATATTTTTTCTTTGCGTGTATACAAATTTTCTAACCGGGTCGCACGCTTGCAATACAGAAACCCCACATAAAGCTTTTTTTAAGTTTCAATCAGGACTAAATAACTGAACCGCTTTTATTGAAATTTGAAGCACGGATAGATATTTACCTGGATAGAATCGATCATGTTTATTTCGATTTTAATTAATTAATTAAATTCTTTTCTTAGAGGTAGGACCTTAAGTCCCAATTTTCAGGAAGCAATTTCTATTAATAAACTTATCATTTATTCTTCTTTGAACATGCCTTGTCGTTTTCATAATTCTTAGCTTATTGTTTTAGCGGTTCAACAACAAACAACAACAACAAATTTCAATTTGTATATAAAAACATTTAAAATTTAATCAGCTAAAAATTACGAATAAGAAAGCAAAACGAATTGAACGAGTACATCAGCTTGTGTACTCGTTTCTTTTCCTCTTGTCGCCCTCACCGACAAGCACAAGGGATAAGCCGATAAGAATTGCCTAGTGAAAATTGGGACTAATGAAAGAGTGTTTTTGATATTTTATTTTTCATCCTCTTTTAACTGTATAAAAGAGCCGAAAAAAATTTAGCCGTATACAGTAGAGAAAGAAAAATAAAAACAGTGGAGAAAGAAAAATAGAATTAGTGTTGGTTATTGTTGTTTTGGCTTAAACTTTGATTTTTGTCTTTGCTTTATTGTTTGGACATAAATCTTTAGTTTATTTAAAATGTTTGTGAGAAGTTTCCTGAAGAGTTAAGTAAGCGATAACGAAATGGCCATCGAGTTGTGCTTTGACCCTCAATAATCAATATCGGTAATTAATTTAATCGCGATAATTAAATAAAAAAATAGCACGAAGTTTTTATAAAAATAAAAAAAAAAACTTAATCTAGTTAAACCTAATTAAGATGAAGTTCATTACTGTGAATAAATTCGGAATAAATACAGCGGCGTTTAAAATTCTTTAAGATTCTATTTATTTTAGAATCCACTAATTCTACTTCTGCTAGTGCTTAAAGACGTGCAGTTAAAAAAAACCATGGTAAGTTAAACATTAATTTTAGTAGTTGGTTTTGTGAAATTTGAAGTTTCTTTATCTGAAATTTAACTATTTAAGCCTATACTGGCGAAGCATAAACCATTACTGCATGGAAAATTGTTTTTAGCATAAATTTCTGGTTGGCAATATTAAGTTTGGAATTTCTATTTATAAGTGGTTATAAGATACGTGTCAGTACATTTGTTTTATATATGACATAAGGTATGTGGTCTTTAAATATTTACCTGGTGTCTAGAACTACGCCAAGGTACTTTACGTTTTCCTTCCACTGGACTGACATTTGTTGTATGTTAATACTAACTTGGGGGACAAAGCATTATTTACGCTTCCTAGTAAAATATAATGCCCTAGATTTGGTACAGTTTATTATAATTTTCGACCTATTGAAATAGCGTATTATTTCTTCTAGAGCTCGTTGCGGTTTATTTATAACGTCATTGTCAAGATTACGAGAGCATATAATTGCAGTGTCATCAGCGAAAATGGACATTGTACAGTAATCTAAAGTAGGAAAATCTGCAGTGTATGTATCATATAATATTGGAGATAAACATGAGCCTTGTGGGCAAGCTGCTGATATTTCAAATTTCCTAGAACAATATGACCCTATATGTATTCTGAAAGTACGATTTATTAAAAACGATTGTATTATTTTAATTAGCTCCATAGGAAAGTTAAGATGAGTTATTTTATATATTAATTCCTCATCCCGTAGCGAGTCAAAAGCAAACATAGCAAAGTTTTAGACACGCATTAATTAAAATTGTTAGAAATTTGATTCCTTTTCTTGGGAGCGCTTTTAAAGACCTGTTGTTTATACCGTCAATTCCTGGAGCTTTCTTTATTTTAAAATTTTTATTAATTATTAAAGATATTTTCATGTTATTTGGAACAATAAATTAACTAAAAAAAAAAAATAAATATATACTCGTAAAGCGATAGAAAATTAAAAAATAATAAAAACAAACATCAAGTGAAAAACTTGGCGCACAGCCTTATTTTTCGTGTTACGGGGCTCCAAAATTTTCAAATTTTTCGAAATATCAAAAACTTCAAGTTTTTGAAGAGATCTTTAAGGAAATACTAAAGCTTTTAAAAAAATTCTTAACCGTTAAGAGCCGATGGCATTTTTATGTAAAATTAAGTTTTTTCTCATTTTTTAATTCTATATCACCCCAATATTTGCTTTTTTATTGCAGCTTCTTCCCTAAACTAGATTTACATAGATGGTGAAGGGTATATAAGATTCGGCATAGCCGAATATAGCGCTTTTGCTTGACTAGTAAATATTTGTTTAAAAAATTTTTAATTTTCTAGAGGCTTTTGTGAGAAGGCTTTAGTGATCCTCGTATATTTTTATTGCAGTTGCATTTGTTGGCCTTTGTGATGAAAAAATAAATAAAAATTTCAAATAATATATCAGTTTTATATAGCGTACATTTTATAGACCGCATTTCAGACACTGTGCTAGTGACAGCAAATTAATCTTTTTTTTACAAATGTTTAGTCATCAAATGTCCAGTGAAATTGACCCAAATGCTAGTTATTTATATTTTGTTCTTGTGTTTCACAATTTGTTTATTTTTTTTATATCGTTTTTTATTTTAAAGTAAAATCCTCAATAACAACATTGAAGGATAGCGATACTATTATTGCCACACACACACACACATCAAACCCGAGTACTATCATCATAATAACAAACACAAACAAAAACACCATCATAGATCTTGTATGGATATTAAGAGAGCCTTTCAATAAGGATTACAAAAACAGCATAAGCGACAACAATTACACGAACTTTGTCAGTTTACAAAATTTGCAATGTTGTTTCAAAGACAATAACAACAACGACAACAACAACAACAATAATAATAATAAACAATATTAAGCTGAATGTTGTTGGTGTTAAACAGCATCAACAAGATTTATTACAAGCGATATATTTTTCAATATGTTCCATATTCAAAAGTCAAAAGCCAAAAGAACGGCTGGCTGTTGGTAAGAGAAACTGGGAAGTGAACAATATTGTGAATTCATCTTTGTTTGTGTTGGTGCGGAGAAGCTATCAGGAACAAAATCGAATGTATGACTTTAATGTGTTAATTTTTAATAACAGAACTTGGTTGTGATACCTTATTAATAGTTCGTTTTGGCTTTGCTGATTCTTATATACCCTTCACCATATATATAAATCTAGTTTAATGAAGTCCCACTAATCAAAAAAAAAAAAAAATATTGGGTTGACAGAGAAGAAAAAAAAAATTATTTCCTTAAAAGCTTCAAAATCATTTGAATGATACCCATTTTGATGTTAACAAAATATGGTGCACAATCGTGTTTTTCTATGAAATCAACAGAGGCCTATATCTTGGAAATATGGGCGAGCCTCAATTTTTTTTATTTTTATTTCTTTGTTACCCCATAAATAACTTTTTTGATTGAAGTTACTTCTTTGTCCCAATGACATGGAAAAATAAGAGGCAGGCATGTTGTTTTGCCCGCTTCTTGAAAGTACATGGAGGGATCTTGCTGATTTTCCAGAGCTCTAGCTCATCTAGTGCCTTAGCTACGTTGGTTTCAACCCCAACTCGGACGGACATAAGAATAACAACTCAGAATATAAATTCTTTATATTATCGGAAATGGATATTGTTGAAATTGCACACGGAATGAAAAACTTTTCCATTTATGGTGAAGGGTATAAAAAAGAGTCTATTAAAAATTAATTAAGTAAATAGTAAATTAATTAAGCATTACTTTCAGCTACATACATACATACTACTATAATTTATTCACCTCTACTCTGACTTTCGATTATGCTACGATCGAAAATTGGTACTCCAAACAAAAGCTGAATCAAAAGAATAAGAAAAAGACAACATTGCTTACAAAACCAATTTCTTTACTTTGGAATGTGGTATAGAAACAAAGAAAAGTCACAACAAACAATTAAAATAGAAAAATAAAAAAAATTAAAATAAAAAGATGTGTTGTCTTTTGCACTTTGACATTTTTTTTGAAGTGGTCGGTACGTCCAAAGGGTATTCCGAGTGACAGCAAATATCCATTTCAGATACTTCATCCTGCACCTCACTCGCCACTGCAAAATCTATTGCACCCCTAATATCACTTGTGTTTCAAGCCCCGCCAATTGTATTACTTTTTCCTCTAATGGGCTTATGTGCTGCAAGCGACAGTTTCCTCCTCCAGTGTTTTATTTGCCAAATGTTTACGCTTTATATAGCACTTCCAGTTCATCAATGGTCACAATAACCATATTATGTTCTTTGTTACAATGTATAGTTGCAGAGAAGCAATTATAGTTGTTTTCACTAAAACTTTAGTCACCATAAACATGTTTTATTGACTTTTAACGATTATATGGTTACTGTGCACAAAAGTGCAACATGGTTGGTTTTAAGTTTTATAACTTATTAAAAATTGTTGTTGTTTATTTCATTTTGTACAATTCTTGATGCCATTTCGGGGGATTCATGGGTGGCTAATATTGCTGTGTCATCCGCATAAGTTGATACACGTACGTTTTCAGACAAAGGCATATCAGCTGTAAATAGTGTGTACAGCACAGGGCTAAGAGCGCTACCTTGTGGGACACCTGCTCTGATTTCAAATATTGATGAAATTTCGTCGTTAACTCTAACGTAGTAAAATCAGTTTTGTAAAAAAGATTTTATTAATAAGTAAACAGAAGCTGGAAGTGCAGATTTTATTTTTGACAATAATCCATTGTGCCAAACTCTATCAAAAGCTTGTTCTATGTTAAGGAAAACAGCAGAACAATATTTTTTCTCTTCAAGACAGTTGCGAATCGTGTTAACTACTCGATGAACTTGCTCCGGTGTACCATGTTTTTGTCTAAAACCAAACTGATAATCAGGTATTATGTGTTGATCATCCAAAAATATCTGAAGGCGTTTTAATAAAATTTTCTCAAACATTTTTGAGAAAGTGCTGAGTAGACTAATAGGTCTATAAGACTTTATTTCCCCTTCTGGTTTCTGAGGTTTTTTATCATAATAATATCAGCGCACTTCCACTGAGATGGAAAATGATAGGTGCAAAGGATTGCATTATAAATATGATCGCTTTATCAAGTAAAAGTTTAACTACTTTGCCGTCAATACTGTCATACCCTGGAGATTTTTTGTTTTTAAACTTATTTATTTCGGTTTTTGTTTTTCTTGGAGATATATGTCTTATAGGTAAACTCATTTGGCAGGGAGAACTTAAGTATTCATGAATTTCTTCTCTAAATACTGTGTTGTCATTTGGATGTGTATTAAATGTGTCGTAAAGGTGATTTCCAAAAGCCTCTGCTTTTATTTGATCTGATCTGCACCAGTCACCATTGGCATCGTTTTATATGCTTTGTTGCCTTCCAGAGTTAGTGTCCATTATCGCAAGCAGTATTAATATTATCGAAAAATGAACTAATTGAATTATTTCTGAGATTCTTTAGATGAAGATTTAAAGTTTTAGTTGCATTATTCAACAGTCGTTTGTCATATGGATTTCGACTTATTTGCCAAACTTTTCTTAATCTTCTTCTGTTGTTAATGAGATCGCGAGTTTCCAAAGACAATTGCGTATTGCTCCGCGGGGCAGTAGATTGGTCTGTTGGCGTTAATAAGAAAGCAGCTTCGTGAATCAGGTTTGTAAAATCCTCTACAGCGTTGTCTATTTCCACATCTGTACTTATACTTCTGTTAAGGTTTATGTTTTTTTCTATCCAATAGCAAAAGGAATGAATGTCGGTTTTGTTTGTTATAATTTTTCTATTTGGCTTGTAGCAGTTATATGAAGTTTTGTACGTTAGAATAATAGGAGAACATTCAGAACTCAACTCATAATTGTCCTTTATGTCAAAAAAATTATTTGATATACCGGCATACACAAAGAAGTCTATAAAGTCTGGAATTTTTCTTGGATCAGAAGGCCAATATGTTGGTTTACCTGTAGATATGGTTGAGTACTGATCTTATTTTATCAATATGAAAATTTATTATTCGGAATCTTTTAAAATTTAATTTACTTTATTCGTGCTTGATTCCTTCAAATATAAATGTTTCATGATAATTTCATGGCTCTTGATATAAGACTTTCTGATTTTCTATACAAAATTTGGGTAAAATCCACTGATGATCTATTTGAGCAGTAGTGAAATGGCCATATGGGTATGCTTTCCCCGCAGTAATTAATTTCGTTTTTAGTTTAGTTTAAAATAATAAATATTTCATGAGAATATGTACATAAAAATTTATGTACAAAATAAATAATAAGAAATAATGGCCCATATTCATAGTTGTAGACTAAAGTCGACTCTTGCTAAAGGATACTCTAGAATAAAAGGCTCTTATTATCTATTTTTTGTTTTCATAGTCAAGAATAAAGTATACTTAAGTTTAGCCACCTTCCAATGGGTGTCAACTGTAATTTGATAAATGTTTTCATACAATTTCTAAACAAACATTTGAAAAAAGTAACCTTGTTTTTATTTTGTTCACTTTGGTATAAAAATCAGATAAAGAGTATTGTGTTCTTAAACCAAATAAAATAATTTTGGAAAAATGAGTTAAAAACAGCTTTAGGTAGTTTCAAAATTTAAAGTTGACTTTCTCGCCAAAAGTATATTTTAAATTGTCTATGAATGAGTTAGAGTCGACTCTTAAGTAAAACCGACTTTAGTTCCCTTAAAGTATACTTTATTTTAACTATAAATATGGGCCAATATGTAAAATGTGAAAACAAATAAAAAAGGAACCATTTTAAAAAATTTTAAAATAAATATCTATTTATGTATGTATTTATTGTAAGCATATAAATCTTTATTTTTCAAATAAAATAAAGTGACTTAATTTTTGCTGTCCTTACTCTTACCATAATTATTTTTATTTGAATTTTAAATTAGACATTCTTTTGTTAAAACCAATCAATCTCTTTGGAATTGTTTTTTTTTTTTTTTTAATTTCTTATCCTATATTCTGGCAAAAACACGAATTTAATTAAACCATAAAACAAACAGAAAAATCAATTTTAATCAATGCCACCTACAACATGTTTCTTTTGCAGTAGATCCTTAAAATTTATAGCCAATAAAAAGTAGATAAAAAGAAAAACTACAAAACTTATAACAGAAATCAAAATCATTTTACAAAAGCACATAAATCAATAAACATTGAAAATTTACAACATGGTTTGATGAAATGTTATGTACGCGTTAAAACTGCAAAACGGATTAAGTTTTACTTGAGTTAAAAGAAAAACAAAAAAAAAAGCGAATGCATTTCAATAATGGAAATGTTTGTACTTAAGAAAGATTTACGTACTGTATGCAAAGAATCAATCAACAAATACTATTTTAACATGAAGATGTTACATTTACTCGCATAAAACTTGCAGTTAAGACTAGAAAGTTTTAATGTTGGTGCCATCAGAGTCATAAAAAATTGGATTGGTTGGTCTTAAAAATATTTACAAAAATATCTGTAAATTTTACAAAAAATAATAATTTTTATTATCGTATTTAAAACTAAAGCCAAATCAGATTTCCTAATAAAAAAAAATTAATTAATAGAAAAAAAGTATCGGGTGTTTTTTTAAGACCGATAGAAATTTAAATTATAAAAAATAACACAAAAAATTAAATTGTAATGAAGAATTTTTTCCATACGAAAGATCAGAACATGGCATTAATATTTAAAAATGATTTCGGGCATATGTACACCGCGGCTGTTTATGACTGAGTACTACTGGCCGTATGTCCCAAATAACAAGAACAATGCTGCCCTCCAAAGCGTCAATTGTTGCTGGTTTATTAGCATACACCATTGACTTCACTTGGCCCCACAGGAAATAATCGAGAGGTGTTAAATTGCACGACCTTAAAGGCCTATTGGCAGGTCCAATCTTCGAAATCAATTTATTGTCAAATTTTGATTTCAATAACTTGATGATTTTTGTCGCCTTATGGCATGTAGCCCCAACTTGTTGAAACCACATTTCGTCTGGATCAATGTTATCCATATTTTCAAACAAATAATCATTAATCGTGATGCGTTCATAATCTCAATTGAACGTAATGTGAGATCCGGCATAATTTTTTTAAGAAATAAGGTCCGATGACGCCACTAGCGTGTAAACCACACCAAATGGTAGATTTTTCTGGATGCAATGGGGTCTGTAGGGTATGTTGTGGATTGGTCTCACTCCGTATGCAGCAATTTTGCTTATTAATAAACCCGTTAAGCCAAAAAAGAGCCTCATCGTTGAACACGATTTGGCGATAAAACAACGGGTCAGTTACTAACTGCTCTAGAGCTCAATCGGCGAAAGAACGACGCATATAATGGTCTCGTGGCTTTAATTTCTGCACTAGCTGGCTCTTATACGGGTATAGACCAAGATATTTGCGCAAAATTTTCCACGCAGTAGGCGGACAGAGTCCCAATACCTGCGACCGATGACGAATCGATAAATTTGGATCTTCTTCCACAGTTTCGTTTTCCGCAGCGATATTCTCTTCAGTACGCACATTCCTTCAACGTGTCACTGCATCCTCTAGAGAGTATGTGGTATGAAATCTATCAAAGTTCGACGGATAGCTTGCTAAGACGGACGTTTATGTGCACCATAAAAATTACGAAGTCGTCTATAAGTTGATAGAATTGATGGCTGATTTTTAAAGTAAACTGGGATGATTTGGTAGCGTTGTTCAAGCGTGGGTCTGTTCATAATGATTTGCCAGAGTTACTAAAACTAATAAGAAAACATTTTTCATCGAAGTTTAATTTTTAGTGTTATTTTTTATAATTTATAAGGTCGCCTAGGAAAACGTTCGCTGCAAATGTTAAGAAAGAGGTTTTTATAATTACTAGAGCTACTTCCTGTCTCTTATTCTTATGCTGGTTTACAATGATTAGTTTTTATCCATCCATACATTTACTAAATTCAAAATTAAATACATTTTTATTTGTTTTCTTCAATTATTAATCGAAATATCTTTGGATTATGAAATAGTGAATAATTTCCAGACGGCTTAAGTTCATATTATATTAGTTTATTATTATTAAGTTCGATTATATTAGTTTGTAAATTTAAAAAGAAAAATTTTTAAAAAAAATTTTTTAGGTAATTTTTAAAGAAAATAGGAAATACACAACAAGATATATTTAAGCATTTTCTAGGTCGCACGAATAATCCTATTCCCAGCATTTTGTTATTAGAAGGGCATTGTTGAGTATTTTTGACAAAATAGGCTGTCTGTCTGTCTATACTTTTAACCGTCTCATTAACAATGAGCGGACAAACATCTTGAATTCAGAAAAAAGGGAGGGATGTCATTTTTTCCATCTCAGCAGAAAATAAAATTCAAGCTGCCAGATTAAAGCCACATAATTGGCTAGAATATGGGGATATTTAAGCGTGTAACGCCAGCTATGGCATAATAGCTTTTTATTTCTTCTGAAGTCTTTACAGCGACCCAAATAATTTGTTAATATGTACTTCTTTTTCTGAATAATTAAGGTTTTTTCTTTTACTTTAGGGTGATAACAAGAGGGCTGTCCTACTTCAAGCAATCTCTTTAATGTGTTTTTTGAGCAGAAAATTTAAAGAACACTTAGCTGTTCGAAATATCGTTACCTTAAATACCTTAAACCGTTTTTTCGATGCATTTTGGGTCTCATTTGGAAATTATTTTTTATATTTATTTATATGAAGAATCTCCCCTTATAAGTGATCTTAAGCGGCGATAGGTAAGAATTTCTAATTTTTCCAAAATGCATACATGGGTTAGGCTTCAAAATGATATTCATATTGATATTTTAAAAAATTTGAAAATTTAGGAGCCCCGTAACTCGAAAAATTTGGACGAGTACCAATTTTTTCACTTCATGTTTTTTTATATTAGTTTTTAATTCTTTATCGCCTCATATATATATATATATTTTTTATTAAAGTTACTTTATTGTTCCAAAAAACATGAAAAAAATAGAGGTAGGCGTGGTATTTTGCCTGCTGCCTTAAAGGACATGGACCGATCATGCTGATTTCCAACAGCAGCTCTTTCGACACTTTATCTGATCTTTTAACATATTTTTATTTATTTTTTGTGAAGTCTACTTTGGCTTGGCAAACTTAACATGGACGGACAGACGGGCATGGCTCAATCGACTTCGCTATGCGCAAGAAGTCAGAATATACAAACTATATGGAGTCAGAAGTAGATATTGTAGAAATTGCACACGGAATGACAAACTTAGTTAAATTTTTTTTTACTTTTTGTGGTGAAGGGGGTACAAAAAGCAACTCATAAATTAAAAGGTGTCTCTATTGATGCCGTTTTATAATGAAGGTTAAATAGTTAAAGACAGACACCTGAAATTTATACAGAATTATTTTAAAATTAGAAATTTCAGAAGACATTCATTTAATTCTATGGTCTTATCGTCTATGGCTATGGACGTAATGTCGCATCAGAAAGTGACAAATTGTCCATGGAAATTATGTCACAATACTATGAGATATACTAACCATCCACTTAGAGTGATAATGTCAATGAATATTACAGGTTTATTTTTTGGTATTCAATATAAGCAAGATCCATTAAAAGAATTGTAAAGAAGGTAATCGAGTATGGAATTAATCACTTTTGGCGGAGGGCTTCCCAACTAGGATACCAACTTAATGATTTTAATAAGACATGAGGCTTTTATCAATTACTGAGTTTTGATTATGTTGATTAAGGCAAGAACTCGTGCAATTACTACTTTTTTTTTGCGGACTAATGTTATGTGTTTTGTAAGCGAGTAGTAAAATGTAGCAATTACAAATGTAAGTATTTATATGGCAAGTACTTTTTAAGGTAATGTCTAATTTTTTGTTGGAATGTAACGTTTTTTTAAACTGACTTGCAGAAAATCTTTGGCAAATGAAGTCGATACCATACAGGAGACATAAACTGCATCCAGCGATGTCGGCATTAGTTATATACCATAGAAGAAAAAATCATTGCGCCCAGGCGAAGGTCGCATATGCATGAATACCTTGGTAAGCGAAGCTGTTGTTGTTTACAGGGTCCATGTCTTTATCTATGTCCATACTTAAAACGACACAAAGTCAAGTCAATTATGGGATTTTTTAAAGTGACATAATGTCCACCGTAAACACTATGACATGCCACCCCTACTAAGGATTAATTTCATTAAAATGTTTAATTGATTTAATTTTTTATTTTATTTAAAAATTTTAATTAAATTATTTATTTGATTAGAAAGTTTGGTATTTATTATATAAAAGCTTCTGCAGTTGAGACAAATCAGAACTTAATTTTATTTCAATCTGAAAGGAATTAAAACTGTCTATACAATGTTAAGCAATTAAAATGATTTTACAGTGCAGTATAAAACACACAGATACCAACTAAACTATTTTTAAAAAATTTATACGTAAACGAATAAAATATCGCAAATGAAAAACGCTTAAAAAGCAATCAAATTTTGGCAAGCAATAAAAATAAAATGTATCAACAACAAACAAGAAATACCACCGCAACTAAATGAGTGCAAAAAGAAATAAGAAAAAAGACAAAGCAATGATAAGCGGATTTACCGATAGTCAAATGGTTCGTTGAATAACTAAAGAACTGAGTAGCAAATGGCTTTGTCCTCTACCAGAATAAACGGAAGGATAAAATAAATGATTGAAATGAAAGATGAATAGACTGGTAAATGAAGTAAAAGGACTTTTTTTTAAAGTTTGTAGTAAATTTTTTGTAATTTTTTTTTCACTACAAATCTTCCTAAGCTAAAGCTTAATTCTTTGGAAAAATCTATTCATGTGCACCAAACGATGATGAAACGCAAAATGTTGCCAAGAATGTTTGGTTTATGAAGTAGCATGTGTAGCCTGTTTTATAAAGCACAAAAAACTTGAATTTAAATTAAAAAAAAATATATATATATAAAGGACTTTTGTATTTGCTTTTGCTTACAAAATGACAGAAACAAGATTGAGGTTAAGTTGTTACAAATGCGAAATTTGGGACTGATAATTCATTTAACCGTTAATCGATCCTTGGAACAAAAATGTTCCATACGAATTTTATTTTATTCTTTGTTTTTTTTTTTGGCAATGAAGCTTTTATATCAATATTCAACGACTTTGTCACTGCATGATGTATAATTGGGTTTTTGCATTATTTAGACAAATTTATTGTAAAGTTTTGTTGTAATTTAAAAACTTCATAATTCGATCCTATGGTACAAAAATGTTCCATACGAAATCACATATAAGACGCTTGGTCTCTGTGACAGGGACCTTGGCGTTGCACTACCGTTATAATGGTATTTACTTTATTTCTATTTTAGTCAACTCAGCGAGAATTCATAACAGGTGACTGCGCTAGCAAATACAAATCAAATACATAAAAACACAACACGCAATTATAAATGTATGCAAAATAACTGTTGTGAATTGACTCAGCTTGGCTATTTCGTTTACGCAAAGTTCTGTGGATTCAACACGTGTTGGCTAAGTAATAAAGTAGTTTTGGATTTTATTGCATTTCATTCGAAACTCAACAATAATTAGTACAGTACCTAGATATTTGACTGCTGAAGAAAACGAAAGTATACTAGAGGCAAGTGATAATGAGGAATTATCAGGCAGCGATTTCGAACCGGATGAAACTATAGAGTCTTTAATTCAAAGTGGGAGTGAAAGCGAAAGTATTCCAAATGAAGAAATTGAAGACGCACTCTACGTGTCCAAAGATAATACTCTTTGGAGTTCAATTTCTTTCTCGAGTGGTCGTTTTCGGGCATCACATGGGATTGAAATGCGCCTCGGTAAGAATAAAAGAAATTTATTTTCTCTTGTTTTTCTGAAGCTGTCGTCCACATTTACGTTTTGATGACGTAATTAGTCGTCGCCAACAACGCAATGACGAATAATTTGCACCGATAAGGGCTTATGGAAATGTTGGGCGGAACTTCTTCCAATATACCAAAATCCACACACTTGTGTCACAGTAGACGCGCAATTACTTGGCTTCCATGGAAGATGTAAGTTTCGGTAATATATGCCCTCTAAGCCCGAAAAATATTGTATCTAATTTTGACTTATTGTCTAAGCTGAAACATGCTATGTATTGCGAAAAAGAAGTAAGTGGAATCCCGGAAAAAAATCAAGAAGAACGAGTGGTTCTTGACTTGACAAAAGTCTAAAAGGCCATAATGTCACTATGGACAACTTTTTCTCTTCTCAGAGCCTGGTGCAAAAGCTTTTGGAAAGAATTGTATTAATGGTAGCAACTTTATACAAAAATAAGCGAAGTATTCCGCCAAAGCTACAACTCGAACCCATGTACCGAGAAATAGTTCCTCATTATCGCTTCTTCCATCAATTATAAGAAATAACGAAGATAATGAGATTCCTGAGCCATCATCAACGATAATCAGAAATCCGCAAAAGGCAGCTGCCAAACGAGGCCGCTGTTACGACTGCTATCATTCTAGTCTAAATAAAGATAAATGGATTATTCTCTTGATTCAAATAAATTGAAGAAAATGATATACTCTGTGTTGAAATTTTCATATGGAACAAAAGTGTTCCAAAGGGTAGAATTCCTAATTTATTTCTAGGAGCAATCTTCGGTTAAATGATTAAAAGAAAAAATATTCTTAAAAGTAAAAACAAATTTGGAACAAATGTTCAACCTGATTTAAGTGTGCGATCTATAATTTCGCAATAGTTGCAAAAATTTAGTAATATAATTTCTATGAAAACCTTTGCTGCAACACCTAGGCGGCTTTAACTGATGAATCAGAAAAACAAGATTGCGCATTCAGCCGTTAAAAAATTTTTTCTACTGCGCATTTAAGTCACAATGATAATGAGTGTCTGTTGTAAAAAATACGAGAGATTTTTGACTCTCTTACTTTAATTCTGTTACAAATTCCATACAAATATTCTATATCTACGTCACATAAAAGATAGATCAACAAACAACAAACTTACGGACCTGCGCAATGCGCAAACTTTTTTTTTCTTGATTCATGGCCTTAACTGCTGTTTTTGATTTATTTACCTCTCGCAATCTCATCTAACACTCAAGTTTCGTGTTGTGATTTGAACTTATGATCTTATGTTTTACAAAGAGGAAGAAACCTCACCCTCAGCTACTGTTGCTGCTCTTCCTGTGTTAGTTAAAATCTGCTTTTGTCTGGCTTACAAATGCAAATTTGCTTGTACTTGAAGTGAACTTATTCATCTCTATTGGTTTGAGGAACAATATTATCATCTTTAAACTTTGTTGTTTTAAAAAGAAGAAGATTTGAAACATAAATTTATTTCTAATATATTAAATTTAATTACATATTCCCCTATAGTTATAATGTATAATCTAACAATCCTCAGTTGGCTGAGGCAACCAGTCTCTCAATTGACGCTTAGCATCTGTCTTAAGTGCAATTGTTGATAAAAAACTAAATTCAAATAGATTTCGGCTTAAATACATTTTTTTAGTTCCATAAAGTTTTTTAGAAAGAAAAATTATTTCACAAGTGTATGCGGAAGTTTTCCAAAGAAAACAAAAAAATTAGATACCAGCAGAATTTAACGCTGTCTTTTATGGACCGCTACAATCTTCATCAGCATTCTTGGCATCCTTCTACCTTAGGTTATGTACATTGTGTTGTGAGGAAAGATGTAAGAAGATTAAAAATTGCATTCGTAATCAACCGAGGGTTGGTACAAAGCAAAAACAAATGCACAAAACGAGTTACAGAGAGACAGCCAAGAAATACTTTTTGTGTGGACTTCATCTAACCAAATAAATATTGATACGAATACTCCTTGTATTCTTATTTACAAAACAAGTTGGTTAAAAAGATTATGTTTACAATGTATACAACTCTAAAAAGTCAACTTTAGCCAAAATCAATTTCAATGCATGTATAATATCCACAGTTCAACTTCTAATTTAATAGAAAATTAAATAATTAATTCTAAATTTTTTGTAGTTGGTTACATTTTGCTTTTTAACTTTTTTATTCTTCAAACTCGTTCTATAAAAAAGGCTGTTTTTTACAGACCTATAAAATTTTAAGTTGGCAACAATTTTTTTAACTGGCGACCATTTCATCAACTGTCAAGTGATTTATGTACAGTTTGGCTTGCCATTTCAACAACTTGCGCCTGAATACCACTTTCACTTTTGATTGAATGGATACGACAATAAACAATACGACCGTATTTGGGGTGACCATAATCCTGAGGTATATGTTGGGACACCATTATAGTTAGAAAAACTAACTGTTTGGTGTATTTTATGGGCTGGTGAAATCATTGATCCATACTTTTTTTTAAACAATGGTGACCGCTATGAAGCCACGATAATTGACTTTTTCGTTAATGAATTAAACAACCATGATGTGAAAGGCATGTGGTTACAACAAGACGGTGCAACATATCACGTAGCTAGAGCTACTATTGATTCATTAAAGGAAACTGCATATTTCCAATTTTCGAACCAGTGAATTCACCTCAAAGATGGTGCGATTTAACGTCGCTAGACTATTTTCTGTGATGATATGTGAAGTCGTTTTTATACGCCGATAAACCCGAAAAGATTGAATACTGGGAGGATACAATTTGCGACATACGAAGACAAATATTGAAAAAAATTATCGAATATTAGATTACGTCCCATCCAGACGTGGCGTTCATATATTTTGAATAAATTAAATTTGAAGTCAGCTTAAAAAATTTTTTTTATTCCATTTCCCTTTACGTAAATAAATTTCAAACGTATGATTTTTTTTTAGTTTTTTGTCTTAAACCCTTAAATTCTAGCTACTAGCATTAAAATTCTAATGTCCTTTTCACTGCAAGCTGTTAATTTTTTTATACTTCAAAACTTTTTGTAAGGTACGGTCAGATCAGTCAAATATTTGACCAAAAAAAAAAAAACGTAAGTATAAAATTATGAAAAAAATGTTGTCCTTCTCAAATAACAATTAAGAAATAATATTATACTACTCAATATAAAAGGTAAGATATCACATTTATTATATTGTCATTCGTAAGGATACATGTCAGGAAAAATTTAATAGACATTTGTAAGAACAGTGGTTTCGTTTTTTTTGATCATATATTTGACTTATCTGACCGCACCTTTACTGTCACGTTTTAACCATTTAAAAAACGTGTCTGTAAATTTTGATAGAACTTAAAAGTTTTGTTACAATTTTATCTTTTATTTAGCGAAACCAATTTTTATTATCGAACACCAACTGTACGCGAGACAATGCTTTTATTAGAAAGTGTTTTTTGTTGTTTTTTTCTAACTAACTCAACTTTAATAAAATTGAAATTACTATGCATTGCAGTAAGTATCGAGTACTTTGGTTTTATACCTTTGAGGATTTAATTATTGAATCTATTGTCACCAAGACCACAAAATATGTTACGTGCACGCGTGACTTGTTCTGTTGGATATTGTTATTAGAACACAATTTTGCATGGGTATACAAGAACACGAACACTAATATGAACTTAATCTATAGTTGGAATTATGGCATAATTTTTGTCTGTAAGAAATTGCATCGAAAAGAAAAATTCAAAAAAACGCAAAAAAGTCATAAAATACAAAAAAATAATAATAAACAGCACAATTGAATTTATTTTTCGAAATACATAACTTTACACTAACTTATCTACCAACTACAAGTAAAACTATTGCAACTGTTTCAAACTTTATAATGGTTTTCCTTTTTTTCTCACTGCTGCTTTCCGTCGTTATTGTATCATGTTTGTTCTCACCTTCGTTTGTGTGTGTAAATTAGTGAAGAAACTTGTTTGCTTTGGGCATAGCTGTCCTACCGCTCACTGTATAATGTTGTAGAGCTGATACATAATTTAATTTTTCTTCAAAAAATTTAAGAAAAAAATTCGAAAGAAAGTTCACAGCTTAGAAAAATTAAAGAATTGAATATTTATATACATAATAGCTGTGCTGGTGTAATATTAAATTGTGATAGAAAATCTGATAGGAAAAATAGTTTTTCCTAGTATTTCATGGTGAAACAACAGTAATAATGAATAATGACTTTTGCAGAGAAATAAATGTTTCAAAACAAAATATTATTAAAATTAAAAATTAATCACAATTAATAACGAACTTAATCTGAACTGAGTAATAACACTGTTCTGCACGAAAATCCTCCTTTAAACTAAAATATGCTTTCTTACTGTTTTTAAATGTACTGAACACGAATTTGAAGTCAGTTTTTGAGAAATTCTAGTTTTTTATCCAAAAATGTGAGTTTTTTGTTCTTTTGACGAATTTTATTGGCATCAAAACATTAATTAATTAAGTATATTTGAACAAAAAAAAATTTCATGGGAATATTACAAGTGGTTGAGGAAATATGGCTAAAAGTTTTTTTCCTGTATGTATAATCTTACAATTTTTTTTTATATTGGTGGAGAAAAGTTTTTTTTTGCAGAACAGTGTAATCATTCTTCTATAAAAATATTTTAAATAATATACAATCTTAAAATAGAATAAATAAATTTTTAAATCTTAATTGTTGTAGCTTTGAGTGCACAGATAAAAATCTTGGCAACAGATGTGAAATCGAAATTACATTAAGTTATTGAAATTCTTAATAGATGGATAGAAAGCCTGAACTGCATTTTGTTAAATTAACCTAACACCTTGTAAAGTGATGCTTAACTCAAAGAATAGGAAAACTTTCTTCGTTTCCAAAACAAAAAAAAAAAAAAATTATTTAACTTGCATCGACACAAAGAGTACTGACGATGCACACTGTTACAGGTTTGGTCAAAAATTATCAAATTTGAAGTTAAAATTCAACACATTTTTAGTGATCTTTTAAGAGAAAACACTTTGATTAGATTATTTGCAAAATATGAATGAACATTTTTTAAAAATTAAGTTATTGCAACTCAAAATTAGAGTTTTCATGTATAATAATAGATTCAAAATATAGAATTGATACAACATACAACCCTGGTATCTGCTTATAATTATACATCTGATGAATATTGGTCATATGTAAAGAACCGTTAGCTAAAATACATGTATAACATAAAGCCGGGATTTTACAACAGAGATAAGTTTAATAATGAATTAAAAAAAACATCAAACAATACATTTTCAATATTTTTATATATTATTCTTGCAAGTATTTAGAAGGCTCAAATAAATGTAAATTGAAATTGAATTGAAATTGTATTTATATTAACATCTCTTTGCACGAATTTCTTTGGTTATTGTTTTTTAGTGTTAAGACCCCTTCGGATTCGTTATTTTTGTGATCAGTGCATTTTGCCCAAAATTTATTACAACCAAATAGCAGGACCAATTTTAATGGTTTTTTTTACACGACTTTTGGAAAACTATTAAGAGGGAGGGACCCATCCTTAAAGTTTTGCATATACTAAAAAAAAAGGTAGTAAAGTTAACTAAACAATTAACTAAGAACTAGTTCCAAGGGGCTTTCCAGGGTTATAGGTTTCCTTATCCAATATTTTTTAGATCTTTGATAGATTGTCTGGTGTTCTAAAGTGTTTTTTGCAAATTATTTTTCGAGTGTACTCTAACTTTCAAAGATTGCAGTAGAAATTTAGCTTACCAGCTGTCCAGACTTCGATTTAGTGGAGGCAGACTGCGTTTCAGGTTTTCTTATCGAAGTATTACCTTTAAGCCAAACAGCATGCTGTTTTTTTTTGAAACTCCTTCAACTTTTATGCCATTTCACATTTGAACAAAATTTTCTTACCGCTCTTTTAAATATTATTTAAAGTTTTCGGAACAATCACTCTTTCCAATGTATGAAAGGACATGGCCACCAATAGCGGCTCTTTTGTCATATTCGTTGTAATGCTCTCGCCATATATTGAATACCTTTTTTTTAATTTTGCATATATCACAATTACTGTGATACTTAAAGTAATACAATTTATGAAAAAGAATATTCTGAATACTTAGGTGCAGAAATAAAATTTTATAGTTTCAAACTTCCGCCGTAAAATGATCAAGCACTCGCTCAAAAGTTCAATTTAATAGGTATGAAGTACAAGCAGTGGTAGAGGCTAACATTGTGTAAGCATCACAACGGAGTAAGAGGAGGCAGGTTGATGAACTTATGCATCAACGTCGGCTAATGCTACAACGAAAGCTTCAGAAAAAATTACGAATGAAACACTAGTTAAGAAGTTAATTATTGAGCAAGCCTTAACTCCATATGTTGGCGTGGATATATGGCTGGATCTAGAGTCCTTGATGCAATCACAATAGAAACCACCAAACAAGTTGCTAGCATGGGATGTTGTTTTTGGCATATACGGGCGGTAGGCGTTTCCTTTGTCCAATATTTTCAATAAATTAAATGTTTCTTATTTTAGTTATTTTATAGCACACTCTGAGACAATTCCTTCTATTTTTGTCACATCGTTATATTGGATCAAAACACTGGGCGATGGAGGTGGCGATCCAGAAAATACTGCATTATTTTAGTATTTAATTTTTCCTGTTTTGTTTAAAAATGAACACGAAAAATTTTTTTAAAAATAAATTTAGAAATTCAAATGAATATGCGTGAACTTAGGCCGAATTATTCATACTAAAGTAGTTCTATTAATAATTAATTGTGGCAATTATGGATATTCTTAGCGCGTTGTTGATTTAAAACTTTTATTTTAATTCTTTTTTTTCTTTTCCTAGTAAAATACCAGGCAATCATGAATTTTGAGTAATTTACAAATTTAAGATTTTTTTAAAACATTTTCAGTTTGTATGACACCAACAGAAAACCAAGAAGGTCAGTTCCAAAAATCTTAAAAAATAACAAAAAAATTGCCTTATTAAATATTGTAAACTTGCAAGAAAATACTTTTGATACTATTACCAACGTCCCAGCGGTTTAACATGTGTCGAACGCGTAAACCTCGATAATTTATTTTATGTTGCCAGGGCATTTAAAGCAACACAGAAAAACAGAAACAAAAAAATTTAATACAAAAAGATTTCAATGAAAAATAGCATTTCTTCTAATTCTCCAGACTCTAAATGAATAAAAAAAGAAGATTTTAAAGAAGTCAATAGATAGATATATGTATCTTTGTTTGTTTGTGCGTTCAAGCTACAAATGCATCACGTTCCAACTAAAAACCAGATGCACAGAATACTGCTGTTAAACCATGGTTTCTAGGTACAGCACATACGTTTGTAAGTAAAATTGTTTATACCCTTTAGTATTCCTTTACCGACCATAAAACAAAAAACATAACAATAACAACAAAACGAAATTGTGGCCAAATGCATGTAGATTAAGCAATAAAAATGTCACTGTAGAAACGACATGAATATACGAAAAAACAAAATCATTTAAAACTATCGTAACATCGTAAGAAGGAATAGAGAAAATTTATAGATTTATTATCTGGCAACAAAACTCACACTCTTAAATTAAACTTTGTACACGTGTGTAAGACACAGAAATCGCAAACATTTACGGAAACTAAAACTAGGTTAAGGCTAAGGGATGGAGAACAGATAAGGAGATGCATTGGTATTCTAACCTTTGAAAGTAACTGTTGTCTTAAGCAGAAAACACAAACATGAATGCCATCAAAGATACTACTGAGACCATTGGCGTGGCGGGGAAAGGTCTCTCCAGAATTTGTTCTTTTTAAGAAATTTCTAATAAATGACACAATTTTCCCTATTGTTTAAGGACTACAGACCCCACCAAAAAAATTTCTTTAGTTACGCTGGTGTCTGAGACACTAGATGATACACTGACAAACACACATTTCTAAACACAAGATCTATGAGTAAGGGGATTTAAATACTTTGTCCTCTAAGGCATGTTTGTAAACTTATTTATCATCCAGCAGGTGACACACATACATTAACAAAATTTTGTGTTCAACTATTAATCTTTTTTCAGTGAATAACAATATGAAGGGTCAGTAGAGAAATGTTTGTTTATTTTATTAAAAACAAATAGTGCAGTTTTCTTAAAGTAGTTATTAAGAATAAACATTTTTTATTTATTTCTCATTTTGAACTTAAACTCATGTTATTTGAGTATAGAATACTGAACGTGTGCTTGCATGTATGCAAGTTTCTATTGCAGAAATCATTTCAATACCAATTGTGTGTTTCTTATCAAAACTACCCAAAAAAATTTGTAGCATCTATTAAAAGTTTCGTATGTTTTAGGATTGAATATAAGAAAATTTTATTTTTGAAAAATAAACAAAAACTTTTTTAAATAATAATTAATTGAAACAATTGAAAATTGGAATTAATTTTAATTCAATAATAGTACTGAGAAAAAAGTTCTTGAACTCAATAAAGATGTAGCTTGTTTTAAAATTGAATTTCAATTAAATATTTATTTGCCCTAATTATATATATAAAAAGAAAAAAATTTCAATTAAAAAATTATTGGAATCAATTAAAAAATTAATTGAATCAATTACAAAATTAATTAAATCAATTACAAAATTACTTGAATCAATTAAAAAATTAATTGAATCAATTAAAAATGTGAAATAAATTTTAATTTTATAATAAACAAGTAAGAGTGCTGTATACGGCTATACCGAATCTTATATACCTTTCACCATCTATGAAAAGCTAGTTTAGTGAAGTAACTCTAATCAAAAAGCAAATATTAGGGTGACAGAGATTTAAAAACTAAAAATAATAATTATTTTAAACAACGTGATTTTTTAAATTATATTAATTTTCAAAAATTCTTTTTTTTGTGCTATTTTCCTGATTTATTATTTAAATCACCGATATTGAATGTTGTGTAGTGTTTTGTGATTTTTTATTTTTCATCCTCTTTCAACTGTATAAAAGAGCCGAAAAAAATTCTGCCTTATACAGCAGAGAAAGAAAAATAGAATTACAGTTGGTTATTGTTGTTTTTGCTTAAACTTTGCTTTATTGTTTGGAAAAAATCTTTAGTTTATTAAAAAAATATTTGTCAGAAGTTTCCTGAAGAGTTAAGTAAGCGATAACGAAATGGCCATCGAGACGTGCTTTGACCCTCAATAATCAATATCGGTGATTTACTAAATTTGTTTTTTTATCTGTTTATATAACGGACATTAAAATACTAAATCTTTGTATTTGTATAAAAGGAAGACCATGTTCGTGAAAGTAACGTCACTTTTGGAACACCCTTTAATTTTTAATTTTATTTTTTTACAGTGTCGCACTGTGCATATCATCTCAATACAATAATTTACAATATTTTTATGCAAATCCCATCCCTTTCGAATCACCCTTTAATTTTATTATTATTTATTACTATACAGGCTATTGGAATACTCTTTCAGTGAAAAGAATCAAGAATCTAAATAGACGGACAGATATTGCAGCGAAAACAATAGAAATACTTTGCTACATTATCTGCACGAAACCCTTAAAAAATCTTTATAAAATTCTACATCAGTTTTATCTTTTGAGTGCAGATATTATCAACAGTATCAAATCTTTTTCAGCCGCTAATATCAACATTTAGTTCAGTTTCAGTCGCTGTAATGAAAATAAGTCATCAAAGAAAAGAACACACAATCAACATACAAATTGATGGACATTTAAAAGCCATTTGGAGATGCATAGGAAATGTATCTCACAAATGACTACAGTTATGGGTCGTGGATTTTTAAGTGCTTTTTCTAAGTGTTCAAGTGTTTTCAGTCCATCATTGTTTTACTGCCGCAAATGGATGTGTGTTCGTTTTACATTGTTTGTAACTAAATGTTTCTTTGTATGAAATGTAAACGCCATTATTTGTTAGCTATTAAAGTTTGTTTTTTTTCCCTCGTTTGCTTTTGTAATTGCGTCATTTAAGAACAAAATTGCAAAACTAAGTGCATTTTAAAATGTCTGACCCTGACTCAAGTAGTTTGCTGTAATCGGTTGAGTTTATAATTGCAAGACACCACAAACAACGACAAGTTAAAATATTGTTTTAACAACAAATTCTTTGGCATTGAATTCTGTTTACTTTTTTTTTGGTATCCTGTATTAGTTTAATATTTGTTTTTTTTAAGGATTTTTTAGTTTGTGTAGTTGAGTGAGTAGCTTTAATTATACTTTTAACTAAATGTTTGTATAATTTTAGCAAGTAGTTCATTTTTTAAGTAACTTTTGGAATTTAAATTGGGCCTTTAAATTCAAAAAAGAAGAGTAATATTAGTCGAGTTGTAGCTAAAGTAATAAGTGACTACGAGGGCTGCTATATATATTTCTGGCCTGTCAACACTGAGTGCTGCCAAGTGCAATCTGACATTTCCATTGGAAAGTTTGTCATTTTTAAGCATAATCGTACTCAAAACGTTTTGACGTACGACCATTATTTGTGTTGTTTACAGTGACTTGAAAAAATTAATATAGAAAAAAAAATGGAATTTTCTCGTGAACATTTTCGTGCCATAATTTTTCACAATTTTCGACGTGGATTATCACGACAGGAGTGCATTGATGAACTTAAATCTTTGTATGGCGATGAAGCACCATCCTATAGCACTGTGAAAAATTGGTATAATGAATTTAATCGTGGCCGAAGCTCGCTCAAAGACGAATTCCGTGAAGGTCGTCCAAAAACGGCTGTTGTGCCAGAGAACATTGATGCCGTGCGTGAACTCATAATGCAAGATCGACATGCGACATACCGAAAGATAGAGACATCCTTGGACATTTCTTCAACCAGCATACATTGTTCTCGTTGCATCCCGCACAATTTGAAAGTCGCTCAAAAAAAGGCCCGTGTCGATTGGTGCAAAGAAATGTTGCAAAATACGATTGCTGTGCTTCAAAAGATCGTCACAGGTAACGAATCATGGATCCATGCGTATGAGCCCGAAACGAAACAACAATCGACCGTGTGAGTCTTCAAAGACGAGCAAAATCCAACGAAAGTTGTTCGTAGAAGAAGCACTTCGAAGCAAATGGTCGCCTGTTTCTTTGGCAAAACTGGTCATGTGGCGACTGTTCCGCTTGAGCAACGTAGGACGGTCACTTCTGAGTGGTACACTACAATTTGTTTGCCTGAAGTCATCGGAGAAATTCGAAAAACCAACAAGAGAAGACGAATCATTGTTCACCATGACAATGCGAGCTCTCATACATCGGCTCAAACCAGAGCGTTTTTGACCGGCCAAAACGTCGAATTAATGGGTCATCCGCCGTACAGCCCTGACTTGGCACCTAATGACTTCTTCTTGTTTCCGCTCATCAAGAAAAAAATGCGTGGTCAACGATTTTCGTCACCAGAAGAAGCTGTTGAAGTGTTCAAAAACCATGTTTTAGAGGTGTCTCAATCGGAGTGGAAAAAGTGCTTCGACAACTGGTTTGAGCGCATGCAAAAGTCTATAAATCATGCTGGAGAATACTTTGAAAAACAATAAAACCATTTTTGATTATAAATATTCGCATTTTCACTATAAGGCCAGAAATATATAGAGCAGCCCTCGTATTTATTGGAGGTATATAATCCATTGTTTTAGTTTGGTAATTTTTGGACTTTTGTACATAAAATTTTGGAACTCCATTCACGAAACTCTACCCTGGACCATTTTAACTCACTCCTTATTTGTACCATTGAGGCTTATACCATGATTTATTTTCTTTACTGTACAGACATCTCAATCATCTCATGTACTACACAGCAGTTGTTTTCCGTAGTCTAATCGAAACTGCGGGTAGTCTGAACTTTTTTTTTAATAGTAATTTTCTATTTAAATAACTTATTTCTCAACAGAAATAATTTTTATTTATATTTGTAGCACTTATGGGAATTGGACTTATGAACAGTAATCTTCTATTAAACAAAATAAAAAATGAGATATGGTCACTGTTTAGAATTCGTTAAATATTTTTTCTTTTTATTCTACTCCAAAAACCACACTTTTTATTGGTGGAAGTAACAATTTATTTAGCTCTATTTGTGCCCATACCATCAACAATTTATTTCTTTTCTGTAATTAAATCTCTTGGAAGTCTGAACTGCTTTTTCTATTTATTCATTCAACAGCAATTATTTGTTTTTCTTATAAGCAAAACTCTGCTGGGATTTGAACTCAGGATATTCTTTTAAGAAAACACGCAGGCACCTCCGCCGCTATGGCTTAACGTGTAGCTTACTTAACCTCATGTTCTATTCATACTCCTTACACTTATAAGTGGTAGATGTAAGAACTGATTAAACTGTTTTTTTTTTTTTATCTCAGACACAAACCATTATTTTTTACGTTAAACAAAAGCTGAAGGTAAATAGGATTTGCTAACCACTTATCATTGCCATAATGATTTAACTCAAATACATTTTCGTATTTTGTATTTAAGACTTTGGATTTTCTCCTTTTGATTATAAAAATCAATTAAAAATCTCTTTTTTTTTGGTGAAATTTCCATAATTTTTCAATAACTCTTGGTAACATAAATATTAATTTTTTGCTGTCTCCGTAATTAAAAAAAGGAACAAATTATTGAATATTAAAAAAATGTTAAGCGGATGATGATAAATTTACATTCATTAGTTTTTGCTGTTGTAATTTTTTTCTTTATTTTTATGTGAAAATATTCTTTGTGTAAAAAATAAATACTTCATCTCATCTGTTCTTGTTTCAAGGGCCCACATTGTAAAAACATAAACACTTCTCAGGATACACGTTTGTGTAAATGTTTGCAAGCCGCTGTAAGTGCTGTGTATAAGCAGAGTAATTTAAAAGTTTAATTGTTTGCTGTTATGAACGGTGAACGATGAAAGGTAAAAAACATTAATAATAATGTAAACGTGAAAAAGTAAACACTTGAACAAGAAATTCACAAAAACAAAAGCAAACGAGTGAGCGAGGAACAACATAAAAAAAAAATAATAAATAAATACAAAGAAGATATTAAAAAATAATGAGAAAATGTATTTTCTTTTTATTTAATAAGGCATATTTTAAAAACATATTTATAACAGTTTTCGTATAATAAATATTTGTTGTGATTGTCTGTAAAGGTATAAGGCAAAGTGATATGGTCGCTTATTTTTTGCAAACGTTTAAGCTAAATTCCAAGAGTTTTTATTGCTACTGTCGCTTAAAATAGTTGTTGAGCGAATATATTTCTCATTTGTTCGTCGTTTGTTTTATCTATATATCATTCAGCTTTCAAAAATGAAATTATTTAAAAAGTGGCAGTCAGATATTGCCGTGTTATTATTTAAATGTGGTGCGAAAACATTCCGTAGTTAATTAAATGAAATGCTCTAATAAGCATACTACTCCACTATTTACCATTTCAAGCGAAATATTTTCAAAAGTCCATATAAACTGCGAAATATAAAAAAAATAATGTTGCTGAAATAGTTCTCTGCTTATTTTTGGAAGAAATGTGAAATCTTTCACGCAGCATGTTTATCCAACTAAAAAGTGTTTCTGGCAACATTTTTTCAACTATGAAATAACAGCAGCAGCATATTGTTTGTTCTGAATTTTTGACCAACCATTTTTTAGACCGTTTCTTTTGATTTAATTTTTCTGTGTTCAAAAATGATACAGAAAAGCTTAATTAATTAAAAAAATTTTTTTCGTGGTATTTTCTATTAGCCCGATAAGTAATTAATTTTAAAATATATTATAGTTTCCAAGTAAAAGCCCATCGCATGCCATTTTCATGTCATTTTTACCGAAATCAGTTTGCTAATAACTTTTCAACACCAACGCAGATATATATTAGTGATACATGATAATGCTGAAAAGCCAAGTTAAAGTAATGCAGAGCACGTTGGAACTTTGCTTAAGTTAAAGACATAGTATAGTTCAGCGAAGAGTGGTAGGTTTTAGAGCTCAAGTAAAAATAGACTGACGTTACAAGTTACAGATCTATTGCTATGTAAATCGACATACCAAGACAACTGTATTTATATATGATATGATAAAATAAGAGATAGGCATGGTGTTTTGCCCGCTGCCTCAAAGGTATGGACCGATCTTGCTGATTTCTAATAGCACCTCTTTCGATGCTATGTCTGATCGTTTGGCGTATTTAAATTTTTCTTTTTTGCAAAGGCAAACTTGATTTCAACACTAACACGGACGGATAGATGGACATTGCTCAATCGACTTCGTTATGCATAAGAACTCAGAATATATATAATTTATGGGGTCGGAAATAGATATTGTAAAAATTACAAATGGAATGACAAACTTAGTTATACCATTCATTTTTCTACTCTTTGTGGTGAAAGGTATAAAAAACATTTAAACAAAAAATATCTCAGGGGGTAATGTTGTGCAGTATTATTAACAATTTCACATAAAAAGATTAAAATTAGAGTGACCTTATCATTTTGAACCACACTCTTCCTTTACTTTCATTCGCAGTTAAATAAAAACATACTAATGTCTCTTTACATACGATGCTATAAAACCGCTAAAATATGGCTTTATGATTGTTTTACCCAAAAACACATACACACACAGTTACACAAAGAATTAAGATTAAATCTCTAGATTCATTTAACAAATGCTAAGTACGACGTGCGATCTTAACCAAACTAGTAGTAGATTTAAGGGAAAAATGGAAATAATTCTGTAGTCTCTAAACGGCTGCACATATTTGATTGAAACTTAACACGGCTATAGAAGTGGCACAATCCCTTGAAATCTTCAGATTTCCTTAATTTTTTCGCGACTCTCTCTCTCTCTCTTTCTCTCTGCCTTTTTAAGTTCATGTTCATAGGATGTCATGTTTTTTAATTCTCTTTTAAAGCTGCAGTGAGTTTCATTATGCACTTTAATAATGAAATTTTTGATGCCATAGACGTTTTGAAATATTGCTTGTAATTTCATTTCTGTTCTTGTAGTTGTTTGTGTATATCACTACAAAATCTATACAAAACAAGTGTCAAGAAATCCCCTCAAAACTTAAAGCCATAGTATTTTGCTTACCCCCTTCTCTACACCTCTTCTGTGCAAACAAAATGTTCATGCAACTAGTTTAATTTCATCATGTAAATGACAGAGATATGATAAAAATTTCTACGAGCAACATTTTACAATGTGAAGTGGGTCCCCTATGGCGCAGTCTCCAGATAAAGTAAAACAATTACAAAAATCATTGGAGGACTTTTTTAAAAAAGAGGAAAACAGCACAAGAGGATACAAAAAAAAAAAACAATTTAAAGAACGATTTCATAAAATAAATCAAGGAATCAATAAAATTTTTGTGGACTTTTGGATGCAACTCGTATATGTTCTTACACATACTGATGCAGTGACATATCAGCATATTTCTTTCAGTTTACTGGTACCAATAACAGAATCGAATATAATAGCAGTTGATATTGTTATTAATATTCTTAAGCACGAAGTAAATTGCGCCCTTCACCATGTTGTCAAATAGCAAAGAATTCTTGCAAGATGAAATTTTTATATCATCAATAATATTCTGCGCAGAAAATGCAAAAGCTGATTTATACATCCATGAGCCTGGTAAAAAACTCTCGTTCGGGTAGAAGCACGAGATGTTCAGAAGCATGTAAGAAAATAATAGCGCGTAATCATAATCGAAATAAAAGAGAGATAAAACTGCTAGATTGCCCTCATAATAACTAAATTTTCATTACTTTCCAACGATAAAAAATCAAAACAAACAAAGAAGCAGCCAACTTTACTTCCTAAAGCACTGTCAAATTCAAATTTTCCAATTACCATTTATGCAGCGCTATTTTGGTTTGCTTTATATATCTTGTATATACTTGAGAATTTTTGAAAGATATTTTGCGTTTTACGCGCTTATTTAGGTATGACAACTTTTAGCATCATTTAAAAAATATGAAATAATATGATTTCTTCCAAGCAGAAACATTGCTACACACAAAGTAGCATTATATGAAAAACGCTCATATATCGTTTAAGGTTCCCTCGTGTGTAAATATCAATACGATACGAGTTTAACGTATGAAAATTGTTATTATTTGTGGCTCCCTTTCTCTATTTTCGGTAACTTTACAAATAATTTTAAACTTTTATTAGCTTCGATTTTGGGGAAAATAAAATTTTTGGTAAACAGCTAGGAATTACTTATGTACTCCAGTGAGTTCATTGTAAGACGGTTTATGTTATACTTTGTCACTTTTATTTAAAAACAAAATTATCAAACTTTGATGCCTATTATGAGATCTTCGACTGTAGTCGAAACGAACTTTCATTGTGAATTTTACTCAATTGGACTATTCACAATAGTGCATGTTTATCAGCTGTCACTCTAAAGAAATAATGTTTTACTAATTTATAAACGAAAACTTAAAATAATTATTAAATAAAATGACTTGCATGTAATTAAAATACTTTACTGCCACCATTTGTAAAAAAAATTCACAGATATTTCCATTATCAATATATTTTATAAACTGACACAAACTATCGAAAGCAAAATTGTTTTTGATTGAAAATTCGTTGCACAACGAAATTTTCGACTCATAATACGAATTTCACAATCGATATTCGATTTTCGTTAGCCAGCGAAGACCGAAAATCGAATGCAACTCATAATAAGGGCCTTTGACTGAAAAACAGTTCACAATTAAATTCGAAGAAGTTTGTGCCTTATACCCTGTTCAGACATATTTTCTTAATTGAGTTAATTTAATTTTAATTGCGCAATTTAATTTGGTGTTCACACATGCCCAATTAACCTTATTTAAGTAGCACAAGGCATATTTATTTTACAAGAAAGTGTCGTCCGCCCAGCTGATTTCTGTTTTTATTACAAAAACAACATGGGTTTTTGTTGTTGCTTTGAAGTTGGAAGTGTCAAAAACATCTTTCCTATGACCCGCCATTTTCTTTTTTAAGGCTTTAGTTGCGTAAATTCCTTAATTGCGCAATTAAAGTGTATGTCTCAACAGGGTATAAACCATAGATAGCTGTTGTTCAATTAATAAATATTTTTTTATTCGCTGTTGTTCTAGCAAAGTAGTAATTTTAAATTTTTTATATGTTCTGGCAAATGACGTCCATTTACATTTAGCAAATAGAGAATTTTGCAGCATAGACGATGTGTTAATATATAATAAATCTCCAAAACAATACATGATTAAGA
The DNA here is from genome assembly GCA_916610165.2 of Gymnosoma rotundatum. Taxonomy (NCBI): domain Eukaryota; kingdom Metazoa; phylum Arthropoda; class Insecta; order Diptera; family Tachinidae; genus Gymnosoma; species Gymnosoma rotundatum. The sequence continues at coordinate 119,803,951 of OU744340.1, forward strand.
AAACTATTTGTAAATATGTAATTGTATAACGTTGCCACACCCTTAGCCATTTTTGTTAGTTCCTCTAATCGAAAATATTCTATTAATTATTTTTCAAAGAGAAATCTTTTTTTCGCGCTATCTTCTGTTATCCCGATTAATTATTTAAATCACCGATATTAAATAGTGAGGGTGAAAGCGCGTCTCGATGATCATTTCGCTACCACTTACTCAGCTCTTCAGGAAACTTTTCACAAACATTTTAAATGAACTAAAGATTTTTGCCAAACAATAAGGTAAAGACATAAATCACAAATTAAGCAAAAACAACAATAATCTATTCTGACTTTATTTTTTTTTATCCACTGTATACGACTGACTTCTTTCGGCTCTTTTATACAGTTAAAAGATGATGAAGAATTAAATATTACAAAACACAACGGTAATTTATTTATATGCTCGGGCACTTTGCACATATTAAATTAAATTAAACACCGGAAATTTTTTAATTTTATTATATATTTTTCAAAAAGAAATCTTTTTTCGTGCTGTTTTCTATTATACCGATTAATTATTTAAAATAATTATTTAAAATAATTAATAAAATAAAAAAATCCCGGTTTTTAGTTTAATAAAAATATTCTTTTTTGGAATTTGTCGTATAAATCATGGCGAAATAATACAGGTTGTCACGATGGCGAATTCATTAATTTTCGCCGTAAACGCTAAGTGTCAAACATCATATAAAAAATTATACATATTTTTAATATATGGAGTTTGACAATTAGCGTTTACGGCGAATAACTGAATTCGCAATTGTGAGTTAATAAAAAATTGCAAATAATTTGAACGTTGAATAATATAAACGTTGCATATGTCTCCTAAAGGTGCCCAAAATATTTTTAGTAAATTTTTAAGCAGGCATCTAAACCATTAACTACATAATGTAGGGTATATTCCTGTACAGAACACCAGCATTCAATTCTGTAAATGTGTATATTAAATTCATATACATTCGTAAGTTATGAAATACCATTTTATTAATATTAATATCGAACTGAATATCCAAAAAAAAAACATTAATAAAATAAATCAAAGAATATATTGAACAATAAATTAAAATACATATTTCTTTTATAGCAGCAGCTATTGCCAAGAAATTGTACGTTTACAGGTATTGACAAAGAATTTATTCATAAGCATTCAATGTATACAATAGTGTCATAAAAGTTAAAAAAGAATAAAAAAGATTTATATCTGAAATTTGTACAGGATTATGAAAAAAAAAGTAAAATAAAAAAAAATTAACAAAAACCACATGAAGAGTTAAAGCAATATAAATTATTTACGTACGCTTGTGTGGTAAGAATAATCTGTGTCGCTAAAACTTAAATACCAGAAAATATATGAGAAATAATTTTAAATACAAGAATCGTTTTAAAATTATTTAACTGAAGATGTTTGCTTTATTTTAAAAAAATTAATACTTATTTATTAATTTAATCCTTTTCTCTATCTTTTATCATAAGTATTCTACTGATAAGAATATATTTATTTAATACAAGTAAAAGTGGTATATTCGTCTATGCCGAATCTTATGTACCATTCACAATTAATGTAAATATAGTTAAGTGAAGTATCCCCAATAAAAAAACAAATATTGTGGTGACAGACAGACAAAATAAATAAAATAAAATAAGAAAGAACTATTTATTTTTTACATAAAAATGTCATCGACTTTTAATGGGTTAAACATTTTAAAAAATTTTAGTATTTCCTTTGAGATCTCTTCAAAAGTTTTAAAATGATATCCATATTGACATTGTTACGAAAGTAAGATCTGGCAACACCTGTTTTTGTTAACAGTAAAAGAGTGGTGAATATAGTTACTTCAAATAATGGTGTGTTTATAGAATAATGCCAAAGTTAGCTACCAAAAGCTGAGCAACCTCAATGAGTGCGTAGTTAGAGGTTAGAAGATCGTAAGTTCGAACCAAGCTTCGAACATGCGTACAAGGGATAATAATAATTGTTATAATGTAATTAAAAATTAAGAAGCAGTAGTACAAACTTCCCGAGAGGCAAAAGACAAATATTGTGTGAAGCCATGGCAGATAATTTAGTAGAGACGTCTAATTTAATAAAAGAGTAACAGATAATTGTCAAGAAGCCCTTTATAACAAAAAGTAAGAACGGTAGCGGTTAGCGCAGGGAAGTGTAACAGCATAGAAACAGTGTATGGCAGACGTGTGTTGTGGCCATTGGCGTAGTGGGGTTGTCTGTGAAGGGTTAAGTTTACTACGCAAGGCATCGAGTAGTTCATGTCTCGCCGGAGTAACAAAGTAGTATAGCATGGATAGCTGCGTTTCTAATAATAGCGCTTGTTTAGTATATACGAGACCATGGGATTCACAAGATCGGTAGGATTAAGAAGTAAAGCCAGAGAAAGCCATAAAGAAAACAGAATTTATAATGAGACACAGTGGTATTTGCAATCAAAAGAATCCGTGCATTTGTGCTAAAAAGCTAAAAAACGTAACAATATTCTAAAATATTTAAAAATTTCAGAGGCCCATAACTTGTAAAATATAGGAGGATGACAATTTTCTTTTCTATTTTGAAGTTCTTTATCGCCCTTAAATTCTCTATCGCTACTTCACTAAACCAGTAATATAGAAAACTTAAAGGCAGTCGTGCTGTTTGGCCCGCTGCCTCCAAAGACAAGGACCGGTCATACTGATTTTTAATTTTCGAAACTATGTCTAATTGATTGCAGTATTTAAATTTTCTCTAGCTCATCTACTGTCTTGGCAAAATTGATTTCAACCCGAACTCGGACGGATAGACGCACATCGCTTAATTGACTTCGCTATCATAAGAACTCAGAATGTAATACTTTATGGGGTCGGAAATGAATATTGTGGAAATTACATATGGAATGAGAAACTTAGTTATACACTTTTTCCAATCTTTGTGGTGAAGAATATAATAAGAGATAGAATTTAAATAAAATTTTCTTAATTCATTTAAAATAAAGTAATAAATAAAAAATAAACTTCAGCTAAATTTAGACTTAGTTCTATAAGCTGTTAGCTATAGCCGGTATCCTTCGCCACCCAAGTAGAAATAACCGTGGATATTATTTGTATCCAGTCAGTACATGCACATTAATAAATCAGTTACTTGTACACAATTTCAATGCTGTTCCAGTATACGCCACGCCTACCTCTAATTTTTCCATATTATTTGGAACAATGAAGTAACTTCAAACCTAATAAAAATATATGGGGCAATAGAGAATTAAAAAATAAGAAAAAACATCACGTGGAAAAATTGGCGCTAAAATTTTCAAATTTTTTAAAATATCAATATGGGTATCATTTTAAAGCTTTTGAAGAGATCTTTAAGGGAATACTATTTTTTTTTATATATGCTTAACCTATTAAGAGGCGATGACATTTTACGCAAAAATATATATGTACCATTTTTTTAAATCCTTGTCACCCCAATATTTTGCTTTTTTGATTGGAGTTACTTCACTAAACTAGATTTACATAGATGGTGAAAGGGTATATAAGATTCGGCATAGCTGAATATAGCACTCTTACTTGTTTTATTTATAAATGTATAAGGATTGTTTAACTGAATCTATTAAAGCTTATGTTCTGACATTGAGAAAAAAAGTTTTGGGTAACTTCTGCTCCAAAATTTATTCCATTCTTCTAGTCAAACTATGAATAGATTTTTTTACACAGACCTATCAAAGTGACGTCATAGGTTTCAATCGCTTTCATGCCCGGTTATTTAGGAGGCGAATACAGTGGCCTGGGACTATTATCAAGTATCGAGTCCTTAACAATGAGTGACGTGTATTTTGAATCGTTTTCCTGTTGGAAGACTTAATTTCCTACTCAAGCAGCTGACATGCAACTTCAATCCAAGACAATGCCTGCATTGTATTTTACTCTTGCTAACAAATTTTGCACTAATTTCGGTGTATTTGTTCTGATTATCATCGTGTCCAAGTGTGCTCAACTAAGACTCGTCACTAAAAATAAAATTTCTATAAAAATCTTTGCCAATATTTTTGTGAAGTTTTGCAACCTTGGGGTTGGCCTCTGTATATCGACTGGACGTATTTCCTACCAAAAAAAAAAAAAAAATTATTATTTTAATTTTAGTTTAAAGCAATTAAATAGTTAAAAATACAATTAAATTTTCTACACAAAGCTTTCATATGTATAAAATTATTTAAGACACTTTTCAAACTGCCCTCGTAAAATATTTCGATTTCAAGAGATAGCAATTAAATAGTTAAAAATACAATTAAATTTTCTACATAAAGCTTTCATATGTACAATATTATTTAAGACACTTTTCAAACTGCCCTCGTAAAATATTTCGATTTCAAGAGATAGCACTAATTTCACATTGACTATTTATTATTATTTGCAACAAACCACAAACTCTTTCAAAATAATTTTTTTTGATGGCTTTTAGTTTATCGGAAAATAAATTTAACATTGACATGCATTTTACGAAATTTTCTTCTAAAATTTCTTATAAAGCTGCTGAAAAGTTTTAATTTATATTTTTGGAATCCTTAAATTATGCTACAAAACATTTTCTTATTATAATAGTAAATCTTTATTGTACTTTGTCATAGTATAGTTTCAGGATTGCACTGAACCAACTTTTCGTTGGTCATCCCATTCAACAAGATGAAAAAGTTTCATGAAAACTTTGCAAAAAAAAGAAAGACAAGTGAGAAACTGAGTGACAAACTGTAAGTAAGACTAACAACTAACAATCAGTTTGACTAGCTGAGTTAGTGTGTTAAAACACTGAATAAATTTTCTTTCACAACTTATATTCTTTTCTACATACTTTATAAAACGTTTACAACTTCCTACAATTAAGTGCAACAATGACGTGACAAGCATTTCTATCGACACACCAGGACAAAAGAAGAAAAACACGAAAAACTAAAAAATACTTCTACTAAAAATATACTGGCCAGAAGCTGTTAATAACAAAGAAATCAGTAAGAAAAAAAAAATCAAAATAAGCTAAGTTATAAAACTTCCTTGGAATGGTGTTAATATAATGATGCAAGTATTTCTGAAAAGTTGTTAACTCGTGCAAGAGAAATAAAATGCAATTTGGAAAAAAAAAATTTTTTTGGAAAATTTTAGATAAAAGTGCGTTATAATATTTCAAAATAAAACACAATTTTGAATTTATAAACCCAACAGCGTTATACACGCAATTAAGAGTTTAGAAACTCAATATATTGACACTTTTTTATTGTAATAGGAAGAAATTTATGAGGCTTAAGACTGAGCTTGTTATTAGGTATGCAAAATTGTAAATTCCCTCATCTAAATTTTTTCAGTTTTATGAATAAAGAAAAATTTTAAGTATGTTTTATTTATACTTAAATAAAATGACATTTTCATTCTTATTTAAAAAAAAGTGGCTCATTGATATATGATCCATACACATAAACAAAAATATTTCCATAATTTTATCTCGAGGGTAACAACAAGAAAATAATGCTTACGATGCATGTAGCAATCCAGATGATGCGTATTACATTTTGTTAATTTCTAATTTTCCCACTTTCTTTAAAAATTAAATTATTTTTATTTCTTAGTAAATTAACTGAATTAAAAATACGTAAACTTAAGTTGGAGTAAAATTATTCCCTTAATTATAATACCAACGTTATAATGACTCGAAAATATAACATGGATCTCCTTCGTTTCTTATGTATTAATAAACTGTGTTATGATTCTAATGATCTACTCAATAATGAGTGGTGATAACTGCTCCGTTATTCTATAAAGAATTCTTCAAAACGCCTTCCTAGGTTATTTATTATATTATGCTAATATCCCATAACATTTTTAAATAAAAATGCAATTTATTCGTAGGTTGGAAAAGCCAGCTCATCAGGAAACCTTTATCCACATTTTTAGAAAAACCAAAAACATTTCCTTTAAGTATAAAAACTTCAAAAACAACATGAGAGTTATTTAAGAAGCCAATATAGGAGTGTTAGAGCTTTAACAAAAATTACCAACAAATAAAGCACGTTTTTATTTTTGCTTACATTCCCTTCTGCGTTAGGTTGGTTACATGCCAACTCTTAATGCAGACGTAAGGCGTATAAAAAATAAAAACAACACAGTTATTTTTTAATTTCTCAAGAGAAAGAAAAAAACAACAGTGATGCCAATAGTTTGCACAAGCAATTGCATATAAATTTTATTTTAAAAATTATTTTGGGAATTTTTATAATATTATTTATTATATTATACTAATATCCCATAAAATTTTTAAATAAAAATGCAATTTATTCGTAGCTTGTTTCCCTGGGGTCTTTGTTGCCTTTTTTATGAACTCGTATTAATTTTAGATTCACACTAAATTAATTTATTATATTCCTGATTAACTCCAATAATCAATTAAATAAAATATTCTTAATTAGAATATAAATCAATGTACAATTTTTGTTAGGCTTAAGTTCGTGTTTCAATTTTAATACATATTTAGCGTTTCTAAATTTGAAATAAATTATTAGTTAAACTATTTTTATATTGTAATCAGAAAGAATGTGTACAATGTTAATAACGGATGTAACAATCCAGAAAATGCTGCATTGCAATCTGCTTGTGCATAAATTATCCCGTTTTCTTTAAAAATTAACAAAAAAAATTTTTAATTTTTTTTCTTTTTTAATTAATTGAGTGTTTAGTTTTCGAAATTAATTATTAGTGGAACTATTTTATTAAATTTGGAAGCAAATCACCGTACATTCATATTTGCTTCACATCGTCAGCATCTACTATGATAGGAAGAAAACAATATAATAAAAGTGCTATATTCGGCTATGCTGAATCTTATATACCATTCACCATCTATGTAAATCTAGTTTAGTGAAGTAAATCCAATCAAAAAAGCAAATATTGAGGTGACACGAAAAAAGTAAGAATAAAATTAAGTAGAACATATATACAATTTTACATAAAAATGTCATCGGCTCTTAAGGGGTTAAGCATTTTTAAAAATTAAATCCTTAAAGATCTTAGCAAAAGCTTTTAAATGATACCCATATTGATATTTAAAAAAAAAATCGAAAATTTCAGAGGCCCGTAACTCGGAAAATATGGGCTAGCGCTAATTTTTTCACTTGAAGTATTTTTATTCTTTTTTTTTATTCTTTATCGCCTTATATATTTGCTGTTTTGATTGGAGTAACTTCATTGTTCCAGATAATATGGAAAAATTAGAGGTAGGCATGGTGTTTTGCCCGCTGCGTCTAGAGACTTGGACTTATCTTAAATTTTTTAATAGCACCTCTTTCGACATATTGATTTTTTTCTTGTTAATATAGTGTCTCGGCAAATTGATTTCAACACTAAGACAGGCGGACAGACGGACCTAATTGAAAATCATTTCAGCTCTTGACGGGTTAATCATTTTTTGAAAATTTTAGAATTTGCTTAAGGATCTCTTTAGAAGCTTTTAAATGATACCCATATTGGTATTTTAAAAAATTTACAAAAATTTCAGAGCCCTATAACTCGGGACATATGGGCGAGCTCCAATTTTTTCACTTGAAATTTTTTTTTCAAATTTTTAAGTTCTCTATTGCCCCATAGATTTGGTTTCTTGATCGGATTTACATCATTGTTCCAAATTATATGGAAAAATTAGAGGTAGGCGTGATGTCTGGCCCGCTGCGTCTAAGGACTTGGGGCCGATCTTGCTGATTTCCAATAGCACCACTTTTGACACGTCGAAATTTTTTTTTTTGCGAAAGCAAACTTAATTTCAGCACTAACACGGACGGATAGAAGGACAGACAGATATCGCACAAAAGACTTTGCTACGGGGTTGGAAATGAATAATGTGGAAATTAAAAACGGAGTGACAAACTTAGTTATACCCTTTTTCCACTTTATTTTGTGGTGAAGGGTATAAAAATATTAGGCGCTGGCAATATACACCTTCGCAACGCATTTAATCATGTAAGTAATTTTTTGCAAGTTTTCTCTACGTGTTGTTTCAATTTGATAAACGATATTCTTAAAAATTTCTGGATTGTTTTCAAGGGATATTGAAATTTCATTTTGAAAATGTTGTCGCACAGAGAAGTACTTGATCCAAGAAGCTGGCAACAATTTGTAACATTATTTTTCTTTAACAGGTTTTTTTGATTTGAAAATTCTAGTTTCATATTTTCGTAGGTCTCTGCATTATAAGGAAAAGTTACAAAAATTTCCTTTGTAATTTTTTCATATTCCTTTATTTAAATTGTTGCGCCTACATCGCATAAGATTTGACTGAATCAGTACTGTCATATTCATAAAAAATAAAACAAATTTGAAATGTGTTTTATGACAAAATTTCCATACAAATTTATCTTTAAATATATTTTAATCTATTTTATTATTTTATGAATACGGCATAAATAAATACGGCATTTAAAATTATTCACTTCTAACTTTTTTGATCACACAAACTTAAAGCAAAATATTGCGAAATTTAAGATAATTTTTTTGTTAATTATTATTTAAATATTTATTTCTAAAGAATTTTTCAATTTATTTTAACACTTTTTGTTTTGTTGTAAACTAAAATTCTTGTAACATTTGCCATGACATCTACAAACATTTTAAACTGCCAAACACAATGATAATAAAAAAAATTCAAATAAACTTTACAACAAAGAGGCAAAAGTTAACTGAACACATTCTGTTTCTTGTGTTATTAATTTTGTAAGACAAAACTTAGTTTTTCAATGTAATTTTTTAATATTATTGCAATTGATTTAAATTTTGTTATTACTTGCAGCTTCTGATTCTTCTTCTAAAGTTAAATAAAGTAAATAAACTTGCGTTTGCTTTTAAAGTGTTGAGGAATTTTTGTATTTTTGTTATTTGTTTCTTGCAAGGCTACAGAAAATGAGTTCCACACTAATTTGTGCAACTAACTGTAAGCCAAGGTCGAAAATTTAATGCTTGAACGATTAAACAAGCGCACAAAAAAGTTCCAGTAAACTCTGCAACAGCTGAAACTTGTTTAAATATAAATAACTCTGAAGAACAATTTATTTGTAAAGGGTCTTTCAAAATATAAGAAAAAGTTAAATTTTCAGCTCTTTGTGCAGTAAAATGTTTTCGACGAAATATTTTAAGGGCTGTAATTTTAGAGAAAGTAAGAAAAACAAAAATTATAAGACTTGTATTTGTAAATAAAATTGTCGTAGCCATATTTGAAAATTTATTTATATTCATAAATCGGGTTTAATTGGTCTAGCCACTCATATGATGACATCGAAGAAGTGAGTGCTAAAAGTAAACTAATAGCAATTCAAAGTTGAACACTGCACATAGGGGTATTTTGCCAATCTGAGTGCATCTAGATTAGTGAAACTTTGCAGGAAAATCTAATATGGTCATAGGCCATTAAAGGTAGAAAGCAAAAAAAAAATCGGACTAAGGAGCAAAAAGTTCCCCTTAGAGGAACTGATCCCACCTTTTAAAAAATGAATTTTTTATTCTCATTTTATTTAGCAATGTTTCAAAACTTAAAGTTGGACTGAAGAGATGCTAAAATGCCCTTTTTGCCCTCGCCCTTTTTATGGGCAATGAAATAAAATACTATTTGAAAAAATAATGTAATTATTAATTGAAATGGATTAATTTGTATGTACAGGCGGAGGTAATCCTCCAAGACCAGCTCTAAAAACGTCCGTGTGAAAAAAAATTTCCAAAAATTTTTTTTCCCAACTTCCTAAAAATATTTATTATTAATCTTTTCAATTCTTAACCACTCTCCGCTTCCAAAAATATTAATAAAACGATATTTTTGTAGTTTGATACTTTATTGTATTTTATTTATCTGAAAAGAATTAATTTATTCATAGTATAATTTATTTATGATTATAACGGTAAATTTTATTTAAAATTATTACAATTAATTTATTTAAAAGAACTTCTCTCTGGCACTAAAATGATAATGAGTGCCATGGCCTGGAAGACTTTTTCCGAATCTGAATCTGAAGGTAAGGTAATAACCTTTTTTTTTATAGTGTAATTAGTGGGTTAAGCGCAAAAACGCGCAAGGTTTTTTCTACAATATTATATAGAGATCGATTTTTTTTGGCAAAAATTTAACAAAAAAACCTTTTTTAATTTCGAAATTTTTAAAATTCAAAACAAAATTTTCTAAAAATTAATATAAGTAGCGGCTAATATAACCTCTCACAGAAAAAAAAAATCAATACAAAATCTTTATTCCTTTAGCCACAAGAATGTATATTGCAAACCATTCAAATTCGTATACAGCCAATAACAGTGTCCCAAAACGACAAATCTCAAGCAAAAGCCTTGAATATTCAATACACGATGCAGAATTTTGTTACTCCTCCAGCAGCGTACTTACATTCTTACATTTCTCAAAATTAATTTTTGGCCTAATGTCTGGCTAGATTGGCAAAGTACCCCTATGTGCACTGGGAGATTAAGAGAAATCAATTTAAAAAAAAATATAGTTTTCGAATGACAAATCTGATTTGAATGAAAATCAATTAGAATATATTTAACTTTGACTCTATAATCCTTTGCTAACAGTCGAATGGACATTTAAAATATTGGAAAAATTTAATAATTGCGTATTTGTCCTAAAAAAAATGTAATTATTTATTGCTGCTTCTACATGCAGCGATCATAGGTACTGCATTACATATTTACAGCTTCTAAATTTTTTATTTTTTTTTTAAATTAATAAGAAATAAAATATTGTAATCTCAAACACTCTGCGTACGAGGGCTGCTATATATATTTCTGGCCTGGCAACACTGAGTGCTGCCAAGTGCAATCTGACATTTCCATTGGAAAGTTCGTAATTTTTAAGGATAATCGTACTCAAAATGTTTTGACATACGACCATTATTTGTGTTGTTTACAGTGACATGAAAAAATTACTATAGAAAAAAATGGAATTAACTCGTGAATATTTTTGTGCCATCATTTTTCACAACTTTCGACGTGGATTATCACGACAAGAGTGCATTGATGAACTTAAATCTTTGTATGGCGATGAAGCGCCATCCTATAGCACCGCGAAAAATTGGTATAATGAATTTAATCGTGGCCGAAGCTCGCTCAAAGACGAATTCCGTGAAGGTCGTCCAAAAACGGCTGTTGTGCCAGAGAACATTGATGCCGTGCGTGAACTCATAATGCAAGATCGACATGCGACATACCGAGGGATAGAGACATCCTTGGACATTTCTTCCACCAGCATACATTCGATACTGCATGAACACCTGGCCGTAAAAAAGGTTTGTTCTCGTTCGATCCCGCACAATTTGAAAGTCGCTCACAAAAAGGCTCGTGTCGATTGATGGAAAGAAATGTTTTAAAAATACGATTGCGGTGCTTCAAAAGACGTTTATAAGATCGACACAGGTGACAAATCATGGATCTATGCGTATGAGCCCGAAACGGAACAACAATCGACCGTGTGGGTCTTCAAAGACGAGCAAAATCCAACGAAAGTTGTTCGTGGAAGAAGCACTTCGAAGCAAATGGTCGCCTGTTTCTTCGGCAAAACTGATCATGTAACGACTGTTCCGCTTGAGCAACGTATGACGGTTACTTCTGAGAGGAGAAATTCGAAAATCCAACTAGAGAAGGCGAATCATTGTTCACCATGACAATGCGAGCTCTCACACATCGGCTCAAACCAGAGCGTTTTTAACCAGCCAAAACGTCGAATTAATGGGTCATCCGTCGTACAGCCCTGACTTTGCACCTAATGACTTCTTCTTGTTTCCGCACAGCAAGAAAAAAATGCGTGGTCAACGATTTTCGTCGCCATAAGAAGCTGTTGAAGTGTTCAAAAGCCATGTTTTAGAGGTGTCTCAATCGGAGTGGAAAAAGTGCTTCGACAACTGGTTTGAGCGCATGCAAAAGTGTATAAATCATGCTGGAGAATAATTTGAAAAACAATAAAAACAATTTTTGATTATAAATATTCGCATTTTCACTATTAGGCCAGAAATATATAGAGCAGCCCTCGTAATACACCAAGAAGTGAAAGAAATAATACACATTTAACCATTTTATTAACAAAACGTACCAGTGTTTTTTGTCGTTTAGATAAAAAATAATCTTTTTAATGATCTATGGTTTAAAAATTTTTTCTTATTTTGTTTTTTTTTTTAATTTACAATAGCGGACATACCGCTATATGTGTATATAATGTACCAATTTTACCCGTCTGCATTTCATGGTTCAATAAAATTTAATTACGTCAGTTTTGGTACACTTTTTAACTTTTTGTATTTACTGTTAAGAGCAAATATAGTAATAAACCTTTTGTGAAGATTTCAAGGGCCTACCTATAATGTTTCCACAGTAGAGGGCTGTGACAAACTGACATATTGATGGACAGCTACTGCAAAGAATAAAATATAGGGTTAAACCAATTAAATAAGATTTAGGATTAAATAAATTTTTTAAACTTTTGCAGGTATCTGAACTGTTTTTTATGAATCTTCGACATTTTTGTTAAATGTTTTTCGGTACAATAATTAAGCTAGGAGAGATGTATTCCGTGAACTTTCGCTTAAGGCAAGCTTCTTTGACTTAATATAATTATAGTCTTGTTGTTTTCTTCTTAAAACAAGTAAGAGTAATATATTAGCCTATGCCGAATCTTAAATACCTTTCACCATCTTAGTGAATCTAGTTTAGTGAGTTAACTCCAATCAAAAAAGCAAATATTGGTACGGCATATATATAATTTTACATAAAAATAACATCAGCTCTTAATGCGTTAAGCATTTTAAAAAATATAGTATTTCCTTTAAAATTATATAAATATTTATTTTTCCAAAAATTTGAAAATTTCAGAGCGCCGTAGCTCGGAAAATATGGGCGAGCGCCAATTGAAGTGAAATGTTTTTTTCATATTTTTTAATTCTCTATCGACCCATTTATTTATTTTTTTTATTGAAGTTACTTAATTTTTCTAAATGACATAAAAAAATTAGAGGTGGGCGAGGTGTTTTGCCTGTTGCCTCAAAGGACAAGTTTGCCTCGGCAACTTGATTTCAACACTAACACGGACGGATAGACGGACATCACTCAATCGACTTTGCTATGCAAATATATACTTTATGGGGATATTGTAGAAATTACACACGGAATGACAAACTTTTATATAACCTTTTTCCACTTTTTGTGGTGAAGGGTATAAAAATAATAAATAAGAGCGTCATGTGTAGATCTTTTAAGTGCCACTGTATTTTATTTTAAGTACTCGATGTTTTTTTTTTTTTTTTGTTTTATTTTTAACATTTTATTAATAATAAATAATTAAATTATAATACATTGAATTAAATAATATTCTTTTCATAACATTCTTTTCATTGATCGAATTTAAATTTCATAAAAATTTGAAAAATTTCTTTGCGATGAATTATTTTTCTAAATTATTTTGCAACAATTAGTACATCTTGCGAGTTTTGCTGAACATAAATTTGTTTAAATTAGCAATTTATAATATTTAAATATATTTTTAAAAGGGACACTTTTAAACTTTCGTTGTTATGTATCCTTTAAACATTTTGTCGTTTACTTTATGGCAACTTTCAAATAGAATTTGGAAAATATTTCATACTTGAAAATTCTCTTTTTGTTCGTTTAACACACCTAAAAACAAATACATACATAAATAAAAATACGAATATTTAATTTAATAAATGCTTAAATTAAAAAAATAAAATAAAATAAATAAAAATTAAAATAAATCTTTTTATTAAATAAATAAAAAAAAACTATAAGATTAAGTAAATAATAGTGACTGAAGAGAGCATGAACTCTCTGTTGTTTATTCTCTTTATCACTCTCGTTTTGTTTTAATGTTTAGCTTCGTTCTCTTCTTTAACCACTATTGGTTTAAATTCTTGTACATCAGCTGATATTTCTTCTGATTTATCGTTATCTGGTTGTAGCGTAACTTCAACACGTTTAGACTCTTGAACAGCTACACCGGGTTCATTTTCATCTTCCGCTTCATTGAGCTCATCGTGTATATCAATATCGGATCTACTTTCTAGTTTGTGATTTGCTGGCAGAGGCTGATGTTGCTGCTGTGGTTGTTCTACAGCATTAAGAATGGTCTGCAGTAGTCCAGCAGACAAGATTTCTTCATGATTAGCTGTTTGTTGGCCGTTTCCCCCAAATTGTACTTGATAATTTTCGTTATTATTTCTTTCTTGGGAGCTAAAGTTAATGGCTTGAGATTTGTGGGCTGAGAGTACATTGAGACCTTGTAAACCGGGCAAATCTCCAGGATTTGTGCCGTCAGGTAGAGCGTTAACTTGAGATTTTTCAGAGGCATAAGCAATATGATCAAGTTCATTACCACCTGATGGTGGAGGTCCATAACTAGAGGCTGGACCTTGGATGAGTTGTGTGTGTTGTTCGGCTACGGGTATACTTTGCGAAATAATAGTGCCAGCTCCACTTGAGTATTGTTGCTGCTGCTGCTGCTGTTGGTAGTTAAAGTTACCTCCTCCTCCTCCTCCTCCTACCAGATTAGGACCATGTCCACAGTCATGAAAACGTGGCTGTTCTTGCTGCGCGTGTACAAAATTTTGATTATATTGAGTGGCAGCAAAGGCCGTACTATCGAAATTTGCAGAGGCGCTTGAAGTGAAGGAACCGCCGCCATTAAACTGCTGTTGATGAGGACCAGTAGGTGGCAAATATTGTTGTTGAAATTGTGCTGGTGGTGGTGGTGGCGGAGGTAGATATTGTGTTTGTGGCAGTGCTTGTTGTGCTGAAGGTGGTGCTGGCAGTGGTGGCACCCCATATTCGGCATGTGCATTACCAAATTGTTGTTGTTGTTGTTGCTGTTGGTGGTTGTGTTGCTGCTGGTGTTCAATTTGTACAAAAACTTGAGGTGGTCTTTGTTGTGGCAATTGTTGTTCAATAATATTATGAGGTTGATGCTGTTGCTGTGGCGCTCCGTACTCAATATTTAAATTACCAGGGCCTGTTTGTGGAATTTCGTTGGCTGCTGGCGGAATATAGGTGGGGGCTTGTACCGGAGGCTTGACACCAAATTTATCAAAATGTTGTACAGTAGCACCAATTGTCTGGAAAAGTCCTTGTGGTACAGGTGGTCTGTACGTAACTGGTTTGTTAGGCTGCGACCCGCCGTGAGGAGGGAATGGACCTAAGTTACCTGATTGTTTACCATATTGAATACCTAAACCGTTCTGAGCATGTTGTAAAACAAAAGCCGCAGCACCTGATCCTGAGGGTGGTGGAGGTCCGTGGTAACCACTGGGTGGTGGAGGAGGTCCATAATTATCTGTGGGTGGTGGTGGTGGTGGAGGTCCATAATTGCCCTTAGGTGGTGGAGGTGGACCGTATTTATCATTAGGTAAGGGTGGTGGTCCAAAGTTTCCGCCTGGTCCGCTTGTTCCAAAATTGCCATGATAGTTACCGTGGGAACTATGGTGTTGGTTGAACTTGTGTGCATATTTAGAGCCTGGGGCATACGAATCTGCTGGTGGTTTACTAAAAGAATCCTCAACGGCACCCAAAGAGAGCTAAAAATAAATTCAAAGACAAATTAAACTTCCATTCTATTTAAGATCTGAGAAAATTTTTATATTTTTACCAACCTGTAACGCGTCACTTTCTATGGAATTCAAGCCGTTGTGATTAAAATTTTCTGCTGGTGCTACCGGTGGTGATTCTGCTACGTTGTTGTTGTTAAAGTTATTAGCTTGTAAGGCCAGTGCTACCAATTGTTCATCGGATATTCCATCAACAATACTTTTACCTCCTGAACCTGCACCGCTTATAAAAGCCGTAGCAGCCAAGCCAGTAGCACCAATACCTGTATTACCTTCAGCACTAGCACCACTATTGTAGTGCGTATAGGATCCCACTGAAGCATGATCCTGACCTTGGGCTACCTGACTGTAGCCAGATTGTGTTTCAATGTGATTGTTTTCTATATAAGATCCAGCTGGAGCCGATATTGGTTTCCAGCCCTCACAGGCCGTATGAAAAGGTGTCTGGGATCCAGCTATTGAGTGCGTATGACCTGAGCCATCGATTTGTATTTGCACTTGTTGTTGCTGTTGTTGTTTCTGATGATGATTTTCTACATTTTGATCTCCAGTTATAATTATAGTTGTTTCAGGTACACGATTGAAATTAGGCAACGGTGGTGGACCATAATTTGGTGGCGGTGGTCCATAAATTTGTTTGGGTGGTATATTTAAAGGCCCCGAAGGTGGTGGTCCATATGAAGTGGCTGGTTGATGAGATGGCTTAAATTGAATTGTTGGCTGCAACAAAGGTAAAGCTTGTGGGTGCGGGGGTCCAAACTGATGTTTAGGAGGCCCATATGATGAAGCAGGCTTGTGTTGTAATTTTTGCGGAGGCCCATACTGCTGTTGGGGTGGACCGTATTGCTGTTGGGGCTTATGTGGTGGACCATAGAAGGGTTTTGGTGCTCCATAGTGATTTTTTATTTGTTCATGCAGTCCCGAAAAAGATCCTCCACCGTTAATAAAGTTTAGTTTTGGTGGTCCATATTTTAAATTAGGTGGTCCATATTCACGAAACGGCATTTGTTGTGGTACGCCATATTCGCGATGTGGTACACGTTGAGGCGGCGGCCCATACGAAGGTTTTACTTGTATGGCATGTGTTCTGCATACTAACAATACTGTTAGCAGAGAAAGGCGGAAGAACATCTAAAAAGAAAAAAACCGAAAGGGTTAAGTAAGGGTTAAAATAATTTTAAAAATGCAAAATATATATGAAACTGGTAAGAGTACTTGCTATATTCGGCTATGCCAAATCTTACATACCCTTCACCACATATGGGTAACAATGTGTACATATAAATCCGCAAAAGAAGTACTTTTCTATGTTTTTCTCTTCAAAATTGGAAAATTTAAAGAAGAACCAATAACTTAACTCCAATCAAAAAAATAATTATATGGGGCAACAGAAAATTAAAAATAAGAAAAAAACATCACGTAAAAAAATTGGCGCTCGCCCATATTATCCGAGTTACGGGGCTCCGAAATTTTCAAATTTTTTTTAAAATATCAATATGGGTAACATTTTAAAGCTTCTGAAGAGATCTTTAAGGAACTATTAAAATTTTTAAAAAATGCTTAATCCATTAAGAGTCGATGATATTTTTATGTAAAATTATATATAGTACTTAATTTTTTTCCTTATTTTTTTTTATTTTATTGTAACACTAATAATTGCTTTTTTTGATAAGAGTTAATTCATTAAACTATATTTACATAGATGGTGAAGGGTATATAAGATACGGCATAGCCGAATATAACACTCCTTTTTCTTATTGATCAAATAAGAATTTGGACAAGTAATTTTGGGACCATCAAAACTTAGACAAAAGCCGCAATATTTAATTTTAATTTCAGTTTGCTTACATACAATTGTTTTTCTTTGGGTTTTTTTTTGGCTAAACTACCCGACTCCCGAAATATTTTCCCTATAGCGTGATATGTGAAAAACATGGTGGATGGCTCTTCTGAATCAGAAGTCTTAATGAAGGCAGAAATTTAAATATTTTAAATCAGGGGTGGAAAACGTGCGGCCCGCGGGCCAACTTCGGCCCACGTGCACACAAACTGCGGCCCGCGAACATATGTAAAATTTATATGGTGGCCGGCCCTTAAGCAGTGACAAGCAACAAAACAAAACTAAGAAAAAAATTATATTCTTTTGTCTTGTATTCGAACGAAGATATAAAACAGCAACACAAAACAGTCTCTAATAATCAAAACGAAAAAAACAAAAATATATATTTATATTTTATTTGCATTCCATTAAAATTTGAATTTTAACAGTAAAGAATGCTATTTTGAAATATTTTCGATTCCATTTTTGTTAACAGATGTGACCAATATTCCCGAAAATTTCAAGTTAGAATTAATTGAACTGCAAGAAAGAAAGGAGTAGTTTTATAGTGCAGTAATAAAAAGTATTATAAATATATTATCAGAAATATTTTATTTTTGTTCAACTTCTAAAAATTTTCATAACCGTTTTATGAAAAAATAATTTTCATTTACCTACAAAACCAATGTTATGACCCGATTAAGTTTTGTTGCTTTCAATTTTGGCCCGCATTACAAAAAGGTTTCCCATCCCTGTTTTTATTGAATAATATGTAACTGTGGTAACTACCGGTTAATAGAGCTCACATATTTTTAACCGATTTCCAAAAAAGAAGGAGTCAATTCGTCTGGATGTTGTTTTTTTATGCTTGTGTCCACAGAATTCAGTCATAACAGAACAGATTTTCATTTTTTTTTTCTTTATTTGAATGGTTATGCTTACAGATTGGCCCCGTTTTAAAACCAGCTCATAATTTTCAAAAGTTAAAGGGTGTCCCTTTAAAGGACATCTCTAAGGCTCCCAATAGCAAATAGCAATACCAAAATAAAAATTATATAAAAATTACAAAAATAAAAATTAAAGGGTGTCTTAATAGGTGACGTAAATTGACATATATAAGCCTATCTTTTGAACTATTATATGCAAACACTTGAAAATTGGACAGAATGTTTGTATGGTTTAACAAGAACTGTAAATCTAAAAAAGTTCTAGCCATAATCCAATAGTTTGTTACAATTAAGGATTTAATTGTATTAAAAATTTACTTCCTTCTAAAAAATCGAGTTATAAATCAATTTATTGCCAAACAGTAATTTGGCTATTATTTGTCTTGTCGCATACTCCTTTCGTGTACACGCTACGTAAAGCATTCAAAATAAACTGCCTGTCCCACCACCTTTTCTATACTCGACCGAACACTCAGATTAATTGCACTCATAAGTCCGTATATAATATATGGAATATTTTGAAAAGTTGAAGCTTATTAAGGTGTTTAGAAATAATGACTTACAAAATTATTGCAGAAAAATATGCCATATAAAGTTATTGCACTGGTTCATTTTCGAACCCAGGGGAATTACGAAAAAAAATTTAAATCTCTGTTAAAAAATAAATCACTAGATTCTCCTATTCATATCTCCTAAACTGATAGATTTAGTGGTCAATATGATTTAAGAGACTGTCTCTATTTACTGCGATTTCTTACTTCCATTTTATATTTAGAATAAAACATAGAAAATACTTTTAATCTATACAAAAGCGCAATCAATACATGGACAAAACTTAAATGATTGAATGGTTTAACTTTATATATTTATTAAATGTTCCATTTTTTAATATTAATGAAAAGTAATTTGATTGTGTGCCTTGGTAAGTTCATGTCTTCATAAAATTATTTATCAGTGTAAATATTTATTAAATCAATACCCACAATTTTAAAATTTTGAAAAGTACAGCATAACTATATAAATTCATTTTTAAATGCTTTAACTCTTCAAATCGCCATTTAAAATTTTCAACATTTTGCAAAAGTCTTATAACATTGTGAATTTTGTGTTGTTTCCACAATATTGTTCTTAAATGTCATGTTGCCATTAAGCTGCTTGCCATGTTATTTTTACCAAACATTGTCATCCTGCATAAAAAGACTTATACACACTCACGTACATGTAATGCTGTATAGTTAAATGCTTAAACGTACCATATGTCTGGAAGCTGGTGAGCGAAGAAAAAAAATCTACCTGCGGATATGAAACAATTTTTATATATTAACACCCCCACAATGCAGTCAGGATCTCCTCTATTAAAATTACAGGGAAACATTTATGTATATTTAGCAATTTGTTTTTACAAATAAGCCCGCATCTTTTCAATATGTTCGTGGTTCATATGGTGACAGGTAAACAAAAAAATTATATGAAAAGAAGAGTACAACACAATTTATTTCTTTAATGTGGAGTATAAAAAAGAAGCTACGATAACCTTCTTTTTCAATAATATTTTCCATAGCTATTGCACCGGCTGCAGACAAAAGGCCTGATGGTACCGCAATTCTTATTGAAAAATAAAATCTTTGGGCAAGTCGTTAAAGTCACGGTTATAAGTTTGGTGTATTTCATCTCAAATGTAAAGCAACTTTCGTTTAGGTTCAAAAGTGGAGCTTTAAGAAAAACGACAACTTCAATTCGAAAATTTTTTAGGTTCGTTGTAATTCTTTTTCCCATTGTGGGAGAAAGACTGAAGGAAATTTAAGTCTGAAGAAAATTTAAAATAACAAAAGACCAATGCCTTTCACTCCCAGTGCTGTCAGCTAAACGAGTAATTTCAGGTGTTTCAGTTTTGTTAAAAACAGTATTTTCTAGAATTTTAAAATGATAGAAAAAAGAGGAAAAATAACACAAAACAAAATATTAATCAACTATTTTTTTTAATCGAAAGAATACTATCAAATGACTTTATGCATATGGCCACCGCTACAGGCCTGATGAAGCCCATTTTAGGCCATTTTTTAGCGTCTCTGTCCATATGTCACGAATAAAACACAAATTATTGGCCTACTAGACATGAATTGTTGCTGGTTTATCATCATAAAGCAGTGATTGTACGTGGCTCTTTATAAAATAATCGATAGGTGTCAAATCGCATAACCTTGGTTGGTAATTGATAGGTTCATTTCTCGAAATCCACCTAACACCAAATTTTGATTTCAATAAGGCCATAGTTGCGACCACCATATGTAGCTCCGTCCATCCATATTTTTAAAAAAATGATGATGCTCTGGTAACGAACTCTATCGACCGTATCGTGAGCTCAAGCTTCATTTTGGAAGAACTAAGGTTGTACAATTCCCCCAGTGGCTAAATTGCACCAAGTGGTTCCTCTTTTATAAATTGGAGTCTTTTGATCTGTTGAAGAATCATATGAGGCATTATTTTTATTGGTAACAAACCCGATGAGCCAAAAATTGCCTCACTGAAACACTGAAAACAATTTTGCGATAAAACATCGAATCAGTTTTTAACTGCTTAAGGGCCAAGTCACTAAAGAACGACATGGATAATGGACTCGTGGCCTACTGCAGCTGGATATTATACGGATGTAGAAAAAACTTTTATTTAAAATTTTGTCCCGTAGTGGACTGGCAGAGCCCCAGTCCCAACGATGGACGAAGGATCCATAAATTTGAATCTTCTTACATGATTTTGTTTACATAGGCGAAATTCTCTTTACATAATTTTGGAGTTATTGCGGCATTTAGAAAGTATGAATTGCTCAAATGAATAATTATGTGCGATATAATAATCCCTATGTTGTCTATTAATAACTCGAATTGATAACTAGTTTTCCAAGTAAATGTGGATAATTTCTAAGCGTTTTTTAAGCGTCAGAGTATTTTAGTCGGTTTACCGGAGAATACTCATCATAAATGTCAACAAGTGAACGTTATATGACAGTTTGTTTGACAGTGAACGCTCTCGTTAATTCTTCTATTAAGCTAAAAGGAACATCTGATATAATGATGTGATATTTACTCTGAGGCTGCACCTGATTTAATCTTGGAAAAAATTGTTAAGGCACCAATGTAAAATTCTATGAACTATTATTTCAACTCTTTGCTACACCAAGGATCTCAAACAATCTCAAAAAAAAAAAAAAATATCGTTAAAGGCTTTAACACATCCAAGCTTTATTTTTATAACCGATTTTTGCTAGAGTGCAAACAGTCTTAACAAATTCTAGGTTACACTTACTTTTTTCATTACTTGTCAATTTTTATAAAAACCGCAATCTTGTTTACAATTATCAATATCTATATACAAAAAATGTTGCAAGTATGTTGTGACTTTATAACTCACGAACGGTTTAATCGAATTCGATAAAATTTGTAGAATTTAATTGTATGGTCGTGTAGATAGTTTATCTAAAGTTTGCAAGACATCGCTGTAAAAATCCATAACAAATAAGTAGGCGCCTTTTAGCGTGTGCGGTATGTATTCATACTGTGTGCTGACATCATACACACTGAAAATACATGTTGTAGCGCATACACGCATACACATTGACAGCTAAGCGATCTTAGCAAAATCACATTTTAAAGATACTTGATATATAAACTTCTTCCGTTCTATAAAATCCAAACTGATTTAATAGATTTCTCACGTCTTTGGAGTAGAGTCCTATGGTAAACAAGGCCATAATATATTATACAGTGCTTAAAAAGGTCTTCAAATTAGCACCGTGTCACGCTGGCCACAATAAGCTAATATTTTTAAAAAAGAATTTTGTTTGATCGAGAAAGTAAATTTTCTAGGGTGCAGCAAACTTCATCTTTCGAATTAATAATTTTCCCAACATTTTTTTTATTTGTTGTTTTTTAGGTTTAAATTTGTCAAGCGTCATCCTTCACTCTTTCCAAAAATAATTAAACCACGAATTTAACAAACTAAATTTCACACAAACAAGTGCATAACTATTTAAATGAAAGCCAACTAACGTACCTAAATTAAGTTAAGCTTAACAATAGCTGCTTTTCATTCATCTATAAACATTTGTAGCGATAACATCAAAAAAATTCATATTGAACTTTACCCATAACAATACATAATAGAAGCAACAACAACAAAGTTTGATATTTTCTATAAAAAAGAATAAACAAAAGACCTAAAAAACAACAACAAATGATAACAATGAAAAATACCAGCGACGGAACAAACAACAAACATCAGCGACATTATAATTCATAGATACTTTTAACAACATTATTAAAATTTAAAATGTGTACACAAAAATTCAACTCATAAGCTGTGACATTAGGTGTTTATGAGTTAAGTTACGCTCAGTGCATTAACATTTAATGTGCCACCTGCACAAACACTCGTAATTCCAAAATTCTTAGGTAAAATATATTTACGACTGTGTACAAGTAAATAAGATGGCACTCGGAAAAAAGAAATATTAAAAATGTTAATAATATATTGTATCGTTTCGTATGTGAAAATATAAAAACTCTTGTATTCTCTTTCAAGTGTCACATGTAGCAGACAATGATTGTAACATGTATGTTGTCACTTAACTGAAGATTGCGACTATAAAATATATGTGTTTTTATTTTTCTAGATTTTTTCTTTTATATTTAATGGCCGAATGTGTATTATGTGTCTTCTTAAATATTTAAAGCTTGCAAAGGCTTTACTTTGAATAAATTTTAATACTTTAAGTTTAAAGTTGTAGCTAAAACACAAAAAAAGAAATAAATAAAATCTGGTGTAAAAACAAAACTTTAATATTCATTTCGAACTTTGTACTCGTACGTAAGTGGTTTCTTCACGCAGAATAAAAATATGATTGTGTTATGATCACAGTAACCATAATATTATTTTTGCAACAATACTTGGTTGCGGTGAACAAAGTATGGTGATTTTAAACAAGATTATTATCACATTTAACATTTGATCATTTAATATCTACCAAACACAAAAAGTTGGTTATTTTAGCAAACTGATTTTTGTAAAAATTATAATTACAACAAAATTCTTATAACTATCCCTAAATATAGTGTTTATAACTAAAATATTTTAAATATGGTGGTTGAATTTTTAAAAAATATTTTTTTATTGTCTTGGATGCATGCTACGATTCATTAAAAAAAAAATTGTGTAAAAATATTGCATAGAAATATCTCGCAAAAAAATATTTAATTTTCACCCAAAAACTAGTGGAATCTCTATTTATTTATGGCAAAAGCAATTAATATTTTTGATGAAACGTTGTTAAAAATGTAATATTTTAGTGAAATTGAGCTGGATAAGTGATTTTCTAATTATCTGGGAGCTTATAGTTTTCCTGAAATGTCTGCTTTCAACAATAAAAAATAAGAACAAGTATAATTAATTTGGAAAAACGTAAGGAAAATAGGGGCCTCTGTTTGAATTATATTTGGGATTTTTTACTACCATTAAAATTTCATTGGCAATGTTTGAAATAATGAAAAATGTAAATCACAGGAATCTTACAACATTTTTATATGATAGTATTTACAATGGACAGAGAAAAACATTGTACCTTTGAGAGCCGGGAGACAATAATAAACTCCATAATAAAGGAAAAAGTTATAGACAAATTGCCGAAATAATTGGATGCTCTAAAAAACGGTAGAAAACGCCGTCAAATATGAAAGCAAGGCAAAAAATATGGGAAGACCGTCGAAAATTACACCTGTAGAGGAGCGAAAAATTTTGCGTCATGTAAAAAAATATCCTTTTGTCACCTCTTCCATTCTTAAAAAGGAGTATAATCTAGATTTTTCTACCTCAACCGTAAGCAGACTTCTTATTAGAAATGATTTGAAGACTAGAAGTAGTAAAAAGGACCCATACCTCAGTAAAAAGCACCTAAAGAAAAGATTAGATTTTGCCCAAAATCATGTAGATTGGACTATAATCAAATGGAGAAATATTCTATGGTCTGACGAAACGAAAGTTAATTTGTTTAATTAAGACAGAATCAATCTTCCTGTACGAAGACCTTCCAGCACCGAATTCCGTCCAGAATACACTACAAAAACTATTAAACATGGAGGCAAAAAGATAATGGTATAGGGATATTTTTCTTATTATGGTATTGGGCCTGTATATCGGATTAAGGGTAGAATGGATGCCTCTTATTATACCAATATTCTTAATAACATTATGGTGCCTTATGCCGCCTCGACGGGTGTTTCAACAAGACAATGACCCGAAACACACATCGAAGCGGGCAAAAGACTGGTTTAAAGAACATAACGTCAAGATTTTAGCTGGTCGGCACAGTCCCCAGACTTAAATCCTATCGATAATTTATGGCAAATAATAAAAATGTGTCTTCGAGGAACAAATCCATCTTTAATTTAGGATGAGAGAAAAATATTCCTGCAGAAACCCGCCAAAAACTCAATGCCAAAACGATGCTCAGACGTTATAACAAAATAAGAGTTATTCCACAAAGTACTGAGGTAAATGAATAATAATCAATAAGAAAAAATTCAGTCAGTAAACAAAAAAAATTTATTGTAGGTAAATAAATTTGCTGGCTCTATTTTTATGCACAGGCAGGACATGGTGACTTGTAAAAATTTAATGGACAAATTTTTATTTATGTTTTGAATTTCCACATTTGCATTAGTTTTGTATCTTTTAGTTTATGAGTAAACCGAAATATAAAAAATTAAATAATTATAAAGTTTGTTGTACATTATTTTCAGTTTGAAAAATGTTAGATCAAGGTGGCTCTATTTTATCAAAAATCGCTGTATTTCCCCAAATTTTTCTGATCTACACGAAATTTTAAAATAATGCTGTACTAAACTTTAAGATATTATTAAGACAAGGACTAAATTCATGAATGATAATATTTTTTAATAATTTAGTCATTAGTCAATGGTAATGATTTTGTTTTTTAACCAATTATTAATGAGCCCTTTTCATCAAAAAAAAATGTTATTTTTAAAATGAAATGTGAATAATAAAAAATATTTATTTTTGATCACTTGTTTCCGGGATTTTTATTGTCCTTAATAAAGTTGTCTCTTCTTTTTTTCTTTTTAATAGGTTTCTATAGCAAATCAATATTTTTTGGAAGATTTGACCTGAGATAATTTCTCAGCACTTGCCAACAAAATGGATAAATAATTTTGTGTAACCTCTATTTTTCCAAAAAAATTATTAAATTTTTTATTTTTGACATTTGCTTTACGTATGCATAGCGACGTTCCTAAATGCCGATAAAATGCAAAAAATGTCTCTGCAACGCAAGTTTGTGTTCAAAACATGTTTAGCATTGCATACGCATTTTTTAAAATTATGCATTGCAACAGGCGTTTAGGAAGTCGGCCTAGATTATTTTTAAAGAATGATGAATGCTTGGTGTTAGTAAAAAAAAATTATTTAAATAATTTTTATTAATTTTTTAGTAATAAATTTTGAAATTATATATACTTGAACTTAAGCCAGAATAAAGTTCTTCATTTAGTTATAATTTTTATGTTTATTTATTAATTTTTATTTATCTATTACATTGAGGAAAAATTAAATTTTGTAAAAATTATCAGCTCATGCTTAAATTTTTAACCTTATGGTTTATAAACATTAAATAATTTTATAATATTTCAGCAGCTAAAGAGAACTGTCTGCCCTGTTGAACAGCAAAAGTATTTATTTTACTAACTTCACTGCAGTACAAATTGATCTTCAAATAATAATTAATGATTAGATTCTGTATAAACACTGAACAAATTTTGCCGTTATTAAAAATTTTAGTTATTTTAAGGCTAAAATTTTATTAAATATTTAGTTGATTCAATTATTTATGTAATTGTAATAACGTTTTATCTTTTTTTATTAAATAAATAATAAACTTAATACTTATTCTTCAATTAATTATATAATTGAGTCAATTAAAAATTTAATTAAATTCCATTATGAAAACAAGTAAAACTACTAATAGATGAAAATAATTTGTTCCGCGTAAACAAACGTAACCTAACACCTATGCATGTGCGTTGTTTTTTCATCCAAATTAAATCCAACTGTGACATACATATGCAATGCGTGTTGGCCTTTGTGTCATTAATTTAAAAATTTTCTGATACATTCTTTGCAAAATTATACGCAGCATTTTTCATGCATCTGCATACAGAGTGTGTCGTTCTCTTATAATTAAGGCCTGATTACATATAAAAATTGTGGTTTATTTGTACACATTCAAACTTTTACTTGTGGTTTATATTTAAAATTTAATTAAGTTTTTTTAATTAATGCCAATTAAAGCATTTGTCAGTGTCAGTTTCACTGCACTGTTACTTTTTGAAATGCAGAAAGGTCAGGGCACCTTGACGTTTGAACAAATATAAACATAGAAAAATTTGCTATTAAATGGGTTTTACAAGCCAGGCATGGAAACTTCTGCACTAATGTAATTAGTCAGTTTTATTTGCAAGATTCTATATAATTTTGTAATTCTTCTTCTATTTAATTATAGACATACTATTTTTATTATTAACAATTAGTAACAAGAAGTATCAGCTTAATATAATTCAATTGAGAATAACATTTTTGATTTAAGAAATCGAAAATTGCTGTTACAAAAACAAATTCTGCAAGTATAACAAATTGCACTCTAACTTTTCTAACTGAGATCACTTACTTTATATGAACATTCTAAGAAAACAGAGTTTTTCGAAGAAGTTGAAACAAATAAAAGACTGTTTTTTTCAATAAAAGCTAATAATGTTGGTTAAAGGTTTTGTGATCGAGAAATTTTTTAATTTGTTTTAGTCTTTATCGAAGTTAAATCTTACTGAAGATTATTTATGCAATGGTAATTAATATAGTTTGAATGGAATATGCTCAGCGTTGCTCGGGCCTAATTTGAAGGCCTTTCAAGGTACTGCATAATGTATGTGTACTATGGGACTCTATATCGAACACGTGAAATTTCTCAAATCAGTTTGGATCTTATAAACAAGAAGACATCTATATTTCAAATATAGTCAGAGTCTGATTTTGTTAGGATAGCTTAGCTGTCCATATGTATGCGTGTATGCGGTACAACGTCAATTTACCGTGTGTATGAAGTCAGCACACATACGCGTCTACGTATATTTTGTTGTTTTCTATATGGACAAAATAACATGTTGCCATGAAAAGTCATAACTCACGAATGCGTTGACCGATTTCATAGATAAACCATCTATACGACCATACGAACAGACCCTAAAATTTTTATCGAATTTGGTTTGACCGTTCATAAATTATAAAGTCACAACGCACTTGCAACAATTTTTTATGGAAAAGTAAAATTTAAGGCTGCTGTAGTCTAAGTGGTAAACACGTAGACTACAAACCAGCTGCCTTGGGTTCAATCCTTGCGGTAGTCAAAAAATAAAAAAAAATGTTTTTTTTCTGTTTAATGGTATATATTAAAGGGCTGCACAAGCATAAGAAAAATGTCTTATAAGCAATCACGTAAATTTCAAGTAGTGTGTGTATAAAACACTCTCATTTTCAAACACATACTTCCAAACACAAATGTTTTGCTTTGCTATCAAAATATAGAATAAGAGAACAAAAGTGTTTTAGAACAACATTGAAGCAAAACAAAACTGAACTAGAACAAAAATGAAATAGAATATCAAAACTGAAGTAGAACATTCAAAACATGCTTGAAGTTTTCGTTTTTCTCTATATGAGTGTTGTCAACTTTAAGATTTCAAAACGCATAAAAATGGAGAAAAAAAACATAATATCTGTTTTATTTAAAATGTTAATTGAATTACTTTTTCAAAACAAATTCAATAGTTTTATATTAAAAATATAATAGTAAAATTGTCTTTTACATTTCGGGGTTTTCAGAAAAACGAATAGTAATCAAACTTAACAAAAATAAAAATACAACAAATTTGCATGTATTCGATCATACCAGATAAATTTTTTT
This sequence comes from Gymnosoma rotundatum, assembly GCA_916610165.2. Taxonomy (NCBI): domain Eukaryota; kingdom Metazoa; phylum Arthropoda; class Insecta; order Diptera; family Tachinidae; genus Gymnosoma; species Gymnosoma rotundatum. Next base: position 119,832,390 of record OU744340.1, read on the forward strand.
CACAAGTTCTATACAAAAGTTTTTAAAAAGAGTTCAGCAATTGATAGTAAGGATTTAAAATTAATAAAACGTGGGAGTATTTATCTTTTTATGAAAATATGTTTTAAAAATTTATTTTTTATCAGAAGTATCATATTTTCGTATTAAAAAACAGCCTGTTATGAAAAAACAAATTTGTGTGTTTACATATCATTTTTGCACATTATTTTTAAAAATTCTGTTTAAAACTTTATATAATGAGACCAAAAATTTTTTTCTATGATAGTTGTTATCTTTAAAATTTTAAAGCACTAAAATTTAATCGCAAAAAACCGATGGTTTTTTTTTTTTGGTTAATTGATTTGGTTTACGCTACAAATAGCATTTTATTTAATTTCGAGCTAAGCCGAGTTAACATTATTATTATTATTTATTAGCACAGAATTATAAAAGGAGCATTTCAAAATGTTACTATTATTTAAAAACTTAACTAATTCAAGTAGCTTAAAAAGGAGCATTTCAAAATGTTACTATTATTTAAAAACTTAACTAATTCAAGTAGCTTAAATATATAAATAGCATATGCGTACAAAAATTGCTTGTATAAAAGTATTTTCTTTCAACAGCTTAAATCGCATTATTTAACAACACTGCTTTATTATCGTGAGCATTTTTGTATATGTTCTAGTGCACTCGATGCTTCTACTATGATTTACAGTTTTTTTTACTTCATTGTCGCCTTGTGTTTTGATGTTCTACTTTGTTTTAAAACACAAGCACTAACAAAGCTGTAAAGAGAAACTTTTCGAATGGTGCTTGTTTTGTTTTAGTGAGCGCCATGTTTTGTTATGCTTGTTTTGATATTTATATTTACACTGAAATTCTGTGTTTGGAAGTAGTGTACACTAGAACATAGAACTTTCAAAACATTTTGTGCAGCTCTTTAGTATATATACATATTCAGATCTAAAATTAAAAACATGCAGCCTCCTTCGTCGGTACTTCTTTATAGCATATTCGCCGGCGAAGTAAAATAATTAATAAAATGTCTATATCTATCTCCTTTCACCACCTTTCTTCTCTCTCATCTATCCCTTTTCTAAAGAATGTAGCACGGTTGCGAACTAAGTAGGTATTGATGCCTGAAGTGGTACCTCTCTTTAAAAAAAAAAAAAAAAAAAAAAAAAGTTTATAGACAATTGCAGCAATAAGTTAACTTCAAAAATTGTGTATTAAAAATGAATTATTGAAATGACAAACTACTAGTCTTTTTTTACATTAGTTGTCGATATTTAGCTACTCCTTTTTGTAGCATCTAAAAATCAAAAATTAATTGGTAAATAAAATATAAACAAATGTAATTCAGCTGTAGATCTTGTATAGTTTACTTTCTTTTCTTAAAAAAATTATAATTTAAAATACAAGTAAACTTAAGCAAAGTTAAAATTATTGATTTTGTTATTATATTTAATATTTCCATTGACAATTTAAAATGTTAAATTACATTAAAGGCATCCGGTATTCAATGCTTCCTTTAAAACAATCAAAATGATGCTAGAATAGCACCTACTGTGATTACAAGAAAAATATGAATGTTGTATGTTAACCACACTTTTCGGTCTTAAAAAACTTCCGAAAAATCCCTAATGAAGAATTCTTCCTTAATCTTAGACAGCGGCTATAAAAAACACTTTAATCATGCGCTCTGACTTTTTAAAAAATTAAATTTCCATGCCTGTCATAATGACACATGTTTAATGATTTACAACTACCTACACATTTTGTCAATGCCAGCATTAAAAAAGTAGATAACAATGGGGAGTAAAGGAAGATATTTTAAAGCTATGAAACTCTGTCATATGGGTAGTTTTTGATGTTACTAGTCGAACTTATTGTAGATATAATAAAAAATAAAAAAATTTTATTTGGCCTTAGTTTACATATAATTAATTTCTTAATTAATTAAAAAGAAATTCACTTACAAATTTGTGTATTAAATTTTCAAAGAAAACAGGAGAAAGACACGAAAACACGTTTTGTGTTTGATCTAAATTTTCTAAAATAATATCTATGTCAAGTTTCAAAACCGGATGATAGTGAAAATTAAATGGTGCCTAAATAGTGACATAATTTTTTTTTGTCTTGTTTTTAAACGGCAATGGACAGACACTTTAAGTTGAAATCTTTTTATGTCGTCTAATATAAAAAGTACAAAAAATTGAAAATAAAAGATATAGCGCAGTAATTTTCGACCGAAGTAGGCAGATAATTGCAATTTACGCAGCGTATGCAAAAACGTTTCTGCTGTAAAAATATGCGTGAATAATAAATTTAAAAAGTTAAAGGTGTTTCAATAGAGGCTGTGCTTTTGACAAATTTTGATTCAACTTTTAAGCCGTTAAAGGTAGACACTTAAAATTTGCACAGACTTTGTATTGCTGCGTCTGCCTTTAAGGCAAGTGTGCAAAATAAAACTTAAAGTTAAAAGGTGCGGCCATCGAGACGGGAATATCACAAAGAGAACCCATGTAGACACAAGTATAAAGCAGACTAAAAGTATAATTCAAAATAAAGGGTGTTGTCTTGCAGATGTTGCGGAGTCTTTAATTTAAGCTCAACTTGAATTTATTAACATTTCACTTTCACAGGACCACACAACATGCACACATTTCATTACGGGAAGTTTGCTGTTGGAAACTTAACAACTCAGTTGTAAAAAAAACTGTGTCCCCTAAAATATTTTCAATTATAAATATTATTAAGGAAGTTTTTTTATACATTTTTGTTTAATTAAACAAGTGTTTCTTCGAAAAAAAAAATTACATTTTCGTTAGCTGCATGCAAATGTATTTGCTTAAGTATGTGTTGACAATTTAAATTTTGCGTGTGCACACGTCGTTACTGTACATGAAAAAACACGAACGCCCCTTTCACAATTGCATAATTTTTAGTTTTGTTTTTTAATATTTTAAAAAGCCATTTAAAATAAAACACCAGGCTAGAAAAAAAATTGAAAAGTACAGATAAAAACTTCGGCTTCAAAAACAACTAATATATATATTTTACAGTTATTAGCGATAAATCAAATTTAATAGTTGTTTTTTGCAAAAGAAAAATATAAAATATTGTAAAGTTTTATAATAAAACTCAAGCGTGTTGTTATCAATGATGCGAATAGCAATCGTAACGTAACATTAATGTTGCAAGCGGCCTTTGTTTACATTTATTAGATACAAAGTTGCGTACTTGAAATGAAACAAAGTTGCAAATAGAAGAATATATGTGATCGTAAACTTGTAAATGAATTTAATATATTTTGTTTATATTGAATGGATTTATCAATATACTACAATATATATTTGAGACAATAATGTTCACTTGTAATATTTAATGCTGGAAAATGCTTATTATGTGAATCATGATTAATTAAAAATACTTAAAGAAAATGAAAAGTATTCCATAGTTATATTAACTATCTTGGCTTTTTTTTTTTGCCAAACTTTATGGTATCTAAATAAAGCCTAAAGAAGTTGCATCTGTATATCACTATATGTGACCCAGCCTATGAAAAGATGGCTTATGACAAAAAAAAATTTCCCACTTTTTTTTTGGTATCGATAGTTTTTGAGACGCTCTTTCATGTGGTGAAAACTAGAAAGTCCTAACTTGCTTAGAAGTGTACTAAAAATTTATTTATTTATTTAATTGAGAAAAAGAAGCACAACTGAAAGAAAAACAGAATTTTATTGAAAATCAAGAATCAAGAATCATTTATGCTCTTTTGCATTTTTTGATTGCCTTTTGGGCATGACAGTTCATAATGCAAAAGAAAAACTACTGAGAAACTGACGAAGTCTCCTAACCGCCTTTTCATTTAAAGTTGAAATTTTTTCAGTCGATAGAAATCAAAGAAGTGCAGTCGTAGTGTAGTTTTTTTTTTTATTTCACTGATTTGAAAACAGAAAAGTTATTTAGAATTATCTAATATTAAAAGTTTTAAACGTGTTTGGATTACTTTAAATTGTCGATTTTTTAAAAACAAAGAATTTCGTGATGATGAAACGGAATCGAAGAAAAATTTGTTTATGCATCATTTTAGATTGTTATAGTTGTTGTTATAGTGGGCATAGTAATACACGTTTACGTTATTTTTGAGGTCCCCCTTTAATTTTTTTATACTAGTAATCGCGAGTAATACACATTTTATTTAAACAGCAAGTGCCGTTCTAAGACGTCTAATTTAAATAATATCATTCATTCAAATACCATCACCCATCCTATAAGTTCAAATTATGTAATTTGTAATAGACGACAATACAAGTTCTGATTAAATTTCAACTGTTGTTTATAACGGTTCAAAAGTATGGCCATATAAAAAAAAAAATCTCATCACTTGTGGGGTCAGAAATATTTTTCATTGAATTGTAGAATAAAGTTAATTAAAATATTAATTTTATTTCCATCTGAAAACAAATAACTCTATTATTAAGAATTAATGTTTTTTCTATGGTTATTAATATGAAATTACAAAAATGGTGTTCAATTCAAATATGGAATAAAATTATCTTTTTCTTGGTCTTTATACATGTTTATGTATGTGAATGTAAAGTGAATTTTTGGACCTTAATTTAACAAAAATATAATAAAGGCGTGAGATACTGAGAGTTGATATAAACACAGATTGCTTTGGGGCGTGTTACTTGTATAAGTGTTAATTAAATAATTTTAAAATGTAGTAAGAGTGATGTAATGGTTTAACACCAATATGCTGTTATTTACATGGAATTTATTAAATTTTTTTTTAATTTATAATAAAAATATTTCTTTTTTTCACAAACGCAACTTGCTATTAACATTTGTGTAACTTTTTCTTCCCTAAAAAATAAATATTTGTGGAAATTTTTTTGAATTTTCATTAACATCAAATATTCAGTTTTTAGCTGCCTTCAAATTGTTTTTTTTTATATTTTTCATCATGCATTTCTTTTCATAGGCTTTAACTGAATTTGTGACATATTGTTTCTGAATATATAATGACTTTTAGCTTCTGCATTTTTTTTTATTTTTTCATTAAGATAGCAAGTGAAAGTTTTCGGATGTTTTATTTGCAGCTTGATTTTTTTTCTGTTCATTGGGTTTGAGTTTTTGATGAATTTTTTTTAAGTATAATTTTATTTGTTAATATAAGAAATGTTGTTAATATTTATTTTTGAAGCCATTTTTAAAGACTTTATTTAAACCGAATTTTTAATGTTATTAACGAGTTAATGCATCTTCTGCCAATGACGTATAAATTTATTTGAGTTTGTGCATATAAAAATATGAAAATTGATATTTATGCATGTCTTATCAACAAGATTAGATGCACAATGCGAAATGTTATAAGTATATGTGTCCATTTTTATTATAATTTTGAATTCAATACAAAAATTTAAATAAATTTTTAAAAATATTAAAATTTTATGAATTTGTACCTTTTTAATGTTTTAAAATTTGCATATAAAAGTAATAATTTTAACACCCTGGATCTCTTCTAGGCTTGAGAAATAAAAAGAAAATCTCTTATACCAAATTTGTAATCATCTACATTTTTCTAGATAAAGTGTACTGTTTTTCCGATCACCAAACGTACAAGAACCGATTTAATAATTTTTATTAAAGCGATAATTTAATTGCTTTTTTTATTTAATTGATATTGTTCAGTTTAAATTGTGAAAATCCTTACGTAACAAAGAACAAAAAATTTTTTTCGAAAGACAAAGAATAACACGATAAGCCAAAAAAATACAAGTATCCGTCTTTTAGTCTCAACCTTTCGTTGAAATACAAGCACGCATATGCGACTCTTGTAAACAGTGTTGCCGGATTTGTCTACAAAATGTGCATTTCTTTAACGACAATTGTTATGATTATTTATGTTGGGAAAACGATTCGTAATAGTCGCACCAAACTGAACCGAGCATACTTTTTGCACATCTTGAAGGTTTTATTTCTTCTCAGATGGAAATTTTATAATTTTTTTTAAATTAAATATCTTTATTTAATTAGGAGGAGAATAATTTGAAAAATTAATTTTTGCTTTGCAAGAAAACTGTATATCGTTCAAAAAGACACAGTCTTAGGGTCAGTTTTTGACTTCGTATTTAAATGTCATTTAAATTTAAGTTCTATTTAAGTACAAAATTCAGTTTTTCAATGCACACTTAAATGAAACTTAAATGACCAATCTTGCGCATTTAAAGTCCATTTAAATAATACAGTTTTACCATATGGTTATGGCATTTTTTGTTGTGGTTTCGCAAAACTAAACAAAAGTAAACAAACATTTTAGCCATTGATAGAACAATATTTTATGTTTTGCATACATTTCATAATGAAAATATTAATTAAAAAGTTAAATCAATAAATAAAATAAGTTTAGGTGGTGAATGCATGAGTATCGCTGACATTTTTTTATATATTTAAATTTTTTTTCACAAAATTTGCAATTCATTGTGTTGTTTTTCATAAACAATGGAGATTTATTTTGATATTTCGTAATGCAACCATATTTTAGTGATATTTAAATGAGAACTTAAATAAGAACTGAAAAAATGAAACTGCATTTAAATACAACTTAAATTAAAATGAAAATTAACTAAATGCGTATTTAAATACGAACTCAAAAATTGGCCCTTATAGATCCGCCCTCGTAGTTCATTGAACTTTTCACAAAATCACCTTTTTTTATTTATTTTTATTTAATTCCGAAAAGGAAAACCTAAATCTTTTTTTACTTATTTTTTTTAACATTTTCTAATCTTGTAATAATCTATCACTTAAATTAAAGAAAATGAAAATCACTGAATAAATGCATTAAAATTATATGAAAAAATATTAAAACTATTTTTAAACCTAAACAGTAGCTTGTGCCGGACACACGACTTAATGTTTTTCCAACTAATAACAAGTTAAAAAAACAGAGTTTACAGCAACCAGCCGGCCATAGCAGATCAATGAAAAAACCAGATCAATTAATTACGTAAACTATTTTTTAAATTTGTAGCAAATGCAGACATATGCCACACCGATTGCAAGTTGTTAAGAAAATTAAAATTTTTGATCTCGTTTTACTTTAAGCGGTTGTTTGTTGCATGATAAAGATTATTATTTTTTTGTAAGCTTATTTTATGTCTGCTTGTTAGCTAACTTTTTTCTTCTATTTTTTCATGTCCACGAATTCAATGTCAAAATCTTTTTAGCAGACATGACCAAAGCAAAAATTTGCTAAAATGTATATTAAAGCCAACTGGTTTTTTAAATTGCTTTGACTTGTGTTATAAAATTACACAGTCATGAAATGCGTGTTGACGCTTAATGTGAGAAAAGTAAAACATATGTATGTATACATACATATACTCGTACATGCATTAGTTATCATTTTTTGCATGCGTATTTTTCCTTTTATTATATTAATAAATAAATCAACTACTTTGAAATTTAAAAGAATGATAAACATTCATATTTTCCGGAATATTTTTGATTATTTTTAAAATTTTTGTGATTAGAAAGATTTTATATTTGATTTTGTTAATCAAGAAATGAATAAGAATTGTTTTAAGAACAGGAAGAATGATATTATAGTTGGATAGTTCTTCCTTCAGAAATGCTTTTCAAAATTTTTTTGGTGGGTTCTGTCATTCGAGTTGCATTTCAAAAACCGGTAACAAGGCTCCATAAACTTTTTTACGGCAAATCTCTAAAAGAAAATTATTTTATTGACTAACATAAAAACATGTACGTTGACGATAAGTTACTTTAGCAGACTATTGTTATAGTTTTGTTTTTGTTTAAGCTTAATAAATTTTCCGCAGAAAGATAAAGCTTTCTTTTTTAATTTTCGGATATCGATAAATTTTCTGTACAAATTTAGGGAGATCGATAAATTTGCTGTAGAAACTTTCGACTATTGTTAAATTTTCTGTCGCAATTTATAGCTGCCGGTAAATATTCTGTAAAGATTTTCAGATATCGAGAAATTTTTATAGGCTCTTTCGACTACAGAAAAATTTGCTATAACAACTTCAGATCTCGAGAAATTTCTTTCGGTTATCAGGAAAATTTTGTTAGAAACATTAAGTTACCAAGATATGTTCTATATAATTTCGTTAAAAAATTTTCTATAGAACCTTTCAGCTATCGATTAATTATCTATGGAATTTTTCAATTATCGATAAATTTTTTAAAGAAGCTTTTTATTATTGATAAACTTTCTACAGAAATTTTCAATTATCGATAAATTTAATATACAAACTTTCAAATATCGAAAAATTTTCTATGGAAACTTTTAATTTTCGTAAGTTTTCTGTATAAACTTTCAATTATTGATAAATTTTCTATGGATACTTTTCACTATCGAAAAATTTTCTATAGATACTTCCGGAAGTTTTCTTAGAAACTTTTAATTGTCGATAAATTTAAAAAAAAAAACTTTAAGTAATCGAACAATTTTCAATTATCGATAAATTTTACATAGAAACTTCCAAATGTCGATAAATTTTTTATGGAAACTTCAAATTTCCGTATTTTTTCTGTATAAGATTTCAATTATTGATACATTTTCTAATGAAACTATTAATTATCGATAGATTTTCAATGGATACTTTTCACTATCGAAAAATTTTCTATAGAAACTTTTAATTGTCGATAAATTTTTAAAAGAATCGTTAAGTAATCGAACAATTTTCAATTATCGATAAATTTTACAAAGAAACTTTCAAATATCAAAAAATTTTCAATGGAATCTTTCAGTTATCGATAAATTTTCTGTAGAATCTTTTTATGTAAACATGTATTTTTCGTAAATTTGCTGTATAAACTTTCAATTATCGATAAATTTTCTGTAGAAACTTCCAATTATCAATAAATTTCCATACAAATTTTCAATTATCGATAAATTTTTTGTAAAAAGTTTTAATTATCAATAAATGTTTTATACAAACTTTCAATTATCGATAAATTTTCTATAGAAACTTTTAATTATCGATAAATTTTCTATAGAAACTTTTAATTATCGATAAATTTTCTATAGAAACTTTTAATTATCGATAAATTTTCTATAGAAACTTTTAATTATCGATAAATTTTCTATAGAAACTTTTAATTATCGAAAAATCTTCTAAAACTTTTAATTGTCCATAAATTTTTCGTAGAAACTTTAAATAATTGACATGTTTTCTATTATTGATAGTTATCAAAAAATTTTCTATAGAAATTCTAATTTCTCGAAATATTTTAAATATATTTTTTTAGTTTATCGGAAATTATCTACAGAAATTTTAGTATCGGAAAATATTCTATGGAAATATTAGTTTAACGAAAACTTTTTTATAAAAATTTTAGTTTATCGGAAAATTTTATAAAAAAATTTAAATTTACCGATAAAACTTCTAAAGTTTCTCAATGAATAATAATAATAAATAAAATAAATAATGTATTTTTAATTGTTCATAAATTTTTTGTTGAAAATTAAAGACCAATTTTCTTTAGAATAGTAAAGATATCTATTGACGTTTAAAAATATTATTAACGTTTTGCAAAAATTGGTTTGCAAATATTTCCGCTTTGAATTACATTTATTGCTACATTATCTGTAACACAAACGCATAATCTTTATATTTCAATTAAATTAATATAAATGTAACTAACTTTTCACAGAATTCTTTATTTATTTTTTTTTATAATTCACAAAAGCAAATACACCATCATCTTCTTTATCCTTCCGTCTAGTTTTCATCGAATACGTGTCATTATATGGTAGAATTTAAAATTTTGTTTTTTTATTATTAATTAATTATTTCTGTATTTTTTATTAAATACAAATAAAAATGTGATGATATTTAGGATAAACCCTTTTGAAATATATACAGTGTTAAGAGGCCCAACAGTTTTCCTGATCACGAAGTTTAGTTTCAAAGTATGATAGATAAACCTTGTTGACACACTCTGTAAAGTTTCTTTGGTGTTTTTTAATTACAAACTTACCACAAATATAAGAAAAACTGTTAGCAGAGTTTTACAACCACGATTATACATTGTGAAGTTAGGTTGACAGTAAGTAAAACATTAGCTGTTAACATAAAAAATATTCACCTTATTTGGCCAGCAAATGAGCTTCAGCAGTGCTACTGACTCATCCACATCAATAGACCTAGATTTGGGTTATTTATTTGATATATTAAAGCTGTTCAATTCTTTAAAAATAGCTTGATTTTATAAATTTATTTATAAAATAAAATGTGAAGAAATTGAGGGTAATACAGCTTTTTTGATGTCATATGTATTTGGATTCAGCACCCTAAAAACTATACGAGGGCTGCTATATATCTTTCTGGCCTGGCAACACTGAATGCTGCCAAGTGCAATCTGACATTTACATTGGAAAGTTTGTCATTTTTAAGCATAATCGTACTCAAAACGTTTTGACGTACGACCATTATTTGTGTTGTTTACAGTGACTTGAAAAAATTAATACACGAGTAAAAAAAAATGGAATTAACTCGTGAACATTTTCGTGCCATCATTTTTCACAACTTTCGACGTGGATTATCACGACAAGAGTGGATTGATGAACTTAAATCTTTGTATGGCGATGAAGCACTATCCTATAGCACTGTGAAAAATTGGTATAATGAATTTAATCGTGGCCGTGAAGGTCGTCCAAAAACGACTGTTGTGCCAGAGAACATTGATGCCGTGCGTGAACTCATAATGCAAGATCGACATGCGACATACCGAGAGATAGAGACATCATTGGACATTTCTTTCACCAGCATACATTCGATACTGCATGAACACCTGGCCGTAAAAAAGGTTTGCTCTCGTTGGATCCCGCACAATTTGAAAGTCACTCACAGAAGGCTCGTGTCGATTGGTGCAAAGAAATGTTGCAAAAATACGATTGCGGTGCTTCAAAAGACGTTTATAAGATCGTCACAGGTGACGAATCATGGATCTATGCGTATGAGCTCGAACCGAAACAACAATCGACCGTGTGGGTCTTCAAAGACGAGCAAAATCCAACGAAAGTTGTTCGTGGAAGAAGCACTTCGAAGCAAATGGTCGCCTGTTTCTTCGGCAAAACTGGTCATGTGGCGACTGTTCCGCTTGAGCAACGTAGGACGGTCACTTCTGAGTGGTACACTACAATTTGTTTGCCTGAAGTCATCGGAGAAATTCGAAAAACAAACAAGAGAAGACGAATCATTGTTCACCATGACAATGCGATCTCTCACACATCGGCTCAAACCATAGCGTTTTTGACCGCCCAAAACGTCGAATTAATGGGTCATCCGCCGTACAGCCCTGACTTGGCACCTAATGACTTCTTCTTATTTCTGCATATCAAGAAAAAAATGCGTGGTCAACGATTTTTGTCGCCAGAAGAAGCTGTTGAAGTGTTCAAAAACCATGTTTTAGAGGTGTCTCAATCGGAGTGGAAAAAGTGCTTCGACAACTGGTTTGAGCGCATGCAAAAGTGTATAAATCATGCTGGAGAATACTTTGAAAACCAATAAAACCATTTTTGATTATAAATATTCGCATTTTCACCATTAGGCCAGAAATATATAGAGCAGCCCTCGTAGTAGAAATGTGTTTTTATTAAAAAAGTTTTTTAATCGTTGACCTGTGTAATTTATTTAATAGCGTTTTCTTTTCATTTTTTTATGAACAATAATTGAACTTTAGTAATTTTATATAAAATTCTGGTCCTTAATGAGCAAAATAGTTGCAATTAAAATATATTTAAAACAACAAAAAGAGGACACGTTCAAAGGCAAAGTGTAATGTTGTGAAAATATGAAAATTGGGACAAATTAATGCTTCAGTTGCGAAACCGATTTGTTCTACTTTCGTTTTTTTCTTTTTGTTAATTTCGAAATACTTTTTGGAATTATTAAAAATATTTGTTATAAATAAATTTATATGATAATGGTTATTAAATTAACAAAAAAGAGGTCTTGGTCATTGATAAGAGAAACTCACGATGCGATGAGCACAGTCTAAAAATTCTTTTAAAGGTCAAAAACAGTAATTTCCGATTCCTTAGGTGTACATGGCCCCGCTGTTAAGAATGTAAAGGAGAACAAAATTTTTATCCCATTTGCCAAATGTAGGCCACAATTAAACTGTTTATAAGTGTTATAATAAACAAAAATACTATAAAACTTATACTTGTCTTAAAATCAAAGGAAGAGTAAGAAATAAAAAAAATATATTGAAAGTAAAAGTTTTGCTGTTACAATGTTTTATTGTTACAAAATTAAAAAAAAACATTGATTGTGTGTGATTTTACTATAGAAAATTTCGGCCATAAAACTAATCAAATACTCAATTTAAATTAATTTCACCTGTGTGAGATATAAAAAATATTTTTTTTAACTTTTTTAGGTTTTATAAAAAAAAAAATAAATAAGAAAGCAAAATAATAAAAAATTCACTGTGAAGGTGATAGCAACAATATTAAATTACATTTAACCTACATAAAGGTAACAAAACAAGTGCAAAAAATAAAAACTTTTAAATTTTTTTTCTTAAGGCCATAACGACAAGAGTAACTTGGCAACAGCAAAAAAAAAAGAAAGAAAATAAATATTAAAAGATAAAAAAAAAATTCATCTTGCAGTCAAGGGAAAAGCTAAAAATATAGTAAATTTATTGAAAGTAAAAGTTTTGCTGTCTTCGATGTTGTTGAGTTAGGGAATTTTTACATTGTCAACTAAGTCGCTGCACGACTGCTTGTTGGGAGCAAACATTGCTAAATAAATTCATAAGAAATCATCAAAACCAGCTGGCGAGACATATATGTATACCCTGCATAAAAGTTGTAAAGACAGACAGCAACTTGAGATGACAGCTTAACACACCTACTTATCACTTACAGGAGCCTAGTAGTGAATTTCGATACAGCACTGTTTTTTAATAAGCAGAGGAGTAGCAAAGTGTAGCAGAAGTTGTTTGGGACTGTAACAAGTTGGGGTGAAAGGAAACAAAAAAAGTTATTATACAGCCGAGTGTTGTTTTCTTTTTTTTTCTTGCTCTTCTTGCTCTTCTTTATTTTCTTTATGTTTTCTTTTTTAGCCACATCTTCAGTTTATTACCGCGTTCTTTTTGAAAATAATTTTTTAACGTTTTGTATAAAACAATAATGAGATAAAAAGACGAAAATCATAAATTTGCTTCTGACGACTTTGGGTCTGTTTTACAAACATACAAACAACAAATATTGTGGTTAAAGGTGTTTTGCATGGTTTATATCTTTTTGTTTTCGATTTTTTTTTCCAATCTTCGATTTCTTTGCCATGTAATAGAAATCTTTTCAATGGAATTTTTGTATTTTTTTTCATTAACTTTTTCAACAAGTTTTTTGTTTTGTTTTGTTAAAGTCAAGTTGTGGACAAAAAACATCAGGGTTTATTTTTGGTTTTGTATGTTATGTAATCTACTGAGTTAAACTGGTAATATTTTTTGTGGCCACATTTTCAGTGGAAGAAGCTGTTTTTATTAAGAAAAAAAAAAAAGATGATGATAAGGAAAAGAAACTTCATAACACCACTTAAATGTTATTTTTATTACACAAAGAGCAAAAAAAAAAAAAAACAATAAAATTTAATTGATTTAACTTTTACTTAAACATTTCTTCTTTTGGACAAAATAGGAAGTTTTGTGGGAACCCTAAATAAAACTTTATTTTATTGAATTTAAGTGAGCATTTAACACAGCTTCCAATTTTGAGGAGTATTAACGATTCATACCAGTTTGCTTGAAAAAATTTCAAACGAGACTTTTTTTGATAAGAAAAATTTTTTTTGTTTCTACACTGATAGAAAAAATCATCGTTGGTTTGATGACGCTATAACATCAAAATTTAAACATCAATGTTATGAAAAATGTCATCAATAAGGTATAAAATGGCATCAATGCAATGACAGACATCATCATAGAATTTTGTCATATTTTAGATGTCATCTAAGTTATGACTACAATGTCATCAACTTGATGCAATATTTCGTATACGATTATTTCGTAAAATATATATTAAAGAAAAAAGTAAATAGAGTTTTTATAATTCCAGTTAGCATTTTAATTGCAACTTGATTATTTTTTTTCATAATGTTTATTTTTAAAAGCGTTTTTATGAATTTAAAAAATAAAATCCCATTGATGTACGTTCACCATCATTATTATGACCAAACAAATATATAACGCCAACGTAAAAAGTAATGAGAGGAAAGTGCTAAACACAGAGAATTTTCTAATATTCATAGGGAGTGATGTTAATATGTCATCAGATTGATGAACTTTTAGCATCATATTGTTGACACAAGAGATGACAAAATAAGCAAATAATGACATGGTTGACATCACAACAATGACAAGTGTCACGGGGTCAAAAACGAAGACATTTGTCATTGAATTGATGTTAAATTACTTTAGCGTTATGATGATTTTTCTATCAGTGTAGCTTCATAACCCAGCAAACACTCAAGGTTAATTGCCTGGCTCATCCTTTGTTTTGGAGGGTCATGTGCAGAATGTCTACTTCCTAAACAGGTGCCATACGCTTGATATCTAATAGGCCCTTATTTATCAGACTATACTGGTCACTGTTGGATTAATAAACCAAAATTTAGCCTGCACGCTGCGTAGTACTGACTCTACTGTTTATAGGGCCATGCAAGCATAGTCTATTTTGTGAACGACATCCCACAAGTCATGAACTGCAACATTGACTATCATCTTACTTCCCATCTTACTGATAGAAATTTTGATGTCATTTTTTCGAGGGAATCAAGGGGCACTTATTTTTCTTGTAGGAACTTTTAGCGGATGCATAAAAAGAGAAGCGTAACTTGGCGGTAGGATAAACAAAGGAATAGTAGAATTTTCTTTAGATCCCCAAACTTATGAAAAGTCGTATGTTAACATTTTAAACATCATTATGGTTATTTACAACAATGTTATTATAATATCGCACAACAATATGGTTTCAGTAACAATAACATTTATTATTTGACTACAATTGTACTTTTAGATTATAGTTACCTCAAGCATGTTGTTTTTTTTTTCGTTAAAAACCCCACTGTGTTTTGTTATTTAATTTATAATTAAAGCTTTTTACGGTCCTTGTTATCAAATCCAAATATTTGAAAAATTGTTTTCAATTAATTTATTTACTTCCAAGCAACATTGTTATAAATAATTTATATATTAACATACCTGAAAATAAAAAGAAAATAAAAAATATTTAATTGAAATATCAAAATAATTTATTTTTTTAATTAATGCAGTCTTAACAGTCCAATTGATTTTTGTTTATGTTTAAGGTTGCTGTCAAAATTTTAAAATAATTTTAAATAAATATTTTTTTTTTAATTTTAAAAATTTAAGGTATTGCTGCTATATATAAGAGAAAGAAACCAACCAAAATGATGATAAAAGGATAAATAAAATTCGACCTCCTCTTATTTAGTCAGCTCTTTTTGATATCAAAGTGGTGCTCTGCTGCAACAAAATTACAGTAATTTTTTTGTTTCTGTTTGGTCACATTTATTACATTTTTTGTAACTTTTTAGGGGTCCACGTAACATGTATAATCTTGTTATAGTTGGCCAAATTTTCGTAACTTTTGCTATAGACACGAAATAAAGTAATATCATTGAAAGAGTACTTGTTTTATTATTTGAGGTAAAAAAACTCTCTAAATATATAAACCTTTCTAAACATATCAATTTGATTTTAATAACAAAGGTTAACTGTAAATGCAATCAAAATCCAGTATAAAAAATTAGTTTGAAATAAAATAAAAATAATGTTGTGGAAATTTTATTCTATTCAATTCGTGAAAAATCCCGAAATGTTTCTTGTTTCATGTTTAGAAACAGCAAAATGTTTATGGCAACAATTCTTTCCAACTGTGAAATAATCAGCCCAATTATAAACAAAAATTCCGTGCGAGTTCTTTCACTTTTCCCTTTTCTCCAATTATAAAATAAAAATTATATGAAAATATACAAACAAAACTCCCTTCAAATTACGATGATGCCAATTTTTTTTAATTTTATTTTCACGGAATTCATAATTGGAGGAATTTTTTCTTTCCGTGGGAAAGAAATTTCGTGGGAATATTCATAATTGGGCTGAATGTGAGCTGCATTTCGTGCCGAAAACTAAGCATTCTGCTTAAATTTTCGAAAAAATGTTAGCAACTTCAGATATTCCTCTTTGACATCCGTACCAAAACCTCGATGTAGAAGAAAGGTGTCTTTTAATTTCTTTCAAGATGTGCCGGATTATATTACAGAAAAATTGTCAATAATTATGTGTTGACGATTAAAGCAAAAAAGGCTCAAATTTATCTTTAATAAATGCATTTTTAAAATAATTAGTGTAGTAAATTCTATCGAATCTGAAGCTTTCCTTCTTTAACTAATTTTATTGAATTGCGAGATCATGCACTTTTTCATACTGAAATATTAGTGTCAAGTCCTAATTTAGATCCTCATGATCATCAGGGGTATGACATTTTTTTATACGTTATTTTTTTATTTTCGTTTTGTGTCTGAAAAATGAATTTGTTGCCTTACTATTTCCCCTGAAATATAGACTACAATTTGTAAATATTACATTAAATTACTGTTTGTTTAAGGAATATTTCAAAATTTAACTTATAATTAAAAAACATAACTTTTTTTCTGTCTTTCATTGGCAACACTGCCACCTAGTATTTAATTCGTCTTTGTTTGTAATAAAACAAAATGAAACATGTATATTGAATTTAGTAATATAAATCAAATTAAAAGCAACATGTTGCTCAACAAGAATTTAAATTATAAAAATTTCATTTCAAAATGTTGTTCAAAAAGAATTTAAATTATAAAAATTTCATTACTTAATAATTATCCCCTTAAATATTATTTGCTTAATATTTCGTTACTGGCATTAAATATCTCTACATCCAGTTTAAAATCAATTAATATGTTACATAAAATGTTTTAACATTCGTTGACTACATTTTTAAACACCAGCAGAAAGTTAAAATACATTTGCAATATTTACTAAATTCAAATATATAATCGGTTTTTTTTAATTTGAATTGAGATAAACTTCAGTCATAAGCAGCGGCATCAGAAAAGTACACACAACAAAGTGTTTATCATTTGATATTTTCACTTTCTTTTAGGGAGCGTTATGTATCATAAACTAAATAAATATATATACATATTTACTTGTTGTTAGTTATTGAAAAAAAAATAAAAGAAAATGTATAAATATTAATTTCTACATATTTTAAGTTACAAATGTTTTTATTGTGGGTTTTGATCATTGTGGTGTTATGATCAAATAAACAAAAATGTTTAATTTATTTATTTAGGTATTTTTTTTTTTCAAATAAATTTCACTTTTTATTTTGTCATGTGATGCAGGCCGTTTAATTCTCATAATTAAAGGTGTTATATTTTTTAAATAAATAAAAAAAAAAATTCTCCATAATATGTTTAGAAGGTGTAAAAAATTTATAAAAATTAAATATACATGCGATAAGTTATTGTGTTTAATAAGATCCATACTACTTTAAAATCAGGAATTAGTTTTTTTGTTACGCCAAAAAAATATTGATTTCTTCTTAGAAACCTTCATGCAAGAATGACTTACGTTTTAGAAAAAGGTGAGTATTCGAATTGTATTCGGTGTGATTGTATTTTGTTTTAGAAACTGGGAAGATTTTTCTTGGTTTTGCTCGCGAGTTTTATTTCTTAAGCTCATGAGAAAATTTTATGTTTTTAGATTGCAAAATAAAACTCTCGATTAGAACTCAAAATGCAAAAGTCAAAAATAAAGTTGAACTCGAGCCGAGTTAAAACAAGTTTTATTTTGTTTTTGTATAAATTTTGAACTAAACAAATTTAGGTATTTTTTTAAAACTCAGGTATGTATGTATGTATATATGTATGAATGTACGTAAGAATGTATGTATGTAATAATCTATGTATATATGAATGTATGTGTGCACGTGTGTATGCAAGTATGAGTAGAATGTATGCATGTATGTATATATGTGGACACGTATGTATGAGTGTGTGTATATATTGTAAATTTTAACAGAGTACATTGCTTTTTTACATGAAAATTAAATTTAATTATCAAGTGACAAATTATTGTATAAACACTAATTTTACAACCCACTTCGATACATATTTCTCTTCCATAGTCTTACATCTTTTACTTGTTCATACAAAAACATTAAGTAACCAGCAATCATTCATTATTTAAAATATTGTCCAAAATGTTTTCTAATAAGCTAAATTTATAATAAATTTGTTGTAAAAAGT
Organism: Gymnosoma rotundatum; assembly: GCA_916610165.2. Classification (NCBI taxonomy): domain Eukaryota; kingdom Metazoa; phylum Arthropoda; class Insecta; order Diptera; family Tachinidae; genus Gymnosoma; species Gymnosoma rotundatum. The sequence continues at coordinate 119,850,740 of OU744340.1, forward strand.
GAATACGTTTTAGAGAATTTTTTTAATTTTTTGTAAAAGAAACTCAGGGGAACGCTATTCTCGACAGACATTACATTTGCACAAAAGTTTTTTGTGATTTTTTCATTTTGCTTATAAGAATATAATTGAAAATTTTTGATCACGAAATGGCACCACTGTTATTTTAGGGTTGTTTTTCTTATTACAAAAAAAGTTAGATTGTGTAAGTAAATAAAAAGAAAAGAAGGATAACACATGTTGATTCGAGTTGTGTAGCTGTTTGTTAATAAACCAATGAAGATCACGATTCATGAGTTCAAATCCAACAAAGACGCCTTTTGGGGAAGAATTGGCAATCTTTGTTTAAACCTTAACACCACTATAGTAAGAAAAGTAACAATATTATGAGAGTGATGGGTGCGGCTTCGATAGTCAAGGTCTAAAAGTTCAATCTTTGGCTGAACCATGTCATTTTGCATCGTGGGTTAAGTTGATTTTTTGCTTACCTCGGCTTTCAGCAGTTTGATTTTCGCCAGAGTGTAACAACTGGAATATTAATGATTAATTAATATGGAAGATTGAATAGTGAAAAACGTAACAAAATCAACAACGTTTAATTTGCGAAAATTTTTTTTTAAATTTTAAATATTTCCTTAAATCTTTTTATAATATTTTTAATTTTTGAAATTATTAGTCAAACTATTTTATGATTAATGTGAAGAATAAAATTGATAAAAAAAATAGATTGCATTCAATCTTGCATATAGTAAACACATGTGACGATTTATGGTGTAAACTCCGTAACTCGGTTCCTATTTATACTGTTTAAAAGTAAACATAACAAGTAAGAGTGCTATATTCGGCCATGCCGAATCTTATATACCCTTAACCACCTATTTAAATCTAGTTTAGTGAAGCAACTCCAATCAATAAAGCAAATATCGGGGTGACAGAATTAAAAGAAAACAATTGGTACTGAATATTTTAAATTTTACATAAAATCGACGTCGGCTCTTAATGAGTTAAGCATTTTTTTTTAAAGATTTTAGTATTTCCTATTAGATCTCTTCAGAAGATTTAAAATGATACCCATGTTGATACATAACAAAAATTTTAAATTTTGGAGCCCCGTAACTCGGAAAATATGGTCAAACGCGATTTTTTTAATTTACGTTTTTTTTTATTTTTTTAATCTCTATCTCCTCATATACTTATGTTTTTGATTGGCGTTACTTTATTGTTCCAAGCGACATGAACAAATTATAGGTAGGCATGGTGTTTTGTCTGCTGCCTCGAAGGACATGGACCGATCATGCTGATTTCCAATAACATCTCTTTCGGCCCTATATCTGATCGATTGACATACTTGCCTCGGCAAACTTGATTTCAACACTGCCCTGGAGGGACAGGCGGACATCGCTTAATCGACCTCGCTATGCATAAGAAGTCAAAATATATATACTTTATAGGTAGAAATTACAAACGGAATCACAAACTTATATACACACGTTTTCCACTTTTTGTGGTGTAGGGTTTAATAATTTTTAAAAAATGTTTTCCTAATAATATGTAGAAGCAGGATAAAAAAATTGTTCATTAATGCTTTTTTCCATTTTATAAAAAAGTTTCAGTTAATCTTTCAAGTGTTGACATAAATATTAAATACTGAATACAAAATTTTTATATATAATTTTTTTTTTATTTATAGAAGTGTTTTAGTCTGCTTAGTTTTGATTAAATTATGAAATTATTATTAAAAAAAAATTTCTTTTAGGTCATATTGCTATAACGTACATATGCATGTAGGTGTTTACACCAGAAAGTTAAATTTTATAATCAAATTAAGGATACATAATAAAAATAATATTTATTAGGTTATACAAAGTAAGCAAAGTGTTAGCAACATGTTCCCAAGCAAAACTTTTTATCAGCTTTGAGCTTTAGATTTTTAAATTAATTATAAACTCTTAACAACTTTAAGGGAAATCTTATGTTAGTAATTATGGAATTTTTTATTGATAGTCAGACAGAAAAAGTTTGAGTGTATGTTATGTTATATGTTTGTTCATATTTATTTTATACTCATGTTTGAATAGATAGTATAATGAAAGAAATTATAATATCAGTTAATATATACTGTGGAAGTACAATTTTATTTCAACTTAACTCTGAGTTAACAACAGACATTAAACGGCTCCATTCATTATCCTTGTAATCCTTAACAAATACTGTGCTAAGTAGTTAAGCAAACTACAACAATCAGTGGATAGTTATTATGCACACACACCCACAAACACACACACACACACACACGCACACACACACACATTTAAACTCAATATACTTCCTTGTACGGTTACGCACTATTTCTCAACTCTTAAAAATAAAAATAAAAAAGAAAGTAGAGGGAAAAAAAATAGCAAACATTGTTTTAGTTTGGAATTAAAATTTTATCTTGCTTCTTTGTTCCCCTTCCAAACGTTTATAACCAATAGGTAAAGACTTTTTATTTTTCACCATTTTTATAACTACGACTAGAGAGAGCTTGTTGTACTTCGTTTAGTTGAAAAACTTAAAAAAGCACATATTTTTGCACTAATTGTAGTAAATGAAAAATAATTTCTTCTTGTAACAACGTCTACAGACAAAAAGAAAAAAAAAAATTGTGAAAAGTTTTACTAAAGAATTTTTCTACAGATTTCTAGGAAAAAAAAAAAATATATTTAATATAATTTTATTAAAGTTGTTAAAAAAAATTCTTGAACAAATCTTGGAAAATTTTATGACAATCTATTTTTTTTTTACTATTTGTTTGTAACTTAAAATATTTAGTTTTAATTAATTAGGAATGTATAGGGAATGAGAATAGACAAACAGCTTAAAGTAAAGATTAAAGATTTAAAATTTCTCTGCAAAAGTGTGCAAATGTAAAGTATTTGTGCTTTTTTAGGAACTTTTTGCTGTTGGATGATGTATTTGAGATAAGTTACAATGATATAAGCTTTGCTTTGATGCAGTCTTGGAGGAGAAAATTGCCTTTAGTGATCATTCAGCAATGTTACTTGTTTGTTTGTTGTTCTGCTGACAAGGATATCGTTTTTGAGGTCGGTAAAATATTTTTCATGATCAGTTCAAATATTCCTGCCATTTTACTTCTTAGGTTTTTTTTCACTATATGTTAACATATATAAAGCATGAACTCGAAACTTTGCGTAACGCCAAAAAAAAAATAAAATAATATTTAGCTGTTACAAATCACTCAGTTTTTTCTCCATCAACAACGCCAATGTGAGGCTTCTGTTATGGCTTTTCCAAAAACCTTTTTGATTTCAAGCACAAAAAAATTCGTACTTTTTTTCGTGCCTCCCTCGTCTATCCTGCAAAATAACGAACCTTTTCACCCTGCGGTTACATAGAAAGCTTTTACAAATACTACAGATTCTTCTTGTAGACTTTCACTGTCGAAATGGAAAAGTTTCGCTACTAAAAACAATTACCATGCCAAAAATCAGCTTCACAACAGAACTCTTATTAAGGAATAAGAAAAACTTTGCTGCAGTTAAAAATCTAATCAATCAAATGCAACCTATAGAGGCTATTTGAGTTCTTTGGAAACCTACTCTATCTAAATGCGAAGTTAGGTCTTTTTTTAGTGCATAGAAATCAATGAGAGTTAAAGCAGCGTCGTTGCCAGTCTGCAAGTCAATGACTTGTTGTATCTTTCATCACAGCTGCAAAAAGGGAATATCGAAATTTGTCATTCCGTTTGAAATTTCTACAGTATCCATTTCCGACCCCATGAGGTACATACGTTCTGAGTTTTTGTGCATTTCGAAGTCGATTGAGAGATGCACGTCTTTCCGTCTGTTCATCTGTGTTCGTGTTGAAATCAACTTTGCCAAGGCACATTTAGTGCTGTAGAAATTTAAATACGCTAAACGATTAGAAATATTTTCAAAATTTTTTTTTCTTAAAAATAATCATGATTGGTCTATGTCCTTCGAGGTAGCGGGCTAAACACCACGTTTGCTTCTAATTTTTACATACTATTTGGAACAAATCTAGTTTAGTGAAGTAACTCCAATCAAAATTAACAAATATTTGAGGTGATAGAGAATAAACAAATAAGACAAAAACAACAAGTGGAAAAATCGGCGATTTCCCATATTTTCCGATTGTGCACCAATTTTTTAAATGTCAATATGGGTATCATTAAGAAGCTTTTGAAGAGGTCTTTCAGCAAATAATAAAAATTTTTAAAAATTCTTAACCCGTTAAGAGCCGATGACATTTTTATGTAAAATTATATAAAGCACAGAGTTTTATCTTTTAATTCTCGGTTACCCCAATATTTGTTTTTTTATTGGAGTTAATTCGCTAAATTAGATTTACGTAGATGATGAAGGGTATGTAAGATTCAACATAGCCGTAAATAGCACTCTTGCTTGTTTTATAATAAGATTAATTTCTATTATTTTGTTCATTATCTCCCTTCAATTTGAGACAATTTATCCAACTATTTGCGAATTTTTTACCGCTTTCGTGATTAAAATTTATTATTTTTGTTATTATTCTAGTAATTCCGTTTTCGCTATTTCATTTCTGTAGGTTTAAGATGGGTTAGCTCCCTCCCTTGATTTTTAAAAATATTTGAGTTTCTTAAATTCAATTCTTTTGTTCTTAAAGAAGTTAAGAAAAATTTTTAATTATTACAATAAATTAATTAATGCTACAAATACAAGTTGTTAAGAAGAATGCTGTATCTAACTTTGTTTTTTTTGCAACCAAGAGCATTTATTAAAGAACTCAGGCCTAATTTAAAAGTAATAATTATAATATAATAAAAATTTGTAACGGGGTCATTTCTGTACATAAAATATTTTTGGAAAATTTTGCTGTTGGTGTAAAAAGTAATCGATATAGAATACAAAACACCTATTTAAGGAATCTTTGTCTAACTGTTTGTCTGTTTGCCTGTGTTCGCAACACATAAAAACTACTGGATGGATTTAATCAAAATTTTGTAAGGGGCTCTCTAAGAACCTTGATTTCAATATAGAATAATTTCTATAATAAGTTATTTCGTAGACAAAATATAGTTACCAATGTGACCGATAAAATAGTACTAAAACAGTTGTCTGCTTATTTTATTTTTATAAATACAAATTTTTTAATACAGTTTAAAGAACTCTGAATTAAATATTAAAACACATTTTTCTAAATTTTGAATTTTAAGAAAAGTAGAAAGACGAGCAGATGAAGTCTTGGGCACTGCTATTTATAAATAATTGTTCAGTTAAAATTTTTTTTAATTATTTAAATTTTGTCTAATAACGAAGGATAATTAAAGGATATTGTAGATTTTCACTTAGTTCATAGAAAAAATAAATAGATAAAAAATAGCTCATTTGTTCCTGTAATGTGTATTGTTATACTTGAAGTTTCATTACACAGTTGAGCAATTTATTTCAAGTCTCATTGCCAACAAAACTGAAAATATCAAAACTTTACTCAAGGTCTTGAGTGAAAAAATAAAAAAGCGAATAAAAAATAATAGCTTCTTCCTTTCTCATCATTTTGAAATATTGTCCTTTTTTTCCTTTTCTTTTTTAAATAATTTCTATTTAAATTTAATTAATGCTTCTTTTAAAAAACAAAAGCAATTTATAAAAAAATAAAACAAATCATTAACTTTCTAACAAAAACAAACTGTTTATGTATTTAAGCATCATCATCCGTTTTTTGTTATTTGCTATAAAAAAAACTTGTCCTTTTTCTGTTAGCAAAGTTTTCAACTGTGCATTAATTGAATTTTTATTTTTTCTATCCACATTTTAAGCGTTAATATTCTATTGTTTGAATAATTTTTTGTTGACACTATTATCTGTTCGCTTTTTGTTCAAGTTGAATCCTTTATTGTTTCAGCTAAATTTATGTACAAATATAATTTTTTGTTTCTTTTTTATGACAGACTAATAACCAGAAGAAAATATAAACAATTCAGTGTTAAAATATTTTATTATGAATATTGTAATCGTATAAACAATTAGAAAAAAATCATGATGGATTTAATATTATTTTTAAAATTAAATAAATGTTATGATTAATGGACAAAAATATTTTTTTTAACAATTTAGTGACATATTTTTTTAAAGCTTTAAAGATTATTGGGTACAAGCTGGCTGTCAAGGCTGCCAGATAGTGCAACCCAGGTCATATTTATCTCCTAAGGTTGCTGTGTTCTAACTGAATCATTTTAAATCAGGTAAAGCCTTAAATAAATGAATCTACTTCTCTAAAGTCGCTGTGAGTTAATTGATGTATTTTTTGCTGGATTAGTCTTAAAGAGTGACCGTCAGATGCCAGGCACTAGTATTTGTCTAGCTGTAGCTGAGTGTACTGTTAGCAGTTTATCTTATAACTTGATGGCGGCCCGTAACAGAATCCTGAATTAGGCCTGTCATTGCAAAATGCTGGAAAAAATTTTGTTTGAAAGAACACTACGCCCTGCCGGTCTTTTGTTTAATTTCGAATATATGTACATATTTGAAGCTCTGTGTAAGTGAATGTCTTTTGTCTACTACTGGAGAGATTATAAATTCTTATTTTCAAACAGCATTATGAGAATTAAAAATCTCATAAGCTGTCTGCAGAACAACAGAGAAAAGAAGAGAAGAGAAGGGAGAGATGTGGAGAATACCTAGCTAAAGGTGGATGGGTTAATCACTAAAGAAGCTATTTAGGGGTCTTTATTTCAATAACTGTGGTAGTGATAGCGCTTATCTGGCCAAGATAAAAATCAAGAAAAAGATTTATCCAGCTTGCTGTGTCTAGAAGAGACTGAGAAGCTTACATATATAGTACCTGAATGACCAGCACTGCTTAGCATATTTAATATGAACGCTATGACGGCTTGAAGCCTTACACAAACCTTAGAAATTATGAGAGATTCTGTGATAAAAAAAGGCCAGCATTTACCAGTATAAATGGACACTTGGCAGTAGCATTAGAACTTCAGTAAAATTAAATTTATACTTATGCTGCAATTAAGTTTTCATTACCAGTAAATGTTTATAAGTAATAAATAAATTTTAATATTATCAATAAATTTTTATCAGTTATTAAAAAAATTTAAGTAATCAGTAAAATATTACTGATAATGCAATTAAAATTACAGTACCAGAACAAATTAACTGGTCACGGCATTCTTTGGAAATATGTATATTTAGAAAATTATTGGGGCAATAGAAAGACTTTCTTTTTAGTGGTAATGAAAATAAATTTTAATAAAATTTACTGGCCACTGATTTTTGTTGTTCAGTAAAAAAAATCCTACTGGTAATGAAAATGTAATTGCAGCGTCGGTAAATAGCTACTGTTAATCCAAACTACATTTCATTGTCAGTAAAAGTTTACTGGTTACTGTAACATTGAAACCAGTTAAAATATAATTCCTTGTGCTCATGTATGGTTAGGAGTCAAGGTTTGAAATAAAAGCTTTGGAGACTCAGTGAAGGCAAGGCATCAAATTATTGATGAAGTATCAGAAATCACTCTGAAAAAGAAGGGGTTGTAAAGAGATCCATAATCTCCTTGGTCTCTAATCCTCGTACAAAAAAAAAGTCTATAGGACAAGCCATGTCACAGCTTTCCCTTTGTTTTAAAAATCTTCTCCATAAGTCTTTATAGGCAGAAGATTTAATCCTTGGTTGTGTAGTCACTACTACTGTAAGTGTACCCACCACTGTAGTTTTGCTACAGCCATCAATATAGAAAATGAAAATAATACTAAAAATTCATTTACTCGTAACAATAATTAAAGGAAATTAATTATAATAAAAAACATTAACTTTTGGATCGAAGAACTAATTGTATATAATTATGACATACCAGCAAAAAATTTTAGAAAAGGTAATCGAGTATGAAATTAAGAATTTTTGGCGGAAGGACTTCCCAACTAGATTATCAATATAATAATCTTAAAAAGGCATAAGATTTATAGTCAACTACAAAGAATTGATTACATTATTTGTTGAAGGAAAGAATATTGATCATTAGTAGGTAATTAAAGGTATTCTGTTTTAACTTAAAGAACTAGTTCAATTGATACTTCCTTTTTCGCGAACTATTGGAATGTGTTTTGTAAGCGAGTAACAAAATATGGTAATCACAAAATTAAGTCATTATATGGCAAGTATAATGTAGGTAATGTTTAATTTTTTGCTGGGATATAATTATGTGATAAACGAAGTTAATTTCCATTAAGTTTTTCACTTAGTTTATAGTTGTCTCATGTGGCCAAAATCACAAAGTAGTTAAAATTATTTTTTGTTTTTTTTGTAGTTTGTAAAAAACTATTATTTTGTTCTTTAGATAAATTTACATTTTAATTAAAAAAAAGAAATATTAATCGTCTGTTTTTTTTAACACTAAATATAATTAACTTTTCGTTTAAAATTTCTTTAGGTCAAAATAACCAAAAGGATGAGGTGTTTAAAACCCTTTAATTTTTTTCTCCTTAAATTATTTTCAATTCTTTAACTTTTGTGTTTTGTACAATACTTTAAGACCTTTTAATTTGCTTGAAAACACTGTCAGCTTTAAATTAATCTCTATGGCATACAAATATTTAATTTCTAAAAAAATAAAAAAAAAAAAATAAAAACAAACCATATTTATAATAAAAAATTTTTAATACTCTTATGCTGATGTGAAGCCTACCATTTGTTAGATTGAGAATGTAAAATAAATCACATAAATTTATGCCACACACAAAACACTGTTAATCCTTTAGGTTGCTGACTGACTGGTTGCTTATTTTATGTTGGATTTATGCTGATGACAAACTTAATGATGATGACAAGGAAGCTCTTGCTATTAAAAACTTTGCGATATTTGGTTTTTTATTGCTCGAATATACAAACTTCCGGTTTTAAGTATCAAATGAACAAGTTTAACAAACAAACGGAAACGGATACAAGAATATTTATTTTATTTTGATTTCTTTTTTTTTTTGTACAATATTTTTAAACAATTCAAAACACAATCACTTTAAATAATTACAAAAAAAAAACTTTTAGAGTTTTACTACGTTTTAGTTCCAGCAGAGTTTATTTTTAATTTGTCATCTTAAAAAAAAAACATAATTCAGAAGCTTGCCGTACAACATTAACTTTAAAAACAACAAAATAAAAAAATTAAACGTACAAAAATTTTTTAAACGCGGGCGCTTGAGCACGACCCGTTCCTTGCCACTTGTGAATATTAAATGCTGGTTGTAAGATCTCTACTGTTACTAATATAACATCCAAAAGCCAAAAAAATTAACTTAAAGTTATTTTTGTCTGGCTAGCGGAAGATTGCACATGTAATACATAAAAATTCGGTTAATACAGATGATGTTTGCAGTGGATCTTTTTTTACGTTTTGTTGTTTTTTTAACGAGAGAGTAAAAGACTTGAAAAAAAATTAAATGAGTGTAACGAAAAAATGCAAATAAAACCGAAAGTGGTTTTTTTCTTTCTTTTCCTTAGTTGTAATTCCATGACAGTGACTTAAGCACCAAGTACATATTTATGTATATTGTTTTTTTGTTGTTGTTTTGCATGATCTTGTGTAAATAAATTTCACTGCTTGAGAGTATAAAATTGTAGATTGCGAAATAGCCAATCTTACATTCACGTATGGGAGCAACCTGTTTTTTTAAAGTACATGCAAATTTTTAAAAGCTCTTACCTTTAAATGTTTCCATGAATGTATGCATGGGTGTATGTGTGTATGTATGGATTTAAAGGCTGGGGATTACTCGCCTAAACGATGCTCAAAATTAATTTTGTGAGGTTTAGTTTGCCAGATGTTTTATTACTTTTTGTTGGAAAAATATAATTTCCAATTAGTCAAGGCTCACTTATGTAAACCAGTCTTAAAAATATTTACCGTTATATTTTTAATATAAAACTAGTTTTAGTCGAAATATTTTAGTATATAAAACGTATATATAATTTATGTATACGAGGGCTGCTACATATATTTCTGGCCTGGCAACACTGAGTGCTGCCAAGTGCAATCTGACATTTCCATTGGAAAGTATGTCATTTTTAAGCATAATCGTACTCAAAACGTTTTGACGTACGACCATTATTTGAGTTGTTTACAGTGACTTGAAAAAATTAATATGAAAAAAAATGGAATTAACTCGTGAACATTTTCGTGCCATCATTTTTCACAACTTTCGACGTGAATTAGCACGACAAGAGTGCATTGATGAACTTAAATCTTTGTATGGCGATGAAGCACCATCCTATAGCACTGTGAAAAATTGGTATAATGAATTTAATCGTGGCGGAAGCTCGCTCAAAGACGAATTCTGTGAAGGTCTTCCAAAAACGGCTGTTGTGTCAGAGAACATTGATGCCGTGCGTGAACTCATAATGCAAGATCGACATGCGACATACCGAGAGATAGAGACATCCTTTGACATTTCTTCCACCAGCATACATTCGATACTGCATGAACACCTGGCCGTAAAAAATGTTTGTTCTCGTTGGATCCCGCACAATTTGAAAGTCGCTCAAAAAAGGCTCGTGTCGATTGGTGCAAAGAAATGTTGCAAAAATACGATTGCGGTGCTTCAAAAGACGTTTATAAGATCGACACAGGTGACGAATCATGGATCTATGCGTATGAAGCCGAAACGAAACAACAATCGACCGTGTGGGTCTTCAAAGACGAGCAAAATCCAACGAAAGTTGTTCGTGGAAGAAGCACTTCGAAGCAAATGGTCGCCTGTTTCTTCGGCAAAACTGGTCATGTGGCGACTGTTCCGCTTGAGCAACGTAGGACGGTCACTTCTGAGTGGTACACTACAATTTTCTCGCCTGAAGTCATCGGAGAAATTCGAAAAAACAACAAGAGAAAACGAATTATTGTTCACCATGGCAATGCGAGTTCTCACACATTGGCTCAAACCAGAGCGTTTTTGACCGGCCAAAACGTCGAATAAATGGGTCATCCGCCGTTCAGCCCTGACTTGGCACCTAATGACTTCTTCTTGTTTCCGCACATCAAGAAAAAAATGCGTGGTCAACGATTTTCGTCGCCAGAAGAAGCTGTTGAAGTGTTCAAAAACCATGTTTTAGAGGTGTCTCAATCGGAGTGGAAAAAGTGGTTCATCAACTGGTTTGAGCGCATTTTCTCTATTAGGCCAGAAATATATAGAGCAGCCCTCGTATTAATTTTTTTAACAAATTAATAATTTAAAATATACTTGAACCTAAGCCGAAAAAAATTATTATTTTCCTTTATAATCATATTTAAATTTAATTTAACTTAAATAAATATTAATAACGTTAATCCGGCAAAATTTTTTTTCTCTCCTTTATTTATTTTCTATTCACAAAATATCCGTTATCACTCTAGGGAAAGCATGTATATAAAGCTGTCTTACCATTTTAGTTTATCATTTTTTTTATTAATCATGTTTAGAGACTTGAGATAATCATGTCTCCTACTTAATTGATTAAATGAGAATTTTATCCAAAGCTCAAAGACAACAAAATCTAAATTTTGTCTTTTTATTTGTTTTTAGTTAACTAAACGAGAATTATATTCAATCAGGTTAAAAAATGCAAAAAAAATTAAAATTTGTTCCTTGAATGAAGAGAGTTCTTATTGAATCAATAAAGTTAAAGAAAAATCTGTGTTAATTATTCCGTTAAGTCGCTGGATTTTTAACAATATACGGAATTCAAAGGGCAAGAATACGCCACAAGTGTTTACCAAAAGTACATTCTGTTACGAGTCAGGAAAGGAATTTCATTTTTGCTAAAATCGATTAATAAAAATTACAGTGTTATATATGTAACCGTTTTTTATTTAAAGACAGAAGAATGCTGATGACGGATTAAGCAATACAAAAAAATTGATATAACATCCCAGAAAAAAAATTAGACATTACCTGAAAAAGTACTTGCCATATAATGACTAACTTTTGTTATTGCCATATTTTGCTACTCGCTTACAAAACAAATTATTAGTTTCCAAAAAAGGAAGTAGTAATGGAACTATTTCCGTATGTTAAAATAAATTACCTTAAAATACGTACTAATGGTTTTAATTATTTTCTACAAAAATTAATGTAATTGAATTCCATTAATTGATTATAAAAGTCTCATGCTTTGTTAAACTCATTAAGTTGGCAATCTAGTTGGGAAGTACTTCCGCTAAAAATGCCTAATGCCACACTCGATTACCTTTTCAAAAATTTTTTGCTGGGATTCTGCTAGAATCTAATTGCTCTCGTATTCTTAATACAACAATTTATAAATATCTTTTTTTAATAAAGTAATTTTGATATTAAAATATGCCTGAAGTCGAGGCGAATCAAGATAATAATTTGGTTACAATACTAAAAAATATCGATTGTTAGCAAAAACAAAATATTGGATTGAGAAAAAATATTAGTAAGAAAAACAAAACCATTTTATATAGTGTGTGTTTTGTGCAAGCGTTTATATTTTGCATTTCATACTGGTTACTTAATTCTCATTAAGTCAAGAAATTTTAAAGCGCCATGGCCATACATTAAATTTTATGTATGTATTAATGAAACTTCATTTCAAAGTAGTTTTGAAGAAGAATATGTTTTCATTTGTTAGAAATTATTATTTTTAAAATTTCTTTTTTCTTAAGAGACAGGAGCGAAGAAGCTATTTTTTGAATATCTATTGCACTGATGCACGAAATTAGGAAGCAACAATAGCAAGTATAAACCTTCTTTTCTTCGTTTTTTTTAGCCACCATAAACTGTTATAAACTCCAAAATATAACTTTTATCTATTTTTAATGCCGTTTAAGCCGAAAAACCTTATTTTAACAAAAACTTAACATCAAACTAGCTTCCAATTTCTGTGGAGCCGGTAATGGAAATCAAAAGTATTTTGATTTTCATCATATACACACGCAGAACAAAAACATGATTGTGATATGGTCACAATAACCATATTATGTTCTTTGTAACAATGTATAGTTGCGAAGAACCAATTATAGTTGTTTTAACCAAAACTTTAATCACAATAAACATTTTTTGTTAACTTTTATATGGTTTTATATGATTACTGTGCACAAAAAATGCAACATGGTTGATTTTAACTTAAAAAAATTTCAACCACAACCAAAGTTTTATAACTTATTAAAAATAATATAAAATATTTAACCATAATATATTATTTTTAATCAAAGTATGGTTAAAAGCAACAGAATAATGTTTGCGCTAAAAAATATTTTGTTCTAGTTCTTGACAGTTTAGTAATTTTTCTCTTAGCTAAAATTTGAAATTGTTTTTTATTGTTTGAGAAAGAGAAAAAATTACAGTTTACGCATAAAATAAATAATTAAAAATAATATGCAAATAATAAATTCAAATAAAAAGGAAACCAAAACATTAAAAAAAAAGTTTAAATATGTATGTATTGTAACTGCCGTATTCATAAAAAATTAAAATAGATTTGAAATTTATTTTAGGACAAATTTGTATTGAAAGTTTTTCATAAAATGCATTTAAATTCTATTTTATTTTTTACAAATATGGCTGTAAGCATTTAATCTTTATTTTTGTCTTTGAAGCACAATTATGGAATCATTTATTTGGGTTTATAAACTATAAGTCAATGTAACTGATTCTTGTAGCCTATATCCTAAGCGTTATTATAAGCAGGTAATTGACTGTTTTGTGAATTTATGTTTTTAAATAATTTTTATGACAAATCTTTAATGAATAAAAAAATAAATAATAACTAAGTCTTTTATATAGCATGAAAATTTTGTACTTAAGGTGACATTTTCAACCATATCCTGATATTTTAATTTCACCATTTATTATTTATATTTGATCATAATTATGTTTATACTTTAGAATGTTATTGTTTTGCTAGACAACAATATGGTTGCAAATGTAACAACACTATGTTTTGTTAGCAACCATATAATGCAACCATAATATGTTGCTCTTAGATTATGGTTACCTCAACCATGTTTTTTCGTTACGTGCACGTCAACCAATACGTGTAAGTTTTTTTTTTTAACAAAAAACAGTGCAGGTATGCGAGACCCCTGCTTAAATTGCATTTACCTGTATACCATTTTTATAATATCTCCTTTAATATCTAAACTTTTCAATTTTACTTCTGAAGATACATTTTTACTGCCCTTTTATCTTATAATATTTTTAGTTTTCAATTAGTTTGCTCTAAAATATACATCTGTGCCAATAGCTATGAAAACTTATTTTACCAAACACGATGTGAATAAAAGAGGATAATTGAAGACGAGGATAATTGAAGACGACGAAACTTAAAGCGGAGCATTTTATGTGACTCCCGAATACTAGACAGCTTAGACTGAGAAACACGGGAGTCCTAAAGTAAAGAATAAAGTCTAATTACAGCACAATACTTAATGAAAGTAAGATCAATTTCCAACCGTGTACCAGTCTTCTTCGGTATTTCCCCAACAAAACTTAAAGTTAAAACTTAAGTCAATTGTGAGTAAGACGAAGTTTTTTGTAGACATCCTTTAACAAAAAATTATATGATTTTCTAAGATATTGCTGAAAGTCTGTTTGTCTGTTACGAATAAAAAGATAACAGAATATACCCCCAAATCTTCTTTAGGCACACCCTTTACATTTTACACATTCTAAGTTTATTATGAACGCATTTTCTGTATAAGTTTTAAGTGTCTGCCTATAAAAGTTCAAAAGATTATGCCATATACGTGAAAATCATATTACTATCGGTACACACTTTGTTTAGTTTTATTTCAATTTTTTACTCTTCCTTTTAGCAGGCATAGCAGTATATACTCGATGCAATTTTAAAGCTTCTGCCTATAATGGTTTAAAAGGAAAGGCTATATTCGCCAAAATCACAATACCCATGGAATACCCGATTTATTTTAAAACTTATTAGTTACTCATTTTTAAAGCTAAGATATTTGTATATAATCTGGTGAATTCTACATACCTGCCTAATACGGTTAAAAAATTTAAGCCATCTACATTGAAATCACATCACTTTAGGAAAACCCTTTATATTTTAGTTTTATTTGTACTTATTTTTTAGCGGAAACAAAAGTACTTAATATTGACTTCTGCGGTTACAAAACAAGGCTGGGTATATAAAAATGTTGTCATTATTGGGACACCCTTTAATCTTTTATTTTATTTTTTGTACATAGTGTTTCATTCACTTTTCAAATTTTGCTTTGTCTGTCTGTCAGAGTTAAAAAATATAAGAATATTTTTTTGAATATAACGCCACTTTCGGATCAGCCTTTAATTTTTAGTATTTGTTGTTAAAGTAATACAGCTTCTGTTAATACTTCAGCTCAGTTATTACGTTTTCATTGACAAGAGGACTGTGAAAGTCAGACAAACATTGTAAGGTTACTTACAATTTTAACCTTTTGCTACAGAGCCCTAAAGAGACAAAGTTCGTTGAATGTATTGCTCCATTATTATTATTTATTATTATTATTATTATTATTATTTATTATTATTATTCTTATTATTATTATAATTATTATTATTATTATTATTATTATTATTATTTATTATTATTTATTATTATTATTATTATTATTATTATTATTATTATTATTAACATCATCATTATCATTATTATAATTTTTATATAATTAAAAGGAAATGATTATATAAAGTCTCCTTAATTTTCTCCAAATTTATCATTAGAATTCAATGTCCATCGTCATCAGCAATAATAATCTTACACAATATTGCCTTTTATCTCGCTTATTTAATTTATGGTCAAACTTAAAAAAAAGTAAACTACCTAAAAGAAATCTTGTTTATGCTCTTCATTCACACTTATTTACTTGTGCTCAACAACAAAAAAAAAAAACACAAAAAAACTAAACCTAAAACCAGGCACTAAAGCCATACAAATTATTTAAATAATTTCCCTTTCTTTTGCTTCATCTACATAAAAAACATCATCAAAAAGCAACAAAAACAACAACAGCCCGCATCAATGTTGGCCAAAATCTCTACCAAAATAAAAATATAAGTTATTTAGCTACAATCTGCTTTACACATAATAAAACCGGTTTGGGTTTTTTTTTTTAAAGAAAAGAGTCAGTGGAGAAGAGAGAGCGACAGAGAGCAAGCAACAGTCTGTACTTTTAAAACTATACTCTCAGTAAATATTTAAAATTCACACGTAACACTGTTCAAACTAAAACTTTGTTGTTACAGTCATTGTGTCGGCAACAAACGCTACAATCATGATGTTAATTATTGTGGTCTTGGTCTTGGTCGTGGCCAGTTAAGACACTTAATACCAACAGCCATCACTTTTGCTTTCAATCATTCATCGTCTTAGAAGAATACATAGGTGCATAATGAAGAGTGTTTAGTTGTTGATAAGAAATAATTTTATTTCGTTTTTTAAGATCTTAACTGTATTTTGGAGTTTTACCAGTTTTTCTCCTTGGCTGTTTGTCTGCTGAGATAAAATAGCATATTTTTTTGCCTTTGCCCATGTCTTTTTATTTACTTTTTTTTTTTTTTTAATTTTCGACCTCTTATAGAGCCAGTCTTATTGTTAAGTTGAAATTTTCTTTTATTTCATCTGCTTTATGACTTGTGAATGGGAAACAGTAAAAAAGAGTCTGGTTTGTGGTTTTATCACAATTTCGTGACAATACTAAATGATTAGGTTGGTATAATAATAACTTTAGACTCTTTTATTTTTTTTTTTTTTTGTATAGATGTCCCTCTCTAGATTAAATTAATATAATTATTTTTACGTCGCTTTTTGGATGCTCTAAAGCCTTAAATATTCTGACGTGATATCCGTTAAATAGGGGCAGAGCACCCATCTCCTTTTCTCTTCGTTTCACTACGGTTCGAATACAGAATCTTAAAAGCGTTTAAACTGCTTTTGTAAATGTCGAAAAGGTCTACGCTTAAAGCATAGTGGCAGATAGCTTAATCGTAGATGGTTTTGATATCATCGAATTTCAAATGCAACTTCTATGCGAGACTACTGTATGAAGTTTGCTTAAACTTCCCAGCTGTTGCAAAAATTGCTTGGCAGCTCTGTTTAAAAATTATTCATCATGGGAATTAAAACTAAGCTCGACAAACACATTACCGGCTGACAAGCTACAAGTCTTTTACGGAATTTATATAAATTTCTTAAATTATGAACAGATTTTGGAGTCTAAGGTTGTTTAATCCAAAGAAAGCCGATAACGAATGAATCAATTTAGAAATCGATGCGTCACATTCTATTAATGTCTAATCTGTCTTGTTTTTATACCCTTCGCAACAAAAAGTAGAAAAAGGGTATAACTAAGTTTTACATTCCATTTGTACTTCCTACAATATAAACTTCCGACCCCATAAAGCATATATGTATATTCAGACTTCTTAAGCATAGCGAAGTCGATCGAGCAATATCCGTCTGTCCGTCTGTCCGTCCGTGTTAGTGTTGAAATCAAATTTGTCGTGGCACTATCTCAGCTAAAGCAAATTTAAATACGCTAATCGATTAGACATAGTGTCGAAAGAGGTGCTATAAAAAATTAGCATGATCGGTCCATGTCCTTCGAGGCAGCGGGTAAAACACCACGCCTACCTCTAGATTTTTTTCATTTCATTTAAAATAAAAAAGTAACTTCAATCAAAAAAGGAAATATATGGGGCGATAGAGAATTAAAAAATAAGAAATAAACATCAAGTGAAAAAAGTGTCGTTTCCCCATATTTATCGAGTTACGAGGCTCTGAAATTTTTAATTTTTTTGAAATCTCAATATGGGTATCATTTTGAAGGTTTTAAAGAGATATTTAAGGAAATACAAAAATTTTTTTAAAATTAAGCTTCTGTCACCCTAATATTTGCTTTTTTGATTGCAGTTACTTCATTAATTTGATTTATATAGATGGTGAAGGGTATAAAAGATACTCTTGCTTATTTTTAAAGAATTTTGGAAAAATAGTTTTTCTTTCTTAATTAGTTTGGAAATTGAAAATTGTGTAAATTTAAGCTATAGTTCGGGCTGCAAACAATTTTCCAAGCCACTGGGTACGTGCAGGTTTTACCTACATTCAAAATTACATTATATTTAGCGAGTAGAAATCCTTTTGGCATAAAATTAATAACCCAATAATCATGACCCCGAAACTTTATCAATAAATAATATAAAAGAATCAATCAATCACTAAATGCCAGGAAGTGATGATAGATTGAACACATGCTCTATTGCGAAAATTATGGAATCACAAACAAAATATTAAATATCATATTTTTTTTCTTTATTTTTTTTTCTTTGAAACTGTTTTTGATATTTTAATAAACACTTTGTTTCCTGTAATTTAACTGCATGTTATAAAGTAAACCAATATTATTTGCTTCCTTTTTACAACTCAAAATACATGACTTTTGTAGACTGATATATTGATGAAATATTAACCCTTATCGGACGCGACTTTTCACACGTTTGATTCTCACCAGGTTGTAGTTATTTTTAACAAATATGAAAAAAAAAACAATAGTATGTTATTATACATTTATATTCATTTCTTTTCAGTTTTGTTACAAATTATTTATTTTTTGTACAACTACTACATGTCTGAGTTTCTGATAATTATTTATTATTATTTATTATTATATTATTATTTATTATTTCTTCACTTGAGTATTGTATAGGAACTATAACTCTTCTTTTCTTAGAAAATAACGAAGCGTTATTGCTAAACTCATCACTAGAGCTAAAATCACTTTCAGAAATTTCTTTGATATTTATAATATTTTCTTTATTCATTTTATGGGCAAAAAATAAATTCACAAGTTAAATGCTCTGCTGATAACGACAAACTGAAAAGATTCTTATGCTCAAACGGTAACGGTAAATACTTATTTTCAAATGGTAACGGTAAATTGAAGAAATGAATGCATTTTAAAAACAAATCTCATCAATAGACAGTATGTTTCGACATAATTCGCCTTGTCACTTCACACGTGCCATACGACCGTTGCAGAAAAGTACTGTTGTCACGTCAGAGGTGACTTACGACCGATAAGGGTTAAATGAGGTCTTAAATATGTTTTATTTAGAATTTGTTAATTTTTAATATGAAAAATAATTGCAATTTTAAATATGATAACAGGGACAAAATATTAACAAATATTTTTTAACAACCAATTTTCATTTGAAAATAGTTTCTACAATCGCCCATATATCAGACTATTTTCCAAAAGAGACTAACTTTGTCAAAGCGGATACGTACATTTTTAGTCAACTCTAAATATATAAAATAATGTGCCAGATTTTTATATTTTTTACAAGCAATGTTATCGTACAGAAAATCTTAAAAAATAGCCGAAAATTTCGCCAAGTATCGCGCCTCTCGCCATTTCAAAATTTTTATCGACACAAAAGATTTTTTTTTGCCACGTTTGGTGAGAAATCGCCTTAATTGACAACACTGCTACATATCTATCTATCTATATTTTAAGTGTTCTTATACAATAATATATTTCTATATGTATTTGTAAAGAAGACATTTCTTAATATCAAATAAAATAACATTTTATTTATTAATCGCATAAAATATTTTTTAAAAGAAATTTATATATATATATATATATCGAGGGATAGCTACCAATATTGTAGATCTTAGTGGAAGAATTTGTGAATTTTCGATGCAATTCTCTTCTTTTGCCTTAAAGATTTTAAGATATAATTAATTTTTGTAATATAAATTCATATATAATATAAAATCCTATATAAATTCTTGAAGCGTACAACTAAAAATCAAATTTAAGGCTTCAAATATGTTATGAAGTTATTAAAAGAAAAATAAACAAAAACTCATCATAACTAATCTAAGCATTCTTCCAACGAACAGAAGACAAGCAGTCAGTAACCGTTAACACTTTTGTTTATTTCTGTAGGGCTTTGCTTGGAAGGAAATATAAACACGTTATAATAAATATGAGCCTGATTATATACGCACGAATAAATTTCGATTTCAAGCAGATGTGCGTTATAAAGCAGATCAACCCAAAAATTTGAGGATGAAAAGCAAATGAAAATTTTTAGAAAAAGCTATTTATTCTGGGTGAACATGATTGACATACTTTTTTAATTTCAATATGTGAATATTTTTTTTCTTCTTTTTCCAGTATTACATCATCAATGACGTGTAATAAGAAAATGGATTGGAAGGGATGAGTATTATTTGTAGGAGAGAGCAGCCATATAAAAATTAACCTAATTTTGTTGAGATGTTGTTTTTGTGTTAAATGTATAGAAATAACTTTTTTTTATTTGTATAAATAAATTATCAATTTTGATTCTAATAAGAAAACACATAAATCGTTTATGCAGTGATACATACACTGAACGTTTCATATGTTGTTAATTGTTCAATTATTGTTTTCCTTTTCCATAGCATCGTGATAAAGTCGTGACGCTTTGTTTTCTTTTCTTGTTTTTAAAACTGTATTCATTAATTATTTTGTTTTATTCATATTTACTTAAGGATTTATGATTTAAAAGGTTGGTTAAAGAAACAAAAGAAGATATATTTGAAATATATCTTTAATGTTTTATTGGGTTTTATTTTTTGTATGCCTCATACTTTTGTATATTGCACAGTGGGTAATAAAAAGAATATTTCAAAAATTAATCCGCATTATCTAGGAGGCTGAATAGATTAAAATAAAATTCCACATTCTAGTACATATACATATTGTGACGAAAATAAGATCTGGTAACTCCTGTTGTTGTTATCCGTATGATCGTGGTGAATAAGTTCTTTCACTAATGGTGTGCGTATAGAATAATACCACAATTAGCTAACAAAAGCTGAGCAATGCACAGAGGAGTATTTGACCCAAAAAGCTGGCCAAAATTATTAAGCGTGGTTTTTGTTTTAAAAGTTTAACTTTTTTGATAGTTTCAGCTTTAGTTTGATATAAAAATGGTAGTGGCAGATTATTATTGGGTTAGTGTTATTTTTGACACTGTTTTGTTTTTGCATTCGATATCGATCGAAATTACAATAGAATTTAAATATAAATTTCGATGGATATCGAGTGCCGTAATTTGCCCACAGGTCTTCAAAACCAACTATAAACTGAAGAGTCTACTGTTTGCAAGTTATTTGAATTTGATTATTGAATAATTTTAATTTTCAAGACTTTTATCAAGTTTTTCAAAAAATTGAACATAATGAATGCATGACTTTTAATCAGGCCTACTGTCCCTTTATACATACTTATTTCATATCAACATGCAGCTTCCAAAATCTTAATAGTTTGTATCTTTTGAACACAAAATAAAAAAATATTGTACACAGCAATATTTCCTTATTTTTGCGTTAAGTGCATTTTTTTTTCGTTATTTTGAAATGTTTTTGTCCACAAAATATTAAAATTTTGTAGCCAGTACTGTGTTTATACGTATGTATGTGTACACCTGTGACTATTAAATTTGTATATTCCAAAATTTAAAAAGCTTTTACAAAGCATATGGCTGGCTGGTTTTGGAAACAACGATTATTTAAGTGTAACAGTTACGTGGAGTAGATACGAGTATATTGGTCGTGTAACTAACTGGTTTGCTTTTGATAATTTCCATTTAAAGGCTCTAGGCTGTTGGTAAACTTTTTGTTTATCCTACACATAGAGAACAAACCATGGGTGTAGTATGGTTACCAGAACCATATTATGTTCTCTAAGGTAATGTATAATTGGACAAATTATTTTTATTAATTATTAATTATCTTTAAAAAAATATATGTAGGTTTTGTTCTTACATAATTAATTGTGACAAAAAATTCACTGTGCGAATACTATATTCCCTTAACCAAAAAATTATGTACAAACCTTTTGAGTTATTTATAGTTTCTACTTATGTTTTGTATATTTTCGGTTTTGAGTAAAATTTCCAATTTTTAACGGCCCTTTTAAGCTTGTTTTAAAATTTGTGCACGCAGAGCTCAGTCATTTCTGAACCGATTTTGAAAATTTTTCCTTTAGTTGAAAGGTAATGTTTTAAAAGCACCTTGCAAAAAATTGTAGAAAAGGTAATCGAGTGTGGAATTAATAATTTTTGGTGGATTGATTTGCTAACCAAATTACCATTCTAATGATTTTAACAAGGCACGAGACTTTTATAATCAATTACTGCGATTGTATTACATTGATTTTTGCTGGAAATTACAAATATCATTAGTATATATTTTAAGATATTCTCTTTTAACTGAAGTAGCTAGTTCATTAACTGCTATCTTTTTTTGCGAATTAATGTAATGTGTTTTGTAAGCGTGTAACAAAATATTACAATCAGAAAAGTAAGTCATTACATGGAATGTACTTTTTACGGTAATGTCTTAATTTTTAGTGGGCATAACGGAAACTACACTTTTTGTTAATTCTAACGCTGGTGGAAGTATCATAGTTAATCTGAATGATTTTAAGAGACTTTGTCATGTTCTTCTTTTCTTTTATCGACCAAAGATTTAGAAAGGTTCCATACATTTGATGAAAAATCAGTAGAAGACTAGCTGCGTGTACAGAAAAGAATTTATAATTAAATTAATAAATAATTCAATGACGTATTTATTTAAATCAACAGGAAAAACAAGTAAGAGTGCTTTATTCCGAATCTTATATACCCCTCACCATCTATGTAAATCTAGTTAAGTGAAGTAACTGCAATCAAAAATGTAAATATTGGGGTGACAGAAAATTAAAAAAATAAAAACAATGGCCCATATTCATACTTTTAGACTAAAGTCGACTCTTGCTAAAGTATACTCTAAAATAAAAGGCTCTTATTATCTTTTTTGCTTTCATAGTCAAGAATAAAATATACTTTAAGTTTAGCCGCCTTCCACTGGGTGTCAACTGTAATTTGATAAATGTTTTTATACAATTTCTTAGAAAAAAGTAACCTTGTGTTTATATTGTTCACTTTGGTATAAAAATCAGATATAAAGTATTATTTTCTTAAACCAAATAAAATAATTTTGGAAAAATGAGTTAAAAACAGCTTTGGGTAGTTTTAAATTTAGAGTTGACTTTCTCGCCAAAAATATATTTTAAATTGTCTATGAATGAGTTAGAGTCGACTCTAAAGTAAAACCGACTTTAGTTCCTTTAAAGTATACTTTATTTTAACTATGAATATGGGCCATATAGTTGATACTGCATATATATTATTTAACATAAAAATGCTATAGGCTCTTAATCGGTTAAGCATTTTTAAAAAATTTTAGTATTTCCTTAAAGATCTCTTCAAAAGCCTTACATTGATATCCATATTGATATTAAAAAAAATTTTTAATTTCAAAGGCACGTAACTCGGAAAATATGGGCGAGCGCCAATTTTTTCTTTTGATGTTTTTTTTTTTAGTTTTTTATTCTCTATCGCCCCATATATATTTATTTTTTTTTGATTGGAGTTACTTTATTGTTCCAAATGACATGAAAAAATTAGAGGTAGCGTGGTGTTTTTCCCTTTGCCTCGAAGGACATAGACCAATTATGCTGATTTCCAATATCACCTCTTTCGACATCATGTCTGATCGATTGACATATCAATTTTTTTTCTAGCTGATCTAGTGCCGTGGAGAACTTGATTTCAATGTATCACACTATCACGGACAGACAGACGGACATCGCTCAAGCGGCTTATCTATGTTTAAGAAGTCAGAATATTTATACTTTATAGGGTCGGAAATGGATATTGTAAAAATTACACACTGAAAGACAAGCTTTGATACATATACTATTATTCCACCTTTTGTGGTGAAGCATATAAAAATAATCGAATTCAATGTGTCAACAACATGTCAATACAAATTATAGTTAGGAATTTCAACTTAATCTTTGAAATAATTATGCGTTTTTAAGTTATTTTATTACGAACTCTAATGGACGGATCTCAATAATGTTATATAGCAATATTTGCTGTGTCAGAAAGCCTTGGAATTTTCCAGAAGAAGACTATACTCTGCCTGCAAAGGACACCACAATTATTTTTTACACAACACTTGCAAAAATTAGCAAAGTTATGGCTTCTTTAAGCCTTAAGCATTGCATGTAGTGTATTTTTCCCCCTCACTTGTAATTTTTATTTATTGAACGTACGCTTTCATTTTTAAATAACCTTTGTTGCCACCTGTACCGTAGGGTAAATATTGGAACTAAAAACATAAACCCGTTACTTTTGTTTGTTTTCTAAAAACAATTTTTAACTTGCCATAAACAGGCACATGCACACATAACAGAAAAAATCAGAGGATTTATTGCTTTTTAAATCCATTGAAAGGGAAACGACTGGGTTTTATAAAGTGCACGATACATATCAGCCGGGAGATTGCATTTGATTGTAGGCAAGATTTTATACGATTACATTTTAGTTTTGTGCAGTTAAAAAAATGTTTTCTTTTTATTTTAATGTCACAATTATCTTGTGTTCAAAAATGCACTTTCCTTGTTACATCACGAAACGCAAAAAAAATCGCCATGAAAATATTCTTATTTAAGAGAAGTTAGCACCAGTTGACACTTTTCATTTGCTACAAAATACAAAAGAATTTTCACAAATAAAATTGTGTAAGCAATTTTTTGTTCGTTATAAATTATGTCTTAAATTTTCCAGCCAACAGCCTTTTATTCTTCTATGTATTTTTGGCCTTTTTTGTGTTGGTGTCAGTGTGTTTTAGTTGTAGAGAAAAAATTGCAATTGTTGCCAAGGTGAAGCTGTTATTTAAACAAAAAATGTAACGAGTCCAAAAAAAAAAAATTATCTCAAGTGCATTTAAGTTAATAAGTTAGTTGTGTGTTTTAAATGAGAATAAGACCTTAAGGTGGTGGCCAAAAATAAAAGTGATGCACTACATTACAATACCATAAAGGTCTTGTTGTTCCAAGTGAGACAGTTGTTATTAATGCTGTTGATATCGAGCCAAAATAAATATAAACCAAAAGGCACAAGGGATGTTTGAGGTTAAAATAAACAAGGCTAAATTTAAACAGTTTATTCTTTTGTTAAAATTATTAAGAACTCAGTTGGAAAATAAATATTTTAGATTTTTAAAAAATTTTAAGCCGAGTGTTGTTTAAATGAAGGGTAGTTTTTTTTATCCCGGTTAAATTGTTAAATTACCGATATGGATTATTCGGGGTAAAGGCATGTGTCGCTATCACTTACTTAGCTCTTCGGGAAACTTCTCACAATAAAGTAAAGGCCAAAATCACAGTTTAGGTAAAAAGCCACAATCGTCACTTATTTATTTTTTATTAATACCAGCATTCAATGAATGACCCCTACTCCAGCAACGAACTGAGCCAGAAAACGGAAATTAAGTTATGGGAGCTTGAGGAAATTTAAAATAAACTTTTGCATACCGAAAATGACAGGAAAGACCTCCGCAGGGAGTTTATTCCACATACGAACTGTTCGGCTACAAAACGAATTTACACTTTAATGCGTCGTGCGATTCACTGACAAAACGACCAAAAAGGAATGCGCTCTTGATGCAGAGCGTTGTGCACATACGAAATTACCGTTTTGAGAAACAAGTTCCCTGATTTCATAAGAGCATATTCCGTTGTGTTGATGCTCCAGTGAACCAAAAGCGTTGGATACTCGCTCTCTCCTGTATGCGGTCGAGTAACTCCAAAATAGTTTTTAACGTTCTGAACCATACATGAGAGTTGTATTCCATTTTTGGTCTGATAAAAGGGACATATATAGTGAGGAGATCAGACAATGTGAAGTATTTCTTACAGAGTTTCAGAAAACCTAGGCACTTGAATGCTTCTTTTGCGACCTTAAAAATATGCTTGTTCCACCTAACACATTGCATCTTCATGCCACGAACATCGAGAGCCTCTGGTTCCTTAAAATTTATATCACCTTTAATTACAAAAAAGGTAGCAAAAATAAAAATTATATGAAAATAAACAAAAAAAAAAACTCCCTTTAAATAACGATGATGCCACTTTTCTATAATTTTATTCCCTCGGAATTCATAATCGGATTAATCTTTTGTCAAGAAAAATTTTTTCCGTGGGAAAAAATTCCGTGAGAATATTCATAATTGGGCTGAAATTTTTTTCTTAAAGTATATCTATAAACAAACGCAATTTAACAAAATAAAATTAATAAAGATCGAATGCAACAGCAATTTTTGTGATGCGTGTTTGACGTTTGCTTGCGCATCATATATTTTATTGATGCATTTTAATACATATGACATTTGCAGTGATGCCAACTGATGCATTTTCGAACGTACTGTGCATCAGATGCAGCGCAGTAATGCATTTCCAAACAAGCCCATTGTTTTACAAAACCGGCAATCAGAAAAAACAACTTGAATTCTGTGACACCCCCGATTATTCATTTTTCAAACGTAGAAGTTTTTAAGGTTTGAAACTATAGCACAAAATTTATTAATTCTTTGGTTCTTATATTGTTTCATTTATCTTTTATTTACTAAACATGCGCTTTAAGTAGTCTGTTTACTAGTCAGTACCTTGTTTCTGTAATTTGGGTGGGAAATATCTCACTTAAAATATAACAATCATCTTCTTTGATACAGGAAGAGCCACAGTAAAACATAATTTAATAATATAAATAAATGAATGAGTTCACGTTTTATTTTAGCTCACCCTGCATAAGAAGAGATGGCTCTAATATTTTTATGTGAGAAATTTCTCACCAAAATTACAAAAATAAGGCAGATGCTATGCAGCTATTGAACTGATTAAGTCACGACTACCGCATACTATTACGTTGCTATTTTATTCTTCTATGTTGGGATTTGAAAGTTAAATTAAAGGGTGTCCTAATAGTTATCCGGCATTGTTTTTTGACCGCAATAGTCAGACAATTTTTCTTTAATTATTTTTATGGTGGTTATAGGACCTGAAAGGGCTTAAAATAAAAAAATGTACTTATACATGTATAAAGGGTGTTCCTATAGTAACGCGATTTTAACCTAAACAGCTTTAGTTTGTCCACCGTTTATAATTTACATGAGTACACGCAGAAAAAAAACATGGTTGTGATATGGTCACAATAACCATATTATGTTCTTTGTAACAATGTATGGTTGCGGAGAACCAATTATAGTTGTTTTCAACAAAAGTTTAGTCACGATAAACATTTTTTGTTAACTTTTAACGATTATATGGTTACTGTGCATCAAAAATGCAACGTGGTTGGTTTTATTTAAAAAAAAAATTCCAACCACAACCAAAGCTTTATAACTTATTAAAAATAATATAAAATATTTAACCATAATATATTATAATTAATCAAAGTATGTTTAAAAGCAACAGAATAATGTTTGCGCAAAAAAATATTTTGTTCTAATACTTGACAGTTTAGTCATTTTTCTAGTAGCTAAAATTTGAAATTGTTTTTTATTGTTGAAGAAAGTGAAAAAAAATAAAAGTTTATATACAAAATAAATAATCAAAAATGAAAACAAAAAAAAGGGAACTACAACATTTAAAAAAAGTTGAAGTAAATATGCATCTATGTATGTATGTATGCTTACAGCATTTAATGTTTAAATTTGAAAATAATTAATGAATTTAATTGAAATTAAAATTTATACTTTGGACAACAATATGGTTGCAAATGTAACAATACTATGTTTTGTTAGCAACCATATAACGCAACCATAGTATGTTGCTCTTAGATTATGGTTACCTCAACCATATTTTTTTTGCGTGTATGTACAAATATGTTTGCTATAAAAATTAGTGTGAAAAATTAATTTTAAACATAAAGGGTGTTCCCATAGAAATTGTAATTTTAAGGTATATGATCTTAACTTTAAAAATTTAATGGTAAGTCGTCTAAAATTTTAACAGATTATGTGACCTTTATAATAACAAGTATGAAAATCTTAAACGAAAACTTAAAGGGTGACCCCTTAGGATATTTGATTTTGACATATATTGTCTTATCATTTGAACAGCAGATACCAAACACCTTAAACTTTGCACAACAAATAAGAAAAGCAAATATTTAAGCACAGGGTGACCCCTACATATTACGTGAAACTAGTGTATAAGTGCAACTCACACTCCACCGCGTATATGTCAAACAAAAAGAAATAAACAAATTATACATTTTTTCATGTCAAATCATTTATTTTTGTCTTACAATAGTTATGTGCAAAATACACTTCATGAGTTTTTAAAGCGAAATTTAATGGATTTTTTTTTCACTAAATCAAAATTGTTAATCGGCTTAAATTTAAACAAACAAAAACAAATATCCGCTTTAACATAAATTTTTTTTATTAGATTTACACTTGTACAAACGTTAAAGTTTTTTGTAGCAAGCATTTTGTTTTAAAATTATTTGCTTGATATTTATACAACAATGCAAATTTTTTCCTTAAATATTTTGCCACTTTTAACAATATTTACGCACAATAATTGTTTTTTTTTTTTTTTCTTTTTTTAACATTTGCACTTTCGCCAAAAAGTCCGCATACAAATATACTGGAATAATTATTTACCTGTGTTTGTACGCTTATTTATTGTAGTTGTTTGTATTTGTACATTTGTGTTTGTGAAATTAGCTTATATATTTCATTTTTAGAGGTTTTAGTTTGCATATTATTTGAATTTGTCATGTGGGTTATTTCATATGGGTATAATAAGTATGAGTAAGAAATTTGTTTCTGTATGAAATTAAAATTTGAATTTTAATGCTATTTTAAAAATTATTTTAGCCTGAATTATTTCTAGCAAGCTACGAAAGCTTTTCTTATTTCGAAAGCTTTGAATTTTTGTTTACTTAGCTACAGCTGATTTCAGGTTTTGTATGAGTCATTCTGTACCTGCTATAATATCTGTGGTTAATTGGTTTGTGATCCCTGGTGTTGCAGTCTTTTATGGGTTTTTCATTAATTGAAGGTAATTAAGTTTATTTCGGACAAATGATTAGTTTTTGTGAAATGTCGAAACTTACCATTTGTTAACGTTTGGTTTACTAAAGGAAATTTGAGATTTTTGTGATTTTTTTTTAATTGATTATATTTTAAATATTTTTTTTTTGCAATTTCTAAGTAATAACTTAAGATTTAGATTTTTATCCAAAAAATTTAATTTAATTTAATATTTGCAAAGTGCCCATGCATATAAATAAATTATCGTAGTGTTTTGTTATATTTTATTTTTCATTTAATTTCCACTGTTTAAAAGAGCCGAAAAAAAGTCAGCCGTATACAGCTGAAAAAGAAAAATAGAGTTACTGTTGGTTATTATTGTTTTTGCTTAAACTTCGATTTTTGTCTTTGCTTTATTGTTTGGACAAAAACCTTTAGTTTATTTAAAATGTTTGTCAGAAGTTTCCTGAAGAGTTAAGTAAGAGGTAATGGAGACGTGCTTTGAACTTCAAAAATCAATATCGGTAATTAAAATAATTAATCGGGATAGTAGAAAATAGCACGAAAAAAAGATTTTATTTTGAAAATAAATTAACAAAAATTTTAGTATTTCCTTAAAGGTCCCTTTAAGAGCTTTGAAATGATACCCATATTGATATTTTAAAAAATTTGAAAAATTTACTCGTAACTTGGAAAATATGGGCGAGCGCCAATTTTTTCGCTCTATTATTTTTTTTTTAATTTTTTGATTTCCTGTCGTCCCGTGTATTTTTTGTTTGTTTTTGTAGTTACTTCATTGTTCCAAACGATGTGAAAAATAAAAGGTAGGCGTGATGTTTTTTCTGCTGCCTCGGACATGGACCGATCATGCTGATTTCCAGTAGCACCTCTTTCGACACTATGTCTTATCGATTGGCGTATTTAAATTTTCTCTAGCTGATCTGTTGCCTCGGCAAACTTGGCGGACAGACTGATATCGCTCAATCGACTACGCTATGCATAAGAAGTCAGAATATTTATACTTTATGGGATCTCAAATTGATATTGTAGAAATTATAAATGGAATGACAAACTTAGTTACACCCTTTTTCCACTTTTTGTGGTGAAGTTTATAAAAATAACTTTAATGCAACTTAAGTTTACGTATATTTTAATTCTTAATCTATTAAGAAAAAATTATTTTGAAACATTGTTGCATTGAATTTTTTTTAGTATGCTGGCGACGGATGTAGCGATCCGGAAAACGCTTCAAAACATTCTGCTATTTTTTAATATTCGTGTTTTTTTTTTTTTTTTGAAAATTAAAACAAAAACTTATAAATAATTTTTGTTTGTTCATGAAGTTAGAAATTAAGATATATATGAACTTAAGCCGAATTAAAAAATTTCATTTATTTCTAGTCATTCAAAGAAGTCACTTTTTATTTCACATAATTTTTTGCGACGAATTTCTTTTTTTTTTTCTTTGAAAAATGTTTGCTTTTCCTTTTAAAATCTCACCAAAATTCTGAGACAAATATTATATTTTTCTATTTAGAAAAAAAGATAATAAAATTAAATTTCATGTGTTTTCGAAAATACTCAGTATTATTTATGGATAATTTTCATTCTTACGATACTAGAACAGTGTCGGAATTTTGACTGTCATACGACCGGTCACTGCTGTAGAAACAAAATTACAATGATCATAAGTGTACATAAGCTAGTGTAAGAGTTGAAAGAAAAACATGTCAAATGTTTAAATAAAGCTGAAAAAATATGCTGGGGACTATAATATATTTATATAAACTATTATTATGCACAAACTATGTGTCATTGTACTTTTGCAGTAATTTTTTTATTTCTTTTGATTTCTAAATAAAAAAAATATTCGCAAAATATAGTTGAATGAACATAGTTTATATAATGGAAACCATAAATATAAACATAAAAATCTTTATTTTCATATTTGAGCTACCCTTTTTATGTCGCTTTTATAATTCATTAGAAAAAGTACTCAAAAACTGTGGGTGGATAAAAAGTGGAAAAGAAAATAATTAATTTATTAATTTTCAATTATTGTTTTAAAAAATTTTAGCTTTCATTTTAAAATATTTCTATTTAATTTGAAAAATAAACTTTTCTCTGCTTCATTTTCCATTTGAAATATTTTTAATGAAATTTTGTACATTATAGTTTGCCATGTAAGTTAGGTTAATTACACATTTGCTTAAGATAGCTTAAGGGAATATTAGTTGGGCCTTTTAATTATTTTCTAATACTTACCTCGTGATTTGTTTTTGTTTAAGTGTTATATTTTAAAATATGAAACAACCCTCATTTTAAATGCTCCTCTCTTTGTTGAATGCTTTCAAAATTATAATGAAATATATATTAATAGAAATATTTTATTGTTTGTTTAAATATCTCGACACAGAGACTTTGTGTATTCATAAATTAAACAATTAATTTCCAGTTGAATTTTTAAGGTATAAAATTGTTAATTTCAAAATTTTTATATAATTTCAAGTAACAATAGCAGCGGCGTTTTCGTGGGAAAATTTTAAAAATTAAATAAAATTATTTTGAATAGAATATAACTTTAACAATTAATTTTTCAAAAATGTTAAAAAAAATTGTTTTTTTTTAATTTTTTATTGCAATTTTAAAATTCCTCTGCAGGTTTGGACAGCTCAGGCTTTTGTAAAAAAAAAAAAAATAAATTAAGTCTTCCATTGTTTATTTAGTGTAGGCTTATGCTGAAATAAAATAAACTTGATTAATACTGTCGAAAAATAACACTGGTTTACAGCAAAAAATACCAAGAACACCACATGGCTAGAAAAGTTAATGAAGACCTCCTGAACAAGAAAAATGCTGTAATTATTTTTTTTAAAGTGCAGTAATGAAAGGGACAAATATAATCATAAAACAACCCCGAATATAGTGCGCGAGCAATGAAAATAAAAATATTTTCGTTCCACAAAATCCTTAATAAAAACTTTATTTTTCAATTAAAGACACGGGAATATTTTTTTTAAATTTAATTTTCACAAAAACCTTTGTGCTATTTTTTATTTACTCGTAATTATCCCAATTATATCAATTACCGATATTGATTATTGAGGGTCAAAGCACGTCTCGATGGCCATTTCGTTACCGCTTACTTAACTCTTCAGGAAACTTCTGACAAACATTTTAAATAAACTAAAGTTTTTGTCCAAACAATAAAGCAAAGACAAAAATCAAAGTTTAAGCAAAAACAACAATAACCAACAGTAATTCTATTTCTATTTCTATTTTGTATTTCAATCGAGTATACAGGTCCGATTACGCAAAATTTTATAAATTACCTGTCCTTCTAGTGAACTCATGTTTATCAGTAGGTATTTTTGGCTATTGATAAAAAGGTAACGAAGGCGAGTGTTGGAAATGAGCTGTCTTCTTTTTGTCTTTTCTCAGACTGCATGCATGCTAGTTTCCGTCACACTAATAGTTACCGTTTGCTTAATATGGGGTTTATATTCCGGGTGACTCCAATTACACTCTTTCCACGTTAAGTGCATCGACTTCGAACCAGTTGGCTCATATCCAAGGCAAGTTCGTCACTTACTACTACACCGAGTAGTTTAGAAACCTTTTGGGTATATTTTTTGACCTTAATGTGTTTCGCCTTTAAGTCCGCGCTATAGGTACTCGTTATTATTTTTATAACCTTCACCACAAAAAGTGGAAAAAGGGTATATCTAAGTTTGTCATTCCGTGTGTAATTTCTACAGTATCCATATCCGACCCCATAAAGTAGATATATTCTGACTTCTCATGCATAGCGAAGTTGATTGAGCGATGTCCGTCTGTCCGCCCGTGTTAGTGTTGAAATCGGCAAACTTGATTTCATAAAAATAATTAATATGTCAATCGATCAGATATAGTGTCGAAAGAGGTGCTATTGGAAATCAGCATGATCGGTCCATGTTCTTCACGGCAGCAGGCAAAACACCACGCCTACCTCTAATTTTGTCGTGTCATTTGAAACAATAAAGTAACTCCAATAAAAAAAAAATAAATATAACGGGCGATAAAGAATTAAAAAATAAAAAAAACCATCAAGTAAAAAAACTGGCGCTCGCCCATATTTTCCGAGTTACGGGGTTCTGAAATTTTCAAATTTTTTATGTATCAATATGGGTATTATTTTAAAGCTCTTGAAGAGATTTTTAAAGAAATGCTAAAATTTAAAAAAAATGCTTAAGCCATTAAAAGCCGATGAAATTATATACCATATGCAGTACCATAATTTTTTTTATTTTAATTTAATTTAATTCTCTGTCACCTCAGTATTTGCTTTTCTGATTAGAGTTACTTCTGTAAACTAGATTTGGATAGAGGGTGAAGGGTATATAAGATTCGGCATAGCCGAATATAGCACTTTTACTTATTTTTTTTTTTAGGTTTGATTTATTAAGTCTAGAATTATAGTAAAAAAATTAAAGCTGATATTAAAAAAAATTGCGAGTTTAGTTTTTTTAATCACCTCGTTATTGAATGTTTCCTGAAGAAGAGCTTTCTGCAGGGATAAATCAAATTTGACTGCATGATAATAAAAGATAAATTTTGTTGGTGTGTTATAGATGCAACTGTAAATTTTGATGTCGTTTATAAAAACATTTTTCGCTATAATATCTTGGCCCCTAAAAATTCTGTTGTTTGTTAAATATATGTATGACCATTGACGACATGACGACATTGATGGCATTGGTAATGATGTTAAAGTTAAACGTGTTGATTACTGACCTGCGGATTTAACGCTTCACCTAAAATGACAACATCATATTGCTTTGATTATCACGTACTAAAATGCAAAAAAACGATGCAACATCGCAACGTTAAAAGATTATTTGAATAACAATTGTTTTGTTTTTAGAGTCTCTCTACGGAGACAATTTTGTGGTAGGTGACATGAAAGCTGCATTATTGTGCTGCGTTTAAGGCTGCAATTTTTCCATCGTACAAAAAGCAAATAGATTCTTGAAATAGAAAAAGAGTTTATTGGATGTAGAGTTTTGTTATGGATGTTAGAGAAAATGTACACATTTCGATTTAAATGGCTGAATGCCTTTGCTATTGAGTTTATGTTTATGAAAGCTAAAGTAAATTATTTACGCCCAAGAATGCGACAACCAATATCAGCGATGTACATTAGTGCAACTGAAATATCAAATTCACGGCTAATGTTTATTTAAGTATTACAGCAGCTTTAATAATATTTAAGAGACCATTGGTTTTTAGATTAGGAAGATCCTGTCAACAACATTGGCAAGGTCAACCTGGTACGTTTCAAAAATAATTTGCATGTGATAAAGTAAGCAAAAACCCTTGTCACTGATTATATTTTTAATTTATATTGATACAAAGTCTTAACTGCTTTAATAGAGAAATGAGCAAAAAACTCCAAAAACCAAGAACAATACAAAAGTCTATCTTTTAAGGTGAGCACTCCGAAGAAAGGCCTTAAAGCAGTGTTTAAATTGCTTGCTTAAGAATAGCAACAACACTAACATCTTTGCTGTGCTTATGTGTTTTTTAACAATTAAAAAAATAAATGTCTCAGCATTTACAAAACATTTCATAATAAACAAATCAACAGCAAAAAACAAATGTAAAAAAAGAGAAAGAAACGCATTTGCTTTAGCTGACTATGTGTTTCTTTCTACAGCAAAGCAATCAGCAAAGCATTTATTTTCAAAACGTTTGCTGTTGCTTAAGCAATAAATTTGTGTTTTTTTTTTTTCTTTTGCTATTGTGCTTTTAAAGAAACAAAAACGCCATTTAATGGTGTAATAAGAACAACGTTTGTATTTGTATTGTAAATAAATGTGTTTCCAATGTTAAAAGGGATGAGAAGCAGCGAGTAACAGCAAGAAACAGCAATCGTAGTTAGTCACAACTTCATAGTAAAGAGGTAAGCAAGAGCAAAAATAAAAATTAAGTAAAACTGATTGCTCAAGCAACGCCAAAAGTTTTAAAATTAATTGCTGATTGCTTTGCTGCAGAAAAAAACACAAAGTCTGCTTAAGCAAAGGCGTTTTTTTTTGCATTTGCTTTTTGCTTTTGCTGCACATATTTTTCACAGAAACAGTTAAGCAAGTACATATCCATTGAAAACAGTCAAGCTTTTTTTATCATTGCTTATAAGAACCCAGCTAGGAAGTTTTTTCGCAAACTGCCTTAAAATGGCTCACGCCATGACTTCTACGAGGGCTGCTATATATATTTCTGGCCTGGCAACACTGAGTGCTGCCAAGTGCAATCTGAAATTTCCATTGGAAAGTTTGTCATTTTTAAGCATAATCGTACTCAAAACGTTTTGACGTACGACCATTATTTGTGTTGTTTACAGTGACTTGAAAAAACTAATATAGAAAAAATGGAATTAACTCGTGAACATTTTCGTGCCATCATTTTTCACAACTTTCGCTGTAAATTATCACGACAAGAGTGCATTGATGAACTTAAATCTTTGTAAGGCGATGAAGCACCATCCTATAGCACTGCGAAAAATTGGTATAATGAATTTAATCGTGGCCGAAGCTCGCTCAAAGACGACTTCCGTGAAGGTCGTCCAAAAACGGATGTTGTGCCAGAGAACATTGATGCCGTGCGTGAACTCATAATGCAAGATCGGCATGCGACATACCGAGAGATAGAGACATCCTTGGAAATTTCTTCCACCAGCAAACATTCGATACTGCATGAACACCTGGCCGTAAAAAAGGTTTGTTCTCGTTGGATCCCGCACAATTTGAAAGTCGCTCAAAAAAGGGTCGTGTCGATTGGTGCAAAGAAATGTTGCAAAAATACGATCGTCACAGGTGACGAATCATGGATCTATACGTATGAGCCCGAAACGAAACAACAATCGACCGTGTGGGTCTTCAAAGACGAGCAAAATCCAACGAAAGTTGTTCGTGGAAGAAGCACTTCGAAGCAAATGGTCGCCTGTTTCTTCGGCAAAACTGGTCATGTCGCGACTGTTCCGCTTGAGCAATGTAGGACGGTCACTTCTGAGTGGTACACTACAATTTGTTTGCCTGAAGTCATCGGAGAAATTCGAAAAACCAACAAGAGAAGACGAATCATTGTTCACCATGACAATGCGAGCTCTCACACATCGTCTCAAACCAGAGCGTTTTTGACCGGCCAAAACGTCGAATTAATGGGTCGTCCCCCGTACAGCCCTGACTTGGCACCTAATGACTTCTTCTTGTTTCCGCAGATTAGGAAAAAAAACGTGGTCAACGATTTTCGTCGCCAGAAGAAGCTGTTGAAGTGTTCAAAAACCATGTTTTACAGGTGTCTCAATCGGAGTGGAAAAAGTGCTTCGACAACTGGTTTGAGCGCATGCAAAAGTGTATAAATCATGCTGGAGAATACTTTGAAAAACAATAAAACCATTTTTGATTATAAATATTCGCATTTTCACTATTAGGCCAGAAATATATAGAGCAGCCCTCGTATATGACACTCAAACATGTCTATCTTCAGAACTATTAATATAAAAATTAATACACAAAATTGCTACTAAAATAGAATCTTTTCGGATATAAATTAAGATATTTTAAGCATAACCAGTTCAGTAGAAAAAGCCTTTTATACGGCAGATGATAATTTTTGTAATCTTTATCAGCATAAAAGCTCCAAGAAATAAGTTAGAAAAGTTTGCTTTCCGAGTCGTATGGTTTGCATGGAATTTTCATTCTACTTGAAGTGTAATATTGTAGAAACAAAATGTTGGATTTTTGACAGTCACAAAAATTCTCATTAGATTTTTTTTATAAAATCTAATGCATATCTTAGGACTTGTATGAGCCTTTACTAGTTTTTCTTGCTTTACATACTACGGACGAAACAAAAGTTTTATTCAGATATTAGCATTATGATCGCGCTTTGGAACTGTCGCTTGTCCGCCCAGCGACAATTGAATAGTTTCCGAGGAAAGTGTCAGCAAAACTTAAATGCATCATTTAGAGCGAAGTCGTAACAAATATTGATATGAAATTGCCGTAAAAACGTCAGAGATTGTTTTTTCAGATCATTCAATTGTTTTTAAACTCTAGTTGGCACTAAATATTTTATATCATGTAAAAAAGAGTGTCCAAATCGATCACCCGAAACAAGTGCACTTATTTTACCTAAAACAAAGAATCTTAATACTAAGGAGCGAATTAGCCAAAACAACTACATATCTTGACCTTGAAACTATGTCCTTGCTATTGTAAGTGTGTTTTTTTTTTAAGTCCGATAGAACTTTTAATAACAAAATTTTTATTTGAAAGATTAATACATGGTGAACGCATGCGCAAATAAGGGCATATTTAAGGCCCTTTCCTCCTTATAGCACCACTAGGAACAAAAATGTAATATATAAATGTTCAATTTTGGTCCACAGATTGCTGGCCTTGTCACAAATTATACGAACAATGTTGGCGTCCAAGGCGTCAGTTATGGCTGGTTCTCCAATATAAATCGGTGACTTCACCTAACCTCACAGGAAATAATGCATAGATGTAAATCGCACGACCTTGCAAAACAATTGAAAGCTAAAAGTCAACTTTTCGCTAAATTTTGATTTTAAAAATTGCCGTAGACTACATAGCGCCACCCTATTTAAATTACATTTTAGCCATGCCAATGATCTAATGGCATCTACATTTTTAAACAAAAATTCATTTATCAACGTGAGCTCTATCTTCATTTTTTAAAAAAATTAAGGTCCAACGATACCAAAAATGGGAACCAACTCTAAAAAAAAATTTACCACAAAGTAAAATATTGAATTTATGCCCGATTTTCAAAGTAGATCTGAATAATTTTCTAGGGTCTTTCAATCGTCAATTTATTTACAGTGATTTGCACGAGTACATATTTCTTGCAAAATATACGCTGGAATAGGCCAATTTACATTAACTATGGGGACACCCTTTAGTTTTAAGATTTATTTTTGTATAACTTTGTGCTATTGGGAGCTGTAAACAGTTTTTTTTTTTAATTTTAAAGTGGCGCACTTTGCGGTTCGTAATACACTTAAAAAACATGTATGATGTACGGGACACCCTTTAATTTCTCAAGATTTTTAAATGTTTTTAAAACAGAACCAATTTTTAAGCAAGTAAAGAAACAATTTTCAAAATCGGTTCAGAAACGACTGTGTTCTGCAGGCGAAAACATTAAAAAAAGCAATATGCAGACGAATTGACGAATTCTTTTTTTGAAGTGGGTTAAAAGAAGCGAATGCAAGATAACAACAGTTCGTTTGACATTTAATATTACGGTAAATTCTATAGGGCTTAAAAAAGTTCATTAAAGATTTTTAATTCTTGTTTAATATTTGAATGCTTAGTTGTGTTCATACCTTGATCACATAGAATAAGACTTATAAAAAAACTATTTCAAATCACAATTTTAGGGTGGATCCCTCGTATCGACCTTATTGAATTTATTGATACCAATTCTTTTTTTATTAATCATAAAATTTCTCACTTGCAAAGCAAATTATTAGAAATCTCTTTATTACAGTCATTAGAGTCATTAAAAAGAAATTGAAATAAGTTTTTATAAATAATCGAATCGTATTAAGTTCGACATTACAGGAACATAAATAAACTTTAAATTCTTTTTTAGCAGTTTTTTAAGCAACATTTTTTTTATAGAAAATTATAACACACTGTGGGTGTAAAAAATTTAATGCTCTCTTTAAATTTAGGATATTACAGGCAGGTCGCTATTAATATATTTGTGTTTGTTAAAAATAAAGAAATATATTGCTTCAATATTCATTTTTAGCTTAATTTTCTCATCTTTGTGCTTATCACTGCACAAACATATTTTCTCTAAAAATTTTAATTTTCTACTAACTCATGCATATTTATAAGCAAAAAAAAAAAAAAAGAAATATTTATAAAACCTTTTTTGATGATTGTTAAGGTGGTGCGTGTAAATTCGTATGTGAAAATGTTAATGAGCTAAAGAACATCCCAACGTTATTTAAACGAATGTCTATCTATATCTGACATCGTTGACTATATTAACGCTTAAATATAAGCTAAATTTAATCATTTCATTATATACATACATACTTATAAAGTTGCTTAAGAAGTTATTTTTTTTTCATTTTTAATAAAAAATAAATTTTTTTTTTTCATTTTTAATAAAAAATAAATTATGCAAATATTTATTTTTATGAATAATAATTTTATTTTTAATGAAGTTCACGCTTCTCATGCAATTTACTCATCCGGTTACACATTTACAAACTGTCTTAGAAATCTATTGCATAAATAAATTTAACTTAATTTAATACAACAGATGAACTTTACCACTTCCTTCTTCTCATGTTTGTAAAATTTCGTAAGTATTTTATGAATTTATTTTCCTAAAAGTTTGAATTTACAATTTGCTCTTAATAATCAAGGAAGTGTTTTGTGTATTTTTTTTTTTTTTTTTTTTTTTGGTAGCGTTATAAATTTTTGTAAATTCTAATTGTCAATGTGAGAAGATAGAACAGTGGTAGGGCTTCACGAAAA
Source organism: Gymnosoma rotundatum (assembly GCA_916610165.2). Classification (NCBI taxonomy): domain Eukaryota; kingdom Metazoa; phylum Arthropoda; class Insecta; order Diptera; family Tachinidae; genus Gymnosoma; species Gymnosoma rotundatum. The sequence continues at coordinate 119,890,233 of OU744340.1, forward strand.
TTGTGCGTAGTTGGTTATTGTGAAACCAAGATTTTGAGATTAACAATGGAGTTATTTGGGCAATTACTACAAATAAAATTTATGAATATAAATTAAAGCGGAAAAAGTTTTCAAAATTATCCATCAGCAGGCAGAACACCACGCCTACCACTAATTTTTTTATGTCATTTAGAACAATAAAGTATCTCCCATTAAAAAAATAAATATAAGGGGCGATAAAGAATTAAAAGAATAAAAAAAAACATCAAGTGACCATATTTTCCGAGTTACGGGGCGCTGAAATTTTCAAATTTTTTAAAATATCAATATGTGTTTTATTTTAAAGCTTTTAAAGAGATCTTTAAGTAGCCGATGTCAGTTTTATATAACGTTATATATATATGAAGTACCAAATTTTTTTTTTATTTTTTAATTCTCTATCACCCCAATATTTGCTTTTTTTGATTGGAGTCACTATACTAAACTAGATTTATATAGTCGGTAAAGGGTATAAAAGATTCGGCATAGCCGAATGTAGCACTCTTACTTGTTATTTATTATTGTTGAGCCACAGGCTGCTTTCCATAGGAACTATATAATTACCGCTCAAAGTCTAGGCTATGGATAAGGTCAATCGTGACGATAAGAAAAATATCTTTTACATCCTGTCAACAGCTTTTACTATCGAATTTCGACTGGCATCTTACAAGATTCTTTACCATAATAGAGTATCAGCTACAGTCTACAAGTGCAATTTCGATCGTTTTTATCTTGTGATTATTCTTCAAGGTTTCCTAACCGGTCTCCAATGCAGTTAAGCAGCTCAAAGTACCTCTATTATAACCAGGAACTTTCAGGACTTCATGTCAGGGAGCTATTATCTCAGAAATGGTCTTAGTGTTTAAGCAGTCCACATCTTGCAAAGTATTCTTGTCCTTTTTTTATGTTCCTCCATTTGGCTATAAAAATTTGAATTCCTTTAAAAACTTACCTTTCTTTCCACGCCTGTTTTTCATAAAACCGAAACAATACAAACATCTATACTGCGGCGGCAAGATATCGCAAATGTAAATTTTTAATATCATACTTCGTTTAAATATCCTTTAGTGTTCTGTTTTACGAACCACTGTATTGTGGTTGCGTAAAAAGCAATAGATATTTCAATAAGAATGGATTAAAATTGTCAATTTTTATTGTTGGTACGAGCAAAAAATATGAATTGAACGTGTAGAAATGCGAAAAGTGTGTGAATACGTGTGTTTATTTAGTTACGGTGTTATATCATAACGTCCAAGGACATAATGTCTATCAACGTAAAGTCATAACGTCAATGGATGTTATTGGCATATTTTACGCAATTCTTTTAGGAAATCTTTGGTCTGCGAAGCCAGTGTTGGAAAAAATCCTTGCGCGTGATCGAGGGACGGCTACGAAGAAAATCTGTAACGTGAAGCCGGTGTTAGTTATACATAAGAGGAGAAAATCTTTGTGCCCAGCCAAAGACCTGCAATGCTAAAAATGTGTGATAGGCGAAGCCGTTGTTGTTTTAGTGCGAACATTGTGACACTTTCATAAATGACACTCTAATTCATACACAATGTCCATGGACATTATGTCAATTTTAAGTGCGACATAAAGTGACATTGTGTCCTTGGACACTATGCCATGCCACCTTTAGCTACAGTTGTATGCAGAGTTTTCAAATCTCTTTAATTCGAATCCGTAATTTTAAAGTTTTTTAGCACCAAAAATCCCACTTTATTTTATTTCCAAAAATTCTCAATGCGACAACACCATTTTAGCTAAAATACATTAAATCAATAATGTACACAGAAAAAGTTTGTTGCACCTGTTAAAGTTTTTCTATTTGTTTTCAGGTGAAATTAATTAAATATTTATTTGTTAAAAGTTGACATCTAATTAAAAAATAATTAAAATAATTTTAATTAAATAGTTGATTAAGTCAATAATGTTGTTAATTAAAAAAATTAAATAATTGAATCAATTAAAAATTTAATTAATTTTATTAATTTGTTACATTTTGAAAATGACTTTATTTTTAATTAAAAAAATAAACTATTTTTTATTTATATGGCATATGTGTATATATTCGAAGTAATTCCATTTTGATTTATAAAAAAAATTTTTTTTGCTTAACAGTTTTGAGTTGTAATTCTAATTTTATTCTAATGTTAATAAATAGCACTCATTAACAAAAAAAAAATAACAGATCTTTAAATAATTTTGATTAACAGCATCTTAGACATAGAAACTATTATTCAAAATATGCTCAAGGTATTTGTAGTTGAGTATGAACATATTGTTTATATATAAAAAAAAATATATATGATTCATTGGGAAGCATTTTAAGGCCAGAACGATTTATTAAATTTTACAGCAAACTTTATTATTTATACATTTTTATCTTAAGTTGTATTTTTGTTGCGATGCTAAAAGATTTGCAGATGATAGAACTAAATAATTAGAACTGTATCAAGTTGATATAATAGTGTTGAAAAATAATCACCCCTATCGTGAACAAAATTTGAAAGTTTTGTTCCCATGAAATTTTTATTTCCCATGAAGGGAAAATTGCTATTGTGAGTTTCATGGGAACGTTTGTTCCCGCTATCACTTCGTACTGAATACAAATTAGAAAGAAGAAAATGTAAATAGGGAAAAAAATCTTCACGCAGAAAAAAAACATGGTTGTGATATGGTCACAATAACCATATTATGTTCTTTGTAACAATGTATGGTTGCGGAGAACCAATTATAGTTGTCTTCAACAAAACTTTAGTCACGATAAACATTTTTTGTTAACGATTATATGGTTACTGTGCACCAAAAATGCAACAAGGTTGGTTTTATTTTAAAAAAATTCCAACCACAACCAAAGCTTTGTAACTTATTAAAAATAATATAAAATATTTAACCATAATATATTATAATTAATCAAAGTATGGTTAAAAGCAACAGAATAATGTTTGCGCTAAAAAATATTTTGTTCTAATACTTGACAGTTTAGTAATTTTTCTGGTAGCTAAAATTTGAAATTGTTTTTTATTGTTGAAGAAAGTGAAAAAAAATAAAAGTTTATGTACAAAATAAATAATCAAAAATGAAAACAAAAAAAGGGAACTACAACATTTAAAAAAAGTTGAAGTAAATATGCATCTATGTATGTATGTATGCTTAATTTAATGTTTAAATTTGAACATAATTAATGAATTTAATTGAAATTAAAATTTATACTTTGGACAACAATATGGTTGCAAATGTAACAATACTATGTTTTGTTATCAACCATATAACGCAACCATAGTATGTTGCTCTTAGATTATGGTTACCTCAACCATATTTTTTCTTTGCGTGTTCTTGTTAATGATTGGTGCTACTGTATTGTTCCAAGAGGAGGTGAGACTACAACAGAGAACAATTTTATTTCAAGAACGTGACGTGCAAGGAGCTTAAAAGCCCTTAAAGTTACCCTAGTCATAAAAGGTCCAATCAATGGACCCAAGTGGGCTGTGGCAACACGGCTGCCTGCCTAACCTACCCAACACATTGCTACTGCACATTTCAATAAAATAAATTTTTGTATCTCATCATTTAAAAAATATTTTTAATAAAAAATCTTCATAAATTTATAACCAATAGATAGATCTCTTTGTTTTGCATTTTGACGAGCGTTATGTCAATCTGCACTGCAGTTACAAATGTTAAATTAAAAAATGTGTTATTGATGTAAATATTGTAATTAAAACATAAAACAAACTGGCATAATGTATGCAGTTCCCCAGCATAGTTTAAGTGAACAAATCTAAGGGAAATGTGAAAAAAATTCGAGGAAAAAATCAATCCCGATAAGGGGAATTTTTGTTTAAGTGAAAAATTGTTCACGTGAATTATTTACGATTGCCATTTGGGGAAAAGGGAAATAATTTCTAGTGAAAATATATTCATGATAGGGGTGAATGTGTAAAATATAAATCCTGGAAAAAGTTCTAAGGCCCTCAATCCCAAAATAATCATTTCATTATCCCTCTTTTCAAACAATCTGATGACACTAGTTTTCCCTGAGTATGACGAAATATTTTTATTTAAATATATTAACAGTGTGTGCGTACGTATGTATGTATGAATATGATTTTCGGCAGAGCGACAGATATTGTCTGTTTATGACGCAGTTGTTAGTTTTAGCCCTTAATGTACAAAAGTATGTATGTACGTAAGTATGTATGTAGGTATGTGGAAATAGTCATAAATTTCTAAGAATAGGGAATAGAAATAAACGCACATACCCACACACATATATACATCCTTACATAAATACATACATACATGCACATACACATATACATGCATACAATTATCCTATTCATACATAATTTTGTATTCATGCTATTACCTTTGTATGTACATAATGTTTTTTACATACATCTACTTATGTACATGTTAATATGTATATCTATGTTCGTACACATAACTTTGTGCTCAAAGTTTTTCCATGTCAAATTTTTCAACTCATATTTGTTGACAAATATTTTGATTACGTTTCAATTTTATTATTTCATCTTTTCCTTTTATTTTTTTTTTTTGTGTTGTCATTCATTTTGATGTTGGCACACATGCCTTCTTTTCATTGAATTCGATTTATTGATTAAGTTTGATTTCACTTTTAGATTATCATGTACATTTTTGAAATAAACAACTCTGCATTTTTTTAGAGGAAAAGAAAATTATAATGTAAACTTTACAAAATATGCGATACTAAAATTTCCGCTTTGGATATTGCAAGCTTAACTCCTGTTGCAGTAATTGATGAGTTTAGTTTGTGGCACCTATAGGAGGAAGAAAGGAATAATAATCAGAAATAAATTCATGTACTGCGTGTGTTAATGTGAAACAGGTCTTAATAAAGTAGAGACAAAATATTTGGATGTTAAAACCAAGGAATGAATATTTATTTTGTTGGAAGCAAATCAAATTAAAACTGTTTTATTTTTCACGCGTTTAATGTTCTTAAAATTTTTCTCCGATGACTGATTAAATTTTAATTTTTGATTGTTGTCGAATGACGAAATCCACTGGACTTCTAGCAAATAATGTATTTGTTAGGGGTAATGAAGAATGGTAGTTTAAAATTTTAAATAACACCCTTTTCTACGGTAGAAAAATCATACGCCAAGAAAGCTGGGCATAAAGGAGTCACTTTCTGCACCAAATTATTTTTATCTTATATAAGAAAAGTAGTTGTTTCACATTTAAAATTTTTCCCATAATGTTTAAGTTTAAATGATTGCTTTCTTTAGATTTTAAGCTCACTTTGCTGGAAAAGCAGAATATTCTTTCAAGTTGCTTTTGGTTTTAAACGATTTCAAAAGTAGAAAGTTATTATTTGTTCTGTATTTTTTTGTGTGCGCAGAAACAGTTTTTTACTTTTTTTGATTAAATGGTTTTAAAAAGGTTCATGCTACTAAAAACTAAAGGGTGTCCTCATACAACACACATGATTTTTATATGCCTGTTGAACCGTATTGAACACCCATGTAAAGTTTTAACGAAATTCTTACCACTATATCTTACAACAACAGAAACTTATGGAAAAAATTTACTTTAATATTAAAGGGTGGCCCCATAGGTGACTTTATTTGACTTAACCACATATCTTTTGAAGGGTTGTAGTCAAACGCTTGAAAATTAAACAGAGTATGTACTTCTATATCTGATATAACAAGAAGTATAAAACTGGAAATTAAAGGGTGTGCCCATAGGTGATAATATATGAAGTATCTTGCCTTACCTTTTGAAAAGGTATAGTAAATGGCTTGAAAATTAAGACCCTTAAATTTAAACAAAGTGTGTAATACTGTGTCAACAATTTTAAGTATAAGAGAAAAATATAGGGTGACCACATACCTGAAGTAGTTTGACTTATATGATTCTATCTTTCAAACCGTTGTAATCAACAACTAGGAAATTACACGGAATGTGTACTTCCTTGTCTACTACAGTAAAAATAAAATAAAATCGAATTTAAAGGGTGTCCCCATAGGTGATGTTATTTGATGTATATGACATCTTTCGAACCATTACAGACAGACAGTTGAAGTTTACACAGAAATTGTTCTGTTATGTCTTCTTTAACAAAAATATAAAATTTTGAATTGGAAGTTAAAGAGTGTCTCCATAAGTGATGTTATTTAATGTAGATAGATGGCCCTATCTTTTGAATCTTTATAGTCAAAAACTAGAAAAATATACACAGTGTTTACTTCTATGTTTGCTATAACACAAAGTAAACATATTTAAAATTAGATGTTAAAGGGTGTCCACATAGATTATGGAATTCGAAGAATATGAACTTATCTCTTGAACGGTTATAGATAGACAATTGAAATTTAAACCGTCGGTAATAGTATCAGTCAAAATGGTTCTTGAAAACTTTTAAAACATTTTATACCTTTTAAGTAATTTTGTTATCTAAGATAAAAAAAACTTTGAGTCATTTGAAAAGTTAATTTCAATTACATAATGATTATCATCACAAACATTTTTAAAAGGGAAAAATATTTAGAAAGGAATTTTATCTCCCTTATTTACATGTTTATTTATTTATTCCAATTATGGTGCTGTTCAGCCTTAATTATGTTAAAAAATTTTTTTAAACACATGCAATTTTCTCCCTAAATAGACTTACAATCTATTGTATAATCAATAATGATTCATTACTTTCAACAAAAATATGCATGATAAAAAATTTCTCAAGATCGCCACTATGATGACGCACAATTACAATTTTATTACGTCAATGCATAATGATTGGCCATCAAATCATTTTAGCCATTGAAATGTTGGTATTTCAAAAAACTAAACGAAATGAAAGCGAAAGCGAAAGAAAAAAAAAATTGAATTGAAAAGAAAAGATAAATTTTTCAAAAAAAATAAAAAAAAACATTTCGTAATCGTGAAATCAAATCAATCAAAATTAACAATCTGAAAATGTAGCAACAATTTAAATTAACAAGGCAGCAGCTAACGCACATTTCATGAATGAAATACAACAAGATGAACGATTAAAGTTAAATAAATAATAAAAAAAAGAAAAAAAATGATAAGAAGACGGAACAAGAGTTAATGGTGCAGATTATAGTGTGTTTAAATTGCTTTGACTGTGTTGTTTAACTTATGGACCAAATTAATAAAATTTTAAAAATATCGATATTTTTAATTAATTAGTTTTTAATATTCCCGTACAACGGTTCAAAAGTATGGTCATATATATCTTATTAAAGGAACTATTAGAACACCCTTTAATTTATAATTTTTAATATCAGTACTTGTTACTATAACAGTCATAGCAGTTGATATTTTGTCTAATTTGCAAGCGTTTGTCTATAACGGTTCAAAAGATAGGCCCATGTAGGTAAATTTTCTTCACCTATGGGGACACCCTTTAATTTTTATATATATATTTGTATTACTTTTTGCTATTGGAAGCTACAGTAGTACGCGGTTTTTTTTTAAATTTTAAAGCAGTGCCCTTTAGGGTTCATAATATATGTCAAAACAGGTATGTTGTGTGGGGACACCCTTTGATTTTTGAAATTATAAATTAATTTTAAAAAGAGACCAATCTGTAATCATTATATATCAAAAAAAAAAATTCAAAATCGGTTCAGAAATATGGAGGCACAAATATAAAAAACTTACATTCAGTCGAATTGATAACTCCTTCATTTCTTAAGTCGGTTAAACAAGTTTCAAACTCCAAGTTCTTTACCCAGTGTTTGTAGAAAAAACTTTTTCTTTGTTGTCCCCATTACATTCACCTATTGATCTAGTTTAACAAAGTCACCTTCTAGCAGGCTTGGAAAAACTTTAAACCATAAGTGTAATCAATCTTTCTGATTTTTTTTTCTAAGTTTGACTAAAACTTTTTTTTTTAGCTAAATCCAGGGTATGTAAATAAACAAAACGAAACGTTTGCTTTTGTTTTTGTCTTTGTAATGATTAAACAAAAGGCTGTAAACTACGAGAAGTATTGTGACATTAATTTTGCTTCGATTTTTTTTATGAGCACAAACTGTACATTGAGTTGTCCGCAACTAAAAAAAAAAAAAAAAATAATGAAAACAATATTAAAATATTTCGCAAACGTTTTCTGATTGATTTTCTCGTTTAAGTAGAGAATTAAAAAGAAACACTTATTTCTTAACGAACTACAGAATTATTCATTTGCTTTGTTATATGAAAGCAGGATAATGACTGAAGAATTCTTGGTCTTTCAAAACAAGTTTTTGTTTTGGATTGAAACAAATTATATAAATTTGTGTCTTTTCATGAAACGTTTGCGAAACTGTTTGTTTGTTTTCTTACATTGACTGCATCCTATAGAAGATTAGATTATTAATACCATATTGTAATTAAGAAGTTTCTTAGATAAAGTTTTCGGCTCATGAGCCGGTTTTTTTCCTTCTGATTTTAATTAAACCATTTTCAATGCCAATTCTAAATAAATTTTCTTAGTTAAGCATCCGTAAGAGGCCTAAACTTATCTATTTCAGTTTAGTAGTTGGAGTATTATTTACTAATTTTTTTGCATCGTGCGTCGCACAACTACTTTAAAGCCTTGATGCCAATTCTTATCAATTGCTCGAGAAATGCCATTTTACTAATCTGTATATTTTTCCAATGGCAACATGTGTTTTTTTTTTAATCGAATAGAGAGTCAAACTGCCAATCGGTTGCAGTTCATTGTATTTATGTATGTCTATATCCCAGGGAAGTAACTGAAACTAGATTTAAGGGCGACTTTTTAATTATAACTGTAAATTTAAAAATTGTAATAATTAAGATATAAGCGATCAGATAAGATCGAGAATATATTTACTGGTCATGTAATATTTCTACAATTTCCAAAAAATAGTTCAAACGACACGCCCACCTCCCAAGTAACCATTATATAAAATTGTCATAACTTTGAAACTAGTAGTCTGATAAGAATGTCAGTTTGCATGTGAATATATTTGGGAATATTAAAACATATTTACAAGCGCCACGGTCACCTTCCACACAATAAGCGACAAGTTCTTCCACTTGCCTCCTTTAAGTTCTCATTGAAAGCTCCTCGTGAGAAACCTTTGTTTGGCCTCTATCACTTTTATTTGCTTCCTTATATATTATAACATAATATAGTTTTATTGCAAAATCAAAACTTAACACGGAAACTTACATTACAAATAAATTCAGCAATTAATTCCCCATCTAGCCAGTCACTCAACTCAGTTTCAAGTCTATATATTTCTCATGCGAAAATTTTTATACGAGTTAAAAAATTTTAAATAAGTAAATAATCCTCATTTTGTGTTTGTTTTTCTATATAATACTCATTTAAAATGATTTTTAAGAAAATCTTTAACATGGAGCATAACATCGCAGAGTCGGTGTTCCTTTATCTCTAGCCACAGTTGAAAAATAGTACCAATCCGCAACGAGATCTACACGAAAAAGCAATTACAAAAAGGGTTCGGGCAATATCTCGTAGCTGAACTTTAAACATATTAAAATACATACTTGTAGCTACAAAATACAAAAAACGGGGAAAAGTGCTATTTATACTTTCTTTTAAATTCTCTATGAAAATTCATGGTTGTTGAAAAATCTTGACATACCTTACTACTATTGTTTTTCTAATATATCTTACATATGATAGCATCTGATATATGATAAATATTTTTAAATAAAAAGAGTGTTGTAATTATAGCTAGAAGAATCACTTAAAACCCTGTGACAAATATTGGTAGCCGTTACGTTCAAATGCTTAAATTCTTAGTATTAAAAATAAACAAAAAATTTGGGTTTTCCCATAAATTTCGTATGCTTTAAAATTTGTAAACATTTTAAGGACATATTGTTACGAACGTAAGATCTGGCAACCCCTGTTGTAGTAAACAGTGTGAGAGTGGTGAATAAAGTTACTTCCACTTATGATGTGTGTGTGTGTACAGAATAATGTCACAATTAGCCAACAAAAGCTGATCAGCCTCAATGGCTGCGTTGGAAAAAAAAATAAACCACAAAATGAAAAGCTGTACGCTAGTTGCGAACATTTGAAAAGAAACGAACCAGCAATTATCCTAAAGAATAAAAATGGTGCCTATTCTGGACGAACAGGCTTGAGTGAGGGATAATGTTACGAATGTAAGATCTGGCAACCTATGTTGTAGTAAACAGTATGAGAGTGGTGAATAAAGTTACTTTTAGTAATGATGTGTGTATGTGTATAGAAAAATACCACTCTGGCTCATTATTCTGTATTCAAACTTTTTATGCCTTTCTCTGGCTATACTTCTAAATCCTACCGGTCTTGTGAACCCTTGGTCTCGTATTTACTAAACATGCGTTATTACTAGAAACGCCGCCATCCATGCTACACTACTGTGTTACTCCGGCGAGACATGAACTATTCGATGCCTTGTTTAGTAACCTTAACCATCTACAGACATCTCCACTACTTCTTGAATCCAAGCTAGTCATTTCCTTTTTAATCCAGTAGCCACAACACACGTCTGCCATACACTTTGTTGTTATACTGTTACACTTCCCTGCACAACCGCTACCGTTCTTACTTTTTATTATAAAGGGCTTCTTGACAATTATCTGTAGCTCTTATATTAAACTGGACGTCTCCACTAAATTATCTGCCATGGCTTCACACAATAATTGTCTTTTGCCTCTCGGGAGGTTTGTTCTGCTCTTTTATTAATTTTAAATTGTTTTACAACAATTATTACTTTCTGTTGTACGCATGTCTGAACGCGTGATCGAACTCAGGACCTCCTGTTTTGCAGCACGCACCTTTACAAACGCAGCCATTGAGGCTGCCAAGGCAGATTTATTTTACTAGGTAGTGTCGTCCGGCCAGCTGGTTTGTAGTTGGAAATGTCAAAAGTTTTTTTATTTTCCTTTGTTTGTTTACGAATTTCAAAAACACTAACAACAAGCGTTTGCGAGCCAAAGCAAGCATGTGTATGGAGAGCAATTATCTTTTATTTCTCTTTGTGTTTTTGACGTTTCCAACGCACTAAACAACAATAAAAAGGCATGTTGTTTTTGTAAATGTTGTACTTGTTGTATTACCGCTACTACCTAGTAAAATAAATCTGCCTTGGAGGCAGCTCAGCTTTTGTTAGCTAATTGTGGTATTATTATTATTCTATACACACCATTAGTGGAAGTAACTTTATTCACCACTCTCATACTGTTAACAACAACAGAGGTTGCCAGATCTTACTTTCGTAACAATATTTTCGATATCGCCTTTATACAGTGCTTTTTGGCTTTTGATACAGTGCGACGCTTAATAGAAATTTTGATAAGTACTTACATTATACTTATATTGTCTCATGCTGCTGTAAATTATTTGAGATAAAAAGAAAATGTTTATAACAAATTTTAGGGTCCATAACTATGAAAATGTGGACCGCTGGTCTTAAAATTAATTTTTCTATCCCACGACAACGTTTTAGTTTAAAAATTTATAATTCCAACAATAACACTGTTGATTTTAAAAATTAGTTATTAAATGTTTTTGAGACTTAGTCCTTTATGAATATATTCTTACCAACATTTGCCTATTTTAGGCTTGTTAAACTGTTTTAGTTTTTTACGAAAACGTTCGTTAATGTTTGGCAGTGTGTTCTTTTGGCTTTGAAAATTACATGACTTTTATAACCCAAAAAAAAAAACAAAAACGTTATACAAAGATGCTATCGTTTATTTTACACCAGCCGACAGCTAAGCACAGTTATGACAGTTATGCGGAACACTAAAAATTACACAATCGTTTTCAAATTCCCCAATACACAAAATCAAAGAAGGTCTGATCATCAAAATATCAATCAAAAAAAAAAAACAAAAATTGTGTAATACGTTGGTACATGTCTCAGCGTGGTTATCAGTAAAAATCAGCTTACGTATTTTATTTATATTGTTGTTGTTAAACAATTAGTAGTTGGAATGTTTAACAAAAGATAACTCGCTATGTTGTGTGTGTGTATGTGGAGAATTTTAATTTATTCGCTGTTATGTTTTTCGACACATTTTCAGCATTTATTTATTCATTCATCTTTTGATTATGATGTAATAAATGTTATTTTTGTTTTCTTCTCATTGTTTATAACACATTTATGCAAAACACACAAAATTCAATTAAACAGTCTTTTGTTAACTGCCAACCTGCTCTTAACCCACAAATTCCCCAACACTTACAATCTTCTCAAAAAAAAAAAAAAAAACACACACACAAATTACTCACAAATGGCCATAAAGTCAATACGGCTTAAACACTGAAATGTTTCCAAGCAACGAGCGTGGCACTGGCATATTAATGAGCCACACTGTTTAGTATGAAAAATATTTTTGACTTTATTTTTATTTTTCCTGTATTTAATTTGTAACCACATTTTGGGCTTTTGATTCAAATACAATTTGTGGCAGTAAAAGTTATTCAGATTAAAATCTTATAGCAGTAATGAGGGCACCTACTTAATTTAATTAATGCATTTAACGTATGCAGCGTAACTAGCAAATTACTCATAACACAGAGTAAAATGTAGTGTAAAGAGATTTTTCTTCTTTGATCAGATTAAAAGAAAATTAAGATCAATACAGCCAATCATTATAACTGGAGCTGTAATTTTCTTTGCGGTTAAATAATTTTAATTAAACAATTTATTTTTTTTTTAATCGACCCAAAAAAAGATGGAGGTTATTTATCAATTCGAGGGAATGTTGCTTTTTTCTATTTGCGCCTCCATAACTCAGTCACTTCGGTATCGATTTTTTTTATTTACAAAGTTATGCTTACATTTTGGTCTCGTTTTAAAAACAGTTTATAATTTTAAAAATTAAAGGGTGTCCCCATACAACATACATATTTTTACGTTCATTATGAACCGTAGAGGACGCCACTTTGAAATTTAAAAAAAACTGCGTATCGCTACAGCTGCCAATAGCAAAAATTTATACAAAAATATATCTAAAAATTAAAGGTTGTCCCCATAAGTGACGCAAGTTTACCTTAATGGGCCTATCTTTTGAACCGTTATTCACATACGCTTGCAAATTATTGGACAGAATGTCGATTGCTATGTCTGTTATAGTAACAAGTATTAATGCTCAAAATTACAAATGGTGCCTCAATAGATAATGGAGTTAAACAGACGTTCAAAATTTACAACGATCCTGTGATGCTAATTCAACTATAACAACAAGTATAAACTGTGGATTTGAAAAGGTATCCCAATAATTGATATAGTTTGATATATGTGGACAAACTTTTGAACCGTTATATACAGACAGCTTAAACTTACAAGGGACCTGTATTGCTAAGTCCGCTAAAACAAGAAGCATATAATTTGAATTTATAAATTAACAGGTGTTCCCTAAATTAATGTAATTTAGCCTATATGGCCGTATGCTTTCAAAATTACGAAGAATTATAAATATTTTAAATTATAAATTAAAGGGTGTTATAATAGTTGATGTAATTTGATGTATATGGCCAAACTGTTAAGCCATTATAGACAGAAGATTGAATTTACAAAGAACCTAATTGCTAGTCTACCTCAGCAGCGAGTATAAAATTTGAATTTGGAAAGTAAAGGGTGCCCCTATAGTTGCTGCAATTTAATGTTTATTGCCAACTCCTAAACAGTTGTAGACAAACCGTTAAAATTATATAGGAGCTGTAGTGCTAAGTCTGCTCTAACAAGTACAAAATTTGGAGATGGAATATAAGGGTGTCAAAATAGTTAATCTAATTTAATGTATGTGCCCATCCTTTTGAGCCGTTAGAGATAAGCAGATCAAATCCGTTTTGAATTCGGATTTTTTCTCAAAAATTATTAACAAGTTAAAGTTAACCTGATATGCCGTTGGAATTTTATAAAAAAAATTATTTTTTATTTATTTTTTTATTTTTTTGTTTTTGCTAATGACAAAACAAATTGTTTTGTGTTATGGTACGTGTCACAAATTCATTGTGAACTTGTAATAATAAATAACATTCAAAGAGAAATAAACATGATACAAAAGCGATATAATAAAACTGTGTATACGAGTAAATAAAGAACGCCGTTCCATTGCTTTAATGCTAAAAAACTTTTGTAATCAATCTTATGTAATCAAATGTTTCAATTCAAAAATTTTAAGTTGAGTTATACAAATCCCACAACTCCCAGAAAAGTTTTAAAAATTTCCAAAGAGAGGAATTGTGATTTTTTTGCTGTATTCACAAGCTAAGAGAAAAATTCCAATTGAAAGCTAAGAAAACACATATTGGAGCTTTTAAACGGCTGCATGCAAAATGCCGCCATGAAAAATGGCCAAAAAAATTAAGAATTGCCAAATCAATAAAACTATGAAAAATTGCCTAAATAAATAAAATGGAAATTCGGTCCAAAAATTGTGAAATAATATCCAAAAATAAATGAATTATCGCCCATTTTTATTTATTTTTTTACAAAATATAAAAAATTTCATATAAAAAGTTCAATTGTTATATTGATATTGGGAATTTCTATAAGCAATCTTTGCAGCATTTTAAATATCCTGCATGGAAAGAAAGCAACGTTCGGATTTTTATTCATACATATAATGAATTTCGATGATTTTTCTTGATCTACTTGGCAACTTTCTTCATTAATAGAGTCAACTTCAGCTTAAGTTTAAGAAAATTCATTTTCGAATTTATCTTTATATGGCCCCCAACCTGCGCAAATATTAATTTTCGAGAACACCATAGGATTTAATATTTGCATTTGAAAATTTCGTTTTTAAAGAACTTTGCAATTCTTTTTCAAAATTTGTTAGGAAACTTTTTGCTTCCAAATTAAAATATATTTTTATTAATGTACGCAAATAAATGATTGTATGGTTTAATGGTTTTTGTATTCATTTAAATGAATATGAAAGGAAATATCTGTGAATAAAAGAAAAAAGTAATACGGTATAAATAGTATAAAAAAATAAGTTGTAAATTTGTTGTAAAATTTTGGAATTGGGCGCCACGGGCAAACAATTTTTACAGAAATTCCATAATTTTACAGTAAACACATTTATGACAATAATTAAATATTCCAACTTATATTTTATTACTACAACATAACTAGAAATATTTAAAACTATCGCATAATATATTTTTAATGTTTCTCACTTTTTCGCCAAAATATTCCGCGTGAATAATCAGAAAAAAAATCCAATCGAGATTTGCAACTATTACCAAAACAAATGTTACAATATAAGCCGTTATTTTTACTCTTAGTGAATTTTTTTTTTATTTTATGAAAATGAAAAATCGCTCCAAAAACAGGTAATCATTCATTAAGCATATATATATATAAATAATTTAAACTCTAAAAACGACGAAAAATTGCCAAGATTTAGATTTTTTTTTATATGAAACATTGCCTAATTGTTTATGGGGATTTTTATGGCGATTTTTCATTTTTGCTTTTGTGGCAATTTTTTATAATCTTTGATTTCCATTTCCATTTAATTTATGATTTCATGTAGTTTTTTTTTACAAGAAAATTTTTCAAAAATAGCCATGTCTAGTTTTATTATAATCGAATTAGACGTTTAGAAGCTGCACCCTTATTTCCAATTTTTTTTACCAAATCCCCCACTGTGCAGCAAATCATATACAATCATTTTAACAATACTTGATAAAGCATTTTTCATTTTTTAATATTATTTTAATTTAGTTTATTTTATTCTATTTTATATTAACAGCTTTTGTGTAAATAAATATTTGTATTGCAATTTATTTTCCATCTTTGCTGCATGATTTTGACGCATTTTTATTAAAATTATTTATTCATAATGTTATTTAAAAGAATTCACTAATTGAATTTTTATTTGTTTATTTGTGCTGCGTCATTTCTAAAACCAGTGCTGTAATCCACTTAAGCAAAAGCTAGTATGCATTATGTAATTAAGTATGTATTATGAGTGTTTTACACATGTAAACAAACTTATTAAAACTATTTTTTTTTGTTGTTTGTTCATTTACCTCCACTTTGTAAAATTAATTAAATTTAAGTAAATAAACAACTTTTGGCATTAAATGTTTTATAAAAATAAAATTAAAACAAACAATGAGAAAAAATATAAAAAATTATAAACCAGGTAAATAATTCTGTTAACAATAAAAATACTTAACATTTTTTTCCGCCCTAAATTTTCTAAAAAAAAAAAATAAATAAATAAAAAATAAATATTAAAAAAATTTAAAGTCAAAGTTCCCCGAATTAGAAAATTAAATGACAGATTTTAGAATATAATATTTGTAATAATTTAAAATTAGTAGTCGCACTTTTTTAATATTTTTATAAATTCACAAAAATTTTAAAATAATTTTTCTCTACTTTTTTTTATCTTTAAAATTACTCCATTCCTTCCATTCGATTCGAAAAGAAAATCATTCGAATTATACATCGTATTTCAAAAGTGTTTTCTTTCGAATCGAAATACAGAGTTACCACCAGATGTCAGATACAAACCCTGTATACTTTAAGACTGGATAATTTGTGCGATGAAGTTCATATTGATACGTTTTTCCCTTTTTAGACAAACGAACGGATTCTTTTAATTGCAAGTACCTCTGTGGCTCATTATAAATTCTGAATTCATGCTTTGTGGCTTTATCTAGCTATACTTCTTGATCCTACGGTCTTGTGAATCCTATTGTCTCGTATTTACGCTAAACATGCGTTATTATTAAAAACGCAGCCATCCACGCTACACTATTCTGTGTTACTCCGGCGAGACATGAACTACTCGATGCCTTGTTTAGTAACCTTAACCGTCCACAGACAACTCCGCTATACCTTTTATCCAAACCAGACATCCCCTTTATATAATAGCTACAACATACGCCTACACTGTCTTATATTAAATTGGATATTTCTACGAAATGCCATGCTTCACGCAATAATTGTCTTTTGATTTTCGGAAGGTTTGTACTGCTGCTTCTTAATTTTTAATTGAGTTATAACAATTATTATTTTCCGCGATACGCATGTGGAATCGAACTCACGATCTTCTGTTTTACAGCAATCACCTCCACTAACGAAGCTATTAAGTTGCTCAGCTTTTGTTATCTAATTGTAGTATTATTGTATACACACATCATTAGTAGACAACATACGGACAACAAACACAGGGGTTGCCAGATCTTATTTTCATAAGAATATTTTCTGCATGCAAAGAGTATATATGATTCATCTTCTACATTACAAGTAATACAACGGCCATTATCCGTTCATTAATCCTCATGCGGGAAAAGGAGTAACTGCTTAAATTATAACCAGTCATAAATCTGTTAATTCGCCTTATTTCAGTGCCATTTAATAGAGATTTATGAACTTTGAAAGATAGTTTTATAATTAATGATGAAAATATTTTTCCATACGAGCTTCCTTTACTAAGTATTGAATTTCGATACCTTCTATTCCATTCATCAAAAATTATTCTTTCTTTTTCTTTTACAGTATCCGCTCGAAAAAATTTCTTTTTCAAGTTCTCACCTTCGTTACAAGTTCTCTTTGCCGCATTATCTGCAGTTTCTAAGTTGAATCAACCACTTTTGCTGTCTGTCGTTAATTAATTCGGCTTAAGTTAAATTTTAATTAAAAATTTATATTGCTTGTTTATGATTATTTCTCGTATTCTTAGTTACAAAATTGACTGCTTGAATAGATGATATTGAATAGTGTACATAAACCAAAGTAGACAGATGCGAAGAATACTGAATATCGGATATAGCGAAGAATATCGTGCATTATACTCTAATTGTGTCTTATTTTTACTGCTTTCTTCGAAAAACACTCGTGAGACAGCGATTTTTTTTTTTTTGTTTGTTAAATATAACGTATTCCATACATGTCTATAAAAAATCAAAATTCATATTTACAGTGAGTTCTTTGTTCCCAGCATCAAAAAGTATGGTGTGGGTGCAGGTTTGTCATATTTACCAGCTTTTAGCCGCGAAATTACCGATTTACCGACTTTTGCTCTAAAAAATGGTAACTTTGTGGCATCACATACATACATGTACCATAAAAAATAAATATCGTTAATAAATTCGTTGTTCCCTGGAAAATTGTATCCTTAGCAATGAAAGTGATGTTAGTCAAAATAAAAATATGAGCTAATCAATTCCTTCACATTACGTTTCTTTAAAGCAAATAAGTGAAATGTGATATTTATGATATTATAAATGAACATTTTTTGAAAATCCTGTAAGCTAAGAAAATTCAAAAATTTAGTTTATAATCGTCAAATAATATTGAAATTATAGATATCAAATTTCTGTTACCTAGTCATACTTTCTACCTTATGACCTTGATTAAATTGATATAAATGAAATAGAAAGAAGTTGAATAATTAATGTAATCCTAACAATTATTGTGATTTAATTAAATATTGCGAAGATTCAATAACGAGACGAGTGAAAAATACCGCTGGTGAATTTGTCTCCAAATCCGGTGAAATAGATTCTGCAAAAAACACTGTCCTGCAAAACAAAATTTTCTCCCCTCCCTTAAACAATTTTGCCTGTTTCTCATGTTTTCAGGTGTGCTGAGTCCGAATCTGAACTCAGAAAAATTCTATCACCCTCTGATTTTGAGAGAAAAGAGGAGAAACTTGGAGCGAAAGCCTCGAGAGTAGTGATCAAATCCTAGAAGAAAATAGTGACAAGAGAGCGGCTGAGTGGGAGGGGGAGATGGGGTATTGAGGGTGAAAGCGGGGCAGGTAGGGATTTGAATGAAAAGGATACCACTATAAAAAAATAAATATAAAAAAATTGTAAGATTATACATACAGGAAAAAAAAACTTTTAGCCATATTTCTTCAACCACTTGTAATGTTCCCATCAATTTTTTTTTGTTCAAATATACTTTATTGCGCTCAAAATCATCGGGATTTTGTTTTTTTTTCACTATGTTTTGGTGGCAAAAAACATCGGCAAATTTACAAAAAAACTCACATTTTTGGATAAAAATAGAATTTCTCAAGAAACTGTGCGTGATAGACAGAATCAGACTTCAAATTCGTGTTCAGCATATTTGAAAACAGTAAGAAAGCATATTTTGGTTTAAAGGAGGATTTTCGTGCAGAACAGTGAAATTAACTTTATGAGATGTTTTCAAAAACTGCTCTGAATGACCCTAACAACAAAAAAAAAATGCAAATACAGGAATACCTCTCCTAGTAAGCTTAATCGGTTTAACCGGTTTACTGTACTATTTGCAAAAATGCCATTTCCTATCAAAATCATCTGGCAGCCCAGCGTGTGTGGAAAAAAAACAAAAGAAAATTTCGCAAACATCAGGCTAATGCTGTATGAGAAACCTGCTTCTTTATTAAACTGCAGATCATGAGACCAAATACCAACAAAGCCTTGAGTAACCCTTGATAAAAACAAGTAAAATATGCTGCAATCGTGTGTGTGTGTGTTTATTTTTAAGGTCTGGTTGGTAAAGAGAAGATCGTAAATTAGAATCTTGTAGCACTCGCAGAACATTATGGTTTTGAAGGCTTCTTTTGTTTGATAAACGGGATATCGATCATAAATTCCAGTGTCAGTTTCGATCGCTTCCTTATAATCTGCGTAAAACAATAAACAGAATATTAGTTCGAATGTAGCCAGAGCATCTGAATAAAAAGCTTGAGACAAGCAAAAATTTACGTTATTGCTAACAGAATGATTAATCGTTGAACTGTGGGTTGCAAGAAATGAAACAATGATTTATCATTGTACCCTGCAGGTGAGACCGTTGTGACAATTTTACGACACTTACTTTGCATTATATGATTATTATATTAATTTTATGGTTGTCAAAGAAATTTAAATAATGTTGCCGCTATCATACGAGCGATCACCAACAGTATTTACTATGCGTTATGAATACCCCTAAACCTTAAAACCGAACGAAAAAACTGCATTTTTAATTGTAATAATAATTATAAAATTAATGTTTTACAAATTAACTAAATGTTTATTTATAACATTAACAACATAAAAAAAAATAAATAAATAAAAAAAGAAGTACAAAGCTAAATGTCATTAAACATGAATAGCTGTTAATGCCTTTATTAATTAATTTTTTACCATTTGTTTATTTCATGTTTATATTTTTTATACAAAATAAACAAAAATAGTAAATAATAAAAAAAATTTTATATCGTGCCTTGCTGCTATTGCTTTACAATTATGGTTAAAAAAATGTTAAAAATTTAGTTACTGGCACAATTATTTTTCAGTTATGACAAATTATACGTGCGACACATATTTGTACAACATATGAAGGAAGCACTTGAATAATCAAGTTGTTTGGGGTGGTACATATGTATGTATTCGTAACACATGCAATTTCGTGGGGAATCCAGAAATTTAAAAACAGTTTAGGTGTCGTAGGAAATGTTCTTACAAAGATTTTGAGTTTTATGTCTAAATTTAATGCAACGTTGCTTTGCAAAATGATTACATTGGCTGGTCTTGAAAATTTACTAATCAAGTGATTGTGTATTTAGTTTAATACACTGACTTGACCTCCTCTTTAATGGCTATGAAATATCAAACCAAAGTAACATATGTTTGTAGAAAATATTTTAATCCATAAATGGGACCGTCCCTCTATCTCACTACATAAATAACAAAATGTTTATTTTTGCAAAGTATTTTGAACATAGTGAATTTTCTTATTAAATAAATTAAGACTCGCAACAAACAACACAACAAATTTATGTAAATAGTTCGATTAACAGAAAGTGAGTGATTAAAAAAAACAAATAAAAAGTAATTGAAATATCAAAAGAAATTAAAAATTGATCTCAATTTATTTCTCAATTTGCATATTTTCTTTATTTAATATCTGATTAATTTATGTTGCTGTAAAAATAGGGGTGTTTTTTTTTAACCTGTAGAATCTACGAAATTGTTAACTGTCAAACGAACTGTCATACTTCTTTCACTTTTTTAAATCTGTATTGTCACTTTAATAAATAGATTTACGGTATTTAAAATTCGACACACAGAGGTGTATTTTGCCAATCTAACCGAACATTAGGACAAAAATAAATTTTGGGAAATGTAAAAAATTTAAGTACGCAGCTTGATAGATAACAAAATTCTGCATCGTATAGTGAATTTTCAATGCATTTGCTTGAGACTTGTCATCACCTTAGTGCTTGTCATTTTGGGACACTAAAGTCAGAAAAGTTGGATAAATCGCATACATTTTTATTGATTTTATACGATTTTGAGAGCTTTGCAATATATTTTCTTGTGGCTAGACAAATAAAATATAATATAAAATTAATTTTTTTTCCTGTGAAAGGCATTTGCACCTATTATTCTTTTGAAAAATATTGTTTTAAATTTTGATAATAAAAAATTTCCTTTAAAATTAAAAAAAGTATTTTTTTTTTGTTAAATTCTTCGTAGAAAAAATTTGAAAAGGTTCTTCAGAGTGATCTCCATTGCGGTCGTAAAAATGTTATATATTAAAAATTTCTGCTTTTTCTGTTTTTAATGACTTTATACAATTATAAGAGGTTTGCAATATATTTATTTGTGGCTAAACAAATAAAGATTTTGTATTAATGTTTTTTCCTGTGAAAGGCTATATTTACAGCTGCTTATAATAAGTTTTTAGAAATTTTTATGATAAAAAATTTTATTCAAAATTAAAAAAAGGATTTTTTCGTAAATTTTTGTCAAAAAAATATTGAAAAGGTTCTTGAGAGTGTTCACCATCGCGGTCGTAAAAATGTTATATATCACTATAAAATTCATGATTTCTACTTTTATCCTATATAAAAAAACATTACGTGTTTTTGCGCCTAAACCACTATTTACTAGCATAAGACCCACTTTTTCATGCTTCCACCTGTACTTAACGCTGCAGAGAATTCAGATTCGGAAGAAGAATTAGACTAAGAAGGACCACGACGCTCCTTATTATCTCAGTAAAAAGGGGAAGTTCTTTTAAATAAATAATTGTAGCATTTTAAATAAAATTTACCGTTACAATCATATACGAGTATTATGAATAAAATTAATTATTTTCGGATAAATAAAATACCATCAAGTGACAAATTACAAAAATATCGTTTTAATAATATTCTTGGGAGGCGTGGATTAATAAGGCATTGAAAAGATTAATAATGAACATTTTTAAGAAACTGGCAAAAAATTAAAAAAAAAAATTCACAGGGACGTTTTTGGGGTGGGATTGGAGGGATACCTCCCCCTGAACATATAAATTAATTTCTATGGTTTTAAAGTGTATGTAGTTCCTTTTTTTTTAATAATTACATTCTTTTTTCAAATAATATTTTATTTCACCGCCCATAAAAAGGGGCGGGTAAAATTGGACTTGAGTCCAACTTTAAATTTTGAAACATTCTTTGACATTAAAAGTTGTAATTGCTAAGCAAAATGACTTGAAAATTAAAAATAAGCTTGAATTTTTCAGAGTTAGGATTAGTTCTTCTAAGGGGAACTTTTTTCTCTTTGGTTCGATTTTTCTTGTTTGCAAACTTTAAGAGCCTAAAACCATAACGTTTTTCTGCCAAGTTAATTGATCTAGGTGCACTCAGTAAATTTTTGTAGCCAATATAAGCTAGAAAAATAAATTAATGTCCGGCTAGACTGGCAAAATACCCCAATGTGCGACGCAGCCAATTACAGCACTCTTAATTTTATTTATGCTATTTTCAGTACTCCACCTTTCGTTATCAGTAGTTGTGTGTAATCTTATTTCAAGATTTTTTTTATCGAAATTTAGATTTTACAAACAAAAGATTAAAGAATATAAGGTTTTGATGGCGTTTTGTTCCTTTGGACCAGCCAAGTAATTCTTCTCTCCTTCAAGATTCTAGAAGAATAGAGGAGTAATTTCAAATTTATAAAAAAAAGAATATTAGGCCGAAAAAGCCGATTTTAGCTTTTCTTCCATAGCTCTACTTCTTATGAAACGACTATTTCTGAAACTATAACGTAGAGACCGGTGTGTGTGTAAGACTTAAAGTATTTCAAATGAGTTGTAGAAATATATTAAACTATTTGTTACTAAAATAAAGCTACTAACTCACTTTCAAAATATCTAAAACCCAAAGCAGTAATTATTTATAATTTTTTTTTATTGTATTGATTTCTAACACAAATATTGTAATTCATGCTTGTTACATAATATGTAATATTCCATAGTTTCATAAATAACTTAAACTCCACCTACTTTTATCTGCAAAATGAAATGAAATTAAAAAAAAAACTGTGTTGAAAATTTTAAATTAATAAAATTATTAACTTTATTGCGTATTTAAGCAATTCCTTAATTGTTGGTGAATGTTAGACAAATAAAAGTAAAGTGCAATTATTTTATACTTTTTTACTTACTCAACTATAATCCAGTTTAATGATTTGAAAATATTTAATTTCAAGTTTTTAATGAAATTTTGCTGATTTATGAAATATTTAACTTAATAGATTATATTTTTTCTAGGGATTGGTATATGTCCATCATAATATTCTGCCAAAGAAATCTATGAATAGAGCTAGCCACTAAAAATTAGAGAAACATGTGAAGAAGCAAAGAAATATGTAGAAAAGATAAAAAAATAAAAAAAAAAGAATTGAGGACTGTTTATAAATCTGCTTTGAACACAACCTCAATAGCCGTGATCGTCTAGTGGTTAGGACCCTACGTTGTGGCCGTAGTAACCCAGGTTCGAATCCTGGTCACGGCAATGTTTCAAGGTAACATTATCAAGGAGGTGCTGTTTTTTTATATTTATGACACACTATATTTTATTTTAATTACACGCAATAGAATTATTGTATTCTACAATAATGGTGTTAATACTGCCGCACAGTACTTTGAATCCATATAACGATGTGACAAAAATAAAAGAAGTTATCTCAGTGTCGTAATTTGGTATAAAACTTTAAAATAACTTAATTAAGAAATATTCAATTTATTGAAAAAATCGGACAAAGGAGACGCTTACAGCTTGTATATGCCAGAAACTAAATTTTCAATATTGGTTACTACAACGAAATCCGAAAAATCCGTAGATGTTTTCGATTTCATGCTAATAACTTGTTTGGTAGTTTTTACGGTGATTGAAGCAAGGACTCTAGGTCCATCCATGTCAATTTACACAACTAAGGCTTGCTTAACAGATAACTTCTTAGCTGCTATTGCGTTCCTACTTTTTTTGCAGCTTTAGTTATAACAACAGCCGAAGTTGATGCAATAAGTTCAAAAACTCGCCTCGTTTTAGACCGTTGTGATGCTTTGTCATAATTTACATCAGAGTCGCCTCTATCACTGCTTGAACTCTATCACTGCTTAGAACTCTTGCGAGCAGAATTCAGTTGCATAAAATTCCTGATATTTTATAACGAAAAATAGAAAATTAAAAAACTAAATAAAACTCACAACGTAAATTTCTTGATCAAATATTTCACTATATAACCAGTCGCCCATCTCAGCTTCAAATTACTTCTCATAAGCGAGTGTTTTGTCCATTCACTGCTAAAATTTTAAGAGTGTAAACTTCAATTTTGGACCCCAGTAATCAATAATACTCTTTGGAAACGATTTTCCATAAATTGTGTTACTTTAAGTATCACAGTAGTTGCTTTATATTGCTTTAACTCCAGCCAATGATTGAAAATATCATGAAACCAAAGGAGTCTTGACACTAAAAAAACATTCACCAAAGATTTTCATGCAGCTGAAATTTTTATATCTTATTGTTACGAATAATAAAATCTGGCAACCCCTGTGGTTGTTTCCGTATGAGCGTGGTGAATAAGCTAATTCAACTAATGGTGTGTTTATAGAATAACAAAACCATAAGTTAGCCAACAAAAGTTGAGCAGCCTCAGTGGCTGCGTTGGTAGAGGTGCGTGCTGCAAAACAGAGGGTCCTGAGTTCGATGCCGCATGCGAGCATGCGTGCAACGAAAAAAATAATAATTGTTATAAGCAATTAAAATTAATAAACAGCAGTACAAACCTCCCGAGAGGCAAAAGGCAATTATTGTGTGAAGCCATGGCAGACAATTTAGTGAAGACGTCTAATTTAATAAAAGGAGTAACAGATAATTGTCTAGAAGCCCTTTATAATAAAAAGTAAGAGCACTAGCGGTTAGCGCGGGGAAGTGTACAGCATAACAACAGTGTATATCAGACGTGTGTGTGGCTACTGGATTAAAAGGTGATGACTAGCTTGGATAAAGAGTAGTAGAGATGTCTGCGGATGGTTAAGGTTACTAAACAAGGCATCGAGTAGTTCATGTCTCGCCGGAGTAACACAGTAGTGTAGCGTGGATGGCTGCGTTTGTGGTGATAACGCATGTTTAGTAAATACGAGACCAAGGGTTCACAAGACCGGTGAGATCAGGAAGTATAGCCAGAGAAAGCAAGCCATAAAGTTCGAAGACAGAATTTAGCCACAGTGGTATTTGCAATCAAAAGAATCCGTACGTTTGCCTGCTAAAAAGGGTAAAACGTAACATTATAATACATACAAAATAATATACAAAAATATTAAAAAAGTATTGTTACGAAAAATAAGATCTGGCAACCTTTTTTGTTGTTGTCCATATGAGCGTGGTGAATAAGTTACGTCCACTAAGTGGTGTGCGTATAAAAAAATACCATATTTAACTTACAAAAGCCGTGCATCCTCAATGGCTGCGTTGGTAGTGATTCTTGCTGTAAAACAGTAGATCGTGAGTTCGACCCCACCCAGGCGTACTGCAATTGTCTGTGGACCATTATAAAAAAAATTAATTTGGCTAATATAATGACAGTGATATTTTTTAAATCTATTATTTTGCATACAACCTCTAATTTAAGGTTGTAATAAATAACTCAATAATTCCAAAAGAGTGTGTGGCGTTAGCATAGGAACACGCTGTGAGATTTAATCCAAAAGTAGCGTACCGTGTATTTAAAAAGGTGTAACACTAATATCTTTAACAATGAAGGCAAAAATTTGTGCTCTATTTTTTTTAATAAATAAAAAAATACATTTACACGAACTTAACCCAAATTAAAGTTATTCATTTGATAATAAACTCTGATACAATTTTGAAATTTTTTGATTTATACTCTAGGAATTCTTTTGATATTTTACGTAAAGAAAAAATCTTAAAAATATTCTTAATAATTTAATAAGTTTTTGCCTATTCCTTTCTTCATGTTCTTTGAAACAAGGTACTTATGCATGCAAGTGAATATTAAAGTTATGAACTCATCGATGTGTTGAAACCAATATTTGTCATTTTAGCAGCAGGTGTCTGCTTTGTGATAATAAAGAAATGAAATAGAAAAGTAACAAAAATATAAAATAAATAAATTTCATTATTTAATGAATATTTAATACAAATAAATAAAACAAAACCAAGTTGTTACATTAATTTATATAGAAATATGTAAAAGCATAATTTTATCAGACAAATTTCTTAAATTGTTTAAAGAAGTTTAAGAAATTTGTATTGTGATTGTAAAAAATATTAAGGAACTGCAGGAGACATTGCAGACGACTATTAATCATGTCAAAAAACATAAACAATGAATCAAATTAATTTTTATTTAAAACTATATGCGATTTATTCAAACTGACCAATTTTATTTAAATTTGCAGAGATTTTTGTTAAAAAAATATTATTAATATATAATTAACTTTTTTAATTTGACTTAAATATTTAAAAATACTAAATTACTCATAAATTAACAAAATTTTAAAACTTTGGTAACATATCGTAAGAAACACAACAAATAAAAACAATTTTATTTATTACAAAATGAAATGTATTACTGCGGGGAAAGCATATCCATATGGCCATTTCACTACTGCTCAAATAGCTCATCAGTGGATTTTACCCAAATTTTGTATAGAAAAACAGAAAGTCTTATATCAAAAGCCAAATTGATTAAATGAGAATTCCATTGAATCAATAAGACAGAAGACAATAACAACTCAAAAATGTTCTACACAAAAACACAGCAAACATTTAGTAACTATTTTTATTTTTTCCCTTATGTAGAAAAATGAAAGAAAAAATAAAAATAGTTACTAAATGTTTGCTGTGTTTTTGTGTAGAACATTTTTGAGTTGTTATTGTCTTCTGTCTTATTGATTCAATGGAATTCTCATTTAATCAATTTGGCTTTTGATATAAGACTTTCTGTTTTTCTATACAAAATTTGGGTAAAATCCACTGATGAGCTATTTGAGCAGTAGTGAAATGGCCATATGGATATGCTTTCCCCGCAGTAATACATTTCAT
Organism: Gymnosoma rotundatum; assembly: GCA_916610165.2. NCBI lineage: Eukaryota > Metazoa > Arthropoda > Insecta > Diptera > Tachinidae > Gymnosoma > Gymnosoma rotundatum. The sequence goes on from OU744340.1 coordinate 119,917,596, forward strand.
TTTGTAGTTTTTTTTAAAATAATAAATATTTCATGAGAATATCATGAAATATTTATATTTGAAGGAATCAAGCACGAATAAAGTAAAGTAATTAAATATGGATAAAGTTTTACTCATGCACTGAGGGAAAAAGCAAGTTGCAAAATCGACAACGAATGTAATCATTTTGAGACCACTAGGTTGACGTTATTATTAACAACTTTCGTTTACAATTTAGAAGTGAACGTGGTTGAATTGACAACGCTACGTTTTCAAATTGAACGAGGGTGACGAAATTTGAAAATTTTGATAACGCATGTTTACAAATTATAAACGAACGTGGTTAAATTGACAACGCATGGTTGTCGAATTATACGAACACACCGAAATCTAAAGCTTTTGACAACGCGTGTTTACAGTATTTTAACAAAAATGGTTGAATTGACAAAGGCAGGTTGCAAAACTACATAAAAACCCTATTTATGTGTTCAGCTTATATTTCTATTCTTTAGTGATCAGTGCACGTGTTTATAAGCAAACTTCGAAAAATTGAATAAAATGGAACTAAATAAAGACAATAAAATGATTGAAGCTCAAATCGTTATTCGTGATGTGATAGAGCTGAATGGTAATATCTTGGTATTTAGCAATTCATGCTTTTCTAGCCAAAAAAATTTGGAAGATATAAATCTTGGTAGATATAAGGAAGACTTAAAGAAAGCTGTGCCAAAACTAAAATTGCGTGCAGAGTTCCGAGAAAAGCTCTTTGCTTAAAAGAAACCGGAGGTAACAAATTGTGCATGTACATATGTCTTTAATGTTTTTGTATATGTATTTTATTAAATTTTGGACCTCGGAATGATAATACATTGTCAGTGATATCCAAAGCCGAAAGGTAGAGGATACGCAATAAAAATCTTACAAGCACTTAGGTGACAAATTGCTCGAAAATAAGAGGTGTTTTATCAAGAGGAAGAATAAATAAAATAGGTCCTTTAAATACATATAACATCACATATTTTAACTATATACTTAGGATCGTAAGACATTATTGAGCAACGCGTTAGAAGAAAATTCAAAACTTAAAAGTACCGATCAAAATACTAAACTAACGAGTGAGCATAGAGACTTCATAATCAATGCCATTATTAAAGACGTTTTAAGCAAAGATATTTTACTTTGACAAAAGATTATAAATTGCTATTTGATGAAATTTGTATTGGTCTCCCTTTGGAAAACGAAATGAAGTTAATTATTAAGTAACAAAGAAGTTTTACTTTATTTATATTTTTTTTTTTGAGATATTCTTCCATACAACTTATATAACAACAATTCTTGATTTTGTAACAGTTCTATTTCGTGTATAACATATTAATAATGGGAAAATTTATTTTAGATTTAATAAAATACGTTTATACGAAAACTTATTGTATATGTTTTTATTATTGTGGTCAATTGGGAAAGAGGATAGTAACGAGTAGTGTATAATCGACACCGGTATAGTATCAATTTGATACTGGCATGTTATAAGTTCTACACCGTTGCAGTGTCAATTTGACACTGATATGTTATAAGTTCGACACCGTTAATGTCCTTTTTTGACACCGATGCAGTGTCACATTGTACACATATGTTGTCAATTTAGCTACGCTATCATTGTCGCTACTTTGACAGCATCCGTGTAGAAATGGATCACAAACCCCGTTTGTGGTCACTTTGTACACGTATGGTATCACTTTTTCTCTGGTTGTGCGCTAACTTAAACAACCACCAAATCACAATATATATCCACTTTTCCAGCCAATAAATAAATTTTATTTTTGTATACCCTTTAACACAAAAAGTGAAAAAAGGATATATCTTCATAGCATAGCGTAGTCGTTTGAGCGATACCCGTGTTTCTATATGTCCGTCCGTGTTCGTGTTGAAATCACCTTTTTCAAGGCACTAGCTAAGCTAGAGAAAATCTAATCGATCAAACATAGTTTCGAAAATTATGCTGTTAAAAAATCAGCAAGATCGGTCCATTTCCTTCGAGGCAGCGGGGAAAACACCACGTCTGTCTCTATTTTTGCCATATCATTTGGAATAATGAAGGGCCTACAATAAAATAAAAACAAATATATTTGGCAATAGAATATTAAGAAATAAGAAAAAAAACATCCAGTGAAAAAACTATCGCTTGCCCATATTTGCCTTTTTAACCCTTTCAGACCTGACGCAAAATTACCGGGAATTTTTTTTATAATTTTTAGAACATGTGGTCTTTACAGCGTATGAAAATATAATCAATGATTACGCACAATTGATGCAATCAATAATATTTTTAATTAAAACACATTTGTATTGCATAAAAAGATTTTAACTACTTTGAAATTTTAAAATTTATAATTTTTTTAGTTAGTTTTTTATTTTTTTTTAGTTATTTGTAAACGATTAATACTTTTGTCATTAAAGACACAACTTACTTTTACGGCTCATTATGCTAAAACTGAAATGTGACTGAAGAGTTCCGCAACAATTACAGTAACGGCAAATTAAACAGAAGAGAAATGTGAGAAGCAAATATAGAAAACAATCCGCACAATCGATTCATGCCAGTCTATTTCACCTTAAGCAAACAGAAGTAAAAATATTGAGACCGAAACCCACCCGCACAATCGATGCATCACGGTCTGAAAGGGTTATGGGACTTTTTTATTTTTTTAATTCTCTGTCAAAGTTTTGTTAGCTTTTCTTTAATTCTATATCCATTTTTTCCGTATTAAATTAATTTTTTGGTTTTCGGTAGCGATATTTCGACTGAAGCATTACCCATTGTACGTGTACGTTGAGACAACAAAAGGATACAGCAATTACTGTCAGATTATTTAAAACGGCCTAAAACAAAACGTCGTGTTTTGTAATTCTCTCTGTAAATACTACAATTTGCTACGAAAAATGAAATACATGTTCATATAAACTCAACAAGTAGGGAATTCTAAAAAGATGGCAAACTTAGAAAAAGTAAATTGTTTTTTTTTTTTTACTTTTATTTTATTTATATTAATATATTAATCGCCTTCAATTTAATCGATTGAATACTCACCCCTGTTGCAGAAAAACACATAATTTTTTTTTTTGTTATTAGCACAATTTTCTAACAACCTTAGGCATAACAAAAAAGTGAGAATATTTAATTTCTTCATAACACACTTTTCAAACTTTTACTAACGAGCTGGCAAACTCATTCAAAACTTCCAGTTATTGGCAAACTTTTAGAAAACAGCTGTTCAATCTCAAAATGTCAGTATAAATAACAATACAAAATATAATAACTATTATTATTATTTTTTTTTTTTTTTTTGCTTAAGTGTTATTATGAAATTTCTTATAAAATTACTTACATTCCTTGGAGAATTGCAAAGATCGATGTCTGGTTTAATGCCAAAATAAAAATTAGTTATAAAATATAAATAAATGTCTGTTTGTTTCATTTAAGCTCATCCTTTAGCAAATTAATATAAAATATTTGGAATAAAATTTTCTAGGCAGAACTAATAATTTAGAGAGTATAGGAGCCAATTTACACTATGAAATTTTTCATTAAAGTATCATGAAAGCAAAATGGCATGGCTGGAAATTTCAGGGAATGTTATTTTTGTTTAATATAACGCATATTGCTGCAACTTAAAAAGAAAATTGAAAAAAAAAATTGCATCATAAAACTGCATGGTGTAAATATTGACTAATACGGCATTAACACTTTGCAATTTTTCATGAAACTAGCATGAAATTTTTGTGTGTTAGTGAAGCAGGAGTTGTAAGCAATATGGTATTGCTTCAGCTTTGAGGGGATGTTACTGTTGCTAATGTTTACTTTTAGAAAATTTAAAAAAAAATGCGTCTAAAAATTGCATAGTGTAAATCTGGACTAAGAATTGAAAATTTTAACTAATCAGCTTTAAAGCTCAATAGTTTACAAGATTTTCGTTTAATTAACCATTTTTCAACCGACTTTAAAAAGGAGAAGTTTATCTCAAATCGTCTGTATTTTTGTATTTGTTTATGGCAGCAAAACTCTATTATTTCGACATTGATTTTTTTTTTTTTTGTTTGATAGGTGATGCTTCCTCATTGGACCCTTTGAAAAAATCTAAATTTCACTCCGCGAACTATATTTTCTTAAAGTTACAATCATACAAACATAAAAATATCACAGGATTTTTTTAAAAAAAATTTAGTACGTCTGATTGATATCTTTAAAAATATGTTGCAAAATCGTACTTTTATATGAAAAGTTCAGAGCCCCGTAGCTGGGAAAATATGGGTTAGCACCATTTTTTTTTTTAGATTTACTTCACATTTTTTGATTGGAGTTACTTCGCATTGTTTTAAATAATATGGAAAAATTAGAGGAAGACGTACAGCTTGTTTATAGAACACGTCAAGAGCGAAACGAAACCGGATGGCAAATGGACGAATACGTAATAATTAGCGCCCGTGTAACACGTTCCGGTTTTTTCTTTTAACTTACGTTGTGTTTCGTATAAATAAATGTTGTGTCAAATCGTAGTATTGCCAATGTATTAATTAGTGTTTTTTAATAATTTTTTTTCTTATACATTTTTTGTTTTTGCCTTAAATGTTGGTAACCCTGCTTCGGCGCTTAAAAAGAAACAGCTGACTTAAATAAACAAAACAAAATTATCAAGCAATGAAGTTAATATTTTTATTTGCAAAACAAAAATTTGTGAAAATAAAAAAGTTTAAACAATAGTTATAAAAATAAACAATAATTTAAATGTATGTATAATACTAATAAATGTTTTTAAAAGTGAAAGTGTTATGATGAGCAGTTGCCCAACAATAATAACTCCTGACGAATGGTTTTTTTCTTCGCTCATTTTCGACGTGTCTGACACTACAATTCGCGATACATAAACCAGAAACAATTGCCATTTGTTACGTTTTTTTACAAATTCAAAATGACGTTCGCGTTTTAAAAACCCATACATAGGAAACGATAACGTTTTTGTAGGTCTTACCGGCAAAGTGTGTTCTGTAAACTGGCTGGTAGTGTTTTGCCCGCTGCTCGAAGGACATTGAAAAATATTGTTGCAAAATTTTCGATACAATTTCTGACCTGATCGATTGGCGTATTTAAATTTTCTCTAGCTCATCTAGTGCCTTGGCGAAGTTGATTTCAACAGACAATCGACATCGCTATGCATAAGAACTAGAGATGAGCGATATGTTTTACCTGTGATTAAAAAATCACTGGTCACTACAGTGACTGAGTCAATCAAATAACAGTTCCGCGTAAGAACGTTCTTTTATATTTGCACACATAGAAACTTAAATTTAATTTTACTTTGTGAAAGAGAAATACAAGTACTTTTAACTCTTTCATTCTTTCATATGTATATCAATGCAGCTTTTTTGCTGTGTTGGTTTTTCTTGCTTCTACTTATTAACAACGACTATATCATTTCCAAACTACACACATACATACATATGTAGCAAAAAAACAAAAAAATGTTTTTTGCTTCTTTTATTTGGACCTATAATCAATCAGTGTTACCGAATTCTATAATTTTGGGCAAATTTAATACATTTTCCATTATAATTACAGTTTGTAAAAAAAAAAAATTACTTGGTATTATATTCTTCCTATATAAACATGTATGTTTAAATATAAGAAGAACTATTTAAAAGAAAATCACGTTCACTGGTAACGATGTTCCTCAAAAATCACGGGATCGCTCATTCCTAATAAGAACTCAGAATACAAATACTTTGTGGGGCCCACTTAATTTGTGGTGAAGAGTATAAAAAACAGCAAAAACATGTATCATATTTGTACAGCTCAGCTTAAGTAAGTTTAATAAATTTAGAATTTTTAAAATTTATGTTTGAAATTTTTAATCCGATTTTATTTGTTGTTCGGTCGTATGAAGTTTTTGGGATAAAAGTACGAAACTGAATTAATTAACAACACAACATGTCATCGGTCTTGACATTTCAACCTGTTGGTAAATATATTAACTTCTGGTTATATTGATTTAATGTTGACCTTTTAATTTGTAATTTTTCTTTTTATTTATTTTATATAATATGTTTTTCTTTTATCTCACTATGTATAAGTTAATAAAAATACGTTAAAATAAAGTTACTATCGGAACATTCTTCATATAATTTTATTTTTTATTTTGCTAGACCTTGTAGCAGACATTGCAATACACACTCTGTGCAAATTTCTAGCATTTGCGTGTAATGGTTTAAAAGATAAGGACATATTGGTAAAAATCCAAGCCTCTATTGGATCAGTCTTTAATTTTTCGATTTATTGCTTATACTTAATTTTATAGCACACATATTTGCACTCTGTGTAAATTATAAAAAATTAAAAGCATGTATCCGCTAAAATTAGGTCACTATAGGAACACCCTTTATATCTTAACTTTATTATCAATCTATTTTTGATTTAAACGAATATTTACTTTTAACTTTTACCTATTGCGGTAAAAACAAACATGTAAATCAAAAGCAAGTCACTATTGGCACACCTTTTAATGTAGAGTTTTAATTTGTCTATTTATTGCTGTATCGCACATAATTGTGCACCTATCACGGCTCAGAAAATAATAATATTTTTAAAAATATAACGTCACTTTCAGAACACTCTTTAATTTTTAGTAGTTGTTATTATGTGGCTATGACAGTACAGTGAACACTTCACGACTCTACATATTACAGTTCCCGAGATAGAAGGGCTGTGAGAGACGGCCAATAGGACAGACACTGTTGCGGAAAAAATAGAGTTATACTTTAACCCTTTGGGCACAAGACCATAGAAACATAAAAGTAATTAACTGTCAAAATTTTTCCTTTCCTTTTTTAGAGGCGACCTTCATCAATTCTTAGAAACATATGTTCACACATACATGCATTTTTAACGAAAGTATTTTAAATCAACAATATTTAAATTTATAATAAATGACAGAAATGTGTCATAACTTTCACATATTTACAACAATATTTCACACTTTTCCTTTTTTATACATATTTCTTAACTTAATTTTCCATAAAAAAACGAGAACGAGTATGATGTTCATTTATGTTTTCCATATTTGATTGACTGGGGAATAAATATTTATACAACATTCATTTATCTATATTTTCTTAATATTTCGGGTATTGTTTATAAAGTTTATCTTATGTTTTTATGTTAGCAGAGAATAACTTTGTAAATTAAACAACAAACATTTGTCAATTACATAGATATTAAAATTTTCATTTATATGTGTATGAATATAAAAGTTACATATGTTTTTACAACTATTCATTTGTCTTCTTTAAAACTTAAGCATTTCCAAAAAACAAAAAGAAAAAATTAAGTCATTATTATTTATACAAGACAACATTGTTGTGATAAGAATAAAAATATGTTTTAGAAGTTTTGTACATTTTGTGGAGTTAACTATAGACTATAATAAAATAAAAATAACGAAAGTTTGTCTTTTGTTGTCGGTCTTCATTTTATCAAGATTTCGCAAGAATTGTCTAGATAAGTAAATAAATGGAAATAAGCGTAAGATAAATTCAGAGGTTCTTCATGCAGGGACGTATCATATATTTCTGAGTAAGTAGAATTTTTCAGTTGTAGCTTGTCGGTCCGTAAGAAATTGGTGCAATGAAGCAGTATATGAGTGATGCAATAAATCCTTGAATGTTGTCCTTACGAGGGCTGCTCTATATATTTCTGGCCTAATAGTGAAAATGTGAATATTTATAATCAAAAATGGTTTTATTGTTTTTCAAAGTATTCTCCAGCATGATATATACACTTTTGCATGCGCTCAAACCAGTTGTCGAAGCACTTTTTTCACTCCGACTGAGACACCTCTAAAACATGGTTTTTGAACACTTTAACAGCTTCTTCTGGCGACGAAAATCGTTGACCACGCATTTTTTTTCTTGATGTGCGGAAACAAGAAGAAGTCATTAGGTGCCAAATCAGGGCTGTACGGCGGATGACTCATTAATTCGACGTTTTGGCCGGTCAAAACCGCTCTGGTTTGAGCCGATATTTGAGAGCTCGCATTGTCATGGTGAACAATGATTCGTCTTCTCTTGTTGGTTTTTCGAATTTCTCCGATGACTTCAGGCAAACAAATTGTAGTGTACCACTGAGAAGTGACCGTCCTACGTTGCTCAAGCGGAACAGTCGCCACATGACCAGTTTTGCCGAAGAAACAGGTTTCTTCTAGGGAAAACTTTCGTTGGCTTTTGCTCGTCTTTGAAGACCCACACGGTCGATTGTTGTTTCCTTTCGGGCTCATACGCATAGATCCATGATTCGTCACCTGTGACGATCTTATAAATGTCTTTTGAAGCACCGCAATCGTTTTTTCCCCATTTCTTTGCACCAATCGACACGAACCTTGTTTTGAGCGACTTTCAAATTGTGCGGGATCCAACGAGAACAAACTTTTTTTACGGCCAGGTGTTCACGCAGTATCGAATGTATGCTGGTGGAAGAAATGTCCAAGGATGTCTCTATCTCTCGGTATGTCGCATGTCGATTTTGCATTATAAGTTCACACACGGCATCAATGTTCTCTGGCATAACAGCCGTTTTTGGACGACCTTCGCGGAATTCGTCTTTGCGCGAGCTTCGGCCACGATTAAATTCATTATACCAATTTTTCACAGTGCTATAGGATGGCGCTTCATCGCCATACAAAGATTTAAGTTCATCAATGCACTCTTGTCGTAATAATCCACGTCGAAAGTTGTGAAAAATGATGGCACGAAAATGTTCACGAGTTAATTCCATTTTTTTTCATATTAATTTTTTCAAGTCACTGTACACAACACAAATAATGGTCGTACGTCAAAACGTTTTGAGTACGATTATGCTAAAAAATGACAAACTTTCCAATGAAAATGTCAGATTGCACATGGCGGCACTCAGTGTTGCCAGGCCAGAAATATATATAGCAGCCCTCGTATGTTATGATATATATTTTATTCAAAGAATTTCCTGAGTATGCAAAAACTTATGGTATTTAATTAAAAAAAAAAACACAATAATCAACAGTTGCTCATATTTAACATAACTACGTTCAAAAAGTTATTGCTCGTAAAAGCGAGATATACATGCTTGTGTTTTTGGTTATGAAGAATACTCCTAAACATTTTTAACAATTTAATTTAAACAAGTATTCAAACAAAAGTAAATGGTATTATTTGAGAAAACGAACGTCTTTTAAGATTTTCCTCATCAGCACATACACAAAAGGTTTTTTTTTAGTTTGTGGTTATGAAACTTATTCTCTTATTAATAGAAAATAAACTTAAGCTTAAAAATAAATTGTAAGAGGAGGCATTACGGCTGCATGGAAATCTTAGTACCCTTAATCATAATCCAGGGAGTTCGCCGGGAAGGTATATTACTTAGCTTGTTGCCACTGTAATCCTGGCTGTATGCGATGTGGCACCTTCTTGTTGATACCACATGTTAATAAGCCCAAAGCAGCTGTGGCGTTAAAAAGATTTTAATCATATCACGTTATCGCTCCCCACTCACAGTTAACGTTACGTCGTTTCCTTTGTCAAAGAAGTAAGGACCAATAAATTCTCCTGACCATATTACTGTCACTTTTAATGGAAGCAAAGGTGACTGGTGAATAATTTGAGGGTCTTCCATTGCCCAGAACCGTCTGTTCTGTTTATTTACATATCGATCCAAATGAAAATGTGCCTCGCCACTCATTATGACTTTTTCACGAAAATCGCGGTTGTCATGGGCGAACTGCAACATCCTATTGGCACATGTACGGCAAAATGACTGATCGTAGATTTTTTATCTTTATTTTACCTCGAGTTTAATTCACACATTGTAGGTCTACAGTCTAGAGTTGTATAGTTCGTGAACGACCTAGTTCAATTGAGCTCTTTGTACATTTGAACTACATGGAGCGCTCTTGTTACTGAGCTCTTTTACTCAGTTACTGAGCGCCTTTTTTTGTTCATCATAATTTATATGAAACCTAATATAAAATTATAACTTAAGTGAAACCTTAAAACTTATTTTGGTAAAAATTTAATAAAAACAGCCTTTTGTAGTCAGAAAATATATTATTATGAACCAATATTCTTTTTAGTTTTAAAGGTTTACAAAAATAAAGTCAGACAAAAGTTCAGTTGCAAAATTTTTCATTAGTATGTGTGAATATGCTTTTAATTTCTGATAAATTAAACACACAGGCAATCAACTGGATTCGCTTACTGATTGAGCACTTGAACAAAAACAATTGAGCTAAATATGTCAACTGAATTCGATCATTTGTTTTAGCTCACTAAGTGAGCTTGAACTAAATGAACGAACTAGTTTGTTGTAATGAGCTAAGCTGAAAAGAGGGCTCACTTTAATGAGCTGATAAAACCACCTCTATTACTGTCCGTTGGATTGAATGGGTTCTTTAGAGTTCAGTTCCACGCATGATAGCGCCAACCTGACAAGTGCAAAATCGTTTTTCTGTGTAGTTTTTCTTTTGTATCGAATTTAAACTATGAATTTTTCTTGCCTTTTACAAATATTTGTTTTAATAACTTTCAGGCTTTACACACAATCTTCTTTACTATTCTTATTATGGCTTCAAAAGTTATGCTGTTTACTTTGTTGTTTCTTTAGATGATCAAGATTAATAAAAGACGACATTGTTTTACAACACTTTGTTGTTGTAGTAACATCGTAATTTATTAATATTTGTTCACATGCTTGCTTATGTTTGTGTGTATGTATGTATGTATTTAAAACATGTAGCTATGTCATCAATGTACACATGGTATACATACATACAAACTTACTTCCCATATTTGGTTTTATTTTATTGAGAATTCTCTCGAGAAATTGCTTAATTTTTTATGAATTTTTTTTTGCGTCACTTGATTCTGTTGTATGCCGCAATTTAAAGACAAATATTTTTAGTTTATTTTTTGCTTGGAAGTTTTTGGTTTTATTAATTTAATTATACAATAAAAACTTCATAAAAAGTAAAGTCTTCTCGTTGAGGGCGTTAAATTGTTGTTCATGGGAGTTTCATTATTTTATGGTATGAGCTAAAATGATTTTTTTTTATTATTAATCTTAAGCAGTCTTAGACTAATCTTTAATATCTCCAAGGACATGCATGCAACTTTATGGCTTTTAAGATAGCTGTAATGCTTTTTAAGAGGATGATTAAAAATAAGTTATGTTTTGAATTCATAATTATTAAAGTTTTTTAAGAGTTTTTTCTTTCAAATCAGGCTCCACTTGGAGTTTAATTAGTTATTTGAAAATATTCAAAACAAAAAATCTTAAAAACAATTTTGACTTTAGTATATTTAGTAGTTCTTAACAAAATGCTTAGAATCATTTAAATTTATGTTATTACTGGGCAACATTTTAGTCGCCCGCTATTATGTAAAATGAAACATTATTAACACCACAAATTTAATTTTCTTTCAATAGTAATTCAAAGTACCCTTTCCAAAAAAAAAAAAACAAAATTATTCTTTTTCCTTTTTATGATTACAGCATTTTTAAAAAATTATATTTAATAATTTTTCGAAAAAAAAACGACTTCAAAACAAAAATCCTGAAATAATGTTTCTTGTTTTGCTGACACAGTAAAATAAAATAAGTTTAAATTCTAATCGTTTGTCTATAACTGTTCAAGAGAGTACCCTTGTGTAATTTTTATACAACGTTTTTTTTTTGCCGAATTTTAGGGGCCTTTCTAGGCACTGTAAAAGATATTATAGCCTTGTTTATTTGATTTTGTCATTGAAAGAGTAATTTCGGAATTAAAATTTTCAGAACAGGGGTCACTTAAAATGATTACTCACTGACAAGTCTCAATGGGTATGCGTATATGGGCTACAACGTGTACTTTTCGCATGTATGAAGTCAGACAGCGAATTCATTTTCATACCCTTCACCACAAAAAGTGGAAAAAGGTTATAACTAAGTCTGTCATTCCGTTTGTAATTTCTACAATATCTATTTCCGACCACATAAAGTCGGAGTCGACTGAGCGATGCCCATCTGTCCGTCCGTGTTAGTTTTGAAATCAAGTTTGCATTTACAAAAATTTTAATACGCCAATCGTTCAGAAATAGTGTAGAAATATGTGCTATTGGAAATCAGCAAGATCGCTCATTGCCCTTAAACGCAACGGGCAAACGACCATGCCTACCTCTAATTTTTCCATATTATTAAGAACAATGAAGTTATTCTAATTAAAGAAACAAATATATGGGGCGATAGAGCATTAAAAATAAGAAAAAAAAACATCAAGTAAAAAAATTGCAGCTCTCCCATGTATTCCATGTTAAGGGCTCTGAAATTAAATTTTTTTTTGAAATATCAATACGAGCATTGTTTAAAAGCTTTTGATGAGATTTTTAAGAAAATATTAAAATTTTTTGAAAATACTTAACCCATTAAGAGCCGCTAACATTTTTATGTAAAATTATGTATGTATATGCAGTACCAAATTTCCATTTATTTTTTTAATTCTCTGTCACCCCACATTTTGCTTTTTTGATTGGAGTTACTTCACTAAACTAGATTTACATGGATGGTGAAGGGTATATAAAATTCGGCATAGGCAAATATATTACTCTTACTTGTTTTAATTCATAATACACGTGTATGTTGAATGGAGCCAAGCTTTAATTTTTAAAATTAAACCGCGACCAATCTGTAGGCATAACCTTTGAAATAAAGAAAAAAAATTTTAAAAATTGGTTCAGAAATGACTGAGTTTTGAGTTTCTCCTTTTTTTTAAGCCGGCTAAAAATCCAGCATTTTTTATTATCAAAAATAAAAGCCACATATACGAGTATAATGTTTATTAAAAATATTTTAGACATTTTCAAGTGGGGGCAAAGTCCCTTTTTAAAAAGTACCTTAAATATGCGGCTGTTTATTAAATAATAAAATGACTCTAATATTCTACACAACTCTTTTTGCGACAGCCGTTAATGGCATGAATTTATGATTTCTTTTAATCGAGTTTCCTTCCGCCTCGTAAATCTTGAGAGAAAGTTAACTGCAAACATATACAATTAAGTTTCGGTCGGGAGATTAAGAAGGTCAATTAAGAAGATAAACATCTTTGTTTGAATTAAATTCCTTTACAACTCAGGCGTTATGCATTGGTAAATTATCTTCGAGCAGAATCCATTGAACCAGACCATAAATATTATTTACTTTAGGGAAAACTAAATCCCAGCAATCCATACATTAACTCCACGCTGAAGTGATGTCGAACAGCTCCTATTTTCTCGTATCGTGGAAATGAAATTTTGTCCCTATCTGGGGCCAGTCATTACAGCAACTTTTCCTTGAATGTTTTATGTGATATACTCTCTAGCAAAGTGTAGACGATGTGTTATGGGTGGGTGTAACATACAGCGGCAGTTTTATTGTTTTAATTTTTGTATTTTAAATATTCGCAGATTATCTTGACTCTTTTTACCCTTGTAATATTTGCGTAAATAGCAGCTTTATCTATGGTTTGACACAATTCTTAAGATTTGTCTCTTCTTTATCATTTCTTCGAGAGTTTCTAATATTTTTTAAGAATAAACATTTTTGGTACTTAGTTTTCACTCATATTTTTTAGAAAGAAAAATTTTTCTTCTACTTAGAATTAATTATATACACATGTAAATCAAATGCGGCAAGTCTTAAAAAATTTTGTAAAGTGAAGTAGTTATAATTATATCAACAGAAACATTTCTTTTGTTGTGTGTGTGTGTTTTTTTTTTATAAAAACATTACTTGTCGTTGTTATTTATGTAATCTTGTGAAAAAATATTTTAAATTATTTTAAATCGATATTTAAATGGTTCTAATCAACTGGTAGAAAGTGTTTATTTCTATTCTCTACCAGATGATTATCGATAAAATTTTTTAAAAAGCTATCAAAAATACAACAACTGTTATTCTTAAATTGAGTCAATGATAATTTTGCATTTACAAAAAATATTTAATACAAAAATATGCGACTTTCTCGTACAAACAAATAAGAAATTTTAATAAATTTATTTGAAAGACTGTGAAAAGCTTTGAAGTTTAAATTTTGTCACATGCAACAAATTATCGAAGAAAAAATATTTATTACGCAATTTTGAAAAATTACAACAGTTATTTACGTGATGCCACTAACAAACCGTCATTAATAATTTCTTGAGGCTGTTTCCCATTTAGGAGTGAGTTCAGGTATTCATAACAAGAGTAACAGAAGAGTATTTTTTATATACTCGCAGATGCACTCTTTAAAATTTAAAAATATTTTTTATTTGTAGGACAGAAAGATACACAAAATTAGTGAAAGTTTATTGCACTGCACGCACTTGACTCTGTTTGTGGCGTACAAAACAACTGAGATTAACTCAAATATACAAGCATAACGATATAACTGTTGCTTTGTCAGCTAAAAAGACAAACAGTCGATATAACGTAGCAGCGAAGAGATTCACTATACAGCTTCAATACGACTAAAAAAAAAAAACAAAAACAAAATATATAAATAAAAATACTTCATGGGTGAGGTTGTCAAAAATAAATCAAAACAAAAGAAACTTTGTTTCAGCAATGAATATGATGTCAAATAGGTAATAAAAAATTAAATTAATTTTTTTATTATCTTATTAAAAAAGTTATAAGTATTAACAAAAACCACATCAATAAATGTAACAGTAACTCGCGGAAGTTTAAAAAAATATATAAGAATTACCTGATGCTATGTTTGGTTAACAACACCTAAATGCATCATGCACAGTGGAACGACATTAGCGTGTAATCGGAAAGTTTTTCTAGTTGTATATTCGCTGGCAGACATCTATGACGGTTTAAAGGTTGACAACATAAATCAAATTACATTATATACGTAATAGAAGAACCTTTAATTTATAAATCTAATTTTATAGTTTTTGTTATAGGGGAGTTAGAAATACAGGTTCTTTGTAAATTTTAATTATTATTATTTCTATATACATTAAATTAAATGTACTATTGGGCCACGCTTCAAAATATAATTTTGAATATTAATACTTGTTACGGTCATAGCAATCGTTATTCTTTCAAATTTTCAAGCTTTTGTCTTTAACCGTTCCAAAAATAGGCCACCTATTGCGACACTTTTGAATTATTGAATTTATTTTTAACTTACGTTTTTCTAAATATTAGGAGCTATAAAGATACGCAATTTTTTAGAAAAACTGTAAAAAATATGTATGTTGTATGGGGACGCCCTTTAGTTTTTAAGATTATAAACTGTTTCTCAAATGGGACCAATCTGTAAGCATCACCTTTCAAATAAAAAAAATTTTAAGATCGCCTCAGGCATGACTGAGTTCCGCGGGAAAAACATAAAAAAGCAACATTTAGGCGAATTTATAATCATCTTCTTTTTTTTTGAAGTCGATTAAAAATTAAATAAGGCAGGAAGTTTTTATTTTTTTAATTTAAAGAACAGATTATGCCATTTTGAGATACGTAACCATTACATCTCTCAAATGATTTCATCAACTACTGACACACTGGTTGAGGGTTTCCTTGCAGTTCTCTGTTATCTCGTATCTCTCGCCGTATTAGCTGAAATGATAACCGAAATGCTAGTGCATAATTTTTAGCGGGAGTTTCTGTTTTAATGCAGGACCTGTTGCACGATAACTTAAAACTTAAGAATAAATAGCTTATCCAAAACAAAGTCCTGTCGCCCGAGCGCAAAGCGAACACAAAAGGCAGTAATAATAGGAGATTCGCCATTTTTAAGAAACTCGTTCACGGTGAACGCACGATTGTCACCCCACTACGCCATGGTGTACACTAAAAATGGTACAACTGCAGCTATTCAAAAAATCCTCAGCACTACTCTGCTTCATATCTTGTCTGCTTAATATTACTTTCTAATCGGCGAAATACTTTTACCGGACTCTGTATAATTTTCTCCTATAACTTTAAAAGAAACAACCTTTGGAGTGGTAAAAAACAATCTTAACCAACAGCAATTCTATTTTCTTTTTCCATTGTATACGTCTGACTTTTTTCGGTTCTTTTATACAGTTGAAAGAGGATGAAAAGTTTCCTGAAGAGTTAAGTAAGCGGTAACGAAATGGCAATAGAGACGTAATTTGACCCTCAACAATCAATATCGGTAATTAATTCAGCCGGCATAATTTAAAAAATAGCACAAAGGTTTATATGAAAATTAAATAATTTAAAAAAATATTCGCGGGTCTTTAAAAAACATTCTTATTTACAAAATGATACAACTCTGTAAATACGAAAAAACAGAGTCATACAGTAGTGTGAAGTGGCTGTCATTTGTTAACGCACCGACTATATATAATAAGTTTAAAATCTGTAAAACATAGGGATGCTGATAACGTATTAGTTTGCTTTTCTTGTTCTAATTTGTTCTTCAAATGAATTTTAATTTATACAATCATTGAGATTTTAATATTATTGGTGTTCCTTTAGTGACGTATATGTCCTGATTCTTGAATCGCAATAGGCAGATATTTTAAGCTTAATTATTTTTTATGTCTGCTATACGAACAAGTACAAAAACTTAAAAGTAAAACTTAAATATAAAAGGTGTTCCTATAGTGACTCACGTCGGTTTAATCCTTCAATCGTAGTAGACAGACATTTAGAATTTATAGAGTCCTTGAACAAATATATTTGCTACTGAAATTATTGTGTAAACAATAACCATAAAAATTTAAGGTCGTTTCCATAGCGGCCGTAATTTTGACGAATATGGCCTTAATTCTTTAACCGTTATAGATAGAGACTAGAAATTTGCATAGAGTATGTACTGTTTTTTTGTTTCAATTTTAGGCTTGTAGGACCTAACATTCTTTATGTCAATAAAAATGCAATTTTTATTACATATTTTCTCTCGACGTTTCGTGAGTTTTTGTTTACTTCTTCACGGGATTTGTCTATTTTTGAACATTTATTTAAAAAAACATCAGTATATTACAATTATTATCTATACATATACGGTAAAAACTTACATTTTACTTATAGTGAAGACATGATTTTAATGATTTTAGAAAAATATTGTTCCTGATTTTCAACTTTAACGAAAATTTTTGGATTTTATTTGTTTCTAATGACAACACTGTATGTACTGTTATCTCTTCTGTAAGGAAAAGTACGATAATAAGTGTCCCGATAGTGACGTGATATTCACGTATATAGTACTGTTTTTAAACCGTAATAGGACGAGACTATAAATTAGCGCAGATTACGTGTTGCTAGTTCGCCATATAAGCCAATATACAAAATTTAAATTATTGAAAATTTACCCAAAACATGTATAATTATATCAAAGGTAGCAAGCTTAAAAATTTAAAAGGTCTTACCGGAGACATGAATTTCACGTATACAGTCTTATCTTTAAAATAATTTTGTCTTAATTTGTAACTTTAAAATAAACCTATAAAGGATCAGGGTTTGAAGCATAATGTCCGATAGGGAGATACCTTAAATCTACAACAACAAATAATAATAACATAAATATTGAATAAATTTGCATGTAGTCACTTGTGTAAGAGTAAAACTCACATTTGGCTTATTTCTCGTATTTGGATTTATTTTACTTAAAATTTTGGTAGCAAAATTACAAAAAATACCGGCATCTGCTTGATCCTGGCACAATAAAATAATATTTAAATTAATAATTAAATTATTTTTTAATTACAGCATGTGTGTATGTACGTGTTCAACCAATTAAAAAGATTAAAAATAAAAAGAAGTTTATCAAAACGAGACGAAATCGAAAACAAAATTGAATTAAAAAACACAAAATTTGAGATTTCCTTAAACAATAATTTAGGTTGATGCATCCGCATGGTTATTACATCGCTTTAGTTCAAGTTATATTGGAGATACAATAATTATTAAATGATTTAATGATTTGCCTGTATTTCCTTAACTTTAATCCATTTTATTTCATGCTTAATTATCAAGCGTATGATGCGTTAGAGTGTGATTGCGCGTTAAACCTACAGACATACGTGCAGTTTGTGAGTTCTCTGTAAGAATTCCGCTTAACGCTTCTTAATTTTTTTATTTCCTTTTGCTATCATATTTGGGTCAGTTGTTAGTCTTTAAGTAAAATACTCTGCTGTTATGACAATAAAATAAACATTTTAAGTTTTTTTTATCAAACAAGAGGAAATTTCCTTAATAAATATATTTTTATATTATAACAGTTACATCTTAACAGTTTTATTATTGAATTTCTTATAACTTTTAATGCTTTGTCAATAGTTAAATCATTTTTGCTAATAAGTTTTTTTCTTGTTAAATTTATAATTATTTTATGTTTAAAGGTGAAAGTTTCAAACGAAAACACATAACACAACAGACATTGGTCAACAGTTATTGATTACCATGTCTTGTCAATAATAATATTTATGCTTGTAGGCAACTAAACTCAAGCTTCCAGCTTCATATTTGAACATCAACTTCCGTATCTTATATTTTTATTTACATGCATGTGTTTAACTTAATTTTAAGTCGATAATACAAACAAATACATATGTATGTATGTATGAGCTACTTATGTATCTTATATTACATAAGCAGCTTGTTAATAATTAAAGTTAATGTTTGTTTATTGATTGCATTTGAAAGTGTTAATATTGAGTAAATATGTAGGTATTAAATTTAATAAATTATAATGAAGGTCTCTTAATATTTTTTTTTTTAATTTAACAACATTTTTTTTTTTTTCATTTGTCATTCCGTCACAGGGAGTAGCGAAATCCAGATAAATATTAAAAGAAAAATATTTAAGGCTTAACTACTTAAAATTGTTTATAAAAAATTGTAAATGTAAAAAATTTGTTTCTTGGAAAATTTTAATAAAATTTAAATATATCTGCTAAAAAATATGTTTGAATAATACATATGTATGTCTTCTATGTCTGCCATAAGGAGAAATATAATAAGATTAAAATTAAATTAAAAAGAGGGTTTCCGACAGTAACGTGAGTTTTACATTTATGGCCTGATTTTAGCTCAGTATAACAGTAATTATAAAAAATTTCAAATTAAAGGATGTCCCAATATTGACATATGTTTCAGATACATGACCTTGTTTTGAACAGCAATATGCAGACACTA
This sequence comes from Gymnosoma rotundatum, assembly GCA_916610165.2. Classification (NCBI taxonomy): domain Eukaryota; kingdom Metazoa; phylum Arthropoda; class Insecta; order Diptera; family Tachinidae; genus Gymnosoma; species Gymnosoma rotundatum. The sequence goes on from OU744340.1 coordinate 119,936,764, forward strand.
TAAGTTTAAGTATAGAAATAAGTACAAGAAAATTAATTTAAAATATAAAAGGAGTTCCTCTAGGGCTCCGAATTTAACGTATATGCCTTTAGTTTTTCAATAGTAGTTGCAAGAAATTACAAATTTACACAGAGAATATAAAAATAGTATATACATTATAGAAATAAGTGTAAAAGATTTATGAAAAAATAAAGGGTGTTTCCACAGAGACCGCGATTATAACGAATATGACATTATGATTTGAATTTGATTATAGGCAGACGCTTAAAATTTTAGAATGTTCTGCTAAGACAAAGACAAGTAAAAAAAGTGAAGTCCTTATAGTACTGTGATTTCTAAAGTCTTTTTTCGAACTTTCACAATTTATGTATTATTAATGGCCGTTGTAATAAGTTTACAAAATAAAATTTTTGAAAAACTCATACTTAAACATATTGTTACGTTTTTTTCCTTTTTAAGACAAACGTACTGATTCTTTTGATTGCAAATACCACTGTGGCTCACTACTAATTCTGTATTCTTTACTTTGTGGCTTTATCTGGCTACACTTCTTGATCCTACGGTCTTGTGAATCCCATGGTCTCATATTTACTAAAAATGCGTTACTATTACAAACGCAGCGATCGACGCTACACTACTCAGTTACTCTGGCGAGACGTGAACTACTCGATGCCTTGTTTAGTAAACCTTTATTATCACTAGACAGCTTCACTAGGAATTTTATCCAAGCAATATCATCCCCTTTATCATAGCCACAACACACGTATCCCATACACTATTGTTATGCTGTTACACTTCCCTGCGCTAACCGCTACCGTTTTTATTTTTTATTGTAAATCCGTCTTGACAATTATCTGTTACTCTTATATTAAATAAGACTAAATTATTAGCCATGGGGTCACACAATAGTTGTCTTTTGCTTCTTAATTTTTTTTTAATTGCATTAAAACAATTAGTATTTTCCATTGTACGCATGTCATATATTTTTTTTATCTAAACTTGATAAATTACATATGCGTTAATATTGCGAAGCTAATGTTGCGTATACAATATAAATTTGTTTGCTTACGCTTCTCGTTGGTGTTTCGCATATGACATTTTCATAGCGTTAAAAAAATTATAAATTCATCTGTTGCTCAAATTACGATGCATTTATACACCATGTCCTAATATATTTGTACATTGGTAATATATTTTGAATAAACGTTATAAAACAATTTGTATACCCTTCACCACAAAAAGTGGAAAAAGGGTTTATTTCCATTTCTAATTTTTACAATAACCATTTCCGACACCATAAAGTATATATATTCTGAATTCTTATGCTTAGCGAAGTAGATTGAGCGGTGTTCGTCTGTCCGTCTGTGGTTGGTTGCTAAGGCACTTGATGACTTAGACAAAATTTAGCTTCGCCAATCGATCACACAAAGTTTCGTAAATTCTGTTACTGAAAATCAGCAAGATCGGTCTATGTTCTCCAAGGAAGCGGGCAAAACACCACTCATGCCTTCAATTTACCATCTCAATTGGCACAAATCTAGTTTAGGGTAGTAACTCAATAAAAACTAAATTTGTTTGAGCTTTTAAATAAGAAAACCACATCAAGTAAAAAAATTGGCGCTCGCCCATATTTTCCAAAATATGGGCCTCTGAACTTTTCATAGATTCGTTCGATTGTGCACCATATTTTTTAAGATATCAACATAGGTATTACTTAAAGGCTTTGAAAGAAAACCTTCAGGAGATATTAAAATTTAAAAAAACGCTTAACCCACTAAGAGGCTCTGATATTTTATATAAAATTATATATAATAGATATTTTGTTCCTAGTTTTTAATCCTTTGTTCCCTCAAATATTAGTTTCTTTTTTGATCGGGATTACTTCACTAACCTCGATTTAAACATGACATTAGTATTTAAAAATGATTTCGGGAATATGGCCACCTCGGCTGCTCATGACGAAGCACATTCTGGACGTCCAATTTTGGATCACTTTTTCAAGTACTGCTGGCCGTATGTCCGAATAATACGAACAATGTTGGCCTCTATAGCGTCAATTATCGCTGGCTTCTCAGCATAAACCAGTGACTTCACGTGGCCCCTCAGGAAATAATCGAGAGGTGTTAAACCGCATGACCATGGAAGCTAAATGAAAGGTCCATTTCTCGAAATCAATTTATCGAAAAATTTTGATTGTAATAACTCGATCGTTGCGGCCGACGTAGCGCTATCTTGTTGAAACCACATTTCGTCCGAATCAATGTCATCCACATTTTCAAACAAAAAATCAAGAATCATGGTGCGGTAACGATCTTCCTTGACCATAACTTGAGATCCGGCCTCATTTTTTAAGAAATAAGGTCCAATGATGCCACCAGCGTGTAAAACACACCAAACGGTGCATTTTTCTGGATGCAATGGAGACTGTAGAGTGTGTTGTGGATTGGGCTTTTGCGGAACTTTTGCTTATTAACAAACCCGTTTAGCCAAAAATGAGGCTCATCACTAAACACAATTTGGCGATACAACAGCTGCTCATTTACTAGCTACTCTAGAGCCAAATCGGCGAAAGAACGACGCAGAATTAGTCTATTTGTAATGATTTGCCAGAGTTTACTTAAAACAATAAAAAAAAATTTTTCCATCAAAGTTTAATTTTTAGCGTTATTTTCTATCATGCTTAAAAAACACGCTTTATATAGTGAAGGGTATATAATATTCGGCATAGCCGAATATAGCACTCTTACTTGTATTAATTTAACTGCAGTTTTTATAGAACAAATCGTTACTGTAGGTGTAGCCCTGCCATTAGTTTGGGATTACATAAAGCTTTACCTTTATATATATTTTAAAAAGGACGCACATTGTTCATTAATCAAGTAACATATACATATATGTAGTTTCGACAATCCTAAAATTTTTTGTGTCATACACTATTTTTTGTTAAATGCATTACGGAGTAATAACTTTTCATTTTTTATGCTTTGCTTCGTAAGACATAATTTCTCTTTAAAATAAAATATTTTTTTTTCTATATTTCTTCTTTTTAACTAAAATATTTTCCAATTTTCTTATTAACACTTTATTAGAATCAAGTGGAATTTAGTTAATAAATAAATTTATTAGAAGATATTATGAATAAATTAAATGCTTTGAAGTATTTTCATAATTAAATACATAACATATATTTTAAATAATAAAATTAACAATAAATTTAATAATAATAAATGAATATTTGTATGTATGCATTAATATAATAAAAGTGTGTGAAATAAATTAAATGAATAACATTCGAAATAAAAGTTTTCTTGTTTTGTAATTTGAGTTTAATAAGGATTCTTACAGCAACAGTTCTTAATTAATGAATGTTCGTAACATGATTTTGCATACAACAACGCACAATCATTAAAGGCACATTGTGGAGGCTTTTGATAAATTGCAGCACCTAAAAATACACATAACAAGAAAGAACTGAAAATTATATTAGTATTTAATTTAAATTTATTTAAGGCTTAACAAACAGTTACTTAACAAAAACCCAAAAAAAAGCCTCTGAAAGTATTTTAACACTAAACACTGGAAAGATATTAGACGTATTCATTTATGTAAACTCAATTTTAATGAACGATATTATTATTTCAAAACTGTTATACCTATTTAACAAGCTATAAATATTTGCCTTCCTGGTAGACCTTGACCAAAACTTAGTTGTTAGTTGTATTCCCCTTTAAAATTTTAAAAAGGCTGGAGTCAGTATAGTTATTTTAACAAAATATTGGAATCCCATTTACTTGCAAACGGTGACTACAATTTAAAACGCATATTCTGGTGCTCAAGATGTATCACTATGAAAGTTTTTGTTTGTTTTGTATTTAATTCTATTTCCAAAATAAATTTAAAAATGATTTCGAGTCAAAAATAGAATAGTTGAGCAACTGATCGCCAGCAAGATAAATGATACTAGTGATTTTGGCATAGCAATAGAATTATTCAGGTAAGTAATAAAACCACAATGTTATCTAACGCCCAGCTTTAATGCTAAAATATCATACCTAAATATGAGCATCAATGCTAAGTCATGAACGGTAATGTCAACAACGGTAAAGTTGTTGTAAAAAATTCACTGAACAAAAATAAAAAAGAGATAAAATCGCTAGATTACCATTACTCACAGCCAATGTCAATCTTAATTGCTTAGCGTTGATGTCACGCTTTTTCGGTTTGCTTTACATATTCCATCTCATGCAAGGAAATTGACTCTTCCATATAAAAAGTGCTGCAAAACCTGCAGAAGGATAAGGAAAAAGAAAAGGAGACGTTGGAGCACCTACTCTGCCATTGTCCAGTCTCCACTAATAGAATTACAAAGTTTTGCAAATCTTCCGAGCTGACATAGCAATGGGATTAATTTATTTATACGGGCTTTGAGATGATTTCGTACATGCTCTAGTGTAACTTTGGGGGAGGCTTCCATATTCTGGCATCATAAACATTCACTAGGACTAAAGTAAGTCAGTCTTGCATACCGGCATCGGAAGCTTTAAAACCTAAGTTAACTGTAGCAGCTTCAAGCATCCCTAAAATATTTCATCATCATAAAAATACGTGTCAGCGCAGCCTGTTATATATGAACTACACTTGAGATTTTGATGTGAAAGTTGCGCAAGGTTTAATATTAACAAGTAAGAATGCTATAGTCGGCTATGGCGGATTTTATATACTCTTCACAATATATGTACATATATCTACTTTAGCAAAAAAAAAAGAATATTGGGGTGACAAAGAACTAAAATATAAGAAAAAAATTTAAGGCGCTACATTTGTATAATTTGACATAAAAATGCCATCGGCTCTTAAAAAAAATATTAGTATTTCCTTAAAGATCTCTTCGAAACCTTTAAAACGATAGCCAAATTGATATTTTAAAAAATTAGAAAATATATTCGTTTTTTTAATGGATTTACTTATTTTCCAAATAAAATGGAAAAATTTGCGTTGTGTTTTGCCCGCTATCTTGGACCAATCACATGGACATGGACTAATTTTGCTGATATTCAATATCACCTACTTCGACACTGATCGATTGGCATATTTAGATCTTCTGTGGCTAATTTAGTGCCTCAACAAACCAGATTTCAACACTAAAATGGACAGACAGACGGATATCGCTGAATCGACTTCGCTATGCCGTTTTCCTACTTTTTGTGGTGGGGGTATAAAAAGGCAATTTTTTTTCAGTTATTAGAAAATTGTTGTTATCACAAAGATAATAACTAATACAGCTGAGCTGCCAGCTGTCGTTGTCAGATCAGTAACCCCTTCAGTCCATTCAATCTTAAAGATGGTATCAGTGAATCGATTTTCAATTTATAATTCCGACTACGAAAATTTAAAAAAAACGAAATTTAATTTTTATAAAATAATTCCTCTCTCAAAATGAGTGATTGATAATTAAATCAATATAGAACATTAAAACAATTGACAGTACTATCGATAGTACTGATAGTTTTTTTTTGCTGACAATCGATAGATTTTTTTCGATAGCGATAGTTGCCTGGGGTGGAATCGTTACATCCGTGAACGTACAACACGTATCGTAAAAATACGTTTTTCGGATTATGACATTCGTTAACGAATGATAATTCACAATAATGCAGATTATAACATACGTTATCGTATATATGAACGTACATTTTTTACGAACTGTCATACGTTAACAAAACTTAGTTCGAATAAGATGAAAAATGCAACAAATTCGCTAAAAAAAAGTGCGAATTAAACAAATTAAATTTTAGTTTATGATAAAGTTATTATTACAATAAGTTAAATCTAAGATTCATAAATGAACACAAAAATTTGGCAAAAAAACATGCTTTCTAATTGGGCATATTAAAAACTACTGCTATGGGACTGTGGGATGAGCTTTCCAAGTGTATGAACGCACTAGTACCACCAGTTAATAATGTAAAGATTTTAAAATAGGTAATTCCCAATTTATACTTTTGCAAGATAATATTTATATTTATAATTTTGTGCTTAAGGCTGATAAAAAATAGGTATCAAGCAAAGAAATTTTTTTTTAATTTAAAAACCAGAATGAAGGAGGCCTTTATGAAGAAAAGCTGCTAGTGTCGAGTGAAGAAGTGTTAATTAAAGCAGCAGCCCTTGAATCAAGCGCTATAGACAAAAAATCGGTTTTGACCTTTGGAAACAACAAAATTTAAAAAACTGACCAGCCTGAATACTCTTTCTTTAGCTCTAGAATTTTGTTAATTTCAAAACTATTGTGAATCATTCAACAGATTACGATCCGTTTACAATCGTATGTCATAATGCCATTTACTTCATACGATTAACGTATCACGTGATTTTTTTTTCGTACGATTGTCGATAGGAACACGGATGTAACGATTCCACCCCTGAATTAGAACTAAAAAAAAATCAACAGTATTAATAATATCGATAGTTCTTAAGCAAAGTGCCGATAGTTTTGCAGCTCAAAATCAATAACTGTACGTGCAAAATGAAGCCAGTAAGAAAGTTAAATGAAGTATATTTATACCACAATAATTAGTAATAAATAAATAAATTTTAAATATTAATAAAAAAGTTTTTACCTGCAAAATCACAGCAACAGGAATCGTATATTAATTTATGAGAACAATAACTATAAACCGATGAATCACACAATGGACAGCCGGGAAGTGAAGGTGGTAATCCTGGTACTGGTAATCCTGGCGGCGGTAGTGCTAATGGTGGTACTCCTAGTGGTGGTATCATAAAACTATTGAAATGATATTGACGTGTTTCTAATTTTATTTGATTAGCAGCGGCAATCCTACTCTTTGATGACTTAGAGGTGTCTTAAATAAAAAGATGAAAAAAATAATTTTTATTATAACTTTAAGCACTTTAATAAATAAAATATAATTTTAATTTTGCGTTTATAAATTCACCTTTATTATTTAAAGCATTTAATTCACTTTCAAGTAAAGTACTTGCACTTGTCAAAGCATTTAACACCGACATTAATGCCATCAGCTTCATCACCGTGCTTGACGTTGTCATCTTCGAAATCATTTTGTGGTTTTTTGTACGAGTAGTGTGGCTTGTGTTTCTTGTTATCTGGTTATTACACAACTGAAAGTTTGTTCGTTTGTTTTTTTACAGATCTTAACAACTTTTATTTTAAGAGTATGTTGTTCCAAAAAACAAGCAGTCAGCCAACTATTTGTGTAAACGATACATTTAAACCATTTCTTTTCGTTTCTTTTCTTTTTAATTTTTCCTGTTTTTGTAGTTGTTTGTTTTATTTCTTGAAACAATACTATGACCTGCTCGCTAGATTTTTTGTACTTCAAATTTAAAACATTTCTGGTTATTTTGTTTGCGTATGTTTCTTCAGTGCCGCCTATGTGTTACTAAGTTATAAAGATATTTTTTAATATCTTAAGGGAATTTATTTAAGCAACGATTGGGTTTTATAACACAACAGAAGCTGTAGATAACAATTGAAATTTTATCTAAATGCAAAGTAGGGAAATTGACGTTATAAAATAATACAAATTATGTTTAAAGGAATTGAAAAAACTCGTTTGAATTTATGTTGCAAAATTTACTCAAAATTGTTGTTATTGTTGAATTTCATATCAGAGATTCTGCAATCAACAACAAAATGAGAGCATAAAATCTCACAATTTGGGCATCATTGTGGTACATTTCTGCAAAGCTTGTCTAATGGTACCTGAACCTATTAAAAATGTTTTTTGGTTTCATAGAGAAATTAAATTACATTTTAAATTGATTTAATTTTTAATTATTTTAGAACAGGAAAGAATGCTATATTCGGCTATGCCGTATCTTTATACCCTTCACTATCTTTGTAAATCTAGTTTATTAAGTAACTCCAATCAAAAAAGTAAATATTGGGGTGACAGAGAATTAAAAAATAAAAAAGTACTTTATATAATTTAAAATAAAAATGTTATAGGCTCTTAACAGGTTAAACAATTTTTTTAAATTTTGGTTTTTCCTCTAAGATTTCTTTAAAAGCTTTAAAATAATAAAAACATTGATATTTAAAAAAATGAGGCCTGTAACTCGGAAAATATGGGCGAGCGCAAAATTTTTTACTTGACTTTTTTTTCTTAATTTTTAATTCTCTATTGCCCCATATATTTAGTTTTTTGATTGGGGTTACTCTATTGATTCAAATGACATTAAAAAGTTAGAGACAGGCGTGGTGTTTTGCCTGCTTCCTCGAAGGACAGGGACAGATCATGCTGATTTCCAATAGCACCTCTTTCGACACTATATCTAATCAAGGCAAACTTAATTTCAATTTCTACACGGGCCGACAGACTAATTAAATTATTATCAAATTAATTGATTAAAAAAGTAAAAAAAAATTTCTTATTAAATAAATAATTGAATCAATGTACAAGACGAGTTACGAAAAGAAATAGCGAAAAATTACTTTGCTTAGTGTGTAGACTTCGTCTAACCAATGTAATATTGATTGAGTTTGGATATTCCTCGTATTCTTATTTACAAAGTTATTTGGTTTAATAGATGATCCTTACAATGTTCACAACCTAAGGTAGATAGATCTGTTGACCTTTTATTCCAATTAAAACAACTCAGCCGCCATCTTTAACAAGCAATAATTATTTTTAACTAAAGTTTAAATCTCAGGAATGTTAATATAAAATATAAAATAATATATTTCCGATTAAATACTTTAAATTAGCCGATATTAATTATTATAGGTAAAGTATCGTCTCGATGACTATTTCGTTACGTCGTGCTTAGCTCTTCATGAAATTTTTCTTTAGAATTATAGTTAGACTTTATATTTACATATTTATTTTTCTTCGAACTAACGGCACTGTTAGGATTTGAACTTATGATCTTCTGTTGGATATAAGGCTATCTCGAAACTTGCATACCCTTAAGCATATATATAACAAGTAACTTCAATCAAAAAACAAATATTGGGGTGACAGGCAGTTAAAAAAAAAGAAAAACTTAATATAATTTTATATAGTTATAATATTTTTCAGTTTATAATTTTTTTTAAAATAATATACAATTTAACATGAAAATGTTATCGGCTCTTAATGGGTTAAACATTTTTATAAAATTTTAGTATTTCCTTAAAGCTCTCTTTAAAAGCTTTAAAATGATACCCATACTCATATCTTAAAAAATATGGTGCACAATCGTAGTTCTCTATTAAAAATTCAGAGGCCTTTAACTCGGAAAATATAGGCGAGTGCCAATTATTTCACTTGATGTTTTTTTTTTATTTTATTTATTTTATTTTTATTCTCTATCGCTTCATATATTTCTTTTCTTGATTGGAGTTAATTCATTGTTCTTAATGATATGGAAAAACTGGGGGCGGTCGTTTTGTTTTGCTTGATGCATCGAAGGCCCTGGACCGATATTGGTTATTTTTAAAAGCAAAATTTCCAAAATTATGTCTGATCGATTGGCGTATTAAAATTTTCACAAGCACATCTAGTGCCTTAGCAAAATTTATTTCAACACTAACACGGACTGACAGACGGACACAGCACAATCGACTTCGCTATGCATAAGAACTTAGAATATATATATACCTTAAGGGGGTCGGAAATGGATATTGTAGAAATTAAAAAAGGTATGAGAAACTTAGTTATACCCTTTTTGCACTTTTTGTGGGGAAGGGTATCATAATCATTTAATCTTTCTTAAATATAAGTTCTTCTTTATTCTTTCATTCATCAATTATCTTAATACAAATTAAAATGAACCAAATTTATCTTTTCAGTTTTTCGATTGCAATCAGTTTTTAATAAAAAAAAAAAACTTATTACACAATTAACTTTAAAATGTTTTTTAATTGACGTTTGAAAAATTGAGGCGATTAAATTATAAATGCTTCATACTTTACTTATTAATTCCCACACATAAAATAAAAATATTCACCATAAAGATTTACACTGTTACCCAGCAAACAACTTTGAAAAAGAATTTAAAAAATCTTATTTTAAATGAATTGAAAATGAACTGAAATAAATTAATTGAAATAAAAAAAAAAATATTTTATAATTTTCATAACTTTTTTCAATCCTACTTTGCTCGACTACCAAATCTATATTTGTAAAAGGCTGTGATAGTAAAGTGATTAATTAGATGGAATAAATTAGATCGATTATTGTGGAAAGAGGTTATTTTTTCACGAATATGTTTTTGTTATTATTTCCCGATACTTAATGAAATTAGTTTAATTTTTCATTGTTTAAATTTTTTATAAAAAGTTATTTTGAATAAAACTTATACTTCATTTAACTTTTGACATGAAATGTTGGACTTCCGATAATTCGTAACTGTAAGGTCCCAAATGACAGAAAAGCATTAAAGACCAACAATTTCAGACATTATCGCTTTGGAAATCACTACATCGGTCCATAAGTAGCTAATTTGTGAATAAAAAACCACTCCCTATTTATTTTATACCCTTCAACACAAAAAGTGGAAAAAGGGTATAACTAAGTTTTTCATTCCGTTTGTAATTTCTACAACACTCATTTCCGACTCCATGAAGTATATATGTTCTGAGTTCTTATGCATAGCGAAATCGATTGAGCGATGTCCATCTATCCATCCTGGTTAGGGTTGAAATCAACTTTGCCAAGGCTCTAGAACATGTAGAGAAATATTATATAAGGCTGCTGTAGTCAAAGCGATAAGCACGTTGACTACAAATCTGGCTGACCTGGGTTTAACCCTTGCGGCAGTGAGAAAAATAAAAATTATTTTTTTTTCTGTTTAATAGTATAAATACATATTCAGATTTAACATTAAAACATGCATCCTCCTTCGTTGGTACATCTTCATAGCATATTCGCCGGCGAAGTAAAAGAATTAATAATATGGCTATATCTATCTCCTTTCACCACCTTTCTTCTCTCTCATCTATCCCTTTCCTAAAGAATGTAGCACGGTTACGAACTAAGTAGGTATTAATGCCTAAAGTGCTACTTCTCTTAAAAAAAAAAAAAAATCGATCTGGCCTTCGAGCCAGTGGGCAAAACACCACGCCGGTCTCTTATTTGTCCACATTATTTGGAACAAATATAGTTTAGTGAAGTAATTCCAATAAAATTCGGAAGAAAATTGGGCGATAGAGAATTAAAAAATTAGAAAAAACATCCCGTGGGAAAATTGGAGCTCGCCCACATTTTCCGACTTACGGGGCTTGGAGCTTTTCAAATTTTTTAAAACATCAATACGAGTACTATTTTAAAGCTTTTGAAGAGATGTTTAAGTAAATACTAAAATTTTTTAAACATGCTTAACCTATTAAGAGCCAACGACATTTTTAAGTAAAATTATGTAAAGTACCTAATTTTTTTCTTATCTGGTTATTGGTGGCTCTGGTTAAATAAAAGTCTATATCCGCGGATCTTATGCGAAATAAATGGAAGTGTGCTATTGCACTCTCAACAGAAGAGTTTTTGGGTAGGCTCCGACCCTTTAGCAAGGGGTAGATTTATGGCCCTGCAAGCCATGGTCTTAAAATTGCACAGAATAGTTGAACCACCGTCTGATAAGGGCTTTGCGACAGGTGCGGAAATTTATTACAGCGAAAATTAAGCCAAATCCGTGCATTCGCTGCAATCATGTGATTCCCGTTTAAATCTTGGAATCGCCACAACTTGCTAGTTGTGCCACCACTAGCTGCTTGTAAAACAATTCACAATAAATAAGTAAAGTCGACTGTATGTATTTAGTAAGAAAGACTTAAAATTTAATTTACGTTAAAGAATGTGAAATATTTTGCTGGGTAATAATGGACAAAACACTTAATAAGACAATAAAGAAAATTAAAATTTAATGTTTCTTTGCAACTCTAAAAACAAGTTTTAAGTGTTTACATTATTTATTGCGTTCTCATAAATTATGTTTATAATAGCGCAGTAAAAATAAGAAGACGAAGTTTGTTAGAAGATTTAATTATAATATTAAATTTTATATTTTTTTTACAAACTGACTATTTGCTTATAATTATCTAATAATGTAAAAAAAGGAACTTGAGATTAACTGAAAATTAAAAAAAATATATAAAAGAAGAAAATCATAACTAGTGCTGGTTATCCTAGTGTTCTGCGATAATTTTTACCGAATCTTCTTTGAATACTTTTAAGGGTTTCGTACCCGAAGGGTAAAAACACAACACTCTTGTTTTCGGTCAAACATATATCCACCTGTTGCAGCCAGCTATTTTTGAAAACTATTTTCGTAGACTCTCGCGCAAAAAAAACAAATGATAGAAAATAAAGAGTGTTTCGAAAGTGATGTGGCGGTCATAAAAAGTTTGTCTTTTTTTAACTATGATAGGCAGATCCCTCTAATTCCTTTATATTAAAGTATACAACGCTGACGACAAGATTTTTACGATTTCATGTACTTGGCCCAGTTGTTGAACAAAAACGAAGTGATAAAATCCGTCGTTTATCAACCGAATTCAAAATAAGAAGGAGGGTTATTAATTCGACTGAATGTTGCTTTTTTATGTTTGTGCACGCAGAACTCAGTCATTTCTGAAACTGAAAATTGAAAATTTCTTTTTTATTTAAAAAGTGATGTTTACAGATTGGTGCCGCTTTCAAAACAGTTCATAATATTTGAAATTAAAGGGTGTCCTCAGACAACACACATGTTCTTTCAGTGTAATATGTCCCGTAAAAGGTATCAGTTTAAAGTTTTAAAAATGCGTATCATTACAATGGCAAAAAGTTATATAAAAATAAATTTAAAATTTAAAGGGTGTCCCCAGAGGTGACGTAAATTTACCATTATGGACCTATCTTTTGAACCGTTATAGACAAACACTTAAAAATTGGACAGAATGATTACTAAAATGATCGTTATAGTAACAAGTGTTCATGTTCAAATTTATAAATTAAAGGGTGCTCCAATAGTTCATTTGATTTGATGTATATGGTCATACTTTTGAACATTTGTGGACAAACGACTGAAATTTACATAAACTAACTTCGCTATAACAACAAGATTAATTTAAAAATTAAAGGGTGTCCCAATAGTTGAAGTAATTTAATGTATTTGGTCAAACATATGAACCGTTAAAGACAGACAGCTGAAGCTGACAAGGGACCTGCATTGCTAAATCCACGCTATATCAACAAGTATACAATTTGAATTTAAGATTTAAAGGGTGTTTCCTTTAGACTAAAAAATAAGACAGAATGTCTACAGCTTTGTTTGGTATAATAAGAAGTATAAATATTTTAAATTAAAAATTAAAAGGCGAATGCTCGTAATAGTTACTGTAATTTGATGTATGAGGAAATACTTTTGAACCATTACAGACAGACAGATGAAATGTGGTCTAAAGTCATTTTTTTGGGAGAGTTATTTTGTAATCGATGAAAACTAAAAGATGAAACAATATTTCTATAGAAAACCTGATTTTAAAGAAAAATTAATATTTCATATAACGACTCTTGATCTCTGATAATAATTAATTTAAAATCTAAAGTCATAAATAACTACAGATCATGAATGAAATAGTTAAACTTTATAAAAATCTTTTCAATTGACTGGCTTTCTCCAAAACTTGATTTAAAATTAATAAATGAAACGTGTAATCAAAAGGGCAAAGAGATGATAAAAATAAATAAAAAAAATTTTAACATCTTAATGAACACTTCTTATGAGTGTTTTGGCCATAAATGAAATAGCAGAAAACAAATTGTAGACAATGTGAAGAAGACCCTATAGTTTTGAAAACTTTTCACTATTTAATGAAAATATATTAAAGAGAATTTAATAACATTTCTGGCAAAAAGTGTTTGGAAGAGCAACTTGAGTTTCCATTGCATTACGATGTTGTCATGGATGTAAAAATTGTTATATTTACAGGCTCAGAACTACTGGGTTGTACTGTAAGCTGCTTTATATTGTTATTTTTTTTTAAACTCTATTTGCAATTGAAAGCATTTTTTTTTGTTCATTTTCTAAAGTGATTTGTTTATTTCTGTTTGATTTGATTTCATTGTGATTTTGCGTTTTCTGGCATTTGTAAGGTCTCAAGTGTTTACAATGGGGATTTCAATCGCAAGCTACTCAATTGCAGAGTGTTTACAACCGACACAATATTATTCGTAAAAGTTGTGAAAAGTTTTTTGTATTAATTCACTTTAATTACGCTTGATTCCTTAAAATATAAATATTTAATGATATTCTCATGAAATATTTATTATTTTAAAGCTAAAAAATCAAATGTTTTATTGGCGGAAAAGCATATCCATATGGCCATTTCGCTACTGCTCATATACTTGATCAGTGGATTTTACTCAAGTTTTGTAAAGAAAACCACTAAGTCTTATATCGAAAACCAAACTGATTAAATGAGAACTCCATTAAATCAATAAGGCAAAGAGACCACTGATGAGCTATATGAGCAGTACCGAAGTAGCCATATGGATATGCTTTCTCCGCAGTATAAAATTTCATTTTTTAGTTATAAAATAATAAACATTGCATGAGAATATCATGAAATATTTATATTTAAAGGAATCAAGCACAATTAAAGAGCATTATTAAAAACATTCCAAGTATTATACTTTCTTGTAAAAAAGTTTTTTGGTGAAAAGCAGGATAGGATATGTTCGGTTGAAAACACAATTTAAGATTATTCTCTCGTTATCGGATATGTATCAACGAATTTACCGACAACTCATTGAAAATTACCTAAAAAGATTTATAGTCCAGTGTTTATTTTATTATTGTTTTTTTTATTAAAGCAAAAAAAAAAAATAAAGAAAACATTTAGCAAAATTGTGATTTTAATTTTGGCCAAAAAAAAAAATGGCTTAAATTTCCATAGTGCAAAGGTGGCAGCAATTCTACATAAAGTACAAAAACAGCAGTAATTTTTGCATGATTTCTGGCTACTATTTTCACAAGAATTCTAAAAAGTGTCATTTGATCATTTAATTTTCTTCAATACAACAGTCACACACTGAAAATGTTAGCAAAAAATGCCACGTAGCTAATGAACTTAATGACTGACCTAGTTCAACACAATAAACTTAGCAGAGCGAAACTGGGTGAGAAAAATCAACTCCATTAATAAGAATTTTAATTCATTGCACTTTTAAATTTTTAGCTAAAGTACGTCACATCTTATTGCTTTACTTCATTATGTGAAGGTGAAAAAATTTATTTTTAATTAAAATATTCCTTACAATAATAAAATGCACCTTAAAAGCCAATCAACAAATAAATCCATTTAATAAGTGAAACACTATGAACATTTAATTTATTGATTTTATAAATATTTATATAATTTGTATGCAAATCTTTTTAAGTACTTTTCTAATCAAAATATACAATTTTATGCAAATTCTTATTTTCATTTATTTTTTAACAGCAAATTAATATTTATGACAAATTTTATTTTAGTTTAAAACAATCAATACAAACAAATTTGCATAAACAAACAAAATTTGTAAAAGTATTTGTCGAACCATCTGTCATTCAAGCTAATCTCTACAGAAAGAAAAATAAAAACAATGAGTCCCATTGTCACTTGTTGAAATGATACAAAAATTTTTATATTGACTAGAAAAAATTAAAAGTGAAAATCTTATGTAACAAATTTTCGATTATGAAATTTTTTCATAACATTTCTTATGGACGATTTTTAATTTATTCTTGTTGTTGTTTATCAATAATAAAAATTTTATAAAATAATGCACACACTTTTGAATATTTGTTGTCTGTTTAATAAGTGGTCAAGACCAACAATGAAAGTAGTTTCTCTGTTTTCTTTTTTAATAAATTCAAAATATTTAAAAACAAAACAAGATTTTTGAAACTGCCATAGTCTGGTTGTTATATGTTTTTATTATTTTTTTTTTTTTGTTAAGTATTTCGCTTAATTAAAAATATGCTTTCACAAAGAATTTTCAGTTAATGAGAGGTGCTTACAAATGATGGCTTTAGTATGAAAGTGCATCCTACACTTTTAATATATTTATTTCTATTAATTTTGTTGTATTTATGTGAATTAATTTTTGCTTTTAATTTCATTTATTTTTTTTTCTTAAAGAAAAATAAATAATTTCCTAATTTTACCTTTAATGGGTATTAAAAAAATTATAAAATAAGTAATAAAATAATAAAATAAAAAATTCAGTAAAAATCTAAGTTACGATGAAGGCTGAAAATAAGAAAATAATTCTTGCGAAAAAAACCGACTTCAAAACAGATTTCGTTTGTCTGCCTATAACAGCTCAAGTGTTTGGCCACATAAATTAGGTTACATTAACTATTGGGACATACTTTTATCTCTCTTAACTTTATACTTTTTCAACTGATCAATAGTTTGGCAATATACATAAAATTGCAGCAACTATAGAGTCACACTTTAATTTCCAAATTCAAATTTTATACTTGCTGTTGTAGTAGATAAAGCAATCAGGTTCTGTGTAACCGTCTGTCTGTAACGGTTCAACAGTTTGCCCATATACATCAGATTATATCAACTATTTAAGTTATAAGATAACATTTTTATACTTCTTATTATACCAAATAAAGTAGTGGAATGCTGTCTAATATTATGGTGTTTGTATACAACGGTTCAAAAAATACGGCCATATAGAAAAAATTACATTAATTTTGGGAGCACCCTTTAATTTCTAAATTCAAATTATAAGCTTCTTGTTATAGCGGACTTAGCAAAACATATCCCTTGTAAATTTCAGCTGTCTGTCTGTAACGGTTCAAAAGTCCGGCCACATACACCATATTATATCAACTATTGGGACACCCGTTTATTTCCAAATCCAAATTTTATACTTGTTGTTATAGATGAGTTAGTAATACAGGTACTTTGTAAATTTCAATCGTCTGTTTACTACTGCTTGAAAGTATGGCCATATACCAAATTAAATGAACTATTTGTGCACCCTTTTATTTGTAATTTTAAATATTATCAGCTGTTACTATAACGGCCATAGTAATCGACATTGCGTCAAATTTAAAAGCGCTTGTCTATAACGTTTCAAAATATAGGCCTATATAAGTAAATCTACAGTAATTATGGGACACCCTTTATTTTCTAAATTCAAATTATAAACTCGTTGATGTAGCGGTATTAGAAATACAGGTACCTTTTAAGTTTCAGCGTTCTGTCTATAATGGTTCAAAAGTACGGCCAAACACTTGAAATTACATCAACTATTGGAACACCCTTGAACTGAATCTGAATCCATATTTTATACTTGTTGTTATAGAGGAGTTAGCAATACAGGTTCTTTGTAAATTCCAAGCGTCTGTCTATAACTGTTAAAAAGTATGGCAATATACATCAAATTTAATGAACTATTGGCGCACCCTTTAATTTAGAATTTGTAATATTAATACTTGTTACTATAACGGCCAAAGTAATCGACATTCTGGCCAATTTTCAAGCGTTTGTCTATAACGGTTCAAAAGATAGGCCCATATAAGTATATTTACATCAATTATGGGGGCACCCTATAATTTTTAGATTTATTTTGGAATAAGTTTTTGTTTTTGGGAGCTATAGTAATACGTAGTCATTTTAAATTTTGCAGAATCGCCCTTTACAGTTCATAATACACGTAAAAAATATGTATGTTGTTTTGGGACACCCTATAATTTTTAAGATTATGAACTGTTTTTAAAATGGGACCAATCTGTAAGCATAATGTATCATATTATTAAAAATTTTCAAAATCTGATCAGAAATAACTGAGTTCTGGAGGCACAAATATAAAAAAAGCAACATTCAGCCTTCTTTTTTTGAAGTCGGTTAAAAATGGGCTTAAGCCAAAATCAATTTTAATTAATTTTTTTTGATTGTCATATATTAGACTCAGTAGTTTGTTTTCTATAAATATTTAAAATATAATTTGATTGTCCACTTTAAAATATTTTTGTTTTTAAAAAGTTTCATCTATTAATTTTTTTGTTAATATTTCCCAATTTAACCCTTATCGGACGCGACTTTTCACACGTTTGATTCTCACCAGGTTGTAGTTATTTTTAACAAATATGAAAAAAAAAACAATAGTATGTTATTATACATTTATATTCATTTCTTTTCAGTTTTGTTACAAATTATTTATTTTTTGTACAACTACTACATGTCTGAGTTTCTGATAATTATTTATATACTTGTAAGGTATGGTATTTTTTGAAGCAATCTCCAACATGAAGAAATGGTTTTCTCTGGCATGTTTCGCAAAAGTATACTATTGTTTTCCTCCCTCCAGGTAACTTGCGAGCTAAAATCACTTTCAGAAATTTCTTTGATATTTATAATATTTTCTTTATTCATTTTATGGGCAAAAAATAAATTCAGACATTAAAAAAAAGAATTGAAAGTTTATTGCACAAGTTAAATGCTCTGCTGATAACGACAAACTGAAAAGATTCTTATGCTCAAACGGTAACGGTAAATACGTATTTTCAAATGGTAACGGTAAATTGAAGAAATGAATGCATTTTAAAAACAAATCTCATCAATAGACAGTATGTTTCGACATTATTCGCCTTGTCACTTCACACGTGCCATACGACCGTTGCAGAAAAGTACTGTTGTCACGTCAGAGGTGACTTACGACCGATAAGGGTTAATATTAAAAAGCCAGAAAGCAATAAAATTAAACAATGCTATTATAGTTGCCTAAATTAACACTGTTTATTTTGCTTTGTTGAATTTCAATGTTGAATAAGAAAGCATTTTTCAGATGGAATTTTTAATTAATCATATGCAGTGGTACCAGTATATAACAAATTATAAATGATTTCATTTGATTAAAATAAAATAAAATTTTTAAAAAATTTCCTTTGTTTATTTACTTTGAATTTTTTAATTTATTAAAGATGTTGCATAATTTGATATAAAATCTCTATAACAGCTAAATAAGTTACAAAGTTTCTTTAATTATGATTTATGAGTCGTTAATCTAATCCAGTTTTTGTAAGCGAAATTTTAAAATTGTATCGACAATATTTTTATATCCTTAACATAGGGGTATATCTAAGTTTGCCATTTCGTGTGTAATTTCTACAATATCCATTTCTGTTTGTCCGTCCGTATTCGGTTTGGAATTAATTTTACCAACTAGATGAGCTAGAGAAAATTTTAATACTCAATTCGACCAGACATAGTTTTGAAAATTTTGCTATTGAAAATTAACAACACCGGTCCATGTTCTTCGAGGCAGCGGGAAAAACACCACGCCTGCCTCTAATTTTTCCATATCATTTGGAAGAAATCAAAATTAATGAAGTAACTCTAAACAAAAAACAAATAAGTATATAAGGCGATAGAGAATTAAAAACTAAGAAAAAAGTTGAGTACTATTTACGAGTATACCCTTTTTCCACCTGTGGTGAAGGTTTAAATTACAGGGTGACCAAATTATGGGATGAAATCCTTTGTGTGTGTTAAACTAACACTTCGCAGATTTTTTTTTTATTTGTAAAGCCTGATTTATTTGATAAAGTATAAATTTTTCTCTAGAGTAAATAATTTGCAATTTGTTTTTTTTTTTCAAATAATTAAGCTGGTTTTTTTGATAGTGGTATAAGTCCATTTTTTTTTTTTTTTTTTTGAATTATAGTGATGTTTTTTACTCTATAAATCTTTTAGATTTTATTATGAAATATAATAACCTAAATTATTTGAAACAATAATCTATTTTTTGGCTCTACATGGACTTATACTACATTAAAAAATAATATTTTAGAAGAAATCTAAACAGAAGCAAATTTAAGTCCATATGTTTATAGACATTAATTTTACTAAAATACGAAGGCTGCTATTTATATTTCTGGCCTTGCAACACTGAATGCTGCCAAGTGCAAACTGACATTTCCATTGGAAAGTTTGTCATTTTTAAGCATAATCGTACTCAAAACGTTTTGACGTACGACCATTATTTGTGTTGTTTACAGTGACTTGAAAAAATTAATATAGAAAGAAATGGAATTAACTCGTGAACATTTTCGTGCCATAATTTTTCACAACTTTCGACGTTGATTATCACGACAAGAGTGCATTGATGAACTTTAATCTTTGTATGGTGATGAAGCACCATCCTATAGCACTGTGAAAAATTGGTATAATGAATTTAATCGTGGCCGAAGCTCGCTCAAAGACGAATGCCGTGAAGGTCGTCCAAAAACGGCTGTTGTGCCAGAGAACATTGATGCCGTGCGTGAACTCATAATGCAAGATCGACATGCGACAAACCGAAATATAGAGACATCCTTGAACATTTCTTCCACCAGCATACATTCGATACTGCATGAACACCTGGCCGTAAAAAAGGTTTGTTCTCGTTGGATCCCGCACAATTTGAAAGTCGCTCAAAAAGAGGCTCATGTCGATTGGTGCAAAGAAATGTTGCAAAACTACGATTGCGGTGCTTCAAAAGACGTTTATAAGATCGTCACAGGTGACGAATCATGGATCTATGCGTACGAGCCCGAAACGAAACAACAATAGACCGTGTGGGTCTTCAATCCAACGAAAGTTGTTCGTGGAAGAAGCACTTCGAAGCAAATGGTCGCCTATTTCTTCGGCAAAACTGGTCATGTGGCGACTGTTCCGCTTGAGCAACGTAGGACAATCACTTCTGAGTGGTGCACTACAATTTGTTTGCCTGAAGTCATCGGAGAAATTCGAAAAACCAACAAGAGAAGACGAATTATTGTTCACCATGACAATGCGAGCTCTCACACATCGGCTCAAACCAGAGCGTTTATGACCGACCAAAACGTCGAATTAATGGGTCATCCGCCGTACAGCCCTGACTTGGCAACTAATGACTTCTTCTTGTTTCCGCACATCAAGAAAAAAATGCGTGGTCAACGATTTTCGTCGCCAGAAGAAGCAGTTGAAGTTTTCAAAAACCATGTTTTAGAGGTGTCTCAATCGGAGTGGAAAAAGTACTTCGACAACTGGTTTGAGCGCATGCAAAAGTGTATAAATCATGCTGGAGAATACTTTGAAAAACAATAAAACCATTTTTGATTATAAATATTCGCATTTTCACTATTAGGCCAGAAATATATAAAGCAGCCCTCGTAATTTTTATGTAAAAAGTGAGAGTTAAAATAAAGACATTTATATACACAAATAACCAAATTTATTACGAGTTTATTGCCGTTATGTTTAAAATATGAAAATGCAAATTACTTCATATTTAAATAAGAAAAAGATATTTCATACTTAGTAGTCTTTAACATATTGACGCATTTATCATATCGTTATATTTCCTTCTTGTTATCCTCCATTAAGTTTTATAAAGTGGTACTATATTCATTATTGTGAGGTATTTCTGTCTTCCCTTTTTTCCAAACAAAAATATTGCTTTGGATGGATCATTTTTTTCCACACTAATTTTATAAAAAATTTGGTTTGGTTTATTCTTTTTAAACCTCATCAGACATATCTTAAGGTAGTTTTTTCCTGCTTAATATTGCATCTTCTTAAGATTTATTTGAGACAAAGTTTTCTCTTTTCCTTTTTTACCAAATGAAAAATGAAGCTGTTTTTTGCGGCAAGCCTTAATTGCATTATAATAGTCTTGGGCAGATCTTTTTCTTTAATGCTGTTTCTACAACTGCAAAATATCTGTCGTTTGGAAGAAATTAATGAAAGTAGTTTGAATTCACCTATTACGAATGGATTTGTTCTACTTTCAAAACAAATATTTGTGCGATAGAGTTGTACTTGCTGACTGACTTCTTATGCATAGCGAAGTCAATTGAGCGATGTCCGGCTGTTCGTCCGTGTGATTTCCCAAAAAAAATAAATTTGTTAATCGATCAGATATAATGTCGAAAGCGGTGCTGTTGGAAATCAGTTTGATCGGATTATGTCCTTCGAGGCAGCAGGCAAAACACCACGCCTACTTCTTATTTTATGTCGTTTGGAATAATAAACTAACTCCAATCAAAAAACTAAATATATTGGACGATAGAAAATTAAAAAATAAAAAGAAAACATGAAATGAAAAAATTGGCACTTGCCCATTTTTCCGAGTTACGGGGCTCTGAAATTTTCAAATTTTTGAAATATTGATATGGATATTATTTTAAAGCTTTTAAAGAGATCTTTAAGGAAATACTAAAATTTTTAAAAATGCTTAACCCATTAAGAGCCGATGTCATTTTAATATAAAATTATATAAACGCACTACCAAAATTTTTTTTATTTATTAATTCTCTATTAACCTAATATTTGCTTTTTTGATTGGGTTACTTCACCAGACTAGATTTACATAGATAGTGAAGGCTATATAAGATTCGGCATAGCCGAATATGGCACTTTTACTTGTTTTGGTGAGTTTTTATTCTTCAGTTTAGTCTCCGTTTTAGTTGAGACTAGATTTTGTGTTGAAAGTTTTGTACTCGCCAAATTTGATTTCTTTTGTAAAATAACAATTTTTTCTTCAAATATTTAATTTGTGGCTTAATATTGATTTTTTGATAAGTTAATATTTATGGAAAATTTAGTTGGTCGTTTAAAGTGTAAAAGCATAATATTATATCTATAATAATTAAAGTTCTCCACAATACGTTTTCAGTATTAATGAGAACTGGCAGATAGACAAACAGATGTATAAATATAGGGCAAGTGGTCATTTTTCAAAACATTGCAAAATATTAATAAAGTAATTTTAATTGGATTTGTACTATCGAGTATATGATAACTTTATTTTCATAAATTTTTGTTATCTATCATTATATTTCTTGCCTTCCATTAATATTTTGTGCATCCATAAGACTCAGAGGGTTCTGTTCCTATTTTAAAACAAAATTAATCTCAATTGCATTAAACAGCCATCAAAAATATTTTTTTTCATAAAATCTATTTAAAAAGGGAGACATTTTCTTTAATCCAGTCAGTTTTACTTTTGGGAACAAAAACAAAATATTTAGTAACAGGAAGGACTTACGAATAATTTTAACCAATTTTGTAAATTAAAATGCACAAGATTCCCCTTTTTTACTTTCATTTTAAATGTAAATCCATTTACTATTTTTTAAAAGGAATAAAACTAAATGCAATTAAAAAATTGAGTGTGAATGTTTTAAATTCAGTTTCTTTCCTCAAATCATCAATGCAAGAATACGTTCATACAGCTGCCACTGCAACTTTACAAGTTTTAAATAAAATTGTGCCACAAAAAACACTTACACATACACATGCTCTTCGTTGTACTCCTGCAAGCAAATGCACCCACATGCTTTATTTATTAACAAATGTGTGTTTGATAGAGGAGTGCATAAGTTAAGCTTTTTGCAATTGTGCATGTGCAATAGTATTGCTCTTGTTAAAAACTGTAAATTGACTTTAACTTGGAAAAAAAAGAGTTCCATTAACCATTACTAACATACACAACATACACTTACATTTCTGTGGTGGGTGCATATATTTAAAGTTGAGTGCACCAAAACCAAATGAATGAGTGCAAACTTATCTAGTCAAACGGAAGTAAATTTGTTGATGTTTTAAATGAAATATTTTTACTGCTCTGCATGAAAGAAATTTTAATAGAATTTCATCGTGATGAAAATCTCAAAAATTTTAATATAACATCTGACTTCGGTTGAATAAAGTTAAATTTTTGTATGAGATTAAAAAATTCATTGATATCTAGGCACTTAAGTTACCTTTATTAGCAAAATATATTTTTGAAAATGTATATAGAAAAATATATGGACGCGAGTTTTTCAGGGAGTCAATCAAGATATAAATTTTTTTCAATGTCTGAAAAAAATTGTTTTTTTTTGTCAATATCAAGTTAAAAACTTTTTTCGAATATTTTACATAATTGGCTTAAATAATATGATATATGCATAAAATCTGGCAACCCTGCATATATCTTAAAAAAACCTAATTTTTTATTTTTTTAATATTTGGTTGTAAATTAAATATGAAAAATAAAGCTTAATAATTTTTTCTTTCAGCACTAAAAATTGTGGTGTTTGTGAATAGAAGAAATAGAAAAGCTGGCTCACAAATGCTAAGCAGCCGCTCCGTTAGTAGAGGTATTTGCAAAAAAGAAGTTCACGAGTCATGAGTTCAAACCCCATTCGCGCCATGAATATAGAAAAATAAATAACTAATGCTCAGTTGCCGCGATGTCGAGTTTGCTTAAAAAGGGTGGATAAAAAGAAAAGAGTAATAGTAGTCGTAGAGTCAGGATTAGAAAAAGAGAAAATAATTGTTGTATTGTTGTGGTAGATGAGTCCGTTTACGCGCATGTATATTACAATAGAAGATAAAACTGTTGAGGCGTCTGTAGATTTAAAGTACGGAAACTCTGTTCTTATCTTTAAGGGAGCATAAAAAAGTAAGGAAAGTAATAACATCGTGATTAATTGCTTAAAAGAATTTGTGATTTAAATAGCTTTGCTTTAAAAGACCTTACATAGTTTGAGTCTAGCTGCATAAGTAACCAAGATCTCATATAAAGAAAACAAATCTAGAAAAAAATAGGAAGAAAAGAAAAAGAACGAAAAGTTCTGGAAATTTTCGGTTTTAAATGAAATTTCCTTTTTTATTGAAATGCTAATATTTGGTAAAATTTAAACTTATTTTAATATTATCCCAATATCTGAATACAAGAGAGCTGAATATCCACGTATTAAAAAATAATAATATTGTATCAAAATTTATTTCTTAAATGAGAATTATGACCTAAGCAAATACCAAAAAAAAAAAAAAAAAAAAAAAAAACAATGAAAAGTTTTGCACAAACACATTGTTAGCATTCAAAATCACTCTTCAAGTAATGTGTCGCACATAGATAAAAGGAATCGCAGCATTTATTGATTCCTTTTTGCTTGAGAGCATAAATCTGCTCAAACTTTTTGCTCAAACCTTTTTTTATTTCTGGTCTATAGGATTTATTTTGTGGTAAGACTGCCTTAAAGCCACACATATTTAAAAATTTTTAAGACCAAATGTCTGGCATCCCAGTTTTATAAAAAAAAGAGAAACTCCCACTTATGTTGTAAAAAATGTTACAAATTTGTTGTTTTAACCACTTTTAAACTTTGAAAAAAATATAATATGAATTATTTAAAGATTTTCTATAATAAGGTATTATTTAGAAACAAACCGTAACATTGAATTTTATTAAAAATTGTTTAAAAATATGAATCGTTGATATCATTGAAATGACGAAGAAAGATGTCTCGCACGTTGACTTCGCGAGCAAGGGCGAATTTAAAAATTTATTGTCACATCCTTGTGATGATAAGAAAATTGCGTTACTAATGATTCTTTTCTTGGAATGGAGTAGACAGATTAATCTTATAGAAATTATAATGGATAGACTTGTGTACAGGGATTTTTTGGTTCAACTTGTGCTATCCATTGCCAAAAATAATATTACCCTAATATGGAAAGTTAAAAAAAAAATGACCCGAAATACCTATCAAAGTAAGTGAGTATATGGTTGCTGAGATAAAGTGACAATTCAACAAGCTTTGGTACAATATAAAAAAAATGGTAAACTTAATAAATAAATTATAAAAATATAAAATAATTAAATAATTAGTATCTTTCTGTATACATGTGCACATATCGGCAAAGAAATTTATCATATTCGTGACAGCTCTAAATATAATACTCGAGCATTTACAAGAACGTGTGTATTCTAAACTGTGAGTGCACTGAAGAAGAGATGCCGTACCTGGACGTCGTGAACGTAGTAGAGCATTCGCTGCCATACAAGAAAATTCCGTTTAGTCTTTTCTTTTTAATTCTTAGTTTTTCGGTAAGAAATTTTCAGAAAAATAATAAAAATTAAATGTACAGTCAAAAACACAATTTGGTTATGTTTTTCAAAGTCATGATTTACACTACGCAATTTTTTGAGGCATTTTTTGTTTAAGTTACAGCGTTATACGTTATCTAAAAGTAAACATTAGCAACAGTAACATCCCCTCAAAACTTAAGCAATACCATATGGCTTACTCCTCCTGCTTTACAAACAAACAAAAATTGCATGCTAGTTTCATGCAAAATTGAATAGAGTAAATGCCGTAAAACTCTTTCCCAAACTCTTCTCTTGAATGGAAGTTTGTTTGTATGCTATAAAGTATACCTCCATATAGTTTATTTTTTAGGAGTTTTTGTGACAGACAGTTTTTGTGAGATTTAACGATGAAAGATCAGATTTATTTCAAATCAAAGCTGAAATTCCGCAAGGTAGCGTACTTGTGCCAATATTGTACAACATTTTTACAGCAGATATGCCATCAACTAATTATGCCACTATAGCTACATATGCAGACGACACAGCGATTGTTGCAATAATCCAATGTCAGACGGCAGTCCGGCACTTGTACAGGGGAATGTAAAAGTAAACTATGATAAGTCCAGCTACATAACATTTACATTAAGAATGCAAAATTGTTCTTAATGAAGGACAATATAAATGGAAAAGTATTCCCAAACGAAAATAAAGTAAAATATATTGGAATGACTTTAGATATGTGACTTATTACAAGCTAAAAGCCAACAACTTAAAATAAAAACTCTTAAATTATACTGCTTCTAGAACTCGATTTAAACAATAAATTAAGCCATCCTATAACCAGTTTGGTCGTATGGAATTCAACTAGCAAATCAAATCTAAAACTTTAAGACTGATGACTAACGCTCCTTAGTTTGTGGCAAATAAAATTATTCAAAAATATCTTGATATTTAAACATTCCATGAAGAAATACGAAACTCTCTCCAAAGATTAAATTTGTCAAGGTATTGTTTTTTTAAAAAATAATTTTACAGCAACAATGCTTTAAAAAGTTTGAAGTGAAAATTTCGTGTAGAATTCAGAACATGCCTATATATAGTAAATTGTAAATAATAATAATAACCAAATTTTTAAATTTTTCGTGAATAACAACATCTTAAATACTTCAGTTTGGATTTCGAAAGGTGTGCTGGACTAAAGAAGCTGTTGTTAATGTAAGAAATTATATATATAAAGTTCTGGATGTGGGTCATAGTCCTGTAGCAGGTATATTTTTTGATTTGTCAAAAGCGTTTGATCTTATTGATTATAATATTCTATTGCAAAAGCTAAGATGTTACGAGGGCTGCTCTATATATTTCTGGCCTAATAGTGAAAATGCGAATATTTATAATCAAAAATGGTTTTATTGTTTTTCAAAGTATTCTCCAGCATGATTTATACACTTTTGCATGCGCTCAAACCAGTTGTCGAAGCACTTTTTCCATTTCGATTGAGACACCTCTAAAACATGGTTTTTGAACACATTAACAGCTTCGCCTGGCGACGAAAATCGTTGACCACGCATTTTTTTCTTGATGTGCGGAAACAAGAAGAAGTCATTAGGTGCCGGTTAAAAACACTCGGGTTTGAGCCATGTGAGAGCTCGCAATGTCATGGTGAAAAATGATTCGTCTTCTCTTGTTGGTTTTTCGAATTTCTCCGATGACTTCAGGCAAACAAATTGTAGTGTACCACTCAAAAGTGACCGTCCTACGTTGCTCAAGCGGAACAGTCGCCACATGACCAGTTTTGCCGAAGAAACAGGCGACCATTTGCTTCGATGTGCTTCTTCCACGAACAACTTTCGTTGGATTTTGCTCGTCTTTGAAGACCCACACGGTCGATTGTTGTTTCGTTTCGGGCTCATACGCATGGAGCCATGATTCGTCACCTGTGACGATCTTTTGAAGCACCGCAATCGTATTTTGCAACATTTCTTTGCACCAATCGACACGAGCCTTTTTTTGAGCGACTTTCAAATTGTGCGGGATCCAACGAGAACAATGTATGCTGGTTGAAGAAATGTCCAAGGATGTCTCTATCTCTCGGTATGTCGCATGTCGATCTTGCATTATGAGTTCACGCACGGCATCAATGTTCTCTGGCACAACAGCCGTTTTTGGACGACCTTCACGGAATTCGTCTTTGAGCGAACTTCGGCCACGATTAAATTCATTACACCAATTTTTCACAGCGCTAAAGGATGGTGCTTCATCGTCATACAAAGATTTAAGTTCATCAATGCACTCTTGTCGTGATAATCCACGTCGAAAGTTGTGAAAAATGATGGCACAAAAATGTTCACGAGTTAATTCCATTTTTTTCTATATTAATTTTTTAAGGCACTGTAAACAACACAAATAATGGTCGTACGTCAAAACGTTTTGAGTACGATTATGCTTAAAAATGACAAACTTCCCAATGGAAATGTCAGATTGCGCTTGGCAGCACTCAGTGTTGCCAGGCCAGAAATATATATAGCAGCCCTCGTACAATATCAATGGGTATGAGCTTTTACTTTAAAAGAGCTATCTAAATTATAGGAAGTAATTTGTCCAAATTAATAAAACAGTTATTGAATTAAAATCTGTTAAGTATGGTGTTCCTCAGGGAACACAGGGAATACAGGGGTCCTGTATTGTTCTCCATTAACACTAATGATCTACAAAACCTTAACCTGACAGGAAAAATTAAACTGCATTGAAACCTTATATGGAAAGAGATGCTGCATTAATTTCAGAATATATGCGCATTAATAAACTTTTTTTAAATCCTTTCAAAACAAAATTAATAAGATTTAAACCACACTTTGCTTTCAATAATGAGTTCAGTATATTTGACGATGGTAAGGTTATCCAAGAAAGTCCCGCAGTGAATTAACTGTGTATTTGTTTTCAAGAAAACCTTAGAAGTTTAGCATTAAAAATTTCTCCTGCATTGGGTTTGTTATGCAAGTTTAAAAACAAATTTGATCCAAAAACAAAGTTCTTAATCTTTCAGGCTTTAGTTCAAAGCCATATTAACTATCTGGCATTGATATACGGATTTAAATAGACGGTTAAGTTGAAATCGCTTCAGAGACTACAAAACCGAAGCGTTAAAAAGTGTAGCAAATTTACCAAACAGATTTCCAACACTTTTATAATACAAAAATATATTTACTCACATTCTGACAATAGCATTGGATATCACACTATGTAATTTTCGAGGAATCAATATACTTTTAATACAAGAAATAGTGAAAACTTAACAATAGTTGTTTGTCAGTTAGAAACAACTAAACAACGAGTGGATTACTCTGGTTGCAGGGAATATAACAATTTGTCCAATAATATTAAACTTGAAACAAGACTATCACAGTTCAAATATTCTTTAAGGAATTTTTTATTTCATAATGTAGATGAGCTCCTGTTATAATGAATATACAAATAACATGCATATTTAAGAAAAATGTTTAAATAATATAAGTTTTAAAATATTAATGAATTTATAATGTTCTTAGATTTACATGTATAAAGATATTGTAAGCTTAAAATTTTTCCAACAAACCTCTAAAATGCCAATTTGCCGCTGAGGTACCAATGTTATTATTGTTTTATATATGTATATACTTTATAATAATAAAAAAAAAATATCACTTTTTATATACTTATGTTGTTCAGTGGAACTACATAACTCCTGTTACATACTCCTGAAATACAGAAATTATTAAATTTGCTTATTTTCTTCGGATAGATTGCAAATAAAGAATGAATTTATTTAAAAAAAATAAAAAGTATTCAATTTCAAAAGCCATTTATTTTACTAAATTCTAACACAAATTAATAGCATTTAATAAATCCCATCTATGATGGTGTTAAAATGATTTATGAAAAGCTCGTACTTTAAACGAAAATTATAAAGGTTGATTTGATTGTTTTTATTTGTCTGCCTAAAAGTATGTAACGAAAATTAATTTTCAATTTATTTTCAACAAACGCTATGTATAACAGTTATGGCTTTAACAATAAATATGAATCCAATTTATTTTACAACAAAAAATAATATACAAAAATGAAAAAAAAAAAAAAATTCAATTTTACAACCACTTAACCACCACTACAGAACCAGGTTTTGCCGTTACTTTGTATAAAGATTTATGTGTACACATCATATTTGTATTTGTGCCGGTGTATATGTTTATTAAAAAATATTAAATTTGTAGTCGGTTTTCGCAAGTCTACACATTTACGTTTGAGGTCAAATATTCAGTCAGTCAGTCAATCATCAAATAAAATGTTGCTGTTCCTTGTTTTTTTTTTGTATTATTTTTATTTTCTTTTTTAGTTTAACAAATTATTTATTGTAAAAAATTGTATTCCTGTATGAGCAGGAAACCCCAGAAATGAAAAATATTACAAACGGAAACTATTCGTTAAAATAAATAACAAGGAAAAATTACAAAATACCAAATATATGGCAAAAAAAAAAAAAAAAAAAAAGAGAAAACAGAAACAGAAACACAAATTGTATTGAACATAAATAAACGATTGCAGCTAACAAATGGAAATTGAAAAAAAGGAATGACAAAATTAAAATGAAGCAAAAAAAAAAGGGATATGAAATAAACGAAATTTCCAATTTGGCCAAAAACATGGTTTTGCATCATTGTGAAATTCTCATGTAAATCGACGATTAATCAAAAACACCACTATGAGCTATTGTTGCATCAAATTACATTTGTCGCCAGTTTTATTAAAAACTCATTTTTGTTGCCTTTCTGTTTTACATTAAAAGCAATAAAATTAAAGTATAAGAACATTGTTGAAAATTCTTTGCAACAATGTCTCCTTAGTCAATATGATAAATTTACTTTTATGAAGACAAACTTGTTTTTATAGACTTGATTTTTTTTTTTTATTAAAGCAGAGATTTTATTTATAATGGATTTTTTTGGAAGGGAATAAGATCAATATGAGGTAATTTTTGTTTCACAAAAACAGAAATTCTTAATCTTAATCCCTTTCAACAAATAAATATTAAACATACTGAACATTCAAACAAACATACGAGGGCTGCTATATATATTTCTGGCCTGGCAACACTGAGTGCTGCCAAGTGCAATCTGATATTTCCATTGGAAAGTTAGTCATTTTTAAGCATAATCGTACTCAAAACGTTTTGACGTACGACCATTATTTGTGTTGTTTACAGTGACTTGAAAAAATTAATATGAAAAAAAATGGAATTAACTCGTGAACATTTTCGTGCCATTTTTTTCACAACTTTCGACGTGGATTATCACGACAAGAGTGCATTGATGAACTTAAATCTTTGTATGGCGATGAAGCACCATCCTATAGCACTGTAAAAAATTGGTATAATGAATTTAATCGTGGCCGAAGCTCGCTCAAAAACGAATTCCGTGAAGGTCGTATAAAAACGGCTGTTGTGCCAAAGAACATTGATGCCGTGCGTGAACTCATAGTGCAAGATCGACATGCGACATACCGAGAGATAGAGACATCCTTGGACATTTCTTCCACCAGCATACATTCGATACTGCATGAACACCTGGCCGTAAAAAAGGTTTGTTCTCGTTGAATCCCGCACAATTTGAAAGTGGCTCAAAAAAAGGCTCGTGTCGATTGGTGCAAAGAAATGTTGCAAAAGTACGATTGCGGTGCTTCAAAAGACGTTTACAAGATCGTCACAGGTGACGCATCATGGATCTATGCGTATGAGCCCCAAACGAAACAACAATCGACAGTGTGGGTCTTCAAAGACGAGCAAAATCCAACGAAAGTTGTTCGTGGAAGAAGCACTTCGAAGCAAATGGTCGCCTGTTTCTTCGGCAAAACTGGTCATGTGGCGACTGTTCCGCTTGAGCAACGTAGGACGGTCACTTCTGAGTGGTACACTACAATTTGTTTGCCTGAAGTCATCGGAAAAATTCGAAAAACCAACAAGAGAAGACGAATCATTGTTCATCATGACAATGCGAGCTCTCACACATCGGCTTAAACCAGAGCGTTTTTGACCGGCCAAAACGTCGAATTAATGGGTCATCCGCCGTACAGCCCTGACTTGGCACCTAATGACTTCTTCTTGTTTTCGCACATCAAGAAAAAAATGCGTGGTCAACGATTTTCGTCGCCAGAAGATGCTGTTGAAGTGTTCAAAAACCATGTTTTAGAGGTGTCTCAATCGGAGTGGAAAAAGTGCTTCGACAACTGGATTGAGCGCATGCAAAAGTGTATAAATCATGCTGGAGAATACTTTGAAAAACAATAAAACCATTTTGATAATAAATATTCGCATTTTCACTATTAGGCCAGAAATATATAGAGCAGCCCTCGTATAATGAGCCTAATGAGTTTCTCTTGAGTTTGTTTCTGCATGTAACAAACCAAAAAATGAGCCTCATCGCTGGACACAGGTGCCGTCTATGTTTTCAAAGAATTGATGATCGATTTTCAAAATAAGTTTGTATAATTTAGTAGAGTTTATCAAGCATCAATATGTAAAGGTTATTAAGCTAAAGTTTATATATCATTAATGTCAAAAAGTGAGCGCAGTATGAAAATCACTTTGACAGCTAACTATTTTGTAAGTTTAATCGGTCTTAACAAACATCCGTTAAATTCTTTAGGGATGGTAATAACAACTTGGTTGTGATTAAAGTTAGAAAACATGATGTAATTTTTGTGCAAAAAAAAACTATTTAATGATCAAATGTTAATCATTTTACGTTTGTCGTGATTTAAATGTTGTTTGAACTCACTATAATGTTTTTCACCGCAACCATGTATTTTTATAGAGAACATAGTTTATATAATTCTTGTGATCATATTACAACTGTGTTTTTTTTCTCTGCCTATACCTGAGTTTCTTTTATGAACTGAACCCCTTGAAATCTCTTCTGTAAATAGGATTACAAAATTTTTAATGGATGAATTTTAAAATGTATATATTAATACTATGGAGAGTTGTTGTCTAAAATAATACGAAAAAAAAGATGTGCTCTTATCAGGTCACAGAATGAACTAGCCATTATGGAATAATAAGAAACGTTTTCCACTTTTTAATTCGAAAATGCAGATGTAGTAAATACAAAATTTACGCCATAAAGAGTAGTGAAATAAATAAGGGGAAGATTAATTGTGATGAATTCGATCACATTATCTTTATATATAAAAAATTGTTTTTAATGGGCTGTGACTTTATAACTCACGATTGCTCAAACCAAATTCGATTAAATAGGGTTTGTTCGTATGGTTGAGTAGATGGTTTATCTAAAGTCTGCGCTAATTCAGTCGACGCGTCCGTGAGTGATGTCTAAAAAGGGCATTAACGGCAACGATTTAAAAAAATTAAAACAGAGATAGATATTTATTTAGAAGTTCCAAGAGCAAGTGGGGAAGAGGAAAAATGCGTGGATAAATAAGTCCTGATACGTAAGGTCCAATAGGCAGAAGAAATCAGTCGTAACTTAAATATTAATAAAAAAACTCGCTTGGAAGAGTGGTCGTGGTACGATTATTCTGGGAATAGCTAGTATTTAATAAAATGAAGTGATAAATTATTCTCACGTTGAGTGATGCATGCAAATAAAAATAATACTAATTTCTCTATGAAACATGAACATTATCAGGATTTTATGTTTTTTTTTTTATTGCCTCAACTGTCTATTAAAGTTTTCACACTAAAATAATTAATCAAATACATTTATATGAACAACTTATAAAGAATTTAATTTAACGCATATTTTTTCTTTCGAAATAACTCTTTATAGGCACAATTTTCTTACCAAGTGGTAATATAATTGCTCTTACGTTTATTTTAAAATACTATCAATTCAACTATCAACGATTTCTCTTTCTTAATGTCAATCGAAATCTTAATTA
This sequence comes from Gymnosoma rotundatum, assembly GCA_916610165.2. Taxonomy (NCBI): domain Eukaryota; kingdom Metazoa; phylum Arthropoda; class Insecta; order Diptera; family Tachinidae; genus Gymnosoma; species Gymnosoma rotundatum. The sequence goes on from OU744340.1 coordinate 119,970,525, forward strand.
AAAAATTATATTGAATTTCCGTAAATAAGAGCATATGCCAGTCCAAATAAAAGACATAAACCGTAAATTAAAATACAGACAGAACAGAAGGAACTATTTACGTAAACTTAAATGTAAATGAAATGAAGTTTATTGGAAAATAAATTTCCAAACAGAAGACATACATATTTCCATTGGATTGAACATGAATTTATTTCTTTTTATACCCTTCACCACAAAAAGTGAAAAAAAGGGTATAACTAAGTTTGGCATTCCGTTTGTAATATCTACAATATCCATTTCCGACCGCATGCATAGCGAAGTCGATTGAGCGATGTCCGTCTGTCCGTCGCTGCTAGTGGCCCATATTTCCAGCTAGAGAAAATCTAAATATGCCAATCTATCAGACATAGTGTCGAAAGCGGTGCTATTTGAAATTAGCATGTTCGGTTCATCTCCTTAGAGGCAGCGGGTAAAACACCACGCCAACCTCTAATTTTTTCATATCATATGGAATAATAAAATAATTCCAATTAATAAAACGAATATATGGGGCGAAAGAGAATAAAAAAAGAGAAAAAACATACAGTGAAAATTTAGCGCTCGCCCATATTTTCTGAGTTACTGGACTCTGAAAATTAAAAATTTTTAAAAATATCAATATGGGTATCCATATCAAGCTTTTGAAGAGATCTTTAAAGAAATAAAAAATTAAAAAAAAATGCTTAACCAATTAAGAGCCGATGACATATTTATGTAAAATTGTATATTTGTTTTTATTATTTTTTAATTCTCTGTCATCCCTTTATTTGCTTTTTTGATTGGAGTTACTTCACTAAACTTTATTTACATAGACAGTGAAGGGTATTTACTCTTACTAGTTTATTTTGGGAAGTTTATTTATGGTACAGACTTGTTGTATTGAGCGATCTTTTACAAATCTTATGTTTTAATAAATATTTTTCATTAAATATTGTTAATCCTCTGTATCAGACTCCAAAATAATGGAATTAATTTTTTTTTAAATAATCATACACTGCATCTCGTAGGTTACACACTGGGCTAATGACCTTAAACAAAAAAAAAAAAAAAAAAAAAAAAACAATTTGGTCGCACTAGTAATTGTAAATTGGCATTTGATATTTGAGTTTCGGTAGTTACTAAAACTGGCGGTTGACTGCGATTTCAAAAGACGACAAAAAAATTTTCTTCTTGTGTTTAATGTTATAACTTAATGTTTTGATGTATTTTATTTTGTAAACAAGATATGTTGCCCGTGGGCTACATCAGACAAGAAGGGTAAAATATTGGCATTAAGTTAATTGGATTTGTTTCACAATAATTGATATAATGAGTCCGACAAATAACTTTTTTTTTTAAATGCTATAAAAAACAGTGTAGCTTTGGCTGTGTGGCACGTAGCGCCGTCCTGTTGAAACCACATGTTGCCAATATCCTCCTCTTCAATTTTTGTGAACAAAAATTCATTCAACATGGCCCGATAACGATCGCCATTGACTGTAACGACCACTCCTCGCTCATTTTAGAATTATGCCTTTGAACTAAAATCCGCACCAAACAGTGACTCGTTTTAGGTGCACCGGCCTTTCAATGTATGCGTGCTGGTTTTCTGTGCACCAAATGCGACAATTTTGCTTGTTTACATACCCGCCAAGATCAAAATGAGCTTTATCTGAAAAGATGATTTTTTTTTGGCAAAATCGGCATCTTAATGTCGCTATATTTCCCAGCGTTGTTTAAGCGTTTACACAATCATATTCGTTCAGCGGAATGATAAATCTAATTATCTGTCAAATCAGACATGAGCTAAGTGTTACCATTCACGAAATATGCACTAGTTGAAAAAGAAGTTAGATAGCGGAACCGTTACTTTCGTATTGTCTGTTGACAAGCTATGTTTTAGAGCTGGTATTACATTTCTAAGCAAAACTAGTGGTGGTTATAGGTGTTCATTAAAGTGGTGTCGACTTAACGATAGGTAGATTATCTTCGTATTAACCTTAATACGAAATTTTATTTGAGACATTACCAGCGATCAGTTAAATACAACCTCAGACGTACCCACAGCGCATGCTTTCATAAGCAATTCGAAAACACTAGAACGGGCACTGGCCACAATGGTCTGATAAGAAAGTCGAATGCAAATTTCCAAATTATATTGATTGACCCATAATGTATGTGAAAAATAAATATAATAAATATAATATAAATATAATGTAGCCTTATGTTACATGAAAACCAATAATTGCTTTAGCAACAAATCAAACAAATCGCAGTTCACGAGTGATAGATTGATGATTAATTATTTTTAAAATTTTAATTTACTTTATTCGTGCTTGATTCCTTCAAATATAAATATTTCATGATATTCTCATGAAATATTTTGTATTTAAAATTACAAATTGAATGTATTACTGCGGGAAAAGCATATTCATATGGCAATTTCACTACTGCTCAAATAGTTCATCAGTGGATTTTACCCAAATTTTGTATAGAAAACTAGAAAGTCTTATATCTAAAGGCAAATTGATTAAATGAGAACTACATTGAATCAATAAGACAAAAAAAAAAAAGACAATAACAATTCAAAATGTTTTATACAAAAAACACAGCAAACATTCTGCAACTATTCAATTCATTTAATTTGTAGCTTTAAATAAAAAATATTTAATGAGAATATCATGAAATATTTATATTTGAAGGAATCAATCACGAATAAAGTAAATTAAAATATAAAAAAGATTCCGAATAATAAATTTTCATATTAATAGTTTTTAAATTAATGAAATTTTACTTTATTTTCGGCTTTTTGGTTCTTTTTAATTAATTTTCTAAACATTTTTAGAAAGAAAAATTATTTACAAATGTATGCGGACTTTTTCCAAAGAAAACAAGAAAAAGCAACAACAAATGTTCAAGACGAGTTACAAAGAGAACGACAAAGAAAAAAAAAAGTTTTAAGTTGTGTGTGAACTTCGTCTCACCAAATTAACATTAAGATGAGTTGGTTAAATAGATGATGTTTACGATGTACATAACATAAGGTAGATAGATGCAAAGAATGCTGATGAAGGATGTGGCGGTCCAGAAAATGCTGCATTTCATTCTGCTAGCGTCCAGTTTTTCTTGTTTTCTTTGGAAAACGTCCGCATACATTTGTAAATAATTTTTCTTTCTAAAAATGTTTAGAAAATTAATTAAAAAGAACCAAAAAGCCGAAAATAAAGTAAAATTTCATTAATTTATAAAATCGATGGTTCGAATCCTGGTCGGGGAAAAAATTAAAACAAGCGCTAGGCACCGCGTATTTTTTAAATTTTTACCCCTTGCAAAAAAGATGGTAAACAATTAGTTTATATTGTATTCGTGTTTGTGCCTGCAGAACTCAGTCATGTCTAAACTAATATTTAATTTTTATTAGCTCAGCTATGTAACCTTTGATTTTCGATTAAAGCACTTTTGCATACATTTTTGTTTAAATTAACATAAATGTCTTGAAATTTACTCAATAAGTCCTTATGATGATGTTAAAGGTTGCACCCAAAATTGGTTTTCTCTTTTTCGTTTTTTATTCTACTTAATTAAATTACATACCACAGCTACCTCCATGAAAAACATATTTATACTAAACACTTTGTAGACAAAATTAAATTTTTTTATACAAGTAAACACCGCAGCGGAATTTCTTTAATAGAAAATCGCCTAAATAAAAACTTGATCTTAAAACGCACAAAAAAAATGTTAGTCTGCACATGGTGTAATTTCTTAGTGAAAAGTGAAAGAAAAAAAATTCAAATACTTTGACAACTTAAAATATCCCTTTTTCTACCAACAACATTTTTTGAGTTAATCAACGAAACTATTTCAACATTCAATGAACGCAACGAAGAATTAATTCTGGAAATAATTTAAAGTATCTATGATATTTATTTTGAGTTTTTAAATTTTATAAAGCCCAATTAACAATAGAATTTAAATATTTTAAGTTTTATTAAAATAATAAGTTTTTGTTTTTGAATTTCAACATGATCTATCAGTTTAATTTAATTTGGACTAAAACTAAATTTCATATTTTTTCTTTTAAAAACAATTCAATCATAAATTGTTTATTTTAATATTTTTTCTTTTTTTTTTTTTGTGGGTTAAAATAATAAACCATATACACACACATACTTAAATGTGCACACATATAAATATTCAATATAAAAATCAAATATGATGCACACACACACACATGCTTGTTTGCTTTTGAGTGAATGGGTGATTTGGTAAAAAAATATATTTAAAAGGGTTGCCAGTTGCTTTCGTTATTTATTTTTGTAAATAGAAAATTTTTAACACTGTCTACAGAACTCGGGAATAAATATTTAAAAGCACTTTTTTTTAAATTTGAAGTTGTGGGCACTTCTAGTTTTTTAAAAAATTTTAAAATTTTTCTTAACGCCTTTTTCTCAATTTCAATATTGAGGTTATATCGCCAACCCTGGCAATCCTGGCAACAATCAATTTATTTTAAAAACTACTCAGTTTCAAATAAAACTGTTGGTGTTTATGTGTCAAAATAAATACAAATCTGTGTGTGTGTGTGTGTCTATTTGTATATACGTTTCATTTAAATTGAATTTTCTACAGTTTGAGGCATATTATGTTTGTAGTTTGGTTTATATGTATATGTATGTTGTAACAGTATTGTAGCTGGTGTATGCTATTATTAGTATTTTATATTTTTATTACGAGTATCCTAGTGTAGGTCCATGAAACTTATAAGTTTTAACCAAAAATTTTAGGCTTTTCATTGGTTGTTGATAATAAATTTAATTAGGGAAGTTGCTGTTGTTGCATTCATGTGTTATTTATTTTTTGTCATGAATATAGAGAAATTATATGTGCATATTTGTTATCCTATTGAATTTATTTTCATATTCCCTCTGCTGTGTCTTGTATGGTTTGTTAATGGAGTTTTTTGTAACATCTACTTCCATGTATAATTCTGTTACACATAAGAGCCAGAGCCGAGCATTTAGTATTTAAAAAAGTCACTAATGAAATAGTAAATATAGAAAAAATTGTTATTCCAAAATATTAAATATGAAATGATAAAAAAATATAAATATTTTTATTTAAAAAAATTTTAATCAGGCTTATGTTTACGTTTTTTTAATTAATAATTTATTTAAAAATAAAAATTGTTTTTTAAATGAGTAATTTTATTAATAGACTTAAATTATTCACAAGCTGCTGCGAACTATACAAAAAATAAATAAACTGCATTCGTTGGCAATCTTCATTTGGCAGAAATAAGTCGTTTTTGTAAGACGACTTTTGTTTTTGATAAACAACAGCACTTGTACGGTTGCGCTATAAAAATCCACTTTAGTGTTAAAATTTTATCGCCTGCATGTGGTGCCTAATACTGCGCCGCGACTTTTGTGATTTGTTTTTATCGTTTAAAATAGTAGAATAATTAAGCCAGTAAATAATATACGTCCGTACGTTGTTAAAAAAAGTCCCTCCATATTTCTTAAGCTGTAAAAAAGAAAATATTTGCAGGGGCTTTACTCAGAGAGTACAGTAGTAGTTTTCAGCTCTACTTCTAATGAGCGCCTGCGTTTTCGTAGTTGTAAAATGGTGTCCAATAGCTGTCTTTAATATTCGCCGATGTAGAGGTTTATATGTTTCGTTTTTCATTTTGTATAAACGTACGGGGTTGAAACCACTTTCGCTGTACATGCAAGCCACTCCTTCCCTTTTATCCAATAGACACAACACACATCTGTCAGTTGTTGTTATGCTGTTACTTCCCTACGCTAACAGCTAGAGCTTTTTCTTTTTATTATAAAGGGCGCCTTGACGCATATCTGCTACCGCCAAGGAGGTTTGACTGCTGTTTCCCATATTTAATCGACTTATACTACAATTATTATTTTTCCTTTCCAATGGTGGGGCTTGAACTCATGAACTTCATGTCTTCTGTTTTACAATGATAACACAACTCTACCAACGCAGCCATTAAGCTTGTTCAACTTGTGTGTTGGTAGACAACAATACTCTTATTTTTAGATATGTAGGGGTTGCCAGATCTCATTTTCATTACAATATTTTCAGTTCCAAACTGCTACTTTTTTATTGTGTAAAATATGGGACTTCAAAAATGTAGATGGTTATTAATTCGTTTGTAGTTCTTTTTGTGATAGTAGATTGCATTCATTTGTGAACCTGTTTTGAAAGTTAATACTTATAAATAAGCCGCTTAAAAAAATGTTCATAATTTTAAAAATTAAAGGGTGTCCCCATGCAATAAACATAACTTGTACATGTCTATTGAAATGTAACGGACACACGTATAAAATTTTGAAAAATTTGGTCTCACTATAAGTTCGAATAACAGCAAGTTTAAAAGGGTGTGACAATAGATGACGTAATTTAACTAATATGACTCTATCTTTTGAACCGTATTATTAAGACAAGTAAAAATTGCACAACATACATATGTATTTCTATGTGCGCTTTATAACAAGAATAAAGTCGAAAATTAAAGAATGTCCCCATATATAATAATTTATATTTATAATTTTGTGTTGAACTAAATTGAAAAGTTCTTATTTAATAAATTTTATCTTTATAGAGCAATATATACATGTTAATGAAATAAAGTATAAATAATACCAAAAAATATGGACAACCAACCGTGTTTTTGTGTTTTTTTCTTGCTTTTCCTTAACTCAGCACGTTTTTGGGATGACGCTCATTTTCGACTACGAAACTAAACGTGTTATAAACTTTAAATTTCCTTCTATAGGACATAATCTCTACATTTTCAATTACAATTTAAATTTTTCATTTACACCTGTACGCACCGAATTTTTTTTAGTTTATTTAACATCCCGTATTCAATAAGGTTTTCAAAAGTAACCAAAACAAAAAAAAAAATTAACAAATTAAACCACAGAGAAGCCTTAGATACACCACATTAATAGCAATAAAAAATTTGTAAAATACCCTTTTTTTGTATTCTGTTTATTTGCATTAAAAATAAATGTATACTGGCCAAGTTGGAATTAAGATTTTTAACCTGAAAAGGGACACTTAAATAATAATAATACTAAAAATAAAAATAGTAAAGGAATTAAAACAATTTATCTTAAATTTTAATAATGATTTGAAAAAATATACACCTGCTTACAGGCAGAAAAATAAATGTTTATCATCCACTTCCTCCTTCCAAATAGAATTTTAAAACATTTAAGCAATTAACAAGAAATTGTTAGGTTGCACAAAAAACAAATAATAAATGAGGTACGAGGTATAGTAGCAAATTGTATACAAAGAAAAATAAAGTAAAATATTCAAACAGTTTCGTTTAAACCCTAAACTGAGTGAGTAACTATGTATTGAGAAACATCAGTTCGCAGCAATGGCAACATTTGGCATTCATATTTATTCGAAAAACGGCGAAGATCAAACGACAGAAAATGAATGAGACGCTCAATTAAGATCTTTTAACAATATCTGATTTGGGCTGGTAGGACAGACCCGATTTTGATGCTCGTAACACTCGATGTTGTATGCTTATGCAGAGAGGTTCGACCGAAAATGGATCTTCATCTTTAAGTATGGTTGGTATAATTATTAAGGAGTCAAAAGCTCTTGCTGTTCTTGGGCTGAAAATTCAGTGTTATGTTCGGTAGACTAAAGAGACTGTTTAAGTCTCAAAAGAAGCCCTCAAGTGTCTCGGTTATTTGAAGCGGTGTAAAAGATATTTCACTCCATCTCTATACTACTTATACGAGTACCACTTACATCTGACCAAAAATAGAATGCAACTTTTATGTATGGGTCGGTGCTTCAAAATCTGTTTTAAAGTTACTCGACTGCATGCCGGAGGATGCGAAGAACCTCATAGATGACAATAGGATATCCAACTTTATTGACACTTAAACATTGACGCAATGTGGACTGTGTCTCCCTGTTTTATCGTTACCACAATGAAATATGCTGTAATGAGATTAGAGTACTCTTTATCGATATCTATAAGTTTTTAAATATAACACGGTTTTAGTTAAGAGCTCATCCATTTGTAGTCAATTGGCCAGTAAATGACGTTATGTACTCCAGAGAGAAATCGTTTTTTATTCAAGCAGTTCGTAAGTGAAAGCATTTTCTTTAGAAGTCCTTTCTGTCGCATTCTATTTACGAAAATTTTAACCGAGTGTCCAAGAACACTACTCCTTATATTTTCCTTCCTGTAACCTAATTTCCTAGTTATGTCAAAAAGCATTGTTTAAGTAGGAGTCATCCACGGAGTCCTAGTCCGAGATAAAATGTTTCTACAATTTCTTAGAAAGCTTTTTAAGTGGTCAGATGTTCACAATTACAAAACAGTTTTATTCGAAACAAATTAAAACAGAAGTTCCTCATGACAGTTGATCAAATTTATTTTATACTTTCGTGCACATACTTATGCATAGAAAAACTTTGATTAAGGCTGAAATACCTGGGTATCAGCTTCTATGAGAGTTTCAAATACTATTGCTTCATTGGTATTTTTTTTTAACAAAGCAAAACCTAAATACTTTCATATCAGGGTGCTTTAAATTGTAGGATAGGTCTTGATAGAAATTTCATTTAGCATTAAGCCATTCGTCCTGCCATCTCCCACGCCTTTCCAACTCTTTTTTGAACTTTATTTTAGCAGATGAAAAGTCCAAAAGGTTTGGAGAGAGAATTATTTTGTTTGCTTGCCCTGGTTTGGATCCCTATTTAGGACTGAAGTGGCCAATTTTACAGGCCATCATATAGGCCAATCTATAGCGCAATTAAATTTACGCGTAGATGTCTACATAGAAATGTGGAGACGGTTCAAGGGGTAACGTACCATCTGTATACCCAGTGATGTTTAGGGAATCTGTCCTTCTCTATGAGTATTCAGACCTGTTGTTCCATCACATGAGGTTGTGTACACTTAAGACAGGATACACTGTGCCAATAATTTATTTTGTATTTTCATTACTTTTATAATCTTTAATACCTGGATTTTTTGCTGCATAAATATAATTTTGTTTAAAATTGCATTAAATTTCAAATTCGATCAATTGGTCTAATTTTTTATAAACCGAGCTTAATTTTTTTAACGTGGTGCTTGCTGATTGATCCTAATAAAAGAAAAGTTCAAATTTGAAGAATTAAACGGTGTCTTCTTACAACACAAATAATTTTTTTTATTAGCCGACTTAAAAAAAGGAAACAGGTTATGAATTCGACTGACTGTTGTTTTTTTATGCTTATACCCGCAGAACACAGTCATTTCTGAACCGATTTTGAAAATAATTTCTTTATTTAAAATGTGAGACTTAGTGTGTCCTTATACAACATAAATGTTTTTTACGCGTATTATGAACCGTAAAGGTCACTACTTTATAATTTAAAAAACTGCATATAACTATCGCTTTCAATGACAAAAAGTTACACAAAATAAATAAAAAATTAAAGGGTGTGTCTATAGGCGACGTTCATTGACCTATATGAGCCTTTCTTTTGAACTGTTATTGGACAGAACGTCGATTGGTATGACTGTTTTGGCAGCAAATACATAATATCCAAAATTATTAATTAAAGGGTGCCCCAATAATATATTTGATTTGCTGTATATGGCCATTCTTTGACGGCCATAGGCGGACGCTTGCATTTGACAAGTATAAAATTGCGATTTAAAAATTAAAGGGTGTCCCAATAGTTGACATCATATGATGTATGTGGCAAAACTTCTGAACCGTTATAGACAGACATCTGAAACTTACAAGGGACGAGTATATCAACAAATTTCTAATCTCAATATAGAAATGAAAGAGTGTTCCAATATTTGTTGTAAATTTATCTATTTGGGCCTATCTGGCCCGTTGGACAGAATATCGATCGATGATCATTATAGTAACAAGTATTTATATTCAAAATCATAAATTAGAGGGTGCCCCAATAGTCATATAATTCGATGTATATGGCCATGCTTTTGAAGAATCTGTATTGCTAACTTAGCTACTAAAATAGGTTTATAATTTCAATTTAGAAATTAAAGTGTGTCCCAATAGTTTACGTAATATGATGTATGTGGTAAAAGTTTTGCATCGTTATAGACAGACAGATGAACTCTGTTTTGAGGTTGTTTATTTTTTGCCAGAATTATTCCAAGATGTTGCTTTTTGAAAACTAATAATTTTTAAGCAAAATAAAGTTGTGTACCCTACCTCGTATAGGTGTGATAATATTTAACCATTCCAGTCATTTAGAAGCACGAAACCTGAAAAGTTTGCTGCTGACATAAGATCATAATTTATTTTACAAATTTGTTTAATCCTTTTTCATTTTTGTTGTTGATACTTCCAAAAGAAAAAACATTAAATAGAAACTCCAAACGGTCTAGAACTCATAAAAATTAAATATTTAAACATATTTTATAAACGAAACAGCAAGTGATAAAACTTTCTTATTTGACTGGAAAAAATTCATAGAACACAATAAAATACATCCTTTACTATTACCACACAAAATGGTGGTGGGGAGAGAAATATGTACTTTATAGCCTTGATATGTCTTATAAAATTTAGTGTGTGAATCTACACCAGTTCTGTTAATCTTTACAACAAATAAGTTAGAATTCTACCAGCTCTGTTTAGTATTCCTTTTGAATTCTACAACAAAAAGTAAGCAATTATTTTAATCTATGAAACAAATAACAATTAACAGTGTCTTAAGAGTACTTTTTTTCAAGACTTAAAATCATTTAGAGAATTAGTAAAGCATTAGGGAAATTATTTGTTATTTGTTTCGTTTTATCTGGATTAGAAGGACACCATGCCATGGGAAACATTCAAAGGCAAAAAAGGTGTCCAAAAGTGAAAGAAAAAAATGTTTTTATTTTTAACCGGAAAAGAAAGAGTTTATCAAATTGACTGAATGTTGCTCTTTTATATTTGTGCCTCGATAACTCAGTCATTTCTGGATCGATTTTGAGTTTTTTTTTTTTCTTGAAAGGTTATTCTTGCAGATTGTGTTCGTTTTAAAATCAGTTCATAGTTAAAGGTTGTCCCCATGCAACATATATATTTTTTACGTTAAAGAGCACTACTATGAAATTAATTTATACAAAAATAAATTGAAAAATTAAAGGTTGTCCCCATAGGGGACGTAAATTTATCTATATGGACTTTTGGAATTTTACGGAAAAACGCTTAAGAATTGGAAAAAATATCGATTACTATGACCGTTATAATAATAAGTGCAATTATTAAAAATTACAAATCAAAGGGTGCTCCAGTAGTTCATTTAATTTAATTTATATGGCCATAATTTTAAACAAATGTAGACAGTTGGTTGAAATTTCCAAAGAACCTGTACCGCTAAATCCGCTGTATCAGCAAGTATAAAATTTGGATTTGGAAATTACACTAATTGATTCAATTTTATATATGTGATCAAAATTTTGAAACGTTATATACAGTCTGCTAAAATTTAGAAGGAACTTATTTTTCTAAGTCTTTTATAGAAGCTTGTAGACACTTGTTTATAAATTAAAGCGGGTTCCAAAAATTCATGTTATTTGATCTAAATCGGCCTAATGTTTAAACCATTATCTGACAGAATGTCAAATACTTTGTTTGGTATAATAAGATGTATAACTATACAAAATTGTAAATTAAAGGGTGTTACAATAGTTAATGTTTTTGATGTATATGGCTAAGCTGTTGAACATTTGTAGACAGAAGGACGAAATTTACAAAGAACCTGTTCCGTAATAAGTAATACCTTGTCTTTAAATTTTAGCCAGGTTTGTTACTTTTTTCAGTGAATATGTTTTTTTTTAAGTTCTACTAGTAAAGCCCTTACCTTTAAAATGTTGAATTGATTTATGAAAAAATTCAGACTCAAATTAAGAAACAAGAAACGGCTGTAAAGGGGCTTTATTTCACTAACTCTTTGATGTTTTCTATCATGATTTAAGTCATGTGGAATATCTATGTTTTACGAATGAGGTTTATCAATTAATTTATTTTTTTGGTGTGTTATTTATTTATTTAAAGGAAAATATTGCAATTTATAATTTTGGGTGCATTATTATTCGGCACGATAGCCATAAAATATTAACCCCCTGTCAATTTTGCTGCTGACGTTAACAGTTTAAAAGTAATAAAAAAACAACAACATTAGCAATTGCTGTGGCAGCACAAACAAATACATACTCAGGGTCATATTTATTAAATTATATTGGCCAACTTTACTATCGTCTAAAATATCCGGCGAACGAGGTGCAGACGCTATCGTCTTCTTACTGGTGGGTCATTAAAATAAGCTTTAATTGGAGCACTTAAGTTAATTTATCGCCTACAAAAATGTTTAAACGTTTTATGGCCAAAAACACGAATTAAAAACATTTTACAATATCAGTTAAAGGAAAACAGTCAAACAAGCAGAAAACGAAAAATATACGAGGCGACAAAGCGAAAAAAAAACAGAATTATAAAAGCCAAAATAACAATGAAAGAATAAATTGTAGGCCATAGTAAAGGAAAAAGGAAATAGGAAAACACCACTATATTGTGTTAATGGATTTAACTCGAAAAGAATAAATTAAAAAAAAAAAATTAAAGTTGTTGTAAGCTTGAATAAATAATTGTTATTCTTTTGGCATCTTGACGGCTGTTGTGACAGTAATTTTTTATTAACAGCAGGTTTTGCAGGAGCTCTAAAAACAAACGAGAAATTGAAAATCTGATTGTAATAATAATAATAATTTAAATATTCACAGTATTGATCAGCATACCCAACAGACTTTAATGAGTGTGAATTCAATGTCATGAACACTCGTTACTTGAGCTTACGTTTAGTTGGGAAGGAAGTCGGTATAAAAGATTGACTTTAGAGAATTTGAAGTTCATCGCTTGAGAAAAATAACAAGAGATTTCCTTTCCTTATTTTCTCTTCTTTTTCTTTAATTCTTTATAAAGTTTCCAAATTGAAGGTTTTGGGAAAATATAAACAGAGGACCTCCAATTGTTATTTTCTTTGTTTCTTTTCATTATTAATAGTCCAACTTTCTCCAAAAAAGTGTTAAGAAACACTTAAAGGCAGAGCGGATGTATTGATCGAATGGGTTGTTATAGCTGTTGTGTTAATTTCCTTCAACAAGGCTATTACAATTAATAAATAAACGATGCTTAACACGATAACGATACTTTACACTGGTGTCTATGATTATGATTGTTGTCATTAAAGTCATTGTTACTAACGAAATGCCAGCACTGGCAGCAGCTGTACTATGGATAAAAAATAACAACAACCACAATAAAACAACAATAATACTACAGTTATGGCCTAAAGGTTGTGTCCTCATTTATTTCATCTGAAAATAAATTTTTTTCTAGTTTATCTTACTACAAATAATGGAAATCTTTTTATTTATTTATTTTTTCTTCTTATTATTTGTGGCCAGAAGAAAAGACACAAAATGATAGAAATAAAATCTTTTGCGGAAATTTCAAAGATTGCTTAAAGTTTAAGTAGAAAATTTGTTGAAGGGCATTAAAAATGTCTATCTAACACCTTTTTTTATTGTGGTTTTGAAGAACATCAAGTGACAAAAGTATTTTTAGTTGATAAAGGTAGATAAGTGGTAAATTATTTAATTAAAGTAAGAAATAAATGAATAAAAAAGAAATTAAATTGAAAGGCGAGAAAATAAATAACAAAATAAATATTCTTCTTAAGCAATTTATAAAAATTCTTCAACCGTAACTTTAATTAAGGACACAGGTTTCATTTTTTATAATTTTGAGGTTAAAATATTAAATTATTTTTTTTTATAAATTATAAGGTTTTAGGCATTTTTTATTCTTTATTTTCTTTTTTTACTGATAAAATACCCTTCGGTTTGATTTTTTAGAATTTTGATCCTTAAGGTGTTAATATGGTTCCCAGTAATATTCGTAATAAATACACCCTTGAAATTTTCACAAAAGGTAAACTGTTATGATCGTTATAACAAAAAACAAGAAAGGAAATTTGTCTTGTTTTCTAAACTAAAATTAAAACTGCAATTGAGCCTACAGGTAGACTTTATAGTATTTTGATTAAGCTGATGTATGAAAAACTAAGTTCAATGTAAGAAATGGTTCTGTAGCTAAAAAGTAAAACATAACCTATTTATTTTTTATTTTATTATTCAAGCACAAGGTCTTTTAATTTTTATTTTTTATTTTCTCAATATTTCGCAAAAAAGCTTTTTTGTGTTCAAATAAATATTTCTTTGTCCTGATGATGCTACACAAGGGAGTAGTGAAATATTGAGAAAATAAAAAATAAAAATTAAAAGACCTTGTGCTTGAATAATAAAATAAAAAATAAATAATTAAAAAGGTCAAATAAAATACTATACGAGTATTAACATAACCTATTTATTTTTCTTTCAATGTCTGTCCGTTTGTTACAGCCCTCTATCTGTGGAGCCATAATAAGTACGGCCTTGAAAACTTCACAGAAGATGTATTACTATTGCTTTTATAAACACAAATATTAAAGGGTGTTAAGAAGTTGACGTACTATTCATTGAAATATTGTTATCCTTTTAACTCTAAAAGGCATACACTTTACGTATGTAATGCAAAACTCTGTCTACTATAGCAAAAAGTAAACAAAAATAAATTTTTAAATAAAAGGGTAATCCCATACTGACATGATTTTCTTGTAAGTAGCCTTGTCTTGAACCGCGATATGCAGCCACCATAAGTTTAAAGAATTTTTTGTCAACTATTGGAAATTATATATAAAAAATATAAAGGATGTTCCTATAGTTATGTGAATTTTCGTATAAGGCTTTAGTAGGAAGCGGACGTTAGAAATTTACACAGAGGATATTCAAATATGTTCGCAATAAAAATAATTAATTTGAAACATTAAAGGGTGTTTCCTGATGCTGAAATATATTAGAGCATAATTGACAAACACTTTACTGTTTTGTGAAAAAAGAGTAATACAAATTTAAAATAAAAGGGTGGGCCGAAAATTGATTTTTTTATAGACAAGGTGTATAAAGGAGTCTTTTTCTTGCCTTTTAAATAAAGTAAATATCTTTTAAGTCAATTAAAAAATGAAAAATTGAACGAAGCGCAATCTGTGCTGCACCGGAACATTCGCGCATACACTACTCACAAAACTTAATTTATCCTTTATGGATTTGTCATGTTTCAAAGAAATCCATCCAATGGTTTAAAAGTTGTACAATATTTGCCGTATTCACAAGCTCTGCTAAGGTGTAGGTAGTATTGCATACTACCTTTTGTTTACTTCTTTGTGATCAACCATTGTATCAATGTGCCATTGTACATTGTACTTCATACGTAAAAAACTAAATAAGAAGAAGAAAAGTGCTATTTATCATTTGTTATTTATAAGCCAAATGGGGGAGAAAACATAAAAAAGTAAATTAATAAATTTTTTGTGTGACAAATATAGTTTCGATATAATAATGGCTGACTCAAGTAAGTTATAACCGTTTTCCTTATTTTGTTTACATATTTTAAATGAAAAAAATTAATACAGGTGATGAAGAAGATGAGGATGAAATTCAAGACATTTTTAGGATGAACCTAATGTACCTGCTCTCCAGTCGCAGAAGTATACATTTAGGGCTACCAAAATCATCATTATGGCATAATCGGGTTTTAAGATATTTTGATGAAAACAGATTTCTTCATATGATACGACTACGGCCAGAGGAATTTGCCTTTATATTCAACCTTATAAAAAATGACGATGTTTTTCACACAATTGGCGAAAGGCTCCAACTACTCATTGACTTGCAGCTTAAAATTGTACTTTACTGCTTGAGATCTTCAGGAAATGGGGCTTGTGTTCGTAAGGTAGCATCTCTTTTTGGTATAGGTGATGGCGGTACCATAAAAAATATTAGAAATCGAGTCATTAAAGCAATATTAAATCTTAAAGAACAGTTTTTATATTGGCAGAGAACAAACCTTAAGATATGTTTCCAATATATCCACTCCTACTATATACAACAGAAATGACTTATTCCACTTTCTAATAAATCAGTCAAATCAATAAATTAAATAAATAAAACTAATAAAAATATCTTTTAATTCAATTTAATTTAATATAATTCACACATGAACACAAAAATAATAATTCATTTAAACAAATACAACGTTTGAAAAACATATGAAAAAAAGTACTAAGTGTTGTATTGCATGTTTGCATGAAAATTACCAACAACACAGCTAGCACCGTTGTATTTTGTTAGCACTTAGCACGTACTAGGGGGCTTGTGAATAGGGCAATTAATTTCGACTCGGCGCCACCGTGATGTCTTTTAAACTCAATTTACTCAAGGTGATCTGCTTTTGTAAAATATGTGCAGATGTTTTCTCATACAGTTTAAATTCCCCAATTGTTATATTAACAGCTGATCTAATAAATTAAGGGGTATTTTTTCAAAGACATTCATACTTTTAGTTAAAAGCAGTTGTTACATAATTTGGGAAGTATTCACTGATTATCTATATAAGCAGTACCGAAATGCTCACATGAATATGCTTTTCCTGCAGTAATATATTTAATTTTTAGTATAAATTAATAAATATTTCATAAGAATATCATAAAATACTTATCCCTCTATCACTTATAAACTGCGATTTGCTTTTTTTTTTGTATTTAAGATATTATCAAAAAAAGAGAAGTATATAAAAAAGTTTATCATCGCAGGTGATGTGTCAATTAATGTCTATATTTCACCCTTCTTGTCTTATATAGCCCGCGCACGGGCAACATACCCTATTTACCAAATAAAATATATCAAAACGTAAAAAGTTTGAAAAATAAGGTTCCATAATAAGGTTTAAGCACTTAACTCTTTAATTTATCAAGTTATAACAAAAAACGCAAGAAGAAAACATTTTTTGTCATCTTTTTGAAATCGCAGTCAATCGGCACTTTTCGAAATTACCGAAAGTCAGTGTCAAATGCCACTTTACAATTACTAATGCGACCAAATTGGTTTTTTTTTTGATCAAGATCGTTAGCTCAGTGTGTAACCTATGAAGTGCAGTGCACGATTATGTTAAAATAATTATTTCCATTATTTTTTAATCACTCGAACGGTATGTTTCCTACAGTTTAAATTATGTTACAGAGGGTTATATACAAAATAATGGTATACTAATAATGTTTAAATAAAAGCAAGTAAAATTGCTTTATTCGGCTATGACGAATCTTATATACCCTTCACCATCTATGTAAATTTAGTTTAGTTAAGAAACTGCAATCGAAAAAGCACATATTTGGCTCATATTGAATTAAAAAATAAGAAAAGGAAAATTAAGTACTATATAATAATTTTACATAAAAATTTCATCGGCTCTTAATGGGTTAAGCAATTAAAAAAAAAAAATAGTATTTTAGTAAAATGAAACCCATATTGATATTTAAAAAAATTAAAAATTTCAAAGCCCCGTAACTCGGAAAATACTTGATGTTTTTTTCTTAATTGTTAATTCTATATCGCACCATATATTTATTATTTTTTTTGATTGGGGTTACTTTATTGTTCCAAATGACATAAAAAAGATTGAGTTAGGCGTAGTGTTTTGCCTGCAGCCTCGAAGGACATGGACCAATCTTGCTGATTTTCAATAGCATTTTTCTTTCGACACTATGTCTGATCGATTGACATATTTTTTTTTTGTGAATTAAGTTTGCTTCGGCAGACAGACGGACAGACAGACATCGCTCAATCGACTTCGCTATGCATAAGAAGTCAGAATATATATGCTTTATGTGGTCGGAAATGGATATTGTAGAAATTACACAAGGAATGACAAACTTTGATATACCCTTTTTACACTTTTTGTGGTGAAGGGTATAATAAAATTTAAAATAGCGGAGAAAAATGAAATATGCTTTTCCTAATTAAATTCGTATTTTTTTGATAATGCCTTGCCTAACTTTAACTAAAAAACGCTAACATTGTCTCCTAAAATGTGGTGGATTGTTCTAAGATAAGAAAAAAAGTTCAATTCATATATTTATCATGAATATAGAAAAATATGAAGGGTGAACATGTCACAGGATAAAATAAGTTTTTTCATTAAAAATTTAATCCAAACATAAAGACTACTACTAATTGCATCGTTACGTAAAGAGAACTGAATATGAAGCGAATATACACCATTACAAAAAAACCTTAGTATCCAAAGTCAATAATGGCCAAAGCCTTACAGTCAACACTGAAGAGGACGGAGATATGATTTTTCACACTTTGATTGGACGCCCTTAATATTGCTGATTTAAGTAGGACAAAGCCATATGAATCATAGCGCGTGTAAGAATTAATATGCGTAAGGAAATATTTACACACAAACAAGTCTCTGCGTCTGTTGAAGGTTTTATTTGTTTTCCGATTGAAATATTATTGAACTTTTAATTGATTTAGTTACTAATTTATGTATTTAGAAATTAGTTATAGTTTTTATTTTAAATTTACTATACAATGGATTTTATTAATTATTTAAAAACATCTTTTAAATATTGTATTTATTTGATAATTGGGATTTTTTCATTACCATTGAAATTTCATTGACATATTTAGTAAACAAAGACAGGGAATACAATCATTAATGATAATGATTATAAACCATTTAATCTTTAGTAAATGGTAACGATATTATTTTTAAACTAAATGTCAATGAAACATTTTCATTAAAAAGAAATGACATAATTAAAAATAATGATAATGCCTTAAAACAGCATTGTTTGTTATTCAATGCTAATGATGTCGTCAATTAATCAGTTAAAATAATTAATTGCTCCCAAGTATGATTAATTTAGCTTTTAAATAATTAACTGAGTCTATTAAAAACTTAGTTAAGATTCAGCTTGAAAAGAAGTGAAACCTGTAATAGGTGCAAAAGCATTATCTGTGTAACGAGAGAATAACTTGAAATTATTAATGAACAAACAAATTTTCTGGATATATCTGAAGTCACTTAATTATGGCAGAGATTAATGACATTAATTTATTTTTGAAATCAAATCAGTTTTCTTGACATTAAAAATAATTTACATTTTTTTGTTTGAACTAAAAGTTGTGAACTTTAAAAGAAAGAAAAAACAATTTTGACAAATGTGACAGATGACTCCCTGAAACTTTTGCAATGAAAAACCATAAATACTAATGTAATATATTTTTACATTTTTTATTAGTAAAGCAGCGTTTCTCTATAATTTATTAACAGCAATTCTTCCAAACGTCCATTTTAATTAAACTTTCAAATCAATTCATTTGTAATAAACAATAAATTTTTCACACTCATATTGCTTCATCCATCAATTTCATTATGAAATCAGCTTTTCAATCAGATATTTGTTTTTAATAAATTTATTTAACAAACAGTCAGTCAAGAGCTTCACAAACTTCTTAATTAAATATATATACTCGTAAAAATAATTGTTTCTTTTTACTCATTTTCTCTGTGTAGCACATTTCTGTGCAATTATCTGCATTTTATATTTGTATCATTTTTAAACAAATTTGCTTAACGGCTTGCGTGCACGAGCGTGAAAAACGTTAAATATAAATTAATGACTTTTAATAAAGACATCAATTTGTAGTTTATTTTTCGCCCCAATACAATTTGCTTGGCTCGATATATTGAAAAATAATTAAAAAAAAAGCAACGCGGACCAATTTAAATTATTTACTTAACCAAATAAAAATTATCATAATTTCCCCGTAAAACCAGGATGAAGCAAATTTAAAACGAACAAGTGAGAGTACTATGTTCGGCTATAGCGAATCTTTTATACCCTTCACCATCTATAAAAATCTAGTTTAGTGACAGACAATTAAAAAAAAGAAAAAAAAAAACTAAAAACTATTTTACATAAAAATGACATCGGCTCGTAATGGGTTAAGCATTTTAAAAAAATTTTACTATTTCTTTAAAGATCTATTCAAAAGCTTCTAAATGATACCCATATTGATATCTCAAAAATTATGGTGCACAATCGTATTTTTCTATGTAAAATTTGAAGGCCCGTAGCTCGGAACACATGGGCAAGCGTCAAATTTTTTCACTTGATGTTTTTTTTTCTTATTTTTAATATTCTATTGTTCCATATATATGTGATTTTTTTATTGGAGGTACTTCATTAAACTAGATTTGTTCTAAATGATACAGAAAAATTAAAGGCAGGCATGGTGTTTTGCCTGCTGCCACGAAGGATATGGGCCGATCTTGCTGATTTTTAATAGCAAAATTTTCGAAGCTATAATTGGTTGATTGGCGTAGTTAAATTTTCCCTAGCTCATCTTGTGCCTTGGCAAAGTTTATTGCAACCCGAACACCGACGGACAGACAGACAGACGGGCATCGCTCAATCGACTTCGCTATGCATAAGAACTCGGAATATATATTCTTTATGGGTTGGAAATGGCTATTGCAGAAATTACACACCGAATAACAAACTCAGATGCATCTTTTTTAACCTCTAGTAAAGGGTATAAAAACACTACTGGAGTGCCTGAATTCCTGCAACACATAAATTTTCATGTGTGATACAATTCGTGTTGCATATATTAAAGTGTTTTTTTTTTATTTAATTTATTTTTTTTTGCGTGTATATACTTTTGCAATTTTGTTGTTATTAAATTCGATTTTAATGTCACACTATTTGCTTGTATGCTTTACATTTTTAATGCTTCAGATATGCAAATATGCTTTAATAAATAGTAAATAAAAATTACCAACAAGTAGATCTCAGGTCACTTTTATTCAGACAAAATGACCTTAAACCATGATTCTGTTTATTTTAAAGATAATTTTATATTATTTATTATTAAAAAGAAATCCAAAGATAAAAATAATAATGAAAGTTTTGAGAGGATGAAACCAAAAAAATATATCAATTTTATTTATATTAAAGTGTAATTACGTGAATAATATTTTAAAGCTTTTACCTACTTTTAACAAGAATTGTGAAAACTATTGTAGTTGTTCATTAAAAAATATTGGATGGTATCCTAGGCGAATACTGCTCAAAAAGTTGAGTGTGTCTACTGCCCACTTAGCACTCAATGAAATCTCTTCTTGAATTTCCAATCATAAACGATATCTCTTTTGGTAGAAGGTGGTAACCGAAGGGTGCTTCATTTTAGGAAGCCTCTAATAACTCACTTATCTGATTAGTTTTCACTAAGTTTTGCAACTTGTTTACATTCATTTCATTGTCTTTAAAAACAAACTTTATATTCCTATTTTTAGTCGCTTGCTTGTCTTTATTTTAGTCCTTAAGAATTAAGAAAATTTTAGACACCCGATTTTTTTTAAGCCGATAGAACTTATAAAAGGGTTAACTACGAGGGCTGCTCTATATATTTCTGGCCTTATAGTGAAAATGCGAATATTTATAATCAAAAATGGTTTTATTGTTTTTCAAAGTATTCTCCAGCATGATTTATACACTTTTGCATGCGCTCTAATCAGTTGTGGAAGCACTTTTTCCACTCCGATTGAGACACTTCTAAAACATGGTTTTTGAACACTTCAACAGCTTTTTCTGGCGACGAAAAACGTTGACCACGCATTTTTTTCTTGATGTGCGGAAACAAGAAGAAGTCATTAAGTGCCAAGTCGGCGGATGACCCATTAATTCGACGTTTTAGCCGGTCAAAAACGCTCTGGTTTGAGCCGATGTGTGAGAGCTCGCATTGTCATGGTGAACAATGATTCGTCTTCTCTTGTTGGTTTTTCGAATTTCTCCGATGACTTCAGGCAAACAAATTGTAGTGCACCGTCCTATGTTGCTCAAGCGGCACAGTCGCCACATGACCAGTTTTGCCGAAGAAACAGGCGACCATTTGCTTCGAAGTGCTTCTTCCACGAACAACTTTCGTTGGATTTTGCTCGTCTTTGAAGACCCACACGGTCGATTGTTGTTTCGTTCCGGGCTCATACGCATAAATCTATGATTCGTCACCTGTGACGATCTTATAAACGTCTTTTGAAGCACCGTAATCGTATTTTTGCCACATTTCTTTCCACCAATCGACACGAGCCTTTTTTGAGCGACTTTCAAATTGTGCGGGATCCAACGAGAACAAACCTTTTTTACGGCCAGGTGTTCATGCAGTATCGAATGTTTGCTGGTGGAAGAAATGTCCAAGGATGTCTTTATCTCTCGGTATGTCGCACGTCGATCTTGCATTATGAGTTCACGCACGGCATCAATGTTCTCTGGCACAACAGCCTTTTTTGGACGACCTTCACGGATTTCGTCTTTGAGCGGGCTTCGGCCACGATTAAATTAATTATACCAATTTTTCACAGTGCTATAGGATGGTGCTTCATCGCCATACAAAGATTTAAGTTCATCAATGCACTCTTGTCGTGATAATCCACATCGAAAGTTGTGAAATATGATGGCACGAAAATGTTCAAGAGTTAATTCCATTTTTTTCTATATTATTTTTTTCAAGTCACTGTAAACAACTCAAATAATGGTCGTACGTCAAAACGTTTTGAGTACGATTATGCTTCAAAATGACAAACTTTCCAATGGAAATGTCAGATTGCACTTGGCAGCACTCAGTGTTGCCAGGCCAGAAATATATATAGCAGCCCTCGTATCAAACTAACTTTTTGACTTTTATTATCTTTGACAAAACATCATATATAGATTGATACTTTGACAACTCTCCCAAAATAACCACATTCCCTTTGAAAGTGAATGTGCAAAAAACACTGTGTTCAGCAATAGTGCTCATTTGTGGCTTTCATAATAAAATTAACGCATACGTAGTAGGGCCACTTTACAACAGTACCCACAGACACCATTAAATCAAGAAAACCCGCCGTTTAGTACATTTTACATTCTGATGGCCTCATTGCAGCTTATTTTTTTTTTTTTTTAATTAAGAAGGAGCTTGCGTCACGGTCAATAGAGATCATTACTGCGCCACAAAAAATCATTTCTTGTTCAAATATCTAAATTACAATTATCTAGGCTAGATGTGGTTTCAACAAGATGGTGTTTCATGCTCTACGGCGACCGCAACCATCGATTTATTGAATTTAAAATTTGACGATTAGTTAATTTTTAAAAATGTCTTTGTCATTAAGCATTCAAGATCTTGCAACTTGATATTTTCTGCGAGTATTGATCATTAAAATAAAAAACTTTCAGAGTAAAATTTACTTTTTCTATTATCTATAGTTTGAAGTTCTATTGGTTTTAAGAAGCGCTCTACATTTTCGTTTTATTTTTTTCAACGTGACAATGATTAGTCAGTTTATGGACATCAAAAAGGCTCACTGATTATTCTAAAACTGATTTTTTCCAAAAAAAAAAAAAAAAAATAACGTCTTCCAAATGTTGTGGAGGCTGTTTATTTAAGGAATGAGTTCATGAGTTCAAATCCCAACGGAGCCTTGAGCTTAATGTGAAATAATTGTTATTGGCTGATAATTTGGTTTTTTTTTTGCTAATGAAATTTAGTTTCTTTTGGTAATGAGAGTAAATATTTGTATTCATCGCACGTTTGTCGCATTATTGTCATATGTCAAAAATAGTGATTTTTCAAGAAAGGCAGTTTTGTTCTGCAACTGAGATATATTTTGTAAGTTTTTCTTTCAAAGTGCCATTGTGGCAAAATTTGGTCAGATAAAATCTGGTTAAACCAAAGATGTTGACCACAAAAATACCTATCCAGAGCTAAAATAATATATTGACATGGAATATGTAATGCTACTGTAGAAATTTTACGCGAAATTAACATTATATTAATGCAATTACTTAAAAAGACTCTCATTTAGTGTGTTCTGGTGTTTTTAATACTAAATTTAAAAATTTTGAGTTATGACAATTTTGCAGCATATGAGCGATAAATAAATTTCTTAATTTTGCAAAATTGATAATTCAAATTAAATTTATAAGTTTTCCCTTACATAACCTTTTTAAATTGAAATTTTTGCTTTATAAAATTTTAGGTTGCAGAATGATAATAATTTAATACGTTTTTAATTATATAAAGTTTATTACGACAATATATATTTGTAATTTTAATAAAGACATAAAAGATAGTAGTGTTTTTTTTTTCAGTTACCACTTTTTTGTAAAATAATACAAAAGCTTGACTGTAATTATAATTAAATCTGTTTGCTTTTGTAAGATTTCATTTTCATTTAAATTAAATAGTGAAAGGAATGACGATGTCGCATGTGTATGTGAGTACGTAAACTAATTTACATACAGATAATAATATAGTATTGTTTGTTATCTAGCTTGTTTATGTATGTAGACATATGTAAAACTTGCATACATATGTATTTACAAAAACAAAAGAATTATTTCCATAACATGTATTCTCAAATGAAGAATAAATGAATTTTATTAATTCGGTGATTGCACACAGTTATTTACACATACATACATACATCTATAAGTCTATAGACCACAACGAAATGCAAAATTTAACATTGCTATTGATCTCATTGCGTTCACCATAGATGGGTACTTTGCACTACCAGTAAAATGGCAGTAAAACTAAATTTCAATTTAATTTTCATTACGAATAAATTTTAACAGCTAACTGAAATTTTTTTCTTAATCAGTAAAATTTTACTGTAAATGTAAGTCAGTTGTCATTGCCAGTAAATTTTTAATGAAGACTGCAAAATAATCAATAGCTTTTACTGAAACTGCAATTCAATTTTCATTTCCAGTAAATTTTTAATGGTTAATTAAAAAAAATTAAAATGTAATCAGCAACATTTTACCAATGCTGCAGTTTAATTTCCCTTACCAGTTAATTTTTACTGATACTTTAACATAACTTTCATTGCCAGTACATTTTTACTGATTCCTGAAAAATATTAATGTAACTGCAAATCAATTTTCATTACCAGTATCTTTGATACTGCAATTTAATTTTCATTACCAGTAAACTTTTACTGATTACTGAAAAATTTAAAAGTAATAAATAAATTTTTACAGATACTCAGTGTCCGCCAACTAACGTTTTTTTTAACTAGTGCTATGAATATGGTTTTGTATAAGCTTGAACAACGCTGGGGAATATTGCGACATTAAGATGCCGGTTTTGCCAAAAACAAAAAATCATCTTTTCAGATAAAGCTCATATTGATCTTGGTGGGTATGTAAACAAGCAAAATTGTCACATTTGGGGCACAGAAAACCCGCATACATTGAAAAACCGGTGCACCCAAAACGAGTCACTGTTTGGTGCGGATTTTGGTCCAGAGGAGTGGCCGTTACAGTCAATGGTGACCGGTATCGGGCCATGTTAAACTAAATTTTGTTCACAGAAATTAAAAAGGAGGATATTGGTAACATTTGGTTTCAACAGGACGAAGCTACACTCGATTTTTTGCACCCTGTTTTTAAAGATCGCACTATCAGCCGCAGAGCTGATGTCGTTGGGCCACCTCGGGGCTGCGATTTGACACCGTTGGACTATATTATTTGTGGGGTGCCGTCAAAGGTAAGTGTTACGCCGACAAGCCAGAGACAATTGACGATTTAAAGGGCAATATTCGTGAAGCCATTAGTGAAGTACGACTGCACACAATCAATAATGTGCTACCGATCGTGATGGTTAGAGCATGGCCAGCCGAGGCAGCCAGTTGAATGAAAATATTTTCCATTATTAACCGAAAGGATTGTACTTTCAAATAAAGAAAGAAATTTGAGAAAATATTCAGCAGTTTTTTTATAGCATTTCCAAAAAAAAAAAGTTATTTGGCGGACCCCTTACATTTCAATTAACACTTAATTTTTACTGCATACTGAAAAATGCTAAAGTAATCAGTAAATTTTTACTGACACTGATATTCAATTAAAATTGACAGCATTGTCGTTATATTTTTACTGTTTACTGAAAAATTTTAAAGCATTAAGTAACTTTTTAATGATACTGTAACTTAATTTTCATTACCAGTAATTTTATAGTTTATACTGATACTGTCATTCAATTGTCATTTTTAGTTAATTTTACTGATTACTAAAAAATTATAAATTAATCTGTAAAAGTTTATTGGAAATGAAATTGAAGTTTTAGTTAAAATTTACGCATAAAGCAAATTAAATATCATCATTAAATAAAAGTTATCCGGCTACTGAAATTTTGAATGCAGCAACTATATAATGCAGAACGCCCACGTATGATACTCACACATTTGTATACATGCTTACATATTCATTAAAATACTATACCTATAAGTTTTCATACGAATGCTCAACGTAACACACATACCAATATAATGAGTTTTGCTATTTTGGTTTGTAAAACAGCGAATATCTTTCACCAGGGGCTTGTTTGTTTCATAATGAAATTGTACTACTGTACAATTAACAAAGTTTATTGGTACAATTATTTGTTAGTAATTGTTTAATAAAAATGAAATTAATATTTTAATATTGCTTTCATATTAAAGCAAAAATTTTTGCGGGTGTCCGATTACACAGAAGTAACTAAAATATGATTATATTGTCTAGGCATGTGGAAAAGTTTAAATTATTTGGTTTGAGAAGAGCTCAATAAAGATAATTGTTCCACTTAAATATTTTTAATAAGCAATTATATCATAGGCATTTAAAAAGTGATTTAAAAGTCATTTTAAAATTTTAATACTATTCAAAATTTGCCTTGACTAAATGAGAAAGAAGTTAAAGAAACATTTTTGTTAAAATTAAACTAAAGAAGAAAGTGTTTAAAACAATCCATCAACCTTAATTCGACGGCTTGCTGAGGAGCTTGGCTTACAAGAAACAACTTTGGCCGCGATTTTGCACAAGGACTTGCAGTTGCTTCCATTTAAGATTCAGTTGACACAATAGCTGCTTCCACAAGACTATTTACACCGCCGCACATACGGCAGTAGAATGTTACAGCTCGCCCATGACAACCCCGATTTTCATGAACAAATAATAATGAGTGACGAAGCACATTTTCATTTGCATGGATATGTGAATAAACATAGTAAGAAAACTCTTAAATTATTCATCAGTCACCTTTGCATCTATTAAAAGTGACAGTGTGGTGTGCAATTTGCTTAGGAGGAATCATTGGACCTTAGTTCTTTAAAAATGAGAACGGCGAACATAGGTGGTATGTTGCCAATCTAGCCGCACATTAAGACAAAAATTAATTTTGAGAAATGTAATAAAAATTTAAGTACGCAGCTATTGCTGTTGCTTGAAATTTGTCGTTTTGGTATACTGTTAAAGTCAGGAAAATTGGATAAATCGCATACGTTTTTACTGCAAAATGTCTTCTTGTTGATAAACGAATAAAGATTTTGTATTAATTTTATTTTCTGTGAAATGCCATATTTGCAGCTACTTATGTTATTTTTTAGAAAAATTTTGTTTGACATTTTTATGATAATAAAATTCGTTCGAAATTAATAAAAGGATTTTTTTGTAAGATTTTTTGTCAAAAAAAAGTAAACAGATTCTTGCGAGTGATCCGCATCTCGCTCGTAAAAATGGAAAGATTAATAATGAAAAAAAAAATTTTTTTTAACAGGGACTGGGTTTGGAGGGTTACCTCTGCCTGCCCATACAAATTAATTTCTATGGTTTTAAGGCATATGTAATCCATTTCATTTAATAATTACATTCTTGTTTCAAATAGTATTTTATTTAACCGCCCAAAAAAAAGGGGCGGCGACAAATCGCGTTTAAGAATCTCTTGAGTCCAATTTTAAATTTTTAAACATTCCTTGACATTAAAAGTTGAAATTGTTCGGCCTAACGGTATCTGTGAATGGGAAGCGATATCGTGATATGATTAAAAAGTTTTTAACATCACAACTGAGTGCTTTGGGCTTGATCAACATATGGCATCAACAGGACGGAGCCACATCGCTTACAGCCAATATTACAATGAAATTGCTGCGAGACCTTTTTTCCCAACAAGTTAAAAATAGTGATGTTGATGTTCTATTCCTTCCCGGCGTACACCCTTATTAATATATCCGCTGTAAAGGAGTAATAAATTTAGAAAATAAATAGTGTTTTTATAGAGGTCATGTTTTAGAGAAATATCTATGGCTTTATCTTTCGAACTCTTGTAGGCTTACGCTAGGAATTTGTACAGATTACTATTACTATGTCCGCTGTGTCGAAAAATATTTAAAAGGAGGAAAGTAAAGAGCGCCCTCATAATGACGTGATTTTCAGGTATAGCCTTACCTTCTAAAGGATTTTTAATACATTTTTAACACACGAAGTTTTTTGTGAAACTTAAATTTATAAAAATAAAAACATTTAAATTAAAATTAAATATCGGGAATAGTAAAATAAATACTCTTTAAAAAATTGTCGCGCTAATTATCACCGATAGTTATTATTGAGGGTGAAACCACGTTTCGATGGCCATTTCCCTACCGCTTACTTAGATCTACAGGAAACTTCTCAGCAACATTTTAAATAAACTAATGATTTTTGTCCAAACAATTTAGTAAAGACAAAAATCAAAGTTTAAGCAAAAACAACAATAATCAACACTGATTTTATTTTTCTTTATCCATTGTATACGGCTTACTTTTTTTTGGCTCTTTTATATAGTTAAAAGATGATGAAAATTAAAATTAAAACAACAAATAAAATATCACAAAAATAATACGATAATCTATTTTTGTATCATACACGGGCACTTGTTAATTTAGAAATTAAAATTAAATCACGGGTATATTAAATTAATTACTCGTAAAAAAATTATGAAAATATTAAGTTTGTGAGAAGTTTCCTGAAGACATACGTAAGCGGTAGCGAAACGGCCATGGAGACGTGCTTTTACCCTCAATAATCAATATCGGTAATTTTAATAATTTTTACAAGATAATTAGCGCGATAACTTTTTAAAGAGTAAAAAATATTTAAAATTACAGAATATTCGTTTAGAGCTTTAAGTTTTTAACAATATAAAACTAGAACACCCTGATGTGTGACTCCACCTGCCACTTGATTGATTTTTCTTTATAATTTTTATTTTAATGCTTTTATTTTCTTTGTTTGTCTGCAATGCTATTAACTTTTCTCACATATTTTTATATAATTTCCACTTATAGAGACAGACAACTTATTTTTCTAAACTTACAAACATTTAATTACATAATTGATTTAAGACAGAAATGAGCAAATTGCAAAAATATTTTCTTTCAATTCATTATGACGTTTAATTATTTATGCAAATGATGACTATGTTAAGCAATTACTCAAACCATATATGAGCATTAAATAAAACTCACACTCTGGCTAATTACAATTAACAAGGAGCCATCCTGGTGCTGTTGTTACATGTAGAATAAAAAAATATGTATAAATGTTACAAAAGTAGTTTTATGTATGTAAAAGTAAAAAAGGAAAAGAAAAGGAAAGGAAAGGAAAAATAGCAACACAATTTTCTACTTTAAAAACTAATCAACAACTTCACACACTTGCCAATATTTACATACAAACGTACAATTATAAATACATAAACACACAGCAATATTTTAACCTATTTTTCTAATAGTTTATTGTTGGGTGTGGTTGTATAACATGATTGTTCAATTATCATAATTATAGTTTCAATATCATAATTTAACTTCGCAATTGTATTTAGTAAATGAGCAGCAGCTGTGTGACTTTAAAAAGTAATTCTTAAACTAATTATGCAGTGGAGGCTTTAATCAACCAAAAGTTTAAACCAGAGACCAAAAATAACAGTTATTTAATTTTCTGAGATTGAAAAAGTTGACCATAGAATAAAAAATAACTTTTGCGTTGTTAAGTAATAGTTATTCATAACAAAAATTTTTTTCCGTTGCTCATAACTTTTATTTTCGATTTATATTTTTTTCTGTAAGAGTTATTGTTAAGAAAAATTTTTTTCCGTTGGTCATAACTTTTATTTTCAATTTATAAATTTTTAAGTTGCCCTGTAAAAGTTGTTCTTAAGAAAAAAGAACAACAATACACAAAACTTCGCCATTTAAAAAAACAAAGCAAATTTAGTCACACATTATATGTATTAAAATGGGCCGAAAACGTAACAATTTTATACGCGAGTTTTACACGGCTTGTGAAAAAATGAATTTAAGTGTAAGATTTGTTCTGCTAATTTTGTTGGAAACAATGTAACGAATTTGAAAAGACATATGACGGCGGTTTGTTGCAATATTGGGAAGAGAAAAAGTATACTTTTCCATTTTTACGTAAATTGGTTCATATTGTCCACGCAGTGCCGGCCACGCAGGTATCTGTTGAAAGAGCATTTTCTGCTTTGCGGCTTTTGTTGACAGATAAAAGGTGCAACTTGGCGGACGAGACGCTTGCCAAAACATTATTTGTGAAATTAAATTCTTTGGGCTAAATTTATAAAAACTATTGTAGTTATATTAAAGGCTTTTTTGACAATAATTCCATAGAAATACGTCAAATAAGCCTTTAATAAACCTACAATAATTTTTATAAATTTAGCCCTTTGTGAATAACACAAAAAACAAGTGAATTATTTTATTCAATATAACTGTTATCTAAGTTTCTTTTTTTTTAGACTTTACATGTAAAATGCAATATATGTATGTACGTATGTAGCTACCAATAAAATCCAAAAAATACAGTGAAAACTGCTTTTTTTAAAGTTATAACAAAATATAAATCGAATATCAAAGATATGAGCAACGTAAACATTTTTGTGTTAAGAATAACTCTTATAGGGCAATGTAAAAAAATATAAATCGAAAATAAAAGTTATTAGTAACGAAAAAAAATTTTTATTATGAATAACAGTTACAGAAAACAAAAACTTTTAATAATTGAAAATAACTATTATTTAAAGAGAAAAAAATTAATCTCTTCAATATAACTGTTATGGCACAATTTTTTTAAATATATCTTATAACTGTTATGTCTCTGGTTTAAACTATATTAAATCAATTATAATTCATAACCCTGTTGAGTCGCTTTTGGGACTTAGTATAATATAATAAATAATTTTATAAAAATTTCCAAAATAATTTTATAAATAAAAAATATGCAATTACTTGTGCAAACAATGGCGTCGCTGTTATGTTTTTTTCTTTTTCTTAAGAAATTAAGAATCGGCATAGAAACAACCTAACTCAGAAGGGAATGTAAGGAAAAATAATAACATGTTTTTTTTTTGGTAATAATTTTTTTAAATGGAATTTTATGGACTTTATGGACAACATAAGAGTTATTTTTGAAGTTATTATTAGCGTTGCCAAAATGATGATTTTATCATATTTTTGCTGATCTTTGATCCAAAATATGATTTGATAACTTTTTTTTCTTAAATTATTATTTCTAATTTATAAAAACTATGATTTTTTTATTTCAAGTGTGTAGTACTTTCATTGTAATTATACTACAAAATAAAGTTAAATTTTGTATCAGCTTGTTGTAAACAAAACAAAATTTTTCAAAGCTCATCCTGCAAATACATAGAATGTTTGAGGAACTGCAACGCCTTTACTTAAAATTTTTAGACAATTTTATGAACATGAGTCTCAATAACGACCTTGACTTTGAAAACAAAAGTCTATTTCTGCACAACGAAGAAGTCTATCTGGGTGTTTTTGTTAAAGAAAAGATTTCTAGCTCAAAGATCACTGCAAATGAAAAAAAATTAATTTAATGAAAATTGTGTGATATCGAGTTATGTAAACAAATATTAAAACGATTTGATTTTAACGATACATTGACCCCTTGAAAATTATAAATAAAAAAATTAATTCTCTGACAGGCTTAATACACAATTTTCCATATTTAAGTAGTGAAAAGTATATTAAAAATTTAGATAACGAATTTAGAGAACTCCGTTTTATAAAATTCAGTGATCATTTTACAACTCTATATAATCTTAACTGTGAAGAATTTTGGTCAAAAGTTTCAAATATAACTCACGCTGACAACATTCCAGCTTTTCCGGTGATGCCAAAATATGTTTAAAACTTAATAAGTCAGCAAATGTCGAATAAATATTCTTAACAGTCAATTTAAACAAAATTAAATATAAAAATAAATTAGACCACAGCACGCTCGAAGGTTTCTTACACGCTTTAATTTAAAAATTAACCAAGATATTATTAAAACTATGAAACCCTGTTTTTATTACAGTAATATTTCTTAAAGGAAATGTTTTTGGCTTTTCTAAAATTTCGGATAAAGGTTTCCTGATGAGCCCACTTACGTAACTGGCGAAATACGTATAGATACCTGCTATTCCAAACCAACAAACAAATTGCATCATATATACTATTTCTAAATTTAATGAATGATATCTTATTTTAAAGCTTATTTCTAACACTAATGACGAAAAATAATTAGTAATTAAAAAATTAATATTTTCGTTGATAAAAGTTATATTTTATATAGATCTGCATGATAATGCAGTGATAATATGTTTTTTCTAAGTGTGGTAATGCAGGGTCGCTTAAATATTTTTGTTTGTATTAAGGATTCGAACGGGCAAAAAGTTACCGATGATCATGTCATTACCTCTAACATTGTATTCAAAGAAGTATTATAAAAGCATTTAAATATATGTATGTATGTATGTATGTAAATATGTATGATATATTATGCTTTCTAATATTTTTATACTTTTAATAAAATGTATTGAAGTTACTAAAATTTCTTTAATTATTTTCATTTTATCTTACAAAAATGACAACTATAGCTGCGAAATATTCGCACGGGTTATCTAGTTTTTATTTAAAATTTTATGGGATTTATCATAATATAATAAATAACACTATAGCAAATATTTATGATTTAGTTAACGCCTGAACAACGTTACTAAATTATTCGCATTATTTAATACGCAAAATTGTGTACAACGATGATGATAAACCGTTTGGCTTAACCGTTTTTTAATAAACTAATGTATATTAGATCCTACAGACTCCATTTAATCTAGAAAAATATAAATATTTCATAAATAGATGAAGCCAATGCTTGCATTTTAATCAAAGCAGATTGTTATCGCGTCCATGAGTGTTTGGTTAAAAATATGGATGACATTAATGAGGGCGAGATGAGTTTCAAACAAGATAGCGCTACGTGTAATTCTGTGATCACAACCATCTTAGCAAAGTGAAATTTGATAAATAAGAATAGAAGATTATTTAGAGAAATAATAAATAGGATAGAATAATAAATTATATATTTTAGAACTCCTGAACTATTTCTGAACTGGGTTAAAAAAATTGGTCTATTTTATTTCTTAATTTTCAAAAAATCTTTTTTTCATGCTATTTTCCCGATTAATTATTTAAGCATGTCTCAATGGCCATTTCGTTATCGCTTACTTAACTCTTCACAAAACTTCTGCCAAACATTTAAAATAAACTAAAGATTTTTATTAGAACAATAAAGCAAAGACAAGAATCAAAGTTTAAGCGAAAACAACAATAACCAACAGTAATTCTATTTTTCTTTCTCCGCTGTATACGTCTGAATTTTTTTCGGCTCTTTTATACAGTTAAAAAAAGATGATAAATAAAATATCACAAAACACTACGATAATTTATTTATATGCACGGGCACTTTAAATTATTATTTAATTATATTAAACAACGGGAATTAATTAATATAATTTTAAAAAATACCCATTGTTTAATAAAATTTACTATTTTATTTCTATTTAAAAATAAAATTATTTTATATTAAAAATTATTATTTTATTATAATAACTAACTATTTCCTTTATTTGCCAAACATGTTCAAACTTCATTTAAACACTTATCTCTATTATTTATGATTTTCCATTTTCTTGAATTGTACTAAAATAATTGCAAAAAATCACTTGTTTGAAACTAAATGTGAAACATTGTAATATATTTGTTACAAAACTATGGCAGAGTTACTTGTAAAAAAAGTAAAATTTTTTTTAAGTATTCACTTTCGAACCGTCTAGAGTATAGCCTCCAAATTTTAAATAAACTGCATTGTAACGCATTTTACCTGTCCAAACGAAAATCTTATAAATTATCAAAGGAAACAAAATACCAGCCGAGGAAACTTTTAATGCTGCACTGCATCCTTATAATTACCTCCCCCCAAATAATTAAAAAAAAAACTTAATAATTTGAAAACAGGTTGCTAACAGCAAAGTGGAGTTCGTTCGCTTATCCCTGCCAGCCTAAGAAAAATTATTACATCTTTAACACCTCGTATCGTGAGAAATCTATGAAAGATTGACATGAATCGAGAAAAGTTATCTTCGACACCAAATGAAATACCTTTCGACACAAGTGCTCCGAACTCAATAGAAATTCCAGAAAATATTTTAGGCTGTAAAAAACCTCTTTATTTTTTTTAGAGTTTTGCGAAATAAAATATTCTAAATAATACAGAACTAAAGCCACTGAAGGAATTAAAATCAGACTCAATCGTTACAATTTAAAAAAGCATTCTTTAAAATTATATATAATGAGTATGGAGGGTTAGTTAGTTTAGTTCAAAAATTAATTTCAGGGCGTGCATATTATTTTTTCTCACATTAAATTATTTTAGCATAACTCGAGAACGGTTGATGCTGTTTAGCTAGAACAGAATATTAAATAGAATAAATCCATATTAATTCATTGATTTTAAATCATAAGGCAATACGAGGACTGCTATATATATTTCTGGCCTGGCAACACTGAGTGCTGCCAAGTGCAATCTGACATTTCCATTGGAAAGTATGTCAGTTTTAAGCATAATCGTACTCAAAACGTTTTGACGTACGACCATTACTTGTGTTGTTTACAGTGACTTGAAAAAATTAATATAGAAAAAAATGGAATTAACTCGTAAACATTTTCGTGCCATCATTTTTCACAACTTTCGACGTGGATTATCACGACAAGAGTGCATTGATGAATTTAAATCTTTGTATGGCGATGAAGCACCATCCTATAGCACTGTGAAAAATTGGTATAATGAATTTCATCGTGGCCGAAGCTCGCTCAAAGACGAATTCCGTGAAGGTCGTCCAAAAACGGCTGTTGTGCCAGAGAACATTGATGCCGTGCGTGAACTCATAATGCTAGATCGACATGCGACATACCGAGAGATAGAGACATCCTTGGACATTTCTTCCACCAGCATACATTCGATACTGCATGAACACCTGGCCGAAAAAAGGTTTGTTCTCGTTGAATCCCGCACAATTTGAAAGTGGCTCAAAAAAAGGCTCGTGTCGATTGGTGCAAAGAAATGTTGCAAAAATACGATTGCGGTGCTTCAAAAGACGTTTATAAGATCGTCACAGGTGACGAATCATGGATCTATGCGTATGAGCCCGAAACGAAACAACAATCGATCGTGTGGGTCTTCAAAGACAAGCAAAATCCAACGAAAATTGTTCGTGGAAGAAGCACTTCGAAGCAAATGGTCGCCTGTTTCTTCCGCAAAACTGGTCATGTGGCGACTGTTCCGCTTGAGCAACGTAGGACGGTCACTTCTGAGTGGTACACTACAATTTGTTTGCCTGAAGTCATCGGATAAATTCGAAAAACCAACAAGAGAAGACGAATCATTGCTCTCACACATCGTCTCAAACCACAACGTTTTTGACCGGCCAAAATGTCGAATTAATGGGTCATCCGCCGTACAGCCCTGACTTGGCACCTAATGACTTCTTCTTGTTTCCGCACATCAAGAAAAAAATGTGTGGTCAACGATTTTCGTCGCCAGAAGAAGCTGTTGAAGTGTTCAAAAACCATGTTTTAGAGGTGTCTCAATAGGAGTGGAAAAAGTGCTTCGACAACTGGATTGAGCGCATGCAAAAGTGTATAAATCATGCTGGAGAATACTTTGAAAAACAATAAAACCATTTTTGATTATAAATATTCGCATTTTCACTATTAGGCCAGAAATATATAGAGCAGCCCTCGTAGGTGGTAAATTTTTGAATGTTTCAATTCTTGTTATAAATTTACTGAAGAAAAATGTTCGCAACTTAATTTAGAAAAAATAATGTTTGTAAAATTCAAGCAGTACAATACTTAGCGCTCTTACTTCTTATTCATCAGCAATCTTAACTTTTTTTTATTACTTTTTATATTTTTTTTTTTGTACAAACTATATACATTAATACTTATAAATAAATTTTTTTATTTTTTATTACTTTTTACATGGAAATAAAAATGACTTATTACTATTTATATAATTTAGTTGAATGTTAAGAGAATTTTTTATTTATTTATTTTTATTCTCCCATATTCTTTTCATTTATAGACTTTTATATTCTTTAATATATAACACATGTATAAGTACTTGCATAACACATACATAAACATTTATTTGCATTATTTTACAAAAATTTAATAAAGAACGTAAAATAAAATTGCATTTATTTCGGCATTTATTTACATAAAACTGAAAGCAAATTACTTTTTTTCAAGCTCTTTATTAAAAATACTTTTTGCCAAACGATAACTATTGGAGCAATATTAATAATGAAAAATTCGTGCAAAGAAGGAAAAATTTTGCGACTTCTTTACTAAAGGGCGTTGAATGAACAAAAAAATAATAATACAAAACAAAAATAAAATTATTAATATGAAAATTTATTTTAAATCTTATTTAAGTTCATCTACGTTAATAATGCCTAATTTCTTTAAACATAAATATTCAATAATATTCTCTAGAAATTTTTACTGCATTTTTATATAAAAAATTTGAAATGCTATACATATTTTAGCACAAAACAGATTTCAAAGCTATTTCATTTTTATATGAATATGACAGTTATTATTTAAATCTCAAAAATGTAAAAAATGAAAGAAAAAAAAAAATTGTTTCTCAATGGTTACTTTATTTTAGTTTAAAAAGTTTTTAGTATTTTTTCTCCTTTATTGCTTTTATATAGTTCTCATTACATCAATTTGGCTTGATATATAAGATCTTGAATTTCATATACAGTATTTGGGTAGAATCAACTGATAAGCATTAAGAGCAGCAGCAAAATGGTCGTATGGATATGCTTTCTCCATAGTAATATATTTTATCTTTAATTTTTAAATAATAAATATTTCATGAGAATATCATGGAATATTTATACTTGAAGGAATTAAACACAATTAACGAAGATTATTTTTTTATTGTTTTGATTTTTTTTTAATTATTTCGGTTTAAGTGCAGTTATATTTAAATTTACAATTTATTCAGAAATATAAATAATATAAAAAGAAAAAAAAATTTTTTACTTATATTTTTAATTCATACAATAAGGTTTTAATTAAATATTTAATTGATACCTTAAGTATTGAATTAATAAATTTATATAATTGACACAATTAAATTTTGTGTTGATACAGTAAAATTTTTAGTTGATATAATTAACTATTTAACTAAAAAAAATTGTTACCCACTCTGAAAACAAACAATAACTTTAATAGCTACAAAAGCTTTTTCTCACTGTGATCTTAAGGCTGAATGATCAGTCTCTAGTGTTGCCGCTTAACCCTTTGCGCTCGAAGCTTTTTTTCACTCATAATACCAGCAACTCGAATCAATTTTAATAGAAAAACCATATTCACATATAAGTAAATGATATGCGCATAAAAAGAAAAGTC
This sequence comes from Gymnosoma rotundatum, assembly GCA_916610165.2. NCBI lineage: Eukaryota > Metazoa > Arthropoda > Insecta > Diptera > Tachinidae > Gymnosoma > Gymnosoma rotundatum. The sequence goes on from OU744340.1 coordinate 120,008,183, forward strand.
ATAGTTGTATTTTAAATCTTTTTTAATTAATTATAGATACAAATGTTATAATATATTTAATGATTAAATTTTACATTTTGTAATGCTCCAAGGTGTGATACCTTTCGAAGCAATCGCCAATATGTAATCCTTATGTCCTCATGTTATGAACTGAAAATTATTTGCATTGTCTCCATAGCGGAGCCCTCGAGTTTGAAGATAAATTTTAAATGGCTCCGCTCCGGAGCCCTCGAGTGCAAAGGGTTAATATTAGGTTAAAGTATAAAAGTGAATGAATTATTTGCCACACAAACTCATAAGTTTTGGTATCTAAAATATCGAGCCAAAGAGGAATAACTCTTAATCAATTCATTTTAGTTTGCGTTTCCTTGATTCAAAATTAATTTATTTTAAATCGATTTTCAAAATAATTAACATGTGAGTTTCTTTAGATTCGCTGTTACTTAACTGTTGTTCTGGACCAACATAACCCAGCTAATATTACGAACGGAAGTATGATGTCGCATGTGCGCCTGCATGCCTGAACAATCGATCGTTCTAAAATTGTTCACAAGGGTTCTTTATAGACATAGAGAAATTTTTAAGTAAAAAACTTTTACTCTTTTGCTAAATAAATACTAAAATAGATCTGTTTATATATATTAAAATAAAATAAATTGAACCTATGAATTATCAATTTTCAGTTAAAACAAAGTTTGTCATTTCTTTTGAATGATTGGTAAGTGCACAGTAAGCTTTAGATATCGCTAGATATAGCTCTATATATGGTTCGCTATATCTTTCGTCAGCATTCTTTGAATCTATCTGCGATATTACCAGTAGTTATCGATTGTTAATTTTTTTATTACTGTAAATATTATAATGAAATGGGATGTCCGAAATGTAATTTATTTTTAAGTTGAATTTTTAAATATTTATTGCTCTAGAAAAGCAATAAAACTGGCAATGTTATCCCTGGAATTTCTTCATTTTATTTAATCCACCTATTTTAATTATTTAGACGAAGCGTATGACTGAATATTTTTTTAGAGTTATTCTGTTTACTGCCTAAAACTTTGTTAAAGTAATTTCTGTCTGCGTGTCGTAAATCTTTTTTTTTTTTAACTTTCACCTACCTACCATTTTTTTAGATTCTATCAATTAAACCATTATTATATTTAAGGTTATTTTAATGTGTTTCATTTATTGCTGTATTTGTTGAAATATATTAAGGCAAAGTAATTTTTGAAAAAAAAATCTAAAATAAATTATTGTTGGCACGTTTCTTGTTAAGTTTTTGTTTTTATTGTTTAGATTCCAGTTGATGTTGGTTCTTGTCGACAATTAAATCTTTAAGGCCATTAACTTACAAAGACTCCATATACACAATATCAAAATGTCGGTGCAGTAAAAGCTAAATAAAGGTTTTAGTAAATTAACAAACTTCTCCACTAATATTATTGACCTTAAGTATTTGTACTTTTTTTCTTTTAATACGTTTGTTATTTTTTTTATTGACGCAGACATAAATAAATTTCTAATTTCATTTATTTATACTTTTACTTAAGTACATAAAATAAAATAAGATAAAATTGTTTTGTTTGTTTTGTTTGGAACCTAATTTAGAAGAATGCAGTTGTTGTGAAACTTAGTTGAAGATTTTGCTGTTACTTTTTAAAAGAAAGAGAGAGAAACAGCATTCTTAATTTGATCATTTATGCCATTAAGTTGTAATGCCTTTTAAACTATTGTAGACTTTACTGACTGCTGTTAATTTTTAATTGTGAGAAGGAAGTTTGTTATCTTTTTTTTCCGTTAGCTGTATTTATAATATTTTACAACCCCTATTTAAAACAGAATTTCTTTAATTTTATTTTTTTAGACATTTTTTAAACATTTTTTCGTATACTTATATATAATTTTGTCAAGTAGCTTAAGTAATTGCAAAAATTGTATATACAGTGACTAACAATAATTGATACACAATTTTTTGATTAATTATTTTTAACAAATAAATATTAATAGTGCTTTGCTTTGTTTTTACTGTTTCCAGGATTAAAAAATTTTTAATTGGGAGGTTAGTTACTTCACATTTAGATCTCATTTTAGAACAAATTAAAAAAAATACAGTGAAGAAAGAAAAGCTACAAAAATATTTAAGAATTTTGTTATAGATTTCCATTGCGACTCGACCATTTATAACATTTAAGAAGTGCAGTATTTTTAAGAATATTCTATATGTAACTGAATTTTTGGGCTTTTGTAAAAATCAATAAATTTGAAATTTCTCGCATAAAAGTGTAAAATTATGCACTTTCAATAAACCTTTGTATCTTTAAGCCTAAATATAGAAAAAAAATTTTTAATCTTGTTAATGTTATTTTTGTCATGTCAAAAAGTTTTTCATTCTTATAAGAAATAAAGCGATTAATTTTTACGATTCTTATAACTAACATTTTGGGCTTGGATAGCAATATGCTAGATTTGTTTACCTGCATTTTTCATGAAATACTTTCAGTAACAATTCGAAGTATATACTTCGTTATAGCATATATTCCTTACAACAGAGTCTACAACTGCGATTAACTCTCATATAAGATGAGAGTAAACGTTGACAGAGCATTTCTCCATCTTAATCTTAACATCGTACAAGAGGAAAACGTATTTCTCTTAATCTTATAAGAATTCATAAATCACTGATAGCCGCGTAGAAAACACCTGCTTGCAACTAATTGAAAATATTCTTATATATACATGTTTTGTATCATTTTGTTTAAGAAGTAATTATTATCTTTTTACAAAATCGTTTTATATAAAATTGTACTCTTGAAGCAGATATTTTTAATAATTTGTGCATCAGATTTATAATGGCGGCATTTTATTTAAAAATGCATAGTTGTTTTTTTTTTGTTATTTGACAATTCATCTCATAAGATTGTTCCTAAGAGATATCTCATAACAACGCTCTCATAAGAATTCTTATAAGATTGCAATAACAATAATTTTAAGTCTACAGGTAACAAAATTCTTTCAGCGGCTGACGGTCTCATCCTAGATGTTATTCCTAATGAAGACCTCAAGTAAGAAAACTTTTTCTATTTAATAAAAGATTGATGGCCCTATTAAGGCTAAAATACCCATAAATGCAATATTTCGGGATTTTGTTAATTGAATATCGTCTGTTTTTTTATAAGAAAATATATCTTTCAATTTGTTTAAAACTAACTACAATAAAAATTTTAAAAAATTTTCTATCAATTGTACTCAATATTTTGAAAAAGCTGAAACCTGGGGATCAAAAGATCAACAATTTTCATTTTAAAAACTCAATCATTTTAAAACGTAGCTTGCAGATTAAAGCACCATTTTGTAGGTATTAACTGGACCATGTATAATTTTTAAAATCACAAAATTTAATAAATATAGCTACTCAACTTTAAGACCACATAGTTGCACCCTTGGATAGTGGCTGGTGCCCAGCTTCAAGACTTAAGCTCAGATACTTCTCTGCTATGCTCATGCCAAATTTTCTATCAATCGGCCTAGCCCTTTACAAATAGCTGTGTTATTAAAATTATTTTAATTCCTCCCCACTGTGCAGACCATGTGCCCCACTTAGTGACCAACTTTCGGTTACATTAATATTAATTTTTAAAATACAAAGTATATTGATATTTTTAATTAATTAAGTACAAAAATTAATTATCGTCTTTAAATTTTTATAATTTCAACCGACTTTTTACCAGACATTTTTCTATGTGTATTTTTCTTATTGAAAACAAGTTGGAAAATCTCTATTTTTTTAAAGTATCTTCAGAGCAAAATAAATTTTTATAAAGACGTATTTTTGTAAACACATATAGAGTATGGACTCTGCAGTTTTGTTGATATACACTCTCTCTTCCTTACTTCTGCTACAGCATTGCATGGGGGCTTGTAGGCTTGTTGGCATAAAAATTTTGCTTCAGATAATCTTCAGTGCTGCTAAACTACATTATAGAAAGGGCAAGTTTTAACAGGTAATATTTTATGCAGTGGTTGTATTTATTCGCAGGTGTAGGGTATGTGTTAAAATTACATCACGTCCATATTTTCATTGTCCTATTAAATAGAAAACTGCTACAATGTGTGTGCGACGGTCTTAGTCTTCTCTCTCAGGAACCATAATAGGTGGAAACTGGAAAATTTTACAGAATTTACTGAGAGAGTGACGTGATTTTATAAAAAAAAAAGTTATTTTTTGTACAGATACGTCATATTTAAACAATGGATGAAAAACTATGTCCGCTATAGCATCCAGTAAGCGAAGCATAAGGCAGACATTTCAAGTTGAAGCATTTTTATGTCCGCCATAAAAACAACTTAAAAAAAATTAAGAATTAAACAATAAAAATACAAAGGCTTTGCCTAAGAGATGCAGTTTTAACGATTATGGTTTTAGTTTTTCAATCGTAATAGACGAACACTTAAAAGTTACACAGTGTAAGTACAAATATGTTCGCTCTAAAATTAAGTGTTTCCAAAGAAGACCTGATTTTCATAAATATGGCCTTATAATAAGGCGTTATAGGTAGAGAGTTAAAATTTTAACAAAGTATATGCTGCTGTACATCTGCTAGTAGAACAAAGTCAAAAAATTAAAGGGCGTAGGAAATATAGCGTAATTTTTACATTTGTGGCTTAACTTCTTTTAAGCATAGCAGAGACACTAAATTTAAGCAATTTATTGCTTAAATAAATGAAGGGTGTCCGAATTTCAGGCAAATGTCCTTGTTTTGAATCGCAATAGGCAGACAGTTTAAGTAGAAGAGCGAATTAATATTTAAAAAAATTATAAAAGATTGTTTCAGTAATGAGATGATTTTTAAGTAAATAGATTTTTTCAAATGTAATAGGGAGAAATTTAGAATTTACTTCAAGTGCGTACAAATAAGTCTTCTATAAAAATAACGAACAATATATATATTTATAGGCAGACTCCGTAAATTTTAAATAACAAATAGGAAGAAGATAAGTAAATAATCAATCCAAAAAAAAAACTGCAAAAAGATTTCAGCTTTTTTGTTAACGTTTTAAATTTTAGGAACAGGCCTTAAATAAAATCACCTATTGGGACTCCCTTTAACTTCCAAATCCAAACTGTATACTTGTTATTATAGCAGACTTAACAATACAATACAAATTTAAAACGTCTGTGTGAAACTGTTCAACAGTTAAGTCATATACAAAAAATTACACAAACTATTGGGGCACCCTTAAATTTACAAATCCAAATTTTATACTGGTTAATAATAATTAATTTTAACCATCAGTCATCAACTGTTCAATGGTATGCTCATATACATTAAATTAAATGAACTATTGGGGCACCCTATAATTAATAATTTTAAAAATTTATACTTTTTATTATCACGGTAACAGTAGTCGGCATTTTGTGCAATTTTCAAGCGTTTGTCTCTACCGGTTTCAAAAGGTAGGCCCATACAGGTCAATTTGCGTCGCCTATAGGGATACCCTTTAATTTTAAGATTTATTTTTCAATTTTTTTTTTTGCTATTGGGAGCTATATTGATACTCAGTTTTTTTAATTTTATTATGGTGCCCTTTATGGTTCATAATACACAAAACAAATGTGTGTTGTATAGGGACATCTTTTAATTTTTAAAATAAATGTATAAAATATAATTTAAAATTATAAAATAAAATTAAAAAAAAATAAAAATTAATATTATAAAATATAAATTTTTGAATAAAGGAAAAATGTTCAAAATCGGTTTAGAAATAACTGAATTCTGCGGGCACTAAAAGAAAAAAGTAACAACCTTCAGCCGAATTGATAACATGCATCTTGTTTTTTTTTAAGTCGGTTAAAACTTAAATGATATTCCTTAAATTATTTAAAACTCTTCCAACGCGCACTTTGTAGATTTATTTTTAACCCTTAATTGTCAGCAGTCAAATTAACTTATTTTTTACCTTTATCACGGCACTTACGTGTTAACATATTATTTAAAGCGTCTTGTATATTTAATCAAAAGTTATATACATTTCATAACTCGAGGTAACTTCTTGTTTTTGTTATTTTAATTACGGAAAATATAATAAATGTATTCCGTTCATCGAATGTTTTACTACAATTTAATTTGTATCATGTTTACATGTTCAATTACTTTGTGACACAAAAGCAAAAGTGTTACAATTAAAAATATAGTTTTTTTTTCTTTTTGCAGAAGTTTGCATGCAAATGATATGCATAATTTAATAAATTTGTGCATAATAAATTAACAGTGAAGGTGAAAATAAGATAAAGTAATTATAAAGTAAATTATTCTGCATAAGTAAATGATTTACTTCTAATTCTAATCGTTAAAAGATTTAAATATTTATTTCCTTTTTAATTAATGTTTTGATATATAAAAAATTTAAGCAATAACTGTTATTCACTGCAATATAACTTGTTCATTATTACCACATAAACAAAACGCTAAAGGGACACAGGAAATACAAGAAAAAAAAAATAATTAAAAATAAAAAAATACTACAATCAAGCGTAACCATACAATATAATTTGGTAATTTATCGAACATTTAACATAAATAATGTAAAAATGAAAATGACAAAAATTATAAACGATGAAGCAGAAAAATTACAACAAATAACACGTATTTATATACAATCACGCTTTTGCACACATAGAAAATGAAAGCACACATTAAAGCAAGTTCATATATTATTAAAATTACATACACAATCACACGAATAATTTTATTTATTGAGTGTAAATACTGAAATGAAGGGTGCGATAGAGAGTGTAAATTTGCTATGACATAACGGTTGTTTTTGTTCCGTATAATCCTTAACAAGATTGTTATAATTACATGACCACAAATTGCATACTCAATCGCACACACACACACACACACACACAAACACATGGCTAAGCGCACACAAGCGAAAACAAACAAAAGCTATATAGGGAAGGAGAGGGGAAAAAATTACAGTTCATAATTCATTGGAGCATGCAACACAAAGGAGTGAAATTAAGAAGCAAATAGGCCTATCGCTAGGCCTTCTATAGAAGACCGGCAAATGCGAATGTGGTTTAATTTTCGTAGCTTTGGTTAAGAAAAATCTGTTTTTGGGTTTCCAAACGGTTTTAAAGAAAATTTTGATAGTGGAGTTTCATCGCTGAGGAAGATAAATTTTGCTAGAGCCTCCGTTTCCCTATACTTTGGGAGAATTTATTATTATTTATTAATTTATTTATTATTATTTATTAATTTATTTATTTGCACTTGGGTATTTCCTTAAGCCCGATAGAATTTATGTAAGTTTTAACTGTCAAACGAACTGTCATACTGCGCTCACTTTAAGACATGTATGATTAATATATACAAATTATCGGGAATAGTTTTAAGTTTGAAGAGTGCTACCAAGTTAACCCGATTTATTTTAATATTTAGTCAATAAATCACGCAACTTCTAGAAGAGTCCATGAATTTGATATTGCAAGTAATCGTGCATTTGTTCAAGCCATATTTTGAAATGTAAAAAGATTTGATAATGTGGAAAAGCTAGAGCTGCAAAACAATCGATAGTACTGTCGATAAAATCGATAGTTATATTTTTGGCTGGCTATCGATAGTTTTTTTTCCAAAAGCGATAGTATCAGAAAACGATAGTTGCCAGAATTAGCTTTTAAAAAAAAATCGATAGTAACGATGTTTAAAAGAAAAAACTATCAAACCTATCGGATGTGCCGAATATCGATAGTTATGCAGCTCTAGAAAGAAGATTAGAACATATTGACGCGTCATCGGCCTAATGAATTGTAGCTATTACCATTTACAATATGATAAACCTATCTCATGAAGAACTTAAAGAAAGGAGACCATCGTATGCATCGTTGGAAAGTGGAAAGAGGCTTATTTTTGATTAACGGACTTTTTAAAGACCATTGAAAGAAAAAAGAAAGAAAAATGTACTGTTTGGTGAGATTTCCATGCTGGCAACAACTATGGATCCTATTTCTTCAAAAATGAAGCCGAGCATGAGTAGCTTTTGATGAAGATCATAACCGTATCATGATCAATGATTTTTTATTATAATTAAGACGACATAGAGCCGTTAGAGATGTGGTTTCAACAGCATGGCTTTTGTTTTCATATGGCGAGAGCAACCGTCGACTTATTACAATCAGAGTTTGACTGTAAGATGATTTCAAGAAATAGAGTTGTCACTTGGACTTTGTTGGCTATTTGACACCTGTCGATATTTATTGGTTGGTCCAACTAAAACACTGGTTTATGCTGATAAACCAGCAGCAATGTAGGTCCTGAAGGCAAACTTTGTTTATACTATTCCTGACATATGAGCGACAATTCTGATATAGTTCTTCCAAAAAACTGACTTCAAAACAGACGCACTTTAAATCATGTTTCGTTAAAGATAAATTATATCAATTATGGGAACAATCTTTAATTTCGATATTCGAATTCTATTCGTGTTGTTAAAACAGAGTTCTGTGTAGATTTAAACAACAAATTAATGAACTTTTGGGGCGCCCTTTAATTTATAATTTATTATATTTGTACTTGTTATTGTAGCGGTCATAGAAATCGACATTCTGATCAATTTTAAAGCGTTTTACTAAAACGGTTTAAAAAAAGGCGAATGTAAGTCAATTTACATCACCTAAGGAGACACCTTTTATTTTTAAATATATTTTTGTATTGCTTTGTGCTAATAGGCATCTATAGTGGAACGCTGTTTTTTTAATTTTAAAGTGGTGCCATTTAAGGTTTATAATACATGTAGAACACATGCATGTTGTATGGGGGCACCCTTTAATTTTATAGATAATGAACTGTTTTTAAAACGGGACACATCTTTAAGCCTAACCTACCTTTCAAATAAAGGAAATAATTTCAAAATTGTCTAAGAAATGACTGAATTCTGCGGGCACAACCATAAAAAGCAACATTCAGTCGAACTGATAACTCTTTCTTGGTTTAAAAAAAGTTAAAATGTGACAAAAATTGCACGTTCAGAAAGCACTCCGTCAGGAATAACAAATTATTTTAAAATGTTAATTAATGACAGATATTGAGCAGTAACTGATTTTTTACTGAAATTTAATTATTGGTGTATTATTTTATACTTTAAACTTGTATCGGGGTTAAAAAAAGTCATTTAGTTACTTTGACATACATTAAGGCGCCTTTTATTCAATTGTGATGCTCTTTTATCTGATAGTATTATTTTTATTTACTCAAGCTGTCTATGTGGCGTTATTTATTATTGTAACTATTTTTGTATATGAAATATCTCATTTGGCGTAATTATTGAAAATAATATCGGTTTTTGTTTTCAATTTGTTTAAAAATACATCGACAATAGTTTAAATATTTTAAACAACGAAATACACCAACAATTTAGTTACGTATTTGTTCCTGTCGTGCATGTGGGTATGTTATTTAGTAGATTTGGGTTTACATTCTATGTTATCTTAATTTGTGTGTGTGTGTGTGTGAGATTTTTTTTAATAATTCCATTGATAAATAATTACACATGAGTTGTTTAAGCTTCCCTTAAATACATTTGTGTAAAACTGATTTTCTGATATGTTGGTAAAGTAAACGTTTTAACAATTTTAGAGAATAAAATATTTTAAAACTGAAATAAAAATTATACTTAATTAATAAATGTGAAAATTTGTGTATTTCAATGTTTGCTTCTAAAATAAGTTTTTTAAATGGTTCATAGGATTCCTTACCGAAAAAGCAAGACTCTTACTAGTATGTATACCCATACAATGCCTGCTGGTGTCTAACAGACCTTAATCTCTGTAAACGTTATTGCATAGAAACTAAAAGTTTATTGGAAGGTTACTCTGTATTTCGAAAAAAAAAGAAAATCATTCGAATTTCTATGGCTTATACATTGTGTTTCGGAAGTGTTTTCTTTCAAATCAATAAACATTAAACTTAACACCCTGTTGTTAACACCGTTGCAGGTAGACAGTTAAAATTACACTGAGTATTAATTATCGGGCTTATTAACAAGCAAAATATCTTTCAACAGGGACATATGGGAATAACAAAACAGTAGCGACATTTTACTTGTTCACATATCAGAGATAAAGGCTTCGGCATTTAGCAAAAATTATAAAAATCTCATCGGGAAATGTATGCCAGCCATAGACGCCTATAGACGCTTAAAACATTAGAGGTAGACTTATTTAATATACCCCAAAAATTTTCTCCAAATATTCGCATGCCCCACACTTCTCTCAATGGGGGCTCCTACACAAAAAAAAGAAATTAAAAAATTTAACCCTTTAAGATTTAAAATTTATGACAAACGTCGAATATGCCATATTAAACAAAATTTCCCGCTGCTAGACTGCCATAGATGTGCGATTTAAAACCGCTTGATTTTTTGTTGTGTGACTTTGTTAAAAATAGAGTCAATATGAAGTCAATCCCTGAAATAGACACACAATTGTCACAAAATATTATGGACAATATATAAATAGTGGACATTTTTTGTACAAGTAATGGGTGTTTTATATCAAAGGGATAGAATTTAAAATTGTTAAAAATAACAAAAGTATTAAATTTTAATCTAAAATTTATTTATTCGAAGCACAAACATTTGAAACTGAATTTTAGACGTTCAATCCTGGCAACCTTTTCGGGCATTATTGTTCGTGTCACGAATAACGCATAAAATGTTGGCCTTTCAAGCGTCAATTGTTGCTGGTTTCTTAGCACATACCAGTGACTACATCTGGCCTCAGAGGAAATAACCGAAAAGTATCAAGTCGCACGACCTCAAAGTCCAATTGACAGGTTCATTTTTTGGCATCAAATTATCTCGTTTTTGTATTTTAATAAATCGATTGTGTATTGATTACAATCCATATGTGGTAGTCTTGTATACTTTTAAACTGATAAAAACAAAAAATTAGAAAAAATATGAATAATTATAACAAATGAGCCTCGTTCTTAAACATAGTTTTGCGGTCAATTTAAATTGATGACTTATTTTTAAAATAAATGTGGATAATTTGGCATGATACTCCTTTTGGCAGTTTCCTAAGTTCTAACCGTCCTAAAAAATACCCATTATGAAAAAATAACAAAATTACAAATTAAAAAATGTCTCGTACAAGACAGATATAGTTCTAGCTTTTGTACCTCCTTAGGCAGATCCTCAACAACTTAAATAGAGTGTGTGTCCGCTATAAAAAAAAAAATTAAAAAATAATAAAAACGAGGGCAAAGCAGTCGCTAAATGACAAGTAAATATAAAGGTATTAATTGTTAGAAGTATGACCTTAACCACCTTTAAGTGGCCAGAATGGATTATTGCCAAAAGTGATCAGGTATTCTGTAACAAAATATAAAGACTGTACAACTTTAAGGATTTTATAACAGTTAAACTTATATATTAAAATTTAACTGAAAAATTACGAGGCCGCATAAAATAACATGGGACAAAATGCTTCGAATTTTATTTTGTATTTGAGTCCAGCCGCTAATGTACAGAAGTTTTCAGAACAGGTGAATCAATGATACTGTCTAGGGGATATAATCTTCTATAGCGAAAATCTCAACGTAGGAGATTCGCTGTTCTTGACAATTAGAGAAAAATATTGTTGTGTTGTTGTCGCAAAAACCATATTATGTTCTCTATAATAATGTAAAGTTGCGGCGAACAAATTATTTTTGTTTTCAACAATAAGAGGGCTGCTATATATATTTCTGGCCTGGCAACACTGAGTGCTGCCAAGTGCAATCTGACACTTCCATTGGAAAGTTTGTCATTTTTAAGCATAATCGAACTCAAAACGTTTTGACGTACGACCATTATTTGTGTTGTGTACAGTGACTTGAAAAAATTAATATAGAAAAAAATGGAGTTAACTCGTGAACATTATCGTGCCATCATTTTTCACAACCTTCGACGTGGATTATCACGACAAGAGTGCATTGATGAACTTAAATCTTTGTATGGCGATGAAGCACCATCCTATAGCACTGTGAAAAATTGGTATAATGAATTTAATCGTGGCCGAAGCTCGCTCAAAAACGAATTCCGTGAAGGTCGTCCAAAAACGGCTGTTGTGCCAGAGAACATTGATGCCGTGCGTGAACTCATAATGCAAGATCGACATGCGACATACCGAGAGATAGAGACATCCTTGGACATTTCTTCCACCAGCATACATTCGACACTGCATGAACACCTGGCCGTAAAAACGGTTTGTTCTCGTTGGATCCCGCACAATTTGAAAGTCGTTAAAAAAAAACGCTCGTATCGATTGGTGCAAAGAAATGTTGCAAAAATACGATTGCGGTGCTTCAAAAGACGTTTATAAGATCGTCACAGGTGACGAATCATGGATCTATGCGTATGAGCCCGACGAAACTACAATCGACCGTGTGGGTCTTCAAAGACGAGCAAAATCCAACGAAAGTTGTTCGTGGAAGAAGCACTTCGAAGCAAATGGTCGCCTGTTTCTTCGGCAAAACTGGTCATGTGGCGACTGTTCCGTTTGAGCAACGTAGGACGGTCACTTCTGAGTGGTACACTGCAATTTGTTTGCCTGAAGTCATCGGAGAAGTTCGAAAAACCAATAAGAGAAGACGAATCATTGTTCACCATGACAATGCGAGCTCTCACACATCGGCTCAAACCAGAGCGTTTTTGACCGGCCAAAACGTCGAATTAATGGGTCATCCGCCGTACAGCCCTGACGTGGCATCTAATGACTTCTTCTTGTTTCCGCACATCAAGAAAAAAATGCGTGGTCAACGATTTTCGTCGCCAGAAGAAGCTGTTTTAGAGGTGTCTCAATCGGAGTGGAAAAAGTGCTTCGACAACTGGTTTTAGCGCATGCAAAACAATAAAACCATTTTCGATTATAAATATTAGCATTTTCACTGTTAGGCCAGAAACATATAGAGCAGCCCTCGTACTTTATATCGCTATAAAAATTTCTTTGTTAATATCGAACATTATAGAAATACTATACACTGCACAGAAAATGTAACATGGCTTTTTTTAATTAAAAAATTCGAAAAAATATTTTGTTCTAGGATTTATTCGTAAAATGAGTAACTGTGCGCCACTGCCTTTGCTCACTTTAAAACTTGATGCGGGAAACTAATATATAAGTTGTTGGCGAAATTTTGGTCAAGACAGAATAATTTTTTAATGCGGTTACTTGGAAAATAAAAAATGAATTTTTCTAAAATGAAAATTAAGTTTATTAACAACGCCTATTTAATTTTTAATTCACTAAAAATTCAACTCTCTAAAAATTAACTTGCAACTGCAATAAATAAAACAAAACTTTCTATTTTTAATTTTCATTAATATTTTATTTCGTTTTTTTTCGGTTTTAATTTAGTTTTTTTTTTCCAGTTTATTAATTATAATGTGTTTTTCCAAGTTTTATGTCATCAATATGACTCATTAAATTATCAATTTGTTTCAACTTACAAATTAAATCCATTTATATAATTTTTTTATTAAATAAATTTTTGTGTTTTTTTTTTTTTTTTTTTGGTTTATCAATAATTTATTCGTTTTTGTTCATATTTTATTTGTAAAACTATATTAAATTTATAATATTTCTTTTTTAATTAGTTAAAAACAATTACGTAATCTATATATAAATAATTATATATATTTATATATAATAGCTATAATAATTATTTTACTATATTAATTTCTTGTATTTCATTTAATTAATTGCTGTTTATTAATTTGTTAAATATGTTCATAATTACGTTCATTTATTTTATGCAAAATTAGTTTTAATATGTTTTTCCTTTTTTTTTTATTTTTTGTTTTTCATTTTGTTTGTAAGTCTGTAGTCATCGGCTATTTAGTATTAATTTCTTTTACAAAATAACTGCTTAAATTAATAAATAATTAATCAATAGAGTTGTATGAAGATTTTTTTTTCAGTTATTTTTTACAGATTTTTTTACTTCTTTTTTAATTCTATTATTATTTATTATTTTAAATACTCTTATTACTGTTTTATAATTTCAAATACATATTGTAAATATGCATGTGATATTTTATTCTGTCTGTTAAATAAAAAAAAAAACAAAATCAAATATGTTTTAATCAAGGGTATTTTTAAGAACGTGAAATATAATTTATTCAACCCGCATCAATACACTTCAAAATAAATTAACTTATTAATTTAAAATAATTTTGTTTTTATGACAGTCTATCCCATAGCGAAATAATACAAGTGGTGTCGATGGCGAATTTATTATTTTCGGCATACACGCTAACTGTCAAACTACATAAAATAAACTGTTATACATATTTTTTTTTTATGGATTTTGACATTTAGCGTTTACGGCGAAATTAATGAATGGTCATGGTCTATCCATTGACACAAATCATTTACAAATTTTTTAAAGAGTCAAAAATTTACATATATTACAATAAGGTTCAAATAAAAGTTTAACATTAAAATGCTGAATTAAGCACAAGATGTCATTTGGCAAGAAATACTTAATGTAATCAGCAATAAATACTTAATGTTTAAACAAGAAAAAATATATTAAAAATTTTCTTTAATAATCAACCAAATTAAAACTTCTCTTTATCTTCGTTTTGTATATGGCAACAGCTTAAGGACAAGGCGAATTAAGTATAAGCTGATAGCGGTGGCGAATTCAATTCTTTTTCCTGGTATTTTAACTGTCAAACTCCATATATAAAAAATCTGTATAACAGTTAGATAAGTTTTTTATATATGGAGTTTGACAGTTAGAATACCAGGAAAAAGAATTGAATTCGCCACCGCTATCACCTTGTATTTAATTCGCCTTGCTTAAGGAAAAAATTCAAGGCGAATTAATTAAAAGGTGATAGCAGTGGCGAATTTAGTCATTTTAGCCGGTATCCGAACTGTCAAACTCCATATATAAAAAAATCTGTATAACAGTTAGATAAAAAAAATTCTTATAATAAATTCGCCAACTTTTTACTTAAAAATTTAAGCGTGATTAACACTTAAGTTCTAATAAAAATCAATTAAAGCAAAAGCGTTAATCAAGATTTAATTTGTTCGTTTTTAAATAAAGAAGTTTGTACTTGATTTAAGGAAAAACTGGTCAAGATCTAAAGAAGTTATTAGTGACATCAAAAGCAATAACATTTGATATGGGCATATCAAAGGCCATATTTATAATTCTTAAAATTATTAGTCGAACTATTAATATATTATAATAAAAAAAATACATTTTTAATTTTTTCCCAGTCAGGATTTGAACCATCGGTCTTATAAATGAATAAAATCAATGGAAAATGTCCGCAAGCACTAGAAAATAATTTTCCTTTCTTAAAATGTTTAGAAATTAAATTAAAAATGTTAATAATGAACCAAAAAGCCGGAAAAGTTAATTTTCATTCGAAATAAATAAATTTAATTCAGCTTGAGTTCACGTTTACATTAATGTTTAAATTTATTAAAAAAAAAAAATATTTAAATATTTTTATGCTAAACTAGTAGAGCCCGGCATTCCAACACACCGCATACATATCACACACACCTACGTATAATTTTTTTTTTTTGTTCTATATTTTGGGGTTTTTCGCAATTAAACAAAACAGTTTTTTTTGCGTATTGTATTGTTAGTTAGAGAAAATCTTACCTTTTATTTTTTCCGGTGCTGAGTTTACTCTTCAATTTTGCCAAACAAACAAGCAAGAAAATAACAACAAATTCTCTCGCAAGTGGAACAGATAATTTTAAGAACAGCCTCCTTTATGTACTTTATAATTTGTGACTATTAACAAAGTGTTGCAAAGTTTAGGATGGGTTGATCTAACCAAGATAAAGATCGGGAAGAATTATGTCAATAGGCTGCTCAAAAAGCTGTCCTGTCTAATGGCGGATACTAGATTTAGAATCTTATATTCTCACATATGGAACTGTGTAAGCCGGATAAGTATAAGTTCAACTATACAGCAAAAAATTGCATCCGAATTTTATTTACAGTGACAGTCCCCCAAGTATTAGCTAAGAAGATTGAATACTACAAACAGTCTATTAAAATTGTATAACAAAAAAATATTACTGGTTCATTTGTCAAGTGTATAATCATTCTTTTATAATGATCGATATGAGAGAAATTTATAGAAAATGAATTTATTATAGAAAAACTCTATCAAGCAGCTTTTCTATCAAAAGAAAGTCGGAAAAATACAAAAAAGAGTCGTTCATTTGTATTTGAAGAGTATTACAGCTTCTTATTATAGTAGATAATTATTTTTTTTTTGTTCTAAAGGCTACAAATGAGCTGGTTTTTTGAAAGTGGTATAAGTCCACTTTTTCAAAAAATCAAGTTAACGGTAATTATAATTTACCTTTTATAAAATTAATGTGGAAGAAAATGCACCATTCAAAAAAGGGAAGACCAAAACACCACAGCAAAATGTTGCTACTTTATAAAACTTCATAGAGCATAACAAGAGAGAAATATAACGATATGTTAAGTGTATTACTTTATATACCACCTTTTCATTTGAAATACTTAAATATGATAATGTTAAAAGAAAACTAAGTATAAAATATCTGGTTCTTATTTAAATTAGAAAAAATTTGCATTTTTATATTTTTAACATAAATGAAATAAACTTCTTATAAATTTTGTTATTCGTGTATATTAATGTCTTCATTTTACCTGATACTTTTAACATTAAAATTTATTTTAGTAAAGTTAGTGTATATAAAAATATGGACTTTAATGTGCTCCTGTTTTTATTTCTTTTAAAATGTTAGTTTTTGCAAGTGATAAATGTCCATTCAAACAATTTAAGTAATTATTATTTTATAATAAAATTTAAAGGTTAAAAAACATCACTCGAATCCATTAAAGTTGGCCAATATTTTCAAATATCTCAATATATGAAAAAATGGACTTATACCACTTTCAAAATAAAAAAAAAGAAACCAGCTCAAATAATTCAGTAAATAATGAACCATGAATCTTACCAGCGTTATGTTATTTTACCTCTGATCCCAGATTTGAGGGGGAATAGAATGTGCTCTTATGAAATCATTAAACTTGTTTCTGAAAACCGTCATTTCATACGCTCAATGCGCTCTACATCAAGAGCTTATTCCTTTGTGGTTGATTGGCCAGTGAATCGCACTAAGCATTACAGAGAGAATTCTTTTTTAGTCGAACAGTTCGTATGTGGAATAAACTCCCCGCAGAGGTCTTTCCTGCCACTTTCAATGTGCAAAGATTCAAATGAAATGTCCACAAGCATTACTCCCCCGAACCATCTTCCCACAACCTGATTTCTTAGTTTTGGCATAATGCATTGCATAAGTAGGAGTCATCCCCTGAGTGCTGGTCTTAATAAAAAAAGGATAAACATTCATAAAAATATCAGTCATCGCTGCCTTTAGAATTAATTAGAAACTGTCCAAATAATACAAATAAAGAAACAAGAAGTTGTGAATTTGACTCTAAATATTTTACCATGATAAATGTACAGCAAATTAAATTGATTCAAATTTCTAGAATTTAATTTGAAAGTTAAAAAAAGGAAAAACTCAAGCTAAAAATTATAAATATTTTGCTGTTTAAAGTTTAAGGACACAGAGATGTTTTTCTACTAAATTTAACAGTTTCTCTAAGAAAAACTGTCAATAGTTAATAACTTATAGAGTGTATTTTACAATTTATCATCTTTTTTGCTTACGTTCACTTATTTTCTTTATTCATTTTGTTTTACTATTTTTATTATGTTAGTGGTTTAAAAAGTGGGATTTATTTAAAAAAAAGTATGATTTAGGTGCGAAGTAATTAATTTTTATTGAATTATGATGTCAGTTATGTTATCTATATTTTACAGAGATTTTTTTTTTCATTTTTTAGCCTACAGCTAATTGTTTTTTTTTTGTTGCCATTTAAAATGTTATGTGTAAAATAAATTTATAACAAGATCACATTTATTGATAGATATTGTAACAATAGTAAAGGGATATTAACTAGTTAGTGCTTAGCTTTAAATATAGTACAAGTTTTATAAATATAATATTATTATTACTTTTTTTTCTTTAAAAGAAGACATTTAGAAAAGATTTATTTAAGTTTTAAGAATTCTTATTCGATTTTATAAAGATCATTTTATTTTGCAACACCAAACATTTTTTTATTAATCAAATGCAATTTTTCTAAAATCTAACTTACTATTAGTGGTAACAATAAACTTAATATATTTACTCAATATCCTTAAGAGTCCCTTATGTACATAATGATGTGTAAATTTGTGGGCTGTAATTCTCGATTTTAAAAATCTTGTTTTATATATATTTTTTTTGCTTTAATATTGTTTTATTTTTTTTAAATTATTTAGTTAGTTTTTAAAGTGATACATTTATGAAATATAAATATTATTAAGCAGCATAATCATTTAGAGTTAAGGATTTGTGAAAATACGTTGTATTATTAAAATTTAAACATGTTTTTAGAGATAAGCAGAACTCTTTCCAACTTCTTTTACACTGCCAATTTTCCTTTAAAACTTAGCACAAAAAAATAAATTAAAATATTTACAAAAAAAAAAAAAAAAAAAATTCGTGTAACCAACATAACTCGTAGAACAGAAAATAATAATATTAAAAAAAAAAATTTTAACAAGCAGACTTTTTCCACCAGTAGTATGTAATGCAGCATTTTCTGGATCATTGCATCCGTCATCATCATTCTTCGCATCTATCTGCATTCAATTGTGTAAATTGTAAACATCATCTATTTATCGAACTAATTTTGTAAATAAGAACACGAAGAATATTCATAACCAATCAACATTAATTTACTTACACGAAGTCCACATACGACCCAACCATTTCTCACATTGCTTTCTCCGCAGACGATCACATTAACATGTTCCTGCTTTCGGCAAATTATTTTTTTTATCAGAAAGGTCTTAAGCCCGACCTAAATAAGCAAAAGGCGGGCAGTCACAATGCAGAACGAACAAAAATGATTTTTGCTATGTTAATATAATAATAATACCTTAATTGAAAAAATTCTATAGCATTTCCAACATTGCTTTATAATTTTTGAGCTGCCAGATCTTTTCGTTTTATAACAACCTAGGCGTTTTAAATCGCCTAAAACTAGAAATCGCAGTTTCGAGCCATATTAGCATTAAACAATGTTAAACAATTTAACAGGGAAAATGTTAAACAAATAAGGCAGGCATGATAATAGGGTTTATAATACAAATTACAAACGTTTTAAGTTTGGTTTTAAAACCAAAATAATGCCTATATAATTTAGATCATATAATGATTTTACATTTAGGATATTTTATTATTTTTCTAAGTGTTGATATAATTAATACATTTTCGCCATTCGCTTTTTCAAAAAGAAATTCATAAAATCTTCTGCACATAAATGATATTGCGAAAAGAAAACAATATATTCAATCTAAAATGCCTTAACCTTCAAAATAATGTTGCTTAATAGATTTTTATATCTCTTTTTGTTTTCTGTTTTAAATTATTTGTATTTACAAGTGATAATTACATTTCTTAATAATATACTTTTAATACAAATCCTTTTTATTCACTATTTAGACCGATTCTAAGAC
Organism: Gymnosoma rotundatum; assembly: GCA_916610165.2. Lineage (NCBI taxonomy): Eukaryota > Metazoa > Arthropoda > Insecta > Diptera > Tachinidae > Gymnosoma > Gymnosoma rotundatum. Next base: position 120,027,815 of record OU744340.1, read on the forward strand.
TAGTAATATTATAAAAAAAAATTACAATTTATATTCATGTGTCCGAAAAAAACCCAGCGATAAAAAGAAAAGAATCAGCGCTTATTAAAGTTGAGTCTTAAAATCTTTCAAGATAGACCAAATAGTCCAAAGTGCCGACAAAAAGCCCTTGACAGTTAGTTTAAAAAGTTCCAATATATTTACATGCTTCTTCTTCTTTTTTAAATGCCAAAAAAAGTTATTAATATAATATTTAGTCTTCGCGGCAACAATATTTTAAATATTGATATATGAATATCCAGGCTAGGGCGTCAAAGTCCATTACGGCAATGTATATATTCAGGAAGGCAATTGGCAAATCTTGGGGTATCAACCTAACGGGTGTATATTAGCTTCTTGAAGCAGTGATCAGGCCGATTTTGTTCCATGGAGCACTTGCCTGGTGAAAGGCACTAGACAACGCGGCGAATGTCTCTATCTTGGAGAAGATGATGCGCGATAGGGCAGTCCTATGACAGAGGCCATTGTATCAATGCCATACTCAACTGGCTGCATGTGAATCTTCTCGCCAAAAGGGTTAATCTTAGGACGGCAATCAGATTGAATGTCATTGGTGCATGGAACCATAGATAATAGGGGCATTCTAGCATACTACGGATCACTGATGTAATTCCTGATATTATTGATTATTGCACCCCAGAACCTCCCCTTACAAGGAGATTTCTCTTTGACCTGACGCAAGGCCACTCTCTTTCGTCTCGAGTACTCTGTGTATACACGGGTGGTTTTAAGAGGGGGACGGGAGTTTGAGATGGGGTTTATATTGAGGAATTTGGAAAAAAATAATTATCAGACTCCTAAATGACTGCAGTGTCTTGCAGGCGCAAATATCGGCTATTAGAAGGGCGGCATACTGGTTGAGGTACTGTAGCATATCCAATAGGGATATTTTTTCTGTACCGACAGTAAAGCCGCGATTATGTACCTTAAAGATGTGCTTACCACATCTAAACTTCACTCTGAATGCGGTATATCTCTTAACGGGATAGAGCAGATTTAAAATGTCACCCTAAAATAGGGTGAGGGGACTTGGGGGCAACTTGATCAACCATGTTGCCGACGAACTAGCAAAGAAGCAGACAACACTTGAAGAGGGTGCCATTGACACCTTCTATGGACGCCCTTCTCTTATTTCGGACAGTGTATCGATGCTGCTCTCTGGCCCAGATCAGATGGTCTAACGAGTCGACATGTTCGGCTGCAAAAACAATCTGGCCCTCTTTGCATCAAGTCAGGGTGGCTTTACTACTGCAGTTACCGAGCAGTCGATTGATTGACTTGGAGGCTGCGATTACTGATCACTTTCTATTTAGGGTCCATACATGAAGAATGGCTGCCCCATTTAATAATTTCTGCAGAATTTCTCAGAACGAGGGGAAGAAGAAGGAGACAGTGAAACATGTTCTTTCTCTGTGCCCCGCGCTGTGGTATATATGTCTAAGATACCTCGGTCAGCGGTACTACGGAGGCCTATCTGGTATAACATCACTGGGTCTAGGTAGGATTAGTTCCTATTTTGAGCTGCAGTGGGTGGTTCACTAGCCCACACCCGGACATTGTGACTCAGTCCACGAAATGAGCGCACTCTTTGGCCAACTGTCCTTATCTAGCGAGGTATTCTTATCTGTATTTTTCGGATCTTCTCTGTATTTTCAAACCCACAGTTCCTTTTTTCTTTCTCTTCTCTTCTATTCTCTTCTCGTCTCATCTCTTCTCCTTTTCTTAATTTCTTTTCCTATGTCGTGCTTTAATTTTCTTTCTCTGTTTCTTTTTTTCTCCTTTCTGACAGCAGGTAATATAGAGGGACTAATCAAAGGACCCAAGTAGGCTGTGCAAACACGACTGCCTGCCTAACCTAACCTAACTCGTATATCGTAGTCTGGGTTTTGACGGTTGTTTTCGAGATTTTTCTTCTTAAAACCTAATAATCAATTTATATACAAATTATAGTGTGAGTTTTTTTGTATTTAAATTATTAATTTCGACTTAATTTTTTTGTATTTTCGCTTGAGAATTAGAGCGCATTTTTGTGCCCTTCTACCCTTTTACCTTTAACTGTTTTTTTTCGTTTGTTGTATTTTTATTTGTAGTTGTTTTGTGAATAACATTATTACCGTTTACTTAATTATTTATTTGTTAAATTTAAAAAAGTTCTTTAGTCCCATTTAATGGTTATGTTTTTGGCAATTGTAGATTTGCTGTAGAACTAGTATTGTGCCATCTAAATAACAAACAACTATAATGGGATTTCAGATCAAGGTAATAATATTGTCGTTGTTGTTGTTGTTGCTGTTGCTGTTGCAGGTGTTGGTATAGGTGTGATAGTAACCGTATTAAATGTCCCTTTTGGTGCTGTCGGTGCTGTTGTTGTTGTTGTAATTTTTGTTGCTTTGTAATGGTCCCCTGGCGCCAATGTATACATTGTCGTAGATTACTGTGCTGCTGCTGTTGCTGTAGCCATAATAATATGAAGGCCCACAGTATTATTATGCTATAAGAAGAGGCATGCAGATGTGTGGTGCCACCATGATGCATAGCCGCAGGATGTTCACCTGATATGAATGAAATAAATATTTATTTATCAAGTTTAATTTAAGTTTAAATCAATATGGTTTGTGTGTTAAAAAAAAAAAAAATATTTGCTTGGAGCCAATTAATTCTTTTTCTTTTTTTTATAAAAATTTAGCTTTAATCAAATGTTTAGTAAAAGAAATTTTAATAAATAATTTAATACGAAAATTTATTTGAAATCGCTTGATTAAATTTCAATTTTCATTTTCTAAAACGCCGCAAGCATATGGCTCAAATTCATTGAGGGTAAAATTTGTTTCGCCGTCAATAAATTTCATAAAATGTTTAGATTGAAAAAAAAAACAAGAAATGAAATGAAAAAACAATTTTGATGTGTTATTTATCTCAAGTTATATTTTATAATAAGTTCATTCCTATGATGTTAAAGATACAAATCGAATTTAGGAATCTATCAATTGAAGCATTGTCTCTCGCGAATTTATTTCCATTCTATTAAGGCAATCTGGCAGTCAACTTTAATGTAAATTAATTTGCTTAAATATCGAATGTTATATTTATACCTATTTTAATTACAACGCGATTTTCGCTACTAGACGAAATTACACCCGTACCAGACATCATTCACTTTAATTACAAATTGTGCCAGCGCAATTGGGGATATTTTGCCAATTTAGCGGGACATTAGTTTTTTTTTAGCTTACATTGACTCTAAAAATTTACTAAGTGTGCCTAGATTAATGAAACTTGGCAGGAAAATCTGTTATGGTCATAGGCTGTTAAAGCTAGAAAACAAGAAAAATCGGACGAAGGAAAAAAAGTTCCCTTAGAAGAACTAATACCGCCCGCCCCTTTTTCTGGGTGGTGAAATAAAAAGGTTATTTGAAAAAAGAAGAAATGAATTACATGCGCCTTAAAACCATAGAAATAAATTTATATGGGCAGGGGGACGCATCCCTCTAATCACAAACCGAAAAACATCCCTGTAAAAACAAATTTTTTAATTTTTTTTTTGGGCAATTTACTAAAAATATTCATTATTAATCTTTTCAATGCATTACTAATTCGCACCTCCCAAGAATATTATTAAAACGACATTTTTGTAATTTGCTACTTTGTAGTATTTTATTCATCTGAAAATAATTACTTTATTCATAATATTACTTATTTATGATTGTAACGGTAAATTTTATTTAAAATTGTAACAACTAATTTATTATAAGAACTTCTCCTTTGAACTAAGATGATAGTTAGTGCCATGGTGCTTCTTCGTCTGATTCTTTAAAAACCTCTTCCGAGTCAGAATACTCTTCAGCGTTAAGTACAGGTGAAAGCATGAAAGAAGGTAATACCTTTTTTTGGAGTAGATCTTATACTAGTAAATAGTGGGTTAGGCGCAAAAACGCACAACGTCTTTTTCTGCAGTATAAAAGTGCCGAAGAATGGAGATCACTTTTAAAAACCTTTTAACTTTTTTTACAAAAAATTTAACAAAAAAAAATCCTTTTTTTCGAAGGAAAATTTTTATTATAAAAATGTTAAACATAATTTTTCTAAAAATTAATATAAGTAGCTGCTAATATAGCCTTTCACAGGAAAAAGAAATCAAAACAAAATCTTTATTCGTTTAGCCATAAGAAAATGTATTGCAAATCTCTCAAAATCGTATAAAGTCAATAAAAACGTTTGACTTTAACAGTGTCCCAAAACTGCAAATCTCAAACAAAAGACTTGAAAATTCACTATACGATGCAAAGTTTTGTTATCTATCCATCTGCGTATTAAAATTTTGTTAGATTTCTGAAACGTTTTTGGCTTAATGACCGTCTATATTGGTAAAATACCTCTATGTGCATCGGTGGCAATTCAAATCGCTTGATAAATATTTGATACAGAATAGATTAGGAGACTGTCACACTTTTCTCCTTCAATATTTTAATCGGAAAAAGCTAAAGACCTATCCTAAAGATGATCTAATGGTTCTATTTAAAAACATCTTGAACGACTGTTTTATATAGGGCCACCATTGTTCGATTTGATTCGGCACAAATCTCACTTTCACAAAAAAAAAATATTTTTATAGCTTACAAATTTTGGAATACATATGTATGTGTACATATGTAAGTATATGCTAACGTTAAAATTCATAAAATATCTAATCTTCTAAATAACAATTGTAAAGTTTAAAATAGCTTAGAATATCATTTGAAAACTTCAAGTCCAGCAACAAATATTTATATGTTCTATGCAACCAAATAGCTGCACCAAAAAACACACTTACATACAAATTCTTTTAGTTACATATCAAAAGCACACAAAGTAATTAAACCAGCTATTTTCAATTTAAGAAAAAAAAAATGATAATAAACTTAATCAGCTTTCGTTCAAAGTGCTAAAGAAGGCGAACAAAATACTACAGAAAATCACTTAAACTTTCGTAATTAAAACAAGTTGCTCTTCTTGTTTTAGTAGTTTTATAAATTATTCCACTAACTACTTTCACCTTTGCTTTCACTTCAACTTAATGTTATTTAATTTTTCTATTTATTTGCTGCTTTTTCTTTCGTTGCTTAAGAAATCTTAACTAATGTTGCAGATACATTTGTTGGATTAAAAAAACAAATTATCAAATTTGTTTTTTTTTTTTGGAATCCATATTTACCTTTATTTATGGGAATTGTACTTAATTGAGACTATCACAAATTTATATGTTGCCACATGGCTGCAATTACTAAATGAAATGGTCTGAAACTGTTAAATACGCATGAATTGCAAATATAGTCATTTTAGGCGAAGAGAGAGAGAGAAAGAGATAGAGAGAGAGAGACAGAGCTTGTGATAAATAGATAACTTTGATTTACTGGGTATGAGGCAGAAAGTAACTCCTTAGTACACTGAGAATAATCATTTGCTGCTTTACTGAAATTCCCTACACAACAGCGCAGTAAGTGTAATCTTGAAAACCTCAATATAAATCAACACAAACTAGTGTCGATCCAACAGTTGTAATCCCAAAACTATCAGAACTGCTTCATATTGTTGTACGCAAGTTTTTGGAAACATATATTGGGTATTTTTTAAGTCCTATAGAACTTACGGTTATTTGTCAAACCAATTATCATAACTGCTCTCACTTTTTTAAACACATGTGATCTACAAACTCCCTCAATAAATGATGAACAGATTGAGAGTTGAAATTCGCGCAACTTACAGACGAACTAGTGGTTTTTATGGATAACATAATGGCCGCTGTAAAAGAAATTGTAAAAGAAGATTCAATTTCATGGATTTGTGGTCGGTCGAAGGAATTATGGCTCTGTCCGTAAACTGCATGGACAATTTTTTACTAAGATTTTAACCAACTCCCACATAACATCCATTTGATGCGGGAATTGAAGACACGAGACCATTGCATGTTTCGTTCTTTCACCAATTTGGCTATAGAGTAGTTACAGACTGATCCGATGTTGTATAGCGAAATAATGTTTAGCAATTTTTGGATACTAGAGTTTGTTAATAAATGAAAATTTCGCATACGGAATGAAATTAATTCACAAGAGAATCTACATACATGCTGGTGGCACCATTGGAGTTGAAAAACAGAGCTGGAGCTTACGTTACGGTAGATGTTAAATGATTTTCTATTTGAAAATATGGATGATACTAACTCAAGTAAGATGTGGTTTGTACAGAATGGGCCTACGAGCTACACGAATACCGCAACTATCGACTTATTGGAATCAAAATTTCGCTATAAGTTGATTTCGAGAAATTAATTTGTAAGTTGGCCTTCAATGCGTTTTGTGACCTGTCGATTATATATTACGGGGCAACGTAAAATCACTGGCGACAACACTGTTTGAGAGGTGGCCAAAAATTAGATGTCCAGATATTTCTTCATCAAGAATAGCGTGTTGGTGGGCACATGACTAAAATCATTTTCAAACGCTAATGTCATATTTTGATCTTCTCAATATTTTTTTTTTCAAATAAAATTTTGTTTTCAGCTCCTTTAAAATTCTATCGGGCTTAAAAAATAATCTTAATTTGAATATTTTCTACGCTTTTCAATAATATTGTTTTTTGTCCTTTAATCTTTTTTAGTTTTAAGCTTAAATTAATTTTGGACAGTACTAAATGCTGCACCGTTGAGAAAAATAAAAAGTGGTTAACTTTAAAAAATGAGTTGAAAAGGAAAAGGAGAAATTCAAAAAATCTAGTATATATTATTTCTAAAGCACTTTTTTTCCCATACCATCGCGTCAAATTTAATGAATAATATCTCATTTTAAATCTTATTTCTAACACTAATGACGAAAAATAATTAGAAATTAATATTTTCAGTGATATAAATTATATTTTATATAGAACTGCATGATAATACAGTGATTATATATGTTTTTGTTCAAGTGTGGTAATGCAGGGTCGCTTTTGCATGATAATACTGTTGTCATTATGATTATATGTTTTTGTTCAAGTGTGGTAATGCAGGGTCGCTAAATAATAATGCAGTTCTGCATAATTCAGTATGTATAAAAATCCATTCTGGCAATACCGCTATTTACTATAATGCCGTTTATTAAAATATATTTTTGTTTGTATTAAGGATTGTATTTGTATTCGAAGGAGTATTATAAAAGCATTTAAATATATGTATGTATGTATGTAAATATGTATGACATATTATGATTTCTAATATTTTTATACTTTTAATAAAATGTATTGAAGTTACTAAGATTTCTATTAATTGTTTTCCGTTTATCTTACAAAAATGACAACTAACGCTGCGAAATATTCGCACGGGTCATCTAGTTTAATTAAATTTTTTTGATAAATAAATTGTTTTTCTAATTAAAGATACGGAAATACTTTTTAAATATTTAATTTTCATAAAAAACTTCGTGATATTTTTTTTATTTAGTTAACTCTATTAAGTTAATTACCGATATTGATTATTGAAGGCAAAGTGCCTGTGCATAGAAACTATATATGCCAACTGTAATAATGAACTTAAGCCTAACTGAAAAGTAATAATTTATTTGAAATTGTTAATTCTTTATTCGACTTTATAAGTTGCAAATATTTAATCTTTTATTTGAAATCTTTAAAAAACATTTCTTTTAAAACAATCCTCGATTTCTTCATGTTCATCATGAAAAATAAAAATTGCTTTTCATTTAGTTATTTTATTAACAAAAAAAAAAGTAAAATAAAATAAAAATTCATTTTATCATTTTTATATACTAAATCTAGCATAGACATTTAAAATGGATTTAAGAGTTTTTAAAAGATTAAAAACAACAAGAAAAGAGTAAAATAAATAAACTTTGTTTTTATTGCTAGAAAATCGCAAATAAAAAACTGCCAACACAGCATATAAAATTGGTCACTTATCTAATTAAGTAAAGTGGTTGCTCCTTAATCTCTAGAGTGTTTCAATTTTATGCTTTGTCCTTTTTTTGTACTTTATTAACGTAAAATACACACAATATGGGAAATTTAATGATTTTCATTTATTTGTTTGCTATTTACTGGCAAGTTAATTTTTTTATTTCTTAAATATTTATAAAGGTCACATGCAATTTAGGAAAAATAATAAAAATAAGGAGTAAGCGATTTTATATGATGTATTTATTACCGTAATTTCGTAAATTTTCTTCTGACCGCATTCGCATGTGCACATTGATTATTTGTAAAAATTGTTTACGATTTTAATTTTAATTTCTTTTAGATCTTTCAAATATATATGTATGTATTATGTAGAAAAATTAAAGAAAAAAAAAAAAAATAGATACTCTATCGTTACATTGCTAACATTGTATAAAAGATTTTTGAATTTTAAATAAATCGATTTTTTTTGGCTTCAGTTCATTTATTTTAATTTCTAAAAACCTTTTTTTTTTAGAAAGAAATTTTTTTTACAAATGTACGCGGAAGTTTTCCAAAGAAAAATTGCTGCACTTTCTCGACCGCTAACTACATCCTACATCAGCAGGCTTCACATTTACCTACCTTGGGTTGTATACATTGTAAACATCATCAATTTAACCAACTAAGTTTGTAAATAAGAATTCGAGCAGTATTCACATCAATATGACGAAGTCCACACAAAAACTAAAGTATTTCTTTACTGTTATCTCCGTATTTCGTCTTGTACATTCGTTTTTTGCTTTTGTTCCGACCATCGGTCGGACACGAGTGCAATTTTTAATTTTTTTATTACTAATTTTTAATTTTTTATTTCTCCGATTTTGCTTTAGTGATTCGATAAATTTCTCATTTAATTAATTTGGCTTTTGATAAGAGAATCTTGGGTTTTCTATACAAAAAATTGGGTAGAATCTACTGATGAGCTATACAAGCAAGCAGTAGCGAAATGGCCATTTGAATATGCCTTCCCCGCAGTAATACATTTAATTTTTTTTTAAATAAATATTTCATGAAATATTTGTATTTAAAGGAATCAAACAAAATTGAAGTAAATTAACTTAAAAAGATTCTAAATAATAAATTTTGTTATTGCTAGTTATTTAAAATAGAAAGTATTGATTTTTTTTTTTTTTTGTTATTGTTTCAAAACAATTTTAATAGAGTTAATTGCTTTTTCAATTGCAGCATTAAATTATTCTTCACTAAAAAAAATTCTAAAAACCTTTCTTACACGAACACAAAATAATCTTAAAAAATTTCTCATTCTCTTTATTTTCCTCTTGCTTAAGCTACTTTTATTGCATTTTATCGTTTTTATCGTTTTTGTCTTTTTTTATTTTATTTTCCATTAACATAACAACGATATAAGCGATAACATCAAAAAGCCTCTTGTGTACAAATGACTATAGATTATTTTGAGTTAAAAGAGCATTTTACAAATTAGAACAGTTATTTAACTCATACTAATTATTAAAGGCCATAAATAACTTGAAATAATCATGATAATCTGTATATGTGTAGGATGTTAACTAGTGAAGCTTTATTATTATTACTTTAATGAGGAACTGAGTTGTAAAATAAATAAATTATTTAAAGTAATTTTTAGAAAAGTTAATCCTTATGATATAATTATTTTTAATTTTGAAATTGATGAAAAACTTTATTGTTTACATAGGTAACACAGATCTTTAAAATTTACTGTTTCAAGATGGCACATGCACTAGTTGGCATAATGACACCTGCTGTAAGTGAATAATCTAAAGCGATTTAAATCCATGTCGAATTTCTTTCACTTGTTAAGTGGAGTTCTACACGTAATATTGCTGCACAACTAAACAGCCATTGGAGCTGCACGAAACGACTTGTAGTAACCTGTTGCAATGGCTACTTTCCAAAGATTTGATAAATAGATTCACGCTTTCAAAACGGAGATGACTACCAGGAATTAAGTTATCAAATTTGGAAAACATCATAAAAAATATATTTTTCTTAATTAGCAAACTTCATTTGAAATCTTTGTAAGTTATTGAAAAGATTATGTGAATGCAAACATGGCGAGGTTTTAGAACCAGGACGGGTAAATCAAATTTTTCTATAGAAAACGCAGTCACTTTTAAAAATTTATTTTAATTTTTTTTTATCTTTTAAATGTTTTCTGGATTAATCAAAATTCTGATCTATTCAATTAGAAATAAATAACTGGAGTTTCTATTTAAAATTAGGTAAAATCAATTTATGGACAGCAGGCCATATCTAGGCTCGAGAATTTAAAACTAAAAATCTGCTTATAGTGTTAGTTGAAATTTCTTTTACTATCTAGTTAAAATCCTCACACCTCACGTAATCATTTAAATATGTCAACCTTAATGACCCAAAACCTGTTTATATCTTGCTTTATTCATGTTTGTGACTTTAAGGATTTTTTAAATTAAATATATTATTAATCACTTACATGCCAATAACACAATCTTTATCCCTTTTGTTTATGTTTCATTAGTATCGTTGTGGTTGCTTACACTAATCTTTATTATTTGCATATGTTACCACATTATAAAATATACACACGAGTATACATTGAAAAATACTTTTGTATAATAAATTTAAATATAAAAAGATTCTAATAAACTGCCATAAATATCATAAAAGTTAGAAAAACAAAAACAAAAAAAAAAATATGAAAAATATGAAAAATGCCCCAAAAATGCAAATGTAGATTGGAACTGACATCATTTAAAAAACATATAAGAAATAAAGCACATAATCATGTAACCATACAAGGCCTCATTCAAGCATTCTTACAACTATATGAGATTTAAATTGTGTGGCCTTATAAATTTTACATTTTGATTTACGCACACTTCACAGGTACTTCGGTTTTTTGTGAACATTTTATTTTATTATATTTTATTTTACTTTATTTTATTTTAATATTTCTTACGAAACAAATATTGGAAACCTAACATAAATTTAAACATAAAGATTGGGGTAAAAAGAAACATTAATTTAACCTTAGCAATAGAAATAGAAATTGGTTCAAAGAATGTTTTCGAACATGAAACTTCAGAAAATAGAACACATGAGAAACTAGAAAAAAAATCTACTTGTTTTTAAGAAAATGTATGTAAAGATTATTTTTAATGATTTATTCTCCATGACCTCGTTTTTTTTTTCTTAGGAAGCCGAGGTGTATTTAAATGAGTTTAAACGAATATACAGTATGGAGCAAAAGTGAGTTAATATTTAATGGAGTTGTTAATCTTATCTGTTACTTAAATTTTGTCTTAAAAATTACTAAAAATTGAAATAAAATATAAAAGCAAAATATTTATTTTAATTAAGTTCATTAATATTCTACTTTATATATTTATTGGTAAAAAAAAATTAATTAAAAAATTTTTGTGTCCATTTTTTTAAGAAAACAGGATAAAATAGGCACTTGCAGAAAATAATGCAATATTATCTGTATCTTTACAACTCCCATCAGCAGGTCTTTGCATCTCGGTTATATACTTTGTCTGTATCATCTATTTAACTAAATATTTTTGATAAATAGCAACACGAGGAATATTCATAAACAATCGCTATTAAATTGATTAGATGAATCCCAAAGCTTTAGTCTTTTGTTTCATACTTAATCGTAACATAAAATTTGGCCTTGCTTCTGCTTACCGTTGGATTAGAATTTTATGGAATATCTAAACAACTTAAATATCTGGATTCTAAATACATATTCACAAAAAAATCTAAGGTGCATAGGACCGTAGTATGGCATTTACGTTCGGTTTTTTTGGTAGTTTTCTTTTTTAATAAAACTTTTGGTAAATTACTTTTTACCAAACATTTGGAATTCTACGATATTTTGATAAAAATCAAAAACAGTTTTCAATGCCATTCAATTGCCTCAATTCTTAAATGATATATCAATTTTTTTTAAAACAAAGGCCCATATTCATAGTTATAGACTTAAGTCGACTCTTGTTAAAGTATACTCTAAAATAAAAAGCTCTTATTATGTATTTTGCTTTTACAGTCAAGAATAACGTAAACTTTAAGTTTAGCCGCCTTCCACTGGGTGTTAACTGTAATTTGATAAATGTTTTCTTACAATTATAAAAAAGCATTAGAAAAAAGTAACCTTTTTTTTATTTTGTTCACTTTGGTATCAAAATCAGATATAGAGTATTGTGTTCTTAAACCAAATAAAATAATTATGGAAAAATGGATTAAAAACAGCTTTAGCTAGTTTTAAATTTAGAGTTGACTTTAACGCCAAAAGTATATTTTAAACTGTCTATGAATGAGTTAGAGTCGACTCTTAAGTAAAACCGACGTTAGTTTCTTTAAAGTATACTTTATTTTAACTAAGAATATGGGCCAAATTTAGCAACTTATTATTAAATTGTGCAAGTTTTACTTAACAAAACTTTAGTTTCCAAAAATTCTTTATTTTACATAAGGACTAATAACTTTAAAATTTTGAGCTCTTAGAAGTCTAACAAAATAGCAATAAGAGTCTGCTAGTTACTGCTCACAAAAAAACAATAACTTTAAGATCAACTTGTCAATGGTCCTTCGAACCCTGTGAAGGTCTTGAGTTAAAAAAAAATTGTTAAGAGTTTGGTTATAGAAAAATAATTAAGAATAGAGAAAGCAATATTTCAATAATAAAAAATATAACTAAATCCGCCAAGTAAGAGAGAGAGAGAGAGACAGACGGAGAGTTCTGTACAACGTATAAGTTACCCATTAAATTTAATTTTATTTAAATTTAATTTTTTTTAATTTATATAAACCGCGTTACTATTAGGACACCTTTTAAATTCAATAGAAATAGCTGTCTCCGATTTGGCACCGTCTTGTTGATGCAACAAACTTTGATGCGTTAAAAACTTTTCAAACGTATAACGATATCGTTCCCCATTCACAGTTACCGTTAAAACATTTTAATTTTCAAAGAAGTAAGTTCCAATGATTCCTCCTGATCAAGTTGCATACTAGACTGTCACTTTGAATTAATGCAAAAGTGAATGATGAATAATTTGAGGGTTTTCCATTTCCCACAACTGACTATTCTGTTTACTCACATATTCATCCAAATGAAAATTTGCCTTGTCACTCATTACGATTTTTTCATGAAAATCGAGGTTATCATAGGTGAGCTGTAACATCATATTGGCATATTATATGCGGCATAAATGGTCTTGTAGAAGAAGGCTGTTGGATTGTTTTGAACACTTTCTTGAGCAGCAGTAATGTTTTCAGCAGATCTTGCATTTCGTTGTGATCCACGCTTGGGCCTATCACCTTCAGACGGCTTTGTTTTATCGAAATCTTTCACTACACGATAAATAGTGTGTTTTATTAGAACTTTGTTTCGCCCTAAATTGTACGTAAATTTCTTATCGTCACAGTAGTCGATTTGATAAAATGTTTAAGCGATTAAAACACGTTGGTTTATCGAATATTTTTTCAAAATAAATTTGCCACGTGTCTACGTCACGACTGCCACTTATGAACTATCAAGACTAATGTTTACAAAATTGTGGCATACGTTCCAGGCGGACACCCTGTACTTGTTTATAGTCTCAGTCTATTATGGTTAAAAAAAAATAAAGTCATATATTTGAAAATCACGTTACTCTCTGTATCCCTTCAGTCCCCCCGGTGGTATTAAGGGTCGGGCTGATCTAACCTAGGTTCGGAGGAAGTGCTCTCGGGGTATAGGGAGAACCAGCCTCTCGGATAGACAATTAGTTACTATCGAAGGACTCACTAGTGTCCTTGCTTATACTGGCACCGCGGGAACTGGTAGCCCATAAAAAGAGCCGCCTCTCTCTATATTAGGTACACGTGGAGGCTCTTGGTTATAGTTGGTGTCCGCAGGAAAGGTGCGGTGCTAACAAAGTGTGCTGTTGCATTTTCAATAGAGGTGGTAGTCTCCAAGCCTCAAGCAAGGGGTAGTTCATGGTCCTACAAGCCATGTTCTTAGAATTGTAACTCTGTTGGCTACGTCCAGTGGAGGGCGCTAGTTGACGCTTTGTATTTCACTCATTGGTAAGACAACCGTCAGATTTTAGGGCCCACGGCCAAGTACTGACGAGAATCTTGATCACATCTGTATTCCTTCACTTTGTTTTAATATTTTTACCTCTGTGCTATAAAAATAAGACCACATATCGCTCCTTTATTGCAACGTAGTCATATCTCAAAAAACCTTGAACTTGGCAAAATGCGATTTAAGTTTTCAAGACATAAGTCCTATGATCCACTTGTCGCAATTGTAATTGCTATAACTTCTGTTCAGCTTGGGATATAAAACTGATTTTTTTTCAACATGTACAGAAGGTCTAAAAGAGCAGTTTTGCTTAAGTAATTACAAATTTATAACTTTTTGAGATATGAGTATGTTGCAATAAAAGATCGATATGTAAAAATCACGGCATCTTTAATTCTTACTTTTTTATTCGCCCTTATTTTTATAGCAGACGTTTTTGTAAATAACTCTGTGTATCTCAATACCTGCACATTTTTCTCACACTTATCAAATTTGACATCTCCGCCTATCACAGTTACAAAAAATAACAATATTTTAATGAATACACGTCACTTTGAGAGCGCCCTTTACTTTTTATTATTTTTTTTATTATAGAGATTATAGTGATATATTTTCTGTAAAAATTCAATTCAGCTAGACTAGCTGTTACGATTACAGGGCTAGAATGCTGTGACAGATAGACAGACGAAAACACATTGTGTCGAAAATTTGAAAAAAAAACCATTTCAGAAATGACGCAGCTCTGATGCAACAAAAATTAAAAAAAATGTATGCGGTTATGAATCAAACCTTCTTCTTTAATGTTGATGCCAGCTAAAAATCTTACTTAATATCTATCACAAGCTTACACGCAATTAATTTTACATACAAATATATACATCCAAGTTCTGGTACATACTATTTTATAAGAATGTTAAAAGACATAAAAAAAAAAAATAAAAAAATACAAGCAATTTAATAAAAATCTTTAAAGTAAACAACTTACCATCAACGATATGTACTCTAACAGATGTTGGATTTGCGTTTGAAGGCGTACATGTATAAAGACCAGAATCCTGTTGTATTGCCTTCTGTACCAACAAACGACTTGTAGTTAGGACGCCCTTTTCCGTCACTAACGATATGCCGCCACGAGGTGAATCGAAATTTATGACCTGATTTTATAACATTTCACAATCGGCCAATAAGGCAGCCGCAAACAAAAAAGCAACATTTAAGTGGCCATTAAGGAAAAGAGAAAAAGAGAAGAGAAGAAAATAAAAAAAAATTAGCTTAAATTAAGTTAAATTTTATTTTTTATTAAAATAAAATTATCTGCAAAGATTTTTATGGTACAAACAAAAGAAAAATTAGCATTTGTTTAAAAAAAAACTACACATGTGTGTACAATTCAAGTCATATTTATGACAAAATTATGCCAATTTTATTGCTGATTTAAAAATAATCAACATAAGTAAATGGAAGCAAGCAAGGAACTTTTAAATATATAGTATGTCACAGATTATTTCACACAGTGATTTTAGTTAAACGTTTTTAATTCTTTCGCAAAGACTAATTATTTGTGTTTGTTATCATAAGTTTATTAAAAAAAAAAAAACAAAAAAACTTTTGTAAAATATCTGTAGATTAATGTTGCAGGTAAACTCAAAAATTGTATCTGGCAACATGCAAGCAACATTTATTTGATGAATGGAATGATATTTTCTGTTGTATGCATAATTTTAAAAATTTCAAGCTGCAGTAGAAAATTAAGCCAGTATTATTCAATTGTATATTTTGCACGAATATTTTATTTAAATTTTATTACTTTAATTTTTTTTTTTTGTTAATCTCAAACAATATGTATATAGAAAGAAGATGTGGAAAAATTACAAGCAGGCGTGGTTGCTTTCCCGCTGCCTCGAAGGACATGCATTTGGCTGATTTTCAATAGCAAAACTTTCGCAAGTCAAGTATGTATGTTTGATGGTTTGGAGTATTTAAATTTTCTCTAACTCAGAACGCCATTTGTCCAACAGTCTCTATAGAGAGGGAACACATTTCTGGATAGGCAGAGGCTAAAAATCTTATAGACGTTTTGTGTTGCGATATTAATAGGATAACTTTGTTTGTTCGGGCTTCGAGATGATTCAACACTGGCACTAATATGTATTTGGGAGGAACCTAGGTAATCTCCTTTCACACTCCCAACTCCGAGCATCACATAGCGACCAAAAGGATCCAACTGAGCCGGCTTAAATAAGGGACTAGCAGCCTATCTTAGCCCAAACACAAATCAAGTCTTAAATTTTTTGAAATTAAAAAGAACTAAATTCTGATTTTCAGAAAACTAAAAACGAAAATTTTTTTCCGAATAAAACCACTTTTGAATTTCAAAGTAGAGTTTAGTTTCTTTGAAATTTTGTTATTTGCGGTTTAAAAGTTTACTTTTATTAAATGTACTTATTTAGATTAATTTGGTTTTTTACTCTGGTCTGCACAATATTGCCACATTTAAATAAAAAGTTAGATTAAGCATTTTTTAGAAATGAGCAAAATCGATCGGATTTTGAAGAAGGTAAAACAAAATTGGTCAAAATTGTTAATACGAAATTAAAACCACTCCGATCGCAATTTGTGACATGCCTGTTTGATTAAAATAATTTTAAATATTTATAATAAATTTAAATGATCATCGATGGTTTTTCTAACAAAAACTGTACTACTTTATGTGATAACACAAAAAAATAAAAAATCATATTTTAATGTGTAAAATTTACACTGTAAATCCCATCCTGACACACTGTATTCTCCTAATCGTTTAATAAAATTTTGCTTAGTAGTTTAAATTTTTGCATAAATATTTTCTCTTCTTATTTAAATGATGTATAAATTTCAGAGTCTAAATTATTTTCAATTTTCCTTTATTTGCTTTAATATTCAATGCTTTTTATTTCGTTACTAAAAGATTTCCATTAGATGGCATTAAATAATATGATGAATATAAGTGTAGCAAAAGGCAGATAATATAAGTGACCCTCATCATAAATTAATCACTACTATTTGCTTCGTTAGATATTTTTCAGATATTTTTATGTCATTTTAGTTTTCTTCATATGAATAATGTTTTATTTAAATATTCTGTCTGGCTGTCTTTCCATAATACACACATTTATTTTTTTTCTCATTTGGTTAATAAAAATATTTTAAGTAAAATGTTAGAGATTATTTAAATGATGGTGTGCCTTTTTATTATTTTTTTAAGAAAAGGAAAGCACCTAAACAACTTTGAGAAAAATTGCCTCATACTTTCCATAATGTATATTTTAATAAAGTAATTTTTTGATAATCCTTAAGACGTGCAACAAATTGCCTTTACATTTAAATTTACATATATGTAAATAAAAAGGGACTATTTGGTTTTAAGAGTAGCAAAAAATTACAATGGCACGTTATTACTGGGTGCGGAATTTTTGGCATTGTTCGAAAATCATTTATTTATTGTGGTCGCTCTTATTTGATAAATGTTGAGATAATTATGCAAAAGCTTTACGTCAATGAAATATAAAGTCTTGTAACAAAATCAGAAATATAAAAGCGAAAGCCAGACATTTGAAACTGTACAATCTTTGTTTGAAAATTTGAAAATATAGATGTAAAACTTATGATTCACCAAGTTATAAGTTACCAATAGTAAACTAAACCAAATCTCATGGGTTATATTAACGAAAATAATTACTTAAACCTTAAGGATAAAAAAATAAAAATAAATTTATTTAATTTTTATAAAAACTTCGTGCTATTTTTCTTTAATTATCCCGATTAATTAACTACCGATATTGATTATTGAGGGTCTAAGCACGTCTCGATGGCCATTTCGTTATCGCTTACTTAGCCCATCCTCTTTCAACTGTATAAAAGAGCCGAAAAAAAATCAGCCGTATACAGGGGAGAAAGAAAAATAAAATTACTGTTGGTTATTGTTGTTTTTGCTTAAGCTTTGATTTTTGTCTTTGCTTTATTGTTTGGACAAAAATCTTTAGTTTATTTAAAATGTTTGTCAGAAGTTTCCTAAAGAGTTAAGTAAGCGGTAACGAAATGGCCATCGAGACGTGCTTAGACGCTCAATAATCAATATCGGTGATTAATTTATCGGGATATTTAAATGAAAAAAACATAGCACGAAGTTTTTACAAAAAGTAAATATTTAAAAAAATATTCCCGTGCCTTTAATTAATTAAATTTCATTTTTATTAAGTTTTTATTAATTTAATTTATTTTTTTTTCGAATTCCAGTAGAAAATTTTAAGGAAAATTCTGTTAAATTAACAAGCATTTTGTGGTAACAACACAACGTGAGAAACACAACAAATGAAATTAATTAAAATCAGTAATTTAGACGCTGATTTAACAAGATTTTCTCTAAATTTACTGCATGTTTTTATTTTACTAAAAGCATATACATAGATATGACCGAACTCAATTCCGATCGATAATGGTTTTAATCCCACAATTTTGTTGCTAATAAAACTAAAAACGAAGCATTTATTCAGAATGAAACCACTATTTAATTCCAAAGTGGAAATAAATTTCTTTAAAATAGTTTTTCGGTTTATAAATTTACTTTTATTTAGATTAGTCTGTTTATTATTTCAGTGTAACCAGTGTTGCCTTATTGAAATTATGAAGTGGTGATTCACAATTTTTCATGAATTTACAAAATCGATTGAAGGTAAAAAAATTCCATCGAAGTGATCACTACGGAATTAAAACCATTCCGATCAGAAGGTATTACATTCCTGATAGGCTTTAAAAATGATGTGGAGCTTAAAAAATTTGTTTTAGAAAAATGTAACACGGTTTTTTCAAACTGAAAAAAGGCTCGAAGATTTAAGAAAAAAAATCTGTTAATGTGAAGAAATTTCTGAAAATTGAAATTATTTACTTCAAAACTATACAAATAATTTTTTAATGGGATCACCACTCAGGAGATGACGATGATGCATTGCATTGTGTCAGAAGTAAGAAATTTGGTTATGGAAAGGACATTTTAAATCTTTGCACAGTGAAAATAATAGAAAGACTTCTGCAGGAAGGTTACTTCATATACGAACTGTTCGGCTAAGAAAGAAACACAAAAAATGCGCTCCTGCTAAACAACGTATTGCGCGTACGAAATAACGATTTTCAGAAACAAGTTTCCTAATTTCATTGGAGCACATTTCTTTGTAGCAACAATAGAAAAAATGTGAATCACATCGGGCGTTGATTCCATGCTCCAGTGAAAGAATAGAGCTAGATATCCTGCTCCTTACACCGTTTCAGAAAACCTTGAATGCTTCTTTTGTGGCTTGAAAAATATGCGTGCTGCATCAAACGTTGCTTTGTTATTTTAATGCCAAGTATATCGGGAGCTTTTATTTCCTTTATATTTAATTAATCACGCATAATAACGGATAAGGTAGCATTTTAAGCTGTACGCCTTTCCGAGCATTTAATTGACCCTTAATCGCAAGACCCCAACAAAAGATCACCAAAAGATCACAATTGAGGGTATCAATCATGGGCTTTCGCATAGCCCCAATTTGCAAAAGGCTTGGCATTTGGAAAATGAATATGAATGTCATATGCTACTTTATCTGCGAAAGAATAGATAGTGATGGTAGTTTGTTATAGAAAGTCACTAAGATAAATAAAAAATAATGTAGAAGAAAGGACGGAATCTTGCAAAGAATGTAGAATAGAAAAAATAGAAAATTTTGTCCCAATTTTTAATGTTTTTCTACTTAAACCCGTTGAAGTTGAGCAATAATTTAAATAATTATCTTTTAATTTTGACGTATATTTTTAATTTGAAGGACACAAAACCACAAATGAAATTGAAAGAAAAAAATATGTTTTTCAGATCTCGTTAACGATTTTTGTTTAATAAATATGTTATATTTTAATATATTAGATTGTTAATTTAACTATTTATTTTATATAATTTAATTTTACCATATTTGCCGCTTATTCAGTAATGAAGCGATAATATTCATACTGTAGAAATTTCTTCCATATAAAAAATTTTTAATATA
Source organism: Gymnosoma rotundatum (assembly GCA_916610165.2). Classification (NCBI taxonomy): domain Eukaryota; kingdom Metazoa; phylum Arthropoda; class Insecta; order Diptera; family Tachinidae; genus Gymnosoma; species Gymnosoma rotundatum. Next base: position 120,047,924 of record OU744340.1, read on the forward strand.
TTTTTTAGGAAGAAAATTTGTAAAATAACCAATTTTGTTATTTAAATATATTAAAAACATTGTTAGTTTCATGATAACTTGCTTTTACTCAATACTACATTCCATTTTACCGTATTAAATATAATACTCTCTTTATCCTTTCGTGCGAAATGTTGTCAAAAGTCCGTATAAAAAATAATTGCGAAATAGAAATAATGTTGCTGAAGTAGTACTATGTGTATTTGTGAAAAAGTCGCGAAATGTTTCTGCAACATTTTTTTTTAAATTACAAAATAAAATAAATGGCACTTTTGTCGTACGGGATTTTGGAAAACCAATATTTCAGATCCTTTGCTTTGATTTTATAAAGTTATTGATTTAGAAAAGCGTTTGCTGCCTACTGTAATTTCAAATCATAAGCTTGGATGAGTTGAACGAGTAATTCTATTCGCCTTTGGTAAATTTAAATTTTTTTTCCAGATACACAAAATTAAAACATGTTTATTGGTTTCTTCCTGGAAGGCGATGAAAACGACAACTACCTTCTAAACCGCTGCATTTTCACCAATAGCACTTGTAAATTTTTTCAAGCGAAATAATGCATTGTGCCAATATTTTTTTGTAAAATCGAACAGAGCTCTAGGCTTTAAATTAAATTTTTGGATTTTCTGATGTTTAGATACATTGTTTATATTTTTCTCAATACCCACATGTATCTGATTAAAAAAACTTTTATATAATTATGTTTTCAAAGAGTTTTTTACATGAATTCAAATAAACCATCAAGATTTGAATCGACTTACCTGTCTATTGTGTGACCATATAACCGTAGGAGGAGGCTCTGGCGCAAATTTTACAATACATGTTAAATTTATGGTTGATCCCTTATTTATATGTAACTCTGGCCCACCAATCACCTCTGTAACTGGCTCTGAAAAGAATGAAAATGAAAAAATAAAATTTTAGAAAATAATAACATCTGTTTTTATTGTTCATGATTATAAAATTCCCATACTCTTGTGCCTTCCAAAACATTGACAGTTTAACTGTGTTAGTGACAGACTATTTAATCTTGCTATTAACAATCGACAACATTAATCATGTTTTTTAAATATTTTTTTTGTTTTTGTTGTTTTTTTTATGTTAAAATAACAATGTATTAGCGTAATACCATAAAAGGTACGGAGGGAAAGAATGAAATTTTTTAAATGACACAGACTGATGGCAAAATTTGTATAAAGAATGGAAAATATTTTTCTAAGGCCATTAACAAATCAAAAAGGAAATTCTTAAATATACATTAAACAGTTAGTTTAGCATTGATTATATTTATAATAGAGTTTGTTAGCAGTTCAATGATTTATTTATTTAAATTGTTAGCAGAGCGTTCAATTATTATAAATTCAAAGCTGAGGAGTATTCAATAATTCTACTTAATGCCTTTATCTAATATATGATATTATAAATTTCTTTGTAAGTTTGTTTGTATATTTGCTTAGCGGCTAAGCTAAACCGGTTTTAATGAAATTTGAAACACGGGTAGGTATTTTTCCTCATGGAAAAATAGAATATTTACATTTTCAAATAACGAACCAAGAGGAGAGAATAAGGGAATGCGAGTATTTTTATGTGTATAAATAAAATTTTCAAACTCTCAACCAATCGATTTTAATAAAATTCGAAACATAGATATTTCCTCATCTTTATCTGTTTCCAGAGCAAGGTCCTATATGAAAGAGAGAACGACAAAGGAAAAAGCTTTAATTTGTGAGTAAACTTCGTCTCAGCAAATTAACATTAAGATTAGTTGGTTAAATAGATGATGTTTACGATGTACATAACATAAGATAGATAGATGCAAAGAATGCTGATGAAGGATGTGGCGGTCCAGAAAATGCTGCATTTCATTCTGCCTAGCGTCTAATTTTTCTTGTTTTCTTTGGAAAACGTCCGCATACATTTGTAAATAATTTTTCTTTCTAAAAATGTTTAGAAAATTAATTAAAAAAAACCAAAAAGCCGAAAATATAGTAAAATTTCATTAATTTATTTCTGAAGATTTTAATATCTTTGGATATAGATTAATTTAAAAAGATCAATAACGTAATTTTTTTCGGTATGCGCTCCAACATTATACCAAATCTAGTTGTAGACACTGCGCTAAGGAGAAGGTAAAATATTTCGAGGGAAAAATTTGGAAAAAATTCCTAGGAAAAAAAACCGTTTAGGAATCGATAAATTTTTCAAAAGCATGTTGTTTCACCCACAGATATGCTAAATAAGTTGCTAGATCCTTGCTAGAGTGCACTGTGTTTTGAATACGATTTACTTCAAAATAGATACGACTTAAAACCAAAAACTATTGTGGTATGATTACTATTTTCATTTCTTAAATATCTTCAATATAGTTTTTAATAACTTTCCATTCAATTTCTTCAATTACTTTGGTACGAGGGCTACTGAGTGCTGCCAAGTGCAATCTGATATTTCCGTTGGAAAGTTTGTCATTTTTAAGCATAATCGTACTCAAAACGTTTTGACGTACGACCATTATTTGTGTTGTTAACACTGACTTGAAAAAATTAATATACAAAAAAATGGTGAACATTTTCGTTCCATCATTTTTCACAACTGTGCGTGATCTCATAATGTAAGATCGACATGCGACATACCGAGAGATAGAGACATCCTTGGACATTTCTTCCACCAGCATACATTCGATACTGCATGAACACCTGGCCGTAAAAAAGATTTGTTCTCGTTGGATCCCGCACAAATTGAAAGTCACTCAAAAAAAGGCCGGTGTCGATTAGTGCAAAGAAATGTTGCAAAAATACGATTGCGGTGCTTCAAAAGACGTTTATTAGATCGTCACAGGTGACGAATCATGGATCTATGCGTATGAGCCCGAAACGAAACAACAATCGACCGTGCGGGTCTTCAAAAACGAGCAAAATCCAACGAAAGTTGTTCGTGGAAGAAGCACTTTGAAGCAAATGGTCGCCTGTTTCTTCGACAAAACTGGTCATGTGGCGACTGTTCCGCTTGAGCAGCGTAGGACGGTCACTTCTGAGTGGTACACTAGAATTTGTTTACCTAAAGTCATCGGAGAAATTCGAAAAACCAACAAGAGAAGACAAATCATTGTTCACCATTACAATGCGAGCTCTCACACATCGGCTCAAACCAGAGCGTTTTTGACCGGCCAAAACGTCGAATTAATGGGTCATCCGCCGTACAGCCCTGACTTGGCACCTAATGACTTCTTCTTGTTTTCGCACATCAAGAAAAAAACGATTTTCGTCGCCAGAAGAAGCTGTTGAAGTGTTCAAAAACCATGTTTTAGAGGTGTCTCAATCGGAGTGGAAAAAGTGCTTCGACAACTGGTTTGAGCGCATGCAAAAGTGTATAAATCATACTTGAGAATACTTTGAAAAACAATGAAACCATTTTTGATTATAAATATTCGTATTTTCACTATTAGGCCAGAAATATATAGCGGAGCCCTCGTACAACTTCTTTATTATTGTTTAAAAATTATCTCAAAATGAATCGTTTTCAAATCGATCGGTTTCCATTACATACCTGATAATTCAGTATTTCATGAACCACTGAAGATATCCTAATGAAATTTCAGAGCGATTAACAATATAAAAAAAATAATTTTCAGCGTACCATTTTTTAAATGAGAATTTTCTAAAACACTGAAAAAACCAATTTTAAAAAAATAAAATATAAAATATAAATTGCCACAAAATCAAAACTCATTAAGGTATTCTTATAAAATTTTTATACTATGCAGATAAAAGAGCTCTCAATCAAATGGTGGAATATTTTTTTTTTTTTATTTTAACACAGAAATTCTTCGAACGGGGAAACAATATCAAAAAAAAATTGTTTTCTTTTATAAAAATACCTATCCTGCTTTTATTACTACAAGGAATGTAAAATCCTTTATAGAGTGTGCATCCGACAATTGAGGACTTAAAGATCCATTTACGATTTGTTAATCGGAGCTTTGTAGCTCAGGGAATTTTAAAATGATTTTTAAATTTTGCTTTAAGATTGACTATGTTTGGATGTGACTGAAGGGAAACCTGAAATAATTTTTGAACTTATATTTTTTTATTCGCATTTGCTATAGATTGTCCAAAAAAAAAGAATACCACTTTTTGGGGTCAATTTTAAAAAAAAATTGACATCTAAGTTAAAAACAAGTAAAAGTGCTATGATTGGGTATGCCGGCTCTTATATACTATTCAGCATCTATGTAAATCTAGTTCAGTGAAGTAACTACCATCAAAAAAACAAATATTGGGGTGACAGAGAATTAAAAAATAACAAAAATTTTGGTACTGCATGTATATAATTTTATATAAAAAATTCCATCGGCTCTTAACGGGTTAAGCATTTTTAAAAATTTTATTATTTCCTTAAAGATCTCTTCAAAAGCTTTTAAATCATATCCATATTGAATCGGAAAATATATTTTTTCACTTAATGTTTTTTTTTTAACTTTTTATTTCTCTGTCTGTTATTTATTTATTTATTTTTAACTTGAGTTACTTCACTTAACTAGACTTTTTCCAAATAATATAGAAAAATTATAGGCAGACGTGGTGCTTCGTAGGACATGGAATGATTTCGGTGATTTTCAATAGCAAAACTTTCGTAACTGTGTGTATGATCAATCGTCTGCACTATGCATAAGAACTAAGAGTATATACATACACTTTATGAAATAAGAAATTTAGATAATCAATTTTTCCACTTTTTATGAAATTTCCACTTCTTATGAAATTTCCAATAAATTATATGTGCGAAGTACCTAAATTTAGGGCCGTGCCCAGAAGCCACCCTTTCGCCTCTGCTTTGCCTCTGTAAAATTTCATTACAATGACTTCAGTAGTTTATGAGCTACCGAATTATATTTTAAATAAATAGTTTTCAAAACACTGTGCAACGTTTCATTTTGGAATCGTCTTGTTTGCTGTGTTTATATTGTTAATTTGCTGATTTTAAAAGAAGTTCTCGCTATCAAATACACATTTTCTAAAAGATTTTTTTAAGACAAGAGCAATTTCAAATAAAATATTAATTAATCAGCAAAGCCTTAAAAGTTTATGCATGACCAGAATTTAGTGCATTCGTACATTTAATTGCTTTTTATGCAGAAGGACATGTGTCCCGTCTAAAGTAACTAAATTAAAAGTAGTTTATAAATAAAAAACAGATACATGTGTATAAAATAAATTAATAGGAGACTTTATCGAAATTGCAAAAGTTAACAAACAGCAATAAAAATACAAGAAAACTTTCTTTTTATTGTTTTATTGATTGAAGTGTTTTTTTTTTGCCTGTTTTGTTGTTTGTTGTCTTCTTATAAATATTTACTAAAAATGTTTATTGTTTAAAAGGACCTTTGTCTTTATTATTACTTTATTTTTATGTGATTTTTCCCACATTTATTAGAAAAGTTTATGCTTATAAACTGAACTCAAAATGTCTCAATATACACATGTGTTTAATTTCTAAATATACATGTATGTGTGTATGTATGTAATAATCTTCGATATTATTGCTTTTTTATGTTGTGTGTAGTTGTGTAAAAATTTATTTGCACTAGACCTTGTAATATGTTACACTATTAAATTTTGTGATTTATATGACGGGGGTTTTAATGATTCTTTTTGCTACAAAAAGGAATGAAGCGATAAATTAAAATTGCTTTACGGTTTACTTTTATAGTGTTAGAATAGATAACAGAGCAATTACCAATGATGTCAAGGGCATCTATTATTGATACAAAATTTCAAAAGTAGCTGCATCGCTGCACTTTATAACAGTTAAAAAAAAAACCATTTCAATTTAACTTTATTTTTATGTCTAAGGAAAATTTTTTAACAATATTTTGTGTTAATACTTAAAGAAAAAAGGAAAAATTAGATACTCGCAAAATAACATGTTGTTTTCTCTAGATCTCTCAGTACATCATCAGTATGCAGGTCAATAGAAAATTGATGATTGATTTATGATAAAAAATGATGTAAAATTTAATGTCAACAAATTGAGAAACTGTTCAATTAATTTTCCATCTTGTGACCGTAGAATAGTTAAAGTTCGTCATAAGCATTTTTAATCAAATAATTTATTAGCTTTGATCCGTTCTCTGTAAAACACAAGTTTCATAAGAAATAAAATTCTTAACAAAAAAAATTTCAAATATTTTTTTCTTGGATGTCTATGTCTTAAATATAATTTACCTAAATGACTATAAATGTTTTGGAAACTAATTTTATTTATTTATTTTCTTTTGCCTTACTTTTAATGTCGTTCGCCGAATCCTTTTTTTTGGTTTCTTAAACTAATTTCTTTTATTACTTATGATGCGTTACATTAGAAATGAAATGATAATTTAACGCTTGGCTGATTTGAAAACACTTTTTATGATTTCCTTTGTGTGTCAGCAGAAGTTTAAGAGAGAGAGCGAGAGAAGCGCAAAGTGAAACCTTTTGGAAATAAAAAAAAATTTATTGTTTGTTTTTTATTGTTTCTTTATTTATTTTCAAAGAAGTTCCATAACTATTTTCATTTAAATGGGGCGACAAATTAATAAATTAAAGAAATAAAAATTTAATACATTTTAATTTAAAAGCTGATGTACAAGGCCCAACTATGTCTGCTTAGTAAAGGCTACAAATATGGCTCACCTCAAGGAAAGGTGTCACTTTGTTAAAAATAACCCAACACAATTTAATAACTTACTGTACTCTTCATTAACCTTGATGAAAAGTTAATTTGGCGTCATGACACAGACCGCAAGAGGCTTCTTGAAAGCCACGAACTTAAAGTTAAATATATTTTAGTTTTCTTAATGTTTATTTCAGTTGTTTTTTTACTTCTAGAGAAAGTGTAAAATGAGTGGTACCCAAAAAGACAAATTTATTGCCAATCAAAGGAAAATAATAAAATTTGTATTTATAAATGGCTAGTTTTGAGGTGAATAAAATTTTCAGATAAAGCTTGTGCTTTTTTGTTGCCTACTTTAAGGTAGTTTATCCAGTGTTTGCTTAATATATGTGTGAATAAAAACTAGTAATTACTTAAAATTTTTCATTTTTTTTTTTAAAGAAGTAGCACTTCAGGCATTAATACCTACTTAGTTTTTGTAACCGTGCTACATTCTTTAGGAAAGGGCTAGATGAGAGAGAAGACAGGTGGTGAAAGGAGATAGATAGCCATTTTATTAATTATTGTAATTCGCCGGCGAATATGCTATGAAGAAGTACCGACGAAGGAGGTTGCATGTTTTTATGTTAATTCTGATTATGTATTTATACCATTAAACAGAAAAAGAAACAATTTTTATTTTTTTGACTGCCGCAAGGGTTGAACCCAGGGCAGCCAAATTTGTAGTCAACATGCTTCCCACCTAGACTACAGCAGCTTTAACTTCTATTTTTGTAAGCATGTTATTGAGGTGCTGGAAATACATTTATTCGTCAAAAAGTACATTGTCATTTGTTATACCCTTCACCACAGGTGGAAAAAGGGTGTAACTAAGTATAATTTCTACAATATCCATTTCCGACCTCCTTCTTATGCATAGCGGATGCTATTGAACAATGTTCGTCTGTCCGTCCGTGTTAGTGTTGAAATTAAATTAGCAATACGGCAAACGATCAGACATAGTTTCGAAAATTTTGCTATTGAGAATCAGCATAATCCATTTCTCTGGAGACAGCGGGCAAAACACCACGCCTTTTTTTGCCATATCATTTGGAACAAATCTAGTTAAGTGATGTAATTGAAAACTAAGAAAAACGCATCAAGTAAAGAAATTGGCGCTCGCTCATATTTTCCAAGTTAAATATAATTTTATGCTTTTTGACCATATCAAAAATATTTGCATTATTTTTGTCACCCATCATGATAATAAATAATCAAAACAAACTTATATAATAAATGCTTTATGTATATAATAAACAAATCATAGTGTTACCAAAATATTTTACTACAAGTTTTGCTTAGAATTTATAAGGAAAAAAAAATTTTTTTTAAACAACACTTAAATGGTTTTAGTTTCTAGTATAAGCTATTCCTTTTCAGTACTAGCTACCTAGTAGCAGCTTTGACTGCCATTTGGCAGACAGAGTTATCCTCTTGAAACCACATTTCACCCGGATTAATATCGTGCATATTTTCATTGAAAAAAGAATCATTGATCGTAGTTGTGTGACGAACTCCCTTCTACGTAAAGCGAGTTCTGGCTTCAAACTTAACGAAATAAAAAGCAACAATGTCACCAGCATGTAAACCGCACCACACGTTTAATTTTTTGGTGTGTAATTGACTCCGTAGAGTCTTTTGTGGCATAGCTTTATTCCATATGCGAAAATTTTCTATACTACTCGTAACAAACACTTTAATCGAAAAATGAGGTTCATAGCTGAGCACAATTTCGTGTTTATAAGTTATACGAATTGATAAATAGATAAATAATTACGGCATTTCGATCGATATCGAATGCCGTAATCTGCCCCCTGATCTTCATAAAAAATCTGGATAATTTCGTAGTGTTGTTCATGCGTCAAACTATTCCCGATAATTTTTTATAGCACACTGCTCAGGAACCTTTAAAAGTGCGAACAGTATGACAGTTCGTTTGACATTTACAGCCGTATTTGTAACAAAAATTTAGCATAAGGTTAGCATAAGTGACGAAATTAAGCAGGATCTCTAAAAAAGACTCTCTACATAATTTGACACTGAAAAGAGGCACAAAATACAGTTGTGGGTCACGGCAACAATCTACAATGATTTTAAGTGCCAGGCCGTACGGCAAAACACACTGGGAGCCTTCACTCATGCCAAAGTCATTCTAAGTTTTTGTTATGTATACGGCTATTAGTTACTTTATTGAACACATCTACGTATGATTATTGTTAGCAGAATTTGGAAAAAATATCGCTCATTCTTGCGCATACGAACTCCAGTAAACAGTGAGGCAAATAGAAAATACATGGTGTCTGCCGGGAAGGTTTATTACTTTGTTTTGCCGTCATTTTGGTAAACGTTTAGCTCGACAGTTAATAATTATCAGTCGTACAGTAGACGCACGGCAAATTTATTATGGAAAAATATTCGATAAACCAACGTGTTTTAATGGTTAAAACGTTTTATCAAAATCAATCATCGATTACTGTGACGATTCAAAAATTACGTGAAATTTTCGGGAGAAACAACGTGTCAACAAAACTCACTATTTATCGTGTAGTCATTGATTTGGAAGAAATGGCGTTCTGCAGGTTATAGGGCCAAGCAAGAAAAACAAAGTGCTGCTAGATCGGCTAAAAATATTACTGCCACGAAAGAAAGTATTCAAAGCAATCCATCAACTTCAATTTGATGCCGTACTGAAGATCTTGGTGTTCAAAGAACAACTTTGGACACACTTTTTCACAAGGACTTGAATTTGTTTCCATTTAAGATTCAATTGACACAGGAGCACCTTTTGTCGTACGCCTCCCTACATATGCCAATGAGTGACAAGGCACACTTTCATTTAGAGAATATGCGAATAAACAGAATAGTCAGTTCGAGGCAATGGAAACCCTCAAGTCGTTCATCAGTCACCTTTTCATCTATTATAAGTGACAGTCTGGTGTGCTATTTCGTCATTGGACCTTACTTCTTTGAAAGTAAAAACGGGCGACATCGTGATATGATTGAAAACTTTTAACGCCACAACTGTATGCTCTGAGATTGATTAACATGTGGCATCAACAAGACGGAGCCACTTCGGATACAACCAGGATTACAATACAATATAATTGCTGTGAGACCTTTTTTCACCACAATTTATTTTAAGGAAAATAGTGATGTTGATTGGCCTCCACGGTCTCCTGATTTGCCTGCTCCAGACTTCTTTCTGTAGGGATGTCGGAAAAGCACAATTTTTTGCGAACAAACCAGAAACGCTTGAGAAACTTAAAATATATTCGTGGTGAAATTAATGAAATACCGAGTAAAATGTGTGAGAATGTAATGAAAAATGTGCTCAAAAGGACTCGCATTCGTGAGGCTATCAATGGCATTTATCTGAAATTATATTTAATACATTAATGTGCGGTTTCTGTATTACAAGCGAGCGACTCGTCTAGAAAATTTGTATGAAAAGCACTTAATTTTTTTAATTGATTCCTATACAAAATTTCTAGACGAGTCGTTCGCATGCAATATAGAAACCGCACATAAATAAACCATTTATCAATATAAGATTTATTCTCTTTCATTTAATCAAAAATTATAAACAAACAAAGTAGTTTACCTTTCTCTGTTGACAACCTGTATTTTGGATATAAATTAGCAGCAGGATGGATATTTGCGTTAATGTTTTGACTTCGAGCTTTCTACACCTTCGACAACAGGACAACTCGGACATGCATACTTTTGTTGAACTTGTCAGGGTTAAAAACCGCTTAATTATTTTGTAACGGTTGACGAGCTTTTAATTATTAGAAACTTTCATTTTTAAGGACATCAGTGTAATTAAAAAAAAACTCACAATATTTCTCAGCAAAAATAGGAAAATACAGAAATTCTGTCTCACATCCTTGCAATCTTTAACAATATTAGTTCATCAATTTAAAATTGTTTAAAGTTCTTATTTTAGCCAAAAGAGGTACCACCAAGTCTTTCCCCATAAAACACTTTGAAAAACCCAGGCGAGCGGAAACTAAATAAGCGTTATAAAGTTGACAGATTTTATAAATTAGAAAATATCCCGTTGATGAAATCCTCTACAATTTTGTTAACGAGAACTTTTATTTATTCAAAAAACATTTATTGTGTTTTATTAAACGGCAAGTTATAAAACGTCACATCTTTATGAGGCCACAATATTTTGGAATTAGAATTCCTCATTTATAATTCTTGATGCGTTTTGTCTTCTTACACTTTGTCATTTTATTCATTCGTTTTTAACACAATTTGAACTTAATGTAAATAAATAAATTACCTGATTTAAATTTGTGACCAAAATAAAGTTGAAAATAATTTTTAATTTGGTCACGCACTTAATGACAATTGTTAGGAAAAAAAAATTAACATTCAAAATGTGCGGGAGTAATAAAAATGGACTGAAGAATAGGAAGTATAATTTAAGTTATCACTGTAATAAATAATAATGCCAGCGCTAATGGAGAAACAGAAGAGTGTAAATAAATGAATACTTAATCTTAATATAATGATCATTAATCATGATTAATTTATAACTTTCTTTATAATTAAAAAACAAAAATAGGCCAGAAAAATTAGTTGCTCTAACAAAGTTAGTGAGATTTATTATTTTCCTTGATAAGCGTAAAGATTTCATTTGTTTTTATTTTTTGTTTGTTTGTTTGTTTGTTTGTTTATTTAGTGACACAGTTAACACACAATATATGCAGGCATATACGAGTAATAAATGATGTAGAACAACAGATGGGTTTAATTAAACATAATAACGGAACGGAATGCTGTAAACAGGCGATTCGATTTATTTTTAACCGACTTCAAAACAAGAAGGAGGATATCAATTGTGCCGTTTATTTTGAAAGTGACATAACTCACTTTGCAGTCAGGCTAATACACATATTTAAAGCATTGTGTTTCAAAGGCTTTAAAACTAATAAGGCTAAATTTCGAAAAAGTGACTTATGTCACTTTCAAAATAAACGGCTCAATTTGTCCGAATGTTGCTTTTTTGGTTATGTTTGTGCCTGCACAACTCAGTCATACCTGAAGCGATTTTGAAATCTTTTTGTTAGTTGATAGATTATGCTTACAGATTGGTCTCATTTTAAAAACAGTTTGTAATCTTAAAAATTAAAGGGTGTCTCCATTAACAGACGTAATTTTTACATGTAATATGCCCTGCCAAGGGCACTTGTTTCAAATTTAAAATGACAGCGTATTACTATATCTCCTGATAACAAAAATTAATAAAAAATAAAAATTAAAGGGTGTTCCCATAGGTGGCCTTTATTATCTTGGGCCTATCTATTGAACCGTTTTAGACAAATGCTTAAAAATTAAACAGAATGTCGATTACAATGAACTTAATATAAAAAAGTTTAACATTTGAATTAAAAATTACTGGGTGTCTCAATAGTTAATATTATTTGATATATGTGGCCAAGCTTTTGAATCGTTATAGATAGACAGCTGAAATTTACAAGGAACCTGTATTGATAATTCCGCTATAATAACCAATATAAAATTTGCATTTAAAAATTAAAGGGTGTTCCCATATTTAATGTAAATTGGCTCATGTGGACCTATATTTTATACCGTTATAGACAAATGCTTGCAGATTTAACATTATGTCGATTTATATGATCGCTATAGCAACAGCTATTTATATATAAAATTAGAAGTCAAAGGGTGCCCCAATATACGGCCATACTTATGTGCAGTTGTAGACAGACGCTCGAAGTTTACAACAAACCTGTATTGCTAAGTTCGCTATAACAAGAAGTTTATAATTTAATTTCAATTTAAAGGGTGTTCCCAAATTTAATGTAATTTGACCTATATGGTCGTATATTTTAAACCGTTATATATAAACACTAAAAAAATAGACAGAATGTCCACCACTTTGTTTCGTATAATAAGAAGTTTTAATATTTTAGATTATAAATTAAAGAGTGTTACAAAAGATGAGGTAATTTAATGTTTATGGCAGAACTGTTGAACTGTTATAGACAGACGTTTGAAATTTACAAAGAACCTGATTAGTAAGACTACTTTAACAGCAAGTATAAAATTAGAATTGGGAAATTAAAGGGTGTCCCAATAGTTCCTTTAATTTGATATATATTGCCGAACTGTTAAACAGTTGTAGACAGACAGATGAAATCGGTTTTGAAGTCGTTTTTTTTTTTGTCAGATTTATTGATTCAATTGATGTTGATATAAGACTCTTGAGTTTTTTTTAACCACAGGGCAGAGCAATTAACATTTAAAAATTTGCCAGAACTTAAAAAAATATTCTTGTTTAGTATAGCGTATAAATAATTTAGTCTTTAATGATGGAATCAAAAAAAAAACATTGTTACAGAAATAAAATTGGAAATGATTGCATATCTGTAACAAAAGAACTGAACGATAATGTTGGTGTCTGTTTAAAATGTTGGATTATGTCTTGAAAAAAAAAGAACTAAATATTAAATGTTCACTAAATATTAAATGTTCCACTGTGTCAGTGGAGTTGTCACTTTTATGTTAAACAAAAGCCAATAAATTTAACTCCCAACAACGTTTTGGGTTTAAACAATAATTATAATTATTGTGACTCATTAAAAAAATTACGATCCGTTTACAATCGTATGTCATAATCCCATTAAGTTCATACGATTAACGTATCACATAATTTTTTTTTGTACGATTGTCGATACAAACACGGATGTAACGATTCCACCCCTGATTTACGTTAAATTTAATTGCTTTTTCAAATTTGTTATTCTAAATGAAACATTTTCCTTTTAATGTTCAATTGAAATTTTTTTTTTATATTTACCAGTTTGTTTTTTTGGTCTATGGACATTCTCAAATTGGTTTTTTCTAAAACAGATTTTTTAAAACCACAATGATTATCCCTTTTCACACGTAATAAATGGTATATAAAAGGGCAGTAAGTAATAACAATTTTCGTAAGAAAAAGGTAAAAGCATTCATTCGCTTATCGCTGAAATATGCTGGACATTGTATGATAATGAACTGGAATTGCCTAGAGCTAAAAAAATGTAATTAATGCTATCCAAATTTGCTTTAAAACAAAATTCTTAATAAATGCGTAATTAACCCTAAGCTCTCTTTTGTTGCGTCTCATTTCTGACTTTATGGTTGAATTTTCCTTTTTGGTGTATTCAGGGACTTATAGTAAAATTTAACGGGTAACATTTTTGTGCAACATTTTAACCCTCTAAAACCCTGTTTTAATGGTGTTTTTTGCTATTTTTTAAAAGAAGGACAAAAAAGACCCATATTTTGAGGAGTTAGAGGGTTAACATTTCTACAAAAATGTTCTCCGTAACATTTTACATAAATTTGCTGAACACATTTTTTACCTAAAATGTAAGGGTCACATGGTTTCTTATGCCGTTTAACAATAAGAATGTGCCAGAGCTGGGAAACTTTAACCCCCTCTCAAATGAAATCCAGATGTAAACTTTCAAAACGCCGATACACGTATATCTTTTTTTTGTCTCCTCTATCAGAATTTATAGCCCGGACCTTGTAATTTTTGAAAAAATTTGATTTTGTTGTACAGTGTTATTAATGCTGTTGTTGTTGTTGTTAAAACCTCAGCGGAATGTAAAGTGTACACGAAAAATAATACTGCAATATATGACTCTGTGAAGGTGCCTGTATATTTGACGAATAGTTAAAAAAGCAAAGGTGCCTCAGTTAGAGAAAATAAGTAATTACGTGAAAGTGTATTATAGATGTGGCAGAGTTCCCTGTTGGGGCTGCTTGTTAAACAGAATAGCGTGTGTTTATAATTTCGCCGTAGACAGAGAGTATTGTTATTTTGAAAGTGAATTAATGCTTTTGGTAAATACAGTATTAAAAAATCAGATGCAAACCAGTAACACCAGATCTGCGAAACTAACTTTAATATTTAAAATTCAAATTAAAATCAATTTGTTTTTGTAGATTTTCTTGCAAAAAATTTCTTATAATATTTATAAAGCCAATCATAAATTTCGTTAATTTAAAAAAAAAATCCAAATCATTTGCTTAAGAAAAAATGAGTTTCTTAAACACAACTAAAAACAAAATAGATAAGATAAAATAAAATAAAAAAAGAACAGTTCCACAAATTATGAATGATGATAAATAACTTAGAAGCCTCTTTTTTTCCCAGAAAATTTCCTTTTTTTCATTTTTTTTCAACATAAATGATAGTTGTTTTACTGTCTGTAGTATTAATCCCACACAATTTGAATAAATAATGAAATATGCGAAAAAATATAACAACAAATACAAAATAAAAGTAAAACCATTGTATAAAATGGAATCGAAAAACTAAATTCCCTTAATATATTTATTTAAACCGCTAACCGCAAATATAACCATAAGCCAAATAGCAAATAGAGTGTGGAGGATTGAAGAAAACAATCAAACCCAATGAAGGAGAAAAAAGAAACTGAAAGATGCTGGAAATGTCAGAGTACGAGTTAATAAGTTTGAAGAAATATTGAAGAATTCGTTTTTTTCTGGCTTTTAGAGGTAACTGCGTTCTTTTTAATATTTTCGAAAACAGTTTGTTCATTGTATTAATATTGCAAATTAAAAGTGTGTGGAAAACATTGGAATTCCTTGGAGACTTAGACAGAAATTAGTTTCTTAACTAAAAAACTTGAGTAAATAATATTTTGGGAAATCTTATTTTTCTTATTTTCTGATTTTACTTTATTTATCTATTTATTTATTATTTATAATTTCATTTCATTTCAATTGCTTTTTTTTTTGTTTGCATTAACCTCAGTGTAAAATATTCACAGGATACAAGGAGCAAATTTTATTGATTTAAATGTGAGAAAGCTAAAATTTTATATTAAAATTAGTTTTCAAAATTCATTAAAATCTACAGCTCCCGAATGATTATAGTGTATTCCAAGTAAAGCTACTGGCGGCTCTGAAGGTCAATATAGACATTCCTAACACTAAAGTATGCCTCCATTAAACGAAAAAAAAAAACAAAAATACATCCAAATGCATAAATGGTTTTGTGTAACGCATGAACCATATTTCAATTTTTATGTTAATTGTTGTAGTTGAAAATTTAAAGTGACTACCTATAATGGTCTAAAATAATGTTACGAAAGTAAGATCTAACAGGGGCTGTTGTTGTTTCCCGTACGAGAGTGGTGAATAAAGTTACTTCCACTAATGGCGTGTGTATAGAATAATACAACAATTAGCTAAAAAAAGCTGAGCAACCTCGATGGTTGCGTTTTTAGGGTTCCTTACTGCAAAACAGAAGATTGTGAGTTCGAGCCCACCTTCGGCTATGCGTACAAGGGAATATAATGATTGTTATAGTTCAATTAAAAATTAAGAAGCAGCAATGCAAACATCTCGGAAAGCAAGACAATTATTGTGTCAAGCCATGGCAGATAATTTAGTAGAGACGTCTAATAAATAGTAAAAGAGTAACAGATAATTGTCAAGACGCTCTTTATAATAAAAAAAGTAAGAACGGTAGTGGTTAGCGCAGGGAAGTGTAACAGCATAACAACAGTGTATGGTAGACGGATATTCAATAAAGAGGATGACTGGCTTGGACAAAAGGTATACTGGAGAGTAGTCTGTGGATGGTTAGGGTTATTAAACAAGGCAGCGAGGAGTTCATATCTCGTCGGAGTCACACAAATAGTGTAGTCTGGATGGCTGAGTCTGTAATAATAACGCACGTTTTGTAAATATGAGACCATTGGTTTTACAAGACCGTTAGAATCAAGAAGTTTAGCCAGATAAAGCCACAAAGTAAAGATTACAGAATTAGTAGTGAGCCACAGTGGCATTTGCAATCATAAAAAGCTGTATATTTGCCTAAAAAGGGAAAAACAATATTAAGCGATATACTTCAAAATTATAGCCTCATACTTATGTTTAAGGCATTTTTTATTTTATTTTTAACGATTAAAAATTAATGACATAAACGTAAAATCACGTCATTATAGGCACACCCTTTTTATTTTAATTATTTGTTTTTTATTTACAAAAATAAATCTAAAAATTAAAGGGTGTCCCCATATTTGACGTATATTTTGAACCATTATAGACAAACGCTTGCAAATTAAACCAAATGTCGATTGGAATGACCGTAGTAGTTACAAACATTATTATTCAAAATTATTAACTAAAGGGTGTCCCAATAGCTCATTTATTTTAAACAGATGAAGACAGATACATGAAATTTACAACGAACTGGTATTGCTAACACCGCTATAACAAAAAAAATTTAAAACTGGATTCAGAAATTAAAGGGTGTGCCAATATTTAATGTAATTTGATATTTGTGGCCTAACTATTGAAACGTTATAAATCAAAGGGTGTTGGTTGATATATATATGGTGCTTTAAATTATGGAAAACTTATTATGAAAAATATGCGTAATAAGGCTCGCATTTCTGAGGCTAACAGATGCAGGTATTTATTGTATTCCATACATAATTGCCGGCATTAAATAAAACATTTACTAAATATAAGTTCCATTCTCTTTCATTTAAAATTATAAGCTAACAAAGTAGTCGTATAACTTCCCGGCGGTCACCCTGTATTATGATATTACTTTGCCAGAATGTTTGTTAATAATAATAATAAATAAGGGTTAATCTTTTTCTAATTAAAAAAAAAAATATTCCTTTATAAAATAATATTTATTTTTCTTATTTACAATTTACTTAAAAGGAAAATTTACTCAAAAAAAAACTTCTTAAATACGTTAATTTTATAACCTTTTCTGGTAATGCAAACTTATCTAACCCATGATGACCATTATAGAGTTTTATGAAATACTTAATAGATTTTTTGCTATCGTTACATCATCTGGTCATATAAATTTTAATGATGTTCTCATACAATTTCAATTTGTACTTAAAAAGATACACTACAAATTATATGACGATATTGAATTATTGAAGAAGCATTATCATAACAGGTACAAGAGTTGATATATTTATTTCTTCTTTTATTTATTGGCTATAAAATACAACACATGTTGTATAATAACTATTGTATATGTTTAAGCATAAAGTTTTTTATATCCTTAAGGATATTTTAAAAATGTATATTTGAAATTGATGTTTACTTTTACTTCTTTTTATAAGTTTGCTTGAGTGTAACGAATAAACCTTTTTTCTATAGAAATATATTTTAACAAAAGAATTTTTTTAAGTTTCATTCTCTGCATTTTAATACATATAGACCTATTTTGTGAATTTTATTTTAATAACTAAGCTGATAAGCATGTATGTTATTTGTATTGGTTTCAATAACAAAAGGTAAAATACCTCAATACATTTTTTGGGGAAAAATTACCTTAAGTATTTTTAAATTAGGGCAGTGCAGATGTTCTTAATATTTAAGTACACTTCTTGCTATTTGATTTTTTGATTAGAAGAAATCAGGCACAAATTTTGATTCTTGCACATGTCAATTTAATTTATTAATTAATTTTTTTTTTAATTCAAGCCAAGTTTTTTTCCTTTATGTTGTCAACAGGTAGGAGGTGGTAACGAAAGTTTTTTTTTTATTGAAAACTCATGTTACAGCTGTTAGATCAATTGATATCCGGTTTTAATTACTTAGTATTATGACGTCAGCTCATAATTAAAAGTTTAAGTTTATTTTTGAAATTGATTTCTTTATTTTTTCCAAATTACCTAAAGACTTAATTTCGAGCTTTCAAACATTTTTCTTGATATTTGTTTTACAAAATATATATGTATGTGTTTTTTATTTATTTTTTGAGACTTGATCTTTTATTTTTCACAAGTTGTAAAGTAGACATTGTACAAAATCTGATCGAAAAAAATTGACATGTTGATAACATTCATATTAAGACCTCCAGACCTCGTAGGAGCGGCTTAACATTCTCATGTATTTTATTAGATTTAATGTTTTTACAATAGTTTAAAATATGTGAGTAAGTAACAGAACACAAAAACGCGAAGCGATTAGGTCAAATTCTTTCTACTTTCTCAAGTATCACAAACAATTTCTAATTTCGTAGAGACAAAAAATGGAGTGAAATATAATTAAATAGAGTTCTGTGCTTATCTGTATTTGACAGCTAAAGTAAAGAATTAAAAATAGTTTAGAGTAAAAATTCCCAATTCTCAACTGAACAATTAGAAATCCCTATGTGGAATATTTTTAGAATTTTGTCTACAAAATCCTGTTGTAGGACAGTGAAAAACTTTGCAGAATAACTAAAAGCAAATTGTTTGTGACCTAATATCTGAATTTGACACTTTTTCAATAGTAAGTTTAGTTCGAGGTGATTTACTAGAACTAAAACATTAAGCAAAATATTTGAATATTTTATACGACGATCTCAATAAATGTGAACTTTAAAATAGTGACAAAAATAGTTTTAATTAAAAATGTTACTTCTTTAAGGAGAGAACTAATGATGCTTTTGTAACCAAAGATAAGTAAAAATGTGTCGCTTTTAAAAATCTTAAAACGAAAGTCGTTCTTTAGGGTCGTGTGTGGACTTCGTGTATGTGAAATTAATATTTACTGATTATAAATTATTTCTTGTATTCTCATTTATAAAGTTAGTTGGTTAAATAAATGAAAGTTGAATGAGACGCAAGCTAAAGTACATAGATCCAAAGGATGCTTTTGCCAGCCGTAGTAACAAAGAAAATTGTCCATTACATTTCTTCCTGATTTTTTTTTTTAAATTAATGAAAAAAAAACTAGAAATTAGAATGTGCGCTAACAAGTCAAATTAAAAGTCCAAGCGAGGCATTTTGTTTTTCATGACTTGGATTGTGACTGTGCACGTGGAAGGACATATCTCGAAATTACGTGTCGTTGCTGCTTTTCTAGATTTTACATTTTTTCTCAAGCTAAAGTAACACAGTTTTTTTTTATAAACTTTTAAAATAAATAAATGGTATTAAATTTAAAAAATATATATTTCAGACATTAATAATTTATCCTTGGCCTGGCCGAAATACATTAGAAATTACGTTAAAGTTTAAGCAAGTCCAGATATGACACACGCTGTAATCGGTAATTCCTTATGGTAACACTCGTGTTAAACATTAGGACATTAGCAGACCGCAACACAGAAAAAATATTGACAATTTTAATTTCAACAAACATTTGCTTAAACTTAATTTTAAATTTTAATTCTGCTTTATTTTTATTAATGTTGTTGTTAAGTTTTTAATTTGATTTTTTGAAACTGGTTGCCATAAATAATATTGCATATTTCTTAATTCAAGCGACATTTAAAAAAATTGCCTCAAGGATAAGAGCTAATTAAAATGACCAATTTATTACAACAAGAAAATTATCAAAAATTATTATTATGTTAATAAATTTAATGACAAATAGGTATTAAGGAATACGGGATTTTTATAGAATACGTATTGAGAAATTTTTCACGTGCCTAACATAAGAAGAAGATTTCCATTGCAAAGTCTGTATATGAGATAAACAAAAGGTATTCATTATCATTCGTTCATTATCATTCGTTCATTATCATTCATTTATTAATCTATAAAGTCTAACGAAATTTTTTATAGTAAGTTATAGCATAAAGAGCGACCCTAATAATTAGATCTACATTCAATTGTTTAAACATCTTCGTTAGCAGAAACCATAAAACTTTATACATTTATACTTCATTTTATTTTATTGATTATATTGTAAAAATATAAAACTTAAATGCCTAAAAGGGCTTAAAGTTAAGAGTCATAAAAAAGTGCTTTTAAGCAGAACAAATTTTGTATATTCTGCAGAGAAAATAAGCAGGGATTTAAAAATTGTGTGAATTGTTCTTAAAAACATTGTAAAAACATAAAATTGAAAGTATTTTGTTGAAAGACTGTTGCTTTTATATTTATTGCATAACACTTTTTATTACTTGCTAATTTTACCCGCCATTTTTATTTTTATTGTGTTAACAGATTGCTGCACAGATGTTTTACACTCTTTTCATATAGAATTTCGCTGTGAAATTATAGAATTTCCCAGAAAAAATTAAAATTAAATTGAGAAATGTACAAATCTTACTTAATTTTTTAATCTAATTCAATTTTTTTTTACTTAAAAGCTCTTTAATTTTTGGGTAATTTGATGTTTCTTTTCCCCTTTTTTAAATTGGGACAATTGGAATATTCAATTATTGAACGTTTTATATTCAATAACGAAGACAATTTTGTAAAACATTTTTGAAAGTCAGTCTTATGTTTTATAACTGTTAATAATTGGCAGCAAGTAAATATTATGTAGCGTTCTACACCTAAACATTGCCATAAAAATCTTGATGTGACAACATCAGAGGGAAAAATTAAAAATTTATAGTTTTAATTTTTTAATTATATTTTTTCTGCATGAGTCTATACGATCCATATGAAATAGGAAAGCTTCTTCTTCTTTTGGAATATTATATAAATCTGGCAATAGTTTTTTCTTTGTCTTGGATTAAAGGCTTTTTTCTGAACTATATTTCTAACACAATAAAGCGCTTGATTTAAGGAGCATCAGAACAGAATCGTGTGGTTTTATAGAACTTTAAAGCATTCTTCACTCGAAAGCATTTCAAAAATACAATAAATATGTCCTTAATTAATTTTTGTATTTCTGTTTGCTTGGCGGAGTCAAGCGCATTATTTATTACACTGGTTACAAAATATTTTTTGTAATAAATATTGCAGGAATAATAAATACACGTTATTGTTACGAAAATAAAATCTGGCAACGCCTGTTGTTGTTTCCATATGAGTGTGGTGAATAAGTTACTTCCACTAAATGGTGTGTCTATAGAATAATACCACATTTAGCTAACAAAAGCTGAGCAACCTCAACGGTTGCGCTGGTAGAAGTGCGTGCTGTAAAACAGAAGATCATGGGTACGATCCCGCCTTCGGATATGCGTTCAAGGAAAAATAAAGATTGTTATAATGCAAATAAAAATTAAGAAGCAGCGGTATAAACCTCCCAAGAGTCAAAAGACAATTATTGTGTGAAGCCATGGCAAATAATTTACTGGAGACGTCTAACTTAATAAAAGAGTAACAGATAATTTTCAAGAGGCCCTTTGTAATAAAAAGTAAGAACGGTAGCGGTTAGCGCACAGAAGTGTAACAGCAAAACAACAGTATATGGCTGACGTGTGTTGTGGCTATTGGATTAAAGGGGATAACTGGCTTGTATAAAAGGAGTAGTGGAAATGTCTGTGGATGGTTAAGGTTACTAAACAAGGCATCGAGTAGTTCATGTCTCGCCGGAGTAACACAGTAGCGTAGCTTGGATGGCTGCGTTTGTAATAATAAAACATGTTTAGTAACTGTGAGACCATGGGCTTCACAAGACCGGTAGAATTAAGATGTATAGCCAGGGAAAGTAATAATAGTAATAAAGTAAGAATACAGAATTTATGATGAGCCACAGTGGTATTTGCAATCAAAAGAATCCGTACGTTTGTTCTTAAAGGGAAAAACGTAACAATATAATTATTGACTTATTGTGGGATAAAGTGCGCCCACTGTTCCAATCTATCTGTGTTTCGCAAGATTTTTAAAAATAATATCTGAGTTACTGTTGCAAATTTTCACGACTTTACTAGTTATAGTTCTCTGGCTATAGGTTAATAATTTTCACTTTGCATAGGAAGTATCATGCCCATTATTCCAATCCAGCACTATAAGAATTAATAAGAGAGTTATAGGAGATGGTACCCATTACAGTTAATAAGTAATACGCTAATAAATTTTTACTTTGTATGGGAGGTGCCACTGCCTCCTGAAATATAAAAGAGTAACTAGCATTTTTCGAACCGCATATCTGATAATTATTTGGGAAAATTCTGCTGATGCAACATAATATTTTTACGCCTAGAAATTTTGACAGTACAGTTGTGACGAAAATAATAAAAGAAAACTATTTTGTGTCAACGGTATTTATTAGATGTAAAAATAAATTGAGTATATTCATTATTTAAAATTTAAGCCCGGCCAAAAATGCTTAATAGCTGCATTAAGCTTTAAAGCATTCGGGTTAGTCGTTTAAAGATCAGATTTTTTTTGTTTAAAAATTTTTTGCTAAAATCCCCCAATGTGCAGATATTAAAACTCGTTTCTCGTGCAAGTAGAAAGTGTATGGCTTTTGGGTCTAAATTAAAATTTATAAAATGAACGACAAAAAGCAAAGAACAAAAGGTTTGTATTTAGTTTCGTTTATTATGCCCTTCACCACAAAAAGTGTCAAAAGGTTATAACTAACTAAGTCTGTTATTCCGTGTATAATTTCTACAATATTTACATTAACGACCCCATAAAGTATTCAATTTATGACTTCTTATGCATACTGAAGTCTATAGAGCGATGTCCGCCTGCCCGTCTGTCTGTCCGTGTTGGTGTTTAAATCAAGTTCGCCTTAGTAATCAGCATGATCGTTCCATGACCTTAGACGCAGCAGGCCAAACACCACGCTTACCTCTAATTTTTACATGTCAGTTGGAACAATAAAGTAACTTTAATCAAAAAAAAAAAAACTATCACCATTAAATTAAAATTAAAAAATAAGAAAAAACATAGAGTGAAAAAATTGGCGCTCGCCCATATTTTCCAAGTTACTGGGCTCTGAAATTTACAAATTTTTAAATTATCAATATGGGTACCATTTTAAAGCTTTTAAAGAGATCTGTAAGGAAATACTAAATTTTTTTTTAAAGTGTTTAACCCATTAAGAGCCGATGTCATTATACATTCAGTACAAAAATTTTGTTATATTTTAATTCTCTGTTACCCCAATATTTGCTTTTTTGATTGGAGTTATTTTACTAAGCTGGATTTTTATCGATGGTGAAGGGTATATAAGATTCGGCATAGTCGAATAAAGCACTCTTACTTGTTTTTTAATCAATTGTTTTAACATCGTTAAAATGTTAAAAAAATATTTTGTTTAAAATTTATATCTTTAAAAAAGTAAAAGTGCTATATTTGGCTATCACGAATCTTACATACCCTTCACCATCTATGTAAATTAAGTTTAGTGAAGTAAATCCAATCAAAACAGCAAATACTGATTTCAACACTAACACGGACGTACAGATGGTAATCGCTCAATCGGTATTGCTGTGCATAAGAAATCAGAATATTTATATTTTATGGGGTCGGAAATGGATACTGTAGATATTAGAAATGGAATGACAGACGAAGTTATACCTTTTTTCCACTTTTTGTGGTGAAGATTTTTATTTTATTTTTCTTTTAAATTTAATCACAAAATCAATATCATGCAAATGATACTTGACTACAGCTTTTGTCACTCATTCATTTTTATTTAAAAATATGTATGTATGTATTTTAATGCATTAAGTATTTTTTTTTTTTTGATATGTGTGAGTGTTCTTTGTTTAAACATTTGTCTGTGGTTCGACATCCTGTGTGTTACTCCTTTTTCTGTCATTTGTTTAGTTTATTTCCATAAATATTTATTGTTATTATTATAACTGTTTTGTGTGAAAACATACACATTAAGGTTGTGTTTTATTGCTTAATGGAAATTTTTTGTTTTTCAGTTATTTTTGTATTTTAAGTTTATTTTGTTTTTGCTTGAATTTTTATTTAGATTAGCATTGGCTTTAAAATATTTTCTTAATTGAAACTTAATCTTTCCTTTATGGTCGAGCAGCAGATGCTTTGAATATTTAAATAGATAAAATCTGAGTTGAATTGTACAATTAATGTTGGCTTATCTTTTTATTTATATCAAATTATCTTTAAAGCTTTTAGCTTCAGTTTGCTTTTATCAGGTTTTCTAAGAGATTATTAATCTTTTAATTTATTCTTTCAACTATAATATATGTATTTTTTATATATTTGTTGTCTATAAAAGGAGCTCAAGAAGGAGATATATAAAATTATAAGTTTTTTTTTTGTTGTTCAACGAGATACACATTACGAATAAAAGTAGCAAACAAATTGAAAAAATGGATTTTAATTATCAAAATTGCAGATAAAATCTAAATTAATAAATAATGGATCTTATTATTTTGTGTAACATTTTTGGAGCATTATTTGTCAATAATCTAAAAACAAAAATTTGTGTGCTACCAAAATTAATAATTTTTCTCTTCTCATGAAGGTTATATTTTTGTCTCTGAAAATCTTAGATTATATCTTCATTTTTGCTACAACAACAATCATTAACATCCTAAAAGAATTTGTAAAAAAATCTTTAAATAAATTTTTGCCTTTATTTATATTCAGACAGCACATGATTTAATACCCTGTTCAGACATGTTTTCTTAATTAAGTCAATTTGGTGTTAATTGCGCAATTAAATTTTTTCTTCACACATGCTCATTTAAACTTAGTCAATTAGCAAAAGGCAAGGTTTTGTCATCCGCCTAGCTGATTTCTCTCTTTTTGTATTTGCTTTGAAATTGGAAGTGTCAAAAGCCGTTTTTGTATGACTTTCTTTTTATTTGTTTGTTTATATTTTTTACTTACGGCTTGCCAATTTTATGAATTTTTTCTTCTCACTGAACATAGTTCCCAGAGTAAATATAATTGTTGGCAAGGGTTGCCAAATAATTGAATCAATTAAAGAGGAAATCCATATAAAAGCTGGAAAATTGTAAATCTAAGTTTGTCATTCCGTTTTTAATTTCTACAATATCCATTTTCGATCCCATAAATTATATATATTGTAACTTCTTAGGCATAGCGAAGCCGATTGAGCGCTGATCGTCTGTCCATCCGTGTTAGTGTTGAAAACAACTTTGACAAGGCACTAGATCAGCTAGAGAAAATTTATTGACGCCAAATGATAATATATAGTTTCGAAAATCAACTATTAAAAATTAGCAAAACCGTCCATATCCTTCGAGGAAGCGGGCAAAACACCACGCCTACCTATAATTTTTCCATATCATTTGGAAGAATGCAGTAACTCCATTAAAAAAAAGTAAAAATACATAGAGCGAATAGAATAAAAAATTAAGAAAAACATCAAGAAAAAAAATTGGCGCTCGCCCATATTTTCCGAGTTA
The DNA here is from genome assembly GCA_916610165.2 of Gymnosoma rotundatum. Taxonomy (NCBI): domain Eukaryota; kingdom Metazoa; phylum Arthropoda; class Insecta; order Diptera; family Tachinidae; genus Gymnosoma; species Gymnosoma rotundatum. The sequence continues at coordinate 120,073,698 of OU744340.1, forward strand.
AGGGCCTCTGAAATTTTCAAATATTTTAAAATACCAATATGGGTATCATTTTAAGCATTTTGAAGAGTTTTTCAAGGAAATACTAATTTTAAAAAAAATGCTGAACCCATTATAGCCGATGGTATTTTTATGTACAATTATATGATATTATTTTTTGATTCGAGTTACTTCATTAAACTAGATTTGAAATCATTATCAAGAGTATATAAGACACGTCATAGCCGATATATATATATCCCAGATATTGACTGTTAATATGTAGTGCATAAAGCTAAAATTACAGCCAACATGTTGTAGTTGGTTTTACTATGCGAGTCAAAGCAATACTTGTGTTTAGAACTAAATTTTTTTTTATTTTATTTATATAATATTAATGTCACAACACAATTTTTATACTATTTATTATTGAAATATACTCGTATACTTATTTTAGAAATAAAAACATGTATACTTTTGTGTGTGTAGGTGTTTGTCCTTGGATCTATTTAAGAGTTTATTTGTATAAATGATAGTTTATTTTAAGAGGGTTAAATAATGCAAACACATTTGTCACTTCACACATAATAGTTGTTAAAACACACGTTATTTCTATAACACTCGTTATAAAAACACACGCACACTTTTATACTCTACACTTTAATTTAAAAATGTACATGCGACTTGAAATAAATGTTAGAATCTGTACAGTGTTTTTTTTTTTCTTTTATAAATTTTTTAATATGTTTTACGTTTATGTCTGTTTTTGTTTATAGTATTTTAGCTTTTATTTATTTTACATTTACACTTTATGGAAATAATTTTTACATTTATTTTTCATACAGAAAATATAGAAATATTCTTTATTATTTATGTCTATAGAACAGGGCTTGCAGTATGAGAGATTTTCACTAAACTCATGGTGGTTATAATTTTTTTAATTACCTGCACCATTTATTAGGTATCAGTAATTGCTAAAGAGATTTTTCTATTTCTAACCAACAGGATTAATTTAATTCGGCTTAAGTTCGCATTTATTTTACATTTTAAAGAAAATTTATTTACATATGTGATAATTTGTAAAGAAAACACGAAAAACTAGACACTGGCCGAATACAATGCAGCATTTTCTGGAACGTTACATCCATCATCCACGTTGACATTCACTGTATGATAACACTATAATGAAGCAAATCTTATAGATAACATAAACGCTAGATATTTATTAAAAGTTAAACGATTTATTCAAATTAACAAATTAATTAAATATTCTATTACGAGTAAATTAAATAAACATTGTATAAAACAAGTAAAAGTGCTATATTTGTCTATGCCGAATATCTTCTTCACTGTATATATAAATCTAGTTTAGTGTAGTAAGTCCATTAAAAAAAAACAAATATTGTGGTGACAGAGAATTAAAAGGCACGGAAAAAATTCAGTACTATATATAATTTTATATAAAAATGCCATCGGCTCTTAACGGGTAAAGCATTTTTTAAAAATGTTAGTATCTTTTTAAAGACTTCTTCAAAATCTCTTAAATGATATCTATAATGATGCCTTAAAAAATGTGGTGCACAATCGTACTTTTCTATAAAAATTTAAGAAGCCCTTAAGTCGGAAAATATGGCCGAGTGCCAATTTTTTCACCTGATATTTTTTCAAATTTCTTAATCCCCTATCGCCCCATACATTTTGTTACGTTTTTATCCTTTTTAAGACAACCGTACGGATTCTTTTGATTGCAAATACAACTGTGGCTCATTATAAATTCTGTATTCTGACTTTGTGGTTTTATCTGGCTATACTTCTTGATCCTACCGGTCTTGTGAATCCAATGGTCAGCCATCCACGCTACACTACTGTGTTAATCCGGCGAGACATAAACTTCTCGATGCCTTGCTTAGTAACCTTAACCATCCACAGACTACTTCACTATGCCTTTTCTTAAAGCCAGTCAGCCCCTTTATCAAATAGCCACAACACACGTCTGCCATACACTCTTGTTATGCTGTTACACCTCCCTGCGCTAACCACTATCGTTCTTACTTTTTATTATAAAGGGCTACTTGACAATTATCTGTTACTCTAATATTAAATTGGACGTCTCCACTAAATTATCTGCCATGGCTTCACACAATTATTGTCTTTTGCCTCTCGGGAGGTTTGTACAGCTGCTTATTTTTTAATTGCATTACAGCAAATTATTATTTTTCGTTGTACGCAACTCCGAAGGCGGACTTGAACTCACGATTTTCTGTTTCACAGCAAGCACCTCTACCAACGCAACCATCGTGGTAGCGCAGCTTTCGTTAGCTAATTGTGGTATTATTCTATACACACACCATTAGTTGAAACAACTTATTCACCACGCTCATACGGAAAAAACAACAGGGGTTGCCAGATTTTATTTTTGTAGCAATATATTTCTTTTGTTTTGTATTGGTGTTACTTGACTAAGCTAGATTTATTGCAAATGATATTGAAAAATTAGAGGCAGGCATAATGTTTTTCCCGCTGATTGACGTATTAAAATTTTTTCAAGCTCATCAAGTACCTTGCAAGAGTTGATTTCAATCCGTATACAGACGGCCATCGCTCAGTCAACTTCGCCATGTGTAAGAACTCAGAATATAGAATACATCTAAGATGAGCAGCACATAGAAATTTGTTAAATTTATATCCTAAAAGGAAGCGAAAGGAAACAATTTTTCTTTTGATTTGACTAAATTTTCCTCCATTTTTCGAAATGTTCAAATTTTACTAAAAGCATGTAGACTTAAAGAAATTTGCAAAAATCTTATGTAAGCAAATATTTAATTGTGGTATGTTTTTGTATTGGTTTCTACAATAACTCTCATGTTGTTTTTGAAGTTTTTATACGTAAAGGAAATGGTTTTTTCTTTTCTAAAAATTTTTTCTAAAGAGCTGGCTTAAGAAACCGGCAAAACACGTATTGCATTTCTATTTTAAAATGTTATGGGATTTAGCATAATATAATTAATACTAATTGGGTTATTTTAGTAAAGTGGAATATTGTTTTACAAACTGAATAAATTTATGCAGAATTTAAAAATAAATCTTATAAAGTTGAAGAAAATAATTTAAGCAGATACATACTAAAAGAGAAAAGATAAGATTTTTATAATTTGTCCTTTGTCACAATTTAAGGTCTTTATTTAAGTTGGGTAGTAATTTTTGGTATTTTTAGTTTTCAAAATTTGAACTTTACGCCACTTGAAACGTGAATATTTTCAAAATCAATTGGGGAAAATCATTCCTCTAAAACCTCTTGATAATTATAATGAATGCAAGTGAAATTGTTTAGATTTCAAGGTTTTGATGATCTAATAATGTATGCTTTATGCTCATCTCAGATAAATTAATGAAAAATCAAAACATTATTAATAGAAAATTTTTTACATATCCGCAGGCTATTAAGTTATGAATAGTCATACTATAGATATTTATTTAATATAAAAAATTTATAAAACTATTTTATTTAAAAAAAACATCTTCATCAAAAAGTTTGTTTGTTAAATAAAAGTCTACTTTTCTTCAATTCTTCCATTTGGTTCAGCATATAACCATAGTACTTGTTCTTTCATTCCATATGCGGTGAAACATTTTAACTAAGAAAAGTATAGATTTTGGATAAAACGGTGCCTGTAATGAACATATTTCAGCGCTGCAACGGACAATTACAATTCTGATCAGAGCACTTACGATACATAAAGCCAAACACATTTATAACCAATTACTATCTAAAGTGAAAGCAGCAAAAACCAAATCTTTGTTGGAGAGACAAAGGATGATGATCTTGAAATTACTGAAAATTAGCAATTGGTTTAAACATTAATTTTTCTTCTTAGTCATGTAGGCATTCTTGTCTTTATAATTTTTATATGAACTAAACTTATTACTGTATTTTTATTCTTAAGAAATACCGGTTATTTAATATCCCTATTACCACTTTTTATGACTTAAGAATAAATTGTTTTTTTTTTTTTTGAAAGCCCTACCTTTATCTGTGATTGTACGAATGAATGGACAAGTAAACCAGAACATTAAGAGACATGGAAATTTTTCAGAAAATAAAACGAGTATTTAAACTTTTATATTTATACATTTGTGAGAAAATTGTGTGCTTTGCGCTTAATTTTTTCTGCAACCTTGTGAGTAACGCGAGAAGTGAACACATTTAGAAAGATTTATATTAAAAAAAATTGTATTCGTATGAATAAAAAATCTGAATAAATATTTTACATAATTAGTTGTAGTGAATGAAAAATGTGTTTAATGTGTAATAATTACTTATAAGCAATTTGGTGTGCTATATTAAAAAATACGATTTGAAAGGAAGTTCTCGTTTTTGTTGCCTTAATGTATGCAACATATTTTTTTTTTTGCAATTTCTCACAAAATAAGGAAAAAAAAATATTGAGAGAAATTATTTCATGCCTATAATTATGAAGCCAAAAATATCTAGTTTATTTTCAAGAAATGGAAGAAAGCAGCCTTAAAAAAGCCTTTGTACTCTGTTCGATTTTGCGAAAAATATTAAAATGAAGCAAATGAACTATGCCGCCTGATAAATTTAATTCGTCTTAAATGTGTCTGAAAAAATTGTTTTTAAAAAATGCCGTACGAAAAAAGTGCTGCTTATATTATTTCGTAGTTAAAAAAAATGTTGCCAAAAACATTCTGTAATTAGTAAAACATGCTGCGAGAAATATTTCGCGTTTTTTTTTCACAAATAAACAGAGTACTACTTTAGCGGCATTATCTCATATTTATTTTGCAGTAATTTTATTATATGGACTTTTGATAACATTTCGCACGAAATGATGAACAATAATCGGGGAAAGTCCTAAAAACTTCCAAGACCATTCTACTTCGATCCACAATAGCCAAAATTGCCCTTAAAAAATTAAGAGTGCTATATTCTGCAATATAAATCGACGTAGGAAATTCTCTTCTACCATTAAGTTCTTTTTTTTTTAAACAAGCGACGAAATTCGGAATGTTTTGCTAATGGTTGCTGTACCAGCTGGATGAAAAGGTTGCTGTATCAGATCCTAGCATAATTATAATAAATATAGAAAACAAAAGTTGAAAAAAATATAAAATAAATTAAAGGCAGGCGTGATGTTTTTCCCGCTGCCTCGAAGGATACAGACCAATCTTGCTGCTTTTAGAAAAATTTTCGATACAATGCCTCTTCGAATGGCGTATTTAAATTTTTTGCAGCTTGTCTAGTGCCTTAGCAAAGTTGAACCCTGGCAGACAGACATACGTCGCTCAGTCAACTTCGCTATGCATATGAACCCTTTTCCATTTGTGTTGAAGGGTATACAAAATGCGATACAAATTACACAAATTTCTGAAATAAATTTTTGTAATAAAAATATTGCATTAAGTGTTTAAATTAAACTCTCTATTACTTCAGTTATTCAAAACTATGACACTTTTAATACCGTTTTCTCAATTTTTTTAAATTTTTAAAATAGCAAAATTAATGAATGTTAAGTTTGTTGAAAATAATTTGTAAATCTATAATCAAAGCATACTAATTTATTAGCTGACATTTAATATGAAAACAAACAAACATTGAGTTGTTATTGATTTGAAAAAGTTTTAACGGAAGTCATTCAAATAAACAACGCCAGTTATTTTTTTTTTTTTTTACATTTCAATTTAATATTTCATAGCAGTGTCTTTTACTGAATTATGGTAACTTCCTGAAAGTGATTTCAAGGCCTGCATGAAAAGTAATTTATTATTTTGACCTTTTTTATATTTTAGTTCTTCTTTGTTTGTGAATTTGTGTTTTGAGGCAAATTTTCGTTTTTCTGCTGCTCGAAGCGTGATTTGGTCGTAAAGTGTTAATTTTTAGTTTCATGCTTCTTAATATTTTTTTTGGTAACGAAAACCTGGCATGATGTAGGCATAAGTGAATAAACTGAAGTTTTTGGATTGATCTGTGTTAATGTAACTTTTATAAAATCAATTAAAATAAGAACGTTCAGTCTAAAATTGAAATAAAAAATATTTCAAATCAATCATTAATGATAATTCATTTTATGTTTGGCATGAATTATAATTTTAAAATGAAGTGTTAACAAATGAATTAACATTTAAGATAAGACTGCTCATAACATTTCAAACTACCCACCAAAAAATTTTAGAAAAGGTAATCGAGTGTGGACTTAATCATTTTTGGAGGAAGGTCCTCCCAACCAGATTACCAACCTGATGATTTTAACAAGGCTTGAGACTTTTATAATCAATTACTGAGAATTGATTACATAGATTATTGTAAAAAATAAGGATGATCATTAGTACGTATTTAAAGGTATTCCCTTTCAACCGTTTTTGCGAACTAATACAATGTGTTTTATAACAGAGTAACAAAATAGATCAATGATATACATAAGTAAGTCGTTGTATGACAAGTACTTTTTAAGGTAATGTCTAATTTTTTGCTGGGCATAAACATGTCCTAAAACTGAATGTATTTTTTATTTTTAAGATTCATTTCATTTATTTAAATTTTTAAACTTTTATGGCTTAGGATGCTGAAAATATATCACATTTACATTTATATTAATCATATTTTTTTTTTGTTATGCTGCTAGACTTTATCTTAATTGTGAAGATTTTGCTGCTTGTTAGCATAACGTTGAGCAGATTTACATACTTAATTTTTATGTATTTCATCTGTTTTTTTTTTTATATGTACGAAAGTGTTGTTCCGACATTAGGAATATAACTTTTCTTATTATAAAAATGTTGCATCAGTAATTTATTTATGAAGAAAAAAAATGTTACCTGTCACACCTTCTTAAAACTTATGGCCAATATAATCCACCAAGTCATCATGAGGAGGCTTAACAATGATTCAAGCTTATCCGGATTAATTTCGAAAAACATATATCAATTCAGTCACCAAATCAAATGGTCGGCGATGAGGTCTTGTTTTGTTTTTTTTTTTTCTTTTTTTTTTTTTTGACTTAAGAAGTTTTTTTTTAAAACAAAACTGCCGCATGTGGAGTGCAACTAAATCACAGCAGATTAAATTACATTCAAAATAATTGAATTTTTGTAACAAAAAATGTATAGGGTCCACCATCTAACGTTTTTTTTTCAACCAGGGGAAGAAGAGAAGCACCGTCAGCTCTATATGTTCGTTATCTTGTGAAAAAAAAGAGAGAAACTGGCATTCTCATCAATAAACCAAAGCGTGAAAAGCCAAAAGCAGTGCGTACTCCCGAGAATATTGCTGCTGTGACAGAAAGTGTGCGTAAAGTGCCATCAACATTAATTCACCGTCGTTCTCAACAACTGAACATTTTGGAGACATAATTGAGACGAATTTTGCATAAATATCTTGGTATGACGCCATGCAAAGTCCAATTGGTTCAGGAGTTAAAGCCAACTGACTTTCCAATACAGCTGCACACAGTCTATAATGTGCTTACAAATTAGACCGAACGTGTAGGCTACTGCATGGCTAGTTGAGGCAGCCATTAGAATGAAATTATTTTCCATTATTAACCAAAAGGATTGTACTTTCAAAAAAAAAATTTTCATAGCATTTAAAAAAAAGGTATTTGGCGGACCCTAAAAATTCGATTTCAGCCTAGAAATCTTAATTTTCATATTAAAAACTTTAAAACTTGATTTACTCGCAAACAAAGCATCCCAGAACTTAAATAAATTTTGAAATAAAAAATTAAAAATTTATAAAGATTCGATTTTGAGCCCAAAAATGAATTTTTATATTAAAAACTTTAAAGCTTGATCTAGTATCAATCATCATATAAATCATCTAGATGCCCCGGAGCTTAAAAGGTAAAACTTTTAGTGTGGCTTATAAAATAGTGTCATCATGCAGTGTTATTTCTTTGAAACTGAAGCCGAAGCTTGCGTTAAGGCTATTGCAGTTCGTTACCGCAGCATGATCTATGATCTTTTATTTAAAAGTATATATGACATTAATCCGGGCGAGAACTTCTTTCACATGACATACGTCGACCAAAACGATCGACCTTTTGGAATACAAGATTTACAAGTTAATTTGTGGTTCTACATGAAGTCCCTGCACTTCAATAACAGCTGCGTAATATAACCGAAGTCACTTTTAGATCTTAATGTCAAGTAATAAATTAATGGAAAAAAGTCACAAGAAAGTTACTACCCTAATAACCCTACTCTCGCTTATACACGACGTATAATCTTATGTTCTTATAAATATGCATGAGTTGAAAGCATGCATGTTTGTGTGCACTCTTGTTTACTTAATGTTGGCTTTATGTCATACAACTGCAACCAAGACTATAGATAATTAAATAATGTAAAGTAAAGCAAAAGTAATTTATACAAAATGTAAAAAAAAAATCTTATCTATGTTTTATTGCATTTGACTTGAACGACTTAAAAAAAATTACCTTTTTGAATCATTTTAATTTGCATGCACATACTTAGATTATTACAGATGTACTACAGTAGCTGGAGTTAACGAAATGCATGTATTAAATAAAAAAAAAAATATTTTTGTGACTTAAAATATGTAAATGTGACAAATAAAATTCTCACTTAACAAAACGATATCATTTTCAGTTGAAAACAAGTAAGAGTGCTGTACTAGGCTTTGCCCCGAAATTTATATACCCTTCCAAAGGATATGGAAAAATTAGTGGCAGGTGTTATTTTGCTCGCTGCCTCGAAGAACATAGACCTATCTTGCTGATTTGTAATAGCAAAATTTTCGAAACTATGTTTGATCGATTGCCATATTTAAATTTTTCTCTAGATCATCTAGTGCCTTGGCAAAATTGATTTCAACACTAACACGGACAGATAGATGGACATCGCTCAATCGACTTCGCTTTGCATAATAAGTCAGAATATATATACTTTGTGGGATCGAAAATAGTATTGTAGAAATTACAAACGGAATGACAAGCTTTTTATACTTTTTGTGGTGAACGGTATAAAAATAGAGAACAATTGAGGCAATTCAACATATAATAAAACAAAAAATCAATTTAACTTTCTTCTGGGTTGCAAGTTTCAATGTGTTGTTTTAAATAAAATGTTGGAAATTTTTTTATAATTTCCTAAATATTTCTTTATAAAATAAAGAGATTTTTTAAAAATATTTCTTACAAAAGAATAAAATTAAAAAAAATAAAAATAAAATTAAAATTAATCAATCATTTATAGATTTGAAACAAATTAATTTGATTTGACTATTTTATCGGTAAAAATTTTTTCGTTAAAATAACCGATGAAATTTGGTTGAGTGTATGAATACCTGAAGATGGCTTAACTTGGCTACTAAGCAGTATGGCTTTTATAAGAATTAAATGTTAAAATGCTTTAAGCCCAACGAACTACTCTTCAAGCTTATTAAGTGTGACTTTTATTGACGTGATACAGAATACTAGTGAATAATAAGGGAAACATTTTTTATATCATGGGCTTACTTATTCACTTTGACTTTCTTTAGTTTTCTATGTGGGCTTTCCTAAGAAGTGTTAATACTGTTTTAACTATTATTTTGTTAATTTTGTAGTTTTTTTCTTAATTCCTTAAATAAAAAGAATTGTTAAGAAATAAATAAAAAAAAAAAATTATAATAAAATTTTTAGTTTAATTTAATTTCACTTTTTTATATTTGAATAATAATTAAGTTTATTTAATTATTTAAATTTTCTAGGTTTTTCCAATTTTTTTTTTTCGATAAAATTTCAGTGCACGCACACAAGAACATGGCTTTAGTGACCTGCTGAGAAGGTTGGCTATGATGATAACAAAATATCAAATTGCTCTAAGCCAAAGGAAATGCTAACTTAAACTTATTAAAAATGGCTTTGAGAAAGTGCTGCAGACCAATTGAGACTAAAAAATTGTCATTTTTAATTTTCTTAAAATTCGATTTTAGAAAAATTTGTTTTTAAATTTATATTGCAGAATTCTGCAAAAAGTGATAAAATTTTTTATTTCCAAATAGTTGTACCACTGTACCGGTAAAATTTGCTACTTTCGCATTTGTGTCTCTATTTTCTCTTAGAAAGTAATTATTTTTCGAAAAAGAAAGTATTCTTTACTTGAACCAAGATTCTAGGGGATCTCCTCATAAATTTTCATTCAAATCCATCCAGCAGTTTCTACGTGATGCGATTATTATCTACAGTAATACAAACATTTTTGAAAAATATTTCATGTACAGAAATGACGTCATTAAGAAATATACGAAGTATTTTTACTCTCATTTAAGTGTATTTATGTACGTATGTAATTTTTTCCAGTTTTAAATCAAGTGAACATGTTTGGTTTTTATTGCAACAGCAGCAAACTCACGCATAAATTGCTTCTAAAAATGAAATTTTTGTACCTGACTTTAAAAAATATTTCACCAAAAATGTATATAAAAAAAATTGTTTTTTATGCCTTAATATCAGAATTTGATTGTTATGATGATTTTTTATTATAAATGTTATTTTTATTTTTCCTACACTAACAACAGCATAAAATTTGTTTATTATGTTTGTGTTAAAAGTACAATATTTTCCGGGAAATTATTAAAGGAAATAACTTTTTAATGGGTAATTTTTGCATTTTACAGTTGAAGTTGTTAAAATTGGAAAACATTATTTGAAGTATTATTGTTTTTATGACTGGTGGGTGCAAAAAACTCAAGAATAATTTTGGAAAACAAACTTTTCTTTAACTATTTTTTGTTTGATAAGAATTCTGTTAAATAATTGCAACGATTTGCATATTAATGGAAAATTATTAAACAAAATGTAAAGTAGTTTGCAAGTTGTTTTAACAAAAATATTAAATAATTTTCATTTTAATATTAAGAAATAAAAGTAGTGTGAAAAATAATTTTCATATTTTTAATACAGGGTGTTTTTTTAAGCCTGGCAGAACTGAAATGATAAAAAACAACACTATAATTTTAATTATGATGAATAATTTTTTTTTATTATTTTCAGTAAAGTCTGGCAAATCATTATGAAAAGACTCACGCTTGAATAACGCTATCAAATCATCCACGTTTACTTTGAAAATCTGTCGTCAATTCCAGCAACTCAAAGACGACCTTGTGATTTTTATGGTGCACACAATTGTCTGTCAGAGTAAGCCATTCCTGGAGAGATTTTGTATCACATACTCTCTAGAGGATGCAGTACCAACAACACTCGAACGAATGTGCGTACTGAAGAGAATATCGCTGCTGTAAACGAAAGAGTGGAAGAAGATCCAAATTTATCGATTCGTTTTCAGTCGCAGGAACTAGGGCTCTGTCCGTCCAGTACCTGCAAAATTGTGCGTGAAGATATTGGCCTACACTTAGTGCAGGAATTGATGCCACAAGATCAGTGTATGCGTCGTTCTTTCGCCGATTGGGTTCTAGAGTAGTTAGTAACTGACCCGTTGTTGTATCGCCAAATTGTGTTTACTAATGAGGCTTTTTTGGTTTAACGGATTTGTTAATAAGCGAAACTGCCATATATAGAGCGACACCAATTCACGGCATACATTATAGACTCCATTTCAGCCAGAAAAATGCACCGTTTGGTGTGGCTTATACGCTGGTGGCATCATCGGGACTCATTTCTTCAAATATTAGCCCGGATCTAATTAATGATTTTTGATTAATGATTTTTTGTTTGAAAATATGGATGACATTGATCTAGACGAAATGTGGTTTCAACAAGATGGCGCTACGTGCCATACGCCGACAGCAACCATCGAGCTATAGAAATCAAAATTTGGCGATAAGTTGGTTTCGAGAAATGGACCTGAAAATTGGTCTCCAAGGTCGTGCGATTTGACACCTCTTGATTATTTGCTGTGGGGCCACATGAAGTCACTGGCTTATGCTGTTAAACCAGCAACAATTTACGCTGTGTTATTCGTGACATACGAAAGTGACCCAAAATAGGACGTCCAGAATGCGCTTCATCATGAGCAGCCGCGGTGGCCATATGCCCGAAATCATTTTTATATATTAATGCCATGTTCTGATCTTTCACATAAAAAAATTTTTCATTACAATTTAACTTTCTGTGCTATTTTTTACAATTTAAAGAACTATCGGGCTTAAGAAGCACTCGACAGAAGTAAAAGTTTAAAACTTGCAAACTTTTTAATATTTTCATTAAGAAAACAATAAAAAAATAGTAACATCTTCAAATATTATCGCAGAAAAATAAATGAAAGTTTGGCCAAACTGATATTTTTATTAAAGTCTAAAATAGTTTGTTAGATGTAAGAATTAAAACTGGGACGTCTCGGGCAGTAAATAAAACCAAAACTTAAACAGTTTATCAAATTTTCCTAATCCCTAACCATTTGAAAAAAAAAAATACTTCCAACTTAATTTTATTTCTCCCTGATGTAACTTTTTGTGGTCATCATCGTCTTAAATAAAAATAAATTTCATTTAACAACAATGTTGATGAAAATAATGTATGTAAACACATACAAGTCAGACGTGATAGGAGTGAGTGTAAAAAGAAAAGATGTTGTGTAAATGTATCTGATGGCAACCACTTTTTAAGCAAATGATCAATAAGATGTACATAAACAGACAGACCCAAATAAAATATTATTTACGAGTGCAAATATTAAATTTTATATCTGTTTAACGAAAACTGCAAAAAAAAGTGTGAAACATTATTTTTGTTACATCATGTAAATAACTTACGTTCTCTACCTCTTGTTTATGTTACTTTATGTATGATATATCTTTCATTGTTATGCTTCAAATTTATGTGGGTTTTGATGTTTTTTTTTTTAAGTTATAAAAACTTTAGTTTCAGTTATTTTCTCTTTTTTTTCTTTTGTCCGAAAAAAATACTTGAAAAAAATTTTATGATTCCCTCGAGCATCATTTACAGTTTATGGTTTTGCGTAAATACTCGCAATCGTGCTGTACAAACTAACAAGATAAAAAAGCCCACATGCGAGTGTTTATTCACAGAAAAAAGGAACACTGTCTTCAGCATTATTTTTCCATCACAGTCTTGCATTTTGCCTCGACACCATCATGTGTTGTTTTAATGTTTAAAGGCTGTTTTTGACGGGACTCACGTAAGCAATTTTCTACGCTTAATAAATCACAACCTAAGTTTTTTTTTCAGTACACAATTTTTCCCATTTTCCTTCTTGTTTTTGCTATTTTTAAAAGTCATAAATGTTGGTTTTTTCTTCTTCTTGTTTCTACATCAAGTTATTTTGGTTCTAAACATCACATCATTTTGTACCTTGTGTAAGACGTAGCTGATAGATAGCAAATATTAGTTTGTAGATATAAATAGCTGTCACGTTTATTTTAAAGACGAGTCTATCACATGTCTGTTCAAAACTTTAGCTGGCATCTTAAAAGGAAAATATTTGTCCTTCAGTTCAGGAAACTTTTTTTCAAATTAATTATTTGAAATAAATAAAAAAACAAAAAAAAAAAAAAATTTACAAGTAAAGGGTGTTTTTTTAGCATGATAGATCTTGATGTTGTAAAAAATAATACTAAAAATTTAATTTTAATGAATAATTTTTTATTATTTTAATTAAACTCTTGCAAATTATTATGAATAGGTTTACCCTTGAGCAACGCTATCAAATCAATTGAAACAACTTAAAGACGACTTCGTGGTTTTTATGGTACACATAATCGTCTATCTTAGCAAGCCATCCGTTGAACTGTGGATAGATTTCGTACCATATAGTCTCTAGAGAATGAATACTACCAACACGTCGAACGAATGTGCGTGTTGAAGAGAATATCATCGCTGAAAACTAAAGTGTGGTAGAAGATCCAAATTTATCGATTCGTCGTCAGTTGCAGGAATTTGGGACTCTGTTCGTCCACTATGTAGAAAATTTTGCAGAAATATCTTGGTATACATCCCTATAAGATCAAGCTAGTGCAGGATTTAAAGTCACTACACCATTATATGCGTCGTTATTTCGCCGATTGGGCTCTGGAGCAGTCTGTAGCTGAATCGTTGTTTTATTGTCAAATTGTGTTCAGCGGTTGGGGATCGTTACCGCATCATGACTAGTGATTTTTTGTGGGAAAATAAGGACGACACTGATCCGGACGAAATGTAGTTTCAAAAATATGGCGCTACGTTCCATGCGGCGAACGCAACTATCGAGTTATTGAAATCAAAATTTTGCGATAAGTTGATTTCAGGAAATAGACCTGTGAATTGGCCTTCAAGGTCGCGCTACTTGACACCTCTTGATTATTTCCTGTGGGGCCACGTGAAGTCATTGGCTTATGCTGTTAAACCAGCAAAAATTGACGCTTTGCAGGCCAACACTCTTCGTGTTATTAATGACATACGAAAGTGACCCAAAATTGGACGTCCAGAATTCGCTTCGCATTGAGCAGCCGCGGTAGCCATATGACCAAAATCATTTTTAAATATTAATGCCATAATCTGACCTTTCATATGAAAATATTCTTCTTTTCAATTTAATTTTTGTGTTATTTTTTACAATTAAAAGTTCTATGGGGCTAAAAAAAAACACCCGATAATATTTCAGTAGCAGTAATAGTAGTAGTGTTTGTAATTCACTTTTTTTTTTGTAAATTAAACAGACACAAAAACGATGTAAATTTTTGTGTATTAAAATTCTTAAAATATTTTAAGCATTCAAAAGAAAGTCAAAGTGAATAGTTTATCAATTCATATGATAAAATTTTCTTTTATAATTCTCTATTATTCTGTAGCGCTTATACTACATTCACACTTAATTAGGTGAAATAAGCATATCATTTGGCTTAAAGCACTTTGACATTTTAAAGTCATATTAGCAATCTTGCTTAAAACGCAACTCAAGACATCTTTTTGTGTGCGTACACTGAACTAATTTTCATATGTTATAATAAATTTAAAAATTTAGTAATTGAAATAGTTAAAAAAAAAATAATTAAACCAATAAACTCTTTACTCAAATTAATAATTTTTTTTAAATAAACTAAAATATTTTGCAATGAATTTTCTTTAAAAAAATTTAATTGTGTAGAAACCACATCGTAAGAAAGTCAACACATGCAATTAAGTATACTGATATCCTAGAGTAAAATTATAACACTTAATCTATCTGTTGAATTTAATAATTTTTTTTTTATTTTTAACCGTCTCCAAAAAAAAAAACGAGGTTATCAATTCGTCTGAATGTTCCGTTTTTTAATGTTTGTGCCTAAAGAGCTCAGTAACTTCTGAACCTATTTTGAATTTATTTTTTATAATTTGATAGATCATGCTTACTGATTGGTATCATTTTAAAAATAGTTTATAATCTTAAAAATTAAAGGGTGTCTCCGAACAGCAAACACATTTTTTACCTGTATTATGAACTGTAAAGGTCACTTCTTTAAAATTTAAGATGACTGTATCTTACTATAGTTCCTAGTAACAAAAAATGATAAAAGAAATAAATCTACAAATTAAAGGGTGTCGCCATTGGTATCATAAATTGACCAACATGGGGCTATCGTTTGAACCGTTAACGACAAACGCTTGAAAATTGGACCAAATATCGATTGCTACGACCGTTATAGTAACAATTATTGATATAGAAAATTATAAATTAAAGGGTGTCATAATAGTTCATTAATTTCATGTATATGGCCCTTCTTTTGAACAGTTTTAGACAGACGCTAGAAATTTACAATGACCCTGTATTACTAACTCCGCTATAACGACAAGTATAAAATTTGAATTTTGAAATTAAATGGTGTGCCAATAGCTGATGTAATTTTTGAACTGTTATAGACGGTGCTGCTTATGTTATTTCATAGCTGAAATAAAATGTTTCCAGTTACACTCTTTAATTTAATATACATGCTGCGAATAATATTTAGGCACTTTTTCACAAATAAACAGACAGCAACATTATTTCTTGTTTGGTTTGCAATAATTTCGTTTATATGGACTTCTGACAACATTTTGCCGAAATGAACGAAACACATACTGTGCTTAAAGCCTGGGACTCTATTCGATTTTTTGAAAATTGTTGCGCAACATTGAATATTTCATGTGAAAAATTTTACATTTAAAATGTGGTGCCTATCTCGCGAGTTAGAAGAATTTTACGTGTTATTATTTTCACGTGTACATTGTCTTATAAAAGAAAGCAAAAGACATATGATTGGCTGTTGTTTGAAAAATTCCGCATATAATAATGCCTACATGCTTTATTTTACAGCTTTGATAAAATGTTGCTAGAAACATTTCATATGTTCTTAAACATTATCATGACTTTTTCATACAAATTTTTTATGTACGTGATTTGACAGCATTTCGCATGAAAAACTGAACAGAGTACCAGGCTTTGCGAAATCATACGCCTTCAAATAGATGGCCTCTTATCACTTAATCAAATAATACGATTGACCGACCAATGAGAATATCAAAAAAGGATGCGTGTGTGTCAGCTATTAAGACGATATGCCATTTCTTAAAAACACCTATTAAGTGCGTTTTATGGTTCATGCAAAAGCTATCCATTTCCAGGAAAACTGCTCAACGTTAAGAACATTTTTCTGTCTTTTTCAGGTCCTTGGAAAAGCCTTTTTTCATTACACTGAAAAATGCTTTTTTTACCTTTTAAGGTTTATTGTTTACAGATAGCATTTCAACTAAATCTTTAATCGATTCAATTATAAATTTTTTTACCTCATGTTTTTTTTTTTGTTCTTTTGTAATTAATTGAATAATAGCAAAATATTGCATTTGTTCTATTAAATATATAACAGCGAGAATAGAGAAATTAATTAAATTTGATAACCAATAATTTTAAAATTTTAAGTTTTTTTATCACGCCTTTTTTAAGGTAAAAAAATCCTTGTTTAACTTACCCACTATATTCAAATAAACTGAATGACCAATTGGCGGTGTTGTTGATATTTGACATTCATATATGCCAGAATCTTTACGTTGGGCATATCGTATACGTAGAGTCCAGTCTTCAGCATGGGGTGAATGCATTGCTTCAAATCTTTGGTCAGAGGTGTATGTATAACGGCCCACTGTCAATAAATGTATATCACGATGACGTACCCAAGAGACCTGTTAAAATGCAAAATAAAATGATTGTTATTAAATAAGATATAAACTCTAAAACATGCCAGACATTAAAAAACGAGTATAATAAAAACAGTTTGTTTTAATCTTAATAAAATACAAAAAAACCAAAAAAAAATCATTATTTATACAAGTACAAGCAAAAAATGTAAAAAATTAATTTATATACAACAATTGGCCTAATCATACAGATGCTTAAACTTTACGAACTGTTTTAGTTGCTTTATATTTGTTTTTGTTGTTGTTTTTTTTCACTAACAAATACTGTTACATTCTGTTGGCTTTTTGCCAAAATGTTTAAATGGAATAGAGGCTGTTAAAATAAAACATGTACTCGTACACAACCAAAATTATTTTTTTTTTAATTTTTGAAAACCATCATCATTAAACCATTTTTTTTTTTTTTTTAATTTTTAATTTCTGTTTATTTTCTTTACCTTTAGAAAATATAACATTTGCAATGTCTGAAAGCATATATATGAGAAAAATAATTAAAGCGTGGCTTTTCGTTTGTTTTAAGGCTTTGGGAAGAAAAAATGTTCCAGAAAAACATTGAGTCTTTGTGTGTAAAAGAAAAATTTTATGAAATTTCATTAGACAAATTGCATGAAGTCTACTACAGCTTTATAAGAATGATTTTTTAGTCATTTTATGTTGGATTAAATAAGTTGAGTAATAAAAAAAACTTGAAATATATTTTATATAAAAGTTATACTTTAATTAATCCTTTCATATATAAAATATATACACATATTTTTTTATGTATGGAGTTTGACAGTAGTGTTCACAGCGAAAATTAATGAATTCGCCAAGCCTGCCACCTGTTAATTGATTCGCCTTGACCATACGTAAAAAAAAATTGTGTATTTATTTTTTATACATGGAGTTTGACGGTAAAGTTTACCAGCAAAAAAAAAAAAGGAATTCGCCTACGCTGCCGCCTGGTAGTTGATTCGCCTTGTCCGAGTTCGTTTACTTTTTTTAAAAGTAAAAAAAAAAAAAAAACATTTAAAGAAGTTGACTAGCCGGATTAAACAGCTCCGACAAAGTGACAGATTCGGCGGTGGCGTGACTCAAAAATTTTTATCGGCATTGTAGTGTAGCCTGACTTCATAGTCAATATGACCAATACTCAATATTGTGATTGTATAGTCGGTATTACCAGTAACACGGTATATAAATAAAAGATTTTTACTTCATAAAAGAAAAACATAAATACTCGCACAAGTAAAGCGGACATCTGACACTTTGTTGTCGTACCGCTAGCCATATGAAATATTTTTTGCATTTTTATTGTTATGCCGCTGTTTATGTGAGGCATGTGTTAATTGACGAGAAAGTATACACAAACACTCACATATGTTTGAATTTGGGCTCGCGTTATTTCCATTGCGGGAAAAAAACAATAATCGGTCAATGAATGACCATGAATAAGTGGATCATATTCTACAAATATTTCCATATTTCCAACGATTATTTTAAGTTTAACAATAAGAATTAGCCTTAAGAGTAATATTGTAAATGCTTATCCAGCATAACTTTAAGAATAAAAGGAGAAATATTTTTCTGAACTGAGGATGCTTCGTGCTGCTTATTCCAAGATTCTAGCGAAAGTGAAAGACCAACATAAAAAAAGAAAAACGCAGATGATATTGCAAAAATGGCGAATAATAAATTTATATGTAAAAATAATTCACAGTAATTCAGGGATGGACATAGACATTCACATATTAAATTTAAATACAATATAAAAAATAGATCCGTAATTTATTTATAACATAATTCATGTATACTTATTATAATAAACAGAGCGTATTGCAGGGTTTAATTTAAAGCGTATCACCCAACTTAAAATCAAGTTCTTTGTATATGTAACCCTGCAAATAAAAACCGACTTTAAAACAGATTTTAAATCATATACATCAAATTAAATCAACTATTGTAACACCCTTTAAATTATAATTGTAATTATTCTATCACATCAGTTGCGCAAACATCCTTTAATTTCCAAATTCAAATTGTATCCTTGTTGTGATAGCGGACATAGCAATACAAGTTTCTTGTATATTTTAGATGTCTATCTATAACAGTTCAAAAGTTTGGCCACATACATCGAATTAAATAAACAATTGGGGCACCCTTTAATTTATAGTTTCGAATATTAATACTTGTTTTTATAACGATAATAGTAATCGACATTCTATTCAATTTTGAAGCGTTCGTCTATAACGGTTTGAAACACAGGCCCATAAAAGTCAATTTAAATCACCTCTGGAGACACCAGTTAATTTTTAGATATAGTGTTGTATTACCTTGTGCTACTGGTATTTATAGTGATAAGCAGTTTTCTTAAATTTTAAAGCGGAGCCGTTTACTGTTCATAATATACGTAATAAAAATGTGTATTGTTTTTGAAAATTATTATGTTTAATTTTGAAAATTATTAACTGTTTTTCAAATGGGACCAATCTCCCAGCATTGCCATTCAAATAAGGAAAAAAGATTAAAAATCGGTTTAGAAATGATTGAGTTCTGCGGGCACACACATAAAAAGCAACATTCAGACGAATAGATTATTTTCTTATATTTTTGAGAGTTGAAATACAACCTCACGGTTGCGGCGACGGATTCCGCATGTCAGAGAAAAAACAAATAAAATGAGTTGCGGCGGATGCGGTTTTTATTGTCATTTTTATTAATTGTTTACTTCTTTTTTTATTCTTTTTTATTGAAATATATTTAAAAAAAATTTTTTTAATGTAAATAAGCAATATTTTGAAAAATTTCAAAATTATTGTTGATTTTCAATGACTTTTTACATATTCTTTCTCTTCTTTTTTCGTAGTCATTCACAAAAAATATTAACAAATAGAATTTTTTGGTATAAAAACAATTAAACTGTGGCAACATGCTGAAAGAGAAAAAATTCCAAATTGAGAGCTTGAGAGAAAACGCACTCAAATTAAAATAGATTCTAATTTCATGCGGATTCGTTGAACGTTTTTTATTGTCAAAACTACATATAAAAAAAACAACCGCATCCGCAACCGTGAGGTTGTATTTCTACTCTGAAGTCGGTTAAAACATAAATTTTCCTAACTCCTGGTACTTATTCATCAACTCTGTATTTACTAATAACTAACAAGTAGTTTTAAATTGAAAAATGTAAAGTTTTGTTTATTTAAAATTGTATAATTTTTCAGGAATGGAGAGAATAAAAACAAAAAAACACAAGGCACATCCATTTTCAAGATAAAACGATTTAATCCATAAATGTAAATTATTCCCTAATACTTTTAATTCCAGCATTAAATAAAATATTTTGCATAAAATCTTTTAAATGGAATAAAGTATATAGAGATTTGCATTAGCATATTGAAAGTTAAAAAAAAATAAATTTTGTCTGTATAACAGCTTGAGTCTATTGATAAACTTCTCTTATTCAGTTTTGCACAAAAAAAAAAAAAAAATTAACAAAGTCTTTTTCGAAAGAAAGTTTAAAAAAAATGCTTGTGTAAAACAAATAAAACTTAATCATTGAACTTTAACATTATTTATTCAAAGCTACCTTCATATGGAATCAACAAAATAAGAAAAAGCGTTTTTATAAGTAAAATAGAGTGAATTAAAAAAAAATAAATGATGTTAAACTGGAGGTGACATTTTTAAAAATGTAACTGCATTTATTATGACAAAATGATAAAATTTGTTTAAGTCTCGTACAATAACTTTAAGCAAACAACACTTTATTACCATTTTTGCACATGGAAAAGTTTATAGTATTTTTTTAGAACCACATGCATTCTGTGAATATATTAAATATTTCAAAGAAAATTCTTAAGATGGTAGGATAATAAGAAGTTATAAGATAATAAAGGCATTTGTTAACAAATAGTAAATAATCTGAAGAACTGACTTAAAAAATGACATAACTATAACCATAAATCAGCCAAACGTGGGCTGGTCTTACTTTTAATTAACCCACTTCAAAAAAAGAAGGAGGTTACCAATTCGACTGACTGTAGCTTTTTTTGTATATTAGAGCCTCCATAACTCAGTCACGTCTGGCTCGATTTTAAAAAATTTACAAATTGGTCTCGTTTTAAAAACAGTTCATAATCCTCAAAATTATAGGGTGTCCTCCTACAACATACAAATTTTTACGTGTATTATGAACCGTAAAGGGCACCACTTTAAAAATAGAAAAAATAAAAAATAATAATATAAAAATAAATCTAAAAATCAAAGGTTGTCCCCATAGGTGACGAAAATTGACCTGTATGAGCCTATCCTATGAACCGTTATAGAGAAACGTTTGCAAATTGTACAGAATGTTGATTGCTATGACTGTTATCGTAATAAGAATTAATATTCAAAGTTATAAATTAAAGGGTGCCCCAATAGTTAATTTAATTTGATTTATATGCTTATACTTATGAACAGATTATTTATAATCCCGCTATAACAAGGATGTTATTTAAATTTAGAAACTAAAGGGTGTTTCCAAAATTAATGTAAGTTGACCTATATGACCGTATTTTAACCCTTAATGTACAAACACTTGTAAATCATACAGAATTTCCACTTCTGTATTTAGTATAAGAAGAATTATAAAAATATTTTAAATTATAAATTAAAGGGTGTTGCAATAGTTAATGTAATTTGATGTATATGGCTCAACTATTGTACTGTTATAGGCAGACGGTTAAAATTTAAAAAGAACCTGTTTACTGACCAAGTATAAAATTTGAATTTAAAGGGTGTCCCTAAAGTTGCTGTAATTTGATGTATGTTACCGAATTGTTGAACAGTTGTAGACAGACGGTTGAAATTAACAAGGAACTGTAGTGCTTAGACTGCTACATTAAGTGTAAAGTTTGGAGATAGAATATTAGGGGGTCCCACTAGTTAATATAATTTGATGTATGTAGTAATACTTTTGATCCGTTATAGACATACAGATGAAATCAGTTTTGAAGTTGGTTTTTCTTTGCAAGAATTATTTTATATTTATATTTTAGTTGCTATTCCCCGCCAAGACAGTAATCGTACTACGACTACTGTTCCAACCAATTTCTTAATTTATTATGCACAAATATATTGAAGTTACACTAGATTTCCTTCTACCTATTTGACCTTTTTAATTAGGATTCATTTATTTCAAATAACTTTAAAATCTCTTTTTGCTAAGATCGATTCAGTGCGCTTTCTTCTCCCCCTTATTTTTTACCAGTTATACATTTTTGGAACTTCTAAATAAATAATTATTTCTGTTTTAAGCTTTATTAAAATCGCCGCTGCTTGAAAATATAAAAACTTTATTTAACCATAGGAATAATTATCTACTTGCGTTTCAAATGTTATTAAAATCGGTTAAGTCGCTTGGGCGTGATTAACGCACAAACAAACAAAAAACAAACTTCCAAAAAGATCAATAAAATATATTAGATTATATTTACAATAATCATTTGATTCTGATTGAGTTTAAATTTGTAGCTGCTTTTCATTTGTATAAAACGATTGATACTTGTTTTTCTATATACAAACAGATGGCGCTAGTGGTAAATTTCAGCTAGGATTTTCGAAGTAAACACAAACAGAAGAAAGAAAGATTTTTAACTCAATCAGAATTAAATGTTTACTGTTAATAGTAGCGATCGGATTTTGGATATAACAAATAACCTCTTTTACCATGATGATAAATATCTACCCGTGTTACAAAGATCATTAAAAACGAGAAGTCCTTAAGCCGTGTTTGGCGCAACAGAAAACAAACAAACAAACATTATAGAGAGGTATATAATATATAGTAAATTTTCTTCGTGGGGGAAAATGTAAGATGTCTGCTTTTTACGATTCACTAGAATAGACGACATATGATAAAATCGAGTCATCTAAAGGAATGCGCTTTTATCTCTTCTAATTTAAATTACAGATTACACTGTCCAAAAATTTGCCTGAATATGTTGATCATAAATGTCAAAAAGTAAACGCAGTATGACAGCTTGTTTTAAAAAACATCCATAATCAGAAAATAATTTGAAAACCAAATCCATATTTAAATAATTTCTATTTTTCATTTTTAATGTATTTATTTTATTTCATTTTTTTATTATAAGCTAATGAAAATTTTAATTTTTTTCACAATCAGGATTTGAACCGTGGATCTTATAAATGAACTAAAATGTCCTCATACATTTGTAAATAATTTTTCTTTCTAAAAATGTTTAAAAAATTAATTTAAAAAATGATCCAAAGCCGAAAATAAGTCAATTTTAATTCATAATAGAAATTTTTATAACCAAATAAAAATCTTCAAAGAAAGTATATCAATAAAAAAAACAGTGTACATTTTTATAATAAATTGTTTTGATCACTACTGTAAATTACATTCATTTTCTTGCATTGTTTGTTTAAATTAAAACCGAAGAGAATTTAATATAAATCAAAAATTCTTAAAACTTGATGAAAGCATATTTTTTCTTTTTACTTCCAGTAAATAAATAGTGCTGTTCTGCTTTAGGGTTACATTGTGTTGGTCAAATCAAAAGGTCAAAATAAACATCACAATAACTTTTGTACATTGTGGTTGATTGTATTTGTCTTTTGGGAAATAGTACCACCGATGATTGATTGAGACCGAATTGATTAAGAAATAGAGAAAGGGGTGAAACTTTATGGAATGTGTCTAAAGCGAAAGTAAATCTATTGTGAGTTAAAAAATAATTTATTGCACAACTCTTTACGCAAATGTTTGTAAAAAATTCTTTTTTTTTTTCTAAACTTTAAATGCTTTTAAATGGGAAGAGTGTATAAATTTTCATTTAAATAATTTTAAGTTTATGAAAACTCTTCTTTCTAAGGAAAAGAGTATTTTCCCCGCAGAATGTTAGGGTTTCTCAAAAAGGATCTTAATGGCCATATAACGATTATATTAACAAAAGCGACTGCAATTATTTAACTTTTTTCGACGACAAGGTGAGTTCATACGCTTCTACGTCTATCAATAACGACATGATTATTTAGTACGATTTTCGCAATTTTGTTTAAAGAAAATTTCCCCAACTGTCTCTAGCTATTTCTTGGATGTCTTTAAGGTTTCTTTATTCTCTGGTAATCAAAGCAGAAATTTGAAATGCTTAACCACTTGAAATTTATTATTTGTTGAAAATTTACAAACATCCTTAGAGACATCAATATACCCAGAAGTGATTTGATACATGACTAGTAAAATCAACTGCTGTAAATGATGAGAACAATTTCTTGAAAAAAAGGAGACACATGTACTCACATATTTTTTCAAAGTAAATAAAAGGGAAACATTGTTTGTTTTATTAGAAATAAAGAAAACCGAGTTCTTGTAACATGTAGACAAGATGAGGAAATGACAAAAGAAATAAAAATATTTTAACAAGGAGAATTGTAATGATAAAAATAACTATTCTAATACAACAATGAACATCATCGACTTTAGTTTGTTGTTGTTAACATTGTTGTATTATTGTTATGTAACCAGTGCTGGTACCCGGATAAGTAAAACACTTGACATGAAATTGGTGCCAGAATTGTATTTGATTTTACATTTCCTTTATAATATTGTTCTAGTGGCTATTGTTGTTGTTGTTGCAGTTGCTATTGTTTTTGTGCTTGTTTTTTTTCCTATAATCTTTTTTCTTTTTCATGTAATAGACGATATGAGTGCAATGGGAATGCTAATGTCATTTAGTTGGTAGGAAAAGCCAATAAGAAAAAAACACAATGTTGTAATAGCCTGCCATGCTACAATAGTTACCAGAACAGGAGAGTTTGCCAAAAAAAAGAAAAAAAAATCTTTCAAATTACTAAAGTGAGTGTGGGTGCATATTACAAATTTTCTTTTCATATTGTTTCTGTTGCTGTTGATGTTGTCGTTATAAAACCTGCAGCATGTAGTTTTTGCTTCGTTGGTCCCCTGATAGGCTTCACGTGCCACACGTATTTTGTGGATGAAACTTTATTGGAATATCAAGCAATGATTTTCAAGTACCTACGACATCTTATCAAAACCAAAAATAAAGGCAATGTTGATGTTGGCGATATTGTGTTGTGACTGTATTTTTTTTTTTTTTTTGGTAGCAACTTCATTGTTCTTCATTGAGGTTTTGTGTTTTTATTCCCTTCTTCTCTTCTCTTTCAAATTTTTTATTTTTCTTAATGTTTTTGCTCAAATAAAATCATTGAAGTGTAATAAGTATTACAAGTGCTGCGATATTTACATGTTAAATGAGCTTAGAAATAAATTTACTCAACGAATTTCCCATTAAAACAAAGGTACAAGAAAATTTCATAAAAAAAAGTTATTTTCTTAACAAACAAACAAAAGGAAAAGTTAAAAAATACTAAAGAAAAAACAAAACGATTAATAATCATTTTGTTTTTGTTTGCGCCATCTTAAGCAGCGTTATTTCAGGAATGTTTTATCTGATGTTTTTTACATTAAAAAAGGGAATGTTTTGGCAGTTAAGAATGCAGGATATTTCTAAATCTAAGTTAGATTTGCCAAGCTAAGTGTGAATTAATTTTTTTGATAAGCGAATCTCAAGTTGACATCTTAATAAGAAACCGAAAAAATGTTTCATCTTTGAAATTTTATCAAAAATTGTTACGCAAGCTTAAAAAAAATCTTTAAAAATTCAAGCCGAAAAAACTTTAAAGCCAAACTGTAATAACAAAAAACCTGAGTATGCTTACAGTCTAAGAAAATATTCTGTAGTCCAAAATTTTCGACTCTCATAAATTGTAAATAACCTCAGTGACCTTTAAGACATGTAAAAAAATGACTCAGCGACACCAATAACCTTTTAAGAGTTTTTGGTAATTCTAAATTAAAGCCGATTCTGGGCAAAAATTAAAGTAACATTTTGAAAAAATTGGATTTGATTTAGTTGTATTAATCCAAAATTTTATAATTTATTCAAAGCTCTTGGTAAAACATGAGGGAAGGATTTTTAGAAATTGAGCAAATTTAATATTTTAAGTCGTTAAACCCCACACAAGAAAATACAACAACTAATATATTATGCCTAAATTGTCTATGCTTACTACGCCCAAATATACGTGAAACGAAGAGATTGTTCTAGTTTACTTCAGTGATTCATATACATGCGCAAATGCCAAAATAACAAAGGACAAACTGAAATAAGCTTGCCAGATCTTTTCACTTTATAGGAATCTAGACGATTTTACTCGCCTATAAAAAGAAACGGGTATTGGCAGCGTTATGACAGTATTAAAAACATCTATGATAGGAACTTTGGGTGCCCAAAAGTAAAATATGTAATTTTACACAATGCTGTCTACAAAATAATACAGAGCTGTGTAAGTAAAATTTTCAAAGAAAATAACAGCTGGCATGTTTTATTACAATATGTAATTAACAGATCCCATTGAGTACACGTATATACATTTCGTCCTATAACCTTGTTAGCGGTGGCGTGTCATAACGTCCAAGGAAGTTCATGGATATTATAGGTATATTTTGTGGTATTCTATATAAGAAAAATGCAAAGTTCTTATAAACTGGCTTACAAAAAATCTTTAATAAGCGAAGCCGGTGTTGTTTTAGTACAGACATTATGACATTTTCATAAGTGACACTATGTCCATACTACTTATGTACATTGTCGCTTTGTCGGTTTTTATAACTACTTTTAATTTTATGCACTGAATATGAAAAAATTTTGTACTAAATTTTAAAAGTTCTGTGTGTTAAAATTTGTTATTATTTGATTTAAATAAAAATTCCCCCTTTCGTTGCTTTTTCAAGTCAAATCAATTGCTACAATTCCTAGTGATGAATTTATCAATAACACATAAAAAATATATAAAATTTTTGTACCAAAATTTAAACTCATTGAAAAAATATTTTCTGATTGATTTTTGTTTTGGAAAAAATTCACAATAATTTATCATTGTCCGCTCAACTTAATAAAATTTTTAAACTTCTGTTGACGACATTTTGTAGAAAATTTAATTTAATAGCATTTTTTTGTTTTTGTTTTGTTTATGTGAAAAAACCTTACAGCCCAAAATATTTGACCATTAATTTAATTTTCTATACATATTTCTTCCCCATTTCACAATATTAAAAAAAATGATGACTTTCATATAAAAACCATTAACAATATAATGAAAATTGATAGGTCATTCGATTTTAGACATTTAGACAGGACTCAAAATATTTTTTTTCATCCAATATTTGAAATATGAACTACGAAAAAAAAATTGAACATAAAAACTGTAGATTTTGAGATTTTTGATCACACTTGTCATTAAGTTGTCAATCTTTCAAACAAAAGTGTATAAAATTTTACAGAAATATAAAAAAAGCCATCATAGTTCCTTATTGATGCACAAGATACAAGACATATTGTCATAGTCAGCAATATCTGTATACATATATGTGTGTATATTAAAACTTGTTTTGCGTTGTGCCTTTAAAAAGCAAGAACGGTCAAACAGAATTCGATTAAATTTTTAGGGTTTGTTCGTGTGGTCGTGCAGATGGTTTGTTTAAAGTTTGTTAAATTAATATAAGTTTAATAAAATCGATCTAAAGCAATGAGTCATCAAGCACATTAGAAATAAAAATAATAATTAAATAAAAATTGTAAATCCCACAAGCCATACTGAAGTTTTTCGATCCCGCAAACCCGCGACACGTTTTCGTAAAGAACCGTTTAACAGTTTAAGAATTTTCCATTTTAACTCTCAAGGTAAAATGTAGCCTGAATGTGATAGGTGAAAAAATAAATACTAGGGAATTAGAAATTTTGATTTTGTTTTCAAGGAAGCGAAATTTTGGCACAACTGTGGAGAGCGGACCCCATTAAAAAATCGATTAAACCTGCTCTAGTCAAATCATTTCAGTCAAAATTTAGCAGACAGATAAAAAGAAATATAAATAAATCTCATTCCTTTCCCCTCTTTATTTTTTGAAATTACTGAAAATCGACACCATTTCTATTTGGCCTCGAATAAAGCTCTTTCATTGAAAATCCAATTATTCAAGTTTTATTGTTTTTTCGTTTATTGTTTGAACAGCACAATATCAAACGGAAGTCAATGTTCGATTGAATTTCCGGTTAAAAACTACTGTCGTCACTGGCTTAGAAAATAAAGACTTTCTTATGAATATAAATGTGTATTTCATGCTTTTTATTTGTTTTCGTTCGTTTGTTTATTTATTTATATATTGAATTTCCTCTAGTTTAAAATTATTTATTTTGAGATTTAATTTCTTGGTGCCAAGTTCATGCCATTATGTCGTTTTGTAAACCAATTGACCTTTTTTAGTACTAGAGTTTTTAACTCATTATTACCAGCAATAATAATAAGTTGCTTTTGTTTGTTGTTCGCAAGTGAAAAATGGCTATAAAATGTAATAATTGTTTAGAGATGCTGATAATAAGAGGAAAGTGGAACAAAATGAATTTAATTGGATTTATTAAGTTTAAGATGGAGAATTAAATGGAAAAATAAATAGACTTTGCTTTTTGATTTGTTTTACATGCAGTGAAAAATATTATTTATGTAACTTATTATTCTGCAAGAACACCATATTCTGATTGAATTATATGGTTTTATTCAACATTTTTAAATACGAAAAAATATAATTACTTTTATTCTATTATTTCTATTAATTATTATTTAATTCATTTATAAAAATGATAAAACGAAAGTGGTAACTGTGATATTTATGATCAGTATACTCTAGCAAATCATTATCAGTACTCTGATGCTAAAACAACGCTATCAAATTATCGAGAATTACTTCAAAAATTGGTCATCATTTCATGCAACATATAGATGACATAATGATTTTTATAACCTTTAAAGGATGCAATAACACCAACACGTCGAAGAAATGTTCATACAGATGTGAATACCGTTGCTATAAGTGAAAATTGCCAAGAAAATCCAAAATTCGTGGTCGTGTGGGAGAATTAGAACTACGTCCCTGGACTACGTACAAAATTTTGTGCCAACATCTTTTCCCACACCAGTATTAAATGTAGCTGCTAGAGGAATTTAAGCTACGTGGTCATCATATATGTATTATTCCACTGATTGGACTATAAAGCAGTTGGAAACTGAGCAAATATTTTTTTTGCAAGAATGTGTTCAACGACGAGGCTGAATATTGGCTCACCGGGTGAATTGTACAACAAGATTGTCACATATGAAGTAAAACCAATCCAGACAGATCCGACAGACTTCATTACACTGAAAAAAATTAACCGTTTGGTGTGCACGATCTGTTAGAATCATTGGTCCCTATCTCTTCAAATATGAAGCCGAAGAAATAATATTGATGCAACTGATCCAGACAAAATGTATTTTCTAAAGAATGACACAAAAATCGACTTGAAATTATAATATAGCGATAAGTTGATTTGGAGAAATGGAATTTTTAATTGGCATCAAGTTTCATGCGATTGAAAACCTCTTGATTATTTCTTACAGAGCCACCTTAAAGTCACGGGCTTATAATGATAATGCAGCAACAACTGACTTCAAGGAAAATAACAGTAATAGATTTAATATTTTTTGATTTTTTAGAATTTAAATTTGTTTTTTGAAATTAAATTGTAATTATTAAGGAACTGACGACAATATTAAAGCTATTGTACTTAATATAATCTAATCACTAATAAAGTGGATTATGTTATGACAAAAAACTTGTTTATTGTGATAAAATTGTTGATAAAAGCAACTGTAATATGGTTACCGCAAACATATATTTTTAAAGAGGCAACCATATTTTTCTCTCTGTGATAAAAATTTTGTTCAAAGCAACTATAATATAGTTACCGCAATCATATATTTTTATATAGGCAACCATATTTTTCTCTCTGTGTAAGATAGCTTAAACATAATGGCTGCGAAAAATATTTATGTCCATAAGTGACAGCTTTTAGCATACAATTTTGTGTCTAAAATTTCTCTATTATATCAATTGTAAACGTGTTGCGCCATCATCTAGTATGTTAACAAAGTACAGGGCTTAGTAAAAAAATAAAAATGGTTCCACGTTCTCTAAGCAGTTAGCCCGATGTTTTGTAACTTCACAATTTGCAAAAATGTAAAAGAAATGTTTTTAATTGAGTTTTTTTTTGGCAATAAAAAAATGTATCCATCTTATGTGGTGATATATTAGTATTAGGATTGACTAATATAAGTCCCACATTTCCCAAAAATTTTGTAAATATTTTTAAAATTGTGATTTAAATTTTTTTGCATTATTTATAAAATACTATTATTAACTCCGTTTAGTCTGCGGTTTAAAAAAAAAAAATTGCAGTTAAACTCGAAAGAGAGCAAAAAGCTAGATAAAGGACAGATAGATAGATAGATAGATAGATAGGACAAAGGATAAAAGACTGCTAGATAAAAATATTGTTACGTTTTTTCCCTTTTTTTTAGAACAAACGTTTTGATTGCAAATACCACTGTGGCTAAATTCTGTCTTCTAATTTTATGGCTTTCTCTGGCTACCCTTGGTCTCGTATTTACTAAACATGCGTTATCACCACAAACGCAGCCATCCACGCTACACTACTGTGTTACTCCGGCGAGACATGAACTACTCGATGCCTTGTTTAGTAACCTTAACCATCCACAGACATCTCCACTACTCCCACTACTTGTGGTTTTGTTATTCTATAAACACACCATTAGTTGAATTAGCTTACTCACCACGCTCATACGGAAACAACTATAGGGGTTGCCAGGTTTTATTATTCGTAGCAATATATTAAAGAAAATCGTTATTTTGTGTAAAGGTGTTGTTGTAGTTTAATACTTAAAAAATATTATTTTGCAGTTATAATTTTTTATGCAGCTGCGTTAAGTTCCTTTGAGGAATCTTAGCAGTCCAACTTTAACATAACGAGTACTTTAAATAAAATATGACTAAATTTAAAATTGTATGAATACGCAATGTACTTCAAATCATTGGCCGTTGGCCAAAACACTGTGTACTGCTTCAAAAAGTTTAGATGGCATTGCCAGTACAGTAAACGAAGAGCGCCAATTTGGTGGAATGACAGTTGTTTTCAGTGAGGGCTAATTCCATAGCAGTTAATACGTAGAGTATAATTTTGAGACATTTTATCGTAAGATGTGTACTTGAGAGGATTTTTACTGGTATCTTTCTGCCCCCAACAAGATATGGCAGCTCTAGGGGAAATAAAACAAAAACATCCTTGTTGATAATACTTTCACATATTTCGTAATAAAGTAAACAATTTGTTCAACTAAAAAATTTATTCTTTTCTTTTCCTTTCCTTTTTTTATTTTTTAAAATATGTTCAGTGCAAAAAACAGTTCGAATTTGATATGAAGTTATAAAAGAAAAAGTTCACTGATTTAATATGTGTAAAATACAATTGATTAACTTTCCTATTTTGGGTTAATAATAACATAAAATTTGCAAATCTAATCCTTTTTTTCATTTTTTCATTTTTTATTTTATTTAATTTTATTATTTTGTTATGGCGTCAGTTAAACCAGTTACTAATGATTCCAACTTAGTTTACTTTTTTATATCTGTTCCCTTGCTTACAAAGCGTGTTTTTCTGTTGTAGATTTTATAAGTTACTGATATTATTTAACAAAAGTTAACCTTTTCATCAATATAATGAATGATAGGCAGGAAAAAAATAATGCGAGCAAAAAATTTATGGGCTTCACTGAATGTTTGAATAAGCAAAAAGTTAGAAATGAAAAATGATAAATAATGCCCAGCGGCATTTATACGTTATGTAAAAAGACCTTGTCCTAAAAATATGAACCCTTTAAATATTTTAGGAAACGTAGAACATAGGAAAAATATGTTGATAATGAGCATGAAAAATATCCGTTTTTAAAAGTGAAGAGCAATAAAAGTTAATATTAGAAAATAGTGATTCTGTGGCATTCAAGAAACATTGTAATTTTTTCTTTAAAATAACACTCTGATTAATAGTTGCAGAGTAAACACCATGTAGGTGTCTCAAGAAGGTTCTTGATATGTAGTATGCGCCCACTATGTTTCTATAGACCAGTGTAATATGTGCTGATAAAGGGTGCTTTTTATGCAGGATAGAAATTGAAAAAAATAATACTAAAAATTAAATTTTGATGAAAAATTTTTTCTTATTAATTTTAGTAAACTCTGACAAATCATTATGAATAGACTCACGCTTGAGCAACGC
Organism: Gymnosoma rotundatum; assembly: GCA_916610165.2. Lineage (NCBI taxonomy): Eukaryota > Metazoa > Arthropoda > Insecta > Diptera > Tachinidae > Gymnosoma > Gymnosoma rotundatum. The sequence goes on from OU744340.1 coordinate 120,106,033, forward strand.
TATCAAATTATTTAAATTTACTTTAAAAATAAGTCATCAATTCGAGAAACTTATAGAAGACTTTGTGATTTAATTTTCTAATTGCTTAAATTAAATAAAAATATATTGTTTATTCTTTTTATTTTATTTTTTTTTTTTTTGATATTTCGCCTTCATCTTCAGGAAACAGGAAATAAAATTATTATTAATAAGTTTTTTCATACAAAAAATTAAATTGAAAAAATGTATTTCTTATTTTTTTTTTTTTTTGATTGTTATGATTGAAAAGGCTTATTGTTAATAATTTTATTTCCTGTTTCCTGAAGATGCCACCCAACGGTGTGGCGAAATATCGAAATATTTTAAAAGAACTGATCTAGTGCTTCAACAATTAGAAAATAAAATTAATTATAAAGGTCAAATAAACTTTGAGACTTTTTCTTTTTATAGTGCACATAATCGTCCGTCCGAGCAACATTCGTCGAACTGTGGATAGATTTCGTACCACATTCACTTAAGAGGATGCAATAACACCAACATGTCGAAGCAGTGTGCTGACTGAAGATAATATTGCAGCTGTAAACGAAAGCGTTTAAGATGATCCAAATTTATCGATTCACCATCAGTCTCGGGAATAGGAGCTCTGTCCGCCTACAACGTGGAAAATTTTTCAATTCTTTCGTGTGGGGCTACGTGAAGTCACTGGTTTATGCTGATAAACCAGCAAAAATTTACGCTTTTAAAGCCAACATTATTCGTGTTATTCGTAACATGCGACCAGCATACGACTTAAAATTTGACGTCCAAAATGCTCTTCGTCATAAGCATCCGCAGTGGCCATATTCCCGAAATCTTTTTTAAATATTAATTCCATGTTCTGAGGCCTTATTCTGTAATTCTCCTAAGCTAAAATTGCTTAAATGTTGAACTTATCCATGTTTATTTTCTCTAATTAATCGGTATCTGTAAGTCTATTTCAATAAATAAGAGGGTGTTAAGTATAGGGTTATATGTTTCAATGTCGTATTTGTAGCAAAACACTGCTTTGTTATAATTAAATAATTTTAGAGATGGCGATTTAGCTTAAGCAACTTACAGAATAAGGCTTCTGATCTTTCGTATAAAAAAAATTCTTCATTACAATTTAATTTTTTCTGTTATTTTTTACAATTTAAAGTTCTATCGGGCTTAAAAAAAGCACCCGATAGAAGTTAAGTTAATTTTATTGAGGCTTGTTTCCACAATATTTTAATGCAAAATACAAATAAATATAATAAAATATCAAATTTGAAACATTTAAGATTGTAATATAATGTCCTTAACTTAACAATAAGTGAACAATCATATAACTAAATAAACGCCTTTGCCCGCGGGACTAACCATTTTGCGAGTGTAATACCTCTCTTAAATGAAAAAAAGAAATAATCATAATGACAAAAAATACCAAAATTAACCCCTATATGAACGAGAAAATTTTTTTAAAAATTCCGGCATTTAATAAGATAAACATATAGCAATATTTTCATTTGACAAACCAACCGGAGATAAGTAAGGAGTAATAGTCCAGCTATAACCATTTTGCGTATTAATTATTTCTTAAAAAAAAATATTTTCTAGAAACGACAAGCTGATAATAAATTTTTTAATTAATTGTAACACATTAATGCTCAAAAGAGTAACTGCAGACTCTTTATAAACCAAACCGTTTGAAAATCTCTTCGAATTTGAAACAAAATTTTCACCAATATTTTCTTCTCAAAAATTTTAAATTTAATAATTAAAGTTGGTGAAATAAAAAAACAAATTGTAAACCCGTATAATACTCGTAACACCGACTTTGAATGTGAAAAATTATGAGTTAAACTTGTTCCTTAGCAGTGATTCACCCTGAAATTTTTGTTAAAATCTAATTTCGACGAGTTCGTTTAATTAAAACAGTTTATTATAGACAATACCAAGATATTTAAATTTTACGGCACTTACACTACGCAATTTTTCATGAAACTAGCATGAAATTTTTGTTTGTTGGTGAAGCAGGAGGAGTAAGCAATATGGTATTGCTTAAGTTTGAAGGGATAACGCATAATGCTGTAACTTAAATTAAAAATTGAGAAAAAACGCCTCAATGAATTGAATAGTGTAAATCTGGACTTAATCTCTAATAGGTATTTCAACTCCACTAATAATCAGCTTTAATCTCTTACTTTCAGGGACAAAAATTAAGCACATTGTTTAGAAGCGTTCCTTAAGCAACTAGCTTAGCTTTTAAAGCCTTAATTTTTATTCCCCAAAATTCATAAAAATCTTTAACTTTCCTTAGCTGAAAAACAAAGCAGCAATAAAGTAAAGAGAAAGGGTAATGGGTATACAAATAAAAAGATGGATAGTAACACTTTGTAAAAAGTGGATATCATAATCTCTACATTGATGAAGAAAGTTGTTGAAGCAATCCGGGAATCTATCCAACGAGTGGTAATAAGTGTTTTCCGATGTCAGAAAGTTAAAATAGTAGTAATAAGAAGGAGTAGAAAAATGAAAGAAAGGCAAACTATTTTTCCAAAGATCGTCAAAAGTAATCATCCTTTAGAATCCAAACTATTTGCACAAGAAATAGTGAAGTCTACTTGACAAGCAGCGCCGCAGGCGTCCAGTTAATGTGGACAACATACAGCTGCTATTTTCAATACAAGGGGCACTCTCTTCTGGGTGAAAAAGGATAAATAACATTAAAATTTTTACTGACGTAGATTTTATTTTTGCAGGAGTAAGTGCAGGTGTGTATATTCATCCGAATTAAACCTACGATGCACTTTAAGTTTCCAGGTACACGTGTGTGTTTATAATGAAGTACATTTAGTCTGCTGACTGCAAGAATGGAAACAGCAAATATCCTTGCGAGTAAAGGATGAGCTTATAGGCTTCTTGGTGCAAATTCTTTTCACTTAGAAGTCATTTGTTTAGAACGAGAAAATTCATTTCTTAAAAAAATCTCGGTATTACGGCATTCAGGATTTCCCGTTTGGCATTTTTTTTTCACAATAGCAGAATTAATTAATCAAATAATACTCCTTTTAAATTAAAATGCCTTGAGGCATAAACTAACATAACTAGTTTTATCTTCAATGTGTAACAATTTATAACAAACATCATTTAACAACATAAACTTTCCGGAAACACATGTGACTCATAAACGAAAACTTTTCATGAAATATTTTGTCAGTCATTTTTTTAAATCTTCTCATCAAATATTTAAATTTTTTTTATTTGTTCTGCTGCAAGCAACAGTTTTCATTGTAAATTTTCAGTATCTTTTAAAAGTTGTCGTATAGAATTTTATCTTTTTGTATGAATAATTGTATGTGGCCATGATTGTTTGTGTTTGGCCATGATTGTTTGTTGCTTTTATAAATAAGAAAAACAAAAGAAAGAAAGAAAAAATATGCTAAAATTGTTGCCTTGAAATATTTTATTTTTGGTTTTGTTGTTATTTTGTGTTGATGTTAAATTCATCATTTCCGCCCAGTTGGAGACAAATGAAGAGTAATGATCATAAGAAATAGGAAAAACTGGTTTAGTTGCCGAATTTCTGATTTTTAGGTTTGAAGAAACAGTCAGTCAACAGCATCGCTTGGTAAGCAAGTTGGGAATTGTTTTTTTTTATTTTTTTTTTCGGATAATTTATAAGGCAACATGTTGTGTTTAATTTTGCGGAATAAAATTTTAATTTTTAATAGAAATTACACAGTTTTAGAGTTTATTGTATAATCATGAAAATAAGTTATTATCGATTTTTGGTAGAGCTGCAAATAGTTCAATTCTGTGTAAAAATAAACTTCATTTGGTGAGTGCAAGAATAAATAAAAAATTCAAGCACAAACTATAATAATTTGTTAACCATGCGTTACTTAAAAAATAATTGATAATAATTTATCTGTAGTTTTCTTCATTTTCTTTCATAAAAGATACGCCTCGCTTTATTCCTGATGCTTGATTCAGAGCTTTGAGTGGGTGAGAATTTCTAAGGGTTTGATATGTCAAATGTTATCAAGAGGCGATTACTCAAATTGTTGCACAAACCGGTTCTTCAATGATTCTAATATTCGATATTATCAATAAAACCGGTTTCGAATTGTTGGCCCAAAACTGTTAAGTCGTTTAGTTTCTATCACATTCAATTAAAATAAAATCTTTAAAAGTGCTTTTATTAATTTTTGTCAGTTTAAGCTTTTATCGTTGCCGGGGTTCCTCTTTATTTCTTAATGGTTGTCTACTTCGTTACTTTTTATGATAAATACACAAATTTTTAAATATTCAAATTGCCGAGTTTATTTCGTGAAAAAAAACTTAATCTATTTCAAATTCGAAAATAGTAAAAACGGGTGAAAACCCGATTAGAAACCGCGAAAACCCGGTTAAAAACCCGACTAAAAACCCGGTTAGTAACCGGTAAAAACTCGATTAATAACCGGTTTCAATATCAAAAGTATCACCCTGCTATTGAAAAGGTAAATCAGCGCACAGTAGTAGTCACATAATCTATAAAATATGTTATTAACCCCCAGTAGCCATTACTATCGGGTGTTCTTTTAAGCCCTTTATTTTATAAAAAATAACATTAAAAATTTAATTTTGATGAAAATTTGTTTCTTTTTATTTTCCGTAAACTCTGGCAAATAAATCTGAATAAACTCACGCTTGAACGACGCTATCAAATTATCCAAGTTTACTTAGAAAATCAGCCAACAATTTGAGCAACTTATAAAGGATTTTGTGATTTTTAGGGTGCTCATAATCGTCCGTCTGAGCAAGCCATCAGTCGAACTGTGGATAGATTTCGTACCACGTACGTTCTAGAGGATGCAATAACACCGACACGCCGAAAGAATATGCGTAATGAAGAGAATATCGCTGCTGTACACGAAAGTGGAAGAAGATCCAAATTTATCGATTCGTCGTCGGTCGCAGGAATTGGGACTCTGTCCGTCAACTGCAGGAAAAATTTTGTGTTCACCTGCCTAAGATCCAGCTAGTGTAGGAATTAAAGCCACCGGGCCATTATATTCGTCGTTCTTTCGCCGATTGGACTCTAGAGCAGTTGGTAACTGACCCGTTGTTTTATCGCCAAATTGTGTTGAGGCCTAATTGGCTTAACGAGTTTCTTAATAAGCAAAATTGCCGCATATGGAATGAGATCAGTCTACAACATACCCTACAGACTCCATTGCTGGTGGCATCATCGGACCTAATTTCTTCAAAAATGAGGCCGTATCTCACGTTACGGCCAATGAAGATGATTTCGAGGAATTGACCTGCTAATTGGCCTTCAAGGTCGTGCGAATTAACACCTGTCGACTACTTCCTGTGGGGCCACGAGAAGTCACTAGTTTATGCTGATAAACCAGCAACAATTGACGGATTGAAAGCCAACATTGTTCGTGTTCTTCGTGAAATACGGTCAGAAGTGCGTGAAAAAGTGACCCAAAATTGGACGCCCAGAATGCGCTTCGTCATGAAAAGCCGCGATGGCCATATGCCCAAAACCATTTTTAAATATTAATACCATGTTCTGATCTTTCGTATAAGAATAATTCTTCATTACAATTTAATTTTTTGTATTATTTTTTACAATTTAAAGTTCTATTGGGCTTTAAAAACGCATTAAATTTTTATTAGCATTGTTATCGCTGCCGAGTTTGTGCATGGCAAATGTTTTGAACTCTCACAGTTAGATTCACGTAAACTATTCCAACTTTTAGTGGTAATACTTTTGTTGAAAGTGTATTGTGACTTTATAACTCACGATCAGTCAAACCGAATTCGATTAACTTTCTTTCTGCGTATAGTTTTGTAGTTGGTTTATCTAAAGCTTGCACGAAATCGGTTGACGCGTTCGTCACTTATGGCTTTTCATGGCAATATATGATTTTGTCCATAGAAAAAAATAACAACAAATCCGTAGGCGCCTGTTAACGTATCTGATATGTGTACTGTGTGCTGACTGCATACAACCGGTATTCAATGTTCATATTCATGCGTAGCGAAGCACGCCGGGATCCACTAGTATATAGTAAAAATATACAAAGGGGACTCTAAAAAATCATACACACTGATCTCAATTGTGGTTCACCAATGAAAAGTTTTTGTAAAAAATCACATGTCTAAAATTAATTAAGACTATATTTTGGTTTTTTTTAGCAGTTTCAAATTAATAATAAAATATATAAATCTCTACACATCAAACAGACGACATTGTTAGGCTACATTTGATTATAATTAAATCTACACATAATTGATCTATCTGCCTTTAGCTTTCATGAAGCAAGAAGCCCCGCACATTTGGTAAAGCAATCATGATTTAATTTAAAAGCATCTGAAGACTTAAAATAATTACAAAGCATTTCCATTCAATTCTGGAATGTTAAAAATAAATTAACGTAACACATCAATTTCAATGCTAAAATTTTAACATCCACCTGTTTAAAATACGAAGCAGTTGTAAGACATTTTAATGAAAAATAAAAATAAAAAATCTTCCAATTCCTTTCTTAACCTTTTTTTTTTTGTAGAAGCAACGTTGTAAATCTTTGTCAAATGTTGATTTACGCATAATATATTTCAGAACGTGATTTGTATAAAAGCTTAACAATTGTTTTTTTAAAACAGGTAAAATGACAAAGGAAATTGAGTTAAGGAAAAAAAAAAATTGTTGTTCAATAGAAAACAAAACAAGGTTTTCACTAAAGAATTAATGGATTTGAAGTATAAAAATTAAATTAAGTCAAACAAAACAATGCATGGAGAGAGGTTAAATAAATAAATTTAAATGAACAAAAAGTCACTAGTTACCAATTGTTGACTATTTCCGCAAAATTTCAAAACGTTCTAGCTCTGCGAATTCTTAGCTTCAGCTGATCAAGCAGCCTTCAACAATATATTATTTTGTTAAGCAAATTATAGTTGCCTTAATAAAATCCTTTTATCATTTAATTTTTTTTTTTTTGGATTAATCCAAGAGCTGCTGCAATAACAAATAATAAAATTAATTAAGAAATAAGAGAGAATCTCCACAGAGAAATAATTTTAAATTTTGTACAAATATTAACATCAAATTTTGCATTAAAGCGTTTCCCCTTCGTATATGAGTCCAACTGCCACTTTACTGATTTACTTAAATTTATCTCACTATTATTAATTAGCTAATAAGAGATGGATGATGCTCCTCATTGTATATTATTACACATTGTAAGTAAATATTTTCTTCTACTCAAGAATGGTTTTGAATGTGTTTTATTTAGTTTTAAAGAGGAAAAGAAAAAGCAGTTTTTGAAATGTATTAATTCGACAAAAATAAATTCGAGATGATTAAATAATTTAATCACATAATTATATTCGATTTACAATAATACAATAATATTAAAAAAATTTAAGATTAGTATGATGACAGTATACAAAAATCAGACTTTGGATATTTTCATTACCATTTAAACTTCATTGGTATTGTTTGAAATAATGACAATGAAAACAATTTAACTACCATTTAATGCTTTTTATTCTAATTGTTTTAACTAATGGTAAGTGAATTTAAATAAAATCGTTAAATAACCAAGTGCATTTGAATCAAAAATAATTGTTTTTATGAAAAACAAATTTTAGATCGCAGGATACTTAAAAAAATGCATAAAACAAAGAATTCTTAACACTCGAACTATTCGAATGTTTTAATAAATTATCATTTTTAAGTGAGAAATGTCGAAAGTTAGAGTCGTAGATCTTAAATCTCACTTAACACGCCGGCTAGCAGATATTATTACTTACACGAAAACAAATATATGCTCCCATAGTACCTAATTATATTTGACCAAATTTTTTAGATCAAAATGGCATTTTAAAATAATGCTGTACTTGAAGATTTTTTTTATTATACAAGGACAAGGAACACACTTATTAATGATAATGATTTGAAATCAATTATTCATTAGTCAATACTGATAATTTTGTCTTTTAGCTAAATTATTAATGAAACATTACTGAAGATAACAATAGTACTAAAAAAATCATTGGCATTATATTTCATTCAATGCTAATTAAATCGTCAATTACTTAGTCTATCTAAATAATTACTCCCATGTATGACAAAAATACATAATTTATATTTGAAAATTTTATTTTTGTATTAGAAAAAATCTGATTCAAAGAATGAAAAAATTATTCTTTTTTACAAAAATTAAATGTTTTAAACATAATTCAACCACAATATGGTGCTTTAATATTAGGGTTATCTTAACCATGTTTTTTCTTTGCGTCTGATCGAATTGAGAGAAGAAAATTTGAAAACAAATTGACTCTTTTTTAAGGTTTCGTATGCCAAAGGCTAAAAGCGTATACCTGGTATATAAGATGTAATTTCTTTCCATATGACACAGCCCAATTTCTCTACAATTGTAAACGATAGATTCTTGAAACTTTCACTGAATGTGTATTACTGTAGACTCTGTAACAAACAATATTAAAAGTGCTAGGGTGTTTCGAAAGTAATGTGATATATACAATATTATTATATAATTTTGAACTGCTATAGGCAAACAATGTCATTAAGACTTTAAACAGTATACATAGCAACAAGTGGAAGAAAAGAATTGATTTAATATGTTCGCCGACGGTAAAATATCATGGAGCTGCAAAAATATACAGACAATTATTTTTGAAACTCGTTATAATATCTGAAATCTGATTGGAGACATATTATAAGAGTAGTCAGAAAATCGTATTTTAACCGTTATATACAATGAATGTTATAGCATCCACGATGATATAGATAACAAATTTAAACCAGAATAAATGAATAAAAATTAGGTTTAAAATTTGAATGCTATAGCATTCACTTCATTTTGCATCAGCATGAAAATGAATGCTACAGCATTCACGTCCACAAACGTGTTAAAGACTATCTCAAAAGTGTCATGATTTCCCCGTACATTGATTTGTGCTTAGATCGCAACAGAGAGCCTCTTTAAGTTTAATTATTTTTTGTCTCAACCAGGGCTTAAATTGCGTGCTTAAAAATAGCAACAGCACAAAAATCTTTGTTTTGCTTACATGTTTTTCAGCAAATTAAAAAAACTGAACATTTCTTTATAAACGAAGCAACAGCAAAAAGCAATTGCAAAATGAAAAAGAAACGCATTTGCTTCAGCTGACTATGTGTTTGTTTCTGCAACAAAGCAATCATCAAAAAAACATTTAGTTTGAAAACGTTTGCTGTTGCTTAAGCAATAAGTTGATGTTTGTTTCTTCCTTTGCTGTTGCTTCAAAAAAAAAAAAAAATTAATAAAACACCATTTAATGGTGTAATAAAGACACCTTTTTTAAAATGTATTTTCTTACGTTTTGTAAGTAATAGACACATAAATTCGTTTCCAAGTAACATCAAGAAAAGGCAATCGTATTTAGCTATAACTTCATATTAAAGACTTAAGCAATAGCAAAAATAAAAATAAAGAACAACTGACTGCTTAAGCAATAGCAAAATTTTCAAAATAAATGCTTTGCTGATTGCTTTGCTGCACATTTTTTCACAGCAACAGTTAAGCAACTACATATGCATTGAAAATAGTCAAGCATTTTTAATCACTGTTCCTAATAATTACCAAAGATTAAAAATAATTCTTTAATACAAAAAGTGTTTCCAAATTCACGTGATTTGTTGCATATGGATTTAGTTTTTAAAGACTTTATCTTTTAAACCGTTATAGGAACACGCTTGAAATTTATACAGACTATGTACTCCCATGTCTGCTGTAGGGTCAAGCGCAAACATAATGAAATTAAAATTAAATAGAATCTAACAGTTTACGTAGATAATATATTGTTACTTCGCTGTAAAAGCAAGCATTAACTTTTAAATTAAAGGGCGTCCCAATAGTAATATTGTTTTTACCGGGCGTAATTTCAAATTAAATCAAAGCATATATTAATATAACTGCTAAAACAGGCTTAGAAAATAAAATTAGAATTAGAGTGGAACAGGTTGCGCACAATAATCTTTCACGTTTAAGTCCAGCTCGCACTTGGCGGATTTTTTACTTAATTTCTTATTTATTTTTTAATAAAATTTTAAAAACATCAGAAATTTACATGAATAAAATTTCTCACAATTAAAAATAATTTATTGCAACCCACTTAATGTAAAATTTGAATGCATTTTAAAATTAAAAACAAAGAGGAGAAGAAAGGAACCACAGCCAACATAAGGTAAATAACAAAAAAAAAAATTAATTTAAATGGGAGCTTAATAAACAAATTTAGATTTTAGGCAAATCAACCATGGATTTACATAAAATCAGCATATAATTTAAGTTAAAAAAAATAAGAAAAAAATTTGCATAAAACAAACGCAATTAATTCTCCGAGGGAAATATAAGCAAATACTTTGCTATAGAAAAAAACTTATTATGTAATAATTAAAAAACAAATCCTTAAAGTATGCTTTATTTATGAATACATTAATTAGCCTTATGATAAGCAGTAAACAAACTAACTCACAGACGCTGCCACATACACACAGCTACACACAAACTGTAATCCTATATCTAATTCGCAATAATTTTAAGGGAACATTTGTTGTTTTACGACGGAATAATTTAAATGTAAATATTCCAACAAGAATAAATTACTGTAACTTTGTGGCCACTTAAACTATTGTAATTTTCTTATTTATTTTTTAAAGGACTCGCCTTTACATTTGTAAAAGCAGCAAAGAAATTAAAGAAAAAAAAATTATTAATAAGAATGTTAATAATAAATAGAATATAAATAAAACCAATCTGTTGTTAATATGTGTAAAATTTGCATTTCCATTTAAGATTATGGTTTGTTTACTTACACAAGAAAATTGTGGGGAGGGGAAATATTAACGTTTTAAACACCAACACAAAGAGATTTTCTTTAATAAGGCTGGCAAATCTATTACGTCTTCTTTGTTTTACTTGTTTTTCTCTATGACTTTTTAGGGTTGTTTTCTTTATGATTATTTCGATTACAATTATTTGAAATTTTCTACAAAATATTTTTTTACTAGTCCTTTTATAAGTATAAATAAATATAACCATAATTGATATTGTAATGCTGATTATGGGTTTTGTATAACGGCTGCCTTATTATCGTTATTTACAACTGCACGAGGATATTTGAATACAAAAGTTTACAACATTTTTACACATTATATAAATATTAATTTTTTTCATTTTTTTAAATTGAATATTGGGCCTTCTGTGGAAATTTTAAATAAAAATAATTGAACAGTTACTTTGCGGTTTTCTTTACAAATAAATTCGTTCACTTATAATTATATTTGAGGTTTGCTTTAAGTTCTTTCCCTCAACAAGTCAAGAGTAGTCTGTTTTGACAAAATTACACTTCTCGTCGGATCATTTATCATGTGCTATTGAGGTATTACATCCACCTTTAAGCCATGAAATGGCTGAAATCTCAGCATAGTCGCCGTTAACGTAGTTCTAGGAGACTATGTATCGAAGCATATAAAGCAGAAAATCCGAAGAGAAGATTAAAGACTTATATCTTTTCTGTCTTAATGGCTGCGACAAGCAACTTCCCCTAGACGACATGTAGGCCTTCCAAATATCCAAGAACCTGTCAATGCTGTCAGCAATACCAAGATTGTTCTCAGTTTTTCGTTAAAGGTGAAGCACGGCTTTTTATCAAAAGAATGCAAAATTTACTTGGCAGCACTATATATCTGCAAGTTGGTTTCTCTATCTGTTTTCCAACTTTTGAAAAAACTGTCTGAAGATACTGCTTTATATGGTCTCTACAAGAACTGCAACTGACATAGCTGTGGCTAACTGATCTACCCGTATCATCGTACTTTTTATGCGCAGAGCCCTTAAGAAAAGACGACCTAGCGCTACACAGTTTTTTCCTACATACTCTCCCTTATATTTCTGTCAAAGCTTTTCGCTCTTTAGGCAAACACTTCAGATTCTTTTTGACTCTAAATACCACTTAAAGCACATTATGAATTCATTGTATTTCTTATTCTGTGGATCTATCTGGTTAAACTTCTTGCTCCTACAGTCTCATATATAAACATTTGGTAATACACACGCAACCGCAGTCATCCACGCTACACTACTGAGTTACTGCGGCGAGACGTCGATGCTTTGTCGATTTTTTAATAACCTAAACCGTCCACAGATCATTCCACTACACCTTATATACAGCGAGTCATCCCTTTTAATTCAATAGCCACAGCACATATCCGTCGCATACTGTTGTTATGCTGTTACTTCACTGCGCTAACAGCTTGAGCTTTTTTTCTTTTATTGACTTCACACAATGATTGTCTTTTTCTATCCAGGAGGTTTCTGCTGCTGCTTCTCAATTTTAAATTGCAATGTAGCATTTTTTTATTTTCCTTTGTACACATGGCCAAAAGTGCACCCGAACTCACAATCTTCTGTTTTACAGCACGTACTATTGAAGTTGCTCAACACTAATTAGCTAATTGTCAGTGTTTGCTCTAGTCGAGGCTGAAATGTTAGCTGCTGTAAACACAATTATAATAAAAGCTGACGTAGAGACCAGCGAATCTGCGCATGCTGTTAATCTTTGTGTCATAAGCGGTTGACTTGACTATGTAGTATGATCGTCCTACTGCGAGACGAATAGTTGCTCAAAATCCATTTTTTTTTTGTTGGTCTCACATCGAAGAAAGAAACAATACTTTAGTAATTTTTTTTGTAACTATGGTGACAGCGGCATCTAATTGGAGATTACCAACAGAACTTACATCACAAAGCAACTAATTTTACAGGCATTCAACAGCAACAGCATTACTAGCTGCAGCAAGAAAAAGTTGTCTTTTTTGGTAGTTGTATGGGAGCCCGCTGTTACCATCATCCACATCAAGAAGATTGCCGAATATAGCCAGCTATACAACAACGGGCTTTGCTGTCCAGCAGACAGCATCAACCAGGTATACAGTCATATTTTTTTATATACACACCATTAGTGGAAGTAATTTATTCACCACGGTATCTTACCACGCACATACAGACAACAACAAAAGGGGTTGCCAGATCTTATTTTCGTAACAATTTATATATCATCGATAGCAAATATCTCTACCTGAAATTCGATATATTCTTGCGGAAGACGTTATGAAGTGTTGGCTTGAAAACCGTTAAGGGATTTAAACCAATGTTAAGCTGCTGTTTAAAGAACATTCAAAATGGACTTAATTTTAGGCTTTGACTAAAAGCCCGAATCTAGAAGGGTTTCTCTACAACACAAGCAGGCTATTCGAAAAAATTTATATTGCTTTTTTAAAATGATGAATATTTTATGATGCAAGCAGGAACAGCCGAACAAAATTAAAGAATCCAAAAAAATGTTTAATCTTCTTTATGTTAATCTTGCTTAATTCTTTCTACAATTAAGAAAAAATTATATATGAGAATTTTTCCTATCTGGTTTGATCAAAAACTGCCCAGTATGGCCCGAGTTTACCCATACTTCATACCAGTATTGCCATTTCGTTAAATTTTGGATAATTTTTAAGGTCATGTAATATGTATTATTTTGTATATTTGGACAAATTTTCGTTAATTTTTGTGCAGACACGAAATAAAGTTATTTTGCTAAAAAATAACTTCATTCCTTAATTGAGTTAAGGAATATATCAATTCGATTTTAATAACACACTTGCAAATGCTCTCAAAATCTCACAATTAACGTTGCTGAAGTTGCAGCACTCTGGTTAATTAGAGATCAATTGCGAAATGTTTCTTGCTTTATGTTTAAAAACATCAAAATGTTTCTGGCAACAATCTTTGCCAACTTATTTTGTGCAAAAAACTAGAGCTCCGTTCAAACTTGCAAAAATTGTTAGAAACTTTAGTTATTGCCCTTGACGAATTTGATAACTTACTACTTGCTTGTGGGAATGTGTCAATACGTCGTTTAGGAACAAAGTTAGTTTCCTTGAAGAAATGCCAGATTATATTACAAAGAAATTTTTACTAACTTTGTGTTGATCTTTTAATCAAATAGGACTCAAATTTTTCTTTAATAATGGTATTTTTAAAATTATTAAAGTAGTAAATTATAACGAAGCTCAATGTTTTAAGAAAGAATTTTAAAAGAATTTAGTAAATAAATCCTACTTTAACTAATTTTATTGAATGACGACTAATGCACTTTTTAATCACGGAATATTAGTATTGAATCCTGTTTTAATTATTCATGAGAATCATCGGGCTGATTTCATTTTATATTTCTTCAAAAAATTAATTTTTTGCCTTGTTATTTTTCCTGAAATGTAAAATAAAACTTTTTACTATATTTTATATAAATTACATTAACTTATTATTTATTTAATGAAAAATTTCAAAATGCAACTTTTAATGAAACAAGGTAACCCTTTTGAAGGATAAGCGAAACTTATTTCTATCTATCGCTGGCAGCACTACTTCATATCCTCTCAAACAATACTACGAAATTCAGATTCTTACAACATTATAATTTCGATTTATTTTCGAATCGGCCTACTGTGATTTATTGAAAATAATAAAACCACTTCCTACTTTGTTTTGCTTCTATATCTATATGTTTAAATAAAAATAGAAATAAAACTCTAAATAACGCGCAAGTCGCCCAAAATCATATTCAAACATTAATAGCTCATTTACTAGTATAATGTCATAACTCAAAATTTAAAATTTTGGAGTTATGACTGTGTCGATGAAAAATTTTATTAAGTAAAACTCCATTCTTTTGTTCATAAGGACCGACAAATTTTAGTTTTCAACACAGTATCGTATATATTTTTAAAGACATAACATCATAATTCAGTCCACATAGTTTGTCCAAGACCTCTCCTTTAATATATTATTGATGAAAATCTTCTTAAATGGATTTTTTATTTATGAATCAGTGGGAACTTAAGCAGTTTGATGTTTTTCTCGATGGTGAGACCGAGTCAAAAACTTAAGCTGCGATTATCTCGAAATGAATTTTTTGGACTTATGACGTTCTAGAAGTAAATGAGCGAAATAATCTAAAATTATATTTTCTCTAAAGTTTTATCTTAATATTTATTTTTGAACCTTGATAAATTACACTCTACTTTTTCGACATGTTAAGGTATTTAATTGAATATAAAATTATCTAATTATTGTACTAAGAAATACTTAAATAATAAAACAATAAAATTTCTACAACACAAAATTTTTTAAAGCTATAGAACGATACAATACTGGAAAAAGAATATTTCAATATTTTTTTTTTAGTTCCTACCACAGAATAGTATTTTGAGCAGCAAATACTTTTGTTTATTGAAATTGAAGAACAAACATTAAAAAAAACTTATAACTTATATTTTGTTACTGATACAAACAAAAATGCAAAGAAAACACAAAAAAATGGAAAATAATGATAGTTTTTTACAAGGTAATCTCGTTTTGTTTTATGAATAAAAATTACGTTTTTGATAGTTTTGAATTGATAAATGAAAATGGAATCAAATTTGAAAGTGTAAAAAACTAAGCCATATTTTTTAATTCCTTATCAAGCTGAAAATTAATTTAATTATTTAATTATTTTTATTTTTTTAGCAAAAAAAGGAATCCTTTTATATTTTAAGTAAAATATGAAAATAGCACAAAGAAAAAATTAAATAATTAAAAAAAATATTCCTGTGTCTTTAATTAAATAATTTGCAACGTGCCTGAGCATAGAAATAAATTATCGTAATGTTTTTTGATATTTTAATTTTCATCCTCTTTCAACTGTATAAAAGAGCGGAAAAAAAGTCAGCCGTAGACAGTGGAGAAAGAAAAATACAATTACTGTTGGTTATTGCTGTTTTTGCTTAAACTTTGATTTTTGTCTTTGCTTTATTATTTAGACAAAAATCTTTAGTTTATTTAAAATGTTTGTCAGAAGTGTCCTAAAGAGTTAAGTAAGCGGTGACGAAATGGCCATCGATACGTGATTTGACAGTCAATAATCAATATCGGTAATTAATTTAATCGGGATAATTTAAAAAACTTTAAAAAGTTTTATGATAATTAAATAATTTAAAAAATATTTCCGTGTCTTTAATTTAAATATACAAATAAATTTTATGGAAGAAGAGAAAAAGGAAATATTATTATATAAGAAAACAAAATGACAAATCTTCGTAAAAAATTTCTTTTAAAGTTGTTGAGGCTTATTCTTATTACTCTTATTTTTGAATTTCTATTTGCAGACAAATAATATATAATTTTGTTTATTTGTTTTATTAATGCTTTCTTTCACTTTAGCAAAATTAAAAAAATATTTTCTTAAATATTGGCTTTTTTAAAAAAATGAAATTCTGTTTGAAAAAGAAATAAAATATTAAAATTCATTCATTTGAATTTTTACAAACATATTTAGATAATGATCAAATTGGTGTTCAAGCGTAATCTTCGTTTTAGTTCTTTCCACTTGAAGCAACATTTGTTGAAACATTTTTTATCTGGGATAACAAAAAATACAAAAAAAAAAAACAAGGCGATAACATACAAATCACTTTTTAAATTAAACTAACAAAATCACTTCAATAACAAGCCTGCGAGCAAGAAATTGTGTTAAATGTTTCTGAACCAGAAAAAATAAAAGTCTTTTCAAAATCTCAATCAATATTTCTTTTCATCACAATTACACACTGATATTATTAACCAAAATGTAAAAGTTATGCAAACGTTAAAAAAATTTATTTTTAATTTTAATGATTGATAGACGGCGACGTGATTTTGCTAACGCCTCAGGTTACGATCTGCGATTATTTTCTTAAAGCATTCCTTTTCTTAGTATTGATAATAATACTACGAAATACACTAAAATATCAACGGAGCAAGTTCCAGTAATAATAATCTCGGGCATTCTGAATAGAAACGATATTTGGTAGTTCTATATTCCATATATAGATTGGTGGAAACGGGGTAAGTAAAGCGAAATATATTAAATTACGTCTTATGGCACGATGACTTATCAGTTATAAAATAAACTAACTGAGAATTATAACCTTTAAAATCCGAATTATGGTATGTTATGTACAATATACACTTATGTTTTAATTAATTAAATAATACCTACTCAAACAAAAATATTTTAATATTTTCTAAACTCGTTGGGTAATTTATAATGATCTTTGATGTCACTTTATTTATTCAACTCTGTATTATACACAATTCACTTCTATGCACACGCAACTTCTCCGTCTATGTTGTGTTTAATACTGCCATACTGCTTGTAAATTCGATTTTTATTTATAGTCGATTTAAAACTTTTATATAATTTTAATATAGATAGATCTGGCAACTTTTTATAGTTTGTCCGGATGATCTAGAATAAAGAGCGTTGCTGCCGATTTGCCCTTAAAAAGAGTAGTTTTCTATTATAAATCTTAACAAAAAGTATTACTTTAGTTGTTAGAGTTATTAAATCTAGTTTCGTGACAGTATGTCCATGAGAACACAGAAGTGTTTAATATTTGTACATGCAAAAATATATCAGAAATTTATTCCGACTATCTAAGGGGAATGAATTACTGGAAATGGCAGCTAATTACTTTGAAAAAAAAATCGTAATTTTTTTTATAAATCTTATTAGATTTTTTAAATTCAGTGAAAAAGTTCTTAACGCTAAGCTCTTGAGGTATATTTTTTTAAGATTTTCAGTTCATCTTTTATATTTAGTATTTAGTAGAATTTTTACAGCCTTCATGAAATATCGATAATTTTACTCGGTAGTTTGTTTCTTACAAAATTTTAATTTCACTTTTCTCAAAAAACATTAGAGTGAATTTTTATAGTTTTTTTCGTTATCAATCTAAAAAAACGCATAAAAATTATTTTATAGAAAATATAATTATTTTATATTGATTTACGTTTTGAGTGATATAAAACTTCACTTTAAAATATTTTCTCTCATTAGTTTCAGTAGAGTATATCATCATTAAATTATTAAAAACGCAGCTATGGACTTCTGGTCAATACTTTTTATCTCCTGCACCTACTAATTAACACTTTTTTTTTATTATTATGTCTAAAATCCTAATCTGCAAAATGACTAACATCAGAAAATATTTCTTTGATTTTTAAGTCACTGGCCACGTACCAACTCTAGAAGCTATCAAAAAGAATATCAAGAACTGGGTGATATAAATGTTAAAATCAAGAAAAATGTTAAAAAATGTGAAATTTGAATGCTTTATTTTTATTTTAAACAAAAAAAAAACATATTTATTTTTAATTCCTTTCAAAAAAGAAAATTAATAAATACTTCTTAAAAGAAAAATATTTTTTTGATAATCTTTAGAAAATAAATTATGTAGGTATGTATGTAAAAAGAATTACTTACAAAACAAAATTCAATTTATTTAAACAGTTTATGTACTATGACGACTTTGTATGCAGTTTAGCGCAAGCAGATTTCATCTTTTCTTATTTAATTTTTTTATCAAACACATCTCGCAGCTATTTCAATCATTCAAACTTCAATCGCTTTTAGAATATTTCAATTTTCTTTAATCTTTTATTTAATTTATTTTTTTTAACGTATCTGAGTTTTATCGGATAAAAGTGTTTCTATTGGGGAAATGCATTACTTCATGAATGTCAGTATCATGTTGTTATTTTGCTTGATAACAAAAATTGTGGCAACATATAGTTTAAGATTGAACGTAAAGAAAAAAACAAAACATTCTTATTTCTTGAAAATGATTTTCTTACTTTTGAGTTATTGATTTTGAAGTAATGAACAATTTTTAGACTATTTTTTGTTTAAGTTGATCTCATATGTAGGTAAAAGAAAATACACTGTTAAGTTTGTGAAGTAATAAAAATATTGTAATAATCTATTTTCCACAAAGATGTAATTGTAAATAAATTACTCAAAAGTAAATAGTTGAATGCTTTTAATAGAATGAAATATTTTAGATTTTAATTTTTAAAAGATACTTAATTTCTTTTAGCGATTTTAATTCATTGCGTTGGATAATTCTTGCAAAAAAAAAAAAACATCAAAACATCTTTCCACCAATGTATAACGGTTCAAGAACATGGCCACATACATCAAATTCCATTAACTGTTGGTATGACCTTATATTTTATCTCCAAAATTTATACTTGTTTTAGCAGACTTGGCCCTACAGCTCCTTACCAATTTCAACCGTCTATCTACAACTGCTGAACAATTTGGCAATATACATCAAATTACAGAAACTATAGGGGTACCCTTTAATTGTCAAATTTAAATTCTATTCTATGTACTATTGTAGTAGACTTAGCAATCAGATTTTTTGTAAATAATGGTTAATAATTTATATAATGGTTAAAAATTTTGGCCATAATCATTAAATTGCATGAACTATTGTAACATCCTTTACTTTATAATTTGGAATAGTTATACTTTATATTATAGCAAGCAAAATATTGGTCATTCTGTCTAATTTTTAACTGTTTATTTATAATGTTTCCAAAGATACTTCTAAATTTGACTTGTAATTTAATTTGTTGTTATAGCGGCCTTCGCAATACAGTTCAAAAGTTGGGCAACATACATCAAATAAGAAAAACTATTAGAACACCCTTTTATTTCAAAATCAACATTTTATACTTGTTATTATAGAGGGGTTAGCAATGCTGGTTCTTTACAAGTTTCAAGCGTCTGTCTACCACTGTTCAAAAGTATGGCCATATAAGTAAACTATTGGGGCACCCTTTAATTTATAATTTTGAAAATTAATTACTAGAACGGTCATAGTAATCAACATTTGTGTCCAATTTGCAAATGTTTATCTAAAACGGTTCAAAAGATAGGCCTAATAGGTCAATTTACGTCACCTAAAGGGATACCCTTTATTCTTTACATTTGTTTTTGCATGCTTTTTGCCATTGAGCGTTGTTTTTTATTTTTAAAGTGGTGCCGTTTACAGTTCATAATACACGTAAAAAACATTTTTGTTGTATAGGGTCACCCTTTAATTTTAAATATTATGAATTGTTTTTTAAACGAGACCAATATGTAAGCATCACCTTTCAAAAAAAGAATTTTTTTTAATATCGATCCAGAAATGACTGAGTTATGGAGGCACACATATAAAAAAGCAACACTTAGTCGAATGCATAACCTCTCTTTAGAAGCCGATTAAAAATATAAATTAATTAAAAATGTTTGTATAAGTTTTTAAAGAAATTATAAGCAAATGAAATGCAGCATTTTCTTTATCACTTAATCTAGCATCACCATTTTTTGCAAATATATCCCTCAGCTGTCTGTCTCTATAATAGGAATATCTCGTGATCAATCAAAAATATTGAAATCCTGACAAAATCCAAAGTTTTTTTGTTTCCTTTATTAATAGTCACATATATATTTTCTTTATTTTTTATTTTTCTTTTTACCTATCGTCAGTTAAGCCAGGAATGCATTTTTGTTTTTTTCATACTTTTTCTTCTCACAGGCATTTTTTATTAATTTCTAGAACTTTGAAATAAAATAAAAAAAGACGAATCTTTTAAAAAGACATGAAATTTAATTTATTCGAAAGATAATCTTCTGCTTCTATAATTTAAATATGATTTCTGACATATGTCTACCAAGGTTGGATCGGACGTAGTTTAATTTAAAGGTAAAATTTTCCGATGACTTTTACCAGCAAGTGTAGTCAATTGTTGCGTGCTTATTGGGGTAGACTGGCAACTTCCATATCCCTGCAGTAAACAAGTGCTGCTTTCTGAATGTAACGGCGTCTCAACATATACTTGAGGATTATTATCACTTCAAATTCGTCAGTTTTATTGAATGGATATTTCATTCAACAATTTAGAAGCGTTTGTCAGACTATTTGTGTTGAAATGCTCAACCAAAAAAAAAATTATTCAAAAATCACTTTGCAGCTGACAAAATGGCAGAAAGGTAAAAAATTGTTGTCAACTTCAGTTCTATAGAACTACAAAAAATACCCTTTTAAATAAAAAATGTATAAGTTTTCAAGAACTGTTTAACTCTACGAGTTCCAGTACTCATACGTTTAATGAATATTTTAAGAAAAATTGGACTAACGTACACTGAATCACCCGAATAAAAAGGCAAGTTTCTAAAATTTTTTTTCTCTAATATTTTCTCTTAATAGTGTCTTTTGTCTTCTTTGAATTTTAGCATTTATACTGCAACAAGTACTAAAATCTTATAAAGTTATTTTGTGGTTTTATTGCCATAATTTGTTTATTTGTTAAAAAAAAACTAAATGTAGGTCAACAGCTGATACCACAAGCATAAACAATGTTATTAATAAAACGTATTCTTAAATATTTTGATAGTTTAACTTAAAATATATACTAAAAAATTAATTCAATAATTTTATGAAGCAACGTAAACGTGCAATACTCGCACTTGTTTATTTTTCTTTAAGGCTCTCAAGCCATGTACATATATTGATAAAAGTATTTTTTTTTATAAAAAATAAATAAATATATACACAAATAACCATTGCATGCCACTTTACAAACATATGTGCTGCTCTTATTTATGAATCTTTAATGCACTTAAAAAGTCATACAATCAAAATATTTTTCCGTAGGCTAATAGTCTGCCTTCGGTTAAAAATAAATTTTAAATTGATATAAACAGCCGTAAATGAAACATTTTTTAAATGAAAAGAGCAGTTCTTAAACAAAAGAACAACAATAAATTTTAAATTTAATTGTATCCTTCCGAATAAAAAAAAAAAGTATTTGCTGACAGCAAACATTAAATTAATTTTTGATTATTGTGTGAAATATGCCAGACAACAGAGACGAGTAGAAGAGACATCTATCTGCTCGACATGTTCAAGAGTTTATAAAAACTTTTCAATTTAATTATAAGTGTAAAGGCAAAGTTAAAAATTCGTTTAATAAATTCAATTTTGTTATTAAAAATTATTAGATGTGGATTTGCAATTATGAAAAATGTATATTTTATGGGATTTGTAGGAAGCAGCAATAGTTTCTTTAAATTGGTTTGAACGAAAAGCAAAAGGTCAACAGTTGCTCATCAGCTATTTACCATTCTTTGTAATATCCCTGATATGACTCCTAATAATTTTTTATTTTTCAGTATTATAAAGCATCAACATTGTCTCGGTTTAAAACCTAGTGTTTTTGAATAAGGGCCAAAACTGTAATTATGTGAGTTCAGAAAATTCAAATGAAACCTCTGAAAAGAAGCGCATGTTACCTGTGAGTTTAACGACCTCCTTAGGAGAAAATTTATATTTACAAATATTATGCAGGGTAAAATGAAAATCTTTTATTGCAAACTTATTTTTATCTCTCATAAATGAAAATAAGAAAAATAAACTTTTAGGATTTTAATTACGAGCTCTTGTAGAGCCTAGAAAAATCATCTGAAAATAATAATATTTAAAATATTTTTCGATCTCCAGTTAAGTAGTGATTTCTGAAATTTTTCTTTATGAACGTAAAAGCCCCGGAAAATGAATACGTAAAGAAATTTTTTCTGATTAATATCACAAATTAAATGGAACGTATACTTAATATTTAAATGACATTACGCTATCAATCATACACCCCCTGAATGTGGATATATTTTTAATATCAAGAACCAATGCATACTTCTAGGATGGGCCAACATTACTTATACGTCAATGTTTGTTGCGACTGTGTATTTTTTCTCTTTTGTGCGATCAAAATAACTGTATTGATGTGTTACTATGATAACTGAAAAGTCATATTCAATGTTATCAGTAACGGCGAATTGTCGCCAAGCTTGGCAATGAAATTCGAGTAATTGTGACACCAAAATCGATTTAAGACTGCTAAAGTCTATTCTCCTTAAATTATATTAAATTTAATTTATTTATTTCAATATCACAATAAAAAACTTATAACATTTAAATACATTCCACTTTTATTACAGAAAACTATTAGGACTATTTACAATTAATATCGCATACTGACACAATACACCATGACCGTCAACTTTTCTTGGGCAAGTTTGCTGTAACCGAGTTGTTAATCTTATTTTAAATACAATGAAAAGAAGAAAAAAGAAAAATAGCAGAAACAGTTGGAAAGATAATTTATGCCGTCTGTAACGAGACAGTTTAATTAAATAAAAATAAAAAGTAAAAGAAAATCTTAAACTTGTAACTGGTTTTATATTTTTTTTCCTTTTTTTTTTTTTTTGTTTCACTCTTCTAGAAGTTATTTTGATGGATGCTGAAGATTTGTAAAAAAAAGTATTTTATTTAATTTAAGACCTTTATTTAAGAAATTAAGATCGAAAGAGAAAGAACATAATTTAATTTGTTACATTTGAATAATTGTTGACACTTTACTAAAGGCCACTGCTAATTCAAGGGTGAATGATTATGATGAACTGTCTGAGTATAAAGCTTAGATGCCTTAAAGTAAGAAGAAAAAAGTTTGATAAACGTGCAAGCAACGAGTGAATGTTTTACAGGAATAAATAAGTTAAATTTTAGTTGCAAAGAATTTAAATTTTTATTTCGTATGAAAAATCTTTTCGTTTTCTTTAGGTTGTGTAGAACTTGAAAACAATATTTTATTTTTCGTTTGTAGCAGTAATTGGGACGTGCTTAACGTATGTAGTAAGTGCAAAAGTGAGAAGTGTTATTGACTGTTAGTTTTTATATTTTATAGATATCACTATGAAGTGTCGAAAAATAATTTTTTGCACGCGAGTGCTCATTTATGAGAATTTAAAATTTTAATAGTTTTTTATAAGTAAAATGATCATAGAGAAATGTTTTCATTAAGCTTTGGCATATTCATATTTTTTATGTTATACTGCCGGCGTATATACGCCTGTTACAAATTGTTTTTTTTTTTTTTTGCAGATGCAAAATTTGTCATTTGAGCTGTTATGGTTTACTATATTCATCAGTGACTTTTTAAAGCATTACTCTATTACTCACTATTTTAAAACAAAATATATATTTTGCATAATTGCTTAAGCTTTTTATTTCTAATATATCCGTTAAAGCTTGATATATATGAATATTATTATATTATTTATTATTATTATTATTATTATTTTTCAATTTATTTAAAATTTTATATGCTTTAAGCAAATTATCCTAGTTATCTTATTATCTTTTATAATACGCATTTTCTTTATTTTTCACTCTTACTTGCATCATTGCTAATACATGAATACATTTATGTGGAATTGCAGACAGACAATTTTTTTTTTTTTTGGTTGTTCATTAATGACCGTGAGAAAAATATTTTTTTCTCATTTACACGCAGAAAAAAAACATGGTTGTGATATGGTCACAATAACCATATTATGTTCTTTGTAACAATCTATAGTTGCGGAGAACAAATTATAGTTATTTTCACCAAAACTTTAGTCACGATAAACATTTTTTGTTAAATTTCAACGATTATATGGTTACTGTGCACAAAAAATGCAACATGGTTGGTTTTAACTTAAAAAAATTTCAACCACAACCAAAAAAAATATTTAACCATAATATATTATTATTAATCAAAGTATGGTTTAAAGCAACAGAATAATGTTTGCTCTAAAAAATATTTTGTTCAAGTTATTGACAGTTCAGTAATTTTTCTGGTAGCTAAAATTTGAAATTGTTTTTTATTGATAGAGAAAGTGAAGAAAATAAAAATTTATGTACAAAATAAATAATTAAAAAAACAGCAAAATATAAAAAGAAATAAAAAGTGAACCAAAAAATTAAAAAAAGTTGAAATAAATATATATGTATGTATGTATTGTAAGCATATACATTTTTATTTTTGTGTTTGAAGCACAATTGTGAAATCATTTATTTAAACTATATTTTTATATAGCTGTTTCTTGTAGCTTATGATACAAGCGTTATTATAAGCAAATAATTGATTTTTTGTGAATTTATCTTTCTAAATAATTTTTATGACAAATCGTAAATGAATAAAACAATAAAAACTACGTCTTTAATATCTGGAAAATTTTAACCATATAATGTTTATATTTGAACAACAACAATATGGTTGCAAATGTAACAATACTATGTTTTGTTTGCAACCATAAATGCAACCATAATATGTTGCTCTTAGATTATGGTTACCTCAACCATATTTTTTCTTTGCGTGTATGTGAAACTTCATTAAACTCATCTTTGAATGCTCATAAATGAGATGATTTCAACGATAAAAAATTTTCGCATTCGTTTGTAAAAAGCAGCATTAGCGAGAATGATGTTATTTATCCCTTATCATGTATGAATGTTTAAAAATGGAAGAGACGCACTCATTCATATGTGATCGTTGTAAGAAAAATTTTTGATGAACATTTATGAAGGTGAAAAATAAAAAATCGCAATCTTATTTGTGAAAAATATTATAAATCTTTATAAATAAATGCTAACAAATGAAAAATTTTAAACTCTTCTCAAAAATATACATTATATGCAAAAAGTCGAAACATTTCCTACCTTTTCATTTATACAATCACAAGACGAAGTTTGACAATTTTTAGAAGCCGATATAATCTTTACATTATAAAGAGTACTCCACAACTTGAATATGTCGTTCTAATTGACAAAGAGAGCTTCCAAACAATAAATGCAATAACGACGGATTCCTTTAAAATATGAAAAGGACAAAAAAAAAATTGTGAAGATGAAATGTATACACAATATAAAGCAAGAAATGGCGAACAGTTCTGTACGATTAACTGCAACATTTCAAATTTTGACTTATGACGTTGTATTTATAAATAAGCCATTTGTAAACAATTTTTTTTCTTAAAACTTAATAAATTAAAATAAAAATTAGTTTAAAATAAAATTAATATCATTCATTTGCTATAATATCCAACTCTTCAACTAATAATTTTATAAAGCATTAAGTTTGAATATAACCTGAAATGTTCGCAATGTTTGCTAATACTTCACATCCTTTAAGCCAATTATTTCGTACTTCTAATACCACTACTACACTAATACCAAACCAACAAGGATCATGATTTTCGAAATAACATTTTGTTGCATCATGTTTGGCAAAACTTTAAAATAAATCAATGATTCCCTTTTGAAGTCTCTTAGAAACTTAAAACACAAACGAATTAAGATACAAAGTAGATACTAACAAGCAAGCAAAATTTCCATTAAGTACTTGTGCATATTTTCTAAAGTCTTAAAAGACTGCTTGAATTTGTTCCAGTTGGTTTAGTATGAGTAGAAAATTTTGTTAAAAAAAACACTAATAAAGGAAATAAACTAAAGCTATTACTCAACAAAAGTTTCCGCATATTAAAGTGAGCTGAATGAATGAATGAATGAATGTTGAGTCGCATAGAGGTGTGTGTATGTCTGCGCCTTCTTAAAATGCATTTATCTTGGGAAGTTTCAAGTATACATATATTTGTGTGTGTAAAGATGCACATATAAGTGATTTTATGTATTTGGTTCATCATGTATAAATTTGTTCGTTTTGTGTTTTTACTAACATCATTTCCTTTGCTGCTTGCTAATAGTTATAAGATCATATTAAAGCATTACAAACACAATATTATCTAATGTACCAAACACATCAGTACTTAATCTTGAAAGGGAGAAAAATGAAATTTAGATGAAAGAATATCAAACAGTAAATAGATAATATTCTGTTTTATCAGCACATTTGTGGAATCTTGTATGGGGGAGTGAGACAAAGTCTAATATTTTTTTTTCTTCTTCAAATAAAAAACTCTTACGAAATTGCTTATAGAACTAAGACCAATAACGTTCAAGATAGTATTATTTAAATCCTTATAGAATTATAACATATTTCCTTTAAGAAAATTAATATACTGACGTTTTAAGATTTGAGTGTCTTTTTAAGTGCTTGCTTAGCACATATTGGATATAAATCAGTGGAGCAACACATGCAGTGGCTCATAGCTTCTCTACTCTAGTGCAGTGTATGTATGCTCCTCTAACATATTTATTAAAAAAATAACACTAAAAAAGACAACTTTGTTTGTAATAATATTTATGGACATAATTTTAAAACAAAAGAATAAAAGTCCATAAATAGTAAAACGGAAGCAAAGTCCACAATTCCATAAAAGTTTTAAATTAAAAAAAAATGTTTTACTTTTTAGTTTTGCATTATGACTTTGAATAAAAATAATATGGATTTTACAGTTTGCGCATAATGTAAAAAATTACACAAAAAATTTATTTTTAATAAAAAAAAAAAAAAATAAAAGAATTAAAATAAATAAATCGAACACTAATACGAGGGCTGCTCTATATATTTCTGGCCTAATAGTGAAAATGCGAATATTTATAATCAAAAATGGTTTAATTTTTTTTTTCAAAGTATTCTACAGCATGATTTTTATACTTTTGCATGCGCTCAAACCAGTTGTCGAAGCACTTTTTCCACTCCGATTGAGACACCTCTAAAACATGGTTTTTGAAAACTTCAACTGCTTCTTCTGGCGACGAAAATCGTTGACCACGCATTTTTTTCTTGATGTGCGGAAACAAGAAGAAGTCATTAGGTGCCAAGTCAGGGCTGTACGGCGGATGACCCATTAATTCGACGTTTTGGTCGGTCATAAACGCTCTGGTTTGAGCCGATGTGTGAGAGCTCGCATTGTCATGGTGAACGATGATTCGTCTTCTCTTGTTGGTTTTTCGAATTTCTCCGCTGATTTCAGGCAAACAAATTGTAGTGTACCACTAAGAAGTCCTACGTCCTACGTTGCTCAAGCGGAACAGTCACCACATGACCAGTTTTGCCGAAGAAACAGGCGACCATTTGCTTCGAAGTGCTTCTTCCACGAACAACTTTTGTTGGATTTTGCTCGTCTTTGAAGACCCACACTGTCGATTGTTGTTTCGTTTGGGGCTCATACGCATAGATCCATGATTCGTCACCTGTGACGATCTTATAAACGTCTTTTGAAGCACCGCAATCGTATTTAATTCCATTTTTTTCAAGTCACTGTAAACAACACAAATAATGGTCGAACGTCAAAACGTTTTGAGTACGATTATGATTAAAAATGACAAACTTTCCAATGGAAATGTCAGATTGCATTTGGCAGTACTCAGTGTTGCCAGGCCAGAAATATATATAGCAGCCCTCGTATTTTAAAATGATATCAGGCCTCTGGTCGTACATGAAATTTTTTTTTTCCATGTTTACCATTGCTTGAAATTTTTAGAAAGAAAATTCATTTTTCAAATGTATGCGGATATTGTACAAAGAAAACAAGAAAAATTAGACGTTAGTAGAATGAAATGCTGCAATTTCTGGACCGCTACGTCCTTCATCAGCAAAGTTAGTTGGTTAAATAGAAGATGTTTATTTTTTATTACACAACTAAGGTAGATAGATGTGAAGAATGCATTGAATGGCGTAGCGGACCAAACAGTCCACCATTTTATTCTGCTAACGTCTAATTTTTCTTGGTTTCTTGTGAAAACATCCGCCTACATTTGAAAATGAAATTTCTTTCCAAAAAAAGATTTTTAGAAATTACAAATAAATGAACTTAAGCCAAAATAATTTCAATTCAATTATTTTTTTTTTAATTTTTTTCCAATCAGGATTTGAACCATAGGTCTTATAAATGAATGAAAATTTCATTTTCGGCTTTTTGTTTCATTTTTAATATAATTTCAAAACATTTTTTAGAAAGAAAAATTATTTACAAATGTATGCGGACGTTTTCCAAAGAAAACAAGAAAAATTAGACGCTAGGCAGAATGAAATGCAGCATTTTCTGGACCGCCACATCCCTCATCAGCATTATTCGCATCTATCTACCTTATGTTATGTACGTCGTAAATATCATCTATTTAAATAACTAATCTTAATATTAAATGTACAAGACGAGTTACAAAGAGAACGAAAAAGAAATGCATTAAGTTGTTTGATTAAAATATGCCGAGGATCACCGTCTGGAATGTAGCATCATCGTATTGAAACCACATTTCGCCCGGATTAGTGTCATCCATAATTTCAAACAAAAATTCATGGATCATTGTGTGTTAACGAAATTTATTGAGTGTAAGGCAAGCTTTAGATTTATTTTTGAATAAACAAACCATCAAACGCTGAATTTTTCTAGATGTAATATTTTCGAAAATTTGTTTTTTTCACAAAATCGAAAAGCCAAAATTGAGCTTAATCGATAAATATTAAAGCATATAATAGTCCAGTATTTCTTGATTTTAGGAGTAGGCTGGATGGATAATTGACCAATACCACTGATCGATAAAGTTGTAAATTCTACCACCTTTGTTTTCAACATCGCTATTCTCTTCTGTACGAACATTCCTTCAGCTTAGCGTTTGTACATAAGTAGAGGATATGTTGTATAAAACCTATCCATGAGCGGCTTAAAAGTCACTCACCTGTAGGTTGTGTAATTTGGTGACTATATTTTTAAGTTAGTCTAAATATTTTGATGATTTTTCAGAGTTGACTGATCATAAATATTAAAAACTGAATGCAGTATAGTGACAATGACAGTTCCTTGTATAGTTAAATATTTCATAAGTTCCATCGGTCCTAAAAAAAAAACAATCGAATCTACGACTAGACTCTAATTTTCTTATAATTTGGCTCTTATAGCCAGTACATAGCTTTAGTTGTACAAATGCCCTTAAAATTATTAAATTTTATTAAAACTAAAATTTTTGAAATTGAATAAAATTGTGAATTTATTGCTTATTTGCATATTCCAGGTACGCCTATGTAAATCATATAACTTCTAAATAATAGCAGCAACCAAGGCGAATTAATTTTACTAGGTAGTATCGTTGCGGCAGTTGACATTTTTTGCCTAATTTTCTTATGTGTAGAGCAGCTGTCAAAAGTTTATCATTTTATATCACATTTTTAAATTCTTTAAAATAGAATTTTAAAACAAATTGAAAAAAAGCTTATTAAAAATATTATTAAAAAGGGTAAGAAAAAAGCGAACTAATATACCTTTAAGTACCTGTTTTTATTTTTGTTATTATATTGTTGTAGTGGCGCTGCCACTTGGTACAATCTCGCCTTGGTAGCAATTATGATAAATATATTGTTACGAATAATAAAACTTGGCAACCCCTATAGTTGGTTGTTTCCGTATGAGTGTGGTGAATAAAGTTAATTCAACAACCAATGGTGTGTTTATAGAATAACAAAACCACAAGTTAGCTAACAAAAGCTAAACAGCCTCAATGGCTGCGTTAGTAGAGGTGCGTACTGCAAAACAGAGGGTCCTGAGTTCGATACCGCATTCGGACATGCGTGCAACGAAAAAAAATAATATTTGTTATAAGCAATTAAAATTAATAAACAGCAGTACAAACCTCCCGAGAGGCAAGAGACAATTATTGTAAAGCCATGGCAAATATTTAGTGGAGACGTCAAATTTAATATAAGAGCAACAAATAATTATCAAGAAGCCCTTTATAATAAAAAGTAAGAGCTATAGCGGTTAGCACGGGGATATGTAACAGCATAACAAGGAGTAGTGGAGATGTCTGTGAATGGTTAAGGTTACTAAACAAGGCATCTAGTAGTTCATGTCTCGCCGGAGTAACACAGTAGTGTAGCGTGGATGGCTGCGTTTGTGGTAATAACGCATTTTTAGTAAATACGAGACCAAGGGTTCACAAGACCGGTAGGATCGAGAAGTATAGCCAGAGAAAGTTATAAAGTCCGAAGACAGAATTTAGCCACAGTGGTATTTGCAATCAAAAAGAATCCGTAAGTTTGCCTGCTAAAAAGGGTAAAACGTAACAATATAAATATATATTTTTTCTTTAAATAGTTTGAGGAAAGCACTACAAAAAATTAGATTAAATTATAAACTCGCACGTATTTCTTAAAACCAAGAAATATCTAATTAAACTTGGCTTTATCAGCACTTTAAACAAGCTGGCGAATGATTTATAAATTTTTAACACGATTAGTACTTTTTAATTATTTTAACGCTTTTTTATTTAATTCTTTATTTATTTTTTTTTTTTTTTGTTAAACTTACCGTTCTGTTGCCTAAATTTTTCACACGACATGTTAATTTAACTGTTTTACCCACCAGGCCGGTGATATTTGACGGTACTGTTGTATCAAATGTGGGACCACCAGTGCCCGGTGTTGGTAAATCTTGTAAAAAGTCAGTGAAAAATCGTTTTGATGCACCTTCTAGCGAACCTAAAAAGAAAAAAAAATAATAATTATTTTATCATAAATAATATTACATATAAAAAAGTTATTTTTTAATCTTACAATACAATCTAATTTGAAATTATTCTCAAAATTAATTTAACCAGAGCCTTCATTTTACGTTTGTGTCCACAGAACTCAGTCAATTTTAAACCGATTTAAAATTTTTTTTAATTGAAAGGTAATCCTTACAGAGTTGTAGCGTTTTGAAGACAGTTCATAATCTTAAAAAAAGGGTATCCCCATAGGTGACGAAGGTTGAGCTAGGGACTTTCTTTTAAACTGTTATAGAAAAACGCTTTGGACAGAATGTCGATTGCTGTGACCGTAACATTCAAAATAATAAATTAGAGGGTGCCCCAATAGTTCAGTTAATTTGATGTATATGGTCATACTTTTAAAAATTTGTAGACAGAAGCTTGAAATTTGCAAAGAATCTGTAAATCGAACTCCGCTATAACAACAAGTACAAAATTTGGATTTTGAAATAAAAGGGTGTCCCAATAGTTAATATAATTTGATGTATGTGGCCAAACTTCTGAACCGTAATAGACAGACTAATAAAACTTACAAGGGACCTGTATTGCTAGGTCCGCTTTAACAACAAGTTTATAATTTAGAAATTAAAGGGTGTTCCCAAAAGTAATGTTATTTGTCCTTTATGGCCATATCTTTTGAACTGCTATATACAAACACTTTAAAATTAGACAGAGTGTCCACTAATTTGTTTGATATAAGAAGAAGAATAAATATTTTAGATTATAAATTAAAGGGTGTTCAATAATTGTTGTAATTTTACTTATATGGCCGAACTGTTACATTGTTCTAGACAGACAATGTAAATTTAAATCTACTGCAACAGCAAGTACAAAATTGAGTTTTGGAAATTAAAGGATGTCCCTATAGTTGCTGTAATTTGATGTAAATTGCCAATTGAAGACAGACGGTTAATATTAACAAGGAGTTGTTGTGCTAATCTGCTATATTAAGTATAAAGCTTGAAGATGGAATATAAGAGTGTCCCAATAGTTAATGTATTTTGATGTATGTGCGCATACTTTTGAACCGTTATAAATAGATAGATGAATCTGTTTTAAAGTTGTTTATTTTTTGCCAGAATTATTTAATTTCAAGTACATATTTATATATTAATAATTAAACTAAACTAAAGCAATTCTAAGAATAAAACGTTTAATTTAATTTTATCGTGAAAATAAATACTTGCATTATGACAACTATTAGAACATTTTATTGTAATTTGAAAAGTGTTTTTTTTAACTTTTACTTTAGTTTGCTGCTTTTTATACTTTTCATATTTATTAACAAAATTTTAAATTTTTACATTAACAATGGCAACATACCGCAGCGAAGGTGTCATGTTTGTGTCAGTTACAAACTAAGCTCGTTGACACAACACATTAACCACGTTCGCAGTATTAGTGTTGGAATCTATTGCCTTAGAGAATTTATTTGAAAACACAGAACAAAGAAAATTGGTTTTTAATATGTTCAGGGGAAGGTTCAATAAATTCTTATATATGAATGAACAAGTATCTCGATATAAATATATAAATAAAAACAAGTAAGAGTGCTATATTCGGCTATGCCGAATCTTATGTTCCCTTTACCATCTATATAAATCTAAATGAGTGAAGTAAATCTGGGGTGACTGAATTAAAAGGGAAAAAATTGGTACTGCATATTTATAATTTTACATAAAAATACCATCGGCTGTTAATGGGTTAAGCATTAAAAAAAAATTTTAGTTTTTTTTAAAGATCTCTACAAAAGCTTTAAAATAATAATCATATTGATTTTGTAAAAGATTTGAAAATTTTAGATCCCCGTAACTCGGAAAATATCGGCGAGTACCGTCTTTTTCATATTTAGTAATTCTCTTTCGTCGCACATATAATTTTTTTATGGAGTTACTTTATTTTTCCAAATGACATGAAAAAATTAGAGGTAGGCGTGGTGTTTTACCTGCTGCTTCGAAGGCCAGGGATAGATCATGCTGATTTCCAATGGCACCTCTTTCAACACTATTACACTGATTACTACTATTTTTTTCATCGCTGACATTTTATAACCAAAAAAAATCGGTTTTTAATTTAAAGCAATCTCCTTTATAATGGGATAATTCATCGGATCCTTTCAAACTTTTATAAATATTTAATGTAATTGGCAGCGGCATGTTGTAAAATAGCTTCTGTTGCAGAATGATTTTATAAATGAAGATATATAGTATAAAGTCTATATATATATATTAATTTAATTTATAATTTGATTCTATTTTTCGTAAGAGACCAGCATGCGATTCGTGGCCAATTGCCAAAAATAATTATCAAATGCTAATGCTTTGTATTGATCTTTTGAATAAAAACCTTTTTTTTATCAGAATTATAGTTTTATACCCTTTACCACAAGTGTGTAATATCAACAATAGCCATTTCCGACCCCAATTCTTTTGCATGGTGAAGTCAATTGAGCGATGTTTGTCTGTGCTTTCATGTTCGCTTTGAAATTAACGTTACCATGGCACTAGTTGAGCTAGAGCCAATCGATCAGACATAGTTTCCAAAATTTTGCTATTGAAAGTCGGTAAGGTAAAATCAGTAAATGTCCTTCGAGGCAGCGGGCAACACAAAATGCCTACTTTTAATTTTTCGATATCATTTAGACCAAATTTTGTTTAGTGAAGTAACTTCAATAAAAAGAAAAGCAAATATATGGGGCGGTAGAGAATAAAAAAATAAAGAAAAAAACACCCGAAAAAGTTTGCGTTCTTCCATATTTTACGTGTTATGGACCTCTAAACTTTCCACAGAAAAGTATTATTGTGCAACATATTTTCAAGATAGATAGAGGTCTTTAAGGAAAAACTTAAGTTTTTAGGAAATGCTAAAGCTTTAAGAGCCGATGACATTTTAATGTAAAATTATATATATATCTAGTACGAGTACTTAATAATTTGATTTTGTTATAAATGTAATTGTACGAACGTACGAACGATTGTGACATTGTGGGAATGGCGGTTAATTATTTTGCTAATTTTTTCATTCTCTGTTACCCAAATATTTTTTTTGTTCATTAGAGCTGGTTCACTAAACTATATTTATGCACATGGTGAAAGGTGTATAAAATTCGGTTTTTGTAATTTTTTAAAATTGAATATTTTATCGAGTTTTAGAGATACACTTTATGAAAAATTAAATTAAATTATTAAATCTAAAAGGATGAGTCCATATAACACTAATAACTACTGGATAAATGACGCCATCTTTGTTGTAGTTGTTGCGATAACTTAATCAAATGAATTTTTAATGTTGAAAGTACGAAATTAAAAGGTTATAATACAACAATGACAACAATGTCAAAAATAATAATATAAATTTTTTAAAAAGGAGCATACAAGCAAACTGGTTTACTCTAGAGAAAACAATATTTTGTATATGTGTGTATATAGTAACACACAGCAACTGAAAACCTTTAATGAAACACACTAATAGCAATAAAAACCTTCATTAAATAAAAAAGGCATTCTGGGCCTCATGAAAATATATTAAATGGCGTTACAAATTTTTTTTTTTTTTTGTGAAAAAGCAAACTTAATATTAAACGCTGTTAACACTTTAGTTGAAACTGCCCTTTGTTATTTTTTATTTCAGTAACATTATCATTTTATGTTCATTTTTTATCGCTTAAGTAAATATGGCGATAATTTAGTGTAACTTAAGCATAAATCCTTAATGGCCAACAACACCCGCCTACCAATATTTTTTTCTCTCTTTAGTACACCGTAATAGAATTATTATTTTTACAGCATACAGTGTTATTTAAAGCACGATAAATTATATACTCAGATGTTTTTTTTTTGCATGTGTGAAAGTAATTGACATTGAAACACCTGAATGGCAATTTTTATAATTTTTTTTTTTTTTTTGCCATATTTCTGTTTGTGAAACAGAACTTTAAAATGTTCTGTGATTAAAAAAAATCACCGTTTTGTAGTTGAGAATTTCTTTTATAATTAAGTCGTTAAATAAAGTCTGTTAATGTTAACACTGATGTTTAATATTTTAATGAATTTTTGCATTTATTAGTGCGTTCATTTGTAAGGACACTTTTAATGAGATAATAAAACGCACTAATAATTAAGCTAAATTAATTTATGTCTCCCATTTATTTTCTTAACTTTAATATAAATAAATCAAGATAGAGAGTTATTTAATTGAATGTTTTGAGAGAAAAAAAAATAAGATTTGTATATATAACAAAATTATTGTTATTTATAACTCACAATGGGTCCGAAAGAATCCGGTTAAATTTTTAGGGTTTGTTTGTTTGGTCGTGTAGGTGGATTATCAGACGGTTTATTTGCACGAAATCGATCGACGTTCGTGAGTTATGACGTTTCATGACAATATGTGATTTTGTCCATATAAAAAAACATCAACAAATACGTAGGCGCCTATTAGAGTATGCGGGATATGGATTTGATTCAATCTAATATTCATGCGTAGCAGGGCACGATAGGATCCGCTAGTTATCAATATAATTAAAATATACGAGGGCTGCTATATATATTTCTGGCCTGGCAACACTGAGTGCTGCCAAGTGCAATCTGACATTTCCATTGGAAAGTTTGCCATTTTTAAGCATAATCGTACTCAAAACGTTTTGACGTACGACCATTATTTGTGTTGTTTACAGTGACTTGAAAAAATTAATATAGAAAAAAATGGAATTAACTCGTGAACATTTTCGTGCCATCATTTTTCACAACTTTCGACGTGGATTATCACGAGAAGAGTGCATTGATGAACTTAAATCTTTGTATGGCGATGAAGCACCATCCTATAGCACTGTGAAAAATTGGTATAATGAATTTAATCGTGGCCGAACTCGCTCAAAGACGAATTCCGTGAAGGTCGTCCAAAAACGGCTGTTGTGTCAGAGAACATTGATGCCGTGCGTGAACTCATAATGCAAGATCGACATGCGACATACCGAGAGATAGAGACATCCTTGGACATTTCTTCCACCAGCATACATTCGATACTGCATGAACACCTGGCCGGAAAAAAGGTTTGTTCTCGTTGGATCCCGCACAATTTGAAAGTCGCTCAAAAAAAGGCTCGTGTCGATTGGTGCAAAGAAATGTTGCAAAAATGCGATTGCAGTGCTTCAAAAGACGTTTATAAGATTGTCACAGGTGACGAATCATGGATCTATGCGTATGAGCCCGAAACGAAACAACAATCGACCGTGTGGGTCTTCAAAGACGAGCAAAATCCAACGAAAGTTGTTCGTGGAAGAAGCACTTCGAAACAAATGGTCGCCTATTTCTTCGGCAAAACTGGTCATGTGGCGACTGTTCCGTTTGAGCAACGTAGGACGGTCACTTCTAAGTGGTACACTACAATTTGTTTGCCTGAAGTCATCGGAGAAATTCGAAAAACCAACAAGAGAAGACGAATCATTGTTCACCATGACAATGAGACCTCTCACACATCGGCTCAAGCCAGAGCGTTTTTGACCGGCCAAAACGTCGAATTAATGGGTCGTCCGCCGTACAGCCCTGACTTGGCACTTAATGACTTCTTCTTGTTTCCGCACATCAAGAAAAAAATGCGTGGTCAACGATTTTCGTCGCCAGAAGAAGCTGTTGAAGTGTTCAAAAACCATGTTTTAGAGGTGTCTCAATCGGAGTGGAAAAAGTGCTTCGACAACTGGTTTGAGCGCATGCAAAAGTGTATAAATCATGCTGGAGAATACCTTGAAAAACAATAAAACCATTTTTGATTATAAGTATTTGCATTTTCACTATTAGGCCAGAAATATATAGAGCAGCCCTCGTATTAATTATTGATCGCACACAAAATCGATAACACATTTATGAATAGTACAATATTGAGAACTGGTAAATTATTTATTTTAAATAATTAATTGGTTTTTAGCAGAAGGACTGACTATGTTGGCACATTAAAATAAGTAAATAAGTTAATTAACTTTTTTTGTCTTCATAATAAGTTAAAAAAGGAAATTAATTATATAATTAAGGAAAACATTTTGAAAATAAGTACTTTTTCAACCGACTACAAAAACAAAAGGAGATTATTAACTCGTACCAATGCTGCTTTTTTATTTTTATGCCCATAGAACTCTGTCAGTTCTGAACGGATTTTGAAAGTTTTTTCTATATTGGAAATTCTGTGTTTAAAAATTAGTTCCGTTCTAAAAATAATTAATTAAGGTTCTATGCCATTGAGTTTGATGCGCATAAGAGCCATTGTGTAGGGCTACTTGTCCTGTTGGAACCACATATCGCTCACATCCATATCTTGCAAGTCGGGCCATTAAAAGTTCGTTATCATCTCACGATAGTGCACACCATTAGCAGTAACGGCCTGACGGGCCCTATTTTGGAAAAAACACACTATCGCTAAGAACATTAGTATTTGCTGCAGTACGAGCTTTACAAGAACTAATATTTTCACATCTCCTACAGATCCGATTTGTTCTAATTCTTGCACAATTTGGACGATTAAATTGACCGAAAAAATCAGGAAGTGCACGATATGCATTTTGTTTTGAAAGCCCATTTTCATAATAAGCCTGAATAACTTAAACGCGTTGCTCGATTGTATTTCTCTCCATGGTTGAAATTGAGTTAGTCTAAAATTGCGAAATGCAGATAAAAACTTGACATTTAGATGCGGTTCACATTCAACATCGGCCCTTAAAACTTAACCACCTGACATTTACTACTATTACTACAACTACTACTACTTCTAGCACTACTACTACTACTATTTCTACTACTACTACTACTACTACTGCTAACACTACTACTACTACTACTAAAACTACTACTACTACTAAAACTACTACTACTACAACTGGTACTACTACAAATACATAATTCGTTTAAATTAGAAAACGTAAGTGACGTAAAAGAAAATGATATAATTTTTTATACACTAAACGTTAACAGCTCGCTAAGCCAATCAGTTTAATTATAATTATCTTGCAAATCAATTTTTTTTTAATTATATTGTTTGCTTGAGTAATTAAGAAAATTGTTAGAGTTTTAAGACCTGTGTTTTAAAATTATCTGGTACTAAAGCTTGTGTGTTACTTTTTCTAAAGATAATTTATCAGTCTTCGTCACCGAATATATTTTTTGAACGTGAGCATACGCGACAAACAGAGGTTTTTTGAGTGTACGTGATAAAAAATTTTCAACAAGGACTGCGGCATACTGAATCAAAAAAATCAATAACAAATATTTATCCAATCGTTTAGCTGTAATTAAATTTTTATTAATTAATTTGCTTTCTAAGCATTAAAAAAATGAAAGCCTCGATAAGTATTTTTAAAATTTTTAATTTTGCCTTACAAAGTTTTGCTTGTAATTAAATTTTAATTGGAACTGAGAAGTCACAATCCTAAATTGTAGATCGAAATTTTAGTTATGTTTTAATTACTCTTTTGCTCGTCCGTTAGCGCTTGCATCCACATCAAAAAGGCTTTTACAAATAATAAAAAAATAAATTTTTGCGCAAGTCTATAAAATTAAAGGATATTTTTTTAATTTAATCCCAAGTACGAAACAAACTTATTTAAGTTCCAAAACCTTCAGATATTGGGTTTCTTTTAACTGGAAGGATCCAAAGAACAACAAATTTAAAATGATTTGTAAATTTGAAAAAGGCATACAAACCTGTATACAAAAAATAGAGAAAATTGCATGCAACATAAAACCTATTAACATCATCCTCGTTATTACTAACACACATAGGCACACAAATAAATACACACACACAATAAAGCTGTCTCCAACAGCAACTGTTGCCAGTGACTACAAACGTTCATATTTCCATTTATTCGTACTAAGAGGCGTACAATCATTCATGTATGCAATTCATAATTTACTTGCAAACAAACAAAATTCATAATCAGACATTCGCTTTTCAACAGTTCGACTGCTTATGAGAAAAATGCAAACACTCTTATTAACATGAAAATATGAACAGCAACAACATCAACAAAAAAGCAATAGTAAGTTAAGTCTTCTTTCAAATAAAACGCCTTCTATAAAATACAGTCGGCTTCTGTATTTAATAGTGTAGTGTAGATAGTGTCATGTGGCGTTAATTACATCTCACTGTAGTTTGAAATACTGGCTTAAACAGCAGAAAAGTTTGTGGCAGAACATTCCATTTCAAATGCTTGTAATGTTAGTGTGGCTGTGATGATTGTGGCATTTCAATTGGTAAACAAAACTCCCTCTTGTCACGTTTGGTCATAGAAGTTACACACCCACATGATGTTTTGTTTTTTGTTTCTTCGTCCTTCTAACCGTCATGTTCAAGTTCTTAATTTATAA
Organism: Gymnosoma rotundatum; assembly: GCA_916610165.2. Taxonomy (NCBI): domain Eukaryota; kingdom Metazoa; phylum Arthropoda; class Insecta; order Diptera; family Tachinidae; genus Gymnosoma; species Gymnosoma rotundatum. The sequence goes on from OU744340.1 coordinate 120,145,645, forward strand.
ATGAAATCAAACACACGTAGAAATCAGACTCCTGCTATTTATGATTTTAACATATATTCGCGATTACTGAAACTCTATAGAGGCAAAGAAGTTTTATAAAAACTTAAAGATTTTTTAAATATATAAATCGGTATACGAAAAATTAATTAAAATTGGAAACTTCTATAACTTTGTAAATAATAAAATGAACTTAAAATTTTTAACCGACTTCAAAAAAAAAGGAGAAGGTTATCAATCCGCCTGTACTTTTTTTTATAAAATTTGTGCCCGTACAACTCATTTACGAGTATTTCTCCACCGATTTTAATTATTTCGGTTTGACTTGAAATGTGTTGAAAGTTGTAAAAAATTCTCTTAAAAATTAACGGGTTCCTATGAGTGACGTAATTTGACTTATATCACTTTATCTGCTGCATTTTGTTTTCAAACACTTAAAACCAAACGGCATGTAACCTTCTATGTCTTCAAAAAAATAAGTATGAAAAATTAAAATTAGAAATTAAAGAGCGTCGCCATATCTCTTGAATCATTAAAGATAGACGAATAAAATTTACACAGAACGTGCATTGACATTCTCACTATAACAACAAGTATTATTGATTTCATATTCAAAGACCCTCTGCTCATCTGTCTGTTATGAAGTCGGCTTCTTTTTTTTTTAAATTTTCAAAAATATATTTTTATAAAAAAGAATAATTGCAAGTTTTAAACTTCCGTTACAAATTTTTCGAGAAACTAAGATTGATTATTTATAACATATATTAATTGAATTTTATCCAAAATGGCATTGAAAAAAGTTTTTTATATTTGAATTTTATGTACCCTTTAGCTATTAACTATTTTATTGCAAGAGAAATTTTTTTGCTAAAAACTTTTATATTTTAGTGAAATTTTAATCGATTAATAAAATCGAATTTTTGAGAGCTATTTTCCTTGTATTTTCGGATTTAAAATAAATTTCAACTCCTTTATTGCAAGAGCATTATAGGTTTTTTTTTGGCAAAATTTGTTGTTTTCTTTTTTTTTTTTTAATTTTCGATTTTTTCCAATTAGTTGCAGGAACAGGTTTTCTAAAATTTAGCTGCAATTTCGGCCGCCTAGTAAAACTGATTTTTTTGTAATTTTCAAAAGCCAAATTGAAATAAGAACTTCATTAAATCAACGAAGCAAAAAGACAGTAAAAACTCTAAAGCGCTTTAAACAAAAATACAGTGAGTGTTAACTATAAAATTAAAAATTTTTTTTTATTGATGTCTAAATTTTCCTGGAATTAAACTTAAGCCAAAATTAATTTAATTCATTTGTTAAAATATCAAAAGAGTTTAACTAATAATTTAATAAAAAAAAAAAAACGGTGGGCACAGCGCATGCACATTCATTGTAACGTTACCATAACAATCAATATGATACTAAAGAAAAGCTATAATATTATGGGAAAACAAAGAATACTGATTAAAAATAAAAATTTTATTTGTGGCCAACCGAAGGTTGGTACAAGACGAGTTACAGAGAGAACAGTAAAAATATATTTTTTGTTTGTGTGTGGACTTTGTCTTAACAAATTAATATTGATATGAATAATCCTCGTACTCTTATTTACAAATTTAGTTGGTTAAAAAGATGATGTTCAGAGTGTATACAACCCAAAGTAGATAGATGCGAAGAACGCTGATGTGAGGATGTAGCGATCCAGAAAATGCCGAATTACATTCTGCTGGTATCAAATTTTTCTTGTTTTCTGTGGAAAACGTCTGCATTTATTTGAAAAATAATATTAGTTTATTAAAAAAATTAGAAAAGAATGGAATTGAACTTAAGCGAAAATCAATTTAATTCATTTCTTATTTGCGATTTTTATTACAATTTTTGGTATTTTTTTTTGTTATTTTTTTTAGAAAATATAGATTTCTAGTTAAATTTCTATTATTAGCTAACTTTTAAATTACTGACAATTCGTCGAACAGATTTAATTTTTGGGAAATTTTGATAAAAATGTGCAACTTCGCTGAGATTTCAAGCGTTTGTTGAATTTTGATAATCTGTAGTTTTTTTTTTTTACTTACATTTTTAGTTATAGAATGAAAATTATTTTAAAATCTTTGGATCGGTTTTTCTGAGTTTTCAGCTTTTAAAGAAATTTATAATTTTTGCTTGCAACAAAATACCTGGTTAAATAGAAATTATTGATTGATTATTGTTGTTTTTGCTTTATTTATGTTCATTAAAATTATTGCGCGAAATTTTTTCCAGAGATAGTAATGGCCATCGAGATGTGCCTTTACCCTCAAAAATTAATATCGGTGATTTTTATAATTTTTATCCGTATGATAGCACAATTTAATTGCAATTATTTTAATTCAGAATTTTTATCAACTTTGTTAAATTTTGAAAAAAAAAAAAGAATTACACGTTTAGTAAAATTGCGATTAGTAATTTAGGGGTTTTTTAAATTTCGTTCACAATACAACAAAGCAAAATACAAAACTTACATAAGAAGTAATTGTTACGAATAACGCAAAAAAGTAGATGCGGTAGATATTCTATCATTTATTGACTGATGTTGCTAAATTTTAAAAGCTTGGCTTTCGAAATTTGTGGCACTTTTCTATTCCCGGTGAAGCTAATTTCCGATTGCAGGTAAACCAATGTATGAGGTCCTAGAATGATAACTGTTTCTGGGCTCGACAATTAATACATATAGAAGAAATTATACAAGGAATCACTAAGTTGTAAATAAACTTTCCCAATTATTTAATTCTTAAAAATGTTGTTAAATTGTATTTAAAAAAAGTTAAATTTTAAATATGTGTTTATTAAATGACGCTATTAACGTTTTTACAATTTAGTTACACATTTTCTAATTATTCATTTTCTAGCTGCTTATGTGAGCAATTATATTAATCAAGTATTTTATTTATAATATAAAATATTTCAAAAGCAATTAGTTTAGCAAATGCTTAATAATTTATGTCCTTACCTTCCACTGGCTAGATAAAGAAATCTTTTATTGCATAAATAATTTCTATGTCATTAAAAATTATAACGTTAGTTTTTCTTCTTTTATGCAATTAATTTATGACCACAGCACAGTGAAAATAAAAAGGTAAAATAAAACCATATTATGAATATGTCAAAAGTAATTACTGTATAAAACAGTATATATGCTGTTCAGTATGCAATGCGGTAATTAAAACATTAGAAAAAGTTTAACAAAAAGACAGAGAAAAAACTAAACTTAAACCATAATCGTATATCAGAGTCGTTTAAAAAATGCTAATAGAAATAAAACTTAAACAAAAACGAAACTATTATAAGCGGACAAAAGGTATTCATGTCATAAATTTAAGTAAAATTATTATACATGAAAAAAAAGGTAGAGAGGACATGTAAGAATATCAAATTAATTTAAACTGCACCCCACACAATGACAACTTTATTAAAAATGCTAACACACATACATCAATGTAGTTACACAAAAAAAGTTTTGCACCGATTAGAGTTTCTTTGTTTGTTTTCAGATTAAATTTTATCAAAGTTTTAAATAATTTATTTATTTATTAAAATTAAATTTTTTAGTTAAACATATAATTGATTAAATTATTTATTTAATTAAAAATTTCTTATTATCTCTTCATTTAAATATATTATTAAATAAATTAAAAATGTATTTAATTCACAATCTAAATTAAAGAAAACATTTTTTTGTGTACTTAAGATGATACTTCAGCAATTAATGATTTAATTAGATATTTATTATTATTTTTTAATTAAACATTTTATTAAAAATTTTAACAATTAAATAAAATGCGCCCTAGGGCAAAAAATTTTCTGTTTACTTAAGGAGATAATTAAGCAGTTAATTGTTAAAGTAAATATTTTTTATTATTTTTTTAATTAAATATATAATTGAGTAAATTATAAATTTAATTAAATTACACTCTAAAAAAATTAAACGCTACATAGGTACTTGAGGTGATAAGTATGCTTTTGATTATTTAATAAAAAACTTTTACTGTATTTTCAATTAAATATAGAATTAAATGAATAGAAAATTTACTTAATACAAAATCTAAAACAAAAAAAAAACGTTTTTCTGTGTACTGGAGATGATGCGTTAGCAATTAGTCATATAGTTAAATGCTTTAATTTTTTTTTTAATAAATATATAATTGAGTTGATTCAAAATTTAAATAAATTACAATCTTAGATAAACAATTAGTTATGTAATTAAAATTTTTTTTTCACCTTTTCGATTAAATATATAATTGAATCAATTAAAAATTTAATTAAATTACAACCTAATACCCTACTCAGACACGTTTTTGAGTTAATTAAATTTTAATTGCGCAATTTAATTTTTTGGTCACACAGACTCAATTAAGCTTATTCAACTAGCGCAAGGCATATTTATTTTAATAGGTAGTGTCGTCCGCCCAGCTGATTTCTCTTTTTATTACAAAAACAACATGGCTTTTTCTTGTTGCTTTGAAGTTGGAAGTGTCAAAAGCCATTTTCGTATGACCCTCTATTTTCTTTTTATTTGTTGGTTTATATTTTTTACTTGCGGCTTGACAATTTTCTTTTTTTTTCTCACTGAACATAGTTCCCAGAGTTAACATACTTTTTGGCAAGGGTTGCATTTCGCATCTTACACAATTAGTGATGCAATTAAGTACTAGTTGTTTAATTGATTAATTGACTTCTTATATGGTAAATTGAGCTCAATTAACGCCTTAGTTGCATAAACTATTTAATTGCGCAATTTAAGTGTATGTCTGAAACATTTTTCTGTGTGCTGGAGACGATGCCTTAGCAATTGATAATTTAATTTAGAATTTTTTTTATTAAATATATAATTGAGTTAATTAAAAAATTCAATTAAATTACAATCTAAATGAAATAAAAAGGTTTTCTGTGCACTTGAGGCGTTAATTAAACAATTACTTTCTTAATTAAAAATTTGTTATCATTTTTTCAATTTATTATAGAATTGAATCAATTATAAATTTAATAAAACTACAATTTAAAACGAATAAAAAGTTTTTTTATACTTAATAATTAAGCATATTGATCATGTTCCATTTGTACCCATAACTTCCTTACAGCCATACCTAAATAAAAACGGAAAGCGAAACGTTTTCTTCCGCATAGATTTTACGCTGAAATGCCATACCTAAACAAAAGCGGCAACGGTTTGTCAAAATGATAAAAAACAGGGTTATTAAAAACATTAAGGCTTAATAAGTCTTGTTAACGGACGCACCTCAAAAATGATATAATTCCGCCATAAAATACTCAATATGTGCCATATTATATATACAAACGTTGTAGGTCCGTAACTCCGAAGCTGACATAATTTTTTTCATTTCTGCACTAGATTTTTTCCAAAAATATATATAAATTCCCTAAATATTTTAAAAAGAATAACAATTCTGGTGTTTATGTTGTGCAAATTGAAAATTTTATAAAAAAACAAAATTTGTTTTGCTTTTCTTTGTTTATTTTTAATTTTTTTTATTATTAAACGCCTTGTCAAAATCGGAATTTTCCAATTGCAAAGCGTTGCCGCCACGTTATTTCGGTATGCTCTATACAAAATGTACTAGCATAAGAACTATTGCAAAAAAACGCTTTCCGCCCTTGTTTTGGTATGGCTGTTAGTGAACTTTGGCTGTCACCATCCTTTTTCTTTTTTTCCAGAGCAAAATAATTGCTGTCTCGTTTTTTCAATTGTAAATGTACTGGCATTGGCATTAAGCTTGAGGTTATGTAAAGTCAACATAGCAATTATGAGTTTCTAGAAACCCGGTATATTAAAATTATTATTAGTATTAATTAATGATTAATATTAATCTGGGAATAACTATTTATTAATCCAAATTGTCGTAGTTTGTGTAATGCTTTTAATAAATACCTTCAAAAAAAAATTTTTAATGCGAGAACGAACTCATCAACCTTGAATTCTTAAATTTGACTCTAATCAATTGTAGTTTATTTGTTAAAAAATATTCTTTCCTATTTATGTTTTTTTTATTATATTTTTAATAAATGCTCGAATTAAATTTTTAAAATAATACCGTTTCTGTTTCATTAAGACTATTAAGAATGAAACGCCTAATTAATTATACTTCTTCATTTTGGGTAGAGTGCATAAATCGCTCCATAAATAAGTTGTGAAAATAAAGTAAAACCACAAGGGTCTTTTGTTTAAAGAATTTTAAATATCAACGTTTCTATTTGTGTTAAAACATGTATTTTTTAATAAAAAATATTTTTAATTCTAAATGTCTCTGTGTATAGTGATACAAAAACATATCGTAATATAAATTTTATATAAATTTTATATTTTCTAGACAATTTAAATTTAGTATAAACGGCCTACATTTATGATTTTAGAAACCCTATCGTAAATATGCGCTACACAAAACTGATTGTAGTACTCATTTACTTCATAATAAATTAAGCTAAGTGTGTCGAAGGCAGCAGGTAAAATACTTGTAAGTCCGAGTACTCTAAAATCAGATTAGTAGCTTCAAATACAACACAGCGCTGTCAAAGTGATGAAAATAATATAAAATTCATTCAAATTCAAAAAATAATCAAATTCATTACTGAATGCATAATATAATATTAATTTAAGGCCTGCAGTGTCAGATTAAAAAAAATCATTGTTATTTCTCGATATTTCATAAATCAGAAGAACAGATTTTATACACACTTTGCACCGTGAAAATTAGGTTGTTGGCAACCGAGTTCGTATGGTTCTGTAAGTGTTACAAATTATGTAAAATGAAAAATAAATAAATCAAATAGAATTTTTAAGTTAAAAAAATACGAGATTTAATAAATAAAATCAATCATATTCTAAAACATCTTATTACAGATAGACCTTCAGTAAAAGGACTGACTACAAAACATGATCCGTAAGTGATGAGGAAGTGTGTGATATAACCATTCTATTCAAAATGATTGTAGATTCATCCAAAAAATTTAGTTGCTCACAGAAAAGAACCAAAGAAGCTGCCTTATTGCCTTCTACTCCTTGAGGCCAAGATTCACTATCATACTCAGTCGTACGTCTGTCTGTCAAAAATTGTATATGTGTGACAGACTTTTTGAAAGATCTTATAAAGTTTTGAAATAATTAAATAATATTTTTGTCTATTTAATGACAGTTATTTTTTTAAGGTTATTTTTAAGAAGAGAAAAAACTACAAAATACTGAAACCATATGTTTTTGCATCCTTTTTGGGTAATAGTGTGGCACCTATGACACCATTTTGAAACGATTTTTAAAGCAGGACAGAATTATGTGAGACTTTTGTGTGATTAAATTGTACGATTGTGTATGATAGTGAATTATAATGTGAAATCGATATAGGAATCACAAATCCTATGAGTATTGTTATATTTGCATGGTCCACATTTCTTAGGCCAAACCATGAGATATTTTCGGGCTTGAAGACGATATAGATTTATTTAATTTAAATAATTTAAATTTCAATCAAAAACGAAAATTTTGGAAAAAAAAATCTAAAATACTTAAAATTAAAATGCCCTTAACTAGAAAAAAAAACTCTAAAACTCTCAAGTATCATATTTTCAAAAAAAAAAAAAAAAAATTAATTTTACCGAAAAAACTGCAAACTAACAAAAATTGAAATGCCACTAAAATATCACATATTTACCCAAACATTAAATTGTTTTAGCAATAAAAAAGATTAAATTAAAAGCCTAAAGCGCACAATAAAAAACTAAATGCTGTCAAAAAAAGTAATCGCTACAGCCCACAGCTTTTACTTGTTGATTGAAAATATTATGATACATATGATACATTGCAAAAAGGGCTTTTGGTAGCATAAGACACATTACCCATGCATTGGTATAAGTAATTCTTATGACTTTTTAGATTAATTAAACTATTCGTGTATTTTCCCTACTTGATACGTTCCACAATTTTTGCTCCAGTACTTTAATTAAAAGATATAATTTTTTTTATTAGTGGCAAGCAAAGCGCGTTACATTCATACAAATGCGGCATGAAAGTTTCTAAAATATTTAATGTTGTAGAAAAAAACTTTTTGTTAGTAGTATTGGCTTATTTAAAAAAAAATTATGGGGCGAAAGTCCTAATTTTTAACATATCTACCATTCAAACCTGGGATAATTAGCTAATACAGCAAAATAGTAATAGAAAGGAGAGTCCTTCTTCGATATTATAAATGTATACCACTTAATTTTTAAAAAATATCGTGCCACTTCATAATGCGAATCAATTTTAAATCACCGATTTTGATTATCTAGGGCGAAAGAATACTACTGTATACTACTTACTTTTTATTTTCTTACTTTAATCTAGGTACAGCACGATTCTTATTGCATATATTTTTTACATCAATCCTAAATAAATTGTATTTTTCCTCTCACTTTTCTGCCAACTATATAAAAAACCAAGCAAGCGCTAAAATGAAAAAAATATAAAGATGCAAATAGCTTACAAAATACCATTTAAAAAATGTATAATAACAAAATGGAAAATAAATTAAAATGCTATGAAAAGGCTTACAAAATTCAAATAATAATGTAGACACAAAATGTAACTAATCACGCAAACCGGCTTTAAACACATGATATAAATATTAAATGTAATAAACGTAACCACTAAATAATGTTACATTTTTGCTGGCACATATTTCAGTTACGAGAGTGAATTCTTCATTATGATATATACGCGTCATGTGAGATAAGACTATGCAACATATAAAAAAAATTTATTTGACCTCCGATTTTTTTTTTAATTCATGTATATGGTGCTCCAAGTACAATAACAGGAAAATTTCAAATATTACAAAGATTTTTTTTAAATTTTTTTGTAAAATTTTCAATTTTTTAAAAGGGTGCTTGGCCAACTTTCTTATAAGGTTAGAGCGACTCTTCTTATTTCTTTATTAAACATTTCAAAAAATTCTAATTTCAATCAACTGCAAGTTATCTTAAGGCGATGAGACACTGTAGGATTTAGTCTTTTGATCTAAAATAGGGTCCAAAAAGTAGCATCGTTTGTATTAAAAAAATGTGCACCTGTGTTGTAAAAGATTGGCGCTCGCCCATATTTTCCGAGTAACGACGCTCTCAAGTTTTCAAATTTTTAAAAATATCAATACGGGTATCATTTTAAAGCGTTTGAAGAGATCTTTAAGGAAATACAAAAATTTTTAAAAATGCCTAACCCATTAAGAGCCCATTAAGATGATACTTAATTTTTATTTTTTATTTTTTAATTCCCTGTTACTTCACTCAACTAGATTTATATATATGGTGAAGGGTATATAATATTCGAATATAGCACTTTTATGTTTTTTTTTATTGTAGTTACTTGATTGTTCCAAATGATGATATGGAAAAATTACAGATGGCCGCAGTATTTTGCATGCTGCCTTGAAGGAAATGGATTAATCTTGCTGATTTTCAATAGCACCTCTTTCAACACTATGTGTAATCGATTCGCATGTTTAAATTTTCTATAGGTGACCTAAAGCCTTGGAAAACTTGATTTTAATACTAACACGGACGGACAGACTGACATCGCTCAATTGACTTCACTATGCATGAGAGCTCAAAATATTTTTACTTTATGGGGTCAGAAAAAGATATTTTCCATTTTTGTGATGAAGGCTATGAAAATCATTAAATAGAAATTTCTGTAAATCAGAGTTGCATTTTTAATTGCATCTTTCTTATCGAACATACCCTTCCTTGTAATGTGCAGTATAGATTTTCATTAGATTTTGTATAGTTAATAGTAGTTTCAATAACAAGTTTTATTATACGCAGTAGTTTTAGATTTCTTGAGGTGCAAATGTTACGAATTAAATTAGAACTTTTTAAAATTATAATTTGTATAAAATCATCAATCAATTACTATTTTTATTACGTACTGTAAAAGATTTATATGGAAGAAAGAGAATAAGCTCTATACCACGACATTCCAGGGCAAAATGGTTATGTTATTTGCAAGAAACTGGAGGTACCTAGTTTTGACGAAAACTATAAAATTTTCCTGCAATTAGTGCCCAAATAACTCCGAAACCACTGGCTAGAATAAGAACTATTGTTTATGTAACTTAAAGCTTATATTAATTAAAATATGTTGATCTTGATAATTTATAAAAATATTGCACAATTTGTTCTCATATTAAAAATTGCAAAAAAAAAAATTAAAAACTTATCGACAAAATTTAAAATTTTTGCTGTTTTTTTTTTTTGGTTAGAGAACCCACAATGTTATTTGTCAAAAAAAATTGGTCACGTTTATTCTCATCATATATTTTTTCCATTTAAACTTGCTTTACGAAGCTTGTAGTAAAGGCAAATGAAATAAAATACTGTCCTAAAAAAAATCTTGCATAAAAGCAATTATGAATTTATGAATGAAATGCGATTTAGAAAAAACCATTAACTGCTATTTTCTTAATTCTTTTTTGTATTTCTTTTATGAAAGTTTGCCCGAGCATGTAAATAAATATGTGTAACCAGGGGTCATGCAGTGCATAACTTTATTTATTATTATTATTTTTTTGTTTTTTTTTAGACAACAAAATGCATCCTAGAAGTGTGTGTATGTTTTTGTTTGTTAAATACAAAAGTTTTGCGTATAGTTTAGGGCAAAAGTTACATGTTTTTATACAGTTTGTAACATGTACGTACGTGAGCATTTCCACAAAGAAATAAGTTAAGCATTCATTTGTTACTAAGAATTCTTTAAAAGGAAATGTTAATTCAACATACAAATACATTTTTGTATGAACATTTCTGCAGGCCATAGTTTTCTTTTAACTTTGTGACTAAAGTAATAATGAAAATGTTTTTCTATTTAAAATCAGCTGCGAGCGAGACTCAGTATTTAAAGCTAATCCTCATTTTTATTTCTTAAAAAAATATAAAATTCGAAGTAAAAAATATGAATTGGTACTATAAAAAATCATATTAATTTTTATTAAAAAAATATAAATGAATTGAAATTGACTTTGGCTAAAGTTAATTTTTTAATTTTATTTTTTTTTTTTTTTTTGAAAAAACAAAAAATTATTTTCAAAATGACGTTTTCCAAAGAAAACAAAAAAACTAGACAGCAAAAAAATTAATTCAATTCAATCAATTTCAACTCATTATTAATATTCACTCTTAATTTCATAAAAATTAAATTAAAAAACACTAAGCACAGCATCCAAAAACGGCTGTTGTGCCAGAGAACATTGATGCCGTGCGTGAACTCATAATGCAAGATCGACATGCGACATACCGAGAGATAGAGACATCCTTGGCAATTTCTTCCACCAGCATACATTCGATACTGCATGAACACCTGGCCGTAAAAGGTTTGTTCTCGTTGGATCCCGCACAATTTGAAAGTCGCTTAACAAAAGACTCGTGTCGATTGGTGCAAAGAAATGTTGCAAAAATACGATTGCGGTGCTTCAAAAGACGTTTATAAGATCTTCACAGGTGACGAATCATGGATCTATGCGTATGAGCCCGAAACGAAACAACAATCGACCGTGTGGGTCTTCAAATACGAGCAAAATCCAACGAAAGTTGTTCGTGGAAGACGCACTTCGAAGCAAATGGTCGCCTGTTTCTTCGGCAAAACTGGTGATGTGGCGACTGTTCCGCTTGAGCAACGTAGGACGGTCACTTCTGAGTGGTACACTACAATTTGTTTGCCTGAAGTCATCGGAGAAATTCGAAAAATCATTGTTCACCATGACAATGCGAGCTCTCTCACATCGGCTCAAACCAGAGCGTTTTTGTTCGGCCAAAACGTCGAATTAATGGGTCATCCGCCGTACAGCCCTGACTTGGCACTTAGTGACTTCTTCTTGTTTCCACACATCAAGAAAAAAATGTGTGGTCAACGATTTTCGTCGCCAGAAGAAGCTGTTGAAGTGTTCAAAAACCATGTTTTAGAGGTGTCTCAATCGGAGTGGAAAAAGTGCTTCGACAACTGGTTTGAGAGCATGCAAAAGTGTATAAATCATGCTGGAGAATACTTTGAAAAACAATAAAACCATTTTTGATTATAAATATACGCATTTTCACTATTAGGCCAGAAATATATAGGGCAGCCCTCGTATCTACAGGTTAACTCCCAATTTCATAAATATAAAAAAGAAAACAAAAATATTTAAAAACATTTTGAAGACCTATGAAATTTTATATTTTTGGAAATATAGATTTTTTCAGAATTTTCTATTGCAAAAATAAGTTTGATTTTACATCGGCTTTTAGTTTATTTTTTTTTTACCACAAGTAAAGTTTTTATATAAAATTTAAAATCTATTTGCTGAATGATATTTTAGTGACATTGCGATTTTTCGACTCCCCTTTTTTCTAGTCCAGAGTATTTTCTTCAAAATTTCGTTTCTATATACAGCAATGCACAACAAAATCTGAAAGACGTACAAAAAATATTCGTGTTTGCCTCCAACAATAATGAAAGGGATTTGCTGAACTTCAAGACTTCATCTGTCGGAAGAACGCCCAAATAATTGGTGGGTATAAATTTTCTAAAGCTCAGTCATGGCCTAGAAAACACCGATTTTAACAACATTATGGAAATGCTCTTAAATATAAATACTTTGTGTAGTCAGAAATTAATACTGGCAAAACTGCAAACTGAACAACAAACTATTCCTACCTGTGGTAAATCCTTATAGTTGATTTGTCTATTTTCTATATTTAGTATTCTTTAATAAATTTAGTTTATTCATAGTTTATATTAAACATATTTTTTTCTTTGTTTATTATAAGCTGGTATGACTTTCTATTTGTTTAATTTGGAAACAATAAATTCTTCTTTAGAGTTTAATTTTGTTCTAACAATCTATTTACTTTTACTCACCACTACCTCAGCATTATCAATTGTTCTCTAATTTTTAGAAAGTTCGAAAACACTCTTATTGACTTTCGTTCATTATCATATTATTAATTTCAAAAAAATTATAAATGTTTCTCATATTTTTTATACACTTTTTTCACGCGAATAATGACCTTCTAATAATTAAACTGAAATGTCTATCATTTTTTAACTTTTTGTTCTTAATTTAAGCCCCAAATAGTAGTCAGTCTCTGGTAAACATTAGTCCCAACAGTTCATATTCGTGAAGAAGGCACGTGGCAAATTTATTATGGAAAAATATTCGACAAACCAACTGGTTTTAATCGTTGATACATTTTATTATAAATCAATCATCGATTGCTGTGATGATGAGAAAATTACGTGAAATTTTTACGAGAAACCACGTGCCAACAAAGCGCATCATTTATCGTGTAGTGAACGATTTCAAAAACAAAGGGTATGCAGTTGATGGGACTAGGCATGGACCACAACGTGCTGCAAGATCGGCTGAAAACATTACTGCTACTCAAGTGATCAAAACAATCCATCAACCTCAATTTGACGCCGTGTTCAGGAACTTGGCCTACAAAGAACAACTTTGGCTACAACTTTTGCACAAGGATTTGCATTTGTTTCCATTCAAGATTCAGTTGGCGCAAGAGCTTCTTCCACAATACTATTAACGCCGCCGTACATTTGCCAGTAGAAAGTGACAACTCGCCCATTACAACCCTCATGGAAAAATTGATAATGAGTGACGAGCGCATTTTCATTTAGATGGATATGTGTATAAACGGTTGTGGGCAATGGGAAACCTTCAGATTATTCATCTGTCACCTTTGCATCCATTAAAAGTGACATTCTGCTGTGCAATTTGGTAAGGAGAAATCATTAGACCTTGCTTCTTTGAAAAAAAAAAACGGCGTAACGGTAACTGTGAATGCGGTGCGATACTTTGTATTTTAGGGAATATTTGTATAATAAATAAATTGTTATAATTTAATTAATCATTTTCAGTTTTAAAAAAATTATTAGCAAAAGAATATGTTGAGGCGTCATTGTTATTTATTACTACTGAAAAAAAGATAATAATTATGAATTTCAAACGATATCACTTTTTACAAGAGTATCAACGCGAGTCGAGCGATGAATTTATTGTGAAAGGAATTAATTAAATTTTACTTAGTGGAATAAATTTCTTAAAAAACGTAACTACATAAAGAGATATTCTCTTAGATATAATAAGAATTTTTAAAAACGAATTACTGTTGAAATCTTGTTAACAGTGAAGTTTAAAACAACATAAATAATTAATTTTATATTATATAATTCAAAAATTGCAACTTTAACACAATTTTTAAAAATACCGTTTTTATCAAGTAGACACCTTCAAAGATCATAAAACCCATTAATTTTTAATTGCTCTTAGCTGTATGTACATAAATCGTTGCATTTAATCCTACTAACAAAGACGGTAGTCAGTGCTGCTGGCATGAATAATTTGTTTTGTCATAAGTGTACTTGAGATATGGAATCTTAAAAAAAAATACAAAATATTTTACGATAAAACACTTTTGTCTGGTAAATTTATTTTTTTTAACTTTTTCTACTGCTAAGTTGCGAAAGGGTGTATGATTTGTTTGTCGTTTACTTAAACTTATTTAAAATACACAACACAATGGCCACAACAGCAACAGCGAATCAGTTATAGAGATGAATTTTTGGAGAAAGAAATATTTAAAAAATAATTATTGTTACAAAGAAAATACGAATAAGTAAAACTTTTGCTTGGAATTAGACATTACCTTGAAAAGTTCTTGCCATAAAATGACTTATTTTTGTGATTGCCATATTTCGTTACACGCTTACAAGCAATTGAACTAGTTTCTTAAGTTGAAACTGGTGCTAATGATCATCGTTATTCACTACAATAATTAATGTAATCAAGTTTTATTAATTGATTATAAAAGTCTCATGCCTTGTTAAAATCATTAGGTTGACAATCCAGTTGGGAAGTTCTTCCGCTACAAATGCTTAATTCCACACTCGATTACCTTTTCGAAATTTTTTGCTGGATTATCTTACATCTCGATTGCTCACTAGAGAATACTATACAAGATAACTGGAAAGCGAAAACAATTAATTGATCCTTTGGAAGAAGGGAGAACTACAAAGACTTTTCGAATACTTAGTAAATGTTGGAAATGAAAAATATTAAACTACTCCAAGGTTTAGATAGAATATTTCTAAAAGTCAATTCAGATCTCTGTAGCATAATGACAAGAAGCAGTAGATGAGTTAACCAGTAGTAGATGAGATATTGTTGAGAATGACTTAGATGTATACGGGAGGAAATTAACGATAGGCTAAGCACAAATCTCTGGGTGTAAATTAGAAGACATTGTAGGCTTAGTCAAAAGAATCAAGTATCAGGGGCAAATTAACGCGACTTATAAAAAGAAAATTAAAGGAGATTACAATGCACCTTTCGGACCATCGAACGGAAGTTCTGTTCTATCGCTACAACCCATCGCAATCTAATTGAACTTTATCTATCGTACCTAGTTTCCTGTATTATTATCTTTATGTTTAAAAAATTGTTGCAAGTGGGTTGTGACTTTAAAACTCAAGAACGGCCAAATCGAATTTGAATAAATTTTTACGGTTTGTTTGTATGATCATAGATGGTTTAACTAAAGTTTGTCCAAACAACGTGTGATTTTGTCTATAAAACAAGCAAGACTTTAATTTTTGTATTAGAAACTTCCTTATTAATATTCGTTGTTAAAAATATTGCGTCGATTAGGAGATTAAGCGTGGTATTTCCCACACAAAGTGAAAAGTTTTTGCCTTTTACTCGGGGAACTGTGAGAGGAAGGGGCTTAAAATTTTATTCAAGTAGATCAGCTAGAAAAAATTCAAATACCCCAATGGATCAGACATAGTTTCAAAAGATTTGCTATTAAAAATTAGCAATATCCGATCCATGTTTTTCGAAAAAAAAATATATATATATGAAGCGGTAGAGAGTTACAAGCATAAAATGAACAAAAACATTAAATGAAAAAAATTGCGGCTCACCCATAGTTTCCGAGTTATGGGCCTCTAAACTTTTCATGGAAAAGCATGATTGAGCTCCATATTTTTAAGATATCAATATGGATTTCATTTAAAATATTTTAACAGATCTTTCAGAAAATACAAATATTTTTTTCAATACTTAACCCTTTAAGACCCGACGACATTTTTATGTAAAATTATATAAAATATTTCACTAAAATATATTTACATATATGGTAGGAGTACATAAGATTCGCCATAGGCGAATATATGCCTACATTGACTGCAAAGGAGAAAACTTAATATATTATTGTTACGAAAATAGGATCTGGCAACCTCTGTTGTTGTTGTCCATATGTACGTGGAGAACACCAACGGTGAAAAGTTCTTCCACTAATGGTGTGTAGATAGAAAGATACGACAATAAGCTAACAAAGTTTGAGCCACCTTAATGACTGCCTTGGTAGAGGTGCGTGCTATGAAATGGAACTTCATACTTGCCTGCAAAAGTAAAAATTATAATTGTATAAGGTAATTAACGAATTAAGAAGCTGCAATGAAACCTTCCGGAAAGAAATTATTATGTGTGAAGCCATGGCGAATAATTTACTAAAGACGTCTATTTAATATAAGGGCAACATATAAATGTCAAGCTGCCCTTTACAATAAATAGACGGAACTCTAGCTGTTAGCGCAGGGAAGTAACAGCATAAAGCAGACGTGTGTTGTGGCTAGCAGATTAAAGGGGATCACGTGATATCGATTAACAATAGTACCTGGCCGTGTGGGCACTAACCTGTCGGTGGTCTTGCCACAGAGGGAAATATAATGCGTCGACTAGCGCATATTACTGGCGTGACTAACAAAGTTGCAATTCTAAGAACATGGCTGTTAGGACCATTAAATATACCTTGCTTTAGGGTTGGAGACTATCCAACCCCGTATGCCCCAAACGGACCTCACCAATAACCGGCTACAGAGAATGGGCGGATCTCTGAATTCGCTACCAGTTCCCGTGATGCCAGTATAACTTAAAACACTTATAATTCTTTCGATAAACGCCCAGATTGCCTACCCAGATTTGCTGCCTGCACTCCGTGGGAAGGTTTCCCATATACCCTAAAACTACTTCGTCCGAACGTAGATTCGCTCAGCCAGGCTCGACTCTTAGTGCCCCAGGGGACGGGTTAGGAGTGCTAAAAGTCAACAAGTAGTTCAAGTCTTACCGGAGTATCTGCAGCGTGGATGGCTGCAGTTGTAATAACGCATGTTTCGTAAATACGAGACGGTAGGATCAATAAGTATAGCCAGATAGAGCCACAGAGTAAGAAATACAGAATTTATAGTGTACCACAATGGTATTTGCAATCCAAAAAATGAGTACGTGTTGCCAAAAGGTAAACATTATATTTGTTAACAATGTATTATGCTTACGAATTCTACATTGTTTAGGGAACATACCTGATTATAATAAAATATTTAAATTTTTTTATATTTTAAGCCAACCATATTGTAAATTTTTTACCCCATAACCATTGTTTTTGTTTTTCGTGACGAAAATGTTTTTTAACGCAACAATAATTTGTTTACCGCAACCATATATTGTTGTATATATGTATTATTTTTTCACGTGTATTGAAAATTGCAAAAAAAAAAACAGAATACCTTGTCATTCGTATATGGTTTAAAGGTGCTTCTGTGTAAAATGTGAGGGGGTGGTTAAAAAACAATTTTTGCAATTTGCATTAACAGTTATAAAGATTAAACAATTATTAAAGTTAATGAGGATTTTTACTCTTTATTTACATATCAAGGGTTTTTTTTTATTATTAACCGACTTCAAAAAAAGAAGGAAGTTATACAATTCGGCTGAATATTGCTTTTTTTATATTTGTGCCTCCAGAACTCAGTCATTTCTGATCCGATTTTGAAAATTTTTGGTAGTATGATAAATTATACTTACAGATTGGTCCCGTTTTAAAAACAGTTCATAATCTTAAAAATTAATGGGTGTCCCCATACAACATACATATTTTTACGTGTATTATGAACTGTAATAATCGCCCATTCTGTAAAATTTAAAATGACTGCGCCTACTATATCCCCCAATAACAAAAAGTTATACAAAAATAAATCTAAAAATTAAAGGGTGCCCCATAATTGATGTACATTTAGTTATATGGGCCTATCTTTTGAACCGTTATAGACAAACGCTTGCAAATTGGACAGAATGTCGATTGCTATGGCCGTTATAGAAACAAATATTAATATTACAAATTATAAATTAAAGGGTGTGCCAATAATTCATTAAATATGATGTATATTGCCATCGTTTTTAACAGTGAAAGTCAGACCCTTAAAATTTACAACGAATCTGTATTGGTAAGTCCGATATAACAACAAGTATAAAATATGGATTTGGAAGTTAAAGGGTGTTCCAATAGTTAATGTAATTTCAAATGTGTGGCCGTACTTTTAAACCGTTATAGATAGAACGCTGAAACTTAAAAGGGACCTGTATTTCTAATTCCGCTATATCAATGAATTTATAATTTGAATTTAGAAATTAAAGTGTGTCCCATAATTACTATAGATATACTTATATAGACCTATCTTTTGAACCGTTATAGACAAACGCTTGTAGATTTGACGCAATGACGATTGCTATGGTCGTTATAGTAACAGCTGATAATATTTAAAATTATAAATTAAAGGGTGCACCTATAGTTTATTTAATTTGGTATATTGCCATACTTTTAAACAGTTGTAGATAGACGATTGAAATTTAAAAATAATCTGTATTAATAACTTCTCTATAACAACAAGTATTAAATTTGGATTTAGAAATAAGCGGGTGTCCCAATAGTTGATATAATCCGGTGTATGTGGCTGGGCTTTTGAACCGTTATAGACAGACAGCTGAAATTTACAAGGGACATGTTTTACTAGGTCCGCTATAACAAGAAGCTTATAACTTGAATTTAAAATTAAAGGGTGTTCCCAAAATTAATGTAATAACTTCTATATGGCCGTATTTTTTGAACCGTTAAATACAAGCACCTTAATTTTAGACAGAATGGTATTATATATTATAATAAGCAGTATAAAAATGTTATATAATAAATTAAATAGTTGATATAATCTGATGTATATGGGCAAACTGTTGAACCGTTACACACAGATGGTTAAAATTTGCACAGAACCTGATTGCTAAATCTACTACAACAGCAAGTATATAATTTGAATTTGGAAATTAAAGAGTGACCCTATAGTTGCTGCAGTTTGATGTATATTGCCAACCTATTAAACAGTTGAGCTAGTATAAAATTTGGAGATGTAAGGGTGTCCCAATAGTTAATGTAACCTAATTTATGTGGCCATACACTTGAGCTGTTATAGGCAGACAGATGAAATCTGTTTTGAAGTCGGTTTTTTTCGCAAGAATTATTTTAACGTTTGTTTGTAATGAAAATTTAAGAATTTTTGTGTGTTTTGTCTGAGAGCCCTGAAGATATTAGTATGAGAGCATATTTGGTATAATATGTCAGAGTTAAAGGTCTGGTTAACCGAATGCTGCTTAAACCATCTGCATACTGCCCCCTAACGTTAGACTGTCTGTGTACTTTTACAATATATGAATTTGACAGAAATATATAACAAAGCAAAGATTTATTAAAGAACCGTAGCTATATAACCTTTGATTTAAGTATAGCCAATGCATTACTTGAGCAGTATTTATATGGGAAAACTCTTTAATGTTTTCTGTACGCAAAATAATTTCTCTTACAATATCTCTTGCATAAATAATATTGTTTTTTGCAAATGAAACAAAGTTTATGAATACGTGCATAATCCTTAAAACTCTAAACTTTTTATGTTGTAAATCACCGGCAGTATCATGGCATCGTTGTTTTTCAATTAAGTAATTAAATTTTCACACCTCCCCATCCGTATATTAAGTAATTTTATTAAAAGTTGTTCCTTGCGAATTATTTAATTATGCACATTTGCTTTGTGTTCTCTAATATAACAATGGCATTAGACCATAACACCTTTAGTATAACAAAAACAATGGCAACTGTTAAACAAAACTTATCTCTGTTGTGGCAACAATGAAAATCCAGTCAGTCGACTTTACAACAGAAATAAAATAACAACAAATTTTGTAATATGTACCTTCAATTGTTGGCAATGATTATGAGTACAACAACAATAACAAAAACAAAAGTTTTCCTTTTTCTACAGCAACCACTGATAATAATACTTCCATTTCCACTTCCAACTTAAAACCATACAATTATAACAACGTGGACATTAATAATGCGCAACATTACACAATGGTAATCAGTTCTAAAGATGTTTGTTACATTTCTGGCCTAAAATTAAGCTTTAAGTTATATAGTAAGTGTGTCTATGTGTGTGTAAGCATAACTAATGTTGCTTGTAGATGTTGAAGTTTTGATTTAAATTTTAATTAACTTAGTAACTTCTTGTGTTTTATTGTGCGCGTGCTTGTGTTTGTATGTGTGGAGATGTGGGTGTGCGGTCTTGTATGTTGAATTGGCCTTTAAAATGTTTTGATTTAGAATAAGAATAATTTAACAAAATTTCTATTGAAATAAATTGTTTTCCTTACATTATTTCGTTCTTATAATAACAATTGAATGTCAAAAGTTAATTCCGTTTAATCCTTGTTAAATTTGATAAACTTTTATGACATGTATTAACGCAATAGATTAAGGGATTACATCACTTGAAAATGTTGCTTCAATAAGCTTTTGACAACAGCTGTCATAATTAAAATAAATAATTTTAAACTTTAAATATAAAAACATTTATTTTCATACTTTTACAGAATAAAATAGGATAAGCTCTATAATTTCATTCCGATTATAAAATGACTTAGTTTTTAATTGATTAATTAATAAAATAATGAAACAAATACATGTTTAACGTCAGTCTTACTTTAAACATGTATTTATTACTTGAAATCATTTGTTCTCATTTATTCACTAATTGCACTGTTTTCAAAATTAATGCATTTTACAAATCGTCAACGTTATAAGTTCCGAGGAAATACGAGTACTGCTGCTGGTCCGTATTGAAGGATTTCTTTGTCTATTGATTTATCGTTCTCTTCTTACGATTTTTTTTGATTTAATAAAATGTAAAAATAGCTTTCCCATTACAAAGAAATTGCTATTTTTATGTGTTTTTAAGAGTTTTTAGCAAATTAATTTATTGTTTTTTAACTCGAAAAATAATGACCTGCAAGAGAAGTTGAAAAATTTGTAATGATTTATGTTTCCGATATTTCTGCAATTTTAAGCAGTTGTATATAAAACAAAAACGAGTTCGAATTACTTAAACACAATGTACTATATTGAAGGTTCTCTTGGCTTCCGCTGAGGTTCACTGCACTTTGCACTACATCATTGCCCTCCCCATGGGCTCCACTTGACGCCAAGCGAAGTCCATTGAATGCTCTTTCATATATTCTTTTTTCTACTGTAAAACAAAAATAACATAAAAATCAAGATAAATTGCTAACTCTTTCTTGTCTATTGACTGCTAATTACCATTTTGAATAGCGCTGTGCTTTTATTAAAGTATAGCACCTGCTGGGTAGTATTAATTAGAACAAAAAAGGGAGCAAAGACTTTGAATAATAAGATAAAGGTGAAAAAAAATTTGTTAAATAAAGATTTTTTATTTCAGCCAGTTCAAAAAACTAAGTCTGATAAGTTAATAGGATTGTAAAGTTTTTAGTTGGTCTGGGCCCTTTTAAAACCTAACCTCCGAAGACCACGGACAGATAGAAATCGTGAGGACGACTTCTCTTTGTATGGTGTAGCCAGAAGGGTCCCCTACTACCTTTAATGGTCTTTCAAACATATTCGAACTAAACATTACAGCCTGCATGGGCACTGTTTACTAACTCCCCTTTCGAATACTAGGCAAACCACAAATTTCATTGCAGTCCCCAGGGGACCAAATTCCTATCCTCTGTAGTCTATTGGTTTCGCATAACCAAAAATGCAACATTACGAATCCATGTAGCCCATTGCCACCTTGAGGACAAAGTTAGCAGAAAGTTAGGACAACCACTTCACAAAAAAAAAAAGTGTTACTAACTAGAGGTAAGCGTAGTCTCTGTTCCATGTCTCAACCACTTCACACAATTATGTCTGACTGGTTAATCGAATTACAAGTTCGTAAGTTCTCCTGACGCCTTTGAAAACCTGATTTCAGCGGAAACACAGGCGCATGTAAATAGTGAAACAGACTTCCCTTAATATAAATAATATAATTAAAATTAGAAACAGTATGGTATAACAAATAATATTTCAAAAATTTACTTCAGGTATAAATTACGTCAGCGAACACACCATGTGGTAGTCCTAGTTCGTTTTTTGATGTTGCTTTCTTTTTAATTTCTCGTTTAGTTATCCATGCAAAATACTCTTTCATTAAAGTTGTAAATATATTACAAAATTTTTAAGGTTGCTAGTATTTTATTTTAAACTAACAGTGGCCACGACTACATCAGCGTGTCGTTTGTAATATTATTATCATTAAAATTTTAAAGAAATGAAACATGTTAACGAATAAAAAGTATTCTATCTTTGAAACTGTATTCTAGAAGTTCTCCTCACAAAATTTTATTAAAATCCTTCCAGCAATTTTTACGTAATGCCAACACAGACTGACAGACAGTCAGACAAAAATTCTAAAATTTTTGTATTTCATATTGACTACTGAATCTACTTCAAGAAGAAAATGTTTTTAAAAATAGTTCACATACAGAAATAATCCTGTTCCAGATTCATTATATGTGTCAATAACTGTATTACTTATTT
This sequence comes from Gymnosoma rotundatum, assembly GCA_916610165.2. Lineage (NCBI taxonomy): Eukaryota > Metazoa > Arthropoda > Insecta > Diptera > Tachinidae > Gymnosoma > Gymnosoma rotundatum. The sequence continues at coordinate 120,168,463 of OU744340.1, forward strand.
TATAGAAGAGAGCGAAATAAGTAAATCTGAAAAGTGTAAGTTAAACTTACACACAAGACTTTCCGTGTCATGTATGGGTTGACATTTAATTTCTAATTCTGGTTATTACTATTTTAAGCACATCAAAAGATGAGCTCATGTTCATCCATAGCACGGTCTCTATGGAAATACCCTGTAATTTGCAAATTTATTGTTCATACTTCATTGTACACGCACTGAATGAATTACAAACGTTTCATTTTTAGTTGTTTGTGGTTATTTTAATACTACGATGCGTAAAAATCACGTCACTGTTGAGATACTCGTTTTTTTTTTTTTGCTGGTGTAGAGGACATAGTTTTACATGCTATGTGCTAATTTGACATGTATGCCCATCGCAGTTCAAACAAGTAAGAGTGCTATATTTGGCCATGGCGAATCTTATGTAGCCTACACCATTAATATAAAGCTAGTTTAGTGACAAATATTAAGGGGGCCATATAGGGCATTTACACTATGCAATTTGTCATAAAACTAACATGAAACTTTTGTTTGATTGTGTAGCAAGAGGGGTAAACTATACAGCGTGGCTTCGGTTTAGAAACGATGTATATGTTAGTAATATTTTGTTTAAAATATTGAATATCGCTGCAACTTATAAAGAGAATTGCAAAAAAATTGCATTAAAAAAAGGCAAAGTCTAAACATGGCATAAAATTAAACAATTAGAAGAAAAAATTAATTACTATATAATTTTACACAAAATGTTATCGGCTCTTAATGGGTTAGGCATTTTTACAAAATTTAGTATTTCGTAAAAGATCACTTCAAAAGCTTTGGAATAATAGCCATATTGATGTCTTAAAATATATGGTGCACATTCGTACTGTTTTATAAAAGATCAGAGGCCCCTTACTCTGAAATTATGGGCGAGCGCAAATTTTTTCATTTGATGTTTTTTCATATTCTTTAATTCTTTATCGCACCGTATATTTGTTTTCTTTTATTGGGGTTACTTCACTGAACAAGATTTTTACCAAATGATACGGAAAAATTAGAGGCAGGCGAGATGTTTTGCTTTTTGCCTCCAAGAACATGAACCGATCTTGCTGATTTTCAAAAGCAAAATTTTAGAAACTATTTTTAATCAATTGGCATTTAAATTTTCTCTACCTTATCGAGTATCTTGGCAAAGTTGAATTCAAATCTAACACGCATAGACAGGAGAACAAACGGACATCGCTCAATCGACTTCGCTATGCCTTTTTAAAGTGAAGGGTATAAAAATAACAATATTTTCATAAGTAGCGACTGAACCATTTTACCTTTCGTAAAATTTTTTAAAGGAACGTAGTGGCCCTTGCATAATAGTCGAGGTGAATACAAATACTGAGTAAAGATTAAAAAAAAATCATCAGCCACCAAAAGACCAACGCAGTACTCATATGAGTTTTTGTCGTATTTTAGTAATTTTTTTTTATCAATTTTTCTTTTTCATTAAAAACTTTTTAAAAAGTGTATTAAAAATGAAGTAGAAATATGTTTGCAAAAAAGCTAACCTGACTTTATCGCTTGATTTTTTAAATGATTTAACTTATATATATTTTTTTATTTGTTGTTCAAAGGGGTTGGGCAGCAAGTCTGGTTGGAAAAAAGTCACGTTTCGTGCCTTGTACAATTACTTTGCTATAATTTTCTTTTAACACACTTGTATTCGTGTCGTTATGTTTTATTGGCATTTTTAATATTTTTTGTATTTAAAATTATAAATTCTTTGGTATCAAAAAATAAATACAAAATTAAAAAGTACAAATAAAGAGGAACGAATATTAGATTACATAACAACAACGTTGCTCCTAAATATGCTGTCATCTGCATTAAACAGTTTCACTTGTACAATTATAATTTAAAAAATGAATAGTATAACTGAAAAATGATTTTTTTAGAATGAAATACGAAATTGAATTATCTGAAAAAATTTAACTCTATTTTGCCATAATCAGGGATCGAACTATAGTTCCAAAAACTCGTATTTGAGTAAAGATATTTTGTTATTAATTTAAATATTTGCTAATTTTTGGGTAAAAATATTTTTTTTTGTCGATCCTTAAATTTTTAGTGATTTTTTAAATTATCGGTAGTTCTAAGTTCTTTTTTAGGTATTTTCGGTACTATTTTTTTTTTTTTAAATGTGAAATTTAAATTTTCCATTGAAATTTCGATTCCTTAGTAGCTTAAAGTTTTTTCTGAATTACAGGTTTTTAATACAACTAAGCAAAAAACAACAATAATAACAATAAAAAAAACGACAACAATATACTAATAAATTAAGTAAAATAAAGACGCTTGTTTTTCTTTCGCTCATATTTTCATCGTTAATGGTCCGATTTCATTAATTTTCAATAGAAAAATTCGGGAAATCACATCCTCAAACTTCTATAAACACAAACACGGATAAACGGACGGACCGACGAACTAGTCTTTGCATAAGGATCAGGAATGTTTTTTTATTTTTACTATATGGCGTCTGAAGCGGAATTTGTATAAATTACAAACGAAAGGACAAAGTAACAGAAACCCTTTCTACCTCTGCAAATAGGAGTATTTTGTCAATCTAGCCGGACAAAATTTAATTTTGAGAAATGTAAAGGTTTAAGTACGCAACTGGATGGTATCAAAATTCTGCATCTTTTTGTGAATTTTGAAGATTTGTCGTTTTGGAATACATTCAGGAAAATTGGATAAGTCGCCCACGTTTTTATTGACTTTACACGATTTTGAGAGGATTGTAATATATTTTCTTGCAGCTAAGCGGTTTTTTTTTGTTGTAAAAGGCTATATTAGCAGCTACTTACATATATTAATTTTTAGCAAAATTTTAATATTAATTTTTATGATAAAAAATTTCGTTCAAATTCAAAATAAAAATTTTTTTTGATAAATTTTTTGTCAAAAAAATGTAAAGGTTTTACACTGTAGAAAAAATGTGGGGCATTTTTGCGCCTAATCTACTATTTACTAGTATAAGACCCACTCAATATTTTTACCTTTCTTTCATGCTTCTACCTGAACGCTGAAGATTCGGAAGAGGTCTTTAAAGATTTAGACGAAAATGTTCAATGGCACTCAATATCATCTTAGGGCAAAGGAAAAGTCCTTTTAAATAAATCAATTGTAATTTTAAATAAAATTTAATGCTACAATCATAAATAAGTTATTACTATGAATTAATTAATTATTATCAGATAAATAAAATACTATAAAGTAAAAAATTACAAAAATATCTTTTTAATAATATGTATTCTTGGGAGCCGGGTTTGACAAAGCATTACTAATGAATATTTGTTTCACAGGGACGTTTTTGGGGGTGGGAATGAAGGGATACCTCGCCCTGCCCATATAAATCGATGTCTATGGTTTTACGGCGTATGTAATCTATTTCATTTAATAAGTAAATTTTTTTCAAATAATATTTTGTTTCACTGCCCACAAAAAGGCGCGGGGCTTAAATGGCATTTTAGAATCTCTTGAGTCCTATTTTAAATTTTAAACATTCTTTTACCTAAAAAGTTGTAGTTGCGAAATAAAATGAAGAGAAAATTAAAAAAAAATTATAAAAAAATTTTCCAGAGGTAAGGTTAGTTCTTCAAAGGGAAGCTTCTCCTTGATCCGATTTTTCCTGCCAAGTTTCATTAATCTTAGTAAATATTTAGAGCCAATATAACCTAACAAATTTAATGTCCGGCAAAATACTCTTATTTGCTCTGTTTTAGGCAAAAAAAATCTCTTAAAGCTTATTACTTTTGAATTTGTTGATATATTGCATTACATTTATTTATGTTTGTTTTTACTTTGATACGAAACCTCTAATTATTTTAATTAATTGTGCTTTCAACAGTTTGAGTGACTGTCATACTCAAATTTAAATTAATTGCGTCTTAAAATGTTCCATAATTGCGTTTTAGATTTAAATTTAATACACGTTTATTAATGATACGTCAAAGAAAACGTCATTGAAAACTATACTTAGTGATGGGTAGCCCTGTTAAAGGCACATTCATACAAACTTACATACATATTTCATTTAATAACCACATCCATCCATAATTACAGTCGACTAATTACGAGAAGAGGAAAATTACATTTAAATCCTTCAATGGCAATAGATAAAAAAAAAATATTTAATAATGAAAAGTAGTATAATTATGAATGTTAGTGAATAGTAAAAGACAGCAGACAACAAATTTCTGCAAAATGAAATACAAAAGTTTTTACATAGAATACACACACACTCATACATCCTTTAGCTGTCACAGAGAGACATTAAAGCAGGCAGTTAAATTCATAGACAGAATGGCAAATTCAACAATTGCCACACAAAGTAGCCATCAAATTTCATCTTTGGTTTACATTAACGTTGCTTTAGCAAAAAACAAAAAAACAATGCGGGGAAGCAACTGATGAAGAAAAGACCTTTAAAACAAAAAGTTTGTCATCGACAATACAATTTGACATCAGTAACTCATTACAAATGCTAATCACATGACAAAGTGTGGTCTGAACTTAACAATGATGGCAAAAATCAGCAAACAAAATATAATAATGACAAAGAATAGAATGCTGATGATTATGATAATGAAAATTGACAGTTGTAGGGACACAAAAGAGAAAATATTTAAAAAACAATAACTGAAGGTATAAGTAGACAGAAAAGGAAAACTTAAATATTTTTAACCATTAAAATGGCAATAAAATAAATAATGAATATAGAAAAGAATTCCTGATGCTACAAAAAGTCAGGACTACTGTGGTTATTTAAGGGGAAAAAACATCGTCGCAATGAACACAATTGGAGTGTAAGATTTTTATTACAATTTTATAATTAAAATTATAGCGTAACCTAACTCTTTGTATAGTATTGTTAAAATTCTTTATAAAAAGCTTAAGTTCGTTTTCCAAGTGTGTATAGATTTCTCAGGAAATGCCTGATTTTTTTAATTAATTGAATTTTGTTCAAACATAAAGATTTTTTTAAAGCAAGCAAGCGGAATGCGGCAACAGTATTACTTATTTGAAAAAAAAAATAGTACGAGGGCTGCTATATATATTTCTGGCCTGGCAACACTGAGTGCTGCCAAGTGCAATCTGACATTTCCATTGGAAAAAACGTTTTGACGTACGACCATTATTTGTGTTGTTAACAGTGACTTGAAAAAATTAATAGAGAAAAAAATGGAATTAACTCGTGAGTATTTTCGTGCCATCATTTTTCACAACTTTCGACGTGGATTATCCCGACAAGAGTGCATTGATGAACTTAAATCTTTGTATGGCGATGAAGCACCATCCTATAGCACTGTGAAAAATTGGTATAATGAATTTAATCGTGGCCGCAGGTCGCTCAAAGACGAATTCCGTGAAGGTCGTCCAAAAACGGCTGTTGTACCAGAGAACATTAATGCCGTGCGTGAACTCATAATGCAAGATCGACATGCGACATACCGCGAAATAGGGACATCCTTGGACATTTTTTCCACCAGCATACATTCGATACTGCATGAACACCTGGCCGTAAAAAAGGTTTATTCTCGTTGGATCCCGCACAATTTGAAAGTCGCTCAAAAAAAGGCAAAGAAATGTTGCAAAAATACGATTGCGGTGCTTCAAAAGACGTTTATAAGATCGTCACAGGTGACGAATCATGGATCTATGCGTAGGAGCCCGAAACGAAACAACAATCGACCGTGTGGGTCTTCAAAGACGAGCAAAATCCAATGAAAGTTGTTCGTGGAAGAAGCACTTCGAAGCAAATGGTCGCCTGTTTCTTCGGCAAAACTGGTCATGTGGCGACTGTGCCGCTTGAGCAACGTAGGACGGTCACTTCTGAGTGGTACACTACAATTTGTTTGCCTGAAGTCATCGGAGAAATTCGAAAAACCAACAAGAGAAGCCGAATCATTGTTTACCATGACAATGCGAGCTCTCACACATCGGCTCAAACCAGAGCGTTTTTGACCGGCCAAAACGTCGAATTAATGGGTCATCCGCCATACAGCCCTCACTTGGCCAGAAGAAGCTGTTGAAGTGTTCAAAAACCATGTTTTAGAGGTGTCTCAACCGGAGTGGAAAAAGTGCTTCGACAACTGGTTTGAGCGCATGCAAAAGTATATAAATCATGCTGGAGAATACTTTGAAAAACAATAAAATCATTTTTGATTATAAATATTCGCATTTTCACTATTAGGCCAGAAATATATAGAGCAGCCCTCGTATGTTAATAAAAATATTCATAAAAAAGATACAACGCGTTGAATTTAATTTAACTTTGGAATGCCGTTAAAAGCGGCTGAGCGGCAATGTAGAATTTAGTTTAACTTATTGTTTTGTCGCTTTACTTGTTAAATCATCCATAGTCTTCTTTTCTTGTATCTTTTCTTCGTTGTGCATTTTATTTATTTTTCCTTTTAAAATTTTTAGCAATTAAATGTATTTCTTTCTGCGTAAAAAAACTAAAAATGTTTTATAATTTTTACACAAGCTTCTACTTTAATAAGCCGCTTTAATTTGCCTATAAATAAAAAAAAATCAAGCGGCAAAGAGAGCAGCTGATTGCGGCCCGCGTCCACATGCCGCTTACATGGCCTTTCACCATAACTCTAAAGATTCTTAGCGGCGTGTTCGATTGTATTAAAATTTTAAATCCCTATATTACATTTGAAGTTAAGTAATATGGCCTAAGAAGCCGGCGCCGCAATGTTTTATAATACCACTCACCGGGTGTTTGAAAAACTAAAACGGCTACAAAATTTGTATTGCTTTTCGGCTTTTGAAAATTTTTAATTCCTGCGATAGCCCTCGTTAAGCTCTAAAAATCATAGGCATTACTTTTAATAGTTCAGGAGAAAATTTTTTTCTAGTTATTTTTTTTTTTTTTTTTTGGATTAACAAAAAATTTTCTAATTATTCGAAACTATTGGAAAATAAATTTAATATTTACATTTAAATTGATTTTTTTTTTTGCGAAATATTTGCATCTTTTGTTAGTTATTTAAAAAGTTTAATTAAAAATAAAATATTCAAACTGTTTTGTATGCTATTCTTAACCGACTTAAAAAAAGAAGGAGGTTATCAATTCGTCTGAATGTTGCTCTTTTACGTTTGTGACACCGGAACTCATTCATTTCTGAACCAATTTTCAAAGATTTTTTTTTTTTTGAAAGGTTATGCTTTCAGATTGGTTTCGTTTAAAAAACAGTTTTAAAAATAAAAAAGGAATCCCCATACAACATACATATTTTTTACGTATATTATGAACCATAAAGGGCACCACATTAAAATTAAAAAAAGGCTGCGTATCATTATAGCTTCCAATGGTAAAAAGTAATACAAAAATAAACCTAAAAATTAAAGGGTGTCCCCATAGGCGACGTAAATTGACCTATGTGGTCCTATCTTGTGTACCGTTATAGACAAACGCTTTTAAATTGGACAGAATGTCGATTACTATGACCATTATAATAACATGTCTAAATATTAAAATTTATATAATTAAATGATGCCCCAATAGTTGATTTAGTTTGATGCAAATGGTCATACTTTTAAACAGTTGTAGATAGACGATTGGATTTTACAAGAAACTTGTATTGCAAAGTTCACTATAACAACAATTTTAAAATTTGGATTTGGAAATTAGAGGGTGTCCCTTTAGTTGAAGTATTTTTAAATTTTTTTTTTTTTTTTGTAATCAGTATTCATATTTTGTTTTACGACATTTAGGAAATCCTGCCGTAATTTTTTGCAATAAAATATAATCAATGTATAATTACTGTCTTAAAAACACATGATATTAGGCTTGTTTGTTTTGAGGTCGGATTTTTTGCAAGAATTATTTCTTTATAAATTAAACAATTCTTGCTTTTAAATTTTAAACATAAAAAATCTTCTTAATTTTAACAAACTAATATGGTATTTATAATCGTTATATATTCCTGTTAAACATAATTTATTAAGTTCTTATGTAATAAATGAATGACTAAAAATTAATATATAATATTTAATTTTTAAAATATTTACGTTTTGAATTTGACAGAATGACTTTTACCAGTATGATGCCATAAATCATTTAGTTTATTTTATTATTTCATGTATTTATTTATACATAAACAAAATGCCTTAAAAGAAATAAAAGGGTAAGGCAAAATATTTTAAAATAATTTTAAATCTAAATTAAATAAAAATATTAATTATACACTTTGAAACAATTATGGTCATATTTAATAATATTATGGTTACAGTTACAATAATTTTATCATGTTTAATAATAAAATTATTTATATATTTAAAATTAAACTCTGTAAAAAATAAATTCTAAATTTTTATTAAGTATCCACGTATAACCTTTAGGATCTTACAGTTAAAGCATAAAAATAGAAAAGTCTGGTCTTCAAGCTTGCTTTTTTTAATCATTAGAGACAGAGATGAAGCTCGAATTGCCAAAATCGAAGCATGTATGTAATTATATAAAGAAAACGGAATTGCAGGGCAAAATAAATTATTCGAAATAGTTAAAAAAAAAACTTAATTTTTAAATAAACGCAAGGGCTTGGATTAATAGCGTTTTGATTAATTAAATTTGAAGTGTTTAGTTTTTCAATTACATTTAATTAAGACAATAATTATACGAATGTAATATTGCTTTAGCATTTGTGCTTTGCTGATATTCCAATACTATTAAATGGAGTTTTTTCGAAGAAGTTCATTAATTTATTACTCAAGTATTTTGCGTGAGTTTTTTTTCACATTTTCACTTACACAAATTTGAAGCTTTTAATATTACTAACATGTCTTAAATAAAAGTTCTACAAAATTCTTATTAACAGTTAAAGCTTAAACATTTAGCCAGTATTAAAGACAAAAGAAATTAATGACTCACTAAAATCAGAGAAGGGTGAATAAATATGAGTCTCGTAGATATATGCCTTAATAACAAGCTTCAACAAAGGTTTTTAATGCAAACCACTTCTGATGCTCTCATAGAATTTTTATTTTTAATTTTTACTACAATCATTCCACTTCCTTTTCTAGCCATCGGTATGAGAAAATTAAAAAAATACCAAAGTGTACTTGTTGTCTGTTTTAAAAAGCCTTTCATCTGATTAAAAGTCCATGATACGTGTGGCTATTCAAGAGAAAAAATATGGATGTGGATGTGTTTTTTGTTTTATTGTCAGAAATGAAGTGGAAGGAAGTTAAGCAAACTGTAGTTAGTTAAGACAATGTTCGTTTTTATTTATGTGTTTTATGTTAGCAGGTAGGAAGAGGATTTACAAGTATCTTATACCATTTTTTTTTTTTTTGCTGTATAATAAATTATTTTGCATTGTACTCATAGCAAAATGCATATTCAATTTTAGGGACTTAAAAAAAAATATTTTCCTCTGCGGGAGTGTTTTATCTTTTATCTATCTCTTTTACATCAAGACTTTCTTTGATTGAGAAAGTAATTTTTAACTCTGCTTTTATGTTGAATTTAGTGCTTTGAAATGTATCTTGGAGATTTATATCCTGCAATCGAGAAAATTAATTCGATTTCTTGTTTGCTTCATGGTTTTTCATTTTACCTAACGATATACAGCATGTCAAAGATTATTGATAATAGTGATGTTACTAATAGCGTTTTTGCTTAAATATCATCAAAAAAATCATCTCTTAATATGATTAATAAAAAAAATAATTCAGTTAAATTAACAAAAATTTACTAAAAAGAGTAGTAACACATATCAAGAAAAACAACACATCCAAACAACACGGCCAAACAACTGGCCATAAATTCGGCAGTTAGGCTGAATGCAGCTATGGCATGGAGGATACACAGACGGGTCAAAGTCAAACACTGGAGTCGGGGGAGGCGTCTTTATTCATTAATTTTGGATCAGAATAAAGTTTAGGCTACAAAACCAATTAAGCGTAATTCACGCTGAAATCTCAGCCATTAGAAGGGATATACGGAGAGGATATCCGAATCTATACTGACGGCAACGCGGCGAGTGTCTATACGACATCCAGATTGATACGTGAATTCCGGACATCTCTAGATGAGATGGCGAGACATTCCAACGTGGAACTATTTTGTGTGCCGGCACACTCTGCTATACCCGGGAACATAGTTAGGGACAAACTCGCTAGATCTGGAATTCAGCTGAAAGACCGTGGAAAAAATTTACTGGTGGTAGTTCCGTTAAACTACTGTAGAGCTTTATATCAGTGCGAACTTTTTTGGGGCCGCGCAGACCAGATGGTCCAAGGAGGTCACCTGCACGGTCTCTGCAAATCTACTGAAGTTTCGAGGAAAGCTGGGCACACTGGCAGGTGTGCTGACAGGGCACTGTGCTTATTGATACCAATGCTAGAAGACTGAATCTTCCATATCATAACTTATCTAGAAGTTACCAGGATGAGGAATAGGAGGAAGCGTTGAAGCATTTGCTCTGCCATTGTCCAGATATTTCTGGGAACAGTGCGTCTCTTTTCGGCAATCCGAGAATGCATAGTTTTGTTTCCAGGATAAATTTGTTTATCCGGTCTTCGTGGAGGTTTGGTAATGGATCTAATGGAACATATAGATCTAAATTGGTCCTGTGCACATCTCTATTCAGGCAGCACAATAGGACCATTAAGGACCCAAGTGAGTCGGTTTTCTCATACCGGCAGCCTGTGCAACCTAACCTAACCTACGAGGAAGGGTGCTAAAATTATGTACAAGTACCTTCAATATAAGTGTGCATAATAAAATAAAAAACTGACTGGATTGCAAGAGTGGTCTTGTTACGATACTTACATTCTTTTAAATTTGATGGCAATTCGCTTACAATATAAAACGAAAAAAATAAGAAAAGTTACCAGCAGTGAGTATTTTAATTTCATGTAGTTCGTAAGATATTAAAAAATTTAAATGTCAAAAAATAGTTAAAAAAAAGCAAATTTTATAATACCGAGGTCTTTAAGATCTAACAATTATGTAAAAATTTATAAAAATCTGTGTTTCGATTTATAGTTTTTTTTGTTTGTTTTCACATTAAAAATTAATTAAAATTTTACTTGAATTAATTATTTATTTAATCAAAAAATATTTATTTTTATAAATTATAATTAATAAAACTCGAGTTATTAATTGATTCAATTAATTATTTAATTAAAAATTTTAATATTTAGTTATCAATTAAATGTGTAGTTGATTTAATTAAAAGTTTTATTAATGTTCAATGTGAAAACAAACAAAACAACAAACAATTTTTTCCGTCTTATTTTATTTGTAGAATTCTGAAATGAAAATTTTGCCTAAAAGTATTAAAGCACACGCGAATTTCTTTTTTTTTATTTTTTTAACTAATTTTTTTATGAATATTAATTTTACCCTTGTCATTGAATCTTTTGAGTATTGGTGATATAGGATACTGTTGATTTCAAGAATGAAAAGGAATTAATTTTGTTTTTATTTATCAATTACTTAACCCAACTCTTAAGTGTTATTGAAGTATCAGCCAGCCATCGTATATTTACATTTAGGCAAACAATTGTGTGTAAGAAAAAATTTCAAATACATTCAACTTTAGTACTGAAGTACCCAAGGGATCCATTTTACTTAACTCTAGTATATTTAAATTCATGCCACACGCACGCAACAACAGTTTTTAGAGGTGTGCCAACATATCTCTTTGAAATAGGTATGTGTACATTTAAATACCAACAATTTGCATTTAAAACTTTTTGTATACCAATAAAGAGGCTTCAAAAAAAAAAGTTATTATACAGAAGTTAGTGCAGGGAGAGGTGGTGGTGATGGTGGTGGCACTTTTCGGTTGTTGAAATGTAAAATAAGTAGAGTCTTGAAGAATTAAAAAAAAACCCTCTAGAATAAAAGGTTATGGGCTCTTTTGTTATAAACAACCACACAAACGAAGCTACTTAAGTGTATTACATCCATTTTTTTTCAAAAGCTCAAGTGCAACATATGATTCGCATTTAAGATTTTTCGAATACACACATGACGACAAGCAACTTTTAAAAGAAAAATATTCCTAAGTGCCTTTAACGTTCAAAATTCGCACTGTATAACCTTTTACTAAGTACACGAGTACATGTTAAATATGCTTTCGTACTGAGTTGTAATAAACATGTTTTAAGCAGCAAATATTTGGAATGATTAAAAAAAAAAACGTTTAAATCTTGTAATCAAGAGTCAAAGTCAAAGAGTAAATATGTGAAATTTTTTAGCAATGTAAAAATTTCAAAGGATCTATTGTGTAGTTTGAAGTATTTGAAAATGTTCTTAAACAGTTTGTACTCCTATCGTCAGAACTTAAGAGAAAAAATTATTATTTTAGCCGCTCAGAAGCCAATGCGGTTAAGTCCATTTATTGACATTTTCTGATTTTTGGAATTTTTGATGAAATGAATTATAATCTTCTTAGATATTAAATGATTTACTCGTTGTTTACTTTCTTCTTGGTTAGACAGCCCTTTTTTTAATGTATAATAATTTCAGAAGCCATTGTGAATAAGTCCACCTTTATAAATATTTTCTACATAAACTTACATAAACTTTAAAATAAATATCAAATTATACTTTTTCTTTTCTAAACTATTATATACAATTAAATTATTCCTCTTCTTTCAATAATTGTTCGTAACACTGAAAAACAAGAAATAAGAAGAAGCTGATGATGTTTGTTATGATCAATGAACATATAAAGTGTGACAAAAAATTTGATTTTATTTTTACTCAAATTTCATATTTTTCAGCTGCCAAAGGGTATAAGTTCTAAAATTTTTATCATATACTTAGATTTTTATTTATACATCCTGTTCACATCTTGTTTTGTTTGCAGAGTTTCCACCTCGAAAAAATACTTTATACACTTTTCTAATTAATTAATAAACCGAAAATTTTAAAAACTAGTGTATCTTAAAACATTGATTTTCTCTAATTTTATGCTTTGGACTTAACCGCATTGGCTTCTAAACGATCCATGTGTTACTCGTAATATGTAGTCATCATATAATCTAAATTATTTAAGAAGAAAAACTTCTAGAAGTGCTACTTATGTTCTAATGAGTTCTTTATAACTTCGACAAGCTTCGGTACTCCAATTGTTGTGAGAATGTGTTGGTTAGCGTTGTAGTGCTCCAGATAATGAGGCAATACGATCTGCTAGTTTCTTATTTATTATGTTTTCTTTAAAAATCAACACAAAAATATGTAAAAATAATTTTATTTTCTTAATAAGATTATAAATTGAAATATTCATTACCCTAAGCTGAATTAAAAAAATTTTTTTTGTGATCATATATATTGACTAAAGATAATTCAATGTCTTATTGACTTCATTTCGTATCTCTCTTTCTCTTCAATTGCCTTTCTCGCCATGTGGTAAAAAAATTCAAAAATAAATGAATTGAAGTTTATCGCGGCTTGAGTTCATTTTTTTAATTTCTAAAAACCTTTTTTGGAACGAAAAATTGTGTTACAAATTCATAATGTTTTCCTAAGAAAACCAGAAAAATTAGACACCAGCAGAATATAAGCTGCATTTTCTGGATCATCATCATCATACTTCGCATCTATCTATCTTAGTTTGTTTACATTGTAAACATCAATATTAAATTTGTTTAGATGAAATCCACACACAAACCAAAGTATTTCTTTACTGTTCTCTCTGTAGCTCGCATTGTACATTTGTTTAAAAAAATATCGGAAAATTTTGAAATATTCTTAAAGAAGAATTAAATAGAATATTTCAATAGTTCACTTTTATATGAATCATGTATTAGCTTGGCCCTTGCTGACATAAGAATAAAATTTTTGCAGAATCACAAAAGTCGACGCAAGCACAGCAGAGAGATTAAACATACTTTTAATGATATTTTTGCCGACATGGGTTAATAACTAAACACTAAATACTAAGTAGCAGGCAAGGCAATGGTTTGTACTGCATGACTCCTTCTTTAAAGAAGCAAATTGTAATCGGCTTGTGATATTTTTATTTCATTACGAATAGAGAATATTCTTCTTTGATCAACTTAGATATCTTAAATATTTGACTTCCAAGAGAAAAATACACGGGTGCAGATAGTTTCCATAGCAAGGACACATCGATTTGAGTCACAAATTTTTACTGTATATTAACATTTTATTAATTTCTACGGTTAAAAAGCGAAGAAAAATATTATCTCCGAAATAAAAATTTTTATTAAGATCATTTTAAATTTTATTTCAAGGAAGGTGTTAGAATTTTAATACCAGGATAAAGTATGACGCCTAATTTGACGAATCGGATGATAATAACAAAAAAATTTTTTTCTCTTTTGGTAGAAATGTTTATTATTTTCTTTTAACAATTTAATCAGATTTTTAATTGGCTCAATGAATTTCTAATTAAATAATTAATTGATTCGATTAAAAACTTAATAAATATTTATCCTGTGTATAGAACTTTTATAGGAAAAAGTAAAAAAATTATTTTTGTACAACCGTATTGACTACACCTCGTTGTGCCGCAAGCAACACCACTTATTTAATAAACACATATTTGATCTAATATGTGGCCTACAGTAAAATGATTTTTACTTACAATTTAGTGAAAGTAAATTCTCATTTCATAGATAAAAATTAAAGCCTTTTATAAATTTAATTGTTTGTCATTAAACCCTGCTTGATGGTTATTGCAACAACCATATTGGCTACTGAGCCCACAGAAATGGAAGTAAAGTAAACAAGCAAAAAACCTAAAAATCATGGACAAAAATATTTCAACAAATGTAAACATAAGTTTACGCACACAGCTTTACATGTGTGTGTGTATAAACACAAATTTTAATGTACATATTTTTCGTAAGTAAATACATTTCATTTACGCATGCAAAACTATGGCACACAGTATGTTGGTGTATGTGTTCTACGTTATGTTTGTATGTATGTACATTTATATGTTCTACAAGTTGGTAATGTGTGAAACCTTAACCATGTCCATCGTGTATAGATTTTAAACTAAAACAAATACGGAAACTAAAAATGAACCCATTAAAAAAATGTATGTGCGTGTTTAATGCCTGTGTTTTGGGGATATTATTTTGTAATCACAATGAGTCAAAAAGTCAAAATTTAATGTCAAGTGTCTAAAAGGGCTATTTTATAAAACATTTTTGGTTGTGTTTTGTAAATGTCAAATGCAAATTTATTTTGAAACACTCTCTATCTTATAATTAGAGCCAATTTTGAAATTTTTTGCCAATAGCAAAACATCTTTTGCAGTAGAAAAGGGTATTTCCTGGAGATTTAAAAATAACAACAAAAACAGTATTCTAAAGGTTCTTCTCCAAAACATAAACCTTATTTTTTTTTTTTTTGGTCTTTTATGAGATCAAAACCATTTTTTGTTTAATATTGCAATTTTTGATTTTTGATCAATAGTTTACACTTTTCGTAGAAGTAAAACTTAAGTAAAAAATGAGCAAGAAAAATATTTTAAATGGTAACAGACGTAACAGACCATTAATTAGGCGAAATCGCAAAACTGTGAGCAGATATTAAGGAGCTATTAAAAACTATAGAAAAAGGGGTTTCAAGGGAAGGTTTCCAAACGCTTTAGCTACAAATGAAAAGGAGAAAATCTAAAGAATTGAGTTAAACACTTTTCTTTCAGCAATAAAAATAGGATCTCAAGCCCATATTACAGCACGTATCTTAACGGTAAAAAGAACCGTTGCAAGGTGTGAATACCAAAAATAAAAAAAGCTGAAATTTAAGTGATTCTAATCAGGTGACCGAGAGTGTATAAAATAGTAAAAAGAAAGAAAATCTATAATAGAATTTTGGAAAAGTTGTGGTAGTTATTAGTTATCAGTAACAATATAACAATTTGCTTTATCATGAGTCTAGAGCAGGTATTACCATAATTCTTGACCAGCAGGGAGTCATCCCGTAAGTACTGGTCCTAATAAAAAAAACATAACTTTTAATTTTTTAATGAAGTCGAAAAGTATAAAAAAGTCCAGAAATTTAACAAAAAAATTTTTTTTTTATTTTAGCGATTTTCCTAGACTTTATGGGCTTCCACAAAACAAGATTTTATAAGTTGTTGTTTAA
Organism: Gymnosoma rotundatum; assembly: GCA_916610165.2. Classification (NCBI taxonomy): domain Eukaryota; kingdom Metazoa; phylum Arthropoda; class Insecta; order Diptera; family Tachinidae; genus Gymnosoma; species Gymnosoma rotundatum. The sequence continues at coordinate 120,184,586 of OU744340.1, forward strand.
TTGCGTACCAGCTTTCTGAATAATTACAAATAATTCCATTGCATAGTTCTGATTAGCCTCTTTAATAGGATATTAACATTAATATACCATTGCGTTTATAAATTTTGCTGTAGTTTTTATTGTATTACCAGCTTATATCCCAAGTTTTTCTCTGGGAAAAAATTTTTCGACCAGAGCCTGGTACTCTGTTCAGTTTTTCATGCGGAATATTGTCATAAAAAATTTGTATTAAAAGTCATGAAAAAATGTTGGAGAAGTTCTACTCTATTTTTACCGTACAAAAACATATGAAATGTTTCTTGCAACATTTTATTAAAGAAAGTTCGCATTATTTCATGCGGAATTTTTTAACCGACTTCAGAAAAAGAAGGATGTTATACAATTCGGCTGAAAGTTGCTTTTTTATATTTGTGCCTGCAAAACTCAGTCATTTCTGATCAAATTTTGAAAATTTTTGGTAATATGATAGATTATGCTTACAGATTGGCCCGTTTGAAAAACAGTTCATAATCTTAAAAATTAAAGGGTGTCCCCATACAACATACATATTTTTTACGTGTATTATGAACTGTAAAGGGCGATTCTGTAAAATTTAGAATTACTGCGTATTACTATGGCTCCCAAAAACAAAAAATTATACAAAAATAAATCTAAAAATTAAAGGGTGCTCTCATAATTGATGTAAATTTACTTATATGGGCCTATCTATTAAACCGTTATAGACAAACGCTTGCAAATTGGACAGAAAGTCGACTGCTATGGCCATTATAGTAACAAGTATTAATATTAGGAATCATAAATTAAAGGGTACGCCAATAGTTCATTAAATCTGATGTATATGGCCATACTTTTGAACAGTTATAGACAGAGGCTTGAAATTTACAACGAACCTGTTTTGCTAAGTCCGCTACAACAACAAATATAAAATTTGGATTTGGAAATTAAAGTGTGTTCCAATAGTTAATGTAGATTTACTTATATAGGCCTATCTTTTGAACCGTTATAGACAAGCTCTTGTAAATTTGACGCAATGTCGATTGCTATGGCCGTTATAGTAACAGCTGATAATATTTTAAATTATAAATTAAAGGGTGCGCCAATAGTTCATTAAATTTTATGTATATGGCCACACTTTTAAACAGTTGTAGACAGACGATTAAAATTTAAAAAGAACCTATAATACTAACTCCTCTATAACAACAAGTATTAAATTTGGATTTGGAAATAAACGGGTGTCCCAATAGTTGATATAATATGGTGTATGTGGCCGGACTTTTGAACCGTTATAGACAGACAGCTGAAATTTTCAAGGGACATGTTTTGCTAAGTCCGCTATAACAAGAGGCTTATCATTTGAATTTAGAAAGTAAAGTGTGTTCCCAAAATTAATGTAATTTGTTCTATATGGCCGTATTTTTTGAACCGTTGTGTACAAACACCTTAATTTTAGACATAATGTCCACTACTTTATTTGGTATAATAAGAAGTATAAAAATGTTATATTAAAAGTTAAATATTTGATATAATCTGATGTATATGGGCAAACTGTTAAACCGTTACAGACAGACGGTTGAAATTTATACAGAACCCGATTGCTAAATCTGCTACAACAGCAAGTATATAATTTTAATTTGGAAATTAAAGAGTGATCCTTTAGTTGCTGCAATTTGATGTATATTGCCAAACTATTCAACAGTTGAAAAAGTATAAAGTTTGGAGATATAAGTATATCCCAATAGTTAATGTAACCTAATTTATGTGGCCATACGTTTGAGCTGTTATATGCAGACAGATGAAATCTGTTTTGAAGTAGGTTTTTTTTCGCAAGAATTATTCAAACAACAGCTAATGATATGTCTTTTGCTTTCATTTTAAAAATAATGTAGTACACGTAAAAACAATTAAATGTTAAATTCTTTCAAATCACGAGATGGACACCACATTTCAAATGTCATATTTTCCACATGAAATAATTAATGTTGCTCAACAATTTTTACAAATTAAAACAGAGTACCAGGCTAAATGCAGCTGTTGGTTAGTTGACAATGGTTGGCCGAATAAGACTCGAGTCGCTCTAAAGCGAATACGCAACAAAAAAAAAAAAAAATAAAGTCAAAAACTAAAGGCTGACCCTTACGTTTTACGGAACCCTCTCTGTGTGAGTCAAGCTTACGCTGGGCAGATTTATTTATTTTTTATTTTCTCATTGTTATTTAAGATATATTTCTGATGTGTTTTGGATTGGTCTAAAACATATTAGGTCGTTCATTTCTTGAATGACCCCCTCCTCACCACACTACCAATAATCTTTATTTCTTTTGGTTCCATCTTCTACTCTTTAATTGATATGTATCCAATCATTTAATGATACTTCTCTTTTAAATATCTTCTTTTTTTTCTGGTTTTCAAGACCGCTGCAGAGGCTTGAAAGATTCGAAATAAGCTGTCGAGACTAAAGAAGCTGGACTACAACCTGCATATCTTTACGAAATCTAACTTTTTACCCTTTTTTATAAAGAGTGGTAGCACTTCAGGCAATAATAGATGTGAGTTTAGTTATTTTTGTAACCGTGCCACGTGCTTTAGTAGGGCAATATTTGAGTGATAAGACAGGTGGTAAAAGCAGAGAGATATAACCATTTTATTAGTTATTTTATTTCGCCGGCGAATGTGATATGAAGAAATACCGACGAAGGAGGCTGCATGTTGCAATGGTAATTCTAAACAGAAAATAACATTTTTTAATTTTTTATGCTGCAGGGGTTGAACCCTGGCCAACCAGATTTGTAGTCAACGTGATTATCACCAAAAACAAAATATATGGACGATAAAGAATTAAAAAAAAGAAAAAAATATCAAGTGAAAAATTGGCGATCGCCCATATTTTTCGAGTTATGGGCATCTGAATTTTCATAGAAAACTACGATTAGGCACCAGATATTTTAGATATCAATATGGGTAATATTTAAAAGCTATTGAAGAGATCTTTCAAGATATACTATTTTTTTTTAATGCTTAACCCATTAAGAGCCGATGTAATATTATTTATAGTACTTTTTTAATTTTTTTTTATTTTCTGTCACCCCAATAGTTGTTTTTTTTTTGTTTTTTCTTTTTTGATTGGAGTTACTTTACTTAACTAGATTTACATATATAGTAAAGAATATATAAGTTCCACTACTGCCGAGTATTGCACTTTTACTTGTTTTGAATTTTAAATTATTTTAATTATATTAAAAACGTAAATATGCACACTTATAATAATTAAAATTAAAAATTCTATATAAACGTTATATTTAATTTTCTTTTTAAATTAAAACATTTCAGTTTCTATTTAGACAAGCATTTTCAACGTTAACTTGATTATAATATTTATATAAAAAAAACTAAAGAAAATAGGTTAGCTGTTGCGGATTTCATTCGTCAAAGAATAACATTATCGTGTCATGCTTGCTTATAATTATCCTTTATGTAAATTTAAAACAAAACTGTTCCACTTTAGTATAACGATGCATACAACTAAAATACAAGAAAAAAAAAAAGAGACAAAAACAACAAAGGAACTCATATAAAATCATCACTATGGGTAAGAGTTTTTAACATTTTTGTTACGTTGTCTCATGTTTTTTTATAACATTTTTATGCTGTTGATTTCCGGTAGAATAAAAGTAGGTGCTTGCACAACAACAAGAATAAGAATAAAGAACATTAAAATGCACCATCATTTTTTCTGTTCTTTTAATAAGTGTTTGTTTTTATATAAATGAAAAAAAAACTTTATATTTATTCAAAGGAGTATTCAATTTACACGGCCTTACAAACTATAAAATAAAAAAAATAAAATTATATTATATTAAGCTTTGTGTTTGTTGTGAATCCTTTATGAACATACACGTACCAACGCACACATTTTTTTACATCTGGTGTGATGGCACAGAAATATTTAATACCATTTGTTCACTCTCATATCTTGCCGTTTTACTTTATGTTGTTTGCCAGAGTTACAATTGCAAACAAGCTTTTACTACAATGGCTGCGGTTATTGTTACTAAACGCTTTTTGAATGTTAAGCACTGCCTTAAATGTATGTCAACCAACATAAAAATGTTTTACAAAGTATTCGTTACAAGTTATCCTTTTACTTTGGCGGAAATCGACGTTTCTTTCTGTGTTTTAATGCCAGTGTTAATCTGACACACAGATTGTTCGCAGACCCTTTGTGACAGCACGAATATGGACAATGCAGCCGACAAATATGTGTCAGATTTTTTTTCTTGATAATGTGCCTTAAGTGCTTGTAAATTAATTTGATAAAGAAGGCCAAAACACTTTTGGGGTAATTTTAATTGGTGGAATGTGAAAATGTTTAAGCGGTTTATTTTTTCATAAATGCATCAATTAACAGATATTTATTTCAGGCAAAACTTAAAATAAAGTTGTAAACCTTTTGCTTAAGTTATCAAATACTCCTTAAAATAAAAATATTGCCAAGCCTTTTTGAAATTGGGACTATGCGAACGTACGTGAATTATACTTCCAATCGTTATATTTTGGCAACCTTTGAATGGGGTCCTGCGAACAAGGTACATTTCAACGGTCGGAAATCAACCAGGCTAAATGTGCTACCTCATCTATTTTGATGGGTGATACATGTAAATATTGAGGAATCAAAAGCTCTCAATGTAATCAAAAGCGCTTGTAAATTCGATGCGATGTTCGATGGAAGAAACATTTTTTTAGATTGCAATAGAAGCATTCAACTTTTTTCAAAAACGCTGCAAGAGATACTTGACTCCATCTGATCTTCTTGGTGTCTAGCACATCACCATTATCAAACCGAAAATGGAATACAAGCCTCCAAAAGCTTCGAAGACAATTTTGGAGATAATATACCGCGTGCAGGAGAGAGCAAAGAAGCTTTATTGACTCAATGCACCATCTGTTGAATATGTTTCTTTCTGCAGAGGTCTTTTCTATTCTTTAAGTATGCAAAGATTTTAATCGAGTGTTAACATTTACTACTTCCTCTAACCTCTATCTACCTCTAACCTAATTTATTACTTGTAATATAATTCTTTGAATGAGCAGGGGTAATCCCTGAGTACTGGTCCCATTAAAAAAAAAAAGGTAGTAACTTGAAGAGAGTTAGATTTTAATTTAATTTTGAATATTTTAAAGAATTACTTTTAGGTATTAATTTTAATGGATTTTATTGAGCGCAAAGGAATTTTATAAAGTGCTTTTCTGTTAGCTGTTGGTGATTTATTTGATAATATGTAATAAAGCGATATTTACCTTAAAAGGCTTTAATTATAAGCTGAACTTTCAGCTGATTTTAAAGATATAAAAACAAGTTCTTTTTTTGTTGTTATAGTGTAACGGTCTTGCAAAAAAAAAATATTATTTCGATTTACTTCTATGGGATTTTGCATTGACCTTTCTTCAGTATTTAAAATATAAAATTCTGTCCTACTCAGAAAAATTGCCTAAATGTGCGATTATGTAAAAAATTGTTGCATACAAAATGCAACTCTGATCGCACAGTAATTATTATTCGAGGAAACTTTAAAAAAAAAGCAAATCCGTCATATTTTGATTAATAAACGCAATCCTACTTTAGGAACATACTGCCATTAGTTGTCTTTAGTTGCAAACGATAACTGTGCGAAACAACTTACATCGGCATAAGGTTAGCCAGCAGCAGAGGCTGCTGTGGTCAAAGTGGGAAGCACGTTGAATACAAATCTGGTTGTCCTGGGTTCAACCCTTGCGGTAGTCAAAATATAAAAAAATGTTTTTCTCTGTTTAATGGTATAAATACATATTCAGATTAACATTAAAACATGCACCGCCGATATTTCTTCTTTATATCATATTCACCCGCAAAGTAAAATAATTGATAAAATGCCTATACTTATCCCCTTTTACCACCTGTCTATCTCTTATGTATCCCTTTCCTAAAGAATCTAGTACGGTTACTTGTAACTAAATAAGTTATGAATGAAGTGCTATTTCTCTTAAAAAAAATTTACTTGTATCTGCAAGGAGCAAAGGCGTGGAGAATCTAGAAATGTTACCATTTTATTAATAGTTTGCAATGTCGTGTCGAGTTATACTCCTTAACAAAAAAAACTCAGCTGTTTTTTTACTGAAAATTTTTACAAAATTAGTTTGCAGCGATTTACAGTCTTGAAATTTTTTTATTGGATTTAGTTGTTGCAGCCTGGTAATATGTAGCATTATAACTAATCTTACTATAGCTCGCAATGAAGTGTGAGTTCTGCGATTGCTTATGTGGCCCGTCTTCCACTTGTTGTTGTAACCTAAAGAATTTGTTTTTTGCACGCTGAGGAAATACATGTTTTTGGTATATTATATTCTCTGTAAAATTATATGGCTGCGGTAAGCAAATTATAATTTTTATAAAAAAAACTTTAGTCGTCATAAACAAATTTTTATTTAAATAAAATATTGTGGCCCATATTCATAGTTATAAATTAAACTCGAATCTCTCTAAAGTATACTCTAAAATAGAAGACTCTTATTATCTTTTATGCTTTCATAGTCAAGAATAAGGTATAATTAAGTTTAGCTAACTGTATTTTGGTAAATGTTTTCATACAATTTCTAAACAAACATTAGAAAAAAGTAACCTTGTATACTGTGTTCTTAAACCAAATAAAATAATTATGGAAAAATGAGTTAAAAACAGCTTTAGCTAGTTTTAAATTTAAAGTTGACTTTAACGCCAAAAGTATATTTTAAATTGTCTATGAATGAGTTAGAGTCGACTCTAAAGTAAAACCGACCTTAGTTCCCTTAAAGTATACTTTATTTTAACTATGAATATGGGCCTATAAGTATTGTCCAAAATGTGTAACATGTCTGATTTGATGTAAAAAAATTTTCTCTTCAATACGAACCACAACGACGGGGGTTTTTATAACTTTATAAAAACAATATAGTATTAACAACCATAATATAATTTTTATAAACCTTTTATATTTGTTCTTAAATAATCCAAGTAAGAATAAAAATGAGCAAATAATGTGTAGTTCTAAAAATATTATTGTATCGTCCCCCACTGTATGCTTTTCTATAAGATTACTGATTTATTCGGCAGCCTTCGATTTATTGGAAACACCTTATTGCAAAATACTAAAAAATTAAATTTTTTCGAAAAAACAAAAATAAAGTAAATAATATCAAATAAAGTATAACGGTAGTCATTTATAAGTAAGAAATAAATTTAGGATTTAATCATATTTATGGTTAAACTCAACAATATTATAATATTATCATGTTTGTGTTAACAATAATATGTGTCCAATATCAACAAATGTTATTTATAGTGATAATAATATAATTGTACTTTAAATAAAATTGCACTATAATATGTTGCTTTCAGATTATGGTTACGTCCACCATGTTTTTTTTTTTTTTTTTTTTTTTTGAGACAAAAAGAACACAAGAAAAGTAAGGAAAATTATTGCATTCCTTCGAGAAGACTGATTAATAATTCTGTGAAATCATTGTAACAGTTACTGGTGCGCTTTACAGGCAGATGTTTAAGGAGCTTTTTGCGGCTGGTTACTGGCTACAGAAGAGTGCAACTGCTTATGCATCTCAAGTAATGGCGGGGATTAGAAAATGCCTCTTTTTGTAATACTTTATATTCTTTTTTAAAAATTATAATAGTCGACCACTTGGCCAGTTCTAACAACGCTATTGCTCTTCTTTTAGCGCCTTTTGTAAACTTCACATTTACTACAATGAACCGAAATTTTAGAAGAAAAATAAATCGCCAATCTAAAGCCGAACGTTTTGCAAGCGTCAATTCAAAATCCCGAAAAACAAGCACATTTGTGGCACAACTCGATAGACAGTCATTTTGATTCATAATTATTTTTTTAATTTAATGATATCAATTTTACATCTTAAAAAAACGTTTCATACAAGCTAAACATATTTTATCCGTTTACAGCAAAAAATTGGAAGGCAGTTCACATTATGACCATATCTGTGCGTCATGTTGTAATGAACTATATTCTGAATTGGATTTTACGTGACAATAAAATTTTGTCCAATTCAGTGTTTCGTTTTTACACCCTTTGCCACAAAAAGTGGAAAAGGGTTATAATTACGTTTGTTATTCCGTGTATAATTTCTCAATATCCATTTCCGACTTCATAAATTATATATTTTTTAAGTTCTTACGCATAGCGAAGTCGATTGAGCGATGTTCGTCTGTCTGTCCGGGTTTGTGTTGAAATCAAGTTTGCCAAGGCACTAGATCAGCTAGAGAAAAATTAAATTCGCCAATCGATCAGACAAAGTGTCGAAAGAGGTTTCTATTGAAAATTAGCATGATCGGTGAATGACCTTCGAGGCAGCGGGCTAAACACCACGCGTACCTCTAAGTTTTTCATATCATTTAAAACAATACAGTAACTCCAATCAGATAAATAAATATATCGAACGATAGAGAATAAGAAAAAACGTGAAAAAATTTTCCGAGTTACGGAACTCTGATATTTTAAAATATCAATATGTGTAACATTTTAAAGCTTTTGAACAGGTCGTTAAGAAAATAATAAAATCTTTTAAAAATGCTTGACCCATTAAACGTCGGTGTCACTTTTATGTAAAATTACATTTATGCAGTACCAAAATTTTTTTTTTATTTTTAATTCTCTGTCATCCTAATATTTGCTTTTTCGATTAAAGTTACTTCACTAAACTAAATTTACATAGATGGTGAGGGGTATATAAGAAGCGGAATAGCTAAATATAGCACTCTTACTTGTTTATATATTTAGGTGGGTTTTTGGTTAAGTGACTGTATCTTCGAAACCTTAAGGAATACACCAACCTTAAAAATAATTGCCATTAAGTCAGTATGCTTAAAATGTTTCCATGGAAACAAAATCAAACATATTTTCACAAAATGTGCTACAGGTTGCTGTGGTGATTGTTGCACAAATAAATTTCCTACAATAAGAAATTAACCTAAAACTCATGTAAATCTTAACATCCATGTTAATTTTGCCACTACTTGCTATTGCTTCACACCAACAGCAACAGCAACAGCATTTTAAATACAATTTTCATATTTGCGTAAATTCAATGTGATAAGAGACTTCTTAAAAAATAAATATAATGTCAGAAACATATATTGAAATCATAACAGAACGTTTAATGTATTTGAGTCTTTTAAAAATAGAAGATATAAAAACTTTGCACACAATATATAAAAATAACACAAAATGTAATAAAAAGTAAACATTTTTAAAAAATAAATAACTAAATTATATATTTCTGTTTGAATAGTATTTTCATTTGCAACTTAAACAAACTGCATAAATTTCTTAAGATGACATAAATTCAAAAAGAGTTGAAAATATTTTATTTTAATTTTGAAAGTAACAAAATGTGTGCGTATACAACATGTACATTGTGTAGTAAATAAGAGTGTAAGTGCAAGTGTACCATTTTACTTAAAAGACAGTTACAAATGTTCTTAAAGTAAATTTATGTTAACAGTAGGTAGCAGACAGATAGAAAGAAAAAGAAAAAATGGACAAAGCTAAGAATACGAGTTGTTTGTTTCTGTGTCATAAAAATAAATATTATCAAAATTGCTAAGATTTACAAGTTTTATTAGGAAGCGAAGGGATAGATAAGCTAAAGAGAAGAAATTTGTACAAGTATTAAGAACAAAATTACCAAAAGAAAAAAAGAAAATAGTTGTTTGGGCAAAACTCTTTAATTTATTTAAAATGTTTGTGAGAAGTTTCCTGCAGAGCAAAGTAAGCGGTAGGGAAATGGCCATCGAGATGTGTTTTCACCCTCAATAATCAATATCGGTGATGTAAATAATTCATTCGGGATAAAAAATAACACGATATATTTTTTTTAAATGAATTAATTTAATTAAATATTCACGTGGCTTAAATAAATTTATAATTTTTTGTTTGTTGAAAATGTCAGCTGCCTGGCTCATTACTTTTAAAAAGGCATGCAATTTGGTAACCCTTAACACTTAATTTTTCTTTATTTTAGATGGCCATTGTAACAGACAGAGTACTAGACGCTCTGAGTAAATTATAAATTTCAAAAGTCACTTCCCTATGGGGATACCCTATGATTTAAAATGTCATTTTATTATACGTTTGCTTTCTATAAAAGTTTTAAATTTTTTAGCTTTAATGATTTTTTTAGTGGCCTTTGGCTGATGAACACATATACGAAAATTATAGCGGAATTAAACGAAATACCTTTTTATCAATAGATAAAGGAACCCTAAAAAATTTTGTTAAAAACCGTCCAGTGTTTAGAAGATTCCAACAAATAATTCTTGCAAAATAAAACAGATTTCAAAACGGATTTCAACTATCTGTCTATAGCGGTTCAAAAGTTTGGCCACATACCTTAAATTATATTAGCTAGTGCCACACCCTTTATTTTCCAAAAAAAATTGTATACTTTCTGCTGCAGCGGGCTTAACAATACAATTTATTTGTGAATTTTAACTGTCTCTCTACAGCTATTTACAGTTTGGTCATATATGTCGAATTACAACAAATATAGGAGCACCCTTTAATATTAAAATCAGATTTTTGTACTTGTTAATATAGCAGACCACGCAATATGTCTCCTTGTAAAAATCAATCGTCTATAAACAAGAGTGTGGCCACATACATAAAATTACATTAGCTGTAGGGACACCCTTTAATTTCCAAATCAAAATTTTATAATTCCTGTTATAGCGGACTTGACGATAATATAAGTCCTTGTAAATTTTACATCATTAAATTAAATCAAATATAGGGACACCCTTTAATTTCCAAATTTAAATTGTACACTTCTTGTAAGCAATACAGGTTCCTTGTAAATTTTAGCGGTTTATCTATAACGGTTCAAAAGTTTGGCCACATAAATCAAATTAAATGTTGGGGTACCCTTTACTAGATATTTTTAAATAATCAAACTTTTTATTATAGTGATGGTAGTAATCGACGTGGTGTCCGATTTGCAAGCATTTGTCTAAAAGGGTTCAGAAGATAGGTCCATATAGGTCAATTTACGTTACCTATAGGGAAACCTTTTAATTCTTAGATTTATTTTTTTTTTTGTTACTTTGGACTTATTAGAGTTATAGTGAGTGAGTTTTATGCTTCAAAATACACGTAAGAAACATGTATGTATGATGGACACACCCTTTTGTGAGCTCGTTTGAAAGCGAGAAAAGAAATTTAAAATTGATTCAGAATTGACTGAGTTCTGCAAGTGGTTTTGACATCGTGGAACAATGCCACTTCATTTTTCAAGCATAATATTTGATGGAATGACTCACACTTAAGTTAGATTAAAAACCGATCCTTTAATAACTTCTGGTACTGTCTCCTATTTTATTAAATGAAACACACTGCATTAGAAATGCAGTACACCAACCTTTTCCACAGATGCATGTAAACACTTTAAACAGACAAATAAATTACAAATGCTATGCTTTCACAAACACGCACATACACACACACACAAGTATACACACATTCCAAAAAACAAAATCATACAGTTAAGGAAATATTATTTACCAGTTGTTGTCGGATTCTAAAGCAGCATGAGTAAATAATCTTTTAGTGAAAAAGAACATAGAAAATTTAATATCTGCAACAGTTGTAAGTTGTTTACTCCATTCATGTAGTGTTATGATGAACGTTTCGTACAAAATTTGTTTTAGCTTGTTTTTTATACCCTTCACCACAAAAATTGGAAAATGGATATTTTATACAAGTTTGTCATTCCGTGTGTACTTTCCATAATATCTATTCCCGACCCCATAAAATGTATATATTCTGGCTTCTTATGCATAGCGAAGTCGATTGAGAGATTCCATCTGTCCGTCCGTGTTAGTGTTGAAACTCGGCAAACATGATTTCACAAAAAAATATATGTATGTTTATCAATCAGATATAGTGTCGAAAGAGGTGCTATTGGATATCAGCATGATCGCTACATGTTCTACGAGGCAGGAGGCAAAACACCACGCCTACCTCTAAATTTTTCATGTCATTTGGAACAATAAAGTAACTCCAATCAAAAAAATAAATATAAAGGCAATAGAGAATTAAATAATAACATATGTGAAAAAATTAGCGCCCATATTTTCCGAGCTACGGGGCTCTGAAATTTTCAAATTTTTAAAATATCAATATGGGTATCATTTTAAAGCTTTTGAAGGGATCTTTAAGAAAAACCTAAAATTTTTTACAAATGTTTAACCCATTAAGTACCAATGGCATTTTTATGCAAAATAATATATTTGCAGTACCAAAATTGTTTATTTCTTATTTCTGTGTCACCCAAATATGTGCTTTTTTGATTGGATTTACTTTACTAAATTAGATTTACATAGATAGAGAAGGGTATATAGAATTCGGCATAGCAGAATATAGTACTCTTACTTGTGTGTGTTTCTTATAAGATGCAGTTTAAATGCTATTTAGTTGGTTATTGTGTTTGTTCTTTTTGCTGTCATAGGCAGACAAAATCCTGAGGAAAACTCGTTGCAAAAATTTACAAATAAATATATTCTTTTTTGGTATTAAATTATGAAACATATTCTTGTTTGTTTAGTGTTCAAATCCCAAAATAAAGCGAATAAATTTGTAATCTTTACTTCAATATTTATTTTCATTTTTTTATTAAAATAGGATTTGAACTGTGGATATTATAAATGAATTGTTATTAATTCTTTAGTTTAGTTCCTTTAGTTCCTTTATTTTAATTTCAAAAAATCTTTTTAGAAAGAAAATTTATTTTACAAAAGTATGCGGACGTTTTCCAAAGAAAACAAAAAACAAATACAAAACGAAACACAAAGAAAACTGTGAAGAAATACTTTGGTTTGTGTGTAAATTTCCTCTAACCAAATTAATACTGATATTAATGCTACTCGTATTCTTATTTACAAAGTTAGTTGGTTAAATAGATGATGTTTACAATGTTCACAACGTAAGGTAGATAAATGCGAAGAATGCTAATGAAGGACGTAGCGGTCCAGAAAGTGCAGCATTTCATTCTGCTAGCGCCTAATTTTTTTTTCCAAATTTTATAACCCCAAAATGCCAAAAAATTTAATTGGAACATGTAAAAAAAATGGTTATTGGTAAGAAAAAATAAAACTCCATTCTCTCTTACTTCATAGAGCCTTTGCTGCTAAAGCATCATACTTCAAAAACAAAAATTTCTGAGTTGAGCCTGCACAAATGTTCCTTGTCTCAGCAAACGAAAAAAAAACATGATTAAATGGTATAACGTGTGAATTCCACAGATGGAAGTATCTAACGGCTTTTAAAAAGTAGCAAAAAACTTTTGAACTCTGATCGCTTTTATGTCATCTCGAGTTTGTTTTTTAAAATATGTCTCTCTCTTTCAGCAAAGGGATTTTATTCCAGTAATTTACTTTTTTTATCAGACTTTCAGATAATTAACATATAGTCACCTTTTTTAACCGACTTCAATTCGTCTAAATCAGGGATGCACAACCTTTTTGTAATGCGGGCCAAAATTGAAAACACCCAAACTTAAGCCGGACAGTAACATTGGTTTTGGAGGTAAATGAAAATTATGTTTTCAAAAAATGGTAAAGAACATTTTTTAGAAGTTAAAAAAATGAAATATTTCTGATAACATATTTTCCTTTTTATTACTGCACTACAAAACTAAAAAAAAATTATTAATAATAATTTGTGTAATTATATTAATAAGACACTGCTTATTTGTGGACAAGTACTGATGTCTGTTTCAATATTAATAGTAGCAACTACTAAGCTACTTTTTGAATTCTCGACTGTAATTCGCGATCTTTATTTGCAACTTTTTTCGTTGTGATTTCCTAAGACTGTTTTATGTTGTTGTTTTATGTCTTCGTTCGAATACAAGACAAAAGATTATAATTTTTATATTAAATAACGGAATTTTTTATTATATTAATTAATTTTCAAAAAAAACTTTTTATCGTGCTATTTTCCCGATTAATTATTTAAATTACCGATATTGATTATTTAGGTTCAAAGCACGTCTCGATGGCGATTTCGTTGTCGTCTACTTAACTCTTCAGGAAACTTCTGACAAACATTTTAAACAAACTAAAGATTTGACCCTCAATAACTAATATCGGTGATTTAAATAATAAATCGGGAAAATAGCACGAAAAAAAGATTTTTTTTCTCAATTTCTTTTGTTGCCTGTCACTGCCATCATGCAAATTTTAAATATGTTCGCGGGCCGCAGTTTATGTGCACGCGGCTTGCGGGCCGCAGGTTGCCCACCCCTGCTCTAAATGTTGATTTTTTATATTTGTATAACTCAGTAATTTCTAAATCGATTTTGAAACCTTTTTTTTTGTTTTTGAAAGGTGATGCTTACAGATTGGTCCCGTTTTAAAAACAGTTCATAATCTCCAAAAATTAAAGGGTATCCCCATACAACATTCATGTTATTTTGCGTGTATTTGTATAGTACAGTGCAACATTTTGAAATTAAAAAGACCACTTCGTATCAATATAGCTCAAAATGGCCAAATGTAATACAAAAATGAATTTAAGAATTAAAGGGTGTTCCTATAGGTAGCGTTAATTAATCTATATGGGCCTATTTTTTGAACGGTTATAGACAAACTCTTGCAAATTAAACAGTATATCGATAGCTATGCCAGTTATACGAACAACTATTAATATTTAAAGTTATAATATAAAGGGTGCCCCATTAAATCATCGAATAAGATGTAAATGGTCATACTTTTGAACAGTTGTAGACAAATGCTTGAAATTTACAAAGAACCTGTATTACCAACTCCGCTATAACTATAAGTAAAATATTTGATTTTGGATAGTAAAGGGTGTCCCAATAGTTGAAATAATTTGAACCATTATTGACAGATAGATGAAAGATACAAGGACTTGTATTTCTAAGTTCGCTATAACAACAAGTTTATAAATCGAAATTAAAGGGTGTTCCCAAAATTATTGTAAGTTGACCTATAATGGCCATATCTTTTTAACCGTTATATACGAGTACAAACACTTGAAAATTAGACAGAATTTCTTTTACTTTGTTTAATATAAGAAGAAGTTTAAATATTTAAAATTATAAATTCAAGGGTGTTACAATAGTTAATGTAATTTGTTTTATATGGCCAAACTCTTGAAGCGTTGTAGACAGATGGTTGATATTAACAAAGAACGTAATAATAAGGTCTACGATAACAGGAAGTATTAAATTTGAATTTGGGAACAAAAGGATCTCCCTAAAGTTGATTAGATTTGATGTTTATTGTCAAAATTTTAAACAGTTGTAGACAGACGGATGAAATTAACAGGCGAACTTGGTGCTATAGCTTTAATGCATGTTGTCACACTTTTGAAGACAGATAATATCTGTTTTGAAGGCGGCTTCCGAAAATTATTAAATACCTCGTCCAACAGCAATTATATTTTTAACTATACTAAAGTCGCAACTATCGTAGCTGCTCAATGCGTATTTTTTTTTTTTTTTGTTTTGTTTTTGTTCACATACAGCATACGTGTTAGTTATTATTTTTTTTTTTTTCAAATATTCCAATCGAATTAAGTGAAGCTGCTAAATAAATTTCTAAAATTAAAACAGAAGACTAAGCTACACATAAAATAAAGCAAATATTAAATTCTTTCACTTTAAGCAGTAAAAACGTCGTAAACAGAAACTTCTTTAAAAACATAAAAATATAATGCAGCTTTAATTTTTTAATGTTACTTTGCTAATATTTTGCTACACTTAAAATAAATTAGAAATGAAATATTGCACAAAAGTAAAATGTCTTAAAATAACATACTTCAATTAATGAAATTCTCTTTTCTTTTATCTTTATGACTTACGAAAATAGAAAATTTCTGCAGCTCAACCATCTTAAAACAGAGTAAAAAACTTTATTTTGTAGCTGTTCTTATTTCTTAAAAAAAAGGAACAAACAGCAAAAATAGGATTTTTTTTTATTTTTTAACTTTAAGCTGAAGCACAAATACACAGGTATAAAAAAGTGAGCACAAAAGGGGATAACAAGAATTTTCTAATAACTTTCTATTGACAGGTGCATTTTCATAATTATCTCTTTGTGATATAAAAGAAAAAAAGTTGTTATATGAATCAAAGCAAATTTATATTGAAGAATTTTTAAAAGTAGTTTCTTTTCGTGACCACTTTGGGGGGTAGACTAGAGACGAAACTAAGTGAGAGTGCTATATTCGGCTATAGCAAATCTAATATGCCCTCTAATTTTTTTGCAAAAGATGAATTATTTATTTTATTTGAAAAATGAAGTATTTAATTGAGTCAATCAAGTAGTTACTAATGTAGGGCTAATATCGGAACAGACCGCTTCATTAATGGCACTCTCTTCCTACCGCAATAATTAAAGGCAACCAATTTGTAATTTACGGCAACCCTAACGTCATTGGCCTACGTGCTACCTGCAGCCTTTAAATATTTAAATTAATATTAATCTGCAACCAAGCAAGTACCAGTGTTATATTCAGCTGCGGCGAATCTTATATACCCTTCACGAAAGGAGATCGTGTTGTTTCGAAAGTGGCGTTAAAAAAAACCTTTTAAATGTTTAATAATTTTTAGTTATATTTTTTGAATTTTTGTATTGAAAGAGAAATACAATTTTTTATTGCAAATATTTTTTTTTTTTTTGTTTTGGAAAAATTAAAAATTTTTGCTGAAATTTTAGTAAAAAAAAAATATTTTGGTACAGTTTTAATCGATTAGCGTAATATCATTTTTTTCTAATGTATAGTTTTTGCAGAATTTTTTGTTTTTAATAAAACTTTCAGTTTTTTATTGCAGAAACAATTTTCAGCAAAGCTTAATATTTTTGGTGAAGTCTTGGTGAAAAAGTAATATTTTGGTGAAATTTTGATAATTTAGTGATATTCCAATTAGTTCGCAATTTTCTGAAATATTGAATCTTAATACAAAAAGCCAAAAATTAACAATAACCAACAAGAAACGCACAAATAAATCCAAGATGTGTTTGCCTTTTTTTTTGGATTATATGTTCAACATTAATGGACCGATGTTGCTAAATTTCAATGGCATCCCATTCGAAGCTAAGTCCGAGATGATGGTGGTCATAATTCTTTTTATTTCATCTGGGGACGTGGCATTACTGATTTTAACCAAATTACGGGCATACAGCTAGACATTGCTAAATTGAGACCCATTTCTATAAGGATCAAAAATGTATATATACTTTATGGGTTCGAAAATAAATATTGTACAAAATAAAAATCCGTGGTGAAGGATACCATCAAATAAATTAAACGCAATAAAGTTAAAATCAAGCAGTAAGAGGATTAAATAAAGTTTACATCCATCGTTGGCTAAGTGGCTTAGTTAATTTAAAATCTTGCAGAGACTTTCTAATAATAAAAAATACAAAAAAAAGTAGAGGAAACTTAAAGAAATATTTCTTTCTGAAAATGTTCGAAACTTCCAATGGCCATAAAAAAAATCCAAAATTTTACTGTTGTCTATTAAAAACAGCACTAAATTGTGAGTTGGATGAAAAACAAAAAAAGGTTTGTGGCTTAGAGAGATAAAGTTAAATGAGCCACTTCAATATAGTTGAATTTATTTTACAATCGTAAAGTAAATTCATCGATAAAACGAGATTTATTTTCGAAGCCCACTATAAAAATATTAAAGCTTTTTTTAAATGTTTCAATCAGATAGTCTTTATTTTTTGTTTCTATCTACATAGGCACATAACTCAGAAAATATGGGCGAGCGCCAATTTTTTCGGGTGACGTTTTTTCTTATTTTTAATTCTCAATCGCCTCATATTGCTCCAAAATTAAAGGCAGGCGTGGTGTTTGGCCCACTGCAAAACTTTCCAAACCATGTCTGATCGATTGGCGTATATAAATTTTCTCTAGCTCATCCAGTGCCTTGAAGAAGTTGTTTTCAACACTAAAAAGATGGACAGACAAAAGTTCCTTTTTTTTTTTTGGTGAGGGATATAAAGAAATAGAACATTTTCCTGAAAAATTAAATAAAATATAATTAATTAAAAGGAAACATTTAGAACTAGATTTTTGCTTTTTTTATTTATATTACTGAGAATACAATACATTTAAAGTTAGTTGACGTCATATCTCTTGATTGTTAGTAATTTTTGTTAAAGCGCTAATATTTTTGCAGTCAACATCAAAAATAGTATGCAAAAGCAATTGAATTTTGTTACAGTTTTAGCATTTTTTTAATGGTCTTTATAAAAGGAATATGTAAAAGCGAATGGCAAAGAAAAATACCTCTACATTATTTAAATGTAAAAAAAAGTTACTCTCATTATAAAAAAAAAAAAAAATTCTTTAATAGAAACACTTTGCTAATATTTTATTTCTTAATCTTAGTTAATGTATTAAAAAAAGTAATAAAAATTGATTAATGCTTTGTTAATCAAAATTTTTATAATTATGCAAAAAAACCAACACATAAACATTCTTCTTTTTTTAATTTTTCTTAACTAAAATCTCAAGTTCCCTCCTTTAAATGTTAAAAACCTCATTTTATGATATTTTTCTATATTTTATGCTAATTAAAATATTTATCACTTCCAAGAATAAAATAATAAAAATGTTAAGTGCCATCATAATTATTCTGAGTAATCTGTCTTATATTTCCTTTCTTTGATTCTTGACTTAATGCCTTCGAAGAAGATTCATTAACTTAAAATAAGTTTTATTTAAGTTATTAATATTTCTGGTAAATAGTTTTTTTTTTTGCTTAATGCTTGCTTGTCTGTTAGGAGTAAGCATTAAGAACAAGAAATAAATGTCATATTTTCTTAAAGCAAATAAATAAAAGTAGAGTAATAGAGGGTAAAGTAAAAAAATGACTAAATAAACTTTAGTCTACATTTATTTATGAGCATTATGCTAACACAAACCATTACTCGTAAAAGCACAACGGCAACAAATATTATCTATTACTTAAGGGAAAGAAGAGCAGCAAAGTTTTATAAGTAATTGCAATAATGAAGTAAATGACAGAAATTAGTTCATGATTGTTGACAATTTGTTTACAACTTATTCATTATTCTTTTTCAAGATGGAAAAAAATATAATTTGCTATATATCCATATAAATAATAACTCTACCATCGTAGCAAAAGTTAGAAGGGAAAGTTTGATATATTAAAGAAGTAAAAGTCGCTATGTAAACGAGAGTAAATTTGTAAGTGATTAAAAATTTATTCTTAAAAAGTTTTAATTTTTTGTAAAAAAATTTCTTATATCTAATAAAAATTTTAATTGTTTTCACATTAAAGTTCAATTAAATTTTTAATTACCGCAATTAAATATTTTATAAAACGAAATTTAAATTAAATAATTAATTAAATCAACTAATAAAAAAATTTTAATCTAAGAACAACTAAAACCTTTAAACGGTGACAAAAATTTTTCAGTACTTTTCTAGCACCAGCTGGTTACATTTAGTACAATTTGCTAGATTTAGGATTTAATCCTTTTTATAGTAAAAGGAAAAGTTTATCTTTATTTGTTTTCAGGTAAAAAATAATTAAATTGTTAATTGAGTCAATTAAATAAATATTAAAAAAAATACAAAATTGTTTTAATTTAATAATTAATTGAATCATTATATACTTAACTTAAAGAGAATTAAAACAGTTTTCTAAGTAAATAAATAATTGAATCAATTAAAAACTTTATGAAATTTAAATCTTAAAACAAACAAATGTACTACAAGGAGCCAAACACATATTTTCAGTGCAAATTTAAATATTACTCTACTAGATATACCTTTTACATGAAGGCAAAAGGGTTTATTGAAATTTTGAAAATTCTGAACTTTTACTACATTCGGAAGGAAGTTACCTAGCAGTCTAGAGCAGTCATGAAGAATAAGTTGTAGATTCCTTTTCAATCTCTAAATAGTTGACTGCAAAAAAAGTAAGTTTCTCGTAACTGAATTATGTTACAGCTAGATCCAAAATGATAATGGATAGAAGCTATAAGCGACTTATTCTGCGTGGAGATAAAACAGGAGAAAACTATTTAATTAAGGACTGCAGATTTTTTTAAGCAAACAGTTGTGTCGTAGCCAGGCGGATATTAATGTTACAAATTACAGTTACGATACTAGTTTCTTCATTGACTACTGCTGTTATTGCACTAGAGACGGATTATGTAATCTCGTGGAATACGCCACTAATCAATGAAAGAATAAATTAAGCGTTGATAGAAATTCGACAACTGTATATCAACAATTACTTATGGAATTAATCTAAAGTCAAGTTTAAAAAAAAAACTTTTGGTTATAAGTTTATCATCAATTAAGCAAGATTTAGGTGTCATTGAACGTCATAAAACTCTTGATAGAAATAATAGAAAGAATTATTAATAAAATTAATTAAAATGACGAAATTGAATGCTCAAAAGTAGGTGAGAACGTTAGTGGAATATAAATGATGCAGAGCGGAATCAACATGGATCTGTAAAGTGAATCATAATGAGTCTATTTGGTATCCATCAACACTCAACTTAGTAGATGTGGAGTCATCGTTGTATCTATTTTTAACAGATTTAAAAAAAGAAAGAGATTATCAAATCGACCTAACGTTGCTTTTTTATGTTTGTGTCTACATAACTTAATCATTTTTAAACCGATTTAAATTTTTTTTCTTTATTTAAAAGGTTATGCTTACAGTAGGTCCTGTTTTAAAAACTGTAAATATTTATAAAAATTAAAGGGTGTCGCCATACAACATACATGTACACACTAAAATTGAAAAAAAAGTATCACTATAGCTCTAAATAGCAAAAAGTAATAGAAACATAAATCTAAAAATTAAAGGGTGTACCCATAGGTGCCAAAAATTCAGCTATGTGGGTCTATCTTTTAAACCGTTAAAACCAAACGCTTGCGAATTATAAAGCATAAATTTTCAAAATTATAAACTAAAGGGTGCCACAAAAGATAATATAATTTGATGCATATGGCCATATTTTTAACCAGTTATAGACAGACTTTTGAATGGCTAAGTCTGCTATAACAATAAGTATAAAATTTGGATTTAGAAATTATAGGGTGTCCCAACAAAAAATATAATTTGATGTATGTGTAGGTAGACAGCATAAATTTAAGAGAAACCTGTGTTGCTAAGTCTGTTATAGTAACAAGTAAAAGATTTGAATTTGGAATTTATAGGGTGTCCCAATAGTTGATGTAATTCATAAATATGACCAAACGGATAGGCTGAAAGTTGAAATCTACAAGGAACCTTTATCACTATAATAAAAAGTATACAAATTGAATTTTATAATTAAAGGGTGTTCCCCATAATTAGTTCTGAATTGTTATATACAATTACTTGAAAATTTGAAAAAATATCTAATTTGTTGTTTGATATAATAAGAAGCATAATTACTAAAGATTATAAATTAAAGGATGTTACGTTAGTTGATGTAATTTGATGTATACGGCCAAACTTTTAACAGTTGCACAGAGACGTCTGGAATTTAAAATGAAACTGTGTTGCTAAGTGCTCTATAACATGAAGTGAAAAATGTGTATTTGGAAATTAAAGGGTGCCCCTATATTTTAATAATAAATTGTATATTACCAAACTGAGGAACAGTTAAAATTTACAAGGAGATGTATTGCTAAACTTGTAAACTATTATAGATAGAAAGCTAAAATCTGTTTTGAAGTCGGTTTTTATGCAACAATTATTAGTTTAATTATAACAAATTTTCAATTGAATTTTTAAAATATCTTAAATAAATCAATCCACCCTCGTTAATGCCTAATACAATACTACACACAAATTATTTTTGTAGAAAACCCATAAATGTATCATTTTATTTCATAACTAAATGGTCGTTATTAGACCAGCCAAGTTATGACATAATGAAAGTTATTAGTTATAATTTCTATGCATGTTTCCATATCGTTGGCCACAGTGTCTTCATATTTCAAATTTTATACACTCGAATACCATAATGATAGATGTTTTAATTTAGCTTAATTCTTATTACTGCTTGTTCTTCCTCATGCTTTTATTTTGTATTTTAAACTTTTATATGGAAATTCCTTCAACATTGTAGTTCTTGCTAATAAATGGCATTCCAATTATTCTTATCATAGAATATAATAAAGTATGAACTTATCAAGACCAAACCCTATTTTGACTGCTTTCCTTTTGTGGTTCGCATCATACAAAGTTGCTAGTTCACTTCGTTGTGTCAGAGTGTAAGGGAGTAGAAAAGAAGTATTGCAATTTATGTTCATGTCTGCCTTTGGTGGTTACTCGGTTATATCATTATATCGTTATGTCATAGAATTTATCATAACTATTTAGTACTACTCATCCATTATCAAAACAAAGTTATTCACCTTTTTTTTTTTTTTTGTTGGTTGTGCTGTTTCTTTTTATTCACATATTTTGTTATTTCTGTCTTAGTAATATTGGGTGTGCAATGTTGCTCTGAGGGAATATTTTTAGTTTTAATTCATCTGATATACAATCATTGATGTGTTCTTATAAACTAGTTTATCAGGAAGCAAAAAAATAAATTCAATAATAACCCTCTCTATCTGTAACTTAAAGCTTTTAAAGTCTTATCGGAGCACAGTTTTTAGCCTTCACGCCTGCTCGGTACACGCAAAGAAAAAACATGGTTGAGGTAACCATAATCTAAGAGTAACATATTATGGTTGCATTATATGGTTGCTAACAAGACATTAGCTCTATTCACGATCTTTGTGTAATGGTCTTGCATCATAGCATTTGCAAAATGTGTAGCATATTTTACTCATTACTGTGTGTTTTGTTGGTGTAAACTAAAAGTATGCTATACTTTTTTGCAAATGCTATGATACAAGACCATTGCACAAAGATCGTGAATAGGGCTATAGTATTTTTACATTTGCAACCATATTGTTGTCTAAAGTATAAATATAATTATGTTTAAATATAAACATTCAATGGTTAAATTAAAATATAATAATATGGCTGAAAATCTTATGTTATATAATTGAATTATAATACAGTCACGTAAGTTTAAAATTTTCCTGATATAAAAGATTTATTATTGTTTGATTCATTAACATTAAAAACATAAATTCATCAAGTATCAATTATTTGCTTATAATAACGCTTAGATCAAAGGCTACAAGGATCAGCTATATAAAAATATAGGCCCATATTCATAGTTATAGACAAAAGTCGACTCTTGCTAAAGTATACTCTAAAAAAAGGCTATTATAATCTTTTTTCCGTTCATAGTCAAGAATAAAAAATACTTTAAGTTTAGCCACCTTCCACTGGGTTTCAACTGTAATTTGATAAAGGTTTTCGTAAAATTTCTAATAGTGCATTTACATTATACCCAAATCTAGTAATAATGAGATTTCGAGTAAAATCTAGTTGATTTTAAATAGATTTCCCATACAAAACAAAATCTACTTCGCCACTAGATTTTGACGAAATCTACTCTAAATCTAGTAGTACTTACCAATGCAACTATGGTTATTTTCATATTCTACCAAAAAATACTACGCTGTACCAAGAAAAAATGACAGTTTTATTAAAACAATAAAAGGAAACTTATTTAAACTATTAATAAAATTAAAATATAAACAAAAGGAAAAAATGAATGATGTGATAATTATAAATTTAATGTTAAAAAAATTTTTAAATAACAATTTTTTTGATTTTTTATTAATATAAAGTCCTGCTAGTGTCAAAAAAATACAGTGTAAATGAACTGGATTTGGAAAGAGATTTCAAATCAAATCTAGTAGATTTCATTGTAATGTAAATTCACTATAATAAACAAACATTAGAAAAATGTAACCTTGTTTTTATTTTTTTCACTTTGGTATAAAAATCAGATAAAGAGTATTGTGTTCTTAAACCAAATAAAATAATTATGGAAAAATGAGTTTTAAATAGCTTTAGCTAGTTTTAAATTAAGAGTTGCCTTTAACGCCGAAAGTATATTTTAAATTTTCTATGAATGAGTAAGAGTCGACTCTAAAGTAAAACCGACTTTATTAACCTTAAAGTATACTTTATTTTAACTATGAATATGGGCCATTATTTTTAATTATTAATTTTTACATACATTTTTATTTTCTTTTTTCACTTTCTCTAACAATAAAAAACAATTTCAAATTTTAGCTGCCAAAAAAATTAGTAAACTGTCAAGAGCTGTGTAGCGCAAGTACTATTCTGTTGCTTTTAACCATACCTTGATTAATAATAATATATTATGGTTAAATATTTTATATTATTTTTAATAAATTATAAAACTTTGGTTGTGGTTGAAATTTTTTTAAGTTAAAACCAACCACGTTGCATTCTTTGTGCACAGTAATCATATAATCGTTAAAAGATAACAAAAAAATGTTTATCGTGACTAAAGTTTTAGTGAAAAAAACCATAAATGGTACTCCGCAACTATACATTGTTGCAAAGAATGTAATATGGTTATTGTGACTAACACAACCATGTTTTTTTCTGCGTGTAATGAATGTAAGAAATTATGAAATGTTTAGAAATAAATCTGTAATCTTATAAAACTTGTGCACTAAGAAGGCATTTAAAAATATCTAATGTCAGAGTTTCCTCTGCTTTTAGCCTAGTCGAGCCTAAACTAACCGAATGTTATATTGTTACTTTTTTCTGTTATGACGAAGGTACGGGCGACCATCACTGGATTAACGCAGCCATCGACACTACACTACTGTGTTACTCTGGGGAGACATGAAATACTCGAAACCTTGCTTGGTAAAGTAAACCATCCAAAGACTACTCACGCTATACATCCAGTCGTCATTCGCTTTAAGTCCAATAGCCACATTGCATCTGCATAAACTGTTGCAATGCTATTAATTCCCTGTGCTAACAGCTAGAGCTTTTCATCTTTATTATAAAGGGCGTCGTGACATTTATCTAGTACTCTAATATTTAATAGTCAGTCTTCATGAAATTAACTGCGGGGGTTTCACCACAATAATTGTCTTTTTCTTACCGAGAGGCTTTTACTGTTGTTAATTTTATTTTAATTACCTTTAATATTACAGTTATTATTTTTCAATTACACGCATGTCCGATAATGTGCTTGAAAAGTCGAAATCTCGGTGATCTTCTGTTTCAACGCAGGGACGCACCTCTACTAACTTTTGTTAGCTAATTGTCGTATTATTCTATAACACAGTTGTTGCAGTAGAACGATAACATTGTTTAAGTAAGTTTTCGCGGTCGCTGGACAGATAACAAAATTATTAAAATACAGTGCCGAATCTAATACACCCTTCGCTATAGCGTTTATGTCGAAAGTAGTGTAATTGTGGTGCATAAAAGTAAAAGCTGCAGATGAAAGTTGAAGAAAAGAAGAAAAGAAAACCTATTTCAAAGGACATGGACCGATCTTTCTGATTTTCAATAGAAAATTTTCGAAACTATGCCTTATCAATTGGCGCATATAAATTTTCTCTAGCCCATCTAGTGGCTTGACAGAATTAAATTCAACAAGAACAGCCAGATGGGCAGGCGGACATCGCCCAAGCCACTGCGCTATGTCTAAGAACGCAGAATATATAGACATTATAGGGTGGGAGATGCATATTGTAAAAATTATAAATGGAATGACAAACTTAAACATACCTTTTACCACCTATGGTGGAGAATATTTAAAGGGAAAATCACCTTAAAGGCATTTATTTTCTTGACATAAATAAAATAAAAAGTAAATAAACCATTAAAAATTATTTTATTCTAAAATACAAACTTATTAAAATGAACTTTGTTGCACTTAAGAGAGTTTTCAGAAATTTATTACTGTTTGAACTGTGAATATTATAAATGAATTGAAAATTATTTTGGCTTAAGTTCATTTTATTTTTAATTTCTAAAAATCTTTTTCAGAAAGAAAATTTATTTTACAAATGTATGCGACCGTTTTCCAAAGAAAACAAAAAAAAATTGACGCTAGCAGAAGAAATGCTGCACTTTCTGGATCGCTACGACCTTCATAAGCATTCTTCGCATCTATCTACCTTAGGTTGTGTACATTGTAAACATCATATATTTAACTAAAAAAATTGTTCATTATATTATTTTTCTTAGCTAAAGTTTGTACTATGAAATAAATTTTTATAACAAATTCTTCGTATTGAATGTTATTTTATTTCCTTTGCTTCTAATCTCTAAATTAATTTGAGTTCTGTTTGAGTTCAAAAAACTTTGTTTTATGAACTTCTATGCACTACAACAGCAAAGACATTTTTAGCATCATGCTGTCCATGAAGATGGTAAAATAGCTCAAGTAATAAAATTATTTTTTTATTTATTTTTTATTTCCACTCATGATTTGAACCATCGATCTTATAAATGAATGAAAATTGACTTATTTTCGGCATTTTGGTTCATTTTTAATTTAATTTCTAAACATTTTTAGAAAGAAAAATTATTTACAAATGTATGCGGACGTTTTTGCTAGCGTCTTATTTATCTTGTTTTCTTTGGAAAACGTCGGCATACATTTGCAGACCATTTTTCTTTATAAAAATGTTTAGAAATTAAATTTAAAATAAAACAAAAAGCCGAAAATAACAATTTTCATTCATTTCGTGGTATAATTATTTTATTTAATTTTTTTAATTAACGTTCCATTTTTTATTTATCCAGGCCAAATTTAAGTCAGCGATGTTGATTATTGAGGATGAAAGCACGCCATTTCACTACCGCTTACCAAACTCTTCAGGAAACTTCTTACAAATGTTTTAAATAAAGTAAAGATTTGTGTCCAAACAATAAAGTTACGACAAAAATCCAAGTTTAAGCAAAAAACAATAATATTAAATAATGATTTAATTTTTCTTATCCACTGTAAACGGCTGACTTTTTTTCGGCTCTTTTATACAGTTAAAAGATTATGAAAAATTAAGGCCCTTATTATGAGTTGCATTCGTTTTTCGATCTTCGCTGGCTAACGAAAATCGAATATCGATTGTCAAATTCGTATTATGAGTTGGTAGCACTGTCGAAAATTTCGTTGTGCAACGAATTTTCAATCGAACACAATTTTGCTTTCGTTGGTTGGTGTTAGTTTGTAAAACTTATTGAATTTGTTTTTTTTTACAAATGGTGGCAATAAATTATATTAATTACATGCAGGTCTAAGGTTGTAAGTACAAAACAATTGGAAATTCTCAAAGCACAGAAGTTCAAGCGGCAAAAAATGGGAAGAAATTACACAGGGGCTAAATTGTATGGGACCAACTGTTAGAACAACAGCAATCGAACCAAAATTCCGTGATAGCCAATTTAATTAATAATTATTTTAATTTTTCGTTTATAAATTAGTAAAACAATATTTCTTGAGAGTGACAGCTGATAAACACGTCTATTGTGAATAATCCAATTTAGTAAAATTTACCAAATGAAAATTCGTTCGATCAAACCTTTCGACTACAGTCGAAGATCGAAAGTTGCTCATAATAGGCACCTAAATAAAAACAACAAATAAAATATCACAAAACACAACAATAATATATTTTTGTTTTATGCATGGCCACTTGCAAACCAGGGGAATATTAAATCAATTAATTTTTAAAAATATCGTGCTATTTTTTATTTATTCCGACCAAATTTTTATACTCTTATAAAAATATCTTTATAGTTATTTTAAATACTTCTTGCACCAATGCATACTATATATGTAGTACATACTGTGTACATTTATTTTAATGAAAGGCAGGCCATAAATATTTAACAGTGTACACATGTGTGTGCTATAATGTTAAAATAATTTCAAGAAAGTCATAAAAAATCAAAAAAAAAATATCAATTTAAAATATTGATTTTATTTGTTAAATTTTATTTCCTATAATTACTTTCATTAAATACAGATGTTTAACTCTATTAACAATTCATTAAAATTAATTACATAAGCACCACAATAACAATGATATGTATTATCAAGCTGGCGTTTGAAAGCTATAATTTTTTAATTTTGTAATATTTTTTTAATGTGCATATAATTTACAAGAACTGAACACTTGACATTAATGACAGTCTTTACTGTATAAACTAGTACGTTTGCATGT
Source organism: Gymnosoma rotundatum (assembly GCA_916610165.2). NCBI lineage: Eukaryota > Metazoa > Arthropoda > Insecta > Diptera > Tachinidae > Gymnosoma > Gymnosoma rotundatum. The sequence goes on from OU744340.1 coordinate 120,212,773, forward strand.
AAAGAATAAATAATATGTTATATATATATATATATTTATATTTGTATGTAATCTTGTACATATTTATTTATACAGTGGTTATGCAAACAAATGTTTTGGTCAAGAATAATACACAATTCTATGGATACAATGAAGACTTAAGGCCAGGGCACAGAGAATTCATACTTTTTCTTTTCAACTGACAGGTATGTTAAAATACATGTTTTCTTCTGAGTATTGTCACAATCAGTACGTCGTTGTCCACGTAAAGTAGGAAAGTTGGGCAACTTTTAAATTTTTACGTACGTTGAATACTTTGAGAGCTATCATTTTCTTTTTCTTCTGCTTTTGTTTTCGCTCTTGCTGTGTTTTAATTATTTTTTTTTATCCGTCAACAAAGTACCCATTGTGTCAACCTCATTCTTCGTTACTTTGTTTTCAGTTGAATGCATTTTAGTAAAAAGTATGGTGGGTTTTATGTTAAATAGAATTACTTTGAAATGTGTTTTATAACAAATTTTCCATACAAATTTGACCTATAATACATTTCAAATTTATTTTAATATTTTATGAATACGACAGTAAAGTTTTATCGAAATACAGTAGAATTAAGGCTGGTTCACCCACAAGTTTCTGAAACATTTTGGTTCGCACAAAATTTTTTTTATATATAGTTTGACGTTTCTCTCAGAGAGCGAGAGAAATTATTTTGTGCGAACGACTCTCAGTGTGAATTAAATTAATTTTAAATTTGGTCCGAACCAAAGAACTGCACGAGTACACCGCAACTCTTGAGTACACCGCATACTTACTCTATACTTACTCTATACTTTTCATACTCGAGTACTTTAAACACCGCAATTAAAAGTTGCGATGTTTGTTTTACCCATTCCTGTAAAAAAGAGTATCAAAAATATCGCAATCATAATTTTAAGTATTTTTTATACTCGTAAGGCTGGTTCACCCACAAAAATTTTGTTCCGAAACATTTTTTTTTATATGTAGTTTGCCGTTTTATTTTTTGAGAGAGAGAGAGAGAGAGAGAAAAAGGGTAAACTCACTTCGGAACAATTTCAGCTTGAATTGGTTTAATTTTAATTTTTGTTCCGAAACAATGAAACTGTGCTGCCAACTATTTTATATTTTCAAAGAAAATTTAACTGAGCTGCCACTTCATTAATTAATGTGATAAAAATCTTTCAAGCAAAAAAATATATTTTACATACTTTTTCGTTCTTTGTTTGCATTGATATTCAATAATTATTTTTAAATTTTGTTTTGTTCTTAAGATTACCTACCTTAATTTGCCTGGTATATTTATAATAAAACACAAAATAAAAGAAAATAAGTTTAAAAAATTGTGTCATGGATCTCAGCGATTGAATCCCTTGCCTTGAAGCTTATTTCAGAAATGAAAAAGCCGGGTAGAGAATGCTTGTATGACTTTTTACCTCAATTTTTTTTTACCTCATTTTTTGATTTAATTATGAAAGTTTTTTTAATTTAGAATTTATTTATAACAAAACGGCATTCAGTGATTTTAATTTTCTGTCACAGTGCTGCCTGCTTGTAAAGTAACACATCTCGCTTACACATATGTTTCATATGATAGCTTTGTTTTTCCAGAAAAATTGTTCGAAGTGGGTGGGTGAATCGTTTCAGAACAAACTCTCAAAAAAACTAAAATTCTCTCACAACAAAAATTTTGTTCCGAAACAATGGGTGAACCAGCCTTAAGTGTCTATCATACTCAAGTATATTTATTAGTATTTGGTATGACACTGTTTCGTTTACTGCCGAAAAAGTCTCAATTCTGATTTTATCTAGGCTCATTTCTTCAAAATGAATTTGAAATATATTTTAGGACAAATTTGTATAAAAAATTTGCCAAAAAACATATTTTAAAATTATTTTATTTTCTATGAATACGGCTGCATATATCTGCAACTATTTCGTTTTTTTTTTTAATCAGGAAAGTGAATAAAATTACTGCAGTGAAGCACTGTCTTTTAAGTAAGTAATTCTGGCAAAAAAAAACCGACTTCAACAGATTTCATCTCTCTGTCCATACCGGTCTAGAAGTAAGGCCACATACATTAAATTACTTAAGTATTGTAAATTATAAACCCGTTGTTTAAGCGGACTTAGCAATAAAGGTCCATTGTCTGTTTATAAGGGTTCAAAAGTTTGTCCACATAGATCAATTTATATCACCTACTGCGCCATCCTAAATTACCGAATACAAATTGTTATACTTGTTGTTATAGAGAATTTAGCAATACGGGTTCTTTGCAAATTTCAAGTGTATGTGTAAAATTGTTTAAAAATATGGTGCTATATATCAAATTAAATGAACAAATGTTGCCAATATCCTCCTCTTAAATTTTTGTGAGAACAGAAATTCGTTCAACATGGCCCGATAATGATCGCCATTGACTGTAACGGTTACTCCTTAGTTTTGAAGAAAAATGGCACAATTATGCTTCTGGACCAAAATCCGCATCAAACAGTGATTCCTTTTGGGTGCACCGGCTTTTCAATATATTCGTGCTGGTTTTCTGCGGTTATTTTGCTTGTTTACATACCCGCCAAGATCAAATTGAGTTTGTGGGGTTGTTAATGTTCAATAAAACAGCAACAATAAAAGTATAGATTCTGAATTTAATGTTTATTAATTATAAAAATGTTGATTTAAAAGTATATGGACACGTGGTTGTCTTAGGCAAATGAAAAAGCAAAGTTATAATTATTTTCGTTAGTGTTGCTTAACGTAAAAAGTATATATTAAGAGTGATGATAAACGTTAGTAAATTTTATTAAGTGGCTGTGTTTACACCACAATACCCCCCGCCTAGTTAGCACGCTAACGATATCTGGCGGGGAAACGAACTTGGCGGCCCGAAGTTGTTACACGTCGTTGCCGGGCAGTGATATAAGTTTCACTTTGCTCATCATCTTCTTGTAATGCGTCTTCTTCGGTGCCAGTAGCAGGATGCGTTAGTGTACAGCTGTCGGGCTGTTTTATCGTTTGGTCATCCTCGTCGTTGTATATAAAAGCCGCCTTAAGTCTATCGATTGATATTTTAGCTTCTCGGTGATGAATTGCAATAATAAAATATTTGTCATGTTTAGATATTACCTTGTAAGGTCCTTCATAATTGGGTTCAAGAGGCTGTTTGACGCGATCAACTCTGATAAAAACGAATTTGCAATCTTTCAATGCTGGTTGTACAAATTGCTGAGTGATACCATGTCGTTGAGGGTTTGTTACAGGCAAGTCATGAATTGCTTTACGCAGAGATTCAGCGAATTCCGTAATGCTTGTGGTGCTTGTACGAGGTACGAGAAATGCTCCTGGAACTCTCAAAGGTGCTCCGAAAACTAGTTCTGAAGGGCTTAACCCGATGTCGCTTTTGACTGTTGATCTCATACCAAGCAGAATTAACGGTAGGGATGAACTCCAGCTTTTCGTTTTAGAGCACTTTATTGCAGCTTTCAACGACCTGTGCCAACGTTCAATTATTCCGTTTGATTGAGGATGGTAGGGCGTTGTACGCAAATGTTTAACCCCCAGAATCTCCATTAATTCCTTAAAAACTGCGGACTCAAACTGGCGTCCTAAGTCGGTAGTGATACGTAGAGGAATACCGTAAGTAGTTATCCAACCACTAACTAAGGCGTTGGCAACGTTTTGTGCGGTTATGTCCACCATCGGTATTGCGGCTGGCCATCTTGAGAACCTGTCGATGCACGTTAGACAGTATCGAAACCCGTTTGATGTTGGCAGTGGCCCAATGATATCAATATTGATATGCTCGAAACGAGCGTCGACTGATGCATAATTTGTTAATGGGGTTTTTGTGTGACGATAAACTTTCGTTTTTTGACAAGGAATGCATGATCGAACAAATAATCCCACGTCCTTTGACATTGAAGGCCAGACGTAATGGTCTGTTACCAACTTCTTTGTTGCTCTAATGCCTGGGTGTGATAAAGAGTGCAGTTTGCTAATTACAGTCTCGCGAAGATTTTTAGGTATATATGGCCTTATACGATTGTCGTGAATATGGCAATATAAAGTGCTTGACGAGTTTGGTATAGCTAATTTCGTAAGAGTAATTGAGTTTTTCTTACCTTTTTTTAGCAAGATGAGCAGTTCGGGATCAGACTGTTGCTGTGCTGAAATTTCATCAAAATTAACATCGTTTTTAATGCTGTTTATACGTGACAACAAATCAGCTACGTTGTTGTCTACTCCTGGCAGATGTTGAATATTTGTTGAATATTGACTAATAAAGTCGAGCTGACGGGCTCTTCTTGGCGACGCTTTTTCGCTTTTTTGATTAAAAGCGAAAACGATGGGTTTGTGATCTGTAAAGATTACAAACTCTCTGCCTTCAAGAGTGTGTCTAAAGTGTTGTATTGCCTGGTATATCGCCGTCAACTCGCGATCATAGGCGCTGTACTTCTTTTGCGTATCGGTAAGTTTCTTGGAATAGAAACCAAGTGGCTGAGCATGGTCGCTTACAATTTGATGCAGAACGGCACCAACAGCATCATCAGACGCATCAGTTGTCAGTGTGAGTTTTGCATCGGGAGCCATGTGGTTCAACATTGTGGCATTTGCCAGTTCATCTTTGCATGCAGCAAAAGCGTTTTCAGCCTCGGCATTCCATTTTATTAAACGTTTGTCATTTTTCTTGTTGCCAGGTATCATAAGGCGCAAAATTTGCTGATTTTTGGTAGCATTTGGTATGAATGGCCGATAAAAATTTATCATACCTAAAAATTTTTTGAGGTCCTTTGCATACATTGGCAGCGGAAAATCTCGTATTGCTTTTACTTTCTCTTCGGGTGGAGTTAAACCTTCGGCATTTATCTTATGACCTAAAAAGGTTAACTCGTGTTGGCCAAAACAGCACTTGCTAAAATTTATAGCAAGGTTCGCGTGACGGAGGCGTTCCAAAACTATTCGTAAATGATTTTCGTGGTCACCATTAGACTGTGATGCGATAAGTATGTCATCTATATAAACAAATACGAAGTCGAGGCCTTTTAATACTTCATTTATGTGGCGCTGAAAAGTTTGAGCGGCGTTTCTCAAACCGAACGTCATGTATAAAAACTCATATAATCCGAAAGGTGTTATAATCGCTGTTTTTGGCACGTCACAGGGCTCTACTGGTATTTGGTGGTAAGCTTTTTGCAGATCTATAGTTGTAAAAACTCTTTTACCATATAAAATGTTTGTTACGTCGTGCAAGTACGGTATTGGGTATCTGTCGGGGACAGTAATGTTGTTTAACGCGCGATAGTCCCCACACGGTCGCCATTCACCTGTGCTTTTTTTCACTAGGTGTAAAGGGCTCGCCCAATTGCTTTTCGAAGGTCTGCAAATTCCTTTCTCCATCAAGTACTGGAACTCTTTTTTTGCCGCTGACAATTTTTCACCCGTAAGTCGTCGTGCTCGAGCAAACGTCGGAGCACCTCTAGTTGTAATAAAATGTGTGACTTTTGTATTAGTCGGCTGTCTATTCGCGTTTATTGTAGCTAAGTCACAAAACTCGTGTAATAATTGGGCGTATGCTCCACCAGAGACATTCGAAAGGACACGTACAGAATCACGTTGTGATAGTGTACCCTTTGACTCGAGCAGTGTTTTCCGATCGATAAGTTTACTACCTTTCACGTCAACCAAAAGGTCGAAAAATTTTAAAAAATCAGAACCTATGATTGGACTGCTAACATTTTCTACTAAGAAATTCCAAATAAAGTTACGCCTTAGACCTAAAGATAATCTTAAACGTTTTTCGCCATATGTTTGAATCGGCGTGCCGTTGGCTGCGAATAAACTTGTTGTTCTAGTTGGTTTAGAAGACGTTAAGTGACGAACAGGTAGTACAGATACGTCTGCACCGGTGTCTATCAAAAATTGTTGTTTTGAGTTGTCATCTCGTATAAGTATGCGAGCTATGCATGAAGTTTCTTCGAGTCCGCTCGCGGAACTAAAAGAGGTGCTTAGTTTTTTTGCAATTTCGCATTATAAGCGCACGGCTGACGGCACTTACGTGCCTTGTCACCATATTTGTGATGATACCAACAATGTTCGTGAACGGTCTGATTCAATGCGTCTGGCTGCAAACGTTTACGCGACGTTGACCGTGAACGACTTTTGTACGTATTTTTCGTTACGCACATACTATTAATTTGGTGCTCGATGCGCTCAAGGCGTTTTTCTATTTCCGTAGCATTACTATACGTTGTCCGTCTAGATGCTATAGTAGCTAGATTTTGAAACTCACCTACTTCCATTATTTTGTCAGCTAATTTAGCCAGTTCGTTCAAATTTGCGTCTGATGCTTGTAAAATGGCCCTTACCTGCGCAGGCAAACGCTGTAACCACAATGTTTTTAAAAAATCGTTCGTAACTTTATCTTTGGCCAAAGTACTTAATTCATTTAGAAGCTGCGTCGGCCGTTTGTCGCCTAAGTCTATATCAGAGAGTAGCTTTTGTGTTTTTTTCTGCTCACTCTCGCAGTATCTTTCTAAAATACAGTTTTTCAAATGTTCGTACTTGCCATTGTCGGGTGGACTTAAAACAGCGTCTGATATTCTAACGAGGACGTTGGATTCTATAGCGGCGACAACCGTATTGAACTTTGCCGCGTCGCTAGTAATTCCGGTAACAGCAAACTGAGCCTCAACTTGCGCTAGCCATATCTCGGCATGGTCGGGCCAAAATGGCGGGACCTTGACTGACAGGCGATTTACTGTTTGGCTGTTTTCGTTAGGAATGATGTTTGCCGCTGCTGTAGTGTTTGTGTTGGTCACTTTTCCATCGTTGCTGCCGCCAGGAGCTGTGCTCATTTTAAAGTTATTACTTTTACGTTGATTTATTATTCGTCAAGGGTCACCAATTTGTGGGGTTGTTAATGTTCAATAAAACAGCAACAATAAAAGTATAGATTCTGAATTTAATGTTTATTAATTATAAAAATGTTGATTTAAAAGTATATGGACACGTGGTTGTCTTAGGCAAATGAAAAAGCAAAGTTATAATTATTTTCGTTAGTGTTGCTTAACGTAAAAAGTATATATTAAGAGTGATGATAAACGTTAGTAAATTTTAATAAGTGGCTGTGTTTACACCACAAGTTCATCTGAAAAGATGATTTTTTTTTTTGGTTTGGATTTTCAAAGTAATGTAATATTTTCCAGCATTGTTCAGGCGTATGCACAACTATATTTGTTCAGCGGAAGGATAATACTAATTATCTGTCACAATAGACATGCCCTAAGTCTTACCATTCACGAAATAAGCGCTAATTGCAAAAGAAAACGTTAGATGGCGGACCCTGTATTTATTTGCTGTTCTAAAAAAAACATAAATGGCAAAAAGTGTTTAAAATATATTAAAAACTTGTTTCAAAAGTCAACTCAATTTATCAAGAAATAATAAATTCGCTTCTGTTATATTTGTGGAATTTTAATTCGCTTCAAAATAAAAATATTTTCCTTTCTTTTAATATAATAAGTAGCCACTGTTGAGAATGTACTATAAAACAGCTAGAAGTGTGTTTTACTAAAGTTTTTACTACTGCACCTCATCTCTTGATATCCGTTTCAAGAAAGTCGAAACATATAAAATTAATAAAAGTTAAATGGAAAAATTCACTTACCCGCATACAAAAGTAGCGTCAATAAATTTAACAGCCAATGTGTCATGATGATGATGATGATAATGTTGATAAATATGATGTTGCTGCTATTGCTACTGTTGTTGCTATTGCTACTGTTGTTGCTATTGTGCTGCTGTTGTTGTTTGTACAGCAACAATTTTTATTTTCTTTCTCGAATGTCTTGCGTAAACTGACAACGGTGACAGTGTTGACAATGTTGACAATGTTGTTCGGTTTGCAGGATATTATAATTTTATATGTTTTCTTTTATGATAAATGCAGAGGAATGTTTTAAGTTTATTCTTTACTATTTTGTTTTTTTTTTTTACATAAAGTAACACGTATTTTTGCACTAAAGGATTGACAACATTTTGTCACGTTAAGAATTTTATTTTAAACGACTGCCTGAGTTGAAGAAGAACCAACTAAGACGTAATGGTTTATTTGTGAAAGATGCATTCTTTTCCGGTTAGTTTATTAAAAAGATTAATTTACTTTTATACATTTTGTTTTATGTTGCCAACAATAACGAGCTTAAATTATAGTTGGGAGATGGCAAGAGTTGTTTTAATTTACGTATTTTAAGTTAATGGCCAAACTTGAAGTTTTGGTTTTTATTTTTGTAACAGGACGGTGGTTTAAGTGACTATTGATACACGTAGTAACACTTTTTCTTTTACGACTTTCTTTTGCTACAGAAATGTGCAATAAATTATATTTTATAACAAAAAACACTCGTAAAACCCAGCTTCATTACAAATGGCAATTAAATCATTGCACAAGATTATAGTAAAAAAAAACTATGTTCTAAAAATATAAAAAAAAAATTCAGTTTAAATTGCGTTTAAAAAATATTTTAAATTAAAACGAACAAAGAAATATTCATCTTAGATGCACAGGAAAATAGTAACTTTAACACTTTAATATGCTCTTCCCTTGTTTAAGGATTATTGTCTTTGTAGGGGTGTTGGTTTGACATTGTTCCAGGTTTAAATTTTCATTACTCTTTAATTGGTTTCAAATTTATGTTGCTATTATGGACATTTGATGTCCTTTCATTTGCCGTTAGTCTCACATTGATTGTTACTTTACATTTTTTGTTGTTTTATTTTTTGCAACACTTCGTTTCAAATTCATTGTTTTTAAAATCCTTTTGTTTACATGAGTTTTATTTTCTGTTCATATGAAATATTGCGGCGTTGTTGTTTGTTTGTGTATACGATTTTAACACGAGTATTTTACAAAATGCCTTATTTCTTAATCTTTTTGTAGTTTTAAGCCGTTATTGTTTATTTACTATTTTTTATTTAAGTCTTTTTTACAGCCATTTATTACAGCAGCTACTTCTCAGGTTCCATATACTTCATTCGGCCAAAAGCTAAAAGAAGAAGAGCAAGGCAAAAGAAATAAATAATTAATTTCCAACTCAACGTAAAAGAGAAATAAATGCTATAAGTGGCTGTTAGTACAGCAAAAAAACAAAAACAAAAAAAGCAAAAATTGAATGAATTTATGTTACATGAAAAATGAAACTGTTTAATTGGTGGATTGTTATATTTTGATTTATTAAAGGTTTTGAATAAGAATTTAATAAAACTATAAATTTAAATAAGATTCTTTAAAGGAAAAGAATTTATATAAAAATTTTATAAAAATATAAATTGAAAAGAAGGCTCTTTACAATTAATCGCAGAAACAGTTTTACAAATATTAAAACTTTTATACGTTTTTAGATTATAAATTTATTTAAGTTTTAGTCCATTAAATAATTTACTTAATAAGAAAATTTTCTTTTTTTGGTAAATAAAAAGATAATTAATTAATTAATTATTTTTTTAGCACTTCAGGCAATTATACATATTTAGTTATTTATTCTAACTGTGCTACAACATTCTTTAGGAAAGGGATAAACGAGTGATAACACAGGTGTTGCCATTTTATTAGTTATTTTACTTCACCGTTAAATATGCTATGAAGAAGTACCGATGAAGCAGGCTGCATGTTGCAATGTGAATTCTAAACTTGTATTTATACCATTAAACAGAAAAAAAATTTATTTTTATTTTTAGATTGCCGCAGGGGTTGAACCCTGGCCAACCAGATTTGTAGTCAACGTGCTTACTACTTTGACTATATCGGCCTCAACAATTGCAATATTTTTGATTTATTTTTCAATTATACAACTAATTATTTTATTAATTGACTCAATTAAAATTTTAATTAAATTTCCATCGTAAAGAAATAAAACTTTTAGTAGGTTCAAAAACTTTCCACTGTTACCAAACTGAATTCAAATAAACTACTTTTCTAAAATCTTAAATTAATAATTGAATAAAAGAAAATAGTTTTGTAGAAATACCAGAATATACTGGCTTGTTTTGGTTCAAACCAAAACCTATCAAAAAAACTTATAAAAAATTATAATTGAATTAAAATTTCATTTGCTTTCATAACCTTCACCAAAGGTGGAAAAATATAAATTTAAGTTTCTCATACCGTTTGTAATTTCTTATGCATAGCGAAGCCGGTTGAGCGATGTCCGCCTGTCCGTCCGTGTTAGTGTTGAAACCAAGTTTGCCTTGCAACTTGACATGCACTAAATATGTCATTCGATCAGTTATAGTGTCGAAAGAGGTGCTATTGGAAATTAGCATGATCGGTCCATGTCCTTCGAGGCAGCAGGCAAAACACCACGTCTACGTCAAATTTTTTTATGTCATTTGGAACAATAAAGTAACTCCAATTAAAAAAATAAATATGGGGCGACAGAGAATGAAAAACAAGAAAAAAACTTTAAGTGAAAAATTGGCGCTCACCCATATTTTCCGACTTACGGGGCTCTGAAATTTTCAAAATTTTTTGAAATATCAATATGGGTATCATTTAAAGGCTTTTAAAGAGATCTTTACGGAAATATAATAAGTTAAAAAAATGCTTTATGCATTAAGAGCAGATGGCAGTTTTATGTAAAACAATATATTTATTTTATTTTTTAATTCCCTGTCAACCCAATATTTGCTTTTTTAATTGGAGTTACTTCTGTAAATTAGATTTACGTAGATGGTAAAGGGTATATAAGATTCTACATTGTCGAATACAGTACTCCTACTTGTTTTTCTATAAATTTGTTGCAACTATTGTTTGTTCATTTGCAGGCTTTAGTTTTCAGTTCTTAGTAAAGTTTTTTTTTTTTGTATTCCTGCAGATGGTTGTATTTACTTAATACTTAGAATACAAACGAAAGTTAATGTGACAACAAAACTTATAATTTTCGATGCTTATTTTCGAACACACAAGGCCAGATCATCTTTTGGCATAATAGTCCCAATCTGGCAAAGTACTAAACTCAGTCAATCCATAAAGCTGAGAATTTTTGAAGCAAATGTTAAGTCGCTGCTTCTATATGGATGTACAACCTGGAAGGTTACAAACGAAATAACAAGTCATTTTTAAACTTTTATTAATCGCTGCTTAAGAAGAATATTACGCATCTTTTGGCCTAGGACGATTTCAAATGCTGAGTTGCTAGCAAGCACAAATCAAATACAACTAGCAACTGAGATACGTAAACGAAAGTGGTAATGGATAGGACACATACTTCCTCGAAAGGACAATGATGTTTCTAAACAAGCTCTTAGATGGAACCCATTTCACCAAGATGGTAGAGGAAGCGGCAGACCACGCATAACATGGAGACCTTTAACGGAATCCGAAATGAACCAACTGGGTATAGCTTGGAATAAACTCAGTTCCATTGCACAAAACCGTGTTAGATGGAGAACTGCTGTTATTTGCGCCCTATGCTCCAATGGGAGTTAGAGAAATAAAATAATAAAAAATAATATTTTCGAACTGAAAAACGTGATGGTAGGCAAGTATTTCTTATGCCGATTTAAAAGTACATGAGGTTAAACATATATAATGAAGGGTATATATATAACACTCTTACTTGTATCTATGTTTGCCAGATACGAAGCTAAGACATGTTTCGGCATGCCTACAATTTTAATGCCATATTATGATATAAATGTTGACACTTGCCACAGGAGTTTAAAACAATGTCGTTGGTCTCTCCAAAGGATGTAAGGATTGCCAAATACCAAAAGTAAAAAACTGGACAACGTAAAAATTTTAAAAAAGCAAAATTTAATTCAGATTATTCTTTACAAAAACTTCCCTTCACATTTACTCTTACTGAAACTTCAGCCTTTATTAGGTCGAAGGACTTTGTATTCCTTACTTGTGAGCTTATATTATTTAAAATACTTATGAACCTTTAAGTGTTGATACTATTTAAAGATTTTTTTTTTTTATAAATTGTGAGTGATGTACAAAATAAAGGTACAAATTGCGTTAGGAAAAATATTCACCGATTATATATTCGCAAGCACAAATGCTAAGTAAACAACACATTTTGTTTTATTTTTATTTAGCATACATTTTTTCTGTAGAAAATATTAATTTAATTAACCAAAAAAAAAAAAAAAAAACAAAAAACCGGAACTGGAACTGGAAAATCCAGGCCATTCTATGCCTTCTGGCAACCCTAACGTACTATGAGTACAAAAATATATTTGTTGTAATAAAACACCTTTTCAAAAGTATATCATAAGCTGTCAAGACTCAGAACACCAACCCAAAAACAACGCTCACGAATTTATTATACATTTGCATAGATTAATTATAAAAAATGGTATTTTAACAACTAAACTAAACTAAAAAAAAAAAAACTTTTTTTCAAAATAAAGTAAAAATATTGTGAAAAAAAGGTATAACAAAATTTACCCCTTTTGCATGCTGCTCTACAATACAGCAACTTCTCTCTTTTTTTAGCAAAAAAAAAAAAGTTTAACTTTGAAGTTCTTTTCTTTAGTACATTAAAAATATAACAAAGTAAGCATCGCTGATTAGATTTTTCAACAATGATGCTCTACCGTTACTTTGTAAATCCACAAATATATGGTTTCCTAAGGAGTTAAAAAAAGGCGATTGTGTGCAGTAAATTAAAAGCGAATTGGAGAAAAATTTTGTAATAAAACAAATTCAAAGTTGAAACAAAAACAAATGAAAAAGGAAAAAAATAACAAAATTGAGTACTTTTAAATATTAAGTAAAAAAAAAAATAATTAGGAGAATTATGAATAGGAATTTGATTAAGTGGCTGTTAAAAATGATTGCCATTGATAGCTATTAGCCTTCAACAGTTCACTAGGTTAATTAGTTAACTTTCAAATATATTGTATTTCAACTGCTAATATTTTCAAAACTCTTACAAAAAATAGTTTTCTAGGTCATTTCCGAGTTTCGAATATATATAATTTTTATAAGGCGTATTTTATACAATGGAACAATCGTAGCATTCCAAATTTTTGTTTCTAAAATTAACTTGACAATCTGTAATTCCAAAATTAAAGTTCTAAAATAAAATCCTATTTTAAACAAAATTTTATTTTGTTTGTGGATATTTTTTAAGACTAAAAATCTGTATTTTTAAATTGTCATGTGTTATAGATCGTGAAAATTCCTGAACAAACATTTTGCTAGAGAATTCCTTAGCGTATGCAGCCAAACATTATTATCAATAAGCCGCCACATAATATATTTATAAAATTTAAGGGTTAAATTCAATTGTTACGGCTTCAGTTCTTGAAAGTATTGGTCCTCCTTTTCCGTTTTATCTAGGGTTCTGGCGTGAAATTCGCCAGGTTGCTCTATACGAGAAGCAAAATATTTAGTCATGACATCATATTGGATAGTTATTAAATTCAATACTACCCTCCTTATAGATTTAATATTCTACTAACTAAAGGCTGAAGAGGTCTATTCAGCCACGTATCGTCCAGTAACGCACACTGATTCTCAGTTTTATGAATGAAAACTAGATTGACATGTAGATGACACCGATGTTCATAACACCTTTAAATACGTCTGTCCATGATGCAAAACAATAAGTCCTTGAAATGGATTTGTGGTAACAAAATACTAATTTTTACATAATTTATAACAACAACAGAAATTATTTTCAAATTTCGACAGAAAAGAAAATTTAATTTCTTTCTAATATAAAAAAGTTTTAGAACCAGGAAGAATACTTACCACCCAAGAAGAAAGTCAATTGAAATCATATGTTTTTTATTCAAATATATGTAAAAAAAAATGTAGATTAATTTGGAATATTTGATGCCGGATATTGAATTAATATTCTCACATTCAGTCTCTGACATCATGAGCTCTCCTGCTCATTTTAATCAGAGTGTGCAACTTATTTTAAAACATTTACTTTTACTCACGATTATTATGTGCGAAGAGTAGCGTATAATAAATATTTATGTTTTGAATTGACTACCGTTAGTTTTAAGGGGACGTTTGTATTGTATTTCTATACACTTATTGTAAAAAAGAAAACTCAAATTAGTATTTTTTGAAGGTACAAAGAAAATATTTAGAACAAATTTTTATTTCAACAAATATTTTTAAACTTAATTTTAATTGTTTTAATCGGGTGTTTTTTAAGCCCAATAGAACTTTAAATTATAAAAAATAACACTTCAATTTTGATGTATAAATTTTTTTCTTTTAATTTTTAGTAAATTCTGGCAAATCATTATGAGTAGACTCACGCTTAACAACGCTGTCAAATCATCCAAGTTTACTTTAAAAATCAGTCATCAACTCAAGCAACTTATAGATTCCAAATTGTGTAAAGCGATAATGCTCATTTTTGGCTGAACGGGTTTGTTAATGAGCAAAATTACCGAATATAGAGTGAGACGAATCAACAACAGACTTCCTTGCATCCAGAAAAATTCACCGTTTGGTGTGGTTTACACGCTGGTGGCATCATCGAACCTTATTTCTTCAAAAATGAGGCCGGATCTCACATTACCGTCAATGGAGTATTCCGGTCGAAATGCGGTTTCAACAACATTTCGATACGTGCCATACTGCGACCGCAACCATCGAGTTATTGAAATCAAAATTTGGAGATAAGTTGATTTCGAGAAATGGACCTTTCTATTGGCCTTCAAGGGCGTGCGATTTGACACCTCTCGATTATTTCCTGTGGGGTAACGTGAAGTCACTGGTTTATGCTGATAAATCAATAACAATTGACGCTTTGGAGGCCAACATTGCTCGTGTTATGCGTGACATACGGCCAGCAGTACTTAAAAAAGTGACCCGAAATTGGATGTCCCGAAATCGTTTTGTCATTAGCAGCCCTGGTAGCCGAAAATCATTTTTAAATATTAACGCCAGATCAGAATGATCTTTCGTTAAAAAAAATTCTTTAATACAATTTAATTTTCTGTGTTATTTTTAACAATTGAAAGTTCTATCGGGCTTAAAAAACACGCCTTATAATTGTTATTGTTAAATTTTTAGTCTCATTTTGGTAATAAAAAAAAATTCTTTTCCAATAAAATATTTACGAACTGAGAATTTAATTTTAATTATTGTGTATAATTGTGTCCTAATTCAATAAATTATGAAAACACTAATTGAATACAAATTTTATTTTTTTTTTCTGTGTAACTAAATAAAAATGTGTTAAAACTTACACCCTCTTAATTTAATGCATGTATTGGAGTGCTCATTTACACGCACATTTGCATGTTTTTGTCTCATGTTTTAATTACGAAGTGATTAACAAATGTGCAGTGTGTAACAACTAGACAAAACTTTTTCGCCATTATCATACTTTTCATATCCATTGCTGTCATCTGCACCGCTATATCGTGAAAACAGGTGCTATATTAAGGAATTGTGTTTAAGTGCTTGTGTTAAAGTATGTGTATTCGTATGAAATTTTTGTACGCTAAAGTGTTCTTTAAATAATAATTACTGGTAGTTTAACAAACATCTGCTACTTTTACAGTTGCTACTACATTTACCACTTGTTTTTGCTGCCCAACCCAACATTTGTTTGTTTTTTGCTTTTATTCAATTTACACAAAAATTTCTGTGCAGTGTTGTAGTTCATTTAATATCGCTATTGTTGTGTGGTTACTGGTTATTTTTTATTTTGCGTTTTTTGGTTACTGCTGTTTCTGGTGCCAGATTGCACCTTTTCCTTTATTTATACAGCAGTCAATATTTAATAACAAAGGATTTTTACACTGAAAAAAATTTTATGGTTAATATTAATTAAACAATTTTGAAAAACCGTAACGTTAAAAATAGTTAACTCAAGTTAATATTTATGTAAGCCTGATTAGGATTTATTCAAATTTTGAAACTTTGTTAAAAATAACTGTTATTTATTTTTTAGAAATATTGTTTAAAAAATTTTTTATTTGACTAAAAAAAATTTTGAAATTAAGAAAAAAAAAAACTATTAAAATCACATTTTTTTGCATAATATTTTTTGTATAATTGCCCTAGTGCTAGGAAAATTAGAAAAGGAATTTTTAATTTATATTCAAATTTTTGTATTATGACTCTTGTGCGTCAAAAAAAAAAAAAAATAATAATAATGTTTAGCTTGTTTGTTGTGTATAAAACTTCATAAAAATAATACCACAGTAAATTGTGGCGACTTTGATCAAAACTGGAAAAATAAAAGCAGGAGCTATTTGTTATTTCTTTTATTATCAACATAATATTGTAACTAAATCTGTATTAACCTTAATTCAAAACGTGATTTCAAATATCAGCTTGAAAAGGTTTGCTAAAAACTTAAAAAAAAACAAAAGATATTTGGGGCAGTGTTACAAGACTTTCCCTCAAAATGGAGACTTTTTTAATGGGTATGAAAAATTTGGATTAAATATTAGGAAATTTCTTAAGATAAATAGCATATATTTTGGGGATTTTTCGTAGATTCGCATTTGAAATTATTTTTAAAATCATTGCAATTTGATTATCATTAAAGTGATTTTATTCTTCTATCTATTAGTCTTCCAGTATGAACATAAAACAACTTGGGCAGTTATTTTATAGAAAAATTAATCGGTTGCGGGACAAAAACTTTATTGCAAGAAATGTTAAAATGGTTCTCAAGAAATATAATTTTTTAACATTAATAGTTCAACAACAAAACTTTCTTATTTATTTTTGGACAAAAGTTTACCAATAATAATTTATTTGAAATTATGGAAGGAATAAAAAATTAACACTTTTTAAAAAATATGATACATTTGTACAAATGAATTTATTGCAATACAATAAAATTACACTTATGTATTTTATTACTTAAGGCCCAACTATAATGTGCATAAAACAACTTAAGCAAGCTTATACAACTGTGCAAATACATTAAATCATATGTGGTAAACTATAATGTACATAAGATAACTTTTCGTCAAGTTTCGTTAAATTTTATTTCTTTATGCAAGGTACGAAACTGATTGCACTTTCCGTACGGAAACAGCTGATTGTGCTTTGTGTTATACATTGATTGAAACCTAAATTGTTAAATTTTAAGTTTTTAATTCAATAGAAAATGTAGAAAAAACAACATTTTTCTTTATGGCCAATTTTTTACAAATATAATATATTTAAATTAAATTTGCATTTATACACACATATGTATACGATATAAGCAATGAACATCGTTGTATTTTTTAGTACGGTTGGCCATAAACATAAAACAGAAAATAACTTTTAATAATTTTTTTTTTTACTTTTTCTTAGAACATGAACCAAAATATCTGAATGTGTATGTGAATGTTATTAAAAATATAAAATATATTCTTTAAAGCATTTTCATTTTAAAATTTTGTTTATTTATATAGAAATTATTTTTGGCAAATGTACGAATTAAACATAAATGTGCAACTGTGGCAAATAAGTTACTAAATTTATGTAAGTACAATGTAGCCACATAAATTTCGTTAATAAGATACCTAAGCATTTGACAGGCTTTTCGTTGGATTTTTGACATAAGCTAAAGCTAGCTTATGCACATTATAGTTGGGCCTTTACGTGAAATATAATAAATTTGACTATCAAGGTTTTGAACCTAAAATTTTTTATTAGCGAATTAGATTTTAAAAGAATCTGGGAACCATGATTCATGAAAAAATAAATAGTAGTAGAATTTTGTTGCCATTGTATATGAAAAGATTATTCCACAATCACCAGGTCAAACTGCTTATTTGGTTGGAGTGGTGTAAATTCAGTACTACATATATATTGTTACAAAGATGCTTTATTAAAATCATAAAAATATGTAGAAATAAGTGAGGCCAAGAAAGTGAAACGAAATGACCTATTGTGTTTGTTTCCAAAGTTATAATTTTCTACAAAATATCTTTATTAAAAAACAAAAAAAAAAAAACTAACACAAAGCGATAAATAAACAAACACAATACACAAACATACACACACCTGCATTGTATAACAACTAAATAAAAATACAAAACATGTATTTTGAAATAATAATTGAAGGTCCTAGAAGTAAATAACAATGCTCACTAATGTGGCTGAGATAAAAGTGGCAAAGAAGCATTATCTACTACGCAGCAGATGAATATTCAAGAACGCCTAAAAATAGGTTATATAAAAGCAACGCCAATACGTGCTGATTCATTCTGATTGTGAGCGTCATCTAGTGAAGATCTTGTGGGATAAAAATGTAAAGTTGCCAGCGTGTATTATTAACCGCGAATAGTAAAATCGTCAAATAATTGATTAAATAAAGTGTAATTTAATTAAAACTCTAAAAGTTGTGTGTGTAATTATTTTGCAAATAAAGAACTCATAAATAACACGTTTATAATTTAAATAAACGTAACAACTTCTTGAAAAATATGGTGTACATTCGTGCTTTTCTATAAAAATTTCAAAGGCCCATAACTCGGAAAATATGGGCAAGCGCCAATTTTTTTACTTGATGTTATTTTCTTTTTTTTTAATACTCTACGCCCCATAAACTAGAATTGTTCCAAATGATATGAAAAATTTGAGGCAGGCGTGATGTTTTGCTTTTCATCTCGAAGGACATAGACCGATCTTGTTTTTTCTAATAGCGAAATTTTTGAAACTATGTATGATTTAGTGGCTCGCCTTGTAGCTTGGCATAGTTGATTTTTTCCCACACCCGAACGGGCAGACGGACATCATTATTGCACACGTAATGATAAATTAAGGTAATCCATTTTCCGCTTTTTGTGGTGAGGGATATACAAAAGTTTTTTTTTTATTTAATTATTGTTTATAGTTTTTTATTTCACTTTATAAGACAAGGACAGGAGGCCGGCTTTACAAGCCAGCTAAATACTAGCTTGTTAATTCGAAAAAAAAAATTTTTGAATGAACTTTAACTTTCTTTTATGGTAAAATTTTTCATAATTTGTGAAGGCAAATTAGTTCTTAGATCTACGTGTGCTTATTCCTATACATGAGAATATCGAGCCAGCCCTGTAATTGTAATTATTGTTCGTGTGTGTCTACTTGAAATATGTTGCATTCCACGTGTGCGTAAGTATTTTTGTCAACAACTCAAAGCAACGCACTTGAGTGTCGATATTCGTGGGAAACTTATGTCTGCACACAATTTAATAACACCTGAGAAGGTCGCAAAACTGAAAAGTAATTTAGATTTTACATCAAGCGTTTGCAGTGAAAACTGAACCTCTTTTTCTTTATAATGAATCACTTCTAACGTTAGTGACCCTACTGTGGCAAAAGTCAAGCTCCTTAGAAAACTAGTAAAGTAAGTCGGCTAACTTGATATATTTTATCCTTAACTACTGCAACTCTAAGTAGCAAAGCTCCAAGCTTAAAACGAAATAATAGGCTTTTAGGTGTCATAATTTTAAGATTAGCTTCAGCATCATATTGTTACGTTTATTTAAATTTATAAACGTTTTATTAATGAGTTCTTTATTTGCAAAATAATTACACACACAACTTTTAGAGTTTTAATTAAATTACACTTTATTTAATTAATTATTTGACGATTTAACTATTCCCGATTAATAACACACGCTGGCAACTTTAATTGTTGTACCACAAGATCTTAACTAGATGAGGCTCACAATCAGAATGAATCAGCACGTATTGACGTTGCTTTTATATAACCTATTTTTAGGCGTTCTTGAATCTTCGAGAATTTTTACCGCCATCTATTGCGTAGTTGATAATGCTGCGTTGCCACTTTTATCTCAGACACATAAGTGAGCATTATTATTTACTTCAAGAACCTTCAATCATTATTTAAAAATACATGTTGTGTATTTTTATTTAGTTGTTATACAATGCAGGTGTGTGTATGTTTGCGTATTGTGTGTTAGTTGTTTTTGTTTTGTAATAAAGATGTTTTATAGAAACTTCTAGCTTTGAAAACAAACACAATAGGCCATTTCGTTTAACTTTCTTGGCCTCAACTATCTCTTTATGATTTAAATAAAGCATCTTTGTAACAATATATATGCCAGTTAAGTGTAAACTATGATGTAAAAGAAATGCTGGTTTTACTGCTGAAGCAACTTTTGAACCAAAATGCTGCATATATCCGTGGAAATTACTGCTCCACTTAAAGAATTCAAAACTGAACGAGATACTTGATATTATAACGAAATAACACATAAATTTATAGCATTTTTAGAAGAATATTTGTAATTATTGTGGCATCTTAAAATAAATAATTCATTTGAATAAGAAATGAAAAAAAAAAATATTTAAATTTGTTCCATTTCTCTATCAATAAATTTCACTTAATATTTTTACCATAAATTTATGCAAAATTGTAATCTGTTTAAACTACAATTTAATTTAGCATTTCAATAATTTAACTTCCACACAAAAAGCACACACTTTCCATTTCAAATGTAAACAAACAAAAAGAACAAAATTCTTTTTTTATTGTTTTATTCTTTTTATCATTTTAATTTAAATTTTTTCGTTTTACATATTTCGAAAAAAATACGATAAAAAAGAAGAACAATTTGCTAAAAAAAAATATGATTTTTTTTCTATCACCCACTTATGGAAATCCAATTTATTTTGTCGTCTTATACTCGTAGTAAATGCTTTAAAATGTCTATTTTTTTTTTCTATTTTTCTATTTGGTTCCGTTTAAGCCAATTTTATTTCATTT
Organism: Gymnosoma rotundatum; assembly: GCA_916610165.2. Lineage (NCBI taxonomy): Eukaryota > Metazoa > Arthropoda > Insecta > Diptera > Tachinidae > Gymnosoma > Gymnosoma rotundatum. The sequence continues at coordinate 120,233,473 of OU744340.1, forward strand.
TCTAGTTTAAAAATCATGCAATCAATGATGTGAAACTTGTTTACTTAAATGCATTTTCTATTATCAATGTATGTGAACAAGTAAATATGTGTGTGTGTGTGTGTTTGTGTGTGCAAAAGTGACCGTTTAAAAACAAAAACTTGTATTTGCCACTAGCAAAATATGGGCGTTTGAATTCAGTATGTGGTAAGTTTGTTTTAGTTTTTTTTTTTTTTGTTATCTTGTTCAATAAAATGTGCTCTGTAACTGCTGTAAAATGGTTAGTTTTGAGGAAAGGATACATACACTTATATAAATATGTATGCGTATGTGCATGTGGTTAGTCTACAAAGTCTTTTCAAAAAGAAATTGCTGAAAATTATTTACATAAAAACAAAATTACAACTACTTTTTATTGCAACATTCAGTGCATGTGACAACCGTTTTGTTATATTTGGTTTTATTTTTTTTTTGTTTATTCAATGTAAAACAATTTCTTGTTGTTCTTTGAGTTGGACTTTTCAGTCTATCCTTTCTCATAAAAAGACCACAGGGGTGTTCATGTACGTATGATTAGTGTACTATCGTGGCATGCCCATGCATGTGTTATATAAAAAAAATATATATAAAATATGTATTTAGTATGTGTTACAAGAGTCCAGCATATTTTAACTCTTTTTAGATTTTATAGTTTATTTTGAGGTGTTTAAGGGAGTCTGTCTGTATAAATTGGATTTGTTTACCAGCAAGATTGCGTTTTGTCTATTTGTAGGTAACTATGATTGAAATTTAAAATCCAGAAAAAAAAACAAAACAGCGGAAACTTAATTTGAAATGCTCTTTAGGTAACAATTTAGGATGAGAGGCATTAAACAGATTTTTAACAATTGATTTTTTATTTACGGGAAATGTTTGGAAAATAAAAACTTTCTCTAACTGCTGTTTGAGTATAGCTAACATTCAAAAAACTTGTTTTAATAAAGGCTTAGGCGTGATGGATTTCTTTCATATATTCATAATTATTTCTTTTTCTTCTACATATATTGAGCAATATCTGTTAGAAAGATTTTTGATTTTTACATAGAGTTTGCCCTGAAAAGCAACTGTTTTTAGTTTTAAGAAGTAAAGTCTTAATACCGAATTTTAAAATACACAAAATTTAAAATTTTTTTCCATAATGCGAAGCTCTATGTGCACAGGAAATAATCTTGGTGTCCTATTATACCCTTCACTGTAGATTGAATATATAGTCTTGATCGTTATACAAAGGAAAACCCATTTAGTGATTTCCGTCTGTCACTTTGTCCGTGCGTCTTTCCCTAATCATGTATACCGTTTTGCCACGTCCTCATATGAGCTACCGAAATTTATGACCACCATTCTCTCAGACATATTTTCGAAAGAGGTGCTCTATTAAAATTTAGCAGTACCGATCTATGAATGATGAAGACATTTTGAAAAACAGACATACGCCGTTATTTTCCTTACGTTTTTATTCCCTTCACTAGATGTTCAAAATGTAAACTTAATGTTGCCATTTCGTTTGTAAGTACTGAGTTCTTGTGTCCGTATTCGTGTTCAAATCAAGTTTGGCAAGGCACTAGATTAGCTAGAGAAAATTAAATACGCCAATCGATCAGACATAGTCTCGATAGTGGTGCTATCGGAAATCAACAAGATCAAACTATGTCCTTCGAGTCAGCGGGCAAAACACCACGCCTGTCTTACAGTTTTTTTTTTCATATCCCATTTTTCAAATTTCGTTTGTATTTCTCAGCAACAGAAAAATTAAATTAATTTTAAATTTAAATTAAAATTAACATTTCTGTTTCCTGCAGATGCCACCCAATGGTGTGGCGAAATATTAAAAAAAAAATTATAAAAAACTTTTTTATCTTAAAAACTGCCCTAGTGCTTGAAAAAAATTAGATAAGATAATTAATCATAAAGGTCAATAAAACAATAATATTAAGCCCTAGGCAAAACTAACAATTTTTGACGTTTTTTTGGAGCAGAAAAACTCAATGGTTGGAAAGAATATCTTATGCCGATTTAAATGTACATGAGGTAATACATATATGGTGCAGTGTATGTAAGATTCGGCATAGCCTAGTATAGCCCTCTTACTTGTTCATATTTAATTGTGCTTGTTTTTGTTGGTTATTTTTCGGTTTTGTTTATTTGCTTGTTTGCTTTTTATTTATTTTGTTGTACTGAAAGCCGATATTTTAGAAAAAAAACAGGTAACTGAAATATTTGTTAACCCTCTAAATTTCAGTAAAATAATATATTTTTTTTCTAATATTTGGCGAAATATATTTTTATTTAAATGGATTGAAGTTGATTTTGGCTTAAGTTCATTTTTTAATTTCTAAAAACCTATTTTTTTACGAAAAGTTATTTTACAAATGTGTGCGGTCTTTTTCCAAAGAATACAAGAGAAATTAGATACCAGCAGAATGTAATGCTGCATTTTCTGTATCGCTACATCCTTCAGCAACAATCTTGACACCTATCTACCTTGAGTTGTATACGTTGTAAACATCATCTATTTAACCAACTCACTTTGGAAATAAAGACACGAGGAGTATTCATATCAATATTAATTTTGTTTGACGAAGTCTACACACAAACCAAAGTATTTCTTCACTATTCTCTCTGTACCTCGTCTTGTACATTTGTTCTTGTACTAGGCTTCTGTTGATCACGAATGCAATTTTTTTTTAAGTCATTATTACTTGTTTACTCACAACATTATAGATGCTGATTTAGTATCATATTGATTGTTATGAGTTAAGCATGAATGTGAAATGAGGAGAAGAACTTTGGATATTTTTACTGAATTGATATTGATTTCGGAAAATTACTACATATATTTGTAAAATAAATTTTTGTTCCAAAGGAAATTGTATTTAGAAATTAAAAAATGAACTTAAGCCAAACTCAATTTCAATTCATTTATAATATACGCAGGTTTGCTAAAAAATTGCTTTTGAATTAAAAACAAAAAAGAGTTATTAAAAATCAAATGATTAAAATATCACCAAAATATTTATTTTTACGAGCATTTTCTTAAAAATTATACTATAATAAAAAATTTGAAATTTTATTGAAAAGCAAAATTCACAAAATCAACTTAAAATTATCAACAATTTCAAAGTTTTCTAAAAAAAACAACAATTTTTTGGTGAAGGTTATGTAAGCTTCGGTACAGCCGTTCTGTTTTGATTTGGTTTCAGATTGAAATTTAATTAAATACTTAAAAGCTGGTAGTAGCATGTGACTCAATGGAGTTATGGTGGCCTATAATTATTGTGATTGAAATTGGGTCAAATAGGGACCCATTAATTAAGCGGTCTGCTTTAATGTAGAAGGGATACATTATTAAAAACTTAACTGTTTTAACTAAATACTTAATTCTTATATTTATGTAAAAAACACTGGTTTAGACATTTTTATTAAAAAATCTTATTTTCTCTATTTTGTTTCCTTTTTTATGAAAGCTTTTTCTAAGCGTTATAAATGCAAAATATTATAAGATTTTAAAAACTAAATGGACTATTAATAAAAATAATTAAAACTGTTAATTTTATTGCAGCATCATACTGAATATTATGAAAGGTTGTTAATTATTGGTTGAACCATCTTAAATTAGTTGGTCAAACAAAAAAATATATTACTTGTAAAGTCATTTAAAGTGTTAAACAATTTCACGTTTCCTATTTAACAAAATTCTTAAATAACAATTATGGCCATAAAAAATTACTTAATTTTATCACACAAAACATTTTAAGTGACGATTTGAAGTGGCCATACATATATATTTTTTTGTCAATTTTATTTCTTATTAAGTCATTAGGAAGTAAAAGAAGACATAAAAAAAAACGGAAGTCTTATACACTTCTAATTAAACCATGACCACTTAAAGGCATTTATTCTGTCATCCATCTGCGTATATAAAATACGTTTATAAATTTCATTTATTTTTGTTATTGTGAGCATTGTTCTCCACCTAAAATCTTAAAGACAATAAAATCTTTTAATAAGATGTTAAAAAGAAATAACAGGGCCTTTAGGAAAGAATGTTTGGTAATAAGAATTTGTTTTCTATTTTTGTTTTATGTCAATTACAAATAACAAAAAAAAAAAAATATTTATATCCTTCTGCCCTTTAGCTGCGCCTATAGACATCTTTGTTCGGTTTCATTATATTTATTTTATATTTCATAATACAGTTTTATTTATTTTAAGATTAAGCGAATCCTAATAATATATTTAAGTGACGAAAAATACTTTAGAAATGACGAATACAGCCTTTTCGGCAAAAGTTTAATATTAGCTTAGAAATAATAAAATTACTTTCGCTTTAACTCAAGCCTTCAATTACAAAATATTACAACAGTCTCCAGAATTATATTTGAAAAAATATTTTTTAAAAAAAAAAAACTAAATTTAAAGAAGAATAATTACTTCAAAAAATTATTTCAACTAACAACTATTACAGGATTAAGACAACCAGTAATTTTTTGTCATGAAATTGGATTTAATTACTATTTTCCTTTTTTGCTTTTGTTTGCATACTAAAACATAAGTGCTGGAAAAAATAAATTATCAACTTTTTAATATTTATAGTTTCTAAACTCTTTTAAAAAGTTACTAGCTATTGCGGGTGCGCTTCGCTTTCCAATTCAGTCAGTTTTTTATTTATGCAGAGAGTTAATTGTGCCAAATTTTACAACTCTTCACCTCACAGTTCCCTAGTTAAACAACAAAACATTTTTACTTTGTATTGGGGTACCACGTTCACTCAATAACAATACATATTTATAAGGAAGTTTTTTTGTACAAAAATACAGGACTTGTTTTTTATATACATGTTGCCATTAAATGTCGCAACTCATGAACTCGTCGAGCGGTTTCGTGCAAACTTTAAATAAACCATATGCACGACCATACGAACAAACCTTAAAGTTACAACACACTTGCAACAAGACAAGTTGTTCCCGGGGCACTTCGCTACCCCAATAAGAATAACTGTACCACGTCCGCTCATCCAAGCAAGTTTTTTATTTGATTATTATGGAACAGATTTCTTACTGCCTCTAGGACTTATTTGCCTTTCAAATACCCTTTACCGGAAAAAGGGTATAACTAAGTTGGTCATACCGTGTGTAATTTCAACAATATAAATTTCCGACCCCATAAAGAAAATATATTCTGACTGTCCGTCTGTCCGCCCGGACATCTATATCCGACAATCGATTGACATCGATCAGATATAGTGTCGAAAGAGGTGCTATTCGAAATCAGCATGATTGGTCTATGTTCTTCAAGGCAGCAGGCAAAACACCACGCCTACCTATAATCTTTTAATGTCATTTGAAACAATAATATGGGACGATAGAGAATAAAAGTGAAAAAATTGGCGCTCGCCCATATTTTCCGAGTTACAGGGTTCTAAAATTTTCAAGTTTTCTAAAGTATCAATATCATTTTAAAGCTTTTGAAGGAATCTTTAAGGAAGTACTAATTTTTTTTTTAATACTTAACCCATTAAGAGCCCTTTAAGGTAAAATAATATATAAGCAGTACCAATTTTTTTTCTCTGTCACTCCAATAATTTTTTTTTTTATTGGAGTCGCTTCACTAAAATAGATTTACTTGTTTTTTGCTAAAATCGATTTCGGTTTTCTTCTTCCCAACTTACCCGTCTTTGAACTATTAAGTAAATATATATCTTTGTTTAATTTTTTTTTTAATCAGTGCAGCCATTAATCCCGTTTTAGTCATTACTTACCAACGCATCGACTACCTTCGCACAAACTTTATATAAACGCGACTACACGAACAAACCCTTAAAATTTAATTGAATTTGCTCCCGTTCGTGAGTTATAAGGTCACAACGCACTTGACCCATTTAAAATGCTTCAATCGAGTCCATATGTATGACCGACCCCCACTAACTTTGGAGGGCCGATCCACCCATGCCAATGGCACAACCCCTGGAACTCCCCTGGGGCGGTCCCCATACAAACATTTTAACCATTTTTGGCACTTTACTCCCCCAGTTTCTTATTTTGATCCCTAGAATACGATTTTCACTGAACCATGGGCGATTATTAAATCGACCCGCCCTAATGTACATACATGCAGACCGATAAAAAAAAAACAATATTTTTTTAATTAATAATAAATTAGAAAACTAAAATTTTCAAAATTTCTTGTTCTAATATTTTTTTTTTTACCATACATAAATTTTTTTTAATAACACAATTATTTTTTTAATCCTTGCTGCAAATAAATTAAATAAAAATTCATATAATTTGTTAAAAAAAAGCAAGACTTTGACATGTTAATACAATCGTAATTGTCAACTTGAAAGAAAAAAAAAATTAAAAAAATGGAAAAGTAATAAAAATTGAAACTTTATCATAAAAAATCTTTAAATTTACATACATTTCTGTGCAGTTGTATGTATACGAGTTAATTTACTTGCTGTCTAATGTCAACTGAAATGTAACTACCAACGACGACATAAGCAATTCCATTTAAATAGAAAACTTTTTTGCAATAGCAAATAAAAACGTTTGTAAAAAAATAAAAATTTTTTATGTTAAAACATAAAACAAAAATGTCTGCTAAAAAAAGATGTAGAAAAATGTACTCATGAAGTTATAAGAGTGGACAACATCTGTTTTATATGCTTCATTTTTATTCACAAAAGCAAATGATACAACATAAAAAGCTACTGGAAAAATTACTACACACACATACACACATATAAATAAATAAAAATACCCAGATCCACATACGTATAAACGTATGTCAGAAAAAAAATATATATTTTACTTACATAAAGATACGTTTGTAAACATAAATTACTACAGTGGGTGATAAAACGCGACAAGAGTGTCATAAAACAAATTAATGTTTTGCATTAGCATGACACATATTTGCGTGTTATCGCAAGAGAAATAAACGTTTGTTGATATGCTGTCTGTGTATAAGAATATCATGCGATAAAATTTATTAGCAAATAAAACAATTGGCACATTTTAATTGCATTTACAATTAAGTAATAAGTGAAGGTGGCTGGGCCATGTTCTAACACATAATACAATTTGTTAAAATTCATGGTCAATAGAAATACTATACACAGGTACTAAAGCTGATAATAAGGCTTTTAATTCAGCAAACAGAAAAATAAATAGTGATCCCTAAAACAAACCCCGGCCAATGGTTTAGGTTGACTAAAATATCGTTCCTTATTAAAATTTGTATAAGCACCCGTAAGACGGCTCCTACAGATGCAGGGCATTGTGATAAAAATTTGATAACGAGAAACAAAGTTGAGGCCGTAGCACACGTGGACATTCGATACGAAATTTAATGAAATTAAAGTGAATGATACGACTACTGAAAAAAATACTTTCAAAGAAAAATATGTATTGCAATAATTAAAGCAATGAACATATTCTAATAATAATAATAATATTTATGCTAATTATTACTACAGAGACGAGTTACAGAGAGAACAACACAGAAACGCCCTGGGGTTGGGTGTGGACTTCGTCAATGTAATTAAAATTGATTGATTATGAAAACTTCTCGTATCCTTATTTACAAAGTTAGTTGGTTAAATATATGATGTTTACAATGTATACAACCTAATGTTGATAGTTGCGAAGAATGCTGATGACGATGTAGCGATCCAGAAAATGCAGCATTACATTCTGCTGGTGTCTTATTATATCAACAAATTAACTTAAGCTAAAATCAATTTTAATTCATTTATAATATCCACAGTTTAACTTCTAATTTTGTAAGAAATTAAATTAAAAAACGCAAGGCACAACGCATGTATATTCATGCTTTACTCATAACAATCAATATGATACTGAAACAGCATCTATAACGTTGGGAGGAAACAAGTAAGAATGATTAAGAAAAAATGAAAAATTTGCATTCGTGACCAACTGACGGTTGGTACAAAGCAAAAACAAATGTAAAGACTAGTTACAGAGATTACAGTGAAGGAATACTTTTGTTTGTGTGTGGACTTCATCTAACCAAATTAATATTAATATGAATACTCCTCGTATTCTTACTTACAAAAATAGCTGGTTAAATAGATGATGTTTACAATGTATACAAACAAAGGTTGATAGATGCGAAGAATGCTGATGACGGATGTAGCGATTCAGAAAGTGCAGCACTAAATTCTTATCGTAGTCTTTGGAAAACGTCCGCGTGCATTTGCAAATAATTATTTTAAAAAATTAACTTAAGCCAAAATCAACTTTATTTCGCTTATAATATCCACAGTTCAACCCCAAATTTCATAAAAAATTAAATTAAAAAACGCAAGGCACAGCACATGTACATTTATGCTAAACTCAAACAATTATTATGATACTGAAACAGCATTTATAATGTTATGAGAAAACAAGTAAGATTGATTAAAAAAAAACATAAAAATTGAATTTGTGACCAACCGACGGTGGTTACAATTCAAATGTACAAGACGAGTTACAGAAAGAACAGTAATGGAATACTTTGGTTTGTGTGTGGACTTCGTCAAACCAAATTAATATTAAAAGTTAGTTGGTTAAATACATGATGTTTGCAATGTATACAACCTAAGTTAGATAGATGCGAAGAATACTGATGACGAATGTAGCGATCCAGAAAATGACGCATTACATTCGGCTGGTGTTTAATTTTTCTGTTTTTTTTTCGGACAACGTCCCCATATACATTAGTAAAAAAATTTTTCTTTCTAAAAAATTTCCTACAAATAAAAAAATGAACTTCAGCCTAAATCAATTTCAATTCATTAATAATAATTTTAATGATAAAATTATTTTTTGTCAAATGGATTTTAAATGATGCAGAAAATATTATGCGCACAGTAACAAACAAAACTATTTTAATTAAGAATACAAAATAAAAGTGAATTTTAAAATCACAAGAAACACATAATATGAGAGAAGCTTTATTGAAGTTTAAAAGTGATTTGATTCCAAAGAAATTTTTCTTTCTTAATTTTCTAAAGAAACAATTGGTTTAAGTTAATCCAATTTCGAAAGGATTTAACTTTTAAGACATTCCTTAATAATTTTTTCCTCTTTGGAATCTTTAACCTATAAAAATATAAAAAATAATATTTTCTAGTTCAAGTGATTTTAGAAAAACTCCATTTAAATTGGCTATCACTGCAAATGAGTTTAACAGCCCGATTCTGTGAATTCTTGATAAATTTTTTATCAAGATATTTTGTCAAGATTTTTATCAACTAAAAGTTCGGTTGGTATTCTGTGGAAACATTGATAAATAAAAAGCTTTTGAAATTCACCAGTGTGGTGAATTTCTATTGACAGTTGATTTAAATTAAATTTATTAATTTAAATTATTGGGAAAAGCAAAAATATGGATACACCAACTAATTAAGTACTTTTAACCGACTTAAAAAAAAGAAGGAGGTTATACAATTCGACTGAATGTTGTTTTTTTATGTTTGTGCCTGCAGAACTAAGACATTTCTGCGCCGATTTTGAAAATTTTTAGTAATCTGATAGATTATGCTTACAGATTGGTCCCATTTAAAAAACAGTTCATAATCTTAAAAATTAAAGGGTGTCCCGATACAACATACATATTTTTACGTGTATTACGAACTGTAAAGGGCGATTCTGTAAAATTCAAAACGACTGCGCATTACTATAGCTCCCAATAACAAAAAGTAATACAAAAATAAATCTTAAAAAAAAAACGGTGCCCCATAATTGATGTAAATTTACTTATATGGGCCGTTATAGACAAACCACTGCAAATTTGACATAATTTTGATTGATATGGTCGTTATAGACACAAGTATTTACATTAAAATTTAAAAATTAAAGAGTGCGCCAAGAGTTTATTTAATTTAATGTTTATGGCCACACTTTTGAACAGTTGTAGACAGACAGCTGCAATTTACAAGGAACCTGTTTTGCTAAGTCTGCTATAACAAGAAGAATAGAATTTGATTTTAGAAATTAAAGGGTGTTCCCAAAATAATGTTATTTGTTCTATATGGCCGTATTTTTTGACCCGTTGTTTACAAACACCTGCATTTTAGACTGAATGTGCACTACATTGTTTGGTATAATAATAAGTATAAAAATGTTTAATTATAAATTAAAGGGTTTAACAATAGTTGATATAATCTGATGTGTATGGGCAAATTAATGATCCGTTATAAACAGACGAGTGAAATTTAAAAGAACTTGATTGCTTAATTTATTACAAGAGCAAGTATATAATTTGAATTTTAAAAATAAAGGGTTACTCTATAGTTGCTGTAATTTGATGTATATTGCGAAACGATTAAACAGTTGAACAAGTATAAAATTTGGAGATATAAGAGTGTCCCAATATTTAATGTAATGTAACTTATGTGGCCATACTCTTGAACCGTTATAGGGAGACAGATGAAATCTGTCTTAAAGTCGGTTTTTTTTTGCAAGAATTATTACAAATTAATTGGCTATAAAGAATATTAATAAACGTATAGATTTGTATAATTCATTAACCCGTAAAAGAAACCGAAATATTTCACACAATTATTTCTTCTTCTATTTTTCTAAAAGGATACGTAAATTTGTTCACGTATTTTAAAAAAGAATCTATTATGTTGATATTTACTTGAAGCGTGCACCATTTACCGAATTTAAATACACACACACAAAATAAAAAAGAGTTATCAATACCAAATTCGACTTTGATAAATTATCAACTTAAAAGTTTTTATTTTTTGTAGTAGAATACCAAATCTTGATAAATATTCAAAAGTTGATAAATACTCAATGTTTTGAACTTATCAAGTGCACAGAATCGGGCTGTAAATCTCTGTATATTTTTAAATGTGAGCGTATCTACTGGAACATAAAGAGCCGTCTAGTATTCTGTATAAATTTATTTCACGTACAGACACAGAGTAATAATACATTTGATACATTTGCCAAATGTTGTCCTTTTTGTATGATTTTAACAAAAACTCACACGGTGGAATATACGAGGGTGTTTTAATAAGTGATTAGAAAGTTATATAAGAGCGTTTAAAACAAAAATGCATTTGTTAAAATTTCAAATATGGAAAAATTGCAAAGTTTTTTTGAAATTCCGTCATTTTCATTAACGTTGACAGGCCAGGCGTTTCTATACCCCATTTGAAAACTTGTAAGTGTAGTGTAGAGTGATTTGGCACCTTCGAAGCATTACGATCATATTATTTAAACAAATGATTTTTAAAAAATGGAATTAAAATACATATTTTGTGATGTTATCAAACACGCATTTACGATGCACCATTGAGAGACCTTTAGGTTGAAGTTGAAGCCAAGGTCCCTTGAGAACGTAGAGAAACGTTTTTTAATAAAAATTTGGCCACAAACATGCGACCGGCGGAATGAGAGCCGTAATTGCTTATGCAGCTGATTCATGGTAAAACATTAGAAATAAAACAACAGTAATTAGACCATGTAAATCAGCCTTAATAAAAACAATCTTCACTGCAGACATCAATCAATTGTATGCCATCAAATCTAAAAATGTAGCGTTTAGTCAGATATCATTTGACCTTTTTTCTTCAAAGTGATGCTGGAGCTCGGCTTGCGGTCGATGGAGACCGTTACCCCACGATGATCAGTCATTTTTTTTATAAAATAATACGAATGCCTACGACGACCGCAATCGTCGGCCAATTGAAATCAAGTTTAGTCCATTGGTGGATTTCGGCAAATGGAAGTGTCAATAAGCTTTCAAAAACTTGCGATTTGATGCCTCTCGATTTCTTCCTGCGGCGCAACGTTAAGTCACTGGTTTATGTTAAAAAATCAGTAAAATTTTAACTTTGAGAGAAACGGACAGCAATGCTGAAAAAATTCGCCAGAAACTTGATATACAGGATGCGCTTCGTCAGGAGTAGAGCGTTGTATTGATCTTTCAAATTTAATAAATATTTATTAAGATTTTTTTTTGGAGTTTATTATTTACAATTTAAAATTATATCCAGCAGTAAAAAAACACCCTTTATAAAGGATTAAAATCAGTTTCTATATTTTTTTAAGTAACTTATTAAGCTTCACTCTTTTATATAATTCTTTTTGTGTTTTCATATTTTTAGTGAATTATTACAAAGTGTAGAGCTATTAATTACTGAGAAAAAAAAACATCTTCACATTTGGTACGATTTCTGCTCTGCTATTATTCACATACTAAAAAGTAAAGCAATAAAAGCTAAAAAAAAGTATCCACACATACATACAGAAAAGGAACTATATTCGCTTATACATATGCATAAAGCAAAGTTTGCTAACGAAAGCAGTGAGTTTACATTTTTGTACTATGAAGTGATATACAGGGATGGAAAGTGCTATTTTTTAACTGCTATTCGTAAAATATTATAAATTAAATTAATTATTTTGATTACAGAAATTTTAACGTATTTAATAAGTTAATATATATGACGACTCTAAAAACTAATGAATAAAGTTTTCATGAATTTCTAGCAACAGAGGAAAGAGAAATGACACAAATTCCCCACGTAATATGAATAGGTTTTTTGTCACTTTAACAATACATTTTCAAGGTGGTCGTCAATTGTCATAATTAATGTTCTCTGCGACATGTTCTACATAAACTGCTAATGACCATGATTTTTACTATATTCAGCAAAAATTTATAATATTAAGTCTAATTTTCCTATGTCACAAATTTTCATCAGAAAAAATTCTAGCGTTTCATGTAAAAATCTATGCTCACATTATGATATTTTATAAATAATAAAACACCTTTAGTTGGGAGTATTAAAGAGCACCTCTTTTTGATGGACAAAGTATATTGCTTAAACATAGAAATTGTTTGATAAGAACTAATTGGAATTCCGGATAACATTAATAAAAATTTAATTATACTAAATGAAACGAATAACGTAATTTTTAAAAAGACTTCAAAGAGACACTAACGCATGAGAAGTACAAGTAAAAAAAAATGTTTTTTAATCTAAGAAACCAGAAAAGCAATAATAAGCATAAAAAATTAATACTGGGCTAATTTTTACTTTTTTTAAATAATTTTTTTATTTTTGCTTCCGAATTTCCATTAACACAGTTGACAAAAAAAAAATTAAATAATCCTGCTCTTTTAATCGAACAGTCTGATTGATTACAAACTTCCCAAATTAATTATATAGGAGCAGGCGAGTATAAATTTTAACTTTAATATTTAACCACGTTGCGATACTTTAAAGTAGCACAACTCGGGTGTATGAAAAACATAACCGTTGCCTATTTATTTTCACGGATATTTTAAATTTTAAATTCTAGCAATAATTCTTGTTAAGTAGATATTCGTCTTTTAAAGTTAAAAATTGTATATTTAGTCCTGCGGTTCTCCAATATTTTGCTTCTAACGAACCCAAAACCTCTTGCATTTTGCTCAGAATTGTTTTTTGGATTGACAACAAGTTTTTCAGTCAGTGTTTTTAAAGTAAACCTAAATTAAATGTTCAAAAATCTCTTTCTTTTTTAATGCAATCGGGATGTTTCCCTTTGCATATTTTAGAGTTAATAAATTAAATTTACTGTAGCATCTGGCATTGTAGTATTTGGGTGATCAATCATTATATATTTTTCAATTTATTGTTTTACTGTAAACATTTTTAAAAATTTGCGATATAGCATTACAATAGATTGACTGTAAATAATACTATAGGGTAACAAAATTGTTCCCCCATAATAAGAACAAAAGTATTTCTTCCGCGTTTTTGCAAAAAGTATTTTGAAAATGCTTACATTCATAAAATTCATTCATGAGTTTCAAAAGAAGGCATATTTTCATAAACATTGATATAACACATATCTAACTCTCCTAAATGTATCAAAATATCACACATTTTAATATAATTGTGTTAAATTGTAAGATGAAACAAATGCATAAGTATAAAATATATTTCAAAATTTCCTAGCAATTAATCTCTGAAACCTCTTTTTATAGCCTTTATCGCAGGTAAATAAGAGTACAACTATTTTTGTCATTCGGTTTATAATTTCTGCAATATCCATTTTCGACTTTAAAAGTTTACATATTCAAAATGTATATGGATAGCAAAGACGATTGAGCAATGTCCGTCTGCCCCTGTAATCGTCTGTCCGTCCATATTCATGTTGTAAGTAACTTTGCCACAGCACTAGTATGCCAATCGATCAGATAAAGTTTTTAAAATTTTTCTATTGATGATCGATCCATGTCCTTCGAGGCAGCAAGCCAAACACCACGTCTGCCCCAATTTTTCATATTTTTTTTCAACTTTCTTTGGTATTCCTTTAGTCGGTTGTTGTTTATGAAAAAAATTAATGAAAAATGTAACAAAATTTGGTTGGCTTTCACCTTTTATAGCAACCATCTTCTTTGCGAAGTAAGCAAAACTTTCTATGTTCGGAAAAAAATTTTTTTGTAACAGAAAAACTTTATGTTAGAAAAAAGTTTCTTATGCTGAGTTTTATTTTAACTTTTCAATGGGAAATTTGCAGTAGGGTTTATGTGGTTATACGTAGAAGGCTGCTGTGTACATGGTGCTTTGCACATTGACTACAAATCTGGTTGGCCAGAATTCAACCCCTGCGGCAATTAAAAAATAAAAATGTTTTCTCCTGTTTAATGGTATAAATATATATTTAATATTAACACTACAACATGCAGCCTACTTCGTCATTACTTATAAGTAAAATAACTAATAAAATCGCTATACCTTTCTCCTTTTATCGCCCATCTATCCCTTCCCTAAAGAATGGAAAACGTTTACAAAAATAGCTAAATAGGTATTATTGTCGAAAGTATTGAATATACATGGTGAAGGGTATATAAAATTCGCCATAACTGAATATAGCACTCTTACTTGTTTTACTTTAATTTAAATTTTATTATTTTTGTTATTCTAAGAGTACACAAGTTTATATCCTTTCTTTGATAAAGTATATTGTTAAGAAAGTGTTGTCAGCCCTGGTACGAGTGTATGGATACAATAACTATAAATTGTGCTCTATTAAAACGAAAACAAACAGAATATTTTATTTTATGGTCTTTACTTATGCGTTTGTTTAAATTTTTATATTGTTTTAATACATGAATACGAGAATGAAAAATCGTTGTTATTGTGGCAGAAAAGTACTTCTGTGATTTTTTAAATAATAAATGCAGAACTTAAGAGGTGGCTGATAACATTGTATTGTAATGGTCATAGTCAACTAAAACGCTTATACTAACAATTATGAATTTCTATTGTTTGTCTCAGTGTTTTCCGTACCAGAGATTTTTGAAGACCACTAATGCCAAAGGAAATTTTTCATTTCAAATGTAAGGATAAGTTTATCTGTGAGTGGTAAATTGGGTAGCAAGTTGCAAGATGGCTTCACAGGGACATCCTCAGATATTCAAGTATGTCATGGTGAGATTTTATTATCTCTAGCGGGGAGGGGTTTTCTCCTGATAATAACACCAGCCAGAAAACGCGTGTGTGAAAGAAGCGATTCAGACTTACTTCGGGCTCCATATAATTTATTATTATTTTGCTTGCTGACCAGTTTGCAAGAACCAGCCCAAGACAGTGAGCTATAACCGGATGTTGCTAGCATGTCAGTGCCGCTAACCATCTCGCCACCCTTGTTTTTATTTCAGTTTTTTACACAATATCCGTTTTTTTCCACTCATTCATTTCTGAACCGATTTTGAAAATTGTTATTTTATTTGAAAGGTTATGCTGACGTATGAGTTCCGTTTTAAAAATAGTTCATAATCGTACAAAATAAAGGGTATTCCTATTAGTGACATAAAGTCAACAACTATAAAAAACGCTTGAAAAATTGACACACTGTCTTTAACTATGACCGTTATTACAACACGTATAAATATTCAAATTTATAAATAAAGGGTGTCCCAATAGTTAATTTAATTTGATTGATATGGCCACACTTTTTAACAGTTGTACACCGAAATTTACATGGAACCTGTATTGTTCAGTCCGCTATGATAAGAAGTATTATTTCTGGATTTGGAAATTAAAGGGTGTCCCAATAGTCGGTGTAATTTGATGTATGTGACCAAACTTTTGAACCTTTATGGAACAACAACCTTGTTGTTGTGTACAATTCGAATTTAGAGATAAAAGTGTGTTTCCATAGTTAATTTATTTGACTTATTTCAATGTCAACTACTTTGTGTGGTAAAATAAGAAGTATAATTTTTAAAAGTTACAAATTAAAGGGGGTTAATTAAAGTTGGGTTTTTTCGCAGAAGTAATTCATTGGTAAAAATACGTCACTGTGTAGGTAGTGGCGATTGCAGCCGAGGACACTTGAAGTCACATAATGATGTAGCCGCATTTTATAAGATGTTTAAAGCATATGTTTATGTCAGAGAGATAAGCTAGTCCAAGGTGTGGCTTCAATAAGCAAACGAAATTATATTTTTGTATTAAAATACAATGCACCCGATACAACTTTACAGATATTGTGAACTGAACAAGTACTTACGATTAAAAACTTTTTATTACAGATAAATATAAATAATACTTAAGAAAAATGTTGCGCGCCAAAAAATGCATAACATTTCAGGACTTATTTCTAATTTATAAATCTGCAGGTTTAAAAATTATCAAAAACAAATGTATTTTCAAATTTAACAATTTCGGTAGCAAAAAGTGAATAGAATAGTAAATAATGAATAGATAAAAATTTATTTGTTGTGTAGTAAATAAGTTATATTTAGTTGATGTTACTGTATTTCAAGCGATCAACCCGTCTGAAAAAAATTTATAAAAAACAATTAGTTATTTCCATACACACTTTCTAGAGGAGTGGATCGCCTGTAATACAGAAACAGCAGAATAACTTCTTGTAACAACTTCTTCCCATAAATATATAATTTTAAAATAGTAGTAAAAACAGAATGCGTCCGAATATTTATTAAGAAAACATGACATTTCAAACTCTGGCAATGATGAGTTTAATTATGAGCTTAAAAATTTTTGTTTCTCAATTTATAAAATCGATGGTTCGAATCCTGGTCAGGGTGAAAATTAAAAAAAAAAAAAAAAAAAAAAAAGTTGATTTCATACCCGTATTTTTATAATATTAATAATGATACTTTTGTTGTGTTGCAATTTTAAATCTGTTATCTTTTAAAAACAAATGATTCTTTTTTTTTTTTTTTTGGTTTAAAGATTTTTTTGTTTTGGTATGTACGTTCATACGTGTGATGAACGTATGTGTATAATATACAATATACACTAGCTCTATTCACGATCTTGAGCAAATAATCTTGCATCAAAGCATTTGCAAATTGTGTAGCAAACTTTTAGCTTACACCAACAAAACATATAATAGTAATGAGTAAAATATGGTACACAATTTTCAAGACTATTTGCACAAGATCGTGAATAGAGCCACTGTATATTAATTTAAATAAATATAAACAACAAAACCTTTTACGTTTTGTTTGTTTAATGTATTGGTGACAGTTTGTCAAAGCTAAAATATTTTGTTTTTTTTTTTTTTTTTGTTTGCTTAACAAAGGATTTATGGTTAGGTCTGTCTGAATGCTTTTATTTTATCAACAGAAGTGGAAAATGCATGGGTATTCACACAGCATTTATTCTTTAATTATTAATATCAAATTTTTTGAAAAGAAAGGTTTTTTTATTATTATTTTCTTTATATTTAGTTACTCCACATTCATTTGCAAATCAATTGTAGAAGTCTTTAATCAGTTACGAACTCACGACAATACCAAAGATTGGTACAAAGCAAAAAAAAAAAATCTACAAGACGAGTTACAGAGAGACGAGTGAAAAAAAAACTTTGGTTTGTATGTGGACTTTATCTAACCAAATTAATATTGATATATATTCTTATTGACAAAGTTAGTTAGTTAAATAGATAATGTTTACAATGAACACAACCTACGATAGGTAGATGCGGAAAATACTGATGAAAAATGTAGCGCTCCAGAAAATGCAGCATTACATTCCGCATGCATTTGTAAAATAATTTTTCTTTTTAAAAAAGTTTTTTAGACATTAAAAAATGAACTGTTCACTTCCTAATTATTACAAAATTAAAATTAAAAAAAAAATAATAAAACAACTTTTGATAATTATACTTAAAATTGATTTGAATTAAATTTGATATTATTAAGCTATTGCTTACTTACTTCTTTAGGAAACTCCTCACAAAAATTTTACATAAACTAAAGATTTTTGTCCAAGCAATAAAGTAAAAACAAAAATTGTAGTTTAAGCTAAAACAACAAAAATCAATGAATGATTTAATTTTTCTTTATCTAATATTTCTGTGAATAATTTTAACTTTTAATACATTTCTTATCTCTGAAAAAAAAAACTCATTTCATTGAGTGTGAATCGCACCTTAGTTTTTAGGCTAAAAAATTTAATGTTTCAGAATGACTACTCTCGCTTTCTTCATCAAAAGCAGATCTTATAACTTCCACGAAAACGAAAATAAATAAATAATAAATATTTCACCAATTTTTTCTGATCTAAATACCATTTTAAAATACTGCTCTACTATATTTTAAAATGTGTAATTAGTATTTAATTATTAGTCAAAGGTAATGATTTTGTTTTTTACCTAATTATCAATGAAACCTTTTCATTAAAAATCATTAACATTAGTTAAAAATAATGATAATACTAAAAACATCATTAGCATTATTTATCATTCAATACTAATGAAATCGTGAAGTAAAAAGTCAATATAATTATTTACTCCCATGTATGCTCTTATTAATAATTAATAGCTCATTGTTGAAATATTGCAAAAAAATTATTTTTTCGAAAATCAACTTTAAAGGCTTTAAAATATAAAAAATTTAATCTTATCTATTTTCATTAATTTTATTTAAAGTTTATAAATGAATTATTTCCCTTTAATGTTCTTTTATAATATTAATTTAATGCAACAACATTAAAAAAAAAATACAAGAATCGTTTAGATAAAAAAACCAATATTATTTAAAAACTGAAAAAGTATAATTTATAAAAAAAAAACAACCATTAATAAATTTAAAAGCTTTAGTTTAAAACAACATGAATAATTTTTATCAAGTTATAAACAAAAAAGTTTAATTTATCTATTTATTGCATTAAACTCAATTGTTTTAAACCATTTTTTAAAGAAGATAAATTGGATTTACAAACGTATAAAAAGTTAAAAGTGCTTTTATTAAATTGAGTGGTTATTTGAAAAAAAGCATAAGTTGTTGTTGTTTTAAATAAATAATAATTTATGTAACCTACATTTTGTAGTAAGTTTTTTATGAGCGTTTTAAGTTTTTTTGTTTTAAAATACGTAACTATTGTTTTTATTAAAAGCTTTCAGATGGTTTTTGTAAGCGTTTGCTAAAATCCTTTAAAAGCGCAAGTAAATATTGTGAAGTAAAGTGGCTTAAGTAAAATGGCTTAATGGAAGAGTTAATTTTTTTTTTGTATGGTCAAACCTTAATTTAGACATCGTTATTATTACTATTTATTATTATTAAAAATCGCATTAACTATTTTAAATTTCTATGATATTATGAGTTGAACTGTTAGGAAAATATCCGCAATCATTTGTAAATAATTTTCTCGTTCTTAAAAATTTTTAGAAAATACAACAGAAAAGAAATTAATGAATTAGCTTATTGTACAATTATAAAATTTTAAGGCTTATGATTATCAATAAATCTTCTAATGAATCAAAAATGAATTAAAATTGATTTTGGCTTAAGTTCATTTTTTTAATTTAAAAAAAAACTTTTTTTTTAGTAAGAAAAATTATTTTACAAATGTATTCAAACCTTTTTTAAAGAAAAAAAGACAAATGAAACACTAGCAGAATCGCTACATCCTTAATCAGCATTCTTCGCATCTATCTACCTTTTGTTTACATTGTAAACATCATCTTTTTAACCAACTAACTTTGTAAATAAGAATACAAGGACTATTTATATCAGTATTAATTTGATTAAATGAATTTCACATTTGTTTTTGCTTTGGACCACCTATCGATGGTCTCGAAAACAATTTATATTTTAACCATCCTACTTGTTACCCACTTAATTATAGATTCTGTTTCAATATCTTATTGGAAAATCAAAAATTTTAATTTTAATATGATTATATCTAATTTTATTTAATTTTATTTAAATATTACTCATATTAAAGTTTGCAGGTGCGAAGTACACAACTTTGAGACCACATAGTACCACCCCTGGAAATTAGATGCTACACAATTTTAAAACTGAAGCTTAAATAATTCTACGCTATGCTCATGTTAAATTCCTTACAATCGACCTAGCCCTTTGCAAGTGGCTGACTTATTTGTAAAACATTTTGATTCTTCCCCACTGTGCACTGTAAAGTATATACATACCATGTAAACAAATTGATATATTTCTATTTGGATCTGATAAAACATCTGGCATCAGTTGTTTTCAATACAAAAAATTTTTTGTCAGATGTAATAATACATAGACGTTCGAAAACAAAAATTAAAAGTCGTCTGTTTTTTACAGTAAAAAGTATGTAAAAGTATGAAAGCAGCTCTCCACCTCTAATTTGTTCGGTGTATGTAAACATCACGTAAGTATTAAAACACATGTTAAGAAGTTTCATTGACTGCGTTGGTTCAGATATCTTCCCATTTATAAAAAAAATTTCTTGAGTATGAGTTCAAATCCCAACAAAGCCTTACGTATAGAAATACATTATGGTTATTTAGTAGCCACGCTGCATGGTTTATTTAAAAATGTAATTAAGTTAAGAACATCAGTTCAGCGGTTCATACTTTCTGGAGTTTTGATTGCAAGCAGGAAATAAAATACAATAATTGCTAAACACCCTTAGTAAATAAATTAGCGAAGATACCAGTATATAAGAACAACAGATAATATGGATTCAACACCTGTATAATAACACAAAACAGAAACCGTGATCTAAGACTAGGCGCAGCCTTCACTGGAAAGAAAGTGACAGCATGAGAACAATGTGTGGTAATCATATCTCTCATGGCTCTCGTAAAAAAAAAAAACTCTTTACAATGAGAGTAAAACACATTACCCCTACAAAAATGTATCTTTTGAAAAAAAATAATTGCACTTTAAATATTTTAAAACAATCATGAAATCTACATAAACATATGCACTCAATAAATCAGTCTCTAAATATTAAATGTTTGTTTGTTAATGTAAAGCAATATTATAGTTTAATCTTTTAAATTATTATAATTGCAATACAGAAATTTTTCTCTGTGTAAAATTATTAATATATCCTTATTACAAAAACACTTTTAGGTGTTGACATTTGCTTCCACAGTTAAAGGGTTTGACAGTTAAACAAAATATTGTGACTTTGAGTCTCAGCGTATTTGTGATCTGTCTTTTTACGCTGGTTAAGGCCACATGTCACATAGATTGCATCAAAGATGGCCAGGGTTTAAATTACTTGCTTAAATATAGCAACAGCACTAAAATCTTTGCTTTGCTTACATGGTTTTCAGCAATTAAAAAACTAAATGTCTCAGCATTTATAAAGGATTTCATTATAAATAAAGCAACAAAAAGAGCAAATGCAAAAAAAAAGAGAAAGAAATGCATTTGCTTTAGCTGACTATGTGTTTCTTCCTGCAGCAAAGCAATTACTTTGAAAACGTTTGCTGTGTCTTAAGCAATAAGTTGATATATGTTTCTTCTTTTGCTGTTGCTGTTTAAGAAAAAAAAACACCATTTAATGAAAACAACATTTTTTAAATGTATTATCTTCAATAGTGTAAGTAATTAATACATAAATACGTTTCCAATGTTCAAAGGGATGAAAAGCAGCGAGTTACAGCAAATAACAGCAACCGTAGTCAGCCACAACTTCATAGTAAAGCGTTAAGCAAAAACAAAAATAAAAATAAAGATTAACTAAATGCTTAAGCAACAGTAAAGGTTTTCAAAGTAATTGCTTTGCTGATTGCTTTGCTGCAAAAAGAAGCACATAGTCAGCTTAAGCAAATGCATTTCTTTCTCTTTTTTTTGCATTTGCTCTTTTTGTTGCTTTATTTATAATGAAATCCTTCTTCCTTTTCTTTTCTTTTTTGCATTTGCTTTTTGTTTTTGCTACACATTTTTCTTAAGCAACAGTTAAGCAACTACATATGCATTGCAAACAGTCAAGCATTTTTAATCACTGAAGATGACTGCGTAAAGTTGTTATAATCAGAGTCTTAATTAATAACAAGTGATCGAAAATACAAAACTGGCCAAAGCCAGGAAGTGAAAAATAACACAAGACAAAAGTAATAATTAAATATAATTCACTCTTATTTTCAAATAAAGTGAACTTCTTCGTTAAGCACATTTAAGTACATCAGATTCTAAGAGGGGTGCAAGCGATAATTTACGTTTGCTTAAGTTTTATTGCCCTCATACCTGCAACATCAAATCAAGAATAGAATTCAATTCTAATGTATCGGCAGATAATACAAAATCTATTTTAGATTTATTGTACCTGTTCAACAGGGGTGGTATTGTAGTATCTCGCTGTATTGACTCAATAGGATCAGCTAAGTGTTGGGAATTAGTTAGTGCAACAAAGGAATGTGTTCTTAAGATATGAGGATCATTTCCCTGATTACCTTATTTCTTTGTAGATTAGCCAGTGACCTAATGTTGCACAACAAAATTTTTACTTCATCAGCTTTTAGAGTGACTAAATGCTGCTAGAATATATTATGCCCTTAAAAGTTTTCAATAAATTTTTGTTGTTTTATTTTATATGCCAGTTGCCAGGCTAATTGCTCGAATTTCTTTCACTTTGGTGTCTGATATTCTCTTGAGTTTTGATTTTAAAAACGAAATTAGGAAGGTGCTCGTGTTAACTCTTAAGAACGAAATGTGACTGAATTATTATTTTTATTTTTTGTTACGCGTTTTTGTTGTTGTTTTTTTTTTTTGCATAAAATATTTATTTTAATACTAAAAAGTGAGTAAACATTTTTGATATTTTTGCTTTGAATTTTTTTTTTTTTTTTGGTTTTGCAATTCGTTTTCCACATGATGCATTTAATTGAGATTTTGGGAAAATATAAAAATATGCATTTTTTTCGAAGCCATATAAAAACTATATATAAACAATGCGAACAAAAATTACCATGAAATGTTGTTGGTATTTTCGATTGATAAATTTCTACAACATTTACAATACATTCGTACATGTATTTTATGTTTATTGAATGATTTATAAAAGACATCATGTATGAAAATTGAACATTTTTTTATTTTTTATTTATTCGATTGAATGATTAATATTTCAGCATAAATCGTGCACATGACCTTAAGCCACAAATTGTAGTTTGATATTTCAATACATCAAAAGAGAAGATTATTCACAAATATTTAAAGTAATATTTTATTCTACATATAAAATAATTGCAATTTAAACAACTAAAAATAACTTGAAGGCTTTTATTATATATTTTTTTAAATTTAAATTTAAACAGATATTTTTTTTTAACATAAAAAATATGTTGGTAGTGTTCTGATTTCTTTAGAAGACGTCAGTTTGGCGCTTTTGACCTTAATAATAATCATACAAGCATTTTTGTAGCTCTTTAATTTTCGCGATAACTGTCTTTTGTGTTCTGTTAGACCGTGAAAAACAGATGCGTAGAGTTTTTTGGTCTCACCATCACTGTTTAAGTTCAATGTGCAGGCTTGTGTGAGTTTCTTCACTTGTATTGGAACTCATTTACATTGAAAAAAAAAATATTTTTATTAATTATATTCTCATTACAACATGTTTTCATTACAACATAAAACGGCTATTAGATGGTCACACTTTGCATGTAAAAGCGGTTTCATGAGAGGGAGTTTAAATATCAAAAAAATTTAAAATCCATTCAGCGTCACTGACAAACATGAATTTGACCCTATTACACGATTAAGGTGGCATTTCATCAAGCAGTTCTAACATGCCAAGTTTGAGCGTCTAATAGCCGCTTAAGTTCCAAGTTAAATTAATTTCCAACTCAACTAAAAAATCAACTTCCATACAGTTCGTCCTTCAAGTGTAGTAGAGGATCGCTAGATAGGATAGTTAGTGCGTGTATATGATTTCTGGGTTACCGCGAAAACCTGTCCCATATCAGCTTGAATAGTAGACATGCAGTATCCGCCAATATAATTATGTGAACGCCCGGCCTTGAATTCCCGAAAGCACTTGTCTGCAATGGTTTCGAATTGAACGCTCCTATTCGGAAATTTTTTTCTAAAATATACTTCCTTAACCCTTTCAGACCTGACGCAAAACTAATAGGAATTTGTTTATAATTTTTGGAACATGTGGTCTCTACAGCGTATGAATATATAATCAATAAATAGATTTTATCATTTTTACAACCTTCAAGGATTTTCAGGAAACGCACGTCTGACGTGCACAATTGAGGCACTCAGTAATATTTTTAACTAAAACACAAATTTCAATTAGTTTAAAATTTTAAAATTTATAATTTGTTTAGTTAGTTTTTTAGTTTTTTTTTTAGTTATTTGTAAACGATTAATACTTTTGTCATTAAAGACACAACTTACTTTTACGGCTCATTATGCTAAAACTGAAATGTGATTGAAGAGTTTCGCAATAATTAAAGTAACGGTAAATTAAACAGAAGAGAAATGTGAGAAGCGAATATAGAAAACAATCAGCACAATCGATTCATGCCAGTCTATTTCATCTTAAGCAAACAGAAGTAAAAATATTGAGACCGAAACCCACCCGCACAATCGATGCATCACGGTCTGAAAGTGATAAGGAGTTGGTGACATCATGTCTTAAATTGTAAAAGATGTCTTCCCTTAAAAGCCATGATAAAATACATAGCGGCTCTCTTTCTTCTTTGGCGTAGCATATCGTCTTTGTTTGGTTCTTCAACCAGTGTTGCCGTTTGTATACATTTTTTAAATTTTTGGAACTTTTAGAGGCTCCACGTAACGTTTGTCAAAATTTTCATAATTTTTGGCACAGACACCAAATAAAGTAATATTACTGAAAAAGTCTTGTTTTATTATTTGAGGCATGAAACTCTCTGATAGCCGTTGTTCTATCGAAGCTCACTCTTTTATACGAAAAGGTAAAATGGATTTATTGAAAAAAGTCCTACTTTAGCTAATTTTATTAAATGGCGATAGCTTGTACTTTTCCACTACCGAAATATTAGTATTGAATCCTAATTTAAATCCTTATGAGTATCATCGGCCTGAAATGTTTTTTCATGTGTTTTTCAATTTTTTTTTTTTTTTTTTTTTAATTTTCGTGTTGTGTTTGTTCAGTAAATGAATTTGTTACCTAAAATATGATAAAAAAAACTTTTTACTATATTTTATATAAATAACATTCTATTACTATTAATTAAAGGGAAAATTTCAAAATCTAACTTCTAATAATAAAATGTAAATTTTTTAAAGGAAAACCGAAACTTTTTCTTGTCTTTTTCTGGCAACACTGTCTTCAACACCCTTTCTACACTTTAAATGAAAGAGAAGCAAGACTAAATATTTTTAAAACAAAGAAATCTTTAAAAGAGACATTAAACACTAACGCTAGTCTTCCTATGTGTATAGTCCTTTTATCGATTGGGATTGTTTTCTATTTATGTCGCTGAAATAAAACCTGTCGACAGACAGGCTACAAATCTTTCTCTCAACCCATTAGGAAAAGGCGTTTATTTCTCACATTAATATGGCAGAAAATAGCCAATTCGAGTAATTTATTCTAACACAATTTAAAAATGTTTTTCCTGCAGACTTCATCCCATTTGTCTGCAGATAAGTGCGTTCTTATGAGTACATTAGCTTCAATATATAAAAACAAAGTCCCTTAGAACTAGTGAAATTCAAAATCTCATCTTGTTACTAGAAAAATATGTTCGTTCCATAACTGAATATTAAATTCTTTAGAAAAATTATCTAAAAATTCACGTAATATATTATTTCCATTATCATGCAACTTCGACCACATTTGTTTCATTTAGAAAATAGGGGTTTTAGTTAAAGTTAATTTACTTTTATGATTTATGATTTCGCTTTTAATTATATCCAATACTCACAGCACCAAAGTTCAACATTTTTAATTTTCTCTCCTTTTATTCTTTATGTTTTTTTTTTGTTTGTTTTTTTTTTTTTTAGTACAGAATGATTAGTTTTCATTTGCAATATATATTTTTTCTATTAATTAAAAATTTATTGTTGCAATATATCAAAATAATATTTTTCCCCTTTTTGAATATTTAATTATTTTTACCCCTTTTATTATTATATTTGGTTAAAAAAAATCGATTTTGCAATTGCCGTTACAACACACTAGAGAACAAAGAGAGATTTGGATAATTAATAAAATTGTTTTATCATTTGTTACTTTAAACTTTTTAAGCAAAATTAGATTAAAACCACAAAACGTCAGATTAGAATTTTTGTCTTCAAATAATATCTGTTTAAAAGATTAAGACAAAGAGGTATTTTTTACTTAAATTGTAGTATTTTTTTTTTTTTTTTTTTTTTTGTTCTAGATTTAATTAAAACATTATAGTTTATTTGATCTTTATAATTAATTTTTTTCTAATTGTTCAAGCACTAGGTATTTTTTGTTTTCTTTATTTTCGATATTTCCCCACACCGTTGAGTGGCACCTTGAGGAAACAGGAAATAAAATTATTAGTAATACGATTTTTGAAACAATTAGAACAATTGCTTGAACAATAAAAAAATAAAGTTCTAGATTTAAAATAGTTTTGAATGTTTTTTAATTGTGTGATTTTTTGAATATAGCAAACCAATCAGTCCATTTATTTTAGCTTTGAGCACGTCAATTATTATAGTGCCTTTTAAGAATTTGCAAATATATAAAATATATTTTCGTAGCTTGCAATTATATCAAGATAAGCGGGCTTATTATCAATGTTGTTGTCCTTACAAAAATTAGGTTTTTTTTTAATTTGGTGTTAGTAGTGCGATACCATGAGTGTTGTTTTTAAATTTCAAATAACTTTAAGGTTGACTTTTAAGTGTTTATTCACGACAAAATAAAACCTTTTATTTCCGCATGAACTTAAACGGAAAGTAGATATTTATATATCTGCATTTGGTGATTAACATTGAGCTTATTATTTGATAATTGTAGTACAATAAAATTTAACGCTTAAATAATAATATCGATTTGCCAGAATGATAAAATTTTAAGAGAAATATTGAAATCTAGCAAAATAATACAGTAGTGGAATTAGTTCTATACCCGAGTCCTTATACCCGAGTACAGGTGTGGCCACAGAAACTTTGGAGTAATGCACCTCCTAAATGTCTTACAATTTTCTATTGAAATGGCGAGTCGAAGAAAATTGCAAACTTCTGCGTCAACTGGCACCTGAATCACTATCCTGGGTCAAACCCAAGTACAGATGTGGCCACTTATGCAATTGTATTAATAAAATTATTAAAGGCTTTGTTTTTTGTGGTAATGTAAATTTATTTTATTTATTAAAACTCAACTTATTTATTTTTTGTCTTCATTATTGCAAGTTTTTCATACAAAGAAATTGCTCAAATGTTGCACACATATTGGCCGTTTACATTCAAAGCACATGTTACGAGAGCGTCTTTAATAAGAATATATGAATTGCAGTTATTTAGCGTACTATATACTCCAACGTATTTTAAACCCTGAATGGTCAACATGTTAGTTAATATATTGTTACGTTTTACCCTTTTTAGCAGGCAAACGTTCGGATTCTTTTTGATTGCAAATACCACTGTGGCTAAATTCTGTCTTCGAACTTTATGGATTTCTCTGGCTGGGTCTTGTGAACCCTTGGTTTCGTATTTACTAAACATGCGTTATCACCACAAACGCAGCCATCCACGCTACACTACTGTGTTACTCCGGCGAGACATGAACTACTCGATGCCTTGTTTAGTAACCTTAACCATCCACAGACATCTTCACTACTCCTTTTACCCAAGCCAGTCATCTCCCTTAATCAGTAGCCACAACACACGTCTGCCATACACTGTTGTTATGCTGTTACACTTCCCCCGCGCTAACCGCTATTGCTCTCACTTTTTTATTATACAGGGCTTCTTGACTTGCTCTTATATTAAATTGGACGTCTCCACTAAATTGTCTGCCATGGCTTCACACAATAATTGTCTATTGCCTCTCGGGAGGTTTGTACTGCTATTTATTAAATTTAATTGCACTATAACAATTATTATTTTTTTCGTTGCACGCATGTCCGAAGGCGGTATTGAACTCAGGAACCCCTGTTTTGCAGTACGCACCTCCACCAACGCAGCCATTGAAGCTGCTCAGCTTTTGTTGGCTAACTTGTGGTTTTGTTATTCTATAAACACACCATTAGTTGAATTAGCTTATTCACCACGCTCATACGGAAACAACTACAGGGGTTGTCAGATTTTATTATTCGTAACAATATTAAAGAACAACATTTTATTAACAACAAATTTTTTTTGCCCAAAATTTATAACGAAAGACGCGAATAATGACCACTAGCCACACCTGTACTTGGGTTTACTTCCAAGTAATAAAATTTGGGTATAAGGACTAGGGTTAAGAAACTAAACACAAATGAAAAGTAAAACAAAATTGATGCTCAACTCAATATTTCTTGGGATCTCCAATCCGTACGGTCAAGAGTTGTATGAAGTTGTGGGCTGACCAAAAATTTAAGATCAAAGAAAGGTTAATACACTACAGAGCGCAATGTCATGCTAGCGGTGGAGAGAGGCCCTTTCGAATAATATATGTTAACCTACCAATTTATTGCAAAAACATGCAATTGTAAATCCAGCTTCTCGTACGTTTGTCCCTCAATGTAGAAAATAAGTACACAGGGAAAAGAATTTGTTGCCGATCGAATTTTGTCGGTTGTGTGTACTATCTTGAATTAGGTTGTAATAACTAAATGAATATAGCACTCACAACTATTTAAAAAATTATTCTTGGGTGACTATAAAGTATTATTGTGAATTAAATAAAACAATAAAATATTTTAATATTTATTGTTATTTTAAAAGTAAATTATAAGAAAAAGATTACACTTTACATTTCATGTCTCGAGCCATCGATTTCAACCACTCCTTCCTTTACATCATGATTCTTCTTTTCCTCATAGTTTCTTTAAATTTCCATTCCATACCGCACGTCTTGCTGTAGCGAAGTGTATTAAACTTTTAAGAGTTTTTTTTTTTACAAATGTTTTTGTGAGATTGTTTTTAGACTTACCTTTCAACAATATTTAACACTAACAATATATCTTGTATTTTCAGACTAAAATATTGATTAGTTTTTGTGTAATTTGTACAAATTTATTTCTATAAGTCAAATATTGTTCGATTTTAGAAGACATAATCGATTTTTATGATTCTAATTACCAAAATTTGGTTTTCAGTAATAATATGCTAAATACGTTTAGTTTCATCTTCTATTTAATAGAATAGATTTTAGTAAACATACAAATCGGTCAGGTAAACTTTTTTAAGAGCTGTTACAACCAAAATTTGGAGGCAAATATCATTTGTTAGCTTTTAATGTAAAAAATAAATCAAAATTATAAATTATTAAAATTAAAAATCTAATTGTTATATTAATAATTAAATTTTGAACATACCAATCGAATTGATACCTGTTTGCTGTGTGTACAATAAAGACTACTTTACAATTTATGTAAAAAAAAAGAAACGATTTGGTAAAAAATGTTTTTAAACAAGTTAACACAAATAACAATTTTTTTTATTTTTATTATCTTCTTAAAGAGATATTAAAAGTACAGTAAAAGATACCGGCGCAATACATACAATTAAAATGAAGAAAAGTTAATTAAACATATACAAGTTAACAAACTGTAAGAAAAAAAGTTACAACTTCACAAAAAAATTATAGAAAAATAAAAATTATATACAAGGAGAGTTTTTTAAAATTGAGAAAGGTTGAAAACAAACTAAAAAAGTAAGAGTGCTATATTCGGCTATGCCAAATCTTATATAACTTTATCATCTATGTAAATCTAGTTTAGTGAAGTAACTCCAATGAAAAAAGCAAATATTGAGGTTACAGAGAATTAAAAATTAAGAAAAAAATTAAGTAATAATGGGTTAAAAATTTTAAACATTTTTTGTATTTCCTTAAAGATCTCTTTAAAAGCTTTTAAATGATACCCATATTGATATATTAAAAAATTTGAAAATTTCAGAGGCTCGTAACTCGGAAAATATGGGCGAGCACCATTTTTTCACTTGATATTTTTTGTCTTCTATTTTAATTCTCTATCGCCCAATATATTTGTTTTTTCGATAGGGGTTACTTCATTTATGGGATCGGAAATGGATATTGTAGAAATTACAAACGGAATGACAAATTTTGTTATACGCTTTTTCCACTTTTTGTTGTGAAGGGTATAAAAGAGACGTTTTGAACACAATCTTTTTAAAAGTAACGATTCATCAGGATTATATTGTTCCTTGTACCACATTAGCATAAATGGCAGCAATCAATTAAATGTAGTGCTACCGATTTTTTGAGCCCAACGGAAACGGAAACGGTTTCATTGGTAATTAGTTAAAAAACGAAGTCAATATCATTGACTCATGATGAAATGGTTTCAAAACATTAGCATTAACAAATGTCTCGCTTTGTCTTTGTACATTTTAATGAACACTACAAAGCACACTAAAGCAGTATTTTAAAATGGTATTTTTATCATAAAAATGTTTTATCATTCTCAGAAAAAAATTATGCACTATAGAAACATATTTTTGTTTTCGTGTAAGTTTGAAGAATTGCATTCTTCCTTTAATAGTTCAAGCCAAATTTTTTTTATTGTCATTATTTCAATCAATGCTGATCAAATGTCTCTTGTAATGAAAAAATCCCAATTATGCTTGATACCGTATAAAACTTAAAATGCAAGCCACCAAGACATCTGTCGAAATACAGCAATGACATTAATACATTCTCCGTGGATTTTATAAGAAATATAGACACGTTTGGGTAACTACAGAAGCATGTTTACAAAGTGTCTAAAACTAAAATTAAATTTGGCATAATATAAGACAGAACACCTGCGAAACAATGGAATTGATTTGTTGAAAATAACAGCAGTTCCAGACAAGGGAAAAATGTCCTCATATGAGTCGCATAAAATTTCATAATTTTATGGCAGTCACGCAATAAACTTATCCGATTCCCTTTCATTACTGTTGTAATATGACTCTTCAAAAACATTTTATATCTTTTATCATAAAAAAATTTAATGGTTTCGAATAAATGAAATTTGTTTATAGTTTGAAAAGAAAATAAAATTTTTAATACAATTTATTTATAATTTTGTACGTTAAATTGACAGCTCATTTTATGAATTTTTTTATGACATCGCTCATAAAAACTCTTCCATCATAAATATTATGACGTTTTAAAGCAACTTAAAGTCGACACGTAACAAAATTACATATATCTGGTATCAAATTTAATGTTTAATGCAACAAATACCCCATATCTTATCCCAAGTATAGAAACTGATAACTAACTTTAATTTTAAAGTAAATTTTATTTGTTAGGAGCTACAACATTTTCCGGCTGGTTTATATTGAAAAAAAACGAACGATCAAAAGACCCAAAATAAATACTAAGTATGCAAAAAACATGACTGAAATGCAAATTCTCTTCACTTAAAAAACGCGACTTTAAGTCTTTATTACCAAGTGAACTACATTGGTGATTACAAAAAAAATGAAATTTTATTATTTTTTTTAATTGCCGTGTCTATTTGCCAGTAGCATATGCTTTTCGCTGTAGCCTTAGCGTAAATTAAGAGAAATAAAATTTTATTTATAAGATTGTAAAAGCGAATAATTTTATTGAAAGAAAAAAAGACGGCCCTTCGACCATTAATGCATACAGTCCATTTTTAAGAGACGTTAATGTTATTTCATTTTACGCCGGAACATCATAAAAAAATAAATTATATTAATAATTATACTTAAATAATCTTAATTCGTTTTAAGTTCAAGTAAATTTTAGATTCTAGATTTATTAGGAAAAAATTATTTAAATTTTTCTTGTTTATTTTTTTAAGGAAAACAGTAAAAATTCGATACCATAAAAATATAATTTAGCAAAGTTCCTTAATAAATTTAGGAATAAAAATTTCATTGAACTTATACCGAATTAACATCATTTATATTTTATTATACAAAAATAGTTCGATTAATAATTTCAAAAATTAAAAAATTAAATTAATTGTGCTATCATCCTCGAATGAATGTATGCTGTCATATTAGCAAGTGCCAAGTTTAAACTATTCGTATCAAGTGTTATTAATTGCACAAACAGTGGATGCAGATCTAAATAAAAACCAAAAACCGAAAAGATTGAAAATATTAAAATTTTCATATTATTATTTTTATATTAATATTTTCTTCATTATATTTGTTAAAAAGTATTTGCCAAAATGTATAATTATTGTAGTTGTAAAAGAAGAACACATTTTACAATTTGTGTTTTTCATGAGTTTTTCAAAAAGGGGTTTTCAACAATTAGAAAAACTTTAAAATAATTTGCAAAACATTGATATTTTCAACATTCCTTCTGTGAACGATGCACACGAAGGAAATCTGAATCACAGGGGTTCAAAACTGTTAAACCCGTAGTGTAAAACTGAGAATTATTAAAGTGAAAGCTTTCTTTCTTTCCTATCAAATTGAAACATGCAATCTTTAAGAGCAACAAGTCTAACTAATTTCCTTCAACCAACTTAGGCTAATTGAAACCATAAGTAAGAGTACTGGATTCTATGCAGATACAACAGTCAAATTTCTTTCAGTTTTCAGATTAAAAAATAAAAGATTTTGCTAAAATGGACCAGTCAGTGGCTGTATATAGTTCGCTTATTAAACAGTGCAAGTTTTAGAGTCCTAACTTTGCGGGTTTAATTGATTTATCGGTGGTAAAATGGATGTCTACTTATGCAAAATCTTTATCCAATTAATTCAAGCTGTTGAAACAAAATGTTGCCAATATCCTTCTCTTCAGTTTTTGTGAAGAAAAATTCGTTCAACATGGTCCGATAATGATCGCCATTGACTGTAACGGTCACTCCTTGTTTTCGAAGAAAAATGGCCCAATTATGCCTCTAGAACAAAATCCGTACCCAACCGTGACTCGTTTTGGGTGCAACGGCTTTTTAATATATGTGAGCGGGTTGCACCAAATGCGACAATTTTGCTTTTTTACATACCCGGCAAGATCAAAATGAGCTTCATCGAAATATATGAGCTTTTTGTCCAAATTTTTAAAATAATGTCGCAATATTTCGCAGCGTTGTTTAAGCGTATACACAAACATATTCGTTCAGCGAAAGAAAAAAACTAATTATCTGTCAAATCAGACATGAGCTAAGTGTTACCATTTACGAAATAAGCAATAGTAAAAAAAAACGTAAGATAGCGGACTCTAATCTCCAAAGATTTATAAATACCTTAAATAGAGATATATGACAGATACTCTATAAAATATTCTGTTGTCCAGAACTATAGCAGAAATGCAAAAAAAAAAATATTTCAGAAATTTTCATTCATCCTTATAAGACAAAAATTACTTTTTGAAGCCGAAAAAATATTTATAAAAATTTGATGAACTTTTTGAGAAAGGACTTTAAATTTATTTCATTTTAGTTAATTTTAAGGTTAAAAATTTTTAAGCAAGAAAAATGATTTACAAATATATGCGGACGTTTTCCAAAATAATGCTGTATTTTCTGGAATGCCGCATCTGTCATCACCATTCCTTGCATCTGCGTTGTATACATTGTGAACATCATTAATTTTACCAAACAATTTTGTAAATAAAAATGTGAGGAGTATCTATTATCAATCAATATTAATTTGGTCAGACGAAGTTCGCACACAACCCAAAGCATGTCTTCGCTCTTCTTCCTGCAACTCGTCTTGTACATTTGATTTTTTTTTTAAGAGTTTTAAAATGAATCACTTACATTGCCTGTAATTTGAGTGCCATGAAATTATTTAAAAAAGGTGTTTTCAGTATTGTAATATTTAGTTAAAATTTCCCAAACATACATGCTTAACACAATCATACACACATCTATAATTTTAATTTATTTGAGGTTTTATTTACTTCATAATTTTCAATTTTTTTAAGGATTCTATTGAAAAATTATTTTCCAACTAATTATATTTATTTCTGATAGTTTCATAAATATAAATATTAATTAGATGACACCTTTTTATTATTTAATTATTAATAGTTTTTGTGACACTTAATTATAAATGCAATTTATTTGCTTTGTTAAATTCTGCCAAATTCACTTTATGCACTTTTATTTCAATTAGTAGCTTTTATGATATAAGATTTTTTTTTTTAAATTCTTGGTAATTTTAATTTGTAATTTTGCTCTAAGAGCTTTGTTTTAGATAATTGCTCAAAGCATCAATTCCTTGAAAGCATTTATTTTTATTTTCGTATAATTTTTATTTTAGATTGGATTTTTTTCTTTTAGCATAAACAGTATAAACATTTTTTTTTAGAACAAGTAAATTTCCACAATAAAAATTATTTAAAATTTTAAACCAATTTTCACTTACAAATTTTAGCACGTATTTTATCTGCATGTCCTTTACGCATTTAATTTGTAAAACAACTCATTAAAAATTTGTTTTAATAAAAATTAAGTATATTTAACTTCAATTTTTGCCATATATATTTTCTATTTAAATCTTTAGCTTAAATTGCCTAACACCTGTTCACCATGCCCGTCTACTCAGGCAAGTAGATTTATTGTATGTGTGTCATTCGCATATCTACACACGCACACGTTTTGTTTACGTTTTATTCATTTACTTTAGCACGAAAAATTTAGCACGAATAAAAAACAAAAAATAATATTACGCTTCGTAAAACTCTTGACGTAAAAAGACAAACATGTTAATGATACGGAAGCTATGCTAAAACTAAATTGCCCTACTCTTGATATCTTTTGTTAGTGTTTGTCTCGAAGTTTAACACCCCCACATTCTTCTAACTGTCATTGAAAATAATATTCTACTTTAACGTTGCTCTCCCTGCTCAGGCGCATATGGCACATGACAAAAAACAACGAAACTAAAGCAAATATCAAAGTCTACATAAAGTTTCGTTAAGAACGATACATTTTACTTTTTTATTTCAACTTTGACCTGTCTTAACATATTCTTGCTGCCGTTCAACAAATTAAATCACTTTTGAATGTCTAACGGGAAGCTTGAATAAAGGCCAACCAACAGCAACACAAGCAGCTTCTTTTTCATTGCTGTTGTTTTTGTATTCGCATGACTTATTATAAATATATAAATATAAATAACAAAGACTTAAAAAAATTAGCATTTAAAAGAGAAAACCTTTTAAAGAACATTTCATAAATTTTTAGGAAAAAATTGAAACGAATATTTTTTCAAGTAAAATTTTAAACCGACAAAAAACTTAAAAAGCGAATTTATTTAATATCAAACACGTGTTTGTAATGAAGGTTTACAAAATAATTGTAAAATTATTTACGGCATTTTAAACAATAAACAGCTGATGAGCGCTTCACTAGCAGCTACCCGCAAGACAAGAAGAAAAAACTCTAATGTGAACACTAACTTATGGACTTCAAAATAAAACGAACGAAATACGAACACAAATACAAAATTCCCTGTTGAATAAATTTTATTTCCGAAATATCAAAATAAACGAGGGGAAATTTAAGAAGAATTTCAAAGGTTTTTGGTTGTTTATTTATTTTATTTGGATTTTATACAAATATTTTTTTATGTTTTGTTTCGTTTTTTATTGCCAAAACAGCACTCACAGGATAAAAACTACTCAAGCAATTCTTTGTGTCAGATGTAAAAAATTAGGTTATGGATAGGGGAATAGAGGGAGTACAGTTTATAGCCATGCGATTTGATTTTACCCACACTAAAAATTGGCCGGAAAAATGATCTCACACATGAGCTGTTCAGTTTAAAAACGAATTATCTCTGTATTGGATGAGTACTTAATGAAAAGCGTGTTGTACGCAAAAACGTGCGGATATTGAGAAGAAGTTTTCTAATCTCATTAAAGTACATTCTACTGTAGTATCGATAAAACAGCGAAGCAAAACCCACATTACGTCGATGTTCCAAAGAGCCAAAAGATTTAGATACCCTACCCGTCACCTTCGAGCCTCTTCGCTTTCTTTCGTACGTGGTCCAAAACAGATTTTGGAGCATCAGCACATACATAAAAGTTGTATTCAATTTTTGACCGGATGTAAGTAGTATAAATAGAAAGAAGTTCAGATGGAGTGAATTATTCACCATCTCATAAAACCGATGCACTTAAAACCTTTTTTCGGTAATTGCAAAATTGGTTTAGTCTATAGAATATCACACTGAATTCTCTTTTTGCTTTAAACGTACCCTATTGTTTCTAATACAATGTCTGCGGCCACTTCAATATCTTTAAATTAAAGGGTATCCCAACAATATAGTGGTTTTTACGCATTTATGTGATCTTGTTTTCGACACGCAATAGCCAGAAACTTTAAGTTTATTTATTTTCATGTCCGCTATAAAAACAGGTAAACATATACAAATAACACTTATATATGAAGGGTATTCCAATAGTGACGTGAATTCTCCATGGTTATAGGCAAAATTTACACAGAGTATGTAGAATTATGTTCGCTTTAATAATAAGTGTGGCCTCTGTAAAATAAATAACAACGAATAAAGTTAGAAACAAATGGGTGTTTCCATACAAGACGTATCTATTAAATCGTAAAAGACAGACTTTATAAATTTTTACGAGGGCTGCTATATATATTTCTGGCCTAGCAACACTGAGTGCTGCCAAGTGCAATCTGACATTTCCATTGGAAAGTTTGTCATTTTTAAGCATAATCGTACTCAAAACATTTTGACGTACGACCATTATTTGTGTTGTTAACAGTGACTTGAAAAAATTATTATAGAAAAAAATGGAATTAACTCGTGAACAATTTGGTTTTTCACAATTTTCGACGTGGATTATCACGACAGGAGTGCATTGATAAACTTAAATCTTTGTATGGCGATGAAGCACCATCCTATAGCACTGTGAAAAATTGGTATAATGAATTTAATCGTGGCCGAAGCTCGCTCAAAGATGAATTCCGTGAAGGTCGTCCAAAAACGGCTGTTGTGCCAGAGAACATTGATGCCGTGCGTGAACTCATAATGGAAGATCGACATGCGACATACCGAGAGATAGAGACATCCTTGGACATTTCTTCCACCAGCATACATTCGATACTGCATGAACACCTGGCCGTAAAAAAGGTTTGTTCTCGTTGGATCCCGCACAATTTGAAAGTCGCTCAAAAAAAGGCTCGTCTCGATTGGTGCAAAGAAATGTTGCAAAAATACCATTGCGGTGCTTCAAAAGACGTTTATAAGATCGTCACGGGTGACGAATCATGGATCTATGCGTATGAGCCCGAAACAAAACAACAATCGACCGTGTGGATCTTCAAAGACGAGTAAAATTCAACGAAAATTGTTCGTGGAAGAAGCACTTCGAAGCAAATGGTCGCCTGTTTCTTTGGCAAAACTGGTCATGTGGCGACTGTTCCGCTTGAGCAACGTAGGACGGTCGCTTCTGAGTGGTACACTACAATTTGTTTGCCTGAAGTCATCGGAGAAGTTCGAAAACACAACAAGAGAAGACGAATCATTGTTCACCATAACAATGTGAGCTCTCACACATCGACTCAAACCAGAGCGTTTTTGACCGGCCAAAACGTCGAATTAATGGTTCATCCGCCGTACAGCCCTGACCTGGCACCTAATGACTTCTTCTTGTTTCCGCACATCAAGAAAAAAATGCGTGGTCAACGATTTTCGTCGCCAGAAGAAGCTGTTGAAGTGTTCAAAAACCGTGTTTTAGAGGTGTCTCAATCGGAGTGGAAAAAGTGCTTCGACAACTGGTTTGAGAATACTTTGAAAAACAATAAAACCATTTTTGATAATAAATATTCGCATTTTCACTATTAGGCCAGAAATATATAGAGCAGCCCTCGTAGCTACAAATAAAAAAACTAGAAAATTTAAAATTAAAGTCTAATAAATTTTGCGAAAAACTCCATGTGTGAATCCAACTTGCATTTGACTGATTTATTTTTGTTTTGCTGCTGTAATATCAATATTGAGCAATGTTGGTACTTGTGTTTAGTTTTGATTATTTAGTGACTATTAATTTATTTTCTGCTGCAACTTTAGATTTTAGTGAAACGCTGATCTACAGTTAAATTATAATTGGTTTGTCCGTTGACCACAAAGTTCACAGTGCAAAAGTAATAATCTTGTACATTAGACGATTAGGAATAACTACAATAGTTTTAAAATTTCTACGAATAAAATTTTGAAACGAACAGTACTTAAATCTCTCTTTTTATCGTAGCGCAACCCATTAGTGTTCTTATCAGCGTGCCCATTTTGACATTTGCGGTGACAGATTTAGCACTTTTTTTTGTTAATTTAGCAGCAAAATTACCGATTTAGCACTTAGCACTATTTTTAGCATTTTCCAACTCTGCATTTAGCATTTTTTAGCACTTTTAATTAATATAATTAACAAAATGTTCCAAAATATAATTTAAGCACTTTTCTGCCAAACACTACTTTTCGCGTGTAACAATTGCAATAATAGCAACGTAAGTCTGGCAACATAATTCAATAATTTATTTTTAACCTCCTTGA
Source organism: Gymnosoma rotundatum (assembly GCA_916610165.2). NCBI lineage: Eukaryota > Metazoa > Arthropoda > Insecta > Diptera > Tachinidae > Gymnosoma > Gymnosoma rotundatum. The sequence continues at coordinate 120,272,353 of OU744340.1, forward strand.
TATTCGTATATCTCAATTAAAAAGTTGTATATTAAAATATTACTGCGGATACCTAGAATAAATTTGCCTACGTACATAATATACGCGCATGTATGTTTAAATGTGTATGTCAGGGTTAAAAATGATTGCTTAAAAATAGCAACAGTACTAAAATCCTTGCTTTGCTTACATGTTTTTCATGTGTTAAAAAAACTTAATGTCTCAGCATTTGCAAAACATTTCATTATAAACAAAGCAAAAAGCAAACGCAAAAAAGAGCAAGATACGCATTTGCTTAAGCTGACTATTTTTTTCTTTCTGCAGCAAAGCAATCAGCAAAGAATTTATTTTGAAAACGTTTGCTGTTGCTTAAGCAATAAGCTGATGTTTGTTTCATTTCATTTGTAAATGCTTTTCTTTCTTTTTTTTTACATTTGCTTTTTGCTTTTGCTGCACATTTTTCCACAGCAAGAGTTAAGCAACTACATATGCACTGAAAATAGTCAAGGATTTTTAATCACTGGTGTATGTGATATATAATTAAAAGACTGAGTTATTATTTTTATTGTGTTTTTTAAGAATTTTAATGTTAAAAAGATTATTTATTGTTTTAAGGAATTTGGTATTTTTCAATGGAAATAAATACATCTAAGGCAACATAAGCATAAATGACAAAACTGTGAACTCTCTAAGAAAGTATTTGCTTAAAACGAAGACATTTAAATTCGGTACTATCTTTTAGCACGAAAACATTTTGTTAACCATTTTTTTAATTGTAAAAGCGCACATTGTAAAACATAATTTGTTTATAATTAAAAAAAGGACCAGAAGATGGCCCTGAAGATGTATTTCTAATTGAAGTAATATTGAATAAATAAACAACCAAGTCCATATTTAATTTGAAACTAAGTTGAAAATTGGCTACAAAATTTTTAGTTTAATTAAACTTAAAAACAAATTAAAATGCAGAAGTAAACTTAATATTTTTTTTTTTTTACCAAAAACAAACTGTACATTGTTTTATCGTTATCAGGTGTTAAACTTCATTCTAGAATAGAATAAAATATATTTTAACTAAGAATTTAATACTTGTACAAGGACTAACAAAGATTCATTTCATCGATAACGCACACAAAAATATATACATATATATAAAATATATTTCAACTAAAAGGGTTCTCTTAAAAAAAATCAAACAAGAAGAAAATTTATCCATAAATTTTTATTTTTAATATTTACCAGATACCAAGGTGTCAAAAAAAAAAAACAAAAGGTGAGAAAATATTAAAAAAAAAAATCTAAAATAATAACAAGAGCTTAACTCTTGTTGGTGAGTAAAGCGAATGCTTATAAAATTGAAAAGAAACCAAATAGCGTAGATGCCGAAAAAAGCGTAGCCCAACAAAGTTTATATAATTTGCTAATAAACGCAAAAATAGCTAAATAAATTAAAATTTAAGAAGTAACAACGGGGATAAAAATGTCATTGTTTCAGTGTAACAAGGTGTTAAAATTTGAATTGTTGCGTTTTAATTTGTTTTTGTAAAACAAAAAAATAAATAAATAAATAAGTATAAATAAAAATAATACAAAACTATGCAACAGAAAATTTTTAAAAGAAAATTAAACATCTGCACAATATTAGAGTTCCGTGCACTAAGTGTAAAAGCGTGACCTTAATGTTTTCGCCGAAATATCTGTCCACCTGTCACAGCCCCCTATCTCTGACATCTTAACCGCCTTACACTTTTAATTTTCACAAAAGGTGAATCAGTATAGTCGCTACGAGGGCTGCTATATATATTTCTGGCCTGGCAGCACTCAGTGCAATCTGACATTCAAGTGCAATCTGACATTTTCATTGGAAAGTTTGTCATTTTTAAGCATAATCGTACTCAAAACGTTTTGACGTACGACCATTATTTGTGTTGTTTACAGTGACTTGAAAAAATTAATATAGAAAAAAAATGGAATTAACTCGTGAACATTTTCGTGCCATCATTTTTCACAACTTTCGATGTGGATTATCACGACAAGAGTGCATTGATGAACTTAAATCTTTGTATGGCGATGAAGCACCATCCTATAGCACTGTGAAAAATTGGTATAATGAATTTAATCGTGGCCGAAGCTCGCTCAAAGACGAATTCCGTGAAGGTCGTCAAAAAACGGCTGTTGTGCCAGAGAACATTGATGCCGTGAGTGAACTCATAATGCAAGATCGACATGCGACATACCGAGAGATAGAGACATCCTTGGACATTTCTTCCACCAGCATACATTCGATACTGCATAAACACCTGGCCGTAAAAAAGGTTTGTTCTCGTTGGATCCCGCACAATTTGAAAGTCGCTCAAAAAAAGGCTCGTGTCGATTGGTGCAAAGAAATGTTGCACAAATACGTAGGACGGTCACTTCTGAGTGGTACACTACAATTTGTTTGCCTGAAGTCATCGGAGAAGTTCTAAAAAACAACAAGAGAAGACGAATCATTCGGAGTGGAAAAAGTGCTTCGACAACTGGTTTGAGCGCATGCAAAAGTGTATAAATCATGCTGGAGAATACTTTGAAAAACAATAAAACCATTTTTGATTATAAATATTCGAATTTTCACTATTAGGCCAGAAATATATAGAGCAGCCCTTGTACTACTACTTATATAATTTTTAAATATCTTAATAGTCAAAGTAAATTTCGTATGTGTAGTAACCAAATCACAATTAAAATTTTGTATAAATTTTTCTGTATTTTATTTCCTCTCTTTAATATTCCTTAATCTCTTTATTACTTCCTAAATATATGACTTTTTATTAACAAACAAACTTTCAGTTTTAAACAAACATTGTCATTTCAAATGTAAATCCTTGTCTATAAATATTTTATGTAATTGCATTTTTGTTAACTCACTCTAACAGCAAATTTCTATGGGCACCCAAGCGTGTATGTGTGTGTGTGTATAAATTGTAATTTAGATAGATGCTTTCTTTCATCCTTCAGGGTTTGTTCGTTTTTTTAATTTTATTTACAAAGTCGCAGTTTTATGCTAGAATTACAACCGTTGTTATAGTTTTAAATGACCCTGATTTTTTTTTCTACAACGTTTTGATATTCTAACAGTGTCATGCTGAAAATGCGAAGTCCGTTCAAAAAACCATTACCATTTCAAAGTCTTTTTATTTCTACTACGAACGCAACAACTTTTTAATTTCCTAAAGCCAAATAGATTTGAATTGTGTTTGTTTTTGATATAACTGCTATATTTAGCTATGCCGAATCTTAGGTACCCTTCACCATATATGTAAATCTTGTTTAGTAAAGTAACTCCAATAAACGAAAAAAACAAATATTGGGGTAACAGAGAATTAAAAATAATAACAAAAAAATTAAGTACTATCTATAATTTTTTATAAAAATGACATTGGCTTCTAATGGGTTAAGCATTTTTTTAAAATTTAAGCATTTCCTTACAGAATTCTTCAAAAGCTTTTAAAATATATCTATATTGATTTCTTAAAAAATATGGTGCACAATCGTACTTTTCTATGAAAAGTATAGAGACCCATTACCCGAAAAATATGGTCGAGCGCTACTTTTATCACTTGCTGATATTTTTTTTATTTATTAATTCTCTATCGCCCTATTTATTTGCTTTTTTGATTGGAGTTACTTCACTATACTAGATTTGTTCCAAATAATATAGAAAAATTAGAAGCAGGAGTGGTGTTTTGCCCGCTGACCCAAAGGAAATGGACCGATCTTGCTGATTTTTAATAGCAGATAGGGCTTTAAGGAAGTACTTAGTTTAGTAAAACCTTTGAAAACAGTGACCAATGCCAGTTTTGGTACCAAAAATACTTTTTTTGGCCACAAATTAAAAATTAATATTTTGAACTGCATAAATTTAAGCATCACTTTGGAACTATGGAATATTCATTACTCTTGACTGTATCAACATTACTTAAGCATAATCTTTTTCTAAGATTCCTGGATTATTTCTGTAAGTGAAATGAGAAATGATGTGGATAAATTAATTTGTTCAGATAACAGCACTTAAATGAAATTGACACGTCTTCAGTTAGTGGAATTTCGACTTATTGACTAACCTCAAGTCGTTGACTTACAAACAAGTAATTTTGGAGAAAAAGTCCGACCTAAACGGATTTCAACTAACTGTCTATAACGGTTCAAATTTCATAAGCTATTTTGACACCATTATATTTTTAAATCCATATTTTATACCTGCTGTTACAGTGGATTTCGCATTACAGTTTCCTTTTTAATTTTATCCGTCTGTCTACAACTTTTCAACAGTTTGGCTATATAAATCAAATTACATTGACTATTGTAATACCCTTTAATTTATATTTTCTGTATTTATACTTTTTACTAAATTTCCACCGTCTATCTGTAACGGTCTGTCTGTAACTGTTCAACAGTTTTGCAATCAACATAAAAAACATCAACTAGTGTAACACCGTTAAATTTATACTTTTAAATATTAAAACTTCCTATTTTACATGACTAAAAAGTAGACCTTCTGCCCAATTTTCCAGCGTTTGTATGCAACGGTTTAAGCGATAGGGCTATGTGGGTCAAATTCCATCAATTATGCGAACACTCTTAAATTTCTAAATTCAAATTATATACTTGTTTTTATAACGGTCATAGTAATTGACATTCTGTCCCATTTTCAAGCGTTTGTCTATCACAGTTCAGAAGAAAGTTCCATATAGGTTAACTAACGTCATCTATAGAGGCACCCTTACTTTGTGCTATTAAAGTGGCTTTGTGGTTCATAATACCCGTAAAAACATATATGTTGTATGGGGACACTCTTTAATTTTTTAAATTATGAACTGTTTTTAAAACGGGAACAATCTGTATCTAAAACTTTACAAATAAAGACAAAAATTTAAAAATCGGCTTAGAAATGACTGAAATCTGCAAGCACAAACATAAACAAAGCAATATGCAGTCGAATTGATAACCTTCTTTTTTTTGAAGTCGTTTAAAAAGATGAGGCAATTAACCTAAATCCTTCAGGCAAACTATATTAAAAGGTGGTTGACATTTTTAAGGGTGTTTTTTATAGACTTATACAACTTTGAAATGAAGAAAGAACCAGGATAAATTTTTACTGCCGTATTCATAGAAAATGAAAATAGATTTGAAATATATTTTATGACAAATTTGTATGAAAAATTTGTCATAAATCACATTTCAAAGTTATTTTATTTTCTATGAATACGGCAGTTAAAATTTACGTATAATTAACTTTTTTATTGATGAACGAAAGAGACAGTAATCAAAGCTCTATAGCGGTCACCATTCACTGTAACGTTCTGACCAGCATCATGATTTCACTAGCCCATTAAGCAAAGCAAACAAAATACTCGTACAACCAAAAGTGAGCTGTATCACAAAACAAATTTCGCTTATGAAAATTAGGATCGGCTTCAATCTTATTTTAGGCCCGAATCTACGCTTTGTTAGGTAATCGCGTGGCTTCAATTGTTGCACGAGTCCTATTTCGTAAGCACGCAAAAAAGCAAGATCTTCCCGCAAAATCATCCATAAAAAGGATGGACTCAGATCCAATTCACATTCGATGGCGAATAGACTAATTCGCGACTTCCCCTACGCTACGCTCTGCAGCAGCAATGAATTTTTCTGCACGCACTCTACGACGTCTCTGTGTTATCATTTAGAGTAAATGTAAGGCGAAAATATTTCACAGTTAATCTAATTAATTGATATAGATGATAGAGGTACGAGTAACTATGCGAAAAAAAGAGAGGATGCGAGGTAAGCAAGGGAGGCAGGAGCAAAGTAATAGCGTGTGGGCTCAAGACTTTATTTAAAAGGTCTTGTCGGCAAACAGTATAAAAGATTTTGAATTCAAGTCTCTGCATATGCCCCGCCTTGGATGATTGCGCGGCCTTAAGGCGCTTGTTTTGTAAACAATTAATTAAGTGGAAATTAATTTTTTCCCGAGTAATACACTGGTGTAAAGTGAAGGGTTCCTCCGTATCTTTTTAATAGAGCATGTTTAGTAAACATGTTTAAGTTTTGAATTATTGTTAAAAACTTAAAAAAAAAATAAATATTTACATGCATTTATGACAATATTGTGTGAAAAAAAATATTTGACGCTATGAGTTCACTTGCGATGATGCCTCAGAATTTGTGTTTTGAAAGTGATGTAGTCACGTTAGTGAAGGAATTAGTTTACGATACTCAAAACTAATGACTCGACGCCAAATAATATTTCAAGCAATTGAAAATGGAATACAGATCTGACTTAAGAGCATAATTTTTTCTGAAATAACTAAAGTGTGTTTTTAAGCTATTTCTTTTCTAGTTCTATTGTTTTCTTGAAAACATTTTAGTTCAGGCAAATAAACAATTTTATTATGTTTATAAAAATAACTGAACAAATTTCTCAGTGTAAACCAGGGTATAAAAATTTTTTACTTAGAACAGAATATTGGGGGAAAAATTAATATTTACATTTATTTTTCAAACACACCTCGTTAACAAAAGGGCAAGGTAAAATGACACAAAAAAAAATAAATAAATAAAAAATACAATTTATTGTTCATTTTTTATCTTAAAATTTCCAACAGTAATATTCCTTTTAACGTGAATTGTTTTACAAAATTTTTTTTGATGGTTTTATATTGTTCAACAATTGTTTGTTGTTATCATGCTTAGTTGAATTTTTAGTTTTAGTTGTCGTTTATTTTATTAAAAGACTAAGATTAGTTAATCAAAAATTCAGAAAATAAATATAAAATGAAAGTAAACCTAAAACAATAATGACTCAAACATGTTTAAAATGGCCAAGTATTATGTGCCTTTAAAAAGATATTTCCTTCCAACAGTTTTTCTTTTATGTTTAATTTTATGTAGTTTATTGTAATTAATTCTAAAATCTTTCATCTATTTACTATTTGTAGTAAAAAAATGATGAATGTTTTTGTATCTTTTGTGGATGATTCATTTGATGAAAAAATAAATTTTAAATCGAAATATAAATTAAAAATTTGTGTACGTTTTTAGAAATTTGTGGTGTATACTTTACAAAAAAATTCTACTCAAGTCTTATGCTGCATATTCAGGCAAAGAAAAATTATGGTTAGGTAACCATTATCCAAGTTTTTGTTATGGTTATGGTTAAATTATATAATTGTAAGCAAAACATATTATTGTTATATTTAATAATAATATAGCTGGTCTTGCAACAATATTGTATTTATTTAGCTCAACATAGTAAAGTACAAATATAATTATATTTAATAGTAAACATTTTATTTAACCATTAAATAGTTGAAAATGTGATGTTATATTATTGAATGCAAAGACTTCCATTATAGCAATTATTGTTGAAAAAGTTTCACAATTGTGCCTTAAAGGCAATTAATAATATATAATAATAATAATATATTTCAACTATTTTGAAATTTTGTGCTTAACTTTTCACATATATTTTCAAATTATTTATATCTTTATACTATAATATATATTCGTATAGTTTTCCCTAACAGTAAAACACTTTTTCAACTTTAATCTAACAAAAAAAAAATTACTAAACTGATAGAAAAGTATTCTGTTAAGGTCTAGGATAAACTATTTTTAACGCAAACATACTTTGGTTAATTATAATATATTATGGTTAAGTATATTATTTAATTTTTAATAAGTCATAAAACATTGGTTATAGTTCGAACTTGTTAAAGTCATAACCAAGCATGTTGCGTTATTGTACATCGTTTACAGTTACCACATAATGGTTAAATGTTAACAAAAAAAATATGTGTGTCGTGATTGAAGTTTTATTAAAAACAACTATAATTTGTTCTCTGCAACTATACATTTTTACAAAGAGCATAATATGGTTATTAGGACCATATCACAATCATGTTTTATCATTGCGTGTTGGGGAAGTTAATAGCATATTGAAAAGGAATCTGAATGGTAGTTAAAAAGAAATTTCCTTAAGTAAAGTAGAGTCAATTTTAAGTTTTGTATTTCGTCTTGGATCACACAGAGTTTAAGGGGATGTTGTATACAGCTGTGATTATTTGACAAAAATTTAAGTAACCCATTTTAATTACTGTAATGAAATTAGCATTGTTTTTTAAATAACATAATTAAAAAAAACACAAAGTTATAAAGTTAAACTCCTTTGTAATGAAACTACATAGGACGATAAAATCAGAGAACTTTGAGCAAGAATTAAAAAAAAACAACAAAATTCTTTTTTTATTTTTTTGGACCAAGACATTGGAAATCTATCCTTTAATGTGACCAACTAAGCAAAAATAAAGTTTAGATTAAATTTTTCTTCCATTATTATTGTTTACTGCTTTAAAAATCGCATATTATAAAATATCAAATCTAGCAAAAGGAAATTCAATGCAAATGTTATATAAAATGGAGAACTCCTAAATAGCACGTTATCATAAACAGATTATAGCAATGTAAACTTTAAAACCAAAAGTCGACAACCATAAGGTATGCTTTAAAAAGAAGTTGAATAATCTTAATATTATTTTTAAGATTTTAAAATGGTGGACACGTAAGATAAATTGAACCGCAAAAAAAAATGTTGTTAGTTCCAGGGATTCAAGTCTGCCTATTTTATAAACTTCAAAAATGCCTATCTTTTTTAAACAATTCGTTATATGTATAATAACGACCTTAGATCTAACTGAAAGCAGATGTGTTGATTCAGAAAATGCTAGTGTCTAATTTTACTTGCTTTAGTTAAAGATTCGCCGACCGATATTGTGTACACGGAGCCCAATATTCTTGCTTCGCTCTCTTTTCTTGATTCACAGCTCAATCACGACCGAATCAACGTGCTTCGCCATATAAAATCTTGAGAGCGAAGCATTTTGTTTTGAGACGATTCAGCTTGAATCTACTTGCGAAGCATGAAAAATTTCTGTCTTCTCTAATTTTTATCGCAAGTTTATCTGAACTAGCTGTATATAAATGTAAACAAAAAAAGTAAACCAATATTAAAAGTGCTGTATAAATATATGTTAATATAAAAACAAATAATTATGTTATAATTTAAAATTTTATTAATTACAAACACTAAAATTGAAACGAAAAACCAAATTTTATAACAGAAGTCAATGTGAAGCATGTAGTATGTGTCGTGGAAACGGCATGCTTCGCAATCATGATTCAGAGAGCGAAGCAAGTGCTTCGCATTGCCGTGTAAACATGCTATTATAATAGTTGTAAAGAAAGAAAGAAAAAATATATTTAAAACCCAAGCACTTTTAGCGCAAGAGACTTGATAAACTTAATTGACAATCAAAATTTGTTGGCAATTTACAGATAAGATACAATATCTGGTTGAATTAAATTATCTAAGCGAATTCATAGATTTTAGTTGATTCCCTTATAAGTATATTAAAATTGAAGCGGATGACAGAACATCTCGTCTCCTTTAAAAAACCATAGGTCTTCAATTGCATGAAAGTAGGGCTAACTTATAAATTGGACGTTTATATACGCCTTTTGCTGTCTTTATTTCTACCAAGCTAGTTTTCCGATCTTTGCCTGACGTTACGGCTTGTACTCGGCCCGTCGCCAACTGCAGAGGCGAAAGATTCTCGTCTTTAATTAGAGTTTTCCTTCGTCGAGGTCTGTCTATTTTACAGACCATTTTCTGCGCACTTGTAGAATGCAGACGTAATCTTTTACCCAGCTCTGACAGGACCGTTATTTAAGTGCGCATTAGACTCGCCTTCTCTTCACGTAAGTGAGCTTGACGATTTTTCCTTTAAGGGCTACGAGCGTTGCCCTCCCCCTACTAGTATGCGAGGTGGCGTCAATGCTTCTCCATCGGTTGGGTCGCTGCTAAGTGGTGCCTGTCTTCGGACGTTAGTAATGCGTTTTTTACTGTTTTGAGCAACAAGATTTTTTCTGACTTCACAGCAATTTTTAAAAGACCGTTGAAATGCGAAGCTTTGCAAGTGAACTCTATTTTTTTGCTGTCAGTGAAAGAGGGAGTCCCTCGTGATATGCATATGCAAACTACTTCAATTCTTTAACGACTCCTACAAAGTTGGTTGCGTTGGTCACTCTAAATTGGAAACTGAAAATTACGTCTAAGTAGCGCTTACACATTCTAAAAGAAGAACACTAACTTTAAAAGTATTTGGCTAAAACTTATTCATAATACTTTTTATTGAATTATTGTTGTTGAGTTTTTAAAATGTCTTTCTATTATTGTTCAAAAGATAAATATACAATAGGCCTCAAATTAACGCATTCTGTATGATAACTCTTTAAATTTGTCTAAGTGTATAGTTTTTAACTTAGTGTATTTATATTTGTCAAGAGTCTGCCTATAATTTAAAAAAAGCGAGAGTCATACATATGAAAATTACGTCTATATAGGAACAGCCTTTTATTTTGAACTTTATGTGATAATATGTTTTTATAGCGGCAACTTGGCTTTCATAGAAGGTGTTTCTATGAAAATTTGAAGTGTCCAATTGCTATAGTGGCAGAGATAGATGCCTGCCTTAGGCAGTAATTAAATAACAGTAATTAAATTACTGTTATGAACACGAAGAAAATCGAGTTCAAAAGGATGTGGGTCAGCTGGATAACTATGTCTATGATGTTAGCATGAGGACTACGAGAGCCATTGAGGTGTTAAGCTAGCTAAAAGTCGGTTGTGGGGGGGTTCGGTCCTCATAACAATAAACTCACATAGTTAACAGTAAGTTTTGTTTAATTTTATTTTTATTATAGACTACCTATTTTTGGAGATGGTATTTTTATGCTTGACTAGATTATGGGAGGAAAAAAAATGCTTTGAAAACCTTTTTTCTTTGCGGTAGTATCCATTTAGGGCAGCTTCGTCAGGTGTTGTTAACGAGCTTAGTCTCTTTACCCTTCCCTACCAATGTCCTAGCGTCCAAGGATTTCTTAGGACCCCAAAAGCAAAATTTTAACCTATCAATGACAGGCATTGTAGCAATATTAGTAGGATTTTGTTTTTATCCTTTGGATACAAATTTCATGAGAGGATAAACTAGTGCACAAAATGCCCTACAGCGTGCTTATGTCTAAATTAGATTTGTATTTTCATTGTAAAAACCAATTACCAAATTATTAAAAAATTTGTTCAAAAAAGAACTCTAGCCTCATTAAAAATTACTCATTTAATTGTAATATTTTTTTTTGTAAAAACACAAAGAGTGTTTTCGGCTCAATTGGGTTAAGATATCTAGACCTATCTTAAAAAAGTGAACTTTATTAGTGGCAGTGATAACTATATGAAAACAATGCACAAAGATTGATACTCGTAGTGTATATGTAACTTGGATTTTTATTTTTTAATGTAGCAGAACATTTTTTTAATTGACTATTGTCGATTTAATATGGTGTTCATACATGCAGCAATTTTCAAATTATTACAATTAAGTCCATTATTGAGACTAAATTTTCATACAAAAATTACAATTTACTTATTGCCAATTAAGAGATAATTGTTTTAATAATGAGTAAAATTTATAATGCAACACTGTCAGAAGTGTGTTTAGTAAAAAGAACAATACTAACTAAACATACTTTTACAACAACAGTACCGAGGCGAATAAATACAGGTGACTGCACGGCTACAACAATCCAACAACACAAAAAATAACAGGCAATTTGTTGCTACAAAATTTAGGTATGTTGTCAAAAAATATTGTTAAAAAAAACAAAATAAAAAAATATATTTGATGAAAAAAAGTGGTTGTAATTTTCAGAATAAGAAAATTATAAAAATTAAGTTACTTAAATATGAATATCCATGAAAAGTGTGACCAAAATTCTATTGTACCACTAGTTTGGACAAACAAATTAAGGGTGGAAAACTTATTAAAATCAAATTTATTAGCAAATTATTTATTGTTAATAACTTTTTTATTCATCAACAGGCGTGAAATCAAAAAAGAAGAGGATTCTGTGAAATGACGTATGATCTTTCCTCTTATATTGAAAAAAGCAAGAACTGCTGCTTCCTCCAACTCCAACAGGATTTCCAAATTTTATTCTTTTTTTTTTTAAGATATTTAATTTGAAATATAAACTGGAAAGCATTGCTTGAAAGATTTTTATTTTTCTATTGTAATAAAGAAACGCTTTTTTTAAAACAAAATGTTTTTCCATTTAGTATGATAAAAACCACAAACACAAAAAGTAAAAATTTAAACAATTTTTTTCAGTTGTTAATTGCTAATTGTCGTATCAATATTGAGTATGTATGAACACTAAAAATATATTGACAATTAACTGAATATTGTTTCAATTAAAAACGCATGTATGAACACCATATAAATTGAAAATTTAATCTACATATGTATGAGAATTCCATAAACTGTTGAATGAATTCCAATGTTGTAGAATTACAAAAGCAGTGTTTTAAAACTGTAAACAAAATGATAAGCCTTCATAAACTGTACCGCTTTGTATCATGACTTAATGACTATTTATCATATCATGTACCAGAACAACCAAAAATAAAGTTAAATATAACATGTATGTGCATCATTGTAGTTTGTTATGCTTGGATCTTCACGCTTTAATTAACACTTAAAATAACTAAAGTAAAAAAGGAAAGCATTAAGTCGATTTCCTTAAGCATAAGAAAATAAAAACAACTGATGTGAAACAGAATTTAATTTTAAATATTGAGAAATATATTCGCAAAGAAAATTTATTTAACAATTATTTGACATTTTCTACCTTTTATTTTATAACATAAAATATGGTTGTGTGACAGCCATGCATACTTGTGTTTAGTTGTGGTTTTGAAATAAAAAAAAAATTGGTGTTAATTATAAATAAATATAACAATAAGAAAACCAAAAATTGACATGGTTGTTTTGTAAATGTTGACATTTAAGCAAACACACACTTATACACTTACACCTAAAAAAACTAGCAGTTGTGACACCAATCCCTTTTGTGGTCTTTATTAATAGTTTTCTTTAATATTTCCTGTTTTATGTTATGGTTCAGAAAGGCAGGGTGGGTGGAAAACATAAAAAAACCGTTTGACTTATTACGTTACGGTTAGCAAAACTTATTCTTCCTGAACAATACAAGACATTTAATGGTTTTTGAATTGTCATACATGGGATACGTTTTGAATGATTTATATCTATGTAATTAATATAAAAAAAAGAGACCACATTTGAGATGTTACTGTTAAAAAAATTCGACAATATTGGATTAATAATTGCCAATATATAGGAGTAAAAATTGAGTAATAATTTTACTTTTTACAATTGTTTAAATTTATAACAGTTTAAAAATTACGTCCTCCAAAGACACCTTTGAACTCGAACTTCTTTTTATTATTTGCTGTTTTCTGCTTAGGTTTTAAAACAAAATTATTTCAAATAATAAATATCATTTAAATTATTGTTGTTCATAATAATAAAATTTTTATGAAAATTGTAACTACCTTTGTGTTACAGTTCCATAATAAAAAACTGTGACAGACGCTTTTCTTTTTAAATATGGAACATTAAAGAATTATAAATATAACAGTCAATTAAAATTATTATGGACCCTTTTTTGATGTTTTTTTTTAACTATTTTGATTATTGTATAATCAGTAATTAAATTTTGAAATGGCCACCGAGACGTGCTTTCACCCTCAATAATCAATATCGGTAATTATTTTAATGGTGATAATTTAAAAATAGCACGCAGTTTTTTATAAAAATTAATTATATTAAAAAATATTCCCGCTAAATAATTTGTAAAGTGCCGTGAGCACAGAAATAAATTATCTTAGAATTTTTTGATATTTTATTTTTCATCCTCTTTTAACTGTATAAAAGAGCCGAAAAAAAGTCAGCATTATACACTGGAGAAAGAAAAATAGAATTACTGTTGGCTATTTTTGTTTTTGCTTAAACTTTACTTTATTGTTTCGACAAAAATCTTTAGTTTATTTAAAATGTTTGTCAGAAGTTTCCTGAAGAGTTAAGTAAGAGGTAACGAAATGGCCATCGAGACGTGCTTTGACCCTCAATAATCAATATCGGTAATTAATTTAATCGAGATAATTTAAAAATAGCACGAAGTTTTTTATAAAAATTACTTAAATTTAAAAAAAATTTAAAATAATAAATTTTCATACTTTCTACACAACAGCCAGTATAATGACAGCATCTACTGTGATGTTAAGAAAAAGTATAAATAAAAAGAAATAAAACTGCATTCGTTATTGAACCGAGGGTTAGGAGAAACCAATAAAAAAATCTGTGTGACGATTTATAACGAGAACAACGAAAAAAGCTTTGGGTTGCCTAAAGAAAATTAATATCTAATGATTAGAAATATTCCTCATATTCTTATTTAACAAATATACAAAAAACAAAAATATATGTTTTATTTTCTCTATTTTCCTAAGAAATTAACAAAAACATATATATTTTTTTCAAATTTTAGGAAACAATGGCTTTTGGCATGAACTGTAACGGCGGCTTCTTCCTCATTTCGAAAGATATAATGGACAATAAAGTTACTAATATGCAAATTGCTCCAAAAGGTCAATATTAATAGACATTGTGGTAATTTGTTAACGATTTGGGCATCGCTTTCGCTCTAAATACGGCAATTTTTATTATTGACAAGAAAATACTCTATGAACTTTTCGAACAGATTTATTTTTTCCACAATTTGAAAGCGTTTCTCTGGCGTTAAACCAATCATACGAGGGCTGCTATATATATTTCTGGCCTGGCAACACTCAGTGCTGCCAAGTGCAATCTGACATTTCCATTGGAAAGCTTGTCATTTTTAAGCATAATCGTACTCAAATCGTTTTGACGTACGACCATTATTTGTGTTGTTTACAGTGACTTGAAAAAATTAATAAAGAAAAAAATGGAATTAACTCGTGAACATTTTCGTGCCATCATTTTTCACAACTTTCGACGTGGATTATCAGGACAAGAGTGCATTGATGAACTTAAATCTTTGTATGGCGATGAAGCACCATCCTATAGCACTGTGAAAAATTGGTATAATGAATTTAATCGTGGCCGAAGGTCGCTCAAAGACGAATTCCGTGAAGGTCGTCCAAAAACGGCTGTTGTGCCAGAGAACATTGATGCCGTGCGTGAACTCATAATGCAAGATCGACATGCTACATATCGAGAGATAGAGACATCCTTGGACATTTCTTCCACCAGCATACATTCGATACTGCATGAACACCTGGCCGTAAAAAAGGTTTGTTCTCGTTGGATCCCGCACAATTTGAAAGCGCTCAAAAAAAGGCTCGTGTCGATTGGTACAAAGAAATGTTGCAAAAATACGATTGTGGTGCTTCAAAAGACATTTAAAAGATCGTCACAGATGACGATTCATGGATCTATGCGTATGAGCCCGAAACGAAACAACAATCGACCGTGTGGGTCTTCAAAGACGAGCAAAATCCAATGAAAGTTGTTTGTGGAAGAAGCACTTCGAAGCAAATGGTCGCCTGTTTCTTCGGCAAAACTGGTCATGTGGCGACTGTTCCGCTTGAGCAACGTAGGACGGTCACTTCTGAGTGGTACACTACAATTTGTTTGCCTGAAGTCATCGGAGAAATTCGAAAAACCAACAAGAGAAGACAAATCATTGTTCACCATGACAATGCGAGCTTTCACACATCGGCTCAAACCAGAGCGTTTTTGACCGGCCAAAACGTCGAATTAATGGGTCATCCGCCGTACATCCCTGACTTGGCACCTAATGACTTCTTCTTGTTTCCGCACATCAAGAAAAAAATGCGTGGTCAACGATTTTCGTCGCCAGAAGAAGCTGTTGAAGTGTTCAAAAGCCATGTTTTAGAGGTGTCTCAATCGGAGTGGAAAAAGTGCTTCGACAACTGGTTTGAGCGCATGCAAAAGTGTATAAATCATGCTGAAGAATACTTTGAAAAACAATAAAACCATTTTTGATTATAAATATTCGCATTTTCACTATTAGGCCAGCATTATAGAGCAGCCCTCGTATAGGCAAATTTGATTACAAAATTTTTGCTATATTTTCTATTTTGTTTAATGTTTATTTAGTTTTATATAAAAGACTTAGTCCAGCAAGTGGCAATGAATTCGGCTTACCTGTTTGATATGCCTTGTTTAATGAAAACAGTTTTGTTATGAACTAAAACAATAAACTTAATACTTATGTAACTGACGAGATACTCGGGTACCTTTTGTGTTGGCGTATTACCCCAACTTTCTTGAGACAGCCGTTAACTGTTCCACAAGGTACCCAGATACCTTTATACGATTCTATGAATAAACGCACTGTAATTTTTTTCTTTTAAATTATACTGCCAAAAAGTAACAAAAATTCAGTTACATATTTACACAAAAAAAAAATATATGTACATACGAGTATCTATATTTTTGTTGTGAATATATATTGTAGTACATATTTATATACAGATTTATTTAGCTTGATCGTTCTGTAACTAGTTCGTGCACACTGGTCGATTTAGTTAATGCAAGTTGCGAATTGGTATAGAGCAATGGCTATAAGTTTTGGGTGTTTTCCTCTGCTTCAGACGAAGATTTTTCAACTTCGGGCATTTTTTCTCTTTACACTTTTAAGGTATAATATCCATTGCTGCTCGTGTGTGAGTTTTTGCCGTCACCTTAGGGTTTTTAGCACGCTGCTTTATGTTTCAAAAGGCAATAACACTCTGAGATCTTTTAAAAATTATCAGAAAAAGTTAAGTGTGTATTTTATTCCATATAAATAATATATGAAGTTAATGCTGCTACATCTACAGCATTCTCAAAAAAGGATAGCGGCAACCGACTGACTCTACGTTTGCAAATATATTCCCCCAACAGCTTGTGCTTATTTTCGACACCTTTTCCCTTGGTTTTATTGTAATACTTCATATTTTTGAGCATAGCCGCCAAACTGGTTTCAACTGATGGTTATTACAACTTTCTTTTTTCTAGCATGTAAGAGTACAATGTCGTCTCTTTGTGAAATAAAAAATTTGTAAAAAAATAACTGTCTAAAATATAATTATGAACATGAATAAGTTCTAAGATTGGTCTTTATGTGGCTGCTATTAAACGTTTATTTTTTCTCACTGTTCCAATGAGATTCCACTAAAGTAATGCTTTTGCCAGTTTAAGAATGTAAAAAAACTATTGGTTGTGACATTCCTTCCTGAATTCTTATATGGACTACCAAGTTTAAAGGTAGACCTTTTTCCCATATTTGTTTGGCGATTATATTCATTTACCAGTGCACAATTGGCCATGTTAGGGATAGGAGTTTGGAGCATTACAATCCCAAAATAAATTGATCCTATACTTTTCAGGTTTTGCCTGCATCCTTACTACTGCTTATAACTTTCGCTTTAACTAGCATTTAGCATGATCCTGGTATTTATAAAATTTTAAATATAGGAAAAACCACTAATTCAAACATAAAATGGTTCTTTTTAATCATAATAGGTATTTTTGACCACATTATGGTTACAATTAATGATAATATGATAACACATTGTTATGCATATATTTCATTATAAACCTTATTATATTACTAGCATTTCTGAAAGTCGTGTAATTTGATACAAAAATATATTTAGGCCTTAAAATGTTGCTCTTAGAACATAGTTGCGGCAACCATATGCGTCTCTTTGCGTATTATTAGATTATCTATTATTTTCTAGTTTTGTAATTTCTAAATTTATATAAAGTTTCATAAGAATATAAAATAAATAAAATTTATTTAGCAGCGGCATTAAAATTGCAATAATAAAAATATGTTTGAACAACATGATTTCTAAATTTAATATTATTAAAAATTAAAAAAAAAATAATAATAACTGTTTTCATCAGAAATCATTTATTATTTCTTATATAAACTGACTTGCCCTACAGTGACTAAAAACTTTTAGTTGAGAAAGTTTTCATATCCTAAGCTAATAAATTATTTAACCATTTATTTTTACCCGTATCATAAAAATAATAATTATTATATTGCAAGTATAATGTTAACTTTTACATATATATTATTGTTATTGTAAGAAAAAATGTCGAAAAGAGATATGGCTACACTTTAATGTTATAAAAGTCTTTATTAAGGCTGCTGGTATATTTCGCCGTATTATAAAAAATTTATGATTTTTAATTATGTTTGCTTTTCTAACGTTACAATAGAAAATGGTAATTAATTTTGTTCCCATTTTTCTAGGTCACCCTTAACAAAAAATCTAAAATTGTGTGATATAATATCGCCAAACCTTTTAGACAGGAAAATTAATAAAAAAAAAATTTATATGAAGATATATTATTTAATATAATATTATATTTTAAAACTAAAGCAACTTTTACTGCCATATTTATATGGATTTGATATGTTTGTTAAAAGAAAATTTTCATATAAAATTGTTTTAAAGCAGATTTGAAACCCAATTTATTTTTTATGAGCATCGCAGTTAATTTTTGCATACACGTGGAGGATTTTTAAATAAATAAAGCACCTAAAGTTATGGCAAATTTAAGAACCGTGAAAAGTATTTTTTTGTTTTAAAATAAATTCAAACCCATTGACCAAATCAGTTACCTTTTTTTGAATTTATTTTCTTGTTCCGCAAAGACCATTAATATTATATAACTTTCCAGTAAAAAACTCTTTACTCATAGTAATAATTCAGACTTTGATTTTATCAATAAACTTAGAGCCCACAATAGTTTAAATCTATATTAAGTTATTTGCCATGGTTGCCATTTAGAAAACATAAGGGCCGATTTCCCAGTCAGTGAAAGCAGCCAACCCACAGGGGTATTTTGCCAATCTATCCGGACACTAGGCCAGAAATTAATGTAGAAAAATGCAAACATTTAAGTACACAGCTGGATAGATAACAAAATTATGCATCGTTTAGTGAATTTTCAAGGATTTTGTCTGAGATTTGCCGTCTTGGGACACTGTTAAAGTCAGGAAAGTTAAAGAAATCGCATACATTTTTATTTTGTAAAAGGCTTAATTTGCCGCTTCTTATAATAATTTTTAGAAAAAATTTTATGTTGCATTTTTAAGTTAAATAATTTCTGTTCACTTATGCCTAATACTCCCACTATAGGAGATTCACAGCTTTACTCTAAGCAAGTTCCTGAAGAAGAACACCGAAGGTTGTTCGAAATATTGAACAATATAAATGTATTTTAATAAAACAAAAAAGAGTTTTATTTGAATAAATGTACTGACCTAGAGCCCAAAAAAAGATTAAGTGAACAAAAATTGAATTTTTTAAGGTCAAATAAAATATAAACTTAAACGTTAAATAATTTTGTTTGAAATTAAAAAAGGATTTTTTTTATTAAATTTTTTGTAAAAAAAAAAATTTAACAGGTTCTTTAGAGTGATCTCCACAGCGGTCGTTAAAATGTTATATATCACTATAAAATATACGATCTCTACTTTTAAACTGTAGAAAAAACGTTGCGCCTTTTTGCGCCTAACCCACTGTTTCATAGTATAAGACCCACTCGCTCTTCCCACTCACTCTTCCAACTGTACGCTGAAGAGAATTCAAATTTAAAAGAGGTCTTTAAAGAATAAGACGAAGAAGGATCTTGCCACTCATTATCATCTTAGTTCAAAGGAAAAGTTCTTTAAAATAAATTAATTGTAACAATTTAAAATAAAATTTACCGTTACACTCGTAAAAAAGTCATATTATGAATAAATTAATTATTTTCAGTATTTATGAAGTAACAAATTACAAAAATACCGTTTTAATAATATTCTTGGGAGGCGGGGAATGGTAAAGCATTGGAAAGATCAATAATAAATATTTTTAGGATATTGCCAAAAAAATTGAAAAAAAAAATTTTTTCATAGGGGCTGGGACTGAGGGATACCTTCCCGTGCCCATATAAATTAATTTCTATGTTTGTAGAGCGTATTATAATCCATTTCATTTAATAATTATATTTTTGTTTCAAATAATATTTTATTTCACCGCCCACAAAAAGGGGTGGGGCAAAACTCTCATTTAATAATCTCTTGAGTCCAACTTTAAGTTTTTAAACAATCCTTGACATTAAAAGTTGTAATTTCTAAGGAAAAAAAAACTTGCATTTTTCAGAGGTAGGATTAGTTCTACTAGGGAAAACTTTTATCCCCTTAATCTGACTTATTTTCTAGCTTTCACAGCCCATGAGCACAACAGATTTTGCTCTCAAGTTTCATTAATGTAGATGCACTTAGTAAGTTTATATAGTCAATATAAGCTAAAAATGTAATGTCCGGCTTGATTGGCGAAATACCCCCAGGTGCTTGAATACTTCAAATGACTTTCCAATAAGATAAGTTGTTTCCTAAGTTGATTCGGAGTTCTCGCAGTCATTGGGAAGCCCTGAACGGTTTTAGAGAGGTGAAGATATTAAGTACGCCATATCGCGATATGTCAAGTTTAAATCTAAAATCTACTGACTCTCAACAAGAGTGATGTCGAAGTAGTTACAGGCTTATTTGCCGGACAATGTACATTTAGACACAATCTGTTTACAATCGGAAGTGTCAAGAATGATAAAACATCTCAGCATTTACTTGGCATATGCATGGCTATAAAATTCCATTTATTCAAAGTCGTTGGAAGCAATCAGCTGACTGCGTCAAACCTAAATATAGAAAAATATAATGTTATTATACAAGCAAAAAAACTTTTTTTGTTAATTCTTTAGATATTTTTTTTTTTATTAAAAAATAAAAAATCGAAATTGAATTTACTTTAAAGTATTTATTTAGGAAATTATTACCATAAAAATTACTATTTTCTACTGCCACTAAAGCATGTAGCAAATTGCTACCCTTAAGGATTAGATATTTGTTGAAAATCCAAACAAATTTTCAAAACATAAGAAAACCATAAGGATTATTTTTTTACGCAAGAAGCATTTTTCTTATACAATTTTATTTTTCTTTTTCTAAAGTTTGCAGATTGTTAAACCAAATCTTAAGCTTGTGATAAAATAAAAGAGGAAAACTAAAAATTGCAACAAAAAAAAAATGAAAACTTTTTTATATTCTATTTATTGCAAATAGATAAAATGACTTTTCTTAAAATCCGAATTTATTGCTACGATGGTTGAATTGACTATTTTCAAGGCTTATCGAAAAATTAATAAAAAATTTAAATATTTATTTTAAAATAAAAAAGGATAATTTTTAGTGTAGCTTTTAGTAAGTTAAATGAAAAATCAAGTCATATCTGAACAAGGAGCTTAAGAAAAAAAATTTTAGTTTAGCAAAGAAGTGCATTTTTGTAATTTAAATTTACATTTGATTCCATAAGGAATACTTAAAAAGAAATAAATATAAATTTTTTTAATGTTAATAATGCACATAGAAGGTTTTAAAAGTATTTGTAAAGAAAGATGATTTTTCAATTTTATTATTTGTCGTTTTCTTAACAAACTTATTAGTCTGTCCCCTACACACTTTTTACTCCGGCGCGAAATTAAGAAAAATCACTAAAAGAGTACTTGTTATGTTGTTTGTGGTAAAAATCTCTCTTCACATATTAACCTTTCTTAACATATCAATTCGATTTTTATAATAAAGGTTACCTGAAAATGCAATCAAAATCCCATTTAAAAAATTAATTTGAAATAAAAAAAAAAACATTGCTAAATTCTTACTCTGTTCAATTCGTGAAAAATCACGAAATGTTTCTAGCGTCATGTTTACAAACAACAAAATGTTTCTGGCAACAGTTCCTTTTAACTGCGAAATAATCGGCCCTGTTCAGTAAAATGAATTCGAGTAAATTTCTCGTTTTAAAACGAATTCACACACAATTTTACTCGTCTTAAAATCGAGTAAATCAAATGGTCGAAAGTAAATCAAATGCAATTTTATTCTTAAAAATGACTGAAAACCGAATTAAGGAACCATTCGAATAAAAAATTTAAAGTCTTTATTATTAATCTTAGTTAAATTAAATATATTTTAATATACTTTATATTATAATAAAGTTAGTTTAAAAACACTCTTAAATTGCTTCATATTCTTTCCTCAAGCTTGATGAAAATTAGGTGCATGAATAAAAACGCTTTTTTGGTAAAAGTTTTAAACGCACATACGAACAGGTTTTTTTTGGATGGATTAACCAAAATGACGATTGGCGATTTTTAAGGAATAGTTACTTAAGTTTTGACGATTTAATCTTTTTATATTGAATTATGTTTAAAAGTAAGAAAAAGATTTGATTTTGATGACACGGTTTTGCAAAACTTAAAATTAATTTCACCCTCGATGTTTTTAAATAAAAATGGTAATAATACTCTTTTATTGAAAAGCTTTCCCAATTTGGTGTCCAAAGATAAATATCAAGTCATAGAAAATTAATTAAGAGAACTAAGGTTTGTTGATTTTGATGAAAGCTCCCTAAATATAAACATGTTTTGGAAAAAAGTTAATGTAATAAAGTTACCAAATAATACGAGGGCCGCTATATATATTTCTGGCCTGGCAACACTGAGTGCAGCCAAGTGCAATCTGACATTTTCATTGGAAAGTTTGTCATTTTTGAGCATAATCGTACTCAAAACGTTTTGACGTACGACCATTATTTGTGTTGTTTACAGTGACTTGAAAAAATTAATATAGAAAAAATGGAACTTTTCGTGCCATCATTTTTCACAACTTTCGACGTGGATTATCACGAAAAGAGGGCATTGATAAACTTAAATCTTTGAATGGCGATGAAGCACCATCCTATAGCACTGTGAAAAATTGGTATAATGAATTTAATCGTGGCCGAAGCTCGCTCAAAGATGAATTCCGTGAAGGTCGTCCAAAAACGGCTGTTGTGCCAGAGAACATTGATGCCGTGCGTGAACTCATAATGCAAGATCGACACGCGACATCCCGAGAGATAGAGACATCCTTGGACATTTCTTCCACCAGCATACATTCGATACTGCATGAACACCTGGCCGTAAAAAAGGTTTGTTCTCGTTGGATCCCGCACAATTTGAAAGTCGCTCAAAAAAAGGCTCGTGTCGATTGGTGCAAAGAAATGTTGCAAAAATACGATTGTGGTGCTTCAAAAGACGTTTAAAAGATCGTCACAGGTGACGAATCATGGATCTATGCGTATGAGCCCTAAACGAAACAACAATCGACCGTGTGGGTCTTCAAAGACGAGCAAAATCCAACGAAAGTTGTTCGTGGAAGAAGCACTTCGAAGCAAATGGTCGCCTATTTCTTCGGCAAAACTGGTCATGTGGCGACTGTTCCGCTTGAGCAACATAGGACGGTCACTTCTGAGTGGTAGACTACAATTTGTTTGCCTGAAGTCATCGGAGAAATTCGACAAACCAACAAGAGAAGACGAATCATTGTTCACCATGACAATGCGAGCTCTCACACATCGGCTCAAACCAGAGCGTTTTTGAATGGCCAAAACGTCGATTAATGGGTCATCCGCCGTACAGCCCTGACTTGGCACCTAATGACTTCTTCTTGTTTCCGCACATCAAGAAAAAAATGCGTGGTCAACGATTTTCGTCGCCAGAAGAAGCTGTTGAAGTGTTCGAAAACCATGTTTTAAAGGTGTCTCGACAACTGGTTTGAGCGCATGCAAAAGTGTATAAATCATGCTGGAGAATACTTTGAAAAACAATAAAACCAATTTTGATTATAAATATTCGCATTTTCACTATTAGGCCAGAAATATATAGAGCAGCCCTCGTAAACCTGCATTTCCCATATATGTGAGCTAGTGAATAATTTAATGGCCCTACCCAGTTCATCAGCTAACTTTGAAAGAATATTTAGCCAAATAGATTTTAACAAAACTAAGATTAGAAATCGGTTAGAAACAAAAACATTTCTTTCAGTTGCTATCAAAAGATTTTTTAAAAAGTAACTCTTCAGAATGTTACAATGTTAACATCTCTAATAATATTGTAAGAAATCATAATTCTAATATATGTATATTTATAGAGTTCGTGAAATACTTATGTATGTATGTACGTAAAGTTTACTTTAAATAATAATATGTATTACATTTGGATGTATAAGTATTAAAAATTTTATATTTTTTTATTTTGTATCATTTTATACATAATATCTTTTTATGTTTTAATAAAGCAATTAATCCGTGTTGATAAAAAAAAACAATGTTTTTATAAGACGATTTTTTGACGCTTTTTCTCAAAACTTTTGACGATTATGACGATTTCTTTTTTCAAATTTTACGTTAATTCGAAAAAAACATCTAACATCTCTGTATACGAAGTATCTTTTGTGAACACAAATTAACAATAAAAGTTCAATTTTAACAAATCTAATTTAAAAACAAATTTTTTACCAAACCACAAAATTTCTTGCCTTAAAATGATAAATTTGTTTACTTTTTCAATCAACAGCTTACTTTGGCGTTTAAGTAAAAGTTCGAACTTATTTCTAATAATGCCAAAACGAGTAATTTGCAGAACACCAAATAATTATTTCTTCGGTTTTGAAAATCGCTCCTTTTTTAAGACGATTCGGTTTACTGAACAGAGCCGAATATGAGCTACATTTCTTGTGGAAAGTTTAGCATTCTGTTCAAACCAGCGAAAAATTTGCAACCGTACTTATACATCGATTAAGAAGTAAGTTGCCTTTTATTTCCTTCAGGAAGTTGGCGGATTATATTACAGAAAAATTGTCCGTAATTTTATGTTAAAGAGTTAAGCCAAGAAGGCTCTAATTTGTCTTTAATAACGGTATTTTTAAAATAAATAAAATAGTAAATTCTTTCAATGATTAATTTTTCAAGGAAAAAGGTAGAACGGATTTATTGAAAAAAATCCTACTTAAATAAATTTTATTTTTAATGGCGAGAGCATGAACTTTTCCTTTTCAAAATATTAGTATTGAGTCTTATACCCTGTTCAGACATACGCTTTAATTGCGCAATTAAGGAATTTAAGCATTTAAGGCCTTAATTGAGCTCAATTTACCATATAAGAAGTTAATTAATAAATTGAGCAATAAGTACTTAATTGCATCACTAATTGAATAAGATGCGAAATGCAACCCTTACCAACAAGTATATTTACTCTGGGAACTATGTTCAGTGAGAAGAAAAAATTTATAAAATTGACAAGCCGCAAGTAAAAATATAAACAAACAAAAAAAAAGAAAATGGCAGGTCATACAAAACTTCAAAGCAACAACAAAAAGCCATGTTGTTTTTGTAATAAAAAGAGCATTCAGCTGGGTGGACGACACTACCTAATAAACTAAATATTCCTTGTGCTAATTGAATAAGCTTAATTGAGCATGTGTAAACACCAAATTAAATTGAGCAATTAAAATTTAATTAACTCAATTAAGAAAAAATTTCTGAACAGGGTATTATTTTATATCCGCAAGAGCATCTTTTTTTAATTTTCGTTTTGTTTTTGTTCAGTAAATGAATTTGTTGCCTTGCTATTTTCCCTGAAATATAGAATAAAACTTTTTTTTTTTTAAATGCTATAAAAACAGAGTAGCATCGGCTGTGTGGCACGTAGCGCCGTTCTGTTGAAACCAAATGTTGCCAATATCCTCCTATTCAATTTTTTGTGAATAAAAAATCGTTCAACATGGCTCGATAACGATCGCTATTGGCTGTAACGGCCACTCCTCACTTTCAAAGAAAAATGGCCCAGTTATGTTTCTGGACCAAAATCCGCTCCAAACAGTATCTCGTTTTGGGTGCACCTGCTTTTCAATGTATACTGCGGGCTTTCTGTGCCCAAAATGCGACAATTTTGCTTGTTTACATACCCGCCAAGGTCAAAATGAGCTTTATTCGTTAGCGGAAGGATAAAACTTATTATCTGTCAAATCAGACATGAGCTAAGTTTTAGTTTAAATGCAACCCTTGCTAATCAGTATATTTATTCTGGGAACTATGTTCAGTGAGAAGAAAAAATTTATTAAATTTGACAAGCCGCAAGTAAAAATATAAGCAAACAAATAAAAAGAAAATGACGGTTCATACAACAATGACTTTTGACACTTCCAACTTCAAAGCAACAACAAAAAGCCATGTTGTTTTTGTAATAAAAAGAGCAATCAGGGAGGACGACACTACCTATTAGAGTAAACAACAAAAAGCTTAATTGAGCCTTTCTGACCAAAATTAAATTAACTCAATTAAGAAGACATTTCTGAACAGGGTACTAATTTAAATCCTCAAGAGAATCAAAGGTATACAATTTTTTTTATAAGTTTTTATCTTTTTTTATTTTGATATTTTCCCTGAAATATAGAATAAAACTTTTTTTTTTGAAAATGCTATAAAAAAAACAGTGTAGCTTCGGCTGTGTGGCACGTAGTGCCGTCTTGTTGAAACCAAATGTTGCCATTATCCTCCTCTACAATTTTCGTGAACAAAAGTTCGTACAACATGACCCAATAACGATCGCCATTGACTTTAACGGCTACTCCTCATTTTCGAAGAAAAATGGGCCAATTATGCCTCTGGAACAAAATCCGCACCAAACAGTGACTCGTTTTGGGTGCACTGGCTTTTCAATGTCTGCGTGCGGGTTTACTGTACCCCAAGTGAGACAATTTTGCTTGTCTACATACCCGTCAGGATCAAAATGAGCTTTATCTGAATAGATGATTTTTTTTGGCAAAATAGACATCTCAATGTCGCAATATTTTCCAGCGTTATTCAAGCGTATACACAACCATATTCGCTTAGCGGAAGGATAAAACTAATTATCTGTCGAATCAGACATGAGCTAAGTGTTACTATTCACGAAATAGGCACTAGTTGAAAAAAAAAACGTTAGAATGCGGACCTGTTATATTTTTAATAAATTACATTAAATTACTGTTTATTTAAGATACATTTCAAAATATAACTTTTAATGAAAAAATGTAACTTTTATGAAGGCATAGCGTAACTGTTTCCCATGTTTCCCTGGCAATACTGTAAGCAGTCTAACTTCCAGATTTAAAACTTAAGCTACACCTCTATAGGAGTTTAAAGTTTGTAATGCAATTGGGCCAGCTGTTTCAAAACTATAGAACTATTTAAATTTTTTGTTCCCAGACCCCAACTGCTGCTATTTACTTTTTTCTTAATTTCTTAATGTATGTAAAAATAATGAAAATAATTGCGGTTATTTATTTTCATTAAGACCATTTTTACTAAATTAAAAAAAAAAAAAAAAAAACATAATCAAAAATTCAATTAAAAAGCGTTATAGCAAAATTTACTAATTTCATTAAAATGCCACATTATGACATGCGCTGCATAATAAATTTGACCTTGTTTAATGCAAATAACATATTTTAATAAATAGAGAAAAAAATTTTATATATTTTTAAAGCAAATACCATGTGAATTAGAAATAAAATAATGTTTATGATGACAGCACCGTTAATGACCACACTTCAACAGCTCAACTGTTATTCAATGTTTAAAAAAGGAAGAAAAAGAATTCTATTTTTTTTAAACTTATTTGCCATCTTCACAATATGTTGGATATTTTACTGGTTTTATTTGTATTCGTTATGATATATTTTATACATGAAGTTTTTATTTAATAAATGCAAGTATTTTTATGCAACTATATCTTTTCTAAAAATAGAAATTATAATTAATCGAGTACAATTTTAATCGAATAAAAATTTACTAATCGATTAAATTTAAACTTTGGTTCGTAGATATACATAAAAACTGTTTTAGTTAAGATTTATCTAAATTTTTTTTCGCTGCTTAATCGAATAATTTTTATTCGGATAACAACCGTCTTTTGAAGATAAAAAATATATATGTATGTAAATATGTATTTTGAAATACATACATAAACAATGACTGCATAACTAGGACAACTTACACTTAATTGAAAAACTTTTATGTGGTCTACTTTAAATACACAAGCTGATATTCCCACACTAGTACACACACACACAGTCACACACAATATTAACACTTGGCTGCTTGCTTGTATAAATGTATGTGTGGATATTATTGAAGTAGCAGGTATTTAAGCTGGCATTGTTGAACATATACATATGAGTGCACACAGTTATTTAAATAAGTATTTTATTTATTTTTGCAATTTTAACACTGCTGCTTATAAGTTTTTTCGTGAGTTCTCACTTAATTTTGAACAAGTAAAACCAAAAATCGTTACATTTTTATAGAAAATTTATATTATTTGACCCTAATTTTCTTAACAATTGCGAAAGTAAATATTGTTTTTATAAGCAAATGAATAATTTTAATGTGGCTTAAGTTCCCATATATTTCAATTTCTAAATTTGAAAAAAAAATTATTATAACATAAAAAAATTCTATTTGTTACTAAACCCAAGGTTAGCATAAATTAAGAACAAATGTATTTTTAAGGACAACCTAAAGCTTTTTTCGTTGTTTTAATTTGTAAATTTAAAATTGCATAAAAATACATAAATAGAGTTAAACGAAAAAATTAACACTAATAATTACACAATTCCTAAAAACCATTTTAAAAACCCCAAATATTTCATTTTGCCTTTAGGATCTGTTTAAGCTTTAAGACTGCCTACATGTTGTCAATTGTCTAAAAATGAAATGAATGAATGTAAAATTCAAACATGTCTTAAGCCTTAGAATGTAATCTTAGCCCTCACTAGGTTTCTCGTAGATTTGTTACAAAAGTGGCTATGAGCACAAAAATGTGCTAAGCAGTTATTGATTCGAAGGCCTGGGTTCGTAACCAAGCCACGGTCAATTTAATTTTAATAACTTTACTTTTTCAAAATATGCTATACTCGTAATAAGTTCCGTATACTCATATATAAAAATACACAGCTCCATTTTTTGCCGGTACAACTCTTTAGCAAATCGTGAAAGCATTCTATCACTCACTCTTCTTCGCCACCATTTTTCACCACACTATCCCTTTTCAAAAAAGGTACACAAGTAATAAGTAGGTGTTACTTCTCTCACAAAAAAAATTAAGCGAATAAAAAAATTAAGTCTTTCATCGGTTTTTAGTCTTTTCATTCAAGGGGACATAAATTTTTATGGCTTCTGGCGGCTCTCCCATTAACGCTTTAGTTCAAAATTTCTACTTTAGTACACCTTTATTGTACTGTTATGAAATTTTATTAAAATCTATTTTACCGCTTAGAAATTGTGTTTCTTTTTTTTTTTTAATAGGACCAGCACTTAGAGGATGAGTGCCACTTATGCAACGCATTGTGTCAAAGCTAGGAAATTAGGTTATGGAAAGGAGGATAGAGGGAGTAGTGCTTACGGACATTTGATTTGAATCTTACACTGAAAGTGACAGAAATTACCTACGCTGTTCAGGTAAAAAATAAATGCGAGGCACTGGCCTCTTGCACTAATTTCAAATTACATTTCTTCTCATGGAATGGAAATTCTGGCTGTTCTTTTTATTGCTGCAGCATAACTTTTCATACTGCAGATTATACTTTTCAGGTCTTGTTAATTGCCATTATTTTTCTGTGTGTATACGCCATACATTTCTATAGCTTCAATAGTTTTATTCTTAAACTTCACATGAGTATTAAAGAAATAATTTTCTAATAAGCGGACCTCCAATCGCACCGATAATTGTGCATTCAAATTAAACATTAATAAATCTTAATAGACTAAGCATCCGCTTATTTTCAGTAGATTTCCCAAAATGCGCCATCATCAGGAGGGGGTATAGGTTTAACTTTTAACTGCTGGCAGCCGTACATTAATTTTTAGAAAACTTAATATAAGATAAATTTTCTCTTATGGCCACCAAAGGTGTGGCGATATATTGAAAATATAAATAAACATTTGTTATTATTTATAAACTGACCTAGTGCTTAAAAAATTAGAAAACAAAAATTAACTAAAAAGGTCAAAAAAACATTCATATATAATTTTCTCTTATTGTTGAAATATTCACTTTTATGAGTATTAACTGACTTCCAGTTTCATAAAAACTATTGTATTATAAAAATTGAAAGGCATTAATTCGAAAATATCTTGGAAAACCATTACAGCTTAAGGTTTGATCGTTTCTCAAGGAGCACTTAGACTGTGCCAAAAATATTCTAAAAAACCTCATATATCATATACGAACATTCACACGCAGATAAAAATATGGTTTTGAGATAATCACAATAACCATATTATGTTCTCTGTAAGAATGTACAATTGTGGCAAGAAACTTATAGTTGTTTTCAGCAATACTTTTGTCACCATAAACATTTTTTGTTTACATTTAATAATTTTATGGTAATTATATTTTAACTAAAAATATCGGACTAAAAATAAAGTTTTATAACTTATTTAAAGTAATATAATATATTTAAACATACTATGTTATTATTATACAAAGTTTGATTGTAAGCAAATACAAAATAATTGTTTTAAAAAAATATTTTGTTCTACGGTTTGCGGATATATATTTCTGTCAGTTTACTTAGTTTTTTGTAACTTATCGGTTCATGTAAAAGCGCTTAGGATTTTAATAATTATTTATTGTTAAAAAAAATTAAAAAAATAATAATATACAAATTAAATAAATAAAAACAAGAAATAAAATCAACAAATAATTGTTTTTTTAATTTATGTTTGTAACAAGTCATTAATAAATAAAACTATAATTAACTAAATATTTTCCTTCAGGCAATGTTAGCATAAGGAGACCATATTATGATTCAATTATATTATGTAACATTTTTAACCATATTTTGATATATTAGTTAAACCTTATATTTAATTAAAATATGTTTACATTATAAATATAATTATATTTGTGCTTTACAACTATATTCTAATAGACCCATAATATGTTGCTATTAGAATATAGTTACCTCGACCATGATTTTTCCTTACGTGCTCCCCTAACTGGCATTATAAATAAGTCAGTTGCATGTTTAAGGTGAATGCCCTAAGTGATCTCCAGCAGAGGATGGCGATTAAGTGGGACTCTGTCGTAAAAAAGGGAGTTGGAATTTATTACACAGCAGCCGTAAATCACTAGTCTTACAGAAGAGCTGGGATGGAATCGTAACATTCGTGATCGTATCGATAATTGTACGAAAAACAAATTACGTGATACGTTAATCGTATGAACTAAATGGCATTATGACATATGATTGCAAACGGATTGTTATATTTTTATTTATTCACAATTGTTTTCAAATTAAAAACTTATGCAGCTAGAGCATTCAGGCTAGTCAGTATTTAAAATTTTATTGTTTACAAAAATTTAAAACTGATAATTTGCCTGCAACGCTTCATTAAAGAACTGCTGCTTTAATTTGCAGTTCTTCAGCAGCTTTTCTTCCAAACGGGCCTCCTTCAGTCTGCTTTTTCAAAATTAAAAAAAAAATATAAATAGAAATTCCTTTCTTACAAAAAATATAAATTGCAAATTACCTTTTTTAAAACCTTTACATCTTTACCTATGGTATTGCTAGTGCGTTCATACGCTCAGAAAGGTCATCTGTTAGCTGAAGAATTGCCTTATGCTCAATTAGGAAGCATATTTTTTTTTTAAATTTTTGTGTTTATTCATGAAAATTATATATTGAATTTATTCTAATAATAATTTTATCATAAACTAAAATTAGTTTTGTTTAATTCCCATTTTTTTTTCAGCAAATTGTTGCATTTTTCAAGTTATTCGAAATGAGTTTCCTTAACGGATGACAACTCGTAAAAAAGGTACGTTTAGTCATACGACAACGTATGTTATAATTTTCAATATTGTGAATTATCATCAGTTTATGTATTTTATAATCCAATACGTGTCGTACGTTTACGGATGTAACGATTACAGCCCTGGTGGAGCTGCATCATGAAATACTATTTCGATATTTCGATATTTATTACTTATCACTGAGATTCGTACGAGGATTGAAAAATAGCCCAAAGAGCTAGCGGTCTACTTCAGTTTTGACTTTTTAGTTTTTGCTACTCTTCATGTGTGTACTTTAAATATTATAAAGCATATAATTTTATAAGACTCATTCTGTGGGTAAGTGTAAATGACAATAAAAAAAAGTATAGTCCAGTTTTTAACTTAAGTTTATATATATATGTGCTCACACCTGAGCCTTTAGCTGAAAATGTGGGTGTATGTGTACTGACATATAAACACATATTTCTATGGCGGGTGGTGTTTTTTTATAATTTTGTTTAATTTTTCTGCTGATACTCGTATGCAGATGAGAGTTTCGTTGATATTAACATACACAGAGTTTATTGTTTTAACATTTTTTACTTAAACTTCTTTATGTTTCCTTTTTCTTGTTTTATTTTTTCTTACTGCTGACTTATTTCAATATATATTTTTGCTGACGAAGATGCTGATGTTAGTGACGACAGTAATGGTCATGGAGTAAAAATAGTAATAAAAGGTATAAAAATGGGGGGAGTGAGAGTGGTGAGAGTGGTGAGCCTTGTTAGTTTTGTTGTGGTTCATAATTTTTTTTCTTTTCTTTTTTATATTTCCACTGAGTTTGTTTAACGTGTCGTTATTAATGTTGAGTTAATGTTTTTACTAAAAAGCAGCATTTTTAACCCTTTCGGAACGGAGTTTTATTTTGCAAACCAAATTATGTATGGTAAAATTTTTTTCATATTCTAAAAGGTATGATAAAAGTATTATGTTGTCCATACTTAAAAATTTTAAATTCGTCCTTTTATCCTGGGACATATAATCCCAACAAGTGTTTTCATCGGGCATAAAATCACAATCAGTGTTCTCGAAGAGCGATTCGAAATTAAAAAGACAACTAAAATATATATATTATTAGATTGAGATAAAAGTTTACATTTATTTTTAACATTTTAGGAATGTAATTAGGTATTTATTTGTGGAATGGCCCAAAACACTTTTAACATAAGGCGTTGTTACAATCTGAGCATATCATCTTTGTTCGCTTTTCTATGCCAAGTGAAGAACAGCGGACACAGCGACAACGCTTCTCTTGCTCTACTGGCAAGTGGTCTCCAATATTGATGCTATCCGTTTTTGGACGTTTGGCAGTTCTACCTCCCTGGCGATTGCGTTGAAAATAAAGAAAAAACACAGTTTGAAAATTGCTGGGACGTATTTCCCAGTAGTCCCGAAAGGGTTAAGCCGCTATACAGGGCGACTAGGGAAGTGGTATAGATTTTTGCTCTATAGTTTTAATATTTTTTTTTTAGAAAGAATTTATGTTTATTAAATCAATGTTATGGCATACACGCAGAAAAAAATATGGTTGTGATATGGTCACAATAACCATATTATGTTCTTTGTAACAATGTATGGTTGCGGAGAAACAATTATAGTTGTTTTCACCAAAAGTTTAGTCACGATAAACATTTTTTGTTAACTTTTAACGATTATATGGTTTCTGTGCATCAAAAATGCAACATGGTTGGTTTTATCTTAAAATAATTTCAACCACAACCAAAGTTTTATAACTTATTAAAAATACTATAAAATATTTAACCATAATATATTATCATTAATCAAAGTATGGTCAAAAGCAACAGAATAATGTTTGCACTAAAAAATATATTTTTCTAGTTCTTGACAGTTTATTAAAATTTCTGTTGCATAATATTAAAATTGTTTTTTATTGTTAAAGAAAGTGAAAAACATACATAATCAACAATAAAAAAAAAAAAAAATAAAGAAAAAAAGTTGCCTGTTATTCTTTTAAAATATAAATTGCGGTTGTTTTAACCTCTCAAAAACAAGATGTAAATATATATTTGTGGAACATGTAAATATATGTTTATAACACATGGACACAGCACCTTTTATTATTTTGTTTTCTTTTTTTTTTTTTTGTAATTTGTCTTTTGTTTCGCCCTGAAATCCTGGATGAAATTTTATGCACGCCAATTTATTGAAATTTTGTTTTTGTATTTTCGTTAGCATCAATGGTTTGCTTAAAGGTGGCATAAGAAAAGTCGGTAGAAAATACTACTAAGTGCAATGACCGTATTAAGGACAAAGGAAGTTAATGGTCAGCAGGTGATTTTATGCAAATTAGAAAAAAATAAATTTTAATTCTTTTTTCAGTGTTATGCTGAAAGTTTCTTTATACTTTGTGTAGGTGAGAAGTTAAGATAAAATTGTGGTTATTTCCCTTAATAAATTAATTTAGAAAAATATATATCATGCTACTTTTTAATTTTTGTCGATTAAAATATTATTATTGTGGGTGAAAGCACATCTCAATGGCAATTTCGCTACCGCTCACTTAGCTCTGCCGGAAACTTATCAACAAACATTTTAAATAAACAAAGACAAAAATCAAAGTTTAAGCAAAAAACAACAGTAATCAACAAGAATTAATTTTTTTTCCATTGTATATGACTGACTTTTTTTGCGGTTCTTTTATACAGCTATGGAAAACAAAATATCACAAAACAATACGATAATTTATTTCTATGCTCGGGACTTTGCAAATTTTTAAATTAAATTAAAACACGAGAATCTTCAATTATATTTATTAGTTTATACAAAAAAATATCGTACTATTTTTTAAATTATCCCGATTAATAGCATTCTATTTTTTTAAGTGTTTATTTCCCTTTTTTAGCCCTCCGCCTTGCTAACTCAAAGCTTTTAATTTATTTTTATTTATTTATTGTTGTTTTTTGTTAATTCACATCCAATCGCATATTTAATTTGTCAATGGTTGAACAATTCAATGGCTCGTCAATACGGCGCCAATCTAGCCGGACATTACTTTTTTGTAGCTTATATTGGCTCTTTATATTTACTCAGTGCACCTAGATTAATGCAACTTGGCTGAAAAATTTGCTTTGGTCATAGGCTTTTAAAGCTAAAAAAAACAAGAAAAATCGGATCAAAAAGAAAAACTCTCCCCTTAGAAGAATCAATCCTAACTTTAAAAAATCCAATTTTTTAAAATTTTCAAGTCATTTTGTTTAGCAATTACAACTTTTAAGGTCAAAGAATGCTAAAAAGTTAAAGGACCCAAGAGATTTTAAAATGCTATTTTTGGCCCACCGCTTTTTTTTTGCCAATTTCCTAAAAATATTCATTATTTAGCTTTCCAATGCCTTATCAATCCCCGTCTCCCAAGAATAATTTAAAAAATATACTTTTGTTTCTTTATAGTATTTTATTTACCTGAGGCCTTATTCTGTAATTGTCCTAAGCTAAATTGCTTAAATGTTGAACTTATCCATGTTTATTTTCTCTAATTAATCGGTATCTGTAAGTCTGTTTCAATAAATAAGAGGGTGTTAAGTATAGGGTTATATGTTCCAATGTCGTATTTGTCTGCTTTGTTAAAATTAAGTAATTTTAGAGATGGCGATTTAGCTTAAGAAACTTACAGAATAAGGCTGCGGAACTAATAACTTGTATATGATTGTAACGTTAAATTGTATTTAGAATTGTTACGATTAATTTATTTAAAAGAACTGCTCTTTTGCACTAAGATGATAATAACTGACAGGATCCTTCTTCGTCTAATTCTTCAAAGACCTCTTCGCAATCTGAATCCTCTTTACCGTTTAATACAGGTGGAAACGAGAAAGAGAGATAATAAACTTCTTTTTTTTTTTTTTTAGTAGGTCTTACACTAGTAAATAGTTTTTTTTTGCAGAGAAAAACAGTTTCACAAGTTTGATTTCGCAAGATCTGCAATGGCAAATTATGTTTTTGCTACGACAGAACTCATTTGGGAACTATAATAGAAAAAAACTTTTGTACCTATTATAATTTTAATTGTCTTCAGATAGACGTTTAATTAAATTTTTAATTGATTCAATTATTTATTTTATTAGAATATTGTTTTTTTTTACTTTGTTAACTAAACATATAATTGATTGTTTTAGTAAATTTTGTCGGAATTACGTATACTATTAAATTATTTTCATTATTTTTAAAAACTTCACCAAAAAAATTTAGCTTTATTAAAAATATTCTTTTTGCAGTAATAAATTTATAATATCACTAAGAAACAAAAATCCAAAAAAACATCCTAGATCATCAATTTCAGAAATATTTATTATTAATAATATATTATTGTTTTGCGGAAATTATACAAATTATATTGCGTTCAGTATCTTAACTGAACCATATGTCGTTAGAAGGAACCTAATCTGGTTCACTTAACCTTTAGGCTATAATAAATATATTTATAAGTTTAAAAGTCGACAATGCATTAAACATCTTACAAACCATAATAATCTAATATCGTATGCCAAAACTATAAACGGTCATAGCTACTTGCTGTTGATGCATTTATCATTTAAAAAAAATATTTGATTAAAAATAAAATTCGTAAATTTTATACCATTTTTATACGTTCTTTTCTTACTTTAATACTGCAGCTGCTGTTGTTATTACAGTTATTTTTTTACCCCAAGTAATAATCATCCTCATTAAAAATAGTTTTTCATGAAAAGACCCTGGCATAGAAAGAATATTTATGTGTTTTTATTCACACAAGATCTTGAACAGACACAATTATACAGAGAAAAAACGACATGTATTTTTTTGCGTTTATCAACCTTTAGGTCATTTCCGTGAACATTTCCGTCATTT
Source organism: Gymnosoma rotundatum (assembly GCA_916610165.2). Lineage (NCBI taxonomy): Eukaryota > Metazoa > Arthropoda > Insecta > Diptera > Tachinidae > Gymnosoma > Gymnosoma rotundatum. Next base: position 120,308,925 of record OU744340.1, read on the forward strand.
TTCTAAAGAGCAATTATGTTTACACATCCATGTACACACTTGCCCACACACTTATGTACACACACTTTAAACGATTTTTAACCCATTCACATAGATGCATACAAAAGTACACAAAGTGAACAAGTTTAAATATTTACGTGAACACAGTAATGTAAATCTGTTACGGCATTACGGAATATAAAGAAAGAAAAAAATGAGAGCATAATTTGCATACAAACGTGTTTTTATAAAGTTGATGACACTTGAAAGACCGTCTGACTGCACTAATACATATATTTACATATTATACACATATTTGCACATGTAAAATGGAATATAAAGGGTGTTCTTTTAATATCGATATAAGTATATATTTTATAAAACAAACAAACAAAAAAATTTTTTTTAAATAAATATTTTTTTCAAAAAATCACAAGGTGGCATTAATATTTGAAAACCATTTTTGAACTGTTTTTGAAGAAACGCAATCTGTACGTCAAATTTGCGGTCACTTTTTGTCTTGTATAACACGAACAATGTTGACCTCAAAGGTGGCACTTGTTGCTGGTTTGATGGCATAAAATATTGTCTTCGTGTGCATTCACAAAAAATAATCGAGATGTGGCAAACTGAACAACGTTGGAAATCAATTGATAGGTCAACTTCTCGAAGTCAACTTATTGTAAAATTTTGATTAAAGTTTGTCGATTTTCATGGTTACTGCATCCTGTTCAAAACACACCTTGCCAGATTCTTAAAGAAACAAGGAACAGTAATGCCACTAGCGTTTAAGACGTATCAAATGGTGTATTATCCTGGACATAAATAGAGTTTGTAAGGTCAGTTGAGGATTAGTGTCACTCCACATATGGCAATTTGTTTTACTGATAAACCCCTTGATACTACAATGAGCCCTGTTTACGAACACAATTTTGCAAAAAATAATAATAAATCTGGATAATTTTTTTGCAGTGTTCAACATTCAATCTATTCATAATGACTTCTAGTGTACAGTAATCAAAAAATGAGCGCCGTATGACAGTTCGGTTGTTAGTAATGTTTTAAAAATTCTAGCGGTCTTTAATAAAACACCCTTTAGATTTAAAATATATAACGATTGGAGTATGTATATAAATATGTGCTAGTTTGGCAAAATGGGCATAAGTGTTAATAGCGTGCAACTAAATGAAAATGTAATTTACATTATAAAATTGAAAGATGTCATTTTAACATTTGGGATTTTTGTTTTTGTTTTTGTGGAAAATAAAATAATTTTATCCAAAAACAAAGTTTAAATTAAATGCATTTCAGCAAGTATATAAACAGATAAGAGGAATCTTGTAAAACCATCTGCAAAAAAAAGCAATTTAGTACAGTTAGAGGAAAGAAGATGACGCCAACGCTTATGTAGTCGTTAATTAGTTTGCCCTGAATAGACATGTGGTAGCATTGCTGTCAAGAGTTGGAAAAAAGTAAATTTTTTTGTTTTATAATCAATTTTCAACAAATTCAAAAAAAGGATTTAAAAACTAAGTAATTAAAATCACAACAAGCAAAAATCTTATATACTCTTTACCATATAGATAAATCTCGTTTAATCAATTAACTTAAATAAAACAATGTTAGAAATTCTTTTTTTCTGTGCTATTTTCCCGATTTATCATCTAAATCACCGATATTGATTATTAAGGGTCAAAGCACGTCTTGATGGCCATTTCGTTATCGCTTACTTAACTCTTCAGGAAACTTCTGACAAACATTCCAAATAAACTAAAGATTTTTGTCCAAACAATAAAGCAAAGACAAGAAGTATTTCCCTAAACATCTCTCTAAAATCTTTTAAAAGATATCCATATTAATAATTTAAAAAAATAAGGTGCACAATCGTACTTGTCTATGAAGAGTTCAGACGCCAATAACTCGAAAAACATGAGCCAGTGCCAATTTTTTATTTATATATTTTTTTTAATTCTCTGTCGCCCTATTTATTTGTTTTTTTTTTTTTTGGTTTTTGGGATTGGTGTTACTTCACTAAACTAGATTTGTTCAAAATGATATGGAAAAAAAACAACAGGCGTGATGTTTTGCCTGCTGCCTCGAAGGGCATGGATGATCTTGCTGATTTTTAATAGAAAAATTGTCGAAATTATGTCCGATCAAATGGCGTACATAAGTTTTATATAACCTTAGCGCCTTCGCAAAGTTGATTTCAACCAGAACATGGACGGACAGAGGGACATCGCTAAATCGACTTCGCTATGTATAAGAACTCAGAATATATACACTTTATGCGGTCAAAAACTATTAAATTAATTTATACACGGAATGACAAACTTACACATACACAGGGTATAAAAACTAAAAATTTTTATACAAAAAAGATTTGCCATTTTAATGTTTGCTCCTGCAGAACTCAGTTATTTCTAAACCGATTTTGAAAATTTTTTGCATTATTTTCTTTTATGCTTAGAGATGGGTTCCGTTTTTAAGAAGCAGTTCATAATCTTAAAAATTAAAGGGTGTACCCATACAACATACATATTTGTTACGTGTTTTATGAACTGTAAAGGCAGTTCCTTAAAATTTCAAAGTACTGGGTATTACTGTAGCTCCCAATAATAAAAAGTAATACAAAAATAAAACTAAAAATTAAAGGGTGGCCTATGGGGCCCCTAAATGGGCCTATATTTTAAACTGTTATAGAGGAATGCTTGCAGATTGGATGAAATGGCGATTGTTGTGAAAATAATTTTCAAGTTTATAAATTAAAGGGTGCCCCAATAGTTCATTTAATTTTATTTACAGTCATAATTTTGATCAGTTATAAAAAGGCGGTTGAAATTTACAAAGAATCTTTGTTTCTAAGTCCGCTATAACAACAAGTATAAAGTTTTGATTTGGAAATTAAAGGGTATTCCCATAATAAATGTAACTTAACCTATATAACTCTATCTTTGGAACCATTATATACAAAAACTTGACAGAATGTCTAATATAGATGGCGGATCTATAACAAGAAATATAAAATTTGGATTTGGAAGCTAAAGGGTGTCCTAATAGTTAATAGATGTAATGTAATATATGTGGCTTGACTTTTGAACAGCTATAAACAGGCAGCTGAAATTTATAACGAACCTCTATTGCTAAGTCCGCTATTAAAACAAGTATACAATTTGAATATAGAAATTAAAGGGTGTTCCCATAATTAATTTAATTTGACCTAAATGGACTTATCTTCTGTACCGTTATGCACAATTACTTGAAAATAATAAAAATTGTCCACTACTTCGTCTTGTATAATAAGAAGTATAAATATTAAAAATTTTTAATTAAAGGGTGTCACATAAGTTGATGTAATTTGATGTATCTATATCGCCAAACCGTTGAACAATTATAGGCAAACGTTTGAAATTTACAAAAAAACGATATTGGTAAGTCTTCTATAATAAGTGTAAAATTTATATTTGAAAGTTAAAGGGTGTCCTAATAGTTAATGTAATTTAAAGTATGTGGCCAAACTTTTGAAACGTTATAGACTATCAGCTAAAATTTACAAGAAACCTGTGCTGTTAAGTCCCTACAATAACAAGCATAATATTAGGATTTGGATATTAAAGAGTGCCCCTATAGTTCATGTAAATGAAAAGTTACAGACAGACGGTTCTAATTAACAAGGAGCTACATCCGCTATAATAACAGTTATAAAATTTAGGTTTGGAAATTAGGAGGTGTCCTAATAGTTAATGTTATTTGATGCATGTTGCCAAACTTTTATATATAGACAGCTAAAATCTGTTTTGAAGTCGTTTTTTTTTTCTTTTGTTTTTCAAGAATTATTTCCTTTTTTATTTTACCTGAAGGCTGCCATTTATAGTTTCTTTTAGTTAACTATAATAGAAATGCCTGTTGTCTTAGATAAGTGTTTTAATACTAAACCATTAAACACTTCAATTCGAGAGAAAATTACATGTTTGAAATTTGAAATAAATCAATATGATCCAACTTAAATCGCGATAAGTATAAACATTTTCAACAAGATTGATATTTTTTATTTTCTACAACTCTTGTGTTTCTCTGTGTGTGTTTTATATGTTGTATTGAATTGAAGTTTTCACATAAAAATTATTTTTGATTTTAGTTTAAAAAAATAAAAACTTTACACCAACTGCACTTAAAAACATGAAAAAAGATAAAGATAAAATCACTAAAACAGAAACGCATTCCTACAAATATTCATGAATTCTATACGTTTTAAAGTTTCGGAAATAAACGACAAGACCATCACTTTACGATTTAAGTGTATGAAAACCACAAATCACCGTTAACTAGAAGTATTACACAAAAGTACTAAAAACATACATTAAACATATGAACAGACGAAGATACAAATCAACACATGTATGAATGTGAAATTGTTTTTTTTTTTTTTTTGAATTTTTGTAACCAGATTTTTTTCTGGTTGTTTTTCGTTTCAATATACTTTCCACTATAGTTTATTCCAGAACATTTTATTCCATTACACTTTAAGTAAATATCTGCTTTGGCACATTATATTTTAGTGGAAGTTATGCAATGTTTTATGTGTGCGAATAATAAACGGTTAACAGTTTTTTTTAGTTTTAGTTGTTTTATTTTTTAAGTTCAAATTGTTCTATAAAAAAAGTACACTGACTGAATACATAAACTCATACCGAAACGAAAACTAGAAAAAGCTAAATAAATAAAACAGTTTTTGTGGTCAGAAACGCATGTAATCTTTTGGCTTTTCTCGCTTTTATTCAAACACATTCAGAGTTCACATAAAATAAACTCAATCTTATGCAGACTTGCAAAGGCAAATAAAATCATAATTTCCTTAAATTACCTTTGGCTTAGGTTCGTATTTTCATTTAAAATTTTTAAGTAATGCAAAAAATTTTTAAATACATAAAAAATATAAAACAAAAATCCAATACCAGAATGCAATAAATTTTGCAGAGAACTTGATACATAATTTTTCAGATTTCTTCATGTATACTTATTTCGAGTAATGTACGCTTTTCTTTAATTTGCATTATTCAATTAATTTGAATTAAAACAAAAAAGAGTACTATTTTTGGCTATGACGAATCTTTTATACCCTTTTTATACCATTTATGTTAATATAGTTTTGTGAAGTAACTCCAATAAAAAAGGCAAATATTGGGGTGACAGAGAATTAAAAAATAAAAAAAATAAAATTGGTACTGCATATATATTTACGTAAAAATTATATCGGCTCTTATTGGGTTAAGCTTTTTTTTTTAAATTTTAGTATTTCCTCAAAGATCTCCTAAAAAGCTTTAAAATGATACCCATATTGATATTAAAAAAAATTGAAAATCTCAGAGCCCCGTAACTCTGAAAATATGGGCGAGCGCACATTTTTTACGTGATGTTTTTTTCTTATTTTTTAATTCTCTATCGCCCCATATATTTATTACTAGCGAAGTCCGTATGTCTGTTTTTCTCGCCAAAAATATAATATGTCAATCGATTAGATATAGCGTCGAAAGATGTGCTATTGGAAATCAGCATGATCGGTCCATGTCCTTCGAGGCAGCAGGCAAAATACCACGCCTACCTCTATTTTTTTTAATGTCATTTGGAACAGTAAAAAAAACTCCAATCAAGAAAATAAATATGTGGTACGATAGAGAATAAAAAAATGAGTAAAAACATCACGTTGAAAAATTGGTGCTCGCCCATATTTTCCGAGTTACGGGTCTCTGAAATTCTAAAATTTTTGTAGGAGACCATTTGCTTCGGGTTGCTTCTTCCACAAACAACTTTTATTGGATTTTGCTCGTCTTTGAAGACCCACACCGTCGATTGTTGTTTCGTTTCGGACTCATACGCATAGATCCATGATTCGTCACCCATGACGATCTTATAAACGTCTTTTGAAGCACCGCAATCGTATTTTTGCAACATTGCTTTGCACCAATCGACACGAGCCTTTTTTTGAGCGACTTCAAATTGTGCGGGATCCAACGAGAACAAACCCTTTTTACGGCCAGGTGTTCATGCAGTATCGAATGTATGCTGGTGGAAGAAATGTCCCAGGATGTCTCTATCTCTCGGTATGTCGCATGTCGATCTTGCATTATGAGTTCACGCACGGCATCCATGTTCTCTGGCACAACAGCCGTTTTTGGACGACCTTCAAGGAATTCGTCTTTGAGCGAGCTTTGGCCACGATTAAATTCATTATACCAATTTTTCACAGTGCTATAGGATGGTGCTTCATCGCCATACAAAGATTTAAGTTCATCAATGCACTCTTGTCGTGATAATCCACGTCGAAAGTTGTGAAAAATGATGGCACCAAAATGTTCACGATTTAATTCCATTTTTTTCTTTATTAATTTTTTCAAGTCACTGTTAACAACACAAATAATGGTCGTACGTCAAAACGTTTTGAGTACGATTATGCTTAAAAATGACAAACTTTCCAATGGAAATGTCAGATTGCACTTGGCAGCACTCAGTGTTGCCAGGCCAGAAATATATATAGCAGCCCTCGTACAACATATGGACACTGCACCTTTTATTATTAATATTTTTTTTTTAGATTTTTGTTTTGTTTCTCACTGAAACCCTGGATGAAGTTTCTTGCATGATTATTTATTAAAATTCGTTTTTATATTTTCTTTTACATGATGATTCGATTAAAGTTGGCATAAAAAGTTGGTAGAAAATCATTTACTATATTTTATTAAAACTATCATGACATCTTTTTAAATTTATTTAAATGCTTTGCGTAAACTAAATCGATTTATTTAAATTTAACATAATCTAGCGCTTATTTAAGGAATTACTGCCATATTCATATAATATAAAAAAAATTCGTGATAAATGTTCCATAAAAATATTTTCTTAAATACGACAGTAAATATTTAATCCAACACATAAAATTCAGAGTGCACTTAAAATAGTTAATAGCTGTATTTTTATTAACACTTCTATTAAAAGCTTTATAAAATAAATAAATTGTTATTAGTTTATTTAGATAAACAAGACCATTAATATTAAAATATTTTTTCATTAAATTTATTAGCAATAAAAAAACACCTTTAGAAATTGACCATTAAAATGCGTATTTGCTTGGAAATATGTGAAATAAAAAACAAAATAAAAACATGTTTAACTTGGTCATTTTTTACTAACATTATCATATAAATGCTTTAACAAAATAATTAAAAAAAACTATTTGTTTTATAAAATTTATATACTCTCAGTAACAGTGACCACTAAAAAGCTGAAACTTTGCTTTTTTATGGTTTCAATGTTAAAGGTTTAGCAACGGCAAAAAAAAAACAATTAATAGAAAAAATTGTTATTGTTACGAAACATTTTTGTTAACTTTGTGAAAAAATAAACTTTTAAATATTACAAAATGAAACCAAATAATTCACCTGATATTAAAATGGTGTGTGATTATCATTTAAAATAAAAATATTACAAAAAATTTATGTTTAATTTTATATTTTTAGATATTTAGAAAAAGAAAAAAAACTCTCAAACAAAACCGCAAAGTTTTAAAAAGTTTTAAATTTTTATATGTTTAACAAGCTTATGTTTTGGTTTGTGAAATTGTTTAGAAATACTTTAATAAATCATGGAGTAGTTTAGGGCCATGGTTTTCTATTTTATGTTTTACTTAATAAAAAAAAAACAAGAAAACCTTACACTATAAATACGGCTTTTTTTAAATTTTTTTTAACGTTTAAGCTTTAAGAACGAACTGGGATAACAGTAATTAGTAGTAAGAAAGAATCAACTTTTGCTATGAAGTTAATCAGCCTTATTCTGTATGGCGTCGGCAATGCAAGGCGACGCCAATTTTAATCATATTTTTATTAATCAGTATTCCTGTCAATATTGCCATTTATCGACGATAGATTAAGTATTTTGTAAGAAAATGCGACGTTTATATTGTCTCGAATTGCCGTTAATATTGTCGTCTGTGATTTTGGAGTCGTGTACAAACAAAAATAAAAAACTATAAGAATAATAGAAATAAAATGAAAAATGGAGAAACTGAGGATTACCAATCCATCCCAAACAGTTTGAAAAATAAGTTGAAGAGTTGCAAAAAATCCATCACTTTCTAGAGGTTTTCGAAGAGCAAATGTTCGTTCTAATGTTATGGAACAGTTGGAAATTATTGCGACCACTCTAAGCGCCAATGGCCCACCAAATAGAACGAGTGATGGATGGCAAAAGGTAAGATATATAGTGCTTAACAAATTCATGTTTCACAAAAGTCTTTTTAAAGGTAGTCATAAACAAAAAACAATAAAGCGCTTTTGAAGAAACTATGACAAATCAGCTCCACTTCCAAAAACAAGTCAAGGGTATGGTTCAGGCAGTCTCAAGTGAATGGAACTTCTTGTAGTCATAGACAATGCCTTTTTGAACATGCTTAAATCATTTCAAATGTTCCTTCAAGAGGTCCACTTGAATTTGTTGATTGTTGTTTTCTTCAGCCGGAAATAACTTTCGAAATTTAAGTGAAGAAACCAACCACTAGTTTGAAATGGATAACTTTGAATTTATCACTTACTTTTTGATATCTGTCTAAAATGCCTTATTTGAACATTTTTTCTTACTTTTTACATCAGTCAGTGTCGGAAGGTAAGTACATTTAGTAAAAAAAGAATACAGCACCTGACTCAAATTTCAGATATGAGTGTTATTTCTTATTGACATTATCGTCAAACAGGCAACTTCGATATTAAACTTTAAGGAAATATCAAATATGTATTGATGTTGTGTTGAAGTGATGTTTATTCAAAATTGCCGACGATGTTGCCGACGCCAAACAGAATAAGGGTGAATAATTGTTTCACGTTTGTAACATCAAGGAAAGAAAATTTGTGCTCCTAATATATTTTCGACAAAAATTTAGACTCTAAATTCGATATATTTAAACTTTGCTAAAGAATTAAAAAACAACAACACAATTTAACTTTAGGCGAGAAATTATGAACCTGAGGAAAATGGTAAATGAAATGCTTAAACAACTTATTTAGGCGACCTTTTAAGGTTCGAAGGACCCATTTTTTAAAAAGGAGTCAAAAAAGCTTGTGGGTCTAAGGATGGTTATATAGGGTGTTTTTTCAGCACGATGAACTTAAATAAAATCAAATTTTGAGGAACAATATTTTTTTATTATTTTCAGAAAAACCCTGACATATCATATGAATAGATTCACACTTCAACAACGCTATCAAATCATAAAAGTTTACTTTGAAAATTAGTCATCAGTTCGATCAACTTAAAGATGACTTCGTGATTAGAATGGTGCACATAATCGTCCGCCCGAGCAAGCCATGCCTTGAACTATGGATAGATTTAGTACCACGTACTCTCTAGAGCATGGAAAAATATATCAACATGTGGAATTGTCATCGTTCACAGAAATTGAGGCTCCTACGGTCCACTACGTGAAGAATGTGCGCAAAGATCTTAGGCGACACCCATATAAGATCCAGCTAGTATAGGAATTATGCGTCGTTCTTTTACCAATTGGGGTCTAGAGCAGTTAGTAACCGATCGGTTGTTTTATCGTCAAACTATGTTCAGCGATGAGGCTAAAAATCTGGATTAACGGGTTTGTTAATAAGCAAAATTGTCGCATATCGAGTAAGATTAATCTACAAAATATCTTACAGACTCCATTGCATTCAGAAAAATTTACCGTTTGATGTGGTTTACACGCTGGTGGCTTCATCGGACCTTATTTCTTAAAAATAGGGTCGAACATCACTTTACGGTCAATGCAGATCCGTACCGTACCATGATTAATCTTTTTTTTTTTTTTTTTGTTTTAAAATATGGATGACATTGATCCGAATGAAATGTGGTTTTACCAAAATGTCGTTACGTCCCATACGACAACCGCAACCACCGAGTTATTGAAATCAAAAGTGTGCTATAAGTTGATTTCTAGGAATGGACCTATCAACTGGCCCCTAAGGTCTTGCGATTTAACATCTCTCGATTATTTCCTTAGAGGCCACGTGAAGTCACTGGTTTATGCTGATAAACCATCATGACATACGGCCAATAGTACTTGAAAAAGTGACCCAAAATTGGACGTCCAGAATGCGCTTCATCGTGAGCAGCCGTGATGGCCATATGCCCGAAATCATTTTTAAATATTAATGTCATCTTTTGATACTTCGTATATTTCGTATAATTTTTTGTGTTATATTTTTCAATTCAAAGAATTTTCTAAATAACAACAGACAAAAACAATTTTTTTTATTAAACAATGGGAATCTTTTTTTTACTAATATTAATTAATTTTCCCCGATTATCCCGATTAATTATTTAAATCACCGATATTGATTATTGAGGCTCAAAGCACGTCTCAATGGCCATTTCGTTACCGATTTGACCCTAAATATTTAATATCAGTGATTTAAATAATTAATCGGGAAAATAGCACGAAAAAAAGATTTTTTTTTTAATTAATTTTTATTAATTGGTTTAGCAATTGGTTTTAGTTAGTCTGAAGATCGTCATAAAACAGGGATACACAGGGATACCCTTTAAAATTTTATACTGTCTGTTGTAGCGGTCTTAGCAATACAGGTTCCTTGTAAATTTCATTTGTCTGTCTACAACTGTTCAAAATTATGGCCATAGACATCAAACTAAAGCAGACATTGGGGCACCCTATAATTTAAAATTTTTAATATTTATACTTGTTATCATAATGATCATATTTATCGACAATTTGTCAAATATTTACGCGTTTGTTTATAACGGTTCAAATGATAGACCCATAAAGGTCAATTTAAGTAACCTAGGGAACATCCTCTCATTTTTACATTCATTCTTGTATTATTATTTTATTTTTTTTATTTATTTTTTTTTTTTTTTTGAAAGCTATAGTGATACGCTATTTTTTTATTTTGAAATTATTTAAAAAGTATGCAACTTCGATATGTCATTAAATGTTGAGCACAACAAAAAATAAATATATTTTATCAACAACAGGAACATAAGGAAATTGTATTTCATCAAATCAGTCCCAGACAACTTAAGCATATTACGTTCCACATGTGACAGAAACAATAAGATGAAAACAAATTTTATGTTCTTAGAAAAAAAATATTTATAAAAACTCTTAAATGTGTTTTATCAAGGCCAGACAGAAAACAAATCATCAAATACTACAACTTTTTTTTTTTTTGTTTTGGTTTTGTAAACTTTGCTGGCATTAAGTTGCTATGGAAATTACCAAAAAGAGGCCAAGAAGATTATACACTTTTATATTATCATTTTTTTAAATTTTTATTTTTAGCGAGTTAGAGTTCTTGAGTCTTAAGATTTATCCTTGAATTTTCCTTGAGATGTTTTCAGTAAAAAAGATGTTTACAGAGAATAATTTAAATAATAATGATTGATTGGGAAAAAGTGAGTACCTATCAACAACTCAAAGTAAACTGCCATTAATAATAAAAAAAAACATCAAAATATTCGCACGTCACTTTCACTGGCATCCAAGCAAATTTAACGTATAAAAGTTTTTCCAAAAAAAAAAAAAAAAAATGAAGAAGAATGTTTCAAAGCTATTAATTTATATTTAAATATTTTTTAAATCATTTTTTAATTTTATTTACTCTAATCCTGCCCTGTTGTCTTTATTTAATGGTGGACATTTTTAAGAATAAAATGAGTTGTTTATTGGAAGCGTAAGCTGTAATATTACCCATCATTACATATTTTTTTTATTCCTAAAACCTTAAGCCACTGTTTTTAAAATTAGCCAAACTCCTTTGAACATCAAAACTAGTGATGCCAAACGGGAAATGATAATTCTTGAAATCCAATTGCAGGATTGATTATTTCCAAAAACCGGGATTTAATAAATTAAGTGCCTTGAATTCAAAATAAAAAATTTAAATATTATAACAACAAAATATTATTTAATTTATAAAAAAAGGTACCTTGAAATTCCTTAACTTAACAGTTTGTCCAAACTTTGCTGTTGGAGATGAAATAGATGAAAATTTAAGGCAAGTTATCCAATTAAATTTAGTTGAATTTTCCAATTCAAAGATTTTTGCATTTTCTACTTGGGACAGTTTTTTAAAATCAAAATAGCAAAACAAAGTATGATTTTTAAGAATATTTTTGCATTTATAAATTATTTTTCTGGTTTTCTGCAAATGAAGGCCAGCTAGTGTTAAGTGACAAGCATCACTCAGTTTCATAAATTGAAATAATAAATAGAAAAATTCAATATCCATTGTGAGCATGTTTTTTTAGAAAAATTTTAGTTTCTTTAATTTAAGTGAGAAATTTCTCACAAAAATATTATAGTTCCTTTGTCTTACACAGGGTATATTTTTTAATGTAAAGTAAGGCTATAATTCACGAAAAAAAACTCTAGCCCATCCCGGAAAAAACAACTCTTTTTTGTGAGAAATATCTCACTTACAGTGACAGAAACCAGATACCGATAACACTAGCTTTTGTACTCAAAAAGAATATAATTTCGAAGTGAGCAGTTTTAAAATTTTCATATTACATAAATATCTTATACTTTAAATTGAGTGGTTTTTTAGCGAAAAACATTCTTAAGAAACCTCAAAATTTCTGGATTCTTATTTCTGATTCATAAAATGTTTTTTAAAGGTAGTGCACGAAATGTACTATTAAAATATCACTTGAACGAAATTACAAATTAAAAACGAAAAAAAGTCTGCTTTTGAAACTGTTACCAGTATAAAAGCATTTCTTTTTCAGCGTGTGTTAAAGTTACAGTAGTTTACATCAGTTTGAGTAGGAATCAAAACTGTGAGCAAGATACCAGAATTTTGTGAGCAAGATACCGGAAAATGGAACAAAAGTAAACAAAAGAAATAAATGAAAAAAAACTTATAGATCAGCGTTATAAACTGTTACAAAGGTATTAAAGCAATTAACTTTTCTATGGTAAAACAGCAGGTCTGCACACTCGTGAAGAAGCCCAGCTCCCCTAAGGGTAAACAAATGTGCTGGAATGGTCTCCAGACTCGAAACCCTGAAGAAACACTACCTATTTATGCTCTCAACCCAAGGTTCGCAGCATAGATCTGCCCCACCTATCTTCTAAGCCTCTAAATCTGGTCTGAAGAAATTCTAAACCAAAAGGCGCACTTTTTTTCTAGTCTACTTCTGAGTGAATGCCCTGATATGCGCAGTAGGCTCTCTTGGTGCTCTCAAGCACATTATCAATGTGCCGATGCGTCTGGTGAAAGGTGACGCCAAGGTAATTTAACCTATCCGACGCCCTGATAACGTCGCTCAGGCATGTTCTGACTGATCTCAGGCATGGTCTGACTGATCTGCAATTCTGGTATACTTATATATTTACGCCTTCCTTTAAACATCAAAGCGACAGTCTTGTGGATGATTAACTTGAGGCCCCAACTTTTGAAATAGTCTATCAGTATTAATTAGTATTAATTAACTCGTTCGTTAACAGTCATTGGCCTTACTCCTCAAGAAGCAATAAGGATATCGTCAGCATAGATCAAACATAGATCTTCCTGTATGGGTGAAGTTCTGTCTGATATGAAAACAGATCCTTGTGGCATTCCCGCGAAAAAATCGAACTCTCGCGAGAGAGGACATCTTCAATATGTACCCTACAACAGCACAGCCCCATACTCATCAGAATGTAGACAAGTTCATCATGCCAAACAGAGTCAAAGTCTTTGGCAAAATTTAAGCTCACTGTCATTGTAGGGGAAGTATAGAAATAAATTTATATACCAGATAAACTTAAGTGGAAAATAATCTAGTACCATTGACTTTAAGGATACTTCCATCATAAGAGTAGAAATACAACTTTACGGTTGCGGCGACGGATTCCGCATGTCAGAGAAAAAACAAATAAAATGAGTTGCGGCGACGGATATGGATTTTATTGTCATTTTTTATTATTTGTTTACTAATTTTTTTATTCTTTTTTATTGAAATATATTTAGAAGCATTTTTTTGAACGTAAATAAGCAAATAATTGAAAAATTTTTAAATTATTGGTGATTTTCAATGACTTTTTACATTTTCTTTCTCTTCCTCTTTCGTAGTCATTCATAAAAATATTAACAAATAGTATTTTTTGTTAAAAAAAAAACATAAAACTGTGGCAACATGCTGAAAGAGGAAAAATTAAAAATTGAGGGCTCGAGAGCTTGAGATAAAACGCACTCAAATTAAAATAGACTCTAATTTCATGCGGAATCGTTGAACGGTTTTTATTGTCAAAACTCCATATAAAAAAACAACCGCATCCGCAACCGTGAGGTTGTATTTCTACTCTAAGTGTGAGTACGCATTTTACGTATGTATTTAAAAAGTTTTCACTATTTTAATATCAAATAAAATTCTCATAAATGTAATCGAAAGATTTGCAGCACAACAATAACAAGATAATATTTTAGTAAAACAAAGTAGAAATTCGGAATTTAGGGAGTTATCGATTTCTCTCTACTGCCGGTATTTAATGAAAGCAATTTTCACAATCTTGAGTCCAATCTTTTTAAAAAACAATTGCGATCGGCATCTCTACTTGCAACCTAGTTACAGAAACTTTTTATTACATAATAAAGGAAAAGAAAATAAGTGGGCAGCATTAATTTTACAACACAAAAATTTTTATACTTAAAACTTTTCCTGTTTAAATAACAAATGGCCAAAGGAAGAAAAAGTACTCAAAAAAAAATGAGGGGGCTGCTTTTGTTCACAGCCCCCTATGGCTGTTATATTTTTTTTTCAACAAATAAAAAACTTGTTTTCAAAATATGTTACATGATATACTCAAACAAAGTATTTTTAACTTTTTAATATAATTTATGAGACATGAGAAATAAAAGTTTAACAACCGCACTTGTCTTATTTGGTATATTTTTAGCATTTGATATTATTTATTATTTTTAGCTAAAATTTCATAACAAATCTATCATGTTTATTGTCTGCCACAACACATGTTTATTGCCTTAGATCAATCATTTAATCTCCTTTATACTTTTATCCTTAAATTTTATTTTTGTTTATTTATTTCTTTTTCTCCTTAAGGCAATGAGTCAAGGTAATCATAGGTTTTTTGGTTTAGTGACTTTAGATGGCAGTCATACATTATGTACAAAGTTTACTTTTGGCATAAAATTACATCAGACTGTATCACTTCTCATGTGTCAGTCGACTTTATTAAAAATTTCTTATTTTTTTATAAGTTGTCTCTTGTGTTTAAAAAGAAACAAATTGTTAAGAGTAACAGTGTAGGTGGAGTTAACGAAATTGTTTGTATTGAGTCAAGGAATTTAATGTAAAAAATTAATAATAAAATTTTATATGTTATTGTTTTCTTTTTAACTTCCCCACTGCTCATTTACGACTCAAAAAAAATATTAAATTATTTGATTATTTTTTTTTTTATTAGGACCAAAACTTAGGGGATGAGCCTTACTTATGCGACGCATTGTTCTAAAACTAGGAAATTAGGTTGTGGGATGGGGAATAGAGAGAGAAGTGCTTGTGGACATTTGATTTAAATCTTTGTATATAGAAAGTGGCAGGAAAGATCTCTGCAGGGAGTTTATTCCACATATGAACTATTCGGCTAAAAAAAAGAAATCTTTCTGCAGTGCGTAGTGCGATTCACTGGCCAATCGACCATAAAGAAATGCGCGTAGAAAGTTACGATTTTCAGGATGAAGTTCCCTCATTTCATAAGAGCACATTCCGTTGCAGTAATGATAAAATATCGAAACACATCCCACATTGCGTCGATGCTCCAAAGAATAGAATAGACAGTTGTATTCCATTTTTGGTCTGATAAAGGTGACATAGATAGTAAAGAGATCAGATGGATTGAAGTATTTCTTACACCGTTTACCCAGGCACTTGATTGCTTCTTTTGCCACATGAAAAATGTACTGGTTCCAACGAACATTATATTGAAAATTCATGCCAAGAACATCGAGAGTTTCTGATCCCTTAATATATATTGTTACGTTTTTCCATTTTTAGCACAACAAACGTACGGATTCTTTTGATTGCAAATACCACTGTGGCTCATTATAAATTTTATATTCAAACTTAATAACTTTCTGTGGCTATACTTCTGCATCCTCCGGTCTTGTGAACCCTTGGTCTCGTATTTACTAAACATGCGTTATTACTACAAACGCAGCCATCCACGCTACACTTAGGTGTTACTCCTGCGAGATATAAACTGCTCGATGCCTTGTTTAGTAACCTTAACCATCCGCAGACATTTCCACTACTCCTTTTATCCAAGCCACTCATCCATCCCCTTTAATCCAATAGCCACAACACACGTCTGCTAACCGCTATTGCACTTACTTTTTATTATAAAGGGCTCCTTGACAATTATCTCTTAAACTTATATTAAATTGGACGTCTCCACTAAATTATCTGCCATGGTGTAGGTCACTCCAATCAATCCAACAAAAAAGCAAGATCACCCAAATACTTCAAATTAATTTGCTTCCATTCTGAAGGTTTTATAATTAGGTTTTTATTTTACAAGTTTAATAATTAATGTTTTCAGTTTGAAATTTAAATCTGAATAATTACAAAAAACAATTCCAAAATTCATAAAACCAAAACAAACTTTCAAAAGCCAATTCAATTAAATAAAAAACAAATTAACAAAGTTAAATTAAAAGAGAAGGATATACATTAAGTGTACCTACAATACTCCCCCTCCAGAAAAATGTATGTCCAACAAGTTAAAGGTCACGCGTTTTTTAGTTCTCCGCGAACAATACTTAGCATTCGTGTTCTCAATGTATGCAGGTTTTAACCTATCAACCGAAACTGTTCTTGTCTTACCACCCATATCTAATCTGAAGAATTTTTTGTTTCTCTCCAAAACCGGGTATGGCCCCTCAAAAGGCTGCTGTAAAGCTTTCTTTTGTTCAACACGTACGAATACACACTTGCAATCAGAAAGATCTTTTGGCACATAAAACTTACCATTAGAAGATTTGTGATGAGACATATTCGAACGAACATTCTTGAAATATTCCCTTAATTTATTTAAGAAATTAAAGGAACTTTCTTCTGAATTCGCAACCACAATCTCCCCTGGTAATCTTATGCTTTGACCATAAACCATTTCGGCAGGAGACGATTTCAAATCCTCTTTAAAAACCGACCTGAGACCGAGCAAAGCCACCGGAAGAACATCATACCAATTTTCTGAATTCTCACTTGCCAGAATTGTTGCCTTTAACTGTCGGTGAAACCTCTCTACCATCCCATTAGACTGTGGATGATAAGGTGAAGTCGTTATTTTGTGACTCCCTAAAAACCTCGTTAATTCCGTAAATATTCTTGAAGTGAACTGAACCCCTTTATCACTTGTAATTTTAAGTGGTATTCCAAATCGACAAATATAATTTTTAAAAAAAACTTCCGCAATTGCTAATGCTGAGATATCCTCAAGAGGATAAGCTTCAGGCCAACGTGTAAATCGATCAATGATAGTTAAAATATACCTATGATTACGCGAAGGAGGAAGAGGACCAACTATATCTAGGTGAACGTGCTCAAACCTACCTTTTGGTATGTCAATCTTCACTATTGGAGACTTTGTGTGCCGATTTACCCTAGCTTTTTGACAGCTCATACACTGCTTAGACCACTGATTTAGTTCCTTGCTCATCCCTGGCCAAAAATACCGATGAGAAATAAGACGGCGGGTCGCTCTCACACCTGGATGGGCAATTGTGTGTAGCTTTTGAAATATCGTTTTACGTAAAACCTTCGGCACAAAAGGTCTGTGCATATGCTGAGAAATTTCACACCATAAACCTATATCAGATAATGGCAGCTTAATTAGTTTTAAATTAAGATGCTCATCTTTGTCTTGTAGAACTTCTTTGAGCTCACTATCTCTCTGTTGCTCTTTATATAAAACCTCTAAATTAAATTGTGAATTCTGAAACTCATCTACGTCAAAAGCCCTAGATAGCGTATCAGCTACTATATTTGAATCCCCACGAACATATTTAATATCACTAGTAAACTGTGAGATATACTCTAAATGTCTCGTTTGTCGAGGACTTCTTTCTGTTTTAGAATTAAGCGCAAAAACCAGTGGCTTGTGGTCAGTATACACCGTGAATAATCGGCCTTCCAACATATGCCTAAAATGCTTTATATTCAAATAAATCGCCAACAATTCACGATCAATAGAACTGTACTTTGCTTCAGATGAAGACAATTTCCTTGAAAAGAAAGCTAAAGGTGTAGTTTTCCCGTTATAAACTTGTTGTAATACGCCCCCAACTGCAATGTTCGATGCGTCAACGGTTAATGTTAACTTAGCTCCGCTATTAAAATGTGTTAACAAAATGCTTGAGGCAAATCTATCCTTAATGTTCTCAAAACAATCAGAAGTTTTATTATCCCATTCCAAGGACTTTGTCTTACTTCTCAGAGATCGGGTAATCATTGAATGAATCGGACTCGATAATTCTGCCAACCTATATATATATCTATGATAATAATTCACCATTCCCAAAAATTTCTGCAACTGCTTAACCGTAGTAGGTCGCTCAAAATTTCGAATCGCTAAGACTTTGTCTTCTGACGGTCTTATTCCTTCTCCTGATATGTTGTGGCTAAGAAAGTCAATATCTGTTACTCCAAAGATACATTTCCCTGGTTTAATGTTCAAGCCATATTCCTCTAAACGGTCAAAAACTAACTTCAAATGATCCAAATGCTCACCTTCATTTTCGCTTGCAATAAGAACTCTTTCAAAAATGTTTTGATGAAAACTTATTTTTAAACCAGTTATAAAAATTGTCCACAACAAACAAAAAAAAAAAAACTCTAAATGGAATTGACGTTGCCTCTCCTCATTTTCAAAGAATTTCCTTTTTTTTGTTTTTCTTAAAAAGGGCAGGATCGCCAATTGTAGGTCACTCCAATCAATCCAACAAAAAAGCAAGATCACCCAAATACTTCAAATTAATTTGCTTCCATTCTGAAGGTTTTATAATTAGGTTTTTATTTTACAAGTTTAATAATTAATGTTTTCAGTTTGAAATTTAAATCTGAATAATTACAAAAAACAATTCCAAAATTCATAAAACCAAAACAAACTTTCAAAAGCCAATTCAATTAAATAAAAAACAAATTAACAAAGTTAAATTAAAAGAGAAGGATATACATTAAGTGTACCTACAATGGCTTCACACAATAATTGCCTCTTGCCTCTCGGGAGGTTTGTACTGCTGTTTATTAATTTTCATAACAATAATTATTTTTTCGTTGCACGCATGTTCGAATGCGAATCGAACTCAGGACTCCCTGTTTTGCATACGCACCTATACCAACGCAACCATCGAGGTTGCTCAGCTTTTTTTTTAGCTAATTGTGGTTTTTATTCTATACACACACCATAAGTTGAATTAACTTATTCACCACGCTCAAACGGATAACAACAGCAGGGGTTGCCAGATCTTATATTCGTAACAATATATATATATATATATATATATATGTCGCACACAGCACTGGGTTTTATGAGCATTAAATTGAACCCTTTGCGCAAGGCCCCATTCGGAGATTACCAAGAGGTCGCAATTAAAGGCATCGTCCATGCGCTTTTGCATAGTCCCAATATAGAAGGACAGATGCAGCGTTCCGGTGATGTTGGTAATATTATGAATGTAACGAGTATCATAAATAAAAAAGTAATTAATTTGTTGTAATCTGAATACTAAGATATCTGTTAACAGCTTTTAAACAAAAATTAAATAAAACCAGTGATGAACTCAAACTCAGAAGCAGCGGAATAAAAGGAATTTTGCTATATTACAAAAATGTTTGTAAAATTTGTATAAAAAAAGTAAAGCCTACATTACAAGTTATATTTTGAAATTTTCCTTCCGTTAATAGAAATTTTAGGTAATTTATATAAAGTATATTAAGACTACAAAGTTATGTACTGAACAGAAAATAAACTAAAATAAAAAATAATTTAAAAATAGAAAAACGTACGAAAACGCATATTAAAATATTTTTTTTTTTTAATTTTAAGCATTTGCAAGTGTGTAACTTTTGTTATTAAAATCAATTATATTAAGAACAAGTAAGAGTGCTATATTCGGAAATGGCCAATCTTATATACCCTTCACCACTAATGTGAATCTAGCTTAGAGGGTCGAGTGGAGTGGAGTTACTTCAAAAAAAGAGAAAAATTTTGGGGTGACATAGAATTCAAAAGTAAGAGAAAGGATTAAGTACTCTATATAATTTTACATAAAATTGTCATCGGCTCTTAATGCGAGCGCCATTATTTTTTTTTTTTTTTGATTACAGTTATTTTATTGTTCCAAACAATATGGAAAAATGATAGACAGGAGCAGTGTTCTGCCCGCAAAGATTTCGAAACTGTCAAATCGATTGGCGTATTTAAATGTTCTTTAGCACATCTGCAGCCTTGGCTCTAGTTTAATTTCAACACTATTCCAGAGAGACGGATAGACGGATAACGCCCAATCGACTTCGCTTTGCTTAAGAAGTCAGAATGTATACACTTTATGGGGTCGGAAATGGATATTCTAGAAATTAATAACGAAATAAAAAACTTTCGTTCTAAAGGGTATAATGAGTTATAAATTCGCTGCTAATTTTAGTAAGAGAAGCAATTCGGGTATTTGTGTTGTGCCGTGGCGTTGCTGCCGCGTTATTTTTAGTGTGCTTCATACAAAATGTACCGGCATGAGAACTTATGACAGCAAAAACAAAAAGCTTTCCGCTTTGGTTAAGTTATGCCTGTTAATATGCCTGTACATTATAGTTTGCCACTTATAATTTAATGTATTTGCACAGTTGTTTAACTTTGCTTAACCCTCCGATGAGTTACAGTTCTGAACTTCACGGCCGTGAGAAAAGGTCCCTACGGACCCTTTTTGTGTAAATCATAAAATTTTCACATAAAAAATTTTTTTCTTGATTTGTTTTTTTGTTTTTATTGTTTATAACTAAATTCTACATACAAATATAATTTTTCTAATTTTTTTTTTTTTGCTTGAGTTTTCTTAAGCCTATTATAATTCTAAGAACTGGTTTATTGCTAGTAGTATAAAATTAGAACATTGTGCCTTTCCTTGAAAGCAATAAAGTTCATGTCTTCGAATTTTTCTTAGAATTTTTTGTTTTTATCATCATCCCTAATGTTTTTGAGTTTAGGTTTTTGTGTTCAGAAGAAGTAAATTATGTGTTGAAACAATAAAAAAAATTATAATGATGCTCAAAAACATGCATTTATTAGTGAAATTCAGTACTAGGTCCATACGGACCTATTCACACGTCGGCGTACTATTTTCACTAAAACCTCAATAACTCCTGAAGTAATGATCCGATCGGCTTGATTTTTTTTTTCCAAAAGATGCTCAACAAAACACTCTTAGAATACAGAGTAACTTTAGGGGAGATTGTAATTAATTTCAGTTTGAAAAGGCAAAAAGGTCCCAAGGGACCTTCTCACTCATCGGAGGGTTAAGTTATCTTATCCA
Organism: Gymnosoma rotundatum; assembly: GCA_916610165.2. Classification (NCBI taxonomy): domain Eukaryota; kingdom Metazoa; phylum Arthropoda; class Insecta; order Diptera; family Tachinidae; genus Gymnosoma; species Gymnosoma rotundatum. Next base: position 120,330,491 of record OU744340.1, read on the forward strand.
TATTATACTTAGGCCTTAAGAATTAAGAGCCTTTGAAGTTGGAAATTCATTTTAATATTTTTGTGATTCTAAGCCCTAAAGACACCAAAAAATGTTTGCAATACATCAACAGTAAGCCATTACAAACAATTTAAGAATTTTTTTGAATGTGCTCTAAAATTTAAATAAAAACTAATTAAAATTAATAGCCAATTTAACTATTGATTTTTTCAATTTAACCAAACTTTCATCAAAGTTACAGCATTTGCAACAACGAATCGAAAATAAACATTGCAAAGAAATTTCTTCAACATTAAAAAATTTTCTAATGTTATTTCATTCTCTATAAACTAGAAAGTTTGTGAATTGTACCCCAATTTACCGTATTTAGGTAAGTTTTTTCTTGAGTGAACATAAACTGTTCATTACTGCCATTATTAAATATAAAAAGGACTTAGTAATTTACTTAACAGGTAAATCATAAGTCATGCAAATTAAAAACTAAATTTTGTTGCAGAGCGTCATATATTTTGGTTTAAACAAAATCCTTTAAGCTCTTAAAAGTGAAAGTTCCTAACTACTCCCCTATAAAACAAAGTCTTTATCATAAAAAGTTTTAAAAGCTTTATAAATAAACTTTATTACAGTTTAAGCTAATTAACAACAACAAACATTTTTGTGTATTAAAGCGTTTTGAAAAAATTACTTTTAACAAAGTATGTGAAAAAAAGCAGACTAAAAAGTAAATTTTTCTTTAAGTGTTTTGTGTTCCCATTATGCATTTTTTAAATTTTTATCAAATCCCTGGTTGCAATTTTTTTATACAAAAAAATAAAACTATTTTATTTCCTCGCTATATTCACAGCATTTTCCTTTCGCAATAAAATTTCTAGACAAATATTTATACAAACACATTAAAAACAAAACAAAAATTTTTTCACATTTAGGTTTTTTCTTTTAACAATTGATAACATCCCTTTTCTGTCCTTGATGTACCTAAAAATAGATAGCAAAAAAATAAAAAGTATTGAATGACTTTGTCAACATTAAATTTTTATGCACGAGAATTGTAATAAAAAAATGTCTAGAGTTAAACGCAATTTTTGAATCAGATTTTTTCAATTCCAATTAAGAATAGAGCATGTAAAATGGCAAAAAACAAATCAGCAGAAAAGATAACAACAACGACAATCTGATATCATAAAAAGTGAAATTGTAATTTAGTGGCAGAATAACAAATAAAATGATGTAAAAAAAAATGTAAAATAAAAAAAAATGGATAAAAAACCCTACACATTTTTTTATTTTACTGACATCCCTAAATTAGCGCGTAAAGCGCAAGGTATCTGTCAAAATCTCTCATGCACATACAAAATGTATGAAGCATCCCTAAATAGCACGGCGTCAACGCTTAGCAATTGGAAAATTCAATTTTGATAGTGCGTAAGGAAGTGAAGTTGGTTGTTGGTTTGTTTCATGTTGTTAGGGTTGAAAAGTAATGACAATTAAGTTATTTTCAAGGCAATCTAGCGGTTTTATCTCTTCTTTATTTTAATACAGCGGGTTTTATAAAATAAAATGAGTTAACATTACTGTTAAAGACATAAAGTTTTGCGCTCTTATTTAGGGATAACATGCCATCTCAAAAGCTGAGGATTACATTGCTTTCGTCTTACGCGCTAATTTAAGGATGGCAGTCATAATTAAATTTATTTTTAAATATACCCTCCTCAGAGATGGGTAAAGTTTTTTCCTGCCATTTTAATAATTTATTCGCTAATTCTTAAAATATAATTTTTTTTATTTTTTTTTTTTGTTGTAATTTAAATCCTTTTCTCTATGTCATTTCTTGATATTTGGTGACATGAAAAAGTCAGCAGTAGATCAACTTGAGAACAATATAAATGTGACAACAAAAAATACATATAAATTTAGTTATCTAAATAAAATAAAATATATATAAAAGTTGCCGTAATTGTCAATATTTGATTAGCAGCCACAGCTCTGTGTGAGTTGTTCACACACACGAAGGGTTCAAAAACATCTAAACGCCATCTTTTAGTTTTTAATATTATTTTTCAAACTTGTTACAGTAGACATAGTAATACTTATTTTAAAAATTTTAAACAAGAACCTATGCAAATAACTTTACTATTGGGCCACATTTAGTCTTAAACCTGATTTTATAGTGAATTAGCAATATATACTAGGCGTGAATTTATAGTCTCAGGTTTAAAAATTAAGTCTTTATATGTAAAAACCGTTTTACTATCGGAACACCTTTTATATCATTTTTATTTAATTTTATGTACCTGTCCTTATAGCAGACATAGAAGTACATAGTTGCTGCAGAAGCGCCTGTTCATAACGCTTTAAAATAAAAAATCCATATTCGTCAAAAGCTCAGCATCTATTGAAACACCCTTTAATTCGTAAAGTTATTGTTTACACTTATTTTTGTAGCGGTATATTTTTACATACTCTATACAAATACTTAATGTCTGCCTGTTACGGCTAAAAATTTAAAGCAGCAAGTTATAATTACGTAACTTTAAGTACGCTCTTTAAATTATAATTTTATTTTTAATTTTTTGTACATGTTCTTATATTTCAACCTAAAGTGTTTGCCAATTGTGGTTTAAAAACATGTCGCTATTGAGACACCCTTTAATTTTACGTCTTATTTTTTATACTTGCTGCTATAGCACACCAAGCCTGCCATAGTTCTTCTTTTACAGTCTAAATGTAAAAATATTTCTTTAACAATATTTCGTCACTTTCAGAACACCATTTTTGTATTTTTTTTTTTTTCGTTTACAGCGGCTACATTACTCGTAAAATAACTTTTGTGAATATTGCAAGAGTCTAGCTATTACGGTTCCAGAGATAGACGGTTGTGATCGATAGACAGACATTGAAGCGAACCAACTTTGTGTGCGGAACCCTAATGATATTGTGAAAATGAAACAATACAAGTATCCAATTCTTTTAGAGAGTTATAAATTTTTTGGTAAAAAGGCAAAAACTTAAAAGGAACCAAAACATATTTCTAAAAATAAAATAACCTTGAAATGTGTTTTATCATAAATTTTCTATATAAATTTGTCCTAATATATTTTTCAAATCTATTTAAAATTTTAATAAATAAAACAATTAAACACCATTTTTACTGCCCGGGATCGAACCACATCCCCAAAAAGCTATATATAAATAGAAAGGTTTGTTTTTAAATTATTAATTATTTCAGCATTCTCTTGGTTCATTTTAATTAAATAATTTGCAAGTGCCCGTGCATAGAAAATAAATTATCGTAGTGATTTGTAACATTTTATTCTTCATAATCTTTAACTTTATAAAAGAGCCGAAAAAAAATCAGCCGTATAGAGTGGATAAAGAAAAATAAAATTATTGTTTGTTGCTGTGTTTAATATTTTAATCGGGATAATTTAAAAAAATAGCACGATATTAAATTAATTATTTCAATATTCCCTCTATTTAATTTAATTTAATAATGTTTTTACATTAACTAAATATTCGGCGATTTTTGGGTAAAAATCAGAGTACAAAATTTTTAATTTATGAACACTCAATTATGATATTTTTATTTCTCATTTTCATAAACGTGTATCATAAAATTTTCTGCCTACGATCGCACATGAATACTTGCGTCTCTTTCGTTTATAAACATTCATAAAAAATATGGGTATTTTTCATATATGATAAGGGATGAATAAGATCACTTTCATTAATCTTGCTTTCTATAAACTAATGGGAATTTTTTCCAGCGTTGAATTTCCATGAAATTCCATAAATCTCATATTTAAATTCTCATAATGAAAAAAAAGTATATCTTTTTGAGGATGATTAAAAACAATAAAATTGTCTGCATACGATCCCACATGAATGTATTAGCATTGATACATGTAAGGGTCAAAAACAAAGAAAATCCGTATTATGAAAAATTGGTCGATTTTTGAATTTTTAGTTTGCAATGTAATAAAAAAAACACCCTAATTACATACAAAAAGACAAGAAAATTAGAAAAATGTAACGAAGATAGATGTGTTCAGTTTTATTGACCGCATCCCCATCATTTGTGGACCGGTGCTGTTAAATTTTCAAACCTCTTTCGAAAAAATGCCTGACAGCTCTTTTAGGGTTTTGATTTCAACCCGATTATAAAAAGTGGACAATCGATTGTTTGCCTTCCCTACATATAAGGATCGAGAATAAGTACATATATACTTTATGGTATGTATATACTTTTTGAGAATTATGGAAATTATAAACAGAATGAAACACTTATAGAAATCTTCTTGTGATGACCATAATATTAAATGGAGCTTTTTTTAAAACAGTAAAATCGATTATAGTCAATCAACCTCTTTTAAAATTAATGTTACTGCTTTAATAACTATATTAGTATAAAAAATAGCACGACGTTGGTTTGAAAATTAATTAATTTAAAAATTAATCAAATTAGATTTTTCTGCTAAAGTTCAAATTTTTTTTTTAATTTCTAAAAATATTTAGAAAAAAATATTATTGACAAATGATGGCAAAACAAGAAAAACTAAATTCTGCAGAATATAATGCCGCATTTTCTGGATCGATACATCTGTCATTAGTATTCTTCGCTTCTATTTACCTACCTTAGATTGTTTACATTGTAAACATCATCTATTTAACCAACTAATTTAATTTAATATTCCTTTGGTTTATTTCAAACTCAGTACAGTTAAATAATTTTACATGTTTAAAAAGTAAAAACTGTCGTTCCAGTACATTAAATCAATTTAATTACAATATTTTTTGAAGAAAAAAAATCCTTTAATGTGATTTGGCAAATTTTAGATAAAATATCTTTAAATTTCTTCGAGTATATTTGAAAGACTCATTTCAATATTTCATAATATTTTCAAATAAAAATGCAATTTATATGTTGGTCTGGAATAGCAGGTAGCTATACGTATTTCGTTTCGTATTTTTGTTTCGTTTTTATATTGCCAATTATTCCCGTAAGTGTAAGAATTGCAAGTACATAATTTAAATACGAGTATCTTTAGCCGTGTAACATAATTTAAAACAAGCTCTCACAAAAAAGGTTATAAAATGCCTTAAGGATGCAACAACAAAATTTATAATTATAACAAAATATTACACTAAGTGTTCAGTCACATATTTTTCTGTTCCAGCACAAACTTGCTTACATACACTTAAAAAAAAATAGCTGTAAATTTATAGAAAATTAAAAACCAGTAAGAGCATAACAACAAATATGCACTTGTTCCAAACATAAAGTTAACATCTGCCAACACTTTGGGGGGAAATTTAAATTAACTGCTTGTGCAGTCTGTAAATTTATAAACTATTATCCGCATATCAGCGCTTCCATGGCGAGTAGTAAAAAGTTTACACAAAAAAAGATATTGAAAAAAAATTATATATTTACTTGCGCTATGGCCACATTTATATTTTGTGGTGATGCTGCTGGTTTCGGTGATAGTGGAAGTAACCATTAATGCAAATGATGGCAATAAAGAAGGTGGCGATGGCAAACGCTGCGGTTGTAATGATAGGAAAGTCCAATTTACTATTAAAAGATGCACACTTGTACTTCTATATACACAAAGGGTGACCCAAAATTTTTGTAAAAGTAACAAGTAAAAAGAGAATATTAAAAATTGGATACTATTTCTGGTGGCTCTTAAGCATTGAATCATTTAAGGTAAATGAAACCCACAGGTCATCCTCAAAAATTAAACGAGCTTACATTGTTTAACTGTCTGGTGAGGATCTTAGAACAGATGCATCCTTGGCCATATTTCTTTAAAAATCGATATTTTTTTAATACGACCAGAAATTATTCAAACCATGGCAGGAGAACTAAGAAATTTTGTTGGGGGAAGTAGGATAGAGAGTAGTGTTCGTGGAGATTCGATACGAGATTCGATTGAAAGTGACAGGAAAAACCTCAGAAGGAAGTTTATTCCAAATGCGAACCGTTCGATACACAAACGAAATTTCTTATTAAAGCGTTGTGCGATTCGCTAGACAAACGACCAAAACGTGACACGCTCTTGACAAAAAAAATCTGTTCCGCAAACGAAATTTTGGTTTTATTGAACAAGTTTCCAGATTTTCTAATCACATTTCCCTGTCATCTGGCAATAGTTGCTACTAATACTCGACATATATCATCTCGTGATAACATTATTGTTGATGCTTTAATTGGATGTAATTTCATTTGATCAAATCAATAAAATTTTATTTACTTTAAAAACATTTTAATCTTACCCAAAAAGCTTGCATGTCCGGGCGTAAACGTAGAGTATAAAATGTAATCCTGTCCGCTGAACTTTGTGGTTCAAAAGAAAAATATCGATTTGAAGAAAAATACATTATATTTTCTCCAAAATATAAATCTTAAATTTTGGTTTTCCCTTTGCAATCAGAAATGTGCAAAATTCTCTGCTTTTAGTTGGACAGATGTTAATGCAGCTGACTTCAGTGCCTCGGAAACAAACCTAAAATTTATTTAAAAAATTTCGCATTAAGGGAAAAACATATTTTTTTCAAAGATGTAGTTGATTTAAGACAAACAAAATCAATTCTTAGATTTTAAGTTTGCACAAAACAAAATAATGAGGTATTAATTATTACAGGAGATAAACTCCTCTCAATAAACTCTAAACAAAACTGAGTGCTTTTTACACAATTATTTTAAACGACTTAATCGTTTGTAATACAGAAACAACGCATAAGTATTGATTTCAAAGAAAAATTATCACTGTTAACTCACATTTTAGCGTGAGACTACTGTAAACGAAACAACTTTTATTCAAATTTGGATATCACAATTTTCAAAGTTTTTATTAGTAATAACGTATACCAACTGTTGCACCAATTAATTTCTGATCAATCTGAAGCAATTTCAATGTTGAAAAAATTCATTTGGTGTAAAATTTTAATTAAATTTTTAATTGAATCAATTATTGCAAAATATATAAAAGTTTTAATAAAATATTTAATTAATTTAATTAAATATTGAATTTTATTAAATATTTAATTAAATGTAATTAAATATTTAATTAAATTAATTACATATTTAATTAAATCAATTATATATTTAATTGATTTAATTAAAAAAGTTATAAAAATAATTAAAAATTTAATAAAATTTCAATTTGAAAACTAATTAAATTTTTAATAGGTGTGATATCAAATAAACTTTTAAGTAGACTCTCGTAGCACAAACCACACGATTGTATAATTTATTACTTCAATGTAGAGCAGTAGATTCATTTAAATTTTACACTCACAGCCTTGCAAACAACGTGTTTGAAACATCACCCTTCTTCATTTTAGTTTTTTTTATTTAACTCCATATAATTTCGTCTTTAATAGCGGTTGCGAGAATAGTGTGTGACATATTGTGGTGTCAACCTAAAATGCGTAGAGTAACGCGACCTCATACAATATTTTGTTTAAGAAACAAGAAGAACTAATGCTACTGCTGGCGCTGCTGCTTACTGCATTAATTACTATGAAATGCATATGCAAAAATAATAGTTAAAATTAGTATAAATTTCAACATGTTTGTAGAACGTAACTGCATAAAAATGAGTTAGACTTGAGGCAAAATTAGATGTTAATGGAAAATTTTAGCTTCTCGCAAGATGTTAATGATGTGGACAGCAAAATATTAAAATGAGATTCATGCAAAAAGTAAATTGAAAATTATTGCGAAAGAAATTTAATTGAAATATGAATTTTTAATTTTTGCCATAAATTACAAAATTGTTTAATGACAAAGTATTTATTAAAGTGCAATTTCGATACAGGGACACCTACATAAAAAAAAAATTATAATGACTGTGAAGTCCTCAATGTAGTAAAAATTGTTACAGCACACAAGAAATCTCAAGATGACTGACTGACTCAAGTTGTAACAATAAAAATACTTAAAAATAAATGAACACTTGAAAAGTGCAGGCAGACATAAAAAAATCAAATAAATAGTAAACGGAAGTGTTAAGTTGTGAAATGAAACGAAGAAAAACATTAAAGAAATAAAAACAATAAAATACTTAATGTGCAATAAAAGAATAGAATAGACTAGAATATTTTACAAGTGGAACTTAAACACATACATGAGATAAGTAAACAGTCATGATTTAAAGCAAACACACAGACAAATATCACTATTATTGCTAACAGCATAACCATCATACTTGTCCTTCTCGACAGCCGTTGCAGAACCACTAGCAATTGCTGTTTTGTTATTTTAGCCATGATACCATCTTACTATAGATCAGCTTTTTACAACAAGAATGTGACACATTGTGACACATGTTATTATTTTTTAAAGGATAAACTAAACACTGCAAATGTAAAACAGATTTAAGTTTAAAAGAAAACCACAATACAGTCTTGACTATTCATGCACAGCAACAAAAAAAAAAAAAAAAATTGAAGCACAATTTAAATTTCATCAAACAGAAGTGATTTGAGTGGCGAAGTGAAAGAGGCGCCGGAATGTAAATGTAAATTAAATGGCAACATCAAAGTGAAATATAAATGCTTAAGTGCTCTTGAAACAAATATTTAATCCTTGTGTTAATACCCAACTTTATCCACATTTTTTAGCACTCGGGATACCCGGGTACCCATATACGAGTACTATAATATATTAATAATTAATATTTTTATAAAATAAAATTAAATTTTTAATCTTTTTAAGATCGTATTAAATGAAATTTATGCTAAAATATAATTTTTTAAACTTTGAATTGCGTAACGGCCAAAATTTTATTATGTAATGTTGCACATACAAATTCATATTCACTGTACCGCAATAGGAATCAACATTTTACGCTTTTTATTATTTGATAAGAACAATACACGTAGTCAAAGTAAACGTAAAAAAGAAAATAAGGAAGCTCCAATTCGTAAATAATGGACAATGATGAACCACTTATGCGAAATTTATAAACCGAGTGCAAATTTCACAATTGTGCACAACTTTATCGAGGTCGTACAGGGTTTACTCGAAATATGTGTGCCTTCAAAGCCAGCCAAGTATGATATTAAAATCTGGTAGATTGGCGACGCTGAAAAATAGTTAGTGTCCTCTTATCGTAGAAGTGGAAGAAATATCTGCATAGATAATTTTTTCACTTCTCTGCCAATAGCAAAGCCTTACATTTCAAATGTCAGGGTTGAAATATAAATCAAGGTAACTACATTCGGCCGTTTTTGGTTTCCATAACAAATTAGCGATGTGTTCTTATGTACAAAAAAATCTTTAAGTGACGATGTCAAAAAGAAATCCGGCATTATAAATTTTTGTAATAAGAATAAAAGTCAGCGCCGTACTTTGAGGCGGCCAGTGATATTATGTTTCAATATATTAGATACTGCTCAACTCGCATCATACACCATTTACTATGAGAACAATAAAATGACTGCTAAGAAAAAACTGAGAGATGCGTCGTTTTACGTAAGCTATCTGAAGACGATGATTGAAGCACGAATGCGTTTGCCCAAGTTATTCGTAACTATGCAATCAAAATTGCCATTGAAAGCGTCTTGGGTTACCAAGTATTACCCATTGCAGAGGCTTCTAAAGAATTTGACGAGCTGGATAAAGCAGGAAGAAAAAAACTTAAGGGATCTTTTCACGTGTGCTACAAGCACATAGAAAAAACTGAAAAACTGCGCCATTTTATGCTGAACACTCTGAAGACGTGGGTTGTATATAGTGTAATATAAAAAATAATTTTGTAAACATTTTTCATATCAATCATTCATACAATTTTTTTAATACTTCTTTATTCACATTTCCTTTAAAAATTTCAATGAGTACCGGGGTACCCAGGTGCTCATGTTGCGATAGTTAAAGTTTGGGAAAATTTTTTGGAGTAAAAATAGAACAAAAAATTAAATTCATTATCTTAATTGGTTTTCTTTTAAATTGAATATCGACGATCCAGAAGCTTACTTCAAAACTTTAATTGGTAATACATTTTTTTCATGTAAATAGACGTATGTGGGTACCGTGGTACCCAGAAATTAACACATGGGTTAATTTAAGGTGCCAATATTTATTTTTATTTGACAGTAGTTTTTGATGGGTATTGTAAGTCCGATATAATTTAGAACAGGATTCATTATCATATGATCTGTCATAATCTGGCATATCATCGTGAGTTATTTGATGCTTCAACAACTCTAAATAATAAAATAGCGACCGCAATAATCAAGTAATTAAAATAAAATTAGACGAAAAGCTGATTTTGCGAAATGTACCTGATAGTTGGCCTCCATGCTCGTACAATTTGACAGCTCACGATTATTTTCTGTGGGGAGTCATGAAGTATATGGTTTATTTTGAATAAACCAGTAATATCTGATGCCTCGTTGGCCTACATTTTCATTGTCAAATGCGATATACGCAAGCAATGCTTGAACAAATGGTAACAATTCGACGTAAGGCAAGCTCTTCGTCAAGAACAGTTGCCGGGAAAAAAATATTTGATGTTAGTGTTATGTAAGTGCAATTGGGCCTAAAAAGATCCAATATTTGTAGTAAACATCATTTGTGGACACAATTCTCTACTTGGCTGAATAATAAAAAATTAAGGGGTTTTTTTTTTGTTCATTAATGTCATAGTTGCTGAAATTTTAATTTAACCAATTTTGATTGTACAGAAGCTACAAAAATTAGAAAACAAACAAAAAAAAATTCACCTCTACAAAGACTTAAACTCTCTGTTGGTTTACTCATTAACACTTTAGCTTTGAAATGATGCCCAATTCCGAGCAAAATTTACACAGACAGTATAAGAGAAAAGAGAAAATTAGATCGTCACAACAACATTGCTAAATGAAATATTTGGACAATGCGAAATTGAAATCATTTCGACAAAGAACCAGTATTAGAAAGGGCCAGCTTTCACTATGAAATTTTTCATGAAACTAGCATGAAACTTTTGTTTGGTGGTAAAACAAGAGGGTAAGCAATATGGCATGGGTTGAACTTTTAGTATATGTTATTGTGGCTTAGGTTTTTTTATAATAACGCATTGGCTGCTAATTGACAAAACTTGCAACAAAAAATTGCATGGTATAAATGTGGTCTAACTTCAAAAAATATTTTTAACGAAATGTGCAAAAACTACAACTTAAAATCTTTGTAAGAAAATTAATAGATTTTTTAATTGTTTCAGAAGGTTCGTATATTTTTTATTGTTTTAGAAGGTTCTTATATAGCACTGAAATTATAATACTTTTACGATAAAGAAGTCATATAAATTATCATAAAAACCGCAAATGATTGTGTAAAACAAAAAAAGTTTGCGGTTCTATTACTACAGCAACAGAAATAAATATAATATTTTTTTTAAGAATCTTTCAGCTAATGGGATACGCACTTTGCCATCCAATAGGTCATATTAGTCAAGATAGAACTAGACTCATAGGCTGGCAATAAAAAAAAATCTGGATAGAAATAATAAATTCGCAAGGATTACCTTAAAAAGGCTTAAGTTGTATAAAAGCTTTCCTAATTTAAAACAATAAAGTTGACATGTTTCTAATTGAAAAGAAACGCATTATACATGCATTAGTATATTGCTCATTCACTTCTAGAACGTCATAACTCAAAAAATATTTACATCGAGATAATTGCAGTTTAAATTGTTGAATCGTTCTCACCATCGAGAAAAATATCAGACTGATTAAGTTCTCACCACAATATAGTAAAATTATTCATAAATTAAAAATCCATTTAAGAGATCTTTCATCAATTATATATTAAATAGGAGGTTTTGGACAAACTGTGTGGGATGTTTGAATTATGACATTATTGCTGTAAAAATATATCCGATACTGTGTCGTAAACCAAAAATATCTTTTTTCACATATACAGCGATACCTTTTGAAGTTCACTCCACAATTCAATAATGTTGTTTTTTGTTGACAAACAAAGTTTCCAAACATGAAGGTAAATAACGATTTATTCGCTTAAAACGTGGAAAGTACGAAAGACATAAATATAATATCAATGCACAATATAAAGAATGAATTGCGAATAATTATGTATGATTAACTCGATATATGAGCGATATAATGTTTTAAAACTTGTTACTGACGAAGTGGATATTTAATTACCCATGTCAATAAATTGTATCTGGATACCTAATAAGTACACCAATTGAAGTAAATATATTTTCGAAGATAAAGAATATCTACATCTATTCAAGCTTATTTACCATTCATAACTTTCCTAAGGACGCTTCTATTACTTCTACTACTACTTACTTCTTACTTCTTACTATTGTCCAGATAGTTTCTTCTCAAGAGCTAATATTAAAAAAAATCCCATTATGTTTTTTATAGGTCTTTTCTTTCTTTCTTTTATTTCTTATATTTAAATCCAGCGTTAATGGCTTTAAGCAAAAAAAAAAATAATAAAACATGCAACAACTCATCTAAGAGCCAATTTACACTAGGAAATTTTTCAGCATGAAATTTGTGTTTGTGCAATAAAACGGTTAAACAATATGGATTGGCTTAAATTTTGAGGGGATGTTATTGTTGCCTCTGGCTTGTTTAAACTAACATGTGCTATCGCTAGAACTTAAAAATAAAGTAAAAAATATTGCATCAAAAAATTGCCTGATATAAATATGGACTAAGAAAGTTTGAATCATAAACCGATAGCCATATCATATTAAATTGTTACGAATACAATCGATTAAGAAAAAGCTTGGCCGAATATCTGAGCTTTGAATATTTACATTTGCAGTTACAATAATAGCAAACTCTTTTCTTTAGCACAGACTGGGCTCAACAAGGGACATTTATTAGATATTAAAAAAAAAATTGTCTGAAAAGCATTCCTTATATTGAAATTAAACCCTTAGTCTAATAAGCCTCTGCCCTTCTATTTATTTCTGTTACAGCCAAAGTGAATGATGTCAGCATTAAAATGATGGTGTGAAAATTGGGAGAAGAAATATGTAAATTTCTGATGAGTAATCTGCCATCAATTGATGAGTGTGCTTTTGTGGGGTAGTTGTAATTTTTCTGTTCTCTGTCTGATGCAGATTTTAACAAGTTAGAGGAAAAACACTTTTCAACACATACTTATTCACGCTTAATAAACCCAACACTTATATACATATATCCCAGCAAACGATATGAAACAAAAACGGAAACTTTGTTGACTTACATTTAACGCTCACATAGAGTACAAAAAAAATCATATGCGATCCAAAAACGTTCAGTAATGAGGGCTTTTTTTACTAAATTGGTTCGTTTATCTTAAGGAGTTTCGAATATATTTTAGAAAAGTATATTTTCTGATTGTTTTTCACGACTCGGAAGAAACTCTTTACTTTTTATAACTTTCACCACAAAAAATGGACCAAGTTAGAAAGTCATTCCATTTCTAGTTTCTATATTTTTCCGATTCCATAAAGTATAAAAGGCTGCTTTTTTAAGCATGATAGAACTTGAAAGTATAAAAAATAACACTAAAAATTAAATTTTGATTTTTACTTACTATTTTCAGTAAACTCTAGCAAATCATTAAAAATAGACGCCTTGAGTAAGTAAGCCGTCCGTCGAACTGTGGATATATTTCTTACCACATACTCACTTGAGAATGAAGAGAATATCACTGCTGTAAATAAAAGTGTGGAAGAAGATCCAAATTTTTCGATCGTTGCCGGTCGCAGGAATTGGGGCACTGTCCGTCCACTACGTGAAAAATTTTGCGCAATAATCTTGGCCTGCACCAGTATAAAATCCATTGATTGAAGGAATTAAAGTCTCGATACCATTATATGCGTCGTTCTTTCACCGATTGGGCTCTAGAGCAGTTAGTAACTGACTCCTTGCTTTATCGCCAAATTGTGTTTAGCGATGAGGCTCATTTTCGGATTAAAGGGATTGTTAGTACACAAAAGTGCCTCATATCGAGTAAGACCAATTGCATTCAGAAAAATGCACCGTTTTGTGTGGTTTACACGCTGGTGATATCGTCGCACCTTATTTTTTTCAAAAATGAGGCCGAACCTCACTTTGTGCACCATGTTTAATGATTTTTTTGCTTGAAACTATAGATGAGACTGATAGGAAGAAGACGTGGTTTTGACAAGATGTCGCTACATGCCATACGACGACCGCAACCATTGTGCTATTGAAATCAAAATTTTGTATTAAGTTGATTTCGAGAAGTGGACCTGTCAATTGGCCTCCAGGGTCGTGCGATTTGACACCTCTCGATTATTTGCGGTGGGGCAACGTCAAGTCACTGGTTTATGCTGATAAGCTAGCAACAATAGCCGCTTTGAAAGCCAAGATAGTTCGTGTTTTTCGTGACGTACGCCCAGCATTACTTGAAAAAGTGACCAAAAATTGGGCGTGCAGAATGCGTTTCGTCATGAGCAGCCACGGTGGACGCATGGCCGAAATCATTTTTAAATATTAATGCCATTCTGATCTTTCGTATAAATTTTTTTTTTTAAATAAACAGACGATGTGAAAAAAATTAGCGCTAGCCCATATGGACCTTTGAACTGTTTATGAAAAAATACGATTGTCCAGTAATGTAGTTTACAAAAAAAGACGACATAGTTTATAATTAATTTTTTCTAGCTCTTTCTGAATATTTCAATCTGTTCTTTGCTCTCCATAACCACTTTACACTGAAAGTGATAAAATGTAAAAACCTTATGTCGTGGTACAAACATCTGAAATTTCCATTGAAGCATGTTGAAGTCGCTGGTAGTACACACATATTTTCAAAACTTCTTTTTCAGGAGCATTGGGATGTTTTGATTTTGCTTTATGACGAATTCTTTTAAACTCACTTACTAATGGTTATAACTTGATTGAAAAACAAACGCAACAGTTTTTTAATTAATTCTCTATAAAGCTCATAAAATATTAAGAGTCATATCTGATTCATAATAAAGAATGTTTCGAAGTTACACTTACGTAAGTGTCACTTCTAAGTCATAGCTTGATTCATTTAAAAAAGAGCTCTATAGGTGCTTCTTTTTTGAGTAATTTTCAGAGCACTAACTAAACAATTTGCTGGGATGCCTCTTGAATTAAACGAACATTCTAAATGATTTTTTTTATCTACACATTTGATTTGACTTTGACAAAAAATATAGAAAGAATTTAATAAAATAAAATAAGTAAAATAAAAAACAGTGATATTAAGCTTTAAAAATTATTGTAAAAATTTTGTGTATGTGTGCTGTGCATGTCACTTTTTCTGTTTTATTTACCGCACTACACCAAACATGCTACACACACACTCATCTATATTTAAAAATAATTTTTTTTGTGGCTGTGTCACGACTTTTGTAGTTGTGTAGGATGTTTGCTTTTTATTTCTGCATATTCAAGGTTTTTTATATTTATTTGTAATTTCTATGATGCTTTAGGGCAATTGTATGTAAAGTATGCATTTCCTGTTGCTGTTAAACAACTTCGTATACTACTTCCTTCCTTCCTAGTGGAAAAGTCAGTTATATTTATATGTTGGTTTTTATTATGGCAGATGCGAGTATACGTTTTCAAAAGAGATGAGTAATTTTTTTTAGTTTATTTGTTGTTGCATTTCCAGACAAATATATGTTAACTACATATATTTATATACAACATAAAACAAATAAATAAAAAATAGATTTTATTTTATTTTTTTCCTTTTCTTTTATTATCATTACGTATATTTTTTACAGTGTATTCACTTGCTTGTTGTCTTCTGTCTGCGTTTGAGTCTCCGAATGCTTTATCTTCTGCCTATTTGATGATTTTAAATATAACCGACATATACAAGTGCCAGAGTTTGGTGCTCTAACAAGTGCCCTTGTTCAAAAGTCTTAAGTGTTAAAATTGCTTTAAGTGTTTAGTGATTTTCTTTACAGTTCTACCAATTATGCTTTGTTCTTAAGTAAAGATTTTTTTGTATTTTGTTAATAAAAAAAAATATATTGTTTGCTTGTTGTCTTGGTGTATATAAGACCTTTCCGTTCTTATAATTGTATAAACGCATCTAGACAATAAAAACTACAAAAGAGTTGCTAGTTATAAAAATTCTTTCTGTTTACTCTCTTTATGCCGAATCACATGTTGGAAAAGCATCCTGATATGATACTTTTCATCAGAAACGTTAAATCTTCATTAAAATTTTTTCAGAAAGTTGCTGCTATTTATATTTCTGGCCTGGCAACACTGAGTGCTGCCAAGTGCAATCTGACATTTCCATTGGAAAGTATGTCATTTTTAAGCATAATCGTACTCAAAACGTTTTGACGTACGACCATTATTTGTGTTGTTTACAGTGACTTGAAAAAATTAATATAGAAAAAAATGGAATTAACTCGTGAACATTATCGTGCCATCATTTTTCACAACTTCCGACGTGGATTATCACGACAAGAGTGCATTGATGAACTTGAATCTTTGTATGGCGAAAAATTGGTATAATGAATTTAATCGTAGCCGAAGCTCGCTCAAAGATGAATTCCGTGAAGGTCGTCCAAAAACGGCTGTTGTGCCAGAGAACATTGATGCCGTGCATGAACTCATAACGCAAGATCGACATGCGACATACCGAGAGATAGAGACATCCTTGGACATTTCTTCCACCAGCATACATTCGATACTGCATGAACACCTGGCCGTAAATAAGGTTTGTTCTCGTTGGATCCCGCACAATTTGAAAGTCGCTCAAAAAAAGGCTCGTGTCGATTGGTGCAAAGAAATGTTGCAAAAATACGATCGCGGTGCTTCAAAAGACGTTTATAAGATCGTCACAGGTGACGAATCATGGATCTATGCGTATGAGCCCGAAACGAAACAACAATCGGCCGTGTGGGTCTTCAAAGACGACCAAAATCCAACGAAAGTTGTTCGTGGAAGAAACACTTCGAAGCAAATGATCGCCTGTTTCTTCGGCAAAACTGGTCATGTGGCGACTGTTCCGCTTGAGCAACGTAGGACGGTCACTTCTGAGTTGTACACTACAATTTGTTTGCCTGAAGTCATCGGAGAAATTCGAAAAACCAACAAGAGAAGACGAATCATTGTTCACCATGACAATGCGAGCTCTCACACATCGGCTCAAACCAGAGCGTTTTTGACCGGCCAAAACGTCGAATTAATGGGTCATCCGCCGTACAGCCCTGACTTGGCACCTAATGACTTCTTCTTGTTTCCGCACATCAAGAAAAAAAATGCGTGGTCAACGATTTTCGTCGCCAGAAGAAGCTGTTGAAGTGTTCAAAAGCCATGTTTTAGAGGTGTCTCAATCGGAGTGGAAAAAGTGCAACGACAACTGGTTTGAGCGCATGCAAAAGTGTATAAATCATGCTGGAGAATACTTTGAAAAACAATAAAACAATTTTTGATTATAAATATTCGGATTTGCACTATTAGGCCAGAAATATATAGAGCAGCCCTCGTATTAGGTTGATGGGTTTTGTTCCGCCAGTAAATATTATATTGTTGTTATATCTTTCTTTCAAGAATACAGCCGTCGTCATCGGCTGTATTCTTGGTACGTTTGGCGGGCGCTTTCGATGTGAGAACATCACATTTCTGTTAGTTCTGAGTGTGAAAAATAGATAGTGTCCAGAATAAAACGTATTACACAGATTGTTTTCCTGATATCTGTCATGTTTACTGGGGCAAATATTTCCCACTTTTATTATTAGATAGGTAAGTGTAACCATCTGTGGATGTTTTTCCTTTGTAAGAGTGTTTTAATAGTTTTAATGGTGTAAAAATTGTTTAGGAACTTGTGTTTACCTGTTCGTTTATAATGTATCCGTTAAACCTTCGTCTTTTGTATATATCCGAGTTTTCAATACTGTCATATATTCATCTATTTTTCTAGGTTCGTGTCCATAAGTGTTAAGGTGTATTGCCAAGTTGGAGTCTTCCCTTTTCTGTCTGTATGATCGTATGTGTTCTGTAAACTTTGTTTTTAATTTTCGTCCGGTTTGTCCGATGTATGTATGGTTACAGGTGCAAGTAAGTCTTTATTTTCCGCTGGTACTAAATTTATCGGTTGTCTCTCTTTACATTTTTAGATTGTTGCGTAGAGTATTGTTCGTTTTTAGTGTTGTCTATAAACCTTCTTTCTCGAAAAGATTAGTAAATCTATATATTTCTGATCCTGTGTAAGTAAAGATGTGTCGTCGTGTTGTATCGATTGTTTCCTTGTCTTCTTTCTTCTTGTTTTTGGTGTTGTATTGTCTGAATAGTTTGTCGATGGTAGTGTGCTGTAACCGCTCTTTTTAGCTATTATGTAAACTGTGTAGAGTTTTTTGTTATACTTATCTGGAGCAAGTGGGACTATCCTAATTCTGTGAATCATATTTCTAAATGCTGGGAGCTAATGTTGAATAGGATGGTTTGAGGTACTGTAGATAGTTTTGTCTGTCGTGATTGGTTTTCTATAAATATGATTTTGTTATGTATTGTGTTTAAGTCTGTTAGAACTTGTTCGGCGTTGTCTCTTTCTAGGATGAATATTATGCCGTCTATGTATCTGCAGTAATGGGTTATTTTATGTTTTTCATCAGTTCTTTTATTTTTTTATTTTTATCCAATACTTTGAGAGCATCATAAGAGTTAAGTGAGCAATTTATTAACAAAAAGATGTTAAACAAATCACTGATAATTTAGAATATTTTTCGATTTTCAGTTTTTGTTTATTTTAAAAACCAAAAATTAAATTTGCATGAACATTTTGTTCGCCAATAGTAAGATGTAAAACTTGCTCATAGATAGATGTATATTTTAAGATCACCTCGCTAAAGGGTCACTTTATATATTTTTATTTATTTATTTATTTTTTGTTTTTTGCACTTGTTCTTTTATCGAACATAAAACTAAATATATAAATTAAAATAGTTTTTACCAATTTTCAAAAATTCTTTTTTTCGTGCTATTTTCCCGATTTATTATTTAAATCACCGATATTGATTATTGAGGGTCAATCACGTCTCGATGGCCATTTCGTTATCGCTTACTTTAATCTTCAGGAAACTTCTGACAAGCATTTTAAATAAACTAAAGATTTTTGTCCAAACAATAAAGCAAAGACAAAAATCAAAGTTTAAGCAAAAACAACAATAACCAATAGTAATTCTATTTTTCTTTCTTTACTGTATACGGCTGACTTTTTTTCGGCTTTTTTATACGGTTGAAAGAGGATGAAAAATAAAAAATCACAAAACACTACGATAATTTATTTTTTGCACGGGCACTTTGCAAATATTAAATAATTTTAAACAACGGGATACAAATTTACAAAAAAAAAAAAAATTTGTGCTATTTTTCCGAAAATAGTTTTCATTTTTTTTTTTTTAACTTTAATTGTTATTTGAACTGTGAATATTATAAATGAATTAAAATTATTTTGGCTTAAGTTCATTCATTTTTAATTTCTAAAAATCCTTTTTAGAAAGAAAATTTATTTTACAAATGTATGCGGAATTTTCCCAAAGAAAACAAGAAAAATAAGACCCTAACAGAATGTAATGCTGCACTTTCTGGACCGCTACATACTTCATCAGCAACCTTCGCATCTAACCTCCTTAGGTTGTATACATTGTAAACATCATCTATTTAACCAACTAACTTTGTAAATAAGAATACGAGATATATTCATATCAGTACTAATTTGGTTAGACGAAATTTTACACACAAACCAACGTATTTATTTTTTCCTTTTTTCGTCTTTTACATTTGTTTTGCTTTTGTTTCAGTAATCGATTATTTCAAGTCATTCTTACTTGTTTACTCATAACATTATAGATGCTGTTTCAGTATCTAAGCATGAATGCGTGCTGTGCATGAACTGTGAATATAATAATTTTTGAAATTTTACTTTATTTTCGGCTTTTTGGTTCTTTTTAATTAATTTTCTAAACATTTTTAGAAAGAAAAATTATTTACAAATGTATGCGGACGTTTTCCAAAGAAAACAAGAAAAATTAGACGCTAGTAGAATGAAATGCAGCATTTTCTGGACCGCCACATCCTTCATCAGCATTCTTTACATCTATCTACCTTATCTTATGTATGTCGTAAACATCATCTATTTAACCAACGAAGCTTAATAAAAAAACAACTTTTTTCTAAATCGGGTGATTGGTACGGCACCACTTTATACGTGACAAATTTTTTAGACGGAATGCCTAAAGTTGCTAACATGTTTTACAAATTTGAACAGAGTTATTAGTTTTCCGCAGGAAATAAGTGCAGTTCATATTATTTTACAATTGTGCAAAATTGTTGACAGAAACATTTTACTGTTTCTAAGCATGAAGCCAGAAATATTTCGTGATTTCGCACTAATTGAACAGAGTACAACTGTAGCAGTTTTTTTTTTTTTGTTTATTTAGAACAAAAAGTAGCAATTTTAAAAATTGGCATTAAAATTAGCATTAAAATCGAATTGATACATGAAAAAACAGCTGCCAGAGAGGTTATCTAAAAAAATGAGAGGAAAACTTTTTCAGTAATGATAATTTATTTTGTGTTTGTACCAATAGTTAAGAAAATTGGTCCAAATATAAGAAAATGATACATGTTACATTGAGCCTTAAAAAGTTAAAAAAATGTAAGCAAACGGTAACACTACTCCTGAAAAAATTATGCTGTACTTTATTAAAATGACTCTCTAACCCTTTGTCAACTAAAGTACAAAACAGTTGTTTTGAAAAATTCTTTTAATTTTATTTGCGCTTCTACTCAAAGCATATGCTTCAGCATTATCTTATATATTTCTAAATTAGAAAAAATGCAAACGTAAATAAAACTCTTCAAAATTCATTCATTGTCAGAAAATAATGAAATTTAAACAAGTTCGTTTAATATTATTTTGTTTTCATTTGTTTTATAATTATTTTCTCTTTTTACAAAGATATTCATTTTAAAAACTATTTGTTTTTAGTTCAGTTTTACAGAATTGTCACGTCTCTTAAGAAGTAATAGTTACGTTAAACAATTAGAATTAAGTTTTGTTTGTTTGAGAAACTTATGATGAGAAAAACATTTCAAAGCAAATTTGTTAAAGTTGAAGTTTTTTTTTAAGTCTGTTTAAGAAAAGAAGTATATTATGAAAAATAAGTGAAAACAATAATTTTGTATAAATGGGCATCATCCAGTTATGCTCGCTTTCAAATGATAAAAGTCGATTTTCAAATAATCCTTTATTTTGTTATTGCAATAACTAAAATTAGTTCTCATGAATAATTAATTTCTAATCTGAATTGGTGTAAGTAATATAATCCAAAATATTAAAGTGAAAAATCATTCTAAATATTTTTCTTCAAGTGCTTAAATTGCAGCGATTTTAATACCTGTTCAAGGTCTAAAAAATTTCTAAAATTTTAAAGTTATTTCAACTTAATAAGTAAATATTTTGCATAAGGTTTCAAGACTTAAGTGTTAAACCACCAAACTGTTTAAAGAATTTTAAAATTATTTGACAGATTTTTTCTTTAGTTTGCTGGTTTTATCCATACGAAAGGCATCACAACAACAAAGTTTTTGTCAATTTCTCAGGTATGTCTTTCTCTGGCTTTTATTTTATATAAAAGTTGTTGGCATTTAGACATATTATTTCGCCTAGTGTCTGACACTTTTCTTAAAAAGTAGTTTATCCTCAAACTTTGGCATAAAGTTTTATCGGTTTAATTTTTTTTTTTTTTTTTCTTATATAATACTTTTTGAATGCTGTTAGTCAGAATGTCTTAAGCTCATGTTTTAGATTTTTCTTCTTTTTTGTTTGGAGTATTTTTTTTTTAAGTTATAAATTTTGCCTTTGACTACTAGAATTTAAGTTTTTTTTAGTTTTATTTATTGTTTGGTGCTCAGTATTTGTTGAAATAATTAAATATGTTTTAAAATTAATCTTATAGTTTTTATAATAAGGCTTTTTTAAAGATTAACTTATTAATTCCATACTAGCAGAGAAATGTTGCATACTTTTAGGATTATTAAACAGTAAAGATCATTTCATGTCGGAGAATTTGCTACCTACATATGTATGTGTGTACTTGCATATATATTAAACTATCTGTTTGAAGAGTAATCTACACCATTATACTGGTCCTGATATTTTCACAGTGTTTAACCAACCGTCTAGAAGGATTTTAATTCTAAAAATATGTATTTTGAATATTTCATGTGCTTGGGTTCTTTTTCCAGAATAAGTAAATATGAATCTACGTATAGCTTGAGGTGTCATATGTCAATTCAAACGATGGTAGATGCTTAAGACTTGATTGATTAGAATAGTCGGCATGTCACCTCCTGTACAGAGTAAATGATAACTACCACATTTCCTTAGACCTGTATTTATATTAATAAATCTTGTATAAAAAGCAGGAGTTGAAGCAGGAGTAGGATTGGGACGTGATACTTTGTAATAAATATTAATAGCTATTGAACTATGTAAGGATGGGCGCTTCTAATTTCCAACGAGTAACAGCGAGTTCCGTCTAATGCCATACAGTACACTGTAATGGTTGACCACTGATCACATCCGTCTTACCCTCTTCCAAAAAATTTTTCGAGAACGTAAGGCATAATTTAAGATTACAAATAAATAAAATATTAAATATTTAATATTTTTCAATTATATTAAAACCAGGGTACGGAAATAAACTAAACGAAACGTTCGCTTTTAGGATAATGAGAGGAATTGCGCCAATTTAGTTTTTCTTTTTCATTAAATTAAACGTACGCAGCCAAAATAATTTAAGCAAAATAAAAACACTGGTACAAAATAATTTTAGAAGTGTTTGCTGATTGGTATTAGCAGAGGCTGTATTGGTGCTTAAAAACTAGCACTAACTTCTTAGCGAACTACACACCGCAATTTCATACAAATGTATTGTTCAGTTGCGCTCATTCGAAAAATGCATATGTTGCTCATGTACAAGTAGAAAACCATTAAAAAATGTTTTAATAGTTTATGACTTTGTGTAAAACGTTTGCGAAACGTTTTTCTTGGTTTCATGCACTGATTAAAACAAATCGTACAAGTCAATTTCCTAAAGATAATTTTTTTATTTCCTTCAACAAAAGCTAATTAATATTATCTATTTTTTTAATTGCTAAACGGTTTTAAAAGAACCAAAAAGATTGCAATTATAATGATGAAATAATGTTGCCAAATTTAGAAAAACAAATACAAAGAGATTCTTAACCATTAGTTAAATTGACTGACTGTTAGTTGTATTGCAAAGGCGATTTCATTTTAAAAGAATCGTTGAAGATGTTAAGTTTTTGAGCTCATTTAAATTGTATTCTTTTTTGTTTGTTTTTGTATTGTTCATTTAGTTGGGCTTAGATAAAACTACTTTATTTAAGTGGTATTAAATTATTTTCAGGTTTTTTTTTTTTTTTTTTGTAACAAAAGATTAAGAAGGTTTTGGCAAAAATCAGGTAAAAACGTTTTGTTAAATTAAATAGTTAGTTAGTGCTGCTCTCAAAAAAATTGTTTAACCTAAATATTTGCTTTATTTTCTACTTCATTTATTGTGGAAGCCTTGCAGGGCTTTAAAAGGGTAGTTTTGCAAATACTGAAATTTTTTTTCAAAAGGTACTTTTTGGCAACATATATCTTTATTTTTTAAATGGGGAATTTTTGGAATATATTTAACTTTTAATAAATACTGCATAATTTTTATTTTAGGATTCATTCCAAAAATTTTCAATAAAATTTTATACCTAATAAAGTACTTTTTAAAGGTACTTTTAAAGTAAGGTCTTTAAAAAGGGTACTTTTAATAATAGTTAAAATATTTTTAAGATATTTATAAAACGTAAATATTTATAAAAGGTACTTTTTATAAAAGGTACTTTTTATAAAAGGTACCCTGTCAAAGACCAAATTTTACAAAAAGTACCTTTAAAAAAATTATATATTTAAGGGAATATTTCTTAAAGGAACATTTTTGATCTTGCTGATGATGGTGCGATCAAATACTGATGAATTATCTAATCGTCAGCCGGTAAAAACTCTGCTTTTAAACACTTATAGAAAAAAGTATACGGACACGGGAGCACTATTAGAGTTGAAATTGTAAAAAATGTGTTTCCATTTTAACTGCCAACAAATCTCGGCACATACAAAAACTCTCAACCAACCAGCCATCCAGCGCCAAACAATCGTTTAGTTAGACAGTTAATTATAGGGAGTCAGCAACATAAACATTTAATGGGTTTTTATTTAATATGCCTTTAAATCCTATTATTACTGTTATAGTTATACTAATAACCTTTGTTTCATCAAAACATTAATTTAACTTAAAAGAGATTTTCTGTCAATATAAATTCATTAAATCCATTTTACTCTGTTCTATTGTAATTGTTAATTACCCTTCTCTTTATTGTCGAAAGGAAGCCTTGGCATACATTCATACTTTAATCAATCTAATATTAAAGTTCAATAATAATTGTTTCACAAAAGCAACTTTACTCGTAAAGCAGACGTTACATGACACAGTTAATTAAACAACTGCAGTGAAATAATTTCTAAAAAAAATACATAAAAATATTGTCAGGCTTGAATGCGTTCAATGCAATGCGGCATTGCGTATTCTTTTATTTATTTACAAGACATTTTTGTCATATTTGTACATGTAAACAGTTTGACATGACCGGAAAATTTATTTTAAATTTAAAATATTTCAATAATATTGTGTTTATTTAAAAATATTTTTTTCTTATTAAATTACTTTTTAGTAAATACGTGTCCTTACGTTCAGTTTTAAAAAATCAAAAGCCTTGCATTTATGAATATACCCTAAAATTTTATTTTCTCAGTTAAATATATGAAACAAAGAAGTAGAATGAGTACATTATTTAATGCTCTGAGTTTGTCAGTTTTTAATAGAAAACAATGTAATAAAACAAAGCTCCCTCAACTTTATTCAATAGTTTCATTTTTCCTTGCGGTTAGAGCCGGCCTCCACGTTTCAACTCGTATGAATTTAGAGGCCAATTTATATTGGATGGTTTTTTAAGCCCGATAAAACTTTAAATTGTAAAAAATAACAGAAAAAATTATATTGTAATGAAGAATTTTTTTATATAAAAGATTTCGCGCATATAGCAACCGCGGCTGCTCTTGCCGAAGCGCATGCTGGACGACCACTTTTGGACACTTTTTCAAGAGCAGCCGTACTAGTATGTTACGACTAACACGAGCAATGTTGCCCTTCAATTGTTGCTGGCGTATCAGCATAAACTAGGGGCTTCATTTGGGCCCATCGCAAATAATTGGGAGGTGGCAAATCGTACAACCTGGGATCCACTTAAAAGGTCCATTTTTCGAAATCAACTTATCACCAAATTTTGATTTCAATAGCACGATTGTTGCCTTCACCGTATAGCACGTAGCGCCATCTTGCTGAAACCACATTTCGTCAGGATCAATATTACGAAGTGATATAGCGAAGTCGATTGAACGATTTCCGTCCGTGCTGGGGTTGAAATCAACTTTGCTAAGGGACTAGATGAAGTAGAGAAAATTTATATACGACAAACAAACAGACATAGTTTCAAAAATTTTGGTATTCTAGATCAACAAGATCGGTCCGTATTCTTAGAAGCAGAGGGCAAACAACACGGCAGCCTCTTATTTTTTCATATATGTATTTTTTTCACCTTTCGTTTGTAATCCTAAAGGTTTTTGTTGTTTATGATAAAAAATTAATGAAATTAAGTTGTGATAATAATTCTAATAAAAACTTGCAATTTTTGGAAAAACTTTATGGTAAGAAATAATTTCTTATGCCGATTTGTATGCACAAGCAGTTATACATATATGTTGGAGGATATGTAAAATACGGCATAATCGACTATAGCACTCTTGCATGTTTTTCATTAGATTTATCCTGTATTCAGTTATCCGGAGTTAACAAAGCTGCCTTTTTGTACAGTTTGAATGTGCTCACTACCGATTTGCTGCCTACAAAAAAACTCATTTGGAAGTACAACAATTTTCAAGCCAATTACTTGTTTACGATTTTTCACAATGTCATAGATGCACTCTTAGGTTATAGAGAATAATTTTGTTAGATTTGGCGGCCTCTTGTTTCACTGGCTTTTTATATGCTGCAGCTTTCAAAATTAAATTGAAAAATATACAATATTTGCAACAATACTGCAACTTATTCCTTTCAGTAATTTTAAAGCGGGAGGACCAGCACTATTTAACTCTTCTGCTAAACATTTCCAAAAATCCGCATCTTGTTGAGACGGATGTCACTATGAAATTGTTTCGCCGGTTTTCTCCTATTTACTTTTTATCAACCTAAATTTTTAAGATTAAATATATTTACATGATATATGAATTTCACTATCAAATTCAAAGTGATTAAAAAAAAACTTTGCAAAAATTCCACTTTTGGCGCCAAAAGAAAACTTTTTTCTGGGGAAATTACTCATGATTACAAAAATGTAAGATATGAAAAAATTTCTTGTGGAAAATAGTTCGCGATAGGAGTGAATATAAATTTAATATTCATCCTCTGACATAAAAAAAATTTTTTTAATGGCTTTGAAAAACTTTTTCAAGAAAATAAATAATTTAATAAATAACTGCTGTATTATTTGAGCACCATTTTCGGTTTTTTATTTAAGAGTTTAGATTTAAAGAATGCGATGTTTTATATTAAATATAATCACCCTTATCCTCGGTGTTCTCGCTGCCAATATTGCTATTTATCGATGACTGGCAATATGAATTTGGTATTTTGTAAGGAAATGTGATGTTGACATTGCCTCAAATTGTTTTAATTTTTTCGCTTGTAATTTGGGTGACGTGTACAAGCAAAAAAAAGTAAATAAACTATAAAAATAGCAGAAATAAAATTCAAAATGGTCAAACTGAAGACTACTAATCCCAACTAATTTGAAAACTTAGTTGAAGAGCTGGGAAAAACCATCACTTGCCAGGGGTTTGCGAAGAGGCATTGTTCCTTCTTATTTTAAAGAATAATAAAAAAGTATAGCGTTTGGTGTCAACACTTTTAGCCCACTAAATAGAACGAGCAAAAGGTGTGGTACATAGTGCTTTACAAATTCATGTTTGACAAAATTCTTTTTACTGATTTGGAGGACTTAAAATTTAAAGTAAAAATAGAATGTACAGCTACTGGAGGAGCTATATATAAGTAGCGGGTACTAAGAACAAAGGAAGAAGAAACTGCTCCAGTTTCAAAAGCAAGTCAACTTTAGGGTATGGTTCAGGGTGTCCGAAGTGAAGGGGAACTTCCTGAAGTCATAGATAACGCCTATTTAAAGGTGCTTAAATCATTTTAAGTGGCAAGCCATGTTGCCCACCATGAGGTCCACTTACATTTACTGATGTTTAACTATGTTTAGAGGAAGAAGTCGTGGGGAACAGTAGCATCAGAAAGAAAGCAACAAGAGACGTTGCAATACGACCAAATATAACACTACCTTTCCTTAAATGAAGAAACAAAGCATTACTTTTAAACGTATAACTTTAAATTTATCCCTTACTTTTCATTTGTTAACTGAAAGAGTCTAGATTTCTGTCTATGAATTCTCCTTTGCACCATTAATTTTTTCTTCCTTTCTTCACCACTAGAGCCAGTGTCGAAAAGAATGTAAAATTTTTTTTAAATTTTCGAAAAATTGTTATTTTAACATAATAACAATCAACTGATGAGCTATACATGAGCAGTAGCGAAATGGCCATATGGATATGCTTTCCCAGCAGTAATTCATTTCATTTTTTAGCTTAGTTTCATGATATTCTCATGAAATATTTATATTTGAAGGAATTAAGCACAATTAAAGTAAATTAATATAAAAAAGATTTTAAATAATAAATTTTCTTTTTAATAGTAAACAAATAAATCAACTGAATCAAATGTTAGATATTTGTGTTATTTTTAATGACATTATCGGTAAACAGACAACGTCGTCATTAAACCTCTGTGTTGTAGTGAAGTTGCCTCAAAATTCACGACGATGCACATAGATTGAAGAGTGTCGGCAATTCATTTTTTTCGTGTTCGCCAATTTGGGTAATTTTTTGGTATTTTGCTGTCAGATATCTGAATATAATGATTCTGTAATATTAGGCTGATATATTTATTATTTGTTTATATATGTTCGCTTGTTTAAAATGACATGCAACTTTACTGCATATTCGATATTTTGGTACAATCACAGTTAACTTATCATATGACCTTGTTGTATATTTTCGTAAATTACAATTGTCATAGATGAGACTTGAATTAAAAAAAGGTGGAAAAAGTGCCGTATAAAAAATCTCGTAGAACAAAATACAAACAACATCAAAATTTCAATGTTCATCAACTTCAGTGGACTGCATCTTTTTAGCACTGTGAAGCGCTGTTTAACCAAAGATGCCAAATTACAGCTTGAAGTCTCAGCTAAAATTTAGAAAAATTCAGCTGCTCTTAACTGCTCCTTTCCAGAAAACAGTTAAAACTATAAAGTGATAAAGTAACAAAACATGAATTTTCGTTCATGCATATTGTTGTTGCCATAATTCTTTAATGTTTTAAATTATTACATAATGTTAAATACATACGAGTCAATAGTTTTAATTATTATATATTTCATTGTTGAAAAAAGCATAAGCTTCAATTTAATTTGAATTGTTGTTTACTGATACTGTTTGATAACAACAATAGAATATCAAGCACGATTAAATGCGATGAGTATATTATACATTATGTCTTGCTCTCTCTATTGCATTAAATCTTTTTTGTTAGAGCTTTATAAGTAATATATTAAGTACTGACAACAATATACAGTGTCTGATTTAAACATCTGCATTTGGGTATAAATTTCAAATATTATTGATATGCTAATTTACATTATATTGGCAAGTGCAGTGATAAGAGGTGCGTTATTAGTTGATTTTAATTGATTATTTGTGTCAGGAATGATGTCCAAAGAAGCTCAGAAAGCGAGGAATAAACTCTATAGAGCCTATAGATTTCGAAGAGTTGGATGTGTAATAAAGACGTAGTACATAATCTTTTATTGTCTTCAAGCCCACTTATAAATAGATTTCGCTCAAAGGTTCCATTCAAAAAATTGGCGTAGGATAATGATGTAAAAAAATTAAAAAAAAATATGCCTTAATTACTTATTCATTTTTTTCTAACGGTTTTTTCTATGGATAATGGCCGCTTCTACAATTATAATATTTACTTTTTGTGAAAATTGAGTGAATGCATTAAAAATCAATACTTTTACAGAACAAGTTGTATGGTAAGTGGGCGGTAAAGTGGGCGGGTATTTTTCAAATTTCGAACAAATAATTCTGAGTGTTTAGAAATGCTATGAGCCAAAAAGCAACGCTTTAGGTCAAATTTAATTTTCACTTTGTCTAGGAGATGGGCGTAAAAGTGGGGGGGATTATTTTGATCTTTCCGTTGTTTTCTTGATTCAAATAAAAAATGTCTACGTGCCAAGTTTCATTGTGCTCCGACAACTTCTTCTATTTTTAACCGCTCGTTCTATGAACTGAGACTAATGTGCGGTGTAGCTGACGCCAACAGAATAAAGGTAAATGATTTTTTTGATTTCTCCTCATTAATGGTTGTATTAAAGATCTTATAACTTCGTATTATTTCTTTTAATCACTTTCTCTTGATTTTAAGTATTTTCTATTTAGGCACACAAATTTAAATCTAACGTTAAGATATTTAAAAGGTGATGTGTATATAGCTACTTTCAAGATAAATCAGAGCTTAAGTTAAATAACTTGGTGGTAAAAATATTATCTGCATCATCGGCATCATCTTCAATAGAGTCCAAATTGTCTTTGTTATTATTATGAAAATAAACCGAGTCATGTTTAAAAATGGCTACAAATGACTAGTCAACCAAAAATGGTATAAAACTTAAAATGACAAAAACTTGGCACAACACACAGGAATTTCTTTAGATAAACAGAATTTATTTTTGGACAAAATTAACTCTAAAATTCAAATCTTTAAATACAACATAAAATAAAGGAAAATTTTAAAACCACACAAATAGCTGCAGTACAAATAAAAATTATGGTACCAACAAAATTTAAATACACTTGCAAAATGGTGCAACAAACCATTTCAAATACTTTTAATGTCTTTAGGGTCCTTATGCTCATGAAAAATTTTAACTTGAAATGCTGACATTAATATAAATTTACAGTTAAAGTCCCAAAATTATGTTTGCGTGTGGTGAGGCCACAAACAATAATTCTATTAAAATATTTAAAACACAAACAATTTCACAAATCTTTATTCTCTAAACAGAACTTCTGTATAATTATTATTTTTCTGTAGGCAATTTTTTCCAGTGCACTGCTCATATTAGCAGAGATTCATTTGTTTAATGCACAATTACACAAACACTCAATGTAGGAATTTAAACTCAGCTTGCGTGTGTGTGTGTGTGTGTACATATTCCAACCACATAAGTAAATGGTTGAAACAGATTTGAAATCGTTTCTTACTGCATGTTACTAACTGTTTGTGTGTGTGTTTATTTACTTCTTTAGAATAACAAATAACCAGCTTTAATTTTATGTTTCAGCAGGAATTTTGTTAGAAACTCTTTTAGCAAAAACAAAACAAACAAAAAAATAAACTACAAAAAGCCTTGATAATGATGTCTTTTTGTGTGTTTCTTTTGTATTTGCTTTATCTTGTTTTATTAAAAGAAAAGTTGCCCAAATAAAGCCAACTCACAAAAAGAACATGAAAGGAAATTATTGCAAATGCATTTTCATTGAGCTTGAACTTAATCTAAAAATAAATGTTACATTATAGTTCTACAAACACACACACACACACACATACACATTTATATGCAGCAGTTACTAAAAATAGTTATCTACAAGAATGAGATTTGAAAATCGATAATGAGTATACAAAAAAAAAAAAAAAATAAACAGGATAACATGCCGGCTTATGCCTGTGTGTAGACGAAAGGAAAGATTTAGTAGGAAGATTTTTTTTAAACAGTTTAGAATCTTATCTAATAATGAATGATTTTAAGCCTGATACAATAAACAAAAGGGTTAACTATGATATGAAACGACGGTCTGGAGTAACTTTTTGACATTTGCTTTGGACATAAGAATACTCTGGCTAATCATCGCGAAACAATGCTAGCAAATTAATACGATTTAATATAAAAATCAGTCACCAATTTATCAATTCATCACAAAACTGTGTTTATCGAAGAGGCCCCATATGAATGAAATTATTCAGCAACAACGGCCGCTTTGGAGAACAACATTATTTGTACTATTCGTGACATACGGCCAGCAATACACGAAAAATGATCCCTAAACTGGACGTTCAAAATCAGCTTGCTCAAAAACGGCTGCAGTGTCTATATGCCAGCGATTATTTTCTAATCAACTTTAATGAACTTTGAACCATACATAAATTTTTTTGAATCGATTCACAATTAATTCCATGAACGGAAATGATATTTCTTAAATCTTTAAGTAAAGAAACCTTTTTAATGATTTATTTTCAAAAACACATATTCAGTTACAAAGTTGTTTTTCTTCCATATCTGAAAATTTTTTAGATGCCCACAAAAGTTCAATGCTTTCGTGGACATGTAACTTTGTCAACCTTAGACTCATTGAAAGTTATAGTTAATACTTAAAAATGAAAATAAGTAACAGCAGAAAATTATTAAAAGTTGCACTAATAGCTGGCAGAACGAGTAGTGGAAGTTAAAAAAAATCAAATGAAAATAGTGCAAAACATGGATTTTTTTAAATGTAATGTCAACATTTTTTAGAAAAGTTAGACGCTAGAAGAATGTAATGCCCCACTTTCTGGACCGCTTCATCTATCCACCTTAGGTTGTATACATTGTAAACATCATCTATTTAACCTACTAACTTTTTTAAATAAGAATACGAGTAGTATTCATATCAATATTAATTGGGTTAGACGAAGTTTACACACAACCCAAAGTACTTCTTCACTGTTCTCTCTGTATTTTGTCTTGTACATTTGTTTTTTGCTATTGTTCCAGCCACCGGCTAAACACGAATGCAATTTTTATTTTTAATTTTTCATACTTTCTTGCTCACAACATTATAGATGTTGTTCCAGTGTCGTATTGACTGTTGTAAGGTAAGTATGAATTTAAATACGCTGTGCCTTGCATGTATATTAATTTTTTTTCAATTTGGATTCGAACCGTGGATATTATAAATGAATTAAAATTTAATTATTTTCGGTTTTGGTTCATTTTTTTTTGTTTTGTTTTGTCTAGAAAGTAAAGCATTACATTCTGCTAGCGTCTTGAAAACGTCCGCATACATTTGTAAATAATTTTTCTTTCTAAAAAATGGTTTGAAATTAAATTTAAAAATGAATCAAACCCGAACATAATAATTTAATTTTTAATTCAATTATAATATCCACCATTCGAATCCTGATTGGGAAAAAAATGAAAAATTAGAGTTTTTTCCTAATTAGTTTGTTATTTTATCGCAAAGCAACAACACGGTTGTGATATGAAGTGAAGTTGAAAAACCGAGAAAACTCAGCCTTGCTTTTCACGCTTACATTTCAGCAGATTATTTAATGAAGAAAAGTATAGAGAAAATCCCATCAAAAATACTACATTTAAAAAATTAATTAATCCAGCATGTTGCTAATTCCAATCGGAATGGTTTTAATTCCGTATTAACAATTCCGATCGATTTTGTTTTACTTTACTAAATGATATCTCATTTTAGAGCTTATTTCTTACACTAATGACGCAAAATAATTAGAAATTAAAAAAATTAATATTTTCATTGATAAAAATTAAATTTTATATAAAACTGCATGATAATACAGTGATTATATGCTTTTGTTCAAGTGTGGTAATGCAGGGTCCCTTCTGGATGATAATACTGTTGTCATTATGATTATATGTCTTTTTTTCGCTTAATAGTAATGCAGTTCTACATAATACAGTATTTATTAAAATCCATTCTGGCAATACCGATATTTACTATAATGCCGTTCAAGGCAAATTAAACAGGTGACTGTATCAGTCTATGCGGTCAACATATGTTTGCTGTTTTCCTTTGGAAGTTGTCAACATTTTTGCTGGATGTAAATATGTTTGATATATTATGATTTCTAATATTTTTATACTTTTAATAAAATTTATTGAAGTTACTAAAATTTCTATTAATTATTTTCATTTTATCTTACAAAAATGACAACTAACGCTGCGAAATATTCGCACGGGTCATCTAGTTTCTAAAAAATGCTTAATCTCCACATTTTTATTTAAATGTGGCAATACTGCCAACAATTCTAATCTAAATTAGGAAACATAATAAAGGATAATTTGAAAACCGCAAATAACAAAATTTCAAAGAATCTACATTCCACTTTGAAATTTAAAAGTGGTTTTATTCCGAGGAAAGTTTTGGTTTTTCGTTTTCTGAAGAACCATTTTGCGGAATTGAAACCACTTTCGATCGGAATTGAGTTCTGTAACATGCCTGAATAATTGTTTATATATTTCTAATGAATTTTAAGCATTATAAATGGCAATAATTTATATAAATAAAAAATAGTTGCAAGTGCGTTGTGACTTAACAACTTATGAACCGTCAAACTAAATTCGATTAAATTTTTAGGGTCTAAAGTTTGCACACAATCGCTCGCCGCATTCGTGAGTTATGACTTTTCATGCCAACAGAAGATTTTGTTCATATAAAAAACAACAAGAAATACGTAGGCGTATGAGCGTGTGCCGTAATTATACTGTGTCCGGTAAAATCAGGTTGCAGCGCATACACGCCTACACATTGACAGCTAAGCGATCCATAAAAAAATCAAGTTCTGAAAATATTTAATACATAGATATCTGCTGGTCTATAAATTTCAAACTGATTTGAAAGATTTCTTACACGTTCGGAGTAGAGTCCCGTAGTAAAAAAGGTCATAATATATTCACAGTGCCTTCAAAGGCCTTCAAATTTGGTCCAAGCAACGCAGGGTATATTCAGCTACTAGTTTCATAAAATATTAAATAATTTATTATTTCAATAACTTCATTATGAAAAAAATCATATACCCGTTTTCTTACAATGCTGAAGCTTCTCTGTAGTGATACTTGATAACATTAAACATAATTGCTAACAGAATATTACCTCACAAGTATTTTTTTCAAAATGTTTTTAAATTCGTAAATAAGCTTTCGAAAATGCCGAACTTCGTAAGCAAGCGAACTATTTTAGCGAATGAGATATATATGATTCGGTACAAGCGTATATAGCACTCGTATTTGTTATTTCTTAAAGTAAGAAATTAAAGGATATGCAAACTTAATCCACATTAAAATTATTCATTTCTGGAGCTTTTTGGCCTTCTAAAAGTTAACACTAGATTGCCCAAGGAAGTCATTTCGACTGCTTTTTAATTTTAATTAGAAAAAACAATATATATATAATGACACAATTTCTTAGAATTTTGCGACTTTTTGTACAACATAAAAATACGTTTATTTATAATTGTAGTTGCCTCCCCCTTCTTTATTTCCGGTATATTTATATGCGTTATACCCATGTTGCCCAAAAGCAGTCATTTTGACTGCTTGGGAAATTTTAAATAATCAAATGACTCTTGTTATTGAATTAAGTTAATTTCTTATATGACCAGTTCGGCTCTGTAATGAAATAACAGTATACAATTTTTTTCGATTACCGTTAAATGATAACATTCCACCACATGATGAATTGTCAATTTAGGCGTACACTTGTTAGTTGAAGTTGCTCAATAAGCAAAATGTAATACTTGTTATTCGAATCTGTATGAATTGATCCTGTTCTAAGAAGTTGTACATTTTATTTCTTTTATGCCCTAAAGTGATGAAAGAAATGTCTAATAAAAGTGAGTTATTGGAAAAGCTAACGAACATAAGTGAAAAGTGCTCCGATATAGAATCAGATGGAACAAATTCTGAATTATCATCTGAAGATGGAGCGGATTATATTCAAAATGAAACACTTGACACTGAAGATAGCGATGAAGAATCGATCATCAATGATGGAAATGAAAGTGTCATCGATATGCCCAGGAAAAGGTGTAGGGTTCTAAATAGTTCAAACTCTGGTGCAGAAACTGAAAACACCTTTCAGACGACTGAAACAGCTGTCGATAATCCTGGAAAGTTTTCATCTACTTGTATTTTCAAGGGCTACGCAAAAACGAATATTATAGCAGATAATCTTATTAGTGCATTCTCGCTGATAATAGGACAATAGCAATATCGGAAATACGTGCATTTTTTGGGATTTTATATGCTCGTAGAGCCTACGAGGCGAAAAATTTAAAACTGAGTTATTTATGGTCAGCAAAGTGGGGTCCCAAATTTTTTAGAAAAACTATGGCCAGAGAAAAGTTCAAACAAATCCTACGATTTATTCGTTTTGTTAAATAACTATAAATAATATAAAATAATATTTAAAATTAAATTTAAAACAATTTTTTTTTTCACATTAGTTGATCTTTCACAATGCAGTCATTTAGACTGCATTTGGGCAATATAGGTATACATTAAGTTTCAGTCGTTCTAGTGGTAGATAAAAAAAATATTATATTGCAAAATTAATACAAGTGTTTTAATATGTTACTTAAACAGAAAAAACAATAAAAAGCAATAATTACAATTTATAATTTTACTATTCACTTTGTTCTTCCTCCTTCAAAAAATGTCTTTAGATTTTTGTTTTCTATCCCAGAAGATGTATGTATTTAAACATTGTTTCAATAATTCGAAATATCTTATTTAAGCACGTAGAACAAACACTAAAGTTTTAAGGGCATGTTTTACTTCTAACTTCCTTCTTTGCCTTTTCTTATTCCAAAGTTTATGGGAGTTTATATAACACATGTACTTCTATGTGTGTGTTTGAGTGTGTTTTGCACTCGTATGTAGTTAATTTAAGTTTTGTGAAATTAGTTTGCTTACAGAAACAAGTCTTCAGGGTGTGTTCATAAATTAGCTTTTATATTGAGAATTGGATGGCTTACCGCAAACAGAAGTATACGAAAATTATTCTAAATTTTAGCAAATGTAAATGGCATTGAATTTATAACTATAATTGCTAATGGCTTATAAAAACATTACTTTATAAATATTCGTAAAAGAAGTAGTTATTGCGAATAATGATGCCATTTAAATAGAAAGAAGCGGTTGTTTGTTAATAATAAGCGGAAGGTTTCAATTAAAAGTTTAATAATGCAAGATGCACTTTTAAAAGGCAAAATTTATTCTCAGAACTAAAATGAATTCTAATTTTTGGATAATTTTATTATTATTACGTTAGAAGGTAAGAATGAAAAAATTATTCTTAATAAAAGAAAATACTTATGTGGTTTTATTCAATTTTATAAACACAGGTGGAGCTAATGAGTTTTCTCTTAACTGTCGGTTACATTTTATTTTCATTACTGCAGAAGACTTGCTTATGCCAGTCGGATGTATGTGATAACCAGACATAGAATGAATAAGACAAGAGAGAAAAGGCTCTAAGCAGTACGTGAATTACGTTCGGATTAAACGAATTCTTTTATTTAATTCACTGACCATGCAATTATTTTCTTTTTTTTTCTGTATTTTAAAAATTATAAAATTTCAAAAAACAATTTTTCTTATTTGAAACAAATAAGGGTGCTATATTTGGCTATGCCGAATCTTATGTACCCTTTACCATTTATATAAATCTAGTTTAGGAAGTAACTCCAATCAAAAAAGAAAATACGGGGCTGACAGAGAATAAAAAAAATAAGTAAAAAAAAAAAGAATTATCAGGCATGTCACACAACTCAATTCCGACCGAAAGTGGTCTCAATTCCGCAAATTGGTTCTTCAGAAAACGAAAAAAGAAAAATTTATTCGAAATGAAATCACTTATAAATTTCAAAGTGGAATTTAGTGTCTTTAAAAATTTTTTTATTTGCAGTTTTCAAATTTACTTTTATTATGTGTCCTTATTTAAATTAGTTTTGTTATTCACTTTGATGTGCGCAATATTGCCACATTTAAATAAAAAGGCGAAGATTAAGCATTATTTAAAAATAAGTAAAATCGATCGGAATCTGAAGAAGGCAAAACAAAATCGATCGGAATTGTAACTATGGAATTGAAACCCTTCCGATCGGAATTTGTGACATATAATATATAATATCGGCTCTTAATGGGTTTAGCATTTTTTTTAAATTGTAGTGTTTCCTTAAAGATCTTTTCGAAAGCATTAAAATGATACCCATATTGATATTTCCAAAAATTTTAAAATTTCAGCGCCCCGTAACTCGGATAATATAAGTGAGCGCCAATTTTTTACGTGGTATTTTTTCTTCTTTTTAATTCTCTATTTATTATTCTTTTTTTGATTGGAGTTACTTTATTGTTCCAAATGACATGAAAAAGTTAGAGGTAGGCGTGGTGTTTTGCCTGCTGCCTCGAATGACATAGATCGATTAAGCTGATTTCCAATAATACCTCTTTCGACACTACATCTGATCGGTTGACAAACTTTTTTTTAGTGAAATCTAGTTTGCCGACAATCTGCCAAACGGACATCCGCTCAATCGACTTCGCTATGCATAAGAAGTCAGAATACATATATATATATATACTTCATGGGAACGGACATGGATATTGTAGAAATTACACACGGAATGACAAACTAAGATATACCATTTTTCCACTTTTTGTGGTGAAGGGTGTAAAAAAAAATTCGAAGTCGGAAATTAGTAATAAAATAGTTTTCCCCGTTCAAACTATTGGACATTAAGTCACATTAAACGCATTATAAGAGCCAGACGGTTTTATTTATAAGTTAATAGTTTGGATACGAAAACTAAAAGGTGTCCCAGAAGTTAAAGTATTTTGATGTAAGTGACCAAAACTTTAAGTCGTTATAGACAAAAATCTAAAACATGTTTTAAAGTCGTTTATTTTTTGCAAGAATTTTAAGCATTTGTTATCAGTATTAATCATGAATAGAATAACGCTTAAACACGCCATCTAATAATTAAGATTTGCTTCTAAAATTAGCCATCAATTTGCGAACATATAGAGGGACTTTATGAGTTTTATGACGCATATAATCTTCCACCGAAATGTGAATAGATTTCAAGCCACAAACTCTCTAAATGATGCACTAACAATAGTACGTCAAAGGAATGTAAGTACCGAAAAGAATATCGCCGCTGTAAACGAAAGTGTGAAGGAACACTATTTTTTATCGATTTATCATCGGTAGAAGGAAATGGGTCTTTCTTGGTCTACTAAGTGAAAAAAGTTTTTAGTATAATTTTGGCCTTCAGCCATATAAGAACTAGATGTTGTAAGAATTAAGATCGTTCTTTCGACAATTGGGTTCGCAGCTCGCGTTTTTTTTCAATGAAGATCATTGTCACACCATTATTAATAATGTTTTATAGTTGAAAATAAGTTCCAACCAATTGTATTTAAATTAATTTTCACACTCACCCGTCTTCCGCAAATATCCCTTTTTTCTTGATGTCCTTATTACTGATTTTTTATTTATTTATTTATAATAGATCGCAAGCCAATAGGGCCTGATTAATCAGGAATAAACATTCGGCATTAAATATTCTTACTGCGTACAATTCACTTATTAATTATTCATTTTCTTTTTTTTTGATAAATGTTAAATTCATATTACTTATATACTAATACTAGATGAACCCGGTGTGCTTCGCTACCCCCCTCATTATTAAATAAAATTAAAGGGGCGAAGCTACGCCCCTTTGTCCACTCCTAACTTTATATTGTCAAGAATATCCTATTGCGAAGATTTAATGACGATTGGTCCAGTAGTTAAGACTATATTACGATTTTTAATTTTTCAGAAAAGGGGCGGGGTACCACCCACTTTTCTGCTGGTACGTATTCCTAATTATGCCAATACAATATGTACCAAATATCATCGACGTAGGTAAAAAAATGGCCAAAATATGGCGAATTAAATTTTTAAGTTATATGGGCGGTGCCACGCCCCTTTTTCCACTCCCAACTTTATATTGTCAAGAATATCCTATTGCGAAAATTTAATGACGATTGGTCCAGTAGTTAAGACTATATTACGATTTTAAATTTTTCTAAAAAGGGGCGGGGTCCCACCCACTTTTCTCCTGGGACGTATTCCTAATTATGCCAATACAATATGTACCAAATATCATCGACGTAGGTCAAAAAATGGCCAAAATATGGCGATTTAAATTTTTGGATTATATGGGCGGTGCCACGCCCCGTTGTCCAATTAAAACTTCATATAGCCTATTATTCTTTCCAGAGTCACAGTAACACGCTGTGAAAATTTCAGGAAGATCGGTCCAAGGGTTTAGCCTCCTATAAAGCACAAACATACAGACAGACATTCATTTTTATATATATAGATGAAATGATCCTACCCACCCCTCTGCAAAAAATTTCATACTTTCTTTTAAATAAAAATAAAATATTTTTTTTCATCTATGGTAAAGACGCGTCATTAAAATGAAAATACAAAAGGACACTCATAAACATTAAAAGAGATATTTTGTTTTTACAACTTTAGTTTGATAACAAATCTCATTTGGATTTAAAACTAATATTTATTTTAATTAAAATACCAACTGACAAGTTTTAAATTAAGTATTTTTGCATTATTTTTATTGTCTGTATGTCTGGTGATGATGACAATAACAAACCACAAATAAAATATATACTACACGAAGTAACATTTATAGTAAACTTTTGCAATATCCTGTTTATGTCCAGTTATTATTTTGTTTGTATTTTTATTGCAAAAGTCTGCTTAACTGAAAAATTTTTTAATTGTGGTTAACAGTTGAATAAAAAATTTAAGAGGCATAATTAAATTTATTTTAATAAGAAGAAGTAGAATCACTGTAATATTGCGGGGAAAAAATAATGAAAAAATCCTGTTAATTTCAAATAATAATTATTTATAGTGTCTGCTAAAATCTTTGTAATATTGTAATGTTATGGAAAAAACTCTGGATAAATATTGACCAAAGAAATCGATTCCTCCTAACACTTCTTTAATGTTCACTCCTATTTAGAAATCACATATTTATGCAAAAAAAAAATCTAGAACAAGCTGCCAGATCTTTTCATATTAAAGAAGTTTAGACGATTTTACCCGCTTATAAAAAATGGAGAACCTGTGAGTGCAAAGGCATAAATTGTGCAGACGCTAGTTACTAAATATATGAATATTTACTGTATAAAAGAGCTGAAAAAGTCAGCCGCATACAATGGATAAAGATAAATTAATTCATTGTTGATAATTGTAGTTTTAGCAAAAACTTTGATTTTTGTCTTTGCTTTATTATTTGGACAAAAATGTTTAGTTTATTCGAAATATTTGCGAGAAGTTTCCTGAAGAGCTAAGTAAGCGGTAACGAAATGTCCATCGATACGCACTTTCACCCTCAATTATCAATTTTGGTGATTTAATAATTTTATCGGGATAAAAAATTAAATGAATGTTAAATAAAACACTAAACTATAATTTAATGAAATAGGAAAATTACCCTCCCATTTCGTTCAATTGGAATTTATATCGATAAGTCAATTTAGTACAAAATTTTATATATTTGATGCAAATGTACAAATTGATCTTTCCCCTCAAATGATAGTACGTGAGTGCTTCACACGCCAAATCAATTAACTCCGGTTGAAATTATTTCAAAATTTGTTTCAAGTAATTAATTTCAATGAACAATATCTCAGCATGAGTTGATGACAGATACTGAGTGCTGAAACACTTTCATTTTTTGCAATGTAAATGCAGCAAGGATTGCGAGAAGAATACTGAACATAAATTAAGTACAGACTTCTCTAATTAAGCTTTAGTTTAGGTTTATTTATATATTTTCCAATTATTAAAAATATTTTCTACATTTTAACAGAACAAAAGCTAATTTAAACATTTTATAGCCGATTATGTAACATTGAATTTTAACTTTTTAGATAATTTATAAATTGAATTACTTAATAATTTAATGAACAATTAAACCTATAACAATAAAG
This sequence comes from Gymnosoma rotundatum, assembly GCA_916610165.2. Lineage (NCBI taxonomy): Eukaryota > Metazoa > Arthropoda > Insecta > Diptera > Tachinidae > Gymnosoma > Gymnosoma rotundatum. The sequence goes on from OU744340.1 coordinate 120,371,630, forward strand.
TTTATTACAATTTATAGCAGCCAAAAAATGTGGAGTAACAAAATATATAAATGAGAAAAAAAGTTAAAATTAAATTATTAAATAAATACGTTGTTAACTCATGATAAAATTAATAGAAATAAAATAATTCTGATAAAAACAAACGAATTATAAAATTTTAAAATTCTTTAATTAATCATATAATAAATCAAGTAAACAGCGAGTGCATTTTTAAATAATTTTTTAACACATTCCGTACCTTCATTAATTTCCACTAATTAACAGCCACCTGCAAAGAAATAGAAAACCATTATTAGTTTTTTTTCATGAGATGCTAAAATGTTTAAGTGTATTTTTACTCTTGAATTTTGAAAAAAAAAAATTTGTTTTCTTAGCAATTTTTGTTATTTCAATCAAAGTAAAAATAAAAGAAGTAAAGGGCGAGGCGCATAAAATCCATCATAGGTTATAATTTAACGTAATCAGCGAAAACCAAAGTATCGACGGATGAGGTTGACACAATGAGTACTTTTTGGACGGACAAAAAATCATTAAAACGCAGCAAGAGCGAAAACAATACAAGAAGAAGCAGGTAAGTAAGCGGTAGCGAAATGGCCATGGAGACGTGCTTTCGCCCTCAATAGTCAATATCCGTGTTTTTGATAATTTGTTCGGGATAAATAGCACGATAATTTTTAAAGATTATTTTAAAAAATAGTTTTGCCAATTTAAAAAAATTATACCCTTCAATTAGTGGAAAATAAATAAATAATGTTAAATTAAATTAAACCATGGGAATAGCTATTTTGTGTCCCGTTTAAATTTATTTAAATCAACGATATTGATTGTTGAGTTAGCGAAATGGCCATCGAGAGGCGCTTTCTAGCTTAATAATCGGTGAATTAAAAAAATTAATTTGGATAAAAAATAGCACAATATTTTTAAAAAGTAATAAACTAAATAAATTATATTCTGAAAATTACGTTAAGTTTTTAAAGCAAAGATTTAGAGAAAATAAGTTATTATGAGAAAAGTTTTAAATTTTTAAATTCTATTGGAAGAAAAGAGCCTCAAAACAGAATTATATTAAAACAATTTTTATTAATATGTTGATATATAATTTAAACTATTTTCTTTTTTTTATTTTTTTTTTTTTTTTTTATTTCTTAAAAATAATTCTTTAACAACATTTGCCATTACTTTAGTTTAAGGCTTCAGATTTAAAACAGCTAAAAAAATAATAATAATACTGTTTAAAAATTATAATACACAAAACCACTTTCATTAAATTTTAAAAACAAAATAAAAAATTTACAAAAATTTCAAACTCTTAACTCTAAATGCTTGCAAAGTTTCAACAAAATATTTGATATGTGTTATTCTTTTTCCAAATGAAATTTACAAATTTAGATATTTTTTTTTATATAAAACAGAAACAAAATTTAAAATTCAATTTGCAAGCTTTTGAATTTATTTGCCCATTGAGTTCGGTCAATGATGATTGAAAAAAAAATATATTTTCAATATTTTATTAAATTAAACCATAATAAAACTTACAAAAATATCACTATAATAAAATAAAAATATTTTTACGTAATTAAAACTCAATTTTTTGCGTTATTATGGTTTTATTTTATTTATTTAATTATTTTTATTCACAACTTTTTTGATTGGCAATTTTTGATTAAACTGGTGCAAATTTAACTGCAAGGACTAATAGATTTTATTGAGTGTTATTTTAAATGTAATTTTTTGCTAAATAAAAAAACAATAGTTAGTAGAATTTTTTATTTCTAATAAATTTAAAAAAAATATTTTGCTAAAAATTTATGAAATTTAAAAATAATTAAAACTCTTTTACAATTGCACTGAATTATAAAAAAAAAGAAACTAATATAAAAAAAGTTATTGAAAGAATCTTGTTACTCATATTTTAAAATATAACAAATCGTAAATTTTAATTTCGCTTAAGTTCACCAATATTTTATCCTGCTGACGGATGGATCCTTCCTGTTTAATATTAACCATTTCCTTTTTTTATTAACACTAAAATTTGTATATTATTCTACCTTCTTACACTATTTAGAAATTTAAAAAATGAACTTAAACCGATTTAAAACTTTTTAATTCGTTTTAATACTCAAAAATTTTGACTAGCAATTCTAAAAGTTAAAGAATAATAAAAATAATTTTTTTAAATTTTTTATTGAGCAAAACATCTTGATTTAAATTACAAGACTGCTTTTAAGTTTTATGCAATAGAAAGCTTAAAATATTACTTTATAGTAACAACTCAAATTTTTTTTTTATCAGATTACTTTGTAGAATAAATTTTTCGATGCTTGTACTTCGCTCAGAATTTCTTAATCCGAAACATATTTCTAACCAAATAACACTTCTTAACACTTAAAATAACAAATAACACTTTAACACTTAACAATATATAGAAAAAAATAAAACTTTTTAATTCAACATTACGTATACGTTGTATAACTTACATCTCCCTAAACTATGCAATATTCTTATGAATATAATGAATTATGAAATAAATTCGATAGAGTAACAGTGCGTATGTGAAATATATCATTCAATTAATTGAATATTGTGCATACGTTTGCTAGAAGGATTGCTTTGATTATTATTTCTACTTTAAAAATTCCGTTATTTAAAGTTGTAAACAATTTTGTTATTACTTTTCCGTAGAAAAGTATCAGCTGTTTCTTGGAAAACGAAACCAAATTAAACGAGTAAGAGTGATATATTCGGTCATGCCTTCACCTTCTATGTAAATCTAGTTTAATGAAGTAACTCCAATTAAAAAGCATATATTCTGGTGACAAGGAATATAAAATAAAAAAAAAATTGCGACTTCTGCTTTTAATGGGTTAAGCATTTTTAAAAATTTTAGTATTTCCTTGAAAAGCTTTTAAATGACACCCATATTAATATTTATTTTTTACTTTTTAATTCTCTATCGTCCTATACATTTATTCTTTTTTATTGGAGTTACTTTACTTTTTCGAAAGACTTGAAAAAGTTAGAGGTAGGCGTGGTGTTTTCCCTGTAGTATCGAAGGACATGGACCGATCATGCTGATTTCCAATAGCACATTTTATTTCTGATCGATTGGTACCTTAATTTTTTTCTGTGAAATCAAGTTTGCCGAGGCAACACTAACAGGCACGTAAAGACGGACATCGCTTAATCGACTTCGCTATGCATAAGAAGTCAGAATATATATACTACCTGGGATCGGAAATCGATATTGTAGAAATTACACATGGAATGACAAACTTAGATATACCCTTTTTCCAGTTTTTGTGGTGAAAGGTATAAAAACATTATTTTAAAAGCATTTGTAAAAATTAAAATTCAATTGTGTTGATACTTATTTGTGCTTTATATATACTTTTTACTTATTGGAAAAGGCACAACACCAAAAAACAAAAGCAAACAACCGCAATGATTTTAATTTATATCTTCGGAAGTGGCAACTGCAATTGTTGCAGCAAATTTTAAAATTTTAAAAATTATTACAAAACTTTACAATTAAAATCAGTACAAGAGAAAGCATTCAAGGTTAGTAAAAATTCCAAGGAAATTAAAACAATAACAAAAAAAATATTTTTTTTGGAAAAACAAACATAAGTCTAATATTGCACAAAATATATTTATTTAAAAAAATAATATTGATGATATAAAATTAAAAAATATAAATTTAGCCGTAATCAATTAAATACTTTTTAGTATTAATTTAATAATATTATTGCCACAAATTTTAAAGTTTTGTAATTTTATTCCTACGAGTAATTATAAATTAAATTTCATTAGCTTTCTTTAGAGGCATTTGCTTGTTTTTGTTCTCTCACACTTTTTTGTGTGATACCATATCGTAATTGAGAACATATTTTACATTAATTAAACGAAGATGACACACGAAAATTCATGATTACGCAAATGCATTTGCCCTTAAAGAGAAATTGGAACCTTTTTATAAAAATACACAAATAATGAAAATTAATGCTAAAAAAAAGAAAAAATACAGAAACTGTATACGGAAACAATGTTAATATTAACGCAGTCCTATCACTGTCATGAAGTTTATCCCGAAAACATTGAAAACGATTTTAATGAAATTTGACATATTGAATACATTTTTTCTTCTGTTTAAACGGGAAGCATATAAAAATGGTAAAAACTAAAACCAAGCAAGCTTTCATACGCCAGACATCAAGTTATCTCAATTGCTGAACATTTGATACACTTTTTGATATGGCTGCTAGACTTTCGAAATTTTTATAACATAACATCCAATGCATATAAAGACTACGACAGAAGCAAGCAACCCGAGGTATATAATGACGTTTGAATAAAAAAATTAATAACAATCAAGGTACTTGAAGGAGCATTAATTATTATTAAAAATATCAGAAAAAAAAAACCTTTGCTAATTTGCGTTTTATAAACCACTTTAATGGGAATCGTATATTTACGCTGATGCCCTTATTAAAGCCGCTATACTGTTGTTATTTCTTTTCCTAAAGAAGGTGAAAGTTCTTGCGAAATTTGTCGAAAATTAGAGCGATACGATTAATTAGTGCGCAATTTTTAAAAAGGTTCTTTGAAAGATCCTTTGAAAAAATATGAGTACGAACCAGAATAAGGGAAAAATGTATTATCTTCCAATAAGTGTAAAATATATGATGCTAGTAGTCAATACTACACAATCAATGCGTTTATGTGTATCTAAGCGTGAAAAGCAAGATCCGATGAAGTATGTTGAAAACTTATACAAAGTATGCCGAGTCGAATCTTTAGCTTATTTGAATGAGGTTATCAATTCGTGTAAGTGTTTGTGTCCTCAGACCTGCGTCATCTTGGAACCGGTTTCGAAATTTTTTCTTTAAAATTAAAATTATAAAATTAAAGGGTGTCCCCATGTATCACACATGATTTCTTTAAAAGGTCACAACTTAAAAATTTAATAAAGTAAAACTAAAATAAATTTTAAAATTAAAGGGTGTCCCCATATATCACACATAATTTTTTTAAAGGGCACCACTTAAAAATTTAAAAAAAAATAAATACTTAAATAAATCTACAAATTAAAGGGTGTCCCCATATATCACACATGATTTCATAAAGGGTACTACTTAGAAACTTAATAAAGTAAAGTAGGTGAATCAAATTTACATATATATCTCCATTTTTTAAACGCCGTTGGCAAATTTTTAGAAATTTAGCAGAATCTCGATTACTACGACGATTATTCTATCAAGTTTAAACACTAAAATTTATTAATTAAAGAGTAAATTTAATTTGATGTTGATGGTTGAAATTTATAAAAAACCTGTATTGCTTATTCCACTATAACGGCAAATAAAAAATATAAATTTGGTTTTAAAGGCTGTGCTTATAATTGATTTGCCTGTTTTATGATCCGGGTTTTGCAAGAGTTATATATAAACGTAAAACATACAACCCGCCAAAATATGCATGAGATAATATTTATTTTACTAACAAAATAAAGTGAGAACTAAAACAACATTTGGTTATTAAATCTTAATCTAACACCGCGATCCCATAGTTTTTTTATCCCTTTTCGATACCTGTTTGTTGTCTACCAATTTTTGATTTTTACACAATACTTTAATGTATCAAATGAAAAAACAAACTTCTCATTTAGTCATTTTGGGGAGGGGTACAAGGTAGACATAAAAAACTATAAATCATTTCTTGTTGGACTTGTACTCCTACGCCAAGTTAACTTTTATAACACAAAAAAAAAAAAAAAAAAAACGCCAGACAAGCGATCTGTAATAAAAGCATTATTAATGGCCGTCATTAATCATGCCTGATTTTAGGTGATAAAATTAATCGGATTCTTTTAGGCCAAAATAACTACAATATGAAAACGCAGACAAGCGAAATATAACAAATACGAAACACAACAAAATAATTTAAAAAATTATGTAATGCATAAAAGTTTAACCACATGTATTATTTAATGCAAGAGAAAGCGTTAAAACAAAAACTGCTAAACGAATAAAGTAAAAAAATGTTTTAAAATAAATGCGAATTAAAACTTAAGTACACATTAAACTTATGGAAAACGGAAAATAATGCGTTATAGAATAAAAAAAAATGTGAAGCATGCTTTTAGGCAAACTTTTTATATATAATTAAAGCCTATTATTATGGCGATTATTAAAAAAACTAAGTAACTAGTTAAAGTTTTAGAATTAAATGAAGTTTTTGTAGGAATATATGTAAACAATTTTTAAACAGGACGAGAAAATTATTTTTTTTTTTTTGTAGCTCCATAACCAAAAGCCGTAATAAAATTTAAAGTTTTATGTCTTCTACATATTGTGGCTGCGTTTTTTTATATATATTGAAAAAATAATATGACTTTAATTTGTCGCAAAAGACTTAAGAGTATGTATGATTTTCAGCCATAAATTATTTACTTCTTTTCTCTCTACAATCTCAACGTCAACATTTCAGTCATATATTTGCAGCTTGTATGGCAAATGTGTTCGTATTTTATTTGCTACCCCAAAACGCATTTAATTTAATACAACAAAATTTATAAATAATTCCTAAAATTAATAACTAATTTGTTAATATTTCATGATATTCTCGTGAAATATTTATTATTTTAAACTAAACTCCAAAATGAAATGTATTACTGCGGGGAAAGCATATCCATATGGCCATTTCACTACTGCTCAAATAGCTCATCAGTGGATTTTACCCAAATTTTGTATAGAAAAACAGAAAGTGCCAGAACTAGGAAATTAGGTTATGGGTAGGGGGATAGAGGGAGTAGTGCTTGTGGACATTTGATTTGAATTTTTCCACACTGAAAGTAACAGGAGAGACCTTCACAGGGAGTTTATTCCACATACGAACTCTTCGGCTAAAAAATGAATTTTCTTTGTAATGCTTAGTGCAACTCATTGTTTAATCGATCACAAACGGATGCGCTCTTGATGCACAGCGCATTGCACGTACAAAATTATGGTTTTCAGGAACGAGTTCCCTAATTTCATAAGAGCACAGTCTGTTGTAGTAATGATAAAATAGTGAAACACATCCCACATTGCGTTGATCCTCCAGTGAATAAATAAAGGTGGATACCCTACTGTCACCGATGACCTTCTTTGCTCTCTCCAGCACGCGGTCAAATAACTCTAAAACAGTCTTTGAAGCATCGGCCTATACATGAGAGTTTTATTCAATTTTCGATCTGATAAAGGTGACACTGATAGCGAGAAGATCAGATGGAGTGAAGTATATCTTACACGAACATCTCATTGAATCTTCATGTCAAGAAGATAGCTTCTGATTCTTTAATATCCATATCACCTACAATTAGAGATGAGGAAGCATATTCAGCCGTACGCGTATGCGAAAGCACACAGCACTGGGTCTTACGAGCATTAAATTTAACTCTGTTCACAAGGCCCCACTCAGAGGTTGTCCAGATATCGCAATTCCTGAATTAACCATGATAAAGAGTCCGCCATTTAACAATATATTTTTTTCAACTAGTGCTTATTTCATGAATGATAAGACTTAGCTCATGTCTGATTTGACAGATAATAAGTTTTATTCTTCTGCTGAACAACGCAAAATATTGCGACATTAAGATAGCGATTTTGCTAAAAAAAAAAACATTTTTCAGATGAAGCTTATTTTGATCTTGGCGGAAATGTAAACAAGCATATTTGTCACATTTTGGGCATTGAAAAACCGCACGCAAAACAAGTCACTGTTTGGTGCGGAATTTAGTCCAGAGGCATAATTGGGCCATTTTACTTCGAAAGTGAGGAGTGACCGTTACAGTCAATGGCGATCGTTATCGGGCCTTGTTGAACGAGTTTTTGCTCACAAAAATTGAAGAGGAGGATATTTGCAATATTTAGTTTTAAAAAAAAGTTATTTGGAGGACCCTTTATAACAACTCGTATAGTGCGAACCCTAAGAAAGCTCAATATAAATCGAGATAGATTCTATCACCGAATCTTCATCGAATATAATGAAAAAATAAGCTCAAACGATGCCCCACCAGTATGCAAAAGCTATAAAAAAATTAAATTTTATACAAGTCGTGTGATCAGTAGAATCTAGTGTGAATTGGTTTTGCTCCGTTAAGGTAAAAATAACTCCCAGTGCTGGACACAATTTTGCAATAAAACTTCAGATCAGTTTCCAAATGCCGTGGATAGAGCTAAAGATCTGATGGTCGTCTCATGGCTTTAATTTCTAGGCCAAGTTATTTCTTACATTTTTGTGTTTTTTTTTTTTCTCTTGTGTGTACTTCGGCATTAAGAGTCCACAGAAAGCAACATAATAAAAATGGAAAAAGGATTTTTTTTAATAACTTTTGTAATAATTTTAGCAGTATTGTATAGGCTTCATAAATAATTCTCATGTTGTTGATGCTATTTCTGTATGTAAGGAAACTTTTGGGCTTTCTTTTAAGTTTGAGTAAAGTTTTTCTATCAACCAACAAATAAAGTGTAAAGGATTATGAGCATGTTACACATTTGTGCAAAAATGCTATTAAATTTGAAAATAATTTTATAAAACAAATTTAATTCTGCAACTTTCAAAAGTTACATTTTTAGCCAATAAATCTTAAATGATTAAATCAAACTCAATCTCCCTTTTTTATATAACGAAATTAAAAATCAATCACAATGGCGCAGATCAATTAAGCAATAGCCAGCTCTATAGTTCTTCTTAAATTAGACCACTACATTTGATTAACACATTAACACGCCAAGGGTCTACTTTATACTTTATTCAACTGACACAAGTATTAAATTAAACTTCAAACATCAAGGATTAATTTCCTTAAGAAAATTTCTTGCCACAACAACCGCAATATAAATAAGGAATATAACAAACAAAGCGTTTCTCCTTAAGTGTTGAATATCAGTTGGGAAAATATTAAAGTTTAAAAAAAAATACTGTTCTTAAATGTTGACCTAAATTTAATTTGCTGCTAAAGAAATTACAGCAAATAAAGACAGAGTCAACAGCCCGTAAGAGACGATATTTGCTTTAACAACAAATGAGTTTTTGTTTTTCTTATAGTTTAGTTGCTACAAACAGTGGGAGCAGGGGCAAAAGACAAAGAATACAAATTTACTCAACCCTTAACAAAGCTTTTTGATTAAATTTTTCAAGACAATTTTCCACACGATATGTTTGCTTAACGGCGACCAAAAAGACATGAAAAAAAAACCGAAAGTAATTATCATTTTTCCTTTGTCACCATTTGAATGTAAGTTTTTGTTTTACGCTTACACTGAGTGTCCATTGTAGCGAAATAAGAACTTTAAATGATACATTATGTTGAGCCGGGTATTATATTTCAGTTGTTCTGCATTCTCTGTAAGGAAATTTGTGCCCTGTCATTGAATGTTACAGTAGTTTCGTGGAAATTTTATGCCAAAGTATTTTTTTTTTATCTTTTTTCATTTTGTGATTTAATCATTTCAAGGTATTTTTTTTTCTTTTTCGTTGAATAAAATTCTCTTTGTTGTTTGAGAAATAATTATTAAAAGCAATTAAGGTTTTTTAGACGTTTTAACTAGACCAGTGTTACATTAGCACTTAATTCGAAAACAAATTTTTTGTAATAAGAAAAACGTATAAAAGATAATTATAAAATGTCTTTAGTATTTTGTCACTCCAGTGTACAAGAATCTTAAGTTTAGTAAAGTACCACTTTCGCCTGTGTTATTGACCGTTAGTGGAAAGCTTTGGCCAACATATCCCAAACTATCAATTGAATTCCTAATAGTAAGAGCACATGACTAACAGTTTTGGTATAATCGGTTCTAAATGTAATCGAATATTTTACAAAATTATTTTCATATAACTTTAATACTAAACTACAGTTTCTGCATCAATTAAGACATAAAATTTATTTAAATAACCCACGTTCACCCACCAATTTTATAAATGTTTTCGTACTTAATTAAAATAAAGTAAAATAGAAAAATAACAGTATTGAGTTTCAAGTATTATACGAGTACTTATACTATTTCGTATAAGTGCAGTATACTTATTTAAATTCAAGTTGTTTGAAAGGACTTAAAATATTTTCTTTCACTTTAAGTGCACTCAAAATGCAAGTGTTAAGTCAAATATTACTAAATTGAATTTAATTGAAATAAGAATTTACCTTAAGAAAAAGAAAATTAATTAAAATATTCAGCAATTATCAACTTAAACATAAACTTAATATAATATATTTTGATAAATAAAAAATAAACATTATTTAAATTAAAGCACATCAATAAAACTTAACAGTACAGAATTCATGTTAAATAACATTATTCTGCAGAGAAATTCTGCTTAAAACAGAAATAGAATGAATAAGAGCTGGAATACAGCAGACTGCAGAGATTAGCGAAGAACATTTTCTTTTACAGTCGGGCCTCAATTATTCCTGATAGTTGGGACCAAAAGCATTGCGAATAATCGATTCTCAGGGTTAAGCGAATAAAAAATTTGATTATCCGGTTTTTTTAATATTTTTATTATTTAAGAAGTAATCATTGGTGTACATACAAATTAACATAAAAAAACTAATGCTTCTGTCACGTAATCACGGTAAATCGAACCAAACAGTTTGAAAACATTACAACAAAACCAATAGACTGATCCGGTTTACCGAATCGCGGAATCTTTATGTTACTTTTTTAACGGTTTTGCCCGTAAAACTTAGTCATTTCTGAACTGATTTAAAAAATAAAATTAAAAATAAATAAAAGCACTATATTCGGCTATGCCGTATCTTATATACCCTTCACCATATGTGTATATCTAGTTTAGTGGGGTGGTATTTTTTAATTCTTTATAACCCTAAACATTAATTTTTTTGATTGTAGTTACTTCATTGTTCCAAATGATAACAAAAATTAGAGGTAGGCGTGGTGTTTTGCCTACTGCCTCGAAGGACATGGACCGATCATGCTGATTTTCAGCAGCACCTCGTTCGACACTATGCCTGATCAATTGGCGTATTTAATTTTTCTTTAGCTTTCAACTTTAACACGGACAGACAGATGGACATCGCTCAAACGACTTCGCTATGCATAAGAACTCAAAATACATCTACATTATGGGGTCGGAAATGGATATTGTAGACATTACAAACGGCATTACAAACTTAAATATACCCTTTTTTCACTTTGTGTGGTGAAGGGTATTATAAGTTTAAATATCAATAGAAGGTACTTAATGGAGCAAACTTTTGGCTTTAGTTTTTCAACAGTAAGCAGATGTTTAGAACTTGCGCAAAGTATATAAAAATATGACCTTCATAAAAACAATGAACACTTAATGTAAAAATTAAAGGGAGTTTCCAAAAAATTTTAATGTGAAGAATATGATCTTATCCTTTAAACCGCTACAAGCAGACACAGAGTATGGACCGCTATAAGGATAACAAAAAAAAGCAATATGAAAATTTATTATTCGGAATTTTCTAAAATTTAATTTACTTTATTCGTCCTGGATTCCTTTAAATATAAATATTTCATGATATTCTCATGAAATATTTATTATTTTAAACTAAACTAAAAATGAAATGTATTATTGCGGGGAAAGCATATCCATCTGGCCATTTCACTACTGCTCAAATAGTTCATTAGTGGATTTTACCCAAATTTTGTATAGAAAAACAGAAAGTCTTATATCAAAAGCCAAAGTGATTAAATGAGAACTCCATTGAAAAACAATAACAACTCAAAAATGTTTTATACAAAAACACAGCAAACATTCAATAACTACTTTTATTTTTTCTTTCATCATGAAATATTTATTTTTGAAGCAACCAAGCACGAATAAAGTAAATTAAATAACAAAAAAAAAATTAAATAAATGAAGGCTGTCCCGAAAGTAATCTGACTTTTGCATATCAAAACTGTGCATATAAATTTACGCAGAGTATGTTTGGCCCGTTCGCTCTAAAAGCAAGTATTAATGTTATTTTTACAGGATCTTATTTTAAATTTTCTTAAAGTATGTATTACTAAGTCTGCAATAAAAATTTATAAAAAATGAAATTTAAATTTAAAATTTAAAAGTTGCCCACACATATCATGTGGTAACCTTCATGTGTGAGTCGAAGTCACAGTTGGCGGATTTTTTTTTTTTTGTTTCGCATAAAAAATGTTACGGTATTTTTTTTTTATTAATATCTTTCACAAGATATCGCAAAATATTTTTCTCCTTTAAAGCCAAACGTTTTTCTGATTCATTTTCTCATCATGCAGTTCTATTCACACTTGGAGGGTTTAAGTTCATTTTCCATTGAATATGTTGGGAATGTTTTTTTTTTTTTTTGCTTAATATCTTTAACAAAGTTATTTTGAAAATCTGGTTTTATATGAAGATGTCGCAGACTAAATTTTCCCTCTAAGGCCAAACATTGGTTTGATGAATTCTTTGATCATGCAATTAAACTTGCCCTTCGTGGCCAATATTGTATTACGCAGTGCTTTTCTCTTGCCGAAGTGTCCCATTAGTTTGGTGTTTTTGTTTCTTGAATGCTAATGAAAGTGAAAACGAACTGCTTTAAAACCTCCGGAAAATTTTTAACTAAAATTTTGGCAAAATTTACTTTAAGATAATTCGCGCTATTGTGAGGATTCTATTCTATATTTTCCTTTTTATATATTTTTTTTGCATATAGTGTTTTGTATTTTATAAAATATTTGCCATTCCAGCTGCGCTTCGCTGCCCCAGTCCAGCCAGTTTTTTTGCACGCTTATATAAAAGTAACTTGTGCGAAATTTTGAAAACCTTTCCCTTACAGTTCCGTAGGTAAATGACAATAACTTTTAACTTTGAATGGGAAGTACTACACCCTCCCTCCCAATTTATACAGTATTTCTCTAAATAATGCATATTTATAAGGAAGTTTCTAGTACAAAAATTCAGGGCTTGTTGTTTTTTATAGGGACAAAATTACGTGTTGTTATTAAAATTCGCAACTCACGAACTCGTTGACCGATTTTGTGCAAACTTTAGAAAAACCATTTACATGACTATACGAAAAAACCCTGAAAACTGAATCTAATTAGGTTTGACCGTTCTTGAGTTATAAAGTCACAACACACCTGCAAAAGTTTTATATATAAAAGACGCCTTATTTCATTCGCAATATATCTACCTTTATAACTACTGACAAAAACATTTAATCTTTGCAATTTTTTCATGAAAAAATCTGCTACTCAACTATTCCTACGCCTGTTTGATCTATGCGAGGTAAAGAAAAATTGAATGCTGTTTTCATTAATTATAATTTTCATTTATATTTTTCCTATTAATTGTATTTAATAATTTCTGGATTCAATCGTCACATGCTTTTTTATTCGATTTATATTCTTCCCGCCATCACTACCTTTGTGTATTGAGGATTTAATGCTTTCTTTATATAATATATTCTTTATAACCCTTGATTTCTACTACCTAGATTTGTAAGATGAACCCTTTAATGTGGTTTTTTTTTACCATTTTTCTTTTCTTTATTTTATTCAAAATAAGTTTGCTCCAATAAGATAACAATCATAAGGCACAGAGTCTAACCTGAACAAAGTGTACAATAAGCAAATAAAAGTATGATTTTAATCCCATGTAAAACCAGACATATAAATACAAGTGTATACATAAGTATTTATGTATGTGTGTATGTGTTTGTATTAATACCTTTGCATCTGCATATGAGCATAAGAATGTGTTTTAGTTTTCTGTTGTTTCAAAGGTACAAGTACCAAGTACGTAGAGTACCTGTACAGAGAAAGTAAGTGACACAGATATAACAAAGGTATTAAATTTTTATCGCACTTGTATTAGTTTGTATGTATAAATGTATATATGTAAAGGGTTGATAGGTAGCAAAGGAACTAAGTAAAATCCTTGCCTTTAGCTGTTTAAGTTTATGCTTTAATAAAAAAATTTACAATAAAGCATACTGTATGTACATGTATGTATGTATGTATGTATGTGTGCTATATATTATACAGATGAGAGCACAACAATTACATTTGATTTATAATTTATGCAGAAATAAAAACTATTTAAAAAATTAAAAATTTTAATTAAACGCAGGCCCAGCGCATTTACGCTTTCTTTACAGCAATTAGCATGAGACTTAAACAACTTCGACTGAAGAAAAAAGTATGAGAACAAAAAGGTTTATTCATTGCTAAATTTACAGTTAGCAGACAGTGTTGTCAGAGTAGGGGATTTATACCCGAATCGGGGATTATTTTTTAAAAATTGGGATGAAAATTTTAGCTTTGGGATTGAGGAATTCTTTAAAGATATATTTTGCGTTTTGAGGATTTAAAAAGGGTTTTTTTTTGGGAATTTAAAAAAAAAATTTTATTATTATAATTTTACTAATATTTCACAAATTTTACTTTTTTTCTACGAGCAAGTTTTCTAATATGGTAACAAATAACATTGTTAACAGTTATGATAGGTTAGACTCTCCGTAAATTTAAAAAAAAAAACGAATTCGTCTTTTTTCAGCAATGAACTCAGTAAAAACCAAGATAAAAAACAACAACAAACAACAGCAACACGAGCTGCTCGAATCTTTTTTAAGAATTGATACAAATTTTTTAAATAATAATATTTAATGTATTACTTTTGTTCCATCTTCTAAAAAAAGATCTGGCAACCCCTGTTGTTGTTATCCATATGAGCGTGGTGAGTAAGCGAACTCAACTAATGGTGTGTATAGAATAATACCACAATTAGCCTACAAAAGCTGAGCAACCTCGATGGTTGCGTTGGTTGAGGTGCGTGCTGAAAAACAGGAGATCCTGAGTTCGATCTCGCGTGCAGACATGCGTACAACAGAAAACAATAATTGTTGTAATGCAATTAAAAATTAAAAGGCAGCAATACAAACCTCCCGAGAGGCAAAAGACAATTATTGGGTGAAGTCATGCCAGATAATTTAGTGGAGACGTCCAATTTAATATAAGACAACAGATAATTGTCAAGAAGCCCTTTATAATAAAAAGTAAGAATAGTAGCGGTTAGCGCAGGGAAGTGTAACAGCATAACAACAGTGTATGGCAGACGTGTGTTGTGGCAGAAAAAGTTTTAAAGTAATTAAATTAAAAATTTAATTAAATTAATAATTAAAAATTTAATTAAATTTTAATCTGAAAAAATTTGAAAAAAATTTGAAAACTAAAACCATTGTTGTATGACATTAGTAAATTAGTAATGAAGGCGCCTATATACTAAAATAGCCATTGAGCTTTCTAAGGCACCTATTTAGTTAAATTAAAAAAAAATCGTAATACAAAATTTAACGCAGCCATAATTAGAAAGGAAAGTAACTTCAGTATGAACGATAAAATGGAAATGCAGATTTTATTTTTTTAAAGAGTATGTCATCCAGATGTCTTTTGCCAAAATTAATACACTGTTCAAAATTGAGCCTAGAGGCTTGTGTTCCGCGCGACACGCTGCAGTAAAGTTGGTTTAGTTGAGCTAATTACTCGTTGAATATTTTCCTTTAAACACACAAGAGACTGTGGATTATAATTAAAAACCCTATCTTTGAGGTAACCCTATAAAAAATCCATGCTAGTTAGATAAGGCGACCTTGGTGGCCATGGGATATTCCCAAAGCCGTTGATCAGTTTTTAGGGGAAATTTTTCCAAAGCAAATTCATCGAAGAACTGCTTATGTATGCAGTCGCCCTTTGCTGTTAAAACCACATGCATGAAAAGTATGATAGATAAAAACGCAGGTTTGGCAAAAAGAATTCCTTAGCCATGCCTCCATAATTTTAACTGTTGATATTCGTCGCCTGCCCTCGATAATGTTCGAAAAAAAATGGCTCAATTATTTTCTGCGGTGATAAGGCACACCAAACAGTGACCCTGAAGTAATGCAATCATTTTAAATGTTTCAATCGAGGTATGCAGTAACGGCCACAACAGTTTAACTTAAAACGAGCCTCCTAAAAATCGGATTTTCAGTGCGAAAACGCTCCAACTGGGTTTCAAAAAAATTTTTGCGTAAATTTAAGTCACTTTCAGTTTTGAAATGACTTAAATTTTAAAAGGAATGAACTTTACATCCTTTTTAAGATTTATCAATTAATCGCTCTTGGAATTCTCAATGAGGCTGCTATTTTCTGCATTACAATTCGTGGATTTTCACATAAACTGCGTCCAACCAGTTTAATATTTTCGGGAGTCTCTGAAGATTGACTGAGCCCATGCCTTGGGACGTTTATAGACGAAGCAGTTGTCCGAAATCTTTGCACCTAAGAACGCATTATGTTAACACTTGGGCCATGACGTATTCGCCGAATAACGAACTGTGAACAAAGTTGTCGACGATCAATTACGTAATAATTATAATTCATTAAAATGTCTCCTCAGCGAACGCGCCATGCACAATTGACTACTGCGACATCGTGACTGACTTACCTGCACCATCGATAATTCCAATAGCGCCACCCTTCCTCCGCAACGTTTACTAGAGCTTAAAATAATCGAGCTAAAAAATATAAATTTGCCACCAGACACCTTGTACTTTGAATAACAACACCCACAAGAAAATGAATTTTAATTATTTTCAAAGAGACTTATGTAACGAATGCTTTAGTTTTTTGCTCGCAACTGTTCATAAAAGCATTCAGAAATGTTCAGTATGTAATAAATACCATTTACATATACACACACCTGTTTGGCTTGCTGTACTGATATGACATTTTTTATGAGCGCTGGCATGACAGTGTACGATAGTATATGTCATGTAAAATAATAGTTGTAGAATAGGTAGAGAGCCACTTTATAGGGCTTACTAGGTTAAGTGTGGTACCTTTTTTTACGTACACTAGCTCAAAGGAGATAAGCATAAGTATGTACATCTTGTTTAAAATACACAGGACGAAATTATCAGAGAATTTATTATTATTATTTATTATTATTTTATTATTATTTAATTTGTCGTTTAATATTACAATTTTCAGTTTCATAAATAAACCTTGCAAAGTCATAGTGGCTTTTCTGCAGGTAAGTTTAATTAAAAATGAAAAAAAAAATTTTTTTAATTTAAACACTTCATTACATGTAATCTCTAAATTTTTTCAACAAAACTGTATTTAAGTTTAAATTACGAAACAAATAAATAACAGAAGACTTTATTGCTGCCAGCAATTTGCTGGTTAATAAAAAAAAATTGTTGAAAATTTTCCATCGTGACATACAGTTGTTGTTAGCCCTGGTCATCACTTCAGTCGGTACGCTATTCAAAACTTTTGGCAGCATCACTGATAGGGAGCACCTGCCGAATTCATTTCCTTATATAGAATCGTTCTTCAGTTTTATATCTTGTTTAATAGTTAGTTAGTTGTTTAAAATGTTTAATATTTGCAAAGTGCCTGTGCATAAAATAAATTATCGTAGTGTGTTGTGATATTTTATTTTTCATCCTCTTTCAACTGTATAAAAGAGCAGAAAAAAACTCTGCCTTATACAGCAGAGAAAGAAAAATAGAATTACTATTGGTTATTGTTGTTTTTGCTTAAACTTTGATTTTTGTCTTTGCTTTATTGTTTGGACAAAAATCTTTAGATTATTTAAAATATTTGTCAGAAGTTTCCTGAAGAGTTAAGTAAGCGATAACGAAATGGCTATCGAGACGTGCTTTGTCCCTAAATAATCAATATCGGTGATTTAAATAATAAATCGGGAAAATAGCATGAAAAAAAGAATTTTTAAAAATTTGAAAATTAATTAATATAAATCTATAAAAAAATCCCGTTGTTTAAAAAGTTATGATCAATTTTGCGTATAAATCGAGTGTCGTTAAAAAATTCTATTGCTATCGTTGTATTATATATGTTTATCACATTCAATATATGTCTGCAGCAATCCTGTTGCCGCTAAATATCTTCGAGTTGTAGTATTGCTTGTAATACGAGAGATGTATTCTGTTCGTTTTGTTAAATGGTTGTGCAGTGTGCTGCAATGTGTTGAGTATTCCCAAGCTGTTATGCCTTGACGAATGTGAGATTCATCTATAGAGAAGTATGCTTGCCTCACCACCTTATTGTTGGAACAATAACTTAGATGATGTAGGCTATAGAAAGCTTTTCTGAGCTTTTTGCGAACTGATTCTACATGTGTTTTCCATTTAAAGTTATGGTCTACGAATACTCCAAGATATTTATAAACGTTGACAATTTCAATTGTTGTAGAGCACTGATCGTTTTTGTACTTCAAGTCCTTATTGTAGTCTCTATGTAGACATTCACTAGTGTGAAATTTTAGTTTTATGTCAACATATCAGAATTGAGGATTTTTTATATTCATTAATTTACTTTTGTATTCATTTATAATTAGTTCATGGTCATGACACAATCTTGTGGCAATATCCAATTGCTGTTGCATTATTCTTGCTGCCTCATCTAATCTCTTATGAACTACTACTATAGCCGCATATATTTTACACATTGATAGTGAGGTAATAAGCTCATTTGAATAAATGATGTACGGTATCGTGTCTATCTTTGACCCTTGCGGTACGCCGTATCTTGATTCAGTGACTTTACTAAGTATGTCTATTATTTTTTATAAAATTTTCAACATTTTAGGTAATTTTGAAAAGTTCAAGGCAGTGTCCTATTATTTCAATCCTTTCTAATATAAGAAGCAGCTTTTCATGCGATAGCTTATCAAGAGCTTTACTAAAATCAATAAATAATGCTAAGCAGTGATGATTTTTACTCAATTTTTCATCGATATAGTTTGAAAAGTTTCCTAAGAGTTGGTTGATGTTTTTACATTTTGAAATCCATATTGGTTAATATCTATTATTTTGTTTTTGCTAGTAGATTTTTTAAGAAACGGTAGCTCAATAGCGATTGTTTCGCTGACAAATAAAATGTTAATTTTTCGTTTAAGTTTTTTCTTTTTTTTGGGGGGGGGGGAGGTGATGATTCAGTGGACTTGACAGATAAAAGATGTGTTTATTACAAAAAAAAAAAAAAAACTGTAAAAAATTTTAATACAACGTGAGAATTAAAAAAAAATATATTGTTCCTGTTGTGAACATTGATGAATATCCAATTAAATATAATTAATTTTTATTAATTTCTTAATTTTGTATCAAACAACTTTGTTGGTCATCTTTACAGAACATTACTAAAATATATAAAGATATAGCTCAAAATAGCCAAATAATAACAAAAATTACAATAACAAATTATATCAAGCGAATAAAATTTATTCCAGCTTAATGTCATTTTTATTTTTATTTCCAAAAATTTTAAGAAGAAGAAATTATTTACAAATGTGTAAAAGGGCATTTTCCAAAGAAAACATAAAAAATTAGATACCAACAGAATGTGATGCAGTATTTTCTGGATTGTTACATTCGTCATTAGGATTCTTGGCATCTACCTACGTCCGGTTGTGTACATTGTAAACATTATGTTTTTAAATAACATCAGCCGAAATTAAATTAATTCATTTGTTATAATTTAAATTAGTTAAACTTATGATTTTCATTATAAACATATATACCCTTATTCTATATGGCGTCGGCAATACAAGGCGATGACAATTGTATTTGTTTATTTGAAAATCCGTTTTATCGTTGCCATTTATCAATTACTTGCCATATGAATTTGGCATTTTTTAAGGAATTGTGACGTTGCTATTGCCTTGAATCTTCGTTATTGTTATCGTCTGTGATTTTAATGTCATGTACACAACAAAATAAATAAATAAACTATAAAAATAGTAAAAATAAAATTTAAAAAGAAAATTGAAGAATACTAATCCACCTCAATCAATTTAAGACATTAATTGAAGAGTTGGAAAAAAATCCATCACCTTCCAGAGGTTTTCGAAGAGCCAATGTTCCTTCTAATTTTAAGAAACAGTGGGAAGTTATTGCGATTGCTCTAAACGCCCTTGGCCCACCAAATAGAACGAGTGATGGATGGCAAAAGATAAGGTATATAGTACGAGTACTTTACAAATTCATGTTTGACAAAGCACTTTTTAAAGGTAGTAATAAACAAAAAAGAATATAAAGCTACTGGAGGCGGTATATTAAAGCAGCTGGTAGTAAGCGCCTTTGAAGAAACTATGACAAATCAGCTCCAGTTCCAAAAGCAAGTCAAGGGTATGGTTTAGGCAGTCTCAAGTGAACGGAACTACTTGTAGTCATAGACAACGCCTTGTGGAACGCGCTTAAATCATTTCAAATGGTAATTCAGGGGTCCACTTGTATTTTTTTATTCAGCCAAAAATAACTTTCGAAACTCAAATGAAAAAAGAAAGCACTTGTTGTTGGCTTTCTTCACAAAAAATATTTTGTAAAGATATACTAAAGATAAATAGCAAAATTAAATAACAAAACGTTCTTGCTGAGGTTTGTAGATATTAAAATAAAGCCAAAATTAATTTCGATTTATTCGTAAATTTAGTATTTGAGGTAATTATCACGGCTTAGGGCATCTTTATTAAGGATACAACTTTTTTAAAATTTTTAAAATATCAAAATGGCCTATTTATACCATGTAGTGCGTGAAAAAACAATAAGAACTACATCTTTAGATTTTCGATATCCTTAAAAAAGGTTTCGCGTTAAATGCAATTAAGTTTTGGATCAGTAATTCAAAAAAAAAAAAATAAAAATATTAATATTAAGTTAATTTCACAAAGATAGTTTTTAGAATGTGATTTTGATTAGAATCTTATAATTACATTAAGAAATGTAAAAAGTTAAATAACTTTAAAATAAAAAAAAATCTTAAAGGGCTGTCAGAAATCAGCTTCGACTTGAGGAAACATTTTTCGGTTTCAGCACAATATCGGATGATAGGGCCTTATTTTAGTTGTACCCAATAATGTTCATGGATATTAATAATAAGAAACCGTGCAGCATAGCAACATTAGAATAAATTGCCTTCATATATTTGTTTTAGAATAGAAAAGATTAATGCAAAACAAATTTATTTTCTTTTTGTGGATCGTACACTCCAAGAATACAAATTTCGTAGATAAAAATGTAAATATTTGTTGCCGATATCTCTTTCTTAAATAAAGTTAGGTATATTGATTACAGCCTTTTTTTAGATAATAACAATGTCCACGACTTCGTCTCGGTGTCAGTTATAATTTTTCTAAAGTTTAAATGTAAAAAAAATTTTTTTTAAACTATTTATTTTCTAGAGTTTTGCAGACAGTATTTAAAATTTTTCATTCAATAAAAATATAAAATGTGTTGTTTTAGTACCATTCTACAGTAATATTAGGCGCTTTCATATTTTTATCTCTATTATTTCTAAGACATTACTTATTTGTGCGAAAAAACAGTATTCTTTTTTTGAACAAAGATTTTAGGCCAGCTCCTTACAAAATTTTATTCAAATCCATCCAGAAGTTCTTACGAGATGGGAACACAGACAGACAGACAATAATTCCAAAAATCGCTGTTTTGTATTTCATATCAATTACTATCTACACCAACAAAAACAAACAAGGAAAAACAAATGTACAACACGAAATACAGAGAGAACAGTAAAGAAATACGTTGGTTTGTGTGTAAATTTTGTCTAACCAAATTAATGTTGATATGAATATTCTCGTATTCTTATTTACAAAGTTAGTTGGTTAAATAGATGATGTTTACAATGTATACAACCTAAAGTAGATAGATGCGAAGAATGCTGATGTAGCTTGTAGCGGTCCAGAAAGTGCACCAATTCATTCTGCTAGCGTCTAATTTTTCTTGTTTTTTTTTTTTTGGAAAACGTCCTCATATATTTATAAAATAAATTTTCTTTCTAAAAAGATTTTTAGAAATTAAAAATAAATGAACTTTAGCCAAAATAATTTCTATTCATTTGTATAATATTCACAGTTCAAATAATAATTCAATAAAAATTAAATTATCTACACCAACCTCAAAATTTAAGAAAAAAATATTTCATGTACAGAATTGACCCCGTTACCGTTAGAAAGCTTATATGAATAAATGAGTTTGGTAGTTAAAAACACTAAAAATATCTAAGAAGGTGACAACGTGAAACATTTTATTTGCAAATCGTTACGTTAATCACCTTTCGTTTTTATATCTTTTATTTCTTGTTTTATTATTAGCTAAAATATTTTAGTATTATAATCAAATAAATTATTTGAGCTAGACCTTAGTTCATATATGTCTTAAGAGCAGATCGAGAATGAGTTCTTTATAGAAAAGCGATATTAAGTTTTTCTTCTTTCTTTGTTTCTTAGGTAACATTCTCCCTCTTATCTTTTTTATACACATTTTAATAACAGCAAAAAATCCAAAAAAATAATTTTTGCGTATTGCAGCTAAGCAAGTGATTACCCTGATTTAAGAAACAGGTTCCATTAAATAAAAACCCTTTTTTCTTAATATGAAGCTGAGCAAAGTTATTTCTTATTTTTGATTGTATGACATTCTTATAGAACCAGAACACATGATGAAAAAGTGAGGCTTTATTGTTGTGGTAGTATTCTTAGTATTAAGTTTATATATAGGTATTTAGATAATCTAACATCTGTATTACTTTGTCCTGATAAAGTGTTATATTTAAGTCTACAACAGCTTTTTACATTGAACTATATTTCAACATTATTTTTTTTTTTTTTTAATATTTAAAACGTTTTTTACCTTGAAATCTTTTTCTCAGTGTAACTTAAACTACAATATAAACCCATACTATGACACTAAACATAAAGAATATTTTAATAAAAATATAACAAACTTTGTATAAAAATTTTGTACATATTTTTATTTTAGTAAAAGATTTTTGTTTATTTTATTGAATCATATTAAAAAAGTAAAATCCAAAAAAGAAACACTTAATTTTATAAAGAAACGTAAAACTATTTTATTTAGCTGTAGAGAGTACTAAAAATGAATAAAAGTACTAAAACTAAAAAACTAATAAATTAAATAAAAACATTCATTAAAAGATTTTACATATTTTTTAGAAGAAAAATTCCCTTAAAGAATTTATTTCACAAAATATGGTTCAAGGTTTAAGATAAACTTATTGTGATTTGAAACTGATACAATGAAAAGTTTAAATTCTACAAAACTAATAAAGCAGTTTTGTGTGGCTTGTAAAGAATGCTGTAGTTTAGGTGACTGTAAGTAAAAAAGCTTGCTGTTACACAGAAGAGATAAAGTACATAAATTGGAGCACCTTAGCTCTTCCCCAATCCAACCATATTGCAAATAAAAGTTTGTAAGAAAATGTTGATGCACCCAGCGAAGTTTTGTCGTTGTAGCATCGAACAACAACAATGTAACGTTGATGGAAGCAGCAATTTTAGTGTCAATTCTTCCTGTATTCCTTAAAAATAATGCGAAAAGTGGTTATAAAATTTTTTTTAATAAATTTTGAAATTAAGTTAAAGCGAACTTAAGCCGAATTAAAATTTGAACCTTGTTTCCTTTATGAAATATTGTGATACGAAGTATGAGAAATGAAAGAAATTCTTAAAAAAAAAATGCACGTTACTTTAACAGCAGCCGTGGAGATTTACGAAATTAATAAAAACTAAAAAATATAAACAAAAACAAAGTTTTTGCTACTTAAGATTTTATTATACTCTCTTTTTAATCTACTTTATTTAAGCACCCTGAAGGCTTTTGTGTATTTAAAAAAAAAATTTAATTGCTTTGTAATTATAAGTTTTTAAGGCGATTCAGTTTTCTGTAAAACCTTTAAATTTTACTAAATTATTAACTTTGAATTATTTTTTTTTATTTTTATTTTGTAGCGATGCCTCATTTCTGTTGTATGCACGTGAGCTTTTTCGCATGATAATAATATTAATAAATACAAGAAAAAAAATAAACATATCCACACTCATTTACACAACACTAACCATAAATTTGCATTAAAACTATAAAAGTCGAGAGTGGTTATAAACAAATACACACACATGCTCACACCCACATATGTATATAATACATTCACTTTTATTGTGATACGCAAATATTCACTAATATTTTTATAAAATGGAGTTTATATTCGCATGTACAAGTGCATTAAAATGCATATTTAAACGAGGGTAGTCTCCAAATTATAAGGACAGAGCTGAAATGAACCTCCGAAATCGATTAAAGTGCTCTTTTTTATACTAAACCAATTTAAAATGTTTTTGCAGTAAATTTCTGTATTTTCCTTTTTAAGAAAGATGAGCATCCTCCGCCCCCCATTTGTAGCAGTCCCGGTAGTTTTTAAACCCATGAGGGCGTTAGAAATTTATATTTAAAAATTTGATTTCCTTCTCTTATTTTCTAATAAAAATATTGTTTTAAATTTTTTCAATATTCTGCCACACCGTTGCGTGGCATCTTCAGGATGCGAAAATAAATTAAAAAAATAAAAATAAATTAATTTTATAAAAAATATTTTTTTATTTGAAAAATCAATACGTCTCATTAACACTTGAAAATGATTTTGGGTCGTGATCCTCGCGGCTATTTTTGATGAATCTCATTTTTAATGTGAAATTTAGGGCCAAATTCGCATTTTTGCCTTAAGTCACAAACAACAGGAAGAATGTATGCCTCTGCTGCTTATAAGCATACACCAGAGACTTTACGTGGCCCGAAAGAAAAAATTCCAGAAGTTTAAAACCTACAAGGTCAAGTTTTCCTGAAATTATCTTATTATCTTTCAAAAATTTAATGGTTGCGGTCGCCGTATGTATGTAGCGCCATTCTCTTGAAATCATATCTGGTCCGGAATAATGTCACCGATATTTGCACATAAAAAATAATTGATCATTACGCGGTAACGCTCTTTATCAACCGTAATGTATGCTCCGGCTTAGGAAAGCCCAGTGATTCCACCAGCATGTAAACAGCACCAAACGGAAAATTTTTCTAAATACAATGGGAACTGTTATGGATTTCTCACAATCCATATGCAGAAATTTTGTTCATACACAAACCCGTTAAGCCAAAATTAAGCTCCATCGTTGACAACAATTTTTGCATTTTGCATTCTGGGTGCAAATACTGCATTCGATATCGATCGATATCGAGTTCCGTAATTTGTCCGCTGGACAATTTGTTAGCGTTGTTTAAACTTCGATCAATTAATAATGATTTTCCACAGTATAATGTTAATAAATGGCGAAAAATGTCAACAGTATGGCAGACCCTTTGACCCTCTCGTAAGTTCTATTAGTCTTAAAAAACACCCTTTATATTTGTTATTTTTTTTATCAAGTTTTTTGCATTCTTTTACTTAAGCGACTTCTTTTAAAACCGCCAACGTAAACTGAGTCATTCTGTTTGTGCTGAACATATATTTTAGTTAGAAGCAAAAAGAACAACAAAAAAAGAATAAATGTATATAAATTATAATATAAAATCAACACATGCTTGTTTATGTTTGGTTTAAAAACATAAATTAATTTAAACCATAATTTATGTGAAGCAGTTTGTTTTTTATCTTTTTACTCCATGTATTGATAGCAAACCCAACATGTAGAGATGAAAAAAAAAAATTGAAATCTAAAATGTGTGTTGACTTAAAACTAAATTATGCATAATTCTCTTAACATATGGATAGAAAAATACCCGGCTTTAAATGCAAATATTTTCTATGATGGACATTAGAAATATTTTCAATTTTAAAAAAATGTAGCACTAAAAAAAAATTAGAAAATTCTAATTTTTATATACACAAAATGCTAATAACGGATGTAGTCATTAGTCTTAAAAAATTCAAAAAAATTATTTTTAGATTTTCAGCTATCATTGTCTGTCGCTTCTTAAAAGTTGTCTTAAACTATTGCAATTTTTTAACCGACTTCAAAAAAAGAACAATTCAGCTGAATGTTGTTTTTTTTATATTTGTGCCTCCAGAACTCAGTCATTTCTGATCCGATATTGAAAATTTTTGGTAATATGATAGATTATGCTTACAGATTGGTCCCGTTTTAAAAACAGTTTATAATCTTTAAAATTAAAGGGTGTCCCTATACAACATACATATTTTTTTCGTGTATTATGAACTGTAAAGGGCGTAATACTATAGCTCCCAAAAACAAAAAATTACACAAAAATAAATCTAAAAATTAAAGGGTGCTCCTAAAATTAATGTAAATTTACTTATATGGGCCTATCTTTTAAATCGTTATAGACAGGCGCTTGCAAATTGAACAGAAGGTTGGCTGCTACTGCCGTTATAATTACAAGTATTAATAATAAAAATTTTAAATTAAAAGGTGCGCCAATAGTTCATTTAATCTGATGTATATTGCCATACTTTTTAACAGTTATAGACAGACGCTTGAAATTTTAACGGACCTGTATTACTAAGTCCGATATAACAACAAGCATGAAATATGGATTTGGAAGTTAAAGGGTGTGCCAATATTTAATGTAAATTCAAGTGTGTGGCCGTACTTTTGAACCGTTATAGACAGAACGCTGAAACTTAAAAGGTACTTGTATTTCTAGGTCCGCATTATCAACGAGTTTATAATTTGAATTTAAAAATTAAAGGGTGGCCCATAATTACTGTAGATTTACTTACATAAGTCTATCTTTTGAACCGTTATAGACAAACGCTTTTTAATTTAACGCAATGTTGATTGCTATGGCCCTTATAGTAACAGCTGATAGTATTTAAAATTATAAATTAGAGGGTGCACCAATTGTTCATTTAATTTGGTAAATGGCCATACTTTTAAACTGTTGTAGACAGGCGATTGAAATTTACAAAGAACCTGTATTACTAATTCCTCTATAATAACAAGGTAAAATTTGGATTTGGAAATAAACAGGTGTCCCAATAGTTGATATAATATAGTGTATGTGGCCGGACTTTTGAACCGTTATAGACAGACAGCTGAAATTTTCAAGGGATATGTTTTGCTAAGTCCGCTATAACAAGAAGCACATAATTGAATTTAGAAATTGAAGGGTGTTCCCAAAATTAATGTAATGTGTACTACATGGCCGTAATTTTTGAACCGTTGTAGACAAAAACCTTAATTTTAGACAGAATGTCCACTACTTTATTTGGTATAATAAGAAGTAAAAAAATGTTATATTATAAATTAAATAGTTGATATAATCTGATGTATATGGGGAAACTATTAAACCGTTACAGACAGATGGTTGAAATTTACACAGAACCTGATAGTTAAACAAAATAGCTTTTTCACTATGCACACATAACGTCTCTGTGCAACGTTTTCCTTAATACTTGCATACCGCTCGTAACTGTGGTTTCTATTTTTAAGCGGGTTAAAACGCCAAAATTTTCCTAATTTAAAAAGATCTGGCAGCACACATTTTAAGGGTTGTATTTTTTGATATGTGGGTATGAGGAATTTAATAAAATACTTCTACAACAACTAAAAAAACTAACTGTTTTTTTATGTGTGGAGATAGAAGAGAACCTTTAAATAGAATTAAAGTTTCGTTGTTATGAACGAAATGGTCATATGGATATGCATTGCTCGCAGTAAAACATATCCTTTTTAAGTTGTAAATTGTAAATATAAATCATGAGAATGCCATGAAATATTTATATTTGAGGAAATCATGCACAATTAAAGTGAATTAATTATTATTTAATTTTATTGAACTATTATTAAATAGCAAAGATAATACTTGTGCGTATGTGTATACGTAAGCATGTATTTTTGTATGCATATATGTAATTATTTTCCTGGCTTAACTGCCTCACTATAATTAAAAGCTCACAAATTTTTGGTATTATTATTATTTACTCTTTTTTTTCAATTGTGGTTTCAATTAAACATGAATTTTGTTACAGTAAGTTTGATGACAACTGTCAGATTTAAATTAAAATTCTGTTTCGGTTTATAGTGACCATTTGTAGACCACATTTGCAAATAAACCATAAAAGAATTATTCAACATAATAAAATGAAATAAATTGATTGTTATACTTTAGAAATAAATTCAAATTTTAAATTGTGTGCTCATTAAATAATGATAAAATAATTGCAGTAATAATTACTTATGTATGTTCGTGTATGTTTGTGTATATATATCCATAAGCAGGCCACAAAACAAACAGATTAAAAATAGTTATTAGAAAAATATGTAAATTATTAGCAAACAAATATTCAAAAGGGAAATGTTTATGATTATTTTGATTTTTTTTTTTTTTTGTATTTATAAATTGCCAGCTGTCCCCAAAAAATGTTATTGCACTTTTGTGGCTTTTGTAGTTAAATATTTACACATCGTATAGTCGGGCTCACCAAAGCATAATTAGCATTACATAAGTTTCATTTATATGAGGATTGAGTTTAATGCAAACTCCACGTCCGTCAGCAGTATTTGTAGCTAATTTATTTTAATTCCGTTTTCTTATGAAAAAATTCTTGTTTCAGTGAGTTTCTTAGAAAAAAAAATCGCTAAAAATTGCTAAATTATTAAAATTTCAAATATAGGCCATCTACAAAACGGTAAAGTTAAGCTTTTGCATAGTAAGTTTTATGCATAGTTCATTCTAAATATGTCAATCAATTAGATATAGTGTCGAGGCAGCAGGCAAAACACCATGCATATCTTTAATTTTTTCATGCTATTTGGAACAATAAAGTAACCTCAATCAAAAAAATAAATATATAAGTACTCGTATATGGAGCGATAGAAAATTAAAAAATAAGAAAAAAAATATCAATTAAAAAAATTTTAATTTTCAAATTTTTTAAAACATCAATATGGGTATCAATTTAAAGCTTGTAAAAATATCTTTATAGATATATTAAATTTTTAACAAGTGCATAATCCATTAAGAGCCGATGTCAAATTATATATATGCAGTACCAATTATTTTTTATTTTTTTAATTTTCTGTCACCCCAATATTTGCTTTTTTGAGTGCCGTTACTTCACCAAACTAGAATTACACATTTTGGTGAAGGGTATATAAAATTCGGCATAGCCGAATATAGCATTCTTACTTGTTTTAATTATCATTATTGCAAATAATGCCAATGAAATTTCAATGGTAATGAACTAATCTCAAGTTTGGTTTGTAGTTTTAAATCAATTTTGTAAAAAATATTTTATATATAAAAAAATATTAATAATAATATTAATAAATATGCCGCTTCTGTATTATTTCGTCCAGAAAATTTATATGAAAAACACCATATTTTTTGAGTGATTATTATACAAAATTTTATAGACGAGTCGCTCGCTTGCAATACAGAAACTGCCCGTAAGTGTTTTATTTCAGAAAATGTTTTAACTGATAGTCTATATTATTACATTACATAAGATTTTCAATAAAAATGTAATATTTTAATTTATCCATTTAATATTTAAGTTAAGATATAATGTTTACATTTTATACATAATTATCTTTATATTTTATCATGTTATTCTTATGCTAGACAACAATATGGTGCCAATACCAACTATATTTTTATTAAATATAATAATACTATACTTTGCTTGCAATCGTTTCTCCCTAATTATGGTTACCGCATTTTGTTTTTTCTTTGCGTAAAGGAATGTTCAGGAGCTACTCTGTAATTATTATTACAACGCCTTACTTTTGGGAAGTGACCCATAATATAAATTCAACCAGAGAATCATAGCTACTGATGTGCAAGGCAGAAACAATTCAAAGTCTCATAGTGCAAATTAAAAGTGCTCATGCTAAAATACGCTACAAAAAACTATTTATGTAATCGCCTGAATGAGGCCAAAGTGAAGGCACACCTATTACGTGCCGGAAAGCTGATTATTTTAAATCTGGAAGCAAGTTATTGCTTTTAGTATCGCTTGCACAGTGCATCGTGACCTCTTTGCCAAGCAATCTGGTTCAGGCGTTCTTATGAGAAAACACAAGTATTGCGTTAGAACCGAAGGGAAACAAGTTAGAGCTAGAAACTTTCAAACATAAATTTTTTTTATAACTTTTTCACTTTGACTTTAACAAGAACACTCTATGCCAATAAATAAAAAAAAACTTGTTCAGTGTGTGCATGCCGATACAAGTCCATGAAAATACTCGTATTTACGTAAAGTTTTGTTAAACTTAACGAACATTATTTTGTTATGATTTTCACTAATCATTTGAACAAAAAAGCAGAAACAAAACTTTTTTGTTTTTATTGAATTTTATCCGCACATTAGCTCACATCTACACATCCTCAAAAATTCGAAACCGAGGTAATAATTTGTACAACGTTTTTCATTTTAAAAGTAGGTGTGTGATGTCCAATAATTTTACAAATGATTTTATGTTTTTGTTCTTCAAACTTATTTATAAGCAGAATATAAATAATATAAAACTTATATTATCTTTTCTGATTTTATGTTTACTGACCAAAAGTTAGTTTATTGTCTGTTGTTTTTCTTAATTTTATGTTTTGTAACGATAAAGGTTAAACCACAGTTGAAACTTAACTTCATGAAATAAACTACATATGATCATGTTTTTTTGTAGAAAATGTAGATACGATTTAATTCAAAGCCCTACATAATATGCGTTGCTTATACGGCTGAGTTTATGGTCTTTAGTGTGTCAATCGGCTTTCATTAGTTGAGTGTTATAGTCATATAAATTTTATTACCACGACAGTGACTCAAGAAGAATTAGTTGTACTTTGTTTGGAATAATTCTTGCAAGAAAGAGACCGATTTCAAAACAGATACATACATCAATTAAATTAATTATTACGACACTCTTATATTCTATCGCTTAAGTTTATATTTGTTGTAGCAGGCGTGGGACAACAGCTTCTTATTAATATCAACCACCTGTCTACAACCGCCATCATACATTAAATAACAATTACTAGAGGGGCACCCTTTAATTTCCAAATTCAAGTTATAAACTGGCCGTTGTAGTAGACTTAGCAATCAGATTCTTTGATAATTTCAATCGTCAGTCCATAATCGTTCAACAGTTAAGCCATATACATCAAATTACAGCAACTATTGTAACACCCTTTAATTTTTAATTTAAAATATTTATAATTCTTATTATTCCAAACAAACATTCTGTCTAATTTTCAAGTCTTTGTACATAACGGTTCAAAAGATACGGCCATATAGATCAAATTACATAAATTTTGGGAACACCCTATAATTTCTAAATTCAAATAATAAACTTTTTGTTATAGCGAAGTTAGCAATACAGGTTCCTTGTGAGTTTTAGCTGTCTGTTGTAAACGATTCAAAATTGACTCAGATACATCAACTATTGGGACACCCTTTAATTTTCAAATTCAAATTTTATAATTGTTGTTATAGCGGAGTTAGCAATAAAGGTTTTTTGGACATTTCAAGCGCCGGTCTACAACAGTTCGAATGTATGAACTATTGGGGCACCCTTTAATTTATAATTTTGAATAATAATCCTTGATACTATAACGTTCTTAGCAATCGATATTCTGTCCAATTTGCAAGCATTTAGCTAAAAGGATTCAAAAGATAGTCCCATATAGGTCAATTTAAATCACCTATGGGGCACCCTTTAATTTTAAATTAATTTTTGTTATTAATTTTAAAGTGGGGTTATTTTAAATTTTGAAGTGGTGGGCTTTACGGTTCATAATGCACGTGAAAAATATATATGTTGTATAAGAAGACCCTTTAGTTTCCAAGATTATGAACTGTTTTTAAAACAGGACGAATCGGTAGTTATCACCTTTTAAATAAAGAAAAAATTATCAAAATCGGTTCAGAAATTACTGAATTCCTCAGGGACAAATATAAAAAAAAGGAATTTTCAATCGAATTGTTAAGTGCCTCCGTTTTTATGTTGAAGTCGGTTAAATAAATAAATAAAAACTCATTGGTCTTCATTTCATTATTATAGATGATTAAATTTAAAGAGAACAGATAATTTAGATAGGAAAATTATGTAATTTTTGTCTTTGCCAAACATATCATTGATTGTAAATACAATTTATTTCTATTTTATATATTTATTCCCACTTTTCTGTTATATTTTTGGTCTTGTGTATTTTAACTCTACAAACTTTTCAATAATAAAAATTAAACTTTTAACAAATTTACGCAGCCAACTACAGTACACAGCACTCTGCACAGTGGGCCAGAATCAAAATATTTTGGGAATAACGCAGCCATTTGTAAGGGGCTAGATGTATTGTCCAAAATGTTGTCACGAGCATAACAAAGTAGTATTTGAGCTTAAGTTTTGCCGTTAAGTACCATTCACTTTCTAGGGGAGGCGCTATATTGTCTCAAAATTGAGTTGATTGTGCTTGGCATTTTTAAAATTTTTGTCTTATTTTTGCAAATCATTGATTGTCTTTTAAAGTCTTCAATAATACCTAATACCTTTACATTGATTTGTTCTACAAATTATATTTTAAAATGAACCTGTTCAAAGCATTTAAAAAATAAAATTTCTAATTTTTCAATATTCTAGTTTAGTTTTTTCAAAATAATGACTACAATTTTAAACAAATTTATCGTAGTTATCGAGTAAAATTTTAAACATTAAAAAAAAAACATTTAAAAAATTGATTGATTGTAAATTATTCCTAGGACTTAGATTTCTAAAATTAGTTGCTTAAATGAATAATGTATACAATACGCAGAGCCTAAAAGTAGAGAGATGCAACGAATTCTGATGACGGATGTAGCGATCCTGAAAATTCTGCATTTAATTTCTCATGTTTTCTTTAAAAACAAACATCAAAAATTTTTAAATAATTTTTCTTCCTTAATAAAGAAAAAAATTCAAATGTACATACATGAACTTAAGCCGGATTAAAGTTATTCGCTGTTTCTGTTTAACGCTTTTCTGTACTCAATTGAAAATGTCATTTATTTCGTATAGATGAACCCGGTGTGCTTCGCTACCCCACTCGCTATTAAATAAAATTAAAAGTATTGCGAAAATTTAATGACGATTGGTCCAGTAGTTAAGACTATATTACTATTTTTAATTTTTCTAAAAAGGGGCGGGGTCCCACCCACTTGTCTCCTGGTACGTATTCCTAATTATGCCAATACCATATGTACCAAATACCGTCGACGTAGGTCAAAAAATTCCCAAGTTATGACGATATTAAATTTTGGGTTATATGGGCGAGGCCACGCCCCTTTGTCCACTCCCAACTTTATATAGTCAAGAATATCCTATTGCGAAAATTTAATGACGATTGGTCCAGTAGTTAAGACTATATTACGATTTTTAATTTTTCTAAAAAGGGGCGGGGTCCCACCCACTTTTCTCCTGGTACGTATTCCTAATTATGCCAATATCGTCGACGTAGGTCAAAAAATGGCCAAAATATGGCGATTTAAATTTTTGGGTTATATGGGCGGTGCCGCGCCCCTTTGTCCAATTAAAACTTCATATAGCCTATTATTCCTTCCAGAGTCACAGTAACACGATGTGAAAATTTCAGGAAGATCGGTCCAAGGGTTTGGCCTCCTATAAAGCACAAACATACAGACAGACATTCATTTTTATATATATAGATAAAAAAAAAATTTTTTTAGCTGATACTTTTTCCAAAAGATTTTTTTTCAGTAACTGTTTCTTAATTTAACATTTTAGTTTATCAGTAAAAAACAGAATGTGTTTAAATTTAAGTATTTTTGTATTTTTATTTGTATTTTGTTTTGAAGTTTACACATAAATTGTTTTTCTTAATAAATAAACGACTTTAAACATAAATATTTGTTGGCCATTAAGTAAAAAAATATTATAAGATAATTTAAAATTGAAAAATAAACTTAAAATCAGAAAACTAAGCAGAAATTCATTATTAGTGTCAATAAAATTTATTTGCTACAATTTACTTGCATACTAAAACAAGAAATGTTATATATTTAAGTATAAAAATTTGAGATTTTAATATCAGTTCAAAGGAATTTGTTTTTAATCGTCTCTTAAAGTTATTCACAGTAATTTGTGGTTTTCCGTTATTCCACTTTAGGTGAAAATATCTCAACAGTTAAGGAATTATTAATCTTCTTATTAATTATGATTTGATCAGGGTTTTTTTTAGGTAGATATACATTTTTCAGCAAAACTTGAACCCAACTGTTGAAATTATTGTTAGTATTTATAAACAGTTTGGTAAAATGTATAAAAATAAGAACGCATTGAAGAGAGTAAAAGTAGAGTGACAGATTTTTTTATATAACCGGAAAATCTAGGAAGAGCTTTTGTCAAACCAGGGAAAAGCAAGTGAAAAGTGCTGCCACTGCTCTTACTATTCCATTTCCTTATACAAATTTCGTGCATACGAAAACATGGAGGATAGCGTGAGTACAAAAAAAAAGTTTTTTTTAACTGTTATTCGCTGCACTTCCACATCTACAATACTTTTGCTTGTAGTTTTTAAAAAAGGTGAATTTTTTCAAATAATCTAGTCTTATTATTTACCGATGATTTATAAGAAACAATATATAGCTTATTTTTTTCCTATTTAAAGTGGGCATGGCAAAATTTAGTTAAATTTTTTATTTTAATGTTTTTTTAATTAGTTATTAAACAAGTTTGGTATTATAATAAAATCATTAATTTTTTTAATAGTCTTAAGTTCGCGAATATTATAATTTAAAAATTTAAAAAAAAAAAAATAGTTTAACAAAATTTTGTGTTAATTTTTAAAGAAAACAAGAAAAATTTGACAGAATTAAAATAGAATTTAAAGCAGAATTTTTATGGATTGTGCATCCGTCACAAGGAATAATTGCCAAACAGGTTCGTGCCGGCTCATGTAAACAATACAACAAGAAAGAAACTTCACAAAAATACGCATTTAGCTATTTAGTCATTAAATATTCATAGTAATTGTGCTGGTTAACCAAAATGTGTATGCAAGGGTTTTCCCCTCCGAAGTTTACGCAGCACTTTGCATAGGTATTGACCACTAGGTTACGGAACAAATTTCAGAAAATTTCCATCACGTACAATTTCTGAGAAAAGAGGCTTTTTGTTTTTCTTGGAATCACGATCTACTACCAGCAGTAAAGGGATATTCATAAGTTGTCAGTTTCTTTTACACGTTAAGCTATGAGGATATGTGGACATAGAACTAAAAAATTGGTCGTTATCTCTTTTAATTTAGATGTAGCGTCGATTTGAATTTCAACAATGGGAAAAAATTTATATCATCAATCAAAATTTTGATCATGGATGGATTAAAAAAACGCTACGTGCTAGAAAAAAAATTGAAAATGTATTTTCGGTTTACACACCCAGTTATATAAAAAATATAAAAATATTCGGGGGGCGGTTAAATAAAAGTTTAATATTGCATACCTGTGTAATTATTATAATTTAAGCAAAAAAAAATTTTGGACCACTAGTTATAAGTGTTCTTTTCATTTATCTTCCTTAGGTTATATACATTGTAAACATTACCTAATTAAAGCAACACAATTAATTATTGAGAATACAAGGATTGACCTATAAGCAATCACTATTAATTTATTCAGACGAAGTCCACACAAAACCCAAATCTTTTTTCGAAAATGTCGCATTTTTTTATCACATATATTTTTTCTTGCTTCTGCTAACCGTTGGTTTAGCAACGAATGCAATTTTATTTTTATTTGTTCAAACTTTTTTCTTTACCTCACAGTGTTCCAGTGTCTCCGTTTATAATGAAAAGGAAGCATGAATGTGCAGTGCCTTGCGTATAATTTAATATTTATTTTTTTCAGTTATTAGTTGAAATAATAATTTATCTATGTTGTAGAATATTTTAAACAGTAATGCAACTAAAGCCTTTCGAAGAAATTCTGTTGTTTTCCTGGCTGTATACGATATGGCACCGTCTTGTTGCTACCACATGTTAATCAAACCCAAAGCATGCAGTTGTGGCCTTAAACAGTTTTCAATCATATCACGATATCGCTTTCCATTCACAGTTACCATTACGCCGTTTTAATTTTTCAAGGTCCAATGATTCCTCTTGACAAAATTGCACACCAGACTCTGACTTTTAATAGATGCAAAGGTGACTAATGAATAATTTGAGGGTTGTCCTTGCTTACAACCAGTGCATCGTCACACATTATGATTTTTTCATGAAAATCAGTGTTGCCATGTACGAGCTGGTACATCCTATTGGCATATGTACAGCGGCGTAAATGGCCTGGTGAAAGAAGCTCTTGTGTCATGGAAACAAGTGGAAATCCTTGTGCAAAATTGTGGCCAAAGTTGTTCTTTGATGACCAATCTCCGGAGAACGGCGTCAAATTCCCGTTGATGCATTGTTTTGAACACCTTCTTGAGCGGCAGTAATATTTATAGCCGATCTTGCAGTATGTGGTGGTCAATGCTTGAGCCTATCACCTACAGACCCTCTCTCTTCTATCTCATTCACTACACGATAAAAAGTGCGTTTTGTTGGCACGTTGTTTCTCCTAAAAATTTCACGTAACTTACTCACCGTCGCAGTAATCGATGATTGATTTTGATAAAATTTTTTAACGATTCAAATACGATGGCTTATCGAAAATTTTTCCATAATAAATTTGCCAGGTGTCTACTTCACGACTGCCAAATATGAACTGTTAAGACTACTGTTTACCAAAATGGTGGCAAAACAAAATAATATACCTTCCCGGCGGACAGCCTGTATAATGTTTTTAAAGACGAAGTTATCAGGATGGCACGATATGCTGCAAATATTATTCTTAATTAGGTTGAAAACCAAACATCTGAGATTTTATAGGGAATCACACCTCTTATTCTAAAATTAAGATTTATAATTAATTCCTAAATGAATGTGTATTTAAAAACAAAATAGTAACTGGCTTATCCAAGTTCAGCCGCATTTAAACAATACGTAAACAGATAATTACAAAATATGTGCCATAACTAACTTTATTTTAATCAAAGAAGAATTTTGTTTTCCATTTAATTTAAATTTCACAGTAATTTATTAAAACAAGAAAATATAATTGATATCTTTAAATAAAATCTTCAATGGTTTGTTTGTGGTTATTACGAGTAAAAGAAATAAGTTGTAAAGTATGAAATAATTTTCTTTTCTTTGGTTTCTTTAAAACAATTTAAATTGAAATATAATAATATTTTTGATGTTATTCACAGGTATGTGGTTTTATAATATCATTAGTGTAATTGATTTAAATATGATACTTGAATTAAATATTTAAGTTCATTAATTAAATCGTATATAAAATATTGAAATTTTATAAAATAATTAAATACACAAATTTTATGACAAATTATGAAAAATGCAAATAAAGTTAATAAAATAATTTCGAAGAAGGTATATTTAATTTTTTGTTTTGCTATAATAAAAAAAAAAATAAATAGTTATGAATATCTAAAAGCTTGCACAACGGTAACAAATTATTCAATTTGAAAATCAGCGATCAATTTGTGCAACTTTTAGACCGTTTCCTGATTTTTGTACCGTACATAAGCAAGTTACTCTAAAATTTCCAGTAACACCAAAACGTTGCGGAAATATGCTTAATGAATAGAATATCGCAGCTATTAACGAAATAGAAAATATCAAGAATTATCTATTCCTTATTGTTTGCAGGAAATGGGACATCGCTTACTGTAACGAGCTTAGCAAAAATTATAAAAACTGATCTTAAAATTAAACCCTTTTTCTGATGATATTTTAAAGAGAAACACTTTGATTAGATTACCTGCAAAATATAAATGAAAGTTTTTTCGAAATTATTGAGTTACTGCAACTCAAAATTAGTGTTTGTATGCAAAATAATAGTTTCAAAAAATATCACTGTCATTTTGCGAGTAGTAGCCAAAAATATATTCAAAATGCAACCCTGCTATCTGCTTAGAATTTCACCACTGATGATTAATGGTAATATGTAAAGTAACGTTAGCAAAAATACATTTAAAGCCGGAATTTTAAAACAGAGATAATCTTTAATTGTGAATTGAAACAAAAAAACACCAAAATATCCTTTTTTCATATTTTTCTATATTATTCCTGCAAGTATTATTACACATATAAATTTAAGCTGCACGAATATCTTTGGTGACCCCTTCGGATTCGTGATATTTCAATCAGTGGCTGGGAGTTAAAGCAACATAAAACAACATAAACAAAATTTGTGGAAAATCCTTTGCAAAGAGTATTACTGAATACTGAAATGTAGAAATTTTATCTTACACTCTTAAAATTAAGTCATAAATTGGTCAAAGACTCGCGTATAAGAAGTAGATGTGTAATTGAGATGAGCGACTGGTTAGATATTGAAATATTTAATCGAAAAATATGCGTTAGGTTTTTAATTTTCTATTCTTTATTTTTTTATACAATATCTAAAATTCAATTCCACTAAATTCTGCTCGCAATAGGTTCTAAGTACAAGCAGTGGTTGACGCCGACCTTATGTTTTGCTCCTATTGCGGTTGACAACTTTTTTTTAACAATTTGGTCGTCTTTCACAAATCGGTATTGCCATTCTCAACTCAAATGCGGTTGACTTTTTGGTTGTGTTTTTTGGTATTGCGATTCACCACTTTCCTGTGTCTTTAATTAAACTCTGTATGTGTTTGCTTGACAAAAACCATAAATTTTCACAACTGATTACACTGTACAACACACCAAAAAATTACAAGGTCCGGGCTATAAATTCTGATAGAGGAGACAAAAAAAAGATATACGTGTATCGGCATTTTGAAAGTTTACATCTGGATTTCATTTGAGAGGGGGTTAAATTTTCCCAGCTCTGGCACATTCTTATTGTTAAACGGCATAAGAAACCATGTGACCCTTACATTTTAGGTATAAAATGTGTTCAGCAAATTTATGTAAAATGTTACGGAGAACATTTTTCTAGAAATGTTAACCCTCTAACTCCTCAAATTATGGGTCTTTTTTGTCCTTCTTTTAAAAAAGAGCAAAAAACACCATTAAAACAGGGTTTTACAGGGTTAAAATGTTCCACAAAAATGTTACCCATTAAATTTTACTATAAGTCCCTGAATACACCAAAAAGGAAAATTCAACCATAAAGTCAGAAATAAGACGCAACAAAAGAGAGCTTAGGGTTAATTTCGCATTTATTAAGAATTTTGTTTTAAAGCAAATTTGGATTGCATTAATTACATTTTTTTTATCTCTAGGCAATTCCACTTCATTATCATACAATGTCGAGTATATTTCAGCGATAAGCGAATGAATGCTTTTACCTTTATAGCGTTCTTCAATGGCATGCGCAGTCTCATGAAATTTTTCACCGACCATGCTCATCAGATTCTGTTGACAACTGGTTCTCAAAGTAATCCAATTTAATTTAAAAAATGAATTTTTGTTGACATATGAACGCAATAAAAGGTTCCTGTTTCAGCGATGGTTCCATCAACATAATGACTAGGACTTCGAAGTTGTAGCACAGGTACTGGGATTTCGTCAGAATGCGGAAATGGCAGCATGGCTGATGGC
This sequence comes from Gymnosoma rotundatum, assembly GCA_916610165.2. Lineage (NCBI taxonomy): Eukaryota > Metazoa > Arthropoda > Insecta > Diptera > Tachinidae > Gymnosoma > Gymnosoma rotundatum. The sequence goes on from OU744340.1 coordinate 120,411,084, forward strand.
ACAGTTTTGTATACAAAACTCTTTCGCCTATATGTATTAAATTTTAATATGGAAATATTTTGCCACACGTAACATGTAGCGTCATTAAGTTCACCTGGATCTAACCATCGCAAAGGAATACCAAACTGCATTTTTTAAAAATAAGAAAAAAAAAACATCAAATGAAAAAATTGGAGCTCGCCCATATCTTTTAAATTTCTATAAAATTAAACCATATTTTTATATTAATTATTTCTTGTCTTTTCTTTTGTTCTATTTCCAAATATATTTCAGGGAACTGCCAACATGAAAATGACATTTCATGTCGGCAACACCACAACAATTACAACCAAAAATCGTTGTGTTTCACAGTACCAAAAAATGATTTGGTTGACTGACAGACGACCAAACTGAGTTAAGTTGGCAACGGCAATAGGGGCATTAGTTATGAGAAAGCATCACAACGGACTACAAGGAGGAAAGTTGATGGACTTATTGCATCAACTTTGGCTAATGCTATAATTAAAGCTGCAGAAAAAAGTATGAAGGCAACAGTAGTTTACATGTTATCTATTGAGCAAGATTTAACTCTATATATCGACGTGGATATATGGCAGGACGTAGAGTTCTTGCTTCACAATAAAAGCTACCACACAATTAACTAGCAAGGAATATAAAACATTTACGAATTTCTAAGATTTTTTGTATTTATGTAACCAGTATTGACATTTTAGTTTTTGGCATGTATGGTCGGTAGGTGTGTCGTTTCTCCGATTTTTTTCAATGAATTGAATTTTTGTTAATAAGGGTATTTTATAGTAGTGTACCAAATTACAAGACTCTGAGACAACTCTTTCTATTTTTGTCACATCGTTATATGGGATCAAAACACAGTGATTCGCCCATACACATCGTGGAAAACATGTCTTCGTACAACCGTAAAAGAAACTAATTGTTATAACGAATAATGTGCTGAATTTATTAACTCTTTTGCAAATTTTAAATATGATAGCAAAATATATAAAATTATTGAAAAAATTCAGATCAAAATTATTTTTTAGGAATTAAAATAAAAAATAATTTTTGTATAATCTATAATATTAATCTAATTAAGAGAGCAATTCAAAATAATTTTTACAACAATAAAGACAATTAAATATTATCAATTATTGTTATTTTAAACTGACTTCAATGCCATTCTGAATAGATTTTGAAAAATTTTTCCTTATTTGAAAGTTTATGTTTTTAGATTGGTCTCGTTTTAAAAACAGTTTGAAACCAATCCGATGTTATCTCACAGTATTGTGTTAAGCGATAAAGCTTATTTTTGACTGGAAGGATTAATGGAGTGAGACCAATCCACAATAGACTTTAGAGTCTCCGTTAAATCTAGAAAAAGTAAACTTTGGTGGCATTCGTGAAAATTTTCTCAAGAACACTGACAGAGCTCGCTTTGCGATCAAGGGAGATCGTTACCGTACGATAACTAAGGATTTTTTGTTTGAAAATATGAATGATACTGTTCCGGGCGAGATACGACTTCAACAGAATTTTGCTGCGAACTATATTCTGACCGCAACTATACACTTATTAAAATCAAGTTGATTTCGAAACACACGGATTTGTCTTGTTACCTAAAAAATGGTGCGCTTTAATAACTTTTCGCTGTTTCCTGCGGTGTAACGTGCAGTTAATAGCCAGTAACAATATGAAGCCTAAGGGGCAAACAATGTTTTTATCATTTGTATTATACGGCCAGCAATGCTCGAAACAGTAGCACGTCCACATTGCGCTTCGTAGATGTGGCGGCCAGATGTCTGAAATCCTCTTTTATATGTTACTGTCATCTATTAATTTTTTTATACATATAAAAATTTTATTTTTTACAGTTTGAAGGCGTAAAAAACACCCTTTATAATATTTTTATGTTTGAGGCTGAAATGTTTGAAAAATATTTTTAAAAAGCTTTTCGTAGAATGATTTCTTTCTGTTAGAGTATCAACTTCTAAATTGTAATCAAATAAAAGAAATGTGGCCAAAAAATGCACAGTTTTACAGTTTTCATCTCGTCTTCTTTTGCCAACGAAACAAATTGAAGATAAAATTTCTTAAAATTATGTAAAAATAAGTAGTTGTAATTATTTGCTTAAAGCATATAAACAAATATAAATTTAAAATTTTATATATATCTTTGTTGTTGTAACTTTTGAACATATGTACATGATAAGCATGTGCGAAATTGAAAAATTCCTCCACTCCTTAATTCTAAATGAGAAACTGCAGATCAATATTTATTTCGACAAATTACAAAACAATGCAAAAATAAAACCTTTGTATAATTCTGACTTTCACCTAAGTCTAATTGCGGATTGCATGTGTATTTTAACATCACTGTTCCTCAGCAATTATTTAGTAAAACATCATTATTCATACACACGCAGTATACAAAATACCATCAAGGCATTCATTACAATTTTACAGCACAAACCCTCTTTTTGTTCATTTCTAATTTTGCAGTATAAAACGTACGATGTAATCGATATAATTAAAAAAAAAAATACCTTTTAAAGGAATATTACAAATTCACAGCCACCCTCTTCCTCTTCAAAAAGAAAAGAATTTTATAAAACGTTTTCACTTAAAACCGTTTAACTTTGTTAAAGTGTTGATTTGTTTATTGTATTTTAGAACTTAAAGCTGCCTGATTAAAAGCAATGAAGCCATTAACAGCTTTTCTAAAGTATTTTATCTGCCATCTTTTAAATGTTGCTTAGCGCACAAAACAAATTTTTAAGCTGAAAAGTATAAAATATTTAAATCTATTATTCATCTATTGCAGAGGTGAAAGTATACTAATTGTTATAATGAAAAATGTGCTGACTTTATTAACTTTTTTGCAAAGTTTAAACATGATAGCATAATATTAAATTTGTGAAAAAATTCAGAACAAAATTATTATTTAGGAATTAAAATAAAAAAAAAATTGTTGCACAATCTTTGATAATAGGTCTGTTTTTTACTCCACTTTGAGATCCCGAGGGATCCCAATTCGCACGAAAATTGTTTTCTTACTGCAAAATTGGGTAAATGAGAGCGGTTTTGAAAGAATAAAATTCTTCTTCTTCTTCTTGCACGAAACAGCCCAAACTTTTTCTTCGTGCAAGTTTTTTAAACTTGTGTAACAGCGTTAAAACACAAACTAAACACAAAATAAATTATTATTTCCTATTTTTGATTTATTGAAATTAATTTTTCTTCTTCAAATAATCAAAATTCTTTGATTTTTTATTTTGTGTTAAAATTTAGATTTTGTGTTCCCGTACTTTTATATAATTCTGTCTTTTTATGAGAGAAAAAAATGCTTGCTTTCATTTTCACGAACTTTACCCAAAAAGTAAAGAATCAGACCTAATGTATTAAAAGAGCAATTAAAAAAATTTTACAACAATAAAAAAAATTAAATGTTATGTAATTATTTTCATTTTTAGCTGATTAAAAAAAAAGAAGAAGGATATCAATTCGTGTGAATGTTGCATGTTTACATGTTTTATGCCATTCTGAACAGATTTAAAAATTTTTTTTCCTAATTTAAAAGTTTATGTTTACAGATTTGTCCCGTTTCAAAAACAATTCATAATCTTAAAAAGTAAAGGGTGTCTCCATACAACGTTTATAATGAACTGTAATAAGCACTTCTGTAAAATTTAAAATAACTTCGTATTAATATAGCTCCCAATAATAAAAAGTTATACAAAAATAAATCTTAAAATTAAAGGGTGTTCCATAATTGATGTAAATTTACTTATATGAACCTATCTTTTGAACAGACGCTTGAAATTTACAATCAACCGGTATTGCTAAGTCCGCCATAATAACAAGTATAAAATTGTGATTTGGAAGTTATAGGGTGTCCCAATAGTTAATGCAATTTCAAGTATGTGGCCGAACTTTTGAACCGTTATAGACAAACGCTTGCAAATTGGACAGAAGGTTGACTACTACTACCGTTATAATAACAAGTTTTAATATTAATAATTATAAATTAAAGGGTGCGCCAATAGTTCATTAAATTTTATGTATATGGCCATACTTTTTAACAGTTATAGACAGACGCTTGGAATTTACAATGAACCTGTATTGCTAAGTCCGCTACAACAACAAGTATAAAATTTGGATTTGGAAATAAACGGGTGTCCCAATAGTTGATATAATTTGTTGTATGTGCCGAAAATTTTGAACCGTTATAGTCAGAACACTGAAACGTAAAAGCGCTATATCAACGAGTTTATAATTTGAACTAGGAACTTAAAGGGTGTTCCCAAAATTAACGTTATTTATTCTATATGACCGTATTTTTTTAACCATTATATACAAACATCTGAATCTTAGACAGCATGTCCACTACTTTTTTGGGTATAATAAGAAGCATAAAAAATTTAAATTATAAATTGAAGGGTTTTACAATAGTTGATGTAATCTGATCTATAGCTGTTGAACCGTTATATACAGACGTATAAAATTTATACATAACTTGATTGCTAAATCTACTACAACAAGTATATAATTTGAATTTTAAAATTAAAGGGTAACCCTGTAGTTGCTGTAATTCGATGCATGTTGCTAAACTATTGAACAGTTGAACAAGTACAAAGTTTGAGAACATAAAGGTGTTCCAATAGCTAATATAATCTAATTTATGCGGCCATACTCTTGAACCGTTATAGGCAGACAGATAAAATCTGTTTTGAAGTCGGTTTTTTTCAAAGGATTATATAATTTAAATTGCATATTGGTGTCATTTTTGGTGTAGGAGATAATAAGTTTGTTACTCTTAACGTACCAGCCGAAATTTGGCAGATAATCTATAAATGGCCAATAGGAACAACTCATGTATGAAAACTATGCACTCCCTTTCTAAGTTTATCATTCTGCTTGTAATTTCTACAATATCCATTTTCGACCCCAAGCGAAGTCTATTGGGTCAAGGCAGAAAATTAGATACGCCAATCGATCAGACATAATTTGGAAATTTTTTTTATTGAAAATTAGCAAGATATCCTTTGTTGCAGCGGGCAAAGTACCACGCCTGCCTTTAATTTATTCATATATTTTTTAAACTTTCGTTTGTATTTCTGAAATTAAGTTGGTACTGCAACCGTAAGCAAAACTTAAAGTTTAGGGGAAAAAAGCTTTTTTTTTTGAGCAGAAAAACCAACGACTATAACACTCTTACTTTTTTAACTTAAATAATTTGAAGTCATCTGTGAGTTGTTGTACTGTCTCAATAATTTATGCTGTCAAAATTAAAACAGTCATGTCCTCATATTGTCCGTTTAAAATCATTAAAATTTCAATTTTGCGCTACGTACCCAATGATCGTTTAAAGTTGTATGAAATATCTGTTGATTAATATCATCTTTGCTTGTAAGAATGATGGGTTTTTTAATATATTTAACTAATATATATTCGTATTTACGTATTTATTACTTTGACTCAAATTTGTTGATAGAATTTCTAGAGCTCAAATAATCTTTATTATATTTGTGTGTCTTTTTTTATATATTTTAGATTGTTTGTGTTCAATGTTAAATTGAATTTCATTTGTATTTTAAACTCGTTCGTATTATATTGTATGGAAAAATATAGAATTGCGATTGTTCGACTGCGTTAAGAATGTGGAACTGCTGAGCGTCAAAAATTTAAAAGTATAAAAGCTATGTGACACAAAAACATCTATCTGGATGTTATTTTACTTAAATATGGATTTTATTTTACTTTAATATAATAGCAAAGGTAAATGCCGGATTGTACAGTAGGTCGCAAAAGTTCTTATACAAGATTTAAAATTTGGTGCTCTTTTTTTTTGCTTTAAAAAAATTCCTGTATTTAAGTTTCATTTTATGTTCTCTAACAGATTTAAAAACCAAAATTATTTCCTTAGATTAAGGTCAGTGATTCCAAATGGTACCACATATAGGAATACAAAGAAAAGTTGCAAAAAGATATAGAAAAATTAGAGGCAGGCTTGGTGCTTTGAAGGATATGGACCGATCTTGCTGATTTTCAATAGCAAAATATTCCAACTATGTCTGATCTGCCTGTGGACAGTATGACAGTATCCAACTACAATGTGCAATGTGCTTCCTTGTTCTATCGTTAATAAAAGAAAATGTGTTGTCGTGAAATCAGTTTACTTTTTCCTGGTAACTGTTGTTTCGTATAAGCAACACGTTCTTCATTAAAAGCGCAGTATTTGTGGTCGATTGGTCACTAAGTCGCACTATGCATTGCAGAGAAAATTCGTTTTTGAGCCGAACTGTTCATAACTGAAATAATATATATGCGGTGGTCTTTTCTATCACTTTCAGTATGCAAATATTTAAATCGAATGTTTGCAAGCACTAGTCTTTCTATTCTCCTTTTTATAACTTAACATGCTAGTTATGGCACAGTGCGTTGCCCCATTTAAAAATCACATATTCGTATATATTCGAAAGTACAGTGATATACGAACCCAGAATTAAATGAATGACTGATACTAATACATACACAATTATCCTTTAACACATTAATAAAAATTTTATGAACGGCGTTGCCGTTGAAGTGTTTTTTGGTACTAAATTGGAATGGTTTTTTTTTTATTAGACTAAAAGTAATTTTTTTTAGGAAAAGTTTAATATACAATTAAAAAAATTAACGGGTCCTAAAGAATTTATGTGTATTTTTGCGAGGAAAAAAATCAGTGGCAACTCTGTTTGCTACAGACATCACATATACATGAAAGTATTGATAATTTTGTTCATTTTGCATTTCAGAATGTGACAGAAACTTTTTTCTATGCGATTTCCGTTTTTCAATCTCCATTGATGGGCACATGACCGATCAAACGAACTCTCTAAAGATAGAAGCTGTTTTGTTAAGGAAGCTTATCTCCGCATTTTACCAAAAAAATTAAGAAGCTTTGTTCTCTAACCACACATATAAATATCAGTAAATGGCAACATTTGTTTTAATTGATTTTGTATTTATATTTTCGGGCTAAAAATATTAGTTGAAATGTTATGTGTCACAAATTAAGTAAATGAATTTTTGCTTAAGTTCCATTGCATTTTTTTATTTTTTAAGAAAGAATAATTATTTACAAATGTATGCGGATGTTTTCCAAAGAAAATAGAAAGAATTAGAAACCAGCAGAATGTTAATCTGCATTTCTGAATCGCTGCATTCTTCAGCAGCATTCTTCCCATCTGTCCACTTTTCGTTGTGTATATTGTAAACATCATCTATTTAATTAAAAATTTGTAAATAAGACTGTGAAAAAATTAAAGGTTTTGGTCATTTGTTAACATACGAGGGCTGCACTATATATTTCAGGCCTAATAGTGAATGCGAATATTTATAATCAAAAATGGTTTTATTCTTTTTCAAAGTATTCTCCAGCATGATTTATACACTTTTGCATGCGCTCAAACCAGTTGTCGAAGCACTTTTTTCACTCCGATTGAGACACCTCTAAAACATGGTTTTTTAACACTTCAACAGCTTCTTCTGGCGACCAAAATCGTTGACCACGCTTTTTTTTTCTTGATGTGCGGAAACAAGAAGAAGTCATTAGTTGCCAAGTCAGGGCTGTACAGCGGATGACCCATTAATTCGACGTTTTGGCCGGTCAAAAACGCTCTGGTTTGAGCCAATGTGTGAGGGCTCGCATTGTCATGGTGAAAAATGATTCGTTTTCTCTTGTTGGTTTTTCAAATTTCTCCGATGACTTCAGGCAAACAAATTGTAGTGTACCACTCAGAAGTGACCGTTCTACGTTGCTCAAGCGGAACAGTCTCCACATGACCAGTTTTGCCGAAGAAACAGGCGACCATTTGCTTCGAAGTGCTTCTTCCACGAGCAACTTTCGTTGGATTTTGCTCGACTTTGAAGACCCACACGGTCGATTGTTGTTTCGTTTCGGGCTCATACGCACAGATCCATGATTCGTCACCTGTGACGATCTTATAAACGTCTTGTGAAGCACCGCAATCGTATTTTTGCAACATATCTTTGCACCAATCGACACGAGCCTTTTTTTGAGCGACTTCCAAATTGTGCGGGATCCAACGAGAACAAACCTTTTTTACGGCCAGGTGTTCATGCAGTATCGAATGTATGCTGGTGGAAGAAATGTCCAAGGATGTCTCTATCTCTCGGTATGTCGCATGTCGATCTTGCATTATGAGTTCACGCACGGCATCAATGTTCTCTGGCACAACAGCAGTTTTTGGACGACCTTCACGGAATTCGTCTTTGAGCGAGCTTCGGCCACGATTAAATTCATTATACCAATTTTTCACAGTGCTATAGGATGGTGCTTCATCGCCATACAAAAATTTAAGTTCATCAATGCACTCTTGTCGTGACAATCCACGTTGAAAGTTGTGAAAAATGATGGCACGAAAATGTTCACGAGTTATTTTCATTTTTTTCTATATTAATTTTTTCAAGTCACTGTTAACAACACAAATACTGGTCGTACGTCAAAATGTTTTGAGTACGCTTATGCTTAAAAATGACAAACTTTCCAATGGAAATGTCAGATTGCACTTGGCAGCACTCAGTGTTGCCAGGCCAGAAATATATATAGCAGCCCTCGTATAAAATAAAATAAATAAAAGCAATCAGATAATGTGTAATTTTTTTAGTAAAAATTTTTTTCCTGGATTAAAGTTGCATCAAATCTGTAAACGAATTTAGTGTTTAGGACTTTTTATTTCACTTTGGAAAAATTGTTTAATCTAGTTAACAAACATTTTGCACCAGACATAGCTTCACTTCTAAACCACACTGTAAGAACACATGTTTATATAATATATAAACATTTAGACTACTGGCAGTGTGTTATTATTATTATTGTTGTTGTTGAAAATTTAAACTTGAGTGATTTTCACAAACTTTTCTTTATTTGATATATTTCAACCATTTAATTTAGTTTTGTTTACACACACACACACACACTCACACAAAAAAGGAAAGAAAAAGTAAACAAAAAGTTTAACTCATATTTCATAACATGCACACGTGCACATTTTAAATATAAAATAAATAAAATAAAAGGCTAAACGTTCATTAACCTTTTAAATGGCCAAAAGTGTTGATTTTACTTTTCATTTACATTTAAATTTATATTTTGTTTTGTTTTATTTTTATATATATTTTTTGTATTATTATATTAATACAATATATTCTGAAAGCTGTTGAACGTTTTAATAAACTTTTGTTAAAACAATTTGTTAATTTGTGATGTAGACTTTAAACGCACATTAAATATAATAATTGAAAATGTTCTTTTTTAACTCATTTTTTACTGAAATGAATAAAGTAATTTTGATGGTAAAATTAATCACTTTATGCATAAAAAATGTAAAAGCAGACATTCTGTATAATATATAATCCTATAACAAATAATATATTATTATAAAAAAGGGACAGTTTGTGGTCGTTGTGCAATAAAACAAAATTTGTTTGGGGTATTTTCAAAATAACTATTTTTGTTTTTAACTTCAATGCAACACGACAGCATTTAATTTTTACTGTGACCTTTCCCACAGAATCGGCTGAATTTAATGGGTTTGGTAAAGCCAAACTACATACTTATTTTAAAATTTTTTTCCTTAAAACTTTTTGCCTAAATTTTAACTGGGACCAATTTTTTTATAAACAAACGAAATAAGCAACCCAGTGCGCTTTGACTCACAATAATAAATAAACAATATATTTTTATTTAATAAAAACTGACCTAATGCTTGAACAATTAGAAAATAAAATTGATTATAAAGGTCAAATAAACAATAATATTTGAATTATTATAAATTGTTTAAATATTTCAATAAATTGAATATTGCAATATTTTAATTTTTTAATTCCAACCATTTTGTATTACAACCAAATGAGTAATTTTAATCTGGCTTAAGTTTACGCAGACTTCAGTTTCAAAATTTATTAAGAAATAACCATTAGGACAAGATAGACAACCGCGTAATGTAAAGTAGTATTTTATGAATCGCTATATTAGTCGGTAAGCTTTCTTTGCATCTTTCTCCAGTGGTGAACGTTTCAAACAACATCTATACAACGAACCAACTTAAAAAATTAGAATAAAAAGAAAAACTTACGATAAGTCAATAATTAGTTGTTTAGGCGAAGTCCATACACAATCCAAAGATGTTATTTGTTACTCTCCTTAATTATCGCCAAATTTGTTTTATTAAATAATAATGTCATTTTTTTTATTTATTTTATTTCCTTTCATTTAATCTCTATGAATTCTTATGCACAAAATCTACAGAAGACGTTTTCTTAATAGCTACAACATTATTTTTTTTTTTTTTTTGCTTTCTTGTTGAAAAAAAGCGTTTATTTACAGCCCCATCATGAATATTCTCAAGGAATGTCTTTCTAATGGAAAAAAAATTTCCTCGAGTAAAAATTCCTACAATAGTCAATTCCGTGAGAACAGAATTTAAAAAAATTGGCATCATTGTAATTTGTAGAGGGAGCTGTTTGGTTTATTAACATTTTACTTTTCTTTCATACTCAAGAAGAATGGAAACAAGTTTATAGTTTAACAAAATGAAAAAAATCGCACTGAATTTTTGTTTATAATTGGGCTGTTATATAATTTAGTTTGAATTTTGTATACGAGCTGTAGCGAAATAACTATATTAAGGCTTTAAATAATATGGATTTAATAAGAATATCATTAAATGTCTATTTGTGGAAAATATGAAAACAAATAGCAATTTAAGCAAAATTAGCTTAATATTTTTTTATCATTTAATGATCAAATTATATTATAATATGGTAATTCTTATGGTTTAATTTTACAATAATGTTATTATGTTAAGCAACACTATGGTTGCGATAGCAATAATTTTATTATAACGTCTAACAATAATATGGTTTCATAGTAAACACACCACTCAATCATTATATGTTTTTTCGTGGATTATGATTGTGATATTTTTCTCTGCGTACACCTCACAAATCGGCGGGAGTTGTAATAGTTATAAAAAAACAAAAACAAACCATGTCACTAGAGAAGAATTTTACTTTAGCAAACACAAATTTTAATATAAAAAAATGTCATCATTTTGAACAAATTTTGGAAATGCAATAAATGTAAATAAATTTATCCTACTTTTAAACAATTTTATGTTTTGTGTACTTTTCATAATTTAATAATGTTAGGCCAATTAATCAAATCGCTAAAAAATGTTCACAAAATATTTTTGACTTTCTATTATCAAATGTTATCTACTTTTTTGTTCATCTACATAACGGTAAAAACTAAAATTCCTAGACTTTTAAGACAATGCTTTACTACTATTCAGTTTAACACAAGGCACTCTCGTGACTTTTACTATTCTTGCGAATTTTTGTGTTTGCATTCAAAATTATTAAATACAAATTTAGATATTTGTTCTTAAAACTTTTTCCTCTGAAAATATTGTTTTCTTAAAAACATTATTTTTCTTAATTTTTTTATGAAGAATCTTGTCGCCTAATTGCAGTTTTATACACAAAACAAAAACATTTGCACTTTTATACAAATAACACCAAAAAACGGACAACAAAAATTCACACTTTTTTTGTTAAAAGAAAGTAGCAAGATATGCACAAACACATACACACTCACATCCGCATATACATAATATTATAATATAATAATAAAATCTGTGCCAAATGACAGAAATAAATGCAGACGCATATATTTTAAGAAAAAGCATATAAATTCTAAGAAAAGATTTTTAGTAAAATAAATCAACAAAAATTCTGTAAAAATAAACGAAATAAGAAATAAGTAAAAGGAATATTCATAAATTTATTGCTGAGTACAACATTGTTAATACGTTTGAGCATATAAACTATGTAGAAAATTTAGCGAAAGAGTAAGTTACAAAATGTATCATTTAAATTTTGGATATATCACACACACTTTATTTGGTAATTGTTCAGAACGCTACAAACTATTGCTGGCGTTTGGTAAAAAATAAATACTACTGAAATAGCAGATACTCTAATGAAAAAAATAAAGTATGAATAATAAAAAAAAAATTTGCATTCCTTACTAAACCGACGGTTAGCAGAAAACATGATTAAATGAAGGTGATGATTAATAAAGAATGCTGAGGACCTTTGCAGCGATACTTAAAATATAGCATTACTCTGTGTATAATTTTTCTGTGTTCTTTTAAAATGAAAAAAAAAAAATTTTTAGAAAATTAAAATAATCATAATTTAAAAATAATTCTTGCGAAAAAGAACCGACTTCACAACAGATTTCATCTGTCTGCCTATAACAGCTCAAGGGTATGGCCACATAAATAAGGTTACATTAACTATTGGGACACACATATGTCCAAACTTTATACTAGTTCAACTGTTCCATAGTTTGGCAAATCAAATTGCAGCAACTATAGGGTCACTCTTTAATTTCCAAATTCAAATTATATACTTGCTGTTGTAGTAGATTTAGCAATCAGGTTCTGTAATAATTTCAACCGTCTGTCTGTAACGGTTTAACAGTTTGCCCATAAACATCCGATTATATCAACTATTTAATTTATAATATAACATTTTTATACTTCTTATTATACGAAATAAAGTAGTGGATATTCTGTCTCAAATTAAGGCGTTTGTATACAACGGTTCAAAAAATACGGCCATATAGAACAAATAACATTAATTTTGGGAACACCCTTTACTTTTTAAATTCAAGTTATAAGCTTCGTATTATAGCGAACTTTGTAAATTTCAGCTGTCTGTCTATAACGGTTCAAAAGTCCGGCCACCTACACCATATTATATCAACTATTGGGATACCCATTTATTTCCAAATCCAAATTGTATACTTGTTGTTATAGAGGAGTTAGTAATACAGGTTCTTTGTAAATTTCAATCGCCTGTCTACAACAGTTTAAAAGTATGGCCATTTACCAAATTAAATGAACTATTGGTGCACCCTCTAATTTATAATTTTAAATATTATCAGCTGTTACTATAACGGCCGTAGCAATCGACATTGCGTCAAATTTTCAAGCGTTTGTCTGTAACGGTTCAAAAGGTAGACCCATATAAGTAAATCTACAGTAATTACGGGACACCCTTTAATTTCTAAATTCAAATTATAAACTCGTTTATGTAGCGGACTTAGAAATACAGGTCCCTTTTAAGTTTTAGCGTTCTGTCTATAACGGTTCAAAAGTACGGCCACACACTTGAAATTACATCAACTATTGGAACACCCTTTAACTTCCAAATCCATAGTTTATACTTGTTGTTACAGCGGACTAACTAATACAGATTCGTTGTAAATTTCAAGCGTCTGTCTATAACTGTTAAAAAGTATGGCAATATACATCGTATTAAATTAACTATTGGCGCACCCTTTAATTTATAATTCTTAATATTTATTCTAGTTACTATAACGGCTATAACGGTTCAAAAGATAAGACCATATAAGTAAATTGACATCAATTATGGCGGCACCCTTTAATTTTTAGATTTATTTTTGTACAACTTTTTGTTATTGGGAGCTATAGCAATACGCAGTCATTTTAAATTTTACAGAAGTGCCCTTTACGGTTTATAATACACGTAAGAAATAGGTATGTTGAATGGCGACACCCTTTAATTTTTAACATTATGAATTGTTTTTAAAATGGGACCATTCTATAAGCATAATCTATGATATTACCAAACATTTACGAAACAATTATTGCCATATTAATAATGTATGAAAAAAAATCTAGCATTAAAAATAAATTGCTCATAAAATTTTTTAGCATTTTTTTCGACTAGTTAGCGGTTTCTAGCGTTTTATAAAGTAATATCTAGCGGGAATTGGCTCAATAGTTGTGGCAACACTGGTCTTGAGGGTCAACATCTTTCATCTTATTCGTGCCATACGACCAGCAATGCTTGAAAAGTTGCCCAAATTTAGAAGACCACAATACCCTTCGTTAAGAATAGCTGCGGTAGCCATACGGCCGAAATCAGTTGGTTATTAAATTGATATTTCCACCAAGCTGGACTATAAATAACATTTTTTTCTGATACTCGAATCAAATCACTAAAAGTTCATAAAACATGACAATACTATTACGGCTTTTTTTGGTTTGTTTCTTTTTCTAAAAGACACACGAAAATCAAAAGTAAAATGCAACCCAATTTTATATTTTTTACCTTAATTATGCTAAAAAGGATAAACAGTTTTTACAAATTTTGTTTGCAAAGTCGGTTCCAGCAAACAGTTTTAAAAAAATAAAATCCTTGAATAAGTTATCCAAGCAAAAAAAAAAAATCTTAACACCATGAGATGAGAGTGAAAAACAGCAGCAGCAGCAGCCTCGTTATATTCCACATTTAAGTTTTGTATTTTTCCGTTTCTATTTTTGTTTCTTGCTCACTTGGAAAAAAACCAACCAAAATTGCCAGAATACATAAAACAAAATGAACAGAAAAAAATATACAACTTTCTTTTAAGCCCACAACTGTATGTATGGTGTGTATATATGTGTTTAAGTGTGTTTATCACAATAAAGTAAAAGTGTAAATTTAAGCACCAGTCTAACAATATGGAAATATAGAACAAAAAAAAAAAACATAAAAATGATTTTAAATATTTTTTTAACCATTGACGATGTGTGTTGCTTTTGTTATATTTTATTCTATGAATGAAAGAATATGATTATTTTTTTAAATTTTAAATATTATGAAAAGAAAAATGTGACAATATGCAGTTTTTTCCTCTATTGCCTGAATACATCATAACTGCAGACCTTGAATTTAGAGCGTGATAATGCTTGGAGACATCAATTGCAACGAGTTGAATTTGTTTTTCTTTTTTTTTTTTTGTATTTCTCAAATTATGTTCTTATGAATTGCTTTTAAATTTTCATCTTAAGTGAAAACTACTGCAATATTGGCTGAGCCAAATTGTATTTTAAATTGTTGGTTTTAAACAGCAACAACTCAGCATTTATCAACATCACCATTTTTAAAATAATTTGTTGTGGAAAGAGGTCTTGCCGCAATTCTATATTAATCTGGCTGTATGCACTGTGACACCGTCTTGATATCACATATTATTCAAGCCCAAAGTATTCAGTTTTGTTGTTAAAAAGTTTTCAATTGTATCACGATATGGCTCCTCTTTCACAGTTACCGTTACGCCGCTTTCATTTAAAGAAAAGTAAGGTCCAATGATTCCTCCTGAATAAATTGCAACGGTGACTGATGAGTGATTTGAGGCCCTTCTCTTGCACAGAACCAACTATTCTGTTTCGAAAATGTTGCTTTCAAAAATTACAAAGATCTGTACATGTTCTTCGAGGCAGCGGACAAAATACAACACCTGCCTCTAATTTTGTTATATATTTTTTTACTTTCGTTTGTATTCCTGGTTTATGTTAAAAAATTAATGAAAAATGAAAAAGGTAAGAGCAAGCACCAGTTGGCAAAAGAGTGCGCTCAACCCATTGACTGAGTCACAATGTCCGGTTATGGGCCAGTGAACCACCCACTACATCTGAAATAAGAACTGATATTACCTGGAACCAGTGATGATAAACCAGATAGGCTCCCGTAGTGCCGCTGACTGAGGTATCTAAGCCGTATATACCACAGCGCATGGCACGGACAGAAGATCGTCTCCTCCTCCTCCTAGTGCTGATAGCTTCTGCAGAAATCTTTAAATGGAATGTCCATTCTTCTAGCATGGGCTCCAAATAGACAGTGCCCAGAAACCGCAGCCACCAAGTCATGCAGTCGACTCCTCCATAACTGCAGTAGTGCAGCCGCCCTGTCTCGATCCAAAGAGAGATTGTTCTAGCGGTCGAACATGTTCACTCGTTAGACCATTTGACATGGGCCAGATTGTAGAAAGCAGTGTCGATACGCCCTCCGCAAGCAGGGAGCGGTATGCCACAGAAGGTGTCAATGGCACCCTGTTCAAGTATTGTCCCCATCTTTGCTAGTTCGTCGACAGCATAGAGCACGGGGCACAGGTTACACCACTAAAGTAAAGGGCAGAAGCAAAACACTTTCACTTAAACGATTTTAATAAAAAGATAAAAATCGATAAAAAAAAGGAAGTTATCATCTTAATTTACAGTGTTAAAATAGCTTTTAGCAACCGACCGTAATTTACTTCATTAACATGTTTTTAGAGTAACATTTCTACTTCCTCACACCTTCCTAACCCAATTGATGCAGAAAGAGATTTAAGCATCTATAAGGAGAAATAAAGTATAATGGGAATTCCAAAAACTTTTTGTTAAAAATAACCTAAACTAAAACCTGATTAAGTCACGTAAGTGTACCTAAGAAATAAACTCGTGTAGATTTTTGTTCCCATTACAAACACACGTATTTCAACTTAATAAAAACCTCTGTGTGTAGTTTTCTTTACACTTAACTCTTCTTAAGTTAAACGCCCTTCAGTTTGAATGAAGCAAACAACATCCACACTCGTATCATTTAGTCATTGAGAATGAAACTTTTGTATTATAAAATCATGTTCTTTTCCGTTACCGCACTTAAAAATGGAAAAACGAAAAATCCTTGAAAAGCAATTAATATGAAACGTAATAAACCTAATAAACACTAACAGGCACATGAAAACTAAAAAAGTATGTGGAAAATGTTTAATATTAAGCGTTTGCTTATACGAGTATGTGTGTTAATATGCAGCAAATAATTAGCCTTGAAACTGTTATAAAGATATAAGTGTGTGTTGGTTGTATAAACTAATTATTTTCTTCGAAAATCCCATAATTGACAAACAAATCAAAAAATATTTTTGCTCATTTTAGTACATTTTTCCTCTCATATAGTTTTAATAACTTAATAAAAGTAATTTTGTAACAAAAGTAATTAAAAATTTTATCTATTCTCTTGTGAAAACAAATAAGAAAGAAAAAAAAATAAATGTTAGCGTTGCGTAAAATTTTCACTTGCTGTGATTTGGATAAAATTCAAGGCTTAGAAATTATATTTATAGATTTTTTTAGTTTTTAATGGCCATAAAATAAAATCTGTATATCTTTTAGGAAAAGGCCTTCAAAAATTGTAAAAAAAAAACTTGTTAAAACCATTTAGAAAAGACATTTATTTCTGGGCGATCTCCAACCAAAAAAAAACAAAAAATATACAGAGCGAAAAGAACTAAAAAATAAGAAAACATTTAGGTGATAATTTTGACGGTCACCTATATGTTCCAAGTAACGGGCCTATGGACTTTTAATATAAAAGTACGATTGAGCACCATAATTTTTAACCATGTCAATATATGTATCATTTAAAATCTTTTGAAGAGATCTATAAGGAAATAGCGTTAAATAGTATTTTAAAATTTTTATTATTTGTTATTCTCTGTCATCTTTTGATTGGAGTTACTTCACGATATCATAAAAATTTTATAATTACAAATCTAATTCACAACAAAAAATTTTTAATATGAAAATTCCTATTCGGAATCTTATGTAAAAAAAATTTGGGTAAAATCTACTAATAAGCTATATAAGCAGTAGCGAAATGGCCATATGGATATGCTTTCTCCGCAGTAATAAATTTCATTTAGTAGTTTAAAAATAATAAATATTTTATGAGAATATCATAAAAATATCACATTCAACTCACTCCATATTTAATTTTAAAAGCAGACCCTCTAGTATTCCACCCAAATATTCAAAGATTCTAATGTAGCAAATTTTGGACAAATTGAAGTTAAAAAAATAATAACGAAATGCACTATTTTGTTATAAAATTAGTGTGGAAGAAAATGCTTCATTTAAAACAATTTCTTTGTTAGGAAAAAAGGGGAGATCTAAACACCTAAGGAAAATTAAGTTTTACCACTTAGTAAAACTTCATGCAGCGCAACAACAGAGAAATATTACGATGTGATAAGTTTATTACCTTTTAAACCGCCTATTCTTCATAAATAGTTCAATATGCTAAAGTTAAAGAAAAATAAGTATAATATATTTTTTTTTTTTTATTTAAAGACGAAGTAATTTGCATTTTCATATCTTTATTATAAATGAAATAAACTCTTACAGTGTTATTCATAAAAATTTTAAACTGCTTAATAAGAGGATAATAAGAAAAAATCGCTAAAGTAGTATTCACAAACGCTTAATAGCACTATTACGCTGTTATTAATCATTAATAAATTTCAAATATTTAATGTAGCAGTTACCCTTTTTTAAACCTTTAATAAGTTTTGAAAAGCATTTTTCCTGTAAAATTTTTTACAGTAAAAGTGTGAAAAACTATTAATAAAAAAATATAACGAATATAATAAATTAAATTTCTACAATAGGTAAGTGTTTAAAACATACTTAAATATAAATTACAACTATATGTATTTATTTACACCATTTAAGACCACAAAATGCAAATGAAATCAAACACAATAACGCCCAAATTATTTTGGGGTTTTGATGGAGCGTTTCGTAGTTTATTAGATGGACTTACAATTGGTTTTTCAAATGCAAAAAAATTTGTTATCACTTTATCTGTTCTGCAATTAAAGAAAGCGATACGTTTCCAGGTAATAAATACCAAATTAACTATTAATATTTGTGGAAAATGTGTTTAGAATAGAGAAAATATCATAATTTAATTAATGGTTCTTTCATAATTAAAGCATTGTATTTTATTGATTTGAAAATAAAAATAATAAATAAAAAATTCACGAATCATAAATAAACAAAATAATATAGTGATGTACAAACAGTAATCACAAGCTCGGTATTTGCATACTTTTTTGTACTCGTTCAGTGAATCATTTTATAAAAAAGGGTTAAAAACCATTATTTTATTACTTTAAATTTTTTTCTGATATAAAACAATAAATAATAATTAAATAATGATAATTTAAGTTATGACAAATAATATTATTGCTGATTTAATTATTCTTTTTTAATTATAAAAACATTATTCAGGTATTTGGTTCATTGTTGTATGCATCACTAAACGTAAATTTACATATAATATGACATGATGTTGCCAACATAAAACTACAATACTATAAAAACCGTTTAATAGTTAATTTTGCGTTATTAAACGTTTGTGAATAAAAATTGTTATTAATGGTTAGTAAAACAAAAAGTGTTTAATAACTAAAGTATACATTAAGCTTACAATAAGAAATTTTTGTGAATAAGACTGTTAATAAATTAGGTTATTCATATGTATATAAATGTCTTCATTTTAATTTTTACATAAAAATTTATTTTAGTAAGGTTGATTTCATCTAAAATGTTATTTTTAAAAAAGGTATAAGTCCATATAAAGCCAAAAAAATTATTTTTCCAAATAATTTAGTAATTGTTGTTTCAAAATAAAACTTAAAACGTGTATAGTGTAAAAAACATCACTCGAATTTATTAAAATTGGCCAATATTTTTTAATGAATTCCAACGCAAACCCTTTAATAGCTCAATATACGAATAAAAGAGCTCATGTATTTGTGGTAATAAAATGGAATTTAATTTCTAAACTTTTTATTGAGATTGCTAATAAAACTTATTTTATTATATTTAGTTTTAAAATTAATTTAAAAACGAACTTATGTAAAATGTGTTATAGAAAATAAATATCTTGTTAATGTCGCAGGCATGAAGCCGATGACAGCTTAGTATTTTTAAGTTATATTCACCTGATGTTATTTATTCTCTTGCATCCAATTTGGGATAATCTCCAAATAGATATTAAAGAAAGAACTTCATACACAATTCAATGTAAATTTAAAAAAGCTAAGCTTTTTTGAAAGAGTACCCAAAATGGAAGCAAGAGAATTAATGTAAGAATTTTTAATATTTTTTTTTCTTGGCATATCGACACACAGATTATTCTTTTACAAAAAGCAAAATAAATGGCGTGATAAAGAATGCATTTGCAAATGAGCGTTAATGGATTGTTGTCTAACCGTGTTTTCATTGCCATGTGTGTTTGTGTGTGTGTGTGTTCATTGAAAATATTAGAGCGGAACTAAATAATGTTAAAGGTAACTTATGCACAAAAACGAAACAAAAATAACAAACAAAAAAATAATAATAATAATAATAAATAACAGATTCATTTACGAAAACAAACTGAAGTTTTGATGATAACAAATGGGTTTTTGATTATAAAACTTTACTGTTATTACAAAAAAAAATAATAAATAAATAAATAAAAACGAATTATAATTATTATTAATTGAATAAATAAAAAAAATTAATTCGTCTGGATGTTGCTTTTTTATGTCTGTGATCGCAGAATGCAATCATTTCTGACCAGATATTGAAAATTTTTTTCTTTTACTTACAGGTTGGTCTGGTTGGCTTTAAAAAACAGTTCATCATTTTAAAAAACTACATGATACATGTTTGTAAGTGTATTATGAATCGTAAATGGCACCACTTTAAAACTAAAAAAAATCTGCATATCACTATAGCTCCCTTTAGCTGCAAGTGGATGAAAAATAAAATATCAGAAAACTTTGCAAATTATTTAATTAAAGACACGGGATATTTTATTTTTCATCCTCTTTTAACTGCATAAAAGAGCCGAAAAAAGTCTGCTGTATACAGTGGAGAAAGAAAAATAGAATTACTGTTGGTTATTGTTGTGTTTGCTTAAACTTTGCTTTATTGTTTAGACAAAAATCTTTAGTTTATTTAAAATGCTTATAAGAGGTTTCCTAAAGAGCTAGGTAAACCGTAGAGAAATGGCCATCGATACGTGCTTTGACCCTCAATAAACAATATCGGTAATTAATTTAATCGGGATAATTAAATAAAAAAATAGCACGAAGTTTTTTATAAAAATCAAATAAATTAAAAAATATTCCCGCAGCTTTAATATTGAACATTTACTGCAACAGTATCATATCTGAAAAAATTCAAAAGCCAAGTTTAGAATATTATTAAAAGTCCTTGGTGGCCAAAGAGATATTTTAATCCCTTGTATTACAAGGTTGAAGAGAAAAAGCATTTTCTTTTATCTTTTATGGTGGCGGTAAGCCCGCAAAGGTGAAAACGTAATGCCTATATGCCTAAATCATAAATTATAAATTTTGAGTTAAGACTCTTTTATAGCTTAGGCTCAAGAAATAATATAAAAATTAATAGCCCCTTAAGTTACTAAACTAATGATATAATTTTTGTATTTAAAGAATAACTATAGATTTAAGTGCAATTGGTTTGACTAGTGAATGCTTAAAGAGTTGCATGTTGCTTCTTATGTTTTATCTTTTTAAAAGAAAGTACTCAATGTTTAAACTTAACGAACATATTTTTATCTGATTTTATAAGATTATAATTTATTAAAATTTTTATTACAAAATCATAAAAAATAACAATATAATCATGCATTAAGAAAAACTTTCAATTATATTAACATAAGACTTTAAAGAAATCAACAGCACCCACGATGCAAAATATTAAGGACTAATTAGACTTATTATAAAAAAATACCCACATTAAAATATTTTAATATGAAAAAATACATTAAAACATTCCACAAAAGGCTCAGAACTTAGTACACCTGCATAAGAACACATGTGTAGAATATACAACACAGTATATATGAATGTTTGTATGTATTATTACACATAATTACAAAGCTGTATAATTTTCTGTGAAATTATCGTTTAGTGCTTTTTTTCCTTTAATTTTTTGTTATAACAACAAAATATAAATACAGCTACAATTTTTATAAAAAATATACATTAAAAGTGTTTTAAAATCATAACTAAAAAAAAAACTTGTAAAAAATTAAATGTTCACAAACCGCTCTCAAACCCAAAGGACACTCTAATATAAACTCAAACGCGTTTAACATTCATCAAGTTCTCAAAAAAGTATTCTAATTAATCATTTGGCTACAATACCTTTAAAATTGGACTAAAAATTAATTAAATTTCAAGCATTTCAAATTGACCGATTGAACGATTGAACGAATTGAACAAACGGAATAGTCTTTGATTATTGACCGAAAAAGACCGGTCAGTGAAACGAACGACCGGGCACATGTCTACTTTATAGTGATGGATTATGAGATATTCCTTGTATTCTATTTTGTTAAATTGGTTGGTTAAATAGATGAGGACATATGTAGCGATCCCTAAAAATGCTGCATTACATTTCGATATTGTCTGATTTTTTTTTTTTTTTTTTTTTTTGGTTTTCTGCAAAAGTTATCACTAAAATTTTTGATGCGTCTAAACTATCAAGCT
Source organism: Gymnosoma rotundatum (assembly GCA_916610165.2). Classification (NCBI taxonomy): domain Eukaryota; kingdom Metazoa; phylum Arthropoda; class Insecta; order Diptera; family Tachinidae; genus Gymnosoma; species Gymnosoma rotundatum. The sequence continues at coordinate 120,433,339 of OU744340.1, forward strand.
TGTGACAGAACTCAATTTCGGTCAAAAGTAGTTTCTATGCCGCTAATTGGCTCTTCAGGAACCAAAAAATTTTTTCAGAATAAAACCACTTTTAAAGTTTTAAAAAGGGATACATTTTCTTTCTGAGATTATCTATCGTGGTTAAGGAAAAGTTATGCAGCTGTTTATGATGGATGGCTTTTAAAATATAATTACGATCTTTTGGTTTCACTTAAAAAAGTGGAAGAACTTTAGTTGGCCTCTGTATTGAAGGGAAACACGGACAATTATCTCTCGACGAGTAAATACTTGTTAGGATGCGCGAAACCTGTTGGTAAAAGTCAGTGCTTTTAAACACTTTAAAGTATTTTGCTACTATTTATTTTGCTATCATTAAAGCACGTTCCTCACTTCAATACTGAATATACCCAGTTGGCATTTTTTTTAATAATTAATCATATTGGAGTCTATTCTTGACTCTTTTACTCGATAATAATAATAGTTTATGTGCTCCCTTTTGAAAAGAAATTGATTGTTTTGTCGGGTAAAAAAGATACCCCAGCCGCGAATCTTCTGAACATGTCCCTTATGACTCACGTTTTTAACTCATTTTCGATACTATTTTCAAAGTATCAAAAATAAAATGTGTTGTCAATGATTTTAGTACCATTATACCGGTAAAATCGGGTGCTTTCACATTTATATCTCTATTTTTTTGCAAAATGACATATTTTTAAGAAAAATAAAAACAAATAATAAAATATTTGAATTACTTTTTCATCATTAGGTTGCGCTAAATATGACTAAAAAATTTCTAAAACACAGTTACATTTCGAACATTTGCTTTCTGTACTTTTTGTTTTTTAAATAAGTGGCTATTTTTGCATTTGTCGAAATTATATTCGAGTTTCTTCTTAAACGCACAACTGATTAATCAGCTTTAAGTCATCTGGTGTAATCTTAAAAAACGCAATTTGTTGATTTTTGTTAAAGGAATCTTTCAAATACTAAGTGGGAGTAATATGGGAAAAAATTCGACACTCCATAATACAAATTCATTTTTAGAAGTTTTTCCAAACACTGATTTTTTATTTTATCAGGATTGCTTTACTGCTCATAACCCAGCCAACCATTAAATAAGCAATCCGAAAACATATTCTTTGAAGAACGTAGCTAGTGAGATATTTCTGAGCTTGACTTAAAATAGCTCACTCTTTGACTCATATATGACATCCAAATATGTTTATCTTAAAGCAATAAATTTAAGAGCTCTTTAAGAGACAAAACCCTATCAAAAAAATCCTTAATTTCGCAAGTTTTTGCATGGTAAATGATTATTTTTTTTTTTTTTTGTTACTTATGAAAGCAAAAGATGCAAGAAATAAGTTAGTAGAGTTTCGTCACGGATTCTTATGGTTTGCTGGGAACTTTCAGTTCAGTTTGATAGTGTAGAAAGAAAATGTATATCACGTTGAATTTGTCGATAATCAAAACAATTCTTATTAGATTTTTTTCTTACAAAATCTAATGAAAGTTTTAAAACTTTAATAATAGCGTGAATGGGTCTTAAAGCTCCCTCTAAACAGGCAAACTTAAATATGTGAGCTATTAAAGCGATGCATGCTATGATTTTCTCTAGGAGTTGATAGCTATTGTGAGGTTTTCATGGTTCTTAAGATAATAAAAAAGGCCTAATATCAATTAACTTAAGATGCAATACCCTGACAATAGAGTTCGCATACAATTGTTTAACATTTTTAGTACAAGAAATTGCAAAAGAAATTAGAAAAATTGCTGCTTTAATTTGAAGCGGTCTGGTAGAGCACAACACTTTGACTGTCATCTCATTGTCATTATGAAGAGGTGAATCCATATTTTATGAAATCCACCTGGGCAGGATTGAAAAAACTAATTAATCAGTTATTCGCTTTGCAATTGTGTGCAAACGATATGAGAAAATAATAATTAAGTTAAAATAAATAGAAAAACATTTTCAAGGGAGAGATGCTTAAACAGAATCTATTCTTAAAAATTTACGGAACCCCTTCTGCAAGAGTGACCTTTCTCAACTAAGTCAAACTGAGAAAAACTACACTTTTCTCCAAAGAACTTCTAATGTTAAAGATAAAATGATAATTTTTTTTTCTTCATGCTGCATTAAAAAAATGTTGTGATATGACGCTCTTGCAGCAGAGTCTCAGTATGGAATACATTTTCTTTTTCTTAAAAAATTCGTGTGGTAAACACAAGTTAACATGTGAATAATAGTGTAAAGAACAGCAAGTATATTAATGTGTGTGCATTAATAGTGTATTAGTTGCGCCACATCTTTAACATTATCAACTTAATAAAAAACATATTATTTGACGCCATGTTCTTAAATGTGATGTGGTTTTTTATTACTCAGTGTGTTTTTCTGTTTTAGTTTTTTCCCTATCACTATCAAACTTAGTGCACTGTTGATATTTAAGCATGCTGTTACCAACAAAGGATTGTTCATATAAAATTAGGCTGGCTCGATTTTTTTTTTTTTTTTTTGAGAATATAATGTTAAAATTTATATCTTTTTATGACCTCTGATGATTTATGTTGCATCTGTGTAAAATTCCATTTTTCTTTTACATTGAGGATGTTATAGAATGTGGTTAAGCTGATTTTAACTCCTTAAAGTAATCGATTTTAGCTTTCCAGATCTTCCAGAATCAGCGCAAAAGAGTCCCAATTTGGACTTTGATAGTTTGCACCTTCAAAAGCAACTATGAAATTTAAAATTTCCCAAAATTTAAAATTTGACAAAATAGTCATTCCTTTTTTCCACTTTTTATGGTGAAGGTTATAAAAAGAGTGTCAAATCATAGTTGAGCATTTTGAAAAATTCAAAATTTTACTTTGTATAGAGCTATGGCACGAAATTGTTAGTTTTCAGAAATTGCTCCAAAACTAAAAAAAGACCGGAAAAACACTCGAAACTCTCATTTGGTAGAAAACTTTAAATTGCTTTAACCGCCATGAACGAAAGCTATCACAGAAATGTCACATTGCTTGTTGTATTAACATGTTCCGCTGGACAGTAAACCGTGTGCTGCAGCCGTCCTCATATATTCGCCACCCATAATAAAATATTACACCACAACTATTTGCTTGGCATAAAATGACACCTGTAGGACCGACATGAGTACGACATGTTCCGCTTGCAACAGTTTTATGATAAGTTTTTCCTCTACTGATATTTTTTTTTTTTTGATGAGTAAAACTACGATATTTTTTCAGGAGAAATTTCAGCAATCATTCTATTTGGCTTTGTGGTGCCCAGCACTAGAACTTGCGTCTCTGAATACAAAAATTGAGTCGGAAAGGTATCCAACTTTGCTCCAGGCAAACTTGAAGCCGTTTGTTCACAAATCGTAGGAAAAATTGGTTATCTTTTTAGATAATGCTTTTGTTCATAAGGGCAAGCAAACGCAATTATCAAAATATTCGTCATTTAGAATGACCGGCTCTTGACCACACTTACATGGAATATATCTGAACTGTCATGGTGCGAAAGAGATATATGATCCTTAATACAATTGTAGATTTTATGAACAAAAGATTAAAAATTGTAATTTTGGGATTTTCGATTAATTATATATGAATTCAATATTTGGTTGCTTTTCACTTCAGCTATTTACTCTAGTCGATAAAATACACACCTTAAAATTTGTTGACTACTGCTAATTGTTTTTACTTCTTGCGAAAGTAAACCCGAAAAATCGGGAAAAAATTTCGTATGAGTAGCCATTTTTCTTACAATGCTGGGGCAGCTTTAATTATATACAAAGTTTTTAATTCAAGATTTGAATAAAACCATTCAGTCATTTAAAAGTTGTTAACTTATTTCCGAAATATTTCATGTCTGCCCCACTGTGCTGTGCGTTCACTTACTGCAAAACCGTCCTAAATTTATTTAATATAATTTTTTATAATTTATAAACAAGTGCTTCACAGAATGATAATTCTGATTAATTCTGGGATTCTTAAAATGTAATAAAATTGAATTAAAATTTAATTGAGTTCAAGAAAAAGGAGGTCATCAATACGTATGAATGTTAGCTTACAGATTATTTCCGTTTCATAATTTTAAAAACCAAAGGGTGTCCCCATACAAGGTATTATGAACTGTTAAGGTCACAACTTTAAAATTTAACAAAACTAAGTATCACTATAGCTCCGAATAGAAAAACGTAATACAGAAGTAAATCTAAGAATTAAAGGGCGTCCCCATAGATGACGTAAATTGATCTACTTGGGAATGTCTTTTAAATCGTTATAGATAAAAGTTCGAAAATTTAAAAGAATATCGATTACTATGACCGTTATAATAAAAAGTATAAATATTCAAAATTATAAATTAAAGGGTGCTCCAATAGTTTATTTAATTTGATATATATGTTCCCACTTTGAAACAGTTGTAGACAAAACCTGTTTTGCTAAGGCCGTTAAAGCATCAGATATAAAATTCTAATTAGAAAACTAAAGGGTGTCCCTACAGTTGATGCTATTTAATGCATATAAGCACTTAAACTGTTAGATCCAGATAATTGAAATTTGCCAAAAAAAAAATTAATTGCTAAATCCGCTGTAACAAGTAGCAAACCTGAAATTTAAAAATTAAAGGATATCCTCCTCAACTGATTAAGATGGCTCTACCTTTAAAACCGTTATCACAAACATTCCAAACATACAGAAAGTCCATTCCTATAATATAAAGTATAAATACTGAAAGTTAGACATTAAAGGGCGCCCTAACAGTTGATATAATTTGATGTATATGGCCAAAAATAATAACAATCTTCAAGAAAAATGATTTTAACTTTGCCTGCTTTAAGGACGGTATCTTTTGCAAGAATTATAATATCTACTATATTTTGCATTAAATGAATAAACAATGAAAAGGTAAATATATCTCAATTTTATATGAACAGTTTTGTGATAGAAGTTTTGTAGAAACAAGAAGGTGTATTTGGTGGTGTAGGTGTTTATGTATAAAAGGAGTGAATATGTGTGTGTATAATGTTTTCGGTTATACTTAATGATCTAAAAAACTATTATTAACAGGCTGTTACAGTAACACATGCCAAAACATTAATTATAATGCATTCTTGCTTACTGTTACATTAAATTATATTACTCTTTATTTGCTTTGCCTTTTACGCACACAAAATCTAAAATAGTTTCTGAAAAAACTGTGAATGGTCGCAAGTTAGACGGTATGAATATGAAATATTAGAAACAGAACAGAAAAATTAACACACAAAAAACTCAATCCCAGAAGAAATGAAAATTCGTAGAACAAAAATACATTAAAAGGAAATATTCATATAAATGGGAAAAATGACTCTACAACAGTGTTAGTCAGTTTAACAAGATGACGGTCATTGCCTAGAATAAATTTTTTTCTTAAGGGCAAAATGAAAAAGATACCAAATTTTTTACACATATATATGGGATAACTGTAGGAAACAGAGTTTCCACTAAGCATTTTTCGATAAACTAAAAATTTTCATAAAACTCATGAGAATATTCGTAATACGACCACTCTTCCAAGCAAGTTTTTTATTTGATTAATCCCAGTTAGCATTATTGATCATATTCGAGTCTTTTTTGACTTCTCGACACGATTAAAATAATCGTTTATGCGCTCGTTTTAGAGTCGAAAATTATTGTTTTGTCGGTAGAAAATGGTACCCTAGCCGCGACTCTTTTGAACGAGTCCCTTATGACTCTCGTTTTCGACTCATTTTCGATATTATTTTCAATCGTACTTTTAATCAAATATGATACTTTTTCAAGTCAATTTTTGATCACAATACTAACCGTATGCGAGTCTTCTTCGAACGATATTTTACCAACATTTCCAATTATATTTTCTCAAAATCAAACATTGCAAACAACGTTTTGCTTATTTTTTATTACACGCCGTCTTGAGGAGCCATTGATTTGTACAAACATTGAATAATTTCATGTGCGCACATTAAAATGGCTAGTGTAGACCATCGTTGTCGGCTTCAAACAGCGAGAAAACGAAGGAGTTTTCTCCACGCAGACAAACATGAAAAAATGTTTGTACCCTATTCTGCTGACGTTTTGTTCATATACGAAAAATCAATTGCTCGTCAAGGCGTAGTGTTACATTCGTTAGCATGTTATTCCTAATTTTCTTAAAATTCAAATTTAAAAAAATGAATTTAAAAAAAAATTAAAAAAATTACTTTACATTTGTGTCTCTATTTTTTTACGAAGTGACATATGTATGTATTTTTACGAAAATTAAAAAATAAAAATAAAATATGTATTTGAATCATTTTTTCATCGTTAGGCTGCGTTAAATATGTCTCCAAAATAATTCTAAAAATAGTCGAATTTCAATCATTTGCTTTTTGTACTTTTTGTTTTTTCAGAAAGACGCTTTCTATGCGTTTGTCGGAGTTATATTCGAGTCTCTTTTTAAACGCACAACTGATGAATCAGTTTTAAGTCATCTTGGGTAGTCTTAAAAGACTCACTTTGGTGATTTTTGTAAAAACAATCTTCCAAATGCTAACTGGGATGTTTTTAAAATAGTTTTTTGTTAAACTCGAATCCATTTATTTTTCTACTTCCCCACTTAACCGTCCTGATCCTTTTATTCTCTAAAACTTCTAAATTAATTCGGTTTGATCTCCTGTGAATTATAAAGTCACAACACACTTGCAATAATGTTTTATATATATATATATGGATAAGCTGCATTTGAAACTTTAGTAACAGATATTTATAAATACAATTCTTAAACTAGATTTAGTCTACTAAAAAAAAATCATTCCAATATAGTAAAAAAAAAACACTACAATGGCAACACAAGTTTCGATTAGAAACTTACAAGAAGAAAATCGTTTTCTAACCTTTAAAGTTAATTTAGTCCATAAGGAAACTAACAACAGTATTTGGCTGTCGATTAATTTATGATTTCAATAGCATTGAAAGATTACTAATACCATTGATTTTTTTAGCATGATAAATTTTTCTACTAATAGTAATGCTTTTTAGTAAAAAGGTTTTATTGACAATAAGTTAAAGACCATATCATTACCATTTACTAATGATTAAATGACTTAAAATCATTATCAATGATTTAAAATCATTAACAATGATTTAAAATCATTATCATTACGAACTGTCAACAAAACTAAAGATCGACTAATTTGAAAAGTGGCAAAAATTTGCTAAAAAAAAAAAGTTAAGTTACATAAAATCTATTTAATTAAATGAATTTTTATAATATAATTATCTAGGACTTATTACAACAAATTAGATTAAAGGCAAAATGAAGTTATGGTGAAGTTTATAAATGTCCACGAAACTTAGAGAAAAACTTTTCATTTAATAAATATTTTAAAAATCAAACTGAAGGAGGCTCTTATGAAGAAAACTGCATAAGTACTGTTAATTGACTCTGACAGCCTTGAATCGCTTTTGACTTAAGGATACTGAATATACTAGCTCTAGATTTTTTTAACTTGAAAACTATTGCAAATCAAGCAAAAGATTTATGATCTGTTTTCAATCGTTCATCATGATGCCATTTAATTCATACGATTAATGAATCAGGCAGTATTTTTTGTTTTGATTTTTTTTTTTTTTTTGGTATGAAAGTCGATCTGACCATGGTTGTAATGATTCCACCCCAGATTTGTGAGCTACAAAATAAATTAAGTAGGTGTTAGGGCATGTAAATTAAAGAATTAAGCGCTGGAAATTGCACCAAGGAGTACCACTACATTCGACGAAGAGGGAACTTAATAAACATAATTATTAAGTTTGGAATTATAGCAATAATGAAACATAATGTTCAACGTTTTAGAAACATAAAAAATCGTTTTCACATCGATAAAATTACATCAGACTTAATATTCAAGGCTTCCCTGCATTTACTTCACACCAAAAAAAAATATGTAAGAAAAAATAAATAAAGCAACAAAAGGTCGATAGAGAATTAAAATCGAAAAAAAAACATTTTGAGAACACATGTAGAACAGAAATATATTTCATATTTTTCTTGCAATATTTTTTTTTTGTTTTTTTTTTTTTTTTGTCACAATTTAAACGTTTTTCGAAGTTGGGCAATAATTAAAACATATTTGATTTTATTTATGGTGTGCTTTTGTTTCAATTGTAAAGACAGAACTCTAAGCCACTAGAGACTGTTATACAAGATGTGGAGTTTTTTTTTTGTGCTCGGCCTAGAACTGTGAGTTGTTGTCCATTTTGGATGCTGCTGAAGTGATCTTGAGAACCATGTATTTTAGTTTAAATAACAACGACCTAATACATACAGTCTTTTTCCTACATTTTTATAGATTTTTGTGCCAAAATCAAAAATTTGGAATTTACTAAAAGAACGTAATTACTATAAAAATAAACCAGGGCGCAAATTACGGCATTCGATATCGATCGAAACTTATATTTAAATTCTATTGAAATTTCGATCGATATCGAATGCCGTAATTTGGCCCCAGTTTGACACCACAGGCAAATGCTTTCTAGCATGTTCTTTTTATGTACATACTTATGTATGTATGTACGTATGTTTATGAAAACATTTATACTGTGAAAACATGATAATTATTATGATTATGCTGAAATCGTGCGATTTGTTGTGATATTGATTTAATTTTACAACCCAATAATTACTTGATTTTTTTTTTACTGTTTTTCATATTATTTTTTTTTTCTCTTTTCGATGTTTTGATTTATGATGTTACTGTTGTGGCAGCATATAATGAATTAATTTTAAAACCAAAAATGGGGCATTAAACCGGAAAAATATACGGAAATAAAAAACAAATGTATCATGAATGTTTGTGAATGTTTATGTGATTTTTTTTTAATAAATTTGGCCCAGGGATTAATAATATAGAGAGATTAATTTTATTTTGCTTATTTCGCTGGTTTTATTTTACTATTTTTTTAATTAGAAAAAAAAAACACTAAAGACATATAACACCGACTATAGTCGAGCTTAGTGGGATTTTCTGAAAAAGTTGTTTAGAAAACTTAAATTAAAATCTGCCAAAATCTGTCAGTACTGTGTCCGAAGAATACATAAATATTATTTTTACTCCGTGCATCAAAGTTTTTAACTGCTCAGGACTGACTCAAGATTTCGGACTATTCAGTAATCTGAACTGTTTTAAATTTTTATTTCTTGCTTTTCAAGCTTCATCTGAAGTAGGATGTTGGTTTCAATGGTTTCTTTTTCAATTCACAGTTGGTGTCATAATTTTTTTGATATAGATTTTTAATTATTGTTTTTTGATTTATTAGCAAAAGCATGAAATCTTTCGGCCTTAAATTAAATAAAAATCAGGCAGTAAACCAAAAAAAAAAAAATCAAGACAAAAATATTATTAATATAAATCAAATATTTTTCAACCCGTAAAAAGCAAACAATTTTTTGGAAATAGAAATATATTTAAGAAAGCTAAAAGCTTCAATCCAATTTGATTCAAACTAACTTCATTCATGCTTAAGCTAAAAGACCATCGGAATATGTGTATAAAACCTACCTCCTCCGTTTTAAGATGAATCCAATCAGTTAATAAGCAGTTGCACATTTATTACAATTTTGCCCTCTGAAAGTCCCCACTGTGCCATCCCAGCTAGCATTTACTGAATGATTTCGAAGAAAAAGGGTCTGTAGATAATAGGCCTAAGCATGGACCACAACCTACTGCTAGATCGGCTGAGAACATTACTGCTGCTCAAGAAAGTTTTCAAAACAATCCCTCAACCTCAATTCGACGCCGCGCTCAGGAGGTTGATCTTCAAAGAACAACTTTGACCAAAATTTTCCACAAGGATTTGCAGTTATTTTCGTTTAAGAGCAAGAGCCTCCTCCACAAGATCATTTATACCGCCATACATATGCCAATAGGATGTTACTGCGCGCTTATGACAACCGCGATTTTCATGAACAAATCGTAATGAGTGACGAGGCATATTTTAATATGGAGGCATATGTGAATGAACAGAATAGTTGGTTCTGGGCAAGAGAAACCCCTCAAATTAATTTTTAGTCACCTTTTCATTCATTTGAAGTAAGAGTCTGGTGTGCAATTGGAACATGAGGAATTATTTGACCTTTCTTCGAAAATAAAAACGGCGTAATGATAATTGTGAATGAGAAGCAATACCGTGATGTGAATGAAAAATTTTTAACGCCACGACTGCATGCATTGGACTTGATTAATATGTGGTATCAACAAGACGGTGCCACATCGCATACAGCCAGGATAACAATAGAATTGTTGCGAGATCTTTTTCCACAACAAGTTATTTCCAAAAATGGTAGTGGTAATTGATCTCCACGGTCGCCTAATTTGACTGCTCGGAATTCTTTTTGCGGGGATATATGAAAAGCAAAGAAACTTATGCAAACAAACCAAAAATGCTTAAGCAACTCAAACAAATTATTCGTGAAGAAATTAATGAAATAACGCTTAAAATGTTTGAGTATGTAATGAAAAATGTGTTCAAAGGGGCTTGCATTTCTTAGGCTAACACAGGCGGACATTTATCTCATATTCTATTCCATAAATATAACATCCATCAATATAAGATCTGTTCTCTTTTACTAAATCAAAAATTATAAACAAAAAAGTAGTGACCTTTGATATAGAAAAACAAGGAGATCGTTTCAGATTACCTTAAAACCACACATCGTTTTAATTAATATCATGTATCATAAAAAATTCTTTTTTAATTACTTATGACAACGGAGGATTCGTTGTTTAAGTGTTGTCTCGCCAATATGAGACGCTGTTTATATGTTAACTTCATACAAAAAATATTTGCCCCTACTGTGCACCACTCGCTAAAAATAGCAACAAAAAAAATGTCTTGCTAAAAATCACAGAATTTCTCTTACCAAAATCAGTTGATGCAAAATCAAATAAAGGAATCCATAAATGTTATTATGTGAACATAATAAAAATCAACGAAGGGAGTGAAAAAGGGGTGGACATAAATGCTGGAATGAATGACTAAACAATAAAAATAACGAGATGTTGATGGCGTATAAAATTGTAGTAAAATGTGCGTGCAATGACTGTTTTAGTAACCAATTTAGCTGAAAACAATATTTTATTCCACAAACAAACATTAAAGCAACTAATAAAAAGAACTTGCAAAACAAAAATATAAAATTGCTAAGAAGAAAAATCTTTCAAAATCCATAAGAGAAGTTTGGACACACAAAAAAAAAACAAAAATTATGAGTGAACATAAAAGAAATGGCAGAAAGTATTTAAAATTTGGAAATGTAATAACTATTTATGGACAATATTAAGCAGAGAAAACCAATAATAACATTAAAATTAAACTGGACAAAGACTTTAAATAACATTTTTATTAATTTTGTCAACATATTCAAAGAAACTTATAAAAGAACTTATACTCGTAGCAAGTTCTTTTTAAATCCGAACGCATAACTGCAAAGTAATAAAAATATAGAAATTGCTCATTTAAAAATAATTGTGTTATTAAAATTTACACGCAATGGGAAATGTGACTCACAGTCTATTGCAGACATAATGCAAAGTGAGGCAAATCAAAACTTTTAAATCTTAGTTTTATAGAATTTTTAGAAGCAGCGCACTAGGGTCCCAAGTCCTTCCATTAATAAAGTTCTCAAAAGTCTTACAATTAATGTATCTCATCATATTTGAAACAGCTTATTAACTTTGAAAACTTTAAAGCCCCTCCAAACGAAACATAAAGTTGTCATCAACAGTTAAGATTTTATTAGGATTGTGAATTCTTTAGGAACATATCCACTGATTTAAAAAAATGGACACAATTTAAAACACGCTATCTTAAAACATTTTTAGTTCGCTTACAAGGAAACCCAAGAAACTTAAAAAAAAAATTTCCACCCAATAATTTTCCCACACCATTTTTCATTCAAATTGAAAACAATTCCACATAAAATTGAAACAGCATCTATTGTTGTGAGTAAACACCTGAGGCCAACCGAAGAAATACATAGAGAACAGTGAAGAAATACTTTGGCTTGAAAGTAAACTTCATCTAAACAAATTAATACTGATATGAATACTCCTCGTATTTTTATTTACAAAGTTAGTTGGTTAAATAAATGATGTTTACAATGTAAACAGTCAAAGGTAGTTAACTGCGAAGAATGATGGTGAAAGATGTAGCGGTCAAGAAAATGCAGAATTACAATCTGCTGGTGTCTAATTTTTTATGTTTTCTTTGGAAAACGACCGCATACATTTGTTAAATAATTTTTATTTCTAAAAATGTTATTTCGATATTAAAAAAATAAACTTAAATTATTAATAAAACCAACTTCAATTAATTTATAAAATTGAGAATTTCAATAAGAAATTGAGAATTTCAATCAGAAATTTAAAAAATTTCAAATACGAGGGCTGCTCTATATATTTCTGGCCTAATAGTGAAAATGCGAATATTTGTAATCAAAAATGGTTTTATTGTTTTTCAAAGTATTCTCCAGCATGATTTATACACTTTTGCATGCGCTCAAACCAGTTGTCGAAGCACTTTTTCCACTCCGATTGAGACACCTCTAAAACATGGTTTTTGAACACTTCAACAGCTTCTTCGCGCGATGAAAATCGTTGACCACGCATTTTTTTCTTGATGTGCGGAAACAAGAAGAAGTCATTAGGAAGTCAGGGCTGTACCGCGGATGACCCATTAATTCGACGTTTTGGCCGGTCAAAAACGCTCTGGTTTGAGCCGATGTGTGAGAGCTCGCATTGTCATGGTGAACAATGATTCGTCTTCTCTTGTTGGCTTTTCGAATTTTTCCGATGACTTCAGGCAAACAAATTGTAGTGTACCACTCAGAAGTGACCGTCCTACTTTGGTCAAGCGGAACAGTCGCCACATGACCAGTTTTGCCGAAGAAACAGGCGACCATTTGCTTCGAAGTGCTTCTTCCACGAACAACTTTCGTTGGATTTTGCTCGTCTTTGAAGACCCAAACGATCGATTGTTGTTTCGTTTCTGGCTCATACGCATAGATCCATGATTCGTCACCTGTGACGATATTATAAACTTCTTTTGAAGCACCGCAATCGTATTTTTGCAACATTTCTGTGCACCAATCGACACGAGCCTTTTTTTGAGCGACTTTCAAATTGTGCGGGATCCAACGAGAACAAACCTTTTTTACGGCCAGGTGTTCATGCAGTATCGAATGTATGCTGGTGGAAGAAATGTCCAAGGATGTCTTTATCGCTCGGTATATCGCATGTCGATCTTGCATTATGAGTTCACGCACGGCATCAATGTTCTCTGGCACAACAGCCGTTTTTGGACGACCTTCACGGAATTCGTCTTTGAGCGAGCTTCGGCCACGATTGAATTCATTATACCAATTTTTTACAGTGCTTCATCGCCATACAAAGATTTAAGTTCATCAATGCACTCTTGTCGTGATAATCCACGTCGAAAGTTTTGAAAAATGATGGCACGAAAATGTTCACGAGTTAATTCCATTTTTTTCTATATTAATTTTTTCAAGTCACTGTAAACAACACAAATAATGGTCGTACGTCAAAATGTTTTGAGTACGATTATGCTTAAAAATTACAAACTTTCCAATGGAAATGTTAGATTGCACTGGGCAGCACTCAGTGTTGGCAGGCCAGAAATATATATAGCAGCCCTCGTATGGAGAAAATAGGAATTTTTGAAAGGAAATGCTTAAGATGTTGGGTTGGACTAAATAGATCATCCAGCTCTAACTTTGAAAAATATATTTGAAATAAAATTTTGTACAGCAAAACTGAAACTACCAGGATAGATAAATTTGTCATACATGTGATAAGGAATCACATATTAAACTGTATGAAGAGTTACGAAAATAATTTTATAATGGCTCCTTATTATGTTTCGGATGATTACATAAGAAAGACTTTGCAGAGTGGATATGTTCCAACTGAGGCCTTCCTCTATCTTGACAGGAAGGATTATATCCAAAATGATGAGGACATTCCTTAGTTTATCACATTTATAGACGAGCCAATATCAAAACTATTTGCTGCGACGAACTTGCTGCTGATAATTGCCGTTTTGACACAATTATTTACTTGAGAGACAGAAATATTAAGCCTAATATGAATATTGAAAAATATTGGTGGCTCACTAGATTTTACTAGACTAGATTTTATGATATGACCACTGCTTTTATATTTTCACATATAGAAGAAAGTTTTTTTTTCTAATTTTTTACTTACATTTAAATTATTATTAACAGGTGTGTAGCCATATTTACAATAACTATATTATATTTGAAGAAAATTATATAACTGATAGAATTAATACTTGAGAACTCGTATACTTGGGGCTTTGCATTTAGATTAAGTTATAATTATACTATTTGTTTATTTGTAGTGAAATATATATACATACTTAATAAATAAACAAACAAACAAAAAATAGATATTAAAAGGTGCCCCTATAGTTGCTGTAATCTAATGTATATTGCCAAACTGTTGAACGAGTATAAAGTTTAAAGATGGAATATGAGAGTGTCTCAATAGTAAGATAATTTGATGCATGTGCGATTAATAATTTTCGCTTTTTTGCGAGAATTAAACATTAATGCTTGAAAAGTATATAAATACTAACCGCCATAATTCAAAAAATCAATATGCATTTAAAATATATTCAGATATTAAATTTTAATGCAAACTTCATTTTCATATAGATTTGAAATCTTCATTACTTTTTATAAATATCGCATATAATCTATTGTTCATTTTTTGTACGAAATTTTAGTGTTTCTTTCCAACACCTGAATTTTAAACGAAAAACCTTGGTGCTGGCCAAATATACGATGCTGTAAAAACTTTTTATATTTATTTAACTTTTGCTGCTTGTGCATGTATTTTTTTTTTTTTTTTGCAGCTTTAATTTAAGTTTTTAAATTCGTTGCTGATGCTGTCATAACAATAACACTTATTTTTACTAGCCACTTAAATATAACTCTTTTATAAGATTATAGGAAAAAATACTTCCGCCTGCATATATGTACGTACTCTTACACATACACTTGTACAAACATACATGTTCTTAATTCCAGTATTTACTTGCTTACATCAAGTAATAATTTTTTTCCTTTATACTTACAAATAATTATAGCAAAACAGAAACTTAAAATAAACTTTGTCAGTTATTACAAGTGTATGTATGTAGTGTGCTTCTGTGTTTATGTGTGTGAGTGTAAGCGTATGCATTTAAGAACAGTTGTGTTTGCTCGTATTTTTAAACAAGTATTTTTCCTTGCACTTATTTTCCAACACAATTTTCTTTTTGTTTTCTTCGAAACTCTCCAAAACAATTGAAATTACATTTTTTGTTCGTTTTTTTCTTAAGAAAAAAAAACAGCTTAAAAACGAGAAAATAAATTTCTGAAATATATTGAGCATTTGAGACTATTAAAACATAAACATGTTTTAGTTATTGTTCTCGAAAACATTTAAAAACTTTATTCCTACTTACAACAGAGAACAGTGGAACAATAAAAAATTATCAGAAAAAAAAAATATTTATTTTCATTATTTTATATGTTTGAAAAATTAAAATGAAACTTTAAAGTTGTTAATAAAAAAAATTTTTTTTAAAAGTTTCGTGAATTTTCTTTTACAAAATTATGCAATAAAAAAAACTTCTGGCCATTTGGGTTTCCTTAACTTCGTTATGTAAAAGGTTAAATATGACCCTGTGTCCGGTCATTAAATCATTGCAATCTATTTTATACGAAATGATTTATATAAATTATTGCAATTATTTTCCTTTTGGTTTGCTAATTTTTTGGGTTCTGAACACTAAATGCGCAAACGTAATCCCATCGACTTACAATGTCTGTCCGCCACTACGTATGTCACAGCCCTCTATCTCTGTATCCGTAATAGAAAGAATCTATAAATTGTCGCAGAAGTGGTATTACTACAGCCGCAATAACAGAAAATATAAAACTTAAAGGGTGTTCCAAAAGTAACGTTAAAATACATTTATTTTTTGAACTGTGCGTTAAATTCGCATAGTGTTGATAAAGCTATGAGAACTACAGCAACTAGTAGACAAATTAAAACTTTAAATTAAAGTGTGTACCAATAGTTGCCTGATTTTCACGTATAACAGTTTGTTTTTGATCAAAATTAGCAGACACTTTGTATATAAGAATACTTATGTTTACTATTAAAGAGGTACAAGAAATTAAAAATAAACCCTAAATATACTATAGAGGGTGTTTCTATAGAGAAGTTATTTTAAGATAAATTAATTTATTTTTCAACCGTCGTAGGCAGGCATTTAGGATTTGCGCAGAGATTGTTCAAATATGTCCGCTATAAAAATAAGTGTAAAAAACAGTTAAAAAATAAATGGGTGTTTCAATAGATGCCGTGATTTTGACGAAAAATTTAAACCGTTAAAGGCATACACTTGAAATTTGCATAAAATTTAAATAAAACATGTAAGAGTGCTACATTCGGCTATACCGAATCTTGTATACCCTTTACTATCTATGTAAATCTAGTTTAATGAAGTAACTCCAATCAAATAAAAAGGAAATATATTGGGGTTACAGGGAACTAAAAAATTTTGGTACTGCATATATATTATTTTACACAAAATGGCATCGGCTCTTAATGGGTTGAGAATTTTTTAAAAAAAATTAGTATTTGTTTAAAGATCTCATCAAAAGCTTTAAAATAATACCCATATTGATAACTCAAAAAATGAAAATTTCAGAGCCCTGTATCTCGGAAATATGGGCGAGCGCCAATTTTTTCAATTGATATTTTTTTTCTTATTCTTTAATTCTCTATCACTTCATATATTTATTTTTTGTTTGGAGTAACTTTACTGTTTCAAATGACATGAAAAATTTAAAGCTAGTCGTGGTGTGTTGCCTGTTGCCGCAAAGGAAATGGACCGATCATGCTGAATTCCAATAGCACCTCTTTCGACAATATATCTGATCGATTGACAATTGATTGATTGATTGATTGACGGACATCGCTCAATCAACCTTGCTATGCATAAGAAGTCAGAATATATATACTTTATGTGGTCGGAAATGAATATTGTAGAAATTATATCCGGAATGGCAAACTTAGATATAAACTCGTTTCACTTTTTGTAGAGAAAGGCCTTGTTTCCTTTACCGCATAATATATTTCAATAGTTCGTATAAAATAAATTGTATAAAATTTTAAGTAAAATGTGACGTTATTTTTACAAGACTAACTTTATATTTACCCAAAGTATATTTGCTTCAAAAAGATTTAAAAAAATAAATTGAAAATTAAAGGTCACAAGTTAAATTAATAAATGTTTGGCTTTAAAAAATAAAATACTTCTTGTTTATGTGTTTATTGGCCAACATAGTATTGATTGCGTTAATGTTTTTTATAAGCTAATTGGGCCTGTTGACGATAAATGTAATAAAAACCAAATTTGTTACATTTCTTAACCCCGACGTTTCGTCAATATTTTGTTGACTATTTCAACGGATTTCGTCTCTATTTAATTAAATTATTGTTAACAAAATGTATATACAAAAAAAAAACAATAATCAGAACTTACAATAAATTAAGAAATATCACATTTAAAAATAAACAATAAAAAGAATTTTACAAATGACCAACATTTAAACATTGCACTACTTATTTTAGTATAACAGTTGTACTTTTAAAATTATTTAAAATTATTAAATTTATTTTAGTGCAACACTATAGCTTGCGCTTATGTTGTCATGTGTTTTTGTAATTGTTTGTTGTATATGCAAGCTCTCAATTATGAAACGTTTTTTCTCCACTTTTTCTTTGTCAAGTATTTTAGTCGTATCGAAGTCAGCTGTGTGTTCTGTTTCTATGATGTGTTGAGCTAGTGCAGTCGATCTTTTTCTTTTTTCAGTGTCCAGCTTGTGTTCGTTCATTCTTGTATGTAATGCTAATTTTGTTGTGCCTATGTATATGAGATCACAGTTTTGCTCTTCTGTTCCCTTACAACTTATTTCGTATACAACTTTGTTTTGTCGTAATTTATTAACTGGCGCTTTTACGTTTGTAAATATTTGCCGTATTCACAAGCTCTGCTAACGTGTAGGTAGTATTGCATACTACCTTTTTTTTACTTCTTTGTGAACAACCATTGTATCAGTGTGCCATTGTACATTGTACTTCGTACGTCAAAAAGTAAATAAGAAGAAGAAAAGTGCTATTCATCATTTGTTATTTATAAGCCAAATGGGGGAGAAAACAGAAAAAGGAAATTAATAAATTTTTTGTGTGAGGATGAAATTCAAGACATTTTTAGGATGAACCTAATGTACTTGCTCTCCAGTCGCAGAATTATACATTTAGGGCTACCAAAATCATCATTATGGCATAATCGGGTTTTAAGATATTTTGATGAAAACAGATTTCTTCATATAATACGACTACGGCCAGAGGAATTTGCTTATTTAACCCTGTAAAAAATGACGATGTTTTTCACACAATTGGCGAAAGGCTCCAACTACGCATTGACTTGCAGCTTAAAATTGGACTTTACTGCTTGGGATCTTCAGGAAATGGTGCTTGTGTTCGTAAGGTAGCATCTCTTTTTGGTATAGGTGATGGCGGTACCATACAAAATATTAGAAATCGAGTCATTAAAGCAATATTAATTCTTAAAGAACATATTTTATATTGGCAACTTTCAACTTCAACTTTCTAATAAATCAGTGAAATCAATAAATTAAATAAAAAAAACTAATAAAAATATCTTTTAATTCAATTTAATTTAATATAATTCACACATGAACACAAAAATAATAATTCATTTAAACATAAAACATTGAAACAAATACAACGTTTGAAAAACATACGAAAAAAACTACTAAGTGTTGTATCGCATGTTTGCATGAAAATTACCAACAACACAGCTAGCACCGTTGTATTTTGTTAGCACTTAGCACGTACTAGGGGGCTTGTGAATAGGGCAATTGTTTTAAGAATTTTGTTTGTTTTTTACGCCAGTGATATGTGTTATATTAAACAAAACATAGGCAATTGCTTACCTCTCTTGATTACCACTGAACAAAAATTTAATGCTACTTTCATGTAAAATTGCAGAGTGTAAATTGGCTCTTAATTTGAGGGAAAGTAAATTATTTTGAAAATATAACCTTAAGATGTAACGTAGTACTTTAACCTAAGTTTTTTTAAGTACGTAATTTGTTGAAAGAAATTGAAAAAAAAAATAATTCTAACTGCATCAGTTATACATTGGATTATTCCAATAGGTGGAGTGTATCCTAAAGGCCCCGACGAACAATTCGATGATGCCTAGCTTGTCTTAATTTAAAAAGGTTTTTCAACAAAATTTAAACGGCAAATTCTAATAACAAATTTTTACCTCAATGTTTCTATATTTCTTCTTCTCTCTCCCTTTTAATAGCAGGTAACACAAAGGGACCAATTACTGGACCCAAGTGGGCTGTGGCAACACGGCTGCCCGCCTGACCTAACCTAACCTACCTCAAAAAAAGTAAAAAAAACTCATAGTGCTCGCAAAAATATGCCGAATAATTTGCAAATAATTCAAATATAAACTTAAATGGCACTACTGTTCAGCAATGAAATTTTTAGTAACTGCATTCCTTTTATATTTTTATATTTATAGCTGCACAAAAAGTAGATAGAAAATTTATGTGTTTTTAAAGGCATTTTCCGGTACTTATTTTATTTTTATTTTTTTTTTATCTTAAAATTGTATCTTTGTGATATTTTTATTTTATTTTTGTTTCTTTTTCTTCTTAAATATTATTGTTTGTGATATTTTTTAATTTTGTGCTATAATTGGCAGTTATTTACAAAATCATAGGAACGTTGGTAAACGTTTTATGTATGCAGCACTTTAGTAATTTTTCTTTTAAACGAATTTACGAGTAAAATTAAATTTCTTAAAGATACGTATAGTCTAGATTTTGGAGATATTTTTCAAGCTAACGTAAAAATTATAACCGAACTTATTAGATTATTTTAAGCCATTTTTGATTTGTTCTTACTAGAAGATATTGGAACATTCATCTTATGACTACTGCCTACAGCAAAATTTGAAAATTTGAAATAAAAAGAAATAATTTAGTTTTATATTTCAATTGATTTTTTAAACCAGATGTTATCAAAGTAAACTGATAAGCGATAATATATATTTAAGGATTTATTCACAATCAGTTTTTATTTTTTAATAGGTTTATAAAATAAAATTTCCATACAAAACTGGTTTTATAAACCTGATATAAATTTAAAAATTGATTGTGAATAAGGCCTTAATTATTAATAAGCATGTATTAAGTAGCCTGTTGCGTATAATGAATATTTAAATTTTATAGCACTTATACGCAAATGTGCTTCAACATGTGTTATTGCACAGTGGTCTGCGTCGTATGGGGTGGTGGAGCAAAACCATATTAACAACACTTAAGAGACGAGATAGAAAGGTGCTCACCGTTATTCACTTGCGTTATATTAATATTATGAACGGTTGGATTTACAAGAGCGCAGCTATTCCTATAGTAAAAAAGTTTTTATTTTATTGATTATTAACGGGAAAAACGATATAAAATGTTATTCAACAAGTATTTTAGAGAAAACCAAAAAAAAAAGCATTAATTGTTGTTGTTTTTATTATATAGAAGTATTATTTCCAACAAAACAATTATTTCACCTCAAAAACCAGTGTTACCGTTTGGTAAAATATTTTACCTTTTTGTATAATTTTGTTATATTTTGCCAAATTTTGCCAAAAGTAATATCAGTTTAAAAGTATTTAATGTAAGAACCTCTCTTCACAAAGAAATCTTACTTAAAATATCAATACGATTTTATTAATAAAGGTTACTTGAAAATGCTATCAAAACAGTGTTGCCGTTTGTTTACATTTTTTACATTTTTCGTAACTTTCAAAGGTTTCACGTAACTTGTTTAATTTCAAAATAATAATTTTAATGAAAAAAATGACTTTTTTGAAAGAAAAGCTTAACTTTTTTCCTGTCTCTCCCTGGCAGCACTGATAAAAGCTATTATTTTAGCCGAAATGTATGTCCGTATTTATTATATATCTTTTATAAATATATCTGTTATAAAAGCAAAAATTTTAAGGGGGCTTTTAAAATTGTGTCCTCTTTAGCTGCAATTATAAAAAAATAAAATTATATTAAAGGGTGCCCCAATAGTGGCAAGATTTTCAAGTACGTGTCGTGTTTTTTTTTAACTACAATGCCCAGATACTTTCAGATTGAGTTAAAGAAAATTTTATATATAAAGGGTGTCCCTATAGTGACGTGTTTAATGTATACAAGTATGTGAAATAAATATTAAAACGAGCAGATGCTTCCAAAGAGGCTGTGATTTGACTAATATGACCTTATGTGTTAAACTGTGATACGTCACCACCCAAAAGGAGAAAAAAATGAAATCAAAAATATTTCGGAACCCTTCAGTCAAACTAGTTCTTGGCGGAGTTGTCTACTCTTTTACAAACAAAGTCTGATCAGTGATCCCAGTGTTTTAAGAAAATTTTGGATTAAAGAAAATTTCGGATTTGTCACTGTTTAAAAGTACTCTAACCAGTGTTGCCAAATTGTGAATTTAAACGGATTGACTAGGGCAAACATAAGGTACTTATCCGCATGAACACAAAATAGCAAAAAAAATATATGACTAAATTCTAGGAGACCTTAAGTCTTCTTTAAGTCAAAATTCACTAAGAATTGTAAGATTTGCGGGTAAGTCATATTCAGCTATTATATGTTCTCCTTTATTTTATACTTTTCTTTCTACCAAAAATTCATGTTAGTAAAACTATTTGAGAAAATGTTATTAAAATATTTTATAATATAATTTTTAATTCTGTAATAAAAAGTACATTTTTATACAGATTCTCTGCAGGGAATAATTTCAGTAATACAAATGCACTTAGAAAGCTGCTTGCATATAAATGAATATTTTATGAAAATAAATAAACTTCCTTTGAACTCTGTAATAAGATCATCAACTTTGAAATGTAAGCAAAATCATAAAATAGTAATAAGTTTTTCTTTATTTTTTGTTTGCAAAAATTAAATTCATTTTTTGGCGAAATGTATGTACGAAATACGTACATCTGTTTGGAAATAAAATAAAATTTAACATTTTGATTCTAGTAACTTTTAATTTAGGCAAAAATTATTTAATTTATATTAAGGCTGGTACTATCTTTGAATTTGTGATATTTTCCTTTAATAAATGTTTGACATAAAAACAAATTATTTTTTTATCGACGAAATGCAATAAATAGAAAGTTAATGAGAGGAAAGGTTAACAATTTTTTTAAAATAAAAGCAATTTTACTGACTTGCTTTTTCATCTACATCACGGATATTTAAAGCATAACTTAAAAATCATAAACACAATATTTTGACCCACTTTTTCTCAGGTAGTCATTCCCCGAGCTTCTTTACGCCTTTGAGATTCACGGCCCACCTTCTTCTTTTCTATCGAATACGACCCTTGCAACTACCACACGCCTCATGTGATCCATTGGAAACCCACCGAGAATCCTTGCATCTTCTAATTATCCATCGTCTATATTGAAACAAAATAATTGATGGTATAATATCTATCCCCTATGCTCGGCTGCATGCTCCATTAGTTTTCTGTACAATTGAATGAAACGAATGTATAAAGAAGTGTGCTTCAGCCATTTATGAACGGTTAAGCAATAATTTGGAAAGTACGTCTAAGCGTTTATAAAAACTATTTTAACACGAACCAGGAAGTACAATGACATACGAAATAGAATATGTTTTTTACGCGAAGTAAAGTCTAGAAACAGTTCAAGCTCTTGTTCATTTTTTTGTACTTTCTACAAAAATAAAGCAAATCAAAAAACTTACAATAAAAAAAGATACAAAACTGTACTTGAAAATTTCAAATGAATTGAATGCTCTTGATTCTAGTATTTTCTTAATTTTGTTGTCTTTAAACCATATTCAATGAAAATACAGCTCAGTCATTTTTTAGTCGATCAATGCAACTTAGACATCATTTCAAAGAAAATTCAATAGCTTTTGAAATGGAATAGAACTGAATGTAAATAAACAAGACTTTTTCCTTGGATATTGTTTTAACCGGAAGTATATAAAAAATCCATCATTCTGGTTAATGGCTGAAATGAAGATATATTATTTAATTTTTGTTTTCGTGATCAGCCTCCCCTAAGTAATGTACAAAAATGCAACAGAAAATTTTTAATAATTTTTTAAATAAAACTGTTTAATATAGTTTTTTATTTGACCTTTTTAATTATTTATTTTTTAATTTACTATTCAAGCGCAAGGTCTTTTATTTTTTATTTTAGCGAAATATTGAAAAAATAAAAAATAAAAAATAAAAGACCTTGTGCTTGAATAATAAATTAAAAAATAAAAGTATTTAAACAAGCAAACGAATAATTTTTAGCCGGCTTTAATCACAAAGTTTTAAATTTCTTATTTTAATAAAAAAGAAAACTGTTTTTAAAACTCTGTGTTATTAAAAAAAAAAAAACAGACGGAATGCAATGCAGAATTTTTATGACTTTAACATTAACTTGTCATTGGCGATCGTGGGTTAACATTAGCTAAACGGCTAGGTATTTAATCGAATGCTTAAAACCAATGATAATTTTATGATTAGAATATATTTTAATTACTTTTTTTTATAAAAACTCAAGTAACCCATTAATATTTTCTACTTAAGAAGTTTTCATTAACATTTATTTCTTGCAATAAAATAGAAATTCATTTTTAAGCTTTTTACTGGGACGGCTAAAACATCTAATTTTATTTACATAGTTATAGACCCATTTTTTAATAAAAAAAAATTTTCAGATTTACTTAAGTTTTAAATAAGTTCAAAAGTTATAAGTTAACTAGAATTAAGGAAGTTTTTAAAAATTCTTTATAGAAAAAAAATGCAAAAAAGGCAATAAAAATACCCATGATCCTTGAACCACTTCATTTTTATTTTGCTGGATAATCAATCCAAATTTTTTTTTTTGTTGTTTTAGCGATTGCAATTTTGTTTTTACTTTTTCATAATTTATTTTTCACATAACCGTACCGTATGAGGTAACCATAATCCAAGAGCAAAATACTATGGTTGCAATATATAGAAGTTACCAAAACATAGTATTGTTACATTTAATAATTTTATAGTAAGTCTTGCAACCATATTGTTGTCTAGCTTAACCAGTTAAGCGTGGAATTTATGTCCTGTTTCTGTATTACAGGCGTTCAACTCGTCTGGAAGTTTTATATGGAAATAACTCAAAAAACTGAGTGCTTTTCATACAAATTTTTCAGACGAGTAGACTGCCTGTAATACAGAAACAGCACTTTAGTTTTAAAAAACCTCCACCGTGTGTGTAATTAAAATCTTTTGGATCGAATACGTCGAACTATTTTTGTTGAAACTGTTTCGTATTAGTCACTGCAAGCATATAATAAATAATAATAATAATAATAATATAATAAAAATAATAATAATAATCAAATAATATTCGTATTGGATTTCATTACAATTAAGAGATTTTATAGTCGGTAATTTTTTAATTCTCACGACGTGTATACACGTCAAACGCACAGTAATAAAGATTTGGTTCGACGTGTATACACGTCAAACACACTTAAGAGCTTAAATATAAACATTAAATTGTTAAATTAATATATCATGGTATAATTTAAAATTTCATAATATATATTTGAATGCAAAGATTACCTGATATAATAGGCTTATAATTATTTATTTTTTCATTTATTAATGATTTGACACAAAAATTATTTAAAAACATAAATTAACAAAAAAAAACCATTTATTTGTGTGTATCATTTATACAAGAAATATGGTTCATAAGCCCAAATAATGGCTTCATATCTATGTATCTATGTAAACAACCATTCATGAAGTAAACGTTATATTTCTATATTGAAGATATCATTGCATACGTAAAGATAATTCATAACTGACTTCACATTTATCCAAAATTTCTAACATGTTATTTTGACATCTGCGTTGGTACATTTTTTTTACATAATATATTAACAAATATAAGGACCCAAAGCTTAAAAAAATAGAAAATAATTTAATAAAAAAAAGGGTCAAATAATCATTATTAAACTAATAAATTCTTTAAACAAAATAATTGTACGAAAATATTTGTAACATTAATAAACAATGTTCATTTGACACCACTCAGTAAAGACGGCCGGCCGTTGCATAAATCATTTAAAATAGATACGTGGCAATAACATCGCACTTGGCAAAGGTTTGTGTTTTGATTACAATTAAATGCTCTAGCGTTTATGCATATGAGTATGATCTGACAAACTGTTGAGACGCACGCCTTACTTTTGCCTAGGGAAAATAACTGTACACAGACTCAAGAATCAAATAACATTTATTTTCCCATGGCAAATATTCATTAGAGTTAAATATTAAGATTAGGAAACCAGTCAATTATGATTTTTGTAAAGCTCCTAAAAATCATGATTGCCTGGTAAAATATAAATTTATTACTTAAGACTTTGAGTTAGATTTTAGAACTCACTCATTTGAGTCGTCTAGAACTTCTCAAAGTTAGTATATAAGCTGGCAAATTTTATGTTAGATTTTAAGCTGTAATTTGCCTTCAGTCGAGCGCCACGATTAGGTCGCTCCTATCAAATAAAACTGCAATTTAAACCTGAAGAAAACTTTGGTCTACTTATTGCTTACAGTGTCATTTCGGAGGAAACTTTATCGAGCGTATGATAAAACTTAAATAATTATGATTTATTCCTCATTAACTAATTGGAAATTGAAGTAAATAAAATAGAAAAAATTTTACAACCGCTAAAAAAATTACAGAAAAAGTCTTTTTTGACGGTGGATAAATGTTTGTCACGTCGCGAAATGAGGCTTAGAAAAAATCATGTATTTCGTTTAGATGTAAGACCAACCACCGATAGTTGAAGCAGCGTCAATCAATAACCAAAATAACAATTTTGAAGTCTTTTATGAAATTTGCTACAGCTTGAACTAATTACTTCATGTACAGAAATAGTCTGTGGTGAGGTTAGTGTTTGTTTGTTCGTTTCTTAAAGAGATTAAGGATAAAACTCGGAAATATAATTTTTATTTTTTAAAAATTTCTAATACTTTACAAATTAAAAAAAAACGCCATTAACAAAAAACTAGAATTATATAAAAAAGTTTTATACATTAAATTAAAATTAAAAAAAACTTGCTCTCTAACTTTGTTAAATTTTTAATTAATTATAATATTATTTATATTCAAAACTGCTCTAATTTTTTCAGCAACAAAATGTACAGGATGTTTTGCGAATTTAACGTATAAACTTTCAGCAAATAGAGTACAAACTCACTTAATGAGACCTTATTTATTTTAAAAATTAACAAGAACTTCCTTGATAAAATTTAATTATTTGAAATTTATCGTAATATAGCAAAGGAAAAAATATATTTTTCCATTCATACATACATACCTGCATACATTACTTTTAACATTTAATCTCTTTCAAAACAAAGAAAGGAAAAAATCAATCACTCACTTTTCAAAATGTGTATGTAACCATTTCACAATTCATTTAACATGTAAATATTTCCAACACATGGAAAGTACAAAAAAAAAATGAAATAAAAATAAATAAATAAAAATGAAGTGAATAAAAATATACACACACGCACAGAGCAGCGGCTTTAAAAGGCAACATTAACAACAACCAAATTACAATCAGACATTAAATAAACCAAACCAATACACAAAATGTCACATTAAAAGTCATTATATATGCACACACTACAATGACTGATTTCCATTCAATACTCTACTACATACTCATCATGATCATCATCATCATTATCATCATTCACATTATATAATTCCTGTACTGGGAGCTCCACCACCCACCACATTTTGAACCACACGAAGCAATGAGCGAATAAAAATCAACCATTAAAACATTTTTCCATTTAAATGAATTAAAGGTTCATTTTTGCTTTCGCATGCAAAATAGACAATGAACAAAAATAAAAACGAATAAAAAAATATCGCGAAAGGAATGTTTGTCTTTAATGCATTGAAATTATAACAAATGACTATAAAAATGTTTTAAAATCCTTTTTTTTTTTATTCTTTCGGAAAGTAGACAAAATATTTAAGAATTTAATGAATTAAAGAATAAAATTAAGTTAAGATTAAAATATATCTGCGATTTTAGAGATTTTCTCTGGGATAATTGCAACAAAAGGGTACCACTTAAGCTGTTTGTGTTGGTAGTTTGTTGCTCTTTCTGGGGTTCCAAACTCAAAGTTTAAAAACATAACACTACTGTTGTCGCTACAATGTCTGTCACAGCACTCTATTGTTGGAACTTTAACAGCTAGATTCTTGATAGTTGTGAGCATGTTGACTACAAATCTAGTTGGCCAAAGTTCAACCCCTGCGTCATTAAAAAAAAATTAAAAATATTTTTTTTTTGTTTGATGGTATAAATACAAATTCAGAATTAACATTACAATATGCAGCCTTTTTCGTCGGTAGTTCTTCATAGCACATTCGCCGGCGAAGTAAAATTTCCAATAAAATGGCTGGCCACCTGTCTTATCTCTTATCTATTTCTAAAGAATGTAGCACGGTTACAAACTAATGCCTGAAGTGCTTCTCCTCTTAAACAAAAACCTACTAAAAGTAACAGGTTGTTCTAAGAGTGACATAATATTCCTAAAAATGCTGTTATTTTTTTAACTACCATGACAGATGGATACGTCTATTTTGCCCACTGTCAGTAAAACGAGTTCGTTACGGCGACACGTTGAATAATAAAACTTTTAATGTTGGAGTGTTCCAATAACGGTGCGACTTTTACCTTCCTATCCTTGTTTAAGTTTAAGAATTTTTATGAAATGAAATCGGGGATCGCGTTACGGTCAATGACGATCATTATTACACCAAGACCAATGATTTTTGTTAAAAGTTGCGAATGACAATAATCTGGGGGCCAGACGGTAACCATAGATTTATTGAAATTAAAATTGGGTTATAACTTGATTTCGGGTAATGGATCTATCAACTGGGCTCCAAAGTAGGGCAATTTAAGGCCTGCGATTATTTTCTATAGTGTGCCATGACGTCACTATTTTATGTTGTTGCAATAACTGTACCGTCGAGGCTTTAACGTGCAGATTGTAATTCGTCATAAACATCCATGGTCTCTATATAACTGAAATCATTTTCAAGAGTTAACGCCATGTATGGATATTTTACATAATTATTATACCCTTCACAACGAAAAGTGGAAAAAGGGTATATATGAGTTTGTCATTCCGTATGTAATTTCTAAAATATTCATTTCCGATCCCATAAAGTTATATATTCTGATTTTTTATGCATAGCAAAGTCGATTGAGCGATGCCTGTCTGTGCATCCATCTGTGTTAGTGTGTTTTCACAAAAAAAAATTAATATGTCAATCGATAAGATATAGTGTCGAAATAAGCACTATTGGAAATCAGCATGATCGGTCCATGTCCCTCGAGGCAGCAGGCAAAACACTGCGCTTACCTCTAATTTTTTCATGTCATTGGGAACAATAAAGCAACTCTAATAAAATAATATATGAGGCGATGGAGAATTAAAAAGTAAGAAAAAAAAACAACAAGTGAAAAAATTGGCACTCGCCCATATTTTCCGAGTATCGGGGCTCTGAAATTTAAAAATTTATTGAAATATCAATATGGGTATCATTTTAAAGCATTTGAAGAGATCTTTAAGGAAATTCTAAAATTTAAAAAAATGCTTAACCCATTAAGAGCCGATAGCATTTTTTATGCAAAATTATATATATGCAGTACCAAAATTTTGGTTTTTTTTTTTTTTTTTTGTTAATGCTTTGTCACCCCAATATTTGCTTTCTTGATTGGTGTTACTTCACTACGCCAGATTTACTTAGATGGTAAAGGGTATATAAGATTTTTCATAAAAACTTAATTTAATTTTATTAAATTAATTAATATTAATATTATTAATAATATTATAATATTAATTATATCAGGCCACTTATCATTACCCTTACAATTTGCTTGTATTATTAATTTAATTACCTGATAATATGACTGTCTGTAAATAAAACGACTTTAAAATATCAGTTTTAAATGAACATCGCACACTTTAGGCAGCTTTTATCCTTTTAAGAGTATGAGGCAGAGCTGTGTTTATATTCATTCCAAATTGTGCCTTGAAGCCTTGATGTGGAAGTATTTTATAAAATTTAAAACAATTTTATTTTGAGCAATAAAATGGTAAAAATAGATTACATAATTTTTAAATATTTTTTTAATATAAAATTCCTCAAACAAAAAATACGTATTTGAAATGCTGACCAAAATGAATTAAATATTCTGTTTTACAAAAACATAATTTCATATTTTTATCCTTAAAATAAAATCATACAATTATTAAAGTACCTTATCTAATTTATTTATTTATTTTTAAGTTAAACTAGTTGGACAGTCAGTGCTTTGGTCTTTACAATTTGCTTCAATCCTTTACAACATATACACAAATATTGCAATAAAATTTATACACTCTCAGTTCTGTTCACAATTTTTACAATTAAAGCTCAGCAGCAAACTGGTAAGGAAATCTAATCACCTACCAGTACAAAAGCATACATTTCTACTATTTTAATAAAGTCATTTGCAGTTTATAAATTTCATTTCATATTTTATAAAATAATTTCAAAAATACTGTACTTTCTTCCCTCTATTACTTTTTTCTCCGTAGTTGAAGCATGAATATTGTTTTTCGAGAATTACAATTTTCTTCTCAAATGCAAATCCTTTCAGCATTTTTACAACTACTAAACATACGAACAAAATTTTATACAAATATGATTTAAATAAAAATACTTTATATTACATTGTACATCTTAAATGAACATTTATGCTTACCAAACATTTTTTTTGTGCTTCGATAGATTTTGATTCGAAAAAAAAAACAGAAAATCTTTAAAATTGTCGACATTTTGTATGGAAATATTTTGAGAAATTTTACATACCTGCAAAAGAAAGAAAAAACAAGGAAAATGGTAAAAATAGATTTAAGCTTTTATTAAAATATAAAAAAATAAATTTCTATTTAATCATTCAATGCATAAATAAAAAATATTGTTTCCAAAATTGTCGTCATTGGTGCATTTAAAAAATTTGCTATGAAACCAAAAATATAAATATTGTATTATAAATAAAAATAGTTTATTATGAAGTTCATTTATACTTTAATTCAATTCATATAATTTATTTAATAAACAAATTTATTAATAAAAGTTAACAATGCGAATATTAATTAAAAGAATCGAACTTTAAAATTGTAGTGCTAATATCCCGACTTAATTACTAAAACCACCGGTATTGATTATTGAAGTTAAAAAAGCACATCTCGATAGCCACTTCGCTACCGCTTCAGGAAACGTGCTTTCTCCTCGTATAATAATCACTATAGGTGGTTTTAATTATTTAGTCGGGATATTAGCACGAAAATTTTAAATTTCAATCAACAAAATTTATTTTTAAACTAAAATGTTATACCAAACAAGAAGTGCAAAAAAACATCAAGTCTATTTACCGACCTTAAAATAGTAGGAGGTTATATGTATATTCGTCAATATTTCGCTTCTATATTCACTGATACTTTTGTCACTTATAAAGTGACAAAGTTTTTATTAATTTATTCTTCTCTACTAAATAAATTCCAAATTTAGGAACATAAAAAAATATTTTATGTATTAATTAAAAATGTTCATTATTTTTTATAAATAAGTGCTTGAAATGATTGCTTACAATATGATCCGATGTATAAATAAAAAAGTCCGTCAAGTCCGGGTAGGACTTACACACGAAGGGTACCGTATCATGTATGGGCCACCCTTTAAATTTTAAATTTTTTTGGACTCGCTATAGCAGACATATTAACACATATACCTTGGGTGAATTTAAAATAAGGCCCTTTGAAAATAACGTAACTATTAGGGCTCCTTTTAATTTTAATTTAACACACAAAACGTACTGTGCGTAAATTTATAGTCTAGGCCCATTAAAAAAAGGTCATACATTTTAAAACTGTGTCACTTTTGGGACACCCTGTAACTAATTTTTATTTTAACTTTTTTTTATTTTTTTCCTATAGCAGACAAAGCAATAGATCCTTTATGAATATAATCGTTTCAAATATATGCCATATTTGTCAAAATCACATTCTCTATGGAAACACCTATTTATTTTAACTTTTATTGTTAACGCTTAAAGCGCATATATATTTACATCACTTGGTAATTTCTAAATACCTGCCTCCTATCTTTAGCATAGTACAGCCATATTTGTAAAAATCTGGTGAATACAGGAAAACCCTTTATATTTTAGTTTTACTTTCAATTCTTTGTATTTGTTCTTATTTCGGACAAAAAAGTACGTAAACGTTCGGTTCAAAAACAAGGCAACGATGCCTGCAACTATTATACTCAAGAAATGATAAAATGAGAGCACACGCAATTACGAAATTTAAAGTTCAAAAATTACTAAAGGATATAACAAATATCTTTCAAATATATTTTCCTAAAATAAATAATAATTTTGAATTGATAAAATTGATATTGCAACTAAATAATGTTTCATCCAGTACATAACGCCAGACTTGTAAAATAATTTATTTCAAACGATAATATGAGCTTTTTAATCGGCCACAATAACCGACCTCAGTACAATTAAAAATGTTTTTGTGGGTTGAGTCTTCTCCAAGGCTTAAGGAGGGGGAGGAAAATTCGGCAATAAGGAATTACTAACTCAAGTAAATAAAAACTCGTAGAATAAGATTTCTTTGCATTATTCGAAGTCACTTTATGATTCAGAAAAAAATAGACATTTTATAGTTATTTTAAACAAGGGATATTTTCAAATTATTCTCTCCAAAGTTTGTAAAAACATTTGAAGACTTTTATGTAGAAAAATTAAAGAAAAATTGGTTTAACAATGCTTTCTGTGTTTTTGTAAAAAAAATTTTGAATCTTTTTATTTTCTACATTTTTGTTTAAATACGGCTTTCATTTAATCAGTTTAGTCAGAAATATAGAAATCTTAAATTTTCATTTATAAAATGTGTCAATGAGCTGCACGAGCATGAGCAGAGTTACAGTAATAAGTTTAATAAATTTAATATTTTAATTTTAAATAATATATATTTTATAAGAATATCATTCATTGTTTTTTTTTTAGCGAATCAAGCGCAAATACAAGGGCTGCTATATATATTTCTGGCCTGGCAACACTGAGTGCTGCCAAGTGCAATCTGACATTTCCATTGGAATAATCGCACTCAAAACGTTCTGACGTACCACCATTATTTGTGTTGTTTACAGTGACTTGAAAAATTTAATATAGAAAAAAATGGAATTAACTCGTGAACATTTTCGTGCCATCATTTTTCACAACTTTCGACGTGGATTGTCACGACAAGAGTGCATTGATGAACTTAAATTTTTGTATGGCGATGAAGCACCATCCTATAGCACTGTGAAAAATTGGTATAATGAATTTAATCGTGGCCGAAGCTCGCTCAAAGACGAATTCCGTGAAGGTCGTCCAAAAACGGCTGTTGTACCAGAGAACATTGATGCCGTGCGTGAACTCATACTGCAAGATCAACATACATACTGCATGAACACCTGGCCTTAAAAAAGGTTTGTTCTCGTTGGATTCCGCACAATTTGAAAGTCGCTCAAAAAAAGGCTCGTGTCGATTGGTGCAAAGAAATGTTGCAAAAATACGATTGCGGTGCTTCAAAAGACGTTTATAAGATCGTCACAGGTGACGAATAATGGATCTATGCGTAACCCCGAAATGAAACAACAATCGACCGTGTGGCTCTTCAAAGACGAGCAAAATCCAACAAAAGTTGTTCGTGGAAGAAGCACTTCGAAGCAAATGGTCGCCTGTTTCTTCGCCGAAACTGCCGCTTGAGCAACGTAGGACGGTCACTTCTGAGTTGTACACTACAATTTGTTTGCCTGAAGTCATCGGAGAAATTCGAAAAACCAACAAGAGAAGACGAATCATTGTTCACCATGACACTGCGAGCTCTCACACATCGGCTCAAACCAGAGCGTTTTTGACCGGCCAAAACGTCGAATTAATGGGTCATCCGCCGTACAGCCCTGACTTGGCACCTAATGACTTCTTCTTGTTTCCGCACATCAAGAAAAAAAAAGCGTGTTCAACGATTTTCGTCGCCAGAAGAAGCTGTTGAAGTGTTCAAAACCATGTTTTAGAGGTGTCTCAATCGGAGTGGAAAAAGTGCTTCGACAACTGGTTTGAGCGCATGCAAAAGTATATAAATCATGCTGGAGAATACTTTGAAAAACAATAAAACCATTTTTGATTATAAATTTTCGCATTTTCACTGCTATGTAACCAAAATTTAAGAAGTTCAAACCATCTGATCGATAGTGGATATTTCTTATTTTCTTACAGAAAATTAAAGCATATATTCTAAACGTTAATATAATACACTAATAGTCTAAAACATTTAAAATTAAAAAAAAAAATCAAATATAATTAAATATGTAATTTTTTGCGAAAAAATCTGGCAACATTGGCTATACATTCGATTGTTTCCCTAGACCCACTTACTAAACTTCATGTTAGTGCTCCAAGACTGCTTGCGTGAAAGACTCGAGAATAGTATTTTCCTACAAATGCAATAATACCTGTAGTGTGATTCAGTATTCTTTTTTTAATGATTTTCGGTTTGTTAAATTGACTGATTTGATAATTGAAAAAAATTGTAAATTATGCTATACACTATCAATTTTAACGATATTCGACATTGTTTAAAATAAGTTGATATAGTTAGCAAGCTGCTCATCGTTAAAAAAGTCACTATAATTTTTGCATTGTTAAATCTGTCGGCAATATAAACCACGTATGTACATGCATATTGAAAAATATGTATTCATGAGTGTAAATTGACATTTAAGAAATAAACACATGCATGTGCCTCGCCTGAATTCACATGTTTTTACTCTTCTCTTTTGTGTTTTTCGTTTCATAGTTTACGGAGATGCCACTCAGTTTTAACTTGTGTCTATTATTGTTAAGCTGAAGTTAGTGAATCACTTAATCGTTTTTGCAAACAACATTAAAAGTAGACAAGTATAACTAAAAAATAATTGATTAATAACACACAGAAACAAGTTTTTATAACTATTAAAGGTTTAACTAGTTTTAAAAAATATCTGAACTAAATTTCTAATTATTTTTATTAATTATTTAATTTTCTTATATTTTAAATCCGAAAAATTTAATTCTATTGTTTATTTAATAAAATTTTTAATATATTTTTTAATTAAATAAATAATTAAATAAATTCAAGTTTAAATCGGGATAAGATAAAACAATAACACAATATTTTTTTGAAAATTAATTACTTTAATAAATGTTTCCTGTGTTTTTAATTTAAATAAATCTTTTTATATTTATTAGAGGTTTAATAAGTTTCTTGATTGATTTATATTTAAAGCAATCAAGTTTTTAATTTATTCAATTATTTATTTATTTAAGGAATTTGTTCTTATTATTTTTAATTAAAAATATGATTAATTTAAATATAATTCGAAAAAAAAAATTTTAATATATTTTTCAAGTAAACATATAATTGAATCAATTAAAGACATAACTAAATTTCAATTTGAGGAAAATATAAGCTTATTTTATCTTTATTTTGTTTATTAAAAATAATATAAATTGTTATCTATTTTTTACTTCCACACATATTTTAATTTTTTCCCCAAGTATTTTAAATCAACCTTTTTTTAATGTAAAAATATCTTCCTCTTTAGATATGCATCCAAATAAATACATAACAAATAAAAAATTAAACATTTAACAATAAAACTCTATTTAAAATTCAAAGCATTCTGTAAGATCTCATAGTTAAAAAAAAAAAAAAAAAAAAAAAAACATAAAGTTGAAAGCCAAATAAAACATTCAAATACAATCAGTATTCATGCCATTTTAGTGTGGATGCCAAAATAAAATCTGAGTAGTAAATAAAATTGAAATAAACTATGATATGATATAAAACCAAATACCGGGGACCGAAGAGAGGAGATAAAAATACAACGAAACAAAATATTGTTTAAAAGAATGGCGCTAACAACAAGACAATTCTTTTAGTTTTTTTTTTTTTTTAACCAACACTATTCTTTTGACAAATCTCAACTCTGCCACCATTCAAGTACTTTTTTTCTATATGGCGGGCATAAGAGCTTTTATGTTGGCAATTGAAGCTGTCATTTGCCAACAATTTTTGTGTAGATTTTAACATCCGTTTCAATTCTATTTTCTTTATTTAATTCTTGTTAAACAAAGTAACAGATCTACAATGAAGAAACAGTAGCTTTTTGTATTGTTATCACTTAAACAAATGGAATTTAAAGAAGCGAGGGCTGTTCTGGAATTAACATAACTATATAAAATATTTATTTGTTTTAAAATTTCTTTTAAAAAATATAAAAACGAAAACTAAAAATTAACATATGTTAAGGCTGGCACGAATCTGTGTAAATTGTTGTACAACGTCACTAGAGAAAATGTTGCCAGAGAAAATGTTGCCAATGAAAATGTTGCCAGAGAAAATGTTGCCGTTAATATTCCGTATGTTAAAATCAATACGTTCAGCGTACTACATATGCAACATTTTTTCATCCATTTTTAGCCGCCTACCCAAATATTTAATGCTTATTGTTGTTTTTTTAACCGAAATTGCGGCAAACACCATGTAATCGGAATTTCACTAAACCGTCTAAATTTCACAAAAATACTAAATTTTCAGCAACATTTCACCAAAAAAATATTAAAATTTGCAAAAAAGATTTTTTGTTAAATAAAAAAATTCTAATTGTATTAAAAAATTGTAATTTCATTAATCGATTAAAATTTTCAAAAATTTTATCTTCACGAAAACTTGTACTTGCAATAAAAAATGTTAAATTTTATTTAAAACTGAAAATGCAAAAAAAAAATAACTAAAAACCATAAACAATTTAAAGTATTTATAAAAAAAAATCACACTCGCAAAATACGGCTTCTGGTAAACGCAGAGCAGATCAAAAACTCAAGTTGAGCCCAAACAAATTCATTATATCGAAGTTTTTGGCAAAAAAAAAAATTTATATTTAAATAAAAACACGTTTCTTTAGATGAAGGGTGTATAAATAATATTCGGCACAGTGGAATAAAATCGCACTCTTAATTGTTTTAACTTCCTACGGCAAAATCTTCTTAAAATCTTTTTATAACTATACCGGGTTTTTATATAAAAAAGTAGATTTATTCAGCAGATGAAGGTTGTCATTGAAATAAAAATGTTCACTAAATCCCCAGCGCAACTTTCGTGTTGGAAATCTTCATTTCCATACATCTCCATACTTCTTGTAGTTGCTATTTTTCTTCGTAGGTGAGTTAAAACGTCTAGACTATTCTAACATGTAATGATCTGACAGTTGTCCACCGATCAACTGCTTCAGCTGCTAGGAGAGACTTATTTTATTATTTACTAAATTTGTTTTTATGTTGGAATTGCACCTTCATTTTGTACAGTGAAAACATACGAATACAGTAAAATTAACCCTTAAAATATTTTACGTAATAATTTTTTTCTATTGTTTTGAGCTTTGGTATATTTTTACATTTATAGTATAAATTTATGACAAATATTTCTGTAATATTTTTGTACTTGTTATTTCGCAGCTTATGAGGTGTTTTTTCCTATTTATATATTTATAAGCTCAAAAATATGCAGACATTTAAGAGTCAGAGAGTTAAATAAATATCAAACAAAACTTTTCTTCGTGCTATTAAACATAAATCTGCTAATCCGATCGTATTGGAAACTGCAGCATTTCTTTTACTTTATTCTACATAGGGAATTTTAGATCCCTCATATAGAACAGAAACCCACTCGTATTTCCCCTTACGAAACTGTATTTCTCCCATCAATTGCATAAGAATTGATTTAGTTGTTTTTGCATTTTCCAATTTAAATTGCAAATATTTCAAAACATTTCATATTTACTTTATAAATAATAAAAAAAAAATACAACAACCAAATGGAAATTAAACAATTCACCGTCTAAATGTCCACATGAAAATATTTCGTCAACATTGAAGTATTCTAATTTGTTTTATATTTTTTGTATTCAAAATATCAATCACAACTAAATTTTATTAAAACAATAATGTTGTACATCGTGTTTATATAGGAAATGGACAAATATCGAGTTTGTTTTTCATCTATACTTGCCCCAAACAAAAGTGCACATACATTTTTTTTTTAACATATAAATTATTTAAATCAAATACTCTCATGAATGTGCCAGTTAAGATCACCTTTATTATAATTCATAAATAGCTGCAAGACGCTAATAAATCTGTCCTCCTTTTTTCGTATTTACGACAATTTATTTCATTTTCTATGCGGTTTCAACCAACTTCAAAATAATTCTTTCGAAAAAAACGGACTTCAAAGAAGATTTCATCCGTGGGTCAAGAGTAAGGCCACATACAGCGTATTATTATTTATGTTTTATAGGGGCAGCCTTGAATTTTTATAACTATAACCCGTTTTTAGAGAAGGACCAATCTTTTTCAAATTTCAAATAAAGAAAAATCGGTTCAGAAATGACTGAGTTCTGCAGATTAAAAATTGTGCATAAAATTATGTAATCCAGCCATATATTTTTGACATCCTAATAATAGTTGGTCATCTCGGTTTATTTTTGGATTATTCAAACTGAATACAAGCATGTAGGTTTAAAAAATCCTGCAAGGTTAAAGACTTTTTGTTAAATTTCACAACAATAAATAAATAAATTGATGAACTGTGAACAGAAAAAAAAATTAATTTATTCGTTCAATTATTACTTTGTCACTATTTATCACGTTTTTTTTTATTTAAAGCATTAGAAGTTTTACACTAATTTAAATATTTTTGTACATCATTTTAGCATGTGCTTCTAAGTTTTAAAGACATAAATAAATTTCTGCAATACGTCAACTGTAAACAGTTACAAACAGCAATACTTTCTAAATCAATGGCACAATATCATTTAACGAAATCGTTCAGACTTCGTTGAACCTTTTTATATTTTCCCATATATTTTCCGAGTTACGGCCTCTGAAATTTTGATTTTTTTTTTTAAATCAATATGGATATCATTTTAGTGCTTTTGAAGAGATCTTTAAGGAAATGCAGTACAAGTTTTTTTTTTATTTTTTAAATTCTCTGTTACCCCAATATTTGCTTTTTTTATTGGAGATACTTCATTAACTAGATTAACATAGATGGAGAAAGGCTTATAAAATTCGGCATAGCGGAATATATCACTCTTATTTTTTTTTTACCTTAGATAATTTAAATAAAAACTTACTAAAATTAAAAGCTAATATAAATATTTATTTTGCTCAATTTAAGTAAATTTTCATAAAATTTACAGCCTTTTTGGTTCAGTGTTGCTATTTTTTATGAATTGTTACATCAGCCATAATATGACAGTAATATTTTAGTAAACCAATGCACGGACATGAATATAATGTGACAAATTTGGTTGAGGTTTTACGTTTGTAATTTTAAAATTTATTTCGTATTTGTAAGCCATTAAACAATCATTGTATTACATAATTTCTTTCTAATTAGCATGTAATTATCAGGAAATATTTTTCGTTTGTTCTATATCCTTATATCCTGAATTACATAAATATAACAATTTTCTGCATGAGTTTCTATTTTTCAAATAATTTAATCATTAATTTATTTTTGTTTTTTTTTTTTTGTAAATTATAATTTCCTATTTATTGAAAAACAATCATTAAATTGTCACGCAATTTAATGTCCAGACAAGCATAACAGGTAAAAACACGAAAATCTGGTAACCAAAGTATCTGCTTTTGGCTCCAATCAATGTTCGGTTTTGTTTTCATTTTGTTCGGTTGTGATACGGTTTGATTGCCAGTGTGGTTTGAGTGCAGATCAATGTGGTTGATTTTGTTGTTGTGGCTGTATACTGAAATTGAAAACATAATCATTTTGTAATCCTCAACAAGTACTTAACGGAAATGCCTATGACAAACAAACAAAAAAAAAGCAGTATCTAAATATTTAACATTGCCAGCAAACTCAGCCATAAAAATCATAAACAATATATTTAAATGTCTATAAATATGTAGAAATCCTTTAAATACACATTTTATCTTTCTAATGCTTAAGGTATTTTGAGTCAATAAAAATAAATAAATAAAGTTACATACTAAAAAAAATAATAATAAAAATTAATCACAGGGATACACACAATTTACTTTAAGAAAAATCAATAATATTATAGCGTTAGTTAAATGGAGCATAAATTATAAAAGAAATTTTTATATAAAGGAAAAAATGTGCGCATCCATCAGAGGTTTTATTTCTTTTCGAATTGAAATATTATTACATTTTTTATTTTGCGTAGTTTTATATAAAAATAACAGAAGAAGCAAAATTTTATAATTATATCATTAATTGCATTAATTTTAAATGTAATTTAAAAAAAAGGAAACAAAAGGAATTGTCTATTTTTTTTTTTTTTTTTTTTTTTTGGAAAGTGGTATAAGTCCACTTTTGTTAAAAAACAATAAATTGACAATACTTTCCATGAGCTATAGACTTCTTTTCCTTGCAATCACAATTTCAATAGAGTTTTATCTTGACATCGAATAAACAAGTTTTGCTGTACAATTCTATCGCACAAATATTGCTTTTGAAAGTGCCATAAGTCCATTCCTGATAAGTTCAATTAAAACATTTTTTATTAATTTCTACCACACGACAGATACATATTTTGCAATTGTTGAAACGTAATTAAAGAAAAAGACCAATGATACGCTGCCTAAACCTATTATAAAGCAATAAAGGCCTGCCAAAAAAAAACGTCTTCATTTTTCATTTTGTAGGAAATAAAAAGAGCAGACTTTCTCTCAACTAAACCTGTTTAAGAAGCAATCTACTAATAAATTTTCTTATTTCATCTTTAATAGATGAGACATTTAAATCGTTATGAAAGGTTTTATTTCTTAAAAATCAGGGAGCACTGACAATAATAAGAGTTTTTGACTGAAACCTTTGAAGGATTTCAACATTTGATTCACTTATTGATCCCTATGCTCGTACAGGTTTTGTTGTGTATTGTTGACCTTCTGATTTGTGATAAATGATTTAAATCTTTGGTTCGGCTTAAGAATTTGTTTTAGTAAAGCTTATTTTTATAAAAATATGGACTTATAATTGCCTGTACTTTTATTTCTTCTAAGACGTTATTTTTAAAGGTGGTATAAGTCCATGTGAAGACAAAAAAAAAACAAATAATTCTAGGAATTATTATTTTCATACTAAAATTTAAACCTGGTCAATATTTTTAAATTAAATTAAAGACAAACCCTTAAATATCTCAATATATGGAAAAATGGACTTATACCACTTTCATTTAAATGAAACAATTAAAAATTTCATTTAATTTTAGTTTGAATACTTCTACGTTTATTAACTGCATATAAAACTATTAACATGCACCGAATGCACCGATATCGTAAAATTGTAATATCTCGATATCAATGCCAAGTATCAGAATGGCAGTTTTACATTCTGCATGCCTTCCACTAAGCCAACAAAGTAACAATAATTCTTAGGGATTCATATATTTTTGTTCAACTTTTGTAAGTAATTATTTTGTTTGGTTTTACTTGTGTCGTAACAATATTTTTTTCTTTTTATATTCGGCTTGTTCAACAACTACTAAGCTGATAGGAGAAACGAAAAATTGTACCACATTCTGATAGGCTTCAAATTTCATTCTCTTATACAATTCAAACATCAATTTCAAATAGTTGGTTTTCGAAAAAATGTCATTCGAGGAGAGAACAGGGAAAACGGACATTTGCATGCGTCTGAATCAAAAGAGAAAAAGGGGAAAAACGGGCATTTACGCCCGTACACATGTAACTAAAATTTTAAACATAAGCAGTTGTTAATGTTAATGGTAGAATATTCTATATTTATTTTAAAAAAAAAATGGAATAGTAGAGAAATGAATTAGGGGAGAGGACAAATGCGTAATTTTATGAAACTTTATGATCTTAAGAGCTCAGATTTTAAGCATATTTGAAATATAGATATCTCCTGATCTATAAGATATAAACTGATTTGATAGATTTTTTACGAGTTCAAATTAGAGCCCCATAACACAGAAAGAGTTTGGCCATACACATAAAATTACATAAACTATTATAGCACCCTGTAATTTATAACTTAAAATATTTATATTTCTTCTTATACGAAGCAAAGATTTAAAAGATACGGCTATATAGGTTAAATTACAATAATTTTAGGCACACCCTTTAATTTCTAAATTTAAACTATAAACTTGCTATTTTAGCAGACTTAGCAATACAGGTCCCTTGTAGGTTTCAGCTACCTGTCTATAACGGTTCAAAAGTTTGGCCACATACATCGAATTACATGAACTATTGGGACACCTTTTTATTTCCAAAATTTTATACTTGTTGTTATAGCCGAGTTAGCAAACCAGGTTCATTGTAAAATTCAAGCATCTGCCTACAAGTGTTCAAAAGTATGGGCATATACATCAAATTATATAAGATATTGGGGCACCCTTTAATTTATAATTTTGAATATTAATACTTAGTACCATAATGGTCATAGCAATCCACATTCTGCCCAATTTGCAAGCGTTTGTCTGTAACAGTTTAAAGGATAAGCCCATATAGGCCTTTTCATGTCACCTATAGGGACACCCTTTAATTTTTAGATTTACTTTTGTATTACTTTTTGGCATTGGAAGCTATAGTAATACTCAGTTTTTTTTTTTTTAATTTTAATGTGGTGCCCTTGACGGCTTATAATATGGGAACGCACTCTAATTTTTGAGGTTATGAGCTGTACCAATCTGTAAGCATCACCTTTCAAATAAAAAAGAAATTTTCAAAATCGATCTAGAAATGACTTGAGTTATGTAGGCACAAATATAAAAAAAGAAACATTCAGTCGAATTGATAACCTCCTTCCTTTTTTGAAGTCGGTTAAAAATTCAAGAAATATTTTTTTTTCTTTAGTCTTGCTAAAATCCTTTAAAAATTTATTTAAAAATTATTTAATAAAATTCTCATGATAACCACCCCACTGTGAATTGTTATTAAGTAATATTTTGCTTTACCCAAAATCTTTATTGACTTTTAAAATGATTTTATATAGAAATAATATCATTATTTGAAAAGATGTTTTTAAGTAGTTCAAGAAACCGCACAGCAAGCAAATCACATTTTTTCCCTGTTTATATGTGAAACAAATTCCTCAAACTAATATTTAGTTAGTGTCTCATATAACATATTGGTTTTAAGTACCACATATTCCACTGAATTTTATTTTATGCGCAAATTTATACTGGGTATATTTGCATTAAACTCTTATGCAAATATTTACGGTATTTATGCGATATTTTCAGCTTTTTTCCTCAGCAAGCAAATAAACAGAAAAAAAAAAAATAGGTCAGTCACAAAATTCCATTTTTGTTCTACATACACACGGATGTATGAATGTATGTATGTAGTTATGTAGTTTCTGTGGAAACAAAAGCACATTTTGCACACATACTAAGCAGAAGTAAATGTCGTATTCAGTGAGAGTTTATAACTGTTGTTGTATGTTTAAAAATCTGTAACAACAAAAGAAGGAAAACCTATACAATGAAGAAACTATTTATGCTAAAGTTGCAAAAATTAAAAAAAAAAAACTGGGAATCCATATTTTTAAAAACAGGCCAACAATATTGGAAGCAAAAATTTCCATATGAAAAATCATCATCATGCAAGTTTTTTTTGTTGGAAAAAATAAAGACAAAATTGCATTTTGTATTGAGTTCAATATTTTAAATCAATCATATTGGAAGTCAGTTATTTATGGGCACATCTGTATTGATGTTTATACACGTGTATGTTTGTGTGTAAATAAAAAATGTGCAAAGTAGTTTGACTTCATTTTAAGGATTTTGTTGGGAGAGTACAAGTGTTTACTTGCGAATGTAAAAAATGGTTACACTTTTTTTTTTTTTTTTTTGATAAATGTAAATCGCCCCAAATGGAAAACGAACGAAACGCATTGTTATGTATGTGTTGGGGGGGGCGTCTTCATTCCTAGATTTCGAATCAGAATGAAGTTTAGGCTACGGGATCAGTGTAGCGTGGTACAGGCTGAGATTTCAGCCATCAGAAGGGCGGCTTGCTGGATGAGGTACCACAGGATATACGGAGAGGATATCCGGATCTGTACTGACAGCAAGGCCGCGATTAACTCCTTATCGGGTGTCTATACGACATCCAGATTGGTACGTGAATGCCGGACATCTCTTAACGAGATGGCGAGACATTCCAACCTGGAACTGTTTTGGGTACCGGCTCACTCGGGCGTACCCGGGAATATAATTGCGGACGAACTCGCCAGATCGGGAACCCGGTTGGCAGACCGGGAGACAGATCCACTGGTAGGAGTCCCACTAAGCTGCTGTAGAGCTTTACTTCAGCAGGAGCTCCTCAGAGCCGCACAGTCTAGATGGTCTGAGGAGGTTACCTGCAGGGTCTCGAGGACATTGTGGCCTCAGTACGATAATAGGAGAACCGCAAATCTACTGAGGTTTCCTCGGGGGCAGCTGGGCATACTGGTGGCGGTGCTGACGGGGCACTGTGTCATTGGTACCCATGCTAGGAGATTGAATCTTCCGCATCGTGACTACTGTAGAAGCTGTCAAGATGAGGAAGAGGAAGAAACGGTAGAGCATCTGCTCTGCCACTGCCCGGCTCTTTCTGAAAATAGAGCGGCCATCTTCGGCAGTCCGAGACTGCATGGCCTTGCAGACTTATCTGTCTGCGACGTTGCTAGGATAAACTTGTTTATCCGGTCCTCGGGGTGGTTTGGATTGGGATCTTTGACGGTGCCGTAATGGCCTGAATCTGATCCCCTGCAAATCCTGTTTCCAGGCAACACAACGGGACCTTTGGGACCCAAGTGGGTCGGTCTTATGCCGACGGCCTGTGCAACCTAACCTAACCTATGTATGTGTTAAGGGGAGATGATTGTTATTCCTGATTTTAAAAATTTAAGGAAAGATTAAAGATTGTACTTAAATTTACTAGCTGGAACCAATTTCTTTTACTTTAGTTTGTTATTTTTTATAATTTTTTTTAGGTTTCTATTCCCGGTAACAATTACCCTGTTCAGTCATATATTTTTTTTTTTAGCTGAGTTAATTTTATTTTAAATGCGCACTTTAATTTGGTGTTTACTCATGCTCAATTAAGCTTATTCAATTAACATTTGACACCTGAAATAAACATATTTATTGTAATTGCGAAAGTTATTTGTTCGTAAAGTTAAAAAATGGATAAAAATTACTCTTTAAAAAAATTTTAGTAGTTTACATTAAAAATATTAAACTAATGCAGCTAGTGCGATCCAGTTTTGAATCCAAACTTGTTAAAAAAA
Source organism: Gymnosoma rotundatum (assembly GCA_916610165.2). Taxonomy (NCBI): domain Eukaryota; kingdom Metazoa; phylum Arthropoda; class Insecta; order Diptera; family Tachinidae; genus Gymnosoma; species Gymnosoma rotundatum. Next base: position 120,478,098 of record OU744340.1, read on the forward strand.
AGCAAAAAGTTTAATTATTCTTCAAAATTGAATACAAAACCAGCTCCAGCTCCTTGAAATGTTAAACCAGAACACAAATCAAAGGATATTGTTGAAGTTGGTAAGTGAAAGGGCAATAATCTGGTATACATGTATCAATGAAATTTTCAATTAAAGAATTTCCAATCTTTATTTTGAGAAATGACTTATATTTTTACATACGGCCTGTCAATTTCATGATTTTTTTTTCACTGAACATACTTCCCAGTAAACATACTTGTTGGCAAGGGTTGCATTTCTTATTTTATTTAATTAGTGATACAATTAAGTACTAATTGCTCAATTAAGTAATTGACTTCATATATGGTAAATTTAGCCCAATTAAGGCCTTAATTGCGTAAATTCCTTAATTGCGCAATTAAAGCATATGTCTGAACAGTGCAAGAACAAGTTACTCCAACATACGAAGGAGTCCAACTTTTAATTTTTCATCTTCTTTTAACTTTTCACGGCAAAATATTAATAAACACCTTGGTTCCAATTAAAAGAAGGGCTTGCTTGTAAAGATCACCTAACTTATGGGACGCAGTTAAACTTGAGTTTTTTAATATTTTAATTTATGACACATAAACATAATATACCCTATATATATATATATTGTTACGCTTTCCGCTTTTAGAACAAACGTACGGACTCTTTTGATTGCAAATACAACTGTGGCTCATTATTCTGTATTCAAACTTTATGGCTTTCTCTGGCTATAGTTCCTGATCCTACCGGTCTTGTGAACCCTTGGTCTCGTATTTACTAAACATGCGTTATCACCACAAACGCAGAAATCCACGCTACACTACTGTGTTACTCCGGCGAGACATGAACTACTCGATGCCTTGTTTAGTAACCTTAACCATCCACAGACATCTCCACTACTCCTTTTATCCAAGCCAGTCATCTCCTTTAATCCAGAATCCACAACACACGTCTGCCATATACTATTGTTATGCTGTTACACTTCCCCGCGCTAACCGCTATAGCTCTTACTTTTTATTATCAAGAAACTTCTTGACAATTATTGGTTGCTCTTATATTAAATTGTACGTCTCCACTAAATTCTCTGCCATGGCTTCACACAAAAATTGCCTTTTGCCTCTCGGGAGGGTTGTACTGCTGTTTAATGAACTTTAATTGCTTTATAATAATTGTTACTTTTCTTTTGTACGCATGTCTAAACGCGGGATCGAACTCAGGACCTCCTATTTTGTAGAACGCACCTCTACCAACGCAGCCATTGAGGCTGCCCAGCTTTTGTTAGCTAATTGTGGTTTTTATTCTATACACACACCATTAGTTGATTTAAATTATCCACCATGCTCACACGGATAACAACAACAAGGGTTGCCAGATCTTATATTCATAACATATTTATAGTCTCAACCAAGGCGAATTAAATACAAGGTGATAGCGGTGGCGAATTCAATTCTTTTCCCTGGTATTCTAACTGTCAAACTCCATATATAAATAAACTGTATAACAGTGAGATAAATTTTTTATATATGGAGTTTGACAGTTAGAATACATGGGAAAAGAATTGAATTCGCCACCGCTATCGCCTTGTACTTAATTCGCCTTGGTCTCAACCTACAACAGTTCAACAAAAAAAAAAAAAATCAATACATATATGTAAAAAAAAAAATATTATTATCGGGATACCCTGCATTTTATTTAATTTTACCTTTATACTTTCCATGCTCTGGGCAAATTTCGAAAGTTAATCTATAACGGTTTAAAAGCTAAGGCCATACTTGTCAAAACCACTGCCTGTATGAAAACACCCCATAATTTTTACATTTATTGTTCTCTTTATAATGGACATATCTGTACATACTCTATGTAAATTTTTAAAGTCTGTCCACTATGGTCGAAAACCTAAAGTCATACACGTTCACATCACGTCACTATAGGACCACCCTTTACATTTTTATTTAATTTTTAAATTTTTAGACTTGTTCTTATAGCGGACATAAAAATACTAGAATTTAAAGTGTCTGCCTTTTGTGGTTCCAAAACAAGGAAAACCCTTTAATTCTAATTTTAAGTTTTAGTTCTCTTCTTTCACGTAAAAAGAGCAATAATTTTTTGAAATGACATATCTTTCAGAACACCTTTTAATTGTGAGTATTTGTCGTTTTACGGGCTGCAGTATTACACATTATGCGAAAATGTTTAGAAGTCAACTTTTTTGGTTCTAGAAATAGAAGGCAGCAACTGTTGGACCGAAGGTTGGATCGTCGGACATTCTAGAGAAAACAATACCGTTAAGTGTTTTAACTTTAGGTGCGGAATTCTAAAAATTACTGTATAGAGAACATACATTTTTTGAATTTTCGGTACACCCTCAAAATGGGAGCTATCGATTAAAAAATAAATTTTTAAACTAATTTCTGCACCACTTGTATTGTTTTAATTCAACGATCTTAAGTAAACTTCAATTCAATCCCAATAAAAATTAACAAATTCACCGATTTTGATTGTTGAAGGTGAAAGCACGTATCGATGGCCATTTTGCTACTGGTTGCTGCTTAGCTTTTCAGGAAATTTCTCACAAATTCTATTTTTAAATAAACTAAAGATTTTTGTCCAAGAAATAAAGTAAAAGACAAAAAACAAATTTTAAGTAAAAACAGCAATAATCAACGAATGATTTTATTTTTCTTTAGCTACTGTATACGGCTGACTTTTCTTCGGCTCTTTATAAAGTTAAAAGATGATCAAGAATAAAAACAACAATCAAAATACCACAAAACACCACACTATCCCACCCCCGTCCAATGCACAGGCTCTTGAAAATTATAAATTAAATTTAAAACGGGGATATATTAAACGGTCTTAAGAAAAAATTGAGCTTTCTGTAGATGTAAATATTTTTAAAAAAATTAAAATAAAACTTCATTTAAAAACATACATATTTTTTATTTACTTTTCAAAATTGTTCTATTCCCTTAATCACAGGTGGAAAAAGGATATGTCATTCCGTTTATAGTTTCTACAATGTCCATTTCAATTCTTGAATTTCTATGCATAGCGAAGTCGATTGAGCGATGCCCGCCTTTGCTACGGCACAAGATGACCTAGAGAAAAGGAAAAACATGTGTAAAATAAAAAAATAGTATGTTAGTTCTATAATAAAAAAGTTTACAAATTCCAGTTAACTTTTGGATCAGATCAGATGTGAACAATTCTTGACGTTATTTCGGGCGCTGAATTCAAATTCGGGTTTTTGATTTTTAATATTGGTTCTAGTCTGTGAGTTCGCGCATGTTAAACAAGCCGTACTAATTATGAACCAGGAAAACTATATGTCTTTTCTACTGACTTTTGAGTACTTGACCAATTTATTTCTTAGAATGTAGGACACCAAAATTATTTGTGGGATCCAGAATATTTGTGGGATCTGATATTTAAAAATTAATGGCCGACAGAAACTTTACAAAATGTTTGATGCCCAATGAAGCAGCAGCATGGGTATCATTTTTAGATGTTCACAAGTATCAGATTTCAAGTAGATAATCGACAGTTTGTTATAAAATTATTGCAGGATTCGAGGTCAAATGTCTCTCAAAATACTTTTTCTGCATTCCCATCAAGAATTTATTCCTAAAAACTTGAGATATGCGACCGATGAGCAAGGAGATTGACTACATCAAAATTTGGCGAAAATATAAAAACTATACCAAGGATTTAAGAACGAGGGCCTAATGTTGGATTTAAATGCGTGAGACAGTTCCTAAACAGTATAAGTGACTTAGTTCGACTGTTATTTATTTCTAATTTAACATTTTTTCATGAACAAAATGGAGATTAATTGTCAAAACTTGTACAATATGTGTTTAATTAATATCTCGAAAACTGGAAGCAAGATCAAAAAACGAAGTGCAGATTTAGATTTAGTGCCTAAGAAACAGCTTTTAGCATTTTAGTTACAGCCTTCTATAAAAAAGTTTCACAAATTGCATATAAAAGAATAATCTAATACTTCCTGCTGTACGGTAGCGTAGGACATTTTAAATAAAAATAAAAACTGGCAACTGACATTAAAATTAATTGCTTTTCAACAACAACAAAAACTATTTTTGTTTTTCTTTCTTTGCAAAATATTAGAAAAAAAAATGTTATTTTAAAATAATTTGAAGAAAAACACAATCAAATCATTTCCAGATATTTTAGTTTAATGTTAATAGATTATTTTTGTGTCCATTTGACATACTTTTTTTTTTGTGTTGTTATTTTTCCTATTATTATAAATGAAAAATTAAATGTCAGCTGTTGTTGTTGTTGTTGAAAATTTCTTTCTTTTATCTGCGGTTTTTGTTTTCGGTTTTATTCTATATTTTTAATTATAGTTATCAAAATAAAATAGAAATTATTTTTAAGGTTTCGTACACAAAGGGTAAGAACGTAACCTTATTTTGTCCGTCTGTTATAGCTTGAAATTTTCACAGATGGTTGATTACTATACCCACTATAAAAAACAGTACTTCAAGAAATAATGGGTCTTCCGAAAGTGAAGTAATATTTAAAAAAATAATCATAATTTGTTGAACTGGAAGACATGTCAAATTTAAACAGCGTCAATTAGACAAAGTTCAAAACCAAAACTGTAAAATAAAGGGTGTCCCAATATTAGGTAATTTTTCGTTCGCATGGCTTATTCTTGACACGCAATAGTTAAAACTTTTTAAGTATTTTCAGATCCGCTAGAAGAACAAGCACAACAAATTTAAAATAAAACCAAAATATAAAGGGTGTGGATATAGTGAATATATTTTAGCTTCTATAACTTTAGTTTTTTACCTTCCTAAACAAACATTTAGAATTTTACAGATTATGAACAAAAACATCTGCTATCAAAATAAGTGTGAATAATACATTTAAAAATTAAAGGGTGGTTCCATAGAGACCATGATTTTGACAATATGACCTTATCATTTGAACAGGTATAATAAGGTGCTTCAAATTTGCACTGACTATGTACTAGAATGTCTGCTAGTTTGATATAAAAGCAAGTCAAAAAATAAAAGGTGTCCCAATAGTTACATTATTTTTACAGAGCCTTATTTTACTTTTTTCCATAGTATATCTTACTTAGTAATGAGTTTAAAAAATAAAATTAAAAATTAAGAGTGTCCCATAATTTGTGTGGAACCCTTCGTGTATGAGTTCAATTGAATGATTTTAATTCGGCTTAAGTTCACATATATCTAAATTTTTAATTTTATTTTAGAACGAAAATTTATTAAAAAAAAAACAGGACAAATTAGACACTAGTAGAACATAATACAGAACTTTTTAGATCGCTAAAACTTTTCCCTATTGAAGACGTCATTTTGATAAATTTTGATACTTTAGTTATTGAAAATAAAATAATAAAGGGTGTCACCATAGAAAATTTGTAATTTTTGAATGTGTTCTTAAATTTTAAATCACAATAAATAAACAGTTACAGTTTTCAAACAAAATAATTATAAAAAAAATTCAAAACTAAAGGGTTACCCAAATAAAATTTAAAAAATTTGCGTACTTGGACTTAACATTTTAACTGCAACATGATGACCATTCAAATTTATGTTCTTAATTACAGAAACTGAAAAAAATAAAAATACAGGGTGTCCCCAGAGAAGAACTAATTTTCATTTTCAAGACGTTATAGGCAGAAAATTGATTTATATAAAAATATTGTATTATAATCTCCACTATAATAGTGCCAAAACTATGAAATTAATTTGATTTAAATTATTTGTACGAAGATTTCTTTTTAAAACAACTATTTGAATTTAAAAATTTATCTCGAAAATATTTAAATGGCAATTTAATTAGCATTTTAGAAAAATGCACAATTTCTTGTAAAAGAAAATCGCTTTTTTTCCTAAATTTTTGTTATTTGGCTTGTAAGCATTTGTAGAAATTGCTAACATACAATCATATCTACACAATCTATTTTTAATATCTTATGTTTTTTCTTATTCTTCTTCTTCTTCTTTTGTTGTCCATTTTACAACACAGGACGAGAGATAGTAGCTTCTTATAAAAGATAATATTTATTTGTATTACACAAATTTCTAACAACTATTCTTGTGTTGCAACAAAATTTAATGAAACTGAACATAGAATTTTTACTTTTTCTTTGTCTATTCAATAAGTGGGTCATTTTAAAATAACAATAGAGAAGTAAGAAAAAAGCTACCAAATTTAATAAAGACAAAAAATTCCACTTTTCAAATGGTAAATTTAATGGCCACAAAAAAGATTAAAATTCATAAAAAAAAACGAAATGTCAATTAGAATAATGACAATTTAAATGTTTTATTTACATAAATGAAACGAAACGGGAGGAAAGAAATAAACGAGCAACAAATACATAAAAATAATATGAAAATCATGGAGGACATTTATTATTATTACAGAATTAAAATAAAAAAATACATAAAAAACGAAAACGTTAAACCTTTCAGGAATATGAAAAAATAGTTAGAAAAAATTTTTGTTGTAAAAAATTAAAGTCAAAGAGAATGATGTTGAAAGGGAAAAATTAAATATTAATTACTGGCAGACACCCACAATTGTCCCAACAATTATAATAAATATGCCAAAAGTATTAAAAGGCTTTTCTTTTTACTATATTCATTATTTTATTTAATTTGACAGCAAAAGAAAATTACTTTTGTTTTGTGTGCAGTCTCATATTTCTGAATATAATTTTTAATCACCATAAAGGTACCACAAGAAAAGTGTTGTTTGTTTTATTTGAGTATTTTTTATAGAAAGATTTTAATTGCTTGCAGTATAATGTGATAAATTCGTTATAATTAAAGTTATAATTAAGAGTAAAGTCTCTCTGGTAGTACCTACACTTATAGGTTAACCATTGTATTGCTTATTACACAAGTCTCTCATTGTATTTGCTGCAAATGTAGCAACAACTAGACTTTAAATTATACAAGATAAGGCATTCTCATTTATATTTGCAATCATATTTCAACTCGCTAATTGTTTAGCATAATATTAAAGAATACCATCGATAGTTTTGCAGCTTTAATACACGTGTCAACGCATCAAAGTAGGCTTATGGCAGTGTTTGAATTGCTTGCTTAAAAATAGCAGCAGCATTAGAATCTTTGCTTTTGCTTACATGTTTTTCAGCAAATAAAAAACTAAATATCCAGCATTTACAAAACATTTTTTATAAACGAAGCAGCAATAAAAAGCAAATGCAAAAAAAGAAAAAGAAATGCATCTGCTTAAACTGACTATGTGTTGCTTTCTGCAGCAAAGCAGTTATTTTGAAAACGTTTCCTGTTGATTAAGCAATAAGTTGATGCTTCTTCTTTTGCTGTTGCTTTTCAAGAAAAACAAAAAAAAAACACCATTTACTGGTGTAATATATTTTCCAGCGAGTTATAGCAAAAAACAGTAAAAAAAGCAATCGTAGTCAGCTACAACTTCATAGTAAAGAGTCAAGCAAAAATAAAATCAAAGAATAACTGATTGCTTAAGCAACAGTAAAGGTTATTAAAGTAATTGCTTTGCTGATTGCTTTACTGCGGAAAGAAACACATAGCAGCTAAAGCGAATGCATTTTTTTTTTTTCTTTTTTGTTGCATTTGCTTTTTGCTTTTGCTGCACATATGCCTTGAAAATAGTCAAGCATTTTTAATCGCTGGTAAAAACATAACTTTAGCATGGTGACTTATTCATAATTTGTTTTCAAAATGCTGTCTAGTATTCTGTTCAACTACTCACGAGACTGCTGTAAAGCTTTATATAAATAATTCTTGCAAACAAGACCGATTTCAAAGCAGATTTTGGTATTCTGTAAATAACGATTAAAAGGTTTGAACACAAACATCAAATTGCATCAGCTATTGGAATACTTTTTAATTTCAAAATGAACTATTGGGGCAACCTCTGATTTATAATTTTTAATTATATTTTACTTATTATAATAACGTTCAGATTAATAGATACTCTGTTCAATTTTCAAACGTTTTTCCACAAAAGATAAGCCCATATGAATCAGCCTATAATTTTAGTCTATTGGCAGCTATAATGAGACGAAGTTTTATAAAATATTAAAGTGGCGAACTTTGCGCTTCATAGTACACGTAAATATCATATATGTTATGTTGGGGACACCCTTTAATTTATAGATTATTTTTATTTTTTTTTTTTATTATTTTATTTTGTTAAAGCTGAACCAATCTATAATCATAACCTTTTAAATAAAGAAACAAATTTCAAAACTGTTTCAAAAATGACGAAGTTCTGCGGGCACAAACATAAAAAAGCAACATTCAAGCTTTAAAAAAGGTCAGTCATTTTCGAACCGATTTTGATAATTTTTTCTTTAAGTAATAGGTGGTACATAAAATTTTGTATGGATGCCATCCATCCATTTATGGATGTAATTGAATCTTAATGGAAGCCTCCGCGATTCAAACACTATTGCTTTCAATAACAGAAATAAAATAATAATAATAATAATAAAGTAATAAAAAATTTAACTAGAATATTAAAGGGTGTCCCCATAGGTGAAGTAATTTAACTGCTATGGCAGTTGAACCATTATAGTCAAACACTTGAAAATTTTTCAGAATTATTATCTTCAGGTGCGCATTAACAAATATTAATATTTAAAAGTAGAAATTAAAGGACACCCCACAGTGGACGTAATTTGGTTTATATACCATTATATTTAAAATTTACACAGATGACGTAGAAAAAAAGTTTGCTTTTATAACCCGTACAAAAATATTAAAATAAAAATTAGAGGATGAACCCTTTTGAACCATTAACCCTTATATAACAGGAACTAAAAAAAAATTTCGGTTAAAGACTGTCCGTCCCTATAGGTGACTTTGCTTGTAGAGATGATCGTGGCTTTTGAACTGCTATAGAAAATTTTTACAAATAATAGGTATATAAAATTAGAAATTAAAGTGTGTACCGATAGGTGATTAGCTTGATGAACACAGACTTTTATTTGGAACAATAATTAATTTAAATTTAAACAAAGTTTTTATTGCAATTTAAATTCATACTCGTAGACTCTCTTTCGCTGTATTTGCTTTAAGTCGTGTTTTTTTTTTTTTTTTTTTTTTTGCCAAAAATATTTTATAAAATTTTTTTATATGAAAATTTATTGATCGGGATCTTTTTAATTTAATGAGAATATCGTGAAATATTTATATTTGGAGGAATCAAGCACGATTAAAGTAAATTAAAATTTTATTATTTTACTTAACTTAATTCTTCAAAGAAAAATTGAATATTGGTTTTTAAACTGAAAAACGGCATCTAGATTAAAAACAAAAATCTGTAAATTTGTTTGCTGAATATTTTTGATTTAAAAATAGAAACAAGATTTTATTAAATGTCGGCAATCTGTTAGCCACATAAAATCAGGCGACCGTGGATATTAATCAACATCACCATTTCTTGAAATGATTTGTTGTAGAAAGAGGTCTGGCAGCAATTTTATTGTAATCCCAGCAGTATGCGATATGGCACCATCATGTTGATACTACATGCACTTCTGGATTTAATAAGTTGTCAATTATATCAAGATATCGCTCCCCATTCACAGCTACCGTTACGCCTTTTTATTTTCAAAAAAGTAATGTCCAATGATTTCGCCTGACCAAATTGCATATCAAACTGTCACCTTTAATGGATGCAAAGGTGACTGATGAATAACTTGAGGGTTTTCCATTGCCTAGAACCGAGTATTCTGTTTATTAAAAAAATGAACTTCGTCACTCATTATGTTTTTTTTTATTAAATTCAGGTTACTTTCTCAACGTCACAGTAATCAATTATTGATTTTGATAAAATGTTTTATCGTTTAAAATACGTTGGTTTATCATACATTTTTCCACAATAAATTTGCCACGTGTCAGAACTTCACAACTGACTAATATATACCAAACTGGTGGCAAAACAAAATAGTATACCTTCCCGGCGGACACTCTGCATTTGTTGTAAAAATTTTAAAATATCTCCAAATATTTAAGATGATACAAAAATAAAATTAAAAAGAATAAGACCCCAAATATATATTCACACAAACACACACACACACGACATTAAACTAAACAATTCACAAAATTTAATAAAATATATTCTAAACGATTACATCCATCTCGGCATGTAGTATTTACATTTGCAGTTAAGGAATATTTTAAAGAACAAAAAACTTAAAATTCAAACTAAAAGCCCATCTAAATGACAATGATAAGGCTCTAAAAAAATCTAATGTTAAATGAGTTGGAAAATATTAAACAAGGGTACATAGAGACAACAGCAAATATATTAAAAAAAAAACAAACTTAAAAAGCATTTTAGCCAACACCTTAAAATAAAAACTGCCTGGTTTTTGCCACTCTACAACATACAAACATTTCATAAATGGATGCGACATAAAAGCTGTTGTTTTAAAAGAGCGAAACTGTTATTTTTTGTATAACAATATGTATATTGCACAACAACAACAATACCTCTTCCGTTTAAATTAAGCACAACCACAAACCTCAACAAACTACATGATGTAAAATTTAGAGTAAAAAAATTAAATGTTAGAGGAAGGAAAATGCTAAAACACTAAAAGCAACACAAGTTTCTATTTTGTGTCTTTTTGCTCTTCCTCTTGTTTGTTACCTTGCTATAACAAATCCAAAAGATAAATAAGAGAAGAGTACGTAAATAGAATAAGCTTCTTTACTAAAATATGGTTTAAGAGATAATGTTGCATTGAGCTGAAATTAAATATAAAATATATGCCGCTGAGATTTTAATGGCACTTAATTTTTAAATTCTTAACAAAAAAAATTGTTTCTTTTTTTTTAAGCCAAATTAAATTATTTGTGCAATTTACAACCTGTTGTAAATGTGCTAAGTCGCCGGATTGATGCAATGAAAACAAAATAAATTAAAAATATTTAAAGTAGTAAAAAATCCAGTTTGAACACCAGTCTGTGCTAGAAATTTTGTGATCATCTTGCTGTTATGACATAGAGTTATCCCCGAGTAATTTATTGCCAAAAGGAATAATCACTTAATAATCTTAAGTATTGATGTTGGAACCAAGTACCCTAATCTATTACATAAAATAGAACCACAGAACATAACGATTTCACATCTACGGCTTCATTTCTGCCATACAGCTGCCGCTTTTTTACGGATTTTTTTCAATCTAAAATGACGAAAGCTTTTTGTCAGTCCAAAGTAACTAACGCTAAAAGGAAAGAGGTTTGTTGGTAACCTTTTGGCAAATCCAAAGCACTTTATATTATTTTTTGTTTATTTTGCTACGTTTTTAATTTAATAATTTGAAAAGTGTTCGCTCATAAAAATAAATTATCGTAGTGTTTTGTGATATTTAATTTTTCATTATCTTTTAAGTCCAGCTTTACACTATGCAATTTTTTGGGGCATTTTTTTTTTCTCTCAATTTTCTATTTAAGTAAGTGCGTTATGCGTAATCTAAAAGTAAACATTAGCAACAGTAACATCCCCTCAATATCCAAGCAATACCATGTTGCTTACTCCTTCTTATACACAAACAAACAAATATTTCATGCTAGTTTCATGAAATATTGCATAGTGTAAATGCCGTATAACTGTGTAAAAGAGCCGAAAAAAAGTCAGCCGTATACAGAAGAGAAATAAAAACAGAATCATTGTTGGTCATTGTTGTTTTTATTTATACTTTAATTTTTGTCTTTTACTTTATTGCTTGGACAATAATCTTTAGTTTATTTAAAATGTTTATGAGAAGTTTCCTAAAGAGCCAAGTAAGCGGTAGCAAAATGGCTATCGAGACGTGATCTTACCCTCAATAATCAATATCGGTGATTTAATTAATTAATCGGGATAATTTACACAAATAGCACCATAATTTTTGGAAAATTAATTAATTTAATAAAAGTTTTTACTTCCCTTTTATTTAAAAGGGATTGTGCGTACAATGTATGGCTTTATATTGCCTTCAATTAAACGCTGACGAATTGTTCTTTTAGTTATATGATTTACTGCGCTTTTATTTCACTTCTCAGTGGCGCATGTTTAAATGTTTGCTGTGGGTTGTTTTTGAATTGGCTGGTCTTAATAGATCGTTGTATAACGCAAATAAATAGTTCGTCCAATTTCTTTATTTCTTTTAATTAGAATTTGAATTAAGCATATTATAAATAAATCGATGTGATTTTTGCTTTAGTTCATTTATTTTAATTTCTAAAAATCTTTTTAGAAAGCAATTTTATTTAACAAATGTATGCGGACGTTTTCCAAAGAAAGCAACAATAATTAGACGCTAAAAGAATGTAATGCTACACTCTTTGGACTGCTACGTCCTTTACCAGCAATCTTCGCATAAAGGATATTCCTTTAAGTTAAACTATGTCTCCTAAAAGAACAAAGTAAAAAAATCCAAAATAAAAATGGCGTGCCTAAAGTTCGTCATTTTGAAGAATATGATATTAGGTTTTAAAAAATAAATATTTCTTGAAAAAACAAACCGACTACAAAATAGATTTCATCGGTTCAAACGTATTCCCACATACATAAATTTACAATAACAATTGGAACACCCTTATATTTAATCCCCAAATTTTATACTTGTTATAGCGGTTAAGCACTACAGCGCTCTCTTAATTTTAACCGCCTGTCTCCAATCAATTGGCAATATACACCAAATTACAGCAACTATGAGGCACTCTTTAATTTCCAAATTCAAAATTTATACTTGTTGTTGAAGTAATCTTAGCAATTAGGTTTTTTGTAAATTTAAACTGTCTGTCCATATATATAAAATTAATGCAACTATTGTAACACCCTTTAATTTATAAATTAAAAACTTTAAACTTCTTATTATTCCGACCAAAGTAGGGGACATTCTGTCTATTTTACAAGCGTTTGTCTTAAACCGTTTTAAAGATACGGCCACATAGCTAAAATTACATTAATTTTGGGAACACCCTTTAATTTCTTAATTCATATTCTGTACTCGTCGCTAGTAAGTTTCAGTTTTCTGTCTACAGTAGTTAAAGAGTTTGGCCACATACATCAAATTGCATCAACTATTGGGACACCCTTTTATTTTCTAAATCAAATTTTTTCACTTGTTGTTACAGCGCAGGTTCTTTGTAAATTTCAACCATCTGACTACAACTGTTCAAAAGTATGGCCGTATACATTAAAAAAATTACCTATTGGGGCACCCTTTATTTGAAAATGTTTAATACCGATACTTCTTACTATATCGATCATAGCAATCGACATTCAGTCCTATTTTCAAGCGTTTGTCTATAACGGTTAAAAAAATAATCCCATTAAGGTCAATTAACGTCAACTATGAGGACACCCTTTAATTTTAAAATCTATTTTTTTTTATAAATTTTTGACAATTTCGGATATTTCTGCAATATCTTATTTATAAAACCGCACAACAGTCCACAGCAAAAATTTTTTATTATTACTCTTAAATTTAATCTAAATTAAATTCAAAGCAATAAAAACATAAACATTTTAAACAACATTTCACTAAAAAAACTTAAAGTCACATTTGAAGAAAAAGAAATAAAATTGTTTTACATGGATAAAACAGAGAGAATTAAAAATGCAAAACAATTATTTAAAAGCCTAATATTGAAAGCAGAAAAGCTTTGTTGAAGTTGTTCAGAAAGAACCCTTAACTTTTCTTTTTTTTTAACTTAAAAACTCTTAATAATTTTTCGTTTGTCTTGTTGTCAGTTTTTAAGCTTCAACGTCTTTAATTTAACTTAAGCCTCGTCCAACATTCACAAATGCTCCATTTATTTTAATGAAAACAACATAAAAAGGAAAAATAAAAATGAAAATAAAACTAATGTTGTATCATTTATTTCTCGTTTTATTTTCATAACTTTTCTAATGGCTGTAGTTTATGACAGACAATGAAAGTTTTTGAAAAAAAAATTTTGTGTCATTGTTAAGGATTTGAACATGTAAACTAAATAAAGATAAAAATAATTGAAGGCAGGCATAAAATGTAGCTTTAAAAACACTTGATATTAAAATTAAGGGAGCCAACCACAAAATGCACGCAATTGAAAATTTATTTTGTATTTGTGAAATAATTCTTAAAATGAGAATCTTACAAAAATTATATATAAATATAAAATATTAAGTAACTTAATGAACAATCATTAGACAAACTTAAGTTCTCATGTATATTTCCTTTATATATATTTTTTTCTTAGGTTAATAAGGCAAATTGTTTATTAGTTTCACTAAAATACGTTTAAGTTTAACAGAAGGTACGAGTATTCACAGTATTTGTTTCTCAAAAATAAAATAAATAAATAAATAGAAATTGAAACAAATAAGATTTCTATATTTGGCTATGCCGAATCTTATATACCCTTCACCATATATGTAAATCTAGTTTAGTGAAGAGCCCCAATCAAAGCAACAAATATTCGGATAACATAGAATAAAAAAATAAGGCTGAGCTAACCTAGGCTTAGACGAAGTGCTCTCGAGGTATAGGGAGAACCAGTCCCACTGTGTGAAGGCACCAAATCCGGGTTGACAGTTGGGTACTGTCGAAGGGCGCACCAGTGTTCGTAGTCATACTGGCACCACGGGAATCGGCAGCCCATAGAGAGATTCGCCCATCTCTGTAGTCGGTTATTGGTGAGGTTCCTTCCGGGTACACGAGGCGTCTGTGGTTAAAAAGTCTAAGTCCGCAGGGATGGTGCGGAATAGATGGTAATGTACTGTTGTACTCTCAACAGAAGGGGTTAAATAGTCTCCAACCTACAGCAAGGAGTAGTTCATGGTCCTGCGAGCCATGTTCTTAGAATTGCAACTTTGTTAGCTACGTCCAGTGGAGGGTGCAGTTTGATGACGACATTGTCTGTTTATAGATAATGTTAATAAAAATAAGACACATATCTAATACTCAGTCAGTATAATAGTCAGTCAGTTGCTTTATATTTTCACTATATTTAATTGTGTTAAAAATTACAATTTTGAGAAAATTTGAAAAATGTACTTTCCTTCCCACACTGACTGATTAAAAAAGTAAGAAAAAATGGTGCAAAGAACGCTTCTTAGACAGAAATCAAAACGTAAATGATAAATTTAAAGCTATCTATTTGAAACTAGTGCTTTGTTTCTTCATTTAAGGTTCACAAATTATTTCCGGCTGAATAAAACAGCTATCAACAACTGAAATGGGATCTCTTGCGGGAATATGGCTTACGATTAGAAATGACTTAAGCATGTTCAAATAGGAGATGTCTTTGACTTCAAGAAGATCCCATTCACTTGGGACTCTCTGAACTAAACCCTTTGGGTTGACTTACTTTTGGAACTGGAGCTTATTTGTCATAGTTTCTTTAAAGGCGATTAGTACCTGTTACTTAAATATACCGCCTCCAGTAGCTTTTTATCCTATTTGGTTTGTAACTACCGTTAAAAGGAATTTTGTCGAACACGAATATGTAAAGCACAAAATTCACGATACATCTTGCGATGCACCTCTCGTTCTATTTGATGGGCCAGGGGTATATAGAGCGGTCAAAATAGCTTCCCACTGTTCCTTAAAATTAGAAAAAACAGTCACTCTCCGAAAACTTTTGGAAAGTGAAGGATTTTTTTCCAACCCTTCCACTAATTATACCCTTCACGACAAAAGGTGGAAAGAGGATATAACTAAGTTTGTCATTCCATGTGTAATTTTTAAAATATCCATTTCCGACCCCATAAAGTATATATATTCTGATTTCTTATGCATAGCGAAGTCGATTGAGCCATGTCCATCTGTCCGTCCGTGTTAGTGTTGAAATCAAGTTGGCTTCGAAACAAAAAAACATGTCAATCGTTCAGATATACTATCGAAACAGGAGCTATTGGAAATAAGCAAGATCGGTCCCTGTCCTTCGAGGCAGCAGGCAAAACACCACGCCTACCTCTAATTTTTTCATGTCATTTGGAACAATAAAGTAACTCCCTTAAAAAAAACATGTAGCGACAGAGAATTAAAAAATAAGAGAAAAAAAACACCAAGTGAAAAAAATGGTGCACGTCCAAATTTTTCGAGTTACGGGGCTCTGAACTTTCAAATTTCTTAAAATATCAATATGAGTATCATTTAAAAGCTTTTAAAGAGATCTTTAGGGAAAAACTAAAATTATTTAAAAATGCTTAACCCCTTAAGAGCCGATGACATTTATTTTATAAAATTATATACAAGGGCTGCTCTATATATTTCTGGCCTAATAGTGAAAATGCGAATATTTATAATCAAAAATGGTTTTATTGTTTTTCAAAGTATTCTCCAGCATGATTTATACACTTTTGCATGCGCTCAAACCAGTTGTCGAAGCACTTTTTCCACTCCGATTGAGAAACCTCTAAAACATGGTTTTTGAACACTTTAACAGCTTCTTCTGGCGACGAAAATCGTTGACCACGCATTTTTTTCTTGATGTGCGGAAACAAGAAGAAGTCATTAGGTACCAAGTCAGGGCTGTACGGCGGATGACTCATTAATTCGACGTTTTGGCCGGTCTAAAACGCTCGAGTTTGAGAGCTCGCATTGTTATGGTGAACAATGATTCGTCTTCTCTTGTTGGTTTTTCGAATTTCTCCGATGACTTCAGGCAAACAAATTGTAGTGTACAACTCGGAAGTGACCGTCCTACGTTGCTCAAGCGGAACAGTCGCCACATGACCAGTTTTGCCGAAGAAACTGGCGACCATTTGCTTCGAAGTGCTTCTTCCACGAACAACTTTCGTTGGATTTTGCTCGTCTTTGAAGACCCACACGGTCGATTGTTGTTTCGTTTCGGGCTCATACGCATAGATCCATGAATCGTCACCTGTGACGTACTTATAAACGTCTTTTGAAGCACCGCAATCGTATTTTTGCAATATTTCTTTGCACCAATCGACACGGGCCTTTTTTTGAGAGACTTTCAAATTGTGCGGGATCCAACGAGAACAAACCTTTTTTACGGCCAGGTGTTCATGCAGTATCGAATGTATGCTGGTGGAAGAAATGTCCAAGGATGTCTCTGTCTCTCGGTATGTCGCATGTCGATCTTGCATTATGAGTTCACGCACGGCATCAATGTTCTCTGGCACCACAGCCATTTTTGGACGATCTTCACGGAATTCGCCTTTGAACGAGCTTCGGCCACGATTAAATTCATTATACCAATTTTTCACAGTGCTATAGGATGGCGCTTCATCGTCATACAAAGATTTAAGTTCATCAATGCACTTTTGTCGTGATAATCCACGTCGAAAGTTGTGAAAAATTATGGCACGAAAATGTTCACGAGTTAATTCCATTTTTTTCTATATTAATTTTTTCAAGTCACTGTAAACAACACAAATAATGGTCGTACGTCAAAACGTTTTGAGTACGATTATTTTTAAAAATGACAAACTTTCCAATGGAAATGTCAGATTTCACTTAACGGCACTCAGTGTTGCCACGCCAGAAATATATATAGCAGCCCTCGTATATGTAGTAAAAAAATTTTTTTAAGTCTCGGGCACCCCAATGTTTACTTTTTTGATTGGTGTTACTGCACTAAACTAGATTATAAGGGTATATAAGACTTGGCATTGCCGAATATAGCACTATTAATTGCGTTTCATATACGTTGGGATGGGTTGTAATCTTCAGTTCTCCATTTTTTAATTTATTTCTACTTTTTTACAGTTTTTTTTATTTTTCTGTTTGTACACGGCACTAAAATCAAGGACTACAATTTTAACGGCAAATCGAGACAATATCAACGTCACATTTCCATACAAAATACCAAATTCATATGGCCAGTCATCGATAAATTGCAATATTGACAAAGAGAATACCGATTTTTAAAAAACGAGATAAATTGGCATCGCCCTGTATAACCGATTCCATATAGAATAAGCGAGAATATTTTAAGCTTTTCATTTTTTTAAATTATTTGAAAATTTTTTATTTTAAAAATTTTGACAACAAAGTTGAGCATTAAAAAAATCAGCTGGGCTGTAATTTAGTTCGTGTTGTCTTGTATGTATGCACAAATATGTATCTCCGCTATCAAAATAATTGTAAACAATATATTTAAAAATAAAGGCCGGACTTTGACGTATATGCTTATATGGCCTTATCTCTTATGCCGTTAAAGGTAGACGCTCGAAATTTGATTATGACGTGTACCGCTACATCTGCTTAAAGGACAAGTGCAAAAAATTAAAATTAAGGGCTTCTTAACACATCGCAAATATTTATAAAAACAAATAAAAGAAAAATAGAATTGAAGGTGAATATAGAGGATATTCCTCTAGTGGACTTTATACTTACGTATAATGGCTGATCTGTTAAAAAGTAATAAATTTTCAATAACAAATAATAACAACAATAAATTTAAAATTAAAAATTTCACATGGTACGGAATTCTTCAAGCTCATGCTTGCCGGTTTTATTTCTAAATATTGTGCTCTGTTTTAGTTCACTAATATTAAATGTAATATTTTTAAAATTTAATTAATTCACTTTTATATAAAAAGTATTTCTTGCAATTAAGAAAATATTATAACAAATATTTGCTTTTCTGCTAATAAGTTCGGTAATTAAGGGAGGAAACAGTCACAACAAATTTTGCGTTTTTTTGTACATTTCAAGAGCTTTTTATTATATTTTCTTTCCCCTCCTAGAGGGCAAACCAAAACTGTAGATGTTATTCTATCTGTACATGGCGTGTTTGTTGAAGATTTTCGGCCAAGTAATGAAAGCACTTTTTATCTTATTATTTTGTTTTTTTTTTTTTTGTCTTCTTCTCGCTATTTTCGTTGTTGAAGCGAAAAAGTAGCACTTAATTATCTGCAAAACATGAACATTTTTACTTGAAAATTTTATTTATGGTTTTTCTACTTCTTTCTTTGTTATTGTTTTGGTTGTTTGTTGTTATCTATTTTTCTTCCACTTGTTATCCTTTGTTTTACGTTTTTCTTCTTAAGAAGTAAATTTACAGCAAAATTTGTAAATTTGTTACAGTCGTGTCTTTCAGCCATTTATCATCTTTAATTTTAAGTTTATTTACTGACATTTCTGGTTGTATTCTGTGTCTTTAAGTTGTTAATGAGTGGCTGTGTGTTTGTCTTTCTATCTTTCTCGGCATTTTGTTATTGCCTGTTTGGTCTGTTTGTACACATTGTCAAAACTAAAGAAAACTGTGTAAAACTTTTGAAAGAGTATGTTTTCAATATACTTTGTTGTTATGAAGCTTGTAAACAAGTAATTTTTCTCAAGATTGTAGAGAGATTTAAAAGACAATGTTTGTAAGTGTTTTTTTTTTTTTTTTTTTTTTTTTTTGCTGTACGAGTATTGGAATGCATTAATTACGTTGTCATATTTTCAAGCAAATGTGTATTGTTGATGACCGTAATATTAATTAATTATAAACTAGCAGGCAACGGAAATAAACTCCATTTGAGGCATTTTTGTTAACAAGAAGTGATATATTTATCCTATGGCTTCCACATATGCCACACTTAATCGGTTGTTTAGAAATTTTAAAACACTCTTGGTAGCATTTTGATCCCTTAATTTAACCAGCCCTTTATAAAATAAAAATTGTGTCATGAAAGTTATTCTGTGTTAAATTACATTCTTGTCTTAGTCTTCCTTCTTATAGAGAGATATAAAAATATTATTACAAAAATAAAAAATAGCAAGTTTTTCATATGTTGAACCAAAAGGTAATTCTTTTTTCTTTCAAAATATCGACTTCTGTTTCAGATAAAGAGAGCTTAGCCAATTAATATTGTTCACCACTAAATAGTGTGGTGGAATAAAATAAAGGTTAGCTATAAGTTTTTTACCAGACGCAAAGGCTGTATTTATTAGAATATTCTTCTTTATTTTAAACAAAAGATCATGAGTTCAAATCCCAAAAAATAAACCAAATTCATTGTTGTTGAAAAACTTTAGCGGATGAGTTATTTAACACGCTATCAAATGGAATATTAATCTTGCTAACAGCTACAAGGTAAGAAATACAGGACAAGAATGACGGTGTTTTTTTTAAGGCCGATAATATTGTAGATTGTAAAAATAAAAACATGAAAAAATTAGTTGAAAAAAAATATTTTTTTTTTAATTAATGAAACATTTGAACGTTGTTTCGGGCGTACAGGCTCTAGATTTTTACACGTTATTATTCTTCTACAACTTTTAGTTTACCTATAAATGTCATAGTCTTACAACCTCATAAATTTAATAAGAAATCACTCACTTACAGTTTCACGATTTCCAACAGAAACTCAGTGGTCTATAGTCTTAATAATTCTTATAAGAAAGAAATCATCTCTTCACCTAAGAACTAGAGTTGGGTTTATTAGCTCCTTAAAATGAGCACTCATTTTAGCTTAGCTCATTAGAACGAACGAGTTTGTCCATTTAGTTCAAATCTCACTTAGTGAGCGAGCTCCAACAAATGAACGACTTCAGTTGACATATTCAGCTCAATTGTTTTCAGTTCAATTGCTCAATCAATGAGCAGAAAACAATTGAGCAAATCCAGTTGATTTGTTTAGCTCACACAACTCTTAGTGTCCTGTGATAAATTTATCAGAAATTAAAAACATATTCATACATACTAATGAAAAATTGTGCAACTGAAAAACAATTTAAAGATTAACCATATGTTAGTATGCACTTTTATCCGATTTTATTTTTATAAACTGTTAAAACCAAAACGAATATTGGTTTACAATATAATATTTTCTGATAAAAAAAATTATGTTTTTCCTTAATTTGTACCAAAATAAGTTTTAAAGTTTCACTCAAATTGTAGTTTTTTAGTTGTTTTTAAATAAATAATGATAAACTATAAAAGGCCCTCAGTAAGTAAAAAGAACGCTCCATATAGTTCAATTGAGTTAGTAGTTCAATTGAACTAGGTCTTTTACGACCTACACAACTCTACTAAAAACATCGAAAGCCTTACCATATAAAGAAAACAGATATTCTCAACTTTAAAAGATTATTCTTGTCTACAATCAGGTACTTTTAAAGCAAACAACGGATTGCTGCTAAACGTTAAACCAAAAATTTATTGAAAGTAAAATAAAATTTTTAAATTAGAAAAACCAGACTTTAATAACATTTAGTGTAGAAACACAACAGACGACGGTAACGGAACGGTATATCGTTGTAGAGAGTTAGTAAACAAAATAACGACGATTCTCTGACGCCATTTTAATAATATTTATTTTCGTTTCAGTTTTGTGCTTTCAAAAATATTTTGTTTAATTTTTTTACATTTAAAAGAGTCAAATAAATTCTATTAAAAAACTGATGAAATCTAAAGAATATTAAGTGCATTTAACATGTACGTGGCATTAGATTCTATTGGCAGGTTCGTCTTGCAAGGGATTCAATGGGACTTTTCAAAACTTTTATACAGCTTGAAGAGAGGGACGAAGAATAGATGATGACTGATTTAAGATGACATATGGGCTCATACTTTTCACCTTTTCAGTTATTGTTTCAATCAATTTTATTTTTATATTTTTACCTTTTCCATATTTTTTTCATTTACGTGTATCAGTTTTTTTTAGTTATTTTCATTTCTAAAATTTTATTCTATTTTTATTAAATAGTGTGCCTTTGCTATTATTATGAATTCAAATATTATGATGAATTCAAATAAAAACACAAATATTTCTGGAAATATGTGGCAATATTGTTAGGAGAGTGAGAGAATAAATGTGAGAGAATAATGAAAACCGACAAGAAAATAAAATATATATTATATCAGCGGCATTATCGTTGAACAATAAGTTATGTCAAATTTGTATAAAAATATCGTTACCGTCGTGTGTTGTGTTCCTACAATTACTTTGTGTTAATTTCAAGTGTCTGGCTATTACGTCTTAGACGATAACACAATATTTGTCAATATCACGGCCCTTATGAAAACACTTTAAAATTGTTACATTTTTTATTACCATTAATTTTCATAGCAAGTCGTGTTAATTCGAAATATCTGCCAGTTTCAGTTAAAAAACTCCGAGCTCGAAATTTTTCATTTATGAGCATTCAATTAAAAACATTCATGATATTTTTCATGAACGATATTTCTACGCTTTTTTTATTTTTCATGTTCATAACCGACCATCAACAAATCTTCTTACTGCGATCGGACATGAATGAGTGTGCCTCTTTCGTTTTTAAGCATTCATATAAGATAAGGGATGAATAACATCATTCTCATTAATGCTGCTTTTTTCACTTTTGAATAGAAAGAACAAAAATACATCTTCACATTCGTTAATGAAAAAACTAGACATGTGCCCGGTCGTTCGTTTCAGTGACCGGTCTTTTTCGGTTAATTTTCAAAGACTGATTCGTTCGTTCAATTCGTTTAACCGGTCAATTTGAACGAAAGGAGCCGGTTAAATATCTGGCTCATTTCGTTCAATATTGTCATCCGTTCAATTTAACCCGTCCACTGTTGAACGAAAAGACCGGATTTAAATGACCGGATCATTCCATTCACTTGATTGATTTGGTCAATTTAACCCGTTCGTTCGCGAACGACACAGGTCTAGAAAAAACTTATTTATTTTCTAGACTCTCATAAATTTATGAAAAAAAGACTACAAAAACTAAAATGTCTCACTGCTCTCTCATGTGTGAGAAGTGAGAGAGCAATTCGGTACACTGGAAAAACTTCAGCTTTTAACGATAAAATGACGTCACTTTTGAAACACCAGTTGTTAAATATTTTTTTTTACTTTTTGCTATAGTGGCCATTAAATGAGCAAATTTAAAGCGTTTGTCTAACACAGTTAATACGCAAGAACAAGCACGAGACATTAATAATGTCACTATTTTGACACCCTTAAATAATGACAGTTAGTTTTTTCAATTGATGCTATAGAGCACATAGGTTTAATGACTTTGTGGAAATTTAATGTATTTGTCCATCACAGTTCATAAAATAAATCATTTACTTAACATTATTATTATGATTCCAGAGATGGAGAGCTGCAACCGATGGAAAGATATTGTTTCGAAAAAAATGGAGTTACGTTTAAAATCTTTAAGAACGAAATTAAATGAATTTTCTTTAAGTTTTTACTCATGTGGTGATTTAAGATTTCCTGCATAAAAGCAGTCATTTATAAAACCTCACCATGAAATCAGTCACCATTAAACACATAAGATGCAAAACTCCTTTTGCAATTTTTTTTGTTATTTTAATTAAATATTGTTGGGTAAATAAAGTAATAAAAAAATAGTTTAACGAACTTTTAACTTTCGTATTTTTGTTCTCACACAGTTCTTCTTGGTTGCTCGCTTTCATTACATGTCTTTATTAAAATTGTTATACTCTTTACCACAAAAATTGGAAAAAGAGTAAAACTAAGTTTGTCATTCCGTTTGTAATTTCTACAATATCTGTTTCTGAGTTTTTTAAGAAGTGGATTGAACGATGTCCATCTGTCCGTTCTTGTCGGTGTTGAAATCAACTTTGCCAAGGCACTAAATGAGCTAGAGAAAAATTAAGTACGCGAATCTATCAGAGATAGTGTCAAAAGAGATGCTATTGAAAATCAGCAAGATCGGTCCATGTCCTTATACGCAGCGGGCAAAACATCGTGCCTATCTCAAATTTTTCTATATTATTTGGAACAATGAAGTCACTCCATTAAAAAAAATAAACAAAACAAATATACAGCGCGATAGAGAGTTAAAAAAAACATCCGGTGAAAAAGTTGGCGCTCGCTCATATTTCCCGAGTTACGGGGCTCTGAAATTTTCCAATTTTTTTAAATTTCAATATGGATATCATTTTAAAGCTTTTGAAGAGATCTTTAAGGAAATACTAAAATTTTTAAAAAGGATTAACTGAGTAAGAGCCGATGACATTTTTATGTAAAACTACGCAAGGTACTTAATTTTTATTTATCTAATTTTCAAATCACTGTCACCCTCATATTTTTTTTCTATTGAAGTAATTTCACTAAACTAGATTTACATAGAGGTGAAGGGTATATAAGATTCGTCATAGCCGTCATATAGCACTCTCACTTGTTTTTCATTCTTATGAAAAACATGTATGAGTGTGTATGTGTGTTTTGTTTTACCATAACTACATTCTGCAGTTATTTAATTTACTTGTAATATTTTTTGCTTTTTCTTTCTGTCAATTCATGTTGAGCGTGTAATGAACTCATCATCATTTGCAATAACTTTGAACGGAGTAATAACAAACAATAAAAGCAACAAATGAAAAATAATGAAAATTAAGTAAAACATGTACATAATATATGTGGTCTTGTGTGTAAGTAAAGCTGTGTCTTCATTTTCTTTTGTTTACTTATTTAACATATAACGTTATTATCTGTTTACCCAGAAAGTAGGTTTTCCTTTTATTAAAAAATTTTTTAAACTGTCTTTAATGCCACAACATTTGAAAGCTCAGTGATTGCGTTTTCCTTATTATCGTTTATTTCGGGGATGTTCATTATAAATGAATAAAAAAATATAAACGTTTGTATATATTCTATGGGTGTGCTAAAATTCATAGCTGAGAGTTTGCGGTCAGTAAAAAATGAATACAGATTGTATAAAAAAGCTAACCAGGCTCTTCATGTATTATGAAGCGTAGCACTATAGGTCCCAATAGCTAAAATAATTAAAATATTAAATTTATAATATTAAAGGATGTTCCCTTAGATGACGTTAATTGGGCCCATCTTTGAAACCGTTATAAACAAACGCTAGAAAATTCGAGAGAATATCAATAGCTATGATAGGTTATATCAACAAGTATGATTATTCAAAATTATAAATAAAGGGTGCCCCAATAGTTCATTTAATTTGATTTATATGACCAAACTGTTGAACAGTTGTAGACAGACGTCGTAGAATAAGGCCTGTTGTCCACAAATAGCGCTCATCTCATTGACTAGGTCACAACGTCCGATCGTGCGCTAATGAACCATCCCCTGCACCTCCAAAAAGGAACTGATCCTACCTGACCCCAGTGATGATATACTAGCTAAACTACCGTAGTACCGGTGACCCAGGTACCTCAGTCGTATACACACCAGCGCGGGGCACAGATAGCAGAGGTGTTCCACCGTCTCTTCCCCCTCCTCATCCTGACAACTTCTGCAGAAATCATTAAAAGGGAGACCCATTCTCCTGGCATGAGTTCCAAACATACAGTGCAAAATGCGCAATCGTCTATCTATAGTAATGCAGCCGCCCTGCCCCGAACCAAAGAAGGCCAGATTGTTCTAGCGATCAAACATATCGACTTATTAGACCATCTGACCTGAACCAGATCTTATGGAGCTGAGTCAATATGCTGACCGCAAGCAGAGAGGGGTATGCCACAAAAGGTGTCAAAGGCAGCCTCTTTAAGTATTGTCCCCTTCTTTGCGGATTTTATAACTTCCTTATTTTTATAAGTTAATAAGAAAGGGACCTAAACTGGATGTCCACATTACCCTTCGTTATAAACACCGACACTGTCCATATGCCTGAAATATTTTCAAGCATCAAAGCCTTGTAAATATTAGTCTTTCTAACAAAAACATTTTAAATCGATTAAAATTTAATTTTTTCGGTAATTTTTTCAATTTACAGTTTTATCAGGCTTAAAAAAAACTTTATTACTTGCCGTTGAAAGGTAAATGGAGAAAAAACATGTTTTTAATATTCAATCTTCTGTATATACGAGGGCTGCTGTATATATTTCTGGCCTATTAGTGAAAATGCGAATATTTATAATCAAAAATGGTTTTATTGTTTTTCAAAGTATTCTCCAGCATGATTTATACACTTTTGCATGCGCTTAAACCAGTTGTCGAAGCACTTTTTCCACTCCGATTGAGACACCTCTAAAACATGGTTTTTGAACACTTCAACAGCTTCTTCTGGCGAAGAAAATCGTTGACCACGCATTTTTTTTCTTGATGTGCGGAAACAAGAAGAAGTCATTAGATGCCAAGTCAGGGCTGTACGGCGGATGACACATTAATTCGACGTTTTGGCCGGCCAAAAACGCTCTTGTGTGAGCCGATGTGTGAGAGCTCGCATTGTCATGGAGAACAATGATTCGTCTTCTCTTGTTGGTTTTTCAAATTTCTCCGATGACTTAAGGCAAACAAATTGTAGTGTACCACTCAGAAGTGACCGTCCTACGTTGCTCAAGCGGAACAGTCGCCACATGACCAGTTTTGCCGAAGAAACAGGCGACCATTTGCTTTGAAGTGCTTCTTCCACGAACAACTTTTGTGCGGGATCCAACGAGAACAAACCTTTTACGGCCAGGTGTTCATGCAGTATCGAATGTATGCTGGTGGAAGAAATGTTCAAAGATGCCTCTATCTCTCGGTATGTCGCATGTCGATCTTGCATTGTGAGTTCACGCACGGCATTAATGTTCTCTGGCACAACAGCCGTTTTTGGACGACCTTCACGGAATTCGTCTTTCAGCGAGCTTCGGCCACGATTAATTTCATTATACCAATTTTTCACAGTGCTATAGGATGGTGCTTCATCGCCATACAAAGACTAAAGTTTATCAGTGCACTCTTGTCGTGATAATCCACGTCGAAAGTTGTAAAAAATGATGGCACGAAAATGTTCACGAGTTAATTCCATTTTTTTCTATATTAATTTTTTCAAGTCACTGTTAACAACACAAATAATGGTCGTACGTCAAAACGTTTTGAGTACGATTATGCTTAAAAATGACAAAATTTCCAATGGAAATGTCAGATTGTACTTGGCAGTACTCAGTGTTTTCATTCAAGGGAAAATTACATCTATACGAAAACAATTTCATGTATTCACGGTCAAGTTCTATAAATAGTGACTTTGTTGTCACAATTCTTGGCTCAAGGGATTTTGCTATTGAACAAAATAACCGGGTGTAGTTGGTAGGCGTTTTGTTTCCTTTCTACACCCACTTTACTGTTGATCATTAAGAAACTTATTTATTTACTTTGCTGTTATATACACATAATCTTTCTTTTAAAATAAACGTGAGGCAATACAGAAAAGTATATATAAAAAACGTGTGTAGACATAGCAAAACACAAACTGTCAAGCGGAAACGGAAGTAATTTTTCATTTTTATTTTACATCTATTTTCGGCTGCTTTTGCGTTATACAATATTTACTTGGCTTCAAAACATTAGCAATTTTAATACAGAATAACATTTGGGCGTTTTACTAAAAAAATATTTGATCCCTGGAAAGCAAATATTTATGCATCACGAAATGAAAGTAATAAAAAATGGAAAACATTCTCATTTACTTGTAATTTATGTTTTAATTTGATATAATGAACTGCCTGTTTATTTTGTGGCTTCTTTTATTATGAGTCAACAGCCGAATTAGTAAGATTGATAGGTGACAATTGTGTAGGTGGTTTCGCTGTTGATGATAATGATGAAGGCGTGACTATATTTTCGTTTTTAAATTATAATATTAGACTTACTTTAGCTGTTATAAAGAAAATAAATAGTGACTAAATACTAAACCTATAGCTTCTTTAGCGCGGTGTTTAAATAATAAATTACTTTTATGATAAAACAAAAAGAATAGTTCAATATATTTGAGGTTATTTTAAGTCGTATTGAAATAACCAGAGAGTTAGCTGTCAAAGGAAATTTCACTTTTTTACATTTATGATCAGTATACTCTGCCAAATCATCATGAATTGATTACCGTTTGAAGAACGCAACAAAATTATGAACATTTTCTTGTAAACTCAGTCACTAATTCAATCAATAAATTTTTATATACCCTTCACCATCTATGTATGAGTGACAAAGAATTAAAAACTAAGAAAAAAAAATGAATTACCTTATGCAATTTTACATAAAAATGTCATCTGCTCTTCATTGGTTAAGCATCTTTGAAAAATTTTTGTATTCACTTAAGGATCTCTTCAAAAGCTTTTAACTGATACCCATGTTGATATTTTAAAAAATTTCAAAATTTCAGAAATCCGTAACTCGGAAATATGGGCGATCGCCAATTTTTTCACATAATGCTTGTTTTCTTACTATTTAATTCTCTATCGCTATTTTTTTTTTGATTGGAGTTACTTCATTGTTCCAAATAATATGAAAAAAGTAGAGGTAGGCGTGGTGTTTGGCCCGCTGCATCCAAGCGCATGGACCGATCTTGCTATGCTCTAATATATCTGATCGATTGGCGTATATAAAATTTTGTCGAAATCAAGTTTGCAAGGACGGACATCGCTTAGTCGATTTCGCTATGCATAAGAAGTCAGAATATATATATACTTTATTGGGTCGGAAATGAATATTATAGAAATTACAAACTGAATGACAAACTTAATTATACACTTTTTCTACTTTCTGTGGTGAGGGGTATAATGAAGCCGGAGCTCATATTAATATCGAAACGAAATCGTTATTATACCGTAATCAAAGAATGTTTAAAATAATGAACGACATTCATACGCGCAGGACATGGTTTCGACAGGTCAGCGCTATGAGGCATACGGGAACCGCAACTATCAATTCATTGCAATCAACATTTAGCGTCAAGTAGATTTTGAAAAATTGGACCATTCAGTTGGCCTTCAAGGTTGATAAGTCACCAAAAAATTTACGCCTTGGAGACCTTGAGGCTGCTGTGGTGGTGAACTCGTTGACTACAAATCTGGTTGGCCAGGGTTCAACCCCTGCGGCATTTAAAAACTAAAACTATTTTTTTGCTGTTTAATAGTACTCGTAAAAATACATATTCAGCATTAACATTACAATATGCAGCCTCCTTCGTCGGTACTTCGTCATAGCATATTCGCCGGCGAAGTAAAATAACTTAAAAATAGATTTATCTTTCTGCTTTCACCATCTGTCTTATCTTTCATCTACCTTTTCCAAAAGAATGTGGCACGATTAGAAAACAATAACTAAATAGGTATTATTGTCTGAAATGCTAATTCTCTTAAAAAAATACTATTCGTGTTATTCTGTTGCGTAACACTTTTTACTTCCTACGTACAAGAACTTCTTCTTAAATGAAGTGGGTTTAAACTCTCCAATCGATTTATGGAGGAACGTCACGGACTTACGGCCACTAGTGCTCGAAAAAATATTCCAAAATTGGACATTCAGAACGTATTTTATCAAGCACACCCAAGGTGACCACGTGTCCGAAATCATTTTCACTTTTTAGTGAAATTTATTTATCTTAAGAATAAAAAAAAACTTTCTATAAAAATTTTATTTTTGGCGTTAAAGTTTTCGAATACAAATGTTAGCCGGCTTAAGAAAAAACACCCTTAATACATAATGTTACGAAAATAAGATCTGCCAACCTCTTTTATTGTTGTCCGTATGTGCGTGGTGAACAGTGGTGAATAAGTTACTTCCACTAATGGTGTGTGTATAGAATAATACGACATTAACATATATTGAGCAACCGCAAGTGCTGCGTTGGTAGAGGTGCGTGCTGTAAACCACAAGATCATTATTTCGACATGCTCACAAGGAAAAAAAAAATAATTGTAAAAGGCAATTAAAAATTAAGAAGCAGCAGTACAAACCTTGCGGAAAGAAATTATTGCTGTGCGAAGCCATGGCAGCCAATGTAGTTAAGACGGCTCAACACGCCGTTTGCAATAAATAGAAAGAGCAGAAGCTGTTAGCACAAGGAAGTAACAGCATAACAATAGTGTAGGGGCGAATGCGTCTTGGGGCTATTAAAAGGGATGACTGGCTTGGATGTAAACCGATGTAGAGTTGTCTGTGGATGGTTTAGGTTACTAAGCCAAGGCATTGAGTAGATCATGTGTCGCCGGAGTGTAGCGTGAATGGCTACGATTGTAATAACTCATGTTTAGTAAACACGAGATTATAGGATTCACAAGACCGTAGGATCAAGAAGTATAGCCAGATAGAGGTACAAATTAAGAATGCAGAATTTATAATATAACACAGTAGTATTTGCAATCAAAAGAATCTTTACTAGACGTAAGGAAAAGGAAAATACGTAACAAGATTGAGATCGACAATATAATAAATGATAAAGGTGTACACTTGTTTGTTTAACGGAACATAATGAGTTCAGACCCCAACTGAGCCTTTAGTCTAAACAGCAATAATTGAATTGAGTATTTTAAAGGTTGGTTCTAGCCTCAATGGTGTTGAAAATGTGGAAAAAACAAAGAAAAGCAATTATTGCGTAGAAGCGATAGATAAATAGATAAAGCTGGTTAATGCCCATTAAGAGTAAACTACCCGCTATCCTAAACATATTACAGAGACGATATATTTGTTACTTAATTAAATTACAACAGAATGTCTAACGAACAATAACTAGATCAGCTCGTTTTTAGCTTCCTGAAAAAGGAAACCAATTGGAGAGTTGTAATGTACATAAAGGAAAAAAGTATACATACATGAAAAACATAATTAAACCCAATTGTACAGCATGCTGTTTATTCTGGACTGCATAAAATTAAAATAAAATTATTATTATTATTCACAGGTTAATTAACATGCTCAAAGTCAATATGATATTTTTTAATAAGAATTAATTTTAAAATTAAATTGATTGCTTTGTTTACTTGTATTTAAATTTTATGTTTTATTTTTTTAACAAATATTTGCAGTTTTTTTATTAACATTTAATTTTCATTGTTACAAAACTATTTGCATTAATTTGCGCATATATTTATTGTCGTTTATTTAATATAAATAAATATTAATGATTATTAATTAAGATGGAAATATTTATGCGCTAAGTTCATAAATAAAGGATATTTTTATTTAAATTCATATTTTATTTAAGGACTCAATAAGTAAAATTATGTTTGCTTAAGCTAATTTCCATATATTTTATGTTAGAAGTGTTTATTTGGTTTAAACTGGATTTAAAAGTCTCTGGTTTGGTAAGAAATTAAACGCTTATCGCCTTTCCATAAATAATTTAAGGACACAAGTTAATCTATTCAACACTATGAAAATAAATCCATTAAGCGAGAGCTTGCGGGTTTTCGTACAATTCAGGGTTCTACTTTTACTTTTTGACTTTATCTCTCCCTTACTTTCTATTTAAAATTTGAGGTGGAATTTATTGTTCGCTCAAATTTTTATACTGGACATATTTGTACATAGTTTGTGTAAACTGTTGAATGTCTGCCTGAGAATAGCCTTTTTATTTGATTTCTATTTTGAATTTAAGTTCTAATAGCGGACAAAAAAATCTGAAATTCAAAAACTCTACTGCAGCTCAAAAACTAGGCCACATACATAAAAATTACCTCACTATTGGGACACCCTCTTATTTAAAATTCCTTCTTTGTACACTCCAGCGAACGTAGTTTTATATACACTATCCATAATTGAAAATTACCTAACTATTTGGACACTCTCTAATTTAAAATTATTCTTTTGTACGCTGCAGAGGACTTAGTTTTATATAAACTGTCCATAATTGACGTGTCAGTTAATTAAAAATAAAATTGTTATGAAACTCAAGTCACTCTCGGAGCACTCGTTAATTTTTTATATTTGTCGCTATAGCATCTACAGTATTTACAATCTCTAATAATTTCAATAGTCTACTTTTTAAATTTTCAGAGATAAATAATAATTTTTTCAAATATTCTTTCAACAGTGTTGTCAACTTCTCGCATTTAACTCTACTTCTAGTGCCTTTTTTAAGTTGGCCATTTAAGTTACACCATTTGTAATAAATCAAGTTTAGTGATGTAACTCCAATCAAAAAAGCATCCTTTATTTTTTTTTTTTTTTTTGTAACTATTCTTTAAAAAATTAATGCTCTACAATGAGCATAAATTAACTATTTTGAACAACAAAAATAATTCAAAATTATGTGTAGGTTTTTTTATAACGAGAAACATATTTTAAGTATTCATTTTTATCCATTCATGATTGATTAAAACAAGATGAAAAATTTGAAATTGTTTTTTACTCCACTGAAGGTTTCAATGTATGATAAATCATCAATTTGACGCAAGCAAAAAGATGAGGTTGATAAAAAAAAAGGTTGCGGTAATTTACTTTACTGCATAAATTTAAACATTATTTAACAAAAAATTATCTAAAAAAAAAAGTTAATTTTATTAAACAAAGTTTTTTACAGTTATTTTAAAATATAAAAAATATAGAAAAGAAAACAATTAAATTTTTTTTGCGAATTATAAATTAAATGCAGTATTATGTATCATACATTTTTAATGGGTTTTAACGTTTTTTTTTTTTTTTT
Source organism: Gymnosoma rotundatum (assembly GCA_916610165.2). Lineage (NCBI taxonomy): Eukaryota > Metazoa > Arthropoda > Insecta > Diptera > Tachinidae > Gymnosoma > Gymnosoma rotundatum. Next base: position 120,510,415 of record OU744340.1, read on the forward strand.
TTTTTTTTTTGTTCGTTCTTGTTGTCTTCATTAGTTTATGGTTTATACGAACGTCATAAAATATATAAATTACGCCTAACATTTCTAATCTATCATTAGCAGCACAAACCCCCAAAAGAAATAAAGTTAAATGTCATAAATCTTTAAAACAATAAAAAATATTACAGCGAAAATACACATTAAATAGATTTATTATTTAAAAATGTTTGATTCAAAAAAAAAAAAGTGTTGAAATTTTAACACAGATAAAACGTTAAAAAAGATAAAATGTAAATAAAAATAAAATATAAAAAACAGATTCCTTTATTTAATGAGATGTGATGTGTTTTAAGCATATAAATACATGTACACATAAATGCTTAAAAAATGAAATGTTTAGAATTTAAAATTAATATATATATTTTTTTAATTGTTAAAAAAATAAGCATGATAAGCGAATTAAAGATTTTTTGTTTAATATTAATATTTTTGTTTTCTGTTTCCTGAAGATGCCACCCAACATTGTGGCGAAATATTGAAGAAATAAAAATTAATAAATAAACAATATTTTTATTTTAAAAACTTACGTATTTCTTATTTGAAAATATAGTATAAGTAAAGAACAATATTTACTATATGGAATAAGAAACCTAAAAAATTCAGAATTTACACAAAAACATAAAATAAATCAACCAACCACCGAGCAAAAAAATTTTGAACTTATTTAAGTTTTTATTTTAAATTTAATTAAATTTATTATGTACTCAGTTTAATATTTAATTGAAAAATAAAAACAAAATTATGTATATTTATTAAATTAATCATATACTCGTATATATTTTACTAAAAAGGTAAAACACTTTTTTTAATTAACCCTGGAGTTAATGTCGACGTCGTTGATGGCGTCAAATGTCAAAAAAAAAAGTTGAATCGTATGAAATTGTATGAGAGCAGTTAATCTCAACGCGTTGCAACGCCGTAAAAGTTCAATCTGTTTCAACTTTTTCGGCGTTGAAACGCCGTCAACGACGTTGACATTAACTCCAGGGTAAAGAAATAATTGTGTCAATTAAAATCTTAATTGATTTTCAATTCGAATAAATTTTTTAATAATTGCACAAATTTTTATCCTTGAATTCGCCATACCATATATGAGCCACCCTTAAATTATAAATTATATGTTTAAAAATTAAGTTTGTTAACTATAACGGCTTAAAGTTAGAATATTTACAGCAAAATCTGAGGAGGGTGTAAATTTTAAAACTGTTTTTTATTATTTTTATTACAGAAAGCACACTCTCTATTCAATTTTGAATTTTTGCTTATAACTTTTCAAAATATCATACCCTGTTCAGACATGTTTTCTTAATTGAGTTAATTTAATTTTAATTACGCAATTTGTGGTGTTGACACGTGTGGTGTTCACACATGCCCAATTAAGCTTATTCAATTAGCGCAAGGCATATTTATTTTATTAGGTAGTGTTGTCCGCCCAGCTGATTTCTCTTTTTATTACAAAAACAACATGGCTTTTTGTTGTTGGTTTGAGGTTGAAAGTGTCCAAAGCCATTTTCGTATGAAATGCCATTTTCTTTTTATTTCTTTGTTTATATTTTTTACTTGCGGTTTGTCAATTTTACAAATTTTTTATTCTCACTGAACATAGTTCCCAGAGCAAACTTATGTGTTGCAAAGAGTTGCATTTCTCATCTTATTCAATTAGTGATGCAATTAAGAACTAATTGGTTAATTTATTACTTGATTTCTTATATGGTAAATTGAGCTCAATTAAGGCCTTAATTGTGTAAATTCCTTAGTTGCGCAATTTAAGGGTCTTAATCTATGTATGTAAAAATCATGTCTCAATAAGAGCACCCTGTAATTTAAATAATTTTTTATAATTTGTTCCTATACAGCACACAATATTTCATAATGTGTGTCGGCCTTTGAATTTCAAATTTATTATTCACATTTATTTTAGTAGCGGATATAATTGTTTTCATTTTATCTAAACTCTAAATGTCTGTCTTCTATGAATAAAAATATCTTACACTTGTTGCTTTAGGGAATATAATATTTTACCAGAAATTAAGCTTTAATGTTGATATAAAAGTGTTAAGAAAAATTATATTGTTGTTCTTCGCATTTTAAATCGACTGCAAAACGGGAGAAAACGATCATTTCGTCTGCAGTTTTAGTTTATAATTGTGCATCGAGAACTCAGTTATTTCTAAACTGATTTTGAATAATTTTTTTTTTATTGAAAGGTGCTACTTACAGATTAAACCCCCATTAAAAAATTCAAAACTGTATAAATTAAAACGTGTCCCGATGCAACACTAATGCTAATTTTTTACAGGTTCACTAAAGCGAAACGCCTATCCATATACGAGGGCTGCTCTATATATTTCTGGCCTAATAGTGAAAATGCGTATATTTATACTCAAAAATTGTTTTATTGTTTTTCAAAGTATTCTCCAGCATGATTTATACACTTTTGCATGCGCTCAAACCAGTTGCCGAAGCACTTTTTCCACTCCGATTGAGACACCTCTAAAACATGGTTTTTGAACACTTCAACAGCTTCTTCTGGCGACGAAAATCGTTGACCACGCATTTTTTTCTTGATGTGCGGAAACAAGAAGAAGTCATTAGGTGCCAAGTCAGGGCTGTACGGCGGATGACCCATTAATTCGACGTTTTGGCCGGTCTAAAACGCTCTGGTTGGAGCCGATGTGTGAGAGCTCACATTGTCATGGTGAACAATGATTCGTCTTCTCTTGTTGGTTTTTCGAATTTCTCCGATGACTTCAGGCAAACAAATTGTAGTGTACCACTCAGAAGTGACCGTCCTACGTTGCTCAAGCGGAACAGTCGCCACATGACCAGTTTTGCCGAAGAAACAGGCGGGATCCAACGAGAACAAACCTTTTACGGCCAGGTGTTCATGCAGTATCGAATGTATGCTGGTGGAAGAAATGTCCAAGGATGTCTCTATCTCTCGGTATGTTGATCTTGCATTATGAATTCACGCACGGCATCAATGTTCTCTGGCACAACAGCCGTTTTTGGACGACCTTCACGGAATTCGTCTTTGAGCGAGCTTTGGCTACGATTAAATTCATTATACCAATTTTTCACAGTGCTATAGGATGGTGCTTCATCGTTATACAAAGATTTAAGTTCATCAATGCACTCTTGTCGTGATAATCCACGTCAAAAGTTGTGAAAAATGATGGCACGTAAATGTTTACGAGTTAATTCCATTTTTTTCTATTTTAAATTTTTCAAGTCACTGTAAACAACACAAATAATGGTCGTACGTCAAAACGTTTTGAGTACGATTATGCTTAAAAATGACAAGCTTTCCAATGGAAATGTCAGATTGCACTTGGCAGCACTCAGTGTTGCCAGGCCAGAAATATATATAGCAGCCCTCGTAAACGCGTCGCCATAAATAACGTAATTTAAATTGTATGGCCACATCTTTTGAATCATTATAAACAGATAGTTAAAGTAACACAAAATAAATAATTCTATGTCCGCCATTACAAGAAGTATAAATATTTAAAATTCATAATTATAGGGTGTCCCCATAGGGGATGTAGTTTGTTGTATACGACCTTATCTTTTGAACCGTAAGAGACAATAGTATTGATCAGTCAGCTATAAAACATTATAATAAAATTATTGTTGCAGTATCGTTACAGAGAATATACTCTTGTTTTATTAATCATATTACAACCATTTGTTTTCTCATTAATATACTCACACCTTTTTATGACCTTCACCACAAAAAGTGGATAAAGGGTATATCTAAGTTTGTCATTTCGTGTGTAATTTCTACAATATCCATTTCCGAGCACAGAAAGTATATATTTTCCTAGTTAAAGGGGCTCTTAAATTTTAAATTTTTTTTTAAATATCGATATGGATTTCATGTTAAAGTTTTTGATAAAATCTTTAAAGAAATACTAAATTTTTTTAAAAATGCTTCACCCATTAAGAGCCGATAGTATTTTATGGAAAATTATATACAGCTGCGGTCAATATAACAACACTACGCACAAATTTATATTGACTCCGTTTACATCGGCTTAACTTTTGGGCAGATTTAACTCAAAACAAAATAATAAATTCTTTGATAAAGAAAATTTATTATTTGGAATCTTTTTTATAATAATTTACTTAAATTGTGCTTGATTCCTTTAAATATAAATATTTCATGATATTCTCATGAAATATTTATTTTTTAAACTATACTAATAAATGAAATGTATTACTGCGGTGAAAGCATATCGATATGGCCATTTCGCTACTGCTCATATGTAGCTCATCAGTGGATTCTACCCAAATTTTGTAAGCAAAACCTCAGAGTCTTATACTTAAGACCAAATTGATTAACTGAGAACTCCATTGAATCAATAAGGCAAAAAGCCATAAAAAACTCAAAAAATTTTCAAAAACAAAAACACAGCAACCATTGAGTAAATATATATGTAAATATATCTTGTAGATAAATTGATTGGATGGTTTCAATTCTTTGTCGCTTCCCCTTTGTTTGCTATTACTGCGGCTCAACACCTTCCCATGCAATCCACTAACTGCTGGCATCTTTCAACTTTGATAGAACTCCAAATTTCGCTGCACAGCCTCCAAAAATCCTTGATGGTTTTATTGCAGATACACCCTTTTTCATTCTCTTCCACAAATTTTCGATAGCGTTCAAACCTGGGGACTGTGCAGGCTACTTCATTACATTGATTAATTTATCGTTGAACTATTTTTTTTGGGATTTTGCTGGTGTGTCTGGGTCCCTGTCTTGCTGGAAGACCCACACCAGCGACATTTCGTAGGAAGTATACGGCAGCGTGATTTCACCAAGGATTTTTACATAAGTCGATGAATTCTTAACCGTTTTGATCCAATATATAGAACCCACACCTAGATGCGAGAAGCAACTCCATACCATAATACTATCACCTCCATGCTTAATAGTTTTTGATCTGAATTGTGGCTTGTTTTCGATGTCAGGTAGCCTACGGGCAAAACATCTGGAACCCTTTCAATCAAAAGGAACAGTTTTGGATCTGTCAGCCCATAGCGCATTTCTCCACTTTTCCTTTGGCGAATTAAGGTGTGCTTTAGCAAAAGATATCCGTTTAGCTTCATGCTTTTCGAGGACTTCAGGCTTTGAGGCTCTTGTCTCAGTCTGCGGCGCTTCCAATGTTCTTTTAAGCTCCTTAGTTGTCATAAAGAGATTTGCTTTAGTCGTCCGTACTAACCGTTGTACTATTAAGGGTAACAAACCTCGATTCCTACCACGGGACTCATCTTTTTACTCATATCTTATGGCATTTATTATCATTTTATTGGAGCAGCCCATCAATTCCCCTATTTGGGAATACGATTTACCTTCAGACGCAAGTTTTTTTTTATTAGTTCATATTTTTCTTATTTTTTGTAAATTTATTACGATTCTATATAAAGTTACTTATTTTTCATAAAGTTTTGCAAAATAAATTTAAAAAACCTTACTGGCGCTACGAGTATTTTAATAACTGCACGAAAGATACGTGTTCACAAAAGATCTTACATAACTGACTAACAGTTACGAAATTTGACACATACTCTGAGAAAGCATAAAAAATTTAACTGTTTTCTACCCTCAAAAAATAATGTAATAAATAGGTAAAGTTTTGACATCTTTCGAATCGGAATATTGCAACTGGTGCTATTATATTGACCGGCACGATACCGTTTAGTACCAATTTTTTTTTTAAGTTTTGGACACCTTAATATTGCTTTTTTGATTGGAGTTACTACACTTAACTAGATTAACATTCATGGTGAAGGGTATATAAGATTCAGAATAGTCGAATATAATACTCTTACTTGTTTTACTTAAGACTTTTGTTTTATTAACAGCCCATTCCTTATTCAATTGATCAGTACTTAAGTAGAACAAACTTCCTGCTAAAGTACTTCCAGTGACATTACGGAAGAGTTTAAACGTCAAATGTCCTCCAACACTTTTTTCTGTACCCTCCAACCCTTAACCTACTTGTCAACGACCGTTACAATATAATCGACGTTAATCCTCTAACTGCTGGTCCAATTAAATAAAAATTCATTAAATTTTTAAAATATTAAAAATCCTTAGTAATAAATTTCCTCCGCCAGAGTCCTACTTTTTTCTAGTTTATGTTTAGTTATGACCGGTTGCAAGTACAAAAAAAAATAACTTTGAAATGTGAAACAGATATACGAGTATAAAGTAAAGATGAAAAAGGGCACAAAAAGAAAATGAAATAAACTAAAAAATAAATTATAGAAGACCCTTTAGGAGCAATTTTTGTTTAACGTCCATTCTGTTTCTTGTCATTTTTACTTTTTTGGTGTTCAAAGAGTTCTTGACGTTTACTTTCATTAAAACGCCTAAACTAATGTTTGATGCTGCATTGTAGTAAAATGTGTTTTTTTTTTGCTTTTTTTTTTTGTAACAATGAAATGAAAAAAATTAAAAATAGTAAAATTAATGACTCACTTTTTTTCGGTTGGTATTAAATTTTAATTGTAAGATTTGCCTTCTTTTAAGCCATTTTAGTTAATGTTGTAGCAACATAAGTAAAAGCGCAAAAAACATAAATGATAAGAAAACATATTAATAATTAAAGGCCAAAATCTGTTGCCTTTTTCTTTTCATTAAAATTTTTTTATGTTGGCCATTTTAATTACAACAAAGCTCTAAGCGGCTCACAAAAAATAACTTGAGCATTAAGATGACCTGACTTTGTTTCTGGTTTATTTTTGTATGTCTTTTTTTGGATTATGCTTTGCTACTTTTATATCCTTTTTGTTTAAACTCCTGTTAAAATATAAATCCTTTGGGCATTTGTTTTTTGTGATATATTTTCCTCTTTTTTGTCTTGGGTATAAAACTTAAATGTATCATAGAGCGATGACAATCTAGAATATAACAGATTTAATGTTTCTTGTGTTTCAAACTTTTTTAAAAAATAAACATAAAAAAGATTTGCTCTGTATTCCAGCTTTATGTTTTTCGTTAATTTTTTTATTTTTATTTATAGAGTATAACAAATTTTTTTCACAATTGTAACATGTTATTTTGGATCCTGGTAATATTTTAAAATGTGTTTCAGGTTTATAATTAAAAATAAATTAAAAACAAAAAAAAAACTAATTTTGCAGAATATAATATGAGTTTTTGAAAAAATGTCACAACTCCAGATAAGTCAATCTGCTAGTATAAGGATTAAAAAAAATTTTAAAATGAAATTTAGAAAAATTTTATATTTACAGACATTTTCTATAATAAAAAATAATTTTTACACAACACAGAAAATTAAGTTAACAGTTCTTATGGATTTTCTAAAGAGTTTGAAATGAAGACATAAGTTGTTCTGTTTTAATTTAATATACGTTTAAATCAAAATTAAAATATTTAAAAATCAAACAGACTAAAATCCTTACTGATGTTCTATCTAAATATGGAACAAATAAAATTTTTTTCATTCAGATAGAAAACTTTTGAAAAACTTACACAACATTTAATTAAATTGTCTTTTTAAATCAGATGACCTGAGAATTTTTGGATGTTATTTGAAGCTCTATAAAGATTACAAAAGAGTTCACTGTCAAACTAGCTATCATACTGCACTCACTTTATGATATTAATAATCAGTATACTCTGTCCACGCTATCAATAATCAGATTAACTTTAAATTTCAGACATTTTTATTAAACCGTTTTTATTTCTATATGAAAATATGAGTAAAACCAATCCACAGCATAGATTACAGACTCCATTATATACAGAGAATGTATTGTTTAGTGCAGCTGATGACATCATGGATATTGTTTCTTATAAAAGAAGTCGAAACTCCAGATTTTTGTTTGAGAAAATGGTTATCATTGACCCGCTCAAGAAGTGGTTTTAACATGATGCCCCTACGTGCCGGACGGCAATTACAAATACCGACTTATTAAAATCAAAATTTATCGGAAAATTGATTTCAGGTAATGGACCTGGTAATTGACCTCTGAGGTCGTGAGATTTAACACCTCTCGAAAATTTCGTGTTAGCCCATATAAAGCCACTAGTTTATGCTGATATACCGACCATATTTGACATTATATTCGTAAAATACAGCCAGCAATGCTCAAGAAGTTGTGCAAAATTGACCATCCTGAATTTGATTTGACAAGAAGATCCACAGGATAACGATATGCTCGAAATCATATTTCAATATCAATGCCATGAAGTCATCTTTCAAAAAAATTGTTTATAGAGATTTAATTTTTTGCCATAATTTTTGTAAGTTGAAGTTCTATGGAGCATAAAATAACGAATCTACACTCAGGAGCGATAAAACTACTCTTGGCCTAATATTGTAATATTGCTTCCTCAGCAACAATTGTAACCACCGAAACCTTAATCCTCAGTTTAAGCTCACAACTTCAGCAGAGCAGTTACAACAACAATATTATCTGACCTTATTCAGTAAATGAAATGTTCAATAAAATTGTTTCTATTTTTTATAGCCTTCACCACAAATGTTAAAAAACAGTATAACTAAGTTTGTAGTTCCGTCTGTAATTTCTACAGTATCCATTTCCGATCCCATAAAGTATATATATTCTGAGTTCTTATGCATAGCGAAGTCGATTGAGCGATGTCCGTCTGTCCGTCCTTCCACACGTGTTATTGTAATTTCACAAAAAAGTTAATATGTCAATCGAAAAGATATAGTGCCGAAATAGGTGCTATTGAAAATCCGCATGATCGGTCCATGTCCTTCGAGGCAGTAGACAAAACACCACGCCTACCTCTAATTTGTTATGTCATTTGGAACAATAAAGTAGCTCCAGTCAAAAAAATAAATACATGGGGCTATAGAGAATTTAGAAATCTGAAAAAAAACAGCAAGTGAAAAATTTGAAACTCGCCCATATTTTACGGGGCTCGGAAATTTTTAAATTTTTTAAAATATCAATGTGGATAACATTTTAAAGCTTTTGATGCGATCTTTAAGGAACTACAAAAAAGTTTTAGAAATGCTTAAAGCATTACGAGCCGATGTCATTTATATCCAAAATTATATATATGCAGTACCAATTTTTTTTTAATTCTCTGTCACCCCAATATTTGCTTTTTTGATTAGAGTTACTTCAGATTCACCATAGCCGAATAAAGCACTCTAACTTGTTTTGTGTTAATTTTAAAATATTCAAAAATATTCTTAAATGCCACAAAAGATAAAATTACCAGGAAAATATTAAAGCGAAGATAATTATAGTTCTACAATTTCTGTATTTTTCTAGCGTGACAAACAGCAATAATTTTTCGTGCTTTATGAACTCATTAAAATTCATGCAAATAACTTAATTATTAAATTAAAGGACAAAAGCAACAGAAAATTACAAAAAAAAACGTTTATATGCAAATTTCAGTGCACACACACATACACACACATGCTCACACAAATTAAAACATAATATTAAAATGTCAACGCCTTTTTTTTGTCAGTTGTTTTGGTGGCAGCAAGCTAACAGAGACAACAGCTCTGTTGTCCAGGCAAATAGCCATCACTTAATAAAAATTAAAAGTGATAAATTGTGAAAATATAAATAATGAAATAATTTATATTTATAAACATTTTTAATGATGTCTTTTTTTTTAAACGAAAGACCAGCGCGAAAATATATACACTTACACATATTGGCGTCGGCAGGTCATATGGGTATATATGTACGTGAAAATATAATTTTTAATCAAATAAAAATTTAAGAAATAGCAAAAATCTCAACAAAAAAAAACTTTATGAAAAAAATAGCCAAAATAATACAAATGACTTTTGATGGTTAAATCGCGTGTTGATGTGACAAACACATGTTTAAATATTGTTAAATATGTAAATGGAAATAAAACCAAATTACCTTTAACTCACACTCAAGTGTGTAAAAAAATTTGCATTTTACTACGTTTTCAACATTTAATTTCACCTTTCGAAATAATTTATGCCCTTTTTATACCCTTCTCCACAATAAGTGGAAAAAGGGTATATCTAAGTTTATCATTACGTTCGCAATTTCCACTTCCGACCCCATAAAGTATATATATTATGACTTCTTATGCATAACGAAATCTACACGCAGAAAAAAAACATGGTTGTGATATGGTCACAATAACCATATTATGTTCTTTGTAACAATGTATAGTTGCAGAGAACAAATTATAGTTATTTTCACCAAAACTTTAGTCACGATAAACATTTTTTGTTAAATTTCAACGATTATATGGTTACTGTGCACAAAAAATGCAACATGGTTGGTTTTAACTTAAAAAAATTTCAACCACAACCAAAGTTTTATAACTTTTTAAAAATAATATAAAATATTTAACCATAATATATTATTATTAATCAAAGTATGGTTTAAAGCAACAGAATAATGTTTGCGCTAAAAAATATATTGTTCAAGTTCTTGACAGTTCAGTAATTTTTCTGGTAGCTAAAATTTTAAATTGTTTATTATTGATAGAGAAAGTGAAAAAAATAAAAATTTATGTACAAAATAAATAATTAAAAAAACAGTAAAATATAAAAAGAAATAAAAAGGGAATCAAAACATTAAAAAAAGTATATATATATATGTATGTATGTATGTATTGTAAGCATCTACATTTTTATTTTTGTGTTTGAAGCAATTGTGAAATCATTTATTTGGGCTTATAAACTATATGTTTATATAGCTGTTTCTTGTAGCTTATGATCTAAGTCTTATTATAAGCAAATAATTGATTTTTTGTGAATTTATCTTTCTTAATAATTTTTATGACAAATCGTAAATGAATAAAACAATAAAAACTAAGTCTTTTATGTCTGAAAAATTTTAACCATATAATGTTTATATTTGAACAACAACAATATGGTTGCAAATGTAACAATACTATGTTTTGTTTGCAACCATATAATGCAACCATAATATGTTGCTCTTAGATTATGGTTACCTCAACCATATTTTTTCTTTGCGTGTATTGAGCGATGTCCGTCTACCCGTCCTTGTTCGAGTTCAAATAACCTTTACCATGGCACTAGATGAGCTAGAGATAATTTAATTATGCCAATCGATAAGATATAGTTTTAAAAATTTTGCTATTAAAAATCAACAAAACGGGCCAGGTCCTTCAAGGCAACGGGCAAAACACCACGCCCGCCTCTAATTTTTCTATATCATTTGGAACAAATTTACTTAAGTGAAGTAAGTCCAATCTAAAAAATTAATATATGAGGTGATAGATTTTTAAAATAAAATAAAAACATCACGCGAAAAGAATTGCCTCTGACCTATATTTTTTCGATTTATGGCCCTCTGGTTTTCACAGAAAAGTACGATTTTTTTAAGATATCAATATGGGTATCATTTAAAAGCTTTTGAAGAGATCTTTAAGGAAGTGCTAAAATTTTTTAAACATGCTTAACCCATTAAGAGCCGTTGACATTTTAATGTAAAATTATTTATAGTACTTAAAATCTTTTTCATACTTTTTAATTCTCTGTCGCCCCAATATTTGTCTTTTTGATTGGAGTTACTTCACTAAATTAGATTTATATAGATGGTGAAGGGTATATATTATTCGGCATAGCCAGATATAGCACTCTTACTTGTTTATTGTCATTGTAATTTGTTGGTGTCGAACCTTTTTTATAGTTTCCAATTTGGCTGTGTTGTTGTAAATAGACGCATAATGGAAAAAAACGCTTACCTGCAAAGAAATAAAAATAAACAAAATTAGACTTCCAATTCATTTAATTTTATTAGATTCAAGGAAAATAAATTCTACATTTGGTTTTTTGAGTTTTTTTTTGCTAAATCTAGTTGAATTAGAAATAGTAGTAGGGCAAATGTAAGAAATGATTAACTTACATAATATTTACATAAATTTTGTAAACTTAATAAAAAAAAAAAAGAAATTTCAATTTTATAAATTAAAAAACTTTTAATTCAATATTAACGTTAACATTTCCAAAAAAGTTTTACAAATTTATCAGAATGTTTTTAGCATTATGTAAATGAGGTAAAGTTGGAAAAGGGTGAAAATTACTATAAAAGCAGTAAGGGAAATTTATGCGTGAATTTTGGTAAAAAAAAAAAGTTATCACTATGGGCTTGAAGTCTGCATTTTGCGCACACTACCAACCTTATTTATATCTTTATAATACTCGATACAGCTTTGTGTAAGACATAGATATTATACCTCTTCCCTGTTTTTTAACCGACTTCAAAAAAAAAGGAGGTTGTACAATTCAACTGAATGTTGCTTTTTTATATTTGTGCCTCCAGAACTCAGTCATTTCTGATCCGATTTTGAAAATTTTTGGTAGTATATTAGATTATGCTTACAGATTGGTCCCGTTTTAAAAACAGTTCAAAATATTAAAAATTTAAGGGTGTCCCCATACAACATATATATTTTTTACGTGTATTATGAATTGTAAAGGGCGATATTGTAAAATTTCAAATGACTTCGTATTGCTATGTCTCCCAATAACAAAAAGTTATACAAAAATAAATTTAAAAATTAAAGGGTGCCCCCATAATTGATGTAAACTTACTTATATTGGCCTATTTCTTGAACCGTTATAGACAAATGCGCTCAAATTGGATAAAATGTCTATTAATCAATATTAATATTTAAAGTTTTAAATTAAATGGTGCGCCAATAGTTCATTTAATTTGATGTAAATTCCCATACTTTTTTACAGTTATAGACAGACGCTTGGAATTTACAATGAAGCTGTATTGGTAAGTCCGCTATAATAACAAGTATAAAATATGGACTTGGAAGTTAAAGGGTGTTCCAATAGTTGATGTAATTTCATATGTGTGGCCGTAATTTTGAACCGTTATAGACAAAACGCTGAAACTTAAAAGGGATCTCTATTCCTTAGTCCGCTATATCAGCGAGTTTATAATTTGAATTTTGAAATTAAAGGGTGTCCCATAATTACTGTAGATTTACTTATATAGGCCTATATTTTGAACCGTTATAGACAAACGCTTTTTAATTTAACGCAATGTTGATTGCTATGGCCCTTATAGTAACAGCTGATAGTATTTAAAATTATAAATTAAAGGGTGCACTAATAGTTCATTTAATTTGGTATATGGCCATACTTTTAAACAGTTGTAGTCAGACGATTGAAATTTACAAACAACCTGTACTGCTAACTCCTCTATAACAACAAGTATAAAAATTGTATTTGAAAATAAACAGGTGTGCCAATAGTTGATATAATAAGGTGTATGTGGCCAGACTTTCGAACCGTTATAGACAGACAGCTGAAATTTACAAAGGACATGTTTTGCCAAGTTCGCTATAACAAGAAGCTTATAATTTGAATTTAGAAATTAAAGGGTGTTCCCAAAAGTAATGTTATTTGTTCTATATGGCCGTATTTTTTGAACCGTTGTATACAAACTCCTTAATTTTAGACAGAATGTCTACAACTTTATTTGGTATAATAAAAATGTTATACTATAAATTAAATAGTTGATATAATCTGATGTATATGGGCAAACTTTTAAACCGTTACAGACAGATGGTTGAAATTTACACAGAACCTGGTTGCTAAATCTACTACAATAGCCAGCATATAATTTGAATTTGGAAATTAAAGAGTGACCCTATAGTTGCTGCAATTTAATGTATAATGCCAAACTATTAAACAGTTGAAAAAGTATCAAGTTTGGAGTTAACAGTGTGTTCCAATAGTTAATGTAATGTAATTTATGTGGCCATACACTTGTGCTGTTATAGGTAGACAGATGAAATTTTTTTTTAAAGTCGGTTTTTTTTTTCGCAAGAATTATTAAACTTTTTATGAAATTTTAAATTAAAAAAAACTATTGCTACTAAAAAAAAGGAAGTCAAAGGAAAAAGCTTTTCTACAAGTTATTTTTTATAGTATTAGCTTTCTAAATCTGTTTTTAAATAGTTCTATTTTGTATTGAAAAAAAATACAGGTGAAAAACTAAAAAATGTCAAGGTAAAAATTTTGTATTTTAAATTTAAAAGGCAAATTTCTCTATATGTACGAGTATAAAAGATACCGTGCAAATTCCAAGCACGTTTCTCCTTTGTCTATCTACGTACATTACTAAAAATAAAAAAAATTTTGCAATCGGTTCACTTTTGATAAAGTTAGAAGCTCTAAAACCTTTTTCAAATTCGAGATTACCTAATTTGACGCCCTGTGGACTACCCTGTACTGACACAGGGTGTATCCAAATGCAATAGGACAAAGGCTTATGACATCCTCTATAAATCGTAGTTTGTCTTATGAAATGATTACCGTCGGCCCTTGTTATATTAAAAACAGCAATTTACAAAAGGATTTTGACGTTCCATTATTTAAGCAAACTGGAGATATGCTACACCATCGCAGACTCATTTGTCTGAAAAGAAGGGACACCATCGCTCTCACATGAAGTACTTGCTTGTGTTATTCGACTTTTTTTTATTTACTTATTTATTTTTTTATTTATTTATTTTTTTTTTTTTTTGTTAAAATAAATATTTGAAGACATTCTTATGAAATGTTTATATTTTTGAAGATATCAAGCCGGATTAAACTAAATTAACATTGAAGGGGTTTCAGGTGGTGGAGTTTTAAATTGAAGACTGTAATTCTTACAAATTATTGATTTTTCAATTAAGATTTCAAAACTTATTGTTTAACCATAATTTTATGAAGATACAATAAATAAAGGGTCTGCCAAATATTATTTTTTTTTTAACGCATTGGATAGTCAGGTGGCTTCAACTCCTGAACCAATTGGACTTTGTATGTCGTCATCCCAAGGTCTTTATGCAAAATCGTCTCTATGATGTCTCCGTAATGTTCTATTGTTGAGAACCACGTTGAAGCGCCATGTTGATGGCGCTTCACGCACACCTTCTGCCACAGCAGCAATATTTTCGGGTATTCGCACCGTTTTTGGCTTTTCACGCTTTGGTTTATCGATGAGGATGCCAGTTTCTTTCACTTTTTTCACAATATAATGATTATACAGAGCTGACGGTGCTTCTATTCTTCTAAAATCCGTACGCAGTTTTCGTACACATTTTCAAAGTAATGTCGCAATATTTGCCAGCGTTCTTCAAGCGTATACACAACCATATTCGTCCAGCGGAATGATAAAACTAATTATCTGTCAAATCAGTTATGAGCTAAGTGTTACCATTCACGTCCCCCCCGGGGACACCAAGAGTCTGTGCTGATCTAACCACGGTGCAGACGAGGGTCGTCGGGGGTATAGGGGGAACCAGTCCCCCAGTGATTGCAGGCACTGAAGCTGGATAGACAGTTGGGTACTGTCGGAGGTTCTTCACCAGTCTCCTTTGAAAAAAGACTGGCACCACGGGAACCGGTAGCCCATACAGAGAGCCGCCCATCTCTGTAGCCGGTTATTGGTGAGGTCCCTTCGGGGTACACGTGGTGGTTGTGGTTAAATTGTCTAATTCTGCGGGTCTGGCGTGGATTAGACTGAAGTGTGCTGTTGCACACTCAACAGAGGAGTTTTATGATAGGCTCCGACCCTATAGCAAGGGGTAGATTCATGGTTCTGCAAGCCATGGTCTTAAAATTGCACAGTAATAGTGGTCTGACCACCGTCTGTAAAGGCTCCGCGCCAGGAACAGACGTTAATCTAATCACTATCCTGTTACCATTCACGAAATAATCACTAGTTGAAAAAAACTGCAGATGGCGGACCCTGTATAATACCAAAAAAGAAAGATAAATCTTTCCATTTCGTATCTCTCTTACACCCCTGACCCAAGAGAATTGTGTATTTATTTTCTTAGGATATACGATTTTTATTAAATACTTTTTTATTGTTGTTCATTTTAATTATTTTTTTTTTTTTTTTTTTGTGAATTTTCGCTTTAAAATAAAATTTCAAATTTTTTACTCCAAACAGATTTTTTTTTTTTTGAGAAATTAAAATTTTTGGTGTAATTTACGTGAAAATAATAATTTTTTTTTTATTTAAACCTTTTGTGAAATTCCAATTACTTGCTAATTAAGAATTTTATTTCGCTGCATTTTCGGGTTTTTAAAGAATTTCAATTATTTTATTTTATTTTTTTTTTCAATTCAATTCAATTTTTATTGTCTTCAAAATATTTACAAATTTGTTTATAATTACAATATATAAATTTGGAAAGTGTTTAAGGATATTTCCTTTTTCAGCTTAAATAAAAAATTTTGTTTAGTAATATAATTTATTTTCAATTTAGTGTAATATAAAAGGTGGAGGCAAAAATGTCTAAGAAAAACCTTTGTGATTTTTTTTTTTATGATAAAACTTAACTAAACTTACTTACTAATTTTTAAGGAGGGGCTAACCGAACAATGTGCCTGTATCCTGAATTTGAACATTTAACATTAAAATTTTCAAATAATCTTTTTATATTGACTAAAACTAAATCAACAGCCGCGATTTGATGGAGTCTGGTCGTGGAATAATACCTTGGAAGATTGTATATTAGCTTTAATATTTTATTTTGAAGAGTTTGAAGTCCTTTTAAATGACAATTTGCACTTTCTGCCCAAACAGGAGCTGCATAAAAAATGACAGCAGCAAATATTTGTTTATATATTGAGATTTTGTTTTTAATATTTAACGCCGATCTTCTATTAATAAAGGGGTATAGTGTTCTAATAAGTATATTGCATTTATTTACAATGTAAGATGTGTGTTCCTTGTATGTTAATTTCGAATCTAGGACTACTCCTAAATATTTTACCTTTTTCTCCCATTTGATCTCGAAATTATTAACAGAAATACTATTTTGAGGTATAAAACATTCTTTTCTCTTCCTCGTAAAGTAAATCGCTTGACTTTTATCCCAGTTTAGTGATATTTTCCATTTAGCAAAATATTTGAATACTTTTTTAAGATTCAGTTGGAGGTTTAAAATTATTTCTGAGGATAAGGTACTAGAACACAATAACGCTGTATCATCTGCAAATATGGATATTACACAGTGATCTACAATTGGAATGTCTGCTGTATATATATTATACAAAATTGGAGATAAACAGTATCCCTGGGGGCAGCCTGCACTTAAAAGAAAAGGGTTAGATGATTTCCAACCAATATGAACTCTAAAAGATCTGTTGGTTAAATAGCTTTGAAGGATTTTTACAATACTTAAAGGGAAATTAAAATGATGTAATTTGTAAATTAGACCGTCGTGCCAGACAGAGTCAAATGCCGCCTTTATGTCTAGCAGTACCATTCCAGTGGACTTTTTTTGAATGAAGTTTGATTTGACAACGTTTTTTATACGAACTAATGGGTGTAGAGTACTGTGCTATCTTCTGAATCCGAATTGTTCGGAAGGTAATATATTGTTCGCGTCCATAAAATCTACAATTTTGGTTTTAATAATCTTTTCTAGAATTTTACTGATAGACGACAACAAACTAATAGGTCGGTATGAATGTGGAGAATTCAAAGGTTTATTAGGTTTTTTTTATTGCAATGACTTTTGCTTTTTTAAATTCATCTGGGTAATAACCTAGTAGTAGACAATTATTAATAATTTTTGTCAAAAATTGTATACCTTTTCTAGGCAAGGCTTTCAGGACTCTGTTATTAATGCCATCTGCACCTGGCGTCTTTCGAGGTTTAAGACTTTTAATGACATCAGAAACGTTAGCATACGTAATGGGTGTATGGTCTCCTGTTATTAAACTAGAATTGAACTCATTTACGTAGTCCCTCACTTGCGTTTCTGTGGCAAGGTCACTTGGGTTTGAGGAAAATGTGTGGTTATCACAGAACGTACGAGCCAATATTTCACATTTTTCTTCAGTCGAAGAGAAACGTGAATTATTATGATCCAGAATTGGAATATTCTTAGACTGCTTCCTTAAAATTTTTGTTAGGTTCCAAAAAGGAGAAAAGCCTTTGTCTAATGTAGACAACAATTTATTCCATGATGAATTTTCGAAGTCTTCAATTTTCCATTTTATTGCGGAATTCAATAATTTAAATTCATAATAATCAGCCACATTTCTGTAACGTAGCCAGCTTCTACGATAGTGGTTGCGCATTTTAATTAACTGTTTAATATTTGGAGGCAATTGCTTACTTGTATTTCTTTTAACTTTTTGTGGCACACTGCATGAAATTGCATCCTTTAGGATACAAATAAAGTGATGAAGCGCTGAGTCTATAGCCTCATTACTTAAGTTTGCGTTATTAGCAGGAAGAGCAAGGTGATTCTGTACGTAATGGGAGAAAAGTGGCCAATTGGCCTTCTTGTAATTAAAATATTTGAAAACCGTGTTCTCATATATACCGTTTATGGTAATCCTAACTGGTAGATGATCGGAACTTAAATCATTGATAACTTCTGCGGAAGAAATATTGAAAGTGTTATTGGTTATAAAAAGGTCAAGAGTTGAACTTTGACGGTTTATCTGATAAGGGATATAAGTGCTTTCACTTGGAAATAAAATGTTTAGATTATAGGAATCCTTTTTTTCAAATAAGATATTTCCCCAACAGTTAGATCTTAAACAACCCCACGAGTGATGTCGGCTGTTAAAGTCACCACCCATAATATATCTGTCGGCTCTACTTAGCTTATGAATATCGGATGCAAAATGTTTTATTTTAAAAACAGTTTTTTTTAGCAAATTTTAATATTTTTGTTTAAATGTTAGTAAAAATATAATAATTTGATAAAACTTAGATGGTTCGTGTAGCTCATCTGCTGACGCGGCAAAACTGATTTAAGCCCGATTACGGACAGATTAATGGAGTGACGGATATCGCGAAATCGACTCCTTTAGGATTAAAAATATTTATTTGAACTGAATTTAGTAGAAATTACCTGTAGTGAAAGTAATAAAAGCCACATTTCAAACTAGTACCAATACAAAACCTTAGTACGGCTGCCATCTGTCTGGAATTTAAGTTGCGAATACACAACTTATTGATTTCAATAGTTTTTACTTTTGTTTTAATTTTTCATTTAATTTAATTCTTATTAAATTTTTTATTGAATTAATTAAAAAATTATTTGCCTTTTTTAATTAAATCTATAATTGATTTAAAAAATTCTTTAATACAAATTTTTTTATTTAATCATTTAATTGACTCAATAAAGAACTTAATTAATTTTTAGCCAAAAAGCCAATCGGTGTAAAAATATTTGTTTTGTGTAGAAATAATATATATGCGCAATTTCTTTTACAAATATTTTCTTTTAGTGTAACTTAATATAATTTGGTTTTCATTATTTCAAAAACTGAAACTGAAAGGAATGAAAAGGTAATAGAGAACGTTTTCTATGAATTTCACATCTTTCCCTTCTCTGGGAATTCTTTTTGTTTCCTTGAAAACGAAGGCATCCCAACAATCATAAATAAAAACGACTTGACTGACGGACTGACTGAAAGTGATAAGAATGGATAAAACTAGAAAATAACAAAGAAAGATTCAGATGAAATAAGTTGTCATATGAGCCCCAGAGTGAGTATTGCTTTAAGTTCTTAGCATTTCTATTTTTTTTAAGTCATTGCCATGTTTTCTTTTATCTTGTTTATCACATTCATTTCCTTATAATTTTTATGTTTAATAACACTAAAGTTGAAAAACATGACAGTTGTAAAAACTAACCCTTTTCCAAAATAATCTAATAGAAGGGCTTTTGCTCTGATTGTATTTTCCATTTTTTTTTTAAGAAACTGATGTGATAATCTGCTATTGCTTTTTGTATAGTTTTTTAGTTAAATATTAAACATATTTAAAAATACAATGCCTTGAATAAAATTAAAATAAAATAGGGTTTCATTTTAAATAGTAAACATTATACCTCAGGGCAGCAGTGTACGACAGACCAAAACCAGTTGTTTTTGAAAAAACAAACTCAAAAATAATCAAAATGAATTTTAATTAGTTTTCGAAAACTTTAAAACAACAAAATTTAAGGCATCTTAATTTCTGAAGCGGCTTCCAAGTAAAAAACTAATGAGATTTGTTGGCACAGCAAAAAATATATATAAATTTGAATTAAGCAACGGGAATTTTCTATTAAATTAATTTAAAAAAAACTTTTTTTCCTGCTATTTTCTATTATTCCGATTTAATAATTAAATAACCGATATTGATTATTAAGGGTAAAAGTCAATTAAAAAAAATTATATTTTGTAAAGATTTGTTCTTTAAGACTCTTAGGCCAAGTTGACAATAGTAAGGAACCACTGGTGTATAAACGGTATACAACAGGTGTATAAACGGTATATTTAAGTTTGTCATTCATAGTTTAAAAATCAGCAAGAACGGTCCATGTTCTTCGAGGCAGTGGTCAAAACATCACGCCTGCCTTTAATTTTACACTTCATTTAAAACAAATCAAGTTTAGTGAAGTAACTTCAATAAAAAAAAAATAAATTAATATATGGGATGATAGAGAATTAAAATAAAGAAATAAAAAATCCCCAGTAAACAAATTGGCTCTCGCCCATATTTTTGTAGCTATGGGCCTCTGAAATTTTCATAGAAAAGTACGATTGTGCACTATATTTTTTAAGATATCAATAAGGGTATCATTTAAAAGCTTTTTAAAAAATGCTTAACGCATTAAGAGCCGACGACGTTTTTATGTAATTTTTTTTTTTTTTAAATTCGAAGTAACAACCAAACCTTATCACATATCACAACTCAAGAGAGTCAAATAACTCTGGTTATATTTTGACAAAGGAATAAAAAAAAAATGCATGAAAATAAATTGTGCAGCTCACTGGTAAATCCAGAATACGAAAAGGTACCAAAACAAAAGTTCAATATAATCTTTATTTTTTAATAAAATTATAAACAATGAGCAAGGTACTTCTTAGGCTGATGTCAGAGAGCGCTCTATAAGCGATGCTATAATATAATAACGCACTACAATGCGCTACAAACCTCTGCTTGTGTTTTCTTATGTCAATGCTCAAAAGAATTCAGAGTCAAAGCGAAGCTACAAGAGAGCCAAAGCGACAAAGGAGGTTGTGAAATGATTTATAGCATGGTATTGCTTCGTTATTTTTTTTGTTGTTTGTTTACATTGTAGTTTAAAAATTTTCATTTGTATATTTTATTTGTGCGTGTTTAAGTTTTCCATTGATTTTAAAAGATATTTATAAAATAATGAATATTGATGTTGAAAAATTATTTAACAGAACCCAGTAAAAAAAGTGAGGAAAAAGATGTAATTAAAACACCACATCTATACTAACGAAGTGGTGCAAATTCGGGTGAAAAACCTATGAATTTTACATTGGCATGTCATTGAAGGCAGGTTGTTCGTTTTTAATAAAATTATACTACTTTTAAATAGGTTTCTAAATGCTAAAAAGTGTCTGTGGTGAGAATTTATTTTTAAGTACTTAAATTGCGTTACATTATATGTAGTTTTTATATGTAATATATATTTATTGCTAACTTTAGAGCATCTTTGAAATTAGACCTTACGATTTTTAATTCGAGTTTTTATCATACGTTCTATTTAACAAATAAATTAATATTGTACCATTAAGAACAAAAGAAAAAAATAGTTTTCTTAAGAAAACGTGCATTCGTATTTAAAATTTGCATTATTTTTGATAAGCACGTTTAATTAAATTATTTTTAAAATAAATTGGTACTTTTTGTAATACACACGAAATAATATATTAAGAAAATTTGGGTAGTTTAAGACAAGCTGTTTGTTATGACTACCATTAAAATTGTATTATGGTCTACTAAAACCTTTGAACAAACTGTCACAAAGGCCTTATTTTAATCCGCGACTTCCTATAAAAGTTCTTATAAAGAACTCTAAAATAAAATTTTAAAACAAAACAAATCGTGTAACCAAAATAATATTGATAAGAACACTACTCGTATTCATATTTACAAAGTTAGTTGGTTAAACAGATGATGTTTACAATGCATACAACCTAAGCTAGATAGAGGCGAAGAATGGTACTGAAGAATGTAGCGATCCAAAAAATGCAGCATTACATTCTGCTGGCGTCTAATTTTTGTTCTTTTCTTTGGAAAACGTCCGCATACATTTGTAAAATAATTTTTCTTAAAAAAAAAAAAGATTTTTTGTTCATTTTGATTTGCTATTAAAGATCTAAACTTAAGTTTCATTTAAAATTCTTGTAGTCATGCAAGGAAAAATGTAAATCTAAGAAGTAGTTCAACATGTTATTTAAAAAATATTTTAAAAATAACTTACAAAATCTAGAAAAGGTGTAGTAGCATTTTTGGATGTAAATAAGATGCCGTTCGCAGAGAATGACATACATTATTTTTTACTGGGAAGTGTTAACACTTTCTTAGTACAAATTATGAAATTTGCCGTTTTCCTTGCGATTTTTATTTACATCGTGGATTCCTCTTTTTTTACTATAAAATAAATTATATGTACAATTAGAAATAAAAAATTCTTCATTTAAATCCATTTTTAACAAAAAAGATTGACGGAATAAAAAAAGTTTTTAAAAACACTAATCGCTTTGTTTAATATAGTATCGACTCTGACATCCTGTAGTATAAGTATAGCATAAATATTATAGCTTTATTATAGCCATCAGCCTTATGGCTCTGGCTTGATGTAAAGAGTGTATGTAATAGGATTATTCCTATTAGGGTTGAAAAACGTACCGAGAATAGCCAGTATATAATAAAACCAGTCTTGGTAGTTCAACTATTTATAAGCCACAAACGGCTGGACCCATTTCAATGATCTATAATTTGTAGTGTTTGGCTTCGCCGCACATATCAGGATAAATATTAAAATGTAGAAAAAAATTCACAAACAAAAATTAAATGAAGTCTTCAAGTTTTTTTAAAGGTTTATTTTATACAAAGATGAGTCCATAAAAAATTTGTTTGAGATATTTTAGTTTTTTAATGCTTAAAATGCCGTAAACGTAGACCTAGGTAAGGCTGGGTACAAAAAGCTAAATGGATAGAAAATTTCTATTTATTAAATGTTTGTCTCGTTTATTTTTGAACAGTGTTGCAGTGACTAGCGTGTTGGCCAAGTTGTGGTTTTAACAAAAGAGGCCAAAATAATTTATTTTTTTAGTGGCAGTATGTGGAAGACCAAAGCAAACACATGTTTATGACACTAATCAAATTTCTTTTGTACAAGATATTTCACACTCGATAAATAAAAAATTTAATTTTTGTGTTTCAAGAAATTTCAAAATAAATCGTTCAGGTACCAAACAACCAAATAATTGTTTAGCTGGCAATAATTATAATATTAATCATTTTATATATGACTCATTTTGAGCCAATTTACACTATGAAATTTTTCATGAAACTAACATGAAATTTTTGTTTAGTGGTGAAGCAAGGGGGGTGAGTAAAATGACATGGCTTTAATTTTTTGAGAATATTATTGTTGTTAAGCTTCTGCTTAAAATAACGCATATGGCATAACTTAAGAAGAGAATTGAAAAAATGCATCAAAAATTGCACGGTATAAATGTAGATTAAGTAATTTTTTTAGATAAACAAATTGTTCTTTTTCAAAAGATTAACTTCTAGAACACATCAGGCAACGAATGATTAACATTAAATTTTCTTAAGGGTTTAAAATTTAAACCTGTTCTTAAAAGTTTACTAAATTATTGTGAATTTGAAAAAGCCAAATAACTCAAAGCGTTTTTTAAAAAAAGCAAATGAAAAACATCCTTTTTAATCTTTTTTAACAGTATTTAAGAGTAAAAAAAACAAAGTGTATTTTCTAGAAAAAAAAGGGAAAAATAAATAATAAGAAATCGGAACGGAGAGTTTCAAATGGAAATTGAAAAATAGATGCAAAAGAAAATTCTTAGAAAAAAGGGAAAAAAACAAACAAATCACGTAGTTTCAAGTTGATTTAGTGGAAATTTTAGCAAACTAGAAACAAAAAGTAGAAAACGTAGAAAAAGTGTAACAAACAGGAAAACAACACGCACAAGTAAAAGAAAAAAGGATCGACCATTAAGAAAACTAAAGCAAAAACAACTAAAACATAAAAACTGCGAAAACAACTTGGATTAAAAAGGATAAAAATTCAGAAAAAATATATATAAATTTTTCACTTTGAAAAATGTGTATGAAACAACAACAAAAAGAAGGAAACCAAACAAACAAAAAACGGCCTATAAATTTAAAGGTGATAACACCCAAAAACTAAACATAAGTCTTTTAGTTACATTTCCTAACAGTGGCATGAATTAATTGCAAACACAAAAATAAAAAATTTTTACACGGATAATCAAAGTTAAGATTTGAATTATGTAGAATAATATTTGCAACAACAATTATTTAAAATAGTTTTAAAGGAAGAGTTTTCAAAAAACCAAAAATTGGATAAAAATGAGAGCAGGAAAAGATATTGAAAAAATCACACTTGAATTATAATATTTTTAATGGACATTGACTTTTTTTTACGAGGGCTGCTATGTATATTTCTGGCCTGGCAACACTGGGTGCTGCCAAGTGCAATCTGACATTTCCATTGGAAAGTTTGTCATTTTTAAGCATAATCGTACTCAAAACGTTTTGACGTACGACCATTATTTGTGTTGTTTACAGTGACTTGAAAAAATTAATATAGAAAAAAATGGAATTAACTCGTGAACATTTTCGTGCCATCATTTTTCACAACTTTCGACGTGGATTATCACGACAAGAGTGCATTGATGAACTTAAATCTTTGTATGGCGATGAAACACCATCATATAGCACTGTGAAAAATTGGTATAATGAATTTAATCGTGGCCGGGTCTCGCTCAAAGACGAATTCCGTGAAGGTCGTCCAAAAACGGCTGTTGTGCCAGAGAACATTGATGCCGTGCATGAACTCATAATGCAAGATCGACATGCGACATACCGAGAGATAGAGAAATCTTTGGACATTTCTTCCACCAGCATACATTCGATACTGCATGAACACCTGGCCGTAAAAAAGGTTTGTTCTCGTTGGATCCCGCACAAAAGTTGTTCGTGGAAGAAACGCTTCAAAGCAAATGGTCGCCTGTTTCTTCGGCAAAACTGGTCATGTGGCGACTGTTCCGCTTGAGCAACGTAGGACGGTCACTTCTGAGTGGTACACTACAATTTGTTTGCCTGAAGTCATCGGAGAAATTCGAAAAACCAACAAGAGAAGACGAATCATTGTTCACCATGACAATGCGAGCTCTCACACATCGGCTCAAACCAGAGCGTTTTTGACCGGCCAAAACGTCGAATTAATGTGTCATCCGCCGTACAGCTCTAGCTTGGCACCTAATGATTTTCGTCGCCAGAAGAAGCTGTTGAAGTGTTCAAAAACCATGTTTTAGAGGTGTCTCCATCGGAGTGGAAAATGTGCTTCGACTACTGGTTTGAGCGCATGCAAGAGTGTATAAATCATGCTGGAGAATACTTTGAAAAACAATAAAACCATTTTTGATTATAAATATTCGCATTTTCACTATTAGGCCAGAAATATATAGAGCAGCCCTCGTATTTTTTTATTGCTTTTTTTTTTGTAATAAAGTCAAGACTTAAATTTTATAATATTTTCAAACAAGCAATCAATATATGATATTTTAATATTTATTTTTGAGTGTAAAATTTTTCCTGTTTTCGTAAAAAGACGTTTGCAAAAATTTGTAAATAAAATTACTTTCTTGATAAAAAAAAAAGAAATTGAAATTTAAACAAAAATTAACTTAAGCCCAATCAATTAATTTATTTTTAGCCTATTCTTAAAATAAAAGGAGGCCAAATGTTGCTTTTTAAAGCTTTTGCCCGCAAAACTCAGCCATTTCTGAACAAATTTATTAATTTTTTTATTGGAAAGGTTATGCTTTCAGCTTGGTCCCATTTAAAGAACAATTTACAATTTTTAAAATTAAAGGGTGTCCCTATACAACGTACATGTTTTTTGAGTATCATGTTATTTCCCAATAAAAAACAACGTAATACAAAAAAAATTAAAATTAAAGGGTGTCCCATAGGTGACGTAAATTTTCCTATATGGGTCAATCTTTTGAACAGTCATAGAAAAACGATTGAAAATTGTACAGAATGTCGATTGCTATGAAAGTTATAGTTAAACTAAAGGGTGTCCTAATAGTTCATGTAATTTGATGTAAATAGGCACACATTTAAACAAATGTAGACAGACAGCTGAGATTTAAAAGGAACCTGTCCTGCTAAGTTCGTTACAATAACAAGTATACAATTTGAATTAAGAAATTAAAGGGTGTTCACATAATTGATGTCATAAAGAAGAGTGAATTTAAATTTGCTAATTTGAACTCGGTTTTTTTTTGCAAGAATTATTTATTCATTTTAAAAACTAAAAATTTTTTAACATGTTTTCAAGAGACAGTTTTTTTTCTTTATCAATATTGGGCAGCAGAGGACAGCAAGCAAGGACATATATTATCTAAACTTACATTGAATTTTTTTCATCTGCTTTATAAATATTTACTTTTATATTTCCTTTTTAAACGCAGAAAAAAATTCTGACATGATCACAAGAACCGTATTATATTTCCTGTAACAATATATGTTTGCAGTAAAAACCTTTACAGTTGTTTTTAATAATACTTTAGCCATGATTAACAATTAATTGTTAGCATTTTATTTATAAACACAACGTTTTAGATTTCTTCCAATCTAATCAAAGTATGACTCAAAAGAAACAAATAATGATTAGCTTTAATAATATTTAGGTTGTTTAGCCCTTTGCAGGACGGTTTATCATCCAGCCCTATGCATAAAAATTGAAAAAGTAATATTTGTCAAAAAAAAAAAAAAAAAAAAAAAAAAATCATAAAGAATTAAGGAAACAAAAATTATAAATGAAATATATTAGAGCGAGTAAAAAGGTAAGCAAGATTATGTCAAAATAGGTGGCATATCATAGTGCCCACGGACATTATGGCCATTGAATTAGTGTTGCACTCAAGAGTGACTTAATTACCATTGACATTGTGTCGCTTTAAAAAACGTCATTATGCCCATGGGCATTGTGTCGTTTTTAGTATGGACGAGTGTCACGTATGAAAGTGTCAAAATGTCAGCACCTAAAACAGTAATAACTTTGCTTTCCAAAGATTTTCTGCCTTCAGGCGGGCGCAAAGATTTTCTACTGTGTGCTATAGCTAACACCTGCTTCGCTTACAAATGACTTTCGCTTACCAACAATTTTCTCCTCTACGGGTGGCATTTCATAGCGTCCAAGAACATAATGTCCATGGACATTTTGTCACACCAGAAACTGACATAATGTCCATTATATCGCATCGAAGTGTCTATGTGCATTATGCCGCACTAAAAAGCGACATAATGTCCATGTGGTCGCATCTTAGTGTGACATCATGTCCATAGACATTATTTCCTTGGACGTTATGACATGCCATCCTTATTTGCACAGTGTTTGCAAAATTATGCGCGCTATAGCAAAAAATATAAAACTTTAAATTAAACGATGTACCAATAGTAACGTTAGTTTCATGTGCGTTAGTTTCATGTGACACTTTAGGTTAAGGCGTTTTGACGTCCTCATACGTTGTGATTTTTTTTTCTTCGTCTTTCGTGCGAATGATAAAATAATATTTTTATTTTTTTCCTAGTGCCACTGTACCGCAGCAAGTTTACAAAAGGGATACAGAAGGCTTTAGGACTTAAACTACATACGCATACAAAAGAATGGTGATTGTTTTTCTTGTTTTTGTACTTTAGCATCTTCTGCCATACATTTGTGATGAATACGGTTTTCCCCATATTTATGTCGGTATTTATAGGGCGAATAGCTTTAAATGGTTTATGATTTTGTTAAAGAGGGTTGAGTGAAGTTTTAAAGTTACTGCCTTTTGTCATTTTTTTTATTTTTTATTGTTTTGCTTTAGGGGCAGAAAGAATTTAGCATAGAAAAAACAACAAATTGTTATGACCACTTGTGCAAGAATTTTGGGTCTAGTTTTTATCTCTCTTACCTGAGTTCATCACTTGATATATTTCTATATGGCAAAAATTTATATTTTAAACTTAAATTCTGTCCTAAGACAACACTAACTTGATTAGTCTAACATTTAAGCATTAAATCACACACACACACACACGCAATAACTTTTGTAGTCTATTTATTGTTACCACACTTAAAGTTCGTTACAGGAAAGAAGGAAAACAAAAAGTAATATTTCAATCTATTGAATTGGTTTGATTTTATATGACATTTTATTTCACTGGCCCATAAAATTTCAACACATTTTTTGAAAGGGGATGAAATTTCATTTAGAAAGGCCACGAAAGTTCTAAATTTGCATAAGGCTATGAAAAAAGAACTTGGATGTTATTTAGGTTTTTATACTTTGCTTATGATGTATTTAAAATGATATGACAACAAAAACAATTTAAAATTTTCACAAGTGGCAATTTGATAAAAGCTTTCACAGATTAATTTTAAGGGTCAATCAAATGGAAAACAACCCAAATACGAGTGGCTTACTACAACAATATCCCTTTCCACTACAATAATATTGATAAACAATCCTTAATTTAATTATATTGATAAAGACTTAATGTTTTCTCAAAATAGGGATGAAGTTTCAAATTTTCTAAAAGAACTGAAATAAACAAAATTTATTTTGTAAAGCAACGCAATTGTTTACAACATAGCGAGATTTATTGAAATGATTGATTAATATATATATCTAGCCGCTTGTGTTCTCATGCGTAAGGAATTGATTTTTTTAAGTTAATTAATAAATCTTCCATATAATCGAATTAACAATAAGTTTTCAATTCTTAAATCTATCTCATTCGTCTCTCTACTATTCATGAAGGATACAATGGTTCTCCTTCTGATCGAAATGTAACCACGATCGTTTAGTATGTTGCGGGATATGAGTTTCAAATGTGAGCTTCTAGAGTTTAGACTTCCTGTTAAACGTTTTCTAATTTCGACTCTTACTGATGGTTTAAATTTTTTTATATATTCAAGAATGCTGCACCGATTATTTGCAGAATTTATTTGGGTGTCTTTGAATTTTTTTTTTTTTTTTTTTGAAGGCAATGCAAATCAATTTTATAACCCAATATTAGTTTCAGAACATCATAATGAGACAGTTCATGAAATCTGCTCTTCACAGCGTCTATATAGTTTTTCTTCTATACGGCTTTAAGCAATCCATCAGACATGAGAACTTGAACTAATAAAAATATATTCTATTTTGAAATAACAAATGTAAAAAAATTACTTTTAAACAATTTGAGAGTTATCGCTTTCTCGTCTTAAGAAATTAATTTATTACATTGGACTGGCTGCTAAAAAGACGGCTAGCAGAACATAAGAACATGTGTATATTAATAAGGACAATAACTAAATAAGCTTTGGGTTGGGCGTGGTCTTCGTCTAACCAAGTTAATATTGATTGATTATCAAAAGATTCAAAAGAATAGAATACGATAAAACTGTTATCATTAAAAATTTACATTAAAATTCGTGAATAGTTTTTCTTCTGTCCGTGCGTCACATCATTGGCGTTTGAACAGAAGCGGCATTACTAAGGCCGCTAAAAAAAAAGAAATAAAAGCTACAGGGTGTTCCGCGAGTGACTTGGTATTAATAAAAAATATTCTTGTTTCTTGAATAGTCATATGCAGATACATCAAGTTTGCACAGTGCATGTAAAACTATAAAAAATGTTGTTAAAATAATAAAATGATTTTCACGTACGTGGCCTTATTTTTGAACCGCAATAGCTAAACACTAACGGTCTAATTCACGAAAAGTTCCTATTATATTTAAAAAATTTAAAGTTTACAATATTTATTACAAACTTTTCATTTAATAAACCATTTTTAAAAAAATACACAATAACAGTTCAATAGCTAATCTACACTTTAAGCAATCTAAGGTTTTTATCTGGCAACTCCTATTATCTTTTAATACTTAGTGCTTTTAAAAACCAATTTTTAATTAACCCGAAAATCGAATATGGATTCCTCTTTATATTTATTTTACACCAAAAAAGCAACCATTTTAGTAAAAATGTTCTGGTATTGCAAAACAAATTTATAAATAATAAATATTGTTACGAATATAAGATATGGCAACCCCTGTTGTTGTTATCCGTTTGAGCATGGTGAATAAGTTAAATCCACTAATTTTGAGTGTATAGAATAAAAACCACAATTAGCTAACAAAACCTGAGCAGCCTCAATAACTGCGTTGGTAGAGGTGCGTGCTGCAAAACAGGGGGTCCTGAGTTCGATACCGCATTCGGATATGTGTGCAACGAAAAAATAATAATTGTTATAATGCAATTTCAAATTAATAAACAACCGTACAAACCTCCCGAGAGGCAAAAGGCAATTATTGTGTGAAGTCATGGCAGACTATTTAATGGAGACATCCAATTTAACATAAGACCAACAGATAATTGTCAAGAAGCCCTTTATAACAAAGGGAAGTTTAACAGCATAACAGCAGTTTATGGCAGACGTGTGTTGTGGCTATTGGATTAAAGAGGATGACTGGCTTGGTTAAAAGGCGTAGTGGAATTGTCTATGGATGGTTAAGGTTATTAAAGAAGGCATCGCGTAGTTCATGCCTCGCCGGAGTAATACAGTAGTGTAGCGTGGATGGCTGCGTTTGTAGTAATAATGCATGTTTAGTAAATACGAGACCATAGGGTTCACAAGACCGGTAGGATCAAGCAGTATAGCCAGAGAAAGCCACAAATTAAAGAATACAGAATTTATAATGAGCCACAGTGGTATTTGCAATCAAAAGAATCCGTAAGTTTGTTCAAAAAAGGGAAAAACGTAACAATATGTCTTGTTTATTTTGGTCAACGATAAAATAAAAAGTGTTCGAATAACGAGCTCCGTAACGAACTGTTTACGGTTTTTATACTTCACTATTCAAATTAATTTGTTTTATATTATTTTTATTTTATGGTTTAGGCCAGTAGCTGCAAATGCAATAACAAGATGCCGGAGGTTAAGAAAAATAATTTTTAGGAGAGAATGTAATGTGGTAAAACCTGCGAAATCTCATATTTTCAGAGTTACGGACCCCTAAAGTTTTTATATAAAATTTGCAATATTTCAAATATTCTTAGGCGGAATGGGCCAATAATGGGCTTTTTAAATAAACTATTAAAATTTTTACAAAAAAATGTTAAAATATATGAGGCATCTTAATAAAAAAAAAATTTGCTCCTTTTTTAAAACATAAATAATTTTGTTATTGTAGGTATGTATGTATGTACATACATATGTAATACATACAGTGTATGTATGTACATACGTAGCTATATATGTATGTTTTCCGGGGTACTTGCTAAAACTAGACTTAAGGTCTAGTTTTTTAATTTTTTATGCTCGAGAGACCTATAATTTCATAATGGGTTAACAATTTGTTTGCGACTTGTATGGCGCTTAATAGAAATTTCGATAAGAGCTTCTATGATATCCCTATTGTCCAATTCCGCAATAAAGTGTCTGAGACATCACAAGATATTTATAAACACGATTTTGTCATTTACGTTTTCTCCTTAAAATTACTTTTTATAGCCCTGGGCAAACATTTACTTTTAAACAAAATATTTTAGTAACAAAATTAATTTTATTTTAGTTTAGAGTGCGATAGAGGTTACAATCAAAAAATGGTATATATATTAAAGGTTTACGGGGGTTTAATAGGCTATTAAACGTTTACGAATACTCTGTTGTCGACTTTTGCTATTAAAGGGTTATAAACTCTTAAAGTTTATTTATAAATGAGACTGTTAATGTTGAAGTAATAATAACAAGAAGAAAAACTTAAAAATAAAACTTGACGCTTAAACAAAATTTTTCTTGCGTTTTATTTAAGTGGCAAACATTTTTTTCAAATGTTTTTGTAAATAGTACGATTATATAGGAGAGTCATCTTCTACATATAAAAGATCCCTTTTTAAACCTCTTTCGTCTTCAATGATTAAACCAATCTACCATGGCACTTTACTATTGACTTAAGTGACTTCAGTCTGTCTACTGTCTGTCACCACGGAATCCTTAGTAATTGTTAGCATTTATGCAAGATTTTTATCTCCCATACTAACCACATTTAACAAGCGTTTGCTTCTATTGTCCAAAATCTTATACCAGGCAATGACGTGCATTCACACACTATGCGCGCTGCCGTCTTAGCCTCTTCTTGGTACAGTCTACAAGAATCCTTCCCTTTGATCCTCATCTTGGTCAGATTATACTTAAAATTTCTATGAGCTGCCACTAACTCAATTAAAGAACTTAAGGTACTTCTATTTTATTTATAAGCTGGAAAGTGACAGTTTAATTACGGATTTTATTCATTCGATGTACTTTAATAAGAACTAAATAAAAATGGCAAAGTATTTTCTTGCTTTTATGCACAAACTGTATACAATCATGTACACAAAAGTTTCTTAATTATTATTAATTTAAAGTTTTCTTAGCTTTGAGCCATTTTATTTAATTTTAAAGCTTAAATTTATTTAAATAATATTTTTCAATTACCACTCCAAAATTGGAATTCAAAGTATCCCAAATATAAAATAAAATATTTAAAATATGAAAGAAATTACTATGGAATTTTATAAAATTCCTTTTGACTACCAATAATGCAGATATTTAACTGTCCCTTTTTTAATGAAAAACAAAAAATAAAAACTAAAGTGACAATATTGTTAACAAAACTATTTTAGTACATTTTGACCCTTTTTTCAGTATTTATTGTAATAAACATGGAAAAATTTTCTAAACAAGAAAGGACTGTTAAGAACAGTTTAAAATTGCACAAATTCCTTTAAAGGAATTTTATTCAACAATCTTGAATAGAAATGAAAACACATACACAAACATATGCTATTGATACGAAATTTGTAAAGGGTTACAAGGAGCAAAGTCTTTTATTTTAATATCACAAATTTAAGGTTGTTTTCGTAAACAAGTGTGCAGAAAAACTACATAAAAAGGGGCAATTTAAAAAGTGCTTTAATTAATTGAATATTATGTTGTATTCCATGAAAAATTATTATATATTCGGTGTGAATTAGCTTGTACAGGGAATTGTTCCTAATTCCTAATGTTCTTTAAACACTTTTGATAAGAAAATTAAAAATTTTGTTAGTTTTAGTCTTAACAATCATTAACTATGAGTATTTTCCTAGTCGCTGCCGAGTATTCTAGTTTCTTGTTTAGCTGCCGCCGGTGACTTCGCTCTCTGCGTCAACAAAGTATCAGTCATTGAATCCAGAATGTTTTTTTCTTTTGTTTTGTCCCTTAAGAATTTATTAGTGGTTCCCATTTCTTTGGCGTCTTCATTAACAGCATCTTTTTTATTTTTAATTATGCAAACGGTGTATTGTATACAATTTCTAATGGTTTAGACGTTACTGACGGTCAGGTATGCGTTTTTATACATTCATATCTTTAGGTGGTCATTACTGATGGCAAATTACGGCATTCAATATCGATCGAAATTTACATGTAAATTCTATTAAAATTTTGATCGATATCGAATGCCTTGAGAATTGTCGTTTTGGTATACTAATAAAATCAGGAAAGTTGGATAAGTCGCATACGTTTTTATAGGCTTTTACTAAGTTTCAACCCAATTATTATTAGTATGAGATCCATCTAAAAAAGGATATAAACTTTCTTTCATGCTTTTACCTGTTCTTAACGCTAAAAAGGATTTAGATTTGAAAGAGGCCTTTGAAGAATCAGACAAGAAGGACTATGGTACTCATCATCATATCAGTGCTAAGAAGATTTTGTTTTAAATAAATTAATTGATATAATGTTTAATAAAATTTACCGTTAAAATTACAAACAAGTTATATTATGAATAATTTAATTATTTTCAGATAAATATGATACTATGAAGTAAAAAATTACAAATTATATTTTTAATAATTTTCTTACGAGGCGGTATTGTTAAGGCATTGGAAAGTAAAGAAATAAATATTTCAAGGAAATTTGGCAAAAAAAAAATTAAAAAAATAGACGTTTTCGGGGATGGGATTGGATCCCATATAAATTAATTTCTATGAATTTACATTCCTTTTTAAATAATAACATTTTAGAATCTCTTGAGTCTTACTTTGAACTTTTTAACATTCTTTGACCTTAAAAGTTGTAACTGTTAAACAAAATGACAGGAAAATTTAAAAAACTTGCATTTTTCAGAGATAGAATTAGTTCTTTTAAGGGGATCTTTTTTCTCCTTCGTTCGAATTTTCTTGTTTTCTATCTTTGATAGCTTATAACCATAACAGATTGGTGCAACGGAGAAATGCTAGAAACGACGAGTTTCCTGGTACAAATTCATTATGTCCTGATTTACACTATACAATTTTTTCCGGCATTTTTTTTTCTCAATTTTTTATTTAAGTTACAGCGTTATGCTTTATCAAAAAATTAACATTAGCAACAGTAACATCAGCTCAAAACTCAAACAATACAATATTGCTTACTCCTCCTGCTTCACCAACAAACAAAAATTTCATGCTAATTTCATGGAAAATTGCATAGTGTAAATGCTGTATATGTTAAATCGTCATATGAACCACAATAACGATGAAAACAATATTATAATTCTTCGATTTTTGAGGTGATAGAGTGAAATAAAATGAATCACTTATCAAAGTAAAATAACAATATATACCACAATTCGACACTAAGTCCAGTAATGGTCACATGGTACTGATTTGTATGCCACTCACCGACGTAAGAAATAGAAACCAAACCTACAACAATGACCAGTCATTGGTATCACATTCTTAATGGAGAAGTTAAAAAATATTATAAGATTAGTACATATACGTATGATGTCTGTTGCAACCAGCGTTGCCAGTGACTTTTTTTACAGAAAGTATAATGCAAATTGTTTCTGATCTTTAGAACAGATTTAATTATAAAACTTTTTACAAACTCCTTTTTTATCTTTTTTCGTCAATAATGTATAACTAAAACTTAAATTTAATTACAAAAAAAAATAATTCAATTTAATACCAAAAACAGTTCAACGGCAACGCCGTTTTAGTATAAAATTATTACAAATGTGTTGATAAAAAATTGTGTATGTATAGAATCTATTGCAGATTTAGCCGCGTATTGCAAATTTTAATTGACATCGTAACATAAATATGTTTTATTTTTGGCGAGAAATATTCGGCATTTCGTATTAATAAAAATTCGAAAAGACATTGATTTTACATTTAAAATTTTTTAAGATCGATAAAGCTGACGAGTTCGTCAGTAACAATATCAAAAAGAGTAGTTTAATTGATATTAAGAAAATACTTAATTCTTTTTTTAAGTGTCGTAGACTAAATGCAGATCTGCACCTCATTTCTGTAATTAAAGTGATAGATTTCCCATACAAAAACAATTTTATTTTACATAGAGTACGAGTAATCTAAAGTAAAACACAATAGTAATGACAATGTTCATGTTCATTTCTAACTCACTTTGTCTAGAAAAAGCTGATTATAATATTGTAGTGCGAGAAATTCCTCACCTAAGTTACAGAAACAAGTTACTGGAATCAATAGTTGTGTGAGCCAATTTAAAAAATGTAATGCCTAATCCATTTAAGCCATTTTTCTTGCCAATAAGAAGGCACATGTAATATAAAAAATGTGAAATATTCAGCAGTTTATATTAATGTTTCCTCTGCTACTCGTAAGTGGGAATTCTCAGGCTTGCAATTTAATATTAACAAGTCATTAAAAAAATATTTTTTTAAAGTTCTTTCAAAGGTAAAGAAATATTAAGGCTTTCGGCTGAAATTTTAAATGAAATAAATTTGATCACTTTTTATTTTTCAATTTTTTTTTTTATAAATTATTAAATTTATAGATTCAAAGTTGGCTTTTCTCTCCCTTATAAACTAAAAATTTTTATAAAATATAAGAATTAATAATTCACATTTCTAAAAAAAATTTCCTTTTATTTTTAATGTAAAGCTTCACTTATTTGACGAGAATTCAGAAATATCCCCCAATAACTTTAATACCGATCTTTTTTTTTTCTTTAATTTAAAAAACAAACTCTAAAACAAACTTTTCCGTCTGCCTTAGCATATAATAAATATTCAAAACTATATCTTTACCCTTTTTTCTTTAAACAAATTTATGTAGAAGACCTGAAGTGAAAAAGTGACCAAAACTAAAAACTAACACAAAGAATTTGACAAACAAGACATTATATTTATGGTCAAACATAACCAAAGTATTACAACAACTTCACAAGCGACAAGATACTTAACAATGACCAAATACATAATTACATACATATTTGTATTTTAGAAAATAAATTCATATACATCACATTTCTAGATGGACAAATCTATACAGAAATAAAAATAAAATAAGAACATTTTCTCAACCAACAGACCAGATTAAGCACAAGTGTGCATGTTCACATACAGTAAATAAAATACATAAATCTACACCGAACTATAGAATAAGGAAGAAAAAAATCCTTATATGTAAAGGAAAATTATGTCCAAATATTTACCACAATTTACACAACAACAACAACAAAAACATCAAATAAACTAACTGTAGCACAACAACAGCAATTTAAATAACAACTTAAAAACAACAACTGCAATATTAACAAGACAATAAATACAGTTTTTAGTAGTAGAAAAAATAATAAATTTAAATATTTTTAAACAATACATGTTAGAGTTAAAAATTTTATTTGCATTCATTTTCCTTACATGATACAGTGGAGCAGTATTAAAAAAAACTACGTAGAAATAGAAATGTAAGAAACAAATTTTTATATGAGTGTATTAAAGAAGTATTCAAATGTTAGTTATGTTGCAGAGAAAAATGGTAGGCAGAGCTGGGAATGTAAGCCAATTTAAAATTTTTACTTTGAAAAAACTTTATCTAATGTGCTACTTCTTGAATGCCTAACAGGAAGTATAGAATTCCTTAGATATTTCGGGTGTGCTGAAGCTAATAAATCTCGGACTTTTAGGAATTAAATTTATTTATGAAAACAATATTATAATTCTTCGATTTTAGAGATGATGGAGTGGCCATACAAAAAATAATATTTAAAAAATAAAACATTAACAAAAACACAAAATAAAAAACAATATTTATATTAACGCTTATTTAATATGTTATTAAATAAAAATAAATATCTTATTAAAATAAAATAACAATATATACTAAAACAATTCGAAACTTAATCCAGTAATGGTCACATGGTACTGATTTGTATGTCATTCACCGACGTAAGCAATAGAAACCAAACCCACAACAATGACCAGTCATTGTGTAGCACATTTTTTATGGGGAAATTAAAAAAATAATGTAAACATTAGTATACGTATGATGTCTGTTGCAACCAGCGTTGCCAGTGACTTTTTTTACAAAAAATTTAATGCAAGTTTCGTCTAAACTTTAGAACAGATTTTATTATAAAACTTTTTACAAGCTGGTTTTTTATCTTTTTTAATCAAAAATCTATAACTAAAACTTAAATTTAATTACAACAACAAAATTATTTCAATTTAATACCAAAAGCAGTACAACGGCAACGCCTTTTTAGTATAAAATTATTGTAAATGTGTTAATATAAAATTGGGTATATATAGAATCTATTGCAAATTTCAATTGACATCGTGACATAAATATGTTATATTTTTGGCGAGAAATATTCGCGACTAAAAATTCGCTATTCGTCCCATTTCGTATTAATAAAAATTGGAAGAGACATTAATTTTTCATTCAAAATGTTTACTATCGATAAAGCTGACATGTTCGTTAGTAACAATATCAAGAATGCTAGTTTAATTGATATTAAGAAAATATTTAATTCTTTCTTTATGTGTCGTAGCCTAACAGGAATTATAGATTTCCTAAGATATTTCCTACACAGACGCACGATCCACCCACATAAAAAAATGCGATTAAATTCAGCCATACTTATGAAAAACTCAAAATGAATCTCTGATCGTAGAAAAATTATAATTTTATGATATTTTTTCAAAGATAAGCAAATCGGAGGGACCTATAAATTAATCTGTTATATATTTTATTTTAAAACACATTAATCTACTTTTCGGACATATGACATTTTCGAGAGATATATTCATTAAATCTCATAATGTTTGATAATCTTAAGTAATTTACATCAGTGTAAAAAAGTTAATAAAAAAATTAAATATCAATATAAATTATGAGCACATTATTGGGAAAAATTTTGGTAGAAACTAATTTAATAGAACTTTGACTGGTCAGCATTACCGTTTGGCGAGTAAGGCCTTAATTTGACCCTTTTTTTTAGTGGTCTGTAATTTTTTGTAAGATTTTTTGTTTAACCCAGGTATATTTGCGCCTTTTGGCATTACTTTATCTCTTTTCTTTTTTAAAACAATTTTTTGTGCGACTTAAAAATACCCCAACGGTAACACTGTACATAAAAAGTTTTAATATTAAATAAATTTCGAATACATTAAGTCGA
The DNA here is from genome assembly GCA_916610165.2 of Gymnosoma rotundatum. Classification (NCBI taxonomy): domain Eukaryota; kingdom Metazoa; phylum Arthropoda; class Insecta; order Diptera; family Tachinidae; genus Gymnosoma; species Gymnosoma rotundatum. The sequence continues at coordinate 120,548,992 of OU744340.1, forward strand.
GTAATTTGAAGAATGTTAATACTATACTCCTAAAAGAAAAAAAAAATTGTTAATAAAAAACGACAAACATTTAAAAATTTCGAAGAACGAGGAAATTGAGAGAGATTTGGAAATCCCATCATTAGGGATTATAAAATTTCCAAATCATGGGACTTTTAAAAATTAAATCTGATTAAACTTTTCAACTTTTTAATGTATTTTTTTTTTTTTCATCAAATTTATAATTCTATTCTTAACCACCCTTTTATTTGTACCTTTATTATATTATTGTTTTTAAATACAATAATTTAAATTTTTATATTTTTATTAAAAAATTAAAATCAATACACACTTATTTGATCAACTAAAATATTTAATTAGCGATTTATAATTGATACATGACCCACTGTCTGATGCACGTATGTATATGTTTTAGAAGTGGTCACAATTTTTTACTCATACATTTGGGACCAAAGAATTTATGTCTTCATTGACTTTCTAATACAGGCAACTATGGAAAATATATGAACTGTTCATTTTAAATTTGGACTATTTAAGCTTTAAGAAGCTCTTCAATTAAATAACATGGAAATGTTTAATAGTTCTTTTAACGTTTTAAATATCGACTGGTTGACCCTTAATTGAGAAAATTTTCCTTAAGCTCCTGCTGAAGTGTAACTACTGTGCTGTTGTGTCTAACAAAAATTGCAGCTTTAGTGTCGGAAAGGAAGTTATTGGGAAAGTTAAATTCCGATGGACAAGCGCCTTATTTATTTCAGGCCGGATAATACGTTAACAATATCTAACTGTAGTGTAATTATACGCAGTACCTGGGTTGCTTTTTAGTACTTTTTTAACTATTATGGGTAAAATCGAATGAGCTTGGCGGTCCAAATAGTGAGACTACTTGCTCTTCAAACTCTTCTTTCAATAGTTTTATGGTATCGCGTACCCCGTGGCACAGTCTTGTTAACACTACATGGCAAGCAGATCCAAGTCTTCAATTTTGGGCAAAAAAAAAGTCAGTAACCATCGCACGGTACTTGCTTCCTGATCTGTAGTGTTGGAATTTTCATCGTTCTTTCAAGATGAATTTGTAGCTCTTGAACTGCCCCTATTTGCTCTTCACGCCATTGACAATTATACTTGTTGACACCCTTCGCATAAAGGTTGGTGGTTTATTTGTCAATTAAAACCTGTGCAAAATATGGCTACAACAGCTTAAATACCCTGAGTCGCAATTTAGAAAATACATTTTTCACACAGAACGAATTTTTATAATAAGATTCAATGGTTTGTACTTAAAATCCAACTAGCAAAAAAATCACCCGATATATGTAACTTTATGCACATGCTTTTAAAATCAAAAACCAAAGTCATACAGCTATGACTTTATAAGTTTATTAAGAAATAAACAAAAAATCTCTGTAGTCACACATTTACACACAAAACTGAAAATTCTTTGGCTTTTGAGAAAATTCTTAGAATTATTTAATTACTGTTTGGCTTCCTTTTTCCTAAATTAATTTGTAGTTTTTATTGACTTGTAAAGTACAAATAACAGAAGACTCTTAAAAACTTACAATATTTACTAAAACCCTTGTATTTTTTCTTTTTTTTTCTTGACAATTTGTGGTGAAAGAAGAATTTAAGAAATTTTATTATAAAACCACAATTTATTAAAAAACACTTTCTTAAAGATTATTATGTAGAGTATGTTATTGTAATGCAATTTTAAGAATTGTAAAAAAAGAGAGAATAATTATATAAAACTAGTAGCAGAGCTATATTCGGCTATGCCGAATTTTATTTACCCTTCCCCATCTATGTAAATCTAATTTAGTGAAATAACTCCAATCAAAAAAACAAATATTGGGGCTGACAGAGAATTAAAAAAATTAAGTACTACATATATATATATAATTTTACATAAAAATGTCTTCGGCTCTTAATGGGTTAAGCATTTTTAAAAAGTTTTATTATTTTTTAATTTTTATTAAATTATTATTTGAACTTTGAATATTATATAAATGAATAGAAATTATTTTGGCTTAAGTTCATTTATTTTTAATTTCTAAAAATCTTTTTTAGAAAGAAAATTTATTTTTACAAATGTATGTGGACGTTTTCCAAAGAAAACAACAAAAATTAGACGCTAGCAGAATGAAATGATGCATTTTCTGGGCAGCTACGACCTTCATCAGCATTCTTCGCATCTATCTACCTTAGTTGTTTTTTTTTTTATAAACATCATCTATTTAACCAACTAACTTTGTAAATAAGAATACGAGAATATTCATATCAACATTAATTTGGTTAGACGAAATTTACACACAAACCAACGTATTTCTTTACTGTTCTCTCTATATTTCGTCTTGTACATTTGTTTTTGCTTTGTTTCAATCATCGATTAAACACGAATGCAAATTTGTTTTAAGTCATTCTTACTTGTTTACTCACAACCTTATAGATGCTGTTCCCGTATCATTTTGATTGTTATTAAGTAAGCATGAATGCTCGCTGTGCCTTGCGTGCTTATAATTTAATTTTTATTAAATTATTATTTGAATATTATATAAATGAATAGAAATTATTTTGGCTTAAGTTCATTTATTTTTAATTTCTAAAAATCTTTTTTTTTCTTTGGAAAACGTTTTATTATTTTCTTATACATCTCTTTAAAAGCTTTCAAAATGATATCCATATTGATATTTTAAAAAAATATTGTGCACAATCGTACTTTTCTATAAAAAGTTTAGAGGCCCGCAACTCGGAAAAGATGGACGAACGCCAATTTTTTTCACTTGATATTTTTTTCTTATTTTTTTAATTCTTTATCGCCCCATATATTTGTTTTTTTTTTTTTTTTTTTTATTGGAGTTACTTCACTAAACTAGATTTCTTTCTAATGATATGGAAAAACTAGAAACAGCGTGGTGTTTTGCCTGCCGCCTCAAAGGGCGTGGACCGATCTTGCGTATTTAAATTTTCTTTAGGTCATCTAGTGCCTTGGAAAAGTTGATAGTTACCCGAACACGAACGGACAGACGAACATCGATTAATCGACTTCGCTATGCATAAGAACTCAGAATATATATACTTAATCCGGTCTAAAATAAATATTGTAGAAATTACATACTGAATGACAAACTAAGGTATACTCTTTAATTACACCTGGGTATACAAATTTAAGTCTTTGATTTTCAAAAACTTTACTACTTGCCTCTTAACTAAACAGCTAAGTACATCAATAATCTTAAAAGGGGGAGAACTGACCCATTCCCGTGTATGATTGTTTAAAATAAATAATTTTTAAAACGGTTGGCTTAGGTGATAGTCCACTGTGTGCTATAAAGACAACCCAAGCGAGTTGAAAGCCAGTTAACTGGTCCATTTCTTGCAAATCAATTTATCGCCAAATCCTGATTTCAATAACACACATTTCACGCGAATATTTAGTTTAAGTTACTCAAGCGTTTCTAAATTGTTTGCATAATGCAGTCAACACATTTGCCGCAGCAAAATACACGAACACACGAGAGCAAATGACGCTAGCAACATTTGTCACCTTGTACGCAGCTACATAATTATTTTAAAGGCAGCAGCTACATAATAAAAACATGATTTTATTGTATTTTAGTGATGTCACTTTAGCGATTTTTAAAGAAGCCACAATTTCTTTTATAATTTAAAAATATTTAACTATTGTGTAGGAGGATATTAGAAGAGTAAAATACAACTTTTAAAAGTTACGTCGATTTTTCGTTTGGATTGTCTTAAAAACTGAAAATATATTGAAGTATTTCTTAGAAGCAATAATAAGTACAGTAGTGTGTATCAGTATAAATAAAACGTATTTGCTTGTCCACAAAAATAAAAAATACTTAAATATTAAAAGCTTTACAGTTCTATGATTCTGTGATATCTATTAAATATTTACAAATGTCCCATTCAAGAAACTATTACTTATAAATGGCAATTAAAATTTTTGTAGGCGTCAAGCTGTAGAAGTGCTTCAACTACTAAGAACAGAAGTAAAATTTTAACTAAATGTTGTCTACACAAAAAGGAATAGTAGTTTTATATACACCTTAATACATTTTTTTTACAATTATTCTTCGTATACCTTCGCCATGACAAATAAAGTACTTTTAATTCGAAAACATGACATATAAAATACGCCCACGGCTTCGTCGGTGTTGCATTCTATTTTTTTTTTCAAACACATCTTTGTTAAAAACTAATGAGAGGCACATATTTTTGCTATCTCCCATAAAAATTAATAAATAATGTAATCATTCGGAGTTTTATTGTATTGTTGATTAAGCATATGATGTTCCTACTTTCTTTGAAAATTATTACAACAATTTTAAATAATTTTTCTTTCTTAATAAAAAGAAAAACTTCAGTTTTACTAAAAATCGTTCGTTTGTCTTAAATCAAAAAAAAAAAAAAAAAAAAAAAAAAAAAAAAAATTTAAAAAAAGAAGTAATTATAAACACATGTCGCCTACGTATTTATTTTACAATAAGCCCATGTTTTTATGGATACCAATAAAAATAACTGTAATTATTTTTTAACTTTTTTTTAATTTGTGAAAAAAAACTAAGAATAAAAAACCTTAAACTACTTCAAGAAAACTTTCAAACACACCCAGCTACGATTTAAATATTAACTGTTGGATACACAATGAACACAGATGGAATTTATGATTATAACTTATACCTTTTCGTTGTTTTACTTTTTATTATAAAAAAAAACTAAAAATGAAGCAGTGTGTTTAAAACTGTATAACAATAAATTTATTATGTTAACAACTACACACGAATGAGTAAATCTATTCTGGCCAAGCATCTGCCTCTCATTTCATAAGTTGTTACTTTTCTTTAAAAGAATTTTTCCAGCTACAAAAAAATTTATGAAATTACACTGAAAAAAATTTAAAAAACCCGTTTATAATTAATTATCTTAACTAAAAACCGAATTTATTAAGACGTGCATTAGAATTTTAGCTGAAAACAAGTCAGTTTTCTAAATTCGTGATGTCTTATTTTACGTTAATTAAATTCTTGTAGTGATTTTTACAAACAATCTCCTTTCTAGTGACAAAGTGATTAATACGAACCTGGACAAACAGCAGATGCCATGAGTTTAACTACCCTGCCATCGATTGTAATGCACTCCTAAGGAATATAAAAACAAATGATGGAGACGTCATCATACTCTCACTGGGATCTAGCTGCTTCTCATCAAAAATATTCTTCCATTTCTTAAAAGAACAAGCGATTAACTACTAATGTGCTGTGTAGTCTCTCTCTTTCTTTCTCTCTGCCTGAAAGCAGCATTGATACCCAGGCGGTTGCTTCAGCTTCAATCTTCGAAGATGGCAATTTAAGCCAAAGTATTCAAAAAAAAGCCCGTGAGTAATCTTAAGTTACTTCTATTTAGTTTCAAAACATTTCTATAGGAGAAGGGTTGAATTAACAGTTTTGAATGGCCCAACCAGAATAGTTTAGCCAGACATAAGTATACTTTTGCATGCCTCCTCCTGCCTAATGGGGAACGAGAGTTGATTTATTTATACCACAGAATAGTTCGGACCCAGACAGAGGCTTGGCAAATGCAAGTCCCGCCGATTTGTCATCCATTAATTCTTGCATAGTCCTCTATATGAATCGAAGTTATATTTTTGAATACGATTTCTCTTAAAGGAATGTAGAATTTATTCATATATAAAATAAAATATTTCTTCCTGTTTAAATACTTTTTATGGAATTTGATTATAATTTTATAAAAAGAAAAAACATCTATAAAAGTATGTATGTGTGTATAACATGTTCTTCTTCTTAATATTTGCTTTTAATTTTATAGAAACTAAACAAATCCCTGTTGTAACAAATGTAATATCTTGTATTGCATGGAGGATGCCACACCCTCTGTTTTCTTTAATTTTTAACCTGGAAATATATATTTACAACAAGAGTGTTCGTGCAGTCTGCTAAATAAAAAATAAAAATATTTGCTTTGTGTGTGTTCTTTTTCTCATTTACTTTTAACATCATAGTGTATATTTATATTTATATATATATATATATATATATATATATATATATTTACAATAAACTACTTAACACAAATTGTAAAGAATGTAATTCTTGCTGGCATGTAATTAAAGGTAAGAACTAATAAGTATTTCCTTTACATGGACATTGCACTTTTTCTATTTCTCTATTTTGTTCATTTTTATCAAAGTTGTAATCTCTTAATTATTTATATAAAAATACATGAGCTGTTATTTTTATAAATAACGTAAACTTAGTGAACCGTTTAAAAATTTGATTGTTGGCAAGAAAGCCAAAGTAAGCCATTATGTAATCAGCTTCTTTTAGACTCCCTTTGTCCCACAAAGTATTCTGGCACTCGATTGGTATAAGACATACATAAAAAATTTCTTTACTTTAAGAGTTTAATTTGTTTTAAGGTTGAAAGTTAATTAAAAATTTAATTGAAACAATTAAATATTTAATTGAAACTAATATATATTTAATTGTTACAATTATATATTTAATTATTACAAATATATAAATAATTGTAACAATTATATATTGCATTTAAAACCAATTCTAATTAAATATTTAACTGGATAATTTATATTTTTGATTAAAAGATAACGCAATTCTCTTATTAAATAAATAATTGAATCAATTAAAAAGTTAAATGTAAAAATAAAAGTTTTAATAATATTTTTTTAAGAACTACTTCATGTCTGTTCATTTCCACCATGAGGACCTCTCACTCTTAAATGTTAACTGTCGAGTTTTTCTTCTCTATGACAAGGTCTCTGGTAATTCCTAATGTTCTACGGTCTCCTAAAGTATCAACATTTGATACGTGTCTTATGCCCAATGCTAGCTAATGTCGGCATTCACGTATAATATCTCAGCTGATTTAAAAAGCCTCGATTATATCCAAGCAATTTTCAAGGGCTTCCTTCCAGAAAATTACCTTATTAATTAACCCGTCCGCTCCTCTCGAAGTTTTCTTCTACATCTATTTTGGGTTTCTCTATTGGCCAACAAAACTTCAAAGCTCCAACCCTTGCACACAGTTCTTTTTCATTTTTATAAAAATGTTCAAAACACCCAGTATTGAGGATAAAAACATTTTCAACTGAATTGTTATGTCCGACGTGTTACATTTTCATCAAACAAAATTGTTGAATAGGAAGTAGTTTCAATCCACAGAAACTCTATCAGATGCGATTGCATCCACTTCGTATCACAGTGTGGTGTGCAGTTTCATCTCTTTGATAATATGTCGCACATGTGTCACCAAAGGCCATTTAAATAAAAATGTATTATGTTTTAAATAAATTAATAGAAAATAAATAATATAAATTTTACGAAAATTGATTCGAGTTTTTATTGTAGCAAAATTTATCAGCCACCCTGGCTCACAATATAGTATCAGTCACTCATAAGCTTTATTTTAGTACGTGCCCAATATAAAAAGCTTTCGAACTTTTAACAGGTTTCAACTTGCTATGAACCTGTCTATTTATTCGGGCACTCAGCGGCTGTCAAAATTAATTCTTCAGCTGCAAAAATGGTAAAGTTCGTCGCTATTTCCACTTGCGTATAAGAACTAACAAAACTGTTTACAAGTTGCACATTTGATGAATCAGCATTTAAAAAAATAAAGTAAAATAATGATATAAATCTATGACTACTACCGAGCCTTTGTTGCAAAAGAGTCATAACTCAAAATATTCAATTTCTGAGTCAGGCATGCAGAAATGTTATTGAACAAAATAGTCTTTTGAAGCAAGAAAAACATAATTTATAACTTTGAATGCAATTAGTTTAGTTCTCATTGAGCAAAGGCTGCATATTATAAATAATATATGATTGTTTGTAAGTTTATATGTCGAGATAATCTTTAAAATTAAAGTTATTTTATCAGTATTTAGGGTAAGAATGGACAGTAAAACCAATAATATTTGGAAGTTTGACCGCTACAGATAATCCCAAAATTACTCATCCGCTATTGTCCCTACAACGATTATTAAGGGGATACAATTTTATTTTGTTAAAAATAATACAAAAATTTAAATTTTATTCAAAAATATTTTTTTATTATTATAAAGCTCAAAATAAAGCATTAGTATCGGAAATTGATTGCAGGCACATGACCACCTCAGCTCCACTTGATAAAGCGCTTTCTGGACATCTAAATTTTGTCCAATATTTCGATCATTGCCTTCGTTGTACCATCAAAAAATAATCGAGAAACTATAAATCATTGAAGCCAATTGTCAGGTCCTGTTGAAACCACATCCCGCCCATTTCAATGTCATCCCTATTTAAAAGAAAAACCATCGATCTTGGCGCGGTAACATTCTCCATCAAAGAAAATGCAAGCTCCTTCCCAGGCGCATTTACCACAACAAACTGTGCATTTTTCTGAATAATTTATTGTGGATTAATTTCAATCCATATGTTGCAATTTTTTATTACGAAACCAGCCTAAACTGATGACTGAATTTCAAAGTAAATCTGGACAATATGGCAGCATTGTTCAAGCACCAACCTCGCATTATGATTTGCTACAGTATACTGATCAGAAAAGTTAAAAAATGAACGCAGTAAACAGTTTGACAGTTCATTTGACAGTGAACCGTTTTCTAAATTTTATCTTTGTTAAGAAAACATCCATTATATACTTTTCAAGAATTTCGATTTCTAAAACAGCATTAAGAGATAGAAATTAAAGATTTAGCTCAAAAGCTCCCCTGCTACTAGGAGGGGACAATTTATTTTAGTTTTAGAAATCACTGATTTAAACCCATAGCAGTTGGCTTGTACCCCATCCTGCAGCGCATACTTATCCCGAAGTCTGCAAATATTTTTCATTCACAAGGCATAATTAAATTAAACTAAAATGTATATCAGGGCTGATTGAATCTATCAAAGCTACTACTTCTGCTAATTTAAAAATGTAGGTTCAGCTTTTGTATTGATTTAAAAAAAATCTTTATTTTTATTTAAAATTAATATATTTCTTCTTTTCATTTTATAGCTTCTGTTTGTGCCTAAATTATTTATAAATGTTTATTTATGCAATAAATTTTAATTTCTTTTGCTTCAAAACTTTCTGACGTCCTTTCCTTTTTAAGCGAATTAATAGATTGGAAAAATAATTGAACCATTATCAATAATAAACTGAAACCACACCCACCCATACTTGAACAAAAAAAAATTTAAAGCAATAAGAAATGGTCTTAATTATATCAAGAGGGAAAAAAACTAAATAATTTATCAATGTGTGTATACGTGTGTATGTGAATGTTTTTTTTTTTCTCTTAACTTAATCACATTTTGAAGTATTAGTTTTTTATTTATAGACAGCTCTTTGTTTTATTGCCATCAACAAAAATACGTTCTAAAAATACCTGCACGTCAGTATATGTGAAAAGACACAGAGGTCCTTAGCATTTCATAAAAGTTTCTTACGCACACAATCATATACACTTTGTTATGGTTGTATATATTGTTATCATCACGTTGTTCTTAAAAAAATATATGGTATAGACACAATTAAATAATAGACTATCTGTCAGCCAGGATATGGTGAACAGGCCAACGTTTCCTGTTAGAAAGCCAATGACTCAAGATACTGATGACATCTTTAGTTATTCTGTTATAAGGAAATGAAAAAATATTTCACAATTTTTTTTTTTTTTCTTTCTCTTCCTTCACGCTTTTTTATTTAAATTTGATAGGGTATTGTTAAAGAATTTATATAAAAATATTTATATTTTTTAACACTAAAGATGTGGTGATAAATGTATCTGTTAACACATGAGTAAAACATTATGCTAACGTTACCTATGAGACAGTATAAATAAAACTCGAAAAGTAAAACATGGCTGAAAAATAAATAGTTTGATATCATTCATTGTAGAAGACTTGAAAAAAGTATAATTGTACAAGAGTGCTATATTCGGCTATAGCGAATTTTATTTACCCTTGACCTCCAATTAAAAAATAAAAAAAATAATGGGGTGACAGAGAATTAAAATATAAAAAATAAATTAAGTACTAAATATTATCTTTCTTTAATTTCTAAAAAATGTAAGTATTTTCTTAAATATCTCTTCAAAAGCTTTTTAATGATACCCGTATTGATATTTTGAGAAATTTGAAAATTTCAGAGGCTCTAACCTGGAAAATACGAGCGAGCTCCAATTTTTCCACTTGATGCTTTTTTTTTTCTTATTTTTTAATTCTTAATCGCCCTATATATTTGTATTTTTTTTTTTTTTTTTTTTTTTTTTTTTTTGATTGGAGTTCCTTCATTGTTCCAAATGATTTACAAATATTAGAGGTCGGTGTGGTGTTTTGCCCGCTTCCTTGAAGTTCATATATCGATCTTGCTTATTTCCAATAGCACCTCTTTTGACATTATTTCTGAATGATTGGCATATTTAAATTTTCTTTAGATGGTCTATTGTCTTAGCAAACTTGATTTCAACACTAACACCGACGACATCGCTCAATCGACTTCGCTATGCATGAGAAGTCAGAAAATAAATTTTGTAGAAATTACAAACGGGTTGACGAACTTAGCTATTCCCTTTCTCCACTTTTAGGTATAAATATAAACCTCTTTGGGGCTCGGGATTGATGCCTGGCTATCGCACAATTTATTTTAAGTTTTATATGATCAGATTTTTAACCTTTTTTCTTTAAAAAAAAAGAAGGAGGTTATCAATTCGTCTGAATGTGGTTTTTTTTGTTTGTACCATTGCTAAATTGAAAATGTTTCTTTATTTGAAAGGTAATGCTTACATACTAGTCCCGTTTTAAAAAAAAGTTCATCATTTAAAAAAATAAAGGGTGTCCCCATATAAGATACATCTTTTTATGTGCATTATGAACCGTAAAGGGCACCACTTTAATATTAAGAAAAAACAGCGTAAACTACATCTCCAATAGCAAGAAATAATACAAAAATAAATCCAAAAACTAAAGGGTGTCCCCATAAGTGACGTAAATTGGCCTATACGAGCCCATCCTTTGAGCCATTGTAAATAAACGCATGAAAATTAGACAGAATGTCAAATTACTATGACTGTTATAACAAGAGGTATAAATGTTGTCTGTGGTGAAGTCGTTTTTTTTTTTTCAAAAATTGTTTACTTTATTCTTACCTTTTATTTTTAAATACAAAAATTCTAAACTCTCTAAAAGAATTCCGCTATTGGGACACTTTGTAAAAACTAACTTTTTATATGATAGTTCTGATGAACTAAATTGTGTCATAAAATTGAATATTATAAAAACCGAAAGTATACTCTTTCATAACAACGCAAGGCTATAATCTAACAATATTAAAGTGAAGGGTATATAATATTCGGCAGTATTAAATATCGTGCTCTTACTTGTGTATTTATAATCTTTATTTTTTTTTATTATGGTATAAGCACCATATTATTTTTGGACAGTTATAAAACTTTGATTGTGGTTAGATTTTTTTAATAATTAGTTAAATTTACCTTTAAAAAGGTTTATTGGTGAAATTCTAACAAAAGTCTGTTTGTCGTGACTAAACTAATGCTTAAAACAACTATAATTTGTTTACTGCAACCATGTTGTTATATACTGTTTTTCTCCTTTTTATTTGGAACTCCGTCTCTTAATCTTAGAAATCTTACTTCTAGGTTTATTTTTCAATAGAACTTAGCAGTCTGCTTAAGCATTATTTTTAAGGATTGTATTTTATGCAAAGGAATCAAAAAAGAATAGATAGAGTGATAAAAAATTATAAGAGAAAATTTAACATTCTGTTATTTGCAACCCAAAAAAACTACCTTTTTAAAAAGGAGACAATCGTATATTGTCTGAAAAAATTTTACTTTCCTTTTTTAAAAGCGAGCAAAGATAGAAAATAGTCTTTAACTTAGAATATAATAGTATATGCTAAAGACTAAAAAAGTTACTTTTTGGAAACAAAAAAAATATATCAGTAAAACACTGAGCTGTTCATATATTTATTAAGAAGTCACACACTATTTTGCCAATAGTTTATTTTTATCGTAGCTAACGCTCACGTGAGAGACAAAAAATCCTTAATTGATGGCGAGTGGGGCAGCAATATACCCATATATGGTTAAGCATCTGTATTTGTACATATTTTCTACATTTGAAATCCCTAAAAATATTTTAAAGTGAATCTAAAAATTCTTCATTTTAATTTGATTATCACTCCATAATTAAACACAATAATTAAAATATCATCTTTTTATAAAATAAAAATATTATTTTTTCAATACTTTGCACTGTTGGGTGACAGGAAACAGAAAAATAAATTGAAAAAATTTTTCAAACAAACTCAAAAAATTCAAAAAAAAAATCTCTTCAACTGATCGGATATAAATATTAGGGTACTCCTCAAGAAATTAAATGTATATCACGAGGGCTGCTCTAAATATTTCTGGCCTAATAGTGAAAATGCGAATATTTATAATCAAAAATGGTTTTATTGTTTTTCAAAGTATTCTCCAGCATGATTTATATACTTTTGCATGCGATCAAACCAGTTGTCGAAGCACTTTTTCCACTCCGATTGAGACACCTCTAAAACATAGTTTTTGAACACTTTAACAGCTTCTTTTGGCGACGAAAATCATTAGGTGCCAAGCTAGGGCTGTACGGCGGATGACCCATTAATTCGACGTTTTGGCCGGTCAAAAACGCTCTGGTGTGAGCCGATGTGTGAGAGCTCGCACTGTCATTGTGAACAATGATTCGTCTTCTCTTGTTGGTTTTTCGAATTTCTCCGATGACTTCAGGCAAACAAATTGTAGTGTACCACTCAGAAGTGATCGTCCTACGTTGCTCAAGTGGAACAGTCGCCACATGACCAGTTTTTCCGAAGAAACAGGCGACCATTTGCTTCGAAGTGCTTCTTCCACGAACAACTTTCGTTGGATTTTGCTCGTCTTTGAAGACCCACACGGTCGATTGTTGTTTCGTTTCGGGCTCATACGCATAGATCCATGATTCGTCATCTGTGACGATCTTATAAACGTCTTTTGAAGCACCGCAATCGTATTTTTGCAGCATTTCTTTGCACCAATCGACACGAGCCTTTTTTTTTAGCGACTTTGAAACTGTGCGGGATCCAACGAAAACAAACCTTATTTACGGCCAGGTGTTCATGCAGTATCGAATGTATGCTGGTAGAAGAAATGTCCAAGGATGTCTCTATCTCTCGGTATGTCGCATGTCGATCTTGCATTATGAGTTCATGCACGGCATCAATGTTCTCTGGCATAACAGCCGTTTTTCTACGACCTTCACGGAATTCGTCTTTCAGCGAGCTTCGGCCACGATTAATTTCATTATACCAATTTTTCACTGTGCTATAGGATGGTGCTTCATCGCCATACAAAGATTTAAGTTCATCAATGCACTCTTGTCGTGATAATCCACGTCGAAAGTTGTGAAAAATGATGGCACGAAAATGTTCACGAGTTAATTCCATTTTTTTCTTTATTAATTTTTTCAAGTCACTGTAAACAACACAAATAATGGTCGAACGTCAAAACGTTTTGAGTACGATTATGCTTAAAAATTACAAACTTTCCAATGGAAATGTCAGATTGCACTTGGCAGCACTCAGTATTGCCAGGGCAGAAATATATATAGCAGCCATTGTATTAGTTATATGTCATGCATGGTCACTTTATAGAACCATGAAACTTGCAATTAAAATTAAATTTTTATTATTATTTAATCTTTAAAAATATTGTGCTATTTATCCCGAACAAATTTTTAAAATTACCAATTTAATTATTGAAAAGCACTTCTCGATGGCCATTTCACTTAGCTCTTCAGGAAACTTCTCACAAATATTTGAAATACACTAAAGATTTTTGTACAAATAGAAAAGTAAAGACAAAAATCAAAGTTTAAGCAAAAACAGCAATAATCAACTTTATTTTTTATTATTACTGCAAATAAATTTAATATTTTTTACTGATTATTAGATAATTCAAAATTAATCAAACAACTTTTACTGATTCTGGCCACGTGTGCCATAAATTTTATGAACTTTGGTTTCACTAACGAAAACTAACGAAATAGATTCTGATTCCTTGATTACCCATGTATTGTGTCCTTAAGATAAGGCTTAAAGAAATAAGCTGCCTTATTTTAAAATTTCGGGCGGGTGAAAACGGTGTATTAGAGTCTCCCTGATCCAAGTTTTAATTTGTAGAGTTTTCGACGACCTTAAGAATTGCACTTGCTAAACAAAAGTATGGGAAACTCCAGATGAGGAATAAGTTCTTCTAATTACATTTCAGAGAGTAATTAAGCCAACATCTAGACAAATTGAAGCGCTGGGCTTGGTAGCTCCCATACGAAGTGAAATATTATTATTATCGTCAAACATAAAACTGTCTAATTTGAAACAGTTCCCATATTATTTTGAGATTACACGTTTAAGGGCAGCGATGAGCACCGGGTTTAGGTAAAATTGTATATAATTTGAAAGAAAATTTGAATGGAATAATAAAAGATATTTGAATTTTCTCCCTCTAATTAATTTAATACAAAATTCCCTTAAGTTTTAGTTAAAACGCTAACCCCCTTTTTTCAAAATAAAAACTTAAAAATAGTTTAAAGAAAAAACTATTTATTGATTAGAATTTTAAATTAAAGTTTTAAATAAAAATCTAAAATAGTTGAAAGACGTATTCATTATAAATTAAAGAACTTAAAATGCCAAACTATTGGTCTTATTAAACTTTTGTTTTTCTATTTTAACTTTCTTATTCACAACCTGTAGTCAACATAATTACAAATAAATTGTTTGTTGTCTTTCTATGATCAACGATTTTAATGACTGCTGTTTGAAACTTTAATCCATTCTCTATCACAGTGTTTTGTTATAGTTTTCATTTGTTCTTTGTCGTTAACTTCCTGTCATGTAATGGCTGACTCACAACAACAACACAGTCTAGGAAATAAAAAACGAACAGTAAGAAAAATGAAGACAGGCATACCAACGCATAGCTAATAGCATTTATTTTTACCTTAACAATCACAAATACATACAAACATATTTAAAAGTTGAATGAAATAATAACAAGGCCGACTGGCTAACGGTACGTGCGCTGGCACTAAGGCAAATAGAGTACTAATGTGTGTGATTATGGGCATATGTTCACTCTTTATTTTCATTTATTTCCTATTCTCTTTGTTATTATTGTGATTTAAGTGTGGGAAGGGTAAATAAATTACCACAACAACAAAAACATCATCAGTTATGAACTACATTTATTATAACAATCTAAGTAAAGAAATAAATATGTATGTAAGAATTTATATTAGTAAACTGTAGAATAATAAAGTTTTTTGTTACTTTAAGGAAAAACAAGTTGAAATCAGTTTTTGTTGAGAAGAGAAAAAATAATAAAAATAAATAATCGCATACTCCATGAAGATTAACGCATAATAATGAACAAGCAAAAGGAAATTTACTTTTAGATTTATGTACAACATTTCAAAAAGCAGCCGCAATAATGAAAGTTACTAAAATTAAAAGAGGAATTACAGTTGTAAATCCAAACGGACCTTCACACACAAGGGTTACCTGCATTTTGTTAAGCAATAAAACATGTGGACATTAGTGGTAATGTCTTTGGTACAAAGAGAGCGGCGGGCTAGCTTAGGTACGGGTATACGGTAACGACACCCGGAAATGTACCGACAGCAAGGCTGCGATAAATGCCTTGATGGCTGTATATACGACATCTCCCTGGTGGCACCAAGAGTCTCTGCTAACCTAACCTAGGCACAGACGAGGGTTCTCGGGGCTTAAGGGGGAACCAATCGCCCGGTTTTCAGGCGCCAAATCTAGATAGACAGTGGGCTACATCGAAGGATGCACCAGTGTCCTTAAATGATTAAATAAATAAATGAATAATAGATGAATAATAGTAAATAAAGAAACTGGCACCACGGCAACCGGTAGCCCATACAGAGAGCCGCCCCTCTCTGTAGCCGCTTATTGGTGAGGTCCCTTCGGGGTACACGTGGTGGCTGTGGCAAAAATAAGTCTATATCTGCAGGTCTGGTGCGGCATAGATGGAAGTGTGCTGTTGCACTCTCAACAGTCGGAGTTTGGCTAGACTCCAACCCTATAGAAACGAGTAGTTTTATGGGCCTGCAAGCCATGGACTTAAAATTGCGACTTAATAGTGGCAAAACCACCGTCTAGTAAGAGCTTTGGGCCAGGTACAGACGTTAATATAATCACTTCTCTGTATATACGACACACAAATTAATTTTTAAATGCCAGAAATTTAAGATGGCGAGATAATCTCTTTTGAGTACCGGGTCACTCAGCGTTAGGAACACCTTTTTGAATAGACTTGCTAGGGCAGAATCCTAGCTGGGTGAAGGAAAGATAGATCGACTGCTTTATCTGAAGTTTACTCACTGTAAAAAGAACATTCAGCGGGAATAACTGGTAACAGCATAGGCGAGGTTAATATTATGGTATCAAGGTGGAGGATGTACTGGCAGCGCACAGTACTACTAATGCGTAGGCCAGGCGAATTCTGTGCAAATGCAAGAATGATAATGAAGTGAAGACGCTGAAGCCACCTTTTGTCATATTGTCCAGCTTTCTCCACTAATAGTGGCATATTTCTTATTAGTTCGAAGCTGCAAAATTTTGCAGACCTTAAGGGTGATGATATTTATAGTCCAAACTCATTAATACTGTTTTGGAGATGATCTCGCATTAAGTGTAGTGTGGCTTTGGAGTAGCATGCTTTCATCTTCAGGCATCTTCAAGTGACGCTGTCTTCATCCGATTTACGCAAATTTGTCATAGGAATAGTAGTCGTATTTTGATCACAACTCGCCAAATATTGCATTCCAAGTGTTAAATCGTGTCTGGTTTGTCGTCAAATACAAGGGCTTTGAGATATTTATAAAGGTGTCAAGTTGCATGATCTGGGTGACTAATTAATAAACTAATTACGTGAAATTATTCGTTCATAAAATATTTCTTTGGGTTAGTTATTTTTAAAGCAGTCTGCGTGTTATGTGGTTCGATCCTGTTGAAGCTACATGTGAGCAAAATTAATGGCCGTAGAATAGTTACGAAAAAGTGAGTTACTATGACACAATACCATTCATTACTGACGGTTACATTATGTTCATCGTCATTTTTTGAAGACGTACAGGACAACACCAGTATCGATATTGCAAAAATCAACACCAGTATCGATATTGAACAAATTTTGTCATGAAAGTATTCTTTTTAAAATAGTTTGTCAATCTAACCAGAATACAACCGTTTTGTCAATTAAGAAACGATTTTTATACTTTTTTACCGTATGAATATTTATCGCATATGGTTCAGAGGCCAGCGACATTATTTTTAAAACATAACTTACACAGGAATGTTAAACTATGTCCGCTATAAAGACCAGTATGAAAAACTGGAACTTAAAGAAGCTCTCAGATACAAAAATAAAAATCCACCATGCTCGCACTTAGCAGATCTATTGGGTCTCCACAACGGATAACAATATTAAATATCGACAGCCGTTTATATATTCGCCCATTCCCGGCACTGGTTATTTAAAAGTATATACGAGTACTTAATTTTTTTTTAGTTGTATTAAATTTCTCTATCCAAGTGGGACGACTTAAGTTTGAATTGACGACATTATTGCGAATTTATTTGCAAATAACTAAGTCACAAAACGACTAGTTTAACGAGGAATACTATTAATATATCCGATACTGAAAGACTGTTGTCTACAGCTAATAATCTGGCAGTTTCATAATACAGTTTGACGTTTCCTAGCATAAGCGTACTCACAACGTTTTGATGTATCAGGTGTTTTTTTAAGCCCAATAGAACTTTAAGTTATAATATAATAATACTAAAAATTAAAATGTGGCAAATCACTATTAATAGACTCACGCTTGAACAAGGAATCCAAGCTCACGAAATGTGGTTTCAGCAAGATGGCACTACGTGTCATACGACAACCGCAATCATCGAGTTATTGAAATCAAAATTTGGCGATAAGTAGTTTTCGAGAAATGGATCTTACAAGTGGCCTCCAAGGTCGTGCGGTTTGACAAATCTCGATTATTTCCTGTAGGGCCACGTCAAGTCACAGGTTTATGCTGATAAACCAGCAACAATTGACTGTATGGAGGCCAACATTGATTGTGTTATTCGTGACAAAAAGCCAGCAGTACTTAAAAATGTGACCCAAAATTTTACGTCCAGAATGCGCTTGGTCATGAGCAGCTGCAGTGGCCATATGCCCGAAATCATTTTTATATAGTAATGCCATGTTCTGATCTTTCGCATAAAAAAATTCTTCATTACAAATAAACTTTTGTGTTATTTTTTACAATTTAAAGTTCTATCGGGCTTCAAAAAACGTCCTAGTTCAAAATACCAATTTGAAAAAATAATTTTAAATTTCAAAAGAATGTTTTTCAAAACTTTTCACGTAGATTATTAAAACAAAAATGTTTCGATGAACTTAATTCTCAAAAACCATAGTAAATCGCTAGTATAGTGAATTCAATCGTCGCCGACGAGTTCAGCTAAAGTTATCCGAAATCGGTTGTTATGCCACAAGACGTAGATGCAGTGCGTGAACTGATAGTGCAATATCGTTGTGCGACATATTATGAGATAGATGCAACTTTGCTCATTAGCTCCACTTCAATACATTCGATTTTATATGATCGATCGTGTGGGTATTGCAAGACGAGGTAAATCCAACAAAAGTTGTTGGTGAAAGAAGCACAGCGCAGACAATGATCGCCCGTTCGCCAAATTGATAATGTGGTCACTGTTCCACTTGAACAACGTAGAACTGTCAGTTCTAAGAGGTACACAACAACGTGCTTGCCTAAAGTCTACGAATATATTCTTTAAACTTACCCACGAAAACGAATCATTGTTCATCATGACAGTGCCATCTCTTCAGGTCAAACAAGAGAATTTTTTAGAATTGAGAACTTGGTGTTGGTGAACTTGGTGGTAGATGAATCATCCTTCGTATAGTCCTGCCTTGACACTCAATACCTTCTTTTTGAGAACAAATATCAAATCTTAACTACAAGGTCAACGATTTACGAGCACCAAAAAGTATTTAAAGCCTGTAAAAACCAGGTTTTGCAGGTGTCTCAAAAGGAATGAAAAAACTGCTATCACAAATGAAATGATGAATGAACGCAAGACTGTATTGTTCATCAAGGGGAATATTTCGAAAAACAATAATGCAATTTTCATTTAAAACTGTTGGCCATTATTTCCCAAATTGCAATAGAAGCGGTCGTAAGTAAACTTTTTGCAAATAAAAATTATGACGTTGTCAACTTTTTATAGTTTTTTTTATTGTTTAGACCATCAGGCTTCCCTATTTGTACAGTTTTTTTTTTCATTTCAAGCTATTGTGCATTAGAAATCTTTTTTTGTTTAGTTGATGATTAAAAGTATCCACTTTTATTTTTACATTCCTTTTTTTTGTTAAAAATTTTAAGCATAAAATAAATAAAAATTACAAAGTAATAAAGAGATAATAATCGGTGCGTATTAATGTATGAAAATAATTGAAGAAACATTTTTTTTTTTTCATATGTAAATTTATTGCACCTGTTTTTCTACTACTCGTGTAGATTTAATTGTCAGCGCCATGGGATATTCCTCCATTGCTTATTGGTATTCTAGTGGCTTTATTTACGTCGTTGGTAAATTTGGCCAGAAGCCTATATAACAAATTTTTTAGAAAACACATTTCGCTACGTTAATGCGTTGTTTGTTTATTTAAATATTCTAATAAAATACTTGTTTGTAGTTTTTTTATTTATTTTTAAACGAGCTCAGGGAAAATTAATGCGTAGTAGCTACGAAATTAGCAATAACAGACTTAATTTTGACATTGAGTTTGCAAAAAAATGAAAAAAAGTAAAACACGTGTGGAAACAAAGAAAAATCTTTAAATGTGAAACATAAAATTTAAAACATTTTTTTTCTAATTTATTTAAAAAATAAAATAAATTAATTGTGAAATAGAAAGAAAATTAGTCAATAGCACACTTTGAACATAAATTTTTTTCCGCCTTTCTGTACAGTTGTTTTTTTAATACGTTTTTAGTTATCATGATGTATTTTATAATTACACGAATAATAAACATATTTTTTGCAACCATGATTTAGGAGCAACATTTAGCTCTATTCACGATCTTGTGCAAATGGTCTTGCACCATAGCATTTGCAAAATTGTGTAGCATACTTTTAGTTTACACCAACAAAATATATAGTAATGAGTAAAATATGCTACACAATTTAGCAAATGCTATGATGCAAGACTATTTGCACAAGATCGTGAATAGAGCTATTGTTTTTGAAGTTGTAGTCAAACTTATTATACAAAAAAATATTATTGTCGGACATAATAAGAAAGTCTAAGATATAAAAAAACTTTTATGTACAAAAATAAATGAAAATAAAGTAAGAGTACTATATTCAGCTATTCCGAATATTATATACCCTACACCATTAATGTAAATCTAGTTCAATTAAGTGACTCCAATCAATAAATACAAATATTGGTGTGACGGAAAATTAAAAATAAGAATAAAAAATGAAGTAATTCATATACTTTTGCATAAAATGACATCGGTTTTTAATGGGTTAAGCATATTTGTAAAAATTTAGCATTTTCTTAAAGATCTCTTTAAAAGCTTTAAAACGATACCAATATTAATATTTAAATAAAATTTTAATTCAGAGCCCCGTAATTCGGAAGTTATGGGCGAGCGCCAATTTTTTTTACTTGATATTTTTTTTCCTTTTTTTTAATTCTCTATCCATATGTTTACTTTTTTGATTGTAGTTACTTTTTTGTTCCAAATGACGTAGGCGTGAAAAAACATCAAGTGAAAAAAGTGACGCTCGCCAATAATTTCCGAATTACGGGGCTCTAAAATTTTCAAATTTTTTGAAATATGAATATGGGTATCATTACAAAGCTTTTGAAGAGCTCTTTAAGAAAATACTAAATTTTTTTTTAATTCTTGACCCATTAAGAGCCGATGGCATTTTTATGTAAAATAACGTACACTTGCCAGAAAAACTATTCGTACACCTTGCGTCTTAAACTTTAATCATAAAAATAATAATCGTTTTTTAATCGATTTGTTCAAAAAGTTGTAAAAAGATTTGTTGTTGGATGTATTTGTTTTTTATAAGGCACTAACAATTTTATTATTTGACTTTTTCTTTTTACCGCTAAAATTACAAAATTATAGAGCTTATTCATCAGAAAAAGTATTCGTAAAGATTAAATATTTGTACATTAAATTAAATTGTGATATATTTAAAATACTATTTATAACTAGTAGGATATCCTTTACGTCGAAGAACTTCTGAAAGACGTTTTGGCATTGATTTTGCTAGTTTGGATGTTTCCTCCTGGCTTATTTTGTTCCATTCCTCCATAATAACGCTTTTTAGCATTTCCTTAGAGGTATTCTTATGTTTTCGGATCTTACGCTCCAATAAATCCCACAAATGTTCTATAGGATTTAGATCCGGCGATTATGGGGGGAATGCAATTGATATTTTGTGTTATAGAGTAGCCACAACTTTACATTATGCGCTGTATGCTTGGGATCATTATCCTGTTGGAACCAAAAGTCTGGTTCCAAATTCAGTTTGTCGGCGCTTTGCTATAAATTTTGTTTCAGTATATTTAAATAGCCGTACTGGTCCATTGTGGATTCTATAAAAGTCAAATTTCCAACACCTTTAGCTGCCATCCACCCTCACACCATAACACCACCACCACCATGCTTTACAGTTGAAACAAGATCTTCTTTATTAACCGCTGTTCCATTTTTTCGCCAAACCATCTTTTTCCCCTTAATGCCAGAATTTGCTTTCATCCGAAAACAAGACCTTTTCAAAAACTCGGAAGGCATTTTGATGTATTTGTTGGCAAATTCCATCTTTTTTTTCTATTGATGTTCGATATGTACGGCTTCCTACGTGCTACACGGTCATGATGATCAGCCTTTTTCAAAATTTGGAAAACGGTGTCTTCGTGGATGTTTTTATTAAAAGATTCTTTTATATTCTTGCTGATTTGGGAAGCCGTAACTCTTGGATTTTGTTTTACCCGTGGCAAAACAGTTCGTTTTTCTCTTTCGGTCAATTTTGCGGTAGATTTGATATTTTTAATGACGTATTGGATAAAAGAATGACTTCTTCCAACAATCTTAGCAATTTCACGCAAAGATTTTCCTTCATAATTTCCCGTTCAGCTGCACAAATTTCTTTTTTTCTTGATTTATACTTGATTTGTACTTTGAAAATTTTACCACTGAGACAAATTAATTATAAATAAGTAGAGCTTTTATTATTCTGTTGCTTTTGGCACACTTTAGCTTAGTAAAAAATTCATGGGATTCCCAGAAATAAAAGTGTACGAATATTTTTTCTGGTAGTAAAACGTTGCCACACTGCATTTTTTTTATTGAAAAACTTTGCTGTGAAAGCATAACGATTTGAAAATATACTAAAATTAAAGAAAACTGTATGAAGAAAAAATAATGTTAAATTGTGCCACAAATCGTTTTCTATTATTTTTTTATAATTATTTAAAATTTAAATGTCGCAGTGTACGAATAGTTATTCTGGCTAGTGTATATGCAGTACCAAATGTTTTATTTTTTAATTCTTTGTCACAGCAATATTTGGTTTTTTGATTGGAGGTAATTGACTTAACTAGATTTACATAGATGGTGAAAGGTATAAAAGATTCGGCATAGCCGAATATAGCACTCTGACTTGCTTAATATGTTTTCTGTCATAAGAACGAAATTTATAATTACACGCAATATACTTATATTTTTTGCAATCATAATTTAGGACCAACATATTGTGATAAAAGTTGTAGTCAAATTATTTTCTATACTAAAAAAATAATATTATTGTTGTTGAAGTCATATTATTGTACGTTATAATAATAACATTGTTAAATATAACCATAACTAAGTTTAAGGTATAAGTATATTTTGTTATGACCATAACATGATAAGAAAATATTTTTCTTAATTTTTTTAATAGGATAAAAACTTACCATTATTGATTTTGCTATAATACCTTACCGACTGTCTGTGTGTCACTGCGCTTTATCTCTTGAAAATAAAACTTTAATTTAAAGGGTGCACCAATCGTGATTTTATTTTTAAGTACATGGTCTATCTTTTTAAGTAATTTTATGTCTGCGATAAAGAAAAGTAAAAAAATTAAACATAAAATTAATATACAAAGGGTGTTTTGATAGTGACGTGATTCTAACGTATTTGACCCTTAGTACTTCTACTGTACTAGGCAAACATTTAAAATTTACACAGTTTATGATAAAATATGCCTGTTAAAAAAGTAAGTGCTAACAATAAATTAAAAATTTATAGAATGTCTTCTTAGAGATCGTAATTTTGACAAATATGACTTTATCTTTTTACTGTTAACAGTAGACAACCTAAAAAATTACAGGGTGTCACCATAGGAACGTGATTTTTTTATGAATTAGTCTTAGTAGACCCTTCAAATTATTAACTACAAATAATTAAGACATAAAATTTACAAATTAAAGGGCGGCCCGTACATAGTACAGAACCCTTTGTGTGTAAAGCTATTTAACATTTGTTGGATTTATTAAAATGTAACTTTCCTTTACTTATTAATTGAACCGATATCTATCAAACAAAATACCGTTAATAGAAACCGTTCAGCCAAGGACAGAATGGAAATATATTTTTTTTTTAACTACAAGCTTATGTTTTAGTTGTTTCTTATCACTCCACTGCTTAGCCTTATCAAGATTGCTCTCATAAATGTTTGTGAGATACCGATTTATTTCAACTTAAAGCTTACCAGCTAACACTCCGATTTCTAACAATATGTTTGTGTTGTTTATTTTTATGAGAAAAGAGTAAGCTGTGCCGAATTTTATAAACCCTTCCCCAAAGAAATTCTATTACGTATTATTCTTTTAAAATATACGTAGAGTTCTTGGGTGATTATTTATATGATATAATAAAGATGTTTTAGCGTATGTGGGTTGTTGATTTATAGTCTTAAAATTCATCTCCCTTAATCTTAAATTACATTTAAATTATTTAATTGCAAGAACAACTTCTAGGTAGAATATTTATTTTTATTTATTTTTTTGCTCAATAAAATTTTTAAAAATTAATTATGTAAATTTTTTTTTTGCAATTTAATTTAACTATATATTGAAAATGTGATATTTTAGTAAAGATTTGTTTTAACATTTTTTTATGAACTTTTGAAACCTTTTTTTTAATTTATTTTTTTATTGCCAGCACAATTTATTTTTAATAGTCCATTTGCTTTTTTAATTGTCTAAGCACAATTTCAGTTTTTAAATAAAAATATTATTTATGATTTAGTTTTTTTTTTTTCAAGGTCAAAAAAAAACAATTATATTTAATAGCTCCTTTTTAGATTTCGGTAATTAATAAAATTTTATTTTTTCCGTTGCAAGTGCACTTTACTGATAAAAGGTATTTATTTATTTTTGTTATTTTTTATACTTTTTTAGAAGTGTGTTATTTTGTTGAAATTTCGATAAAGAGTTCTTTAACTAAATTTTAAATTATTAAATTTTTTATGAAAATTAAATTTTTAGTTGCAACTTTAGATTTTTTCTTCAATTAGAATTTTTGTAAATATGTATTTTAGTGAAATTCCATTTTTAGTAAATCTAAATCTTTTTTGTATGTTGATTACAAGTTCAATTTTCTAATAATATTTTCATTTTTTTATGTAAAATTTTGGCGCAAATGTGATATTTAAGTGAAATTCTAATTTTAGGAAATCTAAAGTTCTTTTTCTTATTTTTCGACTTTTTATATTATTTAATGATTTTAGTTGTTAGAAAAATTTATTGTTAAATTCCGATTTTTTGAATAATCAATGTTTTTGAATAAATAATGTTTCTGAAAGTTTGGTTTTAATACAACAAAGAAACCTGCAACCTCAATGTTAGAAGACTTCACTTGCAGCCGAACTAATGTTTTTAGTTTGAAGCGGTTATAAAAAAGAGAGTAAGGCCTAGTTTAAGGATAAATGT
This sequence comes from Gymnosoma rotundatum, assembly GCA_916610165.2. NCBI lineage: Eukaryota > Metazoa > Arthropoda > Insecta > Diptera > Tachinidae > Gymnosoma > Gymnosoma rotundatum. The sequence continues at coordinate 120,574,196 of OU744340.1, forward strand.
TGTCTACAAAAATATTTCTTGTTTAATTTTGTATAAGTTCAAGTCCACTACACACAACGCACATCTCTAAAAGGAAAAGATTACAATGTTTTCTATACCGATTCCTAATAATGACTGTCACAGTAGGGCATTTTTTACCCCACCTTAAAGACTCAGACATAAACTTTTCAAATGACAATAATGCACGCAAAGAAAAAACATGGTTGTGATATGGTCACAATAACCATAATATGTTCTTTGTAACATTGTAAAGTTGCAGAGAACAAATAATAGTTGTTTTCAGCAATACTTCAGTCACAACAAACACGTTTTTGTTGATATTTAACCATTATATGGTTACTGTGCACAAAAAATACTACATGGTTGGTTTAGCGTAAAAAAATTTGAACTACGACCAAAGTCTTATAACTTATTAAAAATAATATAATATATTTAACCATAATAATAATAAAATTGATCAGAGTATGATTAAAAGCAAACAAAATAATGTTTCCGCTTAAAAAAATTTTGTTCTTTGTCTTGACAGAATGTTTTTTTGTCAATTTAGTAATTTTTTGTCAGCTTAAAGTTGAAATTGTTTTTATTGTTAAGCCTGGTACTCTGTTTAAATTTGTGAAAATTGTTGAGCTACATTGAATATTTCATGTGGAATATTTGACATTTAATGTGTGGTATCATTGTTACAAAAATGTAAGCAAAAGTCATACGATCAGCTGTTGTATAAAAAATTCCGAATGAAATAATGCCTAATTGCTTTATTTCACAGCTTGGATAAAATGTTGCTAGAAACGCTTCATATGTTTTTCCACAGTAAAAACAGAGTACTACTTCTGCAACATTTTTTCATGACTTTTTCATACAAATTTTTTATGTATGCGATTTGACAGCATTCCGCATGAAAAGCTGAACAGAGTACCAGGCTTTAGAGAAAATTAAAAAAATAAAAATGTATGTACAAAATAAACAATTAAAAATAATACAGAAAATATGACAACAAATAAAAAGGTAAGCAAACCATTTCAAAAATAGTTGAAATATATGTATGTATGTATGTTAGCATATACATCTTTATTTTGTGTTATAAGCGCAATTGTGAAACCATTTACGTATTTTTTTATTTAAAGCTATCATATTATACATTAACAATAGTTGCCAGATGCCAGATTAACGTATAAGAAGTCTTGGATAAATGTGTAGTAAGTACCGAAGTACCATTACGTACCGTATATCTTCAATACGAGAATATCACGTTTACTCCATAAATGGATATTCACATGGGAATGTATGCCGATAAGATGCCTTTATTTGTGCTTATAAATTATATATATATATAAATATATATATATATATACATATATATATATATATATATATATATATATATATATATATATATATATATATTTTATAAATGATTCTTGTACTCGTAGCCTATGTGTTTAAGCCTTTTAATTATATATAATAAGCAATGAATAGTTTTTTTTTATGCATTTATATTATTGAATAACTTTTGTAACAAATTAATAATAATAATTCAATTATATAACATGACATTTGTTTTAATTTAACCATTTATTTTTTATATTATAACATAACTATTTTAAGATTTTATCATGTTATTGTTATGCTAGACAATAATATGGTTGCAACACTAGCTTTAATGTAACAATACTATGTTTTGTTAACAACCATAATATGTTGCTCTTAGATTATGGTTACCTCAACCATGTTCTTCTTTGCGTGTATGTATAATTTTGTTATGTTGCACAGTGTTGTCCATAATTGGTGTAGAAGTTGCATTATTTATACAAAAGCTGACGAGATAATTTATGAATCTTAAGTAACAGCCTTTTTACACTGATCAACATCTAACATCTACCATGAATTTGCGAAGATATTGACATCTTTCCTTAAGAAGTACACAGGGCTAAAAATCAACATCTTTAAATATGTTCCTATCTCATTTTGTTCCACTTTATATCTTTCGATTATTTTAGTGTCATCACTAGAAAAAATAATAGTAATTTCGATATTCTGGTGGCATCACTGAAAAAATTGCATTGAAAATATAAATAAATATTTTTAAATGAAAATGAGCAGTACACGCAAGGTTTTGTTTTTAAATTTAAATATAAATAAATTAATATATTTTGTGTTTTTAGTGAAGAGAAAAAACCAGCCTCCACATCAAGTAGAGTCCAAAGATTACACATAAAGATCAAGCATGCCTGAAATTTGTGTCCTTTTTGCAAAAAATTAGACATTACCTAAAAAGTACTTGCCATATAAAGACTTACTTTTGTGGTTGCTATATTTTGTTACTCGCTTACAAAACACAGGAAGTATTAATGGAACTAGTTCTTTATGTTTAAAGAGACTACCGTACTAATGGTACTAATTATTTCCTACAATAATTAATGTTATCGATTCTCAGTAATTGATTATAAAAGTCTCATACCTTGTAAAAATCATTAAGTTGGCAATCTAGTCGGGAAGTACTTCCGCCAAAAATGCTTAATTCCACACTCGATTACCTTTTCAAAAATTTGTTGCTGGGTTATAGCTTTTGCATCAATAAAGAATAATGTTCTCATTCGATACGAAAGCTGTCTTTAAAAAATTCGGCACCATTATTTGGGACATCTTTCGCCCAAAATGTTCCATATAAGTATTTATTAAAATAAATAAATGTCCATAATCCAATGTATGTATTGTGAACTACAAACATCCAGACTTTTAGATATACGGGCGCACTTTTGTCCGTTAAAAATTCTTCTTCATCTTCTTCAAGGATTATTTCAATCAAATTAGTTAGTCCATTTCTAATGTGTCCTAGAAATCCATTTTTTCAAATCTTATTTTTACCACCAAAAATTATGCCTCGTTAATTACATCTTTTTGACAACTGAGTTGATGGTAGATGTTAAGCGTTAAATGTTGTCAATGTAAACGAATGTTTCACATTTTCTACATATTCCATTCGTTTCGCCGAGATGTTAATCAATGTAAAAAGTCTATAACTTTTTTTGTTGAAAGCACATAAGCAAATATTAATAGATTTACTGTACGAAACTAAATTATAAAATCCGTTAAATTTTGAGCTCGATTGTTAGTTGCTTTAGTGTGAATATGTCAATAAGTTAAATGTAAGATATTGTTATGTGCATCTCAATACATGAAAATATTTGCCTCTTCGATTATTTTTCTTTTTGTAGATTCAGAAACTTTTACTAATTTCTTATGATAACCCACTTCAGGTGGTTTAAAATTTTATCGATTTTCTTTTATTTGGTTTTATAGGAAATAAATTTTAAGCCCGTTTCCTGCAATATACTACGAGTATTAGTAGTTATTCCTTGTAAACTTTAACACACACACAACTGAAAAAAGAAACTTGCTGCATAGAGGTAGGTGTGTAATATATGTTTGTACATGTTAAAGAATGTAGAAATATAAAATGAAATATAACAGACAGTGCATGTTGTATGGTTTTACTGTAAAAGTTTTAAAATGTCAAAAGTTTTATAACCTCAAACTGCATACAAATGTGTAAACATAAATATGTGAACTTTTAAATTACGAAACGTATACACACGCAAGAAAAAATATATTTTTTTTTCTTTTTTTGAATTATATTTTGTGAAAAATTAAAACAACGTTTTTATACGTAACCATATATATGTTTCAAATGTTATCATAATGTGGTCAAAAATTGTTTTTTTATAGTTAAATTAAATTTTTTGATCATAATATGATTGAAAATTTTAATCAATATGATTAACAAGAAATTTCACTTGATATTTAATCGCCAAGATCAGACGCTTTAACAATATTTTATTATTCTCTTTGGTGCTTTGTCTCATCAAAATAAACTAGAAAAGATTTCAGGCCTAGGTTAAGACGGAGTGCTTTCGAGATATAGAGGGAACCAGTATCTCCGTGTGCCGGCACCAAATCTGGAAAAGGAAGCTGGGCACTTGCCAAAGTACTGACCAGTGTCCATAGTTATACTGACCCCACGGAAACCAGTAGCCCATCTGTGTAGCCGGTTATTGGTGAGGTCCCTTCCGACTACACGTGGTGGCTGTGGTTAAGGTCTATATCTGCAGGCATGGTGCGAACTAGTCCGAAGTGTGCTACAGTCTCTAACCCTCAAGCAAGGGGTAATTCATGGTCCTGACAGCCATGTCATTAGATTTGACTCTTCGTTGGCTACGTCAGTGCATCACGCTAGTCGACGCTTTGTATTTCACTCAGTAGTAGGACCACCGTCAGATTAAGGCCCACACGTCCAAATACTTACGTTAATCTATACGACGTAATGTCCGACTGTCCTTCTATTACAGCCTTCTATATCTAGAGCCGTAATAGGCTGTTATTTTGCAATAACCGTTATAAGAAAATACTAAAAAAAAAATAAAGGGCACGTCAAATTTGCACAGTGTGGGTAAGATTATAGCTCGTTACAGTTCTAAATTAAAGGGTGTCCCAATAGTGAAGTGATTTTCGTGAAAGTAGCTTTAATTTTGAACCGCAATAGGCAGGCACTTTAATTATTTTAAGGTCTGCTATAAGGAAAAGTTAAAAATATAAAGGGTGGGTATAGTGACGAGATTAAGAATTACATGCGTTTAGTTTTAAATCATTGTAGCAAACATTTAGAATTTATACGGAATATGTATGTCCGCTATAAAAATAAGTTTGAAACTAAAAGATGTCTAAATACTGGCCCTCGATGGCCAGTAACAGACTGCGAAAATTTAAAAATGTCTGCCAAGTAGTGTAGGCAGCTTTTCGACAAACAACCAAATAAATCGACATACAAATTTTATACTCTATGTATGTACATAAGTGAATAGAAGATAAATAGATATTTAGATAATTAAATTGTTGATATCTACTTTTGTTTCAGTTTTTGATAAATTGTTTTTGTTTCAATTTAGGTTTTATTATATTTTATTATTAAGTGTGTCACCACACAACATACATACAAACATACATATATTTAAATGTTTATTAGGGTTATTTGTAGTATTTACTTATTAAATGTTGATCATTAAGATAAAACTTCTTCACTGATAATAGCAAATTTTAAATAAAAATTATTATAAAAATATTGAAATATTTAGAGAATAGAGATGCAAATAATAAAAAGTCAAAACAAAATAAAATGATGAAGGTTAATGTGATTAGAAATTTTTAAAATTAACAAGTAAAAGTGCTATATTCATCCACGCCGAATCGTTTATACCCTTCCCTATATATATCAGTTGAGTTTAGTGAAGTAACTGCAATAAAAAAACAAATATTGGGGTGACTTTACTAAGCTCAAATTGTTTAATATGGAAAACTAAGAGGCAGGCGTGGTGCTTTGCCCGCTGTATCGAAGGACATTGACTAATCTTGCTGATTTTTAATAGCAAAATTTTCGAAACAAAGTCTGATCAATTGAATTAAAATTTCTTTAGCTCATCCAGTGCCTTGATAAAGTTGATTTTAACCCGAAAACGAACGGAGAGACGGATATCGCTTAATCGACTTCGCTATGCATAAGAACTCTGAATAAACATGCTTTATGGAAAGGATTTTGTAGAAAATACACACGGCATGACAAACTTAAATATACCCTTTTTTCGCCTGTAGTAAAGGGCATAAAAAATGAATTCTTAATAAATTAATCCTACAATCTTCCATTGAGAAGAAAAACTTGGAATCATATACTGAATTAGGATCATATAAAATCGTGATGTTTTAGCACATAAACTTTAGTATTTCATAAAATTTCAAATAGAACACTTCGCTCAGTATTGTGAACAAAAATGATTTTAAATGAAAACTATAAATTAATTTTTATAAGTTTGCTAAGTATGGCTGCTTATCTGCAGGCGCGCACAATAGCTTCTGAGCCAGAAGTTAAAGAAGTGGAAAAAATCCCTGGTAAATAATTAATTTTTTTTTTTTTTTTTATTTAATTTAATTCCACTCGAAAATTTTTACTTTTGTTTATTTTTTAAGATAAATGGATTTGTGGTACGATAGAATGTCCTTTGAATAGCTATCGTTGTTTTGTTTCGAAAACAAATGAGGAACCATCCGTTTTACAACAAATTAATATTTGTTTTGACGAGGACAATACAATTATGGCACAAAAAAATTTTTCATCACCCACGGATCCCAACTACCGCATACGTGAGTACACTAACTCTTATAGCAATGGTCGTTTCCTGACTATAAATGAGGAAACTAAAATCAAGAATGTTCAGAAACAATCTAACGAAACTACTGCTGGCGGATTAAAAAAGCTAAGTCCATTCATACAAAATGTGGTAAAGGATATTGAAAAACAAATGCAAAGCGGAATAAGGGAATGGACAGAAACCTTCAACTTGTTACAAGTCTCTGGAAAATTATCGAAAATTGCTCTTAACATGCCTAAATAAAGAATTCTAAAAACTTAAAAAAAAAATGTTTATAAAGTATCGCATAATAAAAAATTAATGATTATTGCAAATAAAAATAATATTTTTTTTTTAATTTGTTTAAACAATGATAATGAAAATTTATATAATGAAACACGACACGATGTTGCTACTTAATGGAATGCAAATCGATTGAGATCTGTTTTCAAATGCCATTTAAAAACAAAGAATGAGAGCTTCTAAAATACAACTAATATTTCAAAGAGCATTCATAATTAACAAAGACATTTTAAGGAGCCTTTGGTTTTAGAATCAGCTTTTATTTTCTTTCTATCGACATTCGTGTTTATCGAACAATATTTCTAATAACACTCTATACTGGCATAGAAAGCCAAATAGAACTTAAAATTGCAAGCAAATATACCAAAAATTTAATTTTAATTTAAGAAAAATGTTCTTATACAGAAAATCAATAAACGAATCAAAATTTAAAAAGGAACTAGGCCAAATGGCCGCCGTAATTGGTCCTTATAATGGAGATTTGAAAACGTCCCCTTTTGGGCCAATTTGTCGAGGCTTGCTGCGTTAAAGCGTTAATTATTGCTGGCTTATAAACATAAACCAGTGACTTCATGGGTTCCCACAGAAAATCACCAAGTTTGCAGGCCAATTGGCAGGATCATTTCTCAAAATCAAATTATTGCCAAATCTTGTTTGCAAGTCAATGGCTGTGGCTACCGTATTGTACTTAGTGTTATTCCCAGGGATCACAAATAATGATGATTTAACAAATTTGAAACAAAAAGTCATAATAAAAGAGATATTCTACAATATGACGAATTATATAATCCTTGTTACCCGGATTACCTTTGCCCGCGTTTATTTATTTATTTCAAAATAATTTTCCATGTTTTATTTTTTGCTTCAAAAATAAAAGTTATTTCTCAAATTCTATTTGTTACTTGAAAGTAACAACTATTCACCCTAAAGAGTAGAAAAAGGGTCTACCTAAATTTGTCATTCGAAAGAACTGCTATTGGAGATCAGCATGATCAGTCCATGTCCTTCGAGGCAGCAAGCAAAATACCACGTCTACCTCTAATTTTTTCATATCATGTGCAACAATAATGTAACTCCAATCAAAAAAGTAATTATATAGGGCGATGCAGAATTAAAAAATAAGAAAATAACATCCGGTGGAAAAATCGCCACTCGCCCATATATTCCGAATTACGGAACTCCGAAATTTTAGAATTTTTTTAAATATCAATATGGGTATCATTTTAAAGCTTTTGAAAAGATTTTTAAGGAAATACTAAAATTTTTTAAAAATGCTTGACCCATTAAGAGCCGATAAAATTTTTATGTAAAATTTTATAAATTATTTTTTTTTTTTTTTATTTATTTTTTAATTTTCTGTCACCCCAATATTTGTTTTTTTTGATTGGAGTTACTTCACTTAACTAGATTTACATAGATGGTGAAGAGTATATAAGATTCGGCATAGCCAAATATTAGACTCTTACTTATTTTTTATTTATTTTGTTTATTATTATTATTTTTTATATTATTTATTTTGTTTTTTTTTGCTTTTTTTTTTTTTTTTGTTTTATAAGAAGTTTTCAAGGTCTTAATTTTAAATTTTTTTCCTCTTTCAGCATTTCGCCACCGTTTTATTAGTGTTCTTTTAAGGAAATTTTTGCAAAATTTAATTGCGTTCTTAAATTATAACTTTAGTTTATGTTTGACTATGGTAGTTAACAATTTTTTTATTTAATTTATGTATCGTATTTAATACTTAAAATAATTTAAATTTTCTTCTTCGACGCCGTTTTCCAAAATTCTCATTTTGCAAATTACATTTTGTACACTTACAATAGCCAAACAATAGAATGCAATTAAGTGGTTAATTTTCAATACAACATTTTAAAGAAAAACAATTATTAAACTAAACAAATTTTTCGTTCTTGTAGTATTTTCCCAGAAGCCTTTCATAATTTTAATACAATAGAGATGTAAAACATTCAACACTTGTATTGTCTTGTTAAAGAAAGTAAAATTATAGATATAAGTTATTTTTAAATCTAATTGATAATGTGTGAAAATTATGTAAAATAAATTAACTAAGGGTAAAATTAAACAAATTTATAGACGAAAAACCTTGCAAACTTTAAAACACGTAAGTATGTGCGTGCGTGCACAGGCAAATAAACATGTCAGTTTATAATGTGTTGTCTTTACATGAAAACATTAACAAATTTATGATGTAAAAAGATAATTTTAAAATACATAAACACGTACACACACAGGGCTGCCAGATGTTGGAAAAAATCGACAATGAAATCGTCATTATTATGATATAAAAAAGAATAAAGGTTTCATGTAATTCCTTGTATTTGATAAAAATAAATACATAAGAAGGGGTCGATTATTTTTGATGTTTTACAAACCTTAAGAAATTCATAAATAAATAATAAATTTTTAGTCAGGCCTTAGTTCATCAACTTAGTTGTTTCTAATGTTATTACGAAAGCAGAATTTTTTCAATGACTGGTGTCTCATGACTAAATGACTAGTGTCTAAATGTAGATCATTTTCTGGTTTGAATTCTTCGATTTATTTATCTTTTGTTGTTTACATTGCAGACATCATCTGTTTCATCAATTAATTTAAAAATATAGAAAGTGAAAAAAAATTCTAAGTCAATTTTTCAAAGTAAATAAGAAACTCACTATATTGTACAAAAAACACAGTCCTAGAAACTGCTACGAGTAATAAAATAAACAATAAATAAATAAACAAACAAAAAATTTTATAATGAGTTTTGATAATTTTTTCATATGAAATAATACTAATAAAAAAAAATAAGCAACAGGGCAGATTTTTAAATCATAACTAGCTTAACCACCAAAAACTTTAATAATTGAGAAGCCAAAAATAAAATTGGATGCTGCAGTCAAAGTAGCAAGCACGTAGTCAGTCTATTCACTTTAAATCGACTTCAAACCGGAGAAGTCTATACTTGTGCCCCAAGAACTCTGCCAATTTCAACCTATATTGAAATTTTTTTAGCGAAAATGTGATACTCACATTACTCACATCTCATTTGAAATAACAAGTTTATAATTTTGAAATCTACACATCACACGTGCTTTTTTATATGCCTCTTGAACCGTAACGAACACGATATGAATTTGGCACTCAATAACCGAAAGTAAGGTGACTTAATGTCACTTATATGGCCGTATGTTTTAACCCTAATATTAAATGTTAAAACACTATATGTCTGTTATAATAAAGTATTTAAAATTTCAAATTAAAGGTTGTCCCCATAAGTAATTAAATTTGATTTATGTGGCATTTTCTTTTGAGTGAGAAGTCGCTTGAAACAAGTTCAAAAGTTAAAACTAAAACTTAAAGGGTGAGCCGATAGATGATATTATATGATTTATATAATTTATTTTTGATTTATTTTACTATTTTGATTTTTTTTTTTTTTGATTTTTTTTATCATAACCGCAATAACAAGTATGAAACAAATTAAAGGATGTCCAAATAGATGACGTTATTTGATGTTTGTGGCCCTAACTTTTAAAAGCCTATGCTGCCATATTTCTAAAGAAGCTTTTGATCTATTTGAAAATATTTACTTTTTATTTATTTGCTACCAGAGATTTAAAATATAATTAATTATACTGAAAGAAAAAATTGTCTTTATAAGGATAATTTGTTCGCTAAGTTGAGTAGTATTTGCTTCTAAATGTCATAATAAACTTAGTTTCTTCAAAATAGTTTTTTTTTGTGCGTTGTGGCTTGGGTGGTGCAGCTATGTATAATGTATGTAATTAATTAATTAAATATCCTTAACTCCTTTTTTATAGTAGCTAGAGCTTAGAAAGCTGAAAGTTCGTTATTAATTTGACTGCCCTACAAACTTTTATTTGTCTCTTCAGATTTTTTTATTCTAAGAAAGAGAACCCTCTGTTGTTACTTTGTGGTACCCCTAAGAATACCAGTATGTAGTAGGTAATCCATACATTCCGTTAATTTGTTAAAATTAATCCGTGTAATTCTTTCTCTTTAATACAAAACATAAAATGCATAATTAAAAATGGATTGAAATTATTTTGGCTTAAGTTCATTTTATTTTTAACTTCTAAAAATCTTTTTTAGAAAGAAAATTTATTTTACAAATGTATGCGGACGTTTTCAAAGAAAACTAGAAAAATTAGACGGTAGCAGAATGAAATGCTGCACTTTCTGGACCGCTACGACCTTCATCAGCATTCTTCGCATCTATCTACCTTAGTTGCGTACTTTATAAACATCATCTATTTAACCAACTAACTTTGATTGAAACAAAGCAAAAATAAATTTACAAGACGAAATACAAAGAGAACAGTAAAGAAATACGTTGGTTTGTGTGTAAATTTCGTCTAACCAAATTAATGTTGATATCAATATTCTCGTATTCTTATTTACAAAGTTAGTTGGTTAAATAGATGATGTTTACAATGTATACAACCTAAGGTGGATAGATGCGAAGAATGTTGATAAAGGATGAAGTGGTCCAGAAAGTGCAGCATTACATTCTGCTGGCGTCTAATTTTTCTTGTTTTCTTTGGAAAACGTCCGCATACATTTGTAAAATAATTTTTCTTTCTAAAAAAGATTTTTAGAAGTTAAAAATAAAATGAACTTAAGCCAAAATAATTTCAATCCATTTATAATATTCACAGTTCAAATAATAATTTAATAAAAATTAACATACATAATTTTTAAGCAGATTCCCTAAAAAAGCAAATATATATATATTTTTTTTTTCAAATAAGAAAATACAGAAAATACATTTTTAATGTACAAAATTTATTGTTGTGATATATTTTTATATGTATTTTATGAGCCATCAAATGTACTTAATATTTTAATTTTTATATTTTATTACCAATAAATTTAAAAATATAGAAAGGACAAATAATAGGTGTGTTTATTTATATAAAAGAAGAAAAAAATACAACTTGTAAAAAAAATTTAATAATGCACAATGGGATAGAAAAAATAAAAGCTGCTGTTTTGATGAAAAAATATCATCTCAAATTCTAGTGGGAAATATATCCAATCAACCTCTGTTGCATGGCGGTTAAATTTTAAATTAATTGCAATATAAATTACAAGTTTTCGGTTCGGCTTAAGTTCATTATTACTTCAGAATATTTTTTAAATATTTAATTTTCATTCAGTTTTGTGCATTTGTAAAAAATTTAAAAAATCATTTCTTTAGTTTATTTAAAATGTTTGTCAAAAGTTTCCTGAAGAATTCGATAAGCGGTAACGAAATGGCCATCGAGACGTGCTTTGACCCTCAATAATCAATATCGGTAATTAATTTAATCGAGATAATTAAATAAAAAAATAGGACGAACATTTTTAATGAAAATTAAACCTTTAAATACTTTTAAGAATAAAATACTTTTAAGAATAAATACTTTTAAGAATTTGTTGAGATCAGCTCAGTTTTTTACTTGCTTTTTTCTGAATTACATCTTTCACCTTTTTTTAATGTTCATTGTTCTAATGTTGAATGGACGGCTTTTTTATTCAATAAAAATTTTAAAGTGTGTGCATTTATTTTAACTTATTAAAATCTGTTTGCAAGTATTCGTCTTGAAGGAATCCAAAAAACTTGCAGCTCAGTTATACAACCGATTGTTGTAACGAAGATGTTTTCTCGGTTTATATTTTGGAGTTTGGCCATAACAACTAAGATAAATATTGAAAAAAGAGTAAAAAAAACCAGTTAAGCGATTTATTCTAAATTAAAAACCAGTTCTAAAAAAATATTGAATAATCGGTACCCCTTAAGTAAATTCCAACTACACAAATCTCTAAAAAAAAAGCACAGTGTCTCAATCGCGATTTAAATTTAGTAAAAAAAAAACATTTTCCTTTTATGGTGTCCCACTGTGTTAGAATTAAAAAAATATATGCTTAAAAATGTATTTTTAAAATAAAATACACCTGTAAAGTAATTGTTTATTCCTCTTTTTTAGCGAATTTTTATTTCCACACAACAAATAAAATATTAACATGCAAATGTTTATAGAAGAAATAAAAATATGGCTGAGTGAATAAGAAAATGTGGTCAAAGCTAAAAAAAAAACTAAAAATTTGTTGAATATTTAATATTGTTTTTTTAATTTATACACATTAACATCCACAAGCTAATAAAATATTTAATACAACATTTACAAATACATTTTATTTAAATATAGAATTTTAGTTCCATTTTTTTATTTATTTTTCACCTAAAAAACTGGCCCGTTGTTAACAAATATTTGCTGGAAAAAAGTACCGAAAAAACCATTATTTTTTATATGATAAATAATTATAATTTTATTAAATAAATATTAAACTATAAAAAACAACCCAATGAAAATAATGTTCAAATGTTCTTTAAAAGCTTAAAGTATTAATATTATCCTTGAAAATATTTTAATATAAAAAAATCCAGCAAAACCAAAATGTGTAACAGTGTTGTACGCACAAAAATCTACCTAAATACCATTACTTGGAGCGTAAAATTAAGAAAAAAAAAAATAATTTTATTTTTACATCATTCAGCACGGGAGGAAAAGGTCAGCAAGTTTGTATTTCTGCAATATAAATTTCCGACCCCATAAAGCATATTTATTCTGAGTTCTTATGCATAGCGAAGTTGATTTTGCGATGTCCGTCTGTTCGTCTGTGTTCGTGTTAAAATTAACTTAACCCTAGTACCCTGTTTGATTTTGCGAAAAATGTTGATCAACATACATTATTTCGCTTGAAAAATTTCGCTGCTGACAATACAGCGGTTAAGAAGATAATTGTCGTATTTTCGTCTTCAAGAAAGCCACACTATTTTAACAGTGTAAACAAAAAACGTGTTTTAATATTGTTTGTCTGGAAAAACTTTTAAAATTTACTGAAGACGAAGAGAAATACTGATTTAACTGATCCAAACTTATGGGACTTATCTCATATATGTTTTTGTTTTTTAATTGCAGTAGTTAGCAAACGCTTTTCTGCGTCATTAAATTTATTTTTGTCTTTTTCTCTTTTTAAATGTACACTTTTATTAATTTTCTTTTTAAAATTTTTTTGAACACAACAAAAATAAATCAAAACAAAGGGCTTAAAAAAATATGTTTATCAAAAATAAGATACGAAAAAATGCTGCTTATTTTATTTCGTAGTTGAAAAAAAATGTTGCCAGAAACATTTGTAGTTTAAAAAACATGCTGAGAGAAACAATTCGTGTTTTTTTTCACAAATAAACAGAATACTACTTCAGCAATGTAATTTTATATTTATTTCGCAGTAATTTTTTTATATGGACTTTTGACAACATTTCGCACGAAATGATGAACAGAGTACCATGTTTTATCCAAAGCACTACATGAGCTAGAGAAAATTTAAATACGCCAATTGATCAGACATAGTTTTGAAAATTTTACTATTTAAAATCAGTAAGTTCAGTTCAGGTTCTTTAAGGCAGAGGGCACAACATGTGCCTGACTCTAATTTTTTTATATCCTGTTTTCTACTTTCGCTTGTATTCCTGTAGGTGGTTGTTGTTTGTGATAAAAATTAATAAAGAAAGGTCATTCTAATATGTAAAATATTTGAGAATTTTTTCTTAAAACTTATTAAAATCTGTTTTAATGCAAACATTTACAATTGAAAAGATTTTACCGGATACAGCAACCTTTCATTTATTTAGCTGCGACAACAGCCATAAACAAAACTTACCATTTTCCAAAAAAAAAGGGATCGAATTTTTATTCAAAGTATTTAATGGGAAATCTGTCTTATAGTACATGTAGTTATACATATATGGTGATGTATTCGTTATAGCCGAAACGTTACTAGTTGGCAGCGTGGCCATTTTAGCACATTCGGTGCTAGATTCAGCACTTCTTTTGTTGATTTAGCAGCAAAATTACCGATTTAGCACTTAGCATTATTTTTAGCACTTTCCAACTCTGCATTTAGCATGTTCAAAAAATAATTAATGCTCTTTTCTGCAAAACACTAATTTAATAATTTATTTTTCACCTCTTCATATCTATGAATTAAAAAGCTGTATATACAAATCTTAAGCGGATACCTAGAATAAATTTGCCTGTCAAATTTGTCAGGGCTTAAATTGCTTGCTTAAAAATAGCAAAAGCACTAAAATCATGTTTTTCAGCCAATAAAAAAAAATAAATGTCTCAGCATTTACAAAACATTTAATTATAAACGAAGCAACAGCAAAAAGCAAATGCAGAAAAAGAGAAAGAAACACATTTGCTTTAGCTGACTAGGTGTTTCTTTCTGCAGCAAAGCAATCAGCAAAGCATTTATTTTGAAACGTTTGCTGTTGCTTAAGTAATAAGTTAATGTTTATTACTCCTTTTGCTGTTGCTTTTTAAGAAAAAAAAACACCATTTAATGCTGTAATAAAAACAACGTTTTTAATGTATTTTCTTATGTACAGTAAGTAATAAATACATAAATACGTTTCCGATGTTAAAAGGGATGAAAAGAACCGAACAGCATGTAACAGTTAGCCAAAACTTCATAGTAAAGAGTTAAGCAATAGCAAAAATAAAATAAAGAACAACTGACTGCTGAAGTAACAGCTGACGTTTTCAAAGTAATTGCTTTGCTGATTGCTTTGCCGCAGAAGGCAACACATAGTCAGCTAAAGAAAATGCGTTTCCTTTTTTTTTTGCATTTGCATTTTGCTTTTGCTGCATATTATTCCACAGCAACAGTTAAGCAACTACATACGCATTGAAAATAGTCAAGCATAAGGTGTATGTGATATTTAATTTAAAGACTGAATTATTATTACTATTGTGTTTTTAAGACTTTTTATGATTAATAATTGATTTATTGTTTTAAGAAATTTTTTTTTCAATATTTCTAAAGCAACATCAGCATAAATTATAAAACTATGAACTCTCCAAGAAAATATTTGCTTAAATTTAAGATATTAAATTTTAGCACTATGTTTTAACACTTAAAAATTTCTTAGCACTGTTTTAGCACTTTTTGTGTGCCAATTTAGCTCCACACTGCTAGTTGGACACCTTTTTTATTTTAATTTCATGTACTTTCTTTAAAAGCGAACTACCAATACATACTCAGCGTAAGTGTTCGGTCTCAGGCAATTACTGTTTCAATAATAGGTAATGTAAAAATATGATACTATCGGGATACCCTTTATTTTTTTTTTTGTTTGCTTGTACTTACATCAAGCATAGCATCTAAAAATCTGTGCAAATTTCAAGAAGCCTTTAACATTTAAATCACTACACTGTAGGCACACCCTTTATATTTTAGTTTTCGTTTCAATTTTTTGCTCTTGTCTTTAGAGCTTAAAGTGCCTTTTTTGTGGTTCAAAAACAGGGTTAATTACATAAAAATCACACCACTATTGGCACACCCTTTACGTTAAAGTTTTTTACGTACACGATGCTATATTCGGCACAGTTTTATAAACGTATCTGCCAATCACAGTTTAAAAAATATTAATATTTTTATGAATATTACTTTACACTCGGAACACCCTTTTATTTTAAGTATTTGTTGCTCTAGCGGCTTTACTAATAGAACTTCAATGAAATTTTCTAACTATTATGGTTTCAAAGATTGGGGGCCGTGGCAGACGAACAGACATTAACG
Source organism: Gymnosoma rotundatum (assembly GCA_916610165.2). NCBI lineage: Eukaryota > Metazoa > Arthropoda > Insecta > Diptera > Tachinidae > Gymnosoma > Gymnosoma rotundatum. The sequence goes on from OU744340.1 coordinate 120,590,329, forward strand.
GGAAAATAATAGAGTCGCGCTTCTACACTTTGTGTTTGGAAACTTAAAAATAAAACAAATTGCTTTTGTTGCAAGACCGATGGATTGCAGAAAGCAAAACCGATTAAAAAAGAGAACATGGAAAGGAACACTTTGGGGTATGTGTGCAATTCTGGTAACAAAATTAATATTGATTGATTGGTAAAAAAGACTGATGACGGATGTAGCAATTCAAAAAAATACTGCATTACATTCTACTAACACAAAAATTTAAAAAAAAAAAAAATTTGTTTCTTAATAAATCTAGAAATAATTTTAAAATAAACGTGATTTTAAGCAGGATTAAAATGATCGATTGGGTCATAGAAAAAAAAACATTTTTCAAACAGGGACTATAGAAACTAAAAATTTTTATTTGCGACCGTCTTTGAAGTTTTTTATAAGAATATTTAAATCAGGTTAATTTAAGTGACTTAAAAATTTTCACAGATATAAAAATCATCTTACGTAGCAGACTTTAATAATATTTTTTATTAAAAACAAAAATATTAGCATCAAAATAACATAATTATTTATAGCAGCTCATATAAATCCTATTTCTAACTTTTACACTCTGCAAGTAAGTAAGCTCTCAAGCAAATAATATTTTTTTATAAAGAAATTTTTATGTTTCTATCACCAACAAGAGTAATTGGTTTATATGTCTAAATAAGCTGAGACATATTAGAATAATGGAAAAATAGTCATAAATAACAGACATATTTATTTTTTTAGATTCATAAATATAAATATCACACATCCCTGATGTATCATGTGGTTTGATATAAAGTTAAAAAGTAATAAAAACAAATCAGCTAAAAAAAAAATGAGGGGCGGAAGATAAAAAACTGTTTGCATTTACATAGTGTTGTTATTGACTGTGACAGCTATTGACAGCAGTTTTCATTGAATGTGCATAAAAAAAGATTGATGGATATTATAAGTTGAATACGCCCAAATAAATATTCCTTTATGGCATAACGATAATAAAGAAAAATGTATAAAAATTTCAGTTAATTTTATGAGAGCTTGAGAAATTCTAAAACATATTAAAAAATGGTTGCAACAAATATTTTAAAGTTTTTGTAAATTTAAAATTTCAATAAATCAAATTTTTTTTAAGAGAAGTAAAACTTCAGGCAACAGTATCTATTCAGTTATTTTTGTAACCGTGCCACATTCTTTAGGAAATAGATAGATGAGATAAAACAGGTGGTGAAAGGAGAAAGATATAGCCGTTTTATTAGTTATGTATTTCTCTTCGCCGTTGAATATGCTATGAAGAACTACCGACGCACATAGGGGTATTTTGCCAATCTAGCTGGACATTACTTTTATTTGTTGCTTATATTGGCTCTAAACCTTTGAGAGCACCTAGATTAATGAAACTTGGCAGAAAAATCTGGTATGGTGATAGGCTGTTAAAACTAGAAACCGAAAAAAATCGGACCAAGGAGAAAAAAATTCCCCCTAGAAGAACTAATCCTACCTCTAAAATGTGCAAATTTTTTTAATATTTCCATCATGTTGTTTAGCAATTAAAACTTTTAAGGACACAAAATGTTCAAAAACTTAAAACCGGACCTAAGAGATTATAAAATGGCATTTTAGCACCGCCCCTTTGTGGGCGGTAAAATAAAATATTATTTAAAAAAATGTAATTATCATATGGAAAACGATAGAAATTAATTTATGTAGGCAGGGGGAGGTATCCTTCCAATTCCAACCTCAAAAACGACCCTGTGAAAAAAATTTTAACTTTACAATTAATTTATTTAAAATAACTTCTCCTTTGCACTGAGATGATAATGAGTGCCATGGTCCTTCTTCGTCTATTCTTCAAAGACCTCTTCCGAATATGAATCCTCTTCAACGTTAAGTATAGGTGGATGTATGAAGAAACCGTTTTTTGGAGTCAGTCTTATTTTAGTAAATAGTGGTTTAGGCGCAAAAACGTTTTTTTTTTTTTGCAGCATAAAAGTCGAGATTGTAATTTATATAGTGATATATAACGATTTTACGACCGTGATAGAGATCACTCTCAAGAACCTATTCACTTATTTTTTCACAAAAAAATTAACAAAAAAAGCACTTTTTTTAATTTCTAACAAACTTTTTTATCTTAAAAATGTAAAAAAAAAATCTAAAAGTTTATATAAGTAGCGGTAAATATAGCTTAACACAGAAAAAAAATTAAATAAAAATCTTTATTCGTTTAGCCACAAGAAAATATATTGCAAACCTCTCAAAATCGTATAAAGTCAATAAAAACGTATGCAATTTGTCCAACCTTCCTGAATTTAACAGACTCCCAAAACGGCAAATCTCAAGCATAAGCTTTAAAAATTCTCTATACGATGCAGAATTTTTTTATCTATCTAGCTGCCTACTCTTATTTGTACATTTCTCAAAATTAATATTTGGCATAATGTCTGGCTTGATTGTCAAAATACCCCTATGTGCGATGAAGGAGTCTGCGTGCTAAAATGTAAATTCTGAACACATATATATACACCATTATATAGAAAAAATATATTTGTGTTTTTATTGGCGCAGGGGTTGAACCCGGACCAACCAGATTTGTAGTAAACGTGCTTTGCTTATACAAAGGAAGTTTATTATTAGTAGTTGAAATATTTTAAAATTACTTGTAGTAAATATTTATATAAGTATCTGCTGAAGACACTGAATGCCCTTCAAGGCAACTTTCCAAACTGCCGTAAAACAACGGTCAAAAAAATTGGCCAAATACATTAAATTATATCATCTATTAGGAGACTCTTTAAATTCCAAATTCAGGTGTAATACATTTTGTTGTAGCGGACAGGTTCTTTGTAAATTTCAACCATAAAAAACATGGTTGTGATATGGTCGCAATAACCATATTATGTTCTTTGTAACAATGTATAGTTGCAGCGAACAAATTATAGTTGTTTTGACCAAAACTTTACTAACGATAAACATTTTTTGTTAAATTTCAACGATTATATGATTACTGTGCACAAAATATGTAACATGGTTGGTTTTAGCTTAAAAAAATTTCAACCACAACCAAAGTTTTATAACTTTTTAAAAATAATATAAAATATTTCACCATAATATATTATTATTAATCAAAGTACGGTTTAAAGCAACAGAATAAAGCTTGCGCCAATGTTTGATGTTTTAGTAATTTTTCTGGTAGATAAAGATTAATTTTGTTTTTTATTGATAGAGAAAGTGAAAAAAATAAAAATTTATGTACAAAATAAATAATTAAAAACAAAATCCAAATATGAAAAGAAATAAAAAGGGAACCAAAACATTTAAAACAAGTTGAAATAAAAAAGTTGAACTAATATTATTTTTGTGTTTGAAGCACAATTGTGCAACCATTTATTTGAGCTTATAAACTTTATTTTTATATAACTGATTCATGTAGCCTATGATTTTAGCGTTGCTATAAGCAAAAAATTCATTTTGTTTTGAATTTATGTTTCTAAATAATTTTAATGACAAATCGTAAATGAAAAAAACAATAAAAACTAAGTCTTTTATATCTGGAAAATTTAACCATTTAATGTTTATATTTAAACATAATTATGTTTATACTTTAGAATGTTATTGTTTTGCTAGACAAAAATATGGTTGCGAATGTACTATGTTTTGTTTGCAACCATATAATGCAACCATAATATGTTGCTCTTAGATTATGGTTACCTCAATCATATATTTTTTTTGCGTGTATACATCAAATAAAATAAACTATTGGGACATCCTTTATTTTATAATTTTGAATATTTATACCTGTTGCTTCAATGGTCGTAGTACTCGACATTTTGTCCAATTTTTCAAGCGTTTGTCGGTTCAAAAGATAGGCCAATATACGTCAATATATGTCGCCTACAGGGACAACCTTTAATTTTTATATTTATTTTAGTATTAGTTTTTGCTACTGGGAGCTATAGTCATACGCAGTACCCTTTACGGTTAATAATACACTTAAAAAACAGATATGTTGTATAACGGGACTAAACTGTTAGTATAACCTTTGACATAGATTTGAGGGCACAAATTAAGAAAAGCCGTTTTTTAATTTTTTAGTAATAATTATAATAAACTAATCTGATAAATATTAATTTTTTCTTTATTAAAAATATTTTTTGCGAATAATAAAACTTAAAATTAAAACTTACAAATTAAAATCACAACGGTACTTCCCGGTTTTATAAAAAATGTATGAAAATATAAAAAATTCGTACGGCGAACACCTGAACGATTGAAGAATGAGAGTAAATAAGTTCTAGAAAATGTTTGAGCCGCGAAAATATTTCATTTCACTATTTCGTTCACTATTTCAAATTTCATTTTTTTAAGGGAGCCTCCTTAAAGAGTGGAGGTTGTTACATACAATAGGAGAGTTAATTTAATTGGGTTTTATTCCATATACATATATCATCCCTCCAGGCGGGTTTCCTGAGCAGTTGCCAGCCTTTTTCAGAAGTTTTCATACTTCGTTCTTGCTTCTGATCCTGTCTCATTTGTAACCACAGGAACCTCATCAATTGAACCTCAATCAATTACCAAATTTTCCTACTCAGTATCTCCTTATAACAATACCCCAGCCCGAATATTCAGATCTTATTTAATTCTTTATAGTTTAGCATTAATAAGATATAAAATTATTACCTTATTTACAACAACAACAAATTGGTTTCTTTTTTTCTATTTTCCATGCATTGAATTGTTCTTTGATTGGTCCATATAATTTGTCTTTTAATTGGATTTCTCTTTAAAGTTGCAATGTATGAGTTATATTTTTAGAAGTTGTAATAATTATATAAGTCACACGCCAGCAAGCAATTAAACCCATCTACTTAAAGGGTTGTTCCTAAATTAACACACTATTTAATTTTTTAAAGAAACCTCAATCGATTAGCTTTTGCTTGTAATTTCTTAAACTGAATCATTAAGTACTCTTGACTATTTATGTAGTTGCATATCGCTCACACGCATACCCTTCACGAAAGCAGACACGACCAATTGCACAAAAAAAGTGTTAAATATATTTTCATTTAATTTTAAAATTATTTCATACAAAATTTACATTTATACAACAGATATGTATTTTCGATTTATTTTAATGCATTAAATTAACCGCAATTTGTTTAAAAACCACACTAGAATGAAATGTGCTCAAACTGTGGCGACTTTAAATGTTGACATTTTTATAAAATAATTTATATAAAATTACAGGTAAAATTAAACAAAAAATATATTTCTGTTGACACAAATAGCTTATTTTCAAATTATTTAATAAATAGCAAGGTTGAAAGAATGAATTCGATGTTTAGAAAAATAATTGGAAATATAACCAAAAATCCTTTGAAGCAAATGAAAATTGTTTCAAGAAAAAAAAATTTTGTTTTTTTTTTTTTGTGGCATAGTCAAAATAATTGCGGTACTTAAATAAAACAAAATGTTTTATTCACATAGAACTTATCTCACTAACAGTATTATCTTTATGTAAAAAAAGCTAAAGTTAAACAAACATTTTGAACTCTAAATGGGTGAGACAATTAAGAGCAGGGCTTACACATGAAGGGTTTCGTATCATGTATCATGTTGTTCAGAATTTAATTGTTTTTCATTATGTCTTAAAACATAATATTGTGCGTTTATAAAGTGCGTTAATCACGGTTGTATAAGGACACCCTTTATTTTTTTTTCATTTTTTCTCATAGCGAATATTGAGGAAACTTCAAGCGTTTGCCTATAGCAGTGTAATTGAAAAGGATATATTCGCTAAAAATACGGCCTCTATGGAAACACGTTCAATTTTTTAAATTATTTTTCCCACTTATTTTGGTACCGCACATATTTGAGCATTTAAAAAAATATTAGAACACATCCGAGTAAAGGTTAGGGTGCCACTGAATTGTAAACCAAATGGAGGATGAATTGATCTACTGCTAGTGATGTCATTTAAACCATTCATTTCAGCCATTTCATTTCTCATATAATTCGTTTTTTGAGACCTTTAACATGCGTCTGGCAAAAATAAACCCTAGGAATAGGACTAAATGTTTAAGGCGTTTAAATTAGTTCACAACGATTACTTTTGTGTAGTCTTGTAAATTGTTAATATCATAAAAATAGTTTGTTAAAACTTGGCAATTTTATGGAATAAATCTGATAAATGGGTGAACCATATAACACTTAGATCAGCACCCTGATTTCGAATAAAAATTTGCATGCAAGAATCACAGCCTACAATAAAAAAATCTATTTTTAATGAAAAATTAATCGATAGAGAATTTTTAATAAAATTAATTCATTTATTGATAATTATTAGCACAAGGTGTCCGACGAGATATTTGATTAAATGAAAGAGATTGGATTTTATGTTAGCCTCATAAATGCAAGCCCTTTTGAGAATATTTTTCATAATATTCTCACACATTTCATGCGGTATTTCATTAATTTCATCACGAATATTTTATTTGAGTTGCTCAAGCAATTCTGGTTTGTTTGCATAAACCTTGCTTTTCAGACATCTTCGCAAAAAGAAGTCCGGAGCAGTCAAATCAAACGTCCGTGAAGGCCAAACAACGTCACTATTTCTTGAAAAAACTTTTTGTGAAAAGAGGTCTCTCAGCAATTCCATTATAATCCTGGATGTATGCGATTTGGGGCCATCTTGTTGTTACCACATGTTTATAAAGCCCAAAGTACGCAGTTGAGACGTTAAAAAGTTTTCATCATATCACGATACGGCTCCTTATTCACCATTATCATTACGCCGTTTTCGTTTTCAAAGAAGTAAGATCCAATGATTCAAACAAAGTAGTACAGCTTCGCAGCGGAAAACCGTACATGTAACATAAGACATGTAACATAAGACATATTTTGTTCAAATAAAATACAATATTATGATGACCAAGGCGAATTAAATACAAGGTGATAGCGGTGGCGAATTCAATTCTTTTCCCATGTATTCTAACTGTTAAACTCCATATATAAAAAATTTATCCAACTGTTATACAGATTTTTTATATATGGAGTTTGACAGTTAGAATACCAGGGAAAAGAATTGAATTCGCCACCGCTATCACCTTGTATTTAATTCGCCTTGATGATGACAATATTTTTCCTTAAATTTTTTTTTTGTTTGTTTGTTTTCACAAATAATATAAAATTAAAATAATTTTTGCCGGCTTTTAAATTGCTACACGAGCGGACTGTCAGCGAATATGAAATAAATATATTATAAAGACTTTGGTTAAAGGTACTTCCTTATATATCAAATTACATTTCCTATGCACACACTCTTTAATTTCTAATTTTGTATTTAATACTTTTTGTTTTATAGCGTCTTAGATGCATATTGCTGTGGAAAGTGCAAGTGTGTACCTATAATGGTTCAAAGCATAAGAGCACATAAATAATATTATATAACCCACAAGAACACCCTTTAGTTTTTTTTTCATACTCGTAATTTTGGTCACAATATCACACACTGCTTAAAACTTAAGGTAGCTGTGTATAGCGATTCAAAAGATAAAGCCATATACCTCAATTAGCGTAATTTATAAATTTGGGCTCACCCTTTAATTACTATTCCACATTATTGTTTCAGCGGACTAAGTAATACAAGTTCTAGGGAAATTTCGGAGGTTAGTCTATAACAGTTTAATAGATACGGCCATATAAGTCATATTTCGTGAACTATGGAGGCACCTCCTAAATTTTAAGTTCATTTTTTATTACTTTCTATTACTGGCAGCTATAGTGATATCAATATTTTTTTTATTTTATATGTGGTCCGTTATGGTTCAATAGTTAATTAAAAATTATGTTAGTTGTATGGAGCACCCTTTAATTTTTTTATTTCTTGTATTTATTACATTATTTTTTTATGGCACCAATCTTTAAGTCTCACATTCTATAACCGTTTTAAAAATTACTGACTTTAGGAAGGCACAAATATAAAAAAATCAGACAGAATATATATTTAACGTATAAAATTTTATTGCCTTTTAATTTTATGTTAATAATTTTCGGAAACTTGTTACGAGCTCTTAAATATAACAGCATGGAATTTTAACACTGAACTTAATTTTTATTGCTATTTTATTAATTACTTGCTGTTGTAATTAAAGCACATAAATGCTGAATATATAATTACAAATTGTGGTTACATTTAAAACATAAACATTAGATATACTTGCAAAGCAAAAGCATTCAAAATAAAAATACTAAATAAAAAAAACAAAATAATTAAAAATAAATTAAAACCAAATGAAATAAAATAAAATACAAACGTATTGATTTGGAGAATAAATTTAAATTTAAATGTAAAGTGATTTAGTCAAATCTGTTATTTTATCTAACGCTTAAATTATAATTAGTATAACTAAAATAATAATTATTATTATGTGGAACGATTATTACAGTTGTAAATGTTTTGTTTACAGTTTTTCTCTAAATTAATTTTTTTTTATTTTCTTTTATTTTGTAATAATAAATTAAGTAAAATTTTATTTATATAAAAATATGAAAATATATGTTCCTAACGTGATTTTAAATCTGACACCACAGCTGAATAAAATATGTTGGATTACTTAAGATAATAAAAAAATTTAATAAATAAATTAATACTAACTAATAAAGGCCAAGCATATCGCTTGTTGTTACAATCTGTTATAGAGAAGACCCTGAGTTTAAGTCCCAACAAAACATTGCGTATAAGGAAAGCAAATGTGTTGCATTAAAGTTTTAACAGAGCCCCAAAGAAATCTTTTTCATCTTATTTCAATCTTATTCCGCATTCAAAGAGTAAAAGCGTTTACTCATTTTTTTCGCCACGAGCGGCATTACACGAAGACAATACTCGTATAAATTCTTACAAAGGTATAAGCTGTAACAACAAATACCAAAAATAAAAGGTTGTTTTGAAAGTTACGGGATTTTAATTAAAATTTTGATGTTTTTTAAATTGCGCTACGCAGACATGTCAAACTTGCACGATATATGGAATAATATGCCTGCTATTGCGACAAGTACACTTGCATATGCACTTTAAATTAAAGGGTGTCCCAAAAGTGATAGCAATTTTTACGAACATGATATTATCTTTAAAACACAAGTGGCTTGTTTATGTCCGTTAAAAAAGTGTGTAAAAAAGTGGAAAAGTAAAAGTGTGTGAAATTTAAAATGAAACCAAAAAATATAAAGGGTGTTCCTATAGTGCAGTAAATTTAACTTATTCGTCTCAAAAATTTCAACCGCAATTGATAGACACTTAGAATTTACATAGAGCATGTAAAAATATATCCGCAATAAAAATAAGTGTGAAGAATAACTACAAAAATTCAAGGGTGTTTCCATAGAGGCATATGCTTTCATCTTTTAAGCCGTTTTAGGTAGAAGCATGAAATTTTCAGAGAGTATGTACTACTGTAGCAAATAAATAAAATTAAATATTGTTCCCAAAGAAACGCCATATTTATGATAAAATTACAAAATAAAGCTATGGAGCCCTTCATATGTGAGCCCAGCTGGCGCCTGACTTTTTTATTTATAAAAGAAAAAATATGTTTTTTTTTGTGTTTTTTTTTTTTTTTTGGTAGCTCGACCTTTTAAAATTAATTAAAATTTACCACAAAATCAAAATCCAGAAAATGCTGTATTTCATTCCTCTAGTGTCTTAATTTACTTAATTTTTCTTATTTTCTTTGGAAAACGTCGGCCTACATTTGTAAAGAATTTTTCTATTTAAGAAAAAAAAACTTTGAAAATAGATTAAAAAGAAACCTAAGTCAAAAAAATTAAATTTTAATTCATTTATAATATCCACGGTTCAAATTCTGATTGAAAAAAAAATAAAAATTCAAATCCTGGTTGGGAAAATATTAAAAAAAAATTAGACCTTTGAAATTTTTATTAACGATTTATTGAATTAATTAATATTTTTGGGCATGAAATTTGTTGACTTGCTTGCGTTCCGCTTATGATACTTACAGAATTAGAAAGAAGATCCACTTTTCGCAGCCAACACTTTTGCATACACATGACTTTTTTTCTTTTCTTTTAAGTTGTGTAAGTAATGCAGCAAGAAAAAATCTTAATAGGACTCCTGAACTGCTGAAAAGGAGAAAACCCTTAGCTTATTACCACGGCCATTTTGCCATCGGTTCTGAAAAACTCTTACAAATTTTAGATAAACTAAAGATTGCCGTTCAAAATAAATTGATCATATTCGAATAATAAAAACAAAAATTGAAGAAAAAAAATCAAAGAAAAAAAACAAAAAAAAAGAAATAATTAAATTTGTATTTTTTCTCTGCATACAGTCGACTTTTACAAACACAGCTTTTACCTCTAAATCAATAAAAGTAATGTCATTAATTTTAAAATAAGACTTATTGTTTAATAATAATTCTGAAAAACATTGTTTGCTTTTGTGCAAAATAAATGAGGCCACAAATTATTATTCAGTGAGTGCAACTCAAAAAAAAATATTTATTTCAATTAGAAATTTTTACCTTAACTTTAAATTTTTATTAAATTTAATAAAATATATAATGACCAAAAACATGTTTGTGCATGCAGTTATTATTACATGAATTTCATTTTTACCAACAATTAAAATTTTATAAAATCTCAATTGTTTAAATATGTATTTGGCCAAGCTGTTGGTTGCTAAAAATTATTTATGAAAACAATAAAAAATTAAAAATTCAACAAAATCACCCTTTCACTAGAAACAGGTAAAATATCAATTTAGTTTTAAAATTATCCAATATTTACACAAGCATAATGAATAATAAACGCAAATGATTTTATATTCTACATACATTTAGATTTAAATATATTTTTAATTAAATATTTGTATAAACAGTAACAATTAAATACAATAATGAGAAAAATATTGATTTTATTTATTTGCTCTAATGAATTTTTAGGGCAAAATATATTTTCATTGGAAATTGAAATGTTTAGAAATTACTTCAATTTCTAATGATGAATTATAAAAAGCAATTGGAATTCCTACGCTCATTTGTTTGTTGTAAATAAAATGGATATTGTTGTTGTTGCAATCACACACATCATTTGGAAAGGCGACACCAAATTTTGAAAAACTTGTTTATGACATCGATTTAAAAAAAATCTTAGAGATAGTAAAAGCAATAACTTGTAGAGGGTTCGATAAGTTTTCCTGATTATAGATTATTTTTACTTTATGTCAATAAAAATTAAATTAAAATAAAATAAAGTGCGAGTTGGACTCACCGTGTTACTTTTGGGAAACCCTTTATTTAGTTTTATTTTCATAATGCTAATTGTCCTTATAGAAAAATAGCAATCCATGCTCTGTGCAAATTTTAAGCGTTTGATTATAACCGCTTAAAAAACAAAGATTCGTCAAAATGGTGACATCTATGGAAACATCCTTAAATTTTTAAATTTATTGTTAATATTTATTTTGATAGCAGACATATGTACTCTGTACTAAATCGAAATCTCCGATTACTAGATTTGAAAAGTTGAATCCTTATAAGTCAAAATCACGTTACTTTAGCAACACCCTTTATATTTTATTTTTAATATATTTTTCTCGTTTTTATAGCGAACATAAAAATATTCAAACTATCTGTTAAATGCTCTGCAAAAGCAATACCACGAACTTGAAAACAGGTCACAATTGGGACACCCTATAAGGTATTTTTTTTTTTTTTTTTTTTTAAAAATAGTTTACAATCCAACTTGTCTGCCTATCACAATAAAAAAAAAAACAAAATTTTTATGAATATCACCCCAGTTAGCATTTGGAAGATTGTTTTTACAAAAATCACCAAAGTGAGTCTTTTAAGACTACCCAAGGTGACTCAAAACTGATTCATCAGTTATGCGTTTAAAAAGAGACTCGAATATAACTCCTACAAACGCATAGAAAGCGACTTTCTAAAAAAACAAAAAGTACAAAAAGCAAATGCTTGAAATTCGACTGTTTTTAGAATTATTTTGGAGACATATTTAATGCAGCCTAACGATGAAAAAATGATTCAAATACATATTTTATTTTTATTTTTTAATTTTCGTAAAAATACATACATATGTCACTTCGTAAAAAAATAGAGACACAAATGTAAAATAAATTTTTTCAAATTTGTTTAAATTTGAATTTTAAGAAAATTAGGAATTACATGCTAACGAATGTAACACTACGCCTTGACGAGCAATTGATTTGTTCGCACATGAACAAAACGTCAGCAGAATAGGTTACAAACATTTGTTCATGTTTGTCTGCGTGGAGAAAACTGCTTCGTTTTCTCACTGTTTGAAGCCGACATGACATCGACAACGATGGTCTACAATAGGCATTTTAATGTGCGGACATGAAATTGTTTAATGTTTGAACAAATCAATGGCTCGTCAATACGGCGTGTTATAAAAATAAGCAAACCGTTGTTTGCAACTTTTCATTTTGAGAAAATATATTAGAAATGATCGTATAATATGGTTCGAAAAAGACTCGCATACGGCTAGTAATATGATTAAAAGTTGACTCGAAAAAGTATCGTATTTGATTACAAGTACGATTGAAAACAGTATCGAAAATGAGTCGAAAACGCGAGTCATAAGGGACTCGTTCAGAAGAGTCGCGGCTAGGGTACCATTTTCTACCGACAAAGCAATCATTTTCGACTCTAAAACGAGCGCATAATCGATTATTTTAATCGTGTCGAGGAGTCAAAAAAGACTCGAATATGATCAATAATGCTAACTGGGACGTAACTTTTGAAACACCTTTTGTTTTAGTATTCGTATATAAATTAATTTTGAGAGCCTACTGACAGCCTACTGACACGGCTCCACAGTTAAATTGATGTAACAGGCGCATATGCAGGCTCACTGATCCCATCATTGCTAATAAATGTCTTAAATTTAACAAGTAAGAGTGTTATATTCAGCTATGCCGAATCTTATATACCCTTCATCATCCATGTAAATCTAGTTTAGTGAGGTAACTCCAATCAAAAAAGCAAATATTTCGGTGAAAGAGAATTAAAAAAAAAAATTTTTGTTACTGCATATATATAATTTTACATAAAAATGACAAGGGCTCTTAATGGGTTAAGCATTTTTAAAATATTTGAGTATTTCCTAAAAGATCTCTTCAAAAGCTTTAAAGTGATACCCATATTGATATTTCAAAAAATTTGAAAATTTCAGAGCCCCGTAACTCGGAATATATGGGCGAGCTCGAATTTTTTCACTTGAAGTTTTTTTCTTAATTTTTAATGCTCTATTGCCGCATATATTTATTTTTTGATTGGAGTTATTTTATTTTTCCAAATAACTTTAGAGGTAGGCGTGGTGTTTTGCCTGCTGTCTCGAAGGACATGGACAGATCATGCTTGTTTCCAATAGCATATGTCTGATTGATTGACATATTTATTTTCTTTGCCGAGGCAAACTTGATTTCAACACTAACACGGACGGACAGACGGACATCGCTTATTCGACTTCGCTATGCATAAGAAGTCAGAATATATATACTTTATGGGGTCAGAAATGGATACTGGAGAAATTACACATGGAATGGCAAATTTATATATATATATATATATCTATTTTCCGCTTTTTGTGGTGAAGGGTATAAAAGCAGGACATCAGTTTCAAACCTTCAACCTTTAAAGTTATTCAATGAACGATCAATTTACCTAAAAAAGTTAAAATAGACTGTAGAGCAGCAAACAACTATCAAACTTCTTGATTAATTCTACTGAGGTTTTTGGTAACGAGTGCAATTTTAGAAAAGTCCGACTATACTACTACTACTACTACTATTGAAAAGGCTGTTAATATGATGAACATTTTAAATAATTTCAGTTTTATTTTAATTATATCTTTATTGAACAAAAGGCTTCAACGAGGAGGTTTCAGCTTAACGATTTTCTGTTATCATTTTCTAAAATATTCCTTTTTGCAACATCTTAAACTTAAGGTGTTGCAAAATATTTGTATATCTTTAAAATTACGAACTCACCCTTTAAATAGTTTAAATAAAAACCAGCAAGAACTGTCCATGTCCTTCGAGGCAGCAAACAAAACACCACACCTTCCTATAATTTTTCCCTACCATTTGGAACAAATCAACTGTAGTATAATAATTCCAATTAAAAAAAAAAAAATAAATGAGAAAAAGAGAATTAAAAAATAACAAAAAAAAACATCAAGTAAAAAAATAGCGCTCACCCATATTTTCCGAGTTATGGGCCTCTGCACCACATTTTTTAAGATATCAACATGGATGTCATTTAAAAGCTTTTGAAGAGATCTTCAAGGAAATACTAAAATTATCTTAAAATTCTTAACCCATCAAGAGCGTATGTCATTTTTATGTAAAATTATATATAACACTGAGTGGAGTTACTTCACTAAACAAGATTTACTTATATGTTGAATTATGCATAAGATTAGCCATAGCCGAATATAGGCCCTCCTTCTTACTGATACTGACATAAATGCACGAACTCATTTTTACGCTTTATCAAATTACGCGTCATAATGCCTGATTCATGCAAATCACTTGGACCAGCTAAACCATTAATAAGCGCAGGAAAAACAAAGCTTAGTTATTAAATTTAAGCCTGACTAACTGTTTTGAATTTATTTCTTTTGTTAACGTTTTATTGATTTAAAAAATAATTCTCATTCTGTCTTTTAAATTTCTTAATGCTGGCTCTTCTAAAACTTTGAATTTTGATAACGCCGTCGGCAAGGTACATTTCAGAACAAAAAGCTATAATAAATAATACGAAAAAGTTTTATTTTTTACGTTCTTGAAAGCACAAAAATTAGTTTTTTTTTCTTTTATTTATGTTTTGTTTTGTTTCGTTTTTTTTTTTTTTTTTAATTTTCAAACTTATTTTAATTAACAATGAGAATTTCTTAAAGACATTTATTGTTTGCTCCCGTAAAAGAATTTAGTTATTATTTTTCAATAGAAAATAAAATTTTAGAGTTTTTTTTTTTCTTTATTTAAAACTTAATTTTTTTTTGCTTTTTTTATGGCCTTAAAAAAGAGAAGGGAAAATTTACCCCAAACCCAATTGTTTATAAAACAATTTAATTGTTATTTAGCATTTACTGCCTGTCACAAACAAAATAATCCCCTCCATAAAATTTCCTCATCTGCATAAAGACTATTGTTAATGAATAAATCATTATTTTTTTTTTTTTGTTTTTTTTTTTCATTCTGGTTTTTATTGTTGAAATAAAAATATTATTGTTGTATAAAATTAAAAAGTAGCGGAAAATAACAACAGCTTTATAAAGTGTTCAAAGAAAAGAATAGAGGAAGAAAAGCGCGACAAATAGGCCAAATGAAATTAAAAAAGTTTTAAACAGAAGTAATAGACAGCAGCTAAAAATACAGAAAGGACTGAATTAATAAGCGACTATGAAATAGAAATGTTGCTTACAAAAAATATGAAAAAATAATACTCAACCTTTTGTTTGGTCTAAAATGTCAAGAGCAAAAAATGTTGAAACAAAAGTAAAATTAAAAAGCTTAACACCTTGAAGATTTTTTTGTTATTTTATTTAAATATTAATGCCCAAATTAATTTATTGATTTTTTTTACACTTTAAAAAAAAAATCTTTTTTTTATTTCTAAATATAAAATATTTCTCAATTTCTTAGCACAAGTTTCCTGGTAAAATGTTGAAAATCATTTAACCATAAATAAAACTTTTAAACTACTGAACCCCAAAAGTCAAACCAAAAATAATACAAAGTATTAAAAATTCTTTTAAAGGAAATAAGAAAAATAAAATCTTTTAATAAATTTTTTTATCAAGAAAAAAATAGAATTGTTTTGTAAATATGAAATGAATTTCATTTTTGTGGCTTTATATTATTCTCTTTTCTTGAAAAATTTCTTTCAGTTGTTGAATATAAAACTTTGTATTGTTTACAACTAAAACTTGTTAAAGAAGAAATTTATATTTTTTTGTTAAATTTTATTGTTCTTGTTTAATTAAAACCAAATTCTCATCATGAATAGAGAAACAACTTTGTTTAGCAACATTGATGTAAACGTCAGCAAACTGAACAACAAGTTTTCTTATGTTAATGTTTGTTAATAATTCATATGCAGTTCTTTGCTTGCTTATTGATCTCTTATACTTCTCTTTCAACAAAAACTGGAAGATATCAAAAATCGTTCCAAATCCTCCAAAACCAATTATTAGCTTCTATCAATGGCTGAAAAAAAGCCTACTGTTATGCAAGACTCTGACAGCCAAGATGGTGTAATTTTTTAGTTTCTAGTTTCAAAGGGGCCAACAGCAAGCTGTTAATAATTTGCATTTAAAATTGTTGCCAATTAAAATTTTTAGACCTCTCACACTTCTACCTTGGCCCTCATATTATATCAAATGGTATAAAAAATATATATGCCGTATTCACAAGCTCTGCTAAGGTGTAGGTAGTATTGCATACTACCTTTTGTTTACTTCTTTGTGAACAACCATTGTATCAGTGTGCCATTGTACATTGTACTTCATACGTCAAAAAGTAAATAAGAAGAAGAAAAGTGCTATTCATCATTTGTTATTTAGAAGCCAAATGGGGGAGAAAACAGAAAAAAGTAAATTAATAAATTTTTTGTGTGAGGATGAAATTCAAGACATTTTTAGGATGAACCTAATGTTCTTGCTCTCCAGTCGCAGAATTATACATTTAGGGCTACCAAAATCATCGTTATGGCATAATCGGGTTTTAAGATATTTTGATAAAAACAGATTTCTTCATATGATACTACTACGGCCAGAGGAATTTGCTTATATATTCAACCCTTTAAAAAATGACGATGTTTTTCACACAATTGGCGAAAGGCTCCAACTACGCATTACTTTGCAGCTTAAAATTGTACTTTACTGCTTGGGATCTTCAGGAAATGGTGCTTGTGTTCGTAAGGTAGCATCTCTTTTTGGTATAGGTGATGGCGGTACCATACAAAATATTAGAAATCAAGTCATTAAAGCAATATTAAATCTTAAAGAACATATTTTATATTGGCAACTTTCAACTTCAACTTTCTAATAAATCAGTCAAATCAATAAATGAAATAAATAAAACTAATAAAAATATCTTTTAATTCAATTTAATTTAATATAATTCACACATGAACACAAAAATAATAATTCATTCAAACATAAAACATTTAAACAAATACAACGTTTGAAAAACATATGAAAAAAAGTACTAAGTGTTGTATCGCATGTTTGCATGAAAATTACCAACAACACAGCTAGCACCGTTGTATTTTGTTAGCACTTAGCACGTACTAGGGGGCTTGTGAATAGGGCAATAGTTTTAGTATAATAACGATAACAAAACTATAAGACGTTATTGTGTTAAAAATATTATAGTGGTTTTAAATATATTTAAAAAGTTACATTGTAACTAGAGAAAAAATAAATAAAATTTTTCATGTTCACAGTCACAACCAAAGTTTTATTACACCTCAATATATTATCGTATTTGTTACTATAATAATAAACTAATTTTAATAAAGTTTTTATTTTACCTTTTTAAAAGCATGCGGAGAAAAATTTATTTTGGTCACAGGTATCATATTATGGTCTCCGTAAAAATATATGGTTGCCATAATAATAATTTATGGTTGTTTTAAATAATACTTCAGCCATACTAAACAAGCTTTATTGAAATTTCATAGCAAAATTCTGACTGCAAGAATATTTCGGACAATCACAATATGATACAGAAGTATAGTCTTACTGCCATATTCCAAAAAGTAAAATAATATTGAAATGTGTTTTATGAAAAATTTTCAATACCATTTTGTCTTTAAATGCATATCAAATCTATTTTAATATATCAGGAATACGTCATTGAATGCTACAATTTATATCATAATGAAAATAAGTTAAAAAAAGTGTTAATAAATAAAAAAAATATATATATATTAATATTGAAAATATTATTATTATTTATAATAAGTCTTGCAAAAAAACCCGACCATAACCGACAGTTAAACTTAAAATCATGTTTCGTTACAAAGGTTTTTGTTTTATAACGGTTGAATAGCTGGGGCCATGTAGTTTAACTTACGTCACGTATGGGGACACACTTGAATTTTTAAATTTATTTTTGGAGCTAAAGTGATACGCAGTGTCCTTAAATTTTAAAGTGGTGCCCTTTTCTGTTCATAAAGAACGTAAATAAGTGTAGGTTGTATTTGGACACCCTTTGGTTTTTAAAATTAAGAACTGTTTTTAAAACAAATAATGTTCAAAATCGGTTCTGCGGGAGCAAATATAAAAAAACAACATTCAGACGAATTGATAACCTCGCCAATATTCTGAAGACCTTTAAAAGACAATAAAAACTCAAAAACCTTTTATAAAAATACACAATAACTTTTTTCTTTCAAGGTTATTAAAAAATACTTATACAAATATTGACATTTTTTTTATTCATGAAAATATTACTTTTTGTTACAATCATAAATACAATCATAATACGAGTTTATATGTTGCTCCAAGATTATGATAACCTTTACCTTGTTTTTTGTTGGCCCAGTTCTATTCTGTCTTTTTAATAATTATTTAACCAAAATTTTAATTAACAATTAAGTGTCTGTGTACACAGATGGAGATGATGGGGTACAACTTTTTTGGGGAATATTTCTTGTTGTACGAACCCTAAAGATTATTTTGGGCACTATTGCTGTTCTCGATATTTTACTGAATATTAAAAAACGCAATTACAAAATAGGAACTTTTATTATACGAGGGCTGCTCTATATATTTCTGGCCTAATAGTGAAAATGCGAATATTTATAATCAAAAATGGTTTTATTGTTTTTCAAAGTATTCTCCAGCATGATTTATACACTTTTGCATGCGCTCAAACCAGTTATCGAAGCACTTTTTTCACTCCGATTGAGACACTTTTAAAACATGGGTTTTGAACACTTCAACAGCTTCTTCTGGCGACGAAAATCGTTGACCACGCATTTTTTTTCTTGATGTGCGGAAACAAGAAGAAGTCGTTAGGTGCCAAGTCAGGGCTGTACGGCGGATGACCCATTAATTCGACGTTTTGGCCGGTCAAAAACGCTCTGGTTTGAGCCGATGTGTGAGAGCTCGCATTGTCATGGTGAACAGTGATTCATCTTCTCTTGTTGGTTTTTCGAATTTCTCCGATGACTTCAGGCAAACAAATTGTAGTCTACCACTCAGAAGTGACCGTCCTACGTTGCTCAAGCGGAACAGTCGCCACATGACCAGTTTTGCCGAAGAAACAGGCGACCATTTGCTTCGAAGTGCTTCTTCCACGAACAACTTTCGTTGGATTTTGCTCGTCTTTGAAGACCCACACGGTCGATTGTTGTTTCGTTTCGGGCTCATACGCATAGATCCATGATTCGTCATCTGTGACGATCTTATAAACGTCTTTTGAAGCACCGAAATCGTATTTTTGCAACATTTCTTTGCACCAATCGACACGAGCCTTTTTTTTGAGCGACTTTCAAATTGTGCGGGATCCAACAAGAACAAACCTTTTTTACGGCCAGGTGTTCATGCAGTATCGAATGTATGCTGGTGGAAGAAATGTCCAAGGATGTCTCTATCTCTTGGTATGTCGCATGTCGATCTTGCATTATGAGTTCACGCACGGCATCAATGTTCTCTGGCACAACAGCCGTTTTTGGACCACCTTCACGGAATTCGTCTTTGAGCGAGCTTTGGCCACGATTAAATTCATTATACCAATTTTTCACAGTGCTATAGGATGGTGCTTCATCGCCATACAAAGATTTAAGTTCATCAATGCACTCTTGTCGTGATAATCCACGTCGAAAGTTGTGAAAAATGATGGCACGAAAATGTTCACGAGTTCCATTTTTTTCTATATTAATTTTTTCAAGTCACTGTAAACAACACAAATAATGGTCGCACGTCAAAACGTTTTGAGTACGATTATGCTTAAAAATGACAAACTTTCCAATGGAAATGTCAGATTGCACTTGGCAGCACTCAGTGTTGCCAGGCCAGAAATATAAATAGCAGCCCTCGTAAGCTGCTTTACTGCGTAATAAAGCATTAAACGCATTCGCCGCAGCAGGATACACGAACACACGACAGCAAATGACGCTAGCAACATTTGTCGCCTTGTACGCAGCTACATAATTATTTTAAAAGCAGCAGCTACATATTTCAGTAATATCACTTTAGCGCTTTTTAAACATGCAGATCTGATTTATAATTTAAAAATATTTTAACTATTATGTAAGAGGCTATTAGAAGAGTAAAATAACACTTTTAGAGGTCAAGTCGATTATTCGTTTGAATTGTCCTTAAATTTGAAAATATATTAAAGTATTTCTAAAAAGAAATATTAAGTATAGTAATGTGTGTCAGTATAAATAATACATAGTTGCTTGTCAACTAAAATAAAAAATACTAAAAACAACAAAATATTGATATCTATTAAAGCCAATCGTGTTAAATATTTACAGATGTCCCATACAAGAAACCTTTTGCTTATAAAAGATAACTGAACAGAACTAACTAAGAACAGAAGTAAAGTTTTAGCTAAATGTTGTCAACACAAAAAGGAATTATTGTTTTATATACATCTTAATACATTCCATTGAAATTTTAACAATTATTCTTCGCTAATTTTGCCATCATAATTTTTGTATTTTTATTTCGAAAAAATGACTTATAAAATACTAGCTATGCCCACTACTATGTAGGTGTGGCATTTATAATTTTTTTAAAATTTAAATTTGGAAAAAGTGTGAAAAATGTTTTATCTACAAAAATAATATTTTTACATTTTGCAGTTAGTAGCTGCTGTTTCGAATGTGTTTAATGCTTAAGTTGTATCATTTTCTAAATATTACAACATTTTCGTTCCATCTAGCCTGTGTGCGGTACACATTTCGTTGCGAACCCATATCAGCCAAGTCTTGAAAACTAAGCTTAGTAACTGTTAATGTAATTCACTTTTATTTATGGTTATAAAAAAAACTAATTTTTATCCCTTGTGTTGCCTGATTTGAGAATAACTGCTGAAATTGAGATTCTCTAACGAAATGTCAGATGAAATAAATAGTTTTTTTAGTTTTAACTTATAAATTCCTTTGAAAGCCCGTTTGTAATTCGAAACAAGACAATCAAATAAGAAAATAAAAAATTAATTTATTTTTGCTAGGGAGTTGTTCTTGAGAGTTTATTTTTATTCTTAGTAATAATGGCATCGCCAAAAAAATATGGTGGCATGTCGTAGTGTCTGCGGACTTTCGGCCGGGTGCTATAATATTTTAATTTTCTTTTCTATTTTATTCAAGCACTAGGTCAGTTTTTAAAAGAAAAATATTGTAATATATCTATAATATCCATGGAAGTTATGACTCTACGTTGATGGCACTGTAGTGTGACATAATGTGAATGAATATTATGTCCTTGGACGTGATGACATGCCACAAAAAAATATTTAACAATCATACAAAAGTAAGTAAATATTGGCAGAAAAAAAAACATATTAAGTGTGGCTTCGATTTCTCATAACGCAGTCAATTTCAGCACATTGACACATTTTCCACACTTCAAAACATATAAACATCATATAAAACCAAAATATAGATTACTTTTCTTTTTTTTCCTTTATACCAAAATACTCATAACCGTTTTAATTGAACGAGAAATTTGTAAAGATTTTTTTTTGCTATCGACGTGTCTAATGTTTCATGCCCCATGTATGTCATTTTTAGGTCAATGATTTCGCAGCTTATAAAAAATATCTAAAATAAAAAAAAGGAAACCTTAATAAAAAGAAGGAAATCTTTTTTATTTAAAAATAATTATGAATTCTGAAGTACGTATTAAAGTCAAAACTAAACTAAACTTAAATTTTAAAACAAAAGTAGGGCTAATACAATAAAATTATTTCCTCACATTTGCTGCAACTTAGTAAGCAATTTTGACTTTTTTTTTAATTTGTAATTGCTGATGAAGTTGTGATTATTCACAGCCATATTTTTTATTCTTGTGGTTTTTTTTTTTTTTTTTTTTTTTTTTATGAATTTTTAAACATTCCTCAGAGTAGAAATACAACCTCACGGTTGCGGATGCGGTTGTTTTTTTTATATGGAGTTTTGACAATAAAAAACGTTCAACGAATCCGCATGAAATTAGAATCTATTTTAATTTGAGTGCGTTTTCTCTCAAGCTCTCAATTTTGATTTTTTTCTCTTTCAGCATGTTGCCACAGTTTTATTGTTTTTCTAACAAAAAATACTATTTGTTAATATTTTTTGTGAATGACTACGAAAAAAGAAGAGAAAGAAAATGTAAAAAGTCAATTAAAATCAAAAATAATTTAAAAATTTTTCAATTTATTGCTTACATATATTGTATAAAATATTTTAAATATATTTCAATAAAAAATAACAAACATAAAGCAAACAAATAATAAAAAATGACAATAAAATCCGCATCCGTCGCCGAACGTCATTTTATTCTTGTTTATGTGTTGATTGGCCAATATATATTATTAATTGTGTTATTGTTTTTTATTTAAGCTAATTAGGCCTATTCAGATAAATGTAATGAAAACCAATTTTATTACATTTTTTAATCCCGACGTTTCGTCAATTTTTTGTTGACTTTTTCAAGGGATATTCGTCTGTATTTAATAAAATTATTATTATTAAAATGTATATACAAAAACAACAATCAGAACTTACAATAATTTAAGCAATATTACATTTAAGAGTAAACAATAAAAAGAATTTTACAAAAGACAAACATTTAAATCTTGCACTACTTATTTTAATAACAGTTGTACTTTTAAAGCTTTTATTTTAATGCAACACTATAGCTTGCGCTTATGTTGTCAGTGTCTTCTTTATGATTCATTGTTTTTGTAATTTTTTGTTGTATATGTAAGCTCTCAATTATAAAACGTTTTTTCTCCACTTTTTCCTTGTCAAGTATTTTAATCGTATCGAAGTCAGCTGTGTGTCCTGTTTCTATGATGTGTTGAGCTAGTGCAGTCGATCTTTTTCTTTTTTCAATGTCCATCTTGTGTTCGTTCATTCTTGTATGTAATGCTCTTTTTGTTGTGCCAATGTATATTAGATCACAGTTTTGCTCTTCTTTTCCCTTACACCTTATTTCGTACACAATGTTGTTTTGTTGTAATTTATTGACTGGCGCTTTTACGTTTGTAAATATTGCTTTTAGAATTTTGTTTGGTTTGTACGCCAAACTGACTTTTTCTGTTTTTATTGTTTTTCTTATAATTCTGTTGTCAGTGAGCCCCGGAATGTACTGTACACTGAAAAAAGTTTTTGTATCTTTAACCGTTGTGTTACATGAATGTTGATTTTTGTTGTTTATTACTTCGTTATACGTAGATTCAATAAGAGATTTTATTAATTTTGTAGGGAAGTTGTTGTCCTGTAGTATTTGTTTAATCCGTTTAATATTGTTATTGTGGAATTTATTGTCACTGATGTTTAAAACTCGTCTTATTAGGTTTTTTGCGGTATTTATAATTTGGTATTTTGGTTGTGTTGAGTTAAAATTCATTATCCTTCCAGAGGCTGTTTCTTTCTCGTACCAGTCAAATATTATTCTGTTATTTTTCCTTATTAGTTTTGTATCCAAATATGTGATAATTCCTTTTTCTTCTATTTCAATTGTAAACTGTAATTTATTATGATATCTATTTAGGGTTTTTAGAATTTCATCCTTGTCCTTAAGTTTCACTATAGCCAATATATCATCCACGTATTTAGCTATATATTTTATATATATATTTTTAGTCTGTAGTTCAGCTATAGCATCGTCAAGTAATTTGTCTAATATGATATCAGCAATCGTTGGAGACAAGGGATTGCCCATTGGCATCCCAAATATTTGGTTATAGATTTGTCCATTATAATTAAAATAATTGTTGTCAATTAAGCAGAATTGTAAAATTTTTTGGAACTTAGATTTCCTAATCTTCGTGTGCTGCTTTATTGTGCTCCATTCGGTCAAGATATTTCTAATTGCCATATTAACTGGGATGTTCGTAAATAGGGAAACCGCGTCAAAAGATATTAATATTTCGTCATTTTCTATACATATGTTTTTTAAATTGTCAATCATTTGAGAAGAATTTTTTATATTATATTTATCTGAAACTATATTTTTCAAAATTTGTCCTACATGTTTGGATAATTTATAACAAGGTACTTGAACTGACGATACAATTGGTCTAAGAGGTGTATTAGGTTTGTGTATTTTTGGTAGGCCGTAGATTCTAGGACTATTAGCAGATGAACATAACAGTTTCTTTTTCAGCATTGAATCAATGTCACCAGTTTTTAATAGTGCACACACTATGTTATTATTTTCTTTTTGAAGTGCCGTAGTAGGGTCAGATCTCAATGTCTTATATGTATTTTTGTCTCCTAGTAATTCTTCCATTTTGTGTGTGTACTGATGTCTGTACATAACGACCGTTTTGTTTCCTTTGTCTGCTTTAGTTATAACTAAATTTGGGTGTTTCTTTAAGAAAGTCCTAGTGTTATTGTAAATTTTTAATATAAATTTTTCTTTCGGTGTACTTTTTATTTTTCTTTTAAATCTATTAATATTATAGGCGAGTGTATTTCTTGCAATTTCTTTTTCTTTGTCCACTTTTTCGTCCATTACTTGTATACATTGTTCAAGATCCGCTATAACATGTAAGGGTGAAAAATTCTTTTTGTCTATAGGAATTGCAAATTTTTCCCCTAAAGAGAGTATCCACTTACATTCCAAAGGTATGTCAATATCCGTTTTATTCTCAAAAAATTTTTTGTTAAATTTAAGTCCATATATAGTGAACATATTTTCTTTCAGTGTATTTAGTTTATTTATTTGCTTTTCTTTTACCTTGTTAGTTATGTGTTTTGTTCTCTCTTTTTGTTTACGTATCAATGAGACAAAGAGACTTGCACAACAACAACAACGATTAAAGTACACCTTAGCTTGTAGGAGTTATGGTATCATACCCAAACATACCATTAATACCACATCACAGGTAAAAAAATTGTTTGAATGCGAAACATTAAAAAGAAAATTAAAAAACATCGAATACAATTTTCACAAAAAAATTTTAAATTTGGAAATCACACAAACTATAAACACAATTACAATTATTAAACAGAAGATTGTACATATTAAAGTTAACATTAAACAGATGTTGACAGAGGAGGACTTTGAAACATTTATACGTAAACAAAAAGAGAGAACAAAACACATAACTAACAAGGTAAAAGAAAAGCAAATAAATAAACTAAATACACTGAAAGAAAATATGTTTACTATATATGGACTTAAATTTAACAAAAAATTTTTTGAGAATAAAACGGATATTGACATACCTTTGGAATGTAAGTGGATACTCTCTTTAGGGTGAAAAATTTGCAATTCCTATAGACAAAAAGAATTTTTCACCCTTACATGTTATAGCGGATCTTGAACAATGTATACAAGTAATGGACGAAAAAGTGGACAAAGAAAAAGAAATTGCAAGAAATACACTCGCCTATAATATTAATAGATTTAAAAGAAAAATAAAAAGTACACCGAAAGAAAAATTTATATTAAAAATTTACAATAACACTAGGACTTTCTTAAAGAAACACCCAAATTTAGTTATAACTAAAGCAGACAAAGGAAACAAAACGGTCGTTATGTACAGACATCAGTACACACACAAAATGGAAGAATTACTAGGAGACAAAAATACATATAAGACATTGAGATCTGACCCTACTACGGCACTTCAAAAAGAAAATAATAACATAGTGTGTGCACTATTAAAAACTGGTGACATTGATTCAATGCTGAAAAAGAAACTGTTATGTTCATCTGCTAATAGTCCTAGAATCTACGGCCTACCAAAAATACACAAACCTAATACACCTCTTAGACCAATTGTATCGTCAGTTCAAGTACCTTGTTATAAATTATCCAAACATGTAGGACAAATTTTGAAAAATATAGTTTCAGATAAATATAATATAAAAAATTCTTCTCAAATGATTGACAATTTAAAAAACATATGTATAGAAAATGACGAAATATTAATATCTTTTGACGCGGTTTCCCTATTTACGAACATCCCAGTTAATATGGCAATTAGAAATATCTTGACCGAATGGAGCACAATAAAGCAGCACACGAAGATTAGGAAATCTAAGTTCCAAAAAATTTTACAATTCTGCTTAATTGACAACAATTATTTTAATTATAATGGACAAATCTATAACCAAATATTTGGGATGCCAATGGGCAATCCCTTGTCTCCAACGATTGCTGATATCATATTAGACAAATTACTTGACGATGCTATAGCTGAACTACAGACTAAAAATATATATATAAAATATATAGCTAAATACGTGGATGATATATTGGCTATAGTGAAACTTAAGGACAAGGATGAAATTCTAAAAACCCTAAATAGATATCATAATAAATTACAGTTTACAATTGAAATAGAAGAAAAAGGAATTATCACATATTTGGATACAAAACTAATAAGGAAAAATAACAGAATAATATTTGACTGGTACGAGAAAGAAACAGCCTCTGGAAGGATAATGAATTTTAACTCAACACAACCAAAATACCAAATTATAAATACCGCAAAAAACCTAATAAGACGAGTTTTAAACATCAGTGACAATAAATTCCACAATAACAATATTAAACGGATTAAACAAATACTACAGGACAACAACTTCCCTACAAAATTAATAAAATCTCTTATTGAATCTACGTATAACGAAGTAATAAACAACAAAAATCAACATTCATGTAACACAACGGTTAAAGATACAAAAACTTTTTTCAGTGTACAGTACATTCCGGGGCTCACTGACAACAGAATTATAAGAAAAACAATAAAAACAGAAAAAGTCAGTTTGGCGTACAAACCAAACAAAATTCTAAAAGCAATATTTACAAACGTAAAAGCGCCAGTCAATAAATTACAACAAAACAACATTGTGTACGAAATAAGGTGTAAGGGAAAAGAAGAGCAAAACTGTGATCTAATATACATTGGCACAACAAAAAGAGCATTACATACAAGAATGAACGAACACAAGATGGACATTGAAAAAAGAAAAAGATCGACTGCACTAGCTCAACACATCATAGAAACAGGACACACAGCTGACTTCGATACGATTAAAATACTTGACAAGGAAAAAGTGGAGAAAAAACGTTTTATAATTGAGAGCTTACATATACAACAAAAAATTACAAAAACAATGAATCATAAAGAAGACACTGACAACATAAGCGCAAGCTATAGTGTTGCATTAAAATAAAAGCTTTAAAAGTACAACTGTTATTAAAATAAGTAGTGCAAGATTTAAATGTTTGTCTTTTGTAAAATTCTTTTTATTGTTTACTCTTAAATGTAATATTGCTTAAATTATTGTAAGTTCTGATTGTTGTTTTTGTATATACATTTTAATAATAATAATTTTATTAAATACAGACGAATATCCCTTGAAAAAGTCAACAAAAAATTGACGAAACGTCGGGATTAAAAAATGTAATAAAATTGGTTTTCATTACATTTATCTGAATAGGCCTAATTAGCTTAAATAAAAAACAATAACACAGTCATTTTATTTGTTTTTTCTCTGACATGCGGAATTCGTCGCCGCAACCGTAAGGTTGTATTTCTACTCTCAAGTTGGTTTTTTAGTCAAATATGAAATATTTATTATATTTTTTATTAGTAAATATTTCCGTATCTAACAGAAGTTTTGAATTTAGTTAATCTTTATTGAAAAGCATAATTTTATTTAATTAAGTATTAACATTTTTGAAGAATTTTCATCAAATTTTTATGTAAAAATGTTGCTAAAGATGTTAATATTATAAAGCACATGTGAAATGTATATGGCAACATTAAAGCAACAAAAGTTGCTAAATCCAAGTACTCTGTTGGATTTTACGAAAAATGTTGAGCAACATGCTACTAGTGACAATCGTCTTCAGTGTGAACAAAAAACATAAGTTTTAATTTTGTGTGTCTGCGAAAATTTTAATAATTTACTGAAAACGAAGAGAAATACTTATTCAACTTGTCCAAGCTTATAGGATCTATCCTTTATACGTTTTTGTTTTTTTATTGCAATAATGAGCAAATGCTTATGTTGTTTCATAGTTGAAAAACAAAATGTTGCCAGAAACATTTTTGAAGATTGTTAAACATGCTGCTAGAAACATTTCGTGACTTTTCCTTCGTAGTAACATTTTTTGTATGGACATTTGATAACATTTCGCACGAAATGATGAACAGAGTACTATGCCAAAGTGTGAAAAATATAAACGACCTTTAATTCCCCTGAAGTTTTCTAAAATTTCAGATAATTTTTAAGGTTTTTAAAGGATAAAAAAGTATCCCTATTGATTTTGCTACAATGTTTGACTTTATGTATGCTCGCTCGTCTTTTACATTATCCTATCTCTGTAACCGTAATGGGTAGACTCTTGAGATTTCTACAGCTGCTGAAACACTAATTACTACAAATACAAAAGAGTATTCCAAAAGGGGCATGATATTCAATAAAATATTGTTAATTCTTGAACGGAGATAGGCTGACAAGGCAAATTTGTACAGTCGATATAAATCTATATCGGCTCTAGCAACAAGTACAAAGAATTAAACCACAAACTTAAAGGGAGTCCCAATAGTGACGGTAATTTCACGTATATCACCTTGCTTTTCAACCCTAATAAACAGGCAATTTTAGATTAATTTTTTTATGTTTTTATGTTAAGTTATAAAAAGAAGTACAAAAAATTAAAAAAAGGCAAGAGTCTTTCTAGAATATCAGGAAGACAGTTTGAAGTAATTCTGATATATAAATATGTCATTGCGTGCATGTCTGAACAATAAATTTAAACACTAAAAAGTATGCCTACAAGCCGGGATTTTGGTGAATATGGCCCTAAATTTTCATAATTTTTGCAAAAACACGGCGTCAAAACACAAAACTTAAAATCAAGTTTCTTTAAGACGGTGATTGTACATTGATTACATTATATATATGATATATTAGATATTAGAAAGGATATAAAAAAATAAAAAATTTAAAAAAAATTACATCAATTATTGAAACACCCTTTAATTTCTAAATTCAAATTTTATACTTGTCATTACAGGAGATTTAACAATACAGGTTCTTTAAAAATTTCAACCATCTTTCTATAACTGTTCAGAAGTTTGGCCACATACATAAAATTACATCAACTATTGGGACTCCCTTTAAATTATAAATTTTAATATTTACACCTTGTATTATAACGGTAATAGTAAACGACATTTCGTCCAACTTTCAAGTGTTTGTCTAAAACGTTTCAAAAGATTAGCCCGTACGGATAAATTATCGTCACCTGTGGGGTCACCCTTTAATTTTTAGATTTATTTTTGCTATTGGGAGCTATAATGATACACAGTTTTCTTTTAGTTTTTAAATTAATTTAATAAATTTTATTATTTAAAATGTTGTATGGGTACACCCTGTAATTTTGAAAATCATACGTTATACTTCGTGTGTGACTCAAACTTGCATTCATCGGATTTATTTACTTTCTTGTATTTTTTTTTTTTTTTTTTTGTGTAAATTGCTACTAAAGTTGTGATTTTCCATTAATATTTTTTTGCGGGGATTATGGTGTCCTGTTTGTAAAATTTCTTATTTTATTTCAATATAAATACTTTTATTGCGTGTTAAAGTGTATTTACATTAATATAAGTATTTTCGTAAAATTTCTGACTCTCGCTAAGATTATTTGGATGGTTGCACTTTTTTAAGCAGAAGTTGGTTTGAGAACAATCAATTTCTGGGTGAAATTTTTTTAAATAAATTAATTTATAATTTTTTTTTTCTTTATATCTTATTTTGCTGTTACGCTGATATTTTTTTTTTTAGTTCATGTTTTTTATTTTATTTTTTTTTTTTTTAATTTCGGAATTTGTTTTTAAAGCATTTAAGTCAACAACATTTTTTTTAAATAATGGCTTTAAAATTAAAAAAAAAAAAAACCTGCAAGTATGACAATTTAGATTACAACTATCCTTTTCAAAGCCTTACAACAAAAAGAGGAAGTACAAACACTTAAGAAATAAATTAAAATGAGGTTCTTAAATCGTTTCTCATGTGCATGCATGCCTTTCAACGAATTTGCCAAAGTTGGCCACAAAAACATCAATAAAATGTTCTTTAACTTAATCGTAAAAAATACAAGAGGTTGTTGTAATGGCTTACAAAAAATATACCGCAGAGATTTTAAAAATTAACACTTGTAGGCAGCTAAAAAAAAGCAACAAAAACAACATAAAAAATACGTGTTCTTGTTGTGTAAGAATTTTCAACTTAAATTCATAAAAACACCTTTACTTACACATCAGCAATTACATTCATATACAAACACCCACTTGTAAACATAAAAGGGAAAAAGGATAAAATGATTTTTTAACAAAATAAGCTGGCAAATGAAATATCTTTGTACGTTTGTAGAATTATACACGTATGATTGTCAAAGCAAATGGATAAACACAGAAAAGAGTGAAGCAAAAACAACAGCAACAAAACTAATAAATTTCATTGCTTGAAACGAATGTAGCTGTGCAGTTGTGTGTGTGTGTGTGTGTGTGTGTGCGTTTATGTATGTGTGTGTTTTTTCACAAAACATTATAATAAAATTGTTCTTGTTTAAGCATGTGTACGATGATATGAATGATTTTTTTGTTTTCTTTTATGATAAACTTGTATCATACATTTTCTTATCTGGTTGAAGACAAAACAGTGTAAATATAAATTAAAGGCACGATAAAGATTTTGTAGATATATATGTACTCGTATATGGCTTTTCGAAACTTTTGCACTTTTCAAATGTAATTTCGAAAGCCAAATAGTTTTTTAACATTTTCTTCTACAACATTTTTCCATTCAAATAAAGAATAACTTAACCACCTGCAAACATAAAGCTTTTGTACAAAAAAAACTATAACATATAGTTATTTAGCAATATTGTGAATAGTCGATTGAAATCCAATATTCTTTTGATTATATAAAGTCAAAATTAAATATATTTAAATTGTTTGCCAGGCACATTCATACTGCTTGCTTCACAAAAAGCAGTATCATAATCTAAGTATAAGCAAGTAAGAGTACTACAATCGAATCTTATATACCCTACACCATATATATCGTAAAGCTAGTTTAGTGAAGTAACTCCAATCAAAAAAGCAAAAATAAATTAAGTACTAAATATAACTTTCCAAAAAAAAATGTGATCGGCTCCTAGTAGGTTAAGCATTTTTAAATAATTTAAGTATTTCCTTAAAGATTTCTTCAAAAGCTTTTAAATGATACCCATATTGATATCTTAAAAATATGGTGCACAATCGTATTTTTCTACGAGGGCTGCTATATATATTTCTGGCCTGGCAACACTGAGTGCTACCAAGTGCAATCTGATATTTCCATTGGAAAGTTTGTCATTTTTAAGCATAATCGTACTCAAAACGTTTTGACGTTCGACCATTATTTGTGTTGTTTACAGTGACTTGAAAAAATTAATATAGAAAAAAATGGAATTAACTCGTGAACATTTTCGTGCCATCATTTTTCACAACTTTCGACGTGGATTATCACGACAAAAGTGTATTGATGAACCTAAATCTTTGTACGGCGATGAAGCACCATCCTATAGCACTGTGAAAAATGGGTATAATGAATTTAATCGTGGCCGAAGCTCGCTCGAAGACGAATTCCGTGAAGGTCGTCCAAAAACGGCTGTTGTGCCAGAGAACATTGATGCCGTGCGTGAACTCATAATGCAAGATCGACATGCGACATACCGAGAGATAAAGACACCCTTGGACATTTCTTCCACCAGCACACATTCGATACTGCATGAACACCTGGCCGTAAAAAAGATTTGTTCTCGTTGGATCCCGCACAATTTAAAAGTCGCTCAAAAAAAGGGTCGTGTAGATTGGTGCAAAGAAATGTTGCCAAAATACGATTGCGGTGCTTCAAAAGACGTTTATAAGATCGTCACAGGTGATGAATCATGGATCTATACGTATGAGCCCGAAACGAAACAATAACCGACCGTGTGGGTCTTCAAAGACGAGCAAAATGGTCATGTGGCGACTGTTCCGCTTGAGCAACGTAGGACGGTCACTTCTGAGTGGTACACTACAATTTGTTTGCCTGAAGTCATCGGAGAAATTCGAAAAACCAACAAGAGAAGACGAATCATTGTTCACCATGACAATGCGAGCTCTCACACATCGGCTAAAAACAAGAGTGTTTTTAACCGGCCAAAACGTCGAATTAACTTGGCACCTAATAACTTCTTCTTGTTTCCGCACGTCAAGAAAAAAATGCGTGGTCAACGATTTTCGTCGCCAGAAGAAGCTGTTGAAGTGTTCAAAAACCATGTTTTAGAGGTGTCTCAATCGGAGTGGAAAAAGTGCTTCGACAACTGGTTTGAGCGCATGCAAAAGTGTATAAATCATGCTGGAGAATACTTTTAAAAACAATAAAACCATTTTAGATTATAAATATTGCAATTCATGTTTGCTAAATTCAAATGAATTGGTTCAAATTTCATTCAATTCGTTCTTTGGGGAAAAAAGTAATTCATAATCTTACCAATTCAGTGCATGAATGATTCGCGAATTAATTCAAAAACTCTGATCTTTAGCATAAATAAATACATTGGAATAACATTATACAAAATAAATAAAAATAGTTATGGTTTTATTTAAACAACAATATGGTTACAATAACAAATTAGTTATATGTTTTGACTTCAACCATAATTATAATTCAATCAAAACAAGAGCCACTCCTGGCCACAGCTAGAAACATAGAAGAGGCCCAACGTAAATTTAATCAAGTAATGATTAGGCATGGATGTCTGATCATGGACTTTGTCTTGCCACGGAAAAAACCGAAGTTATTTTTCTCACAAAAAAGAAAATACCAATAGAAATAACGATGCAGACAGTTGACGCTACGATTCAGTCAAAAAAGACTATAAAATATTTGGGCCTTCATCTTGATTCCAAACTATCCTTTTGGGCTTAGATAAACCACGCAGTCAAAAAAGCGGGCAAAGTCACAGCGGCATTATCGAGGCTAATGGGGAACATAGGCGGCCCAACAGCAAGCAAGCGAAAGTTGGTAGTCTTAATTGAGGAGCCCAACATACCCTGCTGTGTGACGACCTGGCAGGCATACGTAAACGTATCTCCCCTCCCAACCCGCAAAAAAAAACTCCTGGCCTTTAGAAAAAGAAGGAGGTTATCAATTCCTGTGAATGTTTTTTTTAAATGTTTGTGTCTGCATAACCCGGTTATTTCCGCACCGATTTTATAAATTGTTTGTAATTTGATAGACTCTGCTTACAGATTGGTCTCGTTTAAAAAACAGTTCATAATTCAAAATATTAAAGGGTGTCTCCATACAACATACATAATTTTTCTTGGATTATAAACTGTAAAAGGCACTTCTTTAAAATTTAAAATGACTGCGTATTAATATAGCTCCCAATAACAAAAGTTAATACAAAAGTAAATCTAAAAATTAAAAAGTGTCTCCATAGGTGAAGAAAATTGGCCTTTGTGGGCCTATCTTTTAAACCATTGTAGACATACGCTTGAAAATTGGACAGAACGTCGATTGCTATAAACGTAACAATAATAAGTATTAATATGTAAAATTATGAAATAAAGGGTGTCCCAATAGTTAATGATATATGTGGCCATACTTTTGAACAATTGTAGACAGACGCTTGAAATTTACAACAAACTTATATTGCTAACTCCGCTGTAACAAAAAGAATAAAATTTGGATTTGGAAATAAAAGGGTGTCCTAAAAGTTGATGTAATTTGATGTATGTTGTCAAGCTTTCCAACGGTTATAGAGAGACGGTTAAAATTTACAAAGAACCTTATTGCTAAGTCTACTACAACAACAAGTACATAATTTGAATTTGTAAATTACAGGGTGCCCCTATAGTTAGATGTATATTGCCAAACTGTTGAACAGTTGAACAAGTATAGGATTTGGAGATGGAATATAAGGGTGTTTCAATAGTTCATGTAATTTGATGTAAGTGGCCATACTCTTGAAGCGTTATGGACCGACTGATTAAATCTGTTTGATAATCGGTTTTTTTGCAAGAATTATTTATACATCCGTGTGTTTTATAGTTTGATTCATAGCTTGAATCAATTAAAAAGTTCTTTAAAAGTAAAAAAAATTGTAAATGTCATTAAATAAAATGTTCATTATTTCAAGTTTTGTTGCATCCCACTGTGCTTCATATATAGATATGAATAAAAAGATGCTCAATGCTTTTCTGTAAGAATTTTAAACACTTGAACAAAAATAAAATATCTTTACGTCTTCTTCTCTTTCTTTACCTTTTTTTTTTTTTTTTGTTGTTGTTTCTTTTAATAAAGTATTTTTTAACACTTAACCCAGTTTAGTAACGAGCTACTGGTAATAAAGCTTTCAAATTTGTAAGTGCGTCTGTGTGAGATGTGATTACATTAAAGTTGCCTTAACAAATATGTGTGTGAAATACAAAAAATATTATTTTCAGAGAAGATTTGTAAGCGATACAATACAAACAAACAAACACAGGCACTTGAACAACGTAACGATATAAGGATGTGGATATATGCAATTGTATGTATGTACAATCGTAAATTGTATAATATTCTAACGCACTAATGACTTCAACAATAAAAGAAAACCACTTCTTTTATTTGTAAAAAAAAGTACGTTTTTGTAACTAAAAAAAATATTTGTTTAAAACGTTTTTTAAATACTTAATGGAGACTGTCTGATTTATATGTATTAAACAATGTCATTAAAGAGCTACTGCTAAATCTGAAATTGGAACAAGTCATCGCTAAGCATATATTATAATAATATTTTTAGTTAAATTACTTAAAAAAGGTTTTTATTAAAAAGTTTTAGAAATTTTTCTGTAAAAACAGAAATAAAAATTTTTTTAATTTTAAAACCACTCTTGATTTAAGTGACTAGATGTTTTATGTGAACCTTAGGTAATATTTTAGCTCATATCAAATATTGTAACGCTTATTTTGATGCTTTTCAAATCCCAAGATAGTTTTATTAACGCTGTCCTTTATCTTTTTCAAATGACCTCAAAAGGAAATAATTAATAAACATAACATGTTCACTTTGTTCGCCTGCTATCAAAGTATGATTACAGCCAAAAAAGCATTCAGAGAAAATTTAGTTGACCGCCAACAGCGGCAACACACACGATCCCTTAATTATAATGCCTTAATTAGCTGCAATATAGAACTTTATAAACAGAAAGAAAATTTTTATGTTGCCAGATCTACCAGCAACGCTGGCGAGTTTTAAGCTCACAATATCTTTCGTAGTAATCATGCTTCTAACCAACTCAGATATCTGGACTTTAATAATTCTCTGTGGCACTGGCAAGAACCAAACGGTCGATGATTATTTTGGTTTAGTAAATTTTACCTATTCGCAAGCATGGTCATCTGGAGAACTATAGTTTTCTTCCTTCGATAATCGATCCCGATCTTGATCTATTGTTTAGCCATGAGGCACTTCAGCCAACCCCGAAACAACTGACGAAGCTTATTCTTTCACAGCTTTCCTATTTAAGTCTAAGGCAAGTTTCATAGTTTTTATTGTTTAAAATCAAATGCGCAGTGCACTCCGATTGGAGTCGAACTCATGCTCTATTGTTAACTCTGAATTTGCTTTATAGCACATTTCTGACTACGATTAAACAAAAATTATCTTTTCCTTTTAATTCAAGGCTTAACAACTCATCTAGCACAGCTACCCAAACAGCAATTACTTTTTATGTTTGTCAAGAGAAATATTCCAAGAAGAGCAAAACCAAAATATGTTTTAAACCAGTGATTAAAAATACTTGAATATTTTGAAGGCATATGTAGTTTCTTAACTGTTGCTGTGGAATAATGTACAGCAAAAGCTAAAAGCAAATGCAACAAAAATAAAGAAAACGCATTTGCTTAAGCTGACTATCTGTTTTTTTCTGCAGCAAAGCAATCAGCAAAGCAATTACTTTAAAAATGTTTGCTGTTGCTTACGCAATCAGTTGTTCTTTTTTTTTATTTTTGCAATTGCTTAACTGTTTACTATAAAGTTGTAGCTGGCTACGATAGCTTTTTTTTTTTGCTGTTACTTGCTGTAACTCGCTGTTTTTCATCCCTTTTAACATTGGAAACGTATTAACGCATTTACTACTAACAATATATAAGAAAATACATTTAAAAAAGTTGTTTTTATTATACCATTAAATGGTGTTTTTTTTTTCTTAAAAAGCAACAGCAAAAGAAGAAACAAACATCAACTTATTGCTTAAGCAATAGCAAACGTTATCAAAATAAATGCTTTGCTAATTGCTTTGCTGAAGAAAGAAATACATAGTCAGCTTAAGCATAAGCGTGTTTTTCTCTTTTTTGTATTTGCTTTTTGCTGTTGCTCGCTTATAATGAAATGTTTTTTAAAGGCTGAGACATTTAGTTTTTTTTTTTATTTTATTTGCTGAAAATCATGCAAGCAAAGCTAAGATTTTAGTGCTATTGCTATTTTTTTTAGCATGCAATTTAAGCCCTGTTAAAAACCAATCCAAAATACTTTTACGAACAAAAATAATTATTTTACCGCAACCATAGTGGTTTTTATAGTGATCATATTATGATTGTTCTGACCATACTTTAACCATTTTTTTATTTTCGTGCTGTTTTTCGTCGTTCTGCCTAAAAAAGAAATTATAATATTTTTTTTTTTACCAGGCAATCGCTTTTGATTAATTTAGCCACGACTGCCGCACACTGTAGATTTTTTATTTTTTTCTACTTTAAATGAAGAACTTTCTTCTATACAATACTGGCGACATCATTAACTCACCTGGTCTAGCTTCACATCAATTGTACTGATGTTACCATTTAAAGAGTGTCTACTCAACAATAAATAACTAATTTTTTTTAAAGCTGTGTTGGGACTTGAACTCATGAGTGTTTGTTAATAAACAGGCAATACGACTGTCTAGCAAGGGCTTGCAAACTTTTTCGTTTATTCTCTATACACCACACTTGCAAGGACCACCATAATATATTTTAAGAGCTGCTGATCTTATTTTTGTAAATATAAAAAAGAAAACAAAAACAATAAGAAAATAAATTTAGACTATTTCACTCCCTGTCAACTGAAATTTGCATTAAAACTATAAAAGTACATTTAATATACAAATATAAAATTCTTTCTTTTTTTATGAATAAATTGTAGACAATAATTTTTTTTTTTCGTTATTTTTTATTGCTTCTTTATTTAAACTATTTATTTGATATTGTTATTTTATTTTATTTTTAGTTCTATTTTTTCCCTTTATAGTTCTCTGTCAAACTGTGTAATTTTTAACTGTGACTGCAAGTTAAAATAAATATGACTGAGTGTTGTCTCGTCTGACTTAACTGACTTTTTCTTTTTTATATCTAAAAATTATTTTTTAAATATAATTATATGCTTTTCTATATGTTTGGTTTGTACAGCCTTTTGTTACTTTGTCTGGTATCTACTGATTGTCAAATTGACCTTTATAATGACAAATAGTGGAATTTGTTTGTTAATTTATAAAAGACTATAAATGGTTACTAACTGAAAGAGTCTTGAATTTATTTTAAATTATTTTTGCTTTTTATTCATTTGTTTTATAGTTTTTGTGAACAAATTAATTTTCATGCGATTTTAAACAATTAAATTTAAATTTTTGGCTGAAACAATGACACGACGACATAAAAGGCGTTTTATATTATTAGTCATGACTCCCAGTTAAAGTCAAAGGATTTTATTAAGGCTGGCAAACAACATTAATTTATTTCTTTTGTTTGCTTTATTGAAAACTGCTTTTGTTACAAGTGAGACAGACAGTGCAAAATTTGACTACATTTATAAATAAAGAGATTAAAATACACACACCCAAAGACAGCATATTAAATCAGAAAAAAAATCAAAACAATCATTACGTCTGTTTAGCAGTGCAGCCAAGACTTTTAAAAAAGCAAACTAATGACTTTTAAAAAGGACCAACAAATAATAGAGAATAAATAAAAGTTTAAAGTATGTAAAAGATTTGTATTTTGTATGTTGAATCACATATGTATACAGAAAAAATCATAATTGCGATATGGTCATAGCAAAAATATTATATTTGCTGTAACAATTTTTTGATTGCAGTAAACAAACTATGGTTACTTTAACCAAGTTCATAATATTCGCAACTTGTTTGGTTGTAATAATATTGATAACCATTAATGCACTCAAAATAGATTTTGCCAAAAAACACTACTTTTAAAAAGAACTATTGGGTAACCCTTTAATTTATAATTTTAAATTATTATATTCGTTTTTACAACGGTAATAGAAATTATAAATCTGTCCATTTTTAAACTTTTGTTCATAACGGCTTAAAAGATAGGCCCATATAGGTCAATTTACGTCACCTATGGGCATACCCTTTAATTTTTAGATTTATTTTTGTATAACTTTTTGCTACTCGCGTGATACGCAGTTTTTTTAATTTTAAGGTGATGCTTTTTTAGATCATAATACACGCAAAAACATACTTGATGTAGGGGACACCCTTTAATTTTTAAACTGGCTCCAATCTGTAGGCAGAACCTTTCAAATTAAAAAAAAACAATTCAAAATCAGTAAAGGAATGACTAAGTTCCGTGGGTAAAAACATAAAAAAGTAAAATATTCAGACGAATTGATAACGTACTTCTTTCTTTGAAGTCGGTTTATTAAAATGTTTTATTTTTAAATTATTTTTGTTTCGCGAGTGATTTTCTGCCCGAAAATCTATTTTTATTAAAGCAAAATAAATATATTGTATAATAATCTTGTTTTAAAATAACCCAGAAAATTTATATTAAGACTTTAAGGAACAAAGAAATCACGTAACACTAATGACAAATTAATTTAATCTTTTTCACACGCACTCTAGTCACAGAGGCGTTGATCGTATTTTCAAATCAATCAATAATTGTGTGTCATTTTTAACTCTTTTTTTTATTAAAATGAAACCATTTATGTTTTATTAATAAAACAAAAGTAGTTTATTAAGTTACAAATTGGTTAGGAATTATTTAACCGAAGCACTAACAAACATTTATTCTTCTTCTCAAGTAAGTTTTTAAAGCAGCCACTTGTACCACTTTTATTTAGCAGACACAAAACAAAAATTTCCTAAAGCAGCCATCATCATTTATCTGTCTTCTGTAAATTATTATTGATATTTGAACTAAATTTAACTTAAAGTGTACGTGGCTCTAAATTAAATTTTGAAAAATGAAATTTTTTGGAAGGTTGCCGATCGCCTTAAAACTAAGTAATAACTAAGAATGGAGTGTCAAAAACAACCCTCTATGGAAACACCCTTTTATTTTTAAAATTATTGTTTACATTTATTTTTATAGTAGATATATTTATACACACTCTGTATAAGTTCGAAATATCTATATATTACTGTTGAAAAAGGAAAACCATGTACGTTAAAATTACGTCACTATAGGAACCCCCTCTACATTTTAACTTTGTTTTAACTTTTTATATTTGTCTTATTTCGGTCATAAAAATACATAAACTTAAAGCACGTGGCTGTTGTGGTTCATAGAGAATTATACGTCCCTTTTGGGACACCCTTTAATATAAAGTTCATTTTTGTAGTCATTATTATAGAGGACATACACTGTAGATATTTGACGGATTTGCCAATCACATGTTAAAAAAATTAACAATATTTTTATGAATATCACGCCATTCTCGGTACACCCTTTAATTTTTTTAATTTTTGTTCACTTTTATTTTTATAGCAGACATATTTATACAGACTCTGTATAAGTTCTAAATGTCTATAAATTACTGTTGAAAAAGGAAAACCAGATATGTTAGAATGACGTCACTATAGGAAAACCCTTCATATTTTTATTTTGTTTTTACCTTTTTATAGTTTTCTTGTGGCGGTCATAAAAATACTTAAACTTAAAGTGTCTGCTTGTTGCGGTTCAAAGAGAAGGATACGTCACTATTGGGGCACGCTTTAATTGAAAGTGTTATTTTTTGTAGTCATTATTATTGAGGACATACACTGTAGATATTTGTCGGATTTGCCAATCACAAAAAAAAATAACACCATTCTCGGTACACCCTTTAATTTTTAAAATTATTGTTCACTTTTAATTTTATAGTAGACATATTTATACACACTCTGAATAGGTTCTTAATGTCTGTATATTACTGTTAACAAAGAAAAACCATCTATGTCACTATAGAAACACCCTTTATATTTTAATTTTGTTTTTAACTTTTTGTAGTTTTTTTATTATGGTCATAAAAACACTAACTTAAAGTGTCTGCCTGTTGTAGTTTAAAGAGAATTATACGTCACTATTGGGGCACCCTTTAATTGAAAGTTTTATTTTTTGTAGTTTTTGCTATAGATGACAATGTCTCACATAATTTACAGTGACTGATTTTTCAATTACATGTTGAAAAAATAACAATATTTTTCTTAATATCGCGCCATTCTTGGAACACCCTTTAAATTTAAGTATTTGTTGTTAAAGCGGCTGTAGTAATACACCTGCTGTGAAAACTTTAACAGCCTTTTTATTTCAGTTCCTAGATGGCTGTGACAGAGAGGCTAACGTTTTTACCCTTTGGATACGGAACTCTAAATATGACAATTTCTACTTCTCCCAAAAAGTATCACCAAGAAATAAAAGTAATGCAAAACTTAAAGAATTGTTAAGGAGCGAGCAAGCCAGAAATTGGCAAGTTATCAGCAGTCGGCAAAAGTGAAGGCAAAAAGTTTCTGGACCCTCATAGGACAACACTCCAAAACTTGAACAAATTAAGTATTGATTTGAACAAGATTAACTTGAATTAATTATAATTGTTATCATTTATTATTAAAATTTACAAAAAAAATTTTTTTTTGTTACTTTTATTTATGAAATTTAGTTCAGTTTATGCAGCAGACAATGAAACACTGGAATGCTATTTGTATCTGTACTGATTTGGAATAAATTAGTCTTTATGTGAATCACAAATAAGTTTAAATTTCTTAGGGCTTCAAACTTGAGATCGTTAAAAATCCTATTCGTTCTTTTTTGTTTTATAACAAGTTAAAAAGAATACACCCTTTGAAAAAGCTTCTTATATTCTTAAGTTTTAAAAGTTTTCTTTTAAGTTAAAATGTTTTTAAAATTCCAATTTGTAATTATAGTTTTATGTAATGAAAGAAAAAAAAGAAAAATGTTTGCAAAGGAAATATTAAAGGCAGCCAACCAGCAAGAAAAATAATATAAAATTTTAAAAATTAAATATATTTATAGTTTAAGAACAATCATTACACATTGTAATTGGATGTTACTGCTTTTATGTTCTTAACCCAATTATTTTCTCTTTTACATGCTTAAACATACACGAACGCAAACACATATAAACAGTCATATTAACAACAGAACACACAAACAAAATAAGAAAATATTAAAAATTCTATAGGGGCAATTTTGAAAACGTATTAAATTAACCCTTCAATGTATTTTAAGTTCTGACTTATTTCAAGTGGAATTTTAAGCTTTCTTCTTTTTAGAGAGTTAAAAAAAAAATTTTTTTTAAACTATGTTAAAACATCATACCTGGGAGTTATTAATTAGTTGGACTATTTAATTGACGATTTCATTATCATTGAATGTTAAATAATGCTAATGATTTTTTTTATGCATTATCATTATTTCTACTACTGGTAATGCTTTTTAATGAAAACCTTTCATTGATAATTATTTAAAAAATAAAATCATTACCATTGACTAACGATTAAATGGTTTCAAATCATTATCATTAATAAAAGAAACATATTGTTTTTGTACACTAAATACACATGATAAAATATAGTGAAGCAATATTTTGAAATGGCATTTAGAACAGTAAAGTTTTTTGTCTTAACTCTTTTAGGACATAAAAGACCCTATGGGAACCTATTTTTGTTTTCGTTTAAGATCTGCTGGTTGTGGTGTTAGGTGACATTAGTTCTCAGGCATCAAGTTTTACACTTATCTCACTTGAAAATAATAAATTACTAAAAAATTTTAATTAAAGATCTTTCTGTAAAATTATTTATTTTTTGCATAGTTTTTTCAAGTTTCTGCGATGAACAATTTGTGTTTCGTATGAACAATAATTTTTGATTCAATTGTAATTAGTAATGAAAGGATTACATTAAAATTTCATTACTATTAATAAAAACAATTACAATTAAAATAAAATCATTAGCATTAAATAGTTGTTAAGCTTTTCTCATTCTCATTATTTCAAACAATGCCTGTGAAAATTTTATGGTAATAAAAAAATCCCAAGTATGAGAAACACCATACTTTTTCAATACCTTTTAATGTAAAAACTGCTCTATGAATATGAAAAATTGTCAGTCATTTAATGCTGCAGTTTTAAAGCAAATTAGACTATAATTTATCGTTAATATTGATATTTTTAAAATTTTTAATTTAGTAAATTCCTTCAAAGTTAACTCTTTCAAACATAATGATTTAAACGGTTAAGCAAAAATATTCCTATTTTACTAAATTTTATTGATTGGCGAGAGTACACACTTGTCAACCAAGGAGTATTCTAGTTGAGTCTTGATTTAAATGCTAATGAAGATTGGAAAACGTTTTTAATTTAAATAAATAATGCCTTTCAATTTTCCCTAAAATATAGAATAAATCTATTCATTTAATATAAATTTCATAAAATCACAATTTATTTACGGATTATAGTAAACAAAATGAAAAATTTATTATTCGGAATCTTTTAAAATTTAATTACTTTACTTTATTCGTGCTTGATTCCATATGGATATGCTTTCCCCGCAGTAATACATTTCATTTTGTAGTATAGTTTAAAATAATAAATATTTCATGAGAATATCATGAAATATTTATATTTGAAGGAATCAAGCACGAATAAAGTAAAGTAATTAGATTATAGTAAACATTAACATTTAATAAAAAAAAAACAATTTTTGTAAAGAAGGAAGTACATTAATATTGCCTTCCCCTGGCAACACTGGTTCATACATACTTGTTTATACAAAATATCTAACTAATACAAAATACTAAATGCAAAATTACTAACTACTATTTCTGCAGTAAGACGAATTAATACCAGATGAACTCACGCTTTTATTTGTTGTAGTTTATTGTTTTATATAAATTCATCTTCATAATAAAAAATGTTTGTCACTAAAACTTTATCTCTTTCATTAAAAGCCAAAAATATTATAACACAAAAGAAAAAAATATATCAATATAATCACTTATAAGAAATAAAATTATTTTAAAAAATAATTGCTTCAAAGATAAACACGTTTATAAAAAACATTATCGTCAGATTAGAGCGAAATTCGTTGAAACAAAATGCTGAAGCAGTTGTATTGTGTTCTGTTACGAAATATATTACAATATATTACTGGTAACATGATTCCGTTAACCTGATTCTGGCTTCCTAATTCTGGCAACATGTTTAGTGCAACATGTTTCTGATAATATGTTTATAGCAATATGTTTGTGGCAACATGCTTCTATAAACATGTTTATGTTAACAAGTTTCTGGAAACATGTTTTATGTAATATAATTTTAGACCTGCAAGATAATATAAGAAGTACCTATTTCGACTGGAATTACTACTTAACAATTAAAATTAGTTACAGTAAAAGAAAATTAAACGTTAGTTAAAGTTTTAATTGATTTAAACTAAATAATTTGTGTTATAATCTTGAGGTTTTTAGGGATGAAAACCCTCATATTTGAAATTTAACTCGAAAATAATCTTGCCTGTGACATGTATATTTAAAGAGCGTTTTTATTCTTTTCACAAAAGGGACAAAAGATATCCACACGATGCAAAAATATAAACCAAAATTGCTTTACTTACTTAGAAACAAAAGTAACCAGCTTAATTACAACTCTGACTAAAATTGTTAAAACAAAAAACTAAAACAAAAATTAAAATTAAAATTGTTATGGAACGAAATCATTTTGTTGCTCAGTGTAATTGGTATTTTTGTTATAGTTGCTTATCATATAAAAGGTTAAATTTTATGCAATGATAAAATTCCTTAGAAGCATATTTTTGTCAAATATGACGTTTATTAAAATGATATTTAATTAAGTTCAGTTATCAAAATTTTTTTCTTTCTTTCGTAATAAGAAAACTTGAAAAAAAAAACTTGTTAAAAAAAATAATACAAGGACAGTTCAAGAATTTTGGTACTGTTAAAGGTAATGGTACTGTTAAATGTTTCATTACTTCAAGAGTTTCTT
Organism: Gymnosoma rotundatum; assembly: GCA_916610165.2. NCBI lineage: Eukaryota > Metazoa > Arthropoda > Insecta > Diptera > Tachinidae > Gymnosoma > Gymnosoma rotundatum. The sequence continues at coordinate 120,634,900 of OU744340.1, forward strand.
GTTTGGAGTTTTGGATTTGATTTTTTTATTAAACATAATACTCAATTAATCAACAAAGTTATGAACACGGAATTGAGGAGTTTTTATTAAAAATTTGAAATAAATCCGCTTAAAGCTCTATAAAGAGTTGTTTGCTTAACCCTGCTCGTTGAAACGAGCCAAAAATTACAATTGTTCTTAGTTAACTGGCCACCATTGTTGAACCAATAATTTTGTTTCTTTAGTAATTACTTTGCAATTACTTAACCCCTCAAATCCCATCAGTTAATTATTAGTTTGAAAAATCATAATGGTGCCAATTAATATATGTATTCATTTATTGCCGGGGAGTTACTGTGCCCCACTGTTTGGCGTTAAACGTATTTAAATATTGTTGGTGCCTACTGTTAGGAGATTAATGTTTATTTTTATATTTTTCTTGCTCAAAGGCCTTGAATATCACATTACTGAAATATTCCTCGTACACAAATTGCAACAGGGCCTTAGGCGTAGACAAGATGAAAATGATAAAAATAATCACAACAAAAGAATTTCGTTATTGTTGTATATTTTGCAAAAAGGAAACGGCCATGATGACTAAAGAAAATAATTAAAGTCAAGTTTGTTTGTTTTACTTTAACAAGTGAAAATTCTTTACAAAAATCATATGAATATTTATAATAATCTTGTTGTATTAAGCTTTTTTGAAAAAAACAAAAAAAAAAAAAAGAAACAAGTAAATAAAATGTCTTGTTAATAACAATAACCTGCTTTTAATTGAAAAATGAATCCTAAAAATAGGCACTTATTTTTTTTTTTTTTTTTTTTTTGTAATTCGAATTTCGAAAGTACATAAATTTCAAAGAAATTAGAACTCTATTAAGAAAATCTATAATCTGCATGTTATAGAAAAATTTTACCTTTTTATGAATAAAATATTATGACCTAAAGCCTGAACAAAAATTTTTGTTTGGCTATAAACTTTTATAGTTCAACTAATAATTTACTTTAATTTAATTGCTAAAAGCTGTTTGCTTTAAGATTTTGTTTCTTAAAATATTTGTAAATTAAACGATTAACCAAATCTGCAATTAAAAATATTTAGTTCTAAAAAAACTAAATAGAATTTAAAAATAACATTTTTATGTTTACATTAGATTTTAGATAAAAATATATTTTTAAATTTAAAATACATTTGCATATTAAGATATTTAAAATATATTTAAAATAAAAAACAAAAGTTGTTTGTTTTTTGAATAGGAATTATATTTTTACGAGAATACAAAAAACTAACTAAAAATAAACTTAGCAGTTAATCCTTACAAAAAACAGGAGGCTGGAAAAGAATAAACTAAACTATTAATAAAGGGTGTTTTTTTTAGTCCGATACAACTTTAAATTGTAAAAGGTAAACCAAAAAATTAATATGTAATGAAAAATTTTTTATACGAAATATCAGAACATGGAATTAATATTTAAAAATGATTTCGGGCATATAGCCACCGCGGCTGCTCATGACGAAGCTCATTCTGTACGTCCAATTTGGGTCACTTGTTCAAGTACTGCTGGCTGTATGTCACGATTAACACGAACAATGTTGGCCTCCAAAGCGTCAGTTGCTGTTGGTTTATCAGCATAAACCAGTGGCTTCACATGACCCCACAGAAAATAATCGAGAGCTATCAAATCGCACGACCTTAAAGGCCAATTGACAAGTCCATTTCGGGCTTAAAAAAAACTCCCGATACATTCCAATTCATTTAGTTTTATAGAGATAGAGTTGTTTCTAGTTAGGCATTAGATGTAGAAAAAAATATCAATCAAATGAGAAAAAAGAATAACTAAAAACTCAACTATAATGTGCATAAGCTGGCTTAAGCTCACTTATGCAACTATGCAAATCATTTAATCATATGTGGCAAACTAAAATGTACTGAACAAAACCTTTCCTCAAAGTTCGTCAAATGTCGTTTGCTTAAGCATAGTGCGATCTGTTCGGACATTCCGTACGTAAACAGATGCTCCTACATTATATAAATACATGTTTAAGAAAAAATAAATAAGCTTCTGGTATAAATCCTATTAGAGAGAACTATTTTTCAAATTTAATAGAAATATTGAAAAATAACGTGCTTGAAAGATAAAAAGTTGTTTACAATTATTTTAATTTCCTTTCCATTAATTCTAACTTCAGTTACGGAAACGAGGTATCGAGCCGAAACGAAGTATTTTCATCACTGAAAAGCACTGAATGGGCTCCGTTAACAAAGAGTTTTATTATGCTGCCTCGGGGTACATCCCAGGGGATACTACCGATTATTAGGAGTGACTTAAGACTGATTGCGGGATGATTTATGACTCTTTATATATTAGAGAATGCTAAGATCAAAGTTTACGATTTGGAAGAACTGCACGATGAAACTTAAGAACACGTACTCTGTGAGTTTCCTGCTTTAGGATCTTACAGGTACAAATTCCTGAAGGTGGTAAGTGAGGTGGTGAGTGGTCTCCGAATATTCAAAAACGAAATTAGGCCCCTTAAATGAATTTCTTAACCTCAGGTCAAAATCTATAAGAGCAATAATCAATACTGTCGGAAATAGCCGAAGTGCATCTAAAAATGGCCACATGGCGATAGTCCCTTGGCCTCAGTGCCACATCTGTGTTCAGCCTAACTGCTGATTTCATGACCAGTTCTTTGGCCATCAAATTAGCTGGTTGCCGGTACAGCAGCTTCGATGGAGTGGTGCGTATTACACCGGTGACCATCAAGGACGAAGTTCGCAGAATTCTATTTAGTATACTGCAGATTTGTCAGCCATCCCAGTGTGGGCCACCAATCCAAAACCCCATACATTAGTATGGGTTAAATCACCTTGTTGAAAAGCCAGTACGCCGTGCCGGGGTTGATATCTAAGTTTCTGTCTATAGCCTTTCTACACACATAAAGAGCCACTGAGACCAGTGGAATAAACTCCCTGCGGAGGTCTTTCCTGTCACATTCAGTGTGCAAAGATTCAAATCAAATGTCAGGAGAGATGAAAAGTTTTGCTCGTGAATACAGGGCGCTTAATAATGATGGGGAAAAATCTCGGGCACTACTAGGGATGTTAATATATTTACAGCACGATTACTAATTCGTTAAAGTGGATATTTATTAATGTAAATTCTATTGTCTGTAGGGACAAAAGGCATTACTTGAATTTATTTCTTAGCGAACATCGGCCGGTTGTTCTTTTAGTAGCAAAACATAAGCTTTCACCAAGACATATGATGGATTTAAGAGGTTATAAAATCTTTAGGCAGGATCGGCTAAATGGTCGTGGCGGTGGCACTGCCGGCTTAGGGGCAACGTATGCAACCGTAATAAAGGAATTTCTTTGTGAATTTCTGTTGTCGTGCCCTGATACGAGGGCTGCTCTATATATTTCTGGCCTAATAGTGAAGCACTTTTTCCACTCCAATTGAAACACCTCTAAAACATGGTTTTTAAACACTTTAACAGCTTCTTCTGGCGACGAAAATCGTTTACCACGCATTTTTTTCTAGATGTGCGGAAGCAAGAAGAAGTCATTAGGTGCCAAGTCAGGGCTGTACGGCGGATGACCCATTAATTCGACGTTTTGGCCGGTGAAAAACGCTCTGGTTTGAGCCGATGTGTGAGAGATCGCATTGTCATGGTGAACAATGATTCGTCTTCTCTTGTTGATTTTTCGAATTTCTCCGATGACTTCAGGCAAACAAATTGTAGTGTACCACTCAGAAGTGACCGTCCTACGTTGCTCAAGCGGAACAGTCGCCACATGACCAGTTTTGCCGAAGAAACAGGCGACCATTTGCTTCGAAGTGCTTCTTCCACGAACAACTTTCGTTGGATTTTGCTCGTCTTTGAAGACCCACACGGTCGATTGTTGTTTCGTTTCGGGCTCATACGCATAGATCCATGATTCGTCACCTGTAACGATCTTACAAACGTCTTTCGAAGCACCGCAATCGTATTTTTGCAACATTTCTTTGCACCAATCGACACGGGCCTTTTTTTGAGCGACTTTCAAATTATGCGGGATCCAACGAGAACAAACCTTTTTTACGGCCAGGTGTTTATGCAGTATCGAATGTATGCTGGTAGAAGAAATGTCCAAGGATGTCTTTATCTCTCGGTATGTCGCATGTCGATCTTGCATTATGAGTTCACGCACGGCATCAATGTTCTCTGGTACAACAGCCGTTTTTGGACGACCTTCACGGAATTCGTCTTTGAGCGAGCTTTGGCCACGATTAAATTCAATATACCAATTTTTCACAGTGATATAGGATGGTGCTTCATCTTCATACAAAGATTTCAGTTCATCAATGCACTCTTGTCGTGATAATCCACGTCGAAAGTTGTGAAAAATGATGGCACGAAAATGTTCACGAGTTAATTCCATTTTTTTCTATATTAATTTTTTCAAGTCACTGTAAACAACACAAATAATGGTCGTACGTCAAAACGTTTTGAGTACGATTATGCTTAAAAATGACAAACTTTCCAATGGAAATGTCAGCTTGCACTTGGCAGCACTCAGTGTTGCCAGGCCGGAAATATATATAGCAGCCCTCGTATTACTCTACACCGCACTAGTGGCCCGACGCGAGTTTTTGAAACTACGTCTTCATTCATAGACATAGTTATTTCATCAACTGAAATCTTATCAGCAGAAGTTGGAGGCCTAAGAACATTGGATTTTCAGTCTGATCATAGTTTCCTAGCCCTGACACAGTGCGTTGCATAAGTAGGGGTCATCCCCTAAGTGCTGGTCCTCAAAAAAACGGCAAAGTCCGCTACATAAGCAGTGTGAAATTTGCGTTTGAAAATATCATCATAATGTTAAAGTAAATGTGTTTAAAACATATTTCCAACTAATGTTCACTATCATAATAATATTTTTAATTCTCAAAAAATTTAAAAAAAAATTCTGTAAAAAAAATTTTGCCGACCTTTTAAACACTAATAAACTTTTTTTTTTAATTACAACACAACACAATTTGTTTTTGGTTATTTGAATAAAAATAAAATTTTAATTTGCATTTTATTAAATAATTCATTTGGGTATCAATTGAATTTTTAACCGCAACTTAATACAACTTTTAGTAACTTTGCAGCAATTTATTTTTTTTTTTCAACACTTTATTGTAATGTAATTGGTAATCACGTTAAGCCTGTACTGACATTTTTATTGAATTTAAATGTTAATGCAAAAACATCATCAACATGAAACACATCAGCAGCACATCAGCAGCAATAACAAAAAAAAAATATAATGTATAATAGAAAAATCTGCATAAAAATGAAATTTTCAATAATCCCTTTTCAAACTAAAAGTTTGCATAGTTTTATAGCAGTTGCACTCACCTTTTTGTTTTATTAGTAGAGTAGAGTACAGTAGAGTAGAGCAAAGTGCATTTGTATTAATGGCCAGGATATTGCTTTAGCTGTAATATTTTAAGGTGTTTGATATAAAAGTCTTGTTGTAGCTGTTGTTTTTTCAAATTAGTTGTGCTGCAGCTGAGTTTAAGTGAAATCTTCAACGACAGTAGAAGAGATAGTTTTATAAAAAACAACAAAGTTCTGTTTAAAAAGCAAGCATCTTTAAATGGCAATGATATGACTATTGAAAGCTGTACGGTTTTTCAAATGCAGCCAGAGAAGAAGCCCAAGAATAAATTATGTGCAAAACAGTAACAGAAAGCTAACGACGTATAGTTCTCTTTGCATATTAAATCAATGTACACATGGTGTAAGAGGCAGACTGTCGATATTGGCAGCCATAATGGTTAAGCCATTACACTTAGTCACTATAATAGATTTAAATATTTTAAGCCTTATAAACGGATGAGGAAAGCAAATAATGCAGACTTCAGCATTTGACTTTGTGTCATGTTTTTTACGTTTTTCTTTCTTTTGTATTAAATTGCACTTTGACAATTTTTTTTTACGGTCTTACACTCAACCTCATAGCAAGAGACTAGATAAAAAACACTTAATTACATTTGATGCATAAAAAATTTATAAAGATTAATTTTTTTTACACAGTTGCTGTTCTTCCTTTTTTTTATTTAATTTTTATAAATTTCTTGTTTTAAAATACTTTAAAAGTTTTGCCTTTTAACAAGCTCAATGCTGTTTCTTTGTTTTACATACAAACGCCTTAAAGTATACTTTGCTTTTAAAGCTTATAGTGGTTTCTTTTTCCACTTTTAACACCAAAATATCAAATTGTTTTAATAACATTTTAATTCTTTCCTGGATTTTTATTCATTTTTTTAATTTTTTATAATTTCCGTAGTGTGGTTCTCTCTTTTTATAATTTCACTTAACTTTTATTGTTGTAGCCTTAAAATATGCTTTAAATTTTTTTTCACAAATTCTTACTTTCTTTTCTTTGTTAAAAACATAATTTTTCTCTACTTTGAATCTTTAACTTTCTTTTCGTTAAAGAAAAACTTTGCAAAAATTTTCTTTCACTTTGCTTGTGTTCTTGCTTTTCCTTTCTTTTAACTGATTTTTTTTTTATTTTATTTTCTAAACTTTACTTTTTTATAGCTTGCAAATTGCTTTAATTTTTAAATGTTTTTATGTGAGTTTTTGGCGTCTTGAGTTATATTTGGTGAATAAATTTTTAAATAATTTATTAGTTGAACACTACAGTATCCCAGGGGTTGTGTACAATATGCTTGATAATATTTTTGCAATTTGTTCATGTTTTGTTGTTATTTTTGCACAAACTTAAGTACATTAAGTATATTTTAATATATTTTTATCGCTTAAGAGAAGTCACTTTTTTTGTATAAGATTTTTATAATTAATTGTTAATATTTTAAATTACTTTAAATGATTTTTCTTTAAGTGTATTTAATTTATTTGTTATTTAATTGAAAATAATTTTTCTTAGACGATAATTTTTATCGCACGTAAAAAATAATTTTGTCCTTGTATTATTTTTACCTTAAAGTGAACTTTAGTTTTTAAATATTATTCTCAATTATGGGCATTCTTTTTGATATAAAAATGTTCATGTTATCCATCACATTCTTATTTTTGCACATTTGTATTTGTAACATAGATTTACTGCAACACCTTATTTGTTGACCTTTACTTTCGCACTTTTCTTAGGATTGAAGTCAATACAATTTTTCCTCTGCTGTTTAAATGTTTTAAAATTTGTGTGTGTTTTCAAAAGCATCATTTTTGATTTTATCCAGTAGGCTGTTCTTTAAAATATAGTTTCATAGCCTAAAAATAGGTTATATTTTTTTTAGCCATTTTTATACAAAATAATTAAGATTTCAAATCTATTTCAAAATTTTGTATGAAAAATTTTTTTTTAATGCATTTTTAAATCATTTTTTACAATTACGGCAGTGTGTTTTATTACGATAAAGAAAATAATTCGTTCTCATTTTCAACAAGCTGATAGGTAAATTTAATATCGCTCGAAAATTGCACTAAAATGTATGAAATTCATTCAGAAACAACCCGCTGGATTTTCTGCAAAAATTAAATTTTCAGACGAAGCCAATTTTGAAGTGTCAGGAAATGCCAACAAGCAAAACTACCGCATTAAAGCTTCTGCTAATTTTAAAGCAATTACTAAGAAGCCTTTGCATTCTCAACGTATCAGTGTATGGTGCGATGTTTACAGGTCAATTTTGACTTATTAATAATGAGTTGGATATCACTGACACTTAGTTTCAGGACAGGACGGTGTCATATATCACAGCCATTAAAACGATTAATTTACTACAAACCAAATTTCCCAGTCGCATAATTTAACGAAAATCAGCTGTTAAATAGACAGCCAGATTATATGATTTAACTCTTCTGGATTAATTTTTACGGGGGTATGTTAAGGACAGAGTCTTTAGAAAGCCATTCAAATTGATTACAGTAAAACTCAAAATCCTTGATTTCATTAACGAAATAGATCCGCCATTTTGCCGAAAAGTGATAAAAAAAACTTTGGTGAAAGATACGGCATCTGTCAGCGTGGTCGTGGTGGAGATTTGCCAGATTTCAATCACTCTTCATCTATAATTAACAAACTTTTCTCTCGAAATACACTAAAAAATTTGAATCATCTTCTTGTAAATTTTTTGTTTTAGAAAATTCTTTTTCAAAAACTTGATAGGGAGTAAAAGACTTCACCTAAAGAAAAATAAAAGACCCTCATAATCAATACCGGTAATTAATTAAATCGGGATAATTTAAAAATAGCACGAAGTTTTTTATAAAAATTAAATAAATTAAAAACTATTCCCGTGTCTTTAATTAAATAATTTGCAAAGTGCATGTGCATAGAAATAATAATTATCCTCTTTCAACGGTATAAAAGAGCCGAAAAAAAGTCAGCCGTATACAGTGGAGAAATATAAATAGAATTACTGTTTGGTTATTGTTGTTTATGCTTAAACTTTGATTTTTTTCTCTGCTTTATTGTTTGGACAAAAATCTTTAGTTTATTTAAAATGTTTATAAGAAGTTTCCTGAAGAGCTATGTAAACGCCAGCGAAATGGCCATCGATGCATGCTTTAATAACCAATATCGGTAATTAATTTAATCGAGATAATTTAAAAAACAGTACAAAGTTTTTTATGAAAATTAAATAATTTAAAAAATATTTTCGTGTCTTTTATTAAAAGACAAAAAATAGTTCACCAAAAACAAAAAATTTTCAAAATAAATTTAAAAAATTAAAAGAAATACCAATATGAAAATTTATTATTCGGAATCTTTTAAAATTTAATTTACTTTATTCGTGCTTGATTCCTTCAAATATAAATATTTCATGATATTGTCATGAAATATTTATTATTTTAAACTAAACTAAAAATGAAATGTATTACTGCGGGAAAAGCATATCCATATGGCCATTTCAATATCATGAAATATTTATATTTGAAGGAATCAAGCACGAATAAAGTAAATTAAATTAAAAGAAATATTTTGTGTGTTTCCTGACGAGCTAAGTAAGCGAAAGCGATGTGCCCGTCAAGACGTACTTTGATTCTTAATAATCAATATCGTTGAATTATATTTTAAATCGAAATAATATATTAAAAAAGTACTACAACAATTTTTTTTTCTGAAAATAAAAAATTTTTATTTGTTCACTTCACAATCTCCTTGTAATGTTAAATCATCGGTGGTAAAATTTGCTGTTGATTGCTCTCATTGAATAAGTTGATATATTTATACAATTTCATTTCGTATGTTTTTTGAAAATTTTCTTCAAGTCGCACCTAGGACTAACTTGTTTAAGGTCCTTTCACGCGATGTTTTTATACATGTGTAATTCTACGCGTCTGTCAAAATTATTATTTTACTATAGATGGGTACGTTGCAGTACCATTATATTTGCGTTAAAAATAAAATGTTACTGGCACTGCAATTTAATTTTTATTACCAGTAAATTTTTACTCCACCATTTAATATTCATTAGCAGTATTCATTTACTTTTTACTGATTACTGAAACTTTATTTGCATTTAGAGTTAAAAACTTTGTTATCTTGTTAATTAATAAAAAAAAACATGTCATTTATAGTACACAATATTATTGTCAACATTAATAAATTATGACATTTCAAGATACTTTTTTATCTGCGATCAACATGAACAAGTCCATCTGTTGCATTGCCTTTCCAAATTTTTACTGATTACTAAATATTGCATCAAATAGTAAATGAAATTTTACTGGTAATGCAATTTCAATTTAAGTAATCAACAAAATTTTAATGATTTACTGCATTTATATCAGTAATCAGCAAGGCAAACTTACTTTAATTTTCAGTAAACATTTAATGGTTACTGCAATTTTAAATGCAATTAAAATATAATGCAATGTGTTCATAAATATATTTTTCCTAAAATATTGTAATATTTTGCCACAAGCCTTTAGCATATCTTAGCACAATACACAGGTATCCAAATCGTTCAGTTGTAAAAGGACTTGATGCAACCCTAAAATAATTTTGTATGCCCCGCATGACGCACGCTGATTTCTTAAATTTTTTTCTTCTTTTAACATGTCCATGTTTATTTTGCATATACTAACAATATATTATTTATTTAATTACCATCAAATAGACAGTAATTCTAGAAAAAATAACTGTCTTCAAAACACACAAACGTAATGCTTTTGTCTACAACTGTTAAAAAAAACATATAAATCAAGTTACTAGGGCACCCATTAATTTTTAATTTTAAATATTTATTCTTGATGTCTGCATATAGTAATGGGCGTTCTGTCTAATTGTCAAGTGTTTGTCTATAACGGTTTTTAAGATGGGGTCATATAGGACAAAGTATATTCAATATGGGGACATCCTTTAAATTCGAATTTCAAATTTGCGGATTTATCAATAAGCATTCTGTGTAAAACTCAACTGTCTCTCTATTATGGTTCAAAAGTTTGGGCACTAATGCAACTATTGGGACTCCCTTCTATTTCTAAATCCAAGTTTTATACTTGTGGTTATAGCGAAGTAAGCACTACAGGTTCGTGGTCAATTTCAAGCTTCTGTCTACAACTGTTCAAAAGTTTGGCCATATACATCAACTTTAATGAATTATTGGGGCACCTTAATTTTATAATTTTGAATATTAATACTTGTTACCATAATGGTCATAGCAATCGACTTTCTATCCAATATGCAAGTTCTTGTCTCTAACGGTTCAAATGATAGGCCTGAATTTACATCACCTATGGGGACACCCTTTAATTTAAATTTTAATTTCTTTTATTTTCATTACTTCTTTTCATTGTGATTTACAATAATACGCAGTTTTTTAATATTAAACTAATGCCCTTTACGGTTCATAATACACAAAAGATATACATATTTGTAGGTTATATAGGGACACCCTATAATTTTTAAAATTTTTAAACTGTTTTTGTAGCCTTTCAAATGAAAAAAAATATTAAGCAGTCCACAAATATCAAAGTTCTGCAGATGCAAACGTAAAAAAACATTCACACGAATTGATAACCTTCTTTTTTTTAAGTCGGTTAAAAATAGTTAAAAGTATATTAATATACTCCTCTAGTAAAATATAAGTATAAGCTTATGTTACCGCCCATAGAAAACAGCCGTTGACGGCTAGTCACGCGGTATAGACACCTGGCAACACTTTTTATACTTATTAAATTAGCTAAAAAGACCCTAAAATTAAACCCAGGAAATGCCGGGTAATAAAATCCCAATGTAAATACACATAATTACAAATAAAGTAAAATTAAGTTCACAATTATGTACTTATATGTTTAAACGCAAAAAAGTATTTGGAATACCTTCCCCTACATTTCCTTGTTACGTTTAACACTTTAAAATTGCGTGTTTTATGTTTAAATACTTGGCATAATAAATAAAATTGTGGTTTCGCATAAAATCCTATAGTATGGTCAGTTATTTTTTGGATCATAATTGCGATAAAAAATAAAAAATACAACGTGGTGTCAAAAAGGTGCTAAAAGAGCTTAAATATGTTTTAAGATTTTAAACATTAATGGTACTTTTTTATTTGCAAAATACATGTTTATCTTACTTACCCTTGTAGTTTCTAAAATTGCTATTTAAGCAGCTGATAAAATATTAAACTAAAATACCCATAATAACAGTGTGAATACTTGTGTTTAGTTTGTTAAACAACTCACTTAAACATGTTGTAAACACATATTAGGCGCCTTTAATAAACGACATGTTCTTTACTTCTGTTATGTGGAATTTTTTTCAGCAGTGTACATACGTACATACATGTGGTGTGTTACTGTTAAAACATTGCTCCTGGAATATTAATGTACCATTTGAAAAAAATTTTAATTGGAACATATTCTATTTAGAGATGACATCAGTGTATAATAATTTATAGCATCGTTTGCTACTGAGCTCTACTCGCAATACGTGAGAAATCTATTAAATCAGTTTGAATCTTAAAGATCAGGGGATATCTATATTTCAAATACCTTTAGAATCTGATTTTGTTAAAAACAGTTAATGTTCATAAAACTACGCGTTTGTCCTCTTCCCCACTCCCCTTTCCCCTAACCTTTTTTTCATTCATTCATTTGGTTTGATTCTTTTATTAGTTTTCTTTAAAGTAAAATGGATTTCTAATTTGAAGATTGTATTTTATTTGAACCGTTTTTATAAATAAATTATTACCTTTCAGTTTAACCGTTATTTATTATACAGTGTATTCTCTCCCAAAGGACACCTCTCTTAAGTGAACACCTCCCATATGTGGACTCTTTTTTAATACAAAAAAAAACTTGCAGGGATTATTAAAATACTTTCCACTTAAGCGGACAACTCTCCCATAAGAGGACACGGACACTTATTCCCACGATGTATGACATTTTAGTTTCTCACAACCGGACAGCTTACGGCATGGTAACATTTTTCTCTATTCGTAGTGTTGATTATTCAATAAAACGTGCAAGATAACAAGCATGTTGTCTTGAACGCAGTAAATAAAAATGTTTTAAGATTCTTATTGTACACTTGAATTACAATGCCTAAAGCAGTTAAATTTAAGAAAAAGGAAAAACTTAGTGTACGGGAGTTAGCAAAGAAATGTAAAAAATGAAACAAACTTGGGAGCAAGTTACTCCACAGACAGTAAAAACTTGCTTCAGATGAGCTTTCACTAGCAGCGCTTGCTCAGTTCTTCAATATTGTTCATCGTGTTCAGACTCAGATCCAGTTGACATTAAAGATTATATCAATTTAGGTAATGACATAGTTATGAACGATTCAGTTATAGTAAACTTTAGTATTGAATGTTAAGATGAAGATGAACTAGAAAGTAAAATTGACTTGTCAACTTATTTTAAAGAGGCTTACGTTGCCATAAGATAACTCAAATGTTTTTCTTTATATCACAGCGACCTTGAAACTCACCATGCTAAAATTTCTGATTTTTTAAATCCAGTTAAATGTGTGGTCTGGTCTTATATACTTTTTTCTTTTTTATTTGCAAAAATATTAAAAGAAATTTTGTGTACTTTGACCAATTTAAAATTTTTTTTTCAAATTTGCAAGAATATTAATGGAAATTCCGTTTATTTTTAATGTACATATGTTTTTTCTTATGGAAATAAAAGTGAATACTACACTGTTCTGCACGAAAATCCTGCTTTAAACCAAAATATGCTTTCTTACCGTTTTCAAATGTGCTGAACACGAATTTGAAGTCAGATTATGTCTATCACGCACAGTTTCTTGAGAAATTTTAGTTTTTTATCCAAAAATGTGAGTTTTTTGTAAATATGACGATTTTTTTTGGCATCAAAACATAGTGAAAAAAATTCAAAAGCCCGATGATTTTGAGCGCAATGAAGTATATTTGAAAAAAATTTTGATGGGAATATTACAAGTGGTTGAAGAAATATGGCTAAAAGTTTTTGTTTTTTTAATGGTGGTATCCTTTTCATTCAAATCCCTATCTGCCCCCTTTCACCCCCAATACCCCAACTTCCCCCTCACCACAACCTCTCTCTTGTCACTATTTTCTTCTAGAATTTGATCAGTACTCGCTTTAAGTTTCTCCTCTTTTCTCTCAAAATCAGCGGGTGATAGAATTTTTCTGAGTTCAGATTCGTACTCAGCACACCTGAAAACATGAGAAACAGGCAAAATTGTTCAAGGGAGGGGAGAAAAGTTTTATTTTGCAAAACAGTGTTATTAAATTATAATTTCTTTTTTTTCGTTTTTCTAATAACCGGACACCTCTCACAAGCGGGCACAATCGTCAGTGCCTTAGCCATCCGTTTAAGAGAGAGTACACTGTAATTTCTTTTAAGGCAAATAATAAAATGTAGGAAGTGAATTTTATTCTGCTGGTATCTAAATTTTACTATTTTCCTTTACAATTAATTAGAACGGACTTAAGCCAATTTGAAAAAAATTATCATTCACTTAAATTAAATTTCCCTAAATTTGTACATAAATACATGAATGTAAAACAGGAATATGTTTTAAAACAAACAATCAACTGTACAAAGGCTATCAAATTTAATAACTTAAAAAGTAAAATTCTTAGACATTGCATGGGCATTATTTTTTCATTTTTTGAAATAACAACGCAGCTCTGCTCGTTTGCAAAAAAAAAATCATTGAGCTGTAATTCAAACATGTTTTTCCTCAAAAATTGAAATATTTTACATCATTAAACCTTCTTTGGTCATTATAAAGGTGTATTTTGTTGTTGTTTGTGCTAAACGAACACTACTCGTAGTTGTTTATTTTTTTAACAAAAAACAATTGCACTTATATGCTGTTTCTGTATTACAAATGATCAACTCATTTGAAAGATTTGCATGAAATGCACTCAGTTTTTTTAGTTATTTCTATTCAAAATTTTTCAGACGAGTTGATTATACAGATTCAATTCGTCTATAGTTTTTATGTTTGTGCCCACAGAACGTAATCGTCACTGAACCGATTAAAAAAAATGTTTTTAATTCAAAGGTGATGCTTACAGATTGATCCATTGCAAAAAAAGTTCATTACATTACAACACATGTGTGTGTTTTAAGAGGTGATGTAAATTGATGTGTATGGACTTAACTTTTAAATCGAAGAACAATTGATATTTAAGCGCAGTGTGTATTACAATTTTTACTTCATTTTTTAATTTAAAATAAAATAAAATAGAAAACTATTTTTGGAATTGCAATTTTAATGTGTACTTAATGATATTCAGTTCATTATAGCTTTCGAAAGTCTAACGACTTTCAATTAAAAAAGGAACAAGTTTGTAAAGAGTGGCAACTCTGTCAACAAGCGTGGCTTAAGGAAGTCTAAAATGTAAAAGAATTTGCGTTTTCAAAAAAAGTTATACCTAAAGTCTTCGACGAAACCTGCAATCGCAGTATTCGCTATAACGTACAAGCAGAAATCTTAGGAGTCTGATCGTGTATAGACCTTGCTTGATCGGTGATCTTCTTTTGAGCAAGGCAATGATACTGGAAAAGAAATTTAAATTTTTTTTAAATAGAAACACCTAGAAAATTTTTTTAAATATCTCTTCCACGTCATAAGTTAAACGAAACTAAATTCTATTCTTCTTCTCTCTCTCTCTCTCTATTATTTTTCATAATTAAATGTATAAAATGTTTGTACAGATGTGGATGCTAATTTTTTATACAATATTTAACGTAAGAAAAATTAAAAATAAATTCATAATTTTAATTAATTCTTGGCGTTCCGAAATCGAAAAATTTCTTCAGTAAAAAAAAACCCTTTTATGCCAGTTGTTTTCTTTTGGATTAAATGATTGCAAAACCCTACAGTTCGAATTACTCCCCTGGCTCGTTTAAAGTAAATTCAGCAAAAAAAAACTGAAAATCCCATTTTGGAAATTTTTAAAACTTTTCTGGGAATGTTGGGAATTTTCAATTTATCTTTTTATTGGATAAATTTCTTTAAAATTTTAAAAATTTAATTTCATAAAATTAATAACAATAAATTTTTTAGCATTAAAAAAATTAAATTTTCACAAAATGTCAATTAAAATATTTCTTCCCCGTTTCTGCAGTCTTATAAAAAATTTGAAATTAGTAAATATTGTATATGACTTATAAAATAAGGTAAAATTTTTCAAACATTTATGTATCATACATCTTTTCATCAATTATAGAAGTTTAATTAATGTTTTGAAATACAACAACTTTTACTGAAATTTCCTTCCATTGTTAAAGAAATGTGTAGACGAGAAAGCTTTGGATTCGCTAGAGAAACTTAATAGTTGCTAATAGACATGAATACATATTAAGATTTTTTGTACCTCTTCTAAATGAAATATTGAGATTTGAATTATTTAATGCATTCAAATCTTAGCCGTTTAGAAACTATAGAGTTTAAAAAAAAACATTTGTTTTTATTTCTCAATCGTTTGTGGTTATATCCGAAGAAATAGAAGGAATTTAAGACTCCTGAGTATGTCGTAGCATCAGCTATAAATAACTAATTTTATATTTTACACTGCCTTAACTGAAAAAAGTTGCATTTATTTACAATTAAATAATATTTGTTGCTTTGAAAAAAAATACAAAAATTAAAATAATTTCTTTGTTTTTTAGAACAAATTTTTGGGCGTTTCTTTTTATAATCCTTATTAAGATTTTCCCAATTTTTTTCTTGACTCTTAGTATCATATTTAATCTATAAATTTCTGCTTTTGTTTAATTTTGACTAATATTAGCACTCTTAAGGCATTTTGGCAAAATGTCAACCTCATTGTCTTTGTATCATTTTATGAATGGCCGTATTAAACAGAGTGAGTGGCAGGAAGTCATGGATTAAGACACAATGGAAGGCTTGTATTTAACATAAGTTTTGTTATTGTTTATGTAGTTTTTTTTAACCAATAGGAGCTTAACTTTAATATTTCATCATTTTGTTGTTTAAATGCCTTTAACGAAATAAATTATATTTTCGATTTTTTTCTTTTCAAAGTTACAAAATTAAAGTACGTGACACAATGGGAATTTAAATTTATTTTCTTTTAATTTCTTTCACGCCCATTCATTATTCCCAAAAGAATAAATTCTGTGTTTGTTACGAGCTTCAAATGCCTAAAAAAAATATCATTATATTTGAAAAGTTTCCAAAGATTGGAATACTTGTATTTGTTTAAATAAATTTAAAAAGAAGAAGAAGGTTATCAATTCTTGTGTATTTTTTTAATGTTTGTTACCATAGACTACCGTCATTTTTAAGCTTGTTATAAAAATTGTTTTTTTTTTTTTTTATTTAAAAGGTGATACTTGCACAGTGATTCAATACTAGAAATCAATTAATAAAGTTAAAGTTATATTTTAAAGTAAAGTTTGTAACCCAATGGCACCTCAGTTAAAGCGTATGTCAATAGAAAAAAAAATTTTTTTAAAGAGAAGTAGCAATTCAGGCGAAACCTATTTAATTATTTTTCGTAACCGTGCTACATTGTTTAGGAAAGAGTTAGAGGAGTGATAATACAGGTGGTAAAAGGAGAAAGACATAGTATTATTATTAGTTATTTTACTTCGCCGGCGAATATGCTATGAAAACGTACCGACAAAGGTATTTTTAAATATTTATTTATACCAAATCACAGAAAAAAAAAACATTTTCTTTGCCGCAGGGGTTAAACTCTAGCCAACCAGATTTGTAGTCAACGTACTTAACATCATGACTACAACAACCTTTTCTCTCTCCAGTGGTACCTTTCATCTTATTAAATACACAATTCTCCAGAAGGCTAACTGGCATTTCTGAGTATTTTAAACGTGTACCATATCGTGTGCAATTCTACTTGGAAAGTCAATGTATTTTTTTTAATTCGAAAAAATAACACTTTTCAAATTATTTTCTTATCAAATTGAATAGAAGCCCAACGCAACCCTTCCCCCTTGTAAATTTTGTTGTGCAATTCTTAATTTTGCGGCAGAGAGAGGGATGGAGAAAAGAATAATAGAAAAAGCTACAATTCTTTTTTTACCTTCTTCAAAAAAAAAGTAGAAGAAGGTTGTCAATCAGTCTGAATGTCTTTTCTGAACCGATTTTGCAAAGTTTTTCTTTATTTAAAAGGTTATGCCATTTATAAACAGCTCATTATTTTAATAACTAAAGGGTGGCCTCATTTAAAATACATTTTTAAGTGTATTATGAACCGTAACGGGCAATACTTTAATATTAAAAATAAAAACTGCGTATCACTATAGCTCCTTATAACAAAACGTAATACAGAAATGAATCATAAAACAAAAGGGTGTCCCACAGGTGACGTAATGGGCTCATCTCTACAACCGTTATTGACAAACTCCTGAAAATTTATTAAAATGTGGATTACTATGACCATTGTAATAATAAATATTAATATTAAAAATTATAATTTAAAGGGTGCCCTAATAATTAACTTAGTTTGATGTATATGGTCATTCCCATTTGAATAGTTGTAAGCATACGCTTAAAATTCACAAAGAACCTGTATTGCTTACTTCGCTTAAAGAACAAGTATAAAATTTGAATTTGGAAACAAAAGGGTGTCCCAACAGTGGATGTAATTTGATGTATGCGGTCAAACTTTGAAACCATAATAGACAGACAGCTGAAACATACATGGGACCTGTATTGCTTAGCCAGCTACAACAATAAGTTTATAATTTGAATTTAGAAATTAAAGGGTGCGGCCTAAATTAATGTATTGTAACCTATTTGTCCGTATCTTTTGAACCGTTATACACAAACACTTGAATGTCCACAACTTTGTCTGGTATAATAAGAAGTATAAATATTTAAAGTTATGAATTCAAGGGTGTTACAGTAGTTGATGCACAACAGCAAGTATTAAATTTGAAAGAGTATTCCTGTTTTTAAGATAGTCTGTCTTAAATTCGGTTTTATTTGCGAGAATATTGTTTAATCGTTCGTAGTTGGAAGTGAAAATGAAAGTCTAAACGATCAATGACATTTTATTCAAAACACTTAATTCCTTCTATTTTTAAAGACAGCAGCTGCTAGCTAATATATTCATGTTCCTTAAATTGACTTTGACAAATTGTGGCCATGAGATGAATTACAGATAACATTGCACAGTTCTTTGTTGACAAAGAAAATTTAATGCAACGTTGTGATGAATATATTCATTTCTATTTGGAGCTCTTTATTAAAAATGTGCTTAAGCTTTTAATCAAATTATTTCGAAAACTTCTATTGTTGTTAATACTGAATAGCCCCTATTTTTTTGACTCAATGAAATTAAATAAAAGAAAGAGTGCCATATTCGGCTATGCGGAATCTTACATACCCTTCACCATCTATGTAAATCTAGTTTAGTATATTAATTCTAATCAAAAAAGCAAAATATGGGGTAGACAGAGAAATTAAAAAATAAAAAAATTTTTGGTACTGGATATATATAATTTAACATAAAAATGACTTCAACTCTTAATGGGTTAAGCATTTTTTAAAAATTTTAGTATTTCCTTTAAGATCTCTTCAAAAGCTTTTAAACGATACCCATATTGATATTGAAAAAAATTTGATAATTTCAAAGTCCCGTAACCCGGAAAATGTGGGCTAGCGCAAATTTTTTCACTTGATGCTTTTTCGTATTTTTTGATTCTCTCTCGCCCCATATATATTAATTTTTTTGATAGGAGTTACTTTTTTGTTATAAATGACATGAAAAATTTATAGGTAGGCGTGGTGTTTTGCCTGCTGGCTCGAGGGATTTGGACCGATCATGCTGATTTCCAATAGCACCTCTTTCGACACTTTTTCCGATCTACAGGTAGGCGTGGTGTTTTGCCTGCTGGCTCGAGGGATTTGGACCGATCATGCTGATTTCCAATAGCACCTCTTTCGACACTTTTTCCGATCTATTGATATATATTTATTTTTTTTTTTAATTAAGTTTAAAATCAACACGGACGGACAGACGAACATCGTTCAATCGACTTCGCTATGCATAAGAAGTCGGAATATATATATACTTTATGGGGTCGGAAATGGATATTGTAGAAATTACACACGGAATGACAAACTTATAGAAACCCATTTTTCAGTTTTTGGGGTGAAGGGTATAAAAATATTGTTTACTGCACAAAATTAACCAAACTTTTCTGTTGAGAAATAATTATCCAGTTCAATTTGGGTAGTTTTATTTCTATTGAAAATTGAAGCCTATTTTAAATTTTCCCAATTAATTAGGGGACATCTTGTCTAATTTAAAGTGCCCCAAAAAAATTAAGAACTATTTTTAATCATAAAAATAGAAAAATGTTGCATACTTCTAGGCTGCTCTTAGTTTCGGCTGCAGTAAATATTGTCAGCCATTTTTTTAATATTTAACGCAAATTAAAACTTTTTTTTATTAATTTCAAACTGTTTCAATATGGGTTTTTTTTTTAACTGGGAAATCCTTGACTTGTTTTGAAAATTTTACTTGGGTTCCTCAACAAAAATTTAAAATATTTCACGCCATTAAAATATGTTACCATTAATAAGATTAAGATCATTTAATTTAATTATCAAAAATTATCAATTAATATTTAATTGATAATTTTGTTAAGAAATTGCTGTTCAGCGTTCATTTAATAATTTTAGCTATAACTTGTTGGTAATCTGCTATTTTGATTGCCAAGCAGTTGAGTACAAACTTAATAAAAATAAAAAAAACACATTCTGTGTCATTCAGAGATTTACCTAAACTTGTGATATTTACTCAAAATCAGTGTAAAATATAGAATTTATTTTACCTTGAATAAGGATGTTAATTCATGTCCAATATTTCAATTTAAAATTAAAAGTTGTTTCATTAACAAATAGATAAATTACTTAATAAAAATTTCGTAAGGAAAATGTTAAGGTTCATTAACAACCTTTTTTTTTAACACCTTAAGTTATGCATTGAATAATATGAATTTAAAATATGGTAAACGCCAAGGCCATAGAAATTCTTAATTAAAATATTAAATAGCTGATTATATTTTATTTTTATTTTTATTATTATTAATTGAATTATAACAAAAATACCTGCACGGAATTTTAAATTTTTATTTATGTGGAATTTTAATTATTTTAAATATTTTGTTTTTTTATGGGCAGATTTGGTTTGTTTTTATTTAGAACACATTAATTGTTTCCTTGGTATATTACGATGACCGACTTTAAAACCAACAACAATGGCCGCCTAAATAGAATGTTATCATTTTACACTTGGTTACTTTTTAGAATTAAAACACTTTAACTCATTTCCACCTAAAAGTATGCTTTAAATTTTGCAATTAATTTTATTCAAAATGCATGTTATAAATTTTATAAACATCATAATTTGTTTAATTTAATTTATATTCTTTGCTCTTTGTGTTATCGTTAAATTGAGCCACAACAAAAAATATGTTAAACCGTCGCGTTTTTTTTTTTTTTTGCTGCGGTATATTTTTGCAAATTGCACTTTCTTAATAGACCGTTAACGTTGATATCCTTAACGAAACTAAATGAGCTCATTTTTGCAAGAAAATCTCGGCCAATTTCTAATAACAAATTAAATAGCTCTCTCTCTCTCTCTGTCTCTTTATAAGTATCCTTAAATCACTTAGTTTCTCTAGCTCCTGGAACAAAATCGTTTAATTTTGTTTTTCTCTCATTGCATTCGTATGCATTTTTATTCTCTGGTTCTCTACAGCAAAACAGTCGTTTTTTACCGCTTTTTTTTTCTTTAAACGATTTATTAACGAAATTTGACACTTGTAACCTAGTGAGTAAAATATAATTAAAGGAAAAGTCTCCAAATGTTGCCTAATAAAAAGGGCGTTTAAATGCGCATACTCATAAATCATTGTGAAAACAACTCTACACAATGGGAAACAATGTGGCAATGAAACATAATTAGAGTCTAACGTTTGATATTTAATGTAGTGGGGAGTTTGCAAAATCTAAATCAAAAGCTTTGCGCTTTCTTTTCATTATTTGTATTGAAAACAAGTTCAAGGTGTTTTCTTTTTATTAAACCTCATCATCGTTTTCATCATTATAATCATCTGTAGGAAAATAATAAAAATATTTTTGTTTTTTCTTTTTGTTATTGCTATTGTTGTTCTATTGTGTTTTATAATCATGAATGAACAAGTCTACTTTTGCTTTTTCTTGCTGTGTTTTACTTTCAAAATGTTTAATCTTCCTTTAAAAATATTTTGATTTGTTTCTTTTGCAATTACGACACCGTGTTTTTTATTGAGTAGGTTTATTTATTTGAACTGTTTTCTAACTGCCGTATGCATACCAAAAACTTAGAATGAGTTTGGTGATAAGGCTCCCAGTATGTTTTGCCATACGGCCTGACACCTAAAATCATTGTAGATTGTTGCCATGATTTATAACTATATTTTGTGACTGTTTTCAGTGCCAAATTGTATGGAGAGCGCTGCTTAGCTTTGTCACTTATGCTAGCATCATGCCAAGTTTTTGTTGTGCATACGGCCGTAGATATTTGTCTTATAGTTACGCTTTTTCGATTGATTGTTGCTTGTGGGTTAAGTTCACAGAATTTCACAAGCTCTTGCTTTAGTATACAATCTATATCCACAACTGCTGACTTATAAACTCTTTATCATTTATGTATTTTATCGTGCCCCTAATCAAAATATCATTCTATCAAATTAGCTGTAGTGGCGTTTTCTTTAACTTAAGTATTTTTCTAACAACAGATAAATTTGTACTCGTATTGTTGGTAACTGAGCATCGTTTGCACACCTTACGTTGCGCCTAAAACTAAAGTATAAAGAGGCCCAACTACAATGTGTATAGGCAAACTTAAGACGCTGGCAAATGCCTTAACAAAGCTGCAAAAACTTATTAGTGACCATAATGTACTTACGTGAACAAACTATTTAGCAAATATTGTAAATTTTTGTAAAATGGTACTTTTGCAAAAAATATAATTTTTTGATATTCATATAAATATTGTTATTTTATTAAATGTGAAAGCAGAAACGTCAAATATGTGTGCACAGTATTTGTAAAAGTATGTATTGTTACGCTTTTCCCATTAGGGTTCTTTTTGATTGTAAATACCACTGTGGCACATTATAAATTCCTTTTTTTAACTCTCTGTGGTTCTTTTTGGCTATAACCTGATACTACAGGTCTCTTGCTTACTCAAAACTCGTTATTCTAATCACAGCGATATGCGCTACACTTTCTATGATACTGTTCCGGCGAGAGACGAACTACTGGTTGCCTTGTTTGGTAAACTAAACTCGTCCACAAACCACTTTTGCTGTACATTAAGGCCAGTCCTTGTTCCATTTTATCCAATAGCCAGCCACAAAAAATCTTCCTTAAAATGTAATGCTGTTACTTACCTCACGCTAATAACTGGAGCTCTTCTTTCTTTCTGTAAAAATAATCTACTACGTCCACTGCTCTGATATCGAATAGACACCTTCACCAATTTATCTGCCCATGGCTTCACAAAATACTTGCCTTCTTTTCTTGGCGATATTATTTTTCCTTTGCAAGCACGCATGTGGGCTTAGAACTTATGCACTTAGTGATCTTCTGCTTTACAGCAAGCCCACATATTCATCAACGCAGCCCTGGAGGTTAGCTTATTGTCATATTATTCTATACACACACCACTGCTGGAAGTAATTTATTCACCTCTATTTTTTTCCAAGCATACACGAACAAAAAAAAAACAACACTGTTGTTTTCTCAGATATGTAAGGGTTACCAGATCTTATTTTTGTAAGCGTAAGTTAAAGCAACAAGTGAATAAGTAAAACTTCAAACTAAAGGGTATACCAAGAGTAATGTGAATATCAAGTGCCTTGCTTTTTAACCGCAAATGGCAGACACTTTACGATTTTTATGTCTTCAGTAAGAAAAAGTAGAAAAAATTAAACTTAAATAAAAAAGGGTGTTCCTAAAAAATCCTTAGTTTTTTAACCGTAGTAGGCAGACAATCAGAATTTACAGCGGACGTGTACAAATAATATCTGCTTTAAAAATAAGTGTAAACACTAAATTTTATATTAAAGGGTGTTTCAATATAGGCCGAGATTTTGACGAATATAGCTTTATATGTGCGGAGTATCTACCGCCATGTCTGCTATATGAAAAATTATAAAAAATTAAATAAAGGGTGTTCCGGACCTTAATTTAAATTCACTAAAAGAATATCTTACTATGATTACTGTGATTAAAAAAATAATAAATTTCAAATTAAAGGGTGTACCATGAATGCTGCGGAAATCTTCGTGTGAAAGTCCAGCTTTCACCCTATAATTTATTTGGTTTAAAGAAAAATTTTAAATCAAAACTTAAGTTATTCTTCTACTCATCTAATTCATTGAAAAAATACTTCAAAGTACAACACTGTATATTATCGAATTATTAAACAATTATTAAAGTGTGCATGCATAAAAATAGAAAAAAAATAAAATGTTTAAATATTTATCTGCTTAATAATTCTATTAAATAAAAAAAAAACTTTTGCCCTGCTTCGTGTTTTTCTTCAGCTTCGCACTGCACTTAGGCAAATTATATTTTACCAATACGAATTGACACGATGAAATTAAGATGCTTTAGGTGATCTTATCTTAAGGCAAATGTTAGCAATAAAAAGAGACTGTTATGAGAAAAAGTTGCTAGTTACTTGTTGATAGACTGAATCCTCTACAAAAGAGAAAAACAATTGCTGAGAGCACAAACCTCAATGATATAACAGTAGCGTCAGACACATCATTATATTTAATGCCAGATATCAAAGCGGTTAAAAAGGGAGACTCACAAGGGCCATGGCGTTCTTAAAACAAAATTTATTCTCCAATTATTTTTAAAACCAGATACAAAACATTAGAAATTACAAAAAAATGAAATGTGTTACTGTGGGAAAAGCATATCCATCAGTAAAGGAATCAAGCACAATTAAAGTAAATTAATATAAAAAAGATTCCAAATAATAAAGTTTTTGTTAAAATATTTGTATGTGCACGTTGATTAGAAATTATTTAATATGATTTTTTCGAAAGCTTTTAAATGATACCCATATTTCAACTGGTTCTTTTGAAAGTGGTATAAGTCCGTTTTTTCATATATTGAGATATTTAAGGATTGGCGTTTGAATTTATTTAAAAATATTGGCCAACTTTAATGAAGTAGAGTGATGAAATATTAATTACTAAATATATGGACTTATACCACTTTCAGAAAACACATTTTAGAAAAAATTAAAACAGGAACAAATTTTAGTCCATATTTTTATTGACATAATCTTAATAGTTAAAATTAAGACGTATGCATAACAAGAATTTAGAATGAGTTTGGAATGAGTGAATTTATTGATATGGCTCCCAGTATGTTTTTTCGTACGGCCTGGCACTTACAATCATTGTAGATTGATGCCATGGTACATAACTATATTTTGTAACTATTTTCGGTGTCAAATTGTATGGAGAGTCTTGCAGAGACGCTGCTTAGTTTTGTCACTCATGTTAACTTCATGCTAAGCTTTTGTTATGCCGTTGGCTTTTAAATAAAAAAAAGATATTTTATACTTAATTTTTTTTTTTACAATTAGCACATTGAAGTATTTATGGTGAATATGCATAGGTATAGAGGGCAATAAACTTATATCGGTTTATTTCTCTCTTGTTATACTCAATGAACGTTTATAAAGTAATAACATATTAATTTTGCTGGAGTTTCTTGGTCTCCTCTTTTTTCC
Source organism: Gymnosoma rotundatum (assembly GCA_916610165.2). Taxonomy (NCBI): domain Eukaryota; kingdom Metazoa; phylum Arthropoda; class Insecta; order Diptera; family Tachinidae; genus Gymnosoma; species Gymnosoma rotundatum. The sequence continues at coordinate 120,660,136 of OU744340.1, forward strand.
AAACAAAAATTTTTGCTTTGAATGGAATTGTAACTTTTTGATTGTAACTTTAGAGAGAAGGAGTCCATAGCTCATATAGTCTATAGCTTATATATTTGTTTTTTTGATTACAGTTACTTAATTGTTGTGGTTTTATTTTGCACGCTGCCTCGAAGGGCATGGACCGATCCTGCTGATTTTCTATAACAAAAGTTTTGAAACTATGCATACTCGATTGACGGATTTAAATTTTTTCCAGCTCATTAAGTGCCTTGGCAAAGCTTATTTCAACGCAAACAAGGACATATACTTTGTGGGGTCGAAAATGGATATTGTAGAAAGTCCACACAGACTGACAAACTTAGATCTAGCCTTTTTCCAACTCGAATGAAAAGGGTATAAAAATATATTCTCTTTGTTCACATACAGAATGAAAATCAATAAGAACTTGATTTAGAAATTAATTTCTAAGTGTATGGGTGTATGTGTATATGTGCATATTAGTGGTGTACGCACATGTGTATGTAAAAATGCATTTATACCTTAAGGAAATGTCGATAGTAAACTCTATAGTAAATTTCAACAAAGTCAAGTTGCCAGTACTACTGGCTATTTATACTCCATACAATTCTCTGTTTAATAGTTATTTATTATGTGTTTGTCATTAAGAATTCATCAGTGACTTAAGAACTATTTAAAATTTTGTTTCTTAGGGACCATAAGGTGACATTTTACATTTTAAGAATTTTATACTCCATTTTGGAAATTTCTGCTAGATTTTCTCACTAGAAATAATAAATGGAAAATTAAGATATTTAAAATTTCAAGACAATTTTCTACTCACAAAATAGAAAATAAAAAGTAAAGACACTTCATTGACAATATCACTAAAAAATTTTCAAAATAGTTGACAAAAGGCACTTTACCTCAGGCTTCCTTCAGAAATTTTATAAATGCTGCATTACAATTTTTTTTTTCTTATAAAAAGAAAATTGTTTTACAATGATTCCTTTATATGTTTGAAAAAACTAGTTCTCAAGCTTCATCTGTATAAATTGTTTTCAATTCCTACCTTAAATCTCAATAGTGTAGGTGCAATTGCTGCAGTTGCTCTTACTATTAAAAATGTATCATTTTTCTATTGTAATTTACGACTGCAGATATTTTTGTATTTGTATTTTTATTAAATTGTATCAAAGTAAAATTTTTAGATTTTACAAAAGTACAAAATAATTATTTTCTATTTTTTTCTGTAGAGTTTACAATTTAACATTATTATGGGAAAGAATACAACACTCTAACGTATCTTGGAAACTGTTCAACTTCAACAACATTCTTTACAAAATACAAGTGCACCTGCAATGTTAACGAAATTGTTTATAATTCCTTGTTTAAGACCCAAAGAATGAAATGTGTGTAAAAATATTTTAACAGATATTACATACTTATATTCATACATGCATACATACATACATACATTAATACATACATACGTACTAGAGGCCTGCACAAATGCATTTGAACACACAATCAAGACATCGCACATTTTTTAAATGGTGTGCTGAAGTATGGTCGCGACAAACAAATAGTGTCAAGTACTGTAGAAATAAAACACAAACACTTTCTTGTGTGTATTTGAAAAATGTCTTGGTATCTTAGTATGTCTTGAAAACAACAAGATATCTTGAAATGTTTCAAGACGTCTTGTTATTTCAAGACGTCTTGTTGTTTCAAGATGTCTTAAAACATTTGTTGAGTAAATTATGAAGACAGCATTGCAACTATATGTTCATTAGACGCGAGTGAAATAAAACACACAAGAGTAAATTGTATATTTGCTATTTTTGTCTTTTATTGTTGATTAAAATTGGATTAATTATGGAACATAATCCAATGTTACTTTAGTTTTTTATTTAAAATTTACTTAGTACAAAATGTGTGCATATAAACATCAAATTTTAATTTTAATTTTTTAAATTTATTAATAAGCATTTACAGTGATTTAATGTATAGAGATTATCATACATATTTTAGATCTTATACATATATACACATGCGGGTATTTAAGAGGGAAAAAATTAAAAAAATTGCTTGGTTAATTTTATAAAAATTAATTTTATTGCCTTTTAAAGTAAAAAGTAAAACATAATAAATAAGTTAATGTTAACATTACACGTTAAGAATGTCCATAGACCATGTCCATAGACCAAAAAAAAAAAAAAACAGGTAAATAAAAAAATTCAATTGAGCATTAAAAGGGTAATGTTTCATTTAGAGCAACAATTTTGAAAAAGCAGTAAAATTTTATGATAAATCAGGTCAATTTGGATGTACAAAATAATGTAATTAGTAATTGTGGTTGTTAAAACTACACCAATTTGGGAATGTCCCTAAATAAAAACAGGTACTAGAATATTTATTAATGGTATTGCAGTAGGTAATTTCAGTTGAAAGTGAAAATGTTTTCAAGTGTGATGTAAAAAGGGTAATAACTGCGGTTGTAAAAAATCTGTTAAAATTGCATTTGGAAATGGTAAAAAAGGTAAAATAATACTTATGTTTGAATTTCTGCAATAAAAAATATTGTCGTTTTCCATATTATAAATAGATCTAGGTAGTTATTGAACACTAAAAATTAAAATTCTTTAATTAAAAACTCTTGTATGCAAATTTCTATTTAAAAACGACAAAATTTAGTAAACTTTTATGGCCGCATTCAAGAAGAAATAGTTTTTATTTATAAAATAATACCAATGTAAATTAATTTAAAATTAAAATTAACTTAATCGCATTGGCCTGTACAAAGCATCCAATCGTTCATATGATACACACATAAGAACAACAAGTATTAAAAAAACACACAAATTACAAGTGAAGATGTTGATCGTCAGTTGTATTTTTTCAAATACTTGGACCATTTGAAATTTTTTTCTACTGTCACGAAATGTCTTGTTACGAACAAATACTGTCTTGACAGTATTTGAAAATAATCTTATACACGAACTTCTCTATTTACTTCGTGGTACGAACAGTATACGACAGTATTTTATGTTGTTGTAATACAAGGAATGTGTATGCAAACCATTTAAACATAAGGGTGTGTTTGATGTTTAAATACATTTGTGCAGGCCTCTAATACGTACATACGTACATACATACATACATAAATGCATACATGCATACATACAAACATACATACATGCATACAAACATACAAACGTACATGCAAACAAACATACATACATACATTCATACATACACACATTAATACATACATAATTACATTCATTCATACATACATACAAACATACATACAAACAAACACACATGCATGTATACATACATACATACATACACACACACATGCATGCATGCATACATACATACATACAAACAAACACACATGCATGTATACTTACATACATACGTACATACATACATACATACATACATACATACATACGTACATACATACATACATATATACATACATACATATATACATATATACATTATACATACATACATACATACATACATACATACATACATACATACATACATACATACATACATACATACATACATACATACATGCATACATACATACATAAATACATACATACATACACACATACATGCATAGGTATGTATTCATAGTGTTTTCACCGCTTAAAAAAGACTTTTTTACATGCCATTAATATTTAATGTAAAATTTTTTTCAATAAATAATAAAAATATGTTTTATTTACTTGTCTTAATAAATTCCTATGTGTACTTCAAATTAATTCTAATATAACCCCAAGCGATGGAGCAGATGTGTGTTTTCTGACTTTTACAAGAAAATCATTCATCTTAGTTTTTTTAAAAAGAAAACCTGGTCCTAACTAACATTTGTAAAATTAAAAAGTTAGTTGGCTAAATAGATAATGTTTACAATGCACACAACCTAAGGTAGATAGATGGGTAGAAGGCTGATGAAGGATGTAGCTATCCAAAAAAGCAGCATCACACTCTGCTGGTATCTAAACTTTCCTGTTTTCTGTGAAATAACGTTCGCATACATTTGTAAATAATTTTTCTTTCAACTAATCTTCTTTAACACAACTGGACCTTTAGACCCAAGTGAGTCGGTCTCATTACGCCGCACAGTGGTTCAGAAACGTTTTTCATTGGCCAAAACTCTGTAACTTTTTAACTAATAAAGATTTTTTAGTAGTTCTTTTTTTAGTCAATAGACAACATCTTAAGCTTTTACCGAGTTTGGGCGGTTCAGCGGTTGCTGAGAAATTCAAGCCTAAAGTTGAACTTTCGATTTGCTTTTCCTAATTCTTGTTTGAAATTCCGTTTCAAATGTGCCAACTCATTTTTGACCCACTTTTCCTTAAACAATGTGGCTCAAATTTGGTCCACGGATCAATCTTGGATAACAATACAATATTTTGCTATCCTTAGGGTGGCCCCTATTTTCACTGAGGTATTTTCCGTATTTTCAATAGGATTGTCCAAATTTCAACTTTATGCCTAACAATACTTACATATTTCCTAGTTTTTGGTCAATTTTAAAACAAAACAGTGTAATTTAATTTTTCTTTAATTATATACATATTTATTTATAGTTATAAATAGATTCTAGGTAAATAAAATAACATTTAATATTAATGTCTGTATACTTTATTTTATTCAAATACTAAATTCAAATTATAATTATTATTCATTTGGCTGGAATATTTCCTGTAAATATTCTATATTCTGCTCTGTATTACCTGTGTCCTGTAGCAGTGCCTTAGCTTCGGCATTTAGTTCCGAATGATTCAATTTCCATTGACTTCGAATGCTAGTGATGAAGGGATCTGAAGTTGCCAATAATATATGAAATAAATCTTCATTTGTAGAAATTTTAGCTGCAATTATGTGATGATATGACGGGTATAAATTTGAGCCTTTTTCGATCGCACGTAATCTGAGTTGAGTATACTGCTGTTTTGTTAACTTTAAATCCAGAAATAATGCAAGCGCTTCCTCATTTGTGAACTGTTTTTCCTGGTTTGGTGTCGGAATGCTTTTAAGGATCCGTTTTGTTCTCACCGGACTAGCAGAAACTACTTTTTCAATGATATCCACTTTCGTTAATTGTTTTTGTGATCGCAGCTTGTAAAGAAAACTATCTTTAATGTTTTCACATCCGATTTCTTCATTTATATTCTTAAGTTTTCGTCTCTTAGATCTATGGCTACAGTTATCTAGGGATTTTCTGGTCTTCCACCACTCTTCTTATTTGTGGTTTCTGAAATCACCTGGATACTAAGTTCACCTTGTAACCAATTTTCAAAGCGCTTGTAAAATTTACTTTTACTATAGTGAACTTCCTTGTAGCGTTTTTGCAATATTTTTACGAAATGAGATACTTTGTTTTTTATTTCCAATTGCGTTTCACTGCTGATAGCATTTATGTTCAATTTTCTTTCAATATGGGTTAGAACATCTTCTTTGTTTTTGTTTTTAAAATATTCTTCGGTCAATTTATTATAGCTGAAAGTTTCCATATTTTAATTAAGCTGAAAATAATGTATTTGTTGAAGTTCTATAAAAATAACTTCCAAAAATTTATCAACCTTTTCAAATCGAATTCTTGTCTGACAGTAAAATTTATTTCCAAATTTTTGTCCTTATATATTCAATAGAGAAATGTCAAACTTAAAGTAGATTACGTACACACAAAAAAATATTAGAGCTATTATTACCTAGGCTAGCTCAGGTATTTTTCTTTTGTATGGAATTTTTTAAGACAAAAACCAAGTTCAACTACCTAAGCTGATTTGGAAAACGTACAATAAATTTGCCTTTTTAAATCGAATACTTGTACCGAAATAAAATTTTTTTCCAAATTATTGTGATTTATACTACATATAAAAGTGTTAAACCTAAAGTAGATTACCTAAACACAAAAAACTAAGTTTAACTACCTAAGTTGATTCGGTTTATACAAGTTTTCTATGGGAAAATTTGTCATATACAACTTATACTGGATTTTAAGGAAATTTTACCAAAAATTTTTTTGTGTACTAAAACTCTCAATTTTCCAATAAAATTAACTTTTTAGTTAGATTCCTCTCTTTCCCCTTACGTTTTGCTATCTGCAATTTGTACTTTTGGCAGTGAATGACTTCTAAAGTAAATTTACTAGCAGTTTTGATAGAAATTTGTTTGTAAAAATGCTGAGTATTTTCATTAAAATAGAAAAAGTGTTCTACGGGCGGATCCGGGCGGCTTAAAGAGAACACTTTTGCCTTTCTTTGGGTGGTTTTGGTTTTTTGTCCTTTTTTTTCCTTTAGAAGTTATATACTACTAAACTTCAAACTTTGCGAATATATGGAGGTTTCCAATTTTAAACATAACACCCTATTTACAAATTATACAGGGTGCGCATATACCACTTCTTAAAAACAACAGTTCACCCAACATAACAAAAAAAACCGCAGCTCAATATCGATAACAGTTTTTAAGAAATCGCAATTAATATGATATCAAATATTACAATTTTTATTTTATTTTTAAATTAACATAAATTCTTTGCCTTTAACAGCATGCCACGCCCACTACTGCGAATATTTTGACCCAATTTTTCGACTACCTTAGTTTTGATCTGTTTTCTTTCTGGTGACATAAAAATTTTAAGAATCTGTGTCAACAAAAAATATAGGTTTTGGCCAATGAAAATTAATTCTGAACCACCGTGCGCCGTCAGTCTGTGCAACCTAACTAATCTTCTATACATATAAAAAAAAGTTGTTGCATGTGTGTTGTGAATTTATAACTCACGAACGGTCAAACCATATTGGATTTTTAGGGTTTGTTCGTATGATCGTGTAGTTGGTTTATCTTAGTTTCTAGGAATTCGTTCGACGCGTTCGTGAGTTATTACTAAAACAGTCATTTGTGGTTAAACCCTACAAAAATTAAAGCAGAGATAATATCAGTTTCAGGAGGATATGCTTATTTACAAAATAAGAAAAAGGAGGGGTAAGTGAGGGAGAGGAAAAATGCGCGGAATCGATTTTAACAAAAAAAAAAGAATATTCAGAATATTTGAAATATAATTCCTATAGGCAGAATGAAATCTGTTTTAACTTCCGTATTAACCAAATAGGAAACTTGCTTGGAAAAGTGGTCGTGCTACGATTATTCCCATTGGGGTAGCGCAACTCGTCGGAAATAGCCAGTAATTTAATAAAAATTAAAGTTATTTAAGTTTCATAATAATATTTATATGACGTATTTATTTAACATACTTACCCTCGTATATTAAAATTAGATAAATGATTTATTTATTTAACAATATCAGTAGTTATCAATACTCATTTTAAATGAAAGCAACTAACGCATCTGCTTATCTTTATTCTTTTCTTCACACCTCGCATTTCAACTTTATGCATATAAGAACTGGCACAGAACCACTAATGCTAGCGAAAATATGAACTTCATAAAAAACATAAACCATTTCGTATAATGAAAGAGCTGAAAACATTAAATCCTTTTACTTTTTATTTATAAAAATATTTAAGTTGAATGTCTTCTTGTATGTTTGCATAAATGCCAGGATGCAGACACCAGTAAATGAATGCAAGCAGACACACAAGAACAATCAGAATCACGCATAAGACCAATAACGTTTTACAGTGGAATAAATTACCAAAACGAAAACAGACAGACTTTGTTTGCGTCTCTATAATAAAAAAAATACAGATTTATAAAAAACTTATAATTTTTTAGAAATTTTAATCCGGGCTAAGTTCATGTTTATATTAATTTCTAAATTTATTAAGAAAGAAAAATTATTCACAAATTTTTGTGTTAATTTTTAAGCAAAAATAAACACTACGTCTTTCATCAGGTTTATTCGCATTCATTTTTTTAATAAAAATTCTTATCTTATATATGTATATGAAGTGTGTTGTAACTTTATAATTCTCGAAAGGTGAAATCAAACTAGATTTAAATTTTTAGGGTTTGTTCGTATGGTCGTGTAGATGATTTATCTCAAGTTTGAACGAATTCGGTCGCGTTCCCGAGTTATAACTAAAACGGGCATTTACGGCTGCACCGATTTTAAAAGAAATTAAATAGAGATTTTTATTTATAAGTTTCTAAAGGGCATGTTTATAAAAAAAGGAACAGGACGGGTAAGTAGGGAAGAGAAAAAATGCGCGGAACCGATTTAACAAAAAACAATTTTAAGAATATTTGAAAGGTAAATAAGTTCTGATTGATACGGTCCAATAGGCAGAGGGGAATCTGTTATAATTTTTATATAAATCAAATAAAAAATTTGTTGGAAGAGAGGTCGTGGTACGATTCTTCTCATTGGGGTAGCGAAGTGCCCCGGGAGTAGCTAGGTCATTATATTTTATTATTTTTTTTAAATAAAAAAATCTTTGCGGCTTTAAAAATCGCCTAACGTAGAAAAAAAAAGTTACAGGCTAAAATCGCAAAACCGTTGATGGGGAAAACGCCAAAATTAATATTTAAACTCAAATATCAACAAAAGCGAAAGAGATATGTTGAGTACATGAACTAAACAAAAAATCTCAGAAATAAAAAAAAAAGATAAATTTTTCACATTTCAATAATGTGCCATCTCTACAAAATAAAAGGCTTAATTTTGTTTCGAAATTCTAAACCAAATGAGAATTACATTTTAAGGATTCCTTACCCAACGTCTATTCGTCAGTTTGTTACAGATTTTCATCTTTAGTACCGTAATAGGTAGGCTCTTCGAATCCTCACTGATGGTTGACCACTATAGTTGCTATAATAGCAAGTAATAAATAGTAAAGGGGATTTCAAAATTAATGTGCAATTTATGAAAATATTGTAAATTTTGAACTGTGAAAGACAGATACAAGATATTTGCACAGTCGATGTAAAAATATGCCCACTATAGCAACAAGTTAAAAACCCCTAAAGGGTGTCCCAATAGTGACATTATATTCACGTACGTGTTGTTTTTTGAACCGCAATAAGCAAACATTTTTATATTCTCTAAAAGAACAAGCATAAAAAATTCGAATATAAAGGGTGATCCAATAGTGACATACTTTACTGCCTTTAGTTTTTAGAACATAACAGGCAGGCAGGCTATGTACCCTTATGCGCGATATAAAACATACAACAATATACAAATACATATTTAAAAAATAAAGGGTGTTTCCATAGAGGCCGTGAATTTGACGAATACGTGCTTATCTCCTTAACCATTATAGACAGACACTTGAAATTTGCATAGAATATGTTTTTGTTTACTATAAGATCAAGCAAAAAAAAAACAAAAATGAAAACAAAATTAAATGAAGGGTCACCCTGTGTTAAAGTGATTTTGGCGGATATTTTCTTATTTTGGAAATATTAAAATAAAAGACAACAAATATTCAAAATTCAATTTTAAAAATAAAAATTGGCTCATACATGATATGAACCCTTTCTGTACGATTTCAACTTGCACTTAACAGATTTATTTTAGCGTTTATATTATCACCAGCTTCACTGTAAAGTGGCGTTTTGTATAACAGAATATGTGCGTGCTTGACTTTTATTGTGTGTGGAAGAGTTGTAAAAATTTTATTAATACTCACATTGTTGTTGTACCTTCTTTATCTTGTGTAAATGAAGAAAATACAAAAGCATATGAATTTTAGTCTTTTTCATTATACGAGTATTACTTGCAAATAATCTTTTATGGGAATTAACATTATGTTTTCTGTAGCGGATTTTAGATTTGTGTGCAAATTGTATTGCAGACTAAGAGAAAAGTGCAACAGTAACAATGTTATAATCTGTGTTAATAACCATTAATATTTAAAGCAAATATTTGTGTAAATATTTGTACAATTTACTTTCATAAAACTTTATTTATTTTATTCAACAAAAAGATCTTGTTGCTTTTATGCTAGTGCTTTGTGCGTGTTTTGCAAGCATTTTACTTTTAAACTGCAAAAAAAACAAAAAAGCGTATGTTGTTCTCTGAAATTACTTTAAATCATAAAATTAAAATATTGTAATAGCTGTAGTGGAAAATAAAGTAGTTTAAGCTTAATATCCTTCAACATTTGCGAGGGGGAATATTATGAATTTTTTTTATTTTTTTTTTTAGTAATTACAGGTGGCTGTAGTTAGTTAAATATAAAAAAAAATTAATTAAATACTGTTAATTTTAACGATTTATATCGGTAAAAATTTACGTGCCAAAAGTTAATGAAAATTTTATTGCAGCTATTATAAGATAACAACTTTTCAAGCTTTAAGAGATTAAGCAAAAACTTTTAATTATAAAGTTTTTAATATTAAAGATTCCAAAGTCTAAATCTAAACTGTTATTTTTATAGAAACTAACTTATTGTACCCGCTAGGGCTTTTGGGGCCCTTTAAATATATTATAGTCTTGTTTACTATATTTTGTAATCAAAAGAAAATCTCAGAAGAGACATTACATATCATATCTAATTTATCCATTCTGTGACCAAAGGTTCGCAAGTACAGAATTCGATTGGATTTGTACACGCCTACGTCTAATATTTTTATACCATTTGGAACAATAAAGTAACTCCAATCAAAAAAACAAATATATGGGGCGATAGAGACTTAAAAATAACAAAAAACATCACGTGAAAAAATTGGCCCTCGCCCATATTTTCCGAGTTAAGGGCCTCTGAAATTTTTAAAATTTTGAAAATATCAATATGGGTATCGTTTAAAAGCTTTTGATAATATCTTTAAGGAAATAATAATAATTTTCAAAAAAATTCTTAACCTTAACCTTAACTTTCTATGTACAATTATATATATGTAGTATTTGTTGGAGTTACTTCACTAAACTAGATTTACATAGTATGTTTGAACAAAATTTATTTCTTATAAAAAAAAATTAGAAATAAAACAAAAGAAATTTCTTCTTAAAATGCAATACTAAACAATCATATGGTTTTGAACTGGTCATAAGTATCTTCACTTCCAGAACAGTTTTGATTGTTGACCAATGGTGATCGAAAAAGCGGTCATAGCATAGAATAAAGTTTCTGTTACATTATTAAAGGAAAAATATAATTACTAAAACTTGAGTATATATAGGTAATATCTGGAGCAAACAGTGTTGCCATTGACTTTATTTTTACGAAAATTATTTTATTTCTTAAAACTTATTTATAATTGTAAGAGGAAATATCGAAGTAAACCGCTTTTGAAAAGAGTCGCTTTTCGATCTCCTTATTTGCTCAACGATTGTAGACAACAGATTCGTAATTTAATGAGTCAGCTATTACCAGCCTTTACCCTTAACCTAAGTGATTTCACACTGTCGACTGATAGCAGTCGGCCTTCTACCTCATCACAGAGTCTTTAGTAATTTCTATAATTTTTCCAGTGCATAGATCGCAATGTGCACTAGGTGCAGCCTTCTCTAGGTGCAGTAACTTTGTTCCTAATCCTGGCTAGCTGATACTTCAAATTTTGATCACCCGTCACTAACGCAGTTATCCAGCTTAAGGTACATTCCTGAATATTCATTAATTGTTAACAAAGAATTCAATGCGAATTTAGTCTGATCAGTGGAACATATTTAACTATAAAACAAATATCTATAAACACAAGACAAAAATTAGATTTACTGTACTAAAAATATTCCTTCGTATTTAGTAGTGAAATCCTTACAATGGCCACGTTGTTCAGTATAATGTTGTTACTTAGCAAAAATCAAGAACAGATTTATGTGACGAATAATAAAGAGAATATCCCTAGTATTCCTTTTTCTTAAATTAGTTGGTTAAATAAATACTATTTAGAACGAACACAATCTAAAGTAGATAAATGCGAGGAATGCTTATAACGGATGTAGGGATCCAAAAAATGTTGCTTTGTATGCTGCTAGTGTCTAATATGTCTAATAACTTCTATTTAAAAAAATTGTAAAAATACTTTGAATAAATTTAGAAATTTAAATATTTTAGAATTAAATTATAAAATAATTTAAAAAACTTATCTTGAAAGTTAATCGATATATTTTAATCTACTTTAACGCCAATTTACCTTAAACAAACAACAGGTTTAACTTTATAAATAAATTAAATTAATTTATTTTTCATTTTTTACACAACTCCCTCTAATCAACCTGTTAGCAAAAATATTTACGATAAAAATTAAACAGTTTTTTTCTTTGATAATGCATCATTAAATTCTATTATAAAATAAAATTTTTATATATCGCAAACAAAAATTCAATCGGCCAATTGGTGAGTAAATATAATAAAATGGTAAAGTTTCTCAAAATTGTATTGTTTGTGTCGTGGCACTGATACAAATAGTCGAGAAAAAAACTTTTTATCACCACTTTTTATTAGTTTGAGGCTGCCGATATCAAAAAATATATTTCTAAAAACTCAGGATCTGTGTCTTTTTTTAAATTGATATAAGTTTTTATTACAATAACCTGTATTTTGCAGCTTAAAGAAGTTAAAATAATTACTTTTCTAAAAATGAAAATTGCATTTGATAAGTTGAAAGCAAGAACAAATCTATGTGACAACTAATAAAGAGAACAGCGAAAAAAAGCTTATGGTTATAAGTGAGCTTTGCCTAACCAAATCAAAAGTGACGGATAGTTATCGCTTGTATTTTCACTTCCTAAATTGATTGATTAAATAACTAACGTTTACAATGTACCAAAATTGATGAATTTTTAAGGAATAGCGTTTAAGATGTAAGATCATTCGCTGCTAAACCAAATGTTGGCAGAAATCTACAACAAATATATGTGACGAATAAGAAAGAAAACAACGAGACTTCTTTTTACCAAATTAATATTGGTTGAATATTAATATTTTACGTATTCCTATTTTTAAAATTAGTTTGTAAAATAGATGATGTTTGCAATGTATACAACCTGAATAATAATCATAATAATGCTTTTTTCGGTTTCGGTGACGATATATAATTTTGTGCTTTATTTACAAAATTCTAAAGAAGAAGTGGTTGTTTTTACACGACTAATATTCATTCATGCATTTATCCGCAAACAATGCCATCATCTCTTCTCCCTCTTCATGCCGTTAAAATATGGCATTTGTGGTCTAAAAAAATATTTATATTTCCATTAAGTTATTTACTTTTTTATTTTGTTTTTTTTTTTTTTTTTTTTGGTTGCTTGCACTGTTGATGTTGTTTCAATTGTTGTGTTTGTTGTTGTTGCTGCTTTTGCTGCTGCTGCTAGGAAGCGATATTGTAGTTTTCCCTTTTATCATGGTTAAAATAGTAGTGATTGTACAGTTTGTCGCTTTATTGTTCTTGTTGTTGTTTCTGTGTGTGTGTGTTTTTTTTTTCAATTTCATTGTTCTACCCCCAACAAAAAAAAATAATAATAAAGACGCTGAAAATATAAGTAGACGGCAAAGAACATTGTTGTGCATATTTTGAGCAACAATGCAGCATTTTTCTCGTCATTTTGGTGAAAATATTTAATGCTGCATTTAGTATTGTTGTAAATATAGTTGTATTCTTATATAAAGAAACAAAAACAACAAAAGAGTCAGTAGTGAATTATTCATAAAGAAACCTTTTTTTATTGTAGTAAAAACAATGTAGATTTTCACTAAATTTTACCTGGGATATTTAACGTCTGTTTTTTAAAGGATAAGCAAGAATTTAAAGCTTTTGTGATTGAAAAAATAACAATATATAAGATTTTAGGGAAGAAATTAAAGCTGCCTAGGCGATTTAAAATGTAATAAAAATTATTGTTTATTCCACGTATTAAGAGCCTGAGTGACTAATCAGCAATTTTCGAAAAACCCCGACTTTAACACAAAGATTCTAAAAAATGGGGCATCCTTTAATTTCTAAGTTCAAGTTTTATATTTACCGTTGTAGTAGACGTAGCAATACAGATTCTTTGTAAATTTCAATCGCCTATCTATAATGGTTTAAGAGTTTGGCCATATACATCAAATTAAATGAACTACTGGGGCACCCTTTAGTTAATAATTTTGAATGTTTATACATCTTATTATACCACACCATGTAGCGGACATTCTTTGTAATTTTATAGTTTTTTTAAATAACAGTTCAAAAGATATGGTCATATGGGCTAAATTACACCAATTATGGGAACTCCCTTTAATTTCTAGATTTAAATTGCGTACTTGTTATTATAGCGGATTTAAGAATTCAGGTTCCCTTTAATTTTCAGCTGTATGTCTATAACGGTTCAAAAGTTTGGCCACATATATCAAATTAAATGCACTATTGGGTCACCCTTTAGTTTGCAAATCCATATTTTATACTTGTTGTTATAGCGGACTTAGAAATTTTCAACTGCCTGTTTACAGCTGTTTAAAAGTTTTGCCATATACATCAAATTATGTTAACTATTGGGACACCCTTTAATTTATAATTTTGAAAATTTAAACATCTTATTATACAAAGCAAATAGTGGACACACTGTGTAATTTTCATATATTTATATGTAACAGTTCAAAATATAGGGCCATATATGTTAAATTACTGCAACTATTGGGACACCCTTTAATTTCCTAATTCAAATTGTATATGTGTTGTTACAGCGGACTTTACAACAAAGGTTCTCTTTGATTTTTAGCTGTTTCTCTATGACGGTCCAAAAGCTTGGCCAAATACATAAAATCTCATTAACTACTAGGACACCCTTTAAATTACAAATCCAAATTTTATACCTGTTATTGTAGCAGCCTTAAAAAATATGTTCTTTGTAAATTGCAGCCATTTGTCTACAACTGTTTGAAAGTCTGGCCAAACACATTAAAATAAATAAACTATCGGGGCACCCTTTAAATTATAATTTTAACTATTTATACATTTTATTGTAAAAGTCATAGTAACCGACATGCTGTCCATATCCATGGTCTATAACGATTCAATAAATAGGCCAATATAGGTTAATATACGTGCCCTATGGGGCACCCTGTATTTTTTAGATTTATTTTTGTATTAATTTTTTGTTTTTTTTTCACTGTAATGTGGTGCCCTTTACGGATCATAATATACGAAAAAACATGTATGTTATATATGTTTAATTTA
This sequence comes from Gymnosoma rotundatum, assembly GCA_916610165.2. Taxonomy (NCBI): domain Eukaryota; kingdom Metazoa; phylum Arthropoda; class Insecta; order Diptera; family Tachinidae; genus Gymnosoma; species Gymnosoma rotundatum. The sequence continues at coordinate 120,675,214 of OU744340.1, forward strand.
AAAAATTATAAACTGTTTTTAAAACGGAATGAAATTTCAAGCATAACCTAAATTTCAAAATCGGCTTTAAAATTACTGAGTTCTGCGGTCACAAACATCAAAAAGCAACTTTCTGACGAATTTTTAACCTCCTTCTTTTCTTAAAGTCAATTAGAAATTGAATATCAAACTCGAGTTTTAAATCCATTGGTGTAAACGAGTACTTCAGGTCATTGGTGAAGAAGCAAATTTTGGAGACTCCTGCTACAATTTCCTTCAAGTAAAAAATATCAGCATAACAGTTTCTTCAGTTTCTCAAATATTTTTGTAGATCCCTTTATAATACTGTTACTTAACAGTTTATAAGACATACTCGTACTGCCATCAACAGCTGGCAATTAGCTTCTGTTACAGTTTGTTCACTTTTTATCCACATACTTCATTTATTCTTTTACGGTGCTGCATCCAAATAAAACATGTTTGAGTTTGACAATATAATGTTTACCAACATCCTAACCAACTATATTATTGTTGTTGCCAGCATAATATATTATGAATAAACGTAATACTGTAGAAACTATTCGTGTGTAATCGAAGTATGATTTAAATCAGTCGAATGTTTTATTCAAACAAAATCTTTTTCATATATTTAAAGCTTTCCTAATATTTCAGAGTAAAATACTGGTAATGGTATCGACATAAGAACTATATCATGCTCACTGAAAAAAATATGTTTGCAGTGAGCTAATTATCATTGTTGCAAACAATATTTTTGTTACGATAAATAAGTTGTCGTTTGCTTTTGAGCTTTGAATATTTATAACGCATTAAAAGTAACATAAAATTTATCAACTTCAACATTTTCAACTTCTTGCAATTTATTAAATATTAGACAGTATGTTTAAACACCCTACACCAAATCTCATTTAATGAGGTAATTGCAATTCTATCTCTGGCTTCATTCATTGATTTTAATGATGTTTTATATTCATTGTATATTTTTTTTTCTATTTCACATACCAGTTAGTGACAGTGGAGTTCTTAAGTCTCCCTCAACTGTTTTCTTTATTTATTTCACAATTTTATTAACATTTTTAGTCACGTCTCATTATTGAATTTAACAATTTTAGTTTCTAAAAAAAACAAAAATGAACATTTGAGAAGTGTGATTAAATTGTTTTTATTTTTTTAATATTATTTAATTTTATTTTATTTTTAAATTGTTCTTAAAGTTTTTAAATTGCAGTTGACGTGAAGTGAGTTTTTTTTCTGGTTTTTGGTTTAAAATTGAAAATGTTTAGTTTTGTGTTTTTAGTTTAAAGTTATTTAATTTAGTTTTGTGGTATTATTATACGAACATCAACTAGATGTGTTTTTTAGTTTAAAATTAAAATTTAAACTAATAACATTTTTAAATAAAAGTTCAAAAAGGCGTTTAGGATGTGGTAAAATACATACATACATATGTGTGTGTAAATCAAGTTTTTGTAAATTTTGTATTTTTTACAATAAAAATTAATTTTTATACATTTTATAAGTGATCATATAATCAAGTTTTAAAGCTCAATATGAAATTTTTATGAAGTTTGTGTTTTATTATAAAAAAAACATTTTCTCACATTTAAGTGATTTTCACAGATTTTCTTTTATTTCAAATACATATGTGTATGGATGGATGTGTTTGTTAATACAAACGTTTATTCAAATGCACGCAGAGAATAAAATACGGTTGTGATATGATTCCAATAACCATATTATGTTCTATGTAATAATGTATAGTTACAAAGAACAAACTATATTTGCTTTCAACAAAACTTCAGTCACCACAAACATTTTTTTGTTAACATTTAACCATTAAGTGTTTACTGCGCACAATGTTGGATGGTTCAACTTGAAAAAATTCGACCCACAACCAAAGTTTTTTACTTATAATAAAATAATATGTTTAACCACAATATGTTATTATTAATCAAAATATGATTATACTTTTTTTGTTAGCTTAAAGTTGAAAATGTTTTTCATTGTTATACGGCATTTATACAATGCAATTTTTCATGAAACTAGCATGAAATTTTCGTTTGTTGGTTAAGCAGAAGGAGTAACCAATATGGTATTGCTTCAGTTTTTAGTGGACGTTACTGTTGCTAATGTTTATTTTTAAATAACGCATAACGCTGTTACTTAAATAGAAAATTGAAAAAAAATGCCTCAAAAAATTGCATAGTGTAAATCTGGACTTCGTCAAAATAAAAAATTAAAAATGTGTAAACAAAATATAAAACAAAAAATAATATACAAAATTTAGCAAAATATTTCAAAATAGTTTGTTTAAATAAATTTAATTTTTTATATTTGCGTATAACGCACAATTGTGAAACCATTTACATATTTTTCAAATAAAACTGTCATGTTATTCAAGGATATTAATTGCTAATGCCAGATTAACGTGTTAGAAGTCTTGTATAAATATGGAGTCAGTATGATATCTTCGATATAAGATTATATATAAAAAAACAATAAATAATAAGTCTATTATATCAGTAAATCTTTTCATTCAATTATATGGCATGACATGTTCAATTATTATTATTATTATTATTGTGATATTTTAAATTAACCATTTAATGTTTATTTTGAACGATGTAATGCTTTTATTTAAACACAATTGTGTTTACACTTTACCATGTTATTGCTAAGCTAGACAACAATATCATTGCAAGATCATCAATATTATTATTAAATGTAACAATACTATGTTTGCTAACAATCATATAATACAACCATAGCAACTTGCTCTAAGATTATGGTTACCTCCACCATGTTTTTCTTTGCGTCTGCATGCCCATTTGTCAATATGAAAAACTGATATATGAACTCATTTATGTTCACAGTCTCTATTGACTTAAAATTTGTTGATTTCATTAAATGAATTTATTAATTTATTTATTATTTATTATTATAAAATTTGTATCGAGAGAAGGCTGTAATTTTTTAATAACTTTTTTTTTCAGAAAGAATTCATAGTTCTTTTAAATTTATTCGTTTAATTCTGATTAAAACTAGGAACTTCGATAACTGCCTTGAAGTCAATATAAACCTCTTTGTGCAGCGATTGCACCTGCGCTAAAGAGGAGTCCTTCTAATGACACGGACATTCTAATTACAAAATAATATTTTTGCTCAAGCGAAAAATGCCAAAGTGCCTTGAAGACAATAACATTAACTCATCAACCTTCTATAGTCTTCCTTTTTCGGCAACATTTACTTATTGTTGACAATATTTAAGGATAATGAAAACGTTCTTTTTTCCATTCTACGAATGATTATTTAATTGTCACCAATCGGAATCACAAAGACAAGCCACAGTAAATTTATGAATACAGACATGTCGATGCGTACAGATAAAAAAAAGAATTGTATTGCGTTTTATCAATGCTTAAAGAGTTACCATATTTAAATCTCTATTTATTTGAGAGATTTCTTGAGTTTCTAACTCTTATGCTGTGAGTAAGAATGAATTTTTTAAGAGTGACATTTGTGCTTTAAAATATTTATTTTGAACTCATTTGCTACAAAAGATCTATAACATGGCGAAATAAACAGGTGGTCTCGATAGCGAATTCATTACTTTCGCCGTAAACGCTAAATGATAAACTCCATGCAAAAAACCATGGCGAAATAATACAGGTGGTCTCGATAGCGAATTCATTAATTTCGCCGTAAACTCTAAATGTCAAACTCCATATATAAAAAATATGTATAACAGATGTTATACGGCGAAATTAATGAATTCGCTATCGAGACCACCTGTATTATTTCGCCATGATCTACAATTTATTTATTTTTTAATCGACTTCAAAAAAAGAAGGAAGTTATTAGTTCGACTGAATGTTGCTTTTTTATATTTGCGCCTCCATAACTCAGTCATTTCTACATCGATTTAATTTTCTTTATTTGAAAAGTGATGCTTACAGATTTTAAAAACAGTTCATAATCTTGAAAATTTATACAATACATGATACATGTTTTTTACGTGTATTATGAACCGTAAAAAGCACCACTTTAAAATTAAAAAACTTCGCATCACTATTAATCCCATTGATAAAAAGTATTACAAAAATAAATCTAAAAATTAAAGGGTGTCCCTATAGGTGACGTAACTTTGGTATAAGGGCCCATCTTTTGAACCGATATAGACAAATGCTTACATATCGGACGGAATATCGATTACCATGACAAGTACTAATATTCAAAATTATGAATTAAAGGGTGCTCCAATAGTCCATTTAATTTGATGTATATGGTCACACTTTTTAACACATGCCTGAAATGTACAAAGAACGTATATCGCTAACTCTGCTATAACAATAAGTATAAAATTTGGCTTTAGAAATTAAAGGGTGCCCCAATGTTTATGTAACTTGATGTTTGTGGCCAATTTTTTTAACCGTTGTAGACAGACAGCTGAAACTTACAAGGAACCTGTATTGCTAAGTCCGATATAACAACAAGTTTATAATAAAAATTTATAAATTAAAGGGTGTTCCCATAATTATTTTAATTTGACCTATATGGCCGTATCTTTCAAATCGTTATTTACAAGCATTTAAAAATTATAGAGTATGTCTACCACTTTGTTTGGTGTAATAAGAAGTATAAATATTTTAAATTATAAATTAAAGGGTGTTACAAGAGGAATTGTAATTTCATTTATATGGCCAAACTGTTTAACAGTTGTAGACAGACGGTTGAAATTTACAAACAATCTTATTGCTAAGTCTGCTACAACAGCAAGTATATAGTTTGTACTTGGAAATTAAAGGGTGCCCCTATAGTTGCTGTAATTTGATGTAGAAACAGCACTCAGGGGATGACTTCTACTCGTGCAACGTCTTTTGTTAGAACTAGAAAATTAGGTTTTGGGAAGAAATATGGAGGGAGTAGTGTTTGTGAACAGTCGATCTAAATCTTTGCACATTGAAATTTGCAGGTAAGCCCTTTGCAGGGAGTTAAATCTACAAACAAACTGTGTGACTAAAAAATTAATTTTCCCTGTAATTCGTAGTCTCAATTAATCTAATAATCATTTTCAATACAATTCAATCGTTAATTGCAACAAAATTCCTATTATTAAATATTGCCAAAACAAAATAATAAAAATAAACTCGAAATGCCTGACATATTTTACATAATTGATTTTAAGTCTTATAGAATAAAAAAAAAAATTTTTTGATACTTCTTTTTGAATTTCTTATTTTTAAATATTTTGTGTACTTTTAAATCCCGAACATAATTATACTTATGCAACAGACTTTACCCACTCATTCCCTCGATTCTAGTAATATTGGACAAAATTTTCTTTATTTTTCATAATTTATTTTTTTCTCTTTGAGTGCATCAGTCAATCACTTAAGCTCACCAGTGCCCGCATTTATTTAACTGCCAATTGTTTTTGCATGAACGAGTCAATGAGTTTGTAAATGTATGAAGATCAACATGTCAATGTTCAATTTTAGATATTTTTGCCACGCTGTTGTACATTTGTTATATTATAGTTCGGCCTCATGGAATGTGATGATAGAGGCGAAAAATAATTGTGTTTAATGTAGAAATAATCTCAGTGTCGTAAACACGTTAAAAATTCTGATTATTTGTAGGAAATTTTTAATTTAAATGTTTTGTAGTTGTCACAATCACATTTAGATCATTAGCGTTTTATCTCAGATCTCAGAGACATGCATTTCGACGTTTAAATATAGTTTTTTCTTTAAAAATTCCTTACTCTAGGTTTTCGCTCAAATTGCTTTCAGCAAACGCACGCAGGCATCTAAGCTAAAACACTGAATTTCCGCGGCGGGACTCGAACTATTCGATGTCCTTTTTATCACTCATATGGCTTTAACCCACAAATCCATGCAGACCACTATACGTTGTGGATGTGGTGAGACTCGAACTCGGGCCCAAGCAGAACACTTAAACAGTCCGAGAATAATAATCACACATTAATCTGATATTGTTACTTTCCTTGACTCATCGGTTTATTTAATCTACAGACGCCTTCCATACCTCTACTGTCACGACTACGCAATAATTGTTTTCCATTTTCAGACTGCAAGTTTTTAATTACTATTTTCCTTTCATTCGCCTTATTAAAAAATTTTTAAATCACGGCTACTCAACAACAAGTATTTTTCATGTATTCATAGTGCTAATGGGATGTGAACTCATGACTCTTTTTCTTCCGCTTCAGAAATATTAGACGCCTCTAACAATTTGGGCAAAGCAGGTACTTAATGTGTATTAATTAACTTTTTCTTTTATTCTATTTACACTCACCACATCTTTTTCTCATCAGAGATCAACGTCTTTGGACGGAAAACATACTCTTTTGTTATAAGAGATATGAAAAAGGGTTGTCAAATCGCTTAGCGCGTTGACTACTAAGCATTTTATTGGTTTGATGGTCTGAGTTCATATCCCATCCATTCTTTTTTAACAAAATGATTATCAACAACAACATATCACAGTATAAATCATTTGGCAAAGTTATAAAAAAATAAAAAAAAATGTTCCACCTAAAAAACCTTTGATGTGGATATTTAACACCAGAAGCGCTCAAACGCTGCTTTAAAAACTAACATAACGTTTAATTGAAGGTTTGTAAAAAACTAAGCATTTGCTATCCTTCCTATCTCTTCTAGTCTATGTCTTTGTAGAAAACAAAAAAAATAACGTAATTAAATAGTTTGAAAAGTTGCCAGAAAGTCACTTCTCAAAATTGTGATCATTTTGAATTCGGATATAATAAATAACGTGTTTCTTGTTTGTTTTCCTTCTTTTGAATTTTAGAATCCCACCAGTTGAATACGACACTGCTTTCAATACGTTAAAACTTTACACCTTTAATGAGTATTGACAACAATTTGGAATTTTTAGAATGACTTTTTGAGGTTTATTATGATAATGTATGAATAACGAGAGGTGTAGTCATGTAAATACAATTAGTTGCATGAGAAAGTGAATTTCATTTGAGTTTTATTTTTTGCTGAAATTATTAGATACGCTATAGATAATCTATTCTTTAATATTAAGCCCGATGAAAGTATGAAATTTTTAAAATATTACAAAAGTTCAATTATAATTAGAAGCATTTTTTTTATTCGAAAAATCAACAAATTGCCTTAACAGGGGAAAATGATAATGAGTAAATGGCCGCAGCGGCTGTTCACTGCTGACCGTCTGTCATGAATAACACAATAATCGAAAGGTGTTGAATCGCATGATATTGGAGGCCATTAGGCAGGCTTATTTGCCGAAATCAACTTTACACCAAATTTTTATTTCAATAAATCGATGGTTTCGGTCGCATTGATTATTGTACGGTAACAATCTCCATCTACCGTTATAAAGAAATTGTTTTCAAAGGTGCCTTTCCATTATTACTGTTTAAAAAAGTTCTCAGCCTTAAGAAAAAGCGGATAAAAGACTCCATAATGACGAAACGGAAAAACACTTCACATTTCCTTGTTTTTTTTTTAAGTTGCCATTACTTTCAATGTTAATCGGTACTTATGGTGGCCTTGCCATATTTCACGATAGTAAAAAATTTAATGGCCAGGCTATTAAAAGAGGGATTGAGTAAATAGCTTTAAGGATGTCAAACGGAAAGTCCGGAAATTTCGTTTTTTTTTTGGGATTTTTGTTTTAACTTATTTTATTTATTTTAATTAAATTAAATACAAAATTAATATTATATTTAAATTTTTTTTCTTAAAAGTTGAATAACATAAATCCTAAAATAACAAAATAATGTTTATTTAAAAACAAGTAAATCTAGTTTAGTAAAGTAACTCCAACCAAAAAATCAAATATTGGGGTGACAGAGAATTAAAAAAAAAAAACTTTTTGTGGTACTGCATATATATAATTTTGCATAAAAATGGTTTAAGTATTTATTTTAAATTTTAGTATTTCCTTAAAGATCTCTTCAAAAGCTTTAAAATGATACCCATATTGGTATTTAAAAAAATTTGAAAATTTAAGAGCCCGTAACTCGGAAAATATTTGCTTATTTTTCAATTCTCTATCGACCCATATACATATGTATTTTTTTGATTAGAGTTACTTAATTGCTCTAAATGACATGAAAAAATTAGTGGTAGGCGTGGTGTTTTGCATGCTGCTCCGAAGGACATGGACTGATCAGGCTGATTTACAATAGCACCTCTTTCGATACTATATCTGATCGATTGACATATTTATTATTTTATTTAACACGAACGGGCAGACGGACATCGCTAAATCGACTCCGCTATGCATAAGAAGTCAGGATATACATATATACTTTGTGGGCTCGGAAATGGTTATTGTAAAGATTATACACAGAATCACAAACTTAAATATACCCTTTTTCCACCTTTTTCCACCTTTTTCCACCTTTTGTGGTGAAGGGTATAAAAATCTTTAAAATATGGCCCTAACAAATACCTAAAAAATGGTTCAAACTTTGTTGTTGAGGACCAAATTTTTATTTAAATTTTAATAAGTTTTCTTTTTCAAAATAGAGCATATTTTTTGTTTTTAGAAATATTCCTAATTTTTTTTAGCTCTGGAGAGTTTTATACTATCTTCCTTAAATTCTAGATTTTAAAAATTAATTTCGATTGGCATCCCTAATTTCACGATTGTTTAGTTATTTTTCTATATTTTTTCATCACACGCTATATTTTTGTACATTTTCCACCATAAAAACCATTCAATAAATAGTCATTGAGTGAATATAAAATGTTGGACTTGTTTGTTACTCATTATACACCACGACTAATTGGCTGCTGTTATATAATCAAAATAATTTGGTTTTCATATAAAATAACACCAACAAACTGATTGAAACGAAAAAATATTCAATGCAATTAAATTGCTGACACGGTATGGTTTAAGTGGAAAAATTTTTATTTCAATATGTTTTAAATTTAAATTTAAAACAATATAAAACTACAATTGCAATCCTTGTGACGTGCAAAATATTTAAAATTTTGTTACGTTTTTTCCTTTAAGAACAAACGTACGGATTCCTTCGATTGCAAATACCACTGTGGCTCATTGTAAATTCTGTATTCTTAACCCATGGCTATACTTCTTGATCCTACTGGTCTCGTGAATTCCATGGTCTCGTATTTACTAAACATGCGTTATTATTACAAACGCACAGACATTTCCACCAAACTTTTTATCCAAGCCAGTCATCCCCTTTAATCCAATAGCCACAACACACGTCTGCCATACACTGTTGTTATGCTCTTGCACTTCCCCGCGCTAACCGCTATTGCTCTTACTTTTTATTATAAAGGGCTTCTTGACAATTATATGTTACTGTTATATTAAATTGGATGTCTTCCTTAAATTATCTGCCATGGCTTCACACAATAATTGTCTTTTGCCTCTCGGGAAGTTTGTACTGCTGCTTCTTAATTTTTAATTGCATTGCAACAATTATTATTTTCCGTTGTACGCATGTCCGAAGGCGGGATCGAACTCACGATCTTCTGTTTTGCAGCAAGCACCTCTAGCAACGCAACCATCGAGGTTGCTCAGCTTTTGTTGGCTAATTGTGGTATTATTCTATACACACACCATTAGTGGAAGTAACTTTATTCACCATTCTCATACTGTTAACAATAACAGGGGTTGCCAGATCTTACTTTTGTAACAATATTATTCTTGCAAAAAAACCAAGTTCAAAACAAAAAAAATTAATATCATATTTCTTTAAGACTGTATGTAGACATTGATTATATTATATTCGAGAAAGATTGCGGCAGAACACCCCTTAATTTCAAATTTGTTACTTTTTATAGGAGACGTAGCAATAAAGATTTTTTGTAAATTTCAACTTATAAGGTCTGCCCACATACATTTAATTGCATCAGCTATAGGAACACCCTTTAATTTCCAAATTCATATATTGTACTTGCTATTGTAGCGGACTAAGCCATAAAAGTTTCTTTGTAAATTTCAAACTATTTCTTAACATTAACTATTGGAACACCCTTTAATATAACATTTTTAATATTTATACTTCTCATTATACCTGAAGAAGTAGTAGACAGTCTGTCTGTTTTTCAAGTGTTTGTATATAACAGTTCAAAAGTAGCGCTACGTACCTCAATTTTGGGAACACCCTTTAATTTCTAAACATTTTATACATATTAGAATAGCAGACTTAGCAAAACAGGTTCTTTGCAATTTTTAACATCTGTCTACAACTGTTTAAAAGTATGTCCCTTTAAAAAAAATAGTGAACTATTGGGGCACCCTCTAATTATATTTTACAGTGTTTATACTTGTTTTTATAGCGGTCGTAATAACGGACATTCTGTCCAATTTCTAAGCGTTTGCTTATAACGGTTGAAGAGATTATATAGGTCAATAAATGTATGCTATGGGTGCACCCTTTAATTTTTAGATTTATTTTTATATTAACCTTTGCTATTGGGAGCTATAGTGATAAACAGTCTTTTTTTAATTTTAAATTGGTGCCAATTACCTTTCATAATACACGTGCAAAACAAGTATGTGGTATGGGGACACCCTTTAGTTTTAAAAATTTTAAACTGTTTTTAAAACCGGATCAATCCTTAAGTTTAATCCTTTAAACAGAGAAAAAAAATTTCAAAGCCGATTTTAGGATGACTAAGTTTTGCGGGCACGAACATAAAACGAATGGATAACCTTCTCCTTTTTTTTAAGTCGATTAAAATAACAGGTGATGCACAGTAGGTTGAAATGCCAAAAAAATGCAATAAAACTCTAGAAATTATAACCGGGTTACGCAATTTGCATAGAAGGTAAACTTAAGCTTTTCGTCTACTGTGTTGTGTGTTGAATACGTCTGCGCAATTGATATTGATTGAATATAAATAATTATAATATTATTATTTATTAAATTAGTTTAAAAGGTTATGTTTACAATGTAGACAGTTTGAGGTGGATAGATAAAAAGAATGCTGACGAAATGCTGAAATTAAATGTTGCCTAACATTATGTTAGTTCATAAATTTTTATTTTTGTAAATAATATTTCCTTTTTAATTAATTTAGAAATTAAAAAAAAAATACATAAACTTAAGCCGGATTAAAATTATTCATTTCGTTTTACATATGTTGTACGTTTTATACATGTCATGTGTTCCATAAAACTCATGCGAGATTAGTTTGCAAATAAATGACTTCAAGTAAATTGCTCTACTTGCAAAATAAAGTTCATAATTTTCTCATTATTTTATTAAAAAACCAAAAAAAAAAACAAGAACAGCTACCTGCTAGTGAATTAAAAAGTAATTTTACACATTTCTAGTTGTGCCTTCAAGATTTTTAGAAATTTTATTTTGCGTTTATACTGCTCTCTGGTTGTTATTAAAGAGCATTCTTTGTATTTGTAATGAGTTTGTTGTTATTGGCCTTTAATCTGCATTTAAATTCACCAGGTATTTACCAACAACAATTTTTCGTACTTAAACATTCGATTTTTGAATTTTTTATGACCAAGTTTTCAAGTGAGTGTATCCTTCACTTAAATACTTTTTCGTTAACACTAAAAGAAACTTTATCTTTTATTATGAAGAACTTTAAAATCGCTTATTATAACCTTCACTACGAAAAGTGGAAACTAAGTTTGTCATTTCATTTGTAATTTCTACAATATCCATTTTCGACCCCATAAAGTATATATATATTCTGACGTCTGTCCATCCGTGTTAGTGTTGTTATCAAGTTTGCCGAGGCACTAGATCAGCTAGAGGAAATTTAAATACGCCAATCGAAAGAATTGCTATTGAAAATTAGGAATATTGGTCCATGTCCTTTGAGGCAGCGGGCAAAACACCATGCCTACCTCTAATTTTTTCAGACCAGTGATAGAGAATTAAAAAGTAAGAAAAAAACATTAAGTGAAAAAAAACAGGGCCTCTGAAATTTTTAATTTTTTTTTTTAAATATCAATGATACCCATCATTTTAAAGCTTTTGAAAAATTATTTGCCCATTAAGAGCCGATGTCATTTTTATGTAACATTATATATGCCGCACCAAAATTTTTTTAATTTTTTAATTTTCTGTCACCCCAATATTTTACTTTTTTGATTGGGGTTACTTTACTAAACTAAATTTACATAAATGGTGAAGGGTATATTCCGCTTCACCGAATCTTAGCACTCTTACTTTTTTTTTTTTTTTGTTTTGTTTGAATAAACGCAAGAAACAAAGTGGTGGTAACCATAATATAATTTAACATATTATGATTGAATTAAATTATTATAGCCAAACCAGATAATTGTTAATTATAATAAAAAATTTGTTTCTATTAAAACGATATTGATTTTTTCCGTAATAATATTGTAAAATGTAACCGCAATTATGATTACAGTATAAACATAATATTGTATAATATGACCATAGTATTTAAAAAAAATATTTCATGCCTTCGTTCTTATTCTTTTAATAATTTTATATTTATTTATTTATTTATTCAAATTTTTTAATTTTTTCGGTGGTCAGAAATGGACAGAGTTCTGAAGTAATACAAATTATTTACGCCCTTTTTCGAATAGATAAAAAATTATAAACCCTGGCTTCTGCAATTGGCTGTAGTTCCTGATGTCTTCAAGTATAATTACCTATACGTATAATAAAAGAGTAACGGGATCATTTCTGTACATGAATTTTTTTTGTTTGAAAAATTTGTTTTTGGTGTACGAGGGCTGCTCTATATATTTCTGGCCTAATAGTGAAAATGCGAATATTTATAATCAAAAATGGTTTTATTGTTTTTCAAAGTATTCTCCAGCATGATTTAAACACTTTTGCATGCGCTAAAACCAGTTGTCGAAGCACTTTTTCCACTCCGATTGAGACACCTCTAAAACATGGTTTTGGAACACTTCAACAGCTTCTTCTGGCGACGAAAATCGTTAACCATGCATTTTTTTCTTGATGTGCGGAAACAAGAAGAAGTCAATAGGTGCCAAGTAAGGGCTGTACGGCGGATGACCCAGTAATTCGACGTTTTGGCCGGTAAAAAACGCTCTGGTTTGAGCCGATGTGTGAGAGCTCGCATTGTCATGGTGAACAATGATTCGTCTTCTCTTGTTGGTTTTTCGAATTTCTCCGATGACTTCAGGTAAACAAATTGTAGTGTACCACTCAGAAGTGACCGTCCTACGTTGCTCAAGCGGAACAGTCGCCACATGACCAGTTTTGCCGAAGAAACAGGCGACCATTTGCTTCGAAGTGCTTCTTTCACGAACAACTTTCGTTGGATTTTGCTCGTCTTTGAAGACCCACACGGTCGATTGTTGTTTCGTTTCGGGCTCATACGCATAGATCCATGATTCGTCATCTGTGACGATCTTATAAGCGTCTTTTGAAGCACCGCAATCGAATTTTTGCAACATTTCTTTGCACCAATCGACACGAGCCTTTTTTTTTCAGCGACTTTCAAATTGTGCGGGATCCAACGAGAACAAACCTTTTTTACGGCCAGGTGTTCATGCAGTATTGAATGTATGCTGGTGGAAGAAATGTCCAAGGATGTCTTTATCTCTCGGTATGTCGCATGTCGATCTTGCATTATGAGTTCACGCACGGCAGCAATGTTCTTTGGCACAACAGACGTTTTTGGACGACCTTCACGGAAATCGTCTTTGAGCGAGCTTCGGCCACGATTAAATTCATTATACCAATTTTTCACAGTGCTATAGGATGGTGCTTCATCGCCATACAAAGATTTAAGTTCATCAATGCACTCTTGTCGTGATAATCCACGTCGAAGGTTGTGAAAAATGATGGCACGAAAATGTTCACGGGTTAATTCCATTTTTTCTATATTAATTTTTTTAAGTCACTGTAAACAACACAAATAATGGTCGTACGTCAAAACGTTTTGAGTACGATTATGCTTAAAAATTACAAACTTTCCAATGGAAATGTCAGATTGCACTTGGCAGCACTCAGTGTTGCCAGGCCAGAAATATATATAGCAGCCCTCGTAGATAGTAATCGATATAGAATACAAAACACCTATCTCTCTGTCCGTCTGTCTGTGTTTGAGCCGAAACTACTAGATGGCTTTAGACAAAATTTTATGAGGAGGTCTCTTGAAACCTTGGTTAATATAGAATACTTTTTTTTTTCTCATAAAAATAAGTTATTACGTAGAGAAAATAGAGATACAAGTGTCAACACTTATTATTTTTACAGATGGAAAATTTTTAATACTATCTACAAAACTTTAGAATAAATAATTTAATTTGAATTTTAAGAAAAATAGAAATGAAATGGCAAAAAGCCCTTCGGGTTTAATTCCTTACAATTAGTAATAGAAAAGATTACTGCCTCAAATGTCGTTGCAAAACGTATTAATTTTATTTATTTTTTCATCTTTAGAAATCCTTATTTTTTTTAACTTTTTCAATTTCTTTCAGTGCAAGAAATAGGTACGTACGTATATCATGCATAATGGTCTGCATAGAAAATTGTTTTTAACCTCTTTGAGGGGTAAATAAGAACATTCGTTGCAGTTATTGCATGCTTAATAACCATTTAGATGCGTTTGAATAATTTTCTTGTGGGTCTTTAGGCAAATTATCAGTTTCGTAGTTATTACAGCCATGTGAGAAATCAATTTAAATGGGTGTATGAGTTTAAGTTTGACTATAAATAGCATTTACAGATTATTTTCTCTTTAACATTTTTCACACTGGCAACAGATAAAGGATACAAGCAAATGAAAGGTTGAAATGTAATAAGGTAAAATGTAAGTAATTGCTAAATAATTTATGTCGATATAAATTTATGTTTTATTACACTGTATTAAAGGAAATTGGTTAAGTTTTATTTTTATGAAAATATTATCATTCAATTTATTTCAATAATTTTAGTTTCTTTGGAGATTGGTTACTCAATTAGGAGAAGGTGGCATCATATTTTTATGAACATAAGATTTTAAACCGTTTATATATTGTTACGTTCTTTCCTTTTAGAACAAACGTATTCTTTACTTTGTGGCTTTATCTGGCTATACTCTTTAATCCTACGGTCTTGTGAACCTCATGGTCTCGTATTTACTAAACATGCGTTATTCTTACAAACGCAGCCATCCACGCTACACTACTGTGTTACTCCGGCGAGACATGCACTACTCGATGCCTTGCTTAGGAACCTTAACCATCCACAGACATCTCCACTACTCCTTTTATCCAAGCCAGTCATCTCCTTTAATCCCATAGCTACAACACACGTCGGCCATACGCTGTTGTTATGCTGTTACACTTCCCTGCGCTAACCGCTACCGTTCTTACTTTTTATTAGAAATGGCTTCTTGACAATTATCTGTTACTCTTATATTAAACTGGATGTCTCCACTAAATTATCTGCCATGGCCTTACACAATATTTGTCTTCTTGCCTCTCGGGAGGTTTGTACTGCTGCTTCCTAATTTTTAATTGCTTTATAATAATTATTATTTTCCGTTATACGCATGTCCGAAAGCGGGGATCGAACCCACAATCTTCTGTTTTACAGCACGCACCTCTACCAACGCAACCATTGAGGTTGCTCAGCTTTTGTTAGCTAATTGTGGTATTATTCTATACACAAACCATTAGTTGAATTAACTTATTCACCATGCTTATACGGAAACAACAACGGGGGTTGCCAGATTTTATTTTCGTAACAATATGTAAAATAAGTTAAAATCAAGGTTGTTCGTTAATAATTTTGGATTGTGTCTTAGGTTAGAAAAAACTCAACTAAATACTCCCACCGCTGCAAGTGTGGCGTGTTTGTGTAAAATAATAGGAAAGAAAATTAGCTAGCTAAACTTGAAAAGCCACTGTGGTAAGGGTGCTTAATTTCTTTTTAAACAGTAGGTTATGAGCTCAAATGCCAACAGCGCCTAAGTGTAGTTTCGTTGTAGAAGTTGTTCATAAAACGGTGTTTCAATTGTGAAGAAATGAAAACCATAGATCAAGCCTCCCAATAACGCCTGAGTATAGTCGTGGTGGATGAATTGTTGAGAAAATAGTGGTCTAAGCTCCTGGAGTCTCGTTAAGAAAAGGAAAATATTTATAGGGTATCAGTGGTAGATGAGTTGGTAAATGTGGCTGTTTTGTAAAACAACACTTACTGGCATCCCTGAATTAGCGCGAAAAGCGCAAGATATTTGTCAAAATTTCTGATGTACATACAAAATTTATTAAGCATCACTAAATAGCACGGCGTCAACGCTTAGCAATTGGAAAATCAAATTTTGACACTGCGTTACAAAGTGAAGTTGGCTGCATGTTGGTTTGTTTTATTTTGTTATGGTTGAAAAGTAATCACAATTAGGTTATTTTCAAGGCAATCTAGCGGTTTTATCTCTTCCTTACTCTTATACTGCGGGTTTTATAAAATAAAATAAGTTAACATTACTGCTAAAGACAAAAAGTTGACGCTCTTCTTCATGGATGACATTCCAGCGCAAAAGCTATGAATCACGTTGCTTTGCGTCTTACGCGCTAATTAAAGGATGGCAGTTAAGATGGTAAAGATTAATACGACTGCATAGTATTACGAGGAAATATTGACTTCCTCTTTGCTTGGCAATTGTGGCTAAGTTGATAAACAGAGAACATCATAAATTCCAATCTCACGGGGGCTAGAGAGAATTGTAGTCTGAATTATCGCGTTATTTTCTTAAAGCGTATATTTAATATACAAAACATCGGACAACCACAGCTGCTGGATAAACAAGACATCGACCAGTTCGATAGTCTACAGAGTCGCAGAGTAAAAAATAGAGAAGTAAAAATTGTTATATTTGCAATCAAGTGGCATCTCTTTTTATTGCTTCAAAACTCCAGCAAGCAAAGTTTCTACACCAGATATGTGACAATGAAAAACATTTTTTAAGATTACTAAGCATTTTTAATACTTTTTAATGCATTTTATGTTTGTTATTGAAAGTGTGAATTTTTAAAATAAAGATTTTAGAATTATAGGCGAAAGAAGTTTTTTATAAAAGAAAGTTGTAAAAAAATGTTTTAAATCATTATCAAAACTATTATTTTTCCTAATTTAATACATTGTTGTTGCAGGATTCTTTTGAATGTATGGGTATCAGACATTCAAAAGAATATCAATGTACATCAATATTAGATTTAAAAGACATAATTGAAACAATATGCCAGATCTTTTAATATTAGAAGTATTACACGATTTTAATCGCCTATAAATAAAAAAAGAATTGGGGTAGTATTTAGTAATATTTATAAGGCAGAGCAGGAAAGTTTTTTGTTAAATGGTATTGTCAACAAATTTATCTAGAGCTGAGCTTAATACATACAATAAAATACGTTGCGAGTATAACAACTCAACAAGTATAGAAAGTCTATAAAAAAATTTAAGATCATCGGTATTTTCGAATAATCGGCTAAATTTGTGTTCTTTTACTTGTTTGTTATTTTATTTATTTATTCATTTTTTTTTTATTGTTTTATTTTTTTATTTTAACCATTTCATTAATTTTTAAGTTTTAGCTTCACAGCACTTAAAAAACCAAAAGAGAATTTTAGTAATCGAGAACACCACCTGTTTTATCTCTTCTCTATCGTTTACATTTCAGTCAATTATTTAAAAATTTTTTTAAAAACTTGTGATTTTTTCATTACCTTTAAAATTTGGCATTGTTTGAAAAAATGATAATAAAAAAATTTAACTGCCATTTAATGCTAATGATTTAAAATTATAATTGTTTTTATTAATGGTAAAGAAATTGTAATGAAATCGTTTAGTTACTAATTGCCGTTGAATTAAAAGTAATTGCTTTTAGAAACACAAATTTTTGATCGCTAAAACTTAAAAAAAAACTATGCTAAAATAAATAAATCTTAACATCTTTGAAGATAAATTTATATTTGAAAATTTTAATAATTTACTGCCAGTCCCACGATATCTCAAGCGTTCGTTTGTTCGCACAATTACATTCAAAACAAAAACAAATTCTAGAAAATTGTTTTTAATTATGCAAACGAACGAACCAACGATTACGACATCGTGGGACTGGCAGTTATTAATATTAATTATTCTAAAGGCAACTAACAACTACACTAGCAGATCTTATTATTTATACAAACACAAAAATATGTTCCCATTGTGTCTCATTTTTCCTGAGAAAGTTGAAACAAACATATATCACCAAATTTTCGTGATCAATATGCCATTTTAAAATAATGCTTTACTTTACTTTAAGATGCGTATTCAATGCACAAAGAACACATTCATTAATTATATAATTTTAAACTATTTAAACATAAGTCAATGGTGGTCTTTTAACTAATTACTAATGAAACCTTTTTAATTTCAATCATTACCATTAGTAAAGACAATGATAATGCCAAAAAATCATTAGCATTATTCATCATTCAATGCTAATGAAATTGTCAATTAATTAGTCCATAAATGTAAAATGAACAAATTTATTTGTTCTTAGAATAAAAAATACAAACCAGAAAACATAAAACATAAAATTTTATATCATACAAAATGATTATGTATATAATTTTATGCGATGAGTATGAGTATTAAATTTCTATATTCGTTAATAGCTCTATTAATATGCTAATGCTAAACATTTCTCTTGTCAAAGAAACTCTCAACTTTATCATGACATTTTTCATACAAATCTAACGTTAAATGAAATTTAATTATTTCACTCATCTGTATGCATTTCGAACAACTACCAGTGCAATTTTACAGCAAAAAAAAAAACACGAAATGCATTGAATAATTTTTTCTTTCACTTTGTATTATTAATGTATTCAAAAAGTTTAATTAGCATATTGTTAACGAAATTTTATGCATGTTTTATACATAGAAACCTTTTCTTTCTTAAATTAAAAGGTGTCTAATGGGTGCCATCAAAAAAGTTTATTTTAACAAACTCTCACTTGTTCGTTCATTGTATGAATATTTTATAAAAGTATATTGTCATTCAGTGAATGGTTGAATGAATGGGTGGCAACAAATTCTTTGTTCTCTTTCTTGGCGCTATTTTTTGCTCTATGGACTTCATCAATAGTCAGCCAACAAAAGAGTTATTTTTTTTTTAAGAATAAAATCTCATTTGCATCATGTTAACGAAGGCAACATTTGCTTAATTGGACAAAATTGTTTTACACACATTGAATTAAGACTGATCTTTGGGTTTTTTCCTTTAAGAGAAATACAAACTACTTCTTCATTCAGTGGAAATGCAAATGTTAAAAAAGAATTGTCATTAGAATAGAATTTGAAATGAATTGGAAATCACAAGAACAATTTTACTTAATTCACTTGTAACAAAAAGGAAAAATTAAATTAAATTTTAATTATTGAAATGTAAGAATTTTTTAATTCTAACAATGGGAAATAGAAAATATCGTCGTTCGCAAGTTATTGTGTTATATACCGCAAAATAAAAAAATAAAAAAAAATTGAGGTGAGATTGACTTTTAGGCAAACTTTTAGAGATCTGTCGATCTGTGTAATCAGTTTGCTCTTATCATTTATAGTTGAGACATGATTTTGTTCTGTACAACTCTTTAGAGACAAGCTTCGCAACCTATTGTGTTCTATATGCAAAAACTCGTGCATATAGAACAAAAACGGACCAAAAATACTAAACAAAAAAAATATTTTTTTTTTATTTTGTTCTATATGATGTTCTTTTTTTTTTTTGGAAAAGCTTATATGCAACTCGTCTAGAAAAATTTTATAAGAATGACTCAATAAATTTAGTGCTTTTCATACAAATTTTCTAGACGAGTCGCTCGCTTGCAATACAGAAACCGCACATTAAGTTAAAAATTATCAAAACTGTTTTTTTGTTATTCAAGAACGAACTTTGTCTAATGGAGAACGGATGCACAGAAAACGTGAATAATGAATTTTCCACTGAAGTTGAAGGGCATAAAAAATATATAAAAAGTATTACGAAAATAATGATTTGTAACCTTTACATACCTAAGACCAGCAAATGAGATTTGAAAGGCGTCAATTTCGTAACACAAGCAAGTCGTAGATCTCGATAGAGGCTCGAGATGGCCGCTGCCGCCTAGTTGGCTAAAATGGGCCTAGTTATAAGATCGTGGTTTCTGGTCTCCACCGGAGTCATTACGTAGTGTGATATGGCTGGCGACATCGTAAGTTTATTAAAACGCATCTTTTGTAAGCAACAGAATGTAAATTGATTCAAATCCAACTAAAATTACAGAGTGAGAAACACAAGACAAGAAATAAGAGAGCAAAAAGAGAGCGTAACATTATAAAACAAGCGAAGATATAACTCATGTTTAGGGTTCCGTACATAAAATGTACCCTCTACTATTTTCGCTATAGTATTTATCCTTCTGCCAAAGCCTCTTTCACTGGAACCGTATAAGGTACACCCTAGAAATTTTTAGAAAAGGTGTATTTTTAAAGCCGCAAATACTAAAAATTAAAAAGTGTTCCGAAAGTTATGTGAAATTGATAAAATATATTGTTATTTTAAAGCCTGACAGACAGACACTTCAAATTTTCCTGGTGTATATAAAACTATATTCTCTATAGGAAAAAAATAAATTTTAAATTAAAGGGTAATCCTATAGTGAGGCAATACTCAAGTACTTGGCATTATTTTTATTATGAGATATGCAGACACTTTAAGTTTAAGTCTTTTTTATGTCCGCTATAAAAAACAAGTAAAAAAATTAAAAATAAGCTAAATAAAGGGTGTTCCTATAGTGATGTGATTTTAATTTTTTAGTCATTCAGTTGGTAGAATATTTAGAATTTACCCAAATTATTTACAAACATGTCCGCTATAAAATAAGTTTGAAAAATAAATTACAAATTAAAGGGTGTTTCGATAGTTGATGCTGTTTTAACGAATTTTGACTTTGTTTTTACACTGTTAAAGGCAAACGCTTGAAATTTACACAGAGTGAACCTCTATGTTTGTTTTAAGGACAAGACCAAGAAATGAAAAAATAAAAAGGGTGTGCCAATAGTAACCTAATTTTCATATTTATGTCCTTAGTTGTTAAATTGAAACACAATGAGATTATAAATTTCTGCTGACTTTGTACTGCTAGTTCGCTCTAAGAGTTAGTATATGAACTTAAAATTAAAGGGTGTCCCAATAGTAACGAAATTTCTAAAGGATCTAATTTTAAATTTGCCCAAATTAAGTTAATGGGTGATTCATGGGTGGTACGGAACCCCTCTTGTGTCAGTCCAACTAGCACTTTGCGTGGTGTAAATTTGCATTTGCAGCAGCTTCGATTGTGAGTTCTTATTCTAAAAATATTGCATAATTCTTAAATTTAGTCAAATTCTTAAGATTGAGCAGTCACTATTTCAAGTTTTTCTATACAGCACAAAAATCTTAAAGACTTAACTTTCGAAGGTAAAAATAAAAATAATATTTAGGGTGTCCCTTAAGGAGTTGGTAAATATATAAAATTTTCCATGAAGATCGAATTAACATCATGTGTCTATATTAGGACACCCTTAATACATTCAGATAGTTTTTTTTTCATTTTAAATTTCAAATTAACAACAGTTTTATTAAAATACAACTAAAAAGATTTTTATCACTTAACACCTGCCTTAACGTGACATAAAATCTATTTAAAAAAATTTTTTTTCATTTTAAATGAGAAAACAACATTCAATTTAAAATGTTAATAATAAATTTAACAACATGCAGACATGCAGACAGACATGCATTCAATGTAAACTTACATGTGTTAACATCCACATTTGAAGTGTCATTAGTATTTAATTCAGTCACAGAAACAGACACATTTAAATATACAAATACGGGCTTAACGTGACATTTAATTCGTTTCATTAATCGATAAAACACAACAAGTTGTAGGATATTGTGATGACAAATACTTTTTAATTCAATATTTAATTGACACAAGGACAATTTAATTTGGAGTATTATTTTAAATTCTTTATTTTTTGGCTTTAAAGATTTCAAAATTACAAAGTTTGTCGTTCTGTTTGTAAAAACCGAAATTTCTAATTCTTATCATATATTGACCGTTAAGAAAAAGAAAATTTTGCTTTACTCATTTGATGGTTAATTTAAAAAACACATTTTATTCCAACACTTTAGGAATGGGCACATCGCATGAAAAGATGTTGTTAACTATTTCCTTGAGTGACTCGTGGAACTTTGCTGGAACGTGTTCCAATTTTGGATGCATGCAATGGGTAAGTATTAGAGCGGTATGAAGAAAATCCTCAGCAACACCGAGATTTTTTTTATCTAGAGCATTGAGTGTGTTTTTAAAGATTAAAGCCTTCTGAACTCCAACCAGCAGTGCATATGTCATCGATGTTGGTACAAAAAACTTACCATAAAACTTAGCAATGATAATTTGGCTTTCTCCACCTTGATAATGAAAACAATAAGCGGAGATACAGTAAGTCAAACCAATAACGTTGTGGATCCCTTTTGGACCCCTTCATACCACAAGCATTTTTTTTATCCAGTTGGAAACTAACAGGTGTTTTACTACGACTATTTTTCTTATTGGTGCCCCATAACTTTCACTTTCGGGAAGACAGATGTTAAGATGCCTCAAAAATATTACGGCCTTTACTTTTCCACGAACCTATTTTATTTGATTAAAATTAAAACTTAACCTAACTTAACGCTAGATATAGAAAAGGCAACACAAAGTGGAACATGATTTAAAAAGCGTGTTTCTTTTTCCAGTATATACGAGGCAACCTCGCAAGCAACATGTAACGAAACATGAGTTCTGTATGGACCAAAAATTGTATCTGCCGTTATTCTTATTGATAAATTATTAGGAAGAGGAGATATAAATAAAAAAGAAGAATATAGTCAAAAAAATTGGTTTTTACGTTTCACAATTCACTTAAATTTTTAAACCGATTAAAAAATTTTTTCCATATTTTAAATTGCTGCCATTTTAATTTTATTTATTATGCTCCCCGAATCATAAAACAACCTGTTTAAACATTAATAAATATGAAAGGATATGAGAGGAAACATGAATTACAACAAGAAACCTTGCTACACACGAGGGAACAAGGGCCACTCAAATTAATTTAGCCAGTCTCCTAGAAGGGAGAAAATCTTACAGGAAGCCGCCAGCCCGAGGACATAAAATTCAAGCTGCTGATAGTACAGTCAGTTCTGACTAGACGTATCTGTTTGCCATGCGTGTCATGTGTTTGTTGCCTCCGAATGAATTTGTTTTCTATCTCGGCCTAATATTCAGTAGAAGCGCCATTCTCAAGGAACTAGAAAATAAGTTGATCTGCCGTAGAACTATTCATCTAAAAAATTGCTAAGCCAACTAATCACAAAACAACCCTCAGCTATGAATCACATGGACTGTCGAAATAAACGGGGCTGCCAACTTACAAATAAAAACGCCTAAAAGCACTCTTTACTATTAAAACTTTTTAAAAGTTTTAAAATTTCTATAAACTATATAGAATTTCTTTTTTGCTTTAATCTTTCCTATAAAACTTTAAAATTTTATTTATCCACTTCATTTCATGTCATTACAAAGGCAAAAACTAAACTTTTATTTTAACCATGACACATCAAATTCTTTGTCACAGATTAAATTCTGTAACTATTTTTACCGATAGAGCTGCAATAAAATTTCATTGTTTTTTTTTTTTCAAAAAATTAAAGCAAAAAAAGAAAACAAAATTCTGTTGTGTTTTTGTCTTATGCTGCAGATAAACCACAATAATAAACATTGTGGTTAAATGGTGAGGAAATTTTCAAGCAATTTCGTTAGATATAGAAAAAAAACCCGACATGTGAATAAATGGCATGAAAACAAATAAAAATTAAACAAATTGTTTAGCATTGAAGTTTATAAATAGTTTTTGTTAACAGTTTTTCCAAATACTCAGTAAATAATTAACACCAGAGTTTTGCACTTAAGGCAATTAATTTCAATTATTGACGTCAAGTGAAAAATACATTTCAAACGTATCATTTTGTAAACACTTCATAAGAATTGTTTGTTAATTTTATATTGAAATCTATTACAATTGTTATACCAACAAACATATGAGGCAATTACGTCTTATGAATTAAAATTCATTTGACAATTAGCACTTTCCTAAACACCAAGGCGAATTAAATACAAGGTGATAGCGGTGGCGAATTCAATTCTTTTCCCTGGTATTCTAACTGTCAAACTCCATATATAAAAAAATCTGTATAACAGTTAGATTAATTTTTTATATATGGAGTTTGATAGTTAGAATACCGGCGAAAATTAATGAATTCGCCACCGCTATCACCAAGGCGAATCAATTACCAGGTGGCAGCGTAGGCGAATTCATTAATTTTCGCCGTGTACACTACTGTCAATCTCCATATATAAAAAATCTGTTTGCAATTTTTTTTATATGAAGTTTGACATTGGTTTCTACCAGCAAAAAATAATAAATTCTCTAACGCTGCCACCTGATAATTGATTCGCCTTGGCTATCACCTTACAGTTAATTCGCCTTGGTTTTAACGCTATATTTATGACTACAATGAAATGATATTTAAGGGACGTACAGTGAGGTAGAAATGAAATATTTTCAAAATAAATTACCATTTAAAACGATTAAAGTAATTGAAACAAGCTTTTTTATCTTCATCCGAAAATTGAAATTTTCTTTAGTTTTTTAAGTCCAGCCACCTTTCAAATGGCCTCCAAGGTATCGCAATTTGACATCTCTCGACTATTATTCCTTCCTTTTGTATGTGTTTCATCTTATCCACTTAATAGTGATTGATTCTCGTATTCTTATTTCTTAAATAAGTTGGTTAAATAGAGGATGTTTATGATGTACAAAACCTAAGGTAAGAGAGCTGATGGCAGATGTAGCGATCCTTAAAATTCTGCATTACATGTTGCTTCATTGTAAGTTTTCCTGTTTCCTTTTTAAATTATCCCAAAATATTATAAATTATTTTTCCTTTACAAATAATTTTAAAATTAAAATAGGTATACGCGAACTTAAGCCGAATAAAATTTATATGTTAATTTCAATATTTCAATATTTTATTTCAATTTCATAACACAAGAAACAAAATCTGTTTTTAATGTACAAAAATTTAAATTTTGCAAATTCTTGATGCACGAATGGGAGTTCCGGGATTTAATTTATAAAAATCAAAATCGTTTTTACTTGATTAGAAAATGTCGTTTGAAAAGCTTTACTAATAAAAATTTCATTACAAGTTATGCTTTTATTGTTGAATGTAGAATATTTTAGTTAAACTTGAGTTCAATTCCAAATATCGGGAAGAAATTTTACTAACAGCTTGAATACGATATCTCTCCTCTATCTTATAATATACATCAGTATACATGAGTTTGTGTAATATTTGTTTCCAATTTGCAGTCAAGCAAATTTTGCAATTTTAATTTTTCTGCTACAACCGCTTTCGCCACTACAGCACTTTTGTAGTCATTCATACTTTTTTTATCTTTATAGAATTTTTTTGCTCGCTTGCATAAAAGTCTTATTTAAATCCGTTTTAGTCTGTCTATAAATTTAATGACGTTGACATTGTATTCAGATGCATTTAATGATGTTTAACTTAAGCCTCCCCTCCCGCCACGTACACATACACAAAAACGCAGCACAGTGTTAAGAAATACGAGTTGATACTCGTAACAGTAGCTGAAGTCGTAAAATTATACCTACAATTTCCAAAAGAATCTTATTTATACACGTAAGTATACACACCCATGTTGATTTGTTTACTTTATAACAGAATATGTTGAAGTGGTTGTGTGTGTGTGGGTGTGTTTGTGTGTGTGTATTTATCTCTGTATATAACCTACAAACAACAGACAATATCAATAGAGAATATTTTGCATACCTTTCTGGAAAAAACTTCGTTGCTATAGATATCAACAACAATAATAACAACAACAACAGTTAGCTGAAGCTGAAGCAGTAGAGACAGAATTAAAAAACAAGAATAGACCAAAAAAAACAACAATGACAACAAGCCCAAGAACACAAAATTGTTAAGGATTAAAAGCGACAGTGATAGACAACATAACATAAAGATGGCACCGGCACAGTGTAATAAAATGCATACAAAATTAAAATTGTAGTAAAATATTATGGAAAAATTACTCAATAAGAATAGAGATGGTAGTAACACAAATATGTATGATAATCTGAAATGACTGAAGTCAAGAACAAATTCTAGTTTTATCACATGAGGTGATAAATGTGGGTTGGTTGGAAATTACAAATCGGGCCCTAAAAGGGACCTATAGAGTATAAGGTCTGCTTTGATGATGATTCTTTATATGCTGTATCCTGTATTTAACAGTGTTGAAATGGATTCTCAGTAGATCTGCTGGACTACTGCAGTTTAAATAATGACACAGTGATCCCCGGATCCACCGTAAAAGAGAATACGCCAGTGATGCGTGACTATGACAAAGATTTGTCTCTTGTATACGGACTTTGGATACAAGTCAACTTCCAGTTTTCGTGTAGATTTACCTGTCTAATTGAACCTTTATGCAAGTGAAACCTTTTTCTCCAATACTAGTGTCAAGTAGATAGAAAAAAACATTGAAGTCATGAAAAAAATTGAAGGGCTTTTGCTAAAGAACACGGATTCGGACGCAACAGGTACAGAGATTGCTGTCAGAATAGGGTGACCTGCCTAATTGGTAGTAGAAAATTCCACTCCACAATAGTAGAGACGTAGAAGTAAAGTTAGTTTACCATTAGATAAATAAAAGACGACAGCATACTTCAAGCTGTTAATATGTAAAATAAATAAAACTAAAGAGAAGAAAAAAGAACGAAAAGTAATCAAGTTAATGATTAGCATACTGTGATTTTTACTGCTAAAACGAAGTTAAATATTGTTACGAAAATAAAATCTGGCAACCCCTTTTGTTGTTTCCGTATGAGCGTGTTGAATAAGTTACCTAAACTAATAGTGTGTGTATAAAATAAAACCACAATTAGCTAACAACAGCTGAGCAACCTCGGTGGTTGCGTTGGTATAGGTGCTTGCTGCAAAACAGAAGATCGTGAGTTCGATCCCGCCTTCGGACATGCGTACAAGGGAAAATAATGATTGTTGTAATGCACTTAAAAATTAAAAAGCAGCAGTATAAACCTCCCGAGAGGCAAAAGGCAATTATTGTGGAAATATAATCTGGGAAGCTTTAACGTCGTATAGCAAAATCGATTTAGTAATTCAAAGTACAAAAATGACTGAAGATATAAACTAAATTCTGTTACAATGAGCTTTTTCTAAATTGAATGATAGTTTGAACCGATTCCACGGATTTTATAAGACAATGGTCATATACACAATATCCGAGTTGTAAAAGAATTTATTTTAAAACAAAATACTAATTCTCTTAAGTGGCCGCCAGGTTCTTGAATATGAAGGAAGAAAAAAGTACGACTATAAGCCATTAAGGATACCTGGGCTAAATTTTTTTTTTTCAAATTTTAAGTCAATAAAAAATCACACTCATTATGAAAACTTTTAAATTATTATTAATGAATGTTTTAAATTATAGAAATAATGAATTTTTAATTAACTCATTAATCATATGAACTAAAAAAAAATATTTTATTTTCAATTTTTTAAAAAAGGGACTTTAAAAAATTATTGAAACTTATTGAAAGAATCTTTCCGATAGTGTAAAATATTGAAAAGATAAAAACCAGAAAAGAATACATAAATTATTTTTGAATTTATATAACTGAAATTTAATTTTATGTTCCTCGTGACGTATGCGTAATATTGAGCAATTTAAATAATATCAATCATTCGTATTAGTCTACGGCAAAAATTTAAATATTGAAAAAACCACAAAACACTATTTGGTCATATCGAGAAGCTTGCTTAGTCATTGCAATCAGTGTTGTCATATAAAAAGTGGCGATAAAAAGTTCTTTTTTACAACGAACATTTTCGAATGAAGGGATATTTAAAATACTTGAAGATAATATTGGCTATTTTTTTTTTTATATATATAAATAATTTTTCTACAATAACATTGCATTAAAAAATGGCCTATAATTGACACATTTAGTTGTAAACTAGCACTGCCCACGACTTCGTCTGCACATCATTCCTAACTTTCTTAAAATTCAAATTTAGAAAAATGTGTTTTTAATTATTTATTTCCGATTTCAGTTGGCATTTTTCATCTACAAAAATGAAAAGTGTTGACAACTATTTTAGTATCATTATATATAATTTTGTGCTTTTACTTTTGTTTCTCTATTTATTCTAAGAAGTTACCTATTATTATGAAACAAAAAGTATTCTATATTGGAGCCAAGGTTCTAAGAGACCTTCTCACAAAACTTCGTTCAAATCCATCCAGCAGTTTTTTAGTGATGCGAACACAAACAGACAGGCAGATAGAAAAAAATTTTAAAAGTAGCTGTTTTGTATTCCATATAGATTACTATCTACACCTACAACAAAATTTTAAGAAAAATATTCCATGTACAGAAATGACCTCTTTGCAGTTAGACAGAGAGAACACTACCATTAATCCAAATGAAGAGTTTTGATTTAAGTTGGAAACTTTTCAAGTTTGGTAGAATATTTTTTAAGCAAAATATTTTAGCTGATACAAAAACCAACGATAAATTACTAAAAATATTGAAAGAAATAATTTATTTACAAAATTTCTTTGTAATATTAAATTGAATCCAGAAAACATATATATTTCTTAAGTTTATTGTCAATTTTAAAACGCTGTCATTTGTACCCAAAATTAAATTATCTGTAGTAATTAATTTTTTAAAATAAAATCTTTTTTTCGTGCTATTTTCTATTATCCCGAATAATTATTTAAATTACCGATATTAATTGTTGAGGGTCAAAGCACGCCTTGATGGCCACTTCGTTACCGTGCATATAAATAAATTATCGTAGTGTTTAATATTTTAATAATAATATTTTATTTTTTATCCTCCTTTAACTGTATAAAGGAGCCGAAAAAAAGTCAGCTGTATACAGTAGAGAAAGAAAAAAAGAACTACTGTTGGTTATTGTTGTTTTTGCTTAAACTTTGATTTTTGTCTTTGCTTTAATGTTTGGACAAAAAATTTTTAGTTTATTTAAAATGTTTGTCGGAAGTCTCCTGAAGAGTTAAATAAGCGGTAACGAAGTGGCCATTGAGGCGTGCTTTGACCCTCAATAATCAATATCGGTAATTAAAATAATTAATCGAGATAATAGAAAAAAGCACGAAAAAAAGATTTTATTTTGAAAATTAATTAAGATAATAAATAATTCCCGTTGTTTAATTTAACTATCTGTAGTTTTCAAAAGATACAAATAACTTAGTGGTAACTTTTTGCACAATATTGACAGGATCGAAAAAACGTTTTCTATATTAAATTATATTAAAACTAAATTCGAATTTATTAAATATGTTGAGCCACTTTAATTACTTCTCTTTGAAAATTTTTAAAGTTATTTAATAATTTTTTTTGTGCTCGTAGGTACGCAAACAAAAAACAAATTGAAGAAATTAACAAATAAATAATTTAAGTTATAAAATTTAAATAAAATATTCCAGTACCCGAATATTATAGGCGCGATGTGCCACTGCATTACAAATAAAATATTTTAAAATAAAGCACACAGTAAAAAAAGTTTATCAGCTGTTGAAGAAAATTTCATGCAACATGAAATAAATGTTGCTTAATAATGCCAGAAACATCTCACAATATTAAGAGAGTACTTCTTCTGCAACATTATTCAATTAGAATTTTATGATCAATTTTTTATATGAAGTTTGCTGTTAAACTCACAAGATATATTGAATAGAATTGTAGACTTAAGATTGGAGTGTTTAGTCTTAACTAAGTTTCTAAATAATGTCATTCTAAACTATAGATAAGATGGTAGACCATCTGTTAAAATCATTATACTTGAGAGCTGCAGGGCCTTTCCTTAGAGTTTTAGAGCTGATAAGCTTGCCAAAATAATGGAAACTACTATGGTGTATAATTTTAAAATCTATGAGCAGCTGGTCTTAATAAAGTATGATTGGAATACGTAGATATAAAAAAATAATAATTAAAAATATAGAAAAAGAAAATTGTAATTGTTTGGGAGTGTTGCCAGGGAAGGGAGGGAAAAGTAACGGTTTTCTTTTAAAAAGTTAAATTGTTTTTTCAAAAGTTACATTTTGAAATTATTCTTAAATAAATTGTATTTTAATGTAATTTATATAAAATAAAGTAAAAAGTTTTGTTTTAAAATTTAGGGAAAATAACAACAAATTCATTTACTAAATAAGAACAAAATGAATATAAAAAATAGAAAAACGTATGAAAAAAAAATTGAAGCCCGATGATACTCATGAGTATTTCAATCAGGACTCAATTCTCAATTCCGGAAAGGAAAAGTGCATGCTCTCCCCATTCAATAAAATTAGGTAAAATAGGATTTTTTAAATAAATCTGTTTGAGCTTTTTCCTTGAAAAATTGACATTTGATAGAAATTACTAGTGTAATTATTTAAAAAATACCGTTATTTAAGACAAATTTTTAGTCTTATTTGCTTAAAACTTCAACATTATGTTACTGATAATTTTTCATAATATAAGGAAATTCAAAGAGTGCTCTCTTCTAAATCGAGGTTTTGGTATGGTACCACTAAAAAGTTGTCAAATTTTTCAAGCGGGATAAATAAAGTTGCTAATTATTTTCGCAAATTTCAAAATAATATATAGATTTCCTCATATTATTTCACGGTTGAGAAAAATTGTTGACAGAAACATTTTGTTATTTCTAAGCATGAAGCAAGAAACATTTCATGATTTCTCACTAAAGACTGGTGCTCTGTTCGATTTTGTGAAAATTGTTGAGCAACATGGATTATTTCATGAGCAATATTTGACATTTAAAATATGGTGTCTGGCTCGCGATTTGGAAGAATTGAACGTTTTATTAGGTTCACGTGTACTACATTGTTTTATAAATGTATGCAAAAGGCAGCTATTTGAAAAATTACGCATGGAATAATGCCTACGTACTTTATTTCACAGCTTTGATAAAATGTTGCCAGCAACATTTCATATGTTTCTCCCCATATTTCATACGTCTGCCACATTTTTTCATGACGTTTTGATACAAATTTTTTATGTGTGTAGTTCGACAGCATTCCGCATGAAAAACTGAGCAGAATACCAGGCTTAATGTGAAGAACAGAGTAAAACTTCAGCAACATTTTTTTTCTTTCTTTCAAATTAATTTCTGTGTGGGATTTTGATACCATTTTTATGTGACCTTTGTTATTAAGAAAGGTTGTTGTTAAGAAAGGTTGGTATGTTAAGAGATATTCTTATCTCAAATAATGAAACAAGTACTTTTTCATTAATATTACTTTATTACGTGTTCGTACCAAAAGTTATGAAAATTTGGCCAAATATAAAAAATTATATGTATATGTTAAGTGGAGCCTTCAAAAGTTACAAAAAATTTAACCAAACGGCACCATTGCTGTTTGGCCACTCCAGTTAAAAAGATATAGACAGAAGAATAAACATTACAGCGGTACTAATAGAGTGACGTTATAACTCTTTGGATAAGAAAATTTGAAAACTAATTTAATTAAAATCTAACTGTTGCTCCGCTATTTTTTTTTTTCGTTTATTTACTTTTTTTATTTTGTCTAAAAAATATTTACTTAAGTATAGTTTTTAATTCAATGATTTGGCTGCTCTTCTTTTTTAACATGAGGCTTTTAATTTGAGTACACCACTGTTATATTTTGTCAATGTCACCCAGCAAAACATGCAAGGTCTTGCTGAGAATACAACAAACAAAAAAAAAACTTCAATTTATTCATGATAAAATATTTTAAAGGTAAAATAACACAATTTATGTTAAATAAAAAACACTTGAAGTTGCAGTTTGTATTAATATTGTTTTATTTCTAGTATTTATGTCACGTAAATTCTCATCTATAGAAATGGCAGGAGAAATAGGTTGAAAAATAAACTTTCAAAATACAACAATAAATGTTCTCAATAGCAACCCAACAAAAAACGTATGTGATTATGTCTAGTGATTTGAGCTTGCAAACATAAAACGAGAACTTCAACTAATTTTCAGTTTTGAGCAACATCATAAATATCAATCGAACAACAGCCGTGTAAACGATTACAACAAAATTTAAAACTCCATCATTTGTGTTGGAAATTTAATACAAATGTTTCGCAGTTTTCAATTCTAAATTCATTTAATACAGCGAATCTGCTGTAAGTGTTTTCTCATTTTCTCTTTCTCTCTCTCTTTCTCTTTCTATGTTTCTGCTCCTTTTTGCCTCAAACTATTATTATAAAATTGAGTTTTCTTGTTCAAGCTGCATCAAATTTGATTTATAACAATATAACAACAACAACTGCAATTACAACCACAATGAAAAAATAAATATTGCATTGAATAAAAATGCAAAATATGTAGAATGAACAAAATCACAGCGTAATCAAAATTTACATGTTTTTCTCATCTTCTATTGGATTTTTACATAAGTATTTTGAATGTTACAACTACTGATTTAATGTTGCAAGAAAAATCCAATAAAATTTAAATAAATAAAATTTTTTCGCAAGTTCAAATGGTTCTTAGAAAAAAGGTTAAAAACTAAAGAATTTATACAAACTACTGAGGCATAATATCTGCATGAAAAAAAAAGAAAATATTTCAAACACAAATATGTTGCAGACATAAAGGAAAACTAAATCAAGTAAAAAGCACTAAGAAAAAATAAAAGAAATAAAAGATATATAAAAGATGATGAAAATTCATTCTTTACATGCAATTCTGATATTTTTATTTTAAAGGCAATTTCGAATGAAACATTTCCTACAGATGACTTATTTTTTTAATCAAAAAAGTAAGCATTTCATTTGATACACGCAAAGATAAAAATTGCTCAGACTTTCTATATTTCGAAAAACTTTTCAAAAATTGCTTTTTTTTAGATTATTTCCGGAAATCAGACTTAGTCACTTTTAAGCGCAGGTGCCACAATCAGTGTTGCCGTTTGTTTACATTTTTTAAATTTTTGTAATTTTTGAAGGCTCCATGCAACATAAATAATTTTGTTATATTTCGCCAAATTTTCATAACTTTTAGTACAAACACGAAATAAAGTAATATTACTGAAAAAGTACTTGTTTCATTATTTGAGGTTAGAACCTCTCTAACACCTGTATTTCTTAACATATCAATTCTATTTTATTAACAGGGCTTACTTGCAAAGGTCATCAAAATCCCACATAAAAACTAAGTTTGAAATAAACACAAAAAAACATTGCTGAAATTTTACTTTGTTCTATTAGTTAGAAATAACGGAATCTTTGTTGCTTCATGTTTAGAAACAACAAAATGTTTCTGTCAACAATCTTTCCTAAAGCCTAGTATTCTATTCGATTTTGAAAAAATGTTAAGCAATATGCATTATTTCGCTTGAAAAATTTGACAATTAGCTTTTGGTGACCAAACAGCGGTTTAGAAGATACTTGTCATTTTTATCGCCTTCAAGAAAGCCACATTGTTTTAACAGTGCAAACAAAAACATATTTTAATTTTGTGTGTCTAGAAGAAATTTGAAAATTTACTAAAGACGAAGGGAAATTCTCATTTACTCATTCCCAAGGTTATGGGAGATATTCCATATATGTTTTTGTTTTTAATTGCAGTAGTGAGCCAACGCTCTTCTGCGTCATTAAAGCTATTTTTAAATGCAATTTTAATTCATTTTTCTTTCTTAAATTTTTCTACACTATAAAATTAAATCAAAACATATGGTCTGAAATATTGGTTATCAACCATTCCGTACGAAAAAAGTGCTGCTTACGTTATTTTGTAATTGAAAAAAATGTTGCCAAGAAAATTTTTTAGTTGAAAAACATGCTGCGAGAAACGTTTCGTGACTTTTTCACAAATAAACAGGGCACTACTTCAGCAACATTATTTCTTATTTACTTCGCAGTATTTTATTTTTACATGGACTTGCTCGAAATGATGAACAGAGCGTTAGTAGATAGTAGTATTAGTATTATCGGGCTGAAATTTTTCTATACAATTTTTTTATTTTTTTATATTCGTTTTGTGTAACTTTGTAACATTTAATGAAAAAATGTAACTTCTTTGAAGGAAAAGCGTAACTTTCGCCTGTTTCCCTAGCAACACTGGCCACAATAGTTACTCTTAACTAACTATCTGTTGCGGTATAGAATACTGTTATTCATATCAGTTCTGGTCACTTTTACGTCTCTATAGAGATCCCAATTCATTTACAGAGAGTGATAGTTTGGTGTGGTTTTTTCGAAAATACTTTTAGAAACGCTATTTAACAAATATTGTTGAAATAAATAAATTATGGTTACTTTAAACCTATTTATGATTAACATTTGCCATAACATGGTTACCATGCAAAAACAGCAAGTGCAATTTGATTGAGGTCAATATTATTATTCTAAACTCTAACCCCAAACCAAGTTTTTTACTATTTAAACATATTAAGTATTGTGTTAGAAGTTAAAATATATTATGTTAAATTTATTGTTGTGTAATCAAATTGTGATAAAAAAGCATATATATAAGAAATAAGCAGAAAATAAGCTTAATTTATGAAAACCCATATATTTAAAAAAATTATATGAAAAATTATTAAAACTTTAATATCTTTCTATTTATGCTAATTTGTATTAAATAAAATTTATTTGTGATAATTTATATATAATATTTAAAAAAACGCGTTTTATATAAAAACTTAAATAAAATAGTTAAATGTCAATATCTCTTTAAATATAACCGATAAATGGTATAAGAACCTGCATTTATATAAAAAATTAAATGGGAAATAAAAAAATGTATCTCTTTGAATACAGAGAGTTTGAAAAAATTAGCTTAAATTGTGATAACCTATACATCTAAAAAAAAATTGATTTGGTATGAAAATTTAATTAAAAACATTAAAATTTTGTATATCTGTTAATATAAGAAATTAAAAAAAAATAAGTTTGATTAAAGGTAACCTATATATTTTATAAAAAGTAGAGAATTTTAAAAAAAATTAAGTTAAATTGTGATAACCTATATATTTCAAAAATGCTTTTTATAAAATGTATGTTTATTTAAATATATAATTAAAATCTTTAAAACCTCTGTATCTATGTTAAAATCAAGAATTTTTAGAAAATAAACTTCATTTGTTATTACTCGAAAATTAACAAAAATCGATTTTCATATAAAAATTTAATTAAAATTTTTAAATATCTATATTTATGCTAATATAAAGAATTTGTAGAAAATTAACTTGGTTTGTGATAACCTGTGTATTTTATAAGAAATCACATTTTATATGAAAACTTAAATAAAATAGTAAAAAACCTTTAAATATAAGAAATTAAAAAAATAGATTTATATGTGATAACCCATATATGGTATAAGAATCTACTTTTATATAAAAATTTAAGCTAAAATAGTTAAATCTCTGTGTCTTTTTAAATATAGGGAGTTTTAGAAATTCTGCTAAAATTGTGATAAACTATATATTTTGAAATAAAATCGATTTGGTGTGAAAATTTAATTAAAATAATTAAAAGTCTTTATATCTGTTAATGTTAAGAATTTTTAGAAAATAAGTTTGATTTGTGATAACCAATTTATTTAAAAAAAGTAGAGACTTTTAAGAAAACAAGCTTGATTTGTGATAACCTATATATTTCTGAAAAAGTGCTTATTATATGAACATTTAAATTAAATAATTAAATCTCTGTATAGCTTTAAATGCAAAGAGTTTTAAGAGAGTAATATTGATTTGTGATAACCAATATAATTTGTAAAGATCAATGTTTATAAAAAAATTTGTTTAAAATCTGGAAATCTCTGTAAAACAAATATTGGTTTTTTTTACAAAAGTTTGAATAAAATGTCTTTATCCACATTAATAAATAGAATTTGTAGGAAATAAAATTAGTTTGTGATAACCCATATATTTCATAGTTAGCTTTCAACATTTCTTTAAACATAGACATTTAACGAGATAAAATTAGGTTGATTTGTAATATTTCATTTTAATATTTTTTGTCGTAGCGGCCATAATAAAATATTCTCAGTGAAAAGAAGAAGAGAAAAGAATGGAGTTAACTTTTTTCTCTTTAAATAAGAAAGTTTGATAATAAAAATAAAGTTATTGCTTGGTTAACTTTAAAAATATAATGGTTTCAAATTTATTTTGTTTTTTTTTTTTTGAGCTTTCTTTACCAGAACTACAGAAATAAATGAACATTTAATATTCTTATTTAAAAATAATTCGCTCATATCTCTATTTTTAATTATTTGCATTATTTTTTTTTACCCAAAATTAATACTTTCTCCCCTGCACACTTGAACCGATAGTTTACGGACTGCTTATAGCTTATTGGAAAGCTTTTTAATTATACTTTGATTACAGGTATAAAAATTTATGGCATCAAATACACTAATTTGTTTAAGAGATAATAAAGCTTTGGTTGAAAATCACAGCCATATTAAATTATTTAGGCCTGGTAACCACTTAATTGTTTATTATTAACCAGAAATTTCATATCGTAACATAAAATATATTTCAAACAACTATAATATTGTTAAACATTTATATTATTGTCACAAATATTATATTATTTTTATTGTGGCCATATAACAATCATGATTTTTCTCTGCATGTAATTCATATCCAAACATACATACAACTCTATTTGTTATTTGTGTTATTAATTCAACCAAGTTATTCATTCAATTCTTCCTAGATTTTCAATCAAACAATACTTGCACTCACTCTACTACACACTTTCATCCATAATGGAAGATCTCTGATTTTGTGTCAATTGCTAAATAAATCATATGAAAAAATATAATTTATTTGCCTTCGATTCAATTCAATTTCATGTTTTTTATTCTGTCGCTCTCTCTTATTCGATGTATAGCAGCCATAAATTTTAAATCATTATAAGGTTTGAATAAATGTGTTGTTGTGGTAGGAAGCGACCTTGTGATCAACGTTTAAATTATTAAAACTATTGAAATAAATCAAATTTTCTTTTTGCTGTTTAAAATTAAATGAATCTGATGACCAAATTTATAAGGTTCATAATAAATATTAAGATGAAATAATTATTTACACAAACACATACATATGTACCTATATATACATATGTATGTATTATATGGGTGTGTGAAATATTTAAAACCTAAGTTGAGATTAAAGGAAATTTAATATTTAATTGTTGAAATTGTAAGACGAACTATTTTAAGCATTATGACAAATGACTTATCTTAATTCGGCCTAAATTCATATTTATTTTAATTTCTTAATATATTAAGAAACAAAAATTATAATTTTTAATTTATTACAGGATTTATTACAGGATAAATAAATAGATTGAATTCCGCTCAAATTCACGTTGATTAAAATTACTAAATTTCCCAAGAAAGAAAAATTATTTACAAGTTTTTGTATTAATTTTTTTTTAAGAACCCAAGGCACCGCACATTCATGCTTCTTACACAACAATTAGCATGATGTCAGTCAGTGTTTTTTTTTTTTTTTTTTTTTGTATTAAACCAGGTACTCATGTAAGGCATGGTGCCAGAACCATGAAAGTTGGTTATGGGAAAGACAAGCTCTTATAGACAAACATTCGATTTAAATTTTTGCACATTAAAAGTAAGTAGAAAGACCGCTGCGAACTGTTCGGCGAAAAAAAAATTTCCCTTTAATTCGTGGTGCCAATCGACTGCAAAAGGATGCGCATAAGGCGTACAAATTTACGGTTTTCAGGAACATGTTTCCTGATTTCATCAGAATACAATTCGTTGTAGTGACAACAAAACGTCGGTGCTCCAGTAAGTCAATAGAACTTGACACTCTACTGTCACCATCGAGCTTCCTCGTTGCCTTCTGTACGAGCTCGAATAACTCCAAAAAGTCTTTAAAATACTGTCCCATACATGAAAACTGTATTTCATTTTTCGGTCTGATATAAGTGACATAGACAGGAAGGAATTTAGATGGAGTGAAGTATATCTTGCATCGTTTTATTAAACCAAAGAACTTGAATGCTTCTTTTACGTCTTGAAAAATATGATTGTTTCACCAAACATCGTATTGAATTTTTATGCCAAGAGCTGATTTTTAATATCTTCTTTCCCCAAAATTACAGATCACATTTAGCCAAAAGATCACGATTTAGGGTATTATCCCAGTACCTTCGCTAATGTGTCTAATTTTTTCCCTGTTTCCTTAAAAATTTACACAATAAATTTTTACAAAAAAAAATTTTTTTTTTCTTATAAAATTTAGAAATTAAAATATGCGTAAACTTAAGCTGGATTAAAAATTATTCATTTGACTATAATGCTAAAAAGAGTTCGATATATAATTATTTTTCTAAAATCACAAAAAAAAATTTTTATATAATTTTTGAAATTAATAATTCTTACAAAATACACTGCCTATAACAAATTAAAAGTTTGGTCATGTACATCAAATTATATCAACTATTGGACCACCCTTTAATTTCCAAATCCAAATTTTATTCTTGCTATTATATATGTCAAAGCAAAGCTTCGTAAATCTTAACCGTCTATTTAAAAGTATTCAGCAGTTTGGCTATTTATATCAACTTTTGTAACACCCTTTATTTTATAATTTTTAATATTAATACTTGTAATTATATGTACTAGACAAAGTATGGATATTCTGTCTTATTTTCAATATAACGGCTCAAAAGAAAATTCTCGATCGTCCCATATATTTATTTTTTTGATTGGATTTATCAATGGTTCCAAATGGTATGAAAAATTTTGTGGTAGTCGTGGTGTTTCAAGTTCACCTTTTTCTACTTTTGTTTTGAAGGGTATAAAAAAGCAAAAGACTCAACAAATGAACTTCAATTTAGAAAATCTTAGTTACAGAAAAATCATTTATTCAAAATTGAGAAATACTCGTATTATTATTATTATAATTTTATTTTCCTAAATAAAAATACCAAAGCGTTTAAAAACTCTTTAAATTATTCCTTAAAACTTATAGATTTGTAAACAAATTTTTTTTATTATTTTTGCATTTAGAAAAATACATTTTCATGAAAACCTTTACATACATATATAATTGTGTGGTATTTAAAAAAAATTTAGAAGAAAAAATATTAATGTAACAAGTTTTTCTTTCGTTAAAACCACGAACTATGACCGCTGTTACAACTCACGTGACTGGAGAACAAATTAAAGCCAACAAGAAGTTGCACATAACCACAAAAAAAATAATAAGAAAAAATATATATTCGGCAATATCGACTTTTTTATACCCCGTGCCAAGGCAAAAACTATTTAAGAATGTTTTAAGGAATTTCTTGAGCAACAAGGGGACACCCAGAGTTGAAAATGATAATTATGCTCACGGAAGAAACACAGATGGTTGAGGTAACCAAAATCTAAGAGTGAATTTCCTACTGCTTTCACCCGGTACATGATTTCGCTATGACAGTGGCATTTTTTTCCCATTTTTATAATTTTGTATATTGCTTACGAGGGCTGCTCTATATATTTGTGGCCTAATAGTGAAAATGCGAATATTTATATTCAAAAATGGTTTTATTGTTTTTCAAAGTATTCTCCAGCATGATTTATATACTTTGGCATGCGCTCAAACCAGTTGTCGAAGCACTTTTTCCGCTCCGATTGAGACACATGGTTTTTGAACATTTCAACAGCTTCTTCTGGCGACGAAAATCGTTGACCACGCATTTTTTTCTTGATGTGCGGAAACAAAAAGAAGTCATTAGGTGCCAAGTCAGGGCTGTACGGTGGATGACCCATTAATTCGACGTTTTAGCCGGTCAAAAACGCTCTGGTTTGAGCCGATGTGTGAGAGCTCGCATTGTCATGGTGAACAATGATTAGTCTTCTCTTGTTGGCTTTTCGAATTTTTCCGATGACTTCAGAAGTGATCGTCCTACGTTGCTCAAGCGGAACAGTCGCCACATGACCAGTTTTGCCGAAGAAACAGGCGACCATTTGCTTCGAAGTGCTTCTTCCACGAACAACTTTCGTTGGATTTTGCTTGTCTTTGAAGACCCAAACGGTCGATTGTTGTTTCGTTTCTGGCTCATACGCATAGATCCATGATTCGTCACCTGTGGCGATCTTATAAACGTCTTTTAAAGCACCGCAATCGTATTTTTGCAACATATCTTTGCACCAATCGACACGAGCCTTTTTTTGAGCGACTTTCAAATTGTGCGGGATCCAACGAGAACAAACCTTTTTTACGGCCAGGTGTTCATGCAGTATCGAATGTATGCTGGTGGAAGAAATGTCCAAGGATGTCTCTATCTCTCGGTATGTCGCATGTCAATCTTGCATTATGAGTTCACGCACGGCATCAATGTTCTCTGGCACAACAGCCATTTTTGGACGATCTTCACGGAATTCGTCTTTGAGCGAGCTTCGGCCACGAAAAATTCATTATACCAATTTTTCACAGGATATAGGATGGTGCTTCATCGCCATACAAAGATTTAAGTTCATCAATGCACTCTTGTCGTGATAATCCACATCGAAAGTTGTGAATAATGATTGCACGAAAATGTTCACGAGCGAAAACCATTTTTTTCTATATTAATTTTTTCAAGTCACTGTTAACAACACAAATAATGGTCGTACGTCAAAGCGTTTTGAGTACGATTATGCTTAAAAATGACAAACTTTCCAATGGAAATGGCAGATTGCACTTGGCAGCACTCAGTGTTGCCAGGCCAGAAATATATATAGCAGCCCTCGTATATATTTTATATATTGCTTGTATTGCTTATTTTGGTTCTCATAAAAATCAAGTAGCTCTTTCTTAATTTAAAAAAAAATCATGTTGAAACTACAATTAATCAGCACATACATTTTTATGACTCTTGAAGATATTAGAGTAACATTCTTACATCTGACCAGGCAGACAGACACTGTTATATTAAATCTTTTTTATAAGGATTAAACTAAAATACCGACAAAATTACGTATAAACACTAAAAGAAAATTGTAGTTTAACCATAAACATTTACAACAACTTGACATAACAAAAAATGTCAAGTCAAGGTTCAACAGCTAAAACGGCAACAGAAACAACAATGTCAACAGGAGCGAACAAAAAAAACATCAACAGCTGGACACAAGTACTTATAAAAACCATTAAAAAAATAAAATGAATGTAATTGAGATGTGTCTGTAATTTATTATATTTTTATTTTTTTTTTATTTTTGTGTACTCAGTGCGATGTGACAATTTATTTATTTATTTTTTTTTTTTTTTTTGAAGAACGAGCAAATATCGAAATATACATGCATGTGTTCAAAAGAATGCTTATACAAATTAGATTTAGAGAATGCAATGGTGTTTCACTACTCTCATGGTGTAGAATTATAAAAAAATATTATTGTTAGGATCTATACTTCTTCCCTCTCTTATTGCACAAGTTTTCTTTTAAACAACTCACTTTTTGTTCAAAGCTGACCAAATAATAATATCTTTTAATCGGTTTAAAAAAGGAGGTTATCAATTCATGTGAATGTTTGTTTTTTATGTTAGTGGTTGCTAAAGTGCGTCATTTCTGATCCGATTTTGAAAATCTTTTCTTTATTTGAAAGGTTATGCTAACAGATTAGTCTCGTTGTAGAAACAGTTCATAATTTTTAAAATTAAAGGGTGTCGCCAACAATCTATATATTTTTTACGTGTATTATGAATCGTAAAGGGCACCACTTTACAATTTAATAAAGCTCCCAACAGCAGAAAGTATCAAAAACTAAATAGGAAAATTAAAGGGGGTCCCTATAGGTGACGTAAATTGACTTATATGGGACTATCGCTTGAACCGTTAGAGACAAAGGCTTGAAAATTGGACAATGTCGATTACTCCGATCGTTATAGTAAATATTTAAATTATAAATTAAGGGGTGCTGCAATAATTCATATAATGTATATGGCCATACTTTTAAACAGTGGTGTATTACTAAATCCGCTTTAGAAACAAGAATTCGATTTGAATTTATAAATTAAAGGGTGTTTTCATAACTTATGTAATTAAACCTACATATGTATATGGCCTTATCTTTTGAACCGTTACAGACAAACAGTCGAAAATTAAACAGAATGTTTACTAGAGATCTGCATGAATGCATTCAAAACGCCTTTTAAATCATTCGTTTGTTTTTCATGTCACGATTTGTTTTGTGCCGAAGTTTTCGAAACGAATGAAAGATATGACTCATTACAAAAATGAGGTACGAAAACAACGAATTATTTTTAATTCTATCAGTTGCATACATACATAAATACATACATACATACATGCATACATACATACATGCATACATACATACACACATACATACATACATATATACATACATACATACATACATACATACATACATACATACATACATACATACATAGATATATACATACATACACACATGCATACATACATACATAAATACATACATACATACATACATGCATACATATATACACACATTCATACATACAAACATACATACATACATACATACATACACACATTCATACATACATACATACATACATACATACATACATACATACATACATACATACATACATACATACATTCATACATACATACGTACATACATACATACATATAAGCTAAAAAAGTTGTTATGTATGTTTATGAAAGTAGACATTCTTAAACTACTATTTAAAACTTCTGTTGTAAAAACATTGGCCCATATTCTTTGTTAAAATAAAGTATACTTTAAGGGAACTAAAGTCGGTTTTATTTTAGAGTCGACTCTAATTCATTCATAGACAATTTAAAATATACTTTTGGCGAGAAAGTCAACTCTAAATTTAAAACTACCCAAAGCTGTTTTTAACTCATTTTTCCAAAATTATTTTATTTGGTTTAAGAACACAATACTCTTTATCTGATTTTTATACCAAAGTGAACAAAATAAAAACAAGGTTACTTTTTTCTAATGATTATTTAAAAATTGTAGAAAAACATTTATCAAATTAGAGTTGACACCCAGTGGAAGGTGGCTAAACTTAAAGTATACTTTATTCTTGACTATGAAAGCAAAAAAGATAATAAGAGCTTTTTATTTTAGAGTATACTTTAGCAAGAGTCGACTTTATTCTATAACTTTGAATATACGGTTTTTACTTATTTTTATTTCTAAAACAGCGTTTTGTTGTTCAAAACGCATACATACATACATACATGCATTTATTACGTGTCAAATTTACATATTTCAAATAATTTGAATATTTCCCTTGTTAAAATGACGTATGAATCACATTTGTAATTCGTGTCCTTTTTGTTTACATATTAAAAATGTTAACAATCAACCGTTATTTGTTTTGATTTGATTTGGTTGGAAAAAAAAATAGACTAATGTTATGATTCTCTTTAAAACTGGCAATGTTTTGATTCATTCAACATGTTTATAGTTCTCATTCGATTTTCACTCCATTCTCTTTGTTTACATTTTAACAAGAGAGTATTTGGTGTTAGTGTAATGATTTAGTGTGAGTTGAAAAACGAATGTACTCATGCAGATCTCCAATGTTTACTACTTTGTCTGGTATAATAAGAAATTTTAATATATATCTTAAACTATAAATTAAAGGGTGTTACAATACGTATGTCTGTTTTGAAGGCGGTTTTTTTACAAAAATTTTGAAATTATAATTACTATTTTATTATTATTAAAAAATGAATAACTAGTAATCCGGCTTAAGTTCAGGTTTATTTTAATTTTAATCTATTAAAAAAGAAAAATTATTTTTACAAATTTTTGTGTAAATTTTTAATTTTTAATAATATTCTCAATAATTATAAAAAAAAAAGTAAGTGCCCAAGAGGCTGTTAAATTTTTCAAGCTTTTAAAGACACACAACCAAATATTATGAGTATATTTTTATCCATTTGCCTTTTCGAGTGAAGGTTAAAAACTAAAGTATGCACGTAACAGGATACATGAACATGAAGCTCACAAACTCAAGTGTCAGAGATGGGGCACTTAGAATCCGTCATACGTTATACTTTGACGTATTCACCAGAAGTCAAAGTAAGGACTGATAATACTCATAAGGATTTAAATTAAGAATTTAATATTTCGGTATGGAAAAGTGCATGCTCTTGCTATTCAATAAAATTAGTTAAACTTGGATATTTTTTTTTAATAAAGAAAGATTAACCTTCGATAGAAGGTACTACTAGAATTTACTACTATTTTAAAATTTCCATTATTAAAAACAAATTTGAGCCTCATTT
Organism: Gymnosoma rotundatum; assembly: GCA_916610165.2. Taxonomy (NCBI): domain Eukaryota; kingdom Metazoa; phylum Arthropoda; class Insecta; order Diptera; family Tachinidae; genus Gymnosoma; species Gymnosoma rotundatum. The sequence goes on from OU744340.1 coordinate 120,719,651, forward strand.
GCTTAAAACAACATAAACCCGCTGATTATATTTCTGTAATATTATCCGGCAATTTCTGAAGGAAATTAAAAGACAACTTTTTCCTAAATCGAGGTACTGGTGCAGTTGTCAACTTTTTCAAGAGAAATATTAAAGTTGGTACAATTTTGGCAAGTTTGAACAGAATGCTTAGTTTTCGCACGAAATCTCCTCATAATAATTAAAATTACGATGCTATGAGAAATTTTATAGTACAGGGACGAGATTAAACTCACTTAAACTTTTAAAATGAATTGAAAAAAATTGGCATAAAATAATAACACGTGTAAATTTGGACTTATGCATGGTACGTAGAGCCTTCAAAATTTACAAAAAATTTACCCAAACGGCAACACTGCTTTTCATGTATTTGCCAAAAGGTATAATTGGAACACAGCAAGAGTTAAAACATAACAAAGAGGAAGAAGCAATTGATAGCTGTCAAAGTATTCAACGTACGTCAAAAGTAAAAAGTTGGCCAACTTTCATACTTTGCGTTGACGGACACGTACTGGGGGCAAATTACGGCATTTGATATCAATCGAAATTTCAATAGAATTTAAAAGTAAATTTCGATCGATATGGAATGCCGTAATTTGCCCCCTGATTGTGACATTGCTCATAAAAAAACATGTATTTTATTGTCAATTGAATACGTCAAAGTTTAAAGTATGACGGATTCTAAATGCCCCGACCTTAATGAAAAATATTTATTACTTAAATAACGAGAATGTGAGTGGATTTATTTAATGTTTTTCTTTGTGTTAAATGATTTCTTAACAAAACAATTAATCGTTATTATTTATTAAATATATAACATGCTTTAGGGCGCAGTTTGAAATTTCTAATATAAAAAAAGCAATTGTGATTTAAAACTAGAGAAAAATAACAAAATTATATTCAATTATAACAAACAACGATAAGCGTTCTGTTACTTTCTGAATGCTTTGTTTCTTAAAATCTTAATTTAATTTTTGTTTCTATTTTTTTCACATCAAGACTGCGTGTGTTGAATAAAAATCACACAAGACACAGAAATTGCATTTACCACAAGCACAATACAAGCGGAAAAGTTTTCATTTTAAAACATGAGTGAATTTTTCCTTTTTATTTTTGAACAAAAGAAATGTAAAATTGTTGTTTTCTTCTGTTTGTTTTTTAACAAAAATTCATAAAAATAATTTAAAAATTAGAAAAATGTTTAAAACACTTTCAACGGGAAATGTCCAACAATTGTGAACAATAACAAAAACACACACACAATTCCACCCCCGGGATCTTTTTTTTTTAAGAACAAATCTAGTTTAAAATTTTTGATTTGGAAAAACTCAGAATGCTTTAAGGAATATAAATATCAAGAACAAAAGTGTCAGATTGAAATAACCACGTGCATACATATGCGTGATAACTGCAGAAAACTGTGAAAATGACTTAGGGAAATAAAGTGATTTTAATTTTTTTTTATTTCTTCTTCATTGGTATAGAAAAGAAAAGAGTTCAAGAACAAGAATTTATTCAATTTAAAGCGAACCAAATTAAATTCTTTTTTAAAAATAGTAATGACTATAACAACGCATGGTGGAGTAATTGAAATAAAACTGAAGTTTACCCTTTAAGTTCTTAGGGGGACCACTGTGATTTGTTTTACAAATCACAATAAATTCTGGTATTTGTACGAGATTTTAAACTAAAAACAATAAAAAATACGCCAAGTATGGGTCACCCTTTAATTTTTAATTTTATTTTTTAAACTCGTTACACCGAACATAGCAAGTAATACATTCTTAAAGTAAATTTAAAATAATGACTAGTGAAACTAACGTTATTAATGGGGCATCTTTTAATTTTAATTTTTTATCCCTGCTTTTAATGCAAAATATCCATAGGTTTCGTCTATTACCGCTCAAAAAATAACACAATATTCGTGGAAATCACATTACTATCGGGACACCCTTTACTTAATTTTACTTTAACTTTTTTAGTTATCCTAATAGCACTCATAGCAATATATAATCTGGACAAAATTCAACCATCTTACTATTATGGTTCAAAAAATAAAGCCAAATACAGGTAAATTACGGTCTCTAGGGACACACCCTTTCGGTTTTAAATTCATTGTGCACATTTAGTTTTAAAGTGCATACAGCAGACTCCTATATAAATTAGACAGATTGCTTCGATGGAAAAATTAAAGCCATATACAATAAAATCATGTCACTATAGGACCACCCTTTAAATTTTATTTTAATTTTTAATTTTTTGCGCTTAGTCTTTAAATTGAAGTTGAAGTGTCAGTGTATTGTTAAAAAAACAAGGTTATATATGTACGTGAAAATTACGTCACTAATGGGACACCCTTTAATTTAATGTTTAATTTGTTCTATTTATTTCTATAGCGGACATAGTTTTAGTATCCAAAGAAAATAACTAGATTTTTATGAATACCACATCTTTTTCGGAACACCCTTTAATTTTTATTATATGCTGTTGTAGCGGATAAATTCATACAATTTATGTAAAAATTTCAAGAGTGTCCCATATACGATTTTAGAGTTAGAGGACTGTGCCAGACGAGTAGACATTGCAATGCATTGTAGCGAAACCCGTAGGGTTTTACATTTTAAGCCGACTTAAAAATAAAGAAAATTATCAATTCCACTAAATTGTGCTTTTTTATTTGTGCCTCCATAACGCAGTCATTCTGGGTCAATTCTTAAAATTTCTTTATTAATTTGAAAGGTGATGCCTACAGATTTGTCCTGTAGATCAAAAAGTGTCCCCATACATCGTAAATGTTTTGACGGTTATTATGAACAGTAAAGGATACCACTTTAAATTTAAAAAAAAACTGCATATCACTATAGCTCCCAACGGCAATATGTAATACAAAAATAAATCTAAAAATTATAGGGTGGCCCCATGGATGACGTAAATTTATCTATATAGGCCTATCTATCGATTTCTGTGACTATTAGAACAACAAGTATTAATAATGAAAATTATAAATTAAAGGGTGTCCCAATATTCACTTAACAGTTGTATACACACGCTTGATATTAACAAAGAACAGTTTGAATTTGTAAATTAGAGGGTGTTCCAATACTTGATGTTATTTGATGTATGTGACCAAACTTCTGAACCGACAGCTGAAACCAACAAGGAACCTTAGTGCTAAGTCTGCTAAAACACAAGTTTATAATTTGAATTTAGAAATTAAAGGGTGTTCCCACCCTTTACCTATATGGCATCTTATCTTTGGAACCGTTTTATGCACTTGAAAATTTAAAAGAATGTCCACTACTTTGCTGGGCATAATAAGAAGCATAAATATTTTAAATTATAAATAAAAGAGTGTTACAATAGTTGATTTAATTAGATGTATATGGCCAAACTGCTGAACCGTTATAGACAGACAAGTGAAATTTACAAAGAACCTGATTGCTAAGTCTACTACAACAGCAAGTATAAAATTTGAATTTGAAAATTGAAAAGTGTGTAATTTAATGTATGTTGCCAAGCTGTTGTACAGTTGTAGACAGACCAGTCTTCCCGTTTGGTTACATTTTGTGTAACTTTTGAAGGTTCGACGCAACATATATAATTTTGTTATATTAGGCAAAATTTTTGTTACTGGCTGTGCCAACAGACACGAAATAAAGTAATATCACTGAAAGAGTATTTGTTTCATTATTTGAGGTAAGAATCTCTCTTAACATGTCAACCTTTCTTAACATATCAATTCGATTTCAATAATAAAGGTCACCTGCAAATACAATCAAAATCCTATAATAAAAATTAGTTTGAAATGAACAAGAAATAATATTGCTAAAGTTTTACTCTCTTCAATTCGTCAGAAATTGCAAAATGTTTCTTGCTTCATGTTTAGAAACAGCAAAATGCTTCTGGCAACAATTCTTTCTAACTGTGAAGTAAGATGAGCTGCATTTCGTGCGAAGAACTAAGCATTCTGTTCAAACTTTTTTCATGCTCAAGTTTTAAGCAAATAAGGCTTAAATTTCTCTTTAATAATGGTGTTTTTTAAATAATTAGTTTATGTAGTAAATTCCATGGAAGCTCAATGTTTCAAAGAAAAAGGTAAAGCGGATTGTTTAAAACAATCTTACTTTAATTAGTTTTATTGAATGGCGACAGCATGCACTTTTCTAGCCCCCTAATTTAAATCTTCATTAGTTAGTTAGTTTTTGTTCAGTAAATGAATTTGTTGCCATGTTATTATCTCTGAAATATGGAATAAAACTTTTGACTATATTTTATATAAATAACATTAAATTGCTATAAATTTGAGGGAAATTTTAAAATGTAACTTTTATTGAAAAAATTTAACTTTTTTGAAGACATATCGTAACTTTTTCCTGTCTTTCCCTGGCAACACTGAGACAGGCGTTAATGTAATTTTATGTATGCGGTCATACTTTTTAACTGTTATAGACAGACAGATAAAATCTGTTTTGAAGTCGGTTTTTTTCGCAAGAATTATTACCCTTTGTGTATGGAACCCTAAGACCCCATAATAAGAAAAAATGCTGTCATATGCCTTTTAATTGCATAATTGCATCCAATTAGAAAATTCTTCCTTGGCTTATTTTATAGCAAATACAGTAAGAAAAATTTAGGATATTTTTGAAGTTTTTTTTGAAGTCGTAGAATTTCCGCTCATAAATTTTAATATTTATTTTAAATTGTTGCATTTACTCCAATAATTTACAATTTTTTTCCCCCTCAAGGTAATTTTAGACACATAAATTTTTATATAGAAACCCCTATACAGTATTATATTTATTGAATTAGTATTGTTGTTATGCTGTCAGCACAATTATGTTGTCTTAGCAAATACTTAACAGAAGATTCACACGTTTTTTGTTTATATCACCATTTATTATGCTTTTCAGTAATACATGTGTGATACAAAAATATAAAATTAAAAAAATGAAGCAAATTTTAGTTGTTAAAGCAAAACATAAAAATGCAAATGGAAAAAGAAGGAAATTATCGATACTGTTTTTGGTATTTGCACCAATACGTTTTATTTGTATGTAAAATGGAAATATCATTTTATTTTCTTTAAGAATATAAAAGCCAAATATATATGGACGGAGATTTTGTTTGGTTTTATAAAAATTTCATTGGATTAAGTATTTTTTCTTTTGTTTATTATTTGCAAAAGTGAGAATTTTTACACACATGAATAAATAGAAATACATGCATTTACATACATATGTATGGATGTATAAGCTATGTTTGTATGGATTTATGCACCCACTCATGAGAACATAAAAAGGTGCCACAATAAGCACGTAGCATTTAGCTTAAGATATCAGTACCACATTGGGATCCATATACAGAAAACTTGTATCATTATTTCACAGAAATCTAAATTTAGGTCTGACTGCCAAACTTTCTTATCTAAAGCCTGGTATGTGGAATGCTGTCAAACTACACGCATACAAAATTTGTATAAAAAAGTCATGAAATAATGTTGCAAAAGTTTTACTCTGTTTTTACTGTAGAAAAACAAATGAAATGTTTCGGGCAACATTTTATTAAAGCTGTGAAATAAAGAAAGTAGGCATTATTTCATTCGAAATTTTTTTTTGCGCACATTTTGAAAACAATGTACCAGGGCGAATTAATTATAAGGTGATAGCCAAGGCGAATTAAATACAAGGTGATAGCGGTGGCGAATTCAATTCTTTTCCCTGGTATTCTAACTGTCAAACTCCATATATAAAAAATCTGTATAACAGTTAGATAAATTTTTTATATATGGAGTTTGACAGTTAGAATACATGGGAAAAGAATTGAATTCGCCACCGCTATCACCTTCTATTTAATTCGCCTTGGGTGATAGCGATGGCGAATTCAGTCATTTTCGCCGGTATCCTAACTGTCAAACTCCATATATAAAAATTCTGTATAACAGTTAGATAAATTTTTTTTATATGGATTTTGACAGTTAGAATACCGGCGAAAATTATTGAATTCGCCACCGCTATCACCTTATAATTAATTCGCCCTGGTCAAAACTCCATATATAAAAAATTTATCTAACTGTTATACAGATTGCACAAATTCGTACAGAGTGCCTCCAATGAGTTTGGTATATAATAATCTACAGCGAATTCATTTTTTTGTTTTGTGATAAGAAATAACTCGACTCAAGGCGAATTAAATACAAGGTGATAGCGGTGGCGAATTTAATTCTTTTCCCTGGTATTCCAACTGCCAAACTCCATATATAAAAAATTTATCTAACTGTTATACAGATTTTTTATATATGGAGTTTGACAGTTAGAATACCAGGGAAAAGAATTAAATTCGCCACCGCTATCACCTTGTATTTAATTCGCCTTGACTCGACTTATTTAACTCCATTTGTTCAATTAACAATCCAAGTTTGATGTCAACAGCACATGTCGTTAGTATTTAGCTTTTAAATCCATTCGATCCAAATTTGTTTTCAAAATATCAAAAGAAATTTTTTTCTTATTTAACCCACAGTGCAGTTGTACTCCTGCAAGTTTTGATTTTAGTTTTATATCATGTACTTTCTAAATAATTTCAAGTTGAACGTTTCTTGTACGTTTATTATATCTATTTTCGTTTTAGTTTGTTTTCTAGTTGCTGTTGCCGCTTTGGTGGTGGTGCATCAGCTTAAATTTAACTTCGCAACATGTTGAAGTGAAAATATAATTTAAACAAATTTCTGTTTTTTTTAATTGAATTTAGTATTTATTTTGCAGATTTTAAGATCAAGATTTGTTGTTTAAGAACTGAACTTAAGAAAACTTTATGAGAAGCTTATCGAAACTGTTTTACAAATTGATTTTTATTGAATTATGCAGGGGATTATAATATTTTGTAGAATTTTTTTTTAAATTTGTTCATTTTTGGCCAACAAAGACTTTGCTCTTTATTAAATTTATGGAGTGCTTTTTAATATGTATTAAGCTACAGAACAAACCTAATACTTGTTTCTGATGACTGATAGCCCGGCGATAATAGAATTAACAATTAATTTTTTTCAGCGTTTCCGCCAGGCTAAGAAATTAGGTTGTGGGAAGGAGGATAGAGGGAGTAGTGTTTATTGTTCTTGTATAGCAGTAAGCAAGCAATTTTTTAAAGCAATTATCATCCCACCTTGGTTGGTTGGTTGGTTCATTTCAAGGCGAATTAATTATAAGGTGATAGCGGTGGCGAATTCATTTATTTTCGCCTGTATTCTAACTGTCAAACTCCATATACAAGGTGAATTAAATACAAGGTGATAGCGGTGGCTAATTCAATTCTTTTCCCTGGTATTCTAACTGTCAAACTCCATATATAAAAAATATGTATAACAGTTAGATAAAGTTTTTATATATGGAGTTTGACAGGTAGAATACATGGGAAAAGAATTGAATTCGCCACCGCTATCACCTTGTATTTAATTCGCCTTGCTCCATATATAAAAAAATCTGTATAATAGTTAGATAAATTTTTTATATATGGAGTTTGACAATTAGAATACAGGCGAAAATAAATGAATTCGCCACCGCTATCACCTTATAATTAATTCGCCTGGGTTCATTTATTTCCTGTGAAATAAATTTTATATCTGGAGCATGGCGAAATCATTTACTATGTGGTGGCAGTGGCGAATACAATCATTTTCGCCGTAAACGCCAAATGTCAAACACCACATCAAGGCGAATTAATTATAAGGTGATAGCGGTGGCGAATTTATTTATTTTCGCCGGTATTCTAACTGTCAAACTCGACATAGCCGAATATATCACTCTTATACAAGGCGAATTAATTATAAGGTGATAGCGGTGGCGAATTCATTATTCTTTGCCGGTATTCTAACTGTCAAAATCCACATATAAAAAATCTGTATAACAGTTAGATAAATTTTTTATATATGGAGTTTGACATTTAGAATATCGGCGAAAATAAATGAATTCTCCTCCGCATTCACCTTATAATTAATTCGCCCTGGTCAAAACTCCATATATAAAAAATTTATTTAACTGTTATGAAGATTGCACAAATTCGAATAGAGTGCCTCCCAAGGCGAATTAAATATAAGGTGATAGCGGTGGCGAATTCAATTCTTTTCCCTGGTATTCTAACTGTCAAACTCCATATACAAAAAAATCTTTATAACGGTTAGATAAATTTTTTATATATGGAGTTTGACATTTAGAATACCGGCGAAAATAAATTAATTCGCCTCCGCTATCACCTTATAATTAATTCGCCTTGACTCTTACTTGCTTAACTATAAATTTTAGGAAAAAATTTAATACAAAACCAACTGTCCTAAAAATTTTTCAATTATATTTCGCAGTAGGAGTATAGAGAATTTTTTGTCTTCCTGTAATTAGAGAAAAACACAAACAATTCAACCAAAGTTAAAATATTATGGTTCACATTTTAATATTCATTAAAAAAAATATTTAATATCTGCAAAAAATAAAATTGCAACATAAAAAGAACTAAAAATACAATTTGTTTACATAATTTGATTATAATGCTATTGAAGACCTAAATTAAAACAGAAAAATGATATTAAAATGAGAAAAAATCATTCAGAATTTGAATGATATTTTTGTTGTTGCCAAAAAAAAATTTCGTTTTATGGCGAAACAAATTTTCACAGAATATTAAAAAGCACGTATAATCTGAATTTTAATTTAAATATATTTTGGCGCTGGTTGAAAAGTAAGTCTAACGTTTAGTTTGCTTAAATCGCCGGATGGATTCTACGAAAACAAACTGGAGGGGCTCTTACAACAACAAAATATAAAAAATAAAATACCACAATAATATTAGAAAAAAAGTCAGTCAAATATGATTGTGTTGCTAATGATTATGATGACGAGTAGGACTATGGAATACTGCAAATTTTAAATAATAAAAAATAAAATAATGCCAGTGTATTAAACTCAGAACTGAATGCAAAAATTTTCAACTAAATATAATTACTGATCTAAATATTACTATGAATGTATGCAAAATTGTATAGAAACGCATAAAAAGTATAACAAAATAAAATGGCAAATAATAAACAAATTAACCAAACAAAAAAAAAACAAGGAATAATTTTCAACCAAACACAGCACAGTGGGGGAGTTAAAAAAATGAGCTATTACAAAAGAATTAAGTTTTATTTATTTAGAGCATAGTTTTTTGCGTTTCATAAAAATCGTATTATTTCACCAATTGTTATTAGTAATTAAACGATTTCATTAATATTTCATTCCAATTAGTAAATTGACATGACATTATAATTATTTCAAATAATACCAATGAAATTTCAATGGTAATGAAAAATCTTAAGTAAGTAATTATTAATTACTTTTTTTTTTTATTATTATTTCTACAAATGTATTAAACACTCACCACATATTTAGTTATTTAGTCATTTTATCGTGCTAGATTTCTTGAAACATCAAATAAAAGTTTTTGACTAAATGAGAACTTTATTTAGTAAAGAAAGCAAGAAACAACAAAATCCTAACCTTTAAAAAATCTAAGTAACATATAACTTTTAAATAGCTGTGTTTTTATTTAAATTAATTTTATTTAAATTAAATGTTCTAATATAAGTAATTTTCTTACACTTAAAACATAATATCCGTGCTTCAAGTCGCAAAAAAATTCTGAGAAAAATAAGTAGTGCGATATAAAGCATAGTACATACTTTGTTCATCATTTCGTGCGAAATGTTGTCAAAAGTTCATATAAAAAATTATGTCGAAATAAATAAGAAATAATTTTGCTGAAGTAGTGCCCTGTTTATTTGTGAAAAAGTTACGAAATGTTTCTCCCAGCATGTTTACCAACTAAAAAATGTTCTTGGCAACATTTTTTTCAACTACGAAATAACATGGTAACCATTTTTCTTTCAGACTCTTTGTTTTGATTTAATTTTGTTGTGTGTAAATTTTAAAAAAGAAATATACAAAAACAAAAACAATTTTAATGACGCTGAAAAGCGTTTGCTCACTACTGCATTAAAAAAACAAAAACATAGGTATATAAAATAAATCCCAAAAGCTTGCATGAAATGAATGAGTAGTTCTCTTCTAACCCGTGTATTGCCACCAGTATCTAATTGTTAAAATTTTCAAGCAATATAATGCATGTTGCTCAACATTTTTCATAAAATTGAACAGAGTACTTGAATTACGTAAGAAATAAAGTTGCTGTCATAGTATTTATTTTATAAAATTGAATTTTGCAACATGATTATCTGCTGTAAACTAATGCGGAAACATTTTACTTTTTCTCTGGCAACATTTGTTGAAGTAACATTTTTACGGAATGCTATTAAACTGCGTACCAGCGTTGCCACACAAGAAATTTACTTCCTACCAATAATTTTCAAAAATCCTACCAAAATCGTTAACAGCCTACCAAAAATTTTAAAATGCAATTCTTCAATAAAATCAAAATTTTTATTTTGGCTTATATAGTAATATAATAAAAAATTCCAGTTTTTATAAAAAACATATAAATATACATAAAATAACAACATAAAAGCAATATTTCATTTAAAATAACGGATGTATGTATGTGTATACGAAATGTATACAGATAAAAAACAAAAGGAATTTAAAATACAAAAAATATCACATATAATTCATTGGTTTCAAAATAGTTTTAGAGCATACTATGCAGAATTAACACCCATCCCTTTCCTGGAGCCAATCAAATTCGCTCAACCATTCGGTTCTAAATTTTCTTTTGACTGTTTCTTTACAATGTTCACTAAAAGTATTATATTATTTAGAAATGTTTTAAAACAAAAATTTTAAGAGTGGTTCTACCTGGTTGATGGAATGTCGTTTCTGAAATTATATTATTATATTATTTTCATTTAATTTTGGTGTTTTTAATAAAAAATCTGAAAAAAATACATGCAATATTAGTAAATATTTATGTAATTAATAGATACATATTTAGAATTAATAAAGTTTAATTACTTTTCCATTTTGTCTATTAATTTTTTAATACATACACATGAAAATAAACCTTCACTTAAAAATATTGTTAATTTCAATTGCATAAAATAGTTCGCGTTTCTTAAACCAGAGATGGTTATAGCTTTAATCATCGCTATGCAAAAAAGCAGAGATGTTTTTTAGTACACCCAAAACAGTTTTTGAAAATAGTGGTAACACTATCAAAGTTATTGTTTATTTTATTAAAAGTTACATTTTTTTATTTTATGTTCTGAATTTTTAAGATGAAAAATTTACTATGCTAAAAAATTGCTGCAGGAGTAAAACCTACCAAAAATTTAAAAAAATTCAACAAACCAACCAAACTACCAAACTGTTTTTTAAAAACGAAAAACTACCAAGTTTGGTCCGATTGGACCAAAGCGGCAACGCTGCTGCGTACATAACAAATGTGAATGAAAAAATGTCTCTTGAAAGCCTTAGGCAAACTTGGTGTGAGTGTTGATAAAAATTTTGACCCTCCGTTACCGATGGATTGGTTTGAAAACTAACTATTCACCAGATATGAGAATTCGATTTTGTTTCACTGTATATTTACTAATGATTTTTTATATGAAGTTCAGCCAGCAGTTCGTGTGGCATATGGCACGAGTAGGTCACCAATCTAGGCGGATGAGAGTTAGCAGCCCACAGCACCTGAAACTTGAACAGAGGACAGAACACCACTGCCTTACTGCCAGCTTGCAAATCAATGGCTTCCGCTGTTTTATTCTTAGAAAACTTATATAGTGAAAATGTTCTTTAAAATTTGTGTTACTTGCAGCTTTGAGAATTTATGTCGCAAACGCTAAATAATCTTTTAAGTTCGAACTTGAGCACTTTACAAGATTTCTTTATTTGATAAAATGTTAAGAAAATGTTCAGGTTGTTTTTAAAAACACAATTATGCTGCCCCATTGTGCAGATTTACAAATGTACACACGTACATTTTAACGCTGTACTCTAATACTGTATTCCAGGCAATTAAAGTGCAAATAAATGTACACAAAAGTGAGCGAATGATTGTATGAAAACATTTTTGGCGAACAAGTGCACATTTTCACACTAATTTAACTTTTTAATTAGATACAGTTGCCAATGAATTTAATTAGTTTATTTACATTTTTTATGCTTCTTTATTTAGTATTTTGGGGTTTAGCTTAAAAATAAAAAAACGTAAAAAGAGTAAAATAATATTCGGAAAAATATTAATTAATCAAGGAGTATTAAACAAAAAAAATATTCCTTTGGGAAAAATAGAAATGATGTGTTTCGACAGAAAGTAATTATTTCGTTCTCCACTGATAGCAAGTTATAAATATGGAGTCAACAATTTATGGAAAATATCTAAAGCTAATTACGCTTTAAAATGAACTACTGGATCAATATTATGATTTAAACCTGGTATTATTTTTTTCATTCGAAATATTGTCAATCCACGTACAGAAAACATGTGTATGAAAATGCATGAAAAAATGTTGCTAAAGTAATACTTTATTCTTATTGTGAAAAAAAAGCATATGAAATATTTCTTTCAACATTTCACACAAGAGCTGATTACCTGTCCGTTATTCATTCTTGGTGTTAAATGAATTTGGGAGCTGCCATAAATTTTAAATATCTAAAAATACATAAATAAAAAAAAATTGCTTGAAAAGTTTCAGTAAAACAGTTTAGCTTATTTGCTTTTAGTTACTTAGGCATGCATTTTAAATATAAATTTTTTCCCCCATTAAATAATCAATGTTGCCCAACAATTTTTTTAAATTCGATCAGAGAAAATTGTTCATGCTTTGAAATATGCCACATTTTTTACTGTTGATTGAATTTTCGCGCTAAATATATGCAATTTATATTATCTAGCAGTTGAAACAAAATGTTGCCAGAAAGATTTTGCAGTTATAAACATGTTGCCAGAATTATTTCAACATTAATTTTTACACAGCAGGAAATGAATGACTGAAACTAATACATACAAGACACACACTTACATTTCCATATCCAAATTTTATGCTTGTTGTTATAGCAGAATTAGCATACAGGTTCCTTGTAAATTTCAAACATCTGTCTAAAACTGTTTAAGAGTATGGCCATATACATCAAACTAAATAAACTATTGTCGCACCCTTTAATTTATAATTTTGTATATTTATAATTTTAAAGGGTTTGTCTAGACTAGTTCGAAAGTTTTGGCCTATATAGCTCAACTTACGTCACCTATGGGAACACCCTTTAGTTAATTGATTAATTTTTGCATATTTTTTAAATTTACGGTTAATAATACAGGTAAAAACACGTATGTTTCGCGGGGACACCCTTTAATTTTTATTATAATTATTAGCTGTTTTTAAAACGGCATCAATCTGTAATTATAATCTTTTAAATAAAGAAAAAAAGTTAAAAATCAGTTAAAAAATGACTAACTGCTGTGAGCACAAACTTAAAAAAAGAATTGATAGCCTCCATGACGAAAATTGATGAATTCGCCATCACGACCACCTGGTATTAATACGCCTTGGATAGGCTCTTCCTTTTTTAAAGTCGGATAAAAACAATTTGTAATATTTAAATTCAACCTTTTTTTAACTTAAACTTTGTGAATCTTTTCTTTCTTTTTGTTTTTAACATCATCATCATGCAAACGATTCACGAACTTGTAATTAAATATGAAAATTCATGTTTTCTGTTCTGTTCTGTTCTGTTCTGTTATTTTTTTTTCTATTATTTTTTTATTTTTAGTATTTTAAGGTGTAATTTTGCATTCTATTTTTAAATAGAACTTGTAACTGCAGAAAGTAACAACCAATTGTAGATCCATCGTTAACAGTTACAAATGAAGGTGAGTGAGTTTAGTTTTTTTGTTTTTTTTTACTTGTGTGTTTTGCTTTTTTTTTTCTTTGTTTGTAACATCTTCTTTCATTCAGTAATTTATTCATTCTATTATTAATTAAACTTGCTTAATTATGATATTTTCAGTATGCTTTAACTTTACAAAAATAATATGCTTTTCAAGTGAACGTTTTCTTCTTTCGTGATTAAAACATAAAAATTTCATGTTATTTTTATTTGCTCTTGTACCCGGTAATCTACAGCTGCATATGAGTAACAAACATAATTCTAAAAAAAATTAGGTGGAAATCATTAGTTAAACTAAAAGCTATAAAATAATTAAGAAACTCGCTTAGACCCACTTAATGTTGCCAAATTATATATTATTGTGGTACCCATTGATTCCAGACATGAAAAGACAGCAGCACTGCTTGTATAAAATTATTATTTTATATTGAACTCCAGCACCTCAAGAAGGTCTCGGTGATTTCTAAACTACATCATTGAATTGATAGATGTGGCACGTTCCCACGCAAATAGCTTATTATTTACGAATTTTGATGTTCGAAGTGAACTTTTTAAATGCTAGTATTTATACTGAAGCCAAGGCGAATTAATTATCAGGTGGCAGCGTAGGCGAATTTATTTATTTTCGTCGAAAACATGACTGTCAAACCCCAAATATAAAAAAAATCTCAGATATCATGGCGAAATAATACCAGGTGGTCGCAATGGCGAATTCATAATTTTTGCCGCAAACGTGAAATGTCAAACTCCATACAATAAACTGTTATACATATTTTTTATATATGGAGTTTGACATTTAGAGTTTACGGCGAAATTAATGAATTCGCCATTGCGGCCACCTGGTATTATTTCGCCATGTCAGATATTTTTTATGTGTTTTTAACAAGGCGAATTAATTATAAGGTGATAGCGGTGGCGAATTCATTTATTTTCGCTTGTATTCTAACTGTCAAACTCCATATATAAAAAATGTATCTAACTGTTATACAGATTTTTTTATATATGGAGTTTGACAGTTAGAATAAAGGAGAAAATAAACGAATTCGCCACTGCTATCACCTTATAATTAATTCGCCTTGTGTTTTTTATGTGGCAGAAAAGGTAACCAGAAAAAAAATGACGAATTCGCCTAAGTTCCCTTCTTGTTACTGATTTGCCTTGTACTGAACACTATAAGAGAATAAAAAACTATATTAGCATGGGGAAATAATACAGGTGGTCTCGATGGCGAATTCATTGATTTTCGAAGTAAACGCTAAATGTCAAACACCATATAAAAAACCACTTCGTTTTATTTCGCCATGTATATTAGAATTTTTTTTTTAATTTGAAATCAGAGTAAGAAATACTACTTGCAAGCTACCGATTTAGAGGCTGGGCACGTTCTAAAAAAGACGAGGGGTTCACTCCATATGTCGACAGTTTAGACAAGGCAAAAACAGAACTGCTGCTTGGGTAGAAAAGCCTTGAGCGAAGATAAGTCAACAGTACTTTGGATTTCTGTAGGATGTGGAAAAACAAAGAGGAGTTATAAACTATTAAACACATTATGTGTATTCGCCCGTTATTGCAAGGCTGCAGGCTAATATTGTTAGGCGATAGATTTCACAATGAGGTAGGCAACATTGCTCAATATAATTTAAAAGATGTCGTCTGCTTCATCAGAGAAGCCAGAGGGTGTGAAAATGGGCAGAGCACAAAACAAATTTTTATTTCAAAAAATCGCCAAGTTACGCGCAGTGTCATCCTATTAAAACTACATCTCGCACGGATGAAGATCAATATCATCCATATTTTCAAACAAAAATTATTGATCACGGTGCGATAACAAACACCTCATCTAATAATGCTACCAGCGTATAAACAACATCAAGCGGTGGATTTTACTGGATTTAAAGATGTCCGTAAAGATAATTAAAACATTTGTTTCTTCGTATGATTAACAACTGCTTAACTGAATGAATAATTAAAATTTATTAACGGAACTTGACCTTGACCCCTGCTAAAATTATTCAATATCTTTTAAATAATAAAAAAAGAAATCAGATAAAATGAATTTATTTGGTGTTGCCGAATAGTAAAACATCCTTCCCTTAAGGCTGATAAAACCAGCCTTTAAGGGTCAAAAAACAGCGCAGTTTTTAAAGGTTTCTTTTAATCTTCTTTTTCGGTTTTACATTTGTCAATACCAGTTAAGACTTCTAAAAAAGGATTTTTATTTTTCAATGGTTAGAAACTCGCCAAGGAAAGGGCTTCATTTTGCTGTTTGTTTCTTTAATAAAGAATATTTTGTTTGTTTAAAAATATTTAAAGACGAACAAAAAAAGAAAATAGTTTCTGCTCACAATAGGTGCGTTATTTACTTTATGCATAAATGAGGGCAATATTCAAAAATTGTTTCTTCAACGATTAACATATAATTTGTTAAATCTCAAGAGTTACAAACAACAGCACAATCACAAATTGCTAATATTTCATTTAAGCACAACGAGTATTTTTTTTATTTGGGATCATTAATAATTGCAAACAAAAAAATAAAATGAGTTGTAATTTAAAATAGCAAAATGTTTTTTAACTCTTTGCTTTAGAAGTGTTTTAACATAAAAATAAATAATTAATCAAACAAAAAATTAACGACACACCTCCAGGAAATTATTTACTGCCCTTTTAATAATAACAAACAATAATATGATTATTAAATATACAATATCTATCAACGATAAAAAAAAACTTGATGTTATATGGATTGTATGCACGATTACTTTAAGAGCTGGCCCTTTAATAAATAAATTTTTGTGAGGGAGTTTCACAATAATTGTTAAGACGACTTTCTTTTTATTTCTCTGTCTAAGTTTACTTTAAAAGTCGATAAGTCTTAGTAGTAAGAAATAAAACTGTTTAGGCGAGACCACAAAAATTAAGTTATATAGAAAAATATTAAAGCAATTGCAACAGAAGAATATATTTAAAAAAAATATTTATGAAAAGTTTTTTCATGTTTTCATAGAGTTTCCGATTCTTGTTTAGTGAAAAAATGATAAATAAATTCAAATGTATTCATATGAAAAGAACAAATGGAATGAAACTAATTGTTTTTACAATTTCACAGTAATATGATTCTTGTTCTGTGTAACAGTGTAAATAAGTGTCAAAAACAATTCATTTATAAAGTATTTTTACACTTTGATTTTAACGGCGAAAAATTGAGAAAGCCTTAAGAGGCAAGCGCGCAAACGTGAACCAAAAAGAATTTTTAATTAATTACTTAGAAGAAAATCTGGACATTGCCAACAACAAGTAATAATTTAAAAAATTAATAAAGATTATCTTCTTAAAAATGCATATTTACATATTTGTAACTGCAGATGGTGCTAGGCATAGAGACGAAAAGTGGAAGAAACCAGCGGCGAGCCTTAACGCTCTTGGTGGTACCCAAAAAGGCGGTCAAAAATGGAAGAAGTATTGGAGTGATTTGAAGTACATTTGCGTTAAAATTTATGTAATTTTTAAATGAAATGTTAGGCTCGACACTCGTGCTAAATACTACGAAATAAAAAAAAAATTAACAAAGAAGTGGAGTTAATGGTTTAATTCGTCTAAAACAACTTTTGCCTCTAAAAGAGCGCATAATAAAAATCACCACTGTGGAAGCGGTAGATCTAGATGGAACACCGGAAGTTGGTTTTGAAAATTATTTTTTGGAAAGTAATGATGACAGAAGTTGTAAAGAAGCTGCAATTATTTTCGCTGACGCAAATGTAGAAGAAGGCACTGCAACTACTTCTGCGCTTACAGCTACTGCCACTACCACTGCCAGCACTTCAACTGATACATATATCCAAAAATACCAAAAATACTAGTATGTGTGTATGTGGTAGTTGATTATTAATAATGAAGAATATAAGTTTAGCGACGTCGTAAAGTAAACTTAGAGCCGCCTACAATATTTGTTTGTTTTATAATATATCAATATTTTAATAAATTATCCACTTATTCAAAAAAGAACTTGACCCAATGAATACTGTGCGACGAATTTTTTAGTCATGACATAAAAAATAAAAACTTGCAAATAAAATAAGTATAAAAAATTTGTAAGTTAAATAGTTTAATTTGAAAAAAGGATAATGTACTAAACGCCAACAAATAACTCATCTATCTAGCGCAGTGATCAGGTAAAAAAATCGTGAGACGATCGTAGCCTAAGTTGACTCTTGATACAAATTTCACTCTCCCCACGGTTTTATTTTTTTTCTGATCAATGTTCTAGATTCATGAATTATTTGCTGAAGTTTAGTACATTATCCTATTTTCAAATAAAAATTTTTAACTTACAAATTTTTTATACTTACTTTTAAGGCGAATTAAATACAAGGTGATAGCGGTGGCGAATTCAATTCTTTTCCCATGTATTCTAACTGTCAAACTCCATATATAAAAAATTTATCTAACTGTTATACAGATTTTTTATATATGGAGTTTGACAGTTAGAATACCAGAGAAAAGAATTGAATTCGCCACCGCTATCACCGTGTATTTAATTCGCCTTGCTTACTTTATTTTAAATTTTATTTGGTTGGGTGGTTTTTACATGTTTTTTATGAAAAGGGAAGAAATTCTGTGTTGTGGACCATACTGTGCCTAAGTATAGTATATGCATTCTCTTTGTTAGTAAATGAAATGTTATGAATTAAAAAACTTTTCAAAAATTGCTAAAAAATGGTTTAAAAAACTTTCACCAACAATACGTAAGGCTCAAGCCGCTTCAAAACTGCTAAGCTTTTATATCTGCATTAGACTTTTAGATTTTATTAACATAATATATATATTACGAAAGTTTCACAGCTACAATGGAATGAAACACTTTTTCATTAAAAGAACGAGAATCGCTATTTGTGAAAAGCTGTTATGAAAACGAAAATGAAAAGTTTTTTTTTTATTTCACAGTTTCACAGAAGCAGAATCGACCCCCAGACCATAAATTTTTTTATCCTTCAGCTTAGGCGGAAAGAGTAAATACAAGTGGTTATTTCATTTGTAATTTCTACAATATTAATTTGCGAGCGCATAAAGTATATACAGCGATACCTCCCATAGCACTGCTTCAGTAGAGTAAGGTTTTGAAATTTCCAAAAAAAAAAAATTGTTCTAAGAAAATAATAAAATGAAATTTTCAAAACAATTTTTTGTATACCCTTCGCCACAAAAAGTGGAAAAAGGGTATATCTAAGTTTATCATTCCGTTTGCAACTTCTACAATATCCATTTCCGATCCCATAAAGTATATATATTCTGACTTCTTATTTATAGCGAAGTCAATTGAGCGATGTTCGTGAGTCTGTCTGTGTTAGCCTTTGCAAACTTGATTTCAACGAAAATTTAAATACCCCAATCGATCAGACATAGTGTCGAAAGAGGTGCTATTGGAAATCAGCAAGATCGGTCCATGTCCTTAGATGCAGCAGGCAAAACACCACGCCTACCTCAAATTTTTCCATATTATTTGGAACAATGAAGTAAGTCCAATCAAAAAATAAATATACAATAGAGAATTAAAAAATAAGAAAAAACCATCAAGTGCCTCAATTGGCGCTCGCCCGTATTTTCCGAGTTACGGGGCTCTGAAATTTTTAAAATTTATTAAAATATCAATGTCGGTATCATTTTAAAACTTTTGAAAAGATCTTTGAGGAAATACCAAAATTTTTTTATGAATGCTTTGCCAATCGTCGACGTCATTTTTATGTAATATTATATATATGCAATAAAAAATTTTAATTATTTTAATTCTTTGTCACCCCAATATTTGACTTTTTGATTGGAATTACTTCACTAAATTAGATTCATTTATATGGTGAAGGGTATATAAGATTCGGCATAGCCGAATATAGCACACTTACTTGTTTTGATTTAATTTTGTTGTTTTCAAAAAGTTTAAGAAAGAAAAATCAATAAAAGTGTACATTTAAAAAAAAAATAAAAAGAAAAATATAAATTAAATGAATCAGAAATGAGTACTTCTGCAATAAAAACAACAAAAACATGTATGGAAAAAACCCTATAAGCTTGGATGACTTGAATGAGTATTTCTCTTCGTCCTCAGTAATTTTTAAATTTTTTCCAGACATACAAAATTAAACAGGTTTTTTATTTACACTTTTAAAACAATGTGTCTTTCTCAACATTTTTCTCAAAATCGAACGGAGTACTAAGCAAGGCGAATCAATTACCAGGTGGCAGCGTAGGTGAATTCATTATTTTTTGCTGGTAAAAATTACTGTCAAACTTCATATCGCTGGTCTCATGTAGAAAGGCCCTAACTCGATTTTTTACGAAATTGAAATTTTTCGTGTTTCCAATACACTTCACACAGATACACCTTGTCACATAATTTGAATGCAATAGTATCAAAAATAAAGGTTTTCTAAGCATTTGCATTTTTAATATTACATTGTGATAAATACAGTTTCTATTATTTTTTTACCTTCTCCTGTAAAGTTACTTATATGCGAGTTAGGACCTTTCTACATGAGACCAGCAATATATAAAAAATATACACAGAAAAGACCTGCCTCATATTTCTCATTAACAAAATGTTTCTGTCAACATTTCACAATATATATTAAAGTTTCTAAGACAAATGTAGCTAGCAACATGCTTTCGCAACTTGTTTATCTAAAAATTTTAATAGCTAATTTCATGTCGAAGTATAATTAAAAATAAATTTATATTTGATTTAAAAGATTGCATTAATGCCAAAGCAGTTGTTATCAAATACACGTTATAGAATGATCGTTAAGCGGACTATTGGTTTCTTGAAGCTGTAAGAAAAATACAATACAAAGAAAATCAAGTAACACAAAAGAGTAACTAAAATTAAAAAATAATAAAAGAAATAAAAACAGTTTTAAAAATAAATATAAAAAAATAATGAAAAAATCAATAATTTTAATATTTTTAAATGTTTGTTTAATAACGCTACAAGTGACAGCAAGAGAATGTGTTAAAAATGTTCATGGTGACTTATATTTAAATAAAACAGATTCTACAACAAAGGCAACAATTCAGGTCAAAACAAAACACGTTATTAAAAAAAATATGCAAAAACCATCCACTAGGATACCTGCATTGAAAATAGAAAATGTTAATTTTACTTCTTCAATGTCAAAACCACCAACTGCTAGAAATTCAACCGAAGCAATAACAGTTACTCCCACAACATCTGCATTATTATCATTAACAACTTTGTTAAATTCTACACCAACTAAAGCTACTGCTATACCTACTGAAGACCCGACATCACCATCATCATCATCATCTTCAAATCAATACTGCTCTGCCTCATTATGTGAATTTTATAATGGCAGCCATACAATAGTTAAACCTCATATCGCTTGCAAAAATAGTAGTAATTTTGGTAAGGCTTGTGGCCTGCAACCACATCTTTTGAACATGAGCGAACGACGACGTAATCTCATTTTAGATTTACATAATTTGGCACGTTCACGTATTGCAAGCGGCCAAGTGGATGGCTATAAGTCTGCCTCTCATATGCCACAACTTAAGTGGGACAATGAATTAGAGTATTTAGCAACGTTGCATGTAATACGTTGCAAATTTGAGCACGATTTATGCCGCAATACGCCGCGTTTTCCGTACAGTGGTCAGAATATTGGTTATTTCTGGAAAGGCGCTAACATAACGTCACATTCCAAACGCATAAAAAACTTCATTGTAAAATGGTACAATGAACGGAAAATTTCAAATCAATCATTTATTGATTCATTTCATTTACATCCAGATAAGTAAGTTGTGCATTATTTTGCTGTAACATCATTTGTAAACATTTTTTATAAGTTTGCACTTTATGGGCTTTTGGGAGATTTAATAATTGTTTTGTTTTTACTGGTTCTTATCAATACTTGATTTTTTTATCTATATAAATAAATAAAAAATTGTTGTAAGTCTGTTGTGGCTTTATAATCCACGAACGGTCAAACCGAATTCGATTAAGGGCTTAGGGTTTGTTCGTATGATCGTGTAGATGGTTTATCTTAAGTTTCCACGAATTCGAGCGACGCCTTCGTGAGTCATGACTAAAACAAACATTTACGGCTGCACCGATTTTAAAAAACTTTAAAACAGAGGTAGATTTTTATTTTTAGAAGTTCCAAGATGATAAGCTTATTTAAAAAAGGAATGGGATGGGTAGGCGGGGAAGAGGAAAAATACGCGAAATCGATTTTAACAAAAAAAAAACAATTTTAAGAATATTAATACAGTTTTTTATTTGACCTTTTAATTAAAATACAATTTTAAGAATATTCCAATAGGCGGAAGGAAATCTTTTATAACTTCCATATTAATCAAATAAAAAACTTGCTTGGAAGAGTGGTCGTGGTACGATTATTCTTATGGGGTTAGCGGAGTGCCCAGGAAACAGCTAGTTTTATATAAAAACTAGTAACTTCACAAATCAAATACAAACACCATGACACTTATGCATTAGGGCAAAGAATAGCGAAAGTAACATAATGTTAGGAGCGCAACTGGGGCGAACAACAAAATTCGACAAACACCACGAATTAGTCATTGAGTAAATTCGACGAAAAATTCTTGCAAAAAACGGCTTGCGGCCGGATTTTTTTAATGTCATAAAACAAAATACACAAATTTACAAATCCAGGTCAACTTTTGCATCAGAAAAAAAGAGAATTAATCTTGATTTTATTTGAGGAGCTGAATTTAAATACGGGTTTATTTTTTCTAAATTGGTTCTATTTTGCTGTTCCTCGCATATTGGCATCACTGGGTTATCATAATGACAGTCAGCTGTTAGCATCGCTAGTACCGTTATTTAATTTGTATTTAAAGTTCTTTTTGGACCCCAAAACCTGTAAAAATGCAAAGGCAGAATTGTAAAGTTGATCCAAAGTGTTTTTGTTATATTTGCGGATGTTATATGATCAGAAAAAGTGTCAAAGTTATAAATTTCTAGGCAACCGCAAATCCCCGGATTTCAAGCAAAAAATCGACAGTTTGTTGCAAAATTATTGCAAGATTGAAGCTCGAATGTCTCTCAAAATACATTTCCTGCATTCTTATCTCGATTTTTTCCTGAAAACTTGGGTGATACAAGCGACGAGCAAGGAGAGCGATTACACCAAGATTTGGCGAAAGTCGAAAAACGATACCAAGGATTTTGGGACGAGGGCATGATGAGCGACTACTGTTGGACTTTAATGCGTGAAACAGATCCCAAAGAGTACAAGCGACTCAGTTCGTTTGCTCTTCATTTCTAAGAATCATGTATACTTGTGTAATTATTTCATATAAAAATATATAAAATAAAAGGATTTAAAACTTTAAAAGCTTATTTTAACTACTAAAGTGTTTAGTTTACGCTTTACAAACTAAAAGTTAAATCAAGTTATTGTTGTGGAGACTATGCGGTCAAAACTGAGAAATGAGAAATTTTGTGTTTGATGCTGAATTCCAACAGTATCCATATAAATAGAAAATGGTTGTTATACTTAAAGAAAGCACAACTTCTAGAGATTACAAAACCTTAAGAATATTGAAGATATTCCAGCATCACTTAACACTATTCAACAAAATATTCCAAAAAACAAGGTTTGTAGCAAAAACATGAAATGCTCATTATCTGGAAAACTAGAACCAATACAAAAAAACGAATTGCAGATTCGGATACAGCGTTCCAAATAACTTTAGAAACAGCTTTCGGTTGCCTAGACCCAAAACCATGTAGACTTGTGATATTAGTGCAGATTTATAAAAAAAATTATTTTGGAATTTAAAAGGAAATTTGATACGTCATTATGGGGACACACTTTAATTTCTCATTTTAAATTTGCTCTCGTTTATAATGGTTCAATTACATAAACTATTGTTACACCCTTTAATTTATAAAATTTAATATTTTTGCCTGTTACTCAAACGGTTTTAGCAATCGATATACTTTCCAATTTGCAAGCTTTTATCTATAACGATTCAAAAAATAGGAGCATAAAGGTAAATTTACGTTACCTACGAGGACACTCTTTAATTTTTAGATTTATTATACCCTTCACCACAAAAAGTGGAAAAAGGGTATATCTAAGTTTGTCATTCCGTGTATATTTCTACAATATCCATTTTCGACTCCATAAAGTATACATATTCTGAATTCTAATGCATAGCGAAGTCGATTGAGCGATGTCCGTCTGTCCGTCAAAAAAAAATAAATATTTCAATCGATCAGATATAGCGTCGAAAGAGGTGCTATTGGCAATAACCATGATAGGTCCATGTCCTTCGAGGCAGCAGGCAAAACACCACGCCTACCTCTAATTTTTTCATGTCATTTTGAATAATAAAGTAACTCTAATCCAAAAAATAAATACATGGGGTAATTGAAAATTAAAAAATAAGAAAAAAACATTAAGTGAGCCCGAGTTAAGGGGCTCTGAAATATTCAAATGTTTTAAAATATCAATATGGGTATCATTTTAAAGCTTTTGAAGAGATCTTTAAGGAAATACTAAATTTTTTTTTAAATAATTAACCCATTAGGAGCGCATGTAATTTTTATGCTAAATTACGTATATTTTTTTTCAATGCTTTGTCACCCCAATATTTGCTTTTTTGATTGGAGATACTTTACTATACTAGATTTACATAGATGATAAAGGGTATATAAGATTCGGCATAGGCGAATATAGCACACTTACTTGTTTATATTAATTTACTTTAATTGTGCTTGATTCCTTCAAATATAAATATTTCATGATATTTTCATGAAATATTTGATGAGCTATATGAGCAGTAGCGATATGGCCATATAGATATGCTTTCCCCACAGTAATACATTTCATTTTTTAGTTTTCAATAATAAATATTTCATGATATTCTGATATTTGAAGTAATCAAACACAATTAAAAAAGATTTATTAATTAATTATTTTTAGACATTTCTTAAAAAATTAAACATAAAAAAGCATCTCCAATTAGCGGGCTTAGCCACTCCTGTAGAAAATCTGAAAGAATTCCAAATTTAATTAATGCAATTATCAGTCACTTACACCTGATTATTAACACATTTATTAAATTATTTCATTTTAGAAAAGCTATTGGTCACTTTACTTTAATGGTTAGTGATCGTGTCCATCATATTGGTTGCGGTGTCGTTCGATTTTATGAATCAAACGTAACGCAGATTTTAATGACTTGTAACTATGACTACAACAATTTTCCAGATGAACCCATTTATCAGACCGGGCCAACAGCGTCAAAATGTACTTATAATCGCAGAAGCAAATATCCCGGGCTGTGTGAGTGGAAGGTACCAGCTTACGAATACGATGTAGAAAATTTTTATGACTAAAGTAGTGGAAATTTTTTTAAATTGTTAAATAATAAATAAATACAATAGAATAGAATAGATATATTGTTTAGTTTTTTACTTTACAAACTAAGGATGGACGGATGGGGCATGTTTTGATTGGAAATACAAGGTTCATGCTCTTTGGCTCTGGTAAGATTTGTACTCATTATCTATCTTTACTAAATATGCGCCTTAACAACTTATGCAGTCGTCATTCAGAACGCAAGACTCTGTGACTGCAACGAAACTCCAAGTGAAAATATACTAGCCCAATTCACAATCTTGTGCAAATGGTCTTGCATCATAGCATTTGCAAAATTGTGTAGCATATTTTTAGTCTACACCAACAAAATATATAGTAATGAGTAAAATATGCTACACAATTTTGCAAATGCTATGATGCAAGACCATTTGCACAAGATTGTGAATCGGGCTACTGTTTAAAATAAACATACGCACAGACACCAACTCCTTAACAGCCTTAAATTTTACGCTGAAACGACATACCTAAATAACAGCGTCAACTTTGTGTCTTTAACAGTAAATGTTAGCCCATTTTATTTTATTAAATCCACTATGTTGTTACGAATATAAAATCTGGCAACCCATGTTGTTGTTTTCGCATGAGCGTGGTGAATAAGTTACTTCAACTAATGGTGTCTGTATACAGGCCTGCCACATTTTGCCGATTTTTCGCCTCGAATTTATCAAAGTGCCGATTTGCCGATTTTGGCTCCAAAAATGACGATTTTTTGATAAACACTGTTACAAGGTAACTTTGTTTGTTTTAGAACAGTTTATTAATTTTGAGCAACACTAGAATACTTGTAACATTAGAAACAGACAACAGTTAATAAGTCAGCACCTCTAATAAGGAATAAAAGGAAAAAGCAGTTCTTAACTTTATGTGAACTTTTGGAAAATAAAAAGTTCTGGCAGGCGTGAGTGAATCAACCAATCTATGCATCATCACCAAATCATTGTGTTTGGTTGTAAGTATATGTGTAAAATAAAACTATTTCTTCCGATTTATAAAAGTAGATAATGCTATGCCAAAGGTTTGTAAAAATTTTACGCAAAATCACGAAAACTACAAGTCCAATTTATTAGGATTCGGTGCTGCCGTTATGACAGGCATCAATAATTCAGTTGCAAAAATTAAAACATATTTTAGATTTATTTATTATGAAATGTGTTTGACATTCACTTGCATTATATGCATTACAAAAAATAAAACTAAATAATTACTACACCGAAGTCAAACCAGATGGCTGTCGCTTGAAGCAGTGGATGTTTGAATACTAGATTTATTTGTATGAGGCGTTAAAAATTTACTTTTAATTTGCTGCTAATGTTGATCAAATCCATACAGCGAGAACAATTATAAAAAATTTAAACGAACCAAATCAAATGTATTCATCGTTTTTAAATATATTCTTGAAATTGTTAATAGAATAAACAGAATATTTTAAAGTGAGTCAACTGAAATATACAACACAGCTATATGGAAAGGCTTCTAAGAACTGTACTAAGTTATTTTATAAAAATCGATGAAATTTATTTAACGGAATTTATGATTAAAGATCATTTTTTAAAATTTTATGAGAAGTATTTGGGGTCATTAGCTAAAGAGTTAATATAACATCAAAACATAACAAATAAATAACGAAATAAACAAAATTGTAAATAACCGTATCAATTTTTATTTAAAATTTACGATTAAAATATTAAAACATTTTGATTTTGAACATCAATATTAAAAATCTTATAAAATGAAAAATTATTTGATACTTTTTGTTAATAAAAATATGTTTTATACAATAAAACATGCGTTTTTTGACTTGCTGATTTTTTGCCGATTTTTTTGGGCAAAAGTGCCGATTTCTTATCAAATTTATCTGGCACCCCTGTCTGTATAGAATAATATCACAATTAGCTAACGAAAGCTGAGCAACCTCAATGGTTGCGTTGGTATAGATGCGTGCTGTAAAACAGATGTCGTGGGTTCGATCTCGCCTTAGGACATGCGTACAACGGAAAATAATAATTGTTATTAAGCAATTAAAAATTAAGAAGCAGCAGTACAAACCTTCCGAGAGGTAAAAGACAATTATTGTGTAAAGCCATGGCAGATAATTTAGTAAAGACGTCCGTCCAATTTAATATAAGAGTAACAGATAATTGTCAAGATGCCCTTTACAATAAAAAGTAAGAACGGTAGCGGTTAGCGCAGGGAAGTGTAACATCATAACAACAAACGTGTGTTGTGTGGCTATTGGATTAAAAGGAGATGACTGGCTTGGATAAAAGGAGTAGTGAAGATGTCTGTGGATGGTTAAGGTTACTAAACAAAAGGCATCGAGTAGTTCATGTCTAGCCGGAGTAACACAGTAGTATAGCGTGGTTGACTGCGTTTGTAATAATAATAACGCATGTTTAGTAAATACGAGACCATAAGATGCACAATACCGTAATATCAAGAAGTATGGCCACAAAGTAAGAACACAGAATTTATAATGAGCCACAGTGGTATTTGCAATCAAAAGAATCCGTACGTTTGTTACCAAAAAGGAAAAAACGTAACAATATATTAGATGGTCCTGAAAATCACTCAATTGTCAATACTTTTCAACAATAAAAAACCAAAACAAAGAAATAGGCAGCCAACTTCACTTTCTAACGCACAGTCAAAACCGGATTTTCCAATTTAGCCAGTTTACATTAAGAGCATTGTTGCTCATCAAGCGTTTACATTATGACTCTTTTGTAGCAATTGAGAGAATTTTTTGAAGTTTTATCAACTAATTTTTCAAGTGTTGCCATAAAATTCTCTCACGTTTACATAGTGTAAACGCGTGATAACTTACAATGCCCTTAATGTAAACTGCCTCTAAGCGCTGACATCGCACTATTTACGTTTGACCCTGGAGTTAATGTCGACGTCGTTGACGGCGTTTCAACGCCGAAAAAGTTGAAACAGATTGAACTTTTACGGCGTTGCAACGCGTTGAGATTAACTGCTCTCATACAATTTCATACGATTCAACTTTTTTTTTGACATTTGACGCCGTCAACGACGTCGACATTAACTCCAGGGTGATTCGTATATTTTCTATGTACATGAGAGCTTTTGATAGATAGATTGGGCTTAGAGCTCAAATTTACTTTTGGCGGTTAGTGGTAATTATTATTTTTTATGATTTAACTAAGCAACTTCGCAACTTCGCTTTTGTGTATTTTTATGTAATAAATGCGAATAATCGTCTAAATAAATTGTGTTGTTTAATAAAAGCTTTAAAAGAACTCACTAAACTAAACGTCTCTTAATAAAATACATGTAACAACATGCAAAATAATAAATTATTTGATATTCACTTCCACTGGTTAATTTGCCTTCAACTTGAAAGCGCAACAAAACCGGAATGAGATTTAAAATAAATGAAATTGCCAAATTTTTGTTTTATTATGCATCTTTAATTAAAAGTTCACGAACTTATTGTTATATAAACATATACACATTTAATTTGCTGTTTGTAAATCGTATTTTTCCTCAGTAGAGCACAAAGAGGTAAATTGGGGATTTCGTTCAGTGCAATTGGAGGCAGGTTTGCCGGATTTATAAACTGGTTTATTTATTATATTAGTGTATGCATAATTACAGGTGAAATACTGCACCTCCCATCTCTGTTTCATGCATCTCCTGGCTGCACATCCAACCTCCCTTCCCTGTTGCACGCCTCTCCAGGCTGCACATCCAACTCGATTGTTTTTCTCTTGCACCATGGCAGTTAAGTGACCAATAGCTGGGCTAAAATTCAAATAACAAAATATAAGTAAAACTTCAAAAGTTTTAAGAAATAATATTTACCCATTCCAATCTTCTGGATAGTTCAACATAACACTCTTATCACAATATTTATACTCATTAAACCATGCTTGAATATGATTATCCACTAGTTCTTTCAGGTTTTTTTTATAACCGTACCAAGCGAAATAAGCCAGGTTTTGTCCGGAATAAGGAAACCGATCTGTACTACGGCATTCATCGTGTTTCATTTTACATTGTCTTACGTTAAACTCAGCCAAATGTGCCAATTCATCATCCCATTCCATAGTGGCCATACGTGCGGCAGTTGGGAAATCTTTAAGACCTTCAGCCATTTGATTACGTAACTTATTGTGTTGTAAAACGATGTAATCTTTCATCTCTGGTGTTAAAGCTACCGTCTTCCTTATGTTTCCACAACTGGCGGCGAATTCCTGCAAATTATTAAATAGTTTTTCATTATTTTGATATTGTATATCATTAATTTAAGACTTACATTATTGCCGCAGGCAATATGTGTTTCGTTTTCCCCACAAAGTCCGGGTCTACAATAATCAGTGGCAAAAACTGCGGGCAGAACTACCACTAGCAAAATACAAATTTTTCTAAAATTCATGATTTATAACAAGCACTAGAAGAACTAGAACTAGAAGTGAATACTTTGCACTAAGAACTTGGCAATTTATATAATAATCCATTAGAAACTAATAACAGTGTATGGTAAAATTCTTTGTACAAATTATTATTATTTATCAGAAGTGAAACTTTATTCACTTTACAAATTTTTTTCTCTCACACTTATCAACTCTTACTTGGGTGAGAAAAACACTTGTTGTGTGAGAGAGAAGTGAAATTTCAAAATTTAAGGTAGAGAATTATAATGTGTTTAATTTATTTCTAGATTTAAAATATTACTTTACTGTACCACTGTACTGTGCTTTCAAAAAAACTAAATTAGAATGATATTATCTAAAAATTTTTAATAAACCTTTATTGTTTTATTATTTTAAAACAACTGTAGCTTATTTGTTTTTCATTTGTACTTTAAAGAAATTGGTGGAGACTTATGTTGGTAAATAAACACATAAGAACATATTTTTGATTCTTTCGTACGTCATTCTAAATTATATAAAAATATTTGATTTTGTATAATTATATTGACATTTTTGCCAGCACAATGTTACTCGTCCATGTGGTAGTATGTTTGATCAGGGAATTATTTAGGTCGCAATTAAACAATTGCTCCACGTGTCATTATTAATCGTGTACAATGTATAGTAATTTAATGAACCCTCTATATGCAAAAATATTCATTATTCATGACTTAAGACAACTTTCTTTTTCAGTCATACCCCAAAAAACAAACAACTTGACACAAACAACTTGAGCTGGTTATAAATTGTCTACGTTATTAAAATAAGTTCGAAATACCTTTTAAACTTGATCAAACTAATTGAAAGTTTTTCGGAAGGAGCACAGCACATATCTCAATGCAGAGGAACGTAGATTTTATTAGAAAATAAAGAAATACAACAAATTAACAACTTTTGAGAGTTACTGCCAAAATTACGAGTATATCACTCGGCTACGTTTATATCAGGGGTGCTGCTGACCCAGTAGGTTGTACGTAGAAAAGTAATTTCTCAACAGCGAATCCCAAAGGACGGACAATGAGTGCTTCAATAGAAGGATAATAAGAAAGAAGTTTTAGGAATATTAACGCATAAATCTTCGGTCTAGTCCAATTACGAAAAGATTTCTAGTGTGGACTAAAAGGACCGGGATAGAAATTAAGGACTGAAATTTCTTGAAACTATAACCTATTTCAACCATCTCAAAGCTTCTTCCATATCTTAAGTCATAATAATAGGAGGACATAACTCTGCAAGCCTAAAGAGAAAACAAGAAAAATGAAAAATAGGGAATGGCTGGTATAACACACCCTATGCAAATGGAGGTCCAAGGGCTACTCTATTGATCCATATCAGTGGAATATCTGAAATATCTGAAATAGTTTCCTGTAGTTTCTAAGAATTTTTCAGATATCCCACTAATATGGATCAATAGAGTAGAACCAATTTTCTAAAGAAATAATCAAAAATGACTATGTTAAAAAACTCTGTATTTGTTGTTCTTTAAGAATTGTTTTGCACATTTAACTTTTATAATCTCACTCAGTACACTCTAGCACAATTTTTACATATCGCACTTAACATGGACCGGGTCCCAAATTTCCGGGTTAAGCGTTTTAATTTATAAAGGTCAAAATTCTAACGACTGTTAAATGATTATCAGTGCTCTGTTAACTCCAAAATTAGCTATGTTAAAAAAATTGGTTTATGTCTCTACTAGTTAAATTCGAATTTATCTTCACACACATATTCTATGTATGCAACGTTTTTATAAACTGGTTTGCAGAAAATCTTTGGTAAGTGAAGCCGTCATTGTTTTAAGTGCGGATTATATGACGATTTCATAAGTGACAGTATGTCCATACTAAAAACGACACAATGTCCATGAACATTATGACATTTTACAAAACGACACAATGTCCATGGATATTATGTTACTTCTGAGTGCGAGATAAATTCCATAAACATTATGTCCTTGGGCACTATGACATACCACCAAAATTCTCAGAAAGACTTGCGTTAATTATTAAAAAAAAATAGACAAAACAAATAATTAGACAAACTAAAAGAAAACATTGTTTGTATAACATTGAAACAAAAAGAAAACAAATGTTCATACACCCGTTTTAAATTTTTAGACGTAACAACTAAGTTAAATTATCAAATTATTCAGAAAAGCATTAAAGCTGTTGAAATAATCTAATTTTTTATTTATTTTATTTTTTGTTTATAAAAGACTCGGTATATTATTCATACATGGGAGTAATTAATTAGTTAGAATAATTAATTTTCAATTACATAAGCACTGATTAATACATTTCTATCATTACCATTTACGAATTGTTTAATGGTTTCAAAGCAACCTAAATCAGCGCGTCAACCACAACGTTGTCTTGCGCCTTGCTTTAACGTGTTAAATGATAGTTAATTTTTTTCATTGGAATTATTTCAAACAATGCCAATGCAACCATACATACATCGGACAAACTGTACGAACATTAAAAACAAGGTTTATAGAACACACGCGATCATACAATACACCTTAACACATATGGACACGAACCAAGGGAAATAGATGAATGTATGACAGTATTACACCCAAGTAAAAAAGGACAAAGACTAGACATTCTTGAAAACATGGAAATCTACATCTATTATTAACGAACAGGTAAACACAACTTTTGACACGATTTTTACACCACTAAAATTATTAAAACACTCTTACAAACGAAAAACACCTAAAGATGGTTACACTCACCTATCCAATAATAAAAGACGCAAATATTATACTATTTACCCCAATAAACATGACAGATAACAGGCAATCTACCTGCATAATACCATTTAAACGGACAAAATTACCTAAACCCACCACCTCTTATTCTTAACACTATCTATGTTTAACACTTTCTCTTCAGTACTAACAAACACGTGGCTTGAAAATAATGTTGTCACATCGAAAGCGCTCGCCAAACGTACGAAGTATGCAGCCAGAGACGACGGTTTTTACAGAAAGTTATAACAATGCCAATAAAATTTCAATGGTAGTGAAAAAAACAAAGTATAATAATTTGTGTTATATAATTCATATAATTGTAAGAATGCTTTAATTGGCCGTGCCGAATCTTTTACACCCTCTACTGAGTTTGTATGGGAAGTTGTCGTCTTCTTCCTACTACTCTTTTAGTTTATTACATAAAAAGGGCACCTTATTTTCATTCTACATTTTCGTTCTACATTAAAGAGTGGTCAGAGTGTACTGGTAGACTCTGTTCTAAGCCACCAATTTTTTACTCGATAATATACCTTAGCATTAGAATATCTATCTTATTAAGAGAGTGTCACTATTATTAAAAAATAAATTACTATGGGGATTACACATCCCCATGTCGCTTAGCGCCAAGCTTTTATTAAAAAACGCACATTAATTTAAGTATGCCTTAGTCATAGGGAGGAATCCTCTGTCACTTTTTTCATTCTATAGAGAAAAGAATAATTAACAATTACTTTGTATGGGGTGATCCGTCCGCCCGTTCTATCTTGAAAACTTTTTAGTGGAGACGCAATTTCGTCTTAGAGAATTGCATAGTTTAACTTTTTGAGCTCTCTAAATGTAGAAAAACTGTTCTAATAATTATTGGAAGTACCTGTTAGAAGCTTACACAAATCTAAGGCCGTTTTAGCCTCTAGAAGGCAATACAATCAATTTGATATTATTTGTAAAATTATTTTGGGAATTTTTATAATATTATTTATTATATTATGCTAATATCCCATAATATTTTCAAATAAAAATGCAATTTATTTGTTGGTTTGGAATAGCTGGTATCTATACGTATTTCGCCGGTTGCTAAAGCCAGCTCGTCAGGAAACCTTTATCCAAATTTTTAGAAAAGCCAAAAACATTTCCTTTAAGTATAAAAACTTCAAAAACAACATGAGAGTTATTTTAGAAGCCAATACAGAAATGTTAAGGCTTTAACAAAAATTACCAACAAACAAACCACGTTTTTATTTTTGCTTACATTCCCTTCTGCGTTAGGTCGGTTACATGCCGACTCTTAATGCAGACGTAAGGCGTATTAAAAATAAAAACAACTCAGTTATTTTTTTTTATTTGATATTGATCTAAGTCTAGGTAACATTTGCTTGCAAGTAATTGTTTCTTCTTTTCTTTTTAGGCTTGAGATATAGAAGAGGCTTTAAAATATATTTTCTTTCAGTGGTTGGAATAGGTCATAGCTTCAAGAATTATTAGTCCACGTAAGAATTCTTTTCGTAATTGAACTAGACCGGAGTTTTATGCGTTACTATTCCTAAAACTTGTGTTTCATTGTTCCATTTCCAGAGTCATCTCCCCTATTATCCTTCTATTAGAGCATTCATTGTCCGTTCTTTAAGATTTGCTATTAAGAAATTACTTCTCTACGTCCACCCTACTGGGTCAGCAGTAGCCCTGATATAAACGTAGCCGCCTGATATACTCGTAATTTAAACAGTAACTCGCAAAATTCAATTATTTATGGTTTTTCTTTATTTTCTTATAAAATCTACGTTCCTCTGCATTGAGATTTGTGCTGTGCTCCCTCCGAAAAACTCTCAATTAGTTTGATCAAGTTTAAAAGGTATTTCGAACTTATTTTAATAACGTAGACAATTTATAACCAGCTAAATACGCTTGGGTCAAGCTGTTTGTTATTTTTTCGCGATTGCTACAAAAAGAGAGTTGTCTTGAGTCATGAATAATGAATATTTTTGCATATAGAGGGTTCATTAAATTACTATACATTGTACACGATTAATAATGACACGTGGAGCAATTGTTTAATTGCGACATAAATAATTCCCTGATCAAACATACTGCCACATGTACGAGAAACATTTTGCTGGCAAAAATGTCAATATAATTATACAAAATTAAATATTTTTATATAATTTAGAATGACGTACGAAAGAATCAAAAATATGTTCTTATGTGTTTATTTACCAACATAGGTCCTCAGAAAATTTTTAAAGTACAAATGAAAAACAAATAAACTACAGGTGTTTTGAAATATTAAGACAATAAATATTAATTAAAAATTTTTAGATAATAGCATTCAAATTTAGTAAATATTTAATTAAATTTTTTTGACTGCACAGTAGAGTGGTGAAGTAAAGTAATATTTTAAATCTAGAAATAAATTAAACACATTATAATTCTCTCCTTTAAATTTTTTTATTTTACTTCTCTCTCACACAACAAGTCTTTTCTCACCCAAGTAAGAGTTGATAAGTGTGAGGGAAAAAAATTTGTAAAGTGAATAAAGTTTCACTTCTGATAAATAATAATAATTTGTACAAAGAATTTTACCATACACTGTTATTAGTTTCTAATGGATTATTATATAAATTGCCAAGTTCTTAGTGCAAAGTATTCACTTCTAGTTCTAGTTCTTCTAGTGCTTGTTATAAATCATGAATTTTAGAAAAATTTGTATTTTGCTAGTAGTAGTCTTGCCAGCAGTTTTTGCTACTGATTATTGTAGACCTGGACTTTGTGGGGAAAACGAAACACATATTGCCTGCGGCAATAATGTAAGTCTTAAATTAATGATATACAATATCAAAATAATGAAAAACTATTTAATAATTTGCAGGAATTCGCCGCCAGTTGTGGAAACATAAGGAAGACGGTAGCTTTAACACCAGAGATGAAAGATTACATCGTTTTACAACACAATAAGTTACGTAATCAAATGGCTGAAGGTCTTAAAGATTTCCCAACTGCCGCACGTATGGCCACTATGGAATGGGATGATGAATTGGCACATTTGGCTGAGTTAAACGTAAGACAATGTAAAATGAAACACGATGAATGCCGTAGTACAGATCGGTTTCCTTATTCCGGACAAAACCTGGCTTATTTCGCTTGGTACGGTTATAAAAAAAACCTGAAAGAACTAGTGGATAATCATATTCAAGCATGGTTTAATGAGTATAAATATTGTGATAAGAGTGTTATATTGAACTATCCAAAAGGTTGGAAAGGGTAAATATTATTTCTTAAAACTTTTGAAGTTTTACTTATATTTTGTTATTTGAATTTTAGCCCAGCTATTGGTCACTTAACTGCCATGGTGCAAGAGAAAAACAATCGAGTTGGATGTGCAGCCTGGAGAGGCGTGCAACAGGGAAGGGAGGTTGGATGTGCAGCCAGGAGATGCATGAAACAGAGATGGGAGGTGCAGTATTTCACCTGTAATTATGCATATACTAATATAATAAATAAACCAGTTTATAAATCCGGCAAACCTGCCTCCAATTGCACTAAACGAAATCCCCAATTTACCTCTTTGTGCTCTACTGAGGAAAAATACGATTTACAAACAGCAAATTAAATGTGTATATGTTTATATAACAATAAGTTCGTGAACTTTTAATTAAAGATGCATAATAAAACAAAAATTTGGCAATTTCATTTATTTTAAATCTCATTCCGGTTTTGTTGCGCTTTCAAGTTGAAGGCAAATTAACCAGTGGAAGTGAATATCAAATAATTTATTATTTTGCATGTTGTTACATGTATTTTATTAAGAGACGTTTAGTTTAGTGAGTTCTTTTAAAACTTTTATTAAACAACACAATTTATTTAGACGATTATTCGCGTTTATTACATAAAAATACACAAAAGCTTAGTTAAATCATAAAAAAAATAATAATTATCACTTCCAGCAAAGCCTAAACTAGCGCGCAAAATATATGAAGCAAACCTTAATAGCGCCGCGTCAGCCATTAATAATTGAAACATTGCATTGGAAAGTAGAATTTTCATTTGCGCACGCATTACCTTCTTATGCTTTTGAGCCAAGAAGACACTCATATAGAAACCAGCGCACACACATACGTAAGAACAATCAGTTGGTTTGCATTTTGTGAATGGCGCATGAAATGAGCAACGCATAAGCGCTAAGCCGTAAGCACACAGACATACAATTTAATAATAGCTCCGTTCCCGTACTTTTTGCGTAAAGTTCAGTAAAATGAGAGTGAACATAAATTATTCTCAATGGAAGCAAAAATGCCCAAAAGTACGAGAACACAAAAACCCAAAGGTCTATTCTAAAACAAGATGTCAAACAAAATATACATGCAGTTGTTCATAGGAAACATAACAACACAAATGTTTTGTATATTCTTAAATTTATTTATGTTATTTTGTTAATTTTGTGGGATAACACTTTTCGTAGACATTTGCATGATTGAAACATAGAATTTTTTGTATTGCTGCCTACGTTTACTTTTTAACCAGCTGATTGTTGTTCAGTTTACACAATTTACACAAAGAAAAAATCTGGGCTGATTCTTGCAGAAAGGAAAAGAACTTTATTTTCTCAAAAGCCTTCTCTTCTACCCAAACTTGTAGTACGGTAACAGTTTTCGGTAACATAGGTCTCCCGCGGGATCCCAAAGTTGAGTAGGAGAATGCATGTGACAAAATTCCCAAACGATGTTTTAAGTACTTGTTTAGGCCAGGATTCACTACCATACACAATCGTATGTTTTAATCACACAAATATCTGACAGAATTCTTTCCTACTTTAAAAATCGTTTCAAAATGGCATCGTAGGTGCCACACTATTATACAAAAAAAAATTAAAAAAATATATGGTGTTAATTTTTTGTTGTTTTTTTCTCCTCATCTTAAAAAAATCAACCCTGATCGCATAGAGAAAACTATTTTATGAATTATTTCAAAAGATTACATAATCGTACTGATCTGTCAAAAATTCAGTCACACACATACTTTTTGAGCACACATGCAATTTTTGACAGATCGTACGACCGAGTATGATAGTGAATCCTGTCCTTTAGGAAATTTATATGATGTATTCAAAAAAAGGTAAAATAAATAAATGGAGGAAAACGGACTTGTTTATTTTCATAATACAATAAGATGTGCTTTTGTTGTTAAGCTTAGTTTAGAGGATATGCTGAATCAGCATATATATGCTAACAGCTGTATGAATAAAAATAGCAGCAAATGAAATTGCAACATATAAGTTAGCATACAATTTTTGTGTTTATACGATTTGTTGATATTTATATGCTGAGTCATATAAACATTTGCTTGTGGAATAAGAGAGTTTGACACTACTTTTTATTTATACAACGCGTTATTAAAGAAAAATTTATTTTTTTATATAAAAGATAAAAGTCTTCGGAGGAAATATTGCTCGCTATTGCTTGCGCAGTGCTAGCTTTTGGTAATGATGAAAGCAATTTTACCAGCAAAAAATAATATGTACATATACATACAATGTACGAATGTATACAGTTACTCACAGTTTTTCATGTGCAATAACATGTGATGGGATATGTTAACTGTTTGTATGATATTTTCATTGATTTTTCTCTATTGGGTGACCCTTTAGTTTATAATTTTGACTATTTATATTTACTGCTACAACGGCCATAGCGATCGACATCCTGACCAATTTTCAAGCATTTGTCTATAGCGGTTCAAAAGTTACGACCACATAGGTCAAGTTACGTCACCTAAGGGGACACTCTTTATTTTTTAGATTTATTTTTGCATTACCTTTTTGCCATCGAGAGCTATATACATACGCATTTTTTTTGTTTTAAATTTTAAAGTGGTGCCTTTTACGGTTTAAAATATACATGTATGTTATATGGGGACACCCTTTAATTTTTATAATTATGAACTGTTTTTAAAATGGGACAATTCTGTAAGCATAACCTTTCCAATAAAGAAAAAAATTTTTAAATCGGTTCAGAAATGACTAAGTGCTGCGGGCACAAACATAAAGAAGCAACATTCAGACGAAATGATAAATTACTTCTTTTTATACCCTTCACCACAAAAAGTGGAAAAATGGTTGGTATATCTAAGTTTGTCATTGCGTGTGTAATTTCTACAGTATCCATTTCCGACTCCATAAAGTATATATATTCCGCCTTCTTATGCATAGCAAAGTCGATTGAGGGATGTCCGTCTGTCTGTCCGTGTTAGTGTTGAAATCAAAAAAAATAAATGTATCGATCAGATATAGTGTCCAAAGAGGTGTTATTGGAAATCAGCGTAATCGGCCCATGTCCTTCGAGGCAGCAGGCAAAACACCACGCCTACCTCTAGTTTTTTCATGTCATACGGGGTCTTAAATTTTAAATTTTTTTAAAATATCAATATGGGTATCATTTTAAAGCTTTTGAAGCGATCTTTAAGGAAAAACTAAAATTTTTATAAAATAATTAACCCATTAAGAGCCGACGTCATTTTTATGTAAAATTATATATATATATATGCAGCCCCAAACTTTTTTTATTTTTTAATTCTCTGTCACCCTTATATTTGCTTTTTTAATTGGAGTTACTTCACTTAACTAGATTAACATAGAGGGTGAAGGGTATATATGATTCGGCATAGCCAAATATAGCACTCTTTTTTGTTTAAAGTCGAATTAATAACCTCATTCTTTTTTCGAATTCGATGCAAAAAAAAAAACATGCGTTCGATTTTTTCATAAATATTGGATGAGTTTATTCTTATAAGAATGGTTAAATAATTTTCGTAGAAGCAACAAACTTTTATCAGTTATTATTAGTTATTAGTTCTATTGAAACGAAATGGCAAAAATATGCCTAGAAAAACAGTGTCTCCAGGTTTTTTTTCATGCTTACGAACGTATCAATTTGAATAGTAAAAAATTTACTTACGTTAATATTTTGTGTGTCATAAATTAAAACTTCATAAATAGAAGACAAATGTAACAAAAAATAATGATATTTTAGTAAATCGGTCATCGATCGTTTGTGATTTTTTCTTAATATACAGATTTTTTCTGAATTTTTGACGAAAAAAAAAATTTCTTTTGTGAATATTATTTGTTTGGTGAAATTGCGTTTATTTAATAATCTGTAGTTTTTTTTTTTGGAAATTTCGGTTTTCAATACGAATCAAATTCGCTTTGTTTTATTGTTAAATTTTAAATTTTTGTGTTAAAAAAATAAAACATTTCATCAAATAAAAAAAAATTAAATCCATTTTTCTTAGCGAGGGATCGAACCCGTACCTCAAAAAATTCTTGTGATGTAATTTTTGGGAGGAAATAGGTTTTTCGTCAAAACTGGGATGTGAAGTTAAATTTTAAATTATCGGTAGTTTTAATTTTTTTACGTATTTTTTATTGATGATAATAAAATGTTTTGAGTGAAATTAAAATTTTTTGGTAAAAATTTAATTTCACTTTTGTGGAATTTTGGTGAAAATGTGATATAATGATAAATTTCCAATTGTTAAGTGAAAATTCGATTTCTTGGTAGCCTAAAGTTGTCTTTCCTCAGAATTTTCGGTTTTTAATACAATAAAGCAAACAAAAACAAGTAAGAGTGCTATGCTGAATCTTATATACCCTTCACCATCAATGTAAATATAGTTTATTGAAGTAACTCCAATGAAAAAAGCAAGTATTGGGGTGACAGAGAATTAAAAAATAAAAAAATTTAATAATTCATATATATAATATTACATAAAAGTGACTTCGGCTCTTAATGTGTTAAGCGTTTTAAAAAAAATTAAGTAATTACTTAAAAATCCCTTTAAAAGCTTTAAAATCATACCCATATTGGATAAAATCATACCCATATCGTAACTCGGAAAATATGGGCGAGCGCCAATTTTTTCACTGGATGTTTTTTTCTTATTTTTTAATTCTCTGTCGCCCCATATATTAATTGTTTTGATTGGAGTTACTTTATTGTTCCAAATGAAATGAAAAAATTAGAGGTAGGCGTGGTGTTTTGACTGCTGCCTCAACGGACATGAACCGATCATGCTGATTTCCAATAGCACCTCTTTCGACACTATATCTAATCGATAGGCAGACAGAGGGACATCGCTCAATCGACTTCGCTATAAATAAGAAGTCAGAATATATATACTTTATGGGGTCGGAAATGGATATTGTAGAAATTACACACGGAATGACAAACTTAGATATACCCTTTTTCCACTTTTTGTGGTGAAGGGTATAATAAAACAACAGTATGAAAAAACTTGAGAAAAATAAATGGATTTAATTTTTATGAAGCATATCTTCACCGATTGATGCGTTTAAGAAATTTGATTTAAACGAACACGGAAAGACGGACATCATTAAACCAACTTCCCTCGATATGCCCCTTGACCTCCAGTGAAATGTTAAAAACACTTGTAGAGCCGTTATTTTAAGACTATGGCTTTAAATTTGTGGGAAATGTATTAGAATTACTAAAAAAATTGAATTTCGTAAAATAACAATAATACTAAATAAATGGAAGTTAGGGCCTTACCACGTTAGACCCTCGATACACAATTTGCGTAAATGAAATTGTTTTAATAAACGTAATCTTTAAATTTTAATTTTACAACCGTATGTAAACATATAAACATTTGTAAGACGTGTTCTGAATAAAAAACATGCGAAATAAGTTTTGTTAAAAATAAAAAAATAAAATATATTTAAAAAAATAATATTAAAAGTAAAGAAGAACACGTGTGTTTATTATAGGTAAATAAAAATGATTACATAAGCATGAATCTGGATGAAAATAATACAAAACTATAATAACGTATAAATTACATAAATGAGGTTATGATGTTCCAAATCCAACTCAACTTCATATTCCCCTACTGCTTTTAGATTACAGTAAAAATTATGAAAATATGAATTCACAGAAATGGATGAATTTTTTCATCGACATTGGGTAATATTTAAGTCTCTGAAAGCTTCATCCCGGTTTGCTTTTCTCATATCGCATCCAATGGATATACTTCAATTCAAGTGCCAAGAAAAATGGATCTTGAAAAAAACCAACTTCAAAACAGAATACACGATACAGTATACGATCTGTGTAAATATCCAGTATCTCTCTATAACGATTCAAAAGACAAAACCGTATACACAAAATTCAGCAACTATAAGGTCACGCTTTACTTTCTATCCTTATCATTGCTGACATAAAATTACATCAACTATTACGGCACTCTTTAATTTCTAGGGCTAGGCCAATTGATGTATGATTTGACATGATGTGTTCTGGTTGAAATCAACCTTGCCAAGGCACTACATGAGCTACAGAAAATTGAAATGCTCAAATTAGAGGTATTTTCGAAAATATTGCTATTGGAAATCAGCAAGATCGGTCCATTTCCTTCGAGGCAGCAGGCAAAACAACACGCCTACCTCTAATTTTTTCATATCATTTGGAGCAATGAAGTAACTGCAATCCAAAAAAAATAAATATTTGGGGCGATAGAGAATTGAAAAATTAAGAAAAAAAAACATTAAGTGAAAAAATAAGCGCTCACCCATATTTTCCGAGTTACGGGGCTCTGAAATTTTCAATTGTTTTATAATATCAGTATGGGTATCATTTTAAAGCTTTTGAGGGGATCTTTAAGGAAATACCAAAATTTTTAAAAAAATGCTTAACCCATTAAAAGCCGATGGCATT
This sequence comes from Gymnosoma rotundatum, assembly GCA_916610165.2. Lineage (NCBI taxonomy): Eukaryota > Metazoa > Arthropoda > Insecta > Diptera > Tachinidae > Gymnosoma > Gymnosoma rotundatum. Next base: position 120,761,870 of record OU744340.1, read on the forward strand.
TTTACGTAAAATTATATACATGCAGTACGAATTTTTTTTAATTCTCTGTCATCCCAATATTTGCTTTTTTGATTGGAGTTACTAAACTAGATTTACATAGGTAATGAAGGGTTTATAAGATTCGGCATAGCCGAATATAGTACTCTTACTTGGTTTTCTCTATTTTTAATCTAAGGCCATAAATTTCTATTCGTTAAGCAACTTTTCAAAAGTTTTCTGTCACACAGTTTTCTTTTTTTTTTACTGATTTTTTTCCTTTTTTTATTAGTCTAAGTTAATTTACTATTAATGATTTCTCTTTAAGTGTAATCAAGTCACCGGTTATTTAATTGAAATAAAACTTTAGACGAAGAAGAATTAATAAATATACATTTTTATGGAATTTAAAAATTAATTACATCCTTGTATGTTTAAAGTGTTATCATGTGTTGATGAAGTTGCAACCAGTGAGCATGCACGAATTCTTAGTGCTACTAAGGATGCCATGAAAACGCTTATAAAATCTATTGTATTTATTTTTCTTTTTTTTTTTTTTTTATTGAGTAAGGGCTGATATACCATATCACTCCTCACTTACACATTAGTGCCACAATGCAGTTTTCAATCTTTTGTAGTTGTTCAGTAGAAAATTCTAAAAATAATCCGAGACGCTATATTTCCTAGCAAAGAAGATAGTCCAACACAAGCTTTCGTTTTATCAACTTTTATTGGAGATGACATAATCGCTTTCTTTTTTTTTCTTGAATAGAATTCTTTGATGCTAGTATTGTATATCCTTTCTCAAGCCAAGTTTTTTTTTTATTTCGGCTTGTTTTTATTTCCAATATTTTAGCAATAGTGTTATCCTCCGTAAAATTTAACTGTGATTTCGGAGTAATTATGCTGCTTACAATTTGTTTTAAACGTTTTGGAGATGCGCTAAGAATAACGTATCGGAAACTTTATCTTTTGAAATTGAAGAAAGCTTTTCGGGGATTGTGTTTTGATTCTTAAACGCTTAATATATGTTAAGCTTTATAGCAAAAATTTAATTTAATTATTAATACAACTAATACAATAGTACAACTAATTTTGTCATTCCGTTTGTAATTTCTACAATATTCATTTCCGACCCCATAAAGTATAAATATTCTTAGTTCTTATGCATATGTCCGTCCGTGTTAGTGTTGAAATCAGGTTTTTAAAGGTACTATATTCGACATAGAGTCGTAAGACGTGCTATTAAAAATCAGTAAGATCGGGCTATGTCCTTCGAGGCAGCGGGCAAAACACCACGCCTACCCCTGAATTTTCCATTTTATTTGGAACAATGAAGTAACTCTAACAAAAAAAAACAAATGTATAGGGCGATTGAGAACTAAAAAGTTAGAAAAAACAGCAAGTGAAAATTTTGGCGCTCTCCCATATTTTCCGAGTTACGGGCCTCCGAACTTTTAAAATTTTTTTAAAATATCAGTATGGGTATCATTTAAGAGCTTTTAAAGAGATCTTTAAGATAATACCAAAATAGTTTAAAAATGCTTAACCCATTAAGAGCCGATAAAATTTTTATGTAAAATTTTAAAAATTATTTTTTTTGTTCTTATTTTGTAATTCTCTGTCTCCCCAATATTTGTTTTTTTGATTGAAGTTACTTCAGTAAACTAGATTTACACATATGATGAAGGGTATATTAGATCCTGTATAGCCGAATATAGCACTCTTACTTGTTTAATACAGTGTTTTTAATTTTTGTAAATATCCTTCTTACGTTGTCTTACCACATTTATATTGATTAATTATGAATATTTCTCGTATTCTTATTTGTCAAATTAGTTTGTATAATATATGATATTTATAACAAACACAGTTTCAGGTAGATCGATAAGATAAGAACAGTTTTAAACAATTTCTTCTTCTTATTTTTTTTATATAAATTATGTCGCATTAAAATTATTCACTTTATTATTTTATTATTTCAAATAAAATGGCAAAATCATCCAGTTGTGGCTATGCTATCAAATATAAATTTTAAATAAAAAAAACAGTTAAGCAAAAACTATCATTTATTATTTTGTTATCATAAAAAAAGTTAAACGAACTTAAACAATATTTTAAAGATTAGCTTCTGAATAAAAATGTTTCAGAGCAATATTTAGCAAAATGCGTCAATAACAAAGCAAATAAGTCAGAAATGTCATCATCTTATTTTAACCAAAACTTTTTAGTACGTATTTTAAAATATTTTAAATAATAGTGAACAAAATAATCACTTTACAGTTTATTTTGTTTTTTTTTTTTTTGCGCTTTCCAAAAGTTTTTATAATTTCAGTTTCCTTCAAAATATTTACTTTCTGATAACAAACTGTTCTGCAATATTCTCACAAAATATACACACATACATTAACAGAAAATAAACAATATAATAAACTGAGCTGCTTTCATACGACATTTTTTATGTATGACTTGTACCAACTTTTACATGTCTGTTAAAATTGTTAAATTACAGACGACTTACAGACTAATCTAAATTGGCGCGTAAAGCGCAACACTACCTAGAGCATAGATTTTACGCTCAAATGACAGGAATAACTAAATAAAAGCGTCAACTTTGTGTATTGGACAGTAATGTTAACCCTTATCGGTCGTAAGTCACCTCTGGCGTGACAACAGTACTTTTCTGCAACGGTCGTATGGCACGTGTGAAGTGACAAGGCGAATTATGTCGAAACATACTGTCTATTGATGAGATTTGTTTTTAAAATGCATTCATTTCTTCAAGTTACCGTTACCATTTGAAAATACGTATTTACCGTTACCGTTAATTTGTAACAAAACTGAAAAGAAATGAATATAAATGTATAATAACATACTATTGTTTTTTTTTTCATATTTGTTAAAAATAACTACAACCTGGTGAGAATCAAACGTGTGAAAAGTCGCGTCCGATAAGGGTTAACTAATTTTATTTTATAAAATGCACTACATATAAAGAAATAGAAAAAGAGACAAAACCGCTAGATTCATCGAAAATAACTAAAACGTCCTTCCTTTTCAACAATAAAAAAAACAAAACAAACACACAAACAAGCAGCCATCTTCACTTCCAAACGCTTTATCACCATCGGATGATCCAATTACACGAGAATCTTTGACCGATAGATTGCGCTTAGCGCGCTAATTGAGGTCCTGACATATTTTGAATACGGCTATCTGTCTGTGTTTATGTTAAACTAGGATACCCTTGAGAAATACTCGGCCTAAAAATCTATCCGTTATATTTTCGAGAATTCGGCTATTTGCTAAATCACTGCAATCGATCAATAAGCGGCCAAGAAATACAAAATAAATTGCATTTCTTCATGTCGTGTTTGGCTTATTTTTCTACGACAAATACAAACTTAAAAAGAGCCTGTTTATGTAAATGCGAACGAATATTTTTTTTCGTTAATTTATATTTAAAAAAATTAATTTTCGTCTTTTGTTATCAATATAAATATGAAAAAGAAATATTCGTCTATAAGAAAAATTGCGTTTTATTACGAAAAAAAAAAAATCTGCAGGGGAAAATAAAATATTTTAATACTGAAATGACTGCGTTACAAAATTATTTTTTTTTTTTTTTTTTAGAATTTCTTATCATGACACTATTTTCTTCCAGAAAAATTCATTAGTTATGCCAATCTAATAAGCAACAAGATGGGAAAGACGGTCTTTTTATTGTAAAAACATTGTCATTAAATCGTTGTAATGAAACTTACAATGCAACATGATGGCTTAGTTTAAATACAATGGTATTCATTTTATATATTCCATCATATTTTGGTATTGCAGAAACATGGCAACCAAATGTGTGAAATTTCTTTAATAACCGAATTTTCATGTACATCCAAAAATAAATTCACATCATTTCCGTGGCCTCCAAAACGCACATTATCCTGCTCGGGACTGACGTTGTACTGACTGAGTGTTGGCTCCCCTATTGCGAATAAAAAGTGAAATTTTTGTTCACATAAAATTTTTATTCCACCCAAACTGAAAATTCTTATCGGGAATTTCACGTGAACAATTTTTTCCACATCTTGAATGTTGCATTTGCAAAAATGAAAAAAAAGTCGTTTACGGGATATAAAATGCAAATTTAAGCAAAAAATGTTAAGTGAAAAATTTTGGACTGACGCTTAGATTCGGAGTTACGAGCCTCCAAAGCTTGTATGTATAATATGGTATATATCGAGGCAATTAACCTATTACCTTGCATCTTGTTAGAAAGAATTTCACTTTGAAATTTATTTACTGATTTTACCCTGAACTTACTTTTTATTAACCTAAAACTTCTTATTAGATGAAAAATACTTACTTAAATATGAATTCCACTATCAAAATCAAAGTGAACAAAAAAATGAAAAAATTCCACATTTCACGGAAAATAATTCGCGATAGGGTTGATTGTGTTTTGCTTCAAATCAAGGACAACTCTGATCGCACAGAACTATAATTTAACGACCTTTTTTTAAATAAATGTAAATCAAACAGGCCCGTCATAAAGTCCGTCATTTTATTTTCATATACAGTATCCCACTTTTTGAAAACACATGCCCTTTTTGATAGATCTAGTCTCTCTAGGATTGATTACCGACTGCATACTGGTGTTGCTCCCACAGTCCTGATCTATTATTATAAATAAAAAATTAAATATGAAATCCATAAATATGTTTGACAAGAAAAATTTTTAAATATTCATTTCTTTATTTTGTTTTAATTTAACGAAATTTGAAAATAAACTTTAATGAAGGGTGTTTTAGAATTTGTGTGCATAATTTTTCTAATCACTGTATATATTTTTTTTTACACTATAAAAGCCCACAATTTTAAAGTTAGAATGTTACTTATCTCTGGAACGTGCTTAGTTAAAAAGAAAAACAAAATGATTAATATTTATATTTTATTATTACTTTTGGTAGTCGTGTCACAAGTTTTTACACAAACAGATTATTGTAGGCCGAATCTCTGCAAGAAGAAGAGGCACATTGCGTGCAATAATACTGGAGTAAGTAAAAATAATTGATATTAATATGTTCGATAAAGCAACCATCTTTCTCCTACGAATTACTTAAGCGGTAAATATGGGTTTAAATAAATAAATTGTGGCTGCCACTGCAACTGCCAACAAAATCGTAATAAAAATTTAGCGATTATGGGACTCAACTGTCAACTTTAAAACACCTTATAGAGAAAAGACTTATTTGGAAACAAGGAAATTGGGTGCCACTTGATCGTTACAATCACACATGAGCCAAGCGTTCAGAGTCCAATAAATACAAAAACAAAGTTTTTGTGGCATCAAAAGGCTCGACTACTGTAACGAAAGTGGAAGAGATAAGGATAAAAGAAGAGAAGGAAATTGGGGATATGTGAAAGCACCTGGATATCAATCCTGATCTTTTGGCAATTGCGAAAAGAACCTTTGAAAAATCTAGTGCTGTGTGCCTTCGCACAGACGCAACGTTGAATGTGCTTCCTCTTTAATTATGGGTGAAATAGACATAACGGAATCTGAAGTTATCGATGTTCTTGGCATGAAAATTCTCAGGAGCATCGACGCTATATGGGATGTGTTTTCCTGTTTTATCGTTACTACAACGGAATGTTCTCGAATATAATCAGGAAACTTTTTGGTGGAAATCGTCATTTCTTACGCGCAATACGTTCGGTATCAAAAGCGCATTCTTTTGTATTCGATTGGCCAGTGAATCGCACTACGCATTGCAGAGAAAAATTTTTCTTAAGCCGAACAGTTTGTATGTGGAATAAACTCCTGGCGGATGTCTTTCCTGCCACTATCAGTGTGCAAAGTTTTAAATCGAATGTCCATAAGCGATAATCCCTCTATTCTCCTTCCCATAACCTAATTTCCTAGTTCTGGCACAATGTGTTGCATAAGTGGGGGTCATCCCGTGGATGCTGGAGTCCATTAAAGAAAAACTTACATTAATTTTACGATTTATAGTTTGAATTAATAATGCGATTTTTTTATTCGAAAATAAACGTGAATACTGAACTAAAGCTCGAATAATTAATTTAAAATAAAAAATTTTAAATTTAAAAAAAATTAGAATAATAAAAAAACGTAACAAGAAATTTAAATTAATTATTTATTTATTAATGTTGTATATTTTTACAGAAATTCGCCGTTAAATGTAAAAAACATGAATTGGTAGGTATTTCAAAAATGACACCGGAAATCCAAGAAGAAATAATTCGTAAGCACAATGAACTTCGTAATAAAATTGCCAGAGGTTTTGATAAATTTCCTGCTGCCGAACGAATGGCTAGCATGAGGTGGAGCAAGGAATTAGCCGAATTAGCTGTTTACAATGTGAAGCAGTGCGAAATGAAACACGATGAATGTCGTAACACTAATAACTTTAAGTCTGCTGGACAAAGTATTGCCAAAATAGATTGGAAGGGGATGAAGATGAGTATTGGTAAAGTTATTAATATGCAGATTGAAAGCTGGTTTAATGAGTATAAAAATTGTTCTTTAAACATTATCCAAAAATTTGTTCCTTCTAAAAATGGGTATTTTAATTTTTGCTTAACAAAACAAAAAACTAATGAAGTTTATTAATTTGATATTTTTACACATTTCAGCATTAAGGTTGGGCACTTCACTGTCATGATCCAAGAGAAAGCCACTCATGTTGGTTGTGCCATTTTAAGAACTAAAGGTAAAGGTTCTTATACCCAGCTTATGACATGTAATTACGCCTACAACAACATGTTAAATGAACCTGTTTACAAATTTGGCAACGCTGCTTCAAAATGTAAAACAGGCGTCAATAAAAAATATAATTCTCTATGTTCGTTAAGCGAAAAATATGCGTGAAGATAACAATAAGAACTACTTAAATATTTTAAGCTTAATTTAAATTCTCTATAAAATTATAATGATGATAATATTAATGACAAAAGTAGGTAACTTTTGATTTTTACATTGAAATTTCATTAGCGCTATTTAAAATAAATACAACGACAAAAGACTTAACTATAATTGTTTGTTCTAATGATAATGAAATTATAGAATCGACTGATGAGCTATATGAGTTTCTTTAAAGGCTTTTTTATCTTTAAAAGTGATTTTTCTCGGCCTTTTAATTTATAGTTCTGAAATGTTCTTTCTTTTAATATTTCTCTGCACCGTTTGCAAATCTCGCTATTTTTAACCGACTTCAAAAAAAGAAGGAGGTTATACAATTCGGCTGAATGTTGCTTTTTTGTGTTTGTGCCTGCAGAACTCAGTCATTTCTGAACCGATTTTGAAAATTTTTGCTTACAGATTGGTCCCATTTTAAAAACAGTTCATAACGTTAAAAATACAACATACATATTTGTAAAGGGCACTTCTGTAAAATTTAAAATGACTGCGTATTACTATAGCTCCCAATAACAAAAAGGTATACAAAAATAAATCTCAAAATTAAAGGGCGTCCCCATAATTGATGTAAATTTACTTATATGGGCCTATCTTTTGAACGGTTATAGATAAACGCTTGATAATTGGACAGAATGTCGATTTCTATAGCCATTATAGTAACAAGTATTAATATTAAAAATTATAATTTAAAGGGTGCCCCCAATAGTCAATTTAAATTTATGTTTATGGCTATACTTTTTAGCAGTTGTAGACAGACGCTTGAAATTTCAACTAACCTTTGTTGCTAAGCCCGCTATATCAAGGAGTTTATATTTTGAATTAAGCAATTAAAGGGTGTCACATAATTGATGTAGATTTACTTAAACGGGCCTATCTTTTGAACCGATATAGACAAACGCATGCAAGTTGGACAGAATGTCGATTGCTATGGCTGTTATAGTAACAAGTATTAATATGACAAATTATAAATTACAGGGTGCACCAATAGTTCATTTAATTTGGTATATGGTCATACTTTTAAACAGTTGTACAAAGACAATTGAAATTTACAATGAACCTGTAAACCTGTATAACGAAAAGTATAAAATTTGGATTTGGAAATAAACGGGTGTCCCAATAGTTGATATAATATGGTGTATGTGGCCGGACTTTTGAACCGTTATAGACAGAAAGCTGAAATTTACAAGGGACATGTTTTGCTAAATCCGCTATAACAAGAAGCTTATAATTTGAATTTAGAAATTAAAGGGTGTTCCCAAAATTAATGTAATTTATTCTATATGGCTTTATTTTTTTAACCGTAGTACAGACACCTTAATTTTAGACAGAATGTCCACTACTTTATTTTGTATAATAAGAAGTATAAAAATATTATAAATTAAATAGTTGATATAATCGGATGTATATGGGCAAACTGTTGAACCGTTATGTTTTTTTATACTTTTAAATTTTACACTAGCAATGTCGTACGAGACAAATTTTGCAGTGCCGAGTAGTTCTCAATTTTTTGTATTTTAAAATTTTTTTAAACCCTTCGCCACAAAAAGTGAAAAATGGGTTTATATAAGTTTGTCGTTCCGTGTGTAATTTCTACAATATCCATTTCCGATCCCATAAAGTATATATATATATTCTGACTTCTTATGCATAGTCCATGTTAATGTTGCCGAAACAAACTTGATTTCACAAAAAAAAAATATATGTCAATCGATCAGATATAGTGTCGAAATAGGTGCTATTGTAAATTAGCATAATCGGTCCATGTCCTTCAAGGCAGCAGCCAAAACACCACCCCTACCTCTAATTTTTTCATTTCATTTGGAACAATAAAGTAACTCCAATCAAGGGCGATTCAAAATTACAAAATAAGAAAAAAACATCAAGTGAAAAAATTGGCGCCCGTCCATATTTTCCGAACTACATGTCTCTGAAATTGAAAATTTTTTTTTAATATCAATATGGATGTCATTTTAAAGCTTTTGAAGAGATCTTTAAGGAAATATCGAAATCTTTATAAAATACTTAACACATTAAGAGCCGATATCATTTTTATATCACCCCAACACTTTCTTTTTTAATTGGAGTTACTTCACTAAGCTAGATTTACAAACATGGTGAGGGGTATATAAGATTCGTTATAGCCACTTTTAGAACTCTTACTTGTTTTAATTGTAATAAAAATGTTTGTTTGTAAATATTACTTGATGAAATTTCTTCAAGCAGTTTCGATGTATTGATACAAAGTGGTGTTTTTCAATGTCGTGCAAAACAAAATTTTATAATTATTTTTAAACGTAGCAAATGTTGTGCATTATTTTCTAACTCATGATATCCATATGAAGATCTAAGTGAGAAAAGCTCAATCAAAACAAAACTTGTTCTTTCAACTAAAAACAAAGTTCCAATTTCTTGACTTTGGACATGAATATCTCAAAATCAGTGAATTAGTTGTTTTTCTATCCAAATTTGCCAAAAAAAATTTTCAAGAACCTTTAATTTATTTTTTAATTTTCGTCTGGGTAGACCCTTTGATGTCTGTCACATTTTTAATTTACACACGACTTACAGACAAATCCTAATTGGCGCGTAAAGCGTAACGCTCAAATGACAGGAATACCTAAATAAAAGCGTCAACTTTGTGTGTTGGACAGTAATATTAAATTATTTTATTTTATAAAATGCACTACATATAAAGAAATAGAAAAAGAGACAAAACCGCTAGATTGATCGAAAATAACTAAAATGTCATTCCTTTTCAACAATAAAAAAAAACAAAACAAACACACAAGCAGCCATCTTCAGTTCCTAAAGCTTTATCACCACCGGATTTTACAATTGCTGTATTTATACGAGAATCTTTGACAGATATATTACGCTTAGCGCGCTAATAGCTGTTATAGAGTTTGAGTTCAAATGTACATTCATTTTGTAAGTTCTGATTTTAGATCCGGCTATATGTCTGTGTTCATGTTAAACTAGGATACCCTTAAGAAATACTCGGCCTAAAAATCTATCCGTTATATTTTCGAGAATTCGGCTATTTGCTAAATCACTACAATCGAACCATAAACGGCATTTCTTCATGCCGTGTTTGGCTTATTTTTCTACGACGAATGCAAACTTAAAAAGAGCCTATTTATGTAAATTCGTATGGTTTTTTTTTCGTTTATTTATATTTAGAAAAATAAAAATAATTTTCTCCTTTTGTTTTCAATATGAATGTGAAAAAGAAATGTTCGTCTATAAGAAAAATTGCGTTTATTTTTGAGTTTTTTTATTCGACCTGTTTTGTATTTAAAAAATTGCGTTTTATTAAAAAAAAAAAATCGGCAGGAGAAAATAACATTTTTTAATCCTGAAATAATAATTTACACGAAATAAACACTTCGTTACAATAGGTCTGTTTCTTTACATTTTGGGTGAAGTTCGTGAAAATGAGCGCAAGCATTGTTTAGAGTAAAGAAACAGAGCTAATATATTTGTTCTTTTTTAAAATTTCTATACATGACATTTTTTTTGTCCCAGAAAAATTCCTTAGTTATGCCAATCTAATAAGCAACCAGATGAAAAAGACGGTCTTTTTATTGTAAAAACATTGTCATAAAATCGTTGTAATGAAACTTTCAATGCAACATGATGGCTTAGTTTAAATACAATGGTATTCATTTTATATATTCCATCATATTTTGGTATTGCAGGAACGTGGCAACCAAATGTGTGAAGTTTCTTTAATAACCGAATTTTCATGTACATCCAAAAATAAATTCACATCATTTCCGTGGCCTCCAAAACGCACATTATCCTACTCGGGACTGACGTTGTACTGACTGAGTGTTGGCTGCCGGTTAAGATATTTCACTTTCATATTCTCCCCGATTGCGAATAAAAAGTGAAATTTTTGTTCACATGAAATTTTTATTCCACCCGAACTGAAAATTCTTATCGGGAATTTCACGTGAACAATTTTTTCCACATCTTGAATGTTGCATTTGCAAAAATGAAAAAAAAGTCGTTTACGGGATATAAAATGCAAATTTAAGCAAAAAATGTTAAGTGAAAAATTTTGGACTGACCCTTAGATTCGGAGTTACGAGCCTCCAAAGCTTGTATGTATAATATGGTATATATCGAGGCAATTAACCTGTTACCTTGCATCTTGTTAGGAAGAATATCACTTTGAAATTTATTTACTGATTTTACCCTGAACTTACTTTTTATCAACCTAAAACTTCTTATTAAATGAAAAATACTTACTTAAATATGAATCCCACTATCAAAATCAAAGTGAACAAAAAAATGAAAAAATTCCACATTTCACGCAAAAATAAATCATTCATGATAAGGTCAATTTGGTTTTCGGTGAAATGTGAAAAAATTTCATGTGGAAAATAATTCGCAATAAGGGTGATTGCGTTCTGCTTCAAATCAAAGTTCAACTCTGATCGCACAGAACTATAATTTAACGACCTTTTTTTTAAATATATGTAAATCAAACAGGCCCGTCATAAAGTCCGTAATACATTTTATTTTAATATACAGTATCCCACTTTTTGAAAACACATGCCCTCCTTGACAGATATAATCTCTCTAGGATTGGTTACTGACTGCACAGCGGTGTTGTTCCCACAGTCTTGATCTATTATTATAAATAAACAATTAAATACGAAATCCATAAATATGTTTGACAAGAAGAATTTTTAAAAATTCATTTCTTTATTTTATTTTATTTTATTTTAATTTAATTTAACGAAATTTGAAAACAAACTTTAATGAAGGGTGTTTGACAATTTGTGTGCATAATTTTTCTAATCACTGTATAGTTTTTTTTACACTATAAAAGCCCACAATTTTAAAGTTAGAATGTTACTTATCTGTGGAACGTGCTTAGTTAAAAAGAAAAACAAAATGATTAATATTTATATTTTATTATTACTTTTGGTAGTCGTGTCACAAGTTTTTACACAAACTGATTATTGTAGGCCGAATCTCTGCAAGAAGAAGAGGCACATTGGGTGCAATAATACTGGAGTAAGTAAAAAATAATTGATATTAATATGTTCGATAAAGCAACCACCTTTCTCCTACGAATTTTCTTAAGCGGTAAATATTGGTTTAAATAAATAAATTGTGGCTCCCACTGCAACTGCCAACAAAATCGTAATAAAAATTAAGCGATTATGGTACTCAACTGTCAACTTTAAAACACCTTATAGAGAAAAGACTTATTTGGAAACAAGAAAATTGGGTGCCACTTGATCGTTACAATCACACGTGAGCCAAGCGTTCAGAGTCCAATAAATACAAAATCAAAGTTTTTGTGGCATCAAAAGCAGTGATCGGTTATGAGTAGTAGAGAAACAAGTGGAGTTGAATCATGACTCTTATTTTTTTGTACTTATACGCATTCATACATTTTTCTGACTCACTAAACACCAGACATCTCAAAGGTTTGAACTACTCTGAGTATTCATACTTAACAACATGTATGATGTTGATGATTTCGACTCTCACTAACTCATTATATGCAGTCAATACAAAATAAGTATGATTTGCTAACGGAAAATAAAATACTCTGTAGAAGGTTTCACAGTGGCGTGTGGGATGTTTTTTTTATTATTTCAATAGAAGGTTTCACAGTGGTGTGTGTGATGCTTTTTTCTTATTATTTAAGTAACTTTAAAGGTTTTTAGAATAATGTTTAGAGGAATGTTTATTACTTTCACAATGCTTCGAAGTAGAAGCTTTTTAACTCTTGCATATATAATTCAACCAAAAAGATTTTTACGTTTAAAAAACTGCTTAAAAAACAAAAGAGAAAATTAAATTGAAAATATTTACGTGGCAACGTTGTTAGTGAAAGTTTTCCTAAGAAAATTTTTTAGTTGAAACTTTTTTATAAGTTTTAGGCAGAGTTTAAAAATACAGTAACGAGCCCTATTACTAGTGGTTTTTAAAAAAGAAAGGTTTGTATGGCTGATTTTACATTTTATTAGTTTTCTTTTATTACATTTTCATTGATTATTACACACTTCTATATTGATAAAAAATATTTTATATTTTTATTTTTGTCCCTATATTTTAATGAAACAATCGCCGTCCTTTTGTAAAGTACTAAAGAATAGAACCGTAAATATTTCTTGAGTGGCTTGAATGAGTTAAATGAGTTGTAAGTATTCAGAGTATTTTTCTTAAATTATAAATCTAAACGACATACTTCACGAATCATACATATATGAGTTCGATGTCGACGTAGTACTCATAATCATACAACTTGTCTTTATGAATCACTCTTATAGTGAGTGCGAACAAATCTGAGTAGTAATATTTAAATGATGTATATTCACATGAATTTAAAATTTTGTAAGTGATTATGAAAAGCGAAAAAACGACTTATTGCCGATCACTGATCAAAAGGCTCGACCACTGTAACGAAAGTGAAAGAGACAAGGAGAGAATAAATTGGGGCTATGTGAAAGCAAATGCATGTCAATGGGGATCTTTTGGCAATCTTTAAGGGTTCAATTAAACCTTTGCGTTTTCGAAAAATGAAAACCACACCGGAAAACTTAAAATCCGAGATTTGTAGAACAGCATCAAATCGTTTATGTGATTACGAAACAGCTCCTGGTTTCAAAACACGTTATTTTTAGAACAGAATTAATAGTTTAAATTATTTTTTATTGGAAAATAAACGTGAAAACTGACCAAAAAACTTAAAATTAAAAAAACGTACGAAAAAATTTTAATTTATTATTTATTTATTAATGATGTAAATTTTTGCAGGAATTCGCTGTGGAATGTCGTAAACATGAAATTATAGATATTAAAAAAATAACACCAGCATTGATAAAAGAAATAGTTCATAGGCACAATGAACTTCGTAACAAAACTGCAAGAGGTTTTGATAAATTTCCTCCTGCCGAACGAATGGCTAGCATGAGGTGGAGCAAGGAATTAGCCGAATTAGCTGTTTACAATGTGAAGCAGTGCGAAATGAAACACGATGAATGTCGTAATACTAATGACTTTAAATTTGTCGGACAAAATATTGCTGAAACGAATTGGACGGGTATGAATATCACTGTTGTTGAAGTTATCAATATGCAGATAGAAGACTGGTTTGATGAATATAAAAATTGTTCTTTAAAAACTATCCAACATTTTTTTCTTCCTAAAGATGGGTATTTTAATTTTTGCTTAACAAAACAAACAAAAATAATGAAATTTATTAATTCGATATTTTCACGTAATTAAGCAATCAGATTGGACACTTTACCACCATGATCCAGGAGAAAGCCACTCATGTTGGTTGCTCAATTTTAAGAGCTATAGATAATGGTTCTAATAGCCAGCTCATGACATGCAATTACGCCTACAACAACATACTAAATAAACGTGTTTACACATTTGGTCAAACTGCTTCAAAATGTAAATCAGGCGTCAATAAAAAATATAATTCTCTATGTTCGTTAAGCGAAAAATATGTGTGAAGATAACTTAGGGATTACTTAACAATTTTTGTCTTATTTTAAATGCTCTATAAAAATGTAACGATGATAATAATAATAATAATAATATGACAACATACGTACTTTTGATTTTTTCATTACAATTGAAATTGAAAAGTTTTACTATCAGGCCTGTTCTGAAAATCACGTGAATTCAAATCACTAACGGTTGTAAAATTACGCAGACGATTTGATGCAGTTCTGCAAATCGCGCGATTTTCAATCTTTCGCCGTTTTTTTCATTTTTCGAAAACAGGAGAAAACGGATTTTTTTATTTTTTTACGTTTTAAATTAAAATATTAAGTCTTTTTCTTTACTTTTTGGGTAAAGTCAAGGCGAATTAATACAGGTGATCGCACGGTTTCAACAATCCAACAACACAAAAAACAACAGGCAATTTGTTGCTAAAAATTATGTATGTTGTCAAAAAAATATTGTAAAAAAACAAACAAAATAAAAAAAATATATTTGATGAAAAAAATGGTTGTAATTATCAGAATAAGAAAATTATAAAAATTAAGTTACATAAAAATAAAAATACAGGAAAAGTGATCAAAATGCTTTTGTACCACTAGTTTGCCCAAATCACATGCATCGTTCCATTCTTACACGTTGACCATTTGAAGACTAACATAATCTTCCACAAAAAAACCAAGAAATTATAAATGTGTTAACAATAATTTCACTATCTTTTTACGCATATTTTGATTATTAACAACTGCAAATACGGTTTCATGTTGTGGTAGTTTTCTCTAGGAATTTCAATAGTTTGTTTTCTATTAACAATCAAAAAAAATTAAATTAAAAAAAAATTTTAAAAATTATTTATTTTTGAGAAATTTTTTTGACAACTGCAATGTATATAGCTGATGGGCTTTTTCGCCCGTGCGTTCACCTGTATTATTTCGCCATGGGTAAAGTTTGCGAAAATCAGAGCAAGCGTTTTTTTTTTTATAAAGAAAAAAATTATATAAAAGTACGGCAACACAAAATCTAAATTTAAATCACAAAATAAAAACTCAAGGTATTTTGACTGTTTTAATAAGAAAAATTAATTTCAATAAATCAGCAAAAACAAATAATATTTTATTTTATATTTTGTTTGTGCTTTAAGGCTGTTGCCAAGTTTAAATAACTTCCACACAGAAAAAGTTTGGGCTCTTTCGTGCACGAAGAAGAAGAACTTTGTTCTTTTAAAACCGCTCTCATTTACCCAATTTTGAAGTAAGGAAACAATTTTCGTGCATATTTGGATCCCACGGAATCCCAAAGTAGAGTAAAGAAACAGACCTATTATTAGTAATTTAAGTAAGTAAAAATGCCTGGAGCTAAAATAATTTAGTGAATTTTTATTTCTTTGTAATATATACGTACATTCGAGACGAATCAATTATAAGGTATTAACGATGGCGAGTTCGTTAATGTTTGCCATTAGCCCGAATGTCAAACTACATATAAAAAAACATATATACAGATTTTTTTGTATATGAATTTTGACAGTTAGGCTACCGGATAGCAGGTAGTACCAATGGCTAATACATTCATTTTGCTGCTGAAAATAGTAAACTGAATTCAGTTTATTTTCAGTTCTGTGTGTGCCCAGAGTAAACATGTTAAGCAGTTAAATTGTTGAAAATAAAAACTAAAACTATTTTTAGTTCAGTCGCCAGTAAAAACAAATTTTGGTGGTGCTGAATTTTAAACCCTAAAGAAAATACGAAAAAGAAAATTTTTTGTGTCCAATTTTTTTAATCAAATAAGTTTAAAAAAATTCTGCTAAAACTTAATTATGGCCGAGAGCTGAGTTTGAAAATTTTTAAGCTGCAGCACCAAAATTTAATAATAACATGTAAGAGTGCAAACGTTTCGTTTTCAAAATAAATGCTTTGTTGATTGCTTTGCTGCAGAATTTAATTTAATTAATTTCCCCAACTAAAAGGTCAATAAACTTAGTGGACATACAAGCAGTGGGCAAATCGTTACCAATACCAAAAAGGCACCACTTGCAAATTGAAAAATATTTACAAAGATTGTTATGGTGCCTCTCAAAGATGGACGGACATCAATTGAGGTGTAACTTTCCTGGTAGCATGGTAGTGACCCGGAAATGTTCAATCCAAAACATGTGTGGATTGTATTAGAAAAAGCTTAAGTACACTTACTAGGACCATTGGGATGAAGACTTTGGATACTACCGATTGGACTGTGGCTCAAGGTGAAACCTTTCATCAAGGTACAGAAGAGGTACAGCCAATCGGATACTATTTAAAAAGTGTGGATTCTTAAATGAAACAATTTGAAATTTGAATGAAACCTTTTAAACTTATTTTTATTAAAAAAAAAATAATAAATAAATTTTATGTTTTAATTGTTGCGTATTTCTTTTAGAAAGCCATTTAAAAGAGATACAAACTTCTCAGTAATGACTATTTTATAAATTATTTTATTTTATTTATTTATATTATATTTTATAAATACTTAAATTTTTTTTTATTGTTTTTATATACATTTTTGTTTTTGAAGCTCCGAACCAGAGTGATCGTCGTTTATAGCAAAAAAATAATTTTATGTATAAAAAAGTAACGAAAATATATTAATAAACATGTTGGCAGTATTGTAATTTGACTCGACGTAGATTTATACGACACACAACGTAAGTCAAACGAAAAGACCGGAACGTGTTACACAGACGCTAAACATTACGTATTCCCCCATGTGCCATCCGGTTTCGTTTCGACTTTAACGTGTTCTATAAACAGGCTGATAGTCAGCTGAAGCAAATGCGTTTCTCTATTTTGGCATTTGCTTTTTGCTGTTGCCTTGTTTATAATGAACTGTTTTATAAATGCTGAGACATTTAGTTTTTTTATTTGCTAAAAAACATGTAAGCAAAGCAAAGATTCTAGTGCTGTTGCTATTTTTTAGCAAGCAATTTAAACATTGAACTAAGCAAAACTTACAATTTTCAGAAAAATGCTTTTTTTACAGAAAAAATATTTGATAGAAACAAATTTCTGCTGCCGATTTGTATTTAAACTATTCAACGGGAAATACGCAATATGGTACTTTTGTGACGAAATCACATTTCTCAAAAAGTAAATAAATAAGAAACCAATGTGAAGTAATATCAATATTTTAATAACAATTCAGTTTTATTAAATAAGATTCAATATATTTTGTATTTAGGAAGAAAATAAAAAAAGAATTAAGTTGAAAATTTTAAAACAAAATAATTACACATTATTCTTTTTTATTTAATTTCAAACGAAAAACGTAAATGAAATCTTTATAAAAATTTCTGGAAATAAGAGCATTCACTATACAAATTATTTCAATATTTAATATCACTGGGGTAGATTTTTATTGTTACTTGTCGCATAACCAGTTGCTAAGTTTGGAAACAAATATTCCAAGATAGTTGGATGCAAACGTACAGCATCCGGCCAAGAACATAAACCACAATTCTAAAAACAAGAAAAAAAATATAAATAAATAAATTCAAAATAATTGAAATGTTTACTTACATCACATATAAAAAAATAATTTTGATTGTTTAGAGTGAATGAATTAATACGATTTATTTGTATATTTTTGCCGCTTAATGTTTTTCTAGTTGCAATGATATCATCATTAATTCTTTTTAAATTCCACATCTTTTCTTGGCCTTCGTATGGTGGCAGCGTAACATCCGTCCCATTATTACAATTTGGAGATGAACGCATGTTATGCATTTCATAGCGATTGGCCAGTAAGAAGTCATTACTATTACAATTTAAACAACGAGTAAAGAGAGCACATTGATCGATTTGTAGTTGAAAATATTTTAAAATATTAAAAACTTGCAGCTCTACCGAATCCGAAGGTATTTGCAAGCATTGCTCTTGTGGCAATTCACGCAAAAATATTAAATAATGTGAATCTCTTGTGAGTACATAACGATGTTCATTACGTGCAATATCTATGTATTGGTTTAGGTCGACGTGATTATTAATTTCCACACAATCGATTCCTAGTTTACGTAATTCTTTAGATAGACCAATAAGCATTGTGTCGCACAGAAATTTTATATTTAATGATCTGAAAAATTTTTAATAATGTTAATTAGTTTTCAATCATTTTCATATACATTACTGTTCGAAATATAGGAAACATTTTCCCACTAAGTAATAATAGACTCGTATCTTTTCTTTAAATAAATTTGTAGAAAATATTTTTTTTATTTACTACTAAACAATGTGTCTATAACCTAAAAATAATAACAAAAACTAAAAACCATTTCTTTGGAAGTTATGATAAAATAAAACCAAAATTAACTTAAAAATTCGCTGTTCAAAACCTAAGCAACTTTTAATATTTGCTATGATATCCTTTGCTTCTTACGACCTCAGCGCATCTTTTGGGCATAGATTTAATAAGATTCGATAGGATAGATGTTGTTATAGCTTCCCATTCTGAATTTAGACAGTTTATCAACTTCTGTTTATTTTTAAAGCGTCGAGTTTCAAATCTCCGTTTTAAAATTCTAAAGAGGTTGTCTATGGGATTCAAGCCTGGCGATTGAGGTGGCCAATCCAAAACTTGAACCCCATTAGCTGATAACCAATCCTTGACTAACTTCGATGAGTGTTTTGGGTCATTGTCATGTTGAAACACCCATCAAAGTGACATTTCCCACTCAGCGTAGTTAAGCATGTGAGTCGCTAAAATGTCTCTGTAAACAAAACGGTCAATTTTTTTTAATTTCTATAAAGGGACCAACACCATTGGCCGAAAAACAAGTCCAAACCATCACATTTGCACCCCCATGCTTTATTGTGGCTTTTGAGTACCGAGGATGTAGCCGCTTTCCTCTTGGTCTTCTCACGTGGCAAACTCCATCTGAATTTAGTAAGTTAAATTTATATTCATCACTAAACAAAACAGTTCTCCATTTGGAAATAGTCCAATCCATATGTGCTCTGGCAAAATCCAACCTTACACAACCAAAAAGCTGAGAAAATCAGAGACTACGTTGCAATCAATCAAACAAACCTCTTTTTTAAATGCTTCTTAGTCAGCATAGGCTTCTTAGATGGCATGAAGCTCCTTAAGTTTTGTCCCAATAAACGTTATCTTACTGTGGAAAAACTAATCCGAAGTTCAAGCTCTTTCACTATGTTTTTCGAAGAAATCAATGGATTTTTTTTAACTAGACGAAAAATTTTCTGGTCTGTTCGGTTAGAAGTTTTTCGAGGTCGCGCACCGCTATTGGCCTTCTCTACTTTCCCAGTAGCTTTATACTTTTTTATAAGTCGGGAAACTATTGATTTAATAATATTTAATTGGTTTGCTGTAGCAATTTGGGGTTTACCGTTATTAAAAACTTCAATAATCTTTAGCTTAAAAGCTGATACATAACGTGTTCGCGCCATGGTTGCACTTCTAAAGAATTGGTACTACTTAAATGCATAAAATCAACCAAAAATTACTTTTTTTAATAGCAATCATAACGGGACTAAAATTTTTGTTGTTGTTTTAGTTAATATTTCGCAACAAATGCAACAATGTAAAAGTTGCTTAGGTTTCGAACAGCGAATTTTCAAGTTAATTTTGTTTTTGTTTTATATTTTCTTCCAAAGACATAAAATGTATTTTTTGTTGTTATTATTTGTATGTAGACTATTTGTATAATAATAAATAAAAAGGAAATTTTTCAATAATCTATTTAACGAGAACAGTATACTGTATATGATTAAATTTGTAAAGGAGAGTTATAGTCAGATAGTCTGAACTACAAGGAAGTTATCAATTGTAAGTTTCTATGAAAATTTCAGAGGTCCACTCTGAAAATATGTGCGAGCGCATATTTTTCTTATTTTTTAATTCTCTATCGCCCAATATATTTGTTTTTTTTTTTTTTTTTTTTTTTTTATTGGAGTTACTTCATTGTTCCAACTGATATGTACAGTATGGCGTGTTTAGAAGAGTATAATAAAGATTTAAAAACCTAAAATATTTTTGCTGTTTTTTCATATACCTATTAAGAAAGAGAGAGATTTGAAAATTTGTTAAGCGTAATTCGTAGACGCATCTTCCAAAATAGACAAGATTAATACTTTTTATCTGTTATAATTATTATTGATCAAAGGCCCTATTAACTTCAAATTCTACAGAAGTCAGGGTAAGGAAGATTTAATCTCCTAGCATGGTCACCGATGATCCACTGCCCTGTCAGCACAGCCACCTGTGTCCCTAGCTGCTGTCGAGGAATCCTCAGCAGAGCTGCAATTCTCCCACCATCATACTAAAGCCATAGGGTCTTAGGAATAGTGCAGGTGACCAAAAGACCTGTCTTTCGGTCTCTCAGAAACATTCCAGACTTAGTTCGTCCACAATTGTTTTTCAGGGTATGCCTGAGTGTGCTGGCACCCAAAATAGTTCCAGGAATATCTCGGCAATCACGAACCAATCGGCATTTCGTACATACACCCGATAAGGCCTTACTCTCAGTACAGATTCGGATATTTCCTCCGTACAGTCTATGCTATTTCATCCAGCTCACTGCAATACACAATACATCCATCATCAAGTGTCATTTAACCCAAAGCTTCATTTTTGTTTTTGCAAAGATATACAGCAAGTGTTTTTAAATTCCTATGGCGTTTGATGGAGTTTTTGTGTCGTTGATCACCGCTCTTGGTTTTAACAAAGCTTTCCAAGGGACCGCACTATGGATACCATGAGCTTAGCCACGATTAATTCAAACAAACTAAAGATTAATTCAACAGGGATCCCATCCATTCTTTTCGCATTTTTTCAAGAACAATCTCTAATATCTTAAGAGTGAAATGTCGATTTTACGCAAAATCTGATTTCTAACTTAAGATTGAAAAAAGGGCCAATGTTAATAAATGAATCAAAATCGGCAGTATCAGTGTCATAAGCGTTTCAGCAAAAAGAATTAAAACGTTAAAAATTTATTTTTTAAGAACGATATTTTTCAAAAGAGCTTTCTCTCACTCTCTCTTCGTAAATACAATTTTATTAGAATGTTTGTGTAGACGATGAAAGTTATTTGTGCAAGCATACCCTTCTCAAGTATACCCTTCACTTCAAAAAGTGGAAAAAGGGTATAACTAAGTTTGTCATTCCGTTTTAATTTCTACAATATCCATTTTCGACCCCATTGTGTATATATATTCTTACTTCTCATGCATAGCGAAGTCGATTGAGCGATGTCCATCTGTCCGTTCGTGTTAGTTAGTTTGCCTTTGCAGACTTGATTTCAACAAAAAATTTAAATACGCCAAGCAATCAGACATAGTGTCCAAAGAGGTGCTATTGGAAATCAGCAAGATCGGCCCATGTCCTTAGACGCAAAACCCCACGCCTACCTCAAATATTTCTATATTTTTTGGAACAATGAAGTAACATCAATCAAAAAGCAATTATACGGGGGATAGAGAATTAAAAAATAAGAAAAACCCATCAAGTGAAAAAATTGGCGTTCGCCCATATTTTACGAGTTACGGGGCTCTGAAATTTTCAAATTGTTTAAAATATCAATATGGGTATCATTTTAAAGTTTTTGAAGAGATCTTTGAGGAAATAGTAAATTTTTAAAAAAATGCCTAACCCATTAAAAGGCCATAAATTATTACATATATGCAGTACCCTTCACCTCGAAAAGTAGAAAAAGGGTATAACTAAGTTTGTCATTTCGTGTGTAATATCTACAATATCCATTTCCGACCCCATAAAGTATATAATACTGACTTCTTCTTCATAGCAAACTCGATTGAGCGATGACCGTCTGTCCGTCTGGCCGTCCGTGTTAGTGTTGAAATCAATAAATATGTCAATCGATCAGATATAGTGCCGAAAGAGGTGCTATTGGAAATCAGCATGATCGGTCCATGCCCATCAAGTCAGCAGACAAAACACTACGCCTACCTCTAATTTTTTCATGTAATTTGGAACAATAAAGTAACTTCAATCAAAAAATAAATATATGGAGCGATAGAGAATTCAAAAACAAGAAAATAACATCTAGTGAAAAAATTGGTGCTCGCCCATATTTTCCGAGTTACGGGGCTCTGAAATTCTCCAATTTTTTTTTAAATATCAATATGGATATCATTTTAAAGTTTTTGAAAAGATCTTTAAGGAAATACTAAAAGTTTTTAAAAATTATTAATCCATTAAGAGGCGATGTCATTTTTATGTAAAATTGTATATCTATATATATATTAAATGCAGTCTTTGATTTCTTACTTTTTTGCCGTTACTTTTGTTTCATTGGTGTCCAGTTTATTTTCACCTTGATGAAAACTTTTTTTATTTTTTGATTCCACGCAATTTCCAGAACTTAATTTCGTTTTGGTGCGAAACAAATAACCTGATTTGGAGTTGGTAATATCCTCGACCACAGCATCAATATTAATACCAGTACGCAACAAGAGTTCGGCTAAAGTCTTATAAATTTGTAACAAACAGTGAGCATCCAGTGCCGCATATATTATCTGATCGTGACGTAAGGGACGATTAGCCCAATTTGAGCATTGATTTGATTTGTCTAATTTTTTACCCAAACACATTTGCGTTAAAGCACAAAGGCTTTCGCCGGCCATCGAGATTTGTTCATAGGGAAATGGTGAAATTTGCATATATTTCAGGCGCCGCCATAAGTCTCGCAAATCCAAATAGCAGGATGTAGCTTGGAGGTTTAAACCTAAAGGCAAAGATTTATGCAACATTTGCAGATCGTAGTGTAGCGAAAATCCTAATTTTAAAATTTCTAAATTGTTAAAAATTCTACGGCCAATTAGTTTCCACAAGCTGCTATTCAGATAGGGTGACAAGCAGTCAACTAAATAAACTCGTTCAATTGTGGCGAGCTGTATAAGTGAAACACGATTATCATTTGAAACAGAAGGTTTCCATTCCGAGTCGAAACCAATAAGTGAATGTTGTTCTAAATACGACAACATATCTAGGAACTTTACTTTTGTATCCACGAGCATTATAGATTCAGCGGGCAATTGTAAAGATAAATATTCATCTTTTTGTACAAATGACGGTGAGTGATTTTTATGTTTTTTTGGCATTGGAGTGTCGGCCTTGTCCCAAGATTCATCAGGACTACTACATGAGTTAGAATTATCTTGGTTTTTTGTTAAAGTTCTATCGTAATTCTCGAGCTTTAATTGTAACGCCAAGGGACACTCATCCGAAGGAATTTTATAGAACTGTGCCCAATATGCCGCTTCATCCAATTCACCATAATTTGCTATTTTGCTTATAAGATCCAATTGTAAAGCTTTGCTCTTGTTGGCCTCTTCGCGGGCCAATTCACGCCAGGAATCAAAACTCATGCCACCGTCTTGATATTTATGAAAAAGATAATGCAAATACGAACATGATTTAGAATACTTGAGATTTGGTGTATATTGAGAGTCAATATTGTATTTTTTAGCTAAACGAGTAACCAGCTTAGACATGGGTCGGTAGCTCAGTATATTATGTTTAATATCCGGATATTTATACTTCCTGTAAAAGTAACCAAAAAAATAATAAAAAAAAAAACATTTCTTAAGTATAAAATAAAAACTCACTGTAATATTTCCTCACAATTTTCATACACAGTATTTTTGCGATTTAACAATGTGTCCAAGAATTGTACGGTCTGTAATTGAAGATCTTGAGCCTCTGTCAAAAACTCCTCGGCTAAAGAAACTTTTTCTTGCAAAATTAAAGGAAATATGAGATCAAATAAGCCAAATATGTGTGTAACATTTAGAAAAATAGACCAATAAGCAGCCTAAAAATACAACAATACAGAATTTTATATATAAATTTAAGCGAAAGTATGCTTGGTTACATCTTTGTAAAATCCTTCAGAAAGTAGTGTTTGTAGTTTTGGTATTAAATATTGTTGAATTTTTTGCAATTGATACGTTTTTGTCACAGCCTTGTAGAGTGGCACTATGCCACACGTTTTAACAAAATTAAAAGCCACCATACGAGTATTGTCATCGCAAGTTGCTTCTATAATCTGGTGTTCTTTGTAAAGTTCACAAACAGTTTCAAGTACTAAATTAAAAATAATAATGTATGTTTTAATTATTCTATTCTATTTACTTTACTTATTTTAAGCAACTTACTAAACAGAGCCATATTTTTATTTTTTAAATAATTACAACCAGGACTGGAGGCGAAAAGTTTTAATGCCAGCAGCAAAGGTTGAGTATCTCTTGAGAATACTAGTTTTAATTGATGTTGTACAGCGGGAGTACGTTTACCTAAAATATTTAAACTTATAATAATGTTTGTCAAATTATAATAGACAATAAGAAGAATGACAAAACAATAGAACATAAATTTCATATAAATTTAAAAAGATAGGGCTAGTGATCTACAATCGACCTTTAGGAGATGTAGTAGCATACTGTAAATATCTTCTGATCTACCTAGAAAGAGCTATATAGATCATAGTTAAGGCCACGACTAACAATCCTAAACAATTGTATGAATCATTTGCAAAAAAATCTAAAGCTGAAGGTTTCCTTTTTATGCATCTGACAATAAAGTAGAATCCGCGTAATTGTATGTGGCAAGTTACACAGCAAAACGCATAGAATGCATACACAATCGATAGTACTATAATATCGACAGTTTTAGATTTAGATGCCTATCGATAGTTTTATTCGGCGGTGAATAGTTTCGGATAGCAATAGTTCCCAGAACTCGCACTTAAAAATTTCGATAGTTTAAACTATCGAAACTGTGCTATCGATTGTTTTTAAGCAAACTATCGGAACTATCGAATGTGCTGACCATCAATAGTTTCTATGCATCGCATGAGTGGTGAGAAAATGTCAGCTGTTTTGGATGGACATGGACATCATATTTTGTTTTAAATGTTATCGATAAATATGTTTGCGCAGTGCAGTTTATTCCTTTTTACAAATTTTGTTTGCTTTAAAAAAAGCTTGTAATTAAATAAAAAGCTTTCGTAATAAAGGTTGCAATAACTTAAAAAAAATACAAATTTTTTCATGAAAAACATTTGTATTCTATTTATCAATTACTTATAAGTACTGTGAAATACCCTACACCTTAAAAGGTGGAAAAACAGTACATATATATATATATATATATATATATATATATATATATATATATATATATATATATATATATATATATATATATATATATATATATATATATATATATATATATATATATATATATATATATATATATATATATATATATATATATATATATATATATATATTCTGACTTCTTATACACAGCGAAGTCGATTGAGCGACGCCCGTCTGTTCGTCCGTGTTAGTGTTAAAACTGATTTCACAAAATAAATAAATATGTCAATCGATCAGATATAGTGTCAAAAGAGGTGTTATTGGAAATCAGCATGATCGGTCCATGTCCTTCGAGGCAGCATACAAAATAAGACGCCTACATCTAATTTGTTCATGTCATTTGGAACAATAAAGTATGTCCAATCAAAAAAACAAATATATGGAGCGATCGAGAATTAAGAAAAAAACATTAAGTGAAAAAAATGGGCGCTCACCCATATTTTCCGAGATACGGGGCTGTGAAATTTTCAATTTTTTTGAAATATCAATATGGGTATCATTTGAAAGCTTTCGAAGACATCTTTAAGGAAATACTACACTTTTTTATGCTTAACCCATTAAGAGTCGATAGCATTTTTATGTAAAGTAATATATATATAGCGCCTTTACAGTATACTTTGTGAATTTAGTTTATAAAGTGTGTATAAAATAAATAAATAAATATGAAATCAATTGCCTGGAATCTTTTATTGTTTATTTACTTTAATATAAATATTTCATAATATTCTCATGAAATTTAAATTATTTAAAACTACAAAAAGAAATGTACAACTGCGAGGAAATCGTATCCATGTGCTCATTTCGATACTGCTGATATAGCTTACCAGTATATTTTCCCAAATTTTGTATAGAAAATTAATGAGTCTTATATCAAAAAAAAAAAAATGGTTTTTAAGTTCTCTGTTGTATTTTTGCTTAGTTGGCTGAATATACATAATTCTCAGTTCATAAATTTGACTTGAGATATAAAATTGGGGAAAAAGGTTCAAATTAATTAATTAATAACTATAAACCATCCTATTTTTTGACACATTCTATTTTTAACAGACCTAACGACTATCATGGCCTTTACTGAATAGGCTTTATTAGCTACCATTAATACAACCGATTTTCGTCATGAATTTGCCGTATCCGTTTGCCAAAACCTCGTTGGCCTTGCAATTTCAGGCAATGGCCAGTGTTTTTCTTACATTATCTTAAGCTTTCTTTCACTGAACAATGACTCCTAACAACACCTGTTAATACCCAAACAACTTCTTGGTCAAAACAAGAATTTAGTTAACAGAGACGGACTATGAACTTGTTTGTGTTAAAAACCACTTTTCCCTGAAGATATTTAGCAATTAGAAAAATATGAGATCATTAAAATATTTTCCACTATCTTAAATTTTCTATACGTACAATATTTACACATCAAAGGTTTAATATTTTCTCTATATTAGAGTTTTCAACAAATTGCAAATATTGAAAACTTGTAAATTACATACATACACACATACATATGTATGTACTAAATAAACACACTTACATTTGTTGTATGTCTCTCGAAACTCTTCAAACCATTGTTCCACTTCAGAGTTTAATTTACAGTCAAAATTTTGACCATTTAAACCAGCTGCTGTGGTTATATCAGGTACCACAGTAATTTTTAAATTTTGGGTAGAACTCATTATAAAATCTAGATCGTCATCGTCATTTTCGTCCTCGTAGCCAGCTGGTATACCACGGTAGGGCAACATCTTGCTTCCTTACACTCAAAAACAGAAACGTTTTCTTAAAGAATAAACTAAATTAAAAAAGGATTTGTATATTTAACGAACTATAAGCTTTACAAAATATTTTTCATATTTTTTTAACTTTATTATGTGCAATTTTAAGTATAAATTTATATCAGTAAATGAAACAAATCTTACAAAGATAACAAATTTTAATTTTGTAGAGTTGTAAGAAAAAGTATGATTTTTAACAAGGCGAATCAACTACCAGGTGGCAGCGTATGCGAATTCATTAATTTTCGCCGTGAACACTACTGTTAAACTCCATATATAAAAAAATCTGTGTGTATTTTTTATATATGAAGTTTGACAGTACTTCTGTAAGCATATTCAATCACACTACCAAAAATTTTCAAAATCGTTTTAGAATTGACTGAGTTCTGTGGCACAAACACCAAAAAATACCGCAGTCGAATTGATGACATACTTCTTTTATTTTGAAGTCATTTAAAAAGGAGATCAGATTTGATTATTTACTTATGTACATATTTATATATTGTTCAATTGCTGAAAAGGCGTCAGAACAAAAAAAAAATAATAAACTACGTTAGCTAGCTTATTGTGAGAATCTACAACAAATAATTAATAGATTTTCACTTTATATACATAAGTACATATGTAATGATAACCATTATTATAAAAGGTTTACAGGTGGCGAAATTTGGATGGTGCATTTTGCATATCAATGTCTTCGACATACCGTTTTTATTGACTTTGTTTTTAGTAGCCTTTTTTTGTCGAAAGTATCACTATCGAAAAAAATATCTATAGTCTGCGTAAAACAAAACAATCGATACTATCGATAGTTTTGCAGCTCTACGATATATGCCATATTATACATACAAGCTTTGGAGGTCCCTAACGCCGAATTTAAGGGTCAGTCCAAAATTTTTCCGTTAATATTTTTAGCTTAAATTTGCATTTTATACCCCGTAAACAACTTTTTTTCAAATGGAATATTCAAGTTGTGAAAAAAATTGTTCACGAGAAATTCCCGATACCAATTTTCAGTTCGGGTGGAATAAAAATTTCACGTGAACAAAAATTTCACTTTTTATTCACGATAGGGGAGAATAATAAAGTAAAAAGAATGATATCCTTTTTCCATACCAGTGGCGTTTTTGAAGAAGTGAAAAGGATAATTATTTTGAATTTTTTTAATAGAAACAAGTAAGAGTGCCATATTCGGCTATGCCGAATCTTATATACCCTTCACCATCTATGCAAATCTAATTTCAAGGCACAGGGCTTGTTCGGAAATGCATCACTGCATTGCATCTGATGCGCAGCGCGTTCCAAAAAAACATAAGTTTTATTAAGATACTTTAATTTTACTAGGTAGTAAAACAACATGGTTTTTTATTATTGTTTTGTGCGTTGGAAACGTCAAAAACAGTAAGAAAAAAAAGATAATTGCTCTCAATAGAAATGCTTGCTTTGTTTTGCAAACGCTTGTTCAAGGCGAATAAATTACCAGATAACAGCGTAGGCGAAATCATTAATTTTCGCCGTGAACACTACTGTCAAACTCCGTATATGAAAATTCTGTGTATATTTTTTTATATAAAGTTTGACAGTACTTTTTACCAGCAAAAAATAATGAATTCGCCTACACTGCCACCTGGTAATTGATTCGCCTTGAGGTATACTCTTAGTGACAAAAAATACAACACTTTGAAAGAAATATGTACATTTTGTTTTTGTACAAACGTCTTTGGCCGCCAAAAAAAGTAGTGCAATAGGAGCTCAATGCACATTTATTTTACTAGGTAGTAGCGGCTCTACAAAAAATTCAACATTGGCAAAAAAAACATGGCTTTTTATTGTTGTTTTGTGCGTTGGAAATGTCAAAAACAGAAAGAGAAATAAAAGTTAATGGCTCTTGTTAGTTTTTGCTACTCGAACAAACGTAGTAAAATACAAACAACTTTTGTCATTTCTAACTACAAACCAGCTAGGAGGACGACAATACCTAGTAAAATAAATATGCCTTGTAGGAGATCAAGGCAGATTAATTGACTTTCTTGTTTATGTTTTCAGATGTCAAATTTTGTTTACGCTTATTATTTTTTTTCAAAAAAAAAAAATTCTTACAGTGGTGTTGTGGATATATATTTAAAATTTTCATAAAACAAAAAAGGTTCACACACTTTTTGAAACTAGATTTTATTTAAAAATTGTAGGCTTCGCCTCCTCATGATTTTGATTGCTTATTTCATATGTTAAAACTAAGAAGTTTAGTACAAAATGTGTTTATGTACATCTTTAGTTTTTACATATAAAAAAATAAGCTAATATAATCAAGAGGATGCAAGGCTTAGGAAGCTCCTATAGCTTAAATATATGCATGTAAGTAGCATCAAAGGAAAGCTTATGACATCTAGATTAATAATATTGTAGTTATTTAATTTGCGCTACATTTTTAAAAACTGAATAAATCATGTTAAGGTGGTTTTTTGAGAATTAAATATCATAACGCATCAGGCTATTCCTACAAAATTTTGAAGTTATATAGCGAAAAGAGTTTTTAATCAAATGGTGAAATAAATTAAATTTTTTTTATTTTACATATAAATTCTGGGAAAGGGGAAAAATGTCAAAAAAAAATGTTTTTAATACAAAAGAGGCTACCGTGCTTTAATTAATTACGGTGCTGTCAAATCCTTTTTGGAGTATGTAGCCAAAATTTGGGGACCTAAAAGCCCGTTTACGGTTTTTTAATCGGTGCTTTGCACTGCTAGGAGTTTTACAAAAATTTTAAAATTTTGTTCCAAAATTGGCAATGTTGGCAAGTGCCAACATTTCTTCGCAGTTGCTTTAGGTTGTGTTAAAATGGTTTAAACAACTTTGCTAGTAGTGAAGTAAATTGAAATTACATAAGGAAAAAAAGAAAACCTTCTTTGTGAGGAAAATCCTTAAAAACCGGTATTTTCTCAATTCAGAACAAAAGTTTAAACTTGTTTATTCTAAATTTTATTTTGAATATAGCAAATGTCTTAAAGTAATAATCCCATAATTAATAAGTGAACTATGCAAAAAACACTAAATTAAGATTGGCCAAAATTAACAAAGCAAAAAAAATTGTAAGCCAATATAGATATTTTCAAGGTCTGATTAAATTTAAAAAATCTTAACATTTAAGTTGAAAAAACTTTTTATGACATTTTCAAAAAATAATATTTCTGAGGTAGCTAAATTTGGGGCCCTTCCCAGAAGCCCACCTTCACCCTAGGAGCCTGACCGTTTGTAGATACACAGAGAAACACCTTTGCCCTGCCTCTGTAAAATTTCATTGAGATATATTGAGTGGTTCATATGATACCGAATTAAAAAAAATCGTTTTCAAACCACAGTTCGTCAGTTGATTTGACATCTGGAAATATATTTTACAAAAACAAAATACATGTTGTTTACCTTTTGTTGTAGTTGTTTTAGAACTGCTATTACCTGTAAAATTGTGCCTTGGTAGGAGATTATAACTTTTGACATTCGAAGATGAAAAATCACAAGCGCAAAAAAAATAACCTGTTCTGTTACGGCCACCTGTTATGAATTCGCCTTGGGAGTCTGGTACTATTTTGGGGTGTGTTCAATACCAAAAGATAAAAAACAGTTTACAATCACTGGAGAAAAGTTTTGGTACTGAAAAGTAATTTTATTTTTAATAAACGTTGAAAAATGGAAAATATAGCGCTTACGCACGAAGGTAAATATAACACTTTATATGAATAAAATATCAAAGTAAAACTTGTTAATTTGAATTACTTTTACAAATAATTTTGCAGAAATTGAGGCTCAAATCGCCGACATTCAAGCAAAAAAGAAGGATTTGCAAAAGAGCAGCAGTGAAGGCGTAGGGTTATTGGATAGTGGAAACTTTTATGACACAGATTTTTATGATGAAGGCGGAAAAAGTAAAAATCGCTATGATGGCTACCACAATTCAATCGCTGCCAATGAAGAGGCTGATGAAGACGAAGACGAGGGTATTCCAGTAGCCCAAAAGCGTACTACTTACACAGCTCCAAAATCTATTTTAAACGATGTCACTCAGGTAGGATATCCTATTCGGCATATGTAAATAGATTTAATATTTGTACTACTACAGGGAAAGGAAGATGTAGATCCTTTAGCTGATCGTAGGCGCCCAACTATTGCTGATCGTGAGGATGAATATAAACAGAAGCGACGTCGTGTTATTATTTCACCTGAACGTGCTGATCCCTTCGCAGAGGGAGGAAAAACTCCTGATATCGGTTCCCGTACATACACGGATATTATGAGAGAGCAAATGTTGAAAGGAGAAGAAACTGAGCTGAGACGAAAAATAATCGAAAAGTCAAAGGATGGTACTTTGTTAAAAACTGTACCAGATCCACCAAAAGATGGTGGGCGTAAGCGAGGACGATGGGACCAGACTGTTAGCGAAAGTTTCGTTCCCGCTAAAATAGCGGCTACTCCAAGTAGTGCTGCGACTCCAACATGGGAAGAGGTAAGTAGACGGGAAATAAAACGGATAATAAATTTATTGATTTTATCGTTGTTTTTTAGAAAACTCCTGCTGATCATCGTTGGGATGAAACACCTGCTCACAAGACAGGCTCTGAAACCCCAGGAGCAACTCCTGGCGTTAGTACTCGAATTTGGGATGCTACACCAGCGCATGCAATGACACCAGGCCATGAAACGCCAGGACACGAAAAGTCTGTCAGACGTAATCGTTGGGATGAAACTCCAAAGACCGAAAGGGAGACTCCTGGTCATAGTGGCTGGGCTGAAACGCCTAAGCCAGACAGGGGAACAAGCGATAATATTGTACCAGAGTCTACACCAGGGGCTTCTAAAAGAAGATCTCGTTGGGATGAAACACCATCTAATGCTACACCTTCCGCCATGACGCCGAGCTTGACTCCAAGTATGACACCAACTGCTACTCCCGGACATGTCACACCCATGTTAACACCAGGGGGCTCTACGCCTATCGGCGTTAAAGCAATGGCTATGGCTACACCAACTCCAGGTGCTTTGGCTGCCATGACACCTGAACAATTACAAGCCTATCGTTGGGAAAAAGAAATAGACGAAAGGAATCGTCCTTTCACCGATGAGGAACTAGATCAAATGTTCCCTCCTGGATATAAAATTTTGCCACCACCGGCAGGTTATGTGCCACTTCGCACACCTGGTCGCAAATTAATGGCAACGCCTACACCTATTGCGGGCACACCAGCAGGTTTCTTTATTCAGGTTGAAGATAAAAATGCAAAATTTATGGACAACCAACCAAAAGGACAAAATTTGCCATTTATGAAACCAGAAGATGCTCAGTACTTCGATAAGTTGCTTGTGGATGTTGATGAAGATTCGTTATCCCCAGAAGAAATTAAGGAGCGTAAAATAATGAAACTCTTATTAACTATTAAGAATGGTTCACCTCCAATGCGTAAGTCAGCCTTAAGACAGATTACAGATAAAGCCAGAGAATTCGGGGCCGGACCGCTATTTAATCAAATTTTACCATTGCTCATGTCTCCCACATTGGAAGACCAAGAAAGACATCTTTTGGTGAAAGTGATCGATCGTGTTTTGTACAAATTAGACGACTTGGTTCGACCATATGTTCACAAGATTCTTGTGGTTATTGAACCTTTGCTGATCGATGAAGATTACTATGCCCGTGTTGAGGGTCGCGAAATAATATCGAATCTTGCGAAGGCCGCTGGTCTTGCAACTATGATCTCTACTATGCGACCTGATATTGATAACATTGATGAATATGTTCGTAACACTACTGCTCGTGCATTTGCTGTTGTCGCTTCAGCTTTAGGTATACCCTCTCTATTGCCTTTTCTTAAAGCTGTGTGCAAATCGAAAAAATCCTGGCAAGCTCGCCACACTGGTATTAAAATTGTGCAACAAATTGCCATTTTAATGGGCTGTGCTATTTTGCCTCATCTAAAGGCACTTGTCGAAATTATTGAACATGGTTTGGTAGATGAACAGCAGAAAGTTCGAACTATAACTGCTTTAGCTATAGCCGCTTTGGCTGAAGCTGCAACGCCATATGGCATTGAATCTTTCGATTCTGTTCTTAAACCCCTGTGGAAAGGTATTCGCACACATCGTGGCAAGGGTTTAGCTGCCTTTTTAAAGGCAATTGGCTACTTAATTCCACTAATGGATGCTGAATATGCTAACTATTATACGCGTGAAGTAATGCTTATATTAATTCGTGAGTTCCAGTCTCCGGATGAGGAAATGAAGAAAATTGTTTTAAAAGTAGTAAAACAATGTTGTGCGACTGACGGTGTAGAAGCGCAATACATAAAAGAAGAGATTTTACCACACTTCTTTAAATTCTTTTGGAATCATCGAATGGCTTTAGATCGTCGTAATTATCGGCAATTAGTTGATACAACGGTTGAAATAGCCAACAAGGTGGGAGCATCGGAAATTATTAATCGTATTGTAGACGATCTTAAGGATGAAAACGAACAATATCGAAAAATGGTCATGGAAACTATTGAAAAAATCATGGGTAACTTGGGTGCAGCTGACATAGATTCTCGTCTAGAAGAACAACTTATTGATGGTATACTGTACGCTTTTCAAGAACAAACCACTGAAGATGTTGTAATGTTAAATGGCTTTGGTACCATTGTTAATCAGTTGGGCAAACGTGTTAAACCGTACTTGCCACAAATTTGCGGAACAATACTTTGGCGTTTAAATAACAAATCTGCCAAAGTACGTCAGCAGGCAGCTGACTTGATATCCCGCATTGCTATTGTAATGAAAACATGTCAAGAAGAAAAACTAATGGGTCATTTGGGCGTAGTACTTTATGAATACCTTGGCGAGGAATATCCAGAAGTATTGGGTAGTATTCTTGGTGCTTTAAAAGCAATCGTAAATGTTATTGGTATGACAAAAATGACACCTCCAATAAAAGATCTTTTACCGCGCTTAACTCCAATTTTAAAAAATCGTCATGAGAAAGTGCAAGAAAATTGTATTGATCTGGTAGGTCGTATTGCAGACAGAGGGCCAGAGTATGTATCAGCCAGGGAGTGGATGCGCATTTGCTTTGAACTGTTAGAGTTGTTAAAGGCCCACAAAAAGGCAATTAGACGTGCCACTGTAAACACATTTGGCTATATTGCGAAGGCTATTGGTCCCCACGATGTATTGGCCACATTACTCAACAACCTTAAAGTACAGGAACGCCAAAATCGTGTTTGTACCACAGTAGCTATTGCCATTGTAGCTGAGACTTGTCGTCCTTTTACCGTCTTGCCCGCTCTAATGAATGAATATCGCGTTCCAGAATTGAACGTTCAGAATGGTGTCCTCAAATCCCTATCTTTCCTTTTTGAATATATTGGCGAAATGGGCAAAGATTATATATATGCTGTCTGCCCTTTACTGGAAGATGCTCTTATGGACCGTGACTTGGTGCATCGACAAACGGCCTGTGCTGCTATCAAGCACATGGCTTTGGGTGTTTATGGTTTTGGTTGCGAAGATGCTCTTGTTCATTTGCTTAACTATGTGTGGCCCAATATATTTGAAACATCCCCTCATTTAGTTCAAGCCTTTATGGATGCTGTTGAAGGATTGCGCGTTTCTTTGGGTCCAATTAAAATCTTGCAATATACTTTACAGGGTCTATTTCATCCAGCTCGCAAAGTGCGCGATGTTTACTGGAAAATTTACAATTCACTGTATATTGGCGGACAAGATGCCTTGATAGCTGGTTATCCCCGCATAACAAATGATCCAAAAAATCAATATGAACGCTATGAACTCGACTACACACTTTAAGAGATATATGTAACATGACAATCTTTAAAAAATATTAAATTAAAAAAAAATATGTAATCAAACTTTCCAATAGAAAAATATTAAAGACACCAAATTGAGTATTATTTGAATTTTAACGAATGTATAAGAAACAATTTATTGTGCTTAAACGTGGTCCATTATATCGATTTTTTAATACGAAATTAAAATATTTTACGGGAAAATCTTAATAATTTTAAAAGTAAATTGCAATAAGAACTTTAGTTGAACAAAAGAAGTAACGCTTTTTTCTAAAAAAAAATTGAAAAACAAGAGTGCTATATTCGGCAATGCCGAATCTTATGTACACTTCACCATATATGTTAGTGAAGTAACTCCAATCAAAAAAGAAAAGTGGCAGAGAATTAAAAAATAATAAAAAAATTAAGAACTCATATATATAATTTTGCATAAAAATGTCATCGGCTCTTAATGGGTTAAGCATTTATAAAAAATTTTAGTATTTACTTAGAGATTTCTTCAAAAGCTTTAAAATGGGTATCATTGACATTTAAAAAAAAAATTAAAAGTTCAGAGGCGCGTAACTCTGAAAATATAAGCGAACGCCAATTTTTTACTTGACGTTTATCGGGCGATACCTCATATATTTGATTGGAATTACTTCATTGTCCAAAAAAATTAGAGGTAGGTGTGGTGGTTTGCCCGCTGTCCCGAAAGACATGGACCGATCTTAATGATTTCCAATAGCACCTCTTTCTAAACTAATGTCTGATCGATTGGCGTATTTAATTTTTTTCTAGCCTTGGCAAAGATTTCAACACTAACACAGACGTTCCTTAATCGACTTCGCTATGCATAAGAACTTAGAATATATATACTTTATGGGGTCGGAAACGGAAATTGTAGAAATTACAAACGGAATGACATACCCGTCATGCCCTTTTTGTGGTGGTTATAATGAACTAAAATTTAAGTAACGATTCAGACATTTTATTCAAGTTTTAAGAAAAACGTTACAAGATATTTAGCTTTTTTCTAAGCGCAGAGTAATACTTAAACATTTTTTAAACAATTCATGCGTTAATGTGTCATTAATATTTTTCCTTTGTTTTTACTTTGACATGAGAACCAAATTTAAAATGTGGAACTAAAAATCTCCCAGACTTAAAAAAAAAAAAACAATTTATAAATTTATAAAGGTATATTTACATTAGAAATCCATTTTCAAGGAGTTGATAGAGCCGGTAAACGGTTGATCTACTTTATAATGATCTTAATCTACATACACACACATATATTTTTCATAATTGTAATTATTACAGTTTTATAACATTTATAAACTAAGAACTTAATAAATACCACACTTATATGACTACAATACTTCTTGAGAGCAAAGAAATAAGCTTTATTGAAAGGAATGGTAGACTAACAATGAATTGAGTTTAATTCTAACAACACTGATTGCTCTATGTGTTAAAAAATTAAGAGCTAAAAGGCCAAAGCCCTTTTTACAAATTTATTTCTTCAATAATTTTAATTAGATTTTCTATACCAAACAAGTAATTATTATCGACTTGTCCATCTTCGGCAGGAAATACATGAGCAAAATCAATCATTCTTACTTTAACGAAATCTTTAGTTTTCGCGTATTGAGTATTATTATGTGTAAAATGATGAAGGTATTTGTCATTTGGTGGGATAGAATTTATCTTATTGGAACTTTTAAGTTGTGCTTTGCTGGCACCATTTGTAAACGAGGTGCCATTCTGTTGTGCATGTTGTACTAATTCTAAGGCCTCATAGTCGTAAACAATCAACAAGGAGCTGGCATAAAAGTGCAGAGCAGTTTGTTGTTTAAACCAATCACGTATTGCGTAAAGTTGTTTTAATACCTCACGTATTAAAGGATAACAGACTTTGTGTTCGGCATTTAGGAATTTGCGTATTGTATCTCGCAGGCCAACCGAGTCCAATTGTTTGCCGTAATCCTTACCATATTTTTGCAAATCACTATGTTTGTATACTTGGAATCCAGGCAAACACAGACCTAAGACTTGTTTGCTATTAAAATACTTTTGCTCCTCAAGTCGACGTTTTTGTGGCGATGCTAATGGATCCCAAGTTCGTTTCCCTATTTTAATATCCATTATACAGGGCTTAAGCATGCCATGTGAAAGATCTTCTATTTTCAAAAACGTATGCTCTTTGGAATTTATTTGCAGCTTAATGATATTGTAAAACTTTGGCACCAAATCACGAGCTTTCAGTAATACGGGGTCAGTAGCATTTGTAATGCTTTCGTAAAAACTCAATTCTCTTTCACCACACTGCGGTTTCCCCATCGGCTTCAATACACAGCCGACTGATTCATCTTTAAGCATACCTAAAGCTTGAGTGTCGGCAGAAAAAGTGTGACCGGCCACCTGATTCTCAAGCAAAGTAAAACCTTGCGGCAGCTCCAGTTGATTCATTTCGAATAATCAGTGCGTGTTATAATACATGAAATGTTGTTGTTTGAGTTCAAATACTTTATTCAGTCAATGATTCACTCCATGCGCTTAACCCTTTATATTTCGTGCCAATTGTATGTATTGACATTTTGTTATATTTCACTTTTTGTTGCAGGCCAGCGTTACCGTTTTTCTATTGTGGTAATTTAAATGTTTCCGTTGAAAAAACAAACCTAATGCGTATTAAATTGAGTTTATAAAGGTATTTATTTATTTATTTACAATATACTCCAAAAAATAAATTTAAAAAAGTATATAAAAAGGCGCCGGGTAGCAAGACCATATGCGCGCATTTAAAAAGTAAATTAAAACAAGAAAAAAAGTATTAACAAAGCAAATTTTAAAAATACCTAATGATTTGAGAAAATAATAAATAAAATAAAAAAACAAAATTATACATCTTGAATTCTGTGTTTCTGCAAACAATTTTTTATGGATACTAGATAATTGTTCGTAGTACAATCAATGACTTTTTCCAAGGACTCGTCTAGTTATTTTGCATTACAAAATAATTTTAATAATATATTAATGAATAGTAAATCTTTTGTATACACATAGATTTTTTCTAAATAATAGCGAGGCGTGTTTACATAATAAATTTTTGGCGGCTTAGAAAAAATATGGTACTATACACATTTGACAGTATGGCCACACTTGTGAACAAAATGTTTCGATAAAATATACAACAACTCGCCGTGGGACGAGTGCGTGTGTGTGCCTAAAACTGTCGGAATTTACCAATCATTTATAGTGTGACAAAAAAAGATATTTAATTTTACCTTTTTTTTAAGCTCTTTAATATAAGTTAAAATATATAATGGCATTGAATCCACAATATGAAGATATTGGCAAGGGATTTGTCCAACAATACTATGCCCTGTTTGATGATCCAGTGCAGCGAACAAATGTGGTTAACTTCTATAGCGTAAGTAAAAAATTATCCATAAAAGGGCAATTAATTTAGGAAGGCTTGAGTTAACACGGTATTTTAATTACTAAATCGTGAAAAAATATAAAAACATTACATGTGAAAATCAAGAATATTCTGATTATTGGAAAACTTATTTAATAAGATCATAAATTGCCATGGAAGCATTTATAAAAAAAAGTGCACAAATACATGTGCATTGTTAATATTTAAGCAAGCTGCAAATGATTTAAAAAAGTTTTGTTAATGGGTTATATTTTCTTTCAATCGTAGAAATGGTTGCTGTTTAAAGGCTTCATTTAAGATGTGTTGTTTTTCAGGCTACCACGGCCTTAAAAAATATATATTTATTGTATGTATGTATATAAAATGTAAGAGTTTCTAAGGCATGGATAAGCAAAAATGATTCTAGGTTTAAGCAGTATTTGTTTTTACTATGATGATAAAATAAGTAAATTATTAAGCAGATAAGAGTAGGTATATTAGCTGCCATAGCCTGCAGTCCATAAGAAGTAAAATTTAATAATTTCAATGGGTGTGGCCTGTTTATCTGTGCGGCTAGGAAGAATTATAACAAATTTTAATCAGGTATGTACATTAGGGACTCTAATAGTTCAAAAGCTATGATCGTGATGGTTTAATTAATTCGTAGAATATCTACTTATGCGGTTGTTTAGTCTTCCTTTCCTCACACATTAAAGATTAAGATTTCTGTTATTTTTGAAATATGTACTTAGGCTTGTAACTACAACAATGTTATAAGTATTTTGGCCTATAAAGCTTAGTATTAATAAAATACTAAAATTAAAAAACAAAAGAAATGCATTTCAAACTTATAATAATTAAAAAATTGTTAGTTTTTTGTTTTTTATTTTATTAAATAATACACAAAGCCTCGCGGCCTCTAAGAATTTCATCAAATTAAGACGACTTATAAAACGTTTCTTTTTTTTGCTTTCCTTATGAAAATACTTCTAGACTACAGATTCCTTTATGTCCTTTGAGGGATTACAAATACAGGGAGCACCAAAGATTATGGAAAAATTAAACGTAAGTGTATTTTTTATTTTTCAAAAATTAATTAATTTTTAGATAAAAATTAATATACATAAATATCCATGTTTTATAGAGCCTTACGTTTCAAAAAATTTCTCGAGTCATAACAGCTGTGGATTCACAACCCATGTATGATGGTGGTGTTCTTATTAATGTCCTTGGCCGTTTACAGGTGAGTTTTCTATGCCGCATTGACATCAGCTTCACTTTAAACATGCCGCTACTTTCTTTGTATTATAACGCTGTATTTCTACTTGCTGCATAAACTCTTTGATTTTCCTTAAAAATCGATAACAAAAAATGTGCAATAAATCTTCAACAAATAATATCACTTGTTGCTCCTACTGCAAGTGTAAACATTTTAAAATAATGGTTTATTATTGGGTACGACTGGAGCTAGCAAACTGGATTTACACTTTGGTTGTGGGGTTCAATTCTTACATAAACATACGTGCATTTATAGTGGAAACGGAAGAGTAGGAAAACTTGCAAAGGCCCAGTGATGTACCTCACTTGACATGAGAAATGTAATAAAGAGAACACCTCAGACCACCTTGGATATCTTTCTGCATCTTCTAACCATTTAGGATTTTGTGCTTAGCAGAAATGGAAGTTTTTCAATGATTAATAAATAAGGAGTAATACTTTTACGTTTCAATAGATAATAAAAGAATTCTAAATGATATTGGTTTAATCCTGGATGTGACATTAAATGGACTCAGAGGTTGATGTTGGCAAGAAACGTCCAACTTGCATTAAATATTTCTGAGTTTTTATTTTGCTTTGCTGATTTAATTTAATTTCTTTGTTGATTTAATATAATTTACATTTAATTAATTTGGTTTTAAATATAAGGCTTTTCAATTTTTTATTCAAAATATTCAGTATAGTAGTGAACGGTAAAAATTATTTTTAAATCTAAAACAAGGTGTGAAACAAAAAATTTAATACATCGATAGCTTTGTTTTGAACCTCATACTCATAGATGAAAATTTTTACTACCAACTTATTTTTATTGATCTTGATTTTCATTTTTTTTTTTTTTACAGTGTGATGAAGATCCTCCACATGCATTCTCTCAAATTTTCGTTTTGCGGCCATTGGCTGGAACGTTTTTCTGTGCCCATGATATTTTCCGTTTGAATATCCACAATTCAGCCTAAATGAAATTAAATGCTCCTGCTCGCGTGCTTTTCTTATTATTTTCTCTAAAGCATTATTTTTAATAAATAATAATTATTACGAAACCTCGAGCTTTTCTCTGTGAATTTTTTTATTAGCTCTTAATTTTATACGTAATTAGGTTTTTTCTTTTTTTGTCTGAAGTGAATAACCCTTTACATACTACATGTTGATTTTAACATAAATATGAAATAAAATATTTTTTTTTTTATTAAAATTGTTTAATGATGACATTACTTGATTCATAATTTAATTTTAATAACAATTCAAACACGTACAAAAACTTGTACAATTTCCACATTTTTTGCGAATTATTTTGGATTTGTTATCTCTTTGGTTTGATATATTTTATTATATATGTTTACT
The DNA here is from genome assembly GCA_916610165.2 of Gymnosoma rotundatum. Taxonomy (NCBI): domain Eukaryota; kingdom Metazoa; phylum Arthropoda; class Insecta; order Diptera; family Tachinidae; genus Gymnosoma; species Gymnosoma rotundatum. The sequence goes on from OU744340.1 coordinate 120,803,065, forward strand.
TATTTATTTTTAAGTACCATAATATTAGAATATTAAGCTTTTTAAACCGAAATAGAAAATTTTATGACTAATTTTCAAGCTATCACAGTCAATATAGGTTAAAAGAAATATGTAATAAAAGAGGTCAAAAATAAGCACAAATATTCAAATACTTAATACATGCAATTAAAGTTTTCATAAAATATCTTTTTTTCTCAAAATTTACGTTGTCGCGTAGAACGTGAGGAAGTTGTAGACAATCCCTTTAAAGAACGCATTGCCATGGCACGATTAAAATGGCGTTTAGGTTTAATATCATACGTTTCTAGACTGCCAGCACAATAACCATTCGAATAATAATGGTCTGTTCTTACCTCTGTTGTCATTAATGTTAAAATAGCAGTTAAAACCATGATAACCTGATGTGGAAAAATAAAAATCAATACACAAGTAGGTACTTTAAATTTCGGAAATTTTTATACTTACGAGTATAACGATTATTACGATGGTATATGAATGCAGAGTTGCTGCCGGTTTCTGTTCAGCCTCATTTAATGACCTTAAAATAAGTTCTTGTGATGGATTTAGTTCTAAGGCCAAGCGATAATAGTGAATGGAACCCCTTAGATCTCCATAGGATTTCATTATGTCTCCAAGTAATAAATATTGGCGCCACGCAGTTAATGGTGGCGCTTGAAGTTCAATGGACCTGCAGACAAATTATATTTAGAGGGCACGAAATTAAAAATCTTGGAATCCTCACCTGCGTGCCAAATTTACGGCATCATCGAAATATTGTAAGTTGAATAGAACTTTAGCTAAATCGTACATAACTTCTGATGCTAAGGGTGTTATATCTAATGAACGACGAAAACAATTGATTGCTTTTACCGGTTCGCCAATAATACGCCAGTAATTTCCTATAAGATGATAAAGTTCTGCAGATAGAGGATTATGTTTCTTAAAATATTTTAAACGTTTCTCTAAGGCCTCCACATTAAAATTTTTAAATTCCTTAATGTCCTGGGAGTGCAAAAAGAAATATATCACCTAAAAAAAAAAACAAAAAGTACACACAAGTTTTTTTTTTTAATTATTAAAGAGAGTTACATCTGGTTCAGGCATAAACGGTGTTTGTTTGTTTTTGTATTGAGCTCCTAAATTTATAATGTAATCGTAACTGGTATGGTAAGCCGGTTGACCACAGTCTAACGCATCGAAATTTTGAACGTTATTCTTCAATGCTGTTCTATTTTCTGCATTTACATTATTTGATAAAGTTTGTGTTTTTTTCTTATAAACATTTGCAGTTTCAGTTTTTAACCTTCTTGCTTGTAGCAATGTTTGCAATGAATTTTCAGCTGACTGACGTAACCAACCATTGCAATTGTCAATACGCGTGGAAGACACTATTGTAAAAAATGTTTCATCTTTTAAATAAACTTCAGCCATGACATCGAAATTATAAAGCATGTTTTCATCTAAATTAGCAAAATTGATTGTTTTTCTTTCCGCTAAATCGTGTTTTTCAACTTTTCCCGTTTCAGCATTAAGCTTCCACATTGTTGATGTCCTAGAGTTAGTAACCTCGAAAAAGGTACATAACGATAATACTACTAAATACACACCCACTCGCATATTTGTTGGCAACATTAAGCCACTTGGAAACAATTCTTTTTGATGTACAAGATTATACTGCAGAATTTAGATTATCAAAATTATTTTCAATAAATGTCCTTTTTTGCATGAAATTTTTATTTTAGCATTTGTTATTTTTATCCCTGTCACTTGTTTTATCTCTTCTTTAATATGGCATCTCTTTGGTAGTGCTGGCAAAAAAAAAAAACGAAAAGTACCTTTTTAACGGTAATATTTTTAAGCTGTTTACATAGACCACTTTTATAAAGTAGAAATTGATGGGCAACATTTTCATAAATATCTTTTTAACACTTAAACTGCTCAAATCAAGTGCTTTGCTACTAAATTTTCTTTACATTTTTCAAGCTACCAAAACCACTTAAATCACTTGATTTACTTCAAATCGTGTCGAAAATGTATTTTTTCGAACTTATTTTGCCTTTACAACACTGTGTTGTGTATAGGATATTCCAGTTCAAGTCCGTTCTATCTATTTGTATTGGATGTTTTTATCGAAAAAATGACAAGTACTTAAAAATCTTTGAAAGCAATAACATTTTTTGTTACAAAATATATAAAAAAATAAATAAATTTAATAATAAAAACAGTTTTTTTTTACAAAAAATAACATATTTTTTCTTCATTTGCGACAAGTGTTAGTTTTACGTCACAAATTCGAATTTACAAAACACTTCAGCTCAATGGAAACACTTCGAAGTGTTTTCTCAAAACTAGTTGATTTCAAGTCAGTGAAAACGCAGTTAAACCTTTTACAACCGCGAAATTGGTAGACAGACAGATTTTTTTGTTTTTTTTTTCGTTCTTTCTCGCTGATTATTTTTTCTGTTCGGTTATTTGCAACAGACCCAGTAAAGCTAAAATGATTATAATGAGAAAAATGATATGAAGCCACGACATGAAAATTACGAAGAGTCGAGAAGAGAAACAAAAAATGACAGGTATGTCGTGTATATTTATTTTACTTAAAAATAAATAAATGTCTTGTCTACCTATTGAACCCCTCACCGTTAACTTCATCTGTGTTTGTCCTTTAATTTCAACATTGTGAAACAGAACATAAAAACGTTTCGTTAAAGGATACTGTTTAATATCAAGAGTACTGCTAGTTGATAAGCTCAATGCCAAAACATATTTTTTTATCGTATAGTTAATATTTATTAATTTTTTTCAACAGTTTGTTTTTAACGATTCATGTAGTCATGTGATTTCATGTGTTTAGGTGGAAACGTATTTTGTACTTTAGCATGCGACACACGAAGCCTTAATGATTTCTTTATGCAATATTGAGAATAATTTTTCACATTATTATTAATTCGAAACATTATTAATACATTATTTTTATTAGTTTTAATTGAATTATATATTAAAAAACGCAAACTGATCAAATTAAATGAGTGTTGCTGAATAATTATTTTTTGTGTAACGTGCATATTAAGCACAAAGATATGTTTAAAGCATTATCGCTTTAAATACCTTTGAATGTAGTTAATTCAACCTTTTCTTTACTGCGTTATTAAATTTATTAACTCTTTTTGTACCCTCTCATAAAAATAAAATAAATAAATACATTTGTAATCTATGCTCATAACTTATAAATGATTCTAAACATAAATGATTCTAAACATATGGCAACACGAAATCCGGTTGACAGAATACTGTTTTCAAATATGTTAAACAGCTGATAAATGATAAACAGAAAACAAAAATCACTATTTGTTTTTCTTTTTTCTGTAACGGTAGTCAGGGTTCTAATAACGTACATAATTTATTATGATATTTTCATTGGGAATACGTCATAAATCGATTAAACTGTTCCTGAGAGAACAATTTTTCACAAAAACACATAAGTGTTATTTAGCTTATGCAACAAGTAAAACTAAAGCTTTAAAATGTGAAATTGACGAAAACTTCTTGTTATCCGAAGGAAATCGTAACAGGTGTTTAGAGAGAATGCGTTGGACACCTCCAGAACAAAAAAATACTAAAGAAACTAAAAGCGAAAGTAAAAAATTAGCTGCTGTATTAATAGCTGTGTGTACTGATGAAAATTTGTAAGTTTAAAAACATATGTACATGAATACTGGGTGGTAGTTTAATTTTTTTATTTGCAGACAAAACTTAGCTCTTTTGTATACTAGAAGATCCCATTTGCTTAGTCGACACAAAAGACAAATTTCTTTCCCGGGTGGTATAAAAGAATACAACGAAGATTTTGTTGATTGTGCATTAAGAGAAACAGAAGAGGAAATTGGACTTCCTCCCAACCGTTTCGAAATCTGGGGCTCGGGACACTTAATAAAAACTTCGCGTATGGCTGCTATTATGCCAGTTATTGGTATAGTAAAAAATTTTAAAGAAAATGAATTAAATTTAAATGGCGCAGAAGTGGAGGAGGCTTTTACAATATCGATAAAAAGTCTAGCTAGTCCGCAGACGTTGCACTATACCCAATTTAGAAGCGGATATTCGACACCAGTATATATAGTGAATGATAAACGTATTTGGGGTATTACGGGTTATATAACAAATTTGTTCTTGAAATGTTTCTTGCCACCAGAACTAAATAATATTCAAAATCGTGTAAAATATATAAGACCATTCAAGTCTAAGACTTTACCATAGCGGGAGAAAATTTTTAGGTATTTCTGTTGTCATAATTGTTTACTATTCATGACGTTGCTTGCTCATGATATCTGCACATCAAGGGCGATCGTTAACAATAACCAAGAAACGACTAGTAACAACTGTCACCACCGGAAGGTAAATATGAGTGGATTAATTAATATCTTTGTTAGTACACATTTTCAGGATAAATTATATTTCCCGAATTTGAATTGGTAATGTTAACTATATTATAGTTTTTTGTCATTATATTTCAAAAATATTTAATTTTGGTAAAAGCTTATTTAAACATTGCATACTTTAAGAGCGAAAAAAAAAAATGAAATAATATGTAAGTTACTGTACATACATATCTGTATTTTATATAAAAAGGAAAAAAGTTAATAGTTACTGTGATTTTTTGAAAGTGTTAGGTTTTGTTCTTCTTGTTGAATGTAATTCTCATTTAATCTATTATTTCTTAGACATAAATATAAAGAGTAACGTTAATTTTTGTAAAATTTTTGCTTGTTAGAAAAAAAAATATTTAAAAGATATTGATATTTTATATCAATATAATGAAAGCATACATGGTCAATAAATAACATTAAATCACAAGGGCCATCTACATATATTTAAAAAACGTAGATTAAGATAATCTTTAAAACATGACATAATAAAAAAGGTAGTCGACATTTAACTTGTTTCATATAATTTAAAGGCTCTTTAAATAGTTGACCCTTGCCAGGATCCTAAAAACTAAGAAACATTTTTTATGACTACTTAAATGTTTTCTTTATTTACTTGGTAAAATAAGTGGAATAAAACGTAGGGTTAACAAATGCATATTGACTTGCATTAATTAAGAAAAAAAAATTGTTTAGAATGAGTTATAAATTGTAATCAAATTTTAAACTATTAAAGACACTGCAGCAAAAATTCACTTTGGTCTTTAATTACACTGTTCTGCACGAAAATCCTCCTTTAAACCAAAATATGCTTTCTTACTGTTTTCAAATGTGCCGAACACAGATTCTTTCTATCACGCACAGTTTCTTGAGAAATTTTAGTTTTTTTTTTTTTTATAAAAAAATGTGAGTTTTTTGTAAATTTGACGAATTTTTTTTGGCATCAAAACATAGTGAAAAAAATTCAAAAGCCCGATCATTTTGAGCGCAATAAACTATATTTGAACAAAAAAAATTTAATGGGAATATTACAAGTGGTTGAAGAACTATTGCTAAAAGTTTTTCCTGTATGAATAATCTACAATTTTTTTATGGTGGTATCCTTTTCATTCAAATCCCTACCTGTTCCCCTTTCACCCTCAATACCCCAACCCCCCCTTCCCACTCAGCCGATCTCTTGTAACTATTTTCTTTTAGGAATGATCAGTACTCTCGAGGCTTTCGCTCCAAGTTTCTCCTCTTTTCTTTCAAAATCAGAGGGTGATAGAATTTTTCTGAGTTCAGATTCGGACTCAGCACACCTGAAAACATGAGAAACAGGCAAAATTGTTCAAGGGAGGGGAGAAAAGTTTTTTTTTTGCAGAACAGTGTTATCAGCACTAAAACGACATTTTTTGATCTTGATGTATTACTATATCGTAATTGGTAGAACTAAATTTACAGAGAATAAGGAGAAAGTCCCCTTGGAGGCCGCAAGTTTTCCAAACTCCATTGCTTTATTTTATTTGTGAGCAAAAACGATAGCAAATCATTAGAAAAACTTATACAAGGTGCACTGATACTCATTTAAATTATGGATGTAGAAGTTATGCATTCCATTATATTTTTAATAGTTTTTGCAAAAAAACCGACTTTAAAACAGATTTTAACTATCTATTTATAACGGCTTAAAAGTTTAACAACATGCATTAAATTATATTGGGACTCCCTTTAATAATATATACATCAAGTTACATCAACTAATGTAACATCCCTTAATTTATAATTTTAATTATTTATACTTATTATAATACCAGACGAAGAAGTGGTCATATTTTCTAATATTCAAGAATATAGGTAAAATTACTGGGTCGATTATGGATGGCAGCTGAAGTTCGGTTGCAATACATAATCGAAACATTCATCAATTATGGAACACTCTTTAATTTCTGAACTCAAATTGTTTACTTTTTCTTGTAGCGGGCTTAGCAATACAGGATTCTTTTAAATTTCAGCTGCCTTTTTGCTATCGGAAACCATAGCGATACTCAGTTTTTTTTTAGAGTGTTGCGCCTTCACGGTTCATATACACTTAAAACATAAATGTTGTAAGGGACACCCTTTAATTTTTAAGATTATGAACTGTTTTTAAGCATAATATATTAAATTACAAAAAATTTCCAAATCGGTTCAGAAATGACTGAGTTCTGCGGGCTCAAACATTAAAAAAAGCAACATTCAGACGAGTTGATAACCTCCTTTTTTGAAGTCTGTTAAAAAAAACTGTAAAACGGAAGCAAATGACAGCGCCATTCACTGCAAAACAGTGGCAAAAAATTAACAAAAGCAATGGTATTGCCAGCAAAAATTATGACAATAAGATGCTGTTAAGATATAAAAATTACTTGCTAAATTGGAAATAATATTACGCTACCGGAAACAGGCAATTATAGTTAAAAATAAAAACTGTATTTTTAATAATTGTGGTATCAAATATAAGAAATACTTTATTTTTGTGATTGTATGTGTATATACAAATAATATTAATATTATTAATGTATTAATATTAATATATTAATTATTATTAATATATTAAGATTAAATAATTTTATATAAAAAACACACTTTTTGTTAGTACAAAATTGTTATTGGTTTGATAATGCTTGGTCACATTGAATTATAACCTTTTAGCTTTTCTTTAGTCATGTACTTGCAAATAATTTTGTTTTTAATTAAAAAATTGACTTTAAATTGTTATAACAGCAGCATAAAAATAAAAAGTGGAATCGAGAAGTCGACCACAACCGTCGACTTTAAATTGTTATTACAGCGGCATAAAAATAAAAACTGAAATCGAGAAGTCGATCACAACCGTTGATTTCCTTTTAACACTTAACTGTTTTAAGAAGAAGGAACATTATTTATATATTTTTTTTAAAGAAATCAACGCGAAAACTACGGAATCTTTGACAAAACAATAAATGAAAAAAAAATAATAATAAACAAAATTAAGGTCGCTTAAAATCTTATATTAAAAATAAATGAAACCGAGACAAAATATTTTTTTATCATTATGGAAATTAAAGTTTGCACTACTCAAAAAGTGGGTGGGGCAATAAAAATTAAAGCAAATAATAAAAAAAAAAAAAACAAATAAGTATGCAATATCTGTAGCCAATGTAAAAGCTATCCCGGCATCTTATTCCGAAATATCAATTGGAATGGATGTAGTGAATGTGGGTGTTTCCAGCTCTTCGTGCTTTTTCATTTTTAGCATCTGTTGCAATTTGTAGTGATTAATAATGTCCTGATCAGCAGGGCAGGACTGAGTAAAGGCATCTAATTGATACATGTGATACATGTACCTCCACAAAGCCGTATAATGTGTCTGCAAATAAACAACAACAACAGCACTATTAGTTTAATTGAAAATATATTTATATTGATTTTTATTCTTACTGGAATTTCAAAATCTACAAAATATTTGCCTGCCACTCTTATATGCTGCAAACGTGGCATTAATTCACAATCGAAACAACACATTGTATCACCGGTAAGAAAACGTGTATTACGATTGGCCAAATGATCATTTATTTTTTTTAAATGTGCTAACAAAGCATTGTTTTTAGCTTCATCCTTCTTAACCAACATCAGCTTAAGTTTAACGTACAAGTTTTCAATCAATGTTGCCACTTCTTTGTCCTGAAATTAATGAAGGAAATAAATGTTAATGAATCATTAAATTGATGTTTATATTGGTTCTTCAAAATGAACGGGTAGATTTCGTTAGTTAATGGCTGCCAATTATAAAGAGAAAATAACTGCTGCAAAAAAAAAAAACAGTAAAAAAAATGGCATAATATGAACTTGTGGTAATATATCAGTGAACATTCTAAACAACATCTACTCGTTAAAAACCCCTTTTTATAATTCTTCACCTGCACAAAAAGATTATATCCTCCGGGGATATTTTTCATTATATGCCTTTCGATTTTGTCATTTTCAAGTATGGCCAAACCGTTGTCAATTAAAATTGGCGGATGTGTTGCTTCAAAATTGGTACGAAAATCTGGTGGCGGCTTTTGCATATCAACTGTCGTTACTTTAAGGCTTATTGTTTTAAGTTCAGCCAATAGATACAAATCCATAAAATATTCTTGACAGAAAAGACATGCTCCTTTACGACGTCCATCAATTGTTGAGGCCTAAAAAAATTGTATGATAAAAAGGTTAATAAAATAAAAATTAAAAATATATATATAAATTTTTAGCTCATTTGTGAAATCAGAAGTTTGTTTAATTAAATCAATATTTTTATTTTGTAGATGTAGTTCATCGTAATTTTCAGAAATTTTAATACAGCCAAAGAAGCTGTATTTTTTAATATCATACTCATTAAAAATATTTTTAATTCATTGGAAAAATTTCCATCTAAAATTTGTTCAATATATATAAATGGGATTCTACCCGATAATTTTTTTTTAGAAATTCATTTGGTTATTTATATAAATTACTAGCTATTCCCGGTGGGCTTTGCTACCCCAATACATTAATCGTACCCTGACTACGTTTTCAATTTAGGTTTTATTGGTTCTGCCTTTTGGACCTTATGGATCTGTACTTATCTATATTTCAAATATCTTCAAAATGGCTTTTTGTTAAAATCGGTTCACGGCGTTTTTCATTTCCCCAATTTGCTTCTCTTGTTCCTTCGATTCGAACACCCAACAATTCCGGAAAAGGAGGAAGCTTTCCTCCCCTCCTGATCCGCTATTTAAAGATATCTACCCGTGTTTTCACATTTTTCTTAATTTTATTACTAAAAACCTAATTTTGACCCATATTTGGGCACTTGAAAAATATCCATATGGGGAAATGCGTAATTTCACAATTTTTCTTAATTCTATTACTAAAAACGTATAAAAATTCTGAATATAACCCTTACAGTTATGAAATCTACAATGCGGAGGCTTTCTCCTCCAGTAGTCGGCTAAGCCGCACCTTTTCAATTTTGACCCATTTTTGGGCATTTGATAAATGCCTGTATAAAAAAAAAGGAAATAATTTTTTCAACCTCATTTTAGAAATCCTTATATTTCGACTTTGTACATTTTGCTATAAGTAAATAACCCTAATTTTATATACATTTATATACTCTTTGTATATATTTTTAATTTTCAAACGCAAATGTTAAAATAATTCAATTCTGTAACTTAACATTTTTTGAGTGTGATGTATGTAAACTTTAACAGGGTTGTCTAAAACGAAGCTTATTGACGGAGCTATCTTCACACCCTTAAAAATTGATAAGGTAACATGTTTTATTCTTTATCATAGGTAGATAATAAAACTTTTTTTTTGGAAATATCATTTAATTGCTTTTTTAAGAAAACAACAAAGAGAAGAAATAATCAAAAATCATTGAAGAATTTCATGATTACCGGCTTAACAATATTTTTCATATGACATCACGCACTGTTTTTGTGAATACATGTTAAAAAATAAAAATATAGTAACAGCAAACAAAATAAAAAACAATAAAAATTAAACAAATACAAGCCAAATGTGAATTATCATGTGATCGATAAGTAGATTTTTACTAGTGTTTTATATTTGTTCAAAAGTCAAAAACAAATGTTGCCCACATAAAAAAAATTAACTGTAAATATTTTGCTCAGGTGAAAAAACTTTAATATAATCCCATACACAGTGGGGGGAATATTAAACTGCTTAGACGTACTTCTTCACAGCATTCGGCAATATTGCAAATATTAATTAGGAAAACTATGTTTTAATTATATTCAAATACAGGTGTATTTAGAGCAAATATCGCCTAACAAGCCCGCGCGGTTTTACCACAAAAAAAAAAATGCTCTTAATGTGAAGGTCCTTAGACCCTCCCCTGAATATTAACAGTAAAAAATTGTTACGAAAAAAAAAGATTTAAAAACTCTTAACTTTAGCCGTGTTTCCACTACCAAGTTTTCTTGCGGAAGTTGCTTCTAGATGTGACACTCAGAAGCTTTTTTTGTCGTATTGGAAGACGACTTCCAGAAGCCATGCATAAGAACTCAGAATACTTTATAGCGGAAATAGATATTGTAGAAATGACAAACGGAATGATAAACTTAAATATAACCTTATCCCTTTTTTTGTGGTGAAGAGTATAACAACAGGCGATATGATCAAGGCGATTAAACAAGAATGACCGCTTAATTTACAACAGGGTAAGTAAATGGCAGAGCAGCTCTTTTGGCTCTTTTGCGCAAAGAGCAGAGCCAACTTGTTATTGCGCATTGCTCTGCGCCAATATGTTTTCTTTGCGTCATGAAGGAACAGCGCATTAAAAAAGGCAATGCGCTTAGATCTTTTTTTGCGCTGCTCATGAAGAAGTAAAATAAAAATTAATGTGCTGGTGTTTGCAATCAAAAAGAACCTACATCTACATTTAAAAAGAAAAAACGTATCAACATTAAAAAGAACCAACGAATAAATGTCAAGCGTTTTAATATTTTGCATTATAAGGTGTGTTTAAAATGACTTTTTTTTGCTAGAACTGTGTATCTCTTATGGCCAGTTTTTGACTTTTTATTTAAATACGCATTTAGTTAATTTGCATTTAAATTTATGTAGTATTTAAATACAGTTTCAGTTTTCAGTCATTTATGATAGTTCTTATTTAACTATGTTAAAAATATGGCAACATTACGAAATATCAAAATAAATCTCCATTGTTTATGAAAAACAGCTGCTAACAAACAGAATGAATTGCAAATTTTGTTAAAACTATTTGAAATATATTAAAAAAAATTCCAACGATACTTATGTATTCACTACCTAAACTTATTTTATTCATTAATTTAACTTTTCAATTACTATTTTCATTGTGAAATGTGTGCAAAACATAACATATTGTTCTGTCAATGGCTCAAATGTTTAAACAAGAATAAGTTTAGTTTTGCGAAACAACAACAAAAATGCCATAAACATATGGTAAAATTGTATTTATTTAAATGGGACTTTTAATGCGCAAGATTGGTCATTTAATTTTAATTTAAGTGTGCATTGAAAAACTGAATTTTGTACTTAAATAGAACTTAAATATAAATGACATTTAAATACAAAGTAAAAAACTGGCCTTTATTGCTTTAAGACACTTTCAAATCGTTACTAAAAATTGTCGTCTCTAAATATCAACGATGTAATTAAACTGTTTTTGTATTTCCAATAATTTTTTTATTGCGATTGTTATCTTATCTGTGCACCTTAAGATGTTTGCTTCTTAAACAATTTTTATTAACACATGCACTTTGAAAGTTAATTAAGAAAATTGATACATTGTAGAACTATGCGGAAATATTTTCAGCAGGTGAAGTTATGACAAGCACTTTACGAAAACAGAGTAATGTATTTGTCTGCAATTTATTTTCTAATTGTTAATATACAGATGTGGTCAAAAAAATAGGTATAAAGTAATTTTATTTATTTATTTTTTGCATATATCCTTTAATGTTTTTATAATTTTATTATTTATTTATTTATTTATTACAAAGTTTATTCGGAGTAAAGATAACATTAAACAAGTAAGACTGTTATACTTGGCCATGCCGCATCTTGCCATGTACCATACTGCTGATTTTTAATTGAATAGTTTAAATAAAAATCGGCATTGGAAATTCCTTCCTACCATAAAGATTTTCTATTTAAAAAAGTTTTTTTTTTTAATTGTAAGTTTTGCAACCATCTGCTGGGCTTCAAACGAAGGCTGAAAAAAAATGAGAAGAAGTTAAAGGCAGGCGTGTTGCTTTGGACGTAGAGCGATCCTACTGATTTTCAATAGCAAAATTTCGCCCATAGAATGTAGAAAGAATCAACTTTTCATCATGTATGTGTGTGTACATGTACGTATGCATATATGTGTAGCCCATAATTTGGAAAATATGGAGTAACTTCACTAAACTAGATTTTTTTCAAATGATATGGAAAAATTAGAGACAGGCGTCTTGTTTTACCTGCTGCCTCGAAGGACATGGACCTATCTTGCTGATTTTCAATAGCAACTCTTTCGAAACTACAGTGGCTCACAGCTTATTTTATGCACTGCATAATTTTATCTTTTCTTAAGTCCTATAACAATAATACCAGTAGGAATTAAAAAAACAAATTGGTATCATTAAATAGAGAAATGGGTCTAGTTTGACAAGAAAACTTTATTTATTTAAAAAATTAATATTAACATGATTAAAAAACAAGAAAAGTAAAATATACAGCTTTTTTTATCTCACAGCTTATTTTATGCATTTACTTCCTTTGGTAACGATACTTTCAGAATGCGTTGTCTAGCGGAAATTTATTTTTTATTTTACCTTATTTTACTTTTCGATATGATTGGCACTTAATTTATGGTCATATTTTGCCAGTAATTTGGTTAATTTCGTGAAAATTTTAAATGGGTCCACGCACAACATTAGTACAAAGAGAATTGGTAGTAAATAATTTAAAAAACGGTCACTCGCAGAAATGAATTGATGAATAAAAAAGCTTAGACGTCGCAAAAGATTATTGAGCGCTTCGTTCGTGAAAACCGTTTAATTAAAAAATGTAGAGAAGCACCAAATAAAATTTTTAATAAACATGATGAGCGTTATATTGTGAGAAAAATTAAAGCAAATACAGGGCTCTCAGCTCCCAAACTGACTTTCGATATTCAATGTGACCTGGATAAACAATGCTACGTCGAAACTTTTTGGTGTGTTCTTCGTCACCATGATTTTAATGGTCGAGTTGCACGTAAGAAGCCTTTCATTAGCGCCAAAACCAAAATAGGCAGGCTCAACCTCAAATTCCAAGGACGCATCGATTGGGAATGCAGTTATCTTAACCGATGAATCCAAATTTAATAAATTCCGCTCGGATAGTAAGTCCTACCTAAGGCGAAAACCTAACACCGAGTTTAACAAAGAATATTTAAAGGCAACAGTTAAGCATGGTGGTGGCAGCGTCATAATTTGGGCCTGTATGTCGACTGCTGGTGCTGGGAGTTTAGAATTTATTGAAACAACCATTGACAAAAATAAACATCTTCAAATTTTGAAGGACAATTTGATGCAGAATGCAGAGAATCTAGATAAATAAATCGGGAATTGTAAAGTCTTTGTCAATTTATAACTGCCCTCACTTGATGATAACGCCACCTCAGTCAAAAAGCCTCAATGTCATTAAAAATCTATGGTCCATTTTGAAAGAAACATAAGGCAACACGAATTTTCAAGCAAAAATGGCCTAAAAGAATTGGAGTGGTAGAATATTTCACCCAATTCAACGCGAAAACTAGTTGCATCTATACCAAACCGTATCAAGTCTGTTATAGACAATAAAGTCTACCAGACAAAGTATTAAAAATATAAATTAGCAAACACAACTTAAAAGTTTTCAATACTAAAGGTAACCGCCTAAAATAAGCTGTGATATAGTGCCTTGGCTAACTTGATTTCAACGCTAACACGGACGGACGGGCATCGCTCATGCATAAGAAGTCAGAACATGTATGACAAACTTAGACATACCCCTTTCCACCTGGGTTGAAGGGTATAAAAATGGTGCTATTGGAAATAAGCATGATCGGTCCATGTCCTTCGAGGCAGCAGGCAAAAAACCACGCCTACCTCTAATTTTTTCATGTCATTTGGAACAAAAACGTAACTCAAATCAAATAAATAAATATATGGGAAAAAAGTGGCGCTTGCCACTTAAGAGTTTAGAGTTAAGAGGCTCTGAAATTTAAAAATTTTTTTAAATATCAATATGGGTATCATTTTAAAGCTTTTGAACGGATCTTTAAGGAAATACTAAAATTTTTAAAAAATGCTTTACCCATTAAGAGCCGACGTCATTTTTAAGTAAAATTATACATATGCAGTACCAAATTTTTTTCTTTTTATTTTTTAATGCTCTGTCACCTCAATACTTGCTTTTTTGATTAGAGTTATTTCACTAAACTAATTTACATATATTGCGAAGGGTACATCAGATTCATAATAGCCGAATATACCACTCTTACTTGTTATATTTTTAAATTCTTTCGTTCCTACAAAATGAGAATTTAATTGGTTAAAAAATAATTAAGTTTTAAAATTCGAATATATATATCTAGCTATAGGCTTTTGTTGGTAGTTCTATTTCATCTAGAGAAATCTTAAGAAACATTTTCTTTTATCAAGTTACATTTTTTCATATAACCTAAATTATGTACTTGCGGTAAGAGGAGACGCCCAACGAGGTCGAAAAGGTCCTTCAAAACTTTACCTGTAGCCATAGAAGCTTGAATGAAATCAGACTTTTTATTTATTTCCCACTTAGCCAAATTTCCCACATTGGATACTGAACTTAAATAATAATTATTATACATCCAATCCAATTAGAGTTTTAAAAGTAATGGAGATTAATTTTAATTATAAAAAAATAAAAGAAATAATTGAATGCGTTGGTGTTTTATTTATAAATTGAAAAATAACAAAACTTCAAATATTTTTTTAAAAAGTAAAAAAACCATGGATGATAAAAAATCTTTATATAACTAATACTAATATAAAATACATACTATGCTATGTAAGTAAAAGAAAGAGTAATAAAACAAAAAAAGAAAAAATAATCAAAGAAAACACACAATAAATAATTGAGTTGGTTGATAGTGTTGTGGTTTTTAAACGATTTTTTCTTATTGATACGGGTTTCTTTTTTAATGTCAAAGAACTTTTTTTTGTTTAACAGCAACAGTTATGAATTTGATGATGTCATTGAGAA
The DNA here is from genome assembly GCA_916610165.2 of Gymnosoma rotundatum. Lineage (NCBI taxonomy): Eukaryota > Metazoa > Arthropoda > Insecta > Diptera > Tachinidae > Gymnosoma > Gymnosoma rotundatum. Next base: position 120,818,274 of record OU744340.1, read on the forward strand.
TTCTTAAGATAATTAACGAAAATGATAAGTTTTTCAATGAAATTTTGCTGTTTTAACAGAAGAATGTGAAGAATATGGGAGAGAAACTTTAAACTTAATTACTTAATGTTATATAAAATAGTTCAAAATTTACGTTTTTATTATTATTTACTAAATACGTATATATTTCAATTGAGTTAAAAAATGAAAAAAACTATTGTTTTAGGGTCTACAATAATTATGCCGCCAAATCATTAGCCAGAAATTGAGACTTTAGAAAGAAAAATCGAAATCTTAATTTATTAAAACGAAGCGAACGAATATTTCTTTCGCACATTTACATACACATTCATATTAATAACAAAAACAAATTTTCATATTTTATTTTATACAAATAAAATTAAAATTTAACAAAAAATAAAAAAATTCGAAATTTTATCAAAAATATATTTAAAAGAATGAAAAAAAAAAAAAAAAAAATATATATATATATATATATATATATATATATATATATATATATATATATATATATATATATATATATATATATATATGAGAGAGAGAGAGAGTGGCTCACAGCTTATTTTATGCACTGCATAATTTAATTTTTTAATCCCTGTAACAATAAAACCAATAGGAATTAAAAAGCATAGTAGAGCATTGTTATCACAAAAATTTGGTGACACATGTATGTTTTAACATTCTCAGGAAAACAAGGCAATGTACAAACATATTTTTTTTTTTTTTTGATGTAAGAAATAAGATCTAAAGCTCGGGCGTTAGGTGACTAGATGTCAGACATCAAGTTTTACACCCATGTCTCTTAAATTAGATAAATTATTACAATTTTCGATTATAATTAAAATAAAATAAAAAAAATGCCACTGAAATTTTAATGGTAATGAAAAAATCCCAAGTACGATATCTGTCAAAAAAAAAAAAAAATATCTGTTGCATTCAATAAGTAGCTTCATTATTGAAAAGTAAAGAAAATATAAGTACTTTTTTACCTTTTCCTAAAATTGCCGATATGAATTATTTTTGTTTTTTTTTTTTTAACTCAAATCAATTTTGAAAAGTTATGTCGGAAAATTCTTAATTTCCTCGGCGGTTCAACATTGCTACGCCAAAACGTTTGTAAATTGTTTCTGCTTTAACGTAGTCGAATACAAAGATGAAAGAATGGTAAGAATGACGATATACAAATAAAGGGGGGTTTAGACGGTACGACTTTACGTACGTAAAATCCAAGAGAAAATATTATCAAATTCCATCCGTATTTTAAAACTGAGAGTAAAAATCTTACGACAGATTATTTTTGAGTTTACACAATTGGTATCGGTAAAACACACCAAAACTAAAATAGCTGTTTGCAGAAAATACATCCCTGATCTAATGATTCGTACTTGTCTTTTGAAAATTACCAAAAAACAAAGAGAGCCATACGACTGTCAAATTTTCATCCGTATTTTCTCTCAATTTGTGCAGATTCATTACTTACTTAGTTTAGACGATCCCACTGGTACTATTCTGCACAAAAATTTGACATGTCGTAAGACTTCTGTGATCATGTAAACCGCCCTTAAGTAAGAAGAAAGGTACGACAATATAAAATGAACAACTGTTTTTGGTATTTTAAATATTCGTTATAAGAATTTAAACATAAGTTGTGTGTAAATATTTGCTCACGATAAAATTTTCGTGTTCAGTGGATGACGTTGAACAAAGTATTAAAGTTTCAGTTAGTTTTTCTTAATACTTGTTTTTTATACGTATTTACCCAAACCATATCTTAATTTTGATAATTTACTTTAACTTCTAAAACATTATGTCACTATTATTAAACAAATAGAAATAAAAAAGAGAGATAGTGATTTTGAAATAAAATGAAAACGAAACTTGTTTTGCTTTCAAAATGAAAAGGAAAGAGTTGCGTGTTTTTTCTGTAAAATACTAAAACGTTAATTAAAAATTGGATTAAGGCCAGTGTTGCCGAAAAATAAAAATTATTAAGTTGCACTGTGACAAAAGTTAATTTGGTGTAAAAGAAAAACTTTTTGTTTTTAATGTTAATAATTGGAGTTCTGGATAAATCGATCACGTTGGTAAATTGTTCCGATCAGACTGAAAGAGAAACGGAACTAGGTCGTTCATCGTTCCTTGTTTACTTTGAACCGTAAATGAATGGCGAGCGAGAGAACCACAAACTATAGGGTTTTTAAACGACAGAGCGACAGGGACAGCAAACGACGCCATATTTCTTGCCGCTCTTTTGACATTTCTTTTCAGTAAGGTTTGCCATTACATGATGGAAAGATATACGAGCCAACAACGGTCAGTAGCCTCAACGCTCATTTCTAGCTGAATGGCTTCGTCAATAAAAAAAATGCATTTTTGCTCAGGCAGCAATCCACACGCACTCCCATGAGTCATCATTACATTCCGAAAAAATTACGGTTTGGTGTGGTTTATGGGCCGGCGGCGTTATTGGGCCGTACTTCTTCCGTGATGATCAAGACCGGCACGTTACTATGAATGGGAATCGCTACCGTTGAATGATAACCGAATATTTTTTGCACCAATTGTATGATCTGGACTTGGAGGACATGTTGTTTCAACAGGACGGTGTCACAATCAATTTATTGAAAACCAAGTTTGGAGAACGTGTTATTTTACAAAATGGTCCAGTCGATTGGCCGCCTCGGGTGTGCGATTTGATGCTGTTAGACTATTTCCTGTGGGGCTACGTCAAGACCATAGACTATGCCAACAAGTCAGCGACGATTGATGAACTTCGTACGAAGGTAATCTATCGTGAAATTGCAGCAGTATCGGCCAATTTATGCTTGAAAACCGAGAAAAATTGGGTTCAGCGCCTGGACTTCTGCAAACATGCCCGTGGAAGCCATGCAAAAGAAATCGAGTTCCATACATAATGGCAACGAACGTACTTTCACGGGAATAAAAAATTTCATTGATATCCAAAACCGTTTTTGTTTTATTTAAAAAACTTTAATAGCGCTCTTATTGAAAAAACCGTTACAACCATTTTGATCTGCTATAGCATGTTTAGACGGTAAAATTAAGCACTTGTTTCGCTCTCTGAATCCTGATTGAGAAGCATACCGTTTACACGACACTTGCTTCGCTTTAACTTCTGTTGTAGTTTTTTTTTTTTTGTTGTTTGTTAAATTTTTGTGTTTGTAATTATTATAAGAAGAACAAAGAAAGAACGTGTGTTATTTTGTTTCGTTTTTCCTTTGTAATTTGTTTCACACACTCGACAATGGGGCAGAATATAAAGTAAGTTGGCTTATTATCGGTAAGTATCCAGAAGTAAATATTTGTATTACGTAGCTCCTATCATAAAGTATTGATATAAAGTAGCCAAAAAGTATGTTTATTCTCAACACAAAGTTGCCAGAAATAATGTTTATATTTTTGGCTACTTTTCAAATTGCAGCTAAAAATGAAGTAGAATATTTTTGCTATTTTCTACCCCTACCAATACTTTGGCTGAAGTAGCAAAAAGGCTACTTCTACTTGCCGCTTTGTTTTTTTGAAAAGTAGCTGTAGCTCAAAAATTTTAATGCTCCGAAATAATGCAGCGTCTACCGCTACTTCACCTTGTCGCTTTATTTTTTGGAAAAGTAGCTGTAGTTAAAAAATTTTAATCCTTCGGAGTTTGAGCTGTAGCCGTAGCTGTATTTAAAAAAAGGTAGGTAATGTAGGAATTCAAACACTGGTTTAAAATAATCGAGAATTAGTCAATTTACCGCGTCTTATAAAAAATTTCTTAAATTTAATTTCAGTACAGTTTAATAGCTCTGTATGTGCTCTTGATTTCCCAATTTGTCTAATTCTCCGAGATCGAAGGGTTTGGTCACAGTAACAAAATCCCTCACAGAACTCATCGTATATGAGAAAATTACACCAAGTCAATTTCCCGCGTCTTATAAAAAATTTCTCAAATTCAATTTGAGTAAACTCTGTTTACAGTTTAATAGCTCTGTATGTGCCCTTCATTGAGTGTTTTGTCGCGGTAAACGTATTTAAAAAAAGTCCGGAATTTGCTAGATAAATTGTAAAGCATGTATGGGAGAAAAAATCTATCGCATGCTACATTTTTTTAAAAACGTATTTGACTTGACGTAAATAAAATAAATTAGACCGTTAATTTTTAATAATGTAAAAAAATGCTTTTTTGTAGAGAGTTAATATTTGTGTGTTCTCTTGTTTGGCGATCATTGCTTCAATGATTTAGGCAATTTTTTAGTTGTATTACTTTCAATTTCATTTATTTTAGTACAATGGATGATAATATATAAAGTTTAAACTAAATAAAATGTGAAATATTTGAAACCTTATAAATATTGACATAAATATAATTGAGTAACGTTCAAAGAAGTTAATATTATGTTAAAAATTGTTTTTCTAGCTTAAATATTTGTATTTGTATTTGTAGCTTACTTTCGCAGAATTCCAGTTTGAATTGTTAGAAGAATTTTCATTTCCAAATAAATTAAAATTTTTTTTTATTTCAAATTACCTACAAATTTTTTCAATCACGTTTTATTTAAAACTTTCACTTTCTCCCGTTTAAGTAGTGCAGTGCAACAACAAAAATAACAAAACAAAAAAAATCTTTGTGAGGCTGGAACTTGTATGGTGACAATGTGAGCGAATCAAGAAAGTTGTATTAAACATTAGAAACTCAAGGCATGTACATATACAACGTTGAAATAAAATGTATTGCTTGCCAGTCACCATATTTGGGTCAAACTGCATGAACTGCATAACAATCAAAAGCATTTAACTGATAGTCACTCTATAAGTTGTTTGATATTAGCAACACGGCAAAACTATTTGAGTCAAGATGTTTAACGACATTTACCTCAGTGTTGCCGTTTTAATTGAAAATAATAAAGTTAAAAATTTCCTAAATATTTCTGGATAAAAAATGTATGTTTAGTTTTATACTAAAAATACAAATAAGCTTGAGATCCAACTTTTTTAAGTCAAGGATAGTTCAATAATGAACATTTTATTATATTAATATGTGTTATTATTTATACCTGGAGACGCAACTGATGAATTAGAAAAATACTGGATATAGAATTTTTAAGCCATTTTTACCTCATGATAATTTTTATACACAATTAAAATTAGAAATCAACAAGTAAGAGTGCTTTATTCGGCTATGCCGAATCTTAAGTACCCTTCACCATTAATGTTGATCTAATTTAATTAAGAACAACAAATTAAGTACTACATATATAATTTTTATATATAATTTTACATAAGAATGTCATCGGCCTTAATGGATTAAGCATTTTTTTAAATTTTAAGTATTTCTTAAAAGATCTCTTTAAAAGCTTTTAAAGATACCCATATTGATATCTCAAAAAATACAGTGCATAATCGTACTTTTCTATGAAAAGTTCAGAGGCCCATAACTCGGAAAATATGGGCGAGAGCAAATTTATTCACTTGATTTTTATTTTTTTCTATTTTTTAATTTTATATCGCCCCATAATTTAGTTTTTTTGATTGGAGTTTCTCAATTGTTCCAAATGATATAGAAAAATTAGAGGTAGGCGTGGTGTTTATCCTGCTGCCATGATGGAAATGGACCGATATTGCTGATTTTCAATAGAAAATTCTCGAAACTATGTCTGATCGATTTCTCTAGCTTATGTAATACCTCAGAAAAGGACAGACGGGCATCGCTCAATCGACTTTGATATGCATAAGAACTCAGAATATACATATAAACTTTATGGGGGTCGGAAATAGATATTTTAGAAATTACAAACGGAATGACAAACTTTTTCAACTTTTTTGTGTTGAACGGTATAAAAATAGAATAAAAAAATTGAACGTTTTTATTGCAGCGAATGAGCAACTATCGATAATGTAAATTCGGCAAAGCCAATTAAATGAAATAAAATAGTTTGAATAAAATATAACTTTTTTATTTTTATTATTCTACTTATTTTTATTATTTTACTTATTTATTTATTTTTTATTATTTTTTTTTTTTTTGTAGACTTTTGGTATCACTGGTACCAAGTCAAGCCTAAGCGATGTTAAAAACTGGCCTACTAACGTTACGTTGCCCACAGTTCAAAATAAAATTTAGTTTTGACATTAAACAATTTCAAGTATTAAACAGAGGTTTCGAATTAATACAAACAAAATGATGACGCATAAAGTTTAAATAAACAAATGCCATAAACAAACAAGTATATAGAAAAAAATGAGTTAAGAAAAAATTAAAAATTAAAGATAAATAAGTACTAATAAATAAAACAAACATTGGCCATTCATACATTTATACATGTACATACTTAAGTTGAAGATGAAAACGAACGAAAGATGAAAGAAAATTATTATCTAAAAAACTGGTAAAAAAAAAAACGTTTAATATGTGTGGAAAATAAACAAACATTAGACAGTGGGACATTTTAAAATAAATTGTTTATTTAATTTTTATTTATAGCAGTTTTTAGGTCTTATTGTTTTTTTTTACATCTTTCGCAAGGCACATTTATTTTACTAGGTAGTAGCGGCTCTACAACAAATACAACATTGGCAAAAACAACATGTCATTTTATTGTTGTTTTGTGCGTTGGAAATGTCAAAAACAGAAAGAGAAGTAAAAGATAATTGCTCTCAATATAAATGCCTGTCTTGTATTGCAAATATTTGTTGTTGTAAATAAAAACAATTTTTTACATTTCCAACTACAAACCAGCTGGGCGGACGACACTACCTAGCAAAATAAATATGCCTTGCATTTTTCGCCTAAATTTTGACAACAGTCTTGTAGTTAACGAAAGTTTACATAAAAAATAATATTGTACTGGATGATTAGGAAACCTTAGATTATAAATGCAAGATTTATAGTATTAAAGTACAGGCATCTGGTAAGTGGCCTTTATAATTAATTAATGCTGATGAACGAACACTATTTTGAGACCTGTTTATAGTTGGATTTCACGTACATATTTGTTTAATTTTTGTAACCTTTCTTTGTTTTATCTAGCAAACATATATGGAAAAATTGCTGCAGATGTCGAAATTCGACATAAAGATTTTTGTTCATAGTGGAAACAGGGGTAAATAGTTGCATAAGTATTGGATGTAAATGGCACGAGTAACCTCATTCTAAAGCAAATGCTGACAGTTAGATTGGATTTAGTCATGAACAGAAAAATTGATCAGTCGGCGATCAAAAATCAGTAGACTGGCCTAAATACCTGTTGTGTGTGATGAGTCGAAAGCTTGATATATTTGCCCGTTAAACTTTTTGCACATCAAAGAGTAACGAATATGCTTGAAATCCACTAATTTTTAAGGTAATAATTAATAGATATTAATTCAATTTGATGCAACTAGATTAATTGGATTATTTTCCTTCTAAGCGGGTGTCAAAATATTTTTACAAAATTAATCAAAATTGGACATTTGAAGAAGTTATATTTTCTAAAGTCTATTTGGATGCACCAGGTAAAATTGCTAAATAATTGGCGAAAACATTTTTTTAAGAGAATAAGAAATCAAATACCTATATGTAACTCCTGTATCTCCAAGAGTAATTGAATAGACCACAAAAACTGCAAAGTAGGGCGATGAGGTAAAAATTTAAACAGATCCAATCAATTTTTCGTTTATAATTTTGAATAATAGAACATTTTGTTATAAGGCCTGTTTCTTTACTTTTTGGGAAAAGTTCGTGAAAATGAGCGCAAGCATTGTTTTCTCTCATAAAGAAACAAAATTATATGAAAGTACGGGAACATAAAATCTAAATTTTAAACAACAAATAAAAACTCAAAGTATTTTGACTGTTTTATTATAAAAAATAATTTCAATAAATCACCAAAAAGAAATAATAATTTATTTTGTATTTTGTTTGTGTTTTAAGGCTGTTGCATAAGTTTAAATAACTTGCAGGAAGAAAAAGTTTAGGCTGTTTCGTGCAAGAAAAAGAACTTTATTCTCTCACAACCACTCTCACTTACCCAATTTTGAAGTAAGAAAACAATTTTCGTACAAGTTGGGATCCCACGGGAACCCAAGGTAGAATAAAAAAACAGACCTATAGTTTTTTTTAATACTAATGTTATTTAAAAAAAATCCTAAAATCTAAATATTTTTTTCAAAATCTCATATTGATCAATGGAAAGTAAAATCAAATGACGAAAAAAATCACGAAATAAATGCTTAATAAACTATTACGGTAGTAACATAAGACATCAATTCTATTTGACAAATTTTGTCTTCAAAGACATCTTTCAATGAATGATATCATAAAGATTTTTTTAGTCAATTACGTATACAAGGCGACCCACTGTTTATTATTTTTATAGTATGTAAGTTTAAGGTGGCCGAAGGGTGCACTATTCAATCATCAACTAGTCGGTACCGAAGTACATAGGTATAAGCAATAACAATCAAGCAGCAACGTAAATGCAAACTACTTAGCTCTTTAGAAAAAACGTTGGAAGATGAAAGAAGCGAAGCATAGTGAGGAGTGACAGGAAACCTGTTTTTATTTACTTAACCATTAGAAAAAGAACCACCATATAAAGGCTTTTCGAATGCGTTTTGTTTTTGTTTTTTTTTTTCAGACATCAAAATATGATGAATTCTAAATTTTTAATACAAACAAAAATTACAAACACGAAACCAAAAATCCGATGCAATAATAGTGGAAATTTGGCTGAGAGGAGAAAAAAAACGACACAAAATTTTAACTTATAAGTCTTTTACAGCAGATTGTTTTAACCTTTTAGTTACATTTAAATAAATATATTTCATAGATGAGCCAAATTTCTTAATATATTAATATGCAAATACCTTAATTATCAATTCAATTTCTGGCACGTCGCCATTAGTTTCTTGGTGTTCTTGTTCCGACATGATTAAACTTTCCGTTTTTTTTTTTATCGTGACGCACGATTTTACTTTAAAAACTTTCTTATATTCTTGTTGCAAAACAATGTAACACTTGTGTTAGAATTTTTTAACTTTAATTAATATTTCTTTTGCAAATTATCATATATACACAATAATTTAAATTATTGATTCCAGTTGTTTCTGTTGCAATTAATAAAAATACAACCACTTCACAACACCACCAAAAAGAGAATAAACGAATTAAAGAAATTATTTAGTATGGTATTGCCAGCCCAAACTATTTAAATAAAAAAAATTATATTATTAGGTATAAAAAATATTTGTTTTCTTAGCTAAACGTACTATTTAAATTATAAAAAAAAAATTCAAAATAACATTTCATTATTAATAAATGTTCTTAAATTATTAAAATAAAATACTTTAAATAGATATTGTGGCAACATTCTATGGGAGAAGTTAGAAAGAAGAAAAAATGGGTACCATAGCAATTGGAAAGAAAAGGAAGGCCTATAAATTATGAAGGTGCTGCCACATCTTTAGCTTAATTGTTACCGTCAATCCACATCTGCAAGGTATGAGCATTTGCACAGGTGAATTGAAAATATATTGTTAGTTTTTTTAACTCGCCGCGTCTGTTAAAATATTTTTAAGTGTTGAAAGCAATTTTTTTAATATAAACAACATTTGTAATTTTTGTTTTTATAAAACAAGTAAAAAGATTTTAAAAAGTATTAAGTTATATTGCAAACAGTTCAATTATTAAAACATAAATCATTGATGGTGAAGATTATATATTTTTTTTGTACAAATCAAACGGACAATCAAGCCAATGACATTTTGTATATACATAAACATTCTACAAATAAATTGAAAATTTAACATAAGTTTATTTACAGTTATTGTGATTGGTACGTTCAAATTTAAACAGCTTATACTATTCTAATAAAAACAAAACATTGAAAAAAATTCAATATTTTTCTAAAACTCGATTATCAAAAAATCAATCTTACGATAAAAAGCTTACGTAAACTTATAATATTTATTGTTTTCAAAAATAAAATTATAATTTAGAATTTTTGTATATTTGCTTACCTACCTTTATAGATTTGATTTAAAATTTGCTACTGATTAGACTTATTTAAATTTATTTTTTTCAATGAATCGAAATTAATTTTTGCTTTAGTTCATTTATTTTAATTTCTAAACCCCTTTTTTAGAAAGAAAAATTATTTTACAAATGTATGCGTACGTTTTTTTCAAATAAAACAATGAAAATTAGATGCCAGCAGAATAAAATGCTGCACTTTCTGCCACGGTACGTCCTTCGTCAGCATTCTTTGCAGCTATCTACCTTGGTTGTGAAATTGTAAATATTATGTATTTAACCAACTAACTTTGTAAATAAGAATACGAGTAGTATGAAAGAAATCTCGTTTATACAAGTTATTCCAAATAATAAATTTCATATTGATATTTTTTGTTTTTATTTAAAAAAAAGCTATATAATATATATATATATATATATATATATATATATATATATATATATATATATATATATATATATATATATATAATTAATTATAAAAGTAAAAAAATAAACACAATATTTTTATTTTTTCAATGTTCTTATTTTTAAATATTATAGTTTATTTGACTTTTATAATTAATTTTATTTTCGAATTGTTCAAGCACTAGGTAAGTTTTTTTTAATTAAAAATATATTGTTTATTCTTTTTATTTTTTCGATATTTCGCCACACCGTTGGGTGGCATCCTTAGGAAATAGGAAATAAAATTATTAATAATAAGTTTTTATAAACATAAAAATTAAATTGAGTTAATTAAAAAAATAAAAAATGAATTAGTGCTTGAACAATTAGAAAATAAAATATTCTTATTTTGTAAAACTGACCTAATACTTGATAAATTAGAAAAAAAAACTTTTTTAGATTTTTGGTTAAATAACCTATTTTGTGAAATTGCTTTTTTTTTATTGAAATTAATTTGTTTATGAAGTTTCGGTGAAAGTTACAAAATATTATGTTTTACGGACATTAAATAAAAATAATGTATTTTACAAATTATAAGCTTGCTAAAAAACTTAAAACATAAAACTTGGTTAGTTTTACTTCAGAAATTTTAGACCAACACTGTAATGTACTTAAAAACAGATTTGGACACACTTTGTTACAAAATACTTTTATCCAGCGATGCCAGAATAAAAATTTTTCCTTAATTTTAAAGATTTTTTTTTATCAAAATAAGATTTGAAGGCCTTTTTTCTAAATTTAAAATTTTTTTGATTAAGTTCTTGACACCTAATTTTGCATCTTCTTGTTAAAATTTATTAAATATATTTACCTACGTCAAAAAATGTTTTTGTAAAATTATACTTCAAAACAAAAAGTTTTATCACAGCCGATAATAAATAAATATGTAAAAAAATGATGTCGTTTACCTAGATATATTTGTGTTGCCTTTTAAATTGAGTTCTGCAAACAAATAACAAAACGATTTGACTTTCACAACGCAATCTTTAAACAAAACGTTATTCTATTGACCCGCAAAACGTTATTACGAGTAACAAAAAAAGAAGAAGACAGTGGATAAAAACCACAGATACCGAATTTAGGAAATTGCGCCACATATGCTTTAAAAGGTATTTTAAAAATTTAGAAAGTGTTACAGTGGAAGTGTTTTTGGCACGCAATTCCAAAAATGTCCACAGCAGATAGTGAGTCAGTGCTTCCAACTTTGTAAAAGTTTGCACGAAATTTCATATGTCTTCCTTGTTCATCTGCAAAGATTGAACGGATATTTTCAAAAGTAAACTTAAATATAGGGATATACAAAAATAGATTAACCAACGTCACCTTAGAGAATTTTTATATACTCAAGATTAATCGTTAGTTAACAAATGTTCGTGCTATAAGTGAAAAATTGATACTAATATATAAAAAAATTTTTGACTTCACAGTATTATAATTAAAAATATGATTGATTACTTTAATAAAATAAGTAATTTTTTTACTTTTTAGCTTAAAATCAGAGCATACATATTTGATATTATTGAAAAAATTGTTTGGAAAACATTTTAAATTTTTATTTATGTTTACTTGTTAGTTTTTATATACATTTGTATGTATAATTTTGTTTTATGTATTTATAGTATCCTCATTAAAAGTAACAACACATGATAGAGAACAAAAAATATTGTAGATTTTTTCGACGAATAATGATTTGCTTATAAAAATTTCTGGCACCACTGGTTTTATCCCATATTAATATTAAAGGGAGCAAAAGAGCAAAAAGTTGTTTTTGTAACAGATTATTTTGGAGCTGAAGAAGAAAAGCTTTTTTCTCTTATTCTCTATAATTTTATTTTTACAATTTCACTGTTTCATTCAGCAGCTTTAAGAACTGGCTAAAAACAAAGCCCAAAATCAAATTAACTAAATATTAAATGTTGAATTTTTCGCCGCAAAAAATAATCTATCTACATTCAGTCAGTTACACTTGCTTTTCGTGCTTGGTTGGCGCGTTCAAAACGGTTGTTTTTTGTGCGTTATTTTTTATTTAATTTAAATTTAATAAAGAACGTTCAAGTGATTGTGTTATCGTCAATTATTTATTAAAACGGAGCTGGAAATAAAATGGTTGTTATTTTTTGCTTTAATATATTTATTAATTTGTAATAATTATTTAAAAAGTTTACCTGGAAAATATTATAAAGTAAATGTTTGTTTAAAAACAAATTAGCATCATAAAAAACGCGCTGTTTATCTGGTCTCTTTTCTACGTCTTTTTCTTTAACTTGGCGTTTTGTCAATTTTTTCCACCTTTTTATATCAAGAATAAATTAAGTAATTTGTTTTTGTTTTTAAGTGATCAATCGATTCTATGTATAGTGTTAAAGCAAATCGGGTTGATGATCATTGAGTGTTTATGTATATGTATATGTGTGTTTGTGTGTGATAATGAAGTTGAAGAAATATACATACTTAATATTTGTATATTTAATAAAAATAAAAAAATCTCCAAATTAATAAAAAAAAAAAATAATTATCAAATTAATTTTAAAGCTAATGCTGTAGTATTAGTGTGTTTATATGTGTATAAAGTTATTTTTTATATGGTCAAATATTTTAATAAGTATATCAATTTCAATAGTTTCAAATGCTTTGAAGCAACTTAAGCAATGTCAACGGCATACAGGAAAATTAAGAAAAAGAAAACAAATAAATTAAATGAAAAAGTATAATAAACAAATCAATTAATAATTTATAACATAAAATAAACAACAAAATGTAAGAAGTAGAGGCAGAAAGAAGCACGTCTTGTTCTTGTAATTTTCTTCTGTGAAACCAAAGAAAAGTTCTATTTTGATTTATTGCAGTAAATGAGTACAAAGTGGCGTATGATTTACAACAATTTTTTATTGTTAAACTTTCTTTATTCTTCCTTTTTTGAGTATACATATGTATGTATGTATATGTATGCAGAATACATAATTTTTTGCTGTAAAAAGAAAATAATGTTATTAATACAGTTTAATAAATATTTTTGTAGGTATGTATTGCCAAATTTTTAATGAAAAAATGTGCCTCCTTTCTCCTATATGTATGTATGTACATATGTATGTATGTATGTATGTGGAGCATGATATCTCTGTATTAATGTTGATAAAACCGTTGAAATGTCAATAATCATAAAAATTGAGTAACAAGTGTTTTTCTCTTTTTTTTTTTTTTTGCTTAATATCTATGGTACATGAAAGTATGGATGTATGTATGTATATACATATATATTTCGGTAAACAGTGTTAGGGTTTTATCAGTTGCTAATATTAATTTAATAATAAACATAATTTATAACATTAGAATTATAGAATCTTAAAAATGAATCACTTATTCTGAATTTTAACAAAACAACAATAAATTCATGTGTATTTTTAAAAGACAAAAGTAATGAAAATAAATAAACATAAACTACATAAATATTTATGTATGTTAACATCTATATTAAAACATAAAAACCTAGCAAAAATATTAAAAGAATATAAACATAGGTTTTAATCAACATACGTATGTATGTTTGTGTGTGCCTATTTGATACTGTTTAAAAATTGTTTAGCTAAGTAGTTCCAAGGTTTTTCCGCCGCATTTATTTTTTAGGTTGTTCATTTCTTTTGTGCCGTCGCAGTATGTACGTACGTATTCAGTCATTTTATTTTCTACAGTGCTATCAGATTAGGGAATTTATTCCCAAATCGGAGATTTTATTTTTAAAATGGGGGTGAAGATTTCAGCTTGCGGATTAAGGAATTCTTTGAGGATATATTCGCGTTTTGGAGAGAAAAGAGTTTTTTTCGGGGATTAAAAAAAAAACTGTTTTTGGTTATTGTAATTTTACTATTTTGATATTTTATTTTTAACTTCTTGCAACGAACAAACTTCCAAGTATGGTAACAAAAGCGTTGTTAAAAATTATGACAGATAAAACTCTCCTTTCGCTTTTTTCAGCAATGAACTCGAAACCAAGATAAGAAACAAAATGCAATACGAGCTACTCAAAACTTTATTGAGAATTAATACACATTTTAAAAATAATACTTTTTTGCTCCATTTTCAGAAATGCTTTAAATGTTTAATTTAAAAATTTTGTAGAAAAAAATTGCTTTAGACAACGAGATAAAACATTTCGATTCAGAACTTCTCTATTTTGTTAATTAACTTAACTAATATATACATAATATAAAGCTTGTACAAAAACAACAATTAAAAACGTATGCTAATACTAAAATTGAATTTAAAAAATAAATAGTATTATTCGCAGTGGGGATTTTTGGGAATAGTTGAAATTGTGTTTCGGGGAATTGTAGCTATAAAATTTATCTAATTTGGAGATACAACTTGAAAAAATCGGGGAACCCCGGTTCTTAGTTTTTTTTAATTGCAATGTTACCAGTTCATTTTTAATGTTTAAATGTCCACAATTAATAAAAATTATCGCTAAAATTTTGGATTATCTGTGCTAACCCTGCATACGTGTGTAATCCGTTTATGACGTAGAACTATGCTCCACAAGGGACAAGGATTATTTAAACTTGTTATTTTGATGTGCAATAACAGTAGTGCCATTCACTCCTATTTTTTTTAACGATTATCGGTTTGTAATTTACTTAACAACAGAATTATCGATTTTGACATTCAGTAACACATTTACCTACATACATTTGCTGTCTACATAATTCAGACTTAGTAAAATCGAAGTAACACCACACAAGTTTACGTATTTGCCCCTTGTTATGAAATATGAGATAAACCTAGTTGCACGAAATTTGTGTTTATTGGCAAGAGGTGTAGAGATACACTAGCTGAGTAAGCAAAATGGCATGGCTTGAATTTTGTGGGGAATTTTTTTATGCTTTCTTATGTACGTTCAGTGTATACATTTCGTTGTTTGCAACACAAATACCAAAAATAATGAATATCAAATTAAAAGCGAAAATCACTAATTACAATGACATAAAAAATTTCATCGTTTAGAAGCACGATAAAACTCGCTGAAACTTTGAAAGAGCAATTTAAAAAATGACAAAGTAAAAACTTGCACTAATATAAAATTCCACCAAGCTTGCCAGATTTAAAATTCGACGATTAATCGTATATAACAGTGATTCTCAACCTTTTTTTTTGGATACGGCACACTTTTAACGATTTCAAAGTTTAGCGGCACAGAAAGAAAAAGATAAATCTTAAAATTATTTACTTACACTGCGTAAAATAGTTAATGATAATAATGTCGAAAAAGAACGTACGTTTTTAAAGGATTAACTACAAGTAAATTATAAAAAAGCATTTGATGCAAAATTTGAGCTTGATGTATTTTGATAACTTTATTTATATTAGCACGTAAAAATAATAATGTCACTTTTATTTATGTCGTCTTCTACATTTAATAATCTTTCTCCATTTTTATTTAGTTTTAATTTTGGTGGATGTATCAGTGGATAATCCACGTATCTAATGTTAATCCAAAATTAATTTATTTATTTTTCTAAATGTTTTAAAATAAATCTCAATTTTTGGAAAGCAAAGTGATACTATGTAACGTACAAAAACTAGTATTGTCACAAACTTAGATAAAAAATTACACCTGACAAAGCTCCTTTTTGAATATATCAGCTGATATTTTTTTCGCTGTTTTTACATTACAAACATCTAAGTCATTCGGTTGCAAAAAGCTTTATGCCGCCAGTAATTATGTTTGTTGGCACCACAGTATTATTGACAACCCAGATTTTTGTAATTCGTATTATTTAATAATATAAAAATTTTTATATATCCAAAATTTGGCGGTACATTTTTAAAATTTCGTCGCACACAAAAGTGCCGCGGCATAGTGGTTGAGAATCACTGGTATATTATATAATTTTTAAATATAATTTTTTATTTCACATTTTTTATTTCATATATAATAGTTTTATCTGACTATGGTGTTTCTTTTATGGACAATTTAAAAATAATTAAACTGCACAAATTAAAATTATTTTAAAAGCTTAACATCTGAAATTAGAAATAATTAATAATAATTAAAAATGAAAAAATCAAAGTTTCTATAAAAATAATTAGTGTGCTTTAGTTTTAATGCAAAATCCTATTTTTAACACAGCTGGTTCTAATTCTAAGGTTGCTGACTCATAAGTTTTTCTTATAATACCTAACAAATAATCAAAATTTTCTAGAAAAAATTTTCATAGTACGTTTTTGATTTCAAGGTCTATTTTAAAATTTATTTTGATTGGACTATTTAGCTGTAGATAAATTAATATTTTTTAATAAATTCTTTATTTTATTGTTATACGTGGTGATTTAGTCTTTAATGGCATTCACACTTATAAATACTTTTAACATTTTTTAGAGAGTTGTTTAGCAACATAAGCACAAGTGTTCACTTTGCAGTTAGAGTGTTTTAGTTAAACATTTTGTCAGCTGTCTAAATAGATACAAGGGCATGTGTAACAAATATGTTAATATTTTCTTGTGGAAGTAAAAAACATCACAAAAACTTACAGATACGTGTGTATGTGTAGAGGAAAATACAATTTATGTTAAAATCTTAAAATACATTAGTTCTTTTTTAAACTTTTTCCCACCAGTATGTTTTTATTTTTTGCCACCATTAGAAATAGTGTTAAGTGCAATTTTAAAATTCAAAACAGAATTGAAAATACTGCAGAATTTATATACATCTGACTCAAGGCAGATTTATTTTACTAGGTAGTGTCGTCCGCCCAGCTGGTTTGTAGTTGGAAATGTCAAAAGTTTTTGTATTTTCCTTTGTTTGTTTACGAATTTCAAAAAAACACTAACAACAAGCGTTTGCCAGACAAAGCAAGCATGTGTATTGAGAGCGATTATCTTTTATTTTTCTTTGTGTTTTTGACGTTTCCAACCCACGAAACAACAATAAAAATGCATGTTGTTTTTGTCAATGTTGTATTTGTTGTAGAGCCGCTATTACCTAGTAAAATAAATCTGCCTTGCATCTGACTTTTATTTATTTTGTAGTGTTTTAATCTAAAACACGTCAATATAAAGTATTAAACGAAACAAGTAAATGTATGGGAAAACATTTCAAAAAATCTGGCAGCCTTTTTTTTTTGTACTCTTCATTTCATTGTTTTTGTCTTTTTTTTGCTTTTGAGCTTTGTTATAATAAATACATACTTGCATGTATAAACGTATTTAAATATGTATTAATGTAGGCTTGTACAGTAAAAGTATTAAATTTATTTTGTTGCAATTTTTGTTTTAAACCTTTTTAAGAGAAGCAAAACAAATTTTCTTTTGTAGTAGCCAATTAAGAATTTAATTACAGTGGAACCAAAGCAAGCAGTCAAATTCTTGAACAGCATAGGAAAACAGCAGTTAAAATAAATAGTAACTATTAAATTAAAAATTTAAGTGTAGAGATTCAACTTCTCATAATTTACTTAGTAAAAGGAATACAACTCAATAAATATTTATAAATTATATTTTGGGTTTCATTGTTAAAAAAAACATGTGGAATTTTTTACCGTTGTATTTTACAAATGCTGACTTACAGCCATACCTAAACAAGGGCGGAAAGCGTTTTTTTGCTGTCAAAAGTTCTCATGCCAGTACATTTTGTATGAAGCATACCGAAATAACGCGGCGGCAACGCTTTGCAATTGGAAAATCCGATTTTGACAAGGCGTTTAATAATAAAAAAATTAAAAATAAACAAAAGCCAAACAAAATTTGTTTTTTTTTTAAATTTTTACACAACATAAACACCAGAATTGTTATTCTTTTTAAAATATTTAGGGAAATTAAAAATATTTTTGGAAAAAATCTAGTTCAGAAATGAAAAAATTGTGTCCGGGGTGTAAAAATTTATGTGAAAATTTTGGAGTTGATTTTAATTTCGGAGTTACGCACCTCCAACGTTTGTATGTATAATATGGCACATATCGATTATTTTATGGCGGAAAGACACAATATGGGAATCATAGGAAAGGTAATTTTTTTGGTTAAATTTTCATTTATACCCCGTAGACAACTTAATTTCATTTTTGAGGTGCGTCCCTTAACACTTAATTTTATCATTTTGACAAACCGTTGCCGCTTTTGTTTAGGTATGGCATTTCAGCGTAAAAGCTATGCGGAAGATAACGTTCCGCTTTCCGTTTTTATTTAGGTATGGCTGTTAGGGTCTACTTACAGGAAACTTAAAAACAGCATTTTTACTGTTATTTAATAATATTTATATATTTTTTTGTTTTTTCATTAAAAAGCTGTTGTATTGAAAACCTTAAGAATTTACAATGAAAAAAAAGTAAGCTAAAAAATAAATAACTAAGAGTGCTACATTATACATAAATAAACATTTAAAATATATTTAAAATTTACAGAAATTTTACATAAATATTTTATAAAAAAAGATTTTTTTTTTGTTACTAAAATAATTAGATTTCTTCAAGAATATAAAATTTTTCCAAATTTTCAATAAAATAACCAGATTCTAATGACTTAAACTTAATTGACTTAATAGGAATTATGTTTAGCCAAGGGTTTCCGCCGGGACTGTCACTTGTAATGTATGCAAAGATGACTGATGATTAATTTGAGGGCTTTCCATTGCCCAGAACCGGCTATTCTGTTATTCACATGTCTATCCGAATGAAAATGTGTATCGTCACTTATTCTTGTTTTTTCATGAAAATCGGGGCTGTCATTGGCGAGCTGTAACATCTTATTGACATATGTACGGCGGCGTAAATGGTCTTGTGGAAAAAGGCAAAATTGTCGGAGTCGAATTGAGGTTGATGGATTTTCTTAAGCAGGAGCACAATTTTTAGTCGATCTTGCAGTATGTTGTGGTCCATCACCTACAGACCCTTTCCCTTCGAAATCATTCACTACACCATTAACAGTGCGTTTTGTTGGCACGTTGTTCCTCTCAAAAATTTCACGTAACTTTCTTATCGTCTCAGTAATCGATGATTGATTTTAATAAAATGTTTTAACGATTAAAACACGTTGGTTTATCGAATATTTTTCTATAATAAATTTTCCACGTGTCTGCTTCACATCTGCCAAATATGAACTGTCAAAACTAATGTTTAACAAAATGGCGGCAAAACAAAGTAGTATGTATACCTTCCCGGCGGACACCCTGTATACTACAAAAATCTAAAAATAAAAAACAATAAACATACTCGTAGTAAATCTCTTTTTAAATATTAATTGCAAATATTGCTTGTGTAGTGACGTATCTGTATTTCGTTTTTATATTATTGTACACAGAAGAACAAAAGTGAGTTTTATTTATTTTGCTGAGAATTTTGGACCAATGATTTTATTCCAAACCCCAAGTTGTTTAGAACAAAGTTCACAGACCATCTGAAGATTTCTTTTTTGTATTCTTTTTTACTCATTGTGTTCATTTGTCTTCTGATGTTTTTACTATATTAGATTATAGATTGAACTCACGTGCAGAAAATTCCAATATTATAACATCTGCAGTAACGAAAGACATTTTTTTTATTCTCCTTGTGATTTTTCAATTTTCGATAAAAAAAAAACATAATTAAATATATCTATTTCAATATGGCCTTATAAAATAATATTTTAAATTACCTTTAGTTTTAAACTGCTCCGCTTTCGTGTCATTGTGGTTTTATTATCGGTATAATAAACATTTATTATAAACTAAATTCAGTTTTTAGTTATAAAAATTTCTTAACAGAACTTCATTATTTGATTAAAAAAAAAACAATTCTTTTTCGCAATTAATGATTATTGAAGCCTCAAAGAAAATGTTTTTATATCTGATTTGTCTTTAGGTCTAAAATATTTTTCTTTCAGCAAGAAACTTTTAACGACAGAATGAGAATTATAAAAAAGTAGTTTTATTTAATAAAAATGTTTAAAACTATATTTTCAATAATATACATTATTGACTTCCATAATAATTTTATAAATAAATTCGAGCACACTGCGAATTAAACACATTCACACACAAAGCGTTCCACACCTTTTTTTTATTATTTTTAGTTAAATATTAAAAGTGTCACTTAATAATATTCAAGACGAATAGGTGCGTTTGTTAATTTGAGCATGACCTGTAATAGAAATGCAAAGGTTTATTGCATCAGCGTCGATGGCATTGGACAAGTTTGAAATCTAACGACGAGCAAATCAAAACAGCGTCACTATAGGTCTGTCTGGGTACTTTTCCAGTAGCTAATACTCAGTAAATTTTTTTGGGAGAGTAAGACCAATTTTACTCTGTCGGCTGAAAATATATCAAAAAGTACGCAGACAGCATCCAGACTGGAAAATATATCATTGCCTATGCATTTATTTTGTAGTATACTTAAAATTGTTTTGTTTATTATAATTTATTATAAATATCAAAAATCAACACAATTCTAACTACTTATCTCTGCCATTGTTAAATTTCAATTTTTGTATTTTTTACGAATTTTATTTCATTAAAAAAATTAAATAAAAACAGCTGTTCAAACTAGTTGCAAAATCTTGCAAGCAGAAATTTCTCCAGCAACATTTTGCAAGTTCTCTAACTGCCAACTGTCAAAAAATTGTCTTTTTGGCTCTCTCGTTGCAACAGATTTGGAGTACGCAGACAACATTTTGCAAGATTTTGCAACATTTTGCAGAAAATGATGCAAAATATGTGTACGCAGACAGACCTTATGTTTGGCTTTAGTTTCAAAATAATATTTTAGTAATTTTTAATTAAATATTTGATTTATTTTTATTTTTTAGGCTTATAATAAGTGAGCAAATAAGTACATAGTTAAGTATAAATCATGGCGAAATAATACAGGTGGTCTCGATAGCGAATTCATTAATTTCGCCGTAAACTCCAAATGTCAAACTCCATATATAAAAAATATGTATAACAGTTGTACATATTTTTTATATATGGAATTTGACATTTAGAGTTTGCGGCGAAATTAATGAATTCGCTATCGAGACCACCTGTATTATTTCGCCATGGTCTAAATATTATTTTTGAATTGCATTTTTATTAATGTTTATTTTTTTCAAGGCGCATTAAATACCAGGTGGCCGCACTGCTACAAAAACAAAAATTTTATGTCATATTAATGTTTCAAAGCTGTTAAAAATTCCAAGTATGGACAAGTAAAGAGGCATACCTCACACACATTTCTGTATTTTTACGATTTTGCCATCTTTTGTTGTTTCCATAAAAATGGGCTCATCTCTTAGAGAAATACAAATATTAAAAATATAAGTGCCCAAACCCGTTCCAACACGCGCATTTAAATATTTTAAGTATGAAGAACCATAGAAGGACACCTGGCAAGCAAATCCCAATCATTTTGGTTCTGCCATATATCGTTGTTTCCATAAAATTTACAGTTTGGATGCATAGACCGCATTTTATTCCTTTAACAGGCCTATTTTATCTTCCTAACAGAGCTCTGTTAAATTAAAAGGTTTGTGGCAAAGCTGAAAATTTTAAAATTTATCTTCACATACATAATTTTTTTTTTATATGGAAATAACTCAAAAAACTGAGTGCTTTTCATATAAATTTTTCAGACGAGTTGATCGCCTGTAATACAGAAACAACACTTAAAACACTAAGAAAAAAGAATCTGAACCAACAAAGTTGAAATTAAAAAAAAAATTTATCGCTATGAGACAAAAAAGCTATAATGCTGGACTAATATAGTTATAATTTCGCCGCGTTAAACAATTAAAAATAAAATAACAGTTGTGTGTTTTGTTGTATTGCGATCGTATGACGAATTTAAACAATGAATTTTTTTCCGACGAATTCGGTTCGGTTTGATGTTCGGTTAAATTCGCCATTCGTCCCAATCAAGGCGAATTAAATACAAGGTGATAGCGGTGGCGAATTCAATTCTTTTCCCATGTATTCTAACTGTCAAACTCCATATATAAAAAATTTATCTAACTGTTATACAGATTTTTTATGTATGGAGTTTGACAGTTAGAATACGAGGGAAAAGAATTGAATTCGCCACCGCTATCACCTTGTATTTAATTCGCCTTGGTCCCAATTGTGTTTCTCTTATTATTATTATCCAAGTTTTTTTGTTGCCGCTAATTTTTAAAAATATTATATTTTTTATTCATAAAAGAATAATAAATTTTAATACTTGTATTTAATTTTTTTAACATTTGCCATGCGAATTTGTTCATTTTCGCCTGAAACATTCCATATATAAAAAAATATTATGCAGAGTTTTTATATGTGGAGTTTAATAGTAATGCTACTTGGAAAATATTAATAAAATCGGCTACACTACCATCTGGTAATTAATTCGCTTGGGCGGAATCATCTACTAAGTCATGGCAAAATAATACAGGTGGTCTCAATGGCGAATTCCTTACTTTCGCCTTAAACGCTAAATGTCAAACTCCATATACAAAAAATAATGAATTCGCCATTGCGACCACCTAGTATTATTTCGCCATGTACCAAGTGGTAGATAGCAGTGGGAAATTCATTTATTTTTGCCATTGCTCGATAGTTTTATCTTCATTTAAAAAAAGTTTAATACTGTTTTTTTAATATATGAAGTTTGAGTGGCGGAGAAGATATATAAATTCGCCTTATATTATTATTATTCGCCATAAATATTACTTTTAATCGAATTTATTATTAGTTTTTTAATTTAATTTAATTCACTTTTAATAATTCACATTATAAAGATATTTTGATAAGATTTCTTTTGAAAAACCTCTTATCATAAATATCATGGCACTGTGATAACACTAACATAATCATATCTGGCATTGAATTTGACGTTTGATGACATAAATATCTCAGATATTGAATACAATTTATTATCACTTCTATCAAATATATTTCTAAACTCAGCACTGATATACACATGTATATATGTTATTATATCATGATATCGTTTGTATTTTCATGAAGTTTTAACTTTTACATTTTTAAATTATAATTTCAACCACTGTTAAATTATTTGAGTGGCTGTGTATGTAAGTATGTACATTGTTTGTGTATGTTCAATTGTTTGTGTTTATTTTTTAAATTAACAAACCATTCTCAATTTGCAAATATTGCTTACAGGTCTAGACTCTAGACACAAAACAATTTTTATTTTCGTTTATTTCGTTCATTTTGTTTTATGTTTTTCTTTCGGTCATATTCCTTGGTTGTTGACATTGTATTTTTAATTTATATATACAAAATAATTTATTAAAAAAAAATAAAGATTATTTTTTTTTTGGAAAATTTTTGATTAGATGGTTAATAGTATTTTATTTGGCGGTTATCTGAAGTCAGCAACAATTATTTGTTTATCTGTGCAGTCAAGTGGGAAAAACATACACATGAACATACAGTTAGGAGCAAAAATGTAACATGATAGCCGGCGTTCGGAAACAATGCTTAGTATTTCCTATAAGGAAGCAAATACCAAAAGTTTTTTCGATTATTATTATATATCGGTTTGTCCAAAAAAATTAATACTTACATGCAATATTCTAGTATGGCAAGGATGGACAGTAGGGGTACCATAACAAATATCAGAAAAGGTTACACTTTTGCACCCTGTTAAATTTGAATGCATTTAACAATTCAAACAAATACAATATCTGAATTATTCTGTAATCTACCGTTATTTATAAATTTTTCAATTATCTCACACGTGTTTTTAAAATGGAGCCATATAAAATCAATGAAATTATTAATTTATTGCAAAAAAATGAATCGGTAAGACAAATTGCAAAAAAGTATAAAATAAGTCATATGACCGTGCAAAGAATTAAAGAAAAGTATGGAATATGTGCTCAATCTCCGCGTATTAGACGGCCAAGAAAAATAGATGATCGACCTGGTCGACACCTCGCAAAATTGGTAACATGCGAAAATCCTGTCACCCCAGCTGAAGCACTATAAACTCTTCAAATTGATGCAAGTCGCTGGACAGCTGGACGGAATTTGTAAATTCGTATAAAAATTGGACAGAAGGCGACTGGAGTCAGGTACTGTAAATTACTTTTTAAATTTTTTTTATTTTTTTTTATTTTTTTTTTTTATTTTTCAGGTGATTTGGTCTGATGAAACGAAAATTAACCGTTTTGAGTCAGATGGGCGCTCGTGGTACTGGACTAAGGACCCAAACACCATAACCTCAAATCAGGTCCGACAAACAATGAAACACGGTGGTGGTTCAATAATGGTTTGGGGTTGTATCACGAAAAATGGAGTGGGTCCTCTTGTTAAAATTGATGGTATTATAAAAAAGGAACAATATCTTTCAATTTTGCAAAATAATTTACCAGCTGCTATTGAAAAAACAGGTCTTTCTCCTAAAAACGTTGTGTTTCAGCAAGATAACGACCCAAAGCACTCGGCTAAAATAGTAAAAACTTGGCTACAAAGTCAACCATTTTCTGTTTTAAAATGGCCCCCGCAGTCACCGGATATGAATCCGATTGAAAACTTTTGGAGTTACATCAAAACAAAGTTAGCCAAGTATCCGGAACCTTCAAATGATGTTAACGAGTTATGGAGCCGTGTGAAAGACTGTTGGGAGTCTATTCCGAACGAGATGGTGGCAAATTTTTGCAATAGTATGCCCAACCGACTAAAAGAGCTTGAAAAAGCAAAAGGTTTGTGGACAAAATATTAAAAACTCAAACGTCGCGCTTTAATTACCATACAAATATTGCTGGGTGCAAAAGTGTAACTTTTGACTAAATCTGGTTACATACGCATTTTGTTTTACAAATTTGTAATATAAAAAATTATGTTTGTGTTATATTTTGCAGAAAGTTTAATAAATAAAATAAGTTAAGATAATTTAGTTGTGTGTCTTCTTATTTTGAAACTATCAAGCTTTATTTCAGAACATAATCAGGCATGTTCTGAAATCCACACGAAATTTTCACTTCAAATTTTTCAAGGCATTGTTTTTGTAAAAAATAATTTTACAGCAACAATGCTTTGAAAATTTTGAAGTGAAAATTTCGTGTGGAATTCAGAACATGCCTGAATAACTCATGTTACATTTTTGCTCCTAACTGTACATACGTATGTATATTTTACGAGGGAAGATCAATATTTCTTAAAAAGCAAAAATCATTTAATGAGTAATAACAATTTTAAATATTGTTTTCCAGCTTTTTTTAACTGCCTTTTTTAACACCTTAAGTGATTAAGAAGATTAGTTGGAAGTAGTTATTGTATCTGTTATATCTGTCCAATTAAAGCAAATATTTAGATAGAAATAATTTAATTATGCGAACAACTTGAGGGCATGCTTCATGCATACGTGGATTAATAAATAGATTATGGGCGAAAAATTTGATCTGAAAATCACATTATTGTCGTTAATGCAATAAATTTTATTAGATGAATCCATCTCGACAAAAATTTATCAAATTTATGGCCCTTATTTTTAATTGCCACGATTATTTGTTGTGTATTAATTTATTGACCTTGACTACATGGAAAAACAGTTAAGGATGAAAAATCGTCATTGTTGAACAAATATATAATAAGCATTCCCATGGCGAAATCATGTAGCAGATGGTGCCATTGCCGTATTCACTAATTTTCGTTACTAGAAATGTCAATCTTCATATAAAAGAAATTTGATGCAGATTTTTTATATATAAAGTATGACATGTCCCATAACGGCAAAAATAAATAATTTCGCCACTGCTACCACCTGGACATGATTTCGCCATAATCATATTAAAGAATAAAGCGAAATTGTTGAATAAAATGATTGAATCGAACATAAGGTCAATGTTCAGGTAGACTTTTGAACAATTACTGCCTCTTTTTTATTATCGGATAAAAAAAATTTAACCGAAGAAATAAAAGCTCATATTAAGGATCCTCTATAATTTTTCTTGGCAGAAAGCTAAAACAAGTTGGAAAATTCCGGGTGAAAACAAAAATAATATTTAAGGACATTTTTTGTAGCAACTTTAGAGTTGGGTTTATCAGCTCCTTAAAATGACTGCTCTTTTCAGCTCAGCTCATTAAAACGAACTAGTTTGCTCATTTAGTTCAAAGCTCACTCAGTGAGCTGAAGCAAATAATATGTTGAGCTCGATTGCTTTTAGTTCAATAGCTCAATCAGTGAGCCCAAAAAATTGAGCGAATCCAGTTGATTTGTTCAGCTCACACAGTTTTTAGTTGTTTGTGTTAAATTAATCAGAAATCAAAAACATATTCACACATACTAATGAAAAATTGTGCATCTGAAAAACAATTTAAAGATTAACTATATTAAGTACGCACTTTTATCTAAATTTATTTTCGTAAACCTTTAAAACTAAAAAGAATATTGGTTAATAATAATATATTTTCTGATTACAAAAGGGTGTTTTTATTTAATTTGTATCAAAATAAGTTTTAAGTTTTTACTCAAGTTGTAATTTTATATTAGTTTTCATATAAATAATGATGAACTATAAAAGGCACTCAGTAATTGAGTAAAAGAGCTCAGTAAAAAGAGCGCTCTATATAGTTATAGTTTGACGAACTACACTCTAAACGACTTATTGATTTCTCCTCGTATACATTACGGGGTATTACCACGCACACCGTCTATCTAGTTGATCAGACTTGAAATCTAATACACAAACAAACATCGTCTGGGACTCCTCTTCTTAGTAATTTAAACAAGAGCTCAGCAGTCTTAAAACTGAAAGAGTGTTACTTCTCTATTCAAAAAAAAAAAAAAAAAAAGAAAAAACTAAATCATATTACGCTTTGTTTATAAACAATTAGGCTTGTAAATATCTAGAGGTTTAGAATAGCACGAGCAAACGCAAGTAAATAATTATAAAATAAGTGGTAATTTTTGTGGTATTTGATTTACAATATTACATTTCAAAATAACCGTTGCATCAAAAAAAAATTGTTAAGAGTTGCCAATTAATCATCAAAAGACTTACAATCAATCAAGCAAATGTTAAGATGTAAGGCAATGCGAATCAATTACCAGGTGGCAGCGTAGGCGAATTTATTAATTTTCGCCGTGAACACTACTGTCAAACCCCATTTATAAAAAAAATGTGGACTATTTTTTATATGTGAATTTTGACATTCGTTTCTACCAGCAAAAAATAATAAATTCTCTAACGCTGCCACCTGGTAATTGATTCGCCTTGATGTAAGGCCTAAACTAGCTTGTTAAAGCTACCTACACGACATGTTTTTTACATCTGACTTTTTAACTGTGTGAGTCATATATAATTCTGCATGTGTGTCAAAATTGGTATTTTAAGACGACAGACTACGTGTGACATAATTATTATTTGTTTACAACAGCTAATAAAATTCGATTTTTTCACTGTACAGATATCCAAGCCGTCCAGTTTCAAAATGGCTTGTTGTTGTCTTAAAATATTTTTGCGTGCGTTACGGAATTACTGAAGACTTATCAATTTTAATTATTTACTTTTTACTCCAAATATGAACAGGATTAGTTTGCATTGAATAATTATACATAATTGTTATCAAATAGCTACAAGCAACTTTAGATTTCGTTCATATAAAATATTACCATCAGCCGGCCAATGATCAACCGCCGTTGTTTGTTTTCATACGGCATAGATTTTGGCAATAATTTTTAGAATTATGGTTTGTCAGATCAGATAGAACACGTTCTAAACGAAATTTTGTCAGATGACTTTTCACATGTATTTTACAGAAAAAATGTTTTAACAGCCCTACACGACGTGTATGTGTTTAGCAGTGGGAAATTTGACACGTCAGATGTAAAAAACATGTAACGCTTCCTAGCGCACAGCGTTTACGCTGAAATGTCGTAACGAAAATATGTACTTAAACTTTGTGTCTTGAACATTATTGTTAAAAAAACCGCTACATTGTCCTGAAAATAACTAAACTTACTTTTCAATAATAACAAAACAAGCAAGCAGCCAATTTCACTACCTAACACCCTGCAAAATCGGATAGTGTAATTGCTAAGTGCTAACGCCGCGCACATGATCGTTTTTGACAGATATATTACGGTTAGCGCGTTATTTTAGGTTTGTCTGTTAGAGGTTATTAAGAAGAACTCGTTATTTTATACATCGAAAAGTTGTTTAAGGAAATTAAGACTATTTCTATTTGGAAACTTACCAGCAAAAAAATTAGACATTACCTTAAAAAGTACTTGCCATATAATAACTTACTTTCATATTTTGTTAGTCGCTTACAAAAAACATTACATTAGTTCGCAAAAGAAGGAAGTAGTAGTGCCTGTTCGTAAATGCATCATTGCACTCCATGTGATATTCAGTACTTTCGTAAATGCAAAAAGTGGCAGCTATGCAAATGTCATCTGTTCATAAATGCATCACTAAAGTATATTATGCGCAAATAAAAGCAAAAAACTAATCATAAAAATGGCTGATACAATGAACGTGTGAGTATAAATTTCGTTAAGTTATTTATTTATTTCTTTTTGTTTAATATTTTTTATTTTTATTATTTTTACAGAAATTTTTACGAATTCAGTTCAATATTAATTTTTCCATTTTCACAGTATTTCTTCGTTCGTAAATGCAAACTAAAATGAGCAAATCAAAGCTTACGCAACATCCATGAATCAAGAAAACAAGATTGCGTATTGCGCAGGACCGTTAGTTTGTTGTCTCTTTTGTGTGACGTAGAAATAGAATATTTGTATGGAAAGTGTAACAGAATTAAAGTAAGAGAGCCAAAAATTTCTTATATTTTTACAACAAACACACATTATAATTCTATTGTGACGTAGATGCGCAGTAAAAACATTTTTTGAACGGCTGAATGCGCAATCTTGTTTTCTTGATTAATGCGCAACATCTGCTTATCAGTGGTAGTGCATAATAATCATATTATGCACCGCAGTGATGCATTTACGAAAAGATCCGTAATTGAACTAGTTCATTAACTTAAAAGAGAATATCTTAAAATACGTACTAATGGTAATCTTTAGTTTCTACAATAATCAATCAATCTGTAGGTTGGTAATCTAGTTAGGAAGTCCTTCCGCCAAAAATGATTAATTCCACACTCGATTACGTTATCTAAAATTTTTTACTGGGTTTTTATAGATTGCTGTCAAAACGGAAGCGAAGCCGAGTAAACTAAGTATTCGCCGTCTGGACTGAATTGAAATTGCTTTGTATAACTAAACTCACATTAAGCGGGTGTTTGGCAATACGTCATATGACTCAATTGAAATCTGGATGATTGAGATGATGACATCCAGGATAATGTTACGTTGCCGACCAAAATGGCAAAAGCCAACCCTAAAACAGAACGTAAAGCGTTGTCCTTCTGTAAGAATTTTTTGGCTTTCCGCTCTACAATCGAAAAATTAAATTCAAACAACGCTTTAGGTAGCGAAGTTGGCTGCCGTAGGGTAGTCTTCACGTCGTCAGTATTGTTTAAAAGTTTTTAATAAGGAAGAGAGTGTCTGCACTGTTGATCAATAGATGGCGCTAATTAAAAAAAATGTAACAATCAAACTAAAAGTCATATTTGAAGGCGAACATCATTGCTGAGACAAATGTTCGGCCAACGATGGTTGCAAATGCGATTTCTGAAAAGTAATGACAATTGAGCGATTTTTAAGCCAATCTAGCGATTTTATATCTGTTTTTATTTCTATTTACTTGTCAAGCTTATTCAGGTTGGACTATAACGCAGGGGTTGGTTACTGGCGATCTTCGTGAAGAGCTTAGGGTTAAATGCATACGATTACTTCGTTGACATTTTCATCTCACTATGGTGGAGAGGAAAGAAGTAATAATATTAAAATCGATGCTTCAGTTTATAGATATTACCGAAAACTGTAGCAGGAGCTCAGGGGACTGATTTTATCATCTTATAAGATCAAGACTTATTTATATTTTCCTGCTTCTTCACACAAATCTATGTTTGCTGCTGGCATTTTGCACAATATCATCATCTACTGTGTTTAAGACAACAACTCTGTTTTCCCTCTTCACTCTCATCGTTAGCTTTCTTTTCTCATTCGTTTTTTTCCTTCTTAAGATCTGAGGTCAGCATAATGTATAGTTAAATGTGGTTTAGTTACGATAAAGTTGACGTTAGCTATCAAAAAACTTACGCCTAAAAATTCACCCTTTATATATAGGATTTTTTGAAATGTTTATTTATTTACATTTAGTGTTCTCTATATTTAATAAAAAAAAATAACTTTTTACATGCCATCGTTAATCAAATGTATGGATTTGTCAGTTTTCTACTATTTGTGTACTTCTCTCTTTCTTGTTATTTACCAATGAAAGTGTTGTTACTTTTGCATGTAAGCATGACTGTGTTTTGAGTATTTTTCCTACTAGTCAATAACATCAACAATATACACATTTGGGAAGGTTAGCTCCAGTGTTGTCGATAGTATTTTCTTTTGCAAAATACTCCAAACTAAAGAAGGGTGTTGGTAAGTATCTTTGATCTTTCTTTCTGAAAAGCAGATTGTTTAAAAATATTTTATGAGCTGGAAAAGTTTACAATCGAATTAGAGCAAACTTGATTTCATCACTAACACGGACGACAGACGGACATCGCTCAATCGACTTCGTTATGCATCAGAAGTCAAAATATATACATTTTATGGGGTCGGAAATGGAGACCCTTTTTGTGGTGAAGGGTGTAATGATGCGATAGCTACTCGAGCAATCGCGTCCGTATTTTTTAATTACCTTGCGTGAAATAATCTTTAACTAAATGACGTTTGTGTAGCTGATACCAGGAGACTGCTTAGACCGAGCAGTAAAATACCCCAGCAGTTTTTATGGTACAGAGATGTTTTTCGGCACAGAGTTTCTTGCTTTACAGCAATCACAAGAAAGTGGTTTTAACTTGGGTGTCAGACGATCGAGTTTTCATTCAAGTTTTAAAATTTCTCTAATTTTTTTTTTACCAATACGCTCACACTTCAAAAATTTGCTGAGAATTTAGTTTTCAAGTTTTCGTTGAATTGAGTGTTTCAAATTACATTCAAGAAAACAGCTGATTGAAGTTTTTTTCTTCAAATAATTTTTATTTAATTATATTAAACAACGGGATTTTTTTTAATTAATTAATTTTCAAAAAATCTTTTTTCGTGCTATTTTCCCGATTAATTATTTAAATCACCGATATTGATTATTGAGGGTCAAAGCACGTCTCGATGGCCATTTCCTTATCGCTTACTTAACTTTTCAGGAATTTTATTTTAAATTTTATTTGTTTTCTTGACGACGTTTTGCTTAAAAACTTGCTTTGAAATTGCGTGCAGCCTACGTCACAGCTTTCAATTTTTGTGAGTTTTGACAAGCAGTATATGTAAGTTTCTTGAAAGAGAATTGAACAAAAACATGACCGTGTGACTGCACTGTAAGACAACATGATTGACGATTCTATTCCATAAAAAATCTTTGGACATTTATAAAGAGGCGACTGCTTAATGACTGCTTAAAACTTGACAGCAGTTAAAAGATACAAATACTAGCTTTTTGGCCCTCAATTAATTTTAAAGTAGACACAGAGTATTTATCAGAATTAAAAACTTTTAGTACATTTATATTAATTGTATTTGTTGAAAGTTTGTTTTTGTAGGAAAAAAAGTTTTTGATTTCTAAAAAGTAGGGAATCAACAATTAAAATAAAAAAGAGATCTATCGTTTATAAATTAACTAAAATAATACACAAGTTAAATGTTTTCTTTAAAATGTCATATCGGTAACACCGTTGGTGCACAATAGCTCTCTGTAGTTGTTGTTTATTTGTGAGCGTCTGTATGGGAATGTATTTATAATTACATTTACCCCCTAATTTTTGTTGTGATGTGCTTTTTGATATTATGTACGTGTATATATGTATGCCTATATAGCAGCATAAAACATAAAGAAGAATTCAATACAAGGAAGCCAGACGCAGCAAATAGTCGTCATTTAAAGCTGAAGGGCACTTAACGATTTTTAGAATAAAGGAGTTGTTTTAGTTATTTGTGTTTGTAGCAATCAAAAAAACTATGTTATTGTCGTTTTTTTTTCTTGAACCTATTTATGCAATTGATTTATTATTGTATGTCGCAGAAAACCTTTTTTCTATGTTCGTTAATTTCAAGCCAACAGCATGACGTAAGGGTTTGTTCATTACAAATCGTTCAGCCTTAGTTTGAATTTGCTTAAGTAGGTTAAAAGCATATAGACATTTTGTGCCGTCCCTTTAACTTTAGGAATGTTTACTTGTGTGTTAAAAACGTGGAGTTTTTTCAAAATACACATAATTTATTACATTATGACTTTATTCAAAAACTTAGTTTGTGTTCTTCCTTTATTATACCTTAAATCAATTAAGAGAATTTTTTTCTTGCATTGCCGCTCGTTTCTGTTTTAACTACAAATATTTTTTATTTAACACACAAAAAATGGTTAATATATATTCAGATATGTCGCAGAAATCAATTTTGATTGTAAGTGGTTTCAATTCATCAGATTGATTCTTTAGAAAACGAAAAACCAAGGCGAATTAATTATAACGTGATAGCGATGGCGAATTCAGTCATTTTAGCTGGTACCCTAACTGTCAAACTCCACATATAAAAAAATCTGTATAACAGTTAGATACATTTCTTATCAAGGCGAATTAAATACAAGGTGATAGCGGTGGCGAATTCAATTCTTTTCCTGGTATTCTAACTGTCAAACTCCATATATAAAAAATCTGTATAACAGTTAGATAAATTTTTTATATATGGAGTGTGACAGTTAGAATACATGGGAAAAAAATTGAATTCGCCACCGCTATCACCTTGTATTTAATTCGCCTTGTTTTTTATATATGGAGGTTGACAGTTAGAATACCGGCGAAAATTAATGAATTCGCCACCGCTATCACCTTAAAATTAATTCGCCTTGCGAAAAACGAAAAATTTTTTCTGAATGAAACCACTATTAAATTGATTTTTTTTTCAAATTTTATTTTTGCAGTTTTTAAATTTACTTATGTGTGTGAAGATAAATACGTCAAGTTAAATGCGATTTTTAAAAAATGTAGCATGCGATAATTTTTTTCTCCCATACATACAGAACAATTGGTATAGTAAATTCCGGACTTTTTTTAACGAATACGATTACAGCTACAAAACCTACGATCTTGGAGAATCAAACCTATTGGGAAATCAAGGGCACATATAAAGCTATTAAACTGTAAATACAGTTTATTCAAATTGAATTTGAGAAATTTTTTATGGGCCACCTGAAAACTCTTATTCAGTGCAGAAATTCAATCTTTGTTTTTTTAATTAAGTTTAGATAATTGAAAACGCATGCAATTGAGTGTTTTTGAATTTTGCTGGATTTTCATCTCTCTTTTAGTGTTGCCACAATTTTTAGGTTTGTTGTAAAAATTTTTTTTACTTATTTACGTTTTATGAATATTATGGAAAAAGAAAATTTATTTTTAAAAAATTAATTAAATACATTAATTAAAGCAAATGAATGTAAATAAAATTATTTCAATGTCACTCCAAAGTAAATTAATAAAAAATAAAAATTTTGCATTAACTTTTCTAAATGTATTTAAATTAGTATTTGAACTCTCTGTCATTATAGCAAATAAATTAATTAATTTGACTTAAGTTCATGTTTTGTTTTGATTTCTAAAGTTTTATTACGAAGGAATAATTATTTACAAAATTTTGCGGTAGTTTCTTAAAGAAAACAGGAATAATTAAGAACTAATGTATTGAGAGAAACACAATAACAACAACGAATTCAGAAGAAGTTATCAATTCGACTGAATGTTGGTTTTTTTTTTTAATTTGTGCCTGCAGAACTCAGTCATTTCTGAACCGGTTTTGAAATTTTTTTGTATGTTGATAGACTGTGCTTATAGAGGGTGTCCCCATACAACATAAATATTTTTTACGTGTATCTTTAGAATTTAAAATGACTGCGTATTACTACAGCTCCCAATAACAAAAAGTAATACAAAAATAAATCTAAAAATTAAAGGGTGTTCCCAAAGGTGACGTAAATTTACCTTTATGGGCCTATTTTTTGAACCTTTATAGACAAACGCTTCAAAATTGCTAAGTCCGCTATAACAAGAAGCTTAGAATTTGAATTTAGAAATTAAAGGGTGTTCCCAAAATTAATGTAATTTGCCCTATATGGCTGTATTTTTTGACTCGATATATACAAACACCTGAATTTTAGACAGAATATCCACTGCTTTGTGTCGTATAATAAGAAGTATAAATATTTTAAATTAAAAATAAAGGGTTTTACAATAGTTGGTGTAATCTGATTTATACGGCCAAACTGTTGAACAAGTATAAAGTTTGGAGAGGAAATATAAGGACGTCCCGATAGTTAATGTAATTTGAGATATGAATGTGGCCATACTCTTGAACCGTTATTGACTGACAGATGAAATCTGTTTTGAAGTCGGTTATTTTTGCAAGAATTATTTTTAAAAATATCAATTTTAAATCATATATTTTTTAATCTCGAAGCAGCACTGCACTACTCTCAGTCGATAGCTTGTGCCACTCATCATGTATAATTTCTTGCTTAGTCCGAGTTTAGACGGACGAACATTTGGAAGAAAAACATTTGGAATTCTCTTTTGTTCTTTCATTCGCGTTCACACAGGCGAACATGTTGTCGGCAACATTTTATTAGTTTTGTTATTGTTCGCTTTTAAATGTATGCCAAGGCGAATCAATTACTAGGTGGCAGCGTTGGACTGGGACTTAAAAAATTGGTTTCATGAAGTTTGTATTTGTTGGCAAGAGGTGTATTAAAGTAAGCAAAATGCCAAGGCTTGAATTTTGAGAGAATTTTTTTAAACTTGCTAAAATTTTAAAAGAGAATTGAAAAAAAGTAACAGTGCTATATTCGGCTATGCCAAATCTTATATACCCTTCTCTGTAAATCTAGTTTAGTGAAGTATATCCAATCAAAAAAGCAACTATTGGGGTGACTGAGACTTACTGCCGATTACACTAAATGTTTCTTACGCATAATTGTATTGAAAGAAATGTTCGTTCGAATTTAGATAAACTGGCCGTTAAACAGATAAAAAAATGTATTACTACATATACATAATTTTATAAATGAATGCCATGCGGCGCTTAATGGGTTAAGCATTAAAAAAATATAGTATTTTCTTAAAGATATCTTCAAAACTTTGAAAATGACACCCATATTGATATTTTAAAAAATTTAATAATTTCAGAGCCCCGTAACTCGGAAAATATGTGCGTGCGACAGTTTTTTCACTTCATATTTTTTCTTATTTTTTAATTCTCTATCGCCCTATCAGTTATTTTTTGATTGGAGTTACTTTTTTGTTCCAAGTGACATGAAAATGCAAAAATGTCTTGACTCTTGTGAGAAATATTTCCCGTTACTTGTGTACCCTCGCGTATTCTTCGCTTAGTTGTATGGCATAGGCGATGTTTAGCGATTCGTATTCCCTAAGAAAAAACGCGTAATCATTGCTAAACAAACCATCGCCAAAAAATCTCAAAAATGTTTGCAGGGTGGTGTCGAATGCTTTTGTTGAATGAGTACAGTAGTATTAGTGTACTCATATTTCAAAAGCAATAAACAAAGTGAACAATTCAATAGTAAACAGTATGAATAGGGGGCAAACAAGACGTTTTGAGCTCATCTCTAATACATACATATATTTCAACTATTTTTGAAATGTTTTGCTAACCTTTTTATTTGTTTTCATATTTTATATGTGCCCATAATTATGAAAGTGGTCTAAGTCAAAATTAAAAAAAATATCACATTATTTTAAACTAAATTTATTCAATGTAATTTTTACGTAATTATCAAAAATGAACCATTAGATAGTGGTTGTCGCATAATGTAAAAATATTTTTTAATTTATTCAAATGCAGTTCATTAAATATCTCGAAACAAGAAATAAATGACATATATTATTTTTAATTGTTTATTTTGTACATAAATTTTTAATTTTTTTTTTCATTTTCTCTAACAATAAAATCAATTTCAACTTTAAGCC
Source organism: Gymnosoma rotundatum (assembly GCA_916610165.2). Taxonomy (NCBI): domain Eukaryota; kingdom Metazoa; phylum Arthropoda; class Insecta; order Diptera; family Tachinidae; genus Gymnosoma; species Gymnosoma rotundatum. Next base: position 120,854,777 of record OU744340.1, read on the forward strand.
AACAAATAATTACTAAACTGTTTGCTCTGATTAATAAAACTATATTATGGTTAAGTATATTATATTATTTTTAATAACTTATAAATCTTTGGTTGTGGTTAAAAATTTTTTTACGTTAAACCAACCATGTTGTATTAATTATACAGAGTAAACATATAATGGTTAAATATCAACAAAAACCTGTTTGTTGTGACTGGAGTATAGCTGAAAACAACTATAATTTGTTGTCTTCAACTTTACATAGTTACAAAGAACATATTATGGTTATTGTGACCATATCACAACCATGTTTTTTCTTTGCGTGTATAGCATAGAAGACTGCCATTTAAAATTCTCCGAACCTGACGACGCTGTAATAAACAAAATTTTACAAGAATTTTTTTTCATGCTGGTGACAGACTTAAAAAGGAAAACGAAACAACGATTTGGCTTAAATCTCATTTTATTTGTAGAGATTTTATTTTGTCTTTCAAATATTTTAAAATTAAATTTTAAGTTGAATTGTAATGTTCGGCTTGAGGTCCTCTTTGTTAATAAATTAAAAACAAAATAACTTTATTGTTTTTATTTATTTATCATTATTCCAAATATTTCGACCAACTTTGTTGGTCATCTTCAGGGAAATAATGAATTAATTCTTTTTAGCGTCGTCCGTTTGTTTATGCTTACACTTTGTGACAAAGTAAAAAAGGTCTAACAACAAACAACTTATTTAAAATTAAATTTTGATTCTGCGCATATTTCCTCTCCCCCACTTACAAATGCTGTTCCTTATTTCTTAAGGAAGCATATTCTCTTGGAACGTATAAATATTTCTCGCGTTGACCGATAAACCATCTACACGACCATACGAAAAAACCCTAAAAAATTAATTAAATTCGGTTTGACCGTTCGTGAGTTATAAGTCACAACACACCTGCAATAGTTTATTATATATAAAATTACAAAAAAAAAAATATAAATAAAAAATGAACAAACTAACTAACTTCTCTTGTTTAATTAAACCTGTGCGATCGGAATACCGCATCGCAGACGTTGAATTTTATCGACCACTCCGACCATGGAAGAGTCTTCTACGGTTTAAAATACCAGCTGGGGTTTGGCCCGTATAAGTAATATTAATTATATTACACATACGTACAAATATAAATTGTTTATGAACATCAAAGGACCTTTATTAAGTGTTTAAGGCAAATTAAAAAAAACTGTAGTTTTAAGTAAAAAGGTTATTTAAAAAAAAATCTGGCATCCCCATTTAGAATGGTGTCGTTATTTATTATGAATGCAAATCTATGCTTAAATATATTTACATTTATATAAAGTTATTAACAATGTTTGTAGCATAATCAAATCAACTGATTACAAAAGTACAACTTTTAATACTATTCATGATACTTACAAATTTATGCGTATGTATATAATTGTTTACGTGGGTGTGTGTGTGCCTGTGTGCAAGTATGTAAAATTTCTATAGAAAACGTATTATTTTCTTTTGTTGTGTTCATTAGCATAATGGAATTATTTTTTTGTATTTATGTTAATACATCCACACACATACGTACATAAGTATATTGGAGTGATTTAAGAAATATTAGCACAAACATGTCTGTTAAAAAAAACAAAAAACAAAATCAGACAAATATAAACGAAAATTTAGTGGAGCGTTGTTTCCAAAATAATGATATTAATAATAAAAAAAATTATTGTAAATTATTTCAAACTCTAATAGACACATATACATACAAATATACATATGTATATGAAACAAATTAATTAGTATGTTCTGTATAGTTAATAGTCCTGTGACTAGTTTCTGATTGACATATTTACTATAGTTTTGACATTTAATATAAACATAATATTATAATTTAAATGTTCTATACAGTAAGGGGATTAGAAAACTATTAGTCGACTAATATATCATACGATAGTTATATTGTATTCAGAAATTATTTAGTACAAATATTTAATCGATTAATTAAAAAAAAATATTTATCGATTATGGAATCATATGATAAATTGAATAAAAAATTATTGATTGTACTTAATTGAAAATATTCCGCATCATGAGGCGAAAAAAATATATTAATCGATTAATGAAAAATATGGCATCTTGAATTCAGAAATTATTGATTGCAATTAATCGATTTAATTTATTTGTTATAGTGATGACAAAACAAAATTTATTAATTATTTACCGTATCAAATAACTACTTGAATCAATTAATATTTGATTATTAAAAATTGCAAATAACTTACGATTCAAGGCGAATTAAATATTAGGTGGCCGCATGACTACAAAATCTAAAACCTTATGTAGTTTTGTTGTTGCAGAGCGCCACGTCGATGTCAAAAATAGCTGACTAAACAAAAGGAAGCCGAATTTAGTTAATCCTTCTATCATCATTTGGTACTTTAAATGAAGTTGTGCCAGTTGATTTCTTTTTCCTGCATATACAGCAATGCCTCATATTTTGGTTTTAAAATTTAATTTTATAAAATTTACAATTTTGTACTTTGAACATAATCAAAACTTAGCTGGGCTGTTAAGACCATGGCAAAATAATACTAGGTGATCATGGTGGCGAATTCATAATTTTCGCCGTAAACGTTAAATCTAAAGGCCCAACTATAATGTGCATAAACTAGCTTATGCCAACTTATACAACTGTGCAAATACATTAAATTATATGTGGTAAACTATAATGTGATTAAAATAACTTTTCGTCAAGTTTCGTTAAATTTCATTTCTTTATGCAAGGTACGAAACTGATCGCACTTTCCGTACGGAAACAGCTGATTGTGCTTTGCGTTTTACATTGAAAAAGAAAAATTCTAATTAAGACCTAAATTGTTAAATTTTTTAGTTTTAAATTCAATAAAAAATGTAGAAAAAAAAACAACATATTTCTTTATGGCCAGTTTTTTACAATTATAATATATTTAAATTAAATTTGTATTTATACACACATATGTATTCCATATAAACGATGAACATCGTTGCATTTTTTAGTACGGTTGGCCACAAACACACAACAGAAAATAATTTGTAACAGTTTTTTTTTACATTTTCTTAGAACTTAAACCAAAATATGTAAATGTGTTTGTGAATGTTATTAAATATATAAAATATTTTCTTTAAAGCCTTTTAGTTTTAAAGTTTTGTTGATTTATATAGAAATTATTTTTGGCAAAAGTACGAAATAAACATAAATGTGCAACTGTGGCAAATAAGTTACTAAATTTATATATGTACATTGTAGCCACATAAATTTCTTTGATAAGTTACCTAAGCATTTGACAGGCTTTTCGTTGAATTTTTGACATAAGCTAAAGCTAGCTTATGCACATTATAGTTGGGCCTTAAAACACCATTTAAAAAAAATTATACATAAATAAAATACTATAAAGTAACAAATTACAAAAATATCATTTTAATAATATTCTTGCCAAGCGGGGATTGGTAAGGCATTGGAAAGATTAATAATAAACGATTCTCAGGGACGTTTTTGGGGCTGGGATAGGAGGGATAGCTCCCCCTGCTCACATAAATTAATTTGTAAGGATTTTAAGGCGTCTGGAATCCATTTCATTTAATAATTACATTCTGCTTTTCAAATAATATTTCATTTTACCCCCCACAAAAAATGGCGGGGCAAAAATGGCATTTTAGAATGTCTTGAGTCCAATTTTTAATTATTAAACATTCCTTGACATTAAAAGTTTTTATTGCTAAACAATATGACTTGAATTCTTCAGAGGTAGAATAAGTTCTTCTAAGGGTAACATTTTCTTCTTGGTCCGATTTTTCTTGTTTTATAGCTTTAATAGCCTATGACCATAAGCGATTTTTCTGCCAAGTTTTATTAATCTAGGTGCACTCAGTAAATTTTTAGAGCCAATATAACCTAAAAACAAGTAAGGGTGCTATATTAAGCTATGTCGAATCTTATATACCCTTCACCATCAATTTAATGAAGTAACTCTAATCAAAAAAGCAAATATTGGGGTGACAGAGAAGTAAAAAATAAAAAAATTTGGTACTGCATATATATTATTTTACATAAAAATGTCATCGGCTCTTAATGGGTTAAGCATATTTAAAAAATTTTAGTATTTCCTTTAAGATATCTTCAAAATCTTTAAACTGATACCCATATTGATATTTCAAAATATTTAAAAATTTCAGAGCCCCGTAATTTGGAAAATATAGGCGAGCGCCAATTTTTTTACTTGATGTGTTTTTCTTATTTTTTTAATTTTCTATTGCCCCATACATTTTGTTTTTTTTTTATTGGAGTCACTTTATTGTTCCAAATGACATGAAAAAATTAGAGGTAGGCGTGATGTTTTGCCTGCTGCCTCGAAGGACAGGGACCGATCGTGCTGATTTCCAATAGCACCTCTTTCGACACTATATCTGAGCGATTGACACATTAATTTTTTTTTTGCGAAATCAAGTTTGTCAAGGCACTAACACGGACGGAAAGACGGACAGACAGACATCGCTCAATAGACTTCGCTATGCATAAGAAGACAGAATATATATACTTTGTGAGGTCGGAAATGGATATTGTAGAAATTACACATTGAAAGACAAACTTATATATACCCTTTTTCCACTTTTTGTGGTGAAGGGTATAAAAAGTAATGTCCGGCTAGATTGGCAAAACACTCCTATAAGCGTCGTGAGTAATCAGTACTTAAAAAGTATTTTTGTTTATTTTGTTAATTATAATTTATATATACGTTCGGAAAGCACATCGCACAGTGAGACAACAAGGAGTCAATGTAGAGCTCAGGTTATTTTTAAGGGAATTCCAGTAAAAAAAAAAAAATTAAGAAAATCCGCCCACTTTGACGCCCACCTCCCATACAATCGAAAGTTGTAAAATGCCGTATTGTCCGTAATACTTTAGGTATAATTTTCAATTTTGGTACACTTGAATGTTATACTGCTACAAACATTATCGGAAAAAAATTTTGAACATCGGCCCATTTTTACCCCCTCTCCACCAATCCCCCCATCCATACAACCTCATAAAAAGTCCCATATTTTCTAATATATATTATATTCAACCTTCAAATTTGATATTATTGTAATTTACAATAACCCGCCCACTATTATCCCCGCCCACTATTACCCCCACCTCCCACTAAAATGCAATAAAAAAGAACCATTTTTATTAATGTTTTTTTTCATTCCATCAATAATTTTTTAACATCATCATGGTATTCTAATTTTTTAATTTCATTCTCATTCTAAATGAATTTATATAAGGATCTGATGATATTTGCAAATAGTGCATTACATCTTCATTTGTAGAAATACGTGAATGAATACGTGGAATAGCCTGCAGTTTCTATACTCCTTATTCATTTCTTCTTGCGCTTCTTCGGATAACATTCCTGTAGGAACAAAATAAAGTTAATATTAAATAAAATTTTAAGAAATACTTTCAAAAATAAAAATTACAAACAAACCTATTGGCAATATAGCCTCAGATATCATTTTGCTGCCATGAATGAGAACTTTATGTACAGTGATAGGCATGTAATACCAGCCATAATACTCTAAATACAATTTTGCAGTGTCCATACAATACGTATGGAATTTACCAGCATCTATATTTTTACTAGTATTTATAGTATTTAATATAATATTAAAGAAAATAATAATGTAAATAAAATAAAATATAAACAATAAGTGAATAGTTGTAAACAACTACAATTGTAGTTTTTTGTATGTTTAAAGTACTTTTGCAAACTTTTGCTATACTTTCTTTACTTCGAATGAAAGCTGAGACTTCAACCTTTCATTTGATATAAGTATGCACCTAAGGCGAGGGCCTGCTCTATATTTCCCAGTCTATTAAAAATGCAAAATTTTTAATTTTTACACCACAATTCTGATGTTAAAAAAAAATTGAAAAAAAGTATTTCTTTTTTTTTATCTACTTATTCTACAACAACTAAATTAATTAAAAAAATACTTTAAAGTTGTATTTATTATGTATTTGTTTATTAATAAGCTTTTGAATATTACATATTGAACTAACATATTTCAAGCGCGTTGGCATACCTCAACTTTGACTTGCTCTAGGCGAAAAAGTAATGAAGTTATGAGGCTGAAATTTCAGGGAATTGTTACTCATTTACCTGTTAATATACTGTGAATTTCATCCAAATCGGACGACACGAAAAAAAACATTTTTTGCCGCGGTTACTATAGGGCTGTCTTACTGTGCATCGTCTTAACAGTAATTTTAATAAATCTTTGAAGGTACCCTTAATACTTAAATCGCACATTTAATAAGCGCCGAATATTTTTATAAAAATTTTAAGTCCAAATAAACGCATATTTTATTTAATTACCGACTGTACAGTCAACCGCACCAATACTGATATATTTTCGAACATTACGTAGATCAGCAACTGTTTTAATAAAATCGCCAGTACTCAAAAAACAATCAAAACAAAAAATTTATAAAACAAAGAAAATATTTAAAATTCATTATTTATGGCTTTAAATGTAAATTGTGTAAAAATAAAAATAGTTTTTGTTAAAAATAAAAGAGAACATATTAATTTTAATTTGTGAATAATTTTATAATTGATTCAAAGTTTATTTAAAGTAAAATTTCAAAGTTCACTTCAGTATGTGTTCGCGATTTAAAGTCGCCAAAGACTTACCAAAGAACTCTTGTTTATAAATTTATTTTTCAACGTACAAGTTTTTTTTATTACAATTTAAGTCATCAAATGTTCAACAAAAAATAAAAATAGCAATTTTTTGAAGAGGTTTTCAGGTCAAAATTTATCAATGTTTTAATATCGATTTAGTTGGAACGCACAACCAAAGCGCAAAGAATATAAAAATGTACAAATAAAATAACTTTTAGTTGTTTTAAATGAAATATTTAATTATAACTTTCATGTTTAATATTATTTTTGTTGTATTATTTGATTATTTAATATTTTTCTTGTTGTTGTCGTTGTTGTTGTGTGTATAGTAAATATACTAATTATGTGCATTAAAAGTATTTGTTTTTTTTATAAATTCTTTATAATTTCTGTGTATTTGTTTTTTTGTTTTCTGTATTTTTGTTTTTTTGAACATGTACACGTACTCAAAAGCAGCTTAAATAAATGTCTGGACTGGTTTTTAAGTTGTTTATAAATATTTCATTTTTTTAACATGAAATTTCTTTACAGTATATGAATTAATGCAACAAAAATAACACAAATGCAAATTTAAATACTTTATTGAGACAAACTTATATACATACATACAGACATATTTATAATTTGTATAATTTTGAACCTTAAATGAGATACCCTACAATGCAAACTTACTCTACATCAGTGCATTCTATAGTACGCACACTATGGCTTAAGAGTTTTTAACCGACTTAAAAAGAACAAGTAACAGTGCTATATTCGGCTGTGCCGAATTTTATATACCCTTCACCATCTATGTAAATCTAGTTTAGTGAAGTAACTCCAATCAAAAAAGGAAATATTGGGGTGACAGAGAAAAAAAATTTTGGTATTGCATATATAAGTTTACATAAAAATGACATCGGCTCTTAATGGTTTAAGCATTTTTTAAAATGTTAGCATTTCCTTAAAGATCTCTTCAAAAGCTTTAAAATGATACCCATATTGATATTTTAAAAAATGTGAAATTTTAAGAAAGAATGGACGAGAACCAATTTTTTCACTTGATGGTTTTTTTCTTATTTTTTAATTTTCTATGGCCGCATATAATTATTTTATAAATGACCTGATAAAATTAGAGGTAGGCGTGGTGTTTTGCTTGATGCCTCGAAGGACATGGACCGATTCTAAAAGCACCTCTTTTGACACTATATCTGATTTTTTTTTTTTTTTTTTTTTTTGTAAAATCACGTTTGCCGAGGCAGTAACGACGAGACGAATTGACAACCTCTTTTTATACCCTTCACTGTAAAAAGTGGAAAACGGTATAACTAGGTTTGTCACTCCGTGTGTAATTTCTACTATATCTATTTCCGACCGCATAAAGAATATATATTGTGACTTCTTATGCATAGCGAAGTCGATTGAGCGATGTCCGTCTGTACGTCCGTGTTGTTGTTTTGCCTGCTGCCTCGAAGGACATGGACCAATCATGCTGATTTCCATTACCGGATGGATGTGAGCAAAATTTTGTAAGGAGGTCCCTTAGCACCTTGGTTCCAATATAGAATACTCTTTTTTTTTCGTAAAAATATGTTATTTCATAGACAAAATACAGATACAATTGTAAAAGTACCCAATTTTCTAATAGATTAAAACAATTATTTTCCATTTTTGAAAAATTTGAAAAAATAAATTTTCCAAAAAAATTAATAACAATTGTGTTTTCCAGCTGTCAAATGCTTATTGAGCTAACTAAATTTTGTATGTCTGAACACTAAATAAATTTTGTCAATAAACAGATTATTCACTCAATAAAAGTGCATGTACATATGTATATGGCCACACTATAAGATCTGCTTTTTTAATTTTTAAACAACAAAGTACTAAAATACTTATTAAATCCATTTATTTTTTTACAATCTCTTTTACTTAAAGAAGTTGTACTACTGGATTTAATTAAAAAAAATATAAATATTTTTTAATTTTCCTTCATGGCAACATTACTAACGTGTGCAATACTTATCATAAATATATACCGTTAGTAATATACTTATTCTTATGGAAATTCTCTCAAAGTCATCAAGAGCAATGTTAAATGGCTTCTTGTTTTTTTTCTTATTTTTCGTTTAAAACGAGTGCAATGCAGAAATATGTAAATGTATTTCAATTATATTATTTTAAACAAAATGTTCAACTTTATCTTTTAATCTTAATGAAAAAAATATACCGCTACTAAAGTAATAAAAAACAGGTATTTAATTTGATTTGCCAACTTAAAATATTTACTCACTCCATCAGACATAATTGTACATACATACATACGTAGTTGAATGACTGAACTTATTTATGGACTCTTTAAGTATTAAAATCACTTTTACACACATGGAATTAATTAATTAGAGGGACTAATGAATTTATTGTTTACTTATTGGCATTGAAAGATAAGTAATGTTAATATTGTTTTAGAATTAAAATTATCATATATATTATTTCTAAAGCACCTTTTTTTGTCGGTTGCAAATATCTCCCATACCACCGTATCAAATTTAATAAATGATATCTCATTTAAAATCTTATTTCTAAAACTAATGGCGAAAAATAATTAGAAATTGAAAAATTAATATTTTCATTGATAAAAATTACTGCATGATAATACAGTTTATATATGTTTATATGTTTTTTTCCAAGTGTAGTAATGCAGGGTCGCTTCTGCATGATAATACTGTTGTCATTATGATTATATGTTTTTGTTCAAGTGTGGTAATACAGGGTCGCTTAATAGTAACGCAGTTCTACATAATAAAGTATGTATTAAAATCCATTCTGGCAATACCGCTATTTACTATAATGCCGTTTATTAACCGACTTCAAAAAAAGCAGGAGGTTATACAATTCGGCTGAATGTTGCTTTTTTACATTTGTGCCTCCAGAACTCAGTCTTTTCTGATCCGAATTTGAAAATTTTTAGTAATATGATAGTTATGCTTACTGATTGGTCCCGTTTTAAAAACAGCTAATAATCTTAAATATTAAGAGGTGTCCCTTATACAACATACATATTTTTTACGTGTATTATGAATTGTAAAGGGCACTTCTGTAAAATTTAACATGACTGCGTATTGCTTTAGCTTCCAAAAACAATAAATTATACAAAAATAAATCTAAAAATTAAAGGGTGCACCCATAACTGATATAAATTTACTTATGTGGGCCTATCTTTTGAACCGTTAGAGACAAACGCTTGCACATTGGACAGAATGTCGATTGCTATGGCTGTTATAGTAACAAGTATTAATATTACAAATTATAAATTAAAGGGTGCGACAATAGTTCATTAAAATTGATCTATATGGCCATACTTTTGAACAGTTGTTATTGCTAAGTCCGCTATAACAAGTATAAAATTTTGATTTGGAAGTTAAAGGGTGTTCCAATAGTTAATGTAATTTTGATTATGTGAACAAATTTTTGAACCGCTATGGACAGAACGCTTAATCTTAAAAGGGACCTGTATAGCTAAATCCGCTATATCAACGAGTTTATAATATGAATTTATAAATTAAAGGGTGTCACATAATTCGTGAAGATTTACTTATATAAGCCTACCTTTTGAACCGTTATAGACAAACGCTTGCAAATTGGACAGAATGTCGATTGCTATGGCCGCTATAGTAACAAGTATTAATATTAAGAATTATAAATTATAGGGTGTGCCAATAGTTCATTTAATTTGATTTATATTGCCATACTTTTTATTGCCGGACTTATAAACCGTTATAGACACACAGCTGAAATTTACAAGGGACATGTTTTGCTCAGTCCGCTATAACAAGCAGCTTATAATTTTAATTTAGAAATTAAAGTGTGTTCCCAAAATTAATATAATTTGTTTTATATGGCCGTATTTTTTGAACCGTCGTATATAAACACCTTAATTTTAGACAGAATGTCCACTACTTTATTTGGTATGATAAGAAGTATAAAAATGTTATATTTAAAATTAAATACTTGATATAATCTGATGTACGAGTATATTGGCAAACTGTTGAACCGTTACAAACAGATGGCTGAAATTTACACAAAACCTGATTGCTAAATTTACTACAACAGCAAGTTTATATATTGAATTTGGAAATTAAAGAGTTACTCTATAATTGCTGCAATTTGATGTATATTGCCAAACTATTGAACAGTTGAAAAAGTATAAAGTTTGGAGATATAAGTGTGTCCCAATCGTTAATGTAACCTAATTTATTTGGCCATACACTTGAGCTGTTATAGGCAGACAGATGAAATCTGTTTTGAAGTCGGTTATTTTCGCAAGAATTATTAAAAGATACTTTTGTTTGAATTAAGGATTCCTACGGGCAAAAAGTTAACGATGATCATGTTATTACCTCTAACATTCTATTCAAAGAAGTATTTTAAAAGCATTTAAACATATGTATGTAAATATATATGATATATTATGATTTCTAATATTTTTATTCTTTTAATAAAATGTATTGAAGTTACTAAAATTTCTATTAATTATTTTCATTTTATCTTACAAAAATGACAACTAACGCTGCGAAATATTCGCACGGGTCATCTAGTTTTTATTAATGGTAATGCTTTTTAATAAAAAGGTTCTATTGAGGTCATTGATGGCATCATCCACATCCAATATGATGCTGCTCCGTCTACGCAGCGCCTATCTGCTTCTCTGGCTGACTTTTTTATCCCACTTTAAAGAAAAAAGAAAGAGGTTATCAATTCGACTGAATGTTGCTTTTATATTTGTGCCGCCATAACTCAGTCATTTCTGGATCGATTTTGAAAATTTCTTTTTTAATTTTATTTTTTATTAAATTATTATTTGAACTGTGAATATTATAAATGAATAGAATTTATTTTGGCTTAAGTTCATTTATTTTAAATTTCTAAAAATCTTTTTTAGAAAGATAATTAATTTTTACAAATGTATGCGGACGTTTTCCAAAGAAAACAAGAAAAATTAGACGCTAGCAGAATGAAATGCTGCACTTTTTGGACCGCTACGACCTTCATCAGCATTCTTCGCATCTATCTAACTTAGTTGTGTATTTTATAAACATCATCTATTTAACCAACTTACTATGTAAATAAGAATACGAGAATATTCATATCAACATTAAAAAAAGTTAAAAAGCATATTTCTTGGTTATTTTTTTCTCACTGAAACACAGGTCTCCCCTAATACTTACACATGTACGTATGTAACAGGGATGGTTATTGCAATTTGGAAATTTAATCATTAGCAAAATTTAAGGCTCATTTACACTATAATGCAAGTAGTAAGAGTTGCATTGGATTTTAAAAGAAAGAAATAAAATGAGAATTGTTGTGATTGTTAATAAATTCAACGTAACAATACATTTTGTCTCTACAATATCACACTATCTACAAAAATGAATTTGTGGTATTATTAAATGTCAAATACCTTTCCGTATTATTTGACATATACATTTACCCCTATCGTGAATATGAAGTGAAATTTGTTTCCATTAAATTTTGATTCCCTTCGAAGTGAAAATTAGCATCATGAACTTCCCATGAAATATTTGTTTCCTTCATTGAACAACTGTTCAAAAGAAATAAGCTATCAGTGCACATTGGATGTAAGTAAGTAAAAAGAATAACCCCCTGTTTACATTGGACAATGCTGTCATGACATTAACAATACATGAACAGTTTTTCACTAATACATATACACATTTCAATTGTCTGAATTACTGTCTTGAATATTTTAAAGACAGTAAATAAGACAGTGATTTGACGTATGCCGACAAATTTTTTTATAATTGCTTTAACTAAATGAAATTTTAATTAAATTATTATTTTAATTACTAAAATTTTCATTGCATATAACAATAGAAATAGAAAAATAGCAGGAAGAAACGCTTAAGCTATTTTAAATTTTCCGAGAACGTGCTCATAATGAATTGTCATAATTATTGTCTGGACGCCTACACTACAGAAGCAATTGTCAGCATTTTTGACAACTAATGCGTATTGTTTTATTGTCATGACATCATTGTCTAATGTAAACGTAGCGTAAGCTCAATGAAAATTGCTAAATTGAAGTTTAAAAATAAATAAATAAAGTTTGTGGATACAAATTAACAATTTTATTTTAAGAATATGATGTGCAAGACGCAGCAAAATTTAAGTAAACAAATCTAAGGAAAAAGTAAAAAAATTTCGAGGGAAAAAATCACTCACGATAAGGGGAATTTTTTTTTTACGTGAAAAATTGTTCACGTGAATTTTTGACGATTGTAATTTGGGGAAAAGGGAAAAAACTTCGAGAGAAAATTTATTCATGATAGGCGTGATTATAATTGCTTTAACATATATATACTCAGTATTATAAGTGAAACAGAGCTTAACAGCACTTTTCAAACACAATTTGTACTTAATTTAGTGCTATTGCAAATTTATTTTTTTATTTTTTTTTCATATCAAATGGATAATTTTGTTAAAAGTTTAATTTTTAAATTTAGTTTCAAACTTTTTGAAATATTTTTAAAAGCAAAAATTTTATTTTTCTCGCGATTTATTATGTTACTAGCTTATTGTACCCGGCGTTGCCTAGGTCTAATATTAGAGCCATTTTAGCCTTGCTTGTTAAGATCGGTTAAGATTCCTTTTTTTTACATAAATAAAGAATATTCTACCCTGTACATAAATACATATCTAAATATATTTAAAATTTTATTGTAATCGATACAAACGTAAATGCCCGTTGTTCCCCTTTGTCTCTTATCTAGGACCTATTTAAAAAATAGAAATACCCTATTTTAACATGAGGACAAATATGTACACGTGTTTCCAATTTCATTAAAAACAGTTTATTCTTTTAGCCGTGATTGGCGCACACGCTCAAACAAACAGACAACCAAATAAACAAACATACTTACAAAGAGATTTATAATATACATTAGCTTTCGCAATATGTAATGGTTAATTAGAAGTTGAAACAAGTTTTTGTAGGATCACAAACAAGAATATTTTATATTTTTCTTAAATGCAATAAAATCGTAGTTGACAAAATGATTGGTTTAAGTGCTATTTTTCTTACTGTTCTATTTATTTACACATTATGAATTATTTTTTAATGACTTGGCTTAAAGCGGATTAATAACTTATTTGGAATAAGTTATTTCCTCTTAAAATCAATTTTGTCTTAATAGATAATAAATTAACCAAAAGAGAATGTTAATTGATAATGACAGTAAATAATAAAAAATATCAGTATTATGCAAAATTCACAAAAAACTGATATAATAAATATACACCCAATTCTGTTTTTACACGGTAGATTGATTCCAGAAAACTTGTGTGAAAAAAAGACATTAATCGTGGGCAAAAATTAGTGAAAGGCAAGGATTTTAAAGAACATTAATAGTTCACAATATGTTAAAACATTTCAGTTGATCTGTCCATAAATTTAATTTTAACTACTTCAAAACCTATCTATAACGGTTAAAAAAATTTTGCAACATGCATCAAATTCATTAACTATTGGAACACCCTTTAATTATCAAATTCAAATTTTATACTTGTTAGAAATATAGCTGATCGTAAACTTAAACCATTTGTCTAACACTGTTCAAGAGTTTAGTCAAATACATCAAATTACAAAAACTATAGGGGCACCTTTTAACTTCCAAATCAAAATTTTATACTTATTGTTAAAGCGGACTTAGCAATATTGGTTATTTGTAAATTTCAACCGTCTGTCTACAATTGTTTAACAATTTGAATATCTACATCAAATTACATCAACTCATGTAACACCCTTTAATATAAAATTTTTAATATTTATACTTTTTATTATATCACACGAAGTAGTGGACATTTTTTCTAATTTTCAAGAAATTGCGTATAACGGTTCAGCAGATAGGCTCAAGTAGGTTAAATTATATTTATTGTTGGAACACCCTTTAATTTTTAAATTCAAATTGTACACTTGTTCTTAAAGCGGACTTAGCAATACAGCTGCCTGTCTATTACTGTTCAAAAGTTTGGCCACAAAGATAAAATTAGATCAACTATTGGAACACCCTTTAATTTCCAATTTTAAATTTTATACTTGCTGTTATCGCGGACTTAAAAATACAGGTTCTTTGTTACTAACATCCGTCTGTCAGTATTAGAAATTCTGTCTATTTTTCAAGTTGTATGTATCTAACGATTCAAAAAATAGGGCCATATAGGTCAAATTACATTAATTATAGGAACACCCTTTAATTTCTTACTTCAAATTGTATACTTGTTTTTATAGCGAAGCAATACCATTTCCTTATTAATGTCAACTGTCTGTCTATGGTACAATGGTACAAAAGTTTAGTCACATACTTGAAATTATATCAACTATCGGTACACCTTTTCCAAATCCAAGCTTTATACTTGTTGTTGTAGCGGCCTTAGCAATTTTAAACGTCTGTCTACAACCGTTAAAAAATATGGTCATATACATCAAATTAAATAAACTATTTGGGCACCCTTTAAATTATAATTTTGAAAATTTATTCTTGTTATGATAACAGTCCCATTTTCAAGCGTTTATCTTTAACGGTTTAAAAGATAGACCCGTATAGCTCAATTTGCGTCACCTATGGGGATACCCTTTAATTTTTAGATTTTTTTTATATTACTCTTTGCTATTGGCAGCTATAGTGACACTTAGTTTTTTAAATTTTATTTGGTGCCCTTTACGGTTCGCAAAAAACCTGTATTTTGTCTGGGGACACCCTTTAATTTTTAATATTATGAACTGTTTTTAAAACGGGATCAATCTATAAGCATACTCTATCAAATTACAAAAATTTTTAAAAATCGGTTCAGAAATGACAGAGTTCTGCAGGCACAAACTTAAAAAAAAACAACATTCACACGAATTGATAACCTCCTTCTTTTTTTTAAGTTCGTTTTAAAGGGATTTAAGAAGTAAACTTGCTTGCATCCACAAAAAAAAAGGATTTGTACTTAATTTGTGATATGAACGTATGTATGCACTTATATCGCAAAAATTCAATTTGTCAAAAAAATGTAAGCCAAAGATTCTGAATGTGCTAAATGAAAAAAAAAATCCTGTACAAAAATTTAAAACTCTCATTTTCTAAACCGTATTAAATCAAAACCGTGTAAAAACAGAATAAAACAGAGCAGAATGGTGTACATATGTATGTTTCTATTTATAATAAAGAAAAAAGTTAAAAAGCAAGAAATAATTAAAATAATATCTTGTTTATTAAATAATTTTTATATTAAACCTTAATTTATATTGCAAATACAAATAGTTTTGTGCATTTCTCATCAAGTTTTCTGTGTTTTTTCAATAGTTTGTTTTGTTTAACTTTTTCGCAGATTTAACTGTTTTTTTTTTAACTTCATACGTTGCCATATCAAAACATATATATAACAAGCAGCCACTTTAATTTAACAGACATTCAAATGCAAATTAACTTATTTAAATGAGTTTGGGGGAAAAAATTAATGAGAATTTGAATAGGAAAAAAAAACTGAGACTTAAAATATTAAAAAAGTTTTTTTTTTGTTTAAAAAGGAAAATTTGGGGAAAAAAATAGAATATTGATTTTATTTTTCATGTTAACATTAGTATAACGAAATTAATAGAAAGAAAAGCAAGTTAGAAACAGTTTAGTTAAGAACGCAAATGCTTAAAGACTTAATTAATTAATGTACAAAACAAATACATATGTATATGTGAATATAGGCATCATTAAAAACGAAACAAGGTTGATTTTACTTATTTTAGTATACTTTATGTATTTTTAGTATATAACTTTTATATAAAATTTTACACATGTGTTAGTGGTAAATGGACTTTATTTTATCCTCAAAATTAAATATATAAAATATGAACTGTTTAATGCGTAAATAAATTAACTCTGAAAACAAAATGTAGAGAAATGGCTTATAAAAATTGGACACTGTTGTTTTTATAATAAAAATTCTTATTTAATAATAAATATCCAAAAAGCAACTGACATTTATTTTTTCTTCCCTTAGGGAAATAAATCGATTTAACAGCCAAAGAATCCATTTGTTCAGATTTTTATTTAGATTTTTTTTTTGTGTTAAGGCAGAAGTTTATCTAATTTATCATTTCTCAAGGGTACTTTTGTTGGTATCTTATATCATCCAAAGGAAACTTAGCTTATGAAAAAATAATAAATGTTCTTTTATTAATGTTTTCGTTACAAAATTTTTACATTTAATAAGATTAGAGTCGACATCTGGCGACAATGTGCTTATTTTAAAAGTTGAATGTAAAAATAAGTGTCGAGATGCCTTTAAAAAAATTTTTTTGATGAAAAACTTTTAAAATTCAAAAATATACAAATCTTCTTGATTCAGCCTATGTTCATGTATATTTGAATTTCTAAATTTATTAAGAAAGATAACCTATTTACAAATTTTTATGTTAAAAAAAGGACAAATTAGACTTTAGCAGAGTTTATTTAATTAACTAATTTCTAAAAACGTCTGCAAAGATTTTTAAATAATTTTTCTTTCTTTATAAATTTAGAAATTATAATATACATGAACTTAAGCCGAACAAAGAAGGGGCTTGTTCGGAAATGCATCACTGCGCTGCATCTGATGAGCAGTACGTTCGAAAATGCATCAGTTGGCATCACTGCAAATGTCATGTGTTCTAAAATGCATCAATGAAATATATAATTTGCAAACAAACGTAAAACACTCATCACAAAAATGGCTGATGCATTTGATCTTTATTAATTTTATTTTTTCTCCACCGGCAGCTTTATAGGACAATTTTGTTCTTAAAATTGTTATCTATAGACTGCTGATTGTTGTTGGGCAGTGATATTTACCAAGTGACCATGGCCTCTAAACAAAACAACGACTGTTGCAATAACTTTAATTGTTACAATTCAACTGAATTCTTTATTTAAAAATTCATAAGCTTAACCTAATACAAAAATATGATTTAAGAGCAACCATTGTTGTTGTTATTATTTTGTTTCTCACTTCCAATGTACCAATTCAACTTATTTTATTATTTGTATTTAAATTCCAAAAACAATATTATTATGTATGCATATTATTATACAATTTAAGTAAATGCAGTCTTTTCAACAACAACAAGAAATACTACTTAAAAGAATTTAAGTAATAGTAGAAATATAACCTCACGGTTGCGGATGCAGTTTTTTTTTATATGAAGTTTTGACAATAAAAAACGTTCAACGAATCCGCATGAAATTAGAATATATTTTAATTTGAGTGCGTTTTCTCTCAAGCTCTCGATTTTTAATTTCTTCTCTTTCAGCATGTTGCCACAGTTTTGTTGTTTTTCTAACAAAAAATAATATTTGCTAATATTTTTGGTGAATGATTAGGAGAAAAGAAGAAAAAAAATTTAAAAATTCATTGAAAATCAAGAATAATTTTAAAATTTTTCAATTTATTGATTGTTTACATTTTACAAAATTTTTTAATATATATTTGAGTAAAAACGAATAAAAAAATAGTAAACAAAAAAAAAAATTACAACAAAATCAGCATCCGTCGCTGAACTTCATTTTATTTGTTTTTTCTCTGACATGCGGAATCCGTCGCCGCAACCGTAAAGGTACATTTAGCCGACCGTAAATGTAGAAATGTAAATGTAGATGCATCAGCTGAACATTTTGGTTATACGAAAAGCTATGCAACTGCTTAGCCGACTGAAATGTCACTTAGTCGTAACGTTTCAACGTGCTGAAAATAGAATTTCAATATAAGGTTACGTGACACATGTAGCCAGTGATGGTAAATATTATCATAAATTGATTTGAAGTACAAACTCCCTTTTCAAGTACTTTTTTACTTAAACTTTGAAGTTGTTAAATTTGATCACACACAATATAATTTTAAAGAAATTATGACGTTTAACACGCATACTGCTTGTTAAAATTCGTTTAAATTTACAGCTGTGACGTAGACTGTACGCAACTTGAAAGCAAATTGCATTTAAGATGGCAAAAATTTATGGCGGCATAATATTTGCAGAAACAAAAGCGAAGAATAGTTCCTAAGTATAACTTATGCAAATATTATATTTTTCATTATTACAAAACAACATAATTTTTAGTACCATTGAAATATTTACGTACTTTTTGCTCAAAATGGCCATCATTGGTTTGAACAGCTGTGCGTTATTTTTAAATAAACAGAAATATGTCAAAAATACATGACACGTTTTTACATATTCTATAAGCACAACATTTACTGTACAGCTACATTTACTTTACATATACGATTTCTACGGTCGGCTAAATGTACCTTAAGGTTGTATTTCTACTCCAAGAAACAAATATAAAAACTTACGGTTTATAACCAATAAATTTTTACAGTGGATTGTTTATACAAAATGTAGCTTCAAATTACTGTGGTAACAATGAATGAATAAAATATTTGAAATAAAAAACATGAAAAACAATTCCAATATTTTTGTAAAATTTATACGGTGACCTAACAATCCCAATTTGCACGAAAATTCTTTTCTTACTTCATAAATGGCTAAATGAATGCGGTTTTGATAAAATAATGTTCTTCTTCTTCTTGCACGAAACAGTACAAACTTTTTCTATGTGCAAGTTATTTAAACTTGTGCAACAGCCTTAAAGCACAAACAAAATATATTATTATTTCTTTTTGCTCAAACCCGCTCTCATTTAGCCAATATTGAAGTAAGGGAACAATTTTCGTGGGATTATTGGATAATTTAACAAAAAAATAGAATTAAAATACACACATGGCGGCACAGCGCCCTTTCATATTTTCTCATAACAATCGGTATCATCATAACAATCAGCATCTATTAACATTGGGTGGTTGCGTACGTTGTAAACATCTTTTTCGAAAAACAGTAAACAATCGTAGGAGCTTTCTTACAAAAGATTACTTATGCTTAATAAAAATCTACTTTTATTTTTTCTGCCACATAAAGATTATTAGTCACATTGGTCACCACAGCTCGGGTACAAAACACAAACTTAAAAAGATTTACTGCAAGTGCTGTAGGAAATAACTCGTTTAAATCATTTATATTAATTTGTATGCATCGTTTAATTGCGCCAAAATATGCATAAAGAAATTGCTATTTAAACTGAGAAACTGCTGAACAAAAAAAATTAATATCAATCTACATACAAATTTGTAAAAAAAAAAAGTGTCAGTTTATTGCAAATTGAAAGGCAAAAAATTAACGTGTAACCCCTAATTAAACAGACGTTTTAAATGCTCTAGGGCAAAAATAATTCTATTTCATGTAAATATTTTATTGTTATTGATTGTATTGTTAAGCACTTTTCAAAGCTGCAGAAACTGTCACCCGATTGCTTTTACTTATTCTTTACTGTAAGCTGTTCTTGGCGATAGCTATTTCATATTCAACTTTTAATAATTTTGAAGTAAAAACACAAAAATAATAAAAAAAAAAAAACGATAATAAAAGAAAAAATTATTAAGCTAAGCAGCAATTGGTGCAAAAAAACTTGCCAGGAACTTTAGATTTTTCATCAAAAACTGATTTTTATTTATTTGTCTTACTTTTAAAGACTTTCATGTGTTTTGTTTTTTTTTACATGATAACATCACAACTTTATAAAAGGAGAGAGAGAGAGAGAGAGAAAAACATGAGGCTGAATTTCGTTTAGTTAAAATTTAGCGGCAAATATTATGACAGGCAATGTTTTGATCAATTGGCGCATATGTTAATAATAGTTTTCAAAAACAAATTATTTGTAAAAAAAAACAATTCTAAAAATATATTCCCTTTTCTGTTTGTTTACGAAGAATTTGAGAATAAGTTAATAACCTCATGACCTTCAATGTGAAAATAAATTTAAAAAATATTAATATTATATTAATACACACATAGTATGTACAACCATAAATATATGTATATTAATTTACATATTTACATACATATGTATATTTTCATCTACATTTACACAGTGACTGAGAAAAGTCTACAAGCAACCAGAACTTTCAGAATCTGACATAATCTCACAATTTTATTTTTTAATAATTAATTAATTGTGTTTTTTACTAAGTTCGCTGTAGTGACAAGTATAAAAAATAAAAATTAAAGGCAAAGCATCTATCTGTAAAGGCCATGACTAAATATTCTACACAATCTGACAGACCTATAAAAAAATCTGTCACACATTGTCTTTCAATTACTTTTTTGAGACACATGTAATTTTCTACAAATTTAATGACTAAATCCATGGCCTTAAGGAACAACATAACAGCGTGTGGTATTGTTGTTGACATGGTTGGAGGGCCGGATTGGTAAACAAGACATGGTGAATTCAAATATCGGCGAAGCCACAGCATATTTATTATTTAGATAACTGCGCTGCTTGAGGGGCAAGTTTGCAGCGTACACAGGTTGTTGCGTTGTTAAATTTTGTACATTTTAATACTTTTTTAAGCTTGCTCTATTACATTTCTTGAACAAATAATTTCAAAAGTGAAAATCTTCAAAGAGCTTTGCTGAAGCGGTACGCTTTACTTTAAAGATTTTTCAAAAAGCTCAAATATTCATTCAATAGTTTTAAAATCCCAAAATTAATCTTTAGTCATTAGAAAATTTAAAAATTTTGATAAACACTTATACATTGTAATGTTTGTAATTTTGTTTAGCATAAAAAAATACTTTGTAATCCAAACTTTAAATCGTATAAACTACTACAGTGAATATTATAATTTCCTAAAAAGGCAAACCAATAAAATTTTATAGCAAAAAGCTGTGGGCCCTTACAGGCTAATTTTGTTGTTAATAATAATAATAAAAAAATTAAGTTAAGTTAAATTTTTGGAAAAAAAAATTAGTCAATAAAATAATCATTTACAGCAAAACAAGAAAGAGATTAATTCATTTTTAAACTAAAAACAGATCGACAGATAAAATTAATTCAAATGTTGAATAATCATTGATTAATCATGCTGTTTTTTACATTTTAAATGTAAAATATGACATAATATGTTAAAAAAATATATTTTGAGTTTTTTGTATATAATAAAATTATTATTATAATTTGAACATTTCAATAGTGTGTATTAACACTTTTATTTTTAGCTCGCCGATTAAATGCAAATAAAAAAAAACTAATTGGAAAATGTTTTTTTTTTTTAAGTTTAGAAAATAAAATATTTTACATACATTAATCATCGCCTTACTGCCTAAATGTATATTTTTAAGGTCATGACACACTAACATCCAGTTTACTGAACACAATTTGCCTTTTGGATGTACAAAAACGTTACCGTTTCCCATGTTTGGGTTTTTGAAACGCGAATGTCATTTTGTTTTTGTAAAAAACGTAACAAATGGCACATCAAAACTGAGCGAAAAAAACCATTCGTCAGGAGTTAATATTGTTGGGAAACTGCCCACCATAACACTTTCACTTATAAAAACATTTAATGGTATTTAACATACTTTTAAATTATTGCTTATTTTTATAAACTTTTTTATTTTCAAAAATTCTTGTTCTGCAGATAAAAATTTTTACTTCATTGTTTGATAATTTTGTTTTGTTTATTTAACTCAGCTGTTTCTATTTAAACGCCGAAGCAGGGTTACCAACATTTAAGGCAAAACCAAAAAATTTATAAGAAAAAAAAAGTAAATAAAAAACATTAATTAATACATTGGCAACACTACGATTTGACACAACATTTTTTTATACGAAACACAACGTAAGCTAAACGAAAAAACCGGAACTTACACGGACGCTATATGCCATATGTTCTATAAACAGGCTATAAGTCTTTTAGCCGCTAGATCTGTAAAAAACGGCATGTGTGCCCAGAAATTAGAAAAATGGGAGTATTTTTTTTTCTAAAATTTTAAACAATAATTCCAGATTTACAAGACGCCACCCATAGTCTTTTTTCGTGTATTTTTTCTCGCCAATTTATTTTTCGTTCTAAAATTAACAAAAAAAATTTTAATTAAACTTTGATGAAATTATTAGTTGAACTGTTTGATATTATAACAAATAAATTGAACCAATTAAATTTTTTTATGTATTTTTTATTTTCTTACACGAATTTCTATTTCAATAAGCCACGTTCATTTGCCTACGTTAAATTAATTCAAGCGGCAAAAAGTACAGCTGACTGCCGCCCGTTGTTTGTGTTATTTCAAATAAAACACAAACAACAAAACGCATTCAAGGAACGTACGCAAAGCAAGTGTAAGGATATTCCCTCAAAGCCTTGCTTGTCTTCCATTTTGCTTACTCCGCTTGCTTAACTACACATTACAATCAAAACTTTCATGAAACTTGGAGTGAATTTACACGACGGCACAGCATATTGGACGAAACTAGCAAGTTTTATATCGTCCCTATACCAAGGCGAATTAACCGCAGGTGGCCTTAATAGCTCAGGTGACTATTGTGATTTTTCCTTCTTCGAGTGTCGGCTTTTGACAGCCGAAAACTATTTGTACAAAAACAAAATGTACAAGTTAAGTTTCTATCGCAGTGTTGGCTTCACTTTCGCTGTGAGTATACCTGTTATTAATTCGCCTTGCCCTATACTATGAAATTTTTCATGGCATCGTAATTTGTACATTTTGCTTTAAATTTTATATTCGCTACTGTAGCTGTTTGTGTTATTTCAAAAAATACACAAACAACAAACCATATGCAGCGAATGTACACAAAGCAAGTGTAGAAAAATCCCCTTAAAATTCAAGACCGCGCTTGCGTCTCTACACCTCTTGTCAATAAACAAAAATTTCATGAAACTAGCTTCATGCAAAATGCCGTCGTGTAAAATCAGTCTAAGTGGGTTTAAAAATTTCTGGGCAATCGGAATTGCATTTTGAAATAGTGTGGCCATTGAGCATTCTCTTGCGTTTTTTTTTTTGAGTAGAAAAAAAACCGTCAGTTTTAATTGCAAATGGCTCGTGCGTCTGCATCTACAATTATATCTGAGATATTTACCTTAACAAACGTCTCAATTCCAGAGAGCGTCTACTAATGGAAAAAAACTTTGTCAAAATTTAGGAGAGAACTCTGTCGGAACAACAGAACTAATTTGTTGTAATTAATCTCAATTTTAAACATAGGCAACACGTTCTCATAACAATCTTATGAAATTTCATAACTGTCTGCACAACTGTCAGGATTTGTATAATTATTGTGCACCCCTTGCTTAAGAATAATATTAATTTTAAAAAAATATTATCGCATTATGCCGGTCAATAGTAACAATTTTCTAATACAGGTAAATGTTGACGTTGTCCTTAATGTTGCAATTAAAAATTCTAAAAATAAAAATTATTAATTTCAAAGATAAATTTGAAATTTGATACATATTAGAATTGCTTAACTGGCAATCAGTTAACTAATGAAATTTCTTAATTAACTGAGAGTCACAGACTCACACCTGGTTTTTAAAAAAATATATTAATATATGTATTTACTTATTTTTTTATCTGAACTTATAATATAAATAGTTTTTTATATTTTTTTTCTTTCAGATATTAAATTGAATTAAAAGCTTAAACAATAATTACTAAAAAAAACTCACTAATTATAAAAAAAAATTTACAATGATTTCAGTTGAATAAAAAATTTGTGTGCCATAAAACAAAACAAAAAACTCTAATCAATAAATGCCACCTAAAAGTTAATCAATTAAAATGTACAAATTATAACAATACAAACATCTTTGCAAATACAAATGCATGATGTAAATAATATCGTGTATATATGTACATACGTACAAAGTGTACAGTGTAAAGAAACAACTATTAAGCAACAACAACCTGTTGAATAAAACAGCTGGTCAATTTCGGCGTTTACTTTTTAATTTTACTTTATTTTTAATAATAAATAAATAAAAAAATTTAACAAAACCAATTACTATACATAATTTAAATTAAAAGAATTAAAACAAAAACAAAATTTAATTTATAATCAAATTAAATGACCAAAAAAAACACGTTGTGTTGATGGAATCGCTTAAAAATAAACAACGATAAAAAAATTAACAATAGCCATGACGTATTGTAAACATTGCTGTCAGTGTAATAGTCTATCAGTCTACCAACTGATATTTGCCTACAGTTTCATTTCTAGTATCCGTGATTAATTCGTTATTCTCTGCTGAATTTCTCTATTCTTCAACTCTTCTTCTACTGGACAAAAAAAAAACTTTCATTTTTATGTGTAGAACAGCCGTAAAAGACGTGAAAACATTTGTGCAGAGATAAACGAGTTCTTAATAAAAATACTGGTAAGTTTTTATTATTATTCTTTCTTTTTTTTTAATTATTTATTTTATTTTAAACATGTTCTCAATATTTTATAAACGGTTTTTGTAAACAGTGTTGCCAGCAACCTCCAGGCAGCATTTTGCAGGGCATTTTTAGTTACAAATTTTACAAAAACAAAATACCTTATTATCGAATTAAGATCTTATAACATACACTTCGAATCTACAATGCGTGAATTAGTTAATGATAGAGAAGTATACAAAAATATTAATGCCTTTCAGTTAGACTTGTGCGTTAAACAATAAAGTTAAATGCGTGTGATTAATAAAAAAATAAAAAAAAAATACGAAACAACAAATTGATAAAAATAAAATGAAAGCTTATTGCACTTACAACAGACACATAATTAACACTACTAGGAATAATCGATTTATCAACATCTAACATCTACCATCAATTTGCGAAGAAGTACATAGAGCTAAAAATCAACATGTTTTAAATATATTCCATTTTGTGCCACTTTAAATCTTTTGATTATTTTCGTGTCATCACTAGAAAAATGACAGTCATTTCGTTATAAAGATATGGCAGTAAAACAGAAAGAGTCTAGGAGCTAAAGAAGCAGACATAAGGGTTCCCCATAACAACTTAAATATTTGTTATTCATTATCTAAGAAGGACAACTATCATAATCCCCATATATGTTGGCAACAACTGGCGGGGACAGTGGTAACTCTCTAAACAAAGTTTTTATTAATTATCGTATACTTAAATATGGAGAATTACTCTAAAAATTATCGAAAATTTATGTGTGTGTGTGTGCAAATTTGAAAATAAAGGACCTTGAATAAATAAATATTTTATGACGACGGGTGTAAAGAAACACACCAAGTGCTTAAAAGTATTTTAGAAACCAACCAAAACAAACAATTAAGCAAATTATGCAACAACTTACTTTGTCATTTTGAACGATGAAAAGTCGACAATTGAGATATATATCGATTATCTTACAAATAAGTTCAGTTTACGTTTAGTGTACCGTAATAATAAAATAAATATTATGGCAACTATATCTGATTTACACAGGGCTAGTTTTGTAGCAGCAAGTCTGTGTTTTGTGGAAGTGAAAGGAGTGTAGACTCATATTAATTATGTATCTTTGTCAATCCCACAAAACTCAGACTTAAGCTGTATCAACCAGCAGCCTTATTCTTTATGTCGCTAAATCTCCATCGGTAAAACTCTAAAAAAAACTCTATTTAGAGATTTTTGGCTAGAAATGCTATTTTGTAACACATTTTGCCGTAATTAATTTTTGGCTTTCTAGCGATCGAGACATAGATTTATCTGCAGAATAACAGAATAAAACTGCAGGTGTTTACTTTTTAGTTTTAATTTTTTTTTTTCACCAAAAAACAATTGTCCGCGTCATAGATAAATTAAAAATCAGAAGTGAACTTGTTGACAACACTACCTGCCTCATTCTTATTAATCATCATCATTCTAGTACATCGTTGGTTTATTTTTTGTGAGTTAATTTTACAAGCTTTAAAAATGAAATCTGTTTCAAAAATACAAAATATGTAGTTGCTATTAAATAATTTTTTTTTTTTATTATAGTACACTTTAGCGCTTAAAACAAACTAAAACTGTTTATCAATCACAATTCTGACCTATTACAACTTTAACCCTTCTATCAATTATAAATGCTAACTTAGACGACAATGTTTTAATTTGAATCTCATTTATATACAATCTAATTAATTCTAATCATACAAATTGTATTAAATTTTTTTATTCTACTTTTGCTTGTACAAACAAAAGCTTTTCTCTTCGTGCATATTGTCCTCTCTTTTGAATATGTATGCCAGTGTTGCCAGGGGAAGACAAGAAAAAGTTACAGTTTTACTCAAATAAAGTTACATTTTTTTTATTAAAAGTTTTATTTTAGAATTTTTATTTTTCTTAAATAAATTTTGAGCTTATGCATGCGTACTTATTTCAGGGAAATTTAAAAATAATAAATTTCAGGCCCATGCTTCTTGCCTAAAAACACGCATAAAATATTGTTACGAATATAAGATCTGGCAACCCCTGTTGTTGTTATCCGTATGAGCGTGGTTAATAAAGTTAATTCAACTAATGGTGTGTATCAAGGCGAATTAATACAGGTGACCGCACGGCTACAACAATCCAACAACACAAAAAACAACAGGCAATTTGTTGCTACAAAATTATGTATGTTGTCAAAAAAATATTGTAAAAAAAAAACAAAATAAAAAATATATTTGATGAAAAAAAATGGCTGTAATTATCAGAATAAGAAAATTATAAAAATTAAGTTGCATAAAAATAAAAATACAGGAAAAGTGACCAAAATTCTTTTGTACCACTAGTTTGCCCAAATCACATGCATCGTTCCATTCTTGCACGTTGACCATTTGAAGACTAACATAATCTTCCACAAAAAAACCAATAAATTATAAATGTGTTAACAATAATTTCACTATCTTTTTACGCATATTTTGATTATACACATCAGGAACTGCAAATACGGTTCCATGTTGTTTTAGTTTTCTCTAGGAATTTCAATAGTTTGTTTTCTATTAGCAATCAAAAAAAATTTAACAAATTATTTATTTTTGACAAATTTTTTTGACAACTGCAATGGTTGCGTTGGTAGAGGTGCGTGCTGCATTCAGACATGCGTACAACAGAAAATAATAATTGTTGTACAGTAATTTAAAAATTAATACAACAGCAGTACAAACCTCCCGAGAGGCAAAAGACAATTATTGTGTAAAGCCATGGCAGATATTTAGTGGAGACTTTAAATTTAATAGAAGAGTAACAGATAATTGTCAAGAAGCCCTTTATAATAAAAAGTAAGAGCAATAGCGGTTAGCGCGAGGAAGTGTAACAGCATAACAACAGTGTATGACAGACGGCATCGAGTAGTTCATGTCTCGCCGGAGTAACACAGTACTGTAGAGTAGATGGCTGCGTAGTAATAACGCGTGTTTAGTAAATACGAAACCAAGGGTTCACAAGACCGGTAAGATCAAGAAGTATAGCCAGAGAAAGCCATAAAGTAAGAATACGCTATTTATAATGAGCCACAGTGGTATTTGCAATCAAAAGAATCCGTACGTTTGTCTAAAAAGGGAAAAACGTAACAGTATTATTATTGAACTTAAGGTCTTTATTATTTTTTCAGCCATCATTAGCACAGCTATCAGCATTCAATTGGGTAACATTGTCACTCTTTTATGTTGAGGTTTTAAACCAAATAACACTCATATTAGTCTTTAATTCTGTCGAAGCTCAATCTTTTAAAGAAAGTGATTTAACCGATTTATTAAAAAAATGTTCAGCTTTGTATATATATTTCTTGCGCCACTTTTTTTAAATACAAATGTAACGTTTTGCGAAATTGTAAAAACAGTAGACAATCTGTTCCAAACCGTTGTACTGGCCCTACTAGCGAGTTGTCAAAATTTTAAAGCGAAATAAGTAAAGTTGCTAACAATTTTCTGAAGTTCAAACAAAGAACTTAGTTTCCCGCACCTTATATTACTTAGTAAGTTTTTGCCAGAAACATTTTGCTGTTATTAAACAAAAGGCAAGAAACATTTCTCAAATTTTTACAAATTAAACAGAGTACAACTTCAGAAACATTTCTTTTTTGTTTATTTTGAACTATTTTTTCAATAGAAATGTGGCATCATTTATAACCTTTGTTTGTCAAACCGATTTGTTATGTTAAGAAAAACGGCTAACAGAGACGGGTAGTTCTTGTGTCAAATAATGAAACAAGTACTTTTTCAATAATATCACTTTATTTTGTGGCTGTGGCTTAAGAAAACTTGGCCAAATATAACAAAATTATGCATGTTACGTGAAGTCTTCTATAGTTAGAAAAAATGTAAAAGATGTAACCAAACGGCAACACTGATGTGTGCAAAAACAAATAAGCAACAGTGGTACTTAAATAAATACTTTCCACCATATACTCGTATGTATGTATAACCACATGTAAATATAAATCGGAATATGCAGGGAACACAATTGGGACGGACGACGAATTTCGTCTAGCACGACGAATTCATCTGTAAAAGTTCGCTGCGTAAATTCGCAGTGTGGCGCACAATTAGAACGAAAAAGTAACAGCTGTTATGATCAACAAAGTTGTTTGCTGCCTATGACAAAAAAAGTAAACATTAAAAAAAATAGGGCAAAAAACTTTAAGTTTTGTGAAAATAATTAAAATAAACATCGTGTACACTTTATTCCATATTTAAATTTATTTTGTTTTGCATATGACAGTTGTTAGTCTTACAATAGAATAAAATAAAAAAAAATTAAATAGTTATACAAAAAATTAAACATTAAGAAAAAGCCATTAGAAGGCAATTTTAAGGAAAATAATTGTGGATGTTTAACTTAATGATGTATATTAAGAAATAAACAATAATTAAGGCAAAAATAACTTTATTTGCTAACATATTTAAAAACTACAGAGAAACGACAACCCTGTTCTAGTTTGTTAAGCAACCCTGTAATAGTTTGTTCGTCGTTCGGAGAGTTCGTCACGCACGACAAATTTCGTCGACGGCGATGTTTGTTAATTCTCATATACACTAGTGTGTTTTATTTTTGACGGCGAATTTTCGCAACGAAAAATTCGTCGTTCGTCCAAATTGTGTTCCCTGCATAAGATATTCTTTCCTACCACTAAGTTTTTCTGTTTAAAAAAGGAGTCGAAGATTTAAAGTTTTGCTTTCAGTTGTTGTCCTATTTTTCCGAGTTACGAGGCTCTGAAATTTTCAATTTTTTTTTTAAATATCAATATGTGTATCATTTTAAAGCTTTTGAAGAGATTTTTAAGGAAATAATAAAAATTTTTAAAAATGCTTAAACCATTAAGAGCACGGGCATAAGAACTTTTAACAGCAAAAAAACGCTTTCCGCTCGTGTTTAGGTATGTCTGTAACTTGTTGTTACTTGTATTATTATTGTTTCCATAATAATTTAAATTAAATAAAAAAAATTGATTTCAAATGTGTGCATATATGTATGTATGTATGTAAGTACATTTTATTTTTTTAGTTATTTTTTTTTCTGAAAAACAATTTTGAAAATGTTTTCGTTTAGATTATGTTTTTGGCATAATAAATATCCATACACACACACACACACATCCATATGAATATAGTTTATATACTTTTAAAAATGGTTTTAAGGGCGAAATTTATTTCCTTTAAACACATTCGCTGTTTCTATATAAAAATACATATATTCATGTATGTATGTAGGAATGTAGTAACAACAACAATATCAATACAGCAGAAGAAAAATAAGATTGTTTTTTACCATTGTATTATTTTAATACAAAAAAAAAGAAAAATAACTAGAAAAATTAGCTTATTCATCTTATTTTTTGGCGAATATTCAATTTTTGGTGAAATTTCAACTTTGTAGTAAAATCTTTTGGGTGAAATTTAAGGGAGTTTGGTGAAATCAAATAAATTTTTGTAAAATTTTAAATTTTTATTTATTTTTGTTTGTTATTTTCTTTGATACCCTTCTAATTTCTACAATATCCATTTCCGACCCCATAAAGTATGTATATATATATATATGTATTCTGATTACTTATGCATAGTGTAGATTAAGCGATATCCGTCTGTCGGTTCGTGTTAGTGTTGAAATCAAGTTTGCCAAGGCACTAGATTAGCTAGAGAAAATTTAAGTACGCCAATCGATCAGAATTAGTTTCGAAAGAAAATGAGCAAGATCGATCCATGCCTGCCTCTAATTTTTCCATATCATTTGGAACAATAAAGTAACTCAAATCAAAAAAGCAAGTATATGTGACAAAAGAGAATTAAAAAATAAGAAAAAAAACATTAAGTAACAAATTTAGCGCTCTCCCACATTTTCCGATTTACGGGGCTAATGGGTATCATTTAAAAGCTTTTGAAGAGATCTTTAAGGAAATACTAAAATTAATAAAAATTTCTTAACCACTATTGCTGTGTTTAGACGGCGTGTACAAGTCATATGGAATGTCAGATTTTCCGTGTAAACCTCATGAAATATAACATATATTATATAACATATGTGTTATAACATATATCAGTTTTTTATTTAGAGCACGCTCTATTTTGATATGTAAAACTAAAAGGCGGCTTACATTATACTACAAGTAATACGACATGTCAAATTTTTGTATAGAAGAGTACAAGTAGTATCGTCTAAACATAATATGTAATGAAACTGTCCGACATTGAGAGAAAATACGGATGAAAATTTGATAGTCGTACGGCTCTCTTTATTTTTAAAAATTTTTCAAAAGCTATACTACTTCATTAGATCAGGGTTGCATTTTCTTATTAATGCTATCTTTTTAAAAGTAAAACTCGTCAAAATAGCACAAAAACCGCTGAATATAGTGCAAAATAGACTCAGTTGGCATCACAAATATTTTTGTAAACAATTATTGTTTTAAAAACAGCTGTTTCAATTTTACTACATTTTATTCAACACCAATGGTGTAAACATAAGAAAAAAATCATACGATTTTTAATCTATTTTTTTATACGGATAGATTTTCATTTTATTTTCTATTAGATTTTACGTACGTAAATAAAGTCTTACCGTCTAAACTGGCCTTAAATGACAACAGATGTTTTCAGTGATGCTATCTTCCACTTTTTAAATTTCCGCTCAAAATATTTTTACGATAAACACAAGGCAAATTGAAGACTAGGTAAAACTAACAGCACAGGTGATCGAATTCTCTTTACATATTTTGTTGACGCGCCATTTTAAAAACTTAAAAAATTTTCAATATAAAAATTGAAAATATATTTTTAAATAATTAATTTGTTTATAAAATAGTGAAAGTGCGAAAAAGCCGTTGTATGAAAAGTAAAAAGAATGTGTGTGCCCAAATAGTGCAGCTAAAATATAAAGTAAAACAAAAGAAAAACACATTTAAAGAAAAAAAAAGAGTCTTTGAGAAACATTTTTCAAAATGTTTTATTTTTTCAACAAAATACACCGGTTTGCAAAAAAAGACGAGCGCGGTAGCATAACTTTGTTTGATATGCTAAAAGACTAAACGAAAAATTAAATGAAGTAGCATTTGTTTATAAATTTCCTTTTCTGCTGAGTTTTTTTTATATTATTCGTCACTGCTTATTGACACATACAATTAAAATTTACACTAACAAAATACACGCGTTTTTTATTTTTGTCCTCATGCGATTACCTAGTATTCAATTTGCCTTGGAAAAACGTTAGATTTCTGATATTTTTGAACTTTTGTAGGGAATATATGTATAAAAATAGATCGTAGACAAATTGATTCGGCATTTCCATAAACTTGTTAACCAAAACAGAAAAAACAAAAAGCCTTAAACCTTTTTTAATATGTTTGTAAAAACGTGAACGTTGAGTTTTTAGCTTGTGACGTGTTCTTATAACGTACACAGCCTAAGTGCAATTTTTTATTATGGAAAATTTAATATATAGCAATTTTGATATAAATGATAATAATAAGTAAAAGCAGTATTGTGCTTGTCGTTGTTCTTTCAAAATTGGTATTGCTTAAAAAAATGAACCGTTGATATCACTGTTTCAAGCATTTTAGTTTTCTCTTCAACAATTAGAGGTTATATCGTATGTGTGTATGTAACATATGCAAGTTTGAACATGATAATTATAAACCGTATGTTAAACACAGACTTCGTTACGTGCGCCAAGATAGCGTCGAAGAAGTAGCGTCGATTTTGGGAATTAAAAACCGGGAAAAAACCGAGAAGTAAAATTCCTCGGGATTGGGTACTTTTAATTAAAAAATAAAATTAGAATAAATTTTTGCATCTAGAAGAAGAAAAATTGATTTAAATTATAAATAAATAAACAAAACATTTGTGTTTTTTAATGATCACAAAAAACCGTTGCTGACTTTTCCCTTGGAAACTATTATACTCTCGCCCCAAATGGCCATATATTATCAAAATAGAGACATTAATGAACAAAAATTGCCAACTGTGCAACAATTCCGCCGAGCCGTTTTCGAGAAAAGTGGCTTCATCCTGAGTGGGCACAAAAAGCGTTTCTAATCTTTTCCATGAAAATTGTGACATGTCTGATAATTCAATAATCTTATCAGGTATGTTCTGACACTCGCTTGTTTGTGAAATCGCTTGTTTGGCTTTTTTTATAAACTTATGTTAAAAGTTTTCTCTTCGACAAAAACATTCTTAACCCTTTCAGACCGTGATGCATCGATTGTGCGAGTGGGTTTCGGTCTCAATATTTTTACTTCTGTTTGCTTAATGTGAAATAGACTGGCATGCATCGATTCTGCCGATTGTTTTCTATATTTGCTTCTCACATTTCCCTTCTGTTTAATTTACCGTTACTTTAATTATTGCGAAACTCTTCAATCACATTTCAGTTTTAGCATAATGAGCCGTAAAAGTAAGTTGTATATTTAATGACAAAAGTATTAATCGTTTACAAATAACTAAAAAAAACTAAAAAACTAATTAAAAAAATTATAAATTTTAAAATTTCAAACTAATTGAAATCTTTTCATGCAATACAAATGTGTTTTAGTTAAAAATATTATTGAGTGCATCAATTGTAAGCGTCAGACGTGCGTGTCCTGAAAATCCTTAAAGGTTATAAAAATGATAAAATCTATTCATTGATTATATTTTCATACGCTGTAGAGAGCACATGTTCCAAAAATTATAGACAAATTCTGTCAAAGTTGTTGTATTCTTGTGCTTGTGATTTCACTTAAAAGAAGATTAACTTCGCCTTGTTTTTGAGCCAATGTTCTCTGCTTTAGTACAGTTAACATTTAACCAGCACCAAACCAAATCTTACAAATATTTACAGTGAATTCGAAAACCTTGAATCAGATTCTTTACTTAAGCCTAGCGATTAATGGACTACAATATCAAAAATTTCGAAACATGAGGCGAAGAACTGTTAACGAAAACATAAAGAATATTAATGTCATGATAAATGTAATTAAAAAGGACATTATAAGAAATGTTCAAAGGCTACAACTAGACAGAAGGATGGTCCTTAATTAATAAGGTGGCCTACCAATTTTCCGTTCCGTAGCAATGAGATTTTTTATATCAGCACTAATAACGAAAAAGAAATTTAGAAAATGTGTAATCAATCCCTCAATTAGATTTGTAAATGAATATAAATGTAAATTTTTAAATTAAATGCAAATAAATTAATTGGAATTTATAATAAAGTGCGCATTTATATGTATGACAAAAGCATTATACACAAAATAATTATGTAAATTAAAGAAAAAAAAGAGAATGGAAAAATATTAAAATAATTTAATATTTATTTTGTTACCTTAAAGAAAACATTGAACGAATTACGTAAAAGAACTCGTGGTTGTATTGTCTTTTTAACAATTTACTTATTTTATTTTTTTATATTTTTTTATTATTTAATTATTTTTTTTTTGTTGTTTTTGCTAAAAATTCTATATCAGCCTGTGTGTTGATATTAAAAATACTTTTTAATTAAATTATCTTGATTATACAAATTAAATAAGTAATATAAAGAAAGTTATAATCTACATATTCTAAAAAGATAAAATACAAATTGTATGACCTCTTGACAACAGCACCCGCAAATTTAACTTGCTCTAATTAGCTTCATAATTACTAAAGGTTGTTTTGTTTTTGGTGAAACGGAGAACTTGAAAGAAGTGAAGAAAAATATTATTTATTTTTAATGAATTGAAGGTATTTAAAAAAAAATTATATATATATATTTTTTTAATATTCACTAAGTTTAGTCAACCTCTTTCTTTAATTAAAATGTAATTTTAAATAATTTTTGAGCTTGAAGGTCTTTGTTGAACAGTTATTTTATTATTCAATATTTCGCCAACCTCCGGATGGCATCTTCAGGAAATCTTAAAAAAAATATTTTTTTTATATTATATATAATAAACATACATATTGACCACTGTACACACAAAATTTACTGATTACAACAACAATGTATAAACTTACAATATGAGTTACAATAAATAAACAATTAACTTAATGTCTGTTATTGCACTGATTTGATTTCTTATTTTTTATTTATTTTATGTCTATAGTTTTGCGCGCAATTTTCAATATCTGTTTTATAATTCATTCTCTTGTCCTGTGGTATGTTGATAATATGTACACACAGAAAAAAGATTGGTAAA
Organism: Gymnosoma rotundatum; assembly: GCA_916610165.2. Taxonomy (NCBI): domain Eukaryota; kingdom Metazoa; phylum Arthropoda; class Insecta; order Diptera; family Tachinidae; genus Gymnosoma; species Gymnosoma rotundatum. The sequence continues at coordinate 120,889,999 of OU744340.1, forward strand.
AATTCGATTGATATGTTTAAAATTTAATTACAAGTACAATAATTGGTGTTTACTATTAATAAATTATAATGTTGATTGATTTTTTATATTAACAGCCAACAAATGCTTTTTTCCACTAAATGTTGGTTGTAACACCGCTTGATATAGTAAACCTGACAAATTTGTGTCTTTACTAAAATCTATTCTGTTAGATGGGTTATGCAACCAAACTTTTTCAGCACATTATTACTGAAAACCAAATTTTGTTAGTTAGAATCATAAAAATCGATTATGTCTTCTGAAATGGGAAAATTTTTTACTTAATAAATATAAAATTGGTATAAATTATACAAAAAACAAAATATTTTAGTTTAAAATTACAAAGATGGAAAGTGGTAAAAAGTTATCCAATATTGCTGTATGGTAAGTTCAAAATTATCTCACAAATGCATTTGTAAATAAAAATAATTTTAATATGTTTAATACACTTCGCAGCGGCAAAACGTACAGTATGGGATGAAAAGTTAAAGAAGCTCTGTGGAAAAGGAGGAATCATGATGTAAAGGAAGGACTGAATTCAATGGTTCGAATTATGAAATTAATGAAGTATAATCTAGTTCCTCTAATTTATTTTTTAAATAAAAAAATATTATATTGCTTTTTTAATTCACAATAATATTTTATAGTCACTTTAGAATTATATTTTGAAACAGTTGTGAGAACCACATTCGTTCAGTTATTACAACCGAATTCAAGATAATACACACAGCCGACAAAATTATATTGGCAACAAATTCGGTTCTCATAACGAATTTCTTTTCCCTGTGTAGCATTTCCAGGTTAAATCTCTTATTATATTTCTCTTCTGTGTCTAAAATCTCTATTTGATCAAAGTTTGAAGTATGTTTTTTTTCTTTTCATTAATTAATTTATTTTATTAATTTATTTGCAAAAAACGGCTTAAAGTAAGAAAATAAAAAAAAACAGAACTTTTTTCATAAAATATGTCTTAATTACTAATTCATAATTATGCACTTCGATCTTAAGAGCAAAAATTTCATAATATTAATAAAAAATTATATGGAAAAATATAACTCAGTAGGAGGAAATGCTTCCACCGTTGACTTTTAAAACACATCTGATTCTGTTAGAAATTGATTTCACTAGGTTATAGCAATTATCTATGGTTATTTTAGACCAAATGTCTGCTATGGCACTCTTTAATTAATGTTTTGTTGTAATTCTATAGTTTGCAAGGCCTCGATCTATAATAGACCAAATGTTCTCAATTGGGTTAATATCAGGTGATGATGTTGGTGGCCAATCTAATAGAGTTTTATTGTTATTTTTAAACCAATCAATCGAATATTTCTGCTTATTACATGGGGCATTATCCTGTTGAAAATAAACCGTGCAGATTTACATCCGTAAATTTTTTCGAAATACGATGAAAGTTTTTCAGAAATCAATTCCTTCACAGAAGAGTAAAACACCGGTATCGTGAGCTGTAAAACATCCCCAAATGCTAACCAGAGAACGAAGCCGATCGGCTCATAGTCGACTAATAGCCGCCGCCGATATATACTTAAGTCAGTGAGCCGCTGCCGGAATAGGCGGCTTACATCGGCTAAAAATGTTAGCCGACCGTGTCGGCTTAGCCGATTTTTTTACTTTTTGTACTAAAATTTCATTGACTAAAATAAGAGTTATTTTATTTATTTATTGTCTTTTTTTTTTCAAAAAATTATTGTAGTTCTTATTCTTAAATGAATAAAATCAACGAGTAATTAGATTTATCAATGTCTTTGTGTGAGAAAAGTATGTAGTTTTGGAAATTTCGCAGAATATAAAAGTCCAAAAATTATAATAACTTCCGCCAAAAAATAAAAATTAAAAAATAACAGTAATTTTGGCCAAATACGAATTAGATAACAATTTTTGGAAAAAAAAATCAGATTAAAATCAAAAAATGAGAGTTATTTCTAATAAAAAAAAATTAAAAATCAATAAAAAAAAACTAATAACCATTATTGACTTATTTATTTATTTTTTTTTTTTTTTTGTGAAATCAAGTTTTTCTCGGCAAATATGATTTTACAGACAGACGGACATCTCTCAATCGACTTTGCTATGCATAAGAAGTCAGAATATATGTATATGCTTTATGGGGTCGGAAATGGATATTGCAGAATTCACACACGGAATTATATATACACTTGCCAGAAAAACTATTCGTACACCTTGGGTCTTAAACTTTAATCATAAAAATAATGCTCGTGTTTTAATCGAATCGTTCAAAAAGTTTTTAAAAGATTTGTTGTTGGATGTATTTGTTTTTTATAAGGCACTTACAATTTTATTATTTGACTTTTCCTTTTTACCCCTAAAATTACAAAATTATAGAGCTAATTCATCAGAAAAAGTATTCGTAAAGATTAAATATTTGTAAATAAAATTAAATTGTGATATATTTACAATACTATTAATAACTAGTAGGATATCATTTACGTCAAGGAACTTCTGAACGACGTTTTTGCATTGTTTTTGCTAGTTTGGATGTTTCCTCCTGGCTCATTTTGTTCCATTCCTCCATAATAACGCTTTTTAGCTTTTCCTTAGAGGTAATGGTATGTTTTCGGATCTTTCGCTTCAATAAATCCCACAAATGTTCTACAGGATTTAGATCCGGCGATTGTGGGGGGAATGCAATTGATATTTTGTGTTATAGAGTAGCCACAACTTCAAATTATGCGCCAAATGCTTAGGATCATTATCCTGTTGGAACCAAAAGTCTGGTCCCAAATTCAGTTTGTCGGCGCTTTGCTGTAAATTTTGTTTCAGTATGTTTAAATAGCCGTACTGGTCCAATGTGGATTCTATAAAAGTCAAATTTCCGACTCCTTTAGCTGCCAAGCACCCCCACACCATAACACATTTTCTTTATTAAGCGCTGTTCAATTTTTTTGCCAAACCACCTCTTTCTCCTTAATGCCAAAGATGCATAATTTGCTTTCATCAGAAAACAAGACCTTTGCCCAAAACTCAGAAGGCATTTTGCTGTATTTGTTGGCAAATTCCACCCTTTTTTTCTATTGCTGTTCGATATGTACGGCTTCCTACATGCTACACGGCCATGATAATCAGCCTTTTTCAATATTTTGCGCACGGTGTCTTCGTGGATGTCTTTATTAAAAGATTCTTTTATATTCTTGCTGAGTTGGGAAGCCGAAACTCTTGGAATCTGTTTTACCAGTGCCAAAACAGTTCCTTTTTCCCTTTCGGTCAATTTTGATGGGCGGCCTGTGGTTGTTTTGACAAGATAGAGCCGGTAGATTTGAAATTTTTAATGACGTATTGGATAAAAGAATGACTTCTTCCAACAGTCTTAGCAATTTCACGCAAAGATTTTCCTTCATTGCGCAATTTTATAATAATTTCCCGTTCAGTTGCACAAATTTCTTTTGCTTTAGAACTCATCTTGATTTATACTTGATTTGTACTTTGAAAATTTTACCACTGAGACAAATTATTTTGAATTCAGTAGAGCTTTTATTATTCTGTTACTTTTGGTACACTTTAGCTTAGTAAAAAATTCATGGGATTCCCAGAAATAAAAGTGTAAAATATTTTTTCTGGTAGTAAAACGTTGCAACACTGTATTTTTTATTAAATAACTTTGCAGTGAAAGCGTAAAGATTTGAAAATATACTAAAATTAAAGAAAACTATATGAAGAACAAATAATGTTAAATTTTGCCACAAATCGTTTCCTATTACTTTTTTATAATTATTTAAAAATTAAATGTTGCAGTGTACGAATAGTTATTCTGGCTAGTGTAACCTTTTTCCACTTTTTGTGGTGAAGGGCATAAAAAACGTTAATAGAAGTTTTGAAAAAAAAATAATTAATTTTAAAAAAATGTGTTTTAAGAATATTTCTATACAAATCTGCAAACCTGGATTTTTTTTGATAATATACATATATGTTTTTTTTTTGTTTTTTCTTTTTCAGAATGTCTATCACTATAAACAGTTATCAGACTAATAATATCCATCATATGAAACAAACATTAATAAATCTTTTAACAAGCGAACAAATCAAAAACAATGACATTCCCCTTTTATTAAATAAAGAGTTTGAAATGATAAACAAATGTTACACGGATATTAAGATGGATACAAATTGTAAAACAGAAAGCGACGACCTAAACATGGCTATTAATAGTTGGGTTAGTGTTGGAGATGCGGCTGGAAATACAACAGAGGATGACATTGGCTTTCAAGACGACAATATATCTCATGTTGGCTCAGACTACTCAGAGTTACAACCTGCGGAGCAAGATAATTCATTTGGTCATCTTAATTCACCGGAACAATTAAATGATCCCGAAATTAAGTACAGACGACCGGAACTAATGCTTCGACCACCTTCAAGTTCAGCCACGCATTTTAATTATCAATTTTCTAACATACCGCCATTACAAGCGGAAATTCCCCAAGCACTATCAAACTCAACGATGACCAATAGTAATGTCCAACCAACTTATTTATACGGAAATCAGACAGATATGAGTCGTTCTTCAAAGGCGTCAACAACAGCATCGAATTACTCAACAAACTCACATTCGAATTCAGGATGCTTTCATCCCAACATGTGGTATCCTAATGCCCCTTTCGGTACTTATAGATCCTATGGATCTCATACATATTCCCGCCAATATGGACCTCAAGTATCCCAAGATAATATGTTGGATATGTTTCAATTATCAAATAGGTAAGCAAACATTTGTTTAATTGTTTAAAATAATTTCACTTTTTCTTTAAATTTTGTTAAAAAAAAGGTTTAAAAAACGTTAAGCTTCTAATTTTTTTTCTTTTCTTTTATTTGAAATATTTGACATAACTGATCATGACTTAATGGTCTTGTTTAACTACATAATCTTACGATTCATTCACAAAAAATCTAATGGAATTCTGTTCTATTAAAAAAAAAATGGTAGAAAATTTGTGTTTTAGTGTCACTGTCACACAAAAACGCAAGTTAAAATGCAAATGTAATCATTAGTTTTCGCTGTTGCTCGAAATGTCTAATATGGCGTTCACACTTGTGCAAGGCGAATCAATTACCAGGTGGCAGCGTTGGAGAATTTATTATTTTTTGCTGGTAGAAACGAATGGCAAACTTAATATAAAAAAAAAATAGTACACAGATTTTTTATATATGGAGTTTGACAGTAGTGTTCACGGCGAAAGTTAATGAATTCGCCTACGCTGTCACCTGGTAATTGATTCGCCTTGCACTTGTGTTTAAAGGCCAGGATTTTCTATCATACACAATCGTACCATTTAATCGCACAAAAATCTGACAGAATTCTATCCTAATTTTAAAATCGTTCCAAAATGGCGTCGTAGTTGCCACACTATTATAAAAAAAAATGCAAAGACATATGGTTTTAATATTTTGTTGTTTTTTCTCCACATCATCTTTAAAAATCAACCCTGATCGCTTTAAGAAAAATATTTTATGAATTATTTCAAAAGGTTATAAAATCGTACAGATCTGTCAAAAATCTGTCACACACATACTTACACTTTTAATCCACACTATCATACATTTTGAGCACACATGCAATTTTTGACAGATCATACGACTGAGTATGATAGTGAATCCTGGCCTTCAGCATGTTTTAAATGTTTAAGTGCAAATAAAATTGTTTTTGAAATATTTTCCCATAAATTTACTTGTCTTGCAAAACACTTAAAATTCATGGTTCAGATACATGAATCAAGAAAACAAGATTGCGCATTCAGCCGTTCAAAAATTTTTTCTACTGCGCATCTACATACGTCACAATAGAATGAAAATTAGTGTTTGGCGCAAAACTGGAAATAATTTCATAACTTTTTAACGGGTGCATCGATTTGAACAAAATTTTTAATGGGAAAGAAAAAGATATAGTCGAGTAAAAATTTTGTGTTTGGGCTTGAAGCCCGAAAAGAAGAAGAGCTATTTCGGGCTACAAAAATTTTAAATTTTGGCATATAAGAATATAAGAAAATTCTTATAAAAAAATTATTCACCCCTATCGTGAACTAAATATGAAATTTTTGTTCCCATGAAATTTTTTTTTCCTTATGAAGGGAAAATTGTTTCGTTTGTTCCCGCTATCATTTCGCACTGAATACAAATTAGAATGAAGATAATATAAATAGGGAAAAAAATATTCCAAATTTTTTAATGTTATAAAAAATTTAGAAATGTTAATGATTGGCGCTATTGTGTTGTTGCAAGAGGAGGAGATACTACAACAGAGAACAATTTTATTTCAAGAACGTGGCGTGCAAGACGTTTAAAAGCCCTTGAAGTTACTCTCGACACAAAAGGCCCAATCAATGGATCCAAGTGGGCTGTGGCAACACGGCTGCCTGCCTAACCTACCCTAGACATTGCTACTGACCCATTTCAATAAAAGAAATTTTTATATTTGATTTTTTCTATCTCCATTTTTTTCATTTAAAAATATTTTTAATAAAAAATCTTCATAAATTTATTACCAATCGATAGATCTCTTTATTTTGCATCTTGACGAGCATAATGTCAGTCTGCACTGCAGTAACTGATATTGAATTAAAAAAATGTGTGATTGATGTAAATATTCTAATTAAAACATATAAAAAATCTGCCATAGTGTATGCAGTTCCCCAGCAAAATTTAAGTGAACAAATCTTGGGGAAAAGTGAAAAAATTTCGAAGGAAAAAATCACTCACGATAAGGAGATTTTTTGTTTAAGTGAAAAATTGTTCACGTGAATTATTCACGATTGTAATTTGGGGAAAAGGGAAAAAATTTCAAAAGAAAATATATTCTTGATAGGGGTGATTAATTTCAGAAGTTATTTCATTAGTTATTCTAAATTAATCTTTTTATAAAGGAAATACATATATAATAATCATTAATGACCTTAATGCCAAATAACTGAAAGTTAAATAAATTTGTTTTTAAAATAAACCTGAAATGTTTAAAATAATTAATTTTTTATTTTATTTTCTTTTTTTGGTCATGCTGTAGTCTTTAAGCTCCGCATTAAGTTTTTGTATTTAAAAATACATTTTCGATCTTAAAAATAGCTTTTTTACTTTTTCATCACATTTAATATGATGAGCCTGTTTAGTGAAATCTTTTACAAAATCTTGTTTAATGAGAAGACCGTCTTTATTATATTTTTTTTAATATTTGGTTCAGTCCTTTAATGTGACTCAAAGTTTCAGGTGTCGGCTTTATTAGTTCGCCCTCTGATACATAAACAACCCACGAATACGTTGGACCTTCCTCGTTTTGTGCCACTGTAATATCTGGGATAACATTTTTAAGCTTGTCGCAAATATAGTCTGCAAGCTTTTCGAGACCATCATACTCTAATTCGGTTAACTGTTTTTATATTTATTTTTTATTTTTAATAAATTTTCACCGTTTTTACTTTAATTCTATTGCACGTTCCATACACAAATGAAGTTTGTTTACAAAAAATATTCTATGCCTACGTCACACATAAGAGAGAGAACGCTATACAACAAACTAACGGACCTGCGCAATGCGCAATCTTGTTTTTTTGATTCATGGTTCAGATATACGCGTGAAGTGTGTTCAGTTGTTTTATAGATTTTGGTGTTTCACTGAACAGCTTTTATAATGGCGATAATTCAAAAATTAAGCATCTTGTCAAAAATCGTAAACAAGACATTTGCCCTATTCACAAGCCCCCTAGTACGTGCTAAGTGCTAACAAAATACAACGGTGCTAGCTGTGTTGTTGGTAATTTTCATGCAAACATGCGATACAACACTTAGTACTTTTTTTCATATGTTTTTCAAACGTTGTATTTGTTTAAATGTTTTATGTTTAAATGAATTATTATTTTTGTGTTCATGTGTGAATTATATTAAATTAACTTGAATTAAAAGATATTTTTATTAGCTTTATTTATTTAATTTATTGATTTGACTGATTTATTAGAAAGTTGAAGTTGAAAGTTGCCAATATAAAAACTGTTATTTAAGATTTAATATTGCTTTAGTGACTCGATTTCTAATATTTTGTATGGTACTGCCATCACCTATACCAAAAAGACATGCTATTTTCTCGATTTTAAAAGAGAAGGTACACAAGTACCATTTCCTGAAGATCCCAAGCAGTAAAGTACAATTTTAAGCTACAAGTCAATGCGCAGTTGGAGCCTTTCGCCAATTGTGTGAAAAACATCGTCATTTTTTATAAGGTTGAATATATAGGCAAATTCCTCTGGCCGTAGTCGTATCATATGAAGAAATCTGTTTTCATCAAAATATCTTAAAACCCGATTATCCCATAATGATGATTTTGGTAGCCCTAAATGTATAATTCTGCGACTGGAGAGCAAGTACATTAGGTTCATCCTAAAAATGTCTTTAATTTCATCCTCACACAAAAAATTTATTAATTTCCTTTTTTCTGTTTTCGCTCCCATTTGGCTTATAAATAACAAATGATGAATAGCACTTTTCTTCTTCTTATTTACTTTTTGACGTATGAAGTACAATGTACAATGGCACACTGATACAATGGTTGTTCACAAAGAAGTAAACAAAAGGTAGTATGCAATACTACCTACACCTTAGCAGAGCTTGTGAATACGGCAATTAATTTGCAATTGGAAAAATGAAGTTATTGTATTTTATTTCTGCTTAATGGAAAATATTTTAGCAAACGCGCACAAACTGTGTGTATTCCTTATCATTCTTTGTGGAAGAGGATACCATCTCTTTTTTCAAGTAATATTGTTGTCCGAAATTAAATTTGTTATTTTTGCAAACATCTCAATTTGTTGCAAAGTACGTAAAGTGCAGTGTTGCCAAAACGGTGGAAAGTTAGAAAAGTGCTTTTTTCAGCTGGGAAAAGTTTTAGTTGACAGATTTTTAGCCTTTTTTTTAAGCTACAATAAGTTTTGTTTGTTACTAAGTAAGCTCAACTATGTATTTCTAACCTTTTATATAAACATATAGATTATCCGCCTCTGTAAAGGTAAATAACGAAACATATTTGAATTGGGCCATTAAAAACTTTAAAAAACTAGTGGAAAATAATGTGTGTGAAGATAAATACGTCAAGTTAAATACGTTTTTTTTTTAAATGTAGCATGCGATAAAAAAAAATTCTCATACATACAGTGCAATTTGTAGAGTAAATTACGGACTCTTTTTGATTCTCAGAGAATCAAACCTATTGGGAAATCAAGGGCACATAAAGAGCTAAATACCTGTAAACACAGTTTATTCAAATTGAGTTGGTGCAATTTTTTATAAGACGCGGAAAATTGACTTAGTGCAATTTCCTCATATGCGATGAGTTCTGTGAGGGATTTTGTCAATGTGATTTCCCAAAACGTCTAATTCTACGAGAGCAAAGGGTTTGGTCACATTAACAAAATCCCTTAATTTGTTTTTAATTTTTAATTTGTTTTTAATTTTTAGTTTTTGTTTTTATTGTTTTTTTAATGTTTAATTTAAATTTCTTTTTAATAAGAATTTATTTATGATTATGTTCTGTATATCATCAGTTCCATACTGCAATATAAGGCTCTTAGACTTGTGTATGGAGCAATTCAAATAAAATGAATAAATAAATAAAAAAAAAAAAAACTCATCGCATATGACGAAATTGTACTAAGTCAAGTTTCCGCGTCTTATAAAAAATTTCTCAAATTCAATTTGAATAAACTGTGTTTACAGTTTAATAGCTTTATACGTGCCCTTGATTTCCCAATAGGTCTGATTCTCCGAGATCGAAGGGTTTGGTCGCAGTAACAAAATCCCTTACAGAACTCATCGCATATAAGTAATTGCACTAAGTCAAGTTTCCGTGTCATATAAAATAAATTCTTAAATTCAGTTTGAATAAACTGTTTTCACAGGTAATTAGCTCTATATGTGCCCTTGATTTCCCAATAGGTTTATTTCTCCGATACGGAAGGGTTTTGTCGCTGTAATCGTATTTGTTAATAAAGTCCGGAATTTACTACGAGTATACAAATTATACTGTATGTATGGAAGAAAAAATTTATCGCATGCTACATTTAAAAAAAAAGTATTTAACTTGACGTATTTATCTTCACACACATTAGAAAATATCATTTCAGATTACCAGAAAATCAGGACATTTTAGAAAAAACTGATAAATTATCAGTAAATAACGTATTTATAACAAAAAAAAAAAAGAGGATGTCTGTCAATATTTGGAGCAACTGTGTTATAGCCAGGAAATAATCGAAACAATTTTAAATCAGCTTAATAATATTAATGCTATAAAATTGAGTAAGCTCATAGATACTACATCTTTTTAAAACGAAGCTTTTGAATGTCAAAATTCGGCTGGAAATAAAATTTTCAAAGAAATAGCATAGAAAGCATATCAATTCTTCAATTTTTTTTTTTATTTGCCTCTTTATTATTACTTTGTTTCTTTAGATATGGTCTCCGCTTCGATTACAAGGTTCCGAAAAAAATTTTAGTATTTCTTTAAAGATCACTTTAAAAGCTTTAAAATGATGCCCATATTGATATTTTGAAAAAATTTAAATTTCAGAGGCCCGTAACTCGGAAAATAAGAGCGAGCGCCAATTGTTTTCTTATTTTTAAATTCTCTATCGCTCCATATATTTATTTTTTTTTTTTATTGGATTTTTTCATTGTTCCAAAGAATATGGAAAAATTATAAGTAGGCGTGGTGTTTTGCCCTCTGCGTCTAAGGGCATGTACCGATATTGCTGATTTCCAATAACACGCATATTGACACTACGTCTGATCGATTGGTGTATTTAAACACTAACACTTACAAACAGACGTACATTGCTCAATCAACTTCGCTATGCATAAGACGTCAGATTATATATGTATACTTTATGGGGTCGGAAATGGATATTGTAAAAATAAGAAACGGAAAGACAAACTTAGTTATACCCCTTTTCCACTTTTCTGTGGTGAAGGGTATAATAAATATATGCTCGAGCTCGCCGCGTATGGTGAATTTTGATCGACGTCATGAAAGTGTGCATTCTTATATACACGAAATGTTTTATTTTTGCCGACGAATATTCGTCGTTCGTCCCAGAATAATTGTATTTTTTAGTAAACGATTTTTTACTTTCTTTTATTTACTCTGACTCTTCTAATTTTTAATTCTAAAATGCAAAGATTAAAAATGCTTGACTATTTTCAATGCATATGCAGTTGCTTAACTGTTGCTGTAGAAAAATATGCAGCAAAAGCATAAAGCAAATGGAAAAAAAAGGACAGAAACGCATTTGCTTCAGCTGACTATGTGCTTCTTTCTGCAGCAAAGCAAAGCAATTAATTTAAAAACGGTTGCTTGAGCAATCAGTTTTTTTTTATTTTTGAAGTTTTGAGTGACTACGATTGCTGTTTCTTGCTGTAACTCGCTGCTTTTCATCTCTTTTAACATTGAAAACGTATTTATTACTTACAATACATAAGAAAATACATTTTAAAAACGTTGTTTTTATTACAGCATTAAAGTATGTGTTTCTTAAAAAAGCAACAGCAAAAGAAGAAACAAACATTCACTTAATGCTTAAGCAACAGCAAACGCTTTCAAAATAAATGCTTTGCTGATTGCTTTGCTGCAGAAAGCAACACATAGTCAGCTGAAGCAAATATGTTTCTTCTATTTTTTTTCATTTGCTTTTTTGCTGTTGCTTCTTTTATAATAAAATGTTTTGTAAATGCTGAGACATTTTGTTTTTTTATTTGCTTAAAAACATGTAAGCAAAGCTAAGATCTCAGTGCTAATGCTATTTTTAAGCAAGCATTTTAAACACTGCTAAAATGTTAACATTCATCATTAAATGTATAACCTGTTAAATATAAAGATTTATATGAGACTATTCAATTATAAAAAATGTCATATTTTTATATTTATTAGAAGCATCCCTAAATAGCACGGCGTCAACGCTTAGCAATTGGAAAATCCAATATTGACAGTGCGTTAGGACGTGAAGTTGGCTGCTTGTTGGTTTCTTTTGTTTTGTTATGGTTGAAAAGTAATGACAATTTAGTTATTTTTAAGGCAATCTAGCGGTTCTATCTCTTCTTTATTCTTATACAGCGGGTGTTATAAAATAAAATGTGTTTACATTACTGTTAAAGACACATAGTTGACGCTCTTATTTAGGAATGACATTCCAGCGCAAAAGCTATGAATTACATTACTTTGCGTCTTGCAAAATAGACATACATACACCGACTCCAGTACTGCTTCTAGCGAAGATGCCTGAGCCTAATTCACCCTAAAGTCTTCCTCATTTGTGTCTTAGTGAGGACCAGCCATTAAAACAACAAAAATTAGCATTGAATAGCAATAATTTCAACTTCAAGCAGCAATATGTCGCCCCAAACAATTCTGGTAACAAATACCAACAAAAGCAATGGGTGGACTGTAGAAACCACCATAAAATCAACAACATCAGTTGCCCAGTACTTTTTGAATGGTACTGTTTTCAAGTTACAACAATTTACTACGGCCGCCACCACCACAGCCACTTCAGCGGCCATGGGTGCCAATACTAACACAGCAATCCGTTCAACCTTTTAAGTGCAGCCGATTTATTTATTTAAGACCATGTTCTGTGTACAAAGATGAATATGATGACTGCACCAGCTTTAAAGCTAGATTCCATCAATATTTCATCAATGGTGAACGTTTTCAAGGACGTTCGACAGTTTTTGGATCGAATGGGTTTCCTTGAAATAGAAACTCCGATGATGAATATGATTGCAGAAGGTGCTACAGCAAAACCTTTTGTTACACATCACAACGAATTAAATATGGACCTATTTATGCGTATTGCCCCAGAATTGTATCATAAAATGTTGGTAGTGGGTGGTTTGGATCGTGTCTATGAAATCGGCAGGCAATTTCGTAACGAGGGCATCGATTTAACCCATAATCGAGAATTTACAACATGTGAATTTTACATGGCTTATGCTGATTATCATGACCTAATTGATATCAGTGATGGTAAAGGCCATACATGGCACCTATAAAATAAAATATCATCCTGAAGGCCCGGAGGGACCTGAAGAAGAAATCGATTTTACACTACCTTTTAAAAGGGTTACCATGATTAAGACGTTAGAAGATATATTAAATGTGAAATTTCCTCCGGCAACAACTATAAATACTAAGGAAACCAATGATTTCCTTTCGCAGTTATGTATTGAACATAACGTTGAAAAATTTTTGTTTTCCATAAGTTTTAGATTTTTTGCAAATTGCACACTTCGGCCTTTTTGTTACTATTTTTTTTCACTCACTTTTTTGGTAATTGCAAATTGTGTTCTTGATAAAACACACACACGCTATGAATTTTTTTTTATTTTTTTGAATAAGTGTAAACAAAATTTGACACCTGAAAACATAAACAAAAAACCAGCTGATCTACTAACACTACCTAGTATTTTAATGTGCCTTGGCATCGATTTACAAAGGTTTTACTTTTTTCTTTTCATTTTTATTAATACAGAAAAATTTAATTTATTACACACAAGTGTCGTTACGCAGTTTTTTAGTATTTAATTACACTTAAATAGTTCAATCGAATATTGTAAATAAGTAAAATGTTAAATAATTTAATAATCTTATTTGCTAAAGGACACTTTATTTAATAAGAAATTTTGCCATAGAAGTGGCACAGTGGGGTCTTTTATCATTTTTCAATGCTAAATTCATTACTTTTAAATGTTAAAAGTAGATGTTTTAAAAAAGTATTTGAAAGTGGACCTTTTAAGTTTCCAAATGGCTGCTCGTATTATTAATTTTATATAAACGATTTTCTGTGATTGAAACAGAAATTAAAAAAAAACTCTTTTGGGGGAAAAAATTGGTACTCCCCGTCCGCATTGCAATTTTATTTTCTGCATTTTTCTTGAATTTTTTTTTAAAACCAATAAAGTGAAAAAAGGTAAATGCAAGTAAGCCTTTATCTACAATCTGAAATACTGGGAAATAAAAGTTGAAAAGTGAGACGATGATGCCCAAATTAAAGTTGCTTTCGAAGAATTAACAGCCAGTGGTACAGCCGGCTCAAAATCCGCAGTAACTTTTTTTTTAATCTATTATATAAACTGGGGTCACCCAATGTACGACAGTTTTGATTCGTGGGAAAAATTAATAGCATTTGTTTATTTCATTCTTTTGTTTATTTTATTAAATGTGCTTCTGTCAAAATTTTGGTTCTTGCTATCACGCTTTATAACAGAAGGCGCCACAATGGTTGTGCCAGTATTTTAGTTCCAATGAAAGATTTTCAAGATAGAAAACAATATACGAGTAACAAAAAAACATATTTTTTTAATCAACATAAGCAATGCAGATTGTATTTGAACCTAACGACCACGCAAAGTATGTCTCCACTCCAGGATATAAAAAAAAAAACATACAAACAAAATCAAAACTCACACAATTATCTTAAATTAATGTATCATTTATAAATAAATGAATAACATTTTCTTTGGAAACCGTTCGTGGCAGGCATGAACGTTTGTCAACACAATAAAACTAAATCAAGTATCCCGCAGGATTTCTACATGTGGGTTGAGCGTTAATTCAATGTCTTGAAGCATCACTTAAATTACTAACGGCATCTAACAATAAATCAAAATTCTAGGACAAAATTAAATACATAAGGACATACTCATTTAGCAAAATACTTTTAAACGTCTGTCAGACAAACATTCAAATTAATTTGTGTTGAAATTAGAATCATGTGTTGTGAGTGTTGCAGAAAATAAAAATCTTTTTTTAGACTTAACGAAAATAGTTTTAATCAACGTAACATTATTCGCATTACATTTTATTATTTTCGCTTCTTTTTCTAAAATCTTAATTTTTTATGTTTAAAGATGTCACGTTTTTTTCTCAATCTATTTGGTTGCTTCAAAAAAAATATATATATATTCTTTAACATTTGTGATATTTTTACAAAATTATCTATCCAAAATTTTCTGTCGGCAAGATTAATATCAAACAATTCACTTGTTATCGGCCGAAAAATTTTTCATTTTATTTGTTAACTATTCCAAAGCGTTTTATTTAATAATTTTGGGCTTAATTAAAGCAAATACTGGCCCTGTGACAAAAGAGCTTTTTTCCCGAATCACATAATACGTAAAATGTTTAAAAAGAGCAATCAGGTAGTTACTATTCCGATCGGATGATGAATTTAATCATATATATAATTTCTAAAGCACTTTTTTCGGTTGCAAATATCTCCCACCGCATCAAATTTAATAAATGATATCTCATTTTAAAGCTTATTTCTAACACTAATGACGAAAAATAATTAGAAATTCAAAAATTAATATTTTCATTGATGATAAAACAGTGATTATATGTTTTTGTTCGAGTGTGTTAATACAGGGTCGCTTCTGCATGATAATACTGTTGTCATTATGATTATATGTTTTTGTTCAAGTGTGGTAATACAGAGTCGCTTAATAGTAATGCAGTTCTACATAATACAGTATGTATTAAAATTCATTCTGGCAATACCGCTATTTACTATTACGCCATTTATTAAAATATATTTTTTTTTTTTGTATTAAGGACTCGTACGGGCAAAAAATTAACAATGATCATGTCATTACCTCTAACATTGGATTCAAAGAAGTATTATAAAAGCATTTAAAATGTTACAAAAATGATAACTAACGCTGCGAAATATTCGCACGGGTAATATAGTTTCTATAGATTTCTTTCGGTTTCATTAAAACGAAAAAAAATATATTGTTACAAAAGTAAGATCTGGCAACCCCTGTTGTTGTTTCCGTATGAGCGTGATAAATAAATTACTTCCACTAATAGTGTGTGTATAGAATAATACCGCAATTAGCTAACAAAATCTGAGCAACCTCAATGGCTGCTTTGGTAGAGGTGCTCGCTGCAAAACAGAAGATCGTGAGTTCGAGCCCAACTTCGGACATGCGTACAAAGGAAAGTAACACTTGTTAAAATGCAATAAAAAATTTAGTAGCAGCAGTACAAACAAACCTCCCGAGAGGCAAAAGACAATTATTGTGTGAAGCCATGGCAGAAAACTTAGTGGGGGCGTCTAATTTAATATAAGAGTAACAGATAATTGTCAAAACGAAGTAAGATCGTTAGCGGTTATCGCAGGGAAGTGTAACAGCATAACAACATGGTATGGCAGACGTGAGTTGGGGCGGACTGGCTTGGATAAAAGGCGTGGTTAAGGTTACTAAACAAGGAACCGAGTAGTTCATGTCTCGCTTGAGTAACACAGTAGTGTAGTGTGAATGGCTGCGTTTGTAATAATAACGCATGTTCAGTAAATGCGAGACCATAGGATTCACAAGACCGTAGGATCAAGAGTATAGCCACATAAAGCCACTCAGTAAAGAATATAGAATTTATAATGAGACACAGAGTTATTTGCAATCAAAAAAAAAAAAAAAAATCCGTACGTTTGTTCTAAAAGGAAAAAACGCAACAATATATAAAACCACCTTTTGTTCATTAAATATGGTAACACAACAACGATTGTAGCAAAACAAAAAACAATTTGTCTGAAAGCAATAAAAACAAAAATAAATTTAAAAATACTTTAAAAAGTAGAGGGTGTTTTTAAGCCCGATACAACTTTAAATTGTAAAAAATAATAAAAAAAAATTTAATGAAAAATATTTTTATACGAAAAAGTCGAAACATGGCATTAATATTTAAAAATTATTTCGGCAATATGGCCACCGTGGCTGCTAATGACGAAGCACATTCTGGACGTCCAATTTTGGGTCACTATTTTAATAAATAATACAAACAATCAATGCTGGCCTCCTAAGCCTAAATTGTTGCTGGTTTATTATCATAAACCAGTGACTTTACATGGTCCCACAGAATAAAATCGAGAGGTGTCAAATCGCACCATCTTGAAGGCCAATTGATTTCGATTTCAATAACTCAATAATTGCGTTCGCCGTGTGGCACGTAGCGCCATCTTGTTAAAACCACATTTCATCCGGATCAATGTCATCCATATTTTCAAACAAAAAATCATGAATCATAGTGCGGTAACGATCTCCATTGACCGCAACGTGAGAGCTGGCCTACTTTTTGAAGAAATTAGGCCCTATGATGCCACCATTGTGTAAACCACAACAAACGGTGGATTTTTTTTTTTTTTTTTGGATGCAATGGAGTCTGTAGGGTATGTTGTGGATATGCGGCAATCTTGCTTATTAACAAACCCGTTAAGGCAAAAATGAGACTCATCGCTGAACACAATTTGGCGATAAAACAACGGGTCAGTTTCTAACTGCTCTAGAGTCCAATCGGTGAAAGATAGACGCATATAATGGTCTCTTCCACGTAGTGTACGGACACAGTCCCAATTCCCGCAAATGACGACGAATCGATAAATTTGGATTTTTTTTCCACACCTTCGTTTACAGCAGCGATATTCTCTTCAGTTCGCACATTCCTACGACGTGTCGGTATTATTGCATCCTCTAGAGAGTATGTGCTACGAAATCTATCCACAGTTCGACGAATGGCATGCTCAGACGGACGATTAAGTGCACCATAAAATCACGAAGTCGTCTATAAGTTGCTTGAATTGATGACTGATTTTCAAAGTAAACTTGGATGATTTGATAGCGTTGTTCAATCGTGACTCTATTCATAATGATTTGCGAGAGTTTAATGAAAATGATAAGAAAACAAGTTTTAATCAACATTTAATTTTTAGTGTTATTTTTTATAATTTTAGGTTTTATCGGGCTTAAAAAACACCCGATACAATAAGAAATATTAAAAGATTTACACGATTTTCTGTTAAACTTGTATTCAAAATTGAAGTTGTTAATATTGAAACCTTTTTTAATTATTTATTCTTTTTTGTGCCTTTTCATACATTTTGTGTGATGCCACTAGGGTTTTTTTTGAAAAACCCGTACAAGAATAAAATTGTTTATGAATTAAATTTAAACAATTTAATGTTTTTGAGGCTTTTTTGTTCGATCTGTACGATTTTTAATCTTTTAAAAAAATTCATGAAATGTGTTTTTAGCGAACAAAAATGATTTTTTTCAGATAGAAGTAAATTTATTTTACAAACTTTTCTTTGTATTTAAGTCAGTTGTTTCTGGCACACTTAACACAAAGCAATGATTTTGCCTTACATATGTATAAGAACCTGTTTTAAAAGGGCCTGGATGTAAAACTTTGTATATACTGAAACTTTTAAATTCTAGTAATTCAATACTTAATTTAATTAACATCTGTTTTTTTTTTTTTTAATTTTAAAGTGATTCATTTTTTTAATTTCAATTAAACTTTACGAATTCAGGTACTTACACTTTTATCAGCCAAACATGTGTCTCGGTAAATAAAATCTGTACAAAATCTTGATATGAAAGTGTAATAAAAATCACTGCTACCTAGCAGTAAAAACAAATCTAGAGTTTGTTTTTTATTTTAGATGACGTCTTAGTCATTTTTAGGTTATTAAAAATTGTGCCTTAAATGTGAAAGTATTGGTGATTTTGTTCCAAAAAAAAAAAATACCTATACAAAATTAAAGTAGAGATGGGCAAATGGGAAAAATATATCGATAAATATTGTATCGATACATTTTTAAAGTATCGAAATATATCGACTCAAAAATATCGATATATCGATTAATCGACATTTTTGCTTGTAAAGTATTTACCCAAAAAATAATGTTAATATCAATTACATTCAGTTTCACTGTAACTTTTTATAAATTTTTATTAGGTTTTTATTTGTATTAACGAACTTAAGTCACGGAAATGACACCTTACGTTTGAAGTCTAAATTGCACTACAAATTTCTTCAACTTTCACCGAGTTCATACACGTAAATTTTTCTTGGAGAAATTTTGATTTTTGTATGTGGAAAAAAAGAGAAATAAAATGATTCTACACTCTTTAATCTTTCACAAAGAGCAGACTTGCTTCAAGGAAAGTTGTCGTGTGTAAATTCGAACTTTCAAGCCTGATGCAAAACATACAAACAGTATTTAGGAACCAGTATTCCCGTCAGAATAAAAATTTTACATTTTTTAATTTTAACAATTTGAATGTCTTACAGTGTTTTTATCGGTATAAATTTATTGGATTTTTATGTTTAGATTTTATTTTATAAAATTCTCATTTGTTAGATAAATGTTATAAAATATTAATCTAAGTTTTACAATTGAAAATTTGGGAAGAAACCCACTGTAGTGCTATTTAAGCAATAGTGAAATGGCCATATGAATATGCTTGTCCCCACAGAAATACATATAATTTTTTTACGGGAATAAGCACGAAAAAAGGACATAAATCCTTCATTTTTTTAAGTTTAATCGTTGAAGTTTGTCTAAAAAGAAAACTTTTTAACAGAAATATGTAGCATATCTGAAATGTAAATAGAATAAGGACGAATATGCGATTATAATTTATAAAGCGGCATTACCCAGGCAACTAATTGTTGTTTCTTCTTTCTTGAAAAAGTCAGGCTGCCAATGTGAACAAGAAACATAACCAAAAGTCAATTGGCCGCTGCTGCAAAAATTAATATTCTTGTAAAAAATCAAGAAAACAAGATTGCGCATTGCGCAGGTCCGTTAGTTTGTTGTCTCTTTTGTGTGACCTAGAAATAGACTATTTGTATGGAAAGTGTAACAGAATTAAAGTAAGAGAGCCAAAAATCTCTTATATTTTTACAACAAACACACGTTATAATTCTATTGTGACGTAGATGCGTAGTAGAAATATTTTTTGAACGGCTAAATGCGCAATCTTGTTTTCTTGATTCATGAGCAGTGCCCACGACTTCATTTCTAATTTTCTTAAAGATTTTCTATCTACAAAAATTAAATGTGCTGAAAACAGTTTAAGGGCCAATTTTTGAGTTCGTATTTAGTTAATTTTCATTTAAATTTAAGTTGTATTTAAATGAAGTTTCATTTTTTCAGTCCTAATTTAGGTTCTCATTTAAATATCACAAAAATATGGCAGCATTACGAAATATCAAAATAAATCTCCATTGTTTATGAAAAAAAAGTACCAATATACCAGTAAATTTAAGTAATTTTACATTTGTATCTCTAATTTTTCTGCGAAAAAAAATATTCTTTATTTGAACCAAGGTTCTAAAAGATCTCCTCACAAAATTTTTCTTAAATCCATCTAGCAGCTTTTACGTGATGCGAACCTAGACAGACAATAATTCCAAAAATAGTTATTTTGTATTCCAAATCAATTACTATCTTCACCAACAACAAAATTTTAATAAAAAAATTCATGTGCAGAAACGATCCTGTTACAGTTTTATTATATACGTACGATTAAATATTTAAATAAATAATTATTATTCAAAATTTTTATTGCTCTTCTCTTTTTTTTTCCGAAAAAGAGATTTTAAGCACTTATTATTTTCCGAGTCTTAAGGCCGTGTCAGATAAAACTTTATCGCTTTGCGTGACGTTTCAAACTTTGAAAAAAAGCGTACAACGCAAGATGTGTGTGAAGATAAATACGTCAAGTTAAATACGTTTTTTAAAAAATATAGCATGCGATATTTTTTTTCTCCCATACATACAGTACAATTTGTATAGTAAATTCCGGACTTTTTTAACGAATACGATTACAGCAACAAAACCCTACGATCTCGGAGAATCAAACCTATTGGGAAATCAAGGGCACATATAATGATATTAAACTGTAAACACAGTTTATTCAAATTGAATTTGAGAAATTTTTTATAAGACGCGGAAAATTGACTTAGTGCAATTTTCTCATATACGATGAGTTCTGTGAGGGAATTTGTCATTGTGGCCAAACCCTTCGACCTCGCGGAATTACACCTATTGGGAAATCAAGAGCACATATAGAGCTATTAATCTGTAAACACAGTTTAGTCAAATTGAATTTGAGAAATTTTTTATAAGACGCGGAAAATTGACTTAGTGCAATTTTCTCATATACGATGAGTTCTGTGAGGGAATTTGTCATTGTGGCCAAACCCTTCGATCTCGCGGAATTACACCTATTGGGAAATCAAGAGCACATATAGAGCTATTAATCTGTAAACACAGTTTAGTCAAATTAAATTTGAGAAATTTTTTATAAGACGCGGAAAATTGACTTAGTGCAATTTTCTCATATACGATGAGTTCTGTGAGGGAATTTGTCATTGTGGCCAAACCCTTCGATCTCGCGGAATTACACCTATTGGGAAATCAAGAGCACATATAGGGCTATTAAACTGTAAACACAGTTTATTCAAATTGAATTTGAGAAATTTTTTATAAGACGCGGAAAATTGACTTAGTGCAATTTTCTCATATACGATGAGTTCTGTGAGGGATTTTGTCAATGTGGCCAAACCCTTCGATCTCGCGGAATTACACCTATTGGGAAATCAAGAGCACATATAATGATATTAAACTGTAAACACAGTTTATTCAAATTGAATTTGAGAAATTTTTTATAAGACGCGGAAAATTGACTTAGTGCAATTTTCTCATATACGATGAGTTCTGTGAGGGATTTTGTCAATGTGGCCAAACCCTTCGATCTCGCGGTATTACACCTATTGGGAAATCAAGAGCACATATAGAGCTATTAATCTGTAAACACAGTTTATTCAAATTGAATTTGAGAAATTTTTTATAAGACGCGGAAATTTGACTTAGTGCAATTTTCTCATATACGATGAGTTCTGTGAGGGATTTTGTCAATGTGGCCAAACCCTTCGATCTCGCGGAATTACACCTATTGGGAAATCAAGAGCACATATAGAGCTATTAATATGTAAACACAGTTTAGCCAAATTGAATTTGAGAAATTTTTTATAAGACGCGGAAATTTGACTTAGTGCAATTTTCTCATATACGATTAGTTCTGTGAGGGATTTTGTCAATGTGGCCTCACAGAACTCATCGTATATGAGAAAATTGCACTAAGTCAATTTTCCGCGTCTTATAAAAAATTTCTCAAATTCAATTTGACTAAACTGTGTTTACAGATTAATAGCTCTATATGTGCTCTTGATTTCCCAATAGGTGTAATTCCGCGAGATCGAAGGGTTTGGCCACATTGACAAAATCCCTCACAGAACTCATCGTATATGAGAAAATTGCACTAAGTCAATTTTCCGCGTCTTATAAAAAATTTCTCAAATTCAATTTGACTAAACTGTGTTTACAGATTAATAGCTCTATATGTGCTCTTGATTTCCCAATAGGTGTAATTCCGCGAGGTCGAAGGGTTTGGCCACAATGACAAATTCCCTCACAGAACTCATCGTATATGAGAAAATTGCACTAAGTCAATTTTCCGCGTCTTATAAAAAATTTCTCAAATTCAATTTGACTAAACTGTGTTTACAGATTAATAGCTCTATATGTGCTCTTGATTTCCCAATAGGTGTAATTCCGCGAGATCGAAGGGTTTGGCCACATTGACAAAATCCCTCACAGAACTCATCGTATATGAGAAAATTGCAGTAAGTCAATTTTCCGCGTCTTATAAAAAATTTCTCAAATTCAATTTGAATAAACTGTGTTTACAGATTAATAGCTCTATATGTGCCCTTGATTTCCCCAATAGGTTTCATTCTCCGAGATCGTAGGGTTTTGTAGCTGTAATCGTATTCGTTAAAAAAGTCCGAAATTTACTATACAAATTGTACTGTATGTATGGGAGAAAAAAATTATCGCATGCTACATTTTTTAAAAAACGTATTTAACTTGACGTATTTATCTTCACACACATCAACGCAAGAGGTATGTCACAATAAAAACTTTAACAGCGCCTAATTATTGTTTGTTTTTATAAGTTTTTCTTCCATAATTTTCTAAAAAAAATAATGAAGGAAGAATATATAATAAAAAAATAATATTTTAAAATTCTTAACTCTTTTACGTTCGATTTTGCCAAAAATAATATACAAATGTATAGCAAATAATTGTCAAAGCGCGCAAAAAGATGAGTGTTGCCCAACTTTGCGCTTTGCTTTGCGTTAAAAGTGCTTTATGTGACATACTTCATATAAGTTCGTGCATTTTATCTTAGATGTCAAAGCGAATTTGCAACGCAACGCAAAGCAAAAGTTTTATCTGACACGGCCTTTATAGTACTGACCAGAGAACTGCACGAGTACACCGCAACCATGAGTACACCGCATACTTAAGGCCCAACTATAATGTGCATAAACTAGCTTATGCCAACTTATACAACTGTGCAAATACATTAAATTATATGTGGTAAACTATAATGTGATTAAGATAACTTTTCGTCAAGTTTCGTTAAATTTCATTTCTTTATGCAAGGTACGAAACTGATCGCACTTTCCGTACGGAAACAGCTGATTGCGCTTTGGTTTATACATTAATAAAGAAATTTTCTAATTAAGACCTAAATTGTTAAATTTTTTAGTTTTAAATTCAATAAAAAAAGTAAAAAAAAAAACATATTTCTTTATGGCCAATTTTTTACAATTATAATATATTTAAATTAAATTTGTATTTATACACACTTATATACACTATATAAACGATGAACATCGTTGCATTTTTTAGTACGGTTGGCCACAAACACAAAACAGAAAATAATTTTTAATAATTTTTTTTTTACATTTTGTAAGAACATAAACCAAAATATGTAAATGTGTCTGTGAATGTTATTAAATATATAAAATATTTTCTTTAAAGCCTTTTAGTTTTAAAATTTTGTTGATTTATATAAAAAAAAAATTATTTTTGGCAAAAGTACAAAATAAACATAAATGTGCAACTGTGGCAAATAAGTTAGTAAATTTATATATGTACATTGTAGCCACATAAATTTCTTTGATAAGTTACCTAAGCATTTGACAGGCTTTTCGTTGAATTTTTGACATAAGCTAAAGCTAGCTTATGCACATTATAGTTGGGCCTTTACTCTATATTTTACCCATTCTTGTAAAAACGTCTATTAAAAATATCGCAAACAAAATTTTAAGTATTTTTTATACTCGTACACGAGAATTTTTTAATTCTCTCTATTTGTAAGCAACGTTGCCACATTTTTACCCTATTAAAGTTTTTTACTGCCATTCTATAAAATACTGCATTGTATGCAGATCTATTTATAAACAATAAAAAAAAAACAAAATTTGATCAAATCTATTGCTTAAAATTTATAAGCAGAAAAACAGGCAACAACCGTTTTCATACGTATGAAATACAACACATATTTAATGAATAAAATGTAATAAAAACGGCTTAAAGGCACAGCTTTTGTACACTATTTAAGCAGATATACTTATTATGTTGCTGTTTTTTATGAACAATTATTTTCAGTTTATGCGCCTTGTTGTCATAAACGTGCTACTAACGGTATTTAGGAAAACAAAATGATAAAATAAATCCGTGAATAAAAGGAAAATTACTTAATTTTTTTAGTTTTAACAAAACTGTATATAAGCAGATGTAATTGCTTTGAATGAATGTCATTAGACCTCATAAATAATAATAAATAAAATAAGTTTTTAGTTTACATATTTTATTTTGTTAAATATAATTATTGCTTTTATACCTATTTATTAATTTTAAAAATCTATTTGCTTAACGAATAGAATTTTTAAATTTCTATCCTGTGTGACCTAAAAAAACTCTAACAAAAACGTAATATAATAAACAATGAACTATTCTTGAGTTATTAGTAAACTTTTGTTGTGTTTTTAATAAATGAAAATATGGCGAATTTTACCGGTTCTATTTAATTTATTTTCTGTTATATATTAAATAAACTTTTGTAATTTCAAAGAAGTATGTATGTTAGCTATTTTAGACATTGGCGACTTTTGATAATAGGTGTGTTCATTTACTTTACTAGTAAAAATTTGCAACGAGAAAGTACCAAGAAATTTTCCAAAATTTCTCTCAAAAATGTGAAAAAGTAAAAAAAATAAAATAGTGTTGTATTTGTGGCTAGTGTTGCATTTGTGGCTATCAAATTGCTAGCACAAAAAGCAACAACAAATGTTAAAGACGAATTACAAAGAGAACGACAAAGAAAAAAGCTTTAAGTTGTGTGTGAACTTCGTCTCACCAAATTAACATTAAGCTTAGTTGGTTAAATAGATGATGTTTACGATGTACATAACATAAGGTAGATAGATGCAAAGAATGCTGATGAAGGATGTGGCGGTCCAGAAAATGCTGCATTTCATTCTGCTAGCGTCTAATTTTTCTTGTTTTCTTTGGAAAACGTCCGCATACATTTGTAAATAATTATTCTTTCTAAAAATGTTTAGAAAATTAATTAAAAAGAACCAAAAAGCCGAAAATAAAGTAAAATTTCATTAATTTACTTACAATTTCTTAAATTTTCCAAAATATTAAAATGTAATTTTAATTAAAGAAAAAGGTCGACTAAACTTAGTGAATATTATTTTCCAAAATATTTTCATTTTCAACTTGATTTGAAATATTTTTTTGTAAACACAAACGCAAAACAGCTGTTTGAATAATTATTGCAAGTAAAAATTTTACTTGTAAAAACTTGCAAGAATTTGTCTGTCTCTCAATTTTTTACGCTCTTTCGACGCTCTCTCGTGTTGCAAATTTTTTGGGTTAATGAACGCTTTCTAGTAACAATTGTTACAAATTTGTACAAATGTAAATGTACACACCTAATGTGTTTGATTTAATAATTTTGATATGATAACTCTGTTTTCCTCTCACTACACACGTTAAAATTTCTCTAACCGTCGCAAGTAGAGTCTCCACTTTACAGGATAGGACACCTATGATGGTTTTTGATAGGACTACTACCGCAGATGGTAGCGGCTCGAACAACAGCCAGCTGATTAGAGCAGAAACCATTGGCGAAACTTTAAGGAGAAGACCAAACAAAAAATCGAGTGGTTGGGATGAAATTCCTGATCTAGTACTTAAGAGAACTCGTCGCGATACCTGGAGATTTCTGGCAATTCTAATGAACCACTGCATAAACTTGGGATACTTTCCGAGAGCATGGAAAAGGGCATTAATAGTTCCGATATTGAAACCTAAATCTGACCCAAGGCAGAGCAGCAACTATAGGCCGATTTCTCTCCTATCTCCCTTTGGAAAGTTATTAGAATTCTTTATTCATTCCAAGATCACGGACAAAATATCAGACTGCAATATTCTTCCAGATTGTCAGTTTGGATTTAGAAAAGGACACTCAACCTCCCATGCAATGATGGTTTTTTCAGACTATGTTTCCAAAGGTCTGAACAAAAGATATCCTACAATTGCGGTTAGCTTGGACTTTGCCAAGGCTTTTGATACCGCTTGGCAGGATGGCATTGTTTTTAAAATGAAGGACATGGGCTTCGATAGAAGTGTGTGTAAAATCGTCTCCAATTTTCTATCTGATAAGACTTTTGGCGTTAGAATAGGCAGAACTCGATCGATTGAAAAATCCGTCAGTGCTGGAGTACCACAGGGATCCTTGCTTGGCCCTGTACTTTATAATAAATTTATGGCTGATATATCTAAACCGGCTGACGGCGATCTTTTGTTAATGTATGCAGATGATATACTCATTGCAGCTTCTAGGCTCCTCGCTCGTAGTGTAAACGAAAGAGTTAACAACTACTTGACTCGACTGGAGCCCTACTTTGGTAAGTGGCGGCTTCACTTAAATATGAATAAGACTGAGGCAGTTATGATAAAGAGCAAGCGTAAATTTTTATATTCCAATAGCGGATCTTTCATACCAACTCTTAGTATAGGCAGCGAACTAATCAGGGTTTCGGACAGGATGAAATACCTTGGTGTAATTTTCCACGAAAATTTTGAGTTTTATCGCCACATAGACTTTGTCTTGGAGCGCGACAGGCTTGCATATGCCGCATATCGATCTATTCTTGGATATAGGGGAGGACTCGATAGGAAAATTCGATTCCTTGTTTATCGCCAGATAATTCGACCACTCATATCCTATGCCTTCCCAGTCTGGTCCAGAATTTCTTCTGCTCAGATAGAAAGACTAAGGAAATGGGAGAGGAAAATTATGGTCACTTGCCTTGGCCTACGGTGTAAGCAGGGGCCTGATGGCATCTACCGTAAGCCATCTTGCAAATCAATATACAAAGCAATAGGCTTCGATAGAATTGACTCTTATATGGTAGGGTCGGCTATAAAATTTCTTGAAAGGCCTCAATCCCTTGAAAACAGTCTTCTTGGACAGTGCTTTGAAAGCGCAAACAATCTGAGAACCATACGATTGTCTAATTACTTATCACCGATTGACCTTATGACATTGAACGGAGCTGGCCTCCTATATGAAAGTGCATACCTCTTATATTACCATAGGAGAATAAATACCTTAAATATAGAAAATGTGGTGTATAACACCGCCCAATAGGCTATTCCTATTCTTTTGTATATAACTTTATTTTCTTTTGTATATAACGCTGTTTTTTTCTTCTTTCTCGCCTTACTATAAGGTCTAGTTTAATATTAGAATTAAGCACAAATGCCTCCCTATTTACCTTTTTTTTGGAAATTTTAAAACAAATGTTGTACCTACAGTAAACTTAATTTTAATATTATTATAAGCGGCCATGCTGCAAATACTTTTATAGAATATCTTGGCAAGTCCTTGAAAAATACGCTAGTATGTAAGGCATAAATAATTAATTAAAATTAGTTTTAAGAAAACATGTACATCATTAAAATTTTTGGAAATAAATATACTATACTAATCTGCCGCCTTGTTGCTTGGCTGTCGTTAAAATAATCATTATCTTATAAATACCAGTCATATTTTTGGCATTTTGCAGTCGGTAGCTGCTGTCTCGAATTTGTTTAATGCTTAGGATTGCTTATAGAGACATCTAACTACGCGTATGTACAAAAATGCATAACAGCAAAGCCGCGGTAGTTGTTTTAGAGTAGCGAAGATTACTGTGAACTGAGGCCTTCTCCTCTCTAGTCAGAGTCAGTGACCTAAGTCCAGAAGCAAATCGTCACTATCTTCCGCCACTCTTAATCTATTAAAGAGCACACCAACAAAAGAAAATTTAATATAATTTTTGATAGACTAGACACATTTTTAAAGCTAAAACGAAGCATTCAATTAATTGCCTCGGCTTTTTTTTACCAGTTTAAATAATGCTTGAATTTTAATTTTTACTGAATTTTCTGTGTTTTTGCTTTAAATCATCCGGAAGAAACAAAAACAGCAACTTTAACACGTTCTTGCACTGATTATTAAATTTTGTATAATTCAATATAATCAGCAAAACAATGGATTATGTATTTAAGTAAAAGCCATTTGGCCCACTTATTTAACTTTTTTGACAATTCTAACCTTAGGAAGTGTCAAAACATTTTTTTAATTTCTAGACATTAGTTTTTAACTGCAACTCATGTTTCATATAAAACAAAAATTTACATGTTTAGTTTTTGAATTGATAATGTAAGAAATTTGTACCAACGTTCAAAGCTAATTTATAGGAGGTGGCAGCGCCGCTACAACTATACAACCATAAAAAGAAAAACAGACACTTAAGTGTGTGGCAAACTTTAAGATACAAATAAAAGGTCTGTTTAGTGACTTAAAATTATTACTTATTGTTGCTAAACGTGTTCAAGTACTCGAAAAAGTTGCACGCAGGGAGCGAAAAAAGAGCGTTAACATGTGAGAGACAAAAAATTGTTTGCAAGTTTTGTTCAAGGTGAATCAATTACCAGGTGGCAGCGTAGGCAATTTCTTTAATTTTTGCTGGTAACTATTACTGACAAATTCCATATATAAAAAATCTATATCTATTTTTTTTTTATGTGTAATCAAGGCGAATTAATTATAAAGTGATAGCGGTGGCGAATTCATTTATTTTCGCCTGTATTCTAACTGTCAAACTCCATATATAAAAAATTTATCTAACTGTTATACAGTTTGCGTAAATTCCTTAATTACGAAATTAAAGCATATATCTTAACAGGGTATAAGGCGTTCATTTACTTTTTACATTTGAAAGAATAGTTTTGAAAATTTCTGTTTTGCTCTCTCGTTGCTAGTTTTTGCACATTTTTCTTAATCTTTTTCTGAACGTTTTTAGTAAGCTTTTTTTCATTGATTTCAATTCTATTTAAACGAATATTAAAAAAAACAATATTGAAAAATATACACTTTTGATAGCTGCTCTACACATTACCTGGAAAATTAATTCGCCTTAAAGTACAGACTTAAATTTGTACTGATACTAAAAAAGGTTTTTTGGTTCAGATTACTTATTTGCATCTCTTTAAGTTCTAATAAAATTATTGCTTTGTCATTTTTTAGTGGTCGTGAAGCAAGAAATCGAGCCGAAAAGAATAGACGAGATAAATTAAATGGTTCTATACAAGAACTTTCAACAATGGTGCCACATGTAGCAGAATCTCCCAGACGAGTCGATAAAACGGCAGTATTGAGATTTGCGGCTCACGGTCTTCGCATTAAATATGGTAAACAGTAGCAATTTTAACATTTATTAAAATAGACTAAAGTTATTGTTATCATTATTATATATAATTTCTTTTATTTCAGTATTTGGCAAAAGTCTTAATAATGAATCAACGCAAACAACAAATGCTCTCATGAAATTATTGGATAGTTTTTTTCTAACACTGACCTGTAACGGTCAAATTGTTTTAGTATCTTCTAGCATTGAGCAACATTTAGGTCATTGTCAGGTAAATATAGTAAATTCATTTGCAATTGTTTAAAAAAATAATATTCAAATAAATTTATTAATACGTGACATTTTATTGATGTCCTTACTTCTGCTAACAGAGGCAACAATCCTTGGATTGTTGAGTTATAGCAAATCGTGCGTTCGTGTCATTTAAGAGACAAATATATTGTAGTTATTTTTAAGCAGAAGTGCATTTAAATTTAATATGCCGTTGAAAAAAAAGTAGTGTTTTTTTAATAAATCAACCGGTTCATTAAAAGGTGATAATTTTCTAAACATACTTTTAGGCTGATTTATATGGGCAAAACATTTTGCACATAACACATCCGGAAGATCATAAAATGTTAAAGGAAAAATTAATACCCACCGATTTAGATAATCTATTTGATATACAACCAGAAGATGAAAATGGTGAACCTAGACAACGAACCCAGGAAGAGGAGGATGAAATAGATCGAAGATTAAGAGCAGACAAAAGAAGTTTTACAATAAGGTAAGTACACTTAAAACCTTTTGAGTGTTTTATTTTTTTTTTTTTTAATTTTGCAAGATTATTTTCATAGACTGGCCAGATCAGGACCTAGATCGGAACCCACCGTTTATGAGCTAATCAAAATAGATGGAAGTTTTCGACGCAGTGATATGGCGCCCAGAGGTCTAAAAACAAGTACATTTCCCTCTACATTACAACTTATGCGACGAAGTAGAGGTCGCGAGGAGATATTGCCACTACATACAATTAGTGGTAATGATATTGTAAGTCATCATTGCTGGTTTTTGAAAACAATTTTTAATTTTTTTTAATATTTAAAGGTTTTAATTGCTATAGCACGCATAGTACGACCACCAGTCATAAATCGAGCTTTTGAAATCAATCGTATGGAATATAAAACTCGCCACCTAATCGACGGTCGTATCATAGACTGTGACCAAGGCATAAGTATAGTGGCTGGTTATATGACAGATGAGGTTCGCAATTTAAGTCCATTTACCTTTATACATCAGGATGATGTACGATGGGTTATAGTGGCTTTGAGGCAAAGTAAGTTTGATTTTGTTTTAAAAAATAATTCCGTAGATCATGTTTTAAATCGCAAGAAATTATTTTCCTTAATTCAAGTGTACGATTGCAACAGTAGTTACGGCGAATCCACCTACCGTTTATTTACCCGTAATGGCAAAATAATATATTTGCATACCAAAGGTTTTCTAGAGATCGACAAGAATGTTAATAAGGTTCATTCTTTTATCTGTGTTAATACCCTGTTAGACGAAGAGGAGGGAAGAAGACGTGTTGAAAATATGAAAAACAAATTTTCGGTTATAATCAACACACAAATACCTCAACCTTCGGATGATGTACCTGCTTCAGAAAATCCTGAACAATTAGAAAAGGCTGTTTTTTGTTTAATTGAAAATCTTAAAACCGGCTCAAGTGATGATGGTGAAACTTTTTCATCCACATCATTATTTGCAACTAAATCTCGTCAACACGACCACCAGCACTATGGCAGTTCTATGTCGCAAACACGATGTTCAACAAAAACCCCGCCCTTATCACTAATTCCTCCAGCCGCCGATTCTATTAAAAATTCTATCAGTAAAAGTGTGAACATTGTTAAAACAACAGCAGGAAAATTTTTAAGTTGCACGGTCACTACCTCCTGTTCTCACCAACAAACTGTTCTTGATAATACAAGTGGACCAGATCATTATACAAAGAAAATACCAGATGATGCTGACAATATGATTTATTCCCACAATATAGATAGCGATGGATATCTTACACATTCAGATCAAGAAGAATGCAGACATTACACGTCTTCCGGTGCAGTAAAAAGAAAAGTACCATATTCGATTTCAGAAAACGACAACGACGAATATAGCGTGCCAATACAACGTCAAAGTATGTGTATAAAACTTTTTGAAAATTATTACTACTATATTTCGTGTGTATTATACTTAAATTTCTAGCTATAGAAAATGTTCTGTCTACTTCATTACAACAAATTAATAATAGACTTAATCAGCAACTTAATACCGCCATGGAATTAAGGGACCAAGGTCAACGATATGAAGTACCTCATACCGAAGAACGCATAGCAGATATTATGGTAAAGTTTTATTAAAAGTATAATTTTTTTTTATTAAAAATACTTTTCATGGCGAAATAATACAGGTGGTCTTGATCAAGGCGAATTAAGTATAAGATGATAGCAGTGGCGAATTCAATTCTATTCCCCGGTATTATAACTGTCAAACTCCATATATAAAAAATTTATCTAACTGTTATACAGATTTTTTATATATGGAGTTTGAGAGTTAGAATACCAGGGAAAAGAATTGAATTCGCCACCACTATCAACTTATATTTAATTCGCCTTGGTATTGATGGTGTATTCATTATTTTCGCCTTAAACGCTAACTGTCAAACTCCATATAATAAACTGTTATACATATTTTTTATCTATGGAGCAAAGCGAATTAATTATAAGGTGATAGCGGTGGCGAATTCATTAATTTTCCCCTGTTTTCTAACTGTCAAACTCCATATATAAAAAATCTGTATAACAGTTAGATAATTTTTTTATATATGGAGTTTGACAGTTATAATACCGTCGAAAATTAATGAATTCGCCACCGCTATCACCTTATAATTAATTTGCCTTGGTATGGAGCATGGCGAAATAATACAGGTGGTCTCGAAAGCGAATTCATTAATTTCGCCGTAAACTCTAAATGTCAAAATGTCAAATTTTTTATATATGGAGTTTGACATTTAGAGTTTACGGCGCAATTAATGAATTCGCTATCGAGACCACCTGTATTATTTCGCCATGGTATGGAGTTTGACATTAAGCGTTTACGGCGAAATTAACGAATTCGCCATCGCGGCCAACTTGTGTTATTTCGCCATGATGCTTTTCTTGCAAATTTGATTTGACGAACATAACTATTTTCGTGTGTCGTCGGATTTAGCAGCAATTGGGGGCCTAATTTTCAAAAACAAATTTTGCTTGTGCAGCAATCGTGTATTTAGCCAAAGTTTACTTTTTAGAAAAAATGATATTTAGGGACCGTTTAGCAGCAGTTCTTTCACGTATTTATGTTTATTGAAAATCACGGCGAATTAATTATAAAGTGATAGCGGTGGCGAATTTATTTATTTTCGCCGGTATTCTAATTGTCAAACTCCATAGAGGTATAAAAAATTTATCTAACTGTTATACAGATTTTTTATATGGAGTTTGACAGTTATGATACTGGCTAAAATGACTGAATTCGTCATCGCTATCGTCTTATAATTAATTCGCTTGATTGAAAACAAAAACAATTTTCAAATTTTTGTTTTTAATTTAGCAACCCTTCCCAGATTTGTTCCTTTAGAAACTCCAATAAATGACGCTAAATCCCAGTCACGACATCAAATTTTCATTTTCCGGTTTATTATTATTGTTTTATGAAAATTTACTTATTTTCGGCATTTTGGTTCATTTTTAATTTCTAAACATTTTTCGAAAGAAAAAATTATTTACAAATGTATGCGAACGTTTTTCAAAGAAACCAAGAAAAACTAAACGCTAGCAGAATGTAATGCAGCCTTTTCTGGACCGCCACATCCTTCATCAGCATTCTTCACATCTACCTACCTCATGTTATGAACGTCGTAAACATCATCTAATTATCCAACTGATCTTAATGTTAATTTAGTGAGACAAAGTCCACACACAACTTAAAGCATTTCTTTGTCGTTCTCTTTGTAACTCGTCTTGTACATTTGTTGTTGCCTTTGTACTAACCTTCGGTATAGCCACGAAAGGCAATTTTTATTTTTAATTATTAATACTTGTTTGCTCACAACATTATAGATGCTGTTTCAGTATCATATTGACTATTAAAAGTTAAGTATGAATGTAAATACGCGGTGCCTAGCGTTTGTTTAAATTTTTAATTTTTTTCCCTATCAGGATTTGAACCATCCATCTTATAAATCAATGAGAATTGACTTATTTTCGGCTTTTAGGTTTATTTTTAATTTAATTTCTAAACATTTTTAAAAGAAAAATTATTTACAAATGTATGCGGACGTTTTTCAAAGAAGTTATTATTGTTTATTTTAAAATTACCAGTAGCGAAATAAACTCAAGAGTTGCAAAGTGTAGTCGGGGATTACACATTTAGGTTCGTTTTAAAGGGAAACAAAACTAAATTATTTCAAATTTAAGTACATAAAATATTATTTAGCGTCGAGAAAATAGAACTACGAAATAACGTTTTTCTTTTTATTCCATTTTTCTTATTTCCTTTTACAGAAAGAGCATCAAGAACAGCAAGAAATGTATAAAGATATAACTAACGAATTCGAAGTTCAACGAAAAAATAGAGAAAGTTGTTCCAGTGATAGTGAAAGGATACCAAAATGTAAAAAGAATATTTTAAAAGAAACTCAACAAGCTCATGATGAAGGACAACAGCAACAGCTACATCAACAACAACAACATTCTATGCGATCCGTTCCAACCGCAACTAATGATTTAAATAGTGTGGAAAGTGACGCACAATTTATTTCTAAAACTAAGAATCACTTACAACTCTAAGATGGTATATAAAATTAACAAATAAAAATAAAAAGCGACCAATATACATCAGAACTTATGCCTCTAGGATTTAACAATAAAAAGGTTTCTTAAAAACTTTCGTTATGATTTTTAATAACAAAGAAACTTCAAAAAACTGAAACACTTAAAAAACAACTAGATTTAAATAACTATTACATTTTAAAATGTGTAAAATAAATATTTAGTGTTAAATTATTTTTTATTATCCTAAGGTTATCTATGAAAATTGTTTAAATAATTATTTAACTATAGAATAATAATTAGTTAGGTAAATATTTAGTAAAATAAATTGTTGCAATAATTATGCTCCACACTATATGTCTGATTGTTTATACACTGAAAAAAAACATTAACTTTAACTGACTTGATAAGAAAACATAAAAAACATGGTGCAATTTATTATTAAAAAACTATTTAAAGCGTATGTACATTTTTTGTTAATTTTTAATAATTTTATTTATAAGAATAATTGTTGACAAAACAATAAAATCAAAAGATATTAAAAACTTATTAATGAAAGCTCGTAAACTTGATGTTCGTTACATTAAATTTTAAAAATATTTTTGTAAATAAATTCTGATTGTACAAATTGTTTATGATTGAATTTGTTGGTGTCTTTTTTATCTACGAAACAGTGATTTTTGGCTACAGAAGAAATTAGGCATCATATTTTTTATTTCTTTATAATGTCAAAATAAAGAAACCACAAACTTATGCCTCATACGCATTAAACATATTCGCCGCAGCAGGATACAGAAACACACGATAGCAAATGACGCTAGCAACATTTGTCGCCTTGTGCAAAGCTACATAACATGGCGAAATAATACAAGTGGTCTCGATAGCCAATTCATTAATTTCGCCGTAAACTTTAAATGCCAAACTACATATATAAAAAATATGTATAACTGTTAAACATATTTTTTATATATGGAGTTTGACATTTAGAGTTTACGGCGAAATTAATGAGTTCGCTATCGAGACCACCTGTATTATTTCGCCATGCTACATAACATACCGAAATAATACAAGGTGGTCGCGATGGCGAATTCATTAATTTCGCCGTAAACGCTAAATGTCAAACTCCATACATAAAAAATATGTGTAACAGCGAAATAAAGGCCGTGTCAGGTTAAACTTTTGCTTTACATTGCGTTACAAATTCGCTTTGACATCTAAGATAAAATGCACGAACTTATATGAAGCACTTTTAACGCAAAGCAAAGCGCAAAGTTGGGCAACACTCATCTTTTAGCGCCCTTTGACAATCAGCTGCTATATATTTGTATATTATTTTTGGCAAAATCGAACGTAAAAGAGATAAGTATTTTTTTTTCATTAAATACCATTCCTTTACTATTGTCAATTCGCCTTGACGGCCTTAATACAGGTCATGGCGAAATAATACAGGTGAACGCACGGGCGAAAAAGCCCATCAGCTGTATACATTGCAGTTGTCAAAAAAATTTGTCAAAAATAAATTTGTTAAATTTTTTTTTAATTTATTTTTTTTTGATTGCTAATAGAAAACAAACTATTGAAATTTCTAGAGAAAACTGCCACAACATGGAACTGTATTTGCAGTTCCCGATGTGTATAATCAAAATATGCGTAAAAAGATAGTGAAATTATTGTTAACACATTTATAATTTCTTGGTTTTTTTGTGGAAGATTATGTTAGTCTTCAAATGGTCAACGTGCAAGAATGGAACGATGCATGTGATTTGGGCAAATAAGTTGTACAAAAAAATTTTGGTCACTTTTCGTGTATTTTTATTTTATGTAACTTAATTTTTATAATTTTCTTATTCTGATAATTACAACCACTTTTTTTCATCAAATATATTTTTTTATTTTGTTTGTTGTTTTTTAACAATATTTTTTTGACAACATGCATAATTTTGTAGCAACAAATTGTCTGTTGTTTTTTGTGTTGTTGGATTGTTGTAGCCGTGCGGTCACCTGTATTAATTCGCCTTGATACAGGTGGTCTCGATGGCCAATTCCAAGGCGAATCAATTATCAGGTGGCAGCGTTAGAAAATTTATTATTTTTTGCTGGTGAAACGAATGTCAAACTTCATATAAAAAAAATGGTAAACAGATTTTTTATATATGGAGTTTGACAGTAGTGTACACGGCGAAAATTAATGAATTCGCCTACGCTGCCACGTGGTAATTGATTCGCCTTGGCCAATTCATTATTTTCACCATAGACGCTAACTGTCAAACTCCATACAATAAACTGTTGTACATATAATCATTGCCATCAAGGCAGATTTTATATGTTCACTGTTTATAAGCAAAATGGAAAGAGAATTAATTAAATTTTTATTTGTAGCGCATGGAAAAGTAATGATATTGGTAAAACTTCTGTATGAAGTATGATTTTCATATGTGAAACGGGGATCTAATTGCCTAAAATACTAAAAGTGACTCAGAAGGTGGCAACGATAATCACTTTAATTGCTAGTATTGTATTTGTGAATTAGTAAAGGGCGGCTTACATACTTACATTTCAAATTTTTGTGCAGAATAGTGGCAGTGGGATCGTCTAAACAAAATACATAATGAATCTGCATAAATTGAGAGTTAATCCGGATGAAAATTTGACAGTAGTATGGCTCCCTTTGTTTCTAGAAATTTTTAAAAGACAATTACGAACCATTAGATCAGGGAAGCATTTTTCTGCAAACCACTATTTTAGTTTTGGTGTGTTTTACCCATACCAATTGTGTAAACACAAAAATAAAATGTCGTCAGATTTTTACTATAAGTTTTAAAATATGGATGAAATTTTATATTATTTTCATTTGGATTTTACGTACATAAGGTCGTACCGTCTAAACCATGGCGAAATAATACAGGTGGTCTCGATATCGAATTCATTAATTTCGCCGTAAACTCTAAATGTCAAACTCCATATATAAAAAATATGTATAACTGTTATACTAGCAATAAAAATGTTAACTCATCATTTTTTTTTTTTTTAATAAAAACATTTCTCGGATCTACCATGTTTGGTATTAAAGATTAAAGTTGTCAACACTGATAGCTCTATCTTCTTGACGCCGATTATTTTCGTTCCATTTGATTGAACGCCGTCGCTATTTCACTCTTCCTTTAAATTATTTTGTTTTATTTTTGTACATTTCCAAAAGTGATTTTGATAACAATTGATTTAAAGAAATGTTTTAGATTAATGAGCTCCTTTAATAATGGAGAGTGTAGTACCTGTATGCCGCATCTGCTTAAACGTTTCAAGTGATTACATTGATTTTCAAGCCCGCTTTGAATGTTCCGATGGTAATGAAATGAGCTATTTACAATGTTTACGTATGTGCACCAACTTACCCATTGAGGAG
Organism: Gymnosoma rotundatum; assembly: GCA_916610165.2. Classification (NCBI taxonomy): domain Eukaryota; kingdom Metazoa; phylum Arthropoda; class Insecta; order Diptera; family Tachinidae; genus Gymnosoma; species Gymnosoma rotundatum. The sequence continues at coordinate 120,927,752 of OU744340.1, forward strand.
GATGATAGTGGACCCCAATACTTATGTGGAGGATGTGAAGTCGAGTTGCAGGTTGTCTATAAATTTTTACAAAAGGCTCTAAATTCGCAGGCAATTTTAGAAGAAAACCTGCAGAAAAATAGTACCAACAAGGAAATAATCGAACATACTGAAATTTTAATAGAAAAATATGACACCCCTGATAATGTAAATATACTTATGCATATTATAATTAAAAACTATGGCTTTTTTTTAATGTAAATTGCTTAATAGTTAGATAATGATCTTGAACAATCCCTAAAGGAAGAAGTTTTTAGTGATTATGAGGAATTATCAAATGATTCCAACGAGGAGATATCAAGTTTCTTTGAAGAAGAAAAAAACATGAGCGAGGACGAGAATATTGCAAAGATTGAGGAAATTGTTGTTGATGGTGAGTAAATAAAAAGTATATATATATTTTTCAAAATTTCTGACAACCTGTAGTTTTTGCTGAAAGTTTTAGAAATATAGGGATTTGCTTTGGATTATATTATGTGTTAGATCAATAAATAAATACAAAAATTCAATTTTAAAATATCCCAGCCTCTATTTAGTTTTTAAAGAAAATAAAGTCTCTTCGTGATCACATTTATAACATATTAAAAACTAGTTTTTAATGAAAAATTAGCTTAAATCTAGTTTACGGACGCGGCAAAAAGTGAAAAATTTGGGGCTGACCCTTGGTTAGCGAAGCTAAAACTGTCACTTTACATTTTTTGCTTAAAATTAAATTTTACACCCCGTAGGCAAATCAACTAGATTTGTTCCGAAAATTTTTATAAAAACTTTAAACCTAAATGTCTAGAATTATTAAGTTCTCTGTAATTTGTTTTGGGAGTATATTGCAATTTTTTTAGTTTTACAAAAAAAAATATCTGTATACATACATATTTTAGAAAAGAAAATCTATTATAAAAAAAAAACTACAATAAAGGCCTCACTTAAAATATAAACTTGGCACGAGTGGCAGCAGCGTATTTTTCCACACGGTTCGACACTATAAAAAAATTTTAAAATGAACAAAAAATAATCTTTAATAGCGCTAGTTTTGGTAATAAATTACTCCGTTTCTCTTGTCAAACTAATGTTTAGCTTTTCTTGTGCATACGGCCGTTAATCAACACTTATGTAATCTATTTTTATACACGTTTATTTAATTCCAGAATGCAATGCAAATGAATCGTTACATCAAAATGAAAGTTTTCCCGAGAATCCCAATACTTCACAAATTAGAGGACGCACTTTTATTTCAAAGAAATATGAATGCCATATTTGCAGTAAGTAAATTTATTTAAATAAACAAATTTATTCATATATCGCATAAGCTTAGAAATATAGCTAAAAATGTTATAAGAAGAGAGAAAAGAAAATACTTTTCAAAATTTTTTTGGCGCTTGGACACTGGTGAATTGTGGAAATTGTTACGAAATTCAGGGTGTACACAGGATAATAATGATGTCATGTGGAATGGTGATGTTAATATTTTAAATAGTCATTTTGTTGGTGATTGTACTTATAATAGTAATGTTGATATTGATTTTTCTACCTTTGCTAATTCTAATAATTCTTTTTCATTTCGCTGTGTAAATGCATCCGAGGTTTTAGAGGCACTAAGTAAACTTAAATCTGGATGTATTGGTATTGATGATATACCTATAAGGTTTATAAAACTTATATTTCCGCTTGTTTCTGTTCTTTTACTAAATCTAATAAATTTTATTTTTACATCGTCTACATTTCCAGTATATTGGAAAACAGCGCGTGTCGTGCCCATAGCGAAAGCAAGAATTGTTAAGGATGCTGATGATTTTCAACCAATTTCCATTCTTCCTGCTTTATCAAAACTTGTTGAACATCTTATTAAGGAACAGATACTTCAGTGTGTTGGTGAAATTATTCATGGATCCCAGTACGGTTTTCGCCGAGGTTACAGTACGACAACACTGTTACTTAGCCTGACTGATTCGATTAGAGAAAACATTAATAATGATGGGTTTTGCGCTCTAATTTCACTTGACTTATCCAAGGCTTTTAATTCTATTTGTCATTCTACTATGATTGAAAAACTAATGAACCAATATAATTTTTCAAGCTCTGCTTGTGGCCTCATACTTTCGTACCTATTGGGTAGATCACAGTTTGTTGACTTTAAGGGAATAAAATCTACTTTATTATCCCTTAGTGCTGCTGTTCCTCAAGGGTCTGTTTTGGGACCTCTATTGTTTATTCTTTATATAAATGATCTTCATTTACAATTTTGCCCGGGTAGTTGTGAGATCTTCTTGTTTGCTGATGATGTTTTCCTTTTATTTAGCAGTGATCATTCTTCCTATGCAGCTTTAAATTTCAATGTTAATAACTGTCTAGACCGTGTTTTGCACGGTTAATTTTCAAGTCTTTGACTAAGACCAAGGCGATTATGTTCGGTACTACTGAAAACATATCCCTTGATTTTTACTTTTCTCTCGAGAATACGCAAATTGAGTGCGTTCGTCGTCACAAGTGCTTGGGTGTTATTCTTGACAGCAGTCTCTCGTTCGAGAACCACATTAACCTAGCTTCAGGTAAAGTCTGGGGTGCACTACGGAGGATGTATTCAACCAACATATTTTTACCCTTTCATATTCGGCGAAGATTAGCCCATGCTCTTCTTATGCCACAAGTTATGTACTGTCTTGTAGTAGTTTCAGCCTGTTCTACAGTTATGTTTAACAAACTAAGACGTATAGTAAACACGATTGTTAGATTTGTGTACAATCTTAGACGTCGTGATCATATTTCGGCTTATGTCAATAAGTTCCTTGGTTGTACCTTTAGTAATTTTGTGAAATATCGTAACTTAGTTTTGTTTCATAAAATTATTAGAAATGAGTGTCCTTTGGCTATTTATAATAAATTTACTTTTTTGCGATCTTCTAGAAATCCTCAGGTGTACAGTCCTAGGATTTTTAGATTAATTTTTGAGAGATCTTTCGTCGTAAGAATTGCGCGTACCTGGAATTACTTACCTCTTGAGCTTCGGATTTTTTCCACGTCTAACAACGTTTTTCGCTTAAAGATTATGAGATATTTGTCATGTTATACATGATAACCATTAAGTGTGTAATAACTAATGAGTGCGTTGTTGCACTGCATACGTTCATAAGTATATTTGTTCAATATATTTGTCTTTAAGAAGAACAACTTTGTTTGACCGTGAATTTGATTTACTGCTAAGTGGGACTATATTTCTTTTCTTTTCATTTTGCTGTTACTATTCTTGCTTTGTATATTAGGGCTGGGGAGCTAATTTTGGTAAATATGTGTTTTGTAATTTGGTTTATACAAAATTAGATATAAGGACATAGGAATTTCTTACTTTGTAATACATATTATTTTCTATTTTATTAAGCTTTGAGTCCTTATATTTTTTTTAATTAATATTATATTTCGGTACTTTCTGCGTACCTTCTTCAGGAAGAAGCTTAATAAAATAGAAAATAATTTAATAAAAAAGGGTCAAATAATCATTATTAAACTTTGTAATACATATTATATTTTGGCCTTGAAGGCTTTGTATTACTAAACTGAATAAATAAATAAAAATAAATAATTAATATTAACATCACATAAGTTCAATTTAATATAATAGCATTTTTTTAGTAAAAGTTGATTGTTTTAACAAAAGTAGTGATGCAAACAACTGCAAATGCACACAAGTGTTAATATCGTTAATTACCTAGAGTCATTTTTTAGCCATACTCTTTCAAAAATGTTTACATTTTCTGGTCAAATGCTCTAAAACGTCTAATTTAATTTTATATTTTATTTATATGTTATATGTATGTTACTTAATCTCTATTTTAATTTATTTTATTTTTAAAAATTTAATAAAAATAAAATCTCCATTAAATTTTAAATTTCACCTAATAAATTTATTCATAATTTATAAAAATTTAAACCAATTGTATCTGAAAACAAATTTATTTGCAATAACTTTAAAATAATTACGTATATTCTAGATCGTCTTTACACCACAGAACGTCTTTTAAAAGTTCATCTTAATTATCATAAGCGCAGAAATGTAGGCAGCAAACCATACAGCTGTAAAATATGTGGTGAATCATTTTCTTTACAGCGATACTTAACACAACATATGATCGAACATCAAGATTGCCGAGAGATACACAAATGTCAATATTGCGATAAGGTATAAAATAGTTATACGGCATTTACACTATGCAATTTTTCATGAAACTAGCATAAAATTTTTGTTGGTTTTGGAAGCAGGAGGAGTAAGCAATATGATATTGCTTGAGTTTTAAGGGCATGTTACTGTTGCTAATGTTTTCTTTTAGATAACGCATAACGCTGTAACTTAAATAGAAAATTGAGAAGAAAATGCCTCAAAAAATTGCATAGTGTAAATATGGTTTTAATTGCATTCGTGTTATTTAAATATTAACACAATCTAATTTTCAATTGCTTAATTTTTGTTACATCAGGCATGTGATGGCGTTCAATTTTAAAATACGAAGTTAATAATTTTCGTATTTTTATACGTTTTCAAATCTGTTAAAAAAGTTTTGCATTAAATTTTATAGCGTTAAATTTTGCTTTTTAAACGCCTTTATTTCGAGTTGAAGTAAATAATTAATTAGAAATTAGTTTTAAAAATTAATTATAAAAACGGTCGTAATTCATCACAAAACTACAAAGTTATGTTGTCGTAATCAATCGACTTAACATTTATTTTTTTTTACAGGAATATGTTTCAAAAACTGCTTTAAATAGTCATAAGCGTATACACCAAGTAGAAGGATTAAGCTGTACAGAATGTGGAAAGCAATTTAATGGCAGTTATGAGTTTAGTGTACACTTAAGATTTCATAAGCGCGAAAAGGAGCAAAGAGTGAATAAATGCGAAATCTGCAATAAAGAATATTCGTCACCGCGTTACCTATCCCAACATATGGTTGTGCATCTTAATGATCGGAAAGCACATAAATGCAATTACTGTAATAAGGTAAGCAACAAGAATTAGATTAAAAAAATTCTTTAAAAAAAAAATATTTTTAATATTGTAGGAATATGTAACGAAAACTGCGCTTAACAATCATAAACGCCTGCATGAAGGACAAACCTTAGAGTGTAAAGAATGTCGAAAGCAATTTACACGCAATAGTGAATTAAATATACATATGCGATTTCACAAACGTGAACATCCTTTCAAATGTACGATATGTGAAAAGGAATTTACCATTAAAGGTCACCTAAGAACACACATGTGGCAACATCAGCGCATTAAATTAAAATGTGAAGAGTGTGGTAAATTATTTGGTTCTACAAAGGCATTGAATGAACATTCCTATACACATGGTGAAATGCCATATCCCTGTGAATTTTGTGACAAAGGTTATCCTTCAAAGCAAAAGTAAGAAAACATATAAACTTTAAATAAAATTTAAAAATGAATGAATTTAATTTTAAAAATTATAAAATTAGCAGCTAAGCACATCCCAGCTGCTGAACTCATATGAGAAACCAGATACGAGGGCTGCTATATATATTTCTGGCCTGGCAACACTGAGTGCTGCCAAGTGCAATCTGACATTTCCATTGGAAAGTTTGTCATTTTTAAGCATAATCGTACTCAAAACGTTTTGACGTACATACGACCATTATTTGTGTTGTTTACAGTGACTTGAAAAAATTAATATAGAAAAAAATGGAATTAACTCGTGAACATTTTCGTGCCATCATTTTTCACAACTTTCGACGTGGATTATCACGACAAGAGTGCATTGATGAACTTAAATCTTTGTGTGGCGATGAAGCACCATCCTATAGCACTGTGAAAAATTGGTATAATGAATTTAATCGTGGCCGAAGCTCGCTCAAAGACGAATTCCGTGAAGGTCGTCCAAAAACGGCTGTTGTGCCAGAGAACATTGATGCCGTGCGTGAACTCATAATGCAAGATCGACATGCGACATACCGAGAGATAGAGACATCCTTGGACATTTCTTCCACCAGCATACATTCGATAGTGCTTGAACACTTGGCCGTAAAAAAGGTTTGTTCTCGTTGGATCCCGCACAATTTGAAAGTCGCTCAAAAAAAGGCTCGTGTCGATTGGTGCAAAGAAATGTTGCAAAAATACGATTGCGGTGCTTTAAAAGACGTTTATAAGATCGTCACAGGTAACGAATCATGGATCTATGCGTATGAGCCCGAAAAGATACAACAATCGACCGAGTGGATTTTCAAAGACGAGCAAAATCGAACGAAAGTTGTTCGTGGAAGAAGCACTTCGAAGCAAATGGTCGCCTGTTTCTTCGGCAATACTGGTCATGTGGCGACTGTTCCGCTTGAGCAACGTAGGACGGTCACTTCTGAGTGGTACACTACGATTTGTTTGCCTGAAGTCATCGGAGAAATTCGAAAAACCAACAACAGAAGACGAATCATTGTTCACCATGACAATGCGAGCTCTTACAATCGGCTCAAACCAGAGCGTTTTTGACCGGCCAAAACGTCGAATTAGTGGGTCATCCGCCGTACAGCCTTGACTTGGCACCTAATGACTTCTTCTTGTTTCCGCACATCAAGAAAAAAATACGTGGTCAACGATTTTCGTCGCCAGAAGAAGCTGTTGAAGTGTTCAAAAACCATGTTTTAGATGTGTCTCAATCGGAGTGGAAAAAGTGCTTCGACAACTGGTTTGAGCGCATGCAAAAGTGTATAAATCATGCTGGAGAATACTTAAAAAAACAATAAAACCATTTTTAATTATAAATATGAGCATTTTCGCTATTAGGCCAGAAATATATATAGCAGCCCTCGTAGTGTTGAAGCAAGAAATCTAGTTTTCAACTTTAAACTAATGGGTTTTTTATATTTGTATAAGTTTTGTATTCTAAAATATTTAATTTTTCATAAAAGTGCAATTTTTATTGATAGTATTGATTTACTAATACAACGTCATTACTCAAAATTTCAAAAAATTTTGCCATTTCATGCTTTATATTCATCTCTATCGTGAATAAAAAGTGAATTTTCTGTTCCCATGAAATTTTCAATCCCCTCAAAGTGAAAATTGGTATCATGGATTTCCCATGAAATATTTGTTCCCTTCATTCAACAAATGTTAAAAGCTATCAGTGCACATTGACTGTAATCAAGAAGAATAAGCTTAGTAAATTAAATTGTCAAATTGAAGCTTAAAATTAAATAAATAAAATTTTTTACAAGATCGTATATGCTTATACCCCTTGAAGTTACCCGAGATATTGCTATTGACCAATTTCAATATAATATTTTTTTTTTACATTTTTATATTGTGTATTCATTTTTTGCTTTTGTACCTTTCACGTTTAAAAAGTATAAGTGGTTATTTCATATTGGAAACTTTGTCAATAAGAACGACACATTTGAGTTGTGCAGCAAATTTCATAACGTAAAGATCATATCGCTTTCTAAAACATTGTCACATTTCGTTTTGTGACTGACTGTATGTATGAAAAAGTGATATTTTTAAAATGTTGTGGCTGTGTTGATGAGAAATTTTAATAACTCACACTTCGTTTTTCTTTCTATAAATAACGATACATATGATGCAATTAGTGGATTTATTTTTACAGCAATAAGGTCATAATTCAAAAATTTCACATTGCTTGTCCAATCCCCTTTAATATATAATTGATGAAAGTTTTTTTACATGGATTTTTTTATTATTTATTAATGATTTTACAAATTATATTTGGAAATTAAGCAATCTGAAATTCCATCATACAATTCTATATATTTGGTATAATCGTTTTATATTCAAAATAAAATATTTTCTCATATACTAAGAATACGGTGCTGTAATTAATACAAATTAATTGTTCATATAAAAAGTATACGAAAGAGTGGATCAAATACAACAAAGCAAAAATGTTACGTTAATTTAAACAAGTTATTTTGTTTTATTATTTCTTTTATTTGTTTATTTGAGTACTCGAAATATTAGTAACTGGGTATATATCAGAGTTCAGAAAAGTACACTCACTGTGCAAAATTCTCGTACATAAATTAAAAACAGACAACTAAAACCAACCCGTAAATATTTTTCTTTCACATAACAATTATGTGTGTTACTAAATTTTTAAATTTCCCGTACACATCCACGAATGTGTTTTATTAAAATATTTTTTTGTGCACACGTATGTGAATGTACGACCGTAGCTATTGTTGTGTACGTGTACTCTATTTTCAGTACGTGTACGGAAAAAACAGTACATGAAAAAATGAAAATAAATCCGTGTTCGAAAAAAACGTACATGGATAAATAAGAATAACTGCGTGTACGACAAAACGTACATGGAAAAATAAAAACAACTGCGTGTACGGACGGCAAAAAAGTACATGTACGATAGCGAAACATTTTTTTGTTATTATTTGTTTTTTTTTTAGTTAAAATTTTAGTTTACCATTGCAGTTTGTTTTTGATTATTAGCAAGTAGAGTTCCTTGTAAATTCAAGCGAGGGTCATATGAATGGCTCATTAATAAAAATATGCAATAAGTAGTGTTATAAAAAGTAAGGATCAAGTGTAATAATTTGCTTATCTTTAACATTATTGCAATTATACCTAGAGAAGGAATTTTCGATGTTTGATGGTAACATAAAATAATTATTTTCAATTAGATTTTTATTTGTCCAATTGTTTTCCTGCTTTAAATTTGCATATATTATTTGTTATTGTGTTATAATTTAGGTATGGGATGTTTAGTAGTGCATTTGTTATTGTTTTATTACTATCTTCATTACAACTTTTGTTGTGTTATTTTTTGTTGTAAAACGGTAGATGTGCTTTATGTTTTAGGTAGGGGATGTTTACTGGTGCATTTATTATTGTTTTATTAAAACAAAACTATAGAATTCGTAATATTATCAGTAAAAATTAAGTTTTCTTGTTAACATTGATGGAAAAAATTTGATCGTTTCCTCCTTTTCCTTAAACATATCGCACTTAATCAACAAGAGGGTGTTAACTCAAAATATTACAATTTTCAGTAGAGGTGAAAAACTGTGTGTGTTTACATTTTAAGAGAATTTTAAAATCCGAATTTATCATAGTAAGCAAATTCCATTAGAAAATATATTTACATCGTTTCTCCTAGAAATCTGTGCAAGTATTGCAAAAAAAAAAACAATTTTTTGAGTTAATACCATTTTTCTGAAATTTTTCGATCATAAATGAAATAAATTTGACCAACAAGACAGTATCAACTCAAAATAAAACCAAATGAAAAAAAGACTCTACTCAAAATAATACCTTTTGGAAAAATTAGTTCCACGTTAATTTTTGTATTAACATAAAATAATACCTTTTTGTTGATATGAAGGTAGTCGCTACATAATCACGAAAATGGTCTCAAATGTTGTTTTAGAGATGAAAGAGTTATCAGACTGTGTTGAAATTTTCACAGTAGATAGATACTGATGTTGTTAGTGGATTTCTTGTTGATGCACCACGCTGATGTCAAAACTAGCTGACTAGACAAGAGAAAGCCGAATTTAATTTATCCTTTTATAATCATTTAGTGATTTAAAAGAAGTTTTAACAGTTGGTTTCTTTCTCCTACATATGCATTTTTAAATTTTTTTATAAAATAAAATTTTATTTAAATTTTTTACTTTTTGAAATTATCTGAAAAAAAAATGAAAAAAAAATAAAAATAGTTACTGAATGTTTGCTGTGTTTTTGTATAATACATTTTTGAGTTGTCTTTTTGTCTTATTGATTCAATGGAGTTCTTTCTAGTTTTCTATACAAAATTTGGGTAAAACCCACTGATGAGTAGTGAAATGGCTATATGGATGTGCTTTCCCCGCAGTAATACATTTCAGTTTGTAGTTTTTTTTTTTAATATTTCATGAGAATATCATGAAATATTTATATTTGAAGGAATCACGCACTTTTAAAGTAAATTATAACTAAAAAGGTTCCAAATAATTAATTGTTCATATTGATATATTTATCTGAAAATTTTGTATTCTTAAATTTTTTTTTAGAATTTTGACAACAACGTCGAACATAAACAAAAATCAGCTGGGCTATTACGACCACCTATAAATTAATACGCCTTGAACAGAACTAAATCCACAACAGCATTTTCAGAACTATTCTGTGTAAATTGAACCGATGTGTTTTGTTTTTTTATTTCTGTTAATGTTTTGTTTTTATATTTCTGTTAATAACTGTTAATCAACAAACTCCCATACGCTTAAAAGTTTAAATCAATGAAATTTATCTTTCTATTTTTATTTTACAGATACAAAATACATTTGGAGAAGATGCACTTTAGCGAAGGAACCGAAACAGACTTATCAAAGATTAAAAGTACGCAAAGTGGAAATAACTTTAAAATACCTAAAAATTTTACATATGTTCAGATTATAAACGAAGAGGAAGAGAGTGAACATATCTAAGTTAGCGAAAATGATTTTTAAGTTAAATTCTTCATTATAAGTTGCATTCACAATTTTATACATCTTTTGTATTAAAATTTTTCTTACAAATAAACCTAATTGATTGCCTTTTCTTAATTACCCTTAATTATTTCAAGTTTTATTATTCTCGAAATGAAATTTTCATTATTTGTTTGCATACTATATCTGAAAAGAAAAAGTACACTTCATTTAGAAGATTAAAAAAGAAAAAAAATATATTTTAAATTGTCCAATTTTTGCAATACTTACTTCATTTGAAAATTTATTCTGTACGTGGTTGAACTTTTTCTTGTTGCTTCATCATTAAACTAGACATACGAGTGTTGCAAACATCAAAGTAATGAATAAATTCTTCATATTCAGATTTGATTTTATGATGAACCTTACGTAAATGTCTTACACATCTATTAAAAAAGAATAATGAATGTTTCTAATGTGTACTAATAATAATAAAAAAAATTACTTAGATCTGGCAAAATAGTTTCTATCACAAATTTTACATTTCACTTGAGGTTGATTCAAATGAGCAGCTTTGTGTGCTTTCCAATGGATTGTCGAAATAGATTTATTACAGTATTGACATTGTACTACGTATTTTTTCTGTCAACAAAACTTTAAATTATAATTTATTTTCACAATGATAACCAGATGAAAGTACCTTTTCGACATTTGTTTGTAAAGGCGATGCAGAGTGTCTAAGCAGATGTTTGTTTAAATCAACTTGTCGAAAAAATTCTTGTGAACATATTTGGCATGTTACCATTAGGCCAAGATGTATACGTCTATGAACATTAAGCGCTCCTCGATGATAGAAGGCCTTTTCACAAAATTCACATTTATGATTCTTCTGCCGATTCGCATCGTGGGTTTTCATGTGGCATTTTAATGCTAGCTTTGTGTACAGCTTGAGACCGCATTGCGGACAAGTTTCAGTTCGTATTCTATTTTCACTGTGCGTGGCTTCATGTTTTCTGAGTTTCGTTGCCCCTTGAACTTTTAAAGCTTAAAAGTAAATTATGATCATTTTTAGCTTACACATGGTAGGTAGGTTTTTTTATTTTGTTGAAATATTAAATTACTTTTAATCAACAAAAGTTTTGATTCCTTTTATTATATTATTAATAAAAGACAAATTATAAGTTTTGTTTAAGAATAACTCATTCAACTAAAATTGAAACATTTTGCTGGCGTAAAAACAAAGCAAATATATTCATAACGCTACTTACAACAATATGCACACATCAACAGATACTTTTCTCTTGGATTAACAGCCGGTTTAGTAGTTGATGATTCCTGAGAATTTTGGTCACAATTTTCAGAAATATTCTCCAATACAACGTCGTCTGATGACTCGATATCGATACCACAATTTTCACTCATTTGAAGTTCCAATGAGTTATCGGTCAATGATTCGCTTTTTTTATTATTTTTTCTAGACAACTTACTCGTTAACGATTTTTGCTGTTCGTTATCACAACTTTCGCTATGATTACCTTTTAAATTCTTTGGTGATGTGTCAAGTTTTTTCCTTTTTTTACTGGTTTTCTTAGTAGCTGATGACTTTATTATTGCTGAACCACATCTATCTTCGAGTTGCTTTTCCAATGGGGTCACTGATGAATTCTCAAATTTATTTTTCTTATCGCTAATTATCTGAATGTCCGATAATTTTGTTAAATCGGTATCGCAGCTTTCAATAACATTTTGTTCTAATAAAAGCACGGCTGGTGAATCTAAATTTCGCATATCTATAAAATGGCTAGGTTCTATTGAATTATTTATTGCATTTTCTGTTTCTGGTAGACTTTCGTTGTCATATAAATTAATATTGGCAAGCGTGTTAACAGACAAATCATTAGACTTGCCTTCATCAAAGATAGTTTTCTGACATCTTTCTGTCGGCTGACTTATGTAAAGTTCCAAGTCGGAACGCTCAGGGTTGCGCTCTTTAGTCGTAAAAGCAACTTGAAGCATATCAAATGATTCTAATGCTTTCTTAAACAATATATGAGCATTTTTAAGTTCATTAGCGCACACTTCACATAAGTTTGTTGGATAAGCCTCTGAATCTGAAAGAGAGTCTAGCACCAGGATTTTTAGATGGGATTAACACATTTGCTTACCACTTTGGTCTAATTGAGTGTATTTGTAGTAACAATTTCTGTAGCTCATGCCACTTAACTCGAAAATATCGTCATTCCAGTTTAATACTCCTTTATCATTCAAACAAATACGGCATAAAATGCTATTTAATTCCATATAATCCATTTTTTATGTTGGGAAAAAAGAAAAAATTTAAGAAAAACAAAAGTATTCTTCCTCTTATTATCAAGGTGAATTAATATCAATGTGTGCACGCCTAGACCAAAAGCAAATTGAACAGGTGACTGCATTAGCTCATGCGGTCATCATATGTTTGCTGTTTTCTTTTGCGAGTTGTCAACATTTTTGCTTTTTTCTTATTGTATTGTATTATTTTTCACAAAAACATACACACACATTGCCAGAAGTTTTTGACAGCTAAACAAAATTTTACTTAAGTCTAGTTTATGGAGGCAGCTTAAAATTTAATTTTAAGCAAAAAATGTAAAGTGACAAATTTGGGGCTGTTTTACTATATAATCTATTTAAAGTATTATAAGTTTTGTATGCCATTTTATATTTCTCACCATCAAAAATTTTTGATTTTTCAATCCTTTCTGGTATTTCTTGTACATAAATTAAAGACTTGTAAACTTTAGTTTCTGTAACATCTCTTGCTCTTCTAAACCTAAACTGATTAAACAAACTATTTATCACTCTCATTGGAAAATTATTATCAATTAATATCTTTTTAACTTTATCTTTATTGGTTTTTAAATTTTTATGAGAATGTATATTTATAAGATTAAAAATGTTTAAATATTTGAATTTTTTTTTGTCGATTGGTTTTTGATTTTTCTGTTTTTGTTTGAAAAAATTATTTAATTTTAATTTTGTTATTCAAAAAAAGAAAATCTAATTATTAATATTTTTTGTTTCCTGTTTCCTGATGATGCCACCCAACGGTGTGACGAAATATTGAAAATATAAATAATAGTTTTTATAATTTATAAACTGACCTAGTGCTTAAAAAATTAGAAAACAATAAAAAATATTTACAAAAGAGGAAAATAAGACAAATATGTCTACACGCAACCCAACTCTTTTCTATGTAGTGAAAATCGCTACATATTCTTTTTTTTAATTTTCGTGGAAAAACTTATTTGAAATTAAAAATTAAAAAAAAAAAACAATTATAAAAAAAATTAATTAATTACTTAGTAAAGAATAACTGTGGGTAATAACTTTTAGCTGTATTTAGTAATTTTTCGATGTAGCGCTATAAATGGTATAGTAAATGACACATTTGCTTTCTCATTTGAACAACCTTTATCCCTTTTTGATCAAAAAAGTTCCATCACATACGGCGAAATTCATAACATGAACCAAGGCGAATTGATAAATAAATAATATGGATTCGCTTTAAGATGGACTTATTCAATGCAAACGAAAGAGTAGTTGCTTTGGTTTTCCTAACTTCCTTATTTTACCAAAGATGGAATGTCTAAAAGTAAATGAAAATGTTTGTCGTATTTGCCTGGGCCACGACATTATAATAAGTTGGAATGATAATATTGACGAGCTTTGCGGTATTAGCTATAAGGATTGTTACTTCAAATACACACAGTTGGTGGAAAGTGGTAATAAAATATTATTGATGTTAAAACCAGACTTCTTTGAGTAAATACACCCATATATCTTCTTAGACTCTGACCCATTTCCAACACATTTATGCGATGTGTGTGCTAATGAACTTAAAAACTCTCACCTATTATTTAAAAAAGCTCTAGAATCAATTAAAATTCTTCAAATTACTCTAAAAGCTAAAACTGATCAGCCATATGATGTTATTCATTCAAGCCAGCCAGCGATCCAAAACCAAATTCAATCTTTCCAAAGCAATATATCTAGTGAAATATCTGCGGCTGATAGCCCAACGGAAGATAAAACACTGATAGATATAGAGGAAGAAGTATGCCTCACAAATGTGTACGATAACATGCCAAACAATGTACCAGAAATGGAGAATGTTTTAATTCATTTCAAGGTGGAGCGCGAGTCTAAAAGTGAAGCTGACGTCGTTGAACCTGTTCATTTTATAGAAATACCAAACTACGAATCATCTGGAGCCGATTTTCTGGAACCAAAACAAAACGAATATGTTGATGCAGTAAAAAAAATTAATTCATTACCAGAGACCTTATTGAAAGATAGTCAATGTGTTGATACAAAATCAGCAATAACTAAGAGGGCGGGTGAAGAAAGAAAAAGAAGCAAATCATCAGCCAGGACGTCGCAAGAACCTAAACCTGGCGATAATTGCGACGCTAGAGCTTCCGTACCTTCAACAACTAATAACGGTGTTAAAATAAGAAAGAAAAACATATTAATGTGCGCATACTGTTGTAAGTATTAAATAGATTTGGTTATTTTCTTCATTTTAGATAGAGTTATTTTAAATAGTAGTAGTAAAATAGGCAATGCTATAAAACCCAACTACACTGATCAAAATCCATTTTGTTCTATTTGGCACATTCAAAAATTCTTAATTTTTAAATTTCAGGTATGTGATGAAAAACGATTTAAGCACAAAAGCGATTTGAAAACGATTAAAGGGTGTGATGTATTTTTTTGAATCGTTTTGTCATATCAATTTCAAATTCCTGTTTGTTTCAAAGAAAAAAATTATCATTTTTATATGTGATGAAAAACGATAATATCAATTTGAAATTGTTTTCAAAACAACATGGCTTCATCTGTTTTTTATTTTTATTTTTGAATAACTTAAAAAAGGTCTGCTTTAAGGGAAAACATAAAAACTCAATAAAGGACGATGCGCTAATTGAGTTTATGCAAACTCATTGGGATATAGCCAAAGGATTCAAAATAGATGATAAGACTTACGCAGAAACTCAATGAAAGGGTTTAGTTACTGAAAATGAAATGTGCAACTTAAAACATGTTCTAATGTGTATTTATACCAGTTTTTTTACAAAAAGAAAAAATAAGCTCTTGCAACAGGTGGTGCTCCATAGAACTAAATATATATCTCAAAACAAGAGGAGGCTGTAGGAAAAATGTCAGGAATGTACACACATGTAGATGGCGTTAAAAATGCAAATTCTGTAGATTTATTCTAAAATGTTCACTTATATGCTCCTCGGCCAGTAAAATTAACGATGCTGACACTATAAACGCCATTGCTGATATATTTAATATATACTTAAATGATTAAATTTAGTAAACAAAGCGGTGTTTCAAGGCGTATTTATGCAGGTGGTTTTTTCAATTATGTGATCTTCCTTTATTTCTGTAGAAACGGCCCCTACTTGACTCAAATTGAACTCTAATTCATCTAACGTCAATTTTTCACTTCGTAGCGGCAAGGGACCTATGAACTGTTTCTTCATTTGTCCCTCATAATAAATAAATATGGAAGGCAGGTTTTTTTTTTGGAAAGTTTGATATACAAGTGATGCCTATTGAAGGCAGGAATTTCGTTTGCTAATTGTTGCATATGATGATGTATTAGGGAACACTAAGGAACTCCATTAGCATACAAATGTAAAACCATATACCCTTACCAGCCCTGTTTACCTCATCAATATATTCTTCACCAGAAATTTCTCTTATTGTTCTAAGTTCTCGGTAAAAGCTTTCATTTCGGCAATACGCTGTTGGCGGTAACGTTTCAAAACTTCTTCATCTTCTAAGTCTTCTAGTTCTTCAAGCTCATCCAAGCTCCTCATTTACATACATATATCGCTACGTTTTGTCGTAAACAAATGTAGAGTTGTATTTCTTAGGTATTGTTGTAGCATTTTTTAAAGAATAAAATTGATTGAAACAAAAATTGGAATATGAAACCAATCAAAATTCATCACATTTATATCGTTTTCAGAATTGATTTGCTTTTTCAAAACGATCGTTTTTCATCACATACCTGATTATTTAGTCATTATTTACAGTTTACTGTAGTGTCGAATAATTGCCCATATTTTATTGCTTATAATAGCAATTGATAATTTCGAATTAATAATATTTTTTAGAAAATTTAAAATAAAAAATGAAAAAATTGACACTCTCAGGAATGTGTGCGAGAATACTATGTACAAAAATTAAGTGTGAGAGTCTGTTTTTAAGTCTTCCAATGTTAACTTGAAATACTCAGGCATGTTCTGAATTTCACGAGAAATTTTCACTTTTTTATTTTTTAAGGCATTGTTTTTGTAAAACAAATTTTATAGCAACGTTTTGAAAAATTTACTGGTTATATAAATATGTAAATTGTGTATGTCTTTTATCAGAGTCGGCGAGGTATCCTTATTATTTGATTTTCAATCTTAAGGAATTCAATGCAAAATTTTCAATATTTTTAATTAGCATCTTCGAATATTCTCCTTGTGTAGCAATATAATCAATCAACATTTTTAAATAATTTTTAATGAAGAGCTTACTTATCTTAGTTAAAGGAAAAAACGGCCAATTTAAATTTTAGACATTTCCTTGTTAAATTTTAGACATCCTTCATCTGCATTCTCTTCATAATCTAAATCTTTTCTACTCATCCATGAACATCTGTTTGTCTTGCAGTTTTGGTATTCTTCTATCATTAGTTAGTTCTATAATAGTTTAAAACCAAACTTTATCAAACTAGTTTACACTCAAGAATAAAAAATACGAACCTAAGCCTAAAAAGTCTCCACATCCTCAGACACAAATGCCTATAATTTTTAAATTTATAATTATATAACACGTGGTGCTTAGAGCATAAGGGGTACAGGGGCACCTTTTTTTAAAATAACTTTTATTATTGTACTTCGAAAAAAAAAATCATTAATAATACTAAAAAATTATATATACCAGGTTCTTATAATCACACTAAGTTAGATATGCAGCCTTTATATTTATTTAATATTCGTATTAAATGAGTTTAAAAAGGATTTAAATATAAGAATTTTTCCTGAAGATGACAGCTGTATAAGTAGACACAACAAAGTAAATATGAATGTTAAAGAGATTAATTGATTTTAAAGCTTTAAAGGTTGATGGAACCAATCAACTCAAAATACATGAAGCTACTCATAGTGAAAACAGGAAACGCACTGAGACTTGCCCTCAGTGCGGTCTTAAACTGTATACAAAATTTGCATTAAATAATCATATGAAAGTCCATGATGTGAACCGCCAAAAGAATTATAAATGTGAATTTTGTGAGAAAGCTTTTTTCAATCGCGGAGCACTTAATGTTCATAGACGTATACATCTTGGTCAAATGGTGGCATGTCAAATATGTTCAAAGGAATACTATCGGCAAATTGATTTAAACAAACATTTGCGAATACATTCCGCAGCGCCCCTACAACAAAATGTTGAAAAGGTACTTTTGTTTATTACAGTTATACAAAAAAATATATATACTTTACTTATTCCATTTATATTCAGTATTCTTTAATTGTTATTTTTCGATCCTAGAAAAAATACGTAGTGCAATGTCAATATTGTGAAAAATCTGTTTTGACATGTAAATGGAAAGAACACAAAGCTGCCCATTTAAATCAACCTCAAGTGAAATGTAAAATTTGTAATAAAAATTTCTTTGCGAAATCCAAGTAAGTTTTCTTTTCATTTTTCGAAATCAATAACAGACAACTAAAACTTTTGCTACTTTCTTTTTCTAGATGTACAAAACACTTACAACGGCTACACCGTAAAAGCAACATTGAATGTGAACAGTTCGTCCATTACTATGATCAAAGTAAAACTCGCTTGACTAATTTAATAATCAAACAACAAGAAAAAGTGGAACTGATAACGTAATCTGATTTGATTGATATAAATGATAATGTAATCTGATTTTTGTATTAAACTTTAAAATGTGATCGAAAAGATGAAATATGAATCAACAAATAATTAAAAATAAAATTAAAGTTTTTTTATTTGATGTTTAAGATTTTTCTAGACGTATTTATGTATGTCTATCTTCAGTTAAAAAAAAACTAAAACTATTTAAAAATAATATTTAAATTGTTATTGCTAAAACATAACATTTAAAGTTACCATTTTTAAGTCATGAAAATCATTTTTATCCAAAACCCACATCAATTTAGCAGGCCCTAGTTTTAGAGTTTATCAACATCAATATCTTTTAAAGAAAAGCATATAATTAAAAACAACAATATAACATTCTATTCGCATCTGACTATATCGGTATTTTGTTGTAAAAATAAACTGGAAATGCGGTTCTTTTTGCATACAACAATAAATTTAATTACATCTGCATTATTCTTTTTATGGTATTTTTTTAAATGTTTAACACAGCTGAAAAGAAAAAAAATGAAATTTTATTTTAATAAAATAAGATTATTTATAGTTAAAATATTGTGCCAAGCAAAAATAGTAAAAATAATAAATATAAATCTATGTTCAGAGTTTTAATTTAAAAAAAAAATAATTTTTTCATTTAATTAATGCAAAAAAAAAAAAAAATAATTAAATTACGCAATTCGGTAATTACTACGTTTATACGTACCCTATTTGAAAATAAAAATTATTTCTAATTATTTAACTGACTGTTTATACCACCGAGTATGTTTATACTGCAAGAATAATTTCGACATTTTAGTGGTACCGGATAGCAATTTTATATTCAACTGGCAAAGTGCCGACAAAAATCAAATCAAAATTTTATATTTAAAAATAATAATCGTTGGCGTTCTTACTTTAAAAAGAAATTAAAACGACAAGTTGGCATCACCGATGTCGTTATCGAAAAAATTCTAAACGTGTCGGTATTCGCTATTTAAAAACGAAGATAGAAACGACAAAGAAACGCTCGTATTTTGTCGCTTTCATTTTAAGTAGCGCCATTAAAACGAGTGGTTTGAAAAATAGGAAATGAAAATTACAACGTCGCAGCAGTTTGAAATTTTTGTTTAAGAAATGGAAAAAAACCAGGGGACAAATTACGGCATTCGATATCGATCGAAATTTCAATAGAATTTAAATGTAAATTTCGATCGATATCGAATGCCGTAATTTGCCCCTTGAATATGCAAAGGGTTTTAAAAAAGGCATAAAACCATTAAATTTTGATGGTTTTTTGGAAGGAAGTGGCTGAAAAAATAATTCCATTTGGTCCTCCAGTCCGTGACGGAGATGGTTGGCACAAAGTAAGTAAAACTGAATAAACTATAAGTTATTACCAAAATTTGTAAAATATATAAGTGCTTTCAAATGTATGCAAAGAAAATGTCAACAAAGCGTATCGCCGAGTACCAAACACAAAAACAATTCTCTCTTCTCCACCCGTAACTTTCTGTCAAACTAAATGTTTCCCTTCCAAATGTTCGCTCGTCTAAACGGGGACTAACTTAACTCAAAGGTGTGGAAAGACTTGAAATTTAAAATGAAAAAGAAGCTGGTAACCAACAAATCAACAGGAGAAGGGATTAATAAGCAGATTACACTGTCATTTTTAGAAGAAGCTGTGGCAAATTTAATACAATTCGAAAAACGTTACGATTTGGAGAAGAAATCGCGGAGCTGGCTGAAACTAAAGAAGAGGCACCTAATGCAAATTTGAATCAAGAATCTACTTCTACTAACAACAATGAAGAACCACGAACAAAAAAAAAGGACTTCAGCAAATAACTCCAATCAAAAAAAGGATAACACTTTTGCCAAAGGAAACTGAGTTGCACAAGCAAAAATCTAGAAATTTTTCAATCAATTAAAAGTTTTTTAAAGAACATTTTGCGTTACCAAAAAAGATATTGCCTGAAAATTTAAAAAAGAAAATCCGAAAAAGATATAGAACTTTTAAACTTATATGCTGCTGCAAAAAAGAAAAAAGTAGAATTGTTAGAGAAGCAGTTGAATTCTTGTAATTAGAATTTATTTTATTTTTGTTAACGCTAGTATTAAAAATAAAACTTATGGTGAAAACCTGTTTTTAATTTCATCTCTTATTCTTGAACTTGAAAAATAAAATTCTGTACTAGCCAACTAAAACAGTAAACACAAAATAAAACAGTCCAAAGTAGTAGTAACGATCACTGTAAATAATTTAATAGTTAATATTCATAATAGTGGGAAACGTGCAAGCATCATTGAGGGTAAGTAAAGTAAAAATAACAAAGTAGCAAATAGCATAAGTGGTGTTAACGAATAAAAAAAATGCATTAATAACATTTATCATATATTTATAATTATTCAGCCAATTTATAAACAAAAATTCAGTTCGAGTTTTTCACTTTTCTCTTTCTCCCGTTATAATTTTTCCCCCTTTTGATTGACTCCGAAAAGTAAAAAAATCGGTGAAAAAAGTAGCTGTTATGAATTATAAAAGAAAAATTATATGTAAATAAACAAAATAGCTCCCTTCAAATTACGATGATGCCACTTTTTTATTATTTCCACGCAATAATATTTGGAGAAATCTTTTCTCGAGAAACATATTTTCCGTGAGAATATTCATCATTGGACTGAATATGTAAATAAAATAGATCCCTTCGCCACTTTTTTATGATTTCCATGAAATACATAATTTGGAGAAATTTTTTTGAGAAACATTTTTTCCGTGATAAAGAAATTCAGTGAGAATATGCATGATTGGGTCGATTATAAATACAAAAAACAGATTTTATTTTAAACTCAAATTAGAAAATTCTTTTTTTATAACCACAGATATGCTTGCTATACAATCGAGGATATCAGTGTGAATCCCAATGCTTTTTATTCTAGAAATAACAATTTAAGGTTTCCTGCGGAAGAAAGTCGAGAACAACGTTCGAACGCCTAAACAATCTTTATAATTCTAAAAAAACAAAATAAGAAACAAAATGTTTAAAAGAGCACCTCGATAAATCAACAAATGTACATTAGAATATTTGGTCTACGCGCCCAACAATCGCAAGTCGATTATCAACACTTAATTCGATCAACGATAGATATTTTATTTAAAAGGTTGTATTACTTCAATTTTTGCTTTAAGTAGGAATTTATGTTATAAAATTATAAAAGACCCAAGCTGTCAATACGGACATTGTATCGAATATTCCTACATCGCTCATTTACTTCTAGAACGTCATAACTCAAAAAAAGTTCATTTCGAGATAATCGCAGTTTAAGTTTTTGACTCGTTCTCACCATCGAGAATAATATCAGACTGCTTAAGTTCCCACTACAATTAGTAGAGTGATTCATAAATAAAAAATCAATTTAAGAATTCTTTCATCAATTATATTTTAAAGGGGAGAACTTAAACAAACTAAAAGGGATATTTGAATTATGACATTATTGCTGTAAAAATATATCCGACACTGTGTCGTAAACTAAAATGTGTCGTTATTTGTGAAAAAAAAACCAGAGTTTTACTTAAAATTAATTTTCATCAACACAGCCATTCGCTACATTTTAAAAACATCACTTTTTCATATACACAGTCACAAAACGAAATGTGACGATTTTTTAGAAAGCGACATGATCTATACTTAATATATACTTAATTTTAACAAAAAAGACAAAAACTTTTCATTATATTTGTTTCATTTACTGCCACTTACCTATTCCTTAGGAAAAACTCTTTATTACAAACTGAGCACCTAAATAATGGTTCATTCATATGTTTTGCTGTGTGAGATCTAAAGCTTGTGCTGCGAACGTTTTGTCCACAATTCTTACAGCGAACGAAGTATTTTGTCTAAAATATATATAAATATACATAATTATATTCTTAACAACGTAAGTAAATAAAGACGGTTGTAACGAATACCTATACATAATAATGCTAAACTAAAGAGTGTTTTGTTAAGACCGATACTACTTTAAATTGTAAAAAGTAACACAAAAGATTTAATTTTAATGAAGAAATTTTTTTATACGAAAGATCAAAACATGGCATGAATATTTAAAAATGATTTCGGGCATATGGCCACGGCGGCTGCTCATGACAAAGAGCATTCTGGACGTCCCTTTTCAATTACTTTTTCAAGTACTGCTGGCCGTATGTCACGTATAACATGAACAATGTTGGCCTCCAAAGCATCAATTGTTGCTGGTTTATCAGGTGTCAAATCGCACGACCTTGTGCCATCGCCGTATCAATGTCATTCATTAAAAAAAAAAAAAAAAAATTATTAAACATGGTGCAGTAACGATCTCCATTGACCGTAACGTGATATCCGGCTTCATTACACTTTCGTTTGCAGCAGCAGTGTTATTTTTTATAATTTAAAGTTAATTTAAAGCTTAAAAAAACACCCGATGTAGAAGTTACCATTAAAAAAAAAATAATAATAATTCGTTATGTATGTATGTACTTACACTTGTCTTTACATTTGCAGCGATCATAGTGGCTGAATGGGAAGTCATATGTTTGTCTAAATCAATTTGGCGATAAAATTCTTTTGTACACAAACTGCACGATATCATTTGACCCAAGTGTATGCGACGGTGGATGTTCAGACCACTTTTGTAGTAAAATGCTTTATCACAAAACTCGCATTTGTGAGCTTTTTCTCGATTTTCTGAGTGTGTCAGCATGTGAGATCTTAAAATCTCTTTGCTGAAAAACTTCAGGCCGCATTCAAAGCATGTCTCATTTCGTTCGCGGTTTTTAAGGTGTGTTTTTTCATGTAAGATTGCCTTATATTTAGAGGACAGTACTTTAGCTTAAACAAAGATCAAAAAGGTGAGTTTTATATTCAGTTATTTTTCAAAATTAATTTTGTACTAATTATGGAGAGCTTTAAGTTGCTGTGTTGAGGCAGTAAGCCTAAACTAGGCTTTTTGGCAAATGCAGTATTGTATTCTGCATTCTCATGCAATGTATAAAATTTGGCTAGACTCCACCGATGAGGTAAAAATAAGAGCAGTAGCCATATAAACGTCAGTTTGTTTAATACACCTATTATGGTTTACAACTCAGTTTGGTCTTCTGCTTTTTGTATTTCATAAATTTTAAATAAATATTAGTATTGATTTATTTTTTAAAGAAGAGTCCGGAGATGATTATGTAGATGTTCTACGAATAAGAAGTAAAATTCGTAACAAATGCAATCCGCTTGGGGCAAAGTAAGATAAATAAATGAGTTTAAATTGAGAAATAAATACAAAAATAAAGTAATTAGCTTTAAAAGACAAGAGTTCCATTGGATTTTCGATCTTCCCTGGCTAACGAAAATCGAATATCGATTGTCTAATTCCTATTATGAGTTGGTAGCACTGTCGGAAATTTCGTTGTACAACGAATTTTCAATCGAACACAATTTCACTTTCGATGGTTTGTGTCAGTTCGTGAAACTTATTGAATATGTAAGTATTTGTGAATTTTTTTTACAAATGGCAATAAATTATTTTAATGACATGCAAGTCTAAGGTTGTAATAATTGCATCCTAGTTATTTTAATTAATTATCATTTTAATTTTTCGTTTATAAATTAGCAAAACAATATTTCTTTAGAGTGACTGCTGATAACTATTGTAAATAAGCAAATAGTCCAATTGAGTAAATTCCACAATAGCACTATTTGTAGAGGGGGGTTTATACGGTACGACTTTAAGTACGTAAAATCTAAAAAGAGAAAGTAATGTAAAATTCCATCCGTATTTTAAAACTGAGTATAAAAATCTTACGACAGATTATTATTGCATTTACGCAATTGGTATGGGTAAAACACACCAAAACTAAAATAGCAGTTTGCAGAAAAATGCATCCCTGATCTAATTATTCGTCATTGTTTTTGAAAATTTCAAAAAAAAAAAAAACAAAGATAGCCATAATTTTCATCCGTATTTGCAATCAATTTGTGCAGATTCATTACGTATTTTATTAAGACGATCCCACTGGTACAAAAATTTGACATGTCGTAAGACTTCTGTGACCATATAAACCGCCCTTTATCGAATGTGCGCCATAATACCAAATGGAAATTCGTTCGATCAGCTCTTTCGACTAGAGTCGAAAATCGAAATTTGAAAATAGAAGAAATCTGCGCGTGTGGCAGCTAAACCACCGATGATGAAAGTGTATGCTTCACTTAGATTATTAGATTGGAGCTACCAAAAATGCAGTTTAGTTATAAAGCAAATTCCTCCCACAATTCCTTGCTTTTATTTTTGCTAGATCCAAATAACGGTCGGCATCGTCCAGTATCAACAGTTCAAACTTTATTTACCCGCTTTCTATTTTTCTTAATTAATTTAATTTGAAACAACTGCTACTGATGAGTTTTTATTTTTTTGATACTTTTGTCAACCGCATTAACACAGAGTTGTAAACAGTAATGCCACAACAATGTTGAAAGACAATGTAATTTCAAGTTAAAATTTTTGGTAGGTTGAGTTGTAATTGATAATGCCAAACTGCAAAATTTTAACTAAAGTGTAGTTGAATTGTAAACCGTAATAGGGGCATAACTATCGTGTTAGTGATTTTTTTTTTCTACATATAAAACTGCCACATGTATACCAAAACGGGTTTGAATATGTTTCCTTTGTTACATGGCTCAATTTTTTTTTTTTTTTTTTTTTGTTAACGATATAAGTTCGTTTGCTAAGAACATTTTTTCAGTGTTTTGGCCATCTTTTGATGTTATTCATAGTAATCAATTGTACTTACAACAAATAGAACAACATATTGATTGTTCAGTCTTTTTCGTAAATTTTTTGTTGTTTAAGAGAGATTCACCATCTACAACATGATCCGATTGGTCTTTAAATACTTTCGATCTTTTCGTTTTACGTTTTTTCTGTTTTTTTGAATGTGTTAAAGATGTTGAACACATTTCTTGTCTGCTGCAAATCTTACGCTCAACAGCAGTCGCAATAAACTCTTGGTCCTCAAATATAGGTATTTCGGTTTTAATTTCAGTTTCGTCCACCAATATTGTTTCAAAACTTGGTTCATGTTTTATATTTTCTACATCATCTTTTATATTCATATTAATGCAAAACTGCTCCTGTAAAAATATATGGGTATTAATGGCTTTCGATATGAAAGCTTCAATAAATTCCAAGCTGTTTGAACAATCACGGCATAGCACAGCTGAAAAATTATCATCATCTATAAAACATGGAAGTAAAGTAAGATTATGAAATGTAGTGTGTGTCTTGTACCTACCCAGATATTCTAATTGAGTATACTTGTAATAGCAATCTCTGTATGTAAGATCGGTATACCCATATATAACATCAGTCCAATGCTGATCAACGTTTTCTTCTAAGCAGATACGACATTTATTTATTTCGGATTCCCGAACTTCCATTTTAGGGTACTTCTTCGTAGTTTAGACAAATCAAACACAACAGATATTAAAACAGAGATAAATAATTAAGATAAATAAGTATTAAATAAGTAAATAAGTATTAAAATTCATCTGTGATTAAAATTTAATACCCGCAAGCCAGAAAACAATGTTGAACCGAATATGGTGCGTCGTACCTTAACTAGGCGGCTTCAGTTGATTTTGTTTAAAAAACTTTTGTCGTCGGCGGCTGATGTTTTTTCCATTAAGAATAATTAGGATTGAGCACTATTGCGTTTGTATTTACGTGATTTAAACTTAAATCAAGTGTTTTGCTACTTGATTTCCTACACATTTTTCATACTATCAAAATCACTTGATTTGATTTAAATCCTGCCGAAAATCTGACATTACAAACTGGTTTTGCCTGTGCAACACTGTGATGTGTCTTTGATATTCAAGTTCATCTCCGTGCTATTTAATCATATTAGGTGCTTTTATCGATAAAAGTGACATTTGGTTAAAAATTTGTTTAAAAAATTAACATTACAAATTGTTTTGTTGTAAAAATTAATTTTTTATACTTGCTTTTAAAGCGACTTAGCAATGCATACCGTACAAGTGAAATTCACGCTACTATTGGGATTACCTTCATCTCATTTAAATGTACAGCGTTTAGGAAATATTTTTAAAATTATTCTCCCAAATATAAAAAAAGTAAATGAATGCTTTACTAGAAAAATTAGTAAACTAAAATACCTTCAAAGCTAGAAGATTTTAAACTAAATTTCTGTTTGTTTTAAACTTTTTTAATTCGCTACCTAAATTAAACAAAATTATACTATTTTTATATTCTTTTAATTGGAAAATACTTGCATTTTCTTCAATGTTATAAAAAGTTATTTTTAAGACATTATTTTAGGAAGTTATTTTGTAAATAAAAGTAAAAAACAGCTTTGTGACAAAATATTTCTCTCACATTAGGTCTATTCAGTAACTAAGAATTGTTACTAATTGTTGCTAATTGTTACTAAAAGGTGTTCACGTACTCGAATAACCAGCAACGAGAGAGTGAAAAAAGAGCGTAAAAATATGAGAGAAAAAAAGTTGTTTGCAAGTTTTGGCTAGTAAAATTTTTACTTGCAAGAATTAGTCAAACAGCTGGTTTTTAATTTTGTTTACAAAATAATTTGCTTTAAATTCTCTGATAAAAGAAATGTTTGTAACATTGATGAAAATAAAAGTATTTGACAATTAAAAGAACATAAAAATAATATTGTTTTGTTCTTTGTCTTTAATTTAGCTTGGGCAGCATGCAGCAAAAAAGCTTAAAACAACAGAAATTTGGTTTAAAATCTTCACGCTCATTCATGGCAAGTTTTTCATTCGTTTACTTATACAGTAAAGTGCAGTAAATGAGTAACTTTTGGGCAAATTAGAAAAAAGCACTCGAACGGAAAAATTCGTAAACTTACGTAAACACCTGATAGTAAAAGAACTTAGTGTTGGAAAATTTATCGCTTTCAGCTACACGAATGTTTGCAATATCGGTACCCACTTTTATTTTTGTTAAAATAAAAAGATTTTTGAAAATATCTGTAAGATATTAAATGTGTCCTTATTTTTTATTGAATTTGACCGCTCTAAGTATGCTTTAGTATATTGAGATTTGTTTTCATTTTAACTTAAAAACAAGTACAATACTTGGTAGTCAAGCACTTAGAAGTTGTACAGCTCTAAAAAGTTTAGTAAACAAAACAATAATTTTAAAAATTTACTTTGTAATATCACAAGAAATAATTAAATAAAATACCAAATATTAAAGAATGGAGCCAACCAAACAAAATTAGATGTCAAATACTCTCCTTGAACAATTATTAAAATTTTTCGGTTGCTTGATTTTTTGTTTGTTTACTTTTATTTATTTACAATAGGTCTGTCTGCGTACACATATTTTGCATCATTTTGTGCAAAATTTTGCAAAATGTTGTCTGCGTACTCCAATTCTGTTGCAGCGAGAGAGCCAAAAAGATAATTTTTTGATAGTTGGCAATTAGAGAACTTGCAAAATGTTGCTGGAGAAATTTCTGCTTGCAAGATTTTGCAACTAGTTTGAACAGCTGTTTTTATTTACTTTTTGAATGAAATAATTTTTGTGAAAAAAATAAAAATTGAAATTTAACAATGGCAGAGGTAAATAGTTAGAATTGTGTTGATTTTTAATGTTTATAATAAATTATAATAAACGAAACAATTTTAAGTATACTAAAAAAAAAATAGATGCATAGGCAATGATATATTTTCCAGTATAAAGCCTTTTCTTATGAAGCCAAAAGAAAGAAATTATGTAATGCTGTATATGGAGGAAATAGTGCCCAATTACAGCGAAGAGGAATTTCGAAGACATTTTCGGATATCGAGGCAACTGTTTGAAAACCTATGCGATCGGTTTTCAATTCAATTTTGCATAATTCTTTTGCTTTGTTATTTCAATTGTTTACACACCGATCAGCTGTATTCTTGCAAGATTTTACTGGATACTGTCACGTGCGCCAAGATAGCGTCGAAGAAATACCGTCGATTTTGGGAATTAAAAACCGGGAAGTAAAATTCCCCGGGATTGGGTATTTTGAATTAAAAAATAAAATTTGAATAAATTTTGGCATCTAGAAGAAGAAAAATTGATTTATATTGTAAATTAATAAACAAAATATTTGTGTATTTAGAAAATAATTATAAAAAAGCGTTTTTAATGATCACAAAAACCGTTACTGACTTTTCCCTTGGAAACTATTATACTCTCGCCCAAAATGGCCACACATTATTAAAATAGAGATATTAATGAACAAAAATTGCCAACCGTACAACAATTCCGCCGAGCCGTTTTCGAGAAAAGTGGCTTCATCCTGAGTGGGCTAAAAAAGCGTTGCTAGTGTTTCCCATGGAAACTATAACACTCTCGCCCAAAATGGCCATACATTATTAAAATAGAGATATTAGTGAACAAAAATTTCCAACCGTGCAACAATTCCGCCGAGCCGTTTTCGAGAAAAGTGGCTTCATCCTGAGTGGGCCAAAAAAGCGTTGCTAATGTTTTCCATGGAAACTATAACACTCTCGCCCATTATGGCCAAACACTATTAAAATAGAGACATTAATGAACAAAAATTGCCAACCGTGCAACAATTCCGCCGAGCCGTTTTCGAGAAAAGTGGCTTCATCCTGAGTGGGCTAAAAAAGCGTTGCTAGTGTTTCCCATGGAAACTATAACACTCTCGCCCATAATGGCCATACATTATTAAAATAGAGATATTAGTGAACAAAAATTGCCAACCGTGCAACAATTCCAAGGGAAAAGTCAGCAACGGTTTTTTGTGATCAATAAAAACGCTTTTTTATAATTATTTTCTAAATACACAAATGTGTTGTTTATTTTTTTACAACTTAAATCAATTTTGCTTCTTCTAGATAACAAAATTTATTCAAATTTTATTTTTTAATTCAAAATATCCAATCCCGGGGAATTTTACTTCCCGGTTTTTTTTCCCGGTTTTTAATTCCCAAAATCGACGCTATTTCTTCGACGCTATCTTGGCGCACGTGATACTGTCTGCGTACTTTTTGATATATTTTCAGCTGACAGAGTAAAATTGGTCTTACTCTCCCAAAAAAATTTACTGAGTATTAGCTACTGGAAAAGTACCCAGACAGACCTAATATGTTTTTCATATCTTACTAAACTTTACTACAAGTAATTTTTGCAGTAAAAATTTGTAAATACTCCGTCAGAGAACTGTCATTTTACTCTCTTTATTTGTGTCTCACTTACTACAAAATGAGTAAACGAACGCCATTCAGTAAAACACAGTACAAATTTTTGGGTAAAAAAACGGACTATTGTTTCAAATCGCATTCGTGTCCAAATAATGAAATTCTTCAATTAAAACTATTGTAAAATAAAACTGCCGACAACTTAAAATCTAAGAGAACAAAGTAAGAAACAAACGAGAATTAAAAGCACACGCAAGTCAGCATGAATCAAATAATAAGATTACGCAAACAGCAGTCCCGTTATGCATTTTTAGACGGACTTATTTTTATTACGTCATGAACAGAGAAAGAGAGAGTCTTTGCGTAATCTTATTATTTGATTCATGGCAAGTCAGTGCATATTCCAATTTTTCTTCCATCTTTACAACAAACTCAACAATTGCGAAATTGCATATCAAAAGCGACTTATAGAATTTTTGCCAGTGTTGCGAATATATATCTCGTATTTTGGTGGCGGCGCGTTAACGCCGATTTACAATAAGTCGACTTAGCTCCTCCAATAACAATTTACCAGCTGATTTTTTTATCTCCTTTGTTTGGGAGCATCTTTTCAAAATTGTTTTTTTAAAATTGGCCAAAATGTCCTAGACAGCACTAAGCTCGTCTAGACAGTATTGTCTCCAATGATGTGCATATGCAAAATTTGTCATCTGTAGTTAAGTTTGTTGTTTCTGAATTGTCGTATTTCACAATATAAAACTTAGAGCCAAATTACATGATAAAAGTGCTATTTTGTTTTTGAGAGAAGCAAGTGGGGTTGGATAAATTGCATGACCCGAATTTTGAGGGGGTTTTTGACACTTCCACTGCATACATTTCACTGTTCAGATATTCAATCAGAAGTTTATATGTTTATTTTTGAAACAGACAAACACGTATAATTCTGGTCATATGGTGTGCACTTTTTAAACTTCAGATGATGATCGCCTTCTATTACGTGCAGCAATAAATTGCTTAGTAGTAAAAATAGATGTTTGTTTGAGTTTTGATCAGCACATAAATGCGATTGCCTTAAAAGTCGTTCTGGGTTTGCGAAGACTCTATTGTTGCGGTCTTCACTTTTCACAGAAAATTAGGTACTTTGTTGCATATGCGTTATTGATGCCACATCTAATCTATGATTTGGAAACTTATTGTGGTACCAGAAAGAAAAATTATCAAAAGGATTGTAAGATTTGTTTACGGTATTATTTACTATGCTGATGTTTCTTACGCAATATAACATTTTCTGGGGTGTTCATTCTATGACTTTTTAAAATATAGATCTAATTAATTTAGTACAAAGTTCCCGATTTTTTTTAATTTACTTTTACACGTTATACAACTACTCCGCATGTTATGGAACCATTAATTACATGTCCTGTGTTTGAAAAATCTTTTGTTATACGTAATAGCAGAAATTGGAATTGTTTTCCTCAGTCTTTACAAAGTTTTCCGTTACACCGATCACATTCAATAAACATCTTTTAGCTCATTTCAGTAACTAGATGATGTTTTAGGGTATAGATTAACCGAAATCGTATGGACTCTTGTCCATTACTCTTCTTGTTCTGTGGTTCCCCTGTCCCTGCGCCAATCCAAGAAAACATGCAGATTAAATCTAGCTATTCTTTTGCCTTTTATATTTTTAAAGAACCGACTTCAAAAACAGATTTCATCTGCCTGCCTATAACGGTTCAAGAGTATGGCCACATAAATTAGATTACATTAACTATTGGGACACCCTTAAATCTCAAAACGTTATACTTGTTCAACTGTTCAATAGTTTAGCAATATACATCAAAATTCAAATTATATCCTTGCTGTCGTATTAGATTTAGCAATCAGGTTCTGTGTATATTTCAACCATCTGTCTATAACGGTTCAATGGTTTGGCCATATACATCAGATTATATCAACTATTGTAAAACACTTTAATTTATAATTAAGAATTTTTATACTTCTTATTAAACGACATAAAGTGGTAGACATCTATATACAGTTGCTCAAAATGAAACTGGGACAAACATTAATATTTTATTAGCATTAAGAAAAAGCTAACAGAAAATAAAATAATTTTTTTTAATAAATTTGTTTTAAAGCTTTATTTATAAGGATTTTAAAACATAAAAAAAAATTTTAAAATTCATT
The DNA here is from genome assembly GCA_916610165.2 of Gymnosoma rotundatum. Classification (NCBI taxonomy): domain Eukaryota; kingdom Metazoa; phylum Arthropoda; class Insecta; order Diptera; family Tachinidae; genus Gymnosoma; species Gymnosoma rotundatum. The sequence goes on from OU744340.1 coordinate 120,959,542, forward strand.
AATATTTATTTTAAAATAACAAAAACAATAGAATAGATATATTTCAATGTCAAAATGAAAGTGGGACATTTCAAACTTAACGGTGTTTTGTAGCAGAAACGTTGTATTTTTGGATTGGTTTTTTAATTTTAGTACTTTGTAGGTAATCCTTTACTGGATTTAACTGCTAAAAGTCGACGCGGCATAGATTCCACTAATTTACGGCAAACCCGTGGGTCAATTTTTGACCATTCTTCTTTTATAGCCGCTTCCAACTGACTTCTGTTCGAAAAACTGTACGCTTTTAATTTTTCTTCAAGGTGAGCCCATAAATGTTCTATGGGGTTTAAATCGGGCGACTGGGCTGGTGTTTCTAACACGTGGGGGCAGTTGTATAAAAGCCACATTCGCACGTTATGAGCTTTGTGTTTAGGATCGTTATCTTGATAATAATAAAAATTGTTTGCGATTCCTAATTTTTCTGCAGATTCTTTTAAATTGTTTCTGAGAATTTCTAAATACATCTTCTGGTCCATATTTCCATTAATAATACACAAATTTCCCGGCCCAGCAGCCGACATGCAACCCCATACCATTATTGAACCACCTCCATGTTTCACAGTAGGCCGGAGATTAAGTTGTAGAAGTTCTTGATTTGGTTTTCTCCACACGTATGAAGGGCCGTCAGATCGAAAGAGATTAAATTTCGACTCATCAGCAAACAAAACCGTTTTCCAGAAAGAAAAATCCTTATCTTTGAACTCATTAGCGAACTTAACTCTTTTTAATTTGTTTTGCTTGCTGATCAGTGGCTTTCTACGAGGCACTCTACCATGAAAATTGTGCTTTCTAAGAATATTTCTTATAGTTTCCGGGTTAGCGTCTTTTTTAGGTATAGCGATGCCAACTTTGCCAACTTTGGTGCACTTATTCGTGGGTCTTTCTTAATATGTTGAACAATCCACCGCTCATCTGAGTCGGAAAATATCCTTTGATTTCCTAATTTTGTCTTGTTTTCGACAGATTTTGTTAATTTGAACCGTTTAATAATATTGTGGACCGTGGAGTGACTTCTATTTACTAGTTCACCAATGGCTCTTATTGTTTTTCCATCTTGGAAATGCTTTATCGCTAATCTTCTTATGTCTACTGAAGTTTGACCACGCTGTCTGCCCATTGTTTAAATTTTTTACTATTTATTAATTAAATTATGTTGAATTATTATTAAAAGACTGTAAAACTTATTTTTTGCAATTTTTTTTGGCAAAAAACACCAATCTCTCTTAAATCTTAAATAAATTTAATGTTTGTCCCACTTTCATTTTGACATTGAATTTATACCATGTTTCCACGACTACTTAAAACACTTGTTTTGCTCTCTATTCATGTTTTAGAGACCAAACTACTGCCAAATAACATGTTTCGCCATACAAAATATTGAGAGCAAAACAACTCAATTTATCTTGTTTTATTTTTAAATACCTCACGAAACACGAAAAAACTACTATCATCTCTAATATTTATCGACCGTTCATCCACACTAGTTGTCAAAAACAAAAATATAAACAAACAAAAGTATAAATTTTTATTGTGCCAATCTGCTCCCATTTACTTGCACGTTTTCTGATCTCTTAAAATGAAAAGTATTATAATATAATAACCTTTAGTATTCTTACATACCTTTTTTTTTCATTTTAAGCTAAAAACAATCGTATACGCGCGCAATTTGTTATTATGTACATAAATAAATATGTATGCATGTATGATTCTAAACAGTGCCGTCAAATCGAAACAGGAATGTGTCGTATAAACAGCATTTTTCGCAATCTTGTTTAAGAGAGCGAAACAAGTGTTTCAAGTAGCCGTGGAAACATGGTATTAGTAATTTTTTGTTGTTGTTGCTTTTTCAAAAAAAGTAACGGAATTTTGGAGTTGCTTGTTAGCGGTTTTGATGAAGCACAAAATAACTAAGATAATTCATTTTAGTTAAAAAAATTGCATAGTTTTTTTTAAGTTTTTTATGAAAGAAACAAAAGTATTAATAGATGTCCCAGTTTCATTTTGAGCTACTGTATATAAAAATGAATGTCTGTCTGTATGTTTGTGCTTTATAGGAGGCCAAACCTTTGGACCGATCTTCCTGAAATTTTCACAGCATGTTACTGTGACTCCGGAAGGAATAATAGGCTATATGAAGTTTTAATTGGACAACGGGGCGTGGCACCACCCATATAACCCAAAAATTTAAATCGCCATATTTTGGCCATTTTTTGACTTACGTCGACAATATTTGGAACATATGGTATTGGCATAATTAGGAATACGTACCAGGAGAAAAGTGGGTGGGACCCCGCCCCTTTTTAGAAAAATTAAAAATCGTAATATAGTCTTAACTACTGGACCAATCGTCATTAAATTTTCGCAATAGGATATTCTTGACTATATAAAGTTGGGAGTGGACAAAGGGGCGTGGCACCGCCCATATAACCCAAAAATTTAAATCGCCATATTTTGGCCATTTTTTGACCTACGTCGACGATATTTGGTACATATGGTATTGGCATAATTAGGAATACGTACTAGGAGAAAAGTGGGTGGAACCCCGCCCCTTTTTAGAAAAATTAAAAATCGTAATATAGTCTTAACTACTGAACCAATCGTCATTAAATTTTCGCAATAGGATATTCTTGACTATATAACGTTGGGAGTGGACAAAGGGGCGTAGACAAGGGGGGGGGTAGCGAAGCACACCGGGTTCATCTAGTTCTGTCTAAAATTCTGGTGTTTGTATATAACGAGTCAAAAAAAAAAACGGTCATATAAAACAAATTAAATTCAAATTCTAAGCTTCTTGTTATAGCGGACTTAGCAAAACAGGTCCCTTTTAAGTTTCAGCGTTCTGTCTATAACGGTTCAAAAGTTTGGTTACATACACTTGCCAGAAAAACTATTCGTACACCTTGGATCTTAAACTTTAATCATAAAAATAATCCTCGTTTTTTAATCGATTTGTTCAAAAAGTTTTTAACAGATTTTTTGTTGCATGTATTTGTTTTTCATAAGGCATTAACAATTTTGTTATTTGACCTTTTCTTTTTACCGTTAAAATTACAAAATTATAGAGCTAATTCATCAGAAAAAGTATTCGTACAGATTAAATATTTGTACATAAAATTAAATTGTGATATATTTAAAATACTTTTAATAACTAGTAGGATATCATTTACGTCAAAGAAGACGTTTTGGCATTGATTTTGCTAGTTTGGATGTTTCCTCCTGGCTCATTTTGTTCCATTCCTCCATAATAACGCTTTTTAGCATTTCCTTAGAGGTAATGGTATGTTTTCGGATCTTACGCTCCAATAAATCCCACAAATTTTCTACAGGATTTAGATCCGGCGATTGTGGGGGGGGAATGCAATTGATATTTTGTGTTATAGAGTAGCCACAACTTCACATTATGTGCCGAATGTTTGGGATCATTATCCTGTTGGAACCAAAAGTCTAATCCCAAATTCAGTTTGTTGGCACTTTGCTGTAAATTTTGTTTCAGTATGTTTAAATAGCCGTACTGGTCCAATGTGGATTCTATAAAAGTCAAATTTCCGACTCCCTTAGCTGCCATGCACCCCAACACCATAACGCCACCTCCTCCATGCTTTACAGTTGGAACAAGATTTTCTTTATTAAGCGCTGTTCCATTTTTTCGCCAAACCATCTTTTTCCCCTTAATGCCAAAGATGCAGAATTTCATTTCATCAGAAAACAAGACCTTTTCCCAAAACTCGGAAGGCATTTTGATGTATTTGTTGGCAAATTCCATCCTTTTTTTCTATTGATGTTCGATATGTACGGTTTCCTACGTGCTACACGGCCATGATAATCAGCCTTTTTCAATATTTTGCGCACGGTGTCTTCGTGAATGTCTTTATTAAAAGATTCTGTTATATTCTTGCTGATTTGGGAAGCCGAAACTCTTGGATTTAGTTTTACCAGCGCCAAAACAGTTCGTTTTTCCCTTTCGGTCAATTTTGATGGGCGGCCTGTGGTTGTTTTGACAAGATAGAGCCGGTAGATTTGAAATTTTTAATGACGTATTGGATAAAAGAATGACTTCTTCCAACAGTCTTAGCAATTTCACGCAAAGATTTTCCTTCATTGCGCAATGTTATAACAATTTCCCGTTCAGCTACACAAATTTCTTTTGTTTTAGAACTCATCTTGATTTATACTTGATTTGTACTTTGAAAATGTTACCACTGAGACAAGTTAATTTGAATTAAGTAGAGCTTTTATTATTCTGTTGCTTTTGGCACACTTTAGCTTAGTAAAAAATTGATGGGATTCCTAGAAATAAAAGTGTACGAATATTTTTTCTGGTAGTAAAACGTTGTCACACTGCATTTTTTTATTGAAAAACTTTGCAGCGAAAGCATAAAGATTTGAAAATAAACTAAAATTAAAGAAAACTATATGAAGAACAAATAATGTTAAATTTTGCCACAAATCGTTTCCTATTACTTTTTTATAATTATTTAAAAATTAAATGTTGCAGTGTACGAATAGTTATTCTGGCTAGTGTAACTGAAATAACATCAAATATTGGGACACCCTTTAACTTCCAAATCCAAATTTTATACTTGTTGTTATAGCGGACTTAGCAATACAGGTTTATTGTAAATTTCAAGCGTCTGTCTACAACTGTTCAAAAGTATGGCTATATACATCAAATTAAATAAACTATTGGCGCACCCTTTAATTTATAATTTTTAATATTAATACTTTTTACTATAGCGTCCAATTTGCAAGCGTTTTTCTATAACGGTTCAAAAGATAGGCCCATATAAGTAAATTTACATCAATTATGGGGGCACCCTTTATTTTTCAGACTTATTTTTGTATAACTTGTTATTGGGAGCTATAGTAATACGCGTCATTTTAAATTTCACTCTTTAATTTTTAAGATTACGAACTGTTTTTTAAACGGCACCAATCTGTAAGCATAGTCTATCATATTACCAAAAATTTGCAAAATCGATTCAGAAATGACTGAGTTCTGCAGCCACAAACATAAAAAAGCAACATTCAGTCGTATTGTATAACCTACTTCTTTTTTTGAAGACGGTTAATAAAACAACCGTTTTTATGATCACTGATTAATTGACTTTTTTCATCGAAACAATGACACTCTCCCCTTAAACGGCCATACATTATGAAGGTAGAGACCGAGACGAAAAAAATTTGCCAACCCTCTGAGAATTTTTTCCATGGAAACTTTGATAGTCTCGCCCCAAATAGTCATACATTATAAAAGTATTTTAGAAGTTTATTTACTTACATACAACTCAACACAATTATTTAATAAAAAATATATTTATCTTTACACATATTTGATTTCCAAATTCGTATTTTGCTTCAAAAATAAATGGGACACGCGGTTCTTTTTATATTCTATAATAAAATTGATGGTTTCCTCAGTCCGTTTTTTGTGGTACTTTTTTAAATGTTTAAAGCAGCTAAAAAAAAAAACAAAAATAAAGCAATTATATAAAATATATTAAAAATTACACGTTTATCGTTACTGTGTCTGGAAAAAGTTCTGGTTGTAGTTGTTTTTTATTTTAATAAAATAATAACCCAATTTATAGCTTTGTTAAAAAAATTATTTTTCTTTATAACTGCATATGTAATTAACATAATTTAAAATTTTGACAGAAGAATTGTTTAACTCAAACTTTATTAATGCTCGTACGATGTGTCACTTTTCCAGATATGGTAACGATATATGTGCATTTGTGTTGTTTATAAGTATCATACATGGAAAATTTGTATTGATAAGGAAGCTACAAACCAAAAGATACTCGAAATAATATATTATCCTCTGTATGATAAATAATATGTGTACGAATAAATAATTACCTATTCCTGCTAAAGTATTCTTTATCACAAATTGAGCATTTATATAAAGGCTCATTCTCATGTCTAGCTATGTGAAATTTATAACTTGTGCTGCGAAGGGTTTTTCCACAATGATTACACTTCACGAAACATCTTGCCTGAAAAATGAAAATATTTTTGTTTTTGAAAAATTCTAAAAATACCTTCACGTGAGAAATACAGTGGATCTATATAGCTTAGGCACACAATGATTGTCAAGAGTATTCCCTAAACAATTTTTTATTTGCTTAACATAATCACCCCAACCGTAAATAAAATGTGAAATTTTTATTCCACCCGAACTGAAAATTGGTATCGGGAATTTCACGTGAACAATTTTTTTCACAACTTGAATATTCTTATCATTGCATTTGCAATGTTTTATTTTTTTTATCCTCTTTCAACTGTATAAAAGAGCCGAAAAAAAGTCAGCCGTATACAGTGGAGAAAGAAAAATGTGATTACGTAAGCTTTGATTTTTGTCTTTGCTTTATTGTTCGGACAAAAATTTTTAGTTTATTTAAAATGCTTGTCAGAAGTTTCCTCAAGAGTTAAAAAACAAAGTAAGTCTATTTAAAAAAGTTTGGACACACTAGTTAAAACTTTCGGTATATTCATTGTTTTTGTATGATTAAGATTTTTTTCTATAAGCTCTATGTTTGCTTTTCGCCAAATTTTTTTGGACCATCAGAGCTTTGATTTCGCGATATGCTTTTCCCTGCTGTTTTTGTCGCGAATTAAATACCCAGAGAATCTTTTTTACATTTATAACTCGCCTGCTGAGAATTTAACATATGCAGAAACACCGTTATAACAGTGAATAAGGGGCGTAAATGCATAGGTCCCTAAAACTTGTTTTCAAAGACTTCGTAAATTTTTTTAGTTTTTATGATATAATAAGATAAGAATTAGTTTTTGTATTGAGTGGTCAAATAACCGATCAGTCTTTAAAATGGTTCAAAATTATTGAGAGGTCACTCTTGAAATTCCTGGTGTACATAAGCTTTATTGATTCACTGTATTTCCAATGTTTATGGCTAACTAGAAATAAAATTCATTCCTTGCAAAATTAATCAAAATTACTTTAAACAAAATTTAAATAAGATTGAGATGCTACAACATTTGTATATTTATCGTGACAATACTATGTTTGTATGTATATGTACTTACTTTTGCTTTTATATTCGAACTGATCATTGCAGCTGAATGGGAAGCCATATGTTTTTCCAAGTCAAATTGTCGAGCATATTTCTTTGTACACAGAGTGCAGGATATCATTTGGCCCAAGTGTATTCGCCGGTGTATATTTAGACCTCCTTTATTATAAAATGCTTTGTCACAAAATTCGCATTTGTGAGTTTTCACTCGATTTTCTACATGCGTAAGCATATGTGATCTAAGAATCACTTTGCTAAAAAACTTCAGGCCGCATACTAAGCAAGTCTCAGTTCGTTCACGGTTTTCAATATGTGTTTTTTCATGGGTTTTTGCCTTATACTTAGAGGCCAGCACTTTAGCTTAAAAAAGGATCATAATTTGAAAAACTGTTAGAAACCAATTAGAAAGAGTTTTACTTAAAATAACATTTTTTACTTATTACAGGGAGCTTAAGTTTTGAGTCTTAGTTAACGCTAAAACTTGAGTTTTTTAATGTACTCTTTCTAATGCCCTGTCAGTATAGTCAGCGTTGCCAAAATGATGATTTTATCATATTTTTGATGATTTTTTAAACAAAATATGATTTGATGATTTTTTTTCTTAAATTATGATTTATAATTAATGAAACCTATGATTTTTGTATTTCAAGTATGCAGTACTTTCATTGTAATTGTACTACATAGTAAAGTTAAGTTTTGTATCAGCTTGTTGTAATCAAAACAAAAATTTTCAAAGCTCATCCTGTCAAATATATAGAATGTATGAGGAATTAAAACGCCTCTACTTAAAAATATTAGACAATTTTATACAAACAGAGTAAGTGAACATGAGTCCCAATACGACCTTGACTTTGAAAACATAAGTCTATTTCTACACAACGAAGAAGACTATCTGGGTGTTTTTGTTAAACAAAAGATTTCTAGCTCAATGCTCACTGAAAATGAAAAAAATAATTTATTGGAAATTGTATGGCATTTTACGTTAAGTTATGTAAATAAATATTAAAACGGTTCGATTTTAACGATACGTTTTTAAAGGGCGCTAATGTCTTGACCTTCTGAGAATTATAAATACAAAAATGAATTCTCTGACAGGCTTAATACACAATTTTCCAAATTTAATTAGTGAAAAGGATATTCAAAATTTAGGTAACGAATTTAGAGAACTCCGTTGTATAAAATTCAGTGATGATTTTACAACTCTAGATAATCTTAGCTGTGAGGAATTTTGGTCAAAAGTTTCAAAAATAACTCGTGCTGACAACAATTCAGCTTTTCCGGTGTTGTCAAAATTTGTTCAAAATTAAATAAGTCTTCTAATTTCTTAAGCAAATATCGAACGAATATTTTCTCAACAGTTAATTTAAACAAAAGTAAATATAGAAATAGATTAGACAACAAGCACTCTCGAAGGTATCTTATACGCAAAAGATTACTTAGCAGTAAGAAGCTGTTCCTGCTATAATTTAAAAATTAACCAATATATTATTAAAAATATGGAACCCTTTATAGGTATATTATAGTAATAGTTCTTCGTAGAACTTTGTAAACTCTTAACAATAATAATTTAAATATATACAATGATGTTAATATATGTATTTTAATTATAATTTTTATATAAAATTTTGTATTGAAAAAATGATGATTTTTTTCCATAAAATATGATTTTTTTTTCTCTATATGATGATTTTCTTCTCAAAACTTCTGGCAACGCTGAGTATAGTAGTCAGTCAGTATTCAGATTGGCTCGCTCTTTTGCTCTTCTGCCCTTTGCATACTCTTTTTATGCTCGCTCTTTTTTAAGCTATGCGCAAAAGAGCAGACCAGAAAAAAAGAGCCAATCGTTTATGCGCATTGCGTTTGCTTCTTCTTTTTATGTCTGCTCTTTAAGCCATGCGCATTCAACTTTATTCTTGGCGCTTTTGCTCTGCGCATTGAGCCAAAAGAGTGACTCTTTTGTTTGTTTGGCTTTTATTCAGTTTAACAAAAAAATTTCTTAACAATATGTTGTTTATTATTAATATTACTGTCGATATTTATGTAAGGAAAGATTAATTTATTTGGATTTATTTGAAGATTTGCTTATTGTGGGATTTAAAGTTGATATTTATATTAAAAGTATGATTCAACATGACTTCATAACCGATTTAAGGAAATGTGGATGATATACGGTTGAATTTTTGGTAACAAAGTTTCAACTAAAAACATCGGCATCCTACAAGCGTTACGTTAGTTTTGTTTCACTTTGTATATTTAATCAGAGAGAAATATATGTATAGTCTTTCTTCACTGCGTTCGCTCTTACTAATTGTCAAACCTTTTTTTTTTTTTTTTTGTTGTCAAGTGTTATTTTTTGTTTTGCTTATGTTTTAGTAATGGGATGTTTACTTGTGAATTTGTTATTGTTTTATTACTAGCTTCATTACAGCTTGTGTTATTTTTGTTGTTAAACAGTAAATATGTTTTGCTTATGTTTTAGGTAGAGGTGGTGCATTTGTTATTATTTTATTACTTCTCTTTTAACTCTTTTGCGCAAAGAGCAGAGCCAACTTGTTATTGCGCATTGCTCGGCGCCAATATGTTTGCTCTGCGCCATGAAGGAGCAGCGCATTAAAAAGAGCAATATGCTTGGCTCTTTTTTTTTTTGCACTGCTCCTTTTTTGTGCGCAAAGCGCAAAAGAGCCAAAAATGCGCTTGGCTCTTTTACTGTGGTACAAAACATATTTTTTTAACTTCAAGATTATAATGTAAAAATCAATACAATAAATAAATTATTTGATTTATGTGTTTGGGAAAGTGTTTGGGACAGTTTAGAAGATTGTTTATAGTTTTTTAAATATAGCTTATACTCAAATGAAGGTTGGATAAACATATACATACTTATGTAGTTTTCATTCAATTTTTAAAATTTCTCACATTTTGTTACCAATACACTCTCACTTTAAAAACTTGCTGAGAATTTGCTTTCAAATTTTCGTTCAATTGATTCTTTCAAATTTTCATTCAAGATTGAAGTTTTTTCCTTCAAATTAATTTTTTTTGTTTTCTTTACGACATCTTGCTTAAAAACTTTCTTTAAAATTGCGTGCAGCCTACGTCACAGCTTTCAATTTTTGTGAATTTTGACAAGCAGTATGTGTAAATTTCTTGAAAGAGAATTGAACAAAAACTTGGCCGTGTGACTGCACTGTTATATTACTGTCTTTATGTATATATGTACATATGTATGTGTGTATTTAATGTACGAATAATAGTGTTATGTATTCTTGTGGTCTACCATTGTAATTGGTTTTTGATTATTGGGAAGTAGTGGAGTTCCTTGTAAAACAAGCGAGAGTCATATGAATGGCTCATTAATAAAAATGTGCAATAAGTGGTGTTATAAAAAGTAAGGAATAAGGGTAATAATTTGCTTATCTTTAACACTATTGCAATTATACCTACAGAAGGAATTTTTGATGATTACTGGTATCATAAAATAATTATTTTCATTTGGGTTTTTTGTTTGTCCAATTGTTTTCCTGCTTTAAATTTGAATGTGTTATTTGTTGTTGTGGTTTTTTAAAACAGTAGATGTGCTTTGCTTATAATTTAGGTACGTTAAACGGTAAATTTGTTTTGCTTATGTTTTAGGTATGTGATGTTTTTTTGTAAATTTGTTATTGTTTTATTACTGTCTTCATTACAGCTTGTTTTAATTTTTTGTTGTTGTTAAACAGTAGATGTGCTTGCTTTTGTTTTAGGTAGGGGATGTTTATATTTATTTTTTTTGGAGACAAAAAATTAAATGAAATCTTTAAAGACAAAAGTTAGCCTAGACCACTGTATTAATTTATACTTACAACAAATAGAACAACATATTGGTTGTCTCTTCTTCTTTGCATTTTTCTTTCCGTTTGTGAGAGATTCTCTATTTACATTCTTTTCGTTTATGAAAGACTCCCCATTTACATTATTTTCGTTTATGTTAGATTCCCCATTTACAGTATTGTCTTTCATGAGAGATTTCCCATTTACAATGTGATCTATTGGGTCTTCAAAGACTTTTGATTTTTTAGGGTTACGTTTTTTCCGTTTCATTGATTGCGTCAAGGGTGTTGAACATCTTTCTTCTCCGCTGCATGTCTCCCGCTCAATAGCTGTAGTAATGAACTCCTCGTTAGAGTCCTCGCAGGTAGGTATTTGGGTATTAATTTCAGTTTCATCCACCAATATTATTTCAAAACTCGGTTCATGTTTTATGTTCTCTACATCATCTTTTTTTATATTCATGTTATTGCGAAACTGTTCCTGTAAGAATATGTGGGTTTTTATAGCTTTCGAAATGAAAGCTTCAATAAATTCCAAGCTGTTTGAACAATTACGGCATAACATAGCGTAAAAATTATCCTCATCTATAGAATATGTAAATTAAGATTTTGTAATGTAACTGTGTGTTTTGTACGTACCCAGATATTCCAATTGAGTATACTTGTAATAGCAGTCTTTATAAGTAAGATCGGGAAAGCCATATATAATTTCATTCCAATGTTGATCAACATTCTCTTCCAAACAGATGCGACATTTATTTATTTCAGATTCCCGGTCATCCATTTTCAGCTTTCTTTCGTAGTTCACACAAATCAAACAAATAAAGCTTAATACTAGAGCTGTGTCGTTCGCGAACGAATGGGTTAAATTGACCGAATAAATCCAGTGAACGAAATGATCCGATCATTTAAATCAGGTCTTTTCGTTCAATAGTGTACGGGTTAAATCAAGGCACATTAATTAATAAGTTTTAAAACAACTACAACAATAAGAAAACAACACGTATTTTGTTTGTGTAAAATATATTTTCAGATGTCAAAATCAACTGACTGCTGTAAAGAAAAAAAAAACTAAAGAAAGAAAAATAAATAAAATATATAACAAATTCAAGTACAAAACAAGCGACTAGGAACTAATAACAATAATAAAACAATTAATTTAATTAAAAGTTTGTATAAACAATAATAAATAGAATTTAAAGTAAATTAAGAATTAGACATGTATAAAAAAGTGATAATGAATTTAATTGAAAATAGACATACATACACCGACTCCAGTACTGCTTGTAGCGAAGATGCCTGAGCCTAATTCACCCTACAGTCTTCCTCATTTGTGTCTTAGTGAGGACCAGCAATTAAAACAACAAAAATTAGCTTTAAATAGCAATAATTTCAACTTCAAGCCGCAAACAATTCTGGTAACAAATACCAACAAAAGCAATGGGTGGACTGTAGAAACCACCATAAATCAACAACATCAGTTGCCCAGTACTTTTTGAGTGGTACTGTTTTCAAGTTACAACAATTTACTACGGCCACCACCACCACAGCCATGGGTGCCAAAACCAACACAGGCAATCCGTTCAACCTTTTAAGTGCAGCCGATTTGGAGGATATGCTGATTAATGTTTATTTATTTAATTAATTATTTATTTATTTAAGACCATGTTTTGTGTGCAAAGATGAATATGATGACTGCACCAGCTTTAAAGCTAGATTCCATCAATATTTCATCAATGGTGAACGGTTTAAAGGACGTTCGTCAGTTTTTGGATCGAATCTGTTTCCTTGAAATAGAAACTCCGATGATGAATATGATTGCAGGAGGTGCTACAGTAAAACCTTTTGTTACACATCACAACGAATTAAATATGGACCTATTTATGCGTATTGCCCCAGAATTGTATCAGAATTGTAGTGGGTGGTTTGGATCGTGTCTATCAGGCCTGTTCTAAAATCCACACGAAATTTTCACTTCAAATTTTTCAAAGCATTGTTTTTGTAAAAAATAATTTTATAGCAACAATGCTTTGAAAAATTTGAAGTGAAAATTTCTTGTGGAATTCAGAACATGCTCGTATGAAATCGGCAGGCAATTTCGTAACGAGGGCATCGATTTAACCCATAATCGAGAATTTACAACATGTGAATTTTACATGGCTTATGCTGATTATCATGACCTAATTGATATCAGGGATGGTAAAGGCTATACATGGCACCTATAAAATAAAATATCATCCTGAAGGCCCGGAGGGACCTGAAGAAGAAATCGATTTTACACTACCTTTTAAAAGGGTTAGCATGATTAAGACGTTAGAAGATATATAAAATGTGAAATTTCCTCCGGCAACAACTTTAAATACTAAGGAAACCAATGATTTCCTTTCGCAGTTATGTATTGAACATAACGTTGAAAAATGTTTGTTTTCCATAAGTTTTAGATTTTTTGCAAATTGCACACTTCGGCATTTTTGTCACTCACTTTTTTGGTAATTGTAAATTGTGTTCTTGATAAAACACACACACGCTATGATTTTTTTTAATAAGTGTAAACAAAAAAACAGCTGATCTACTAACACTACCTAGCATTTTAATGTGCCTTGCTTGAAATGTAGTAAAATACGAACAACTTTTGACATTTCCAACTACAAACCAGCTGGGCGGACGACATTACCTAGTAAAATAAATATGCCTTGCCGTGTACACTTTTAAAATGTCAGATGTGAAGTTTTATTAAGATGGCCTCCTACAAGGCGAATCAATTACCAGGTGGCAGCGTAGGCGAATTCATTAATTTTCGCCGTGTACACTACTGTCAAACTCCATATATAAAAAAACTGTTTACCATTTTTTTTATATGAAGTTTGACATTCGTTTCTACCAGCAAAAAATAATAAATTCTCTAACGCTGCCACCTGATAGTTGATTCGCCTTGGCCTCCTATTACGTGCGCCAAGATATCGTCGATTTTGGGAATTCAAGAATTGGGTATTTTGAATTCAAATATAAAATGACCGTCATTTTTGAATCTAGAAGAATTCAAAAAAATTATACCTAAATAAATAAAACAATTGTCTAATTAGAAAGTAAAAAAGCGTTTTAATGATCACTTCTTTATTGATTTTTCCATAGAAACTATGATACTCTCGCCTTAAATGGCAATAGATTATGAAGGTAGAGACCGAAACAAAAAAAAATTGCCAACCTTCCGGGAAAAGTGGGTTCATCCTGAGTGGGCACAAGAAAGCGTTGCTGGTTTTTTTCCATGGAAACTTTGATACTCTCGCCCCAAATAGTCATACATTATAAAAATATTTTACAAGTTTATTTACTTACATACAACTCAACATAATTAGTTAATAAAAAATATATTTATCTTTCCACATATTTAATTTCCAAATTCGTGTTTTGCTTCAAAAATAAATGGGACATGCGGTTCTTTTTATATTCTATAATGAAATTGATGGTTTCCTCAGTACGTTTTTTGTGGTACTTTTTTAAATGGTTAAAGCAGCTAAAAAAACAAAAATAAAGCAATTATATAAAATATATTAAAGATCACACGTTTATCGTTACTGTGTCTGGAAAAAGTGCTGGTTGTAGTTGTATAGTTGTTGCAAAGTTAAATTTAAATAAAATAATAACCTAATTTATAGCTTTGTTAAAAAAAATATTTTTCTTTATAACTGCATATGTAATTAACATAATTTAAAATTTCGGCAGAAGAATTGTTTAACTCAAACTTTATTAATGCACGTACGATGTGTCACTTTTCCAGATATGGTAACGATATATGTGCATTTGTGTTGTTTATAAGTATCATACATGGAAAATTTGTATTGATAAGGAAGCTACAAACCAAAAGATACTCGAAATAATATATTATCCTCTGTATGATAAATAATATGTGTACGAATAAATAATTACCTATTCCTGCTAAAGTATTCTTTATCACAAATTGAGCATTTATATAAAGGCTCATTCTCATGTCTAGCTATGTGAAATTTATAACTTGTGCTGCGAAGGGTTTTTCCACAATGATTACACTTCACGAAACATCTTGCCTGAAAAATGAAAATATTTTTGTTTTTGAAAAATTCTAAAAATACCTTCACGTGAGAAATACAGTGGATCTATATAGCTTAGGCACACAATGATTGTCAAGAGTATTCCCTAAACAATTTTTTATTTGCTTAACATAATCACCCCTACCGTAAATAAAATGTGAAATTTTTATTCCACCCGAACTGAAAATTGGTATCGGGAATTTCACGTGAACAATTTTTTTCAGAACTTGAATATTGTTATCATTGCATTTGCAATGTTTTATTTTTTAACCTCTTTCAACTGTATAAAAGAGCCGAAAAAAGTCAGCCGTATACAGTGGAGAAAGAAAAATGTAATTACGGTTGTTTAATGTTGTTTTTGCTTAAGCTTTGATTTTTGTCTTTGCTTTATTGTTTGGACAGATATCTTTTATGGAATAAGCATGTAAAATACTTGACCAGCAAACTTTCAAAAATTAATAATCTTTTAAAGCTAATATGTTGCCGTAGCAAGGGCCCGCACATGGAGACAGCTCTGAGTATTTGTCGTTCACTTACAGTTGGCATTGTTCAACATGGTATAACATTATATGGTTGGACATCTAAGAGAAATATAAGCAAACTAAATGTTGCTCTCAATAACTGCTTCAGGTTTACTTTGAACCACACCATTTAAGTTATTAAGAGTCGAAGCTGATTTTAAGGACTTTGAATCTCTTCTTGATAAAAGTTCAGTCGGTATGGCCTCGAAAGCTATTACAAACAGTAGTGATGGGTTGCATAGCACATTTTGGCGAAGCCTAGAATTGACAACGACACCACCAACTGCTATAGGAAGAATAATCAATCTTTTACGACAGTCTGCTGTCCTAATATCGGCCAAACCCATTCCTTCTCTTTTTTTCTGCCAATATTTTAAAAATTATGATAGTCTTTCGTTTTACAACAAAAACTCCACTGATTCTGTTTGCTTCAAAAAAATGATGAGGGAGATTATAGCTAATTTTTTGCCTAATTTGCTTTTATTTACTGATGGTTCTTTTCATAATGGTTGAAAGCAAGGATAACATGGATTTTAATGTTATTTTTGAAAAACGGTTGCCGGACCATGTTGGTGTTTTTGTAGCTGAAATATCTGCAATTAGAGATGCAGTGAGTTATGCGTTGCAACAAGGAAAAAAGACCATTATATGCACTGATAGTCGAAGTGCTATAAAGGCAATTAAAATCGACCACAAGGGAATTTATGATGACATAATTAACTTTCCCGTATTCAGTACTCAAATATTATTATTGTGGATCCCTGCGCACATTGGAATTGCTGGTAATAAGGTCGCGGATAGGGCCGCTAAGAATGCTCTCAATTTAAATGAAATAACATTTATACCTTGCTTTCCCAAAGCTATTTCGAATCCTTTTTGGGCAATAAGAAAACAACAATACCCTGAAACAAGAAGACCTAAGTACAGCAAAAATCTTACACGTTCACAGTGTATTATGTTAGGCCGTTTAAGGGTGGGAAAAACACTGTTCACTACGAAGCATTACTATGATAGGTCGAATCCGAGTGTATGCAGCTTTTGTAATGACATTCTAACTGTGCCGCACATCCTTACAAAATGTCCAATTTCAGGAATTGGTTTACCATTAAGTGATATTCTGGACTGCACTACTCACAAAAATCTTACAAAAATATGGGTCAGCTTGCAACATCATGGTATCCGTGAAGTTTAGTCATTATCCATTTTTCAATCATTTTTTATGTACTTTTGACTTGTATTAACCAAATTCTAATTTTTATATCTAACGTAAATCATTTAAATTTATATTTTGTCTAAATTGTAGTTAAACTTTATTTTTCCTGTGCGCATATGGTCTAGCTACCCGGCGCCTTTACAGTATACTTTGTGAATTTAGTTTATAAAGTATGCATAAAATAAATAAATAAATAAAATGTTTGTCAGAAGTTTCCTCAAAAGTTAAAAAACAAAGTAAGTCTATTTAAAAAAGTTTGGACACACTAGTTAAAACTTTCAGTATATTCATTGTTTTTGTATGATTAAGATTTTTTTCTAGAAGCTCTAAATTTGCTTTTAGCCAAATTTTTTTGGACCATCAGAGCCAAAAATGTTAAAACTTTGATTTCGCGATATGCTTTTCCCTGCTGTTTTTGTCGCGAATTAAATACCCAGAGAATCTTTTTTACATTTCGCCTGCTGAGAATTTAGCATATGCAGAAACACCGTTATATCAGTGAATAAGGGGCATAAATGCATAAGTCCCTAAAACTTGTTTTCAAAGACTTCGTTAATTTTTTTAGTTTTTATGATATAATAAGATAAGAATTAGTTTTTGTATTGAGTGGTCAAATAACCGATCAGTCTTTAAAATGGTTCAAAATTATTGAGAGGTCACTCTTGAAATTCCTGGTGTGCATAAGCCTTATTGATTCACTGTATTTTTAATGTGTATGGCTAACTAGAAATAAAATACATTCCTTGCAAAATTAATCAAAATTACTTTAAACAAAATTTAAATAAGATTGAGATGCTACGACATTTGTATTTTTATCGTGACAATACTATGTATGTATGTATATGTACTTACTTTTGCTTTTATATTGGAACTGATCATTGCAGCTGAATGGGAAGCCATATGTTTTTCCAAGTCAGATTGTCGATAATATTTCTTTGTACACAAAGTGCAGGGTATCATTTGACCCAAGTGTATTCGCCGGTGTATATTTAGACCTCCTTTATTATAAAATGCTTTGTCACAAAATTCGCATTTGTGAGTCTTCACTCGATTTTCTACATGCGTAAGCATATGTGATCTAAGAATCACTTTGCTAAAAAACTTCAGGCCGCATACTAAGCAAGTCTCAGTTCGTTCACGGTTTTCAATATGTGTTTTTTCATGGATTTCTGCCTTTTCCTTACAGGACAGCACTTTAGCTTAAAAAAATATCATAATTTGAAAAACTGTTAGAAAGAAATTAGAAAGGGTCTTTAAATAGAGTTTTACTTAAAAAAATGTTTTTTACTTATTACAGGGAGCTTGTGAGTGTCAGTTAACGCTAAAACTTGAGTATTTTTTGAATGTCAACTCTTTCTAACGCCCTAACAGTAGTAGTAGTCAGTCAGTATTTTAATAGCATATGCTGCGAAAGTCAAAACTAGGTTATTAATCGTACAATTGTTAGTTAAAATTATCCTATCCTATTATCCTAATTATCTATCATATAACCAAAAATTTTCAAAATCGGATCAGAAATGACTGAGTTCTGGAGGCACAAATATAAAAAAGCAACATTCAGCCGAATTGTTTAACCTCCTTCTTTTTTGAAGTCGGTTAAAAATAAACGCTTCAATGGATTATTGATTAGACAGTATTTCTATATGGCAACGTCGTTACTCTTTACTTATGTAGTTCATCATCCAGATTTTGTTTAGAAACTGTTGATACTTAACTCCAAACAAAAATTGATTTTATGATATCTAAAAGGTATACAATTATCCATCTTATTTGCAGGTTTAAAAGGGTAGTGCGCATTAGAGATACAACTCGTTTCGGAGACTCAAATGGTCCATGTTGATGCTTGCTTTAAAATTTAAAGTTCCCCTAGTTTTCGAATTGCGGACATCCAAAGTTTTTACGATTTAAAATGGTATTTATCTAGTATCTTATGATGGAATAAGACAATATGGTTGTCAAAGAATGGTAATAAAAAAAATAAAGTGATACAATTGAAAAAAAAAAAATCAAGTGAACACCACAAAGGAAATGAACATAACTACCCAATTTATTCATTTTCTTCTCTATGGTATAACAAACATCAGATTCGCATAATAAAGATTTCGATCCACAATTACGCAACGTAGGGTTCCACCGAAAATTTTTGCTTTACACTTTTGGCATTAAATTTCAATTTGCACCCCCTAAACAAATTTATATTTATATTTTTGGAGCCGAAAAATTAAATGAAATCTTTAAAGACAAAAGTTAATTTATACTTACAACAAATAGAACAACATATTGGTTGTCTCTTCTTCTTTGCATTTTTCTTTCCGTTCGTGAGAGATTCTCTATTTACATTCTTTTCGTTTATGAAAGATTCCCCATTTACATTCTTGTCGCTTATATCAGATTCCCCATTTACATTATTGTCTTTCATGAGAGATTCCCCATTTACAATGTGATCTACTGGGTCTTCAAAGACTTTTGATCTTTTAGGTTTACGTTTTTTCCGTTTCATTGGTTGTGTCAAGGGTGTTGAACATCTTTCTTCTCCGCTGCATGTCTCTCGCTCAATAGCTGTAGTAATGAACTCCTCGTTAGAGTCCTCGCAGGTAGGTGTTTCGGTATTAATTTCAGTTTCATCCACCAATATTATTTCAAAACTCGGCTCATGTTTTATGTTCTCTACATCATCTTTTTTTATATTCATGTTATTGCGAAACTGCTCCTGTAAGAATATGTGGGTTTTTATAGCTTTCGAAATGAAAGCTTCAATAAATTCCAAGCTGTTTGAACAATTGCGGCATAACATAGCGTAAAAATTATCCTCATCTACAGAACATGTAAATTACGATTTTGTAATGTAACTGTGTGTTTTCTACGTACCCAGATATACCAATTGAGTATACTTGTAATAGCAGTCTTTATAAGTAAGATCGGGAAAGCCATATATAATTTCATTCCAATGCTGATCAACATTCTCTTCCAAACAGATGCGACATTTATTTATTTCAGATTCCCGGTCATCCATTTTTAGCTATTTCTTTCGCAGTTCACACAAATCAAAATTACATTTATGTTACTAGGTAGTGTCTTCCGGCCAGCTGGATTGTAGATTTGTGTCGTTCGCGAACGAACGGGTGAACAGAGTAATCCGGTCTTTTCGTTCAATTGTGTACGGGTTAAATTGAACGGATGATTTAATTGAACGAAATGAGCCAGATATTTAATCGGCTCCTTTCGTTCAAACTATGCTTAGTGGTTCAAACTGACCGATTGAACGAACGAATCAGTCCTTGATAATTGACCGAAAAAGACCGGTCACTGAAACGAACGACCGGGCACATGTCTACTGGATTGTAGATGTAATTACCAAAAGTTGCTTGTATTTTACCAAGGCGAATTGAATACTAGGTAATCGCATGAGTACAAAAACAAAAAACGCATGTATTTTGTTTGTGTAAATTTACTTGTACTTGTCAGTTAACAACTTACGAAAAATATAAAAAAAACAAAAAATAAAAACAAATTTATTAAAAAGTGTTTGTATATATGGAACAAATCTAGTTTACGGACGAAACTTTAAATTAAAAAAAGGTTGCCTACGGGGTGTAGAACTTAATTTTAAGCAAAAAATGTTAAGTGATAAATTTGAGGCTGACCCTTAGTTTTCGAGTTACGGGCCTCCAAAGTTTGTATGTACAATATGAAATATATCGAGTATTTTTTGCTGAAATAAGACAATATGGGTATCATTGGAAAGGTAATTTCAATATCTTTTCAATTTAAAAGGAAAATAGTAAAAAAAAATTTGTATATGAAAGTTTCTTGGACAGCTCTTAGTTTTAGCTTCGCTTACTAAAGATTTTCTGCGTAGCCGGCCTTCGACCGGGCGCATAACTTTTCTCCTCTATGGTATGAACAACACCGGCTTCGCTTGCTAAAGATTTTTTTATCTCTTCGTATGGTATTGTCACTAAACTTAATTTATAAAATATATATATTTTTTGGTCGTTATCTGTTTTTATTGTATTTTTTTACTATTTTCCTTTTCAATTGAAAAGATATTGTCTTATTTCACCAAAAAATACTCGATATATTCCATATTGTACATACGAACTTTGGAGGCCCGTAACTCGGTAACTAAGGGTTACATTTTTTGCATAAAATTAAATTTTACACCCCATAGAATTTTTTTCTTTAATTTTTAAGCTGCGTCCGTAAACTAGATTTAAGGCGTATATATTTGTACACCACAGTGTACAATGAAATTAAAAATATGGAGGTAAGTTGTTTATTATCACTGGCATGTTGGACATATACGCGCCGCTGCAGAAAAATTGATTCCACAAATGCTACTCCATTTCACTTTTCTTTTAGTGTCCTTTGGCATATCGCACAAAGTTCCACACCCGCGTTCGTACTTTTACTTGCCAACCGCACAATAACACATTTTTAAAAATGTATATTTTGTTTAAAATGTTTTTAATTTACAAATGTTTTATAAAGAAACGTTTTCTTTTTTAGTTAAGTTTTTTGTTCTTTTTTTATATTCCTACAGCACTTTTTGGCACACACACTTTTCACTTTTTAAACAACGTTTTTTTGCACATTCAATTTTTTTCAAATTAATTATTCAATTTTATTTTCAAGTTCATTATTTTTTAGTTTTTTTTAAATGGCGCGTCACGAAAATGTTAATAAATTTTGACGTTAGCTCGGAGAAATGTGTAAAGCGAATTCGATCACCTGCGCTACTAGTTTTACCTAGTATTCAATTTGCCTTGTATTTTACTACGTTCAAGGCACATTCATTTTACTAGGTAGTAGTGGCCATTAATGAAACGTAGCGGCTCTGCAACAATGACAAAAACAACATGCCTTTTCTTTGTTGTTTTATGCGTTGGAAACGTCAAAAACACAAAGAGAAATAAAAGATAATTGCTCTCAATACAAATGCTTGCTTTGTTTCTCAAACGCTTGTTGTTAGTGTTTTTTGAAATTCGTAAACAAACAAAGGAAAATACAAACAACTTTTGACGATTCCAACTACAAACCAGCTGGGCGGACGACACTACCTAGTGAAATAAATCTGCCTAGCTAACAAGTGTACAAGTTTTATTTTGGCGTTGCAAAGTTGTCAACTTTTTTATTTTTAGTTATCAAAATATTGTGGTTAGTTTTGAAAATTAAAATAAACAAAATATCCTATAGTTTGCGTTTTTTATATATCAAGACTAATTATAGTAATCCCTAATTAAAGTCAGTAGATTTTAAATAAAAGGGTGTACAAGTTTTTTTTTGTTAACTGTATGTGCTACACACAAACAAACTGGTCATGCTTTGCATGCCGTGTGCCTAAGTTTACCCAACGTCTACACCTGATATAAATTTGTCTTGATACGTAACAAAACGTTGGTAGAGCAGCTGCCAAGTTTTTGTTCATATCAGTATAGGGGAAGACATATTTTATTTATTATGATAGCAAATCATAATTTGTTTTTCGTCGTGAAGGTGGGTTATTATGCACTGGCGGACTTCTGCCAAAGACTTTCTCCTTAATAATGTGTGGAACAAATTCTCACGTATGATTTTGCCATCTTTTGTTGTTTCCATAAAAATGTGCTCATCCTTTAGAGAAATATAAATTTAAAAAATATAAGTGCCCAAACCCTTTTCAACACGCGCTTTTAAATATTTTAAGTATGCAGAACTATAGGACACCACACAAGCAAATCCCATTCATTTTGGTTTTGCCATATTTCGCCGTTTCCATAAAATTTACAGTTTAGATGCATAAACCGAATTTTTATTCCTTTAACAGTGCTATGTTATCTTTCTAACGGAGCTCTGTTAAATTAAAAGGTTTGTGGCAAAGCTAAAAATTTTAAAATTTACTTTTACACACATTAAAAATTATACCTAAATAAATAAAACAATTGTCTAATTAGAAAGTAAAAAAGCGTTTTATGGTCACTGATTTATTGATTTTTTCCAAGGAAACTATGATACTCTCGCCTTAAATGGCAATAGATTATGAAGGTAGAGAGCGAAACGAAACAAATTAGTCAACCTTCCGAGAAAAGTGCGTTCATCCTGAGTGGGCACAAGAAAGCGTTGCTGATTTTTTTCCATGGAAACTTTGATACTCTCGCCTCAAATAGTCATACATTATAAAAGTATTTTAGAAGTTTATTTACTTACATACAACTTAACACAATTAGTAAATAAAAAATATATTTATTTTTCCACATAATTAATTTCCAAATTCCAAATGTTTTGCTTAAAAAATAAATGGGACACGCGGTTCTTTTTATGGTCGATAATGAAATTGATGGCTTCCTCAGTCGGTTTTTTGTGGTACTTTTTTAAATGTCTTAAACAACTAAAAAAAAAAAACAAAAATAAAGCAATTATATAAAATATATTAAAGATCACACGTTTATCGTTACTTTGTCTGGAAAAAGTGCTGGTTGTAGTTGTATAGTTGTATTAAAAATCTTATTTAAAATTATTATTTAATGTCGTATTTAAGTTAAATTTTAATAAAATAATAACCCACTAGACAAATAATAACCCACTACACAAAACAAAAAATATTTGAGATTAGGCAATGTAGAAAGGTTTTATGTATGTACGAATATGTTACTTTTCCAGATTAGGTATCGATAAATGTGCATTTGTGTTGTTTATAAGTATCATACATGGAAAATTTGTATTAATAAGGAAGCTACAAACTAAAAGATACTCGAAATAATATATTATCCTCTTTATGATAAATAATATATGTACGAATAAATAATTACCTATTCCTGCTAAAAAATTCTTTATCACAAATTGAGCATTTATATAAAGGCTCATTGTCATGTCTAGCTATGTGAGATTTATAACTTTTGGTGAGAAGGGTTTTTCCACAATGCTTACACTTCACGAAAAGTTTTGCCTGAAAAATGAAAATACTTTTGTTTCTGAAAAATTCTAAAAATACCTTCATGTGAGAAATATAGTCGATCAATATAATTTAGAGTCATCCTTTAACAATTTTGTATTCGCTTAACTTAATAGAAGAATTTTGATGCCATTTTAAAGATAGATTGGTTTATTGACCATTAAGTATAAATAATACATCGTATCTTATTATTTCTACTACACAACGCTATAAAACTTAAAACAAAGTAAGTCTATGTAAAAAAGTTTGGATACACTAGTAAAAACTTTCAGTATATTCATTGTTTTTGCATGCTTAGTAATTGATTCTTATCGTCGACTCGTACTTACTAGGTTAGACATTTCATCAGATGTAATGTTTTTCCACTCTAAGCGAATTGCAACTTAAAGTGATTCTTTGGATGCAATGTGATGTTTTCGTATCGTCTTTACCAGAAGGTGACAAATATGCTCTATGGGATTCGTGGTACATAGGTTATTCCTGCACACGATATGTAGAATGATTTGGGTCATAGTCTTGTTGAAGCAAACATTTTCCACCTAAGCCCAGCTTCGCAATACTTGGGTGCTTGGTCATTTTATCATTTATAAGGCCAAGATTTCCTACTCCAGATGCCGCAATGCATCCCCAAACTATAACATTGCTGCCACCGGGCTTCATAGTCTTAATAAAACTATTTTCTAGATGGTCTTTGTTTGCTTTTTGTCATCTGATCAAAATGTTAAAACTTTGATTCATCGCTAAATATCGCGCTTTTCCAGAGGACTTCAGGCTGATAAATGTGGAGTTTTCTAACCTTTTTTTCTTGCTTTTATCTGAAAGACATGGTTTGCGAGACGAACTATTCCATGATAGCCAGCTCTATGCTCTATGAAAACATTTCTTTTTGTTTGTGGATTAAAGTTTTCAATGAAACTTTTCTTGATTTCCTGACACAATTTTACAGCCGAAATCTTTGGATATTGAACCATTGCAACGACAATGATCCGCTTCTAGCATGGTGACATTTTTTTTTTTTTTTGGACGTCCACTTCTTTTCTTACGCTGTAAATTGTTTTTTTTTTTCATAATGTTTTATGATGTGTCTTAAACTAGTATACGGCCTCTGTACAATAACACCAATTTCGCGATATGCTTTTCCCTACTGCTTTTGCCGCGAATTAAATAACCAGGAAATCTTTTTTACATTTAGAACTCGCCTGCTAAGAATTTAACATATGCAGAAACGGCATTACAAAAGTGAATAAAGGGTCATGCATAGGTCAAAGACTTCGTTAACTTTTTATGATATAATAAGAATTAGTTTTTGTAGTGAGTGGTGAAATAACCGATCAGTCTTTAAAATGGCATCATAAAATTATTTTATTAAGTTAAGGAGGTTCAAAATTATTAAGAGATCACTCTTGAAATTCATGGTGTGCCTAAGCTTTATTGAGTCACTGTATTTACAATGTTATGTCAAACTAGAAATAAAATTCATTCGCTGCTAAATTAATCAAAATTAATTAATTAAAATTACTTTAAACAAAATTTAAGATTAAGATGCTACGACATTTGTATATTTATCGTGACAATACTATGTATGTATGTATGTATATCTACTTACTTTTGCTTTTATATTGGAACTGATCATTGCAGCTGAATGGGAAGCCATATGTCTTTCCAAGTCAGATTGTCGATAATATTTCTTTGTACACAAAGTGCAGGATATCATTTGACCCAAGTGTATTCGTCGGTGTACATTCAGAGCTCCTCTGTTATAAAATGCTTTGTCACAAAATTCGCATTTTTTAGTCTTTACTCGATTTTCCGCATGCGTAAGCATATGTGATCTAAGACTCGCTTTGCTGAAAAACTTCAGGCCGCATACTAAGCAAGTCTCAGTTCGTTCACGGTTTTCAATATGTGTTTTTTCATGGATTTTTGCCTTATCCTTAGAGGCCAGCACTTTAGCTTGAAAAAATATCATAATTTTAAAAAGTGTTAGAAAGAAATTAGAAAGGGGCTTTAAAAAGAGTTTTACTTAAAAAAATATTTTTTACTTATTACAGGGAGCTTGTGAGTATCAGTTAACGCTAAAACTTAAGTATTTTTTTAACGTAAACTCTTTCTAATGCCGTGAGTAGTAGTAGTCAGTCAAAACTAGGTTATTAATTGTACAATTGTTGGTTAAAATTATCCTTAAAAATAAACGCTTCAATGGATTATTGATTAGAAAGTATATATATATATATATATATATATGGCAACGTCGTTACTCTTTACTTATGTAGTTCATCATCCAGATTTTGTTTAGAAACTGTTGATGTTGATACTCCAAACAAAAATTGATTTTATGATATTTAAAAAATATACAATTATCATAATTTACTTTAATTGTGAATATCGTCTTAAATTGATTAAGGTTCTTTCGGTTGGTTCATCCCATTTGCAGTTTTAAAAGGGTAGTGCGCATTTGAGATACAACTCGTTTCGGAGACTCAAATGGTCCATTTTGATGCTTGATTTAAAATTTAAAGTTCCCCTGGTTTTGGAATTACGGACCTCCAAAGTTTTTACGATTTATTATGGTATTTATCTAGTATCTTATGATGGAATAAGACAATATGGTTTTCGAGGAATGGTAATTAAAAAAAATTAAGTGATACAATTGAAAAAAATCAAGTGAACACCACAAAGGAAATAAACATAACTACCCAATTTATTTTATTTCTTCTCTATGGTATAACAAACATCAGATTCGCTTAATAAATATTTCAAAGGGGAACAATTTAGTTTAACTGTTCCTGTAAAATTACCTTAAAACATTCACCCCTATTCTGCGTTTCGATTCTAATCGAAAATTTCTCCGTCAAGCAACTTTGGTATTCTGCGTTTCGATTCCGCTAAGTTTCTTTCGATTGTATGTATTCTGCATTACGATCGGAGCTCCGTTTTTCTCAATTGTTTTTTTGTTAACGGAGAGCTTGCTTTATTTGTGATTTTTAGCTAAAAATTTAAAAAATGTAAGTAGAAAATGAGATAAAATTTCAAGAAACGATTTAAAAAAAATTAAATTATTTTCAATTAATTTATTTAATTAAATTATTTTTTTTTTTGGTTTTAAATTGTTAATTTTTGTACCCGAATTAATGTGTTTTTTATGTATTACAGGCAAAAAACCACAACACCAGAGCAATATGAAAAACTGGCAAATTTAATGGAATCTAAGGCAGATACCACCAGCGGCCAAAGGAAGAAGTAGCAGCGTTCTGGAAGGAAGTTGCAGGAATCCTCAATGCACTAGCTCATCCAACGAAAAATGCCAGTGCATGGAGAAATTTTTAATTTGTTTTTATATATTATTTAACAATTTTTTTCATTAAACTTTATCAACTATTTATTT
Organism: Gymnosoma rotundatum; assembly: GCA_916610165.2. Classification (NCBI taxonomy): domain Eukaryota; kingdom Metazoa; phylum Arthropoda; class Insecta; order Diptera; family Tachinidae; genus Gymnosoma; species Gymnosoma rotundatum. The sequence goes on from OU744340.1 coordinate 120,986,541, forward strand.
TTAATTATGTATTCATACAACTTTTTGTATTAAATTTGATATTTATTTAAGAAAATTATAACAAACTAGCTTATTTTGCTATTTCATTACCACATTCCACTGTTATGCTATTAATTTTGTAAACATTGTTGTCTTCTTCTTTTTCTTTCGATTCCGTTTTTCTGCAGAATACCAATTTCCGATCGCAACGGAACTGAATGCGAAGAGTTAATCGAAACGCAGAATAGGGGTGATTAACAGATATCCATATCATTTCATTCAATCATAAAATACTCGATAACCGCACATATTTCAGACAAACATTTAATCGGTCCACAAATACGAAACGCGGAGTTCCACCGAAAATTTTCGCTTTACACTTTTGGCATTAAATTTCAATTTGCACCCCCTAAACAAATTTTTATTTATTTTTTTTTGGAACCAAAAAATTAAATGAAATCATTAAAGACAAAAATTAGGCTAGCCCACTGTTTTAAATTATACTTACAACAAATAGAACAACATATCGGTTGTGTCTTCTTCTTTGCATATTTGTCGCCGTTTGTAACAGATTCTCCATTTACATTATTTTCGTTTATGAAAGATTCCCCATTTACATTCTTGTCGCTTATATCAGATTCCCCATTTACATTATTGTCTTTCATGAGAGATTCCCCATTTACAATGTGATCTACTGGGTCTTCAAAGACTTTTGATCTTTTAGGTTTACGTTTTTTCCGTTTCATTGGTTGTGTCAAGGGTGTTGAACATCTTTCTTCTCCGCTGCATGTCTCTCGCTCAATAGCTGTAGTAATGAACTCCTTGTTAGAGTCCTCGCAGGTAGGTATTTGGGTATTAATTTCAGTTTCATCCACCAATATTATTTCAAAACTCGGTTCATGTTTTATGTTCTCTACATCATCTTTTTTTATATTCATGTTATTGCGAAACTGCTCCTGTAAGAATATGTGGGTTTTTATAGCTTTCGAAATGAAAGCTTCAATAAATTCCAAGCTGTTTGAACAATTGCGGCATAACATAGCGTAAAAATTATCCTCATCTATAGAACATGTAAATTAAGATTTTGTAATGTAACTGTGTGTTTTGTACGTACCCAGATATTCCAATTGAGTATACTGGTAATAGCAATCCTTATAAGTAAGATCGGTAAAGCCACACATAATTTCATTCCAATGCTGATCACCATTCTCTTCCAAACAGATGCGACATTTATTGATTTCAGATTTCTGATCATCCATTTTCAGCTATTTCTTTCGTAGTTCACACAAATCAAACAAATAAGGCAAGGCATACTGAACAGGTGAGTGCATTAAATCATGCGGTCAACAGATGTTTGCTGTTTTCCTTTGCGAGTTGTCAAAATTGTTGCCAAGGCGAATCAATTGCCAGGTGCATGGCGAAATAATTAATTCGCCTTGTCCAGGTAGCAGCGTAGGCGAATTCATTAATTTTCGCCGTGAACACTGCTGTCAAACTAAAACACGCAGATTAGTAAAATTTGGAGCGTTTTTTTTGTCAGATTGAAAAAGACGATGGCAGTGTTTTTGATGGAATTTTAATTTTTTAATATACAGTCAAGAACTAAAAAATTTCATATATTCGCCAAACAAAAAGTGCAAAAGTATTAATAATGAAACAAAAACCAAAATTTTTATTCAACTCAAAAAATAGCGAGAAATCCAGAAAAAACTAATTATAAAGATGGACGAATCAACTCAAAAAATAGCGAGAAATCCAGAAACTAATTATAAAGATGGACGAAAGTGTTCATATTTAACAAAAAAACGTTTTGACTTCCAAAAAGTAGTTAGTTTTAGATTAATTTTTAAAGCGTTAATATTTTGTTGGGCCACCGTTAGCATCAATCACTGCCTGTAGACGTCTCGGCATTAAAGCGACAAGATTTTCGGTCATGTCAGGAGTAATTTCGGAGCAGCACTTTTGTAATGCTTCTTTTAAAGTTTCTCTGTTGGTAACACTAACATAACCGATTTTCCGCTTTAAAATATCCCAAACGGGCCGTTGATTGTGGAGGCGATTTCAACTGCCTTGGTGCATGATAAATCAGCCAATCTCTCACAACGTTCGCTGTATATTTGGAATCATTGATGATGGCTGCAAATTGCATTCTAAAAACTGTTTATAATAGTATCGGTCCATAATGCTATCAATAAACACCAACCGACGCACTCCAGATGCAGAGATGGCGCCCCAAACCATTACGTTGCCACCATTATGTTTCACTGTGGGCACAATATTCTTCCGCTCAAGTGCTGTATTTTTTTTACGCCAAACTTTTCCACGCCCGTCATTTCCAAACAAGTTAGTCTTGCTTTCATCCGTAAAGAATACCCTTTTCCAAAAATCTGCGCTTTTGTTAATGTGTGTTTTTGCAAATTCAAGGCAAAGTCTTCGATTATTTTCAGATATCAAAGGCTTTCTGCGGAGATCTCTGCTTGCATACCCTTTAACTCGTAACGCTCTCCGAACCGTTTTTGGGTGAACTTTCTTATCCGTAATATTTCCGATCTTTTCTGCTAGCTTAAGCCCTGATATTCTCGGATTTATTGCCACTTCTCCTAAAATAAAACTGACATCTCGCCTAGAGAGCTTCTTCGGTCGTCCAGATCTTGGCTTAATCTTTACGGAACCAGTTTTTTGTACTTTTTGATTATGTATTGGACAGTGGCAAAAGGTATTTTAAAATTTTTGCTAATTTTGCGATAAGATTTTCCTGCTTTACGTTCTTGAACAACAAGATATTTTACATCGATGCCAATTTCTTTACGCTTACTCATCTTGATAATTGAAAACTATTACAAAAATACCACTTCGATTGCAAAAAACTAACCGTATTTGAATTATTACAGGTTGCAAATTATGATTAAAACAGAAGAACACTTTTGTCCATCTTTATAATTTGTTTTTCTGTATTTATCGTTATTTTTTGAGTTGAATGAAAATTTTTGTTTTTGTTTCATAATTAAAATGGAATTAAATATGTCTGGTACACAAAATTTTTTTTTTGCGCTTTTTGTTTGCCGAATATATGAAATTTTGGGTATGTATGAAGACTTTAGTCCTTGACTGTATTAAGTGAAATAAAGAACTTGTAACGCCAATATCGAATGGAACATAAAACCATACTAGCTTTATGTCCCATTCCACTAAAATTGATATGTGAGTTAAGGCCGTATCAAAATTATAGCTTTATGTCCTTTTGAATTGAGACATAAAGCCATAACGGCTTTATGACACCCCACCATATTGAAAACAAAAACAATAATAAGTTTTAAGTATTATTAACACAAACTTATTATTAAACCAAAAAAATGGGAAACGGAACCTGCAGTACACACAAAACAACAAGTGTGCAAGTTTTTTTTGGCATTGTGGAGTTGTCAATTTTTTTTTATTTTTAGTGATCGAATTATTATAATATTAAAAAAAATTCCCAAAATAATTTTACAAATACTCCCATATTGAAGCGTTCATTCAGCGTGAGAGTGGCACGAGCTTATAATGCTTTACCAATATCTTTTAGGATGTTTGATTGTTTTGCCAATGCTTATAAGATTAAACTATTTCATGAGCTTTCAAGGAATGAATAATTTATTACTTCTATTATTTCTGTGGCGTATCTATCTTTGTTTCCAGTAGCGTAACAATTGTTTTCTAAGTTTTTTGCGACAGACTTATGATATATATTTATTTATTTAAATTAGTGCAAAAAAAAAGTTTTATTCATGTATTTTTCTTTTCTTTTGTTATTACTTTTAGTATTGTTATTAATTTAAATATTTTTCTTTTTTATTCATTTTACATAATAAATTGATTGTTATTTATTAATATTACTTAAGCAGAACATTGTAACCGATTATGGCCAAGAGGCTAGGTTATTAAAAACCAAATATATAAATAAATAAATAAATAAATAAATAAAAAAATAAAAATTACTAGATGTAAGATAAAATTAAAATTATAAATTTTTGTAAGATAAAATGAAAATAATAAATAGAAATTTTAGTAACTTCAATACATTTTATTAAAAGTATAAAAATATTAGAAATCATAATATATCATACATATTTACATATGTTTAACCCTTTCGGGACGGAGTTTTATTTTGCAAACCAAATTATGTATGGTAAAATTTTTTTCATATTCTAAAAGGTATGACAAAAGTATTATGTTCTCCATACTTAAAAATTTTAAATTCGTCCTTTTATCCTGGGACATATAATCCCAACAAGTATTTTCATGGGGCATAAAATCCCAATCAGTGTTCTCGAAGAGCGATTCGAAATTAAAAAGATAACTAAAATATAAATATTATTAGATTTAGATAAAAGTTTACATTTATTTTTAACATTTTAGGAATGCAATTAGGTGTTTATTTGTGGAATGGCCCAAAACACTTGTAACATAAGGCGTTGTTACAACCTGAGCATATCATCTTTCTTCGCTTTTCTATGCCAAGTGAAGAACAGCGGACACAGCGACAACGCTTCTCTTGCTCTACTGGCAATTGGTCTCCAATATTAATGCTATCCGTTTTTGGACGTTTGGGAGTTCTACCTCCCTGGCAATTGCGTTGAAAATAAAGAAAAAAGATAGTTTTAAAATTGCTGGGACGTATTATCCCAGTAGTCCCGAAAGGGTTAAATGCTTTTATAATACTTCTTTGAATACAATGTTAGACGAAATATCATGATCATCGTTAACTTTTTGGCATTATAGTAAATAGCGGTATTGCCAGAATGGATTTTAATACATACTGTATTATGTAGAACTGCATTACTATTAAGCGACCCTGTATTACCACACTTGAACAAAAACATATAATCAAAATGACAACAGTATTATCATGCAGAAGCGACCCTGTATTACCACACTTGAACAAAAACATATAATCACTGTATTATCATGCAATTCTATATAAAATATAATTTTTATCAATGAAAATATTAGTTTTTTAATTTCTAATTATTTTTCGTCATTAGTGTTAGAAATAGGCTTTAAAATGAGATATCATTCATTAAATTTGATGCGGTGGTATGAAAGATACTTGCATCCGACAAAAACAAAGTGCTTTTGAAATAATATATATGGCATCACTGTTGTGTTTTTCTTTCTCTTGAGAAGTTAAAAAAATAACTGTTTTTATTTCTAATACGCCTTACGTCTACATAAAGAGCTTGCATTTAACCAACCTAACGCAGAAGAAAATGTGAGCAAAATAAAAACGTGGTTTGTTTGTTGGTAATTTTTGTTAAAGCCTTAATATTTCTGTATTGGCTTTAGAAGTCAAGTTGATTTTGAAGTTTTTATACCTAAAGGAAATGTTTTTGGCTTTTCTAAAAATTTTGATAAAGGTTTCCTGATGAGCTGGCGTTAGCAACCGGCGAAATACGTTTAGATACCTGCTATTCCAAGCCAACAAATAAATTGCATTTTTATTTGAAAATGTTATGAGATACTAACATAATATAATAAATAGTTATAAATATATAATATAAATAGTTATAATATATATATAATAGTTATAATTATAATATAAATAGTTTTAAAGATTAAAATAAACAAAATACCCTATAGTTTGCGTTTTTTATATTCGTCGATTTTGGGAATTCAAAAATCCCCGGAATTGGGTATTTTTAATTCAAATATAAAATTACCGTTAACTTTGCATCTAGAAGAAGAATTCATAAAAATTATACCTAAATAAATAAAACAATTGTCTAGTTAGAAAGTAAAAAAGCGTTTTATGGTCACTGATTTATTGATTTTTTTCATGGAAACTATGAATCTCTCACCTTAAATGGCAATAGACCGAGACGAAAAAATTATACAACCTTTCGAGAAAAGTTGGTTTATCCTGAGTGGGCACAAGAAAGTGCTGCTTATTTTTTTCCATGGAAACTATGATACTCTCGCCTCAAACGGCCATACATTACGAAGGTAGAAACCGAGACGAAAAAAAATTGCCAACCTTGCGAGAAAAGTGGGTTCATCCTGAATGCGTTTCTGAATTTTTTTCATGGATACTCTCGCCCAAATAGTCGTACATTATAAAAGTATTTTAAAAGTTTATTTACTTAGATACAACTTAACACAATTAGTAAATAAATAATATATTTATCTTTCTACATATTTAATTTCCAAATTCGTGTTTTGCCTAAAAAATAAATGGGACACGCGGTTCTTTTTATATTCGATAATGAAATTGATGGCTTCCTCAGTCGTTTTTTTGTAGTACTTTTTTACATGTTTTAAGCAGCTAAAAAAACAAAAATAAAGCAATTATATAAAATATATTAAAGATTACACGTTTATCGTTACTGTGTCTGGAAAAAGTACTGGTTGTAGATGTATAGTTGTATTAAAAATCTTATCTGAAATTTTTATTTAAACATTATTTTAATGTCTATTTATGTTAATAACCCATTTTATAATAGCTTTGTTAAAAAAAATGTGTTTTTCTTCATGTAATTGACATATTTAAAATTTCGCCAGAAAAACATTTTAACTTTATTTAATACGAGAAATTAGTTCTGAAATTAGGATTGCTTAAAAAATCAAACATAATGTAAATTTTCAAAATTTTTACTCGACAAAATATTTGAGATTAGGCAATGTAGAAAGGTTTTATGAATGTACGTATGTTTTTTTCCAGATATGGTATCGATAAATGTGCATTTGTGTTGTTTATAAGTATCATACATGGAAAATTTGTATTGATAAGGAAGATACTCAAAATAATATATTATCCTCTGTATGATAAATAATATGTGTACGAATAAATAATTACCTATACCTGCTAAAAAATTCTTTATCACAAATTGAGCATTTATATAAAGGCTCATTCTGATGTCTAGCGATGTGAGATTTATAACTTGTGGTGCGAAGGGTTTTTCCACAATGCTCACACTTCACGAAAAGTTTTGCCTGAAAAATGAAAATAATTTTATTTCTAAAAATTCTAAAAATACCTTCATGTGAGAAATACAGTCGATCAATATAGTTTAGGCACGTCATAATTCTAAAGAGATATCCTTTAACAATTTTGTATTCGCTTAACTTAATAGAAGAATTTTGATGCCATTTTAAAGATAGATTATTTTTTTTTTTCACTACACAACGCTATAAAACTTAAAACAAAGTAAGTCTATGTAAAAAAGTTTGGACACACTAGTGAAAACGTTCAGTATATTTATTGTTTTTGCATGCTTAGTAATTGATCCTTATCGTCGACTCATACTTCTTACTAGATTTGACGTTTTACCAGAAGCAATGTTTTTTCCACTATAAGCGAGTTGCAACTTTAAGTGCCAATTTTCACTAGGCACTTCTTATCGGCTTATCCCTTTTGCTTGGTGAGGGCGACAAGGGGAATAGAAACGAGTACACAAGCTGATGTACTCGTTCAATTCATTTTGCTTTCTTATTCATAATTTTTAGCTGAATAAATTTTATATACAAATTGAAATTTGTTGCACAAAAGAAGAACCGCTAAAACAATAAGCTAATAAGCTAAGAATTGTAAAAAGGACAAGGCAAGTTCAAAGAAGAATAAGTGATAAGTTTATTAATAAGAATTGCTTCGTGAAAATTGGGACTAGTAATTCTTTGGATGTAATGTGATGTTTTCGTATCATCTTTGCCTAAAGGTGCCAAATATGCTCTGTGGGATTCGTGTCAGGCGATAGCGGAGGGGTTTTTAACTAATTACCGTGGTATTTGGGTCTTGTTGTAACAAGAATTTTCCACCTAAGCCCAGCTTCGCAATACTTGAAAATAAATTTTCCTTTTAAAATATTTACATAAGATTGCTTGGCCATTTTATCATTTATAAAGCCAAGATTGCCCACTCTAAATGTCGCCATGAATCCCCAAATCATAACATAATTCTAAGAATATTTTGTTAAAGCTCTTTGACTTTGATTCATCGCTAAATATCACGCTGTTCCAGAGGGCTTAATGCTGATAAATGTGGAGTTTTGCGAACTCTAACCTTTTTTCCTGTTGATATCTGAAAGACATGGTTTGCGAAACGAACTATTCTATGATAGCCAGCTCTCTGAGCATATTTCTTATTGTTATTTTTTTTTTGGCGTCCAGTTCTCCTCTTACGCTTTAAAGTGTTCGTTTTTCGCAATGATTTAACCCTTAACGGACCATGGGCGCCGTATAGGCGACATGATATTTTTACTTACTGGGTCCAATGGCGCCAAGAACTATTTTATTAATTTTATTACAATTACTGTTGCCCTCTGTGTTGTTTTTTTTTTTGCTTGTTATCTATGTTCCGTTATCCTTTTCTGTTTTTTTTTGTACATACACTTTTGTGTTATTTGAATACAAGTGCAGTATTGTTTTGATATTTCAAGAAAGCGTTCACATTTCAGGAGTTATTTTACACAATTTAGTTTATATTATAATAAAATTTTTATTATTACTATCCACAATATATTTATTTATTTATTTACAATATACTCCAAAAAACAGTAAACATATATTTTTTATTACTTATTCTTTTAATAAAGAATATAAACTAAGATAATTGTAGCTGTTTTAGTGGGAAATCGTAGCAGTAATCTTGTCTTATTGTATATATTGTAAACATAAAAATAAAAAATATTTTTGTAGCATAAAATGAATTTAACATGTATGTATATATATATATGAATTATAATTATAAATAAATATATTTGGATTGTAATAAAAATACATATAAAATTGGCCTTATAGGCTTCCTATGTATAAAATAAAGATAAATAAATAAAAAAATAAATAAATAAAATAAATTTACAAAAGTATATAAAAAGGCGCCGAGTAGCAAGAACATATGCGCGCATTTAAAAAGTAAATTAAAGCAGGAAAAAAAACAATAACAAAGCAAATTTGCAAAATACCTAATTATTTGAGAAAATAATAAATAAAATGTCAAATTAAAAAACAAAATTATACATCTTGAATTCTGTGTTTCTGCAAACAATTTTAATGGATACTAGATAAATGTTCGTAGTACAATCAATGACTTTTTCCAAGGACTCGTCTAGTTTGGATACTTCACACTCAGTTAAAATATGTGCAACTGAAAGAGTAACATCACAGAAAGTACACTTAGCCTGTTCCACGCCAGTATAGTAGTGTTTAGTATTAAACTTAGCTTTCCCAACTCGAAGACGACTTAGCATAACACAATCTCTTCTTGTCATATTGATATTATATTTAGGCCTTACAGGAAAAGAATGAAGTCGTCTTTGTGATGCTCTGAATTGACTGTAAATTACCCTTAGTATATTAGGGACTTCTGTAACATGTAAAATATTTTGTGCTTCCTTGGCTGCTGCATCAGCGTATTCATTCCCAGCTATACCAATGTGAGGAGGCACCCATAAAATGAGTACTTGTTGATTTTCGTTTGGCAATGCCAGAATATGACTATATATTCCGAGGTGATTTTTAGTTAATGCCCTAATTGCACTAAGGCTATCAGTACAAATAAGAGATCTGCAGTGCTTTGTAGTGGCAAGGGAAATTGCTGCCTTAATAGCAGCTGGCTCTGCTGGTCATTTGGTAAACGTGCTTTTATAATTGTATCAAATTGGATTAAACTTTTTTGTTCAACAACTGCAAATGTAGTAACCCCGTTCTGAAAAGAACCATCCGTATAAAATGCAACTTCTGGACTAAAAGATGAAATTTTTTCTTGCAAACTTTTTTTGAAGACTAGGGGATTAATATTATTTTTGCGGTACAAACATAAACAGGAGTCTTTTATTCTAAAGTTATTCCCAATTTTTGCGGGACAATGTTTTTCTGGCAATTTGATACTGTGCTTAATCAAAAGGGTGACAATTTGCCCGATAGCAGATTGGGAGCAACTATTTTGATGTTCATAATGCCTCCAAAATTTATCATGAAGCCCATCACTTGAAATTCTAAAAGATCTTGATGCCAAACTAGCTGCGCTTTTTTCCAAAACATACTGAAAATTTTGATATCGTGCCTCAAATCGAAGTAACTCCAAAGGCGTTGCTCTTAATAAACCTGATGCTGTTCGAAAACAATTGTTTATATCACTATCTAACTTATTTACGTTTCTTCTTGATGTCCAGCCGTAAATTGTGATACCATGCATCAGAACACCAAAAACCAAAGATTAAGGGCAGTGTTAATATGAGGACCCTTCGAACGAGAGCAAATTAGCTTTAGAAGATTGTTTATTTTGCTCAATTTTGAGGAAAGGAATCTCACGTGTTCATTTCATAATAAATTCTTTGTAAACAAAATGCCTAGTATTCTCATTTGGTTGGTAATATTAATTTCGAAACTTCTAATGTTTATTGTGTTAGCACAGCAAACTCTTTTTCGACAAACATGTAGAACTTTCGCTTTACTTGCCGGTATCACAGCACCTCTACTTGTTGCCCAACTGTGTAAAGTTTGGTCTACGTTGTTTAGAATACTACAAGCATCTTCATGGTTTCCGGAAGCGATTGCAAAAATATTATCAGCAAAAATGCCCGCGTAGTCAATCCCAGAAATATTTTTAATAGCCTTTGCTAAAGAATTAACATAAACTGTGAATAATATAACAGATAGAGGAGATCCCTGCGGGATACCATTATCCAGGGAAGAACTAGAGGAGAAATAACCATCCACTTTGACTATAACTTTGCGATGAATAAGAAATGATCTTAATAGCTCTAATATGCATTTAGGAATTCCCCACTCATTTAATTATGTAAGTAAGAACAACCCTGTCGAAAGCCTTTTCAATGTCTTCGGAAATTACTAAGCTATGAACACGTCTTTTAAGGTTTAACCTTAATGTGTCATCCAACTCATGACATATACTGTGCACACCATGCCTTGGAATAAAAGCATGTTGACTTTTTGAAAGTTTATGAATTGTGAATTTCCAGAATCTTTTAGCCAAATTTTTAGAGAGAACAGGCAGTAATGATATAGGCCGTTAACCTTCTAGCTGAATGGGGTCCTTTTCATGCTTAGGTATAGGTGTTAAAATTGCAATCTTTCAATCATGAGGATAAATTCCGTTAGCTAGTATATTGCTATACAGCTTGCAAAGTCGATATTTTAAATCAACTGGAGTCATTTTAACCATAGAACATGTTATTTTATTCCCATGGAACCGTTTAAATTTTTCATAACGTGATCAAGTTCAGAAACTTTAATTTGGAATGCCATCATATTAAACTGATCTTTTGGCTGCGATAAATTTTTGATGTAAAGATTTCTCTTTGACAATAGAATTTGTGCATCAAGCGCAGAGTCCGAACTTGAAGTCCAAAACTCGGCAAATTTGTCAGCAATTTGCTTAGGATGCGATATATTACTATTGTTGATACATAAGGTTGGGAAGGACGTTATCCTATCCGCTCTTAAGTTGTTTACCTTGTTCCATAAATGCCGAACATGCATCGTTGGATTTAGAGAATTCCTGTATTCCAACAAGTTTGCTTGATTAAGACATCTTTGAAAAATTTTCCAGGCCTGCTGTCTTTGACTTATCAACTTAGAAATGGTAGAATTAAACCACACCGGATTGTTTCTATTGTTTGGTGCCCTACTCAAGGGGATAAATAGCTGGACCTGGTGAGAAGTGAACTTGAAATTCTTTTGGACCGTTAAGGGTTAATAAGGTTTCTTACACTAGTATAGGGCCTCTGTACACAATAACACCAATTTCGCGATAGGGGTTTCCTTGCGCATTAACGATTGTTCATTTTGCAGTTTAAATAACAAAAAAATCTGTTTTACATTTAAAAGTCGCCTGCTGAGAATTTAACATACGTATGCAAAAACACCGTTATACAAACCAATAGAGAGCATAAATGAATATGTGCCTAAATATTGTTTTTAAAGACTTTGTTAGTTTTTTAGTTTTTAAGGCCGTATATATCAGATATAATAAGATAAGAGTTGATTTTTGTATTGAGTGGTCAGCTAACCGATCAGTCTTTTAATTGCTATGACATTTTTATATTTATCGTGACAATAATATTTATGTATGTAAATGTACTTACTGTTGGTGTTATATTGGAACTGATCATTGCAGCTGAATGGGAAGCCATATGTTTTTCCAAGTCACATTGTCGATAATATTTCTTGGTACACAAAGTGCAGGATATCATTTGACCCAAGTGTATTCTCCGATGTACATTCAGACCTCCTTTATTATAAAACGCTTTGTCACAAAATTCGCATTTTTTAGTCTTTACTCGATTTTCTGCATGCGTAAGCATATGTGATCTAAGACTTTCTTTGTGGAAAAACTTCAGGCCGCATACTAAGCAAGTCTCAGTTCGTTCACGGTTTTCAAGATGTGTTTTTTCATGGCTTTTTGCAATATACCTAGAGGTCAGCACTTTAGCTTAAAAAAAGATCATAATTTTAAAAACTGTTAAAAAGAAATTAGAAACCAATTTAAGGGGCTTTAAAGAAAGTTTTTTTTTTAAATATTACTTAAAATAATATTTTTAACTTATTACAGGGCGGTTAAGAGGTAAGTGTTAGTTAACGCTAATGTAAACTCTTTCTAATGCCCTGTCAGTAGTAGTAGTCAGTCAGTATTCCAATAACAAAATATGATACATATATGCTGCGAAAGTCAAAATAAGCGTATTAATCGTTCAATTGTTGGTTAAAATTATTCTTAAAAATAAACGCTTCAATGGATTATTGTTTAGAAAGTATATCTATATGGCTGCTCTTCATCCAGATTTTGTTTAGAAACTGTTGGTACTGAACTCCAAACAAAAATTTATTTTATCATAATTAAAAAATATACAATTATCGTTTATTTTATGAATATCGTCTTAAAGTGATTAAGCTTCTTTCGGTTGGTCCATCTTATTTGCAGGTTTAAAAGGGTAGTGCGCATTAGAGATACAACTCGTTTCGGAGACTCAAATGGTCAATTTTTATGCTTGGTTTAAAATTTAAAGTTCCCCTAGTTTTGGAATTGCGGACCTCCACGGACAATTGAAAAAAAATGAAGTGTACACCACAAAGGAAATAAACATAACTACCCAATTCATTTAGTTTCTTCTCTATGGTAGGTATAACAAATCAGATTCGCTTAATAAATATTTCAAAGGGGCACAATTTAGTTTAACTGTTCCTGCAAAATTACCTTAATACATTAACAGATACCCATATCATTTCATTCAATTAGAAAATACTCGATAACGGCACATATTATAAGCAAACATTTTGTCGGTCACAATTACGAAACGCGGGGTTCCACCGAAAATTTTCGCTTTTCACTTTTGGCTTTAAACTTCAATTTGTACCCCCTAAACAAATTTGAATTTATTTTTTTGGAACCAAAAAATTAAATGAAATCATTAAAGACAAAAACTAGGCTAGCCCACTGTTTCAATTTATACTTACAACAAATAGAACAACATATCGGTTGTCTACTCTTCTTAGCATTTTTCTCGTCGTTTGTGAGAGATTCTTTATTTAAACTCTTGTCGTTTGTGAGAGACTCCCCATTTACATTCTTGTCGTTTATGTCAGATTCCCCATTTACATTATTGTCTTTCATGAGAGATTCCCCATTTACAATGTGATCTATTGGGTCTTCAAAGACTTTTGATTTTTTAGGTTTACGTTTTTTCCGTTTCATTGGTTGTGTCAAAGGTGTTGAACATCTTTCTTCTACGCTACATGTCTCTCGCTCAGTAGCTGTAGAAATGAACTCCTCGTTAGAGTCCTCGCAGGTAGGTGTTTCAGTATTAGTTTTAGTTTCATCCACCAATATTATTTCAAAACTCGGTTCATGTTTTATGTTCTCTACATCATCTTTTTTTATATTCATATTATTGCGAAACTGCTCCTGTAAGAATATGTGGGTTTTTATAGCTTTCGAAATGAAAGCTTCAATAAATTCCAAGCTGTTTGAACAATTACGGCATAACATAGCGTAAAAGTTATCCTCATCTATAGAATATGTAAATTAAGATTTTGTAATGTAACTGTGTGTTTTGTACGTACCCAGATATTCCAATTGAGTATACTTGTAATAGCAGTCTTTATAAGTAAGATCGGGAAAGCCATATATAATTTCATTCCAATGCTGATCACCAATCTCCTCCAAACAGATGCGACATTTATTTATTTCAGATTTTTGGTCATCCATTTTCAGCTATTCTTTCGTAGTTCACACAAATCAAACAAATAAGACTTTATTCATACAAGCAAATTTTACTTTAACAAAGTTTTGTTAATTTTCTTTTAAACCTTGTTTGGTGTTCAGACACAAAAAGTTTTCTTTTACAAATTTTTCTTCTCTTTGATCGTTCCTTTTTTTTGACGTTTTGTATGAGGTGCTATATGTATATGTAAATATATACAACTGTGCAAGGCGAATCAATTACCAGGTGGCAGCGTCAGACGAATCAATTACCAGGTAGAAGCGTAGGCAAATACCTTAATATTCGCCGTGAACACTACTGTCAAACTCCATATATAAAAATCTGTATATATTTTTTATATAAAGTTTGAGAATAAATTTTACCAGCAAAAAATTATGAATTCGCCTACGCTGCCACCTGGTAATTGATTCGCCTTGGTTCTATGTGTTTTATGCTGGCTACAGACAACGCAATGTGTTTCTGCAACACGTTTCACTTTCAGGTTTCATGTTTTGACACAAATACTGAAACCAACAGTGAAAATAAACGCAATATCAGTTCTGTTATTTTATATCATAACATTAACATCGCACGGAAAAGAGGATGCAAAAATGAATCCTGTTTTTAACTTTTTCAATGCTTGCGTTTATATCAATATTTTTATATTTAATAACTAATTTTTCAAATGCTGCTGCTTTTATAATTATATTTTTATATTTATCACTTTTCACATCCCATTTTGTTCTTTCTTAATTACTTAGATGTTTACAGCTTGCTTGTTGTCAATGTAGTAAACGCATAAAATAATGAAACAGCGATACAAACAATGCAATCTGTTTCAATGCAACCAGAAAATATCAAAACATTTTGATGTTAATGAAACCAGGATTGCAACCTTAAGTGAAACCTGAAACACGAATTCAGACGACACAATCTGTAATGAAATAAAACAGATTTCAGAAACACATTGCATTGTCTGTAGCCAGCTTTAGAGCCGATACTACCAAGGCAAATCAATTACAAGGTGGCACCGTAGGCAAATTAATTTTAGTCGTGAACACTACTGACAAACTCCAGCTGTTGCTGAGTTGACAATCTTTGCTCGAAATAAATTCGGGTCTATCCCTTCTTTTTGTAGAGATATAATGCTGTTTTTAGAAAAAATGGCAACAATTCTAATAGATACATTTTATAATTTTTTATTTTTCATTATATCTGTTTACATTCGAATCTTAAAATATGCATCACTTTTGAATACTCATTCAGCTTTTAATTCGGCCGTTTGCTCCAAATATAAATGTGATAATCGATTTTTACTGTATAATATAATAAAGTCGTTATATTCTTCCGACGTTTTTTTGTGAATCGTTTTTAAATGTTGAGTGCATCTGCAAATTGATAACAAATTAAGTTATGTTGAAAATTAAAAATAAAAGATTTTACATACGTATCACGCCAGAAAAATTCTTTATTACAAATGGAGCACTTCATTAAAGGTTCATTAAGGTGGGCTGCAGTATGTGACTTGAAACTTGTACTTAGTATGTTTTTATTACAGTATTTACAGCGAACATAATACCTAGACTGCATGATTTAAAAATAAATAAAAATATTGGGTAGTATTTTTATATTAAATCAACAAAGATTGATCTTTTTCACTTACTCGTTTCTTCTTCTCTGAACTTATTAATGTTGCCGAGTGGGTATTCATGTGTATGTCCAAATCAACTTTACGATAAAATTCTTTTGGACAAAGCTTACAAGGTATCATTTGTCCCAAGTGTACTCGTCTGTGTACGTTAAGAGCACCTCTTTCAAAAAATGCTTTGTCACAAAATTCACACTTGTGCTTCTTAACTCTATTTTCATTATGGATTTGCATGTGACTCTTCACATATGCTTCCTCAAAGAATTTAACACCACATATTGGGCAAGCTGCTTTACGCTCTCTTTTATTCAGGTGTATTTTTTCGTGCCTTTGTAATGCGTATATGTTATGTAAAATTTTGGCTGAAACGATATAATTTACATTTCGTGGAGATCATTTTTTTAATATACTTACAGCAATACGAACACATGCAAGGAGACGAACACACACGTTTCTTTTGTGAATCACTATTTTGAACTCCATTAGCCTTAGTTTTATTATCTAACATTCCAGGTTGTCGAACCTTTTTATACCGAGTATTATAGGGTTTTTCACGGTTTTGATTATAGTTGTCCTCATTAAAGCTACCTTCGCTACCATCTTCCTTTACTGCTTTGCTTACATTATTTCTTCTAGATTTTTTACAGGGTGGTTTTAAGGATTTCGGCAACTCTGCTTTAGTAATATCCAATTCTATAGTTTGCTCATTATTACTCTCTTCATATTCATTTTCTAAATTTGAAAATTCTCCAATTTCTATTTCTTCAGTCGTACATATGTGATACGAATCAATCTCATTTTTTACTGAACTCTTTTTTAAAAACTCACCGAAATTCTCATACTCAATCTGATTTTGTACTGACAATTCTGTATCCTCTTTTTCTACAAGCACTGCCTCGAAACTAGTTGAGGTATAGTTTTGATCATCCTCAATTATTGATGAAGCTTCCATTTCAGAATTCATACAATTTACTTCCAGGAGAAAACTATAGGAATCTAACGCTTTCGAAATTAGTGCATGGACACCTTCTAAGCTATTTGAGCAAATTTGGCATAACATACATGAAAATGGGTCTTCATCTAATCAAAACATAAAATAAAATGTTGGAGTAACTAGTAATAATATGAATGGAATCTTTCGTGTACAAACCAATATGTTTTAATTGCGTGTATTTGTAGTAACAATCTTCGTATGTTATATCGCAGTATTCAACTAGTGGACGGCTCCAATCCACAACTACGTTCTTGTCTAGGCAAATGCGACAAACAGTGTTTTTAAATTCATTAGAATTCATCCTTATATAACGATAACAACAAAATTAGATGGAATTTAAATCACAAAGTAAAAATTAAATATGAATAATGTTTTTGTTGCTCAAAAGGTAAACAATCTATTCAGAAGTTGGTCACTGCGAGTTCATGAATTCGCCTTGAAGTTAAACACGTCCACACGAGGTGGTGAATAAAAGAGGTTACCAAGCCTTTTTAATTTTTAGAGCTGATTTACCAAATTTTATTTTTATACCCTTTACCACAAAAAGTGGAAAAAAGGTATTTCTTAATTTGTGCAATATTGTTTTCCGACCCCATAAAGTATATATATTCTGAGTTGCTATGCATAGCATAGTCGATTGAGCGATGACTGTATGCCCATGTTCATGATGAAATCAATTTTGCTAAGGCACTATATGAGTTAGAGAAAATTTAAATACGCCAATCGATCACGCATAGTTTCGAAAATTTTGCTATTGAAAATCTGCAAGATCGGTCTATGTTCTTCGAGGCAGCGGGCAAATCACCACGCCCGCCTCCAATTTTTCCAAATCTTTCTTTGACTTTCGTTTATATTTCTGCAGGGTGTTGTCTGTACTTTTTTAGTACTTAGTATTCCTGCAGATGTCGTACTAAGTACTACTTAATAATTAGTAGCGACAATCATCTGTAGGGATACAACAATAGATGACGTATTAAGTACCATGTATGGTAATACATGTAAGGTGAAGGGTATAAAAGATTTGGCATAGCCTAATGTAGCTCGCTTACGTGTTCGACTTTAATTTGTAAGCTTGAAGTACGTAACGAAACCGTGCTTTTGGGAGCCGTTATCAGAATAAAAATTTCTTATAATTGAAAAAAAAAAAAATCAAATAATTTGAAAAAGTAAAAAAACTAAAGTTTTATAAAATTAAATTTCAAAATAAGAAAAAAAATGAAATATGAGGTATTCTGCACATGTAGGAGTAAAAAACTAACTATTACAACTTCATTTAAAGCACCAAATCATGATAAAAGGATAAATCAAATTCGGCTTCTTGTTTAGTCAGCAAAATGACATTAGGTTTTTGTAGTCGTGTGGCCATTGAGTATTTAATTCACCTTGATTACAACCAAAAAAATTATTTTAATACGGCAAAATTTACGTTTATTTTATTTTTAAACTTATTAGGAAAGAAAAATTATTGACAAATGTTTGTGTTTTTGTTGAAAAATCATCAATCATTTTTCCGGGTGTTTAACGCGTATCTAATACTACATAAAAATATAAGAGTGGTTGCTCTGTATCTCGATTCGAAAGAAAACACCTTCGAAAAAGAATGTATAAACTACACAAATTTATTTAGTTTAATTTGAATGATTAATGTCGAACTGTACTCACCTGATAAGTTCTTGCAAGTTTTTTTTTACAATTTTCCCGTTAGCGTAGCTTTTAGCTAAATTTTTGTTCAATTGACTTGGTATTCATAAAGTTAATGAATTTTGCTAAAAAAAAAAAAAATAAACAGCAATATAAAGAAATAAACTCTGTTAGTAAACTAACTCCCAATTATAACTAAACATAAAAGAAAATGCGCCCAATTTGTAAGACTTTTTTTTAAACCTAATTAAAAGACGAATAAGCGATAATATTTCTGCTAACTAAAATTAAATTACATGATGATAACCAATTGTAGTGGATTTTCTTTAGCAGAATATGCCACGCGTAACTACATTTTTACTTTATTTCTCCTTTTAAAACTTATATATTTAGAAAGATAAAAATTTGCTTTATATATATTTTTATTTTTGATTATAAATAACTATAAAACAAAAAACATTTCATTCTTAAAAATATGTTGTACATTCTAATCTTCATTAAGTTTAATTTCAGCCATTTGCTCTAAATATAGATGTGATAATCGATTCTTACTGTATAAAACAATAAAGTCGTTATATTCTTCTGCCGTTTTTTTGTGTATCGATTTTAAATGTTGGGTACAGCTAAGGAATATTAACAAATTAAATAATGAAAAATAGAAAATAAAAATTTCATACCTATCTCGCCAGAAAAATTCTTTATTGCAAATGGAGCACTTCATTAAAGGTTCATTAAGGTGAGCTGCTGTATGAGACTTGAAGCTTGTGCTCGATATGTTTTTATTACAGTGTTTACAGCGAACATAATACTTAGACTAGCAGATTTAAAAATATAAAGATGCAGCGTAGTATTTTATTTTAAAATTATAAGGTAAATATTTTCTACTTACTCTTTTCTTTATTTCGCCACTTATTAATATGGCCGAGTGGGTATTCATATGTATGTCTAAATCAACTTTACGATAAAATTCTTTTGAACATAAATTACAAGGTATCATTTGGCCCAAATGTATTCGTCTGTGTACGTTAAGAGCACCCCTTTCAAAAAACGCTTTGTCACAAAATTCACACTTGTGCTTCTTAACTCTATTTTCATTGTGAATATGCATGTGATTTTTAACATTTGCTTCCTCGAAAAATTTAACACCACATATTGGGCAAGTTGCTTTTCTTTCTCGGTTAACGAGGTGTGTTTTTTCGTGCTTTTTTAATGAATATTTGTTATGTAAAATTTTCGCTGAAACGATATAAATTAAATTATCAAAAAATTTCTTTTATTTTTTTAAATATACTTACAGCAATACGAACACATGCAAGGAATGTCTTCGATTCTGGTTTTTACTCTACGTCTATTTTGCTTATGACCATTTTGTACTTTATTTTCTAATTTTATATTCTCTGTTACCTTTTTATGCCGAGTGTTATGAGTTTTTTTATATTTTTGATTACAGTTGTCGTCATTGAAGCTAACTTCGCCAACTTCCTTCTTTACTGGTTTGCTTGAATTATTACTTTTAGTTTTTCTACATGGTGCCTTGAAGGATGATTTGTCCTCTTCTTTAATAATATCGAATTCTAAAGTTTCCACAACATTACATTCTTCATATTCGTTTTCTATGTTTGAGGATTCTTCAACTTCCATTTCTACAGTCGTACATTTTTGATATGTATCATTCTCAGTTTTTACCGAACACTTCTTAAAGAACTCACCGAAATCCTCATACTCTAGGTGATCTACTACTAATGATTCTGTATCCGTTTTTTCTACAAGAACTGTCTCAAAACTAGTTGAGGTATAGTTTTGATCGTCTTCAATAGTTGATGAAGCTTCCGTTGCAAGATTCATGCAATTTACTTCCAGGAGAAAACTATAGGAATCTAATGCTTTCGAAATTAGTGCATGGACACCTTCTAGGCTATTTGAGCAAATTTGGCATAACATACATGAAAATGGGTCTTCATCTAATCAAAACATAAAATAAAATGTTGGAGTAACTAGTAATAATATGAATGGAATCTTTCGTGTACAAACCAATAGGTTTTAATTGCGTGTATTTGTAGTAACAATCTTCGTATGTTATATCGCAGTATTCAACTAGTGAACTGCTCCAATCCACAACTACGTTTTTGTCCAGGCAAATGCGACAAACAGTGTTTTTAAATTCAGTGGAATTCATCTTTATAAAACCATAAAATCCAAAATAGTATTAAATATGAATTATATTGTTTTGTTTGCCTAAGGTAAACAATGTGTTCAGAAGATTACAAATTCGCTGCAAAGCTGAACACGTCTACACGAGATGGCGATTACGAGGGGTTGCCAACTCAACATTTAATAAAACTGTAACGGGGTCATATCTGTACATTAAATATTTTTTGAAAGTATTGATGTTGATGTAGATAGTTATCGATATAGAATACAAAACATCTATCTTTGGAATTTTGTCTGTCTGTTTTGTCTTCTAAAAATAAGAGAAAAAAGAGATACACGTATAAAAACACCCAATTTTACTGGTATAATGGCACTAAAGCAGTTGTCTGCACATTTTATTTTTATAAACGGAAAATTTTTAACTCTGTCTACAGAACTCTCGAATAAATATTTAAAAACACATTTTTCTAGATGTGAATTTTAAGAAAATTAGAAATGACACGCAGACGAAGTCGTGGGCACATCAATAGAACCATGGTTTAGAAATTTTGCATCTCTTTTCAGAACAGAAGAGGCAACCCCACAAGAAACATGAGGTACCTTCGTAAAGTAATTGATTCGCTTGCAATTTATTTCCTATTCATTCGAATTGATTTTGAATTAATAAAAATAATATTAAAATAAAAGTTTTCAGTAACTTTGAATTTCAACATACATATAATTGCTGTTTTTATTATTTCTACATATTTCAATATGCAATAACAACAAATGAGTGATTTCGTAATCAATTCAAATGAATTGGGAATGAATTGCAATTCATTTTTGCAAATTTATTTGAATTGATTAAAATTTCATTCAACTGTTTTTTGGGTGAAAAGAATTAATTGAAAATTCAGCTAATTCGTTATAAATTGAAATCAAAAAACAATAATTCATTTACAACTCTGGTAGATATACATTGCTAACTAGGGTGCCAGACGATCAAGTTTTCATTAAATTTTTAAAATTTCTCTCATTTTTTTACCAATACAGAGTAGAAATACAACCTTATAGCATGTTTACACGGCAATGTGAAGCACTTGCTTCGCTCTCTGAATCATGATTGCGAAGCATGCCGTTTCCACGACACATACTACATGCTTCACACTGACTGCTGTTCTAAAATTTTGTTTTTCGTTTCATTTTTAGTGTTTATAATTAATAAAATTTTAAATTATAATATAATTATTTGTTTTTATATTAACACATATTCACACAGCACTTTTAATATTGGTTTACTTTTTTTGTTTACATTTATATACAGCTAGTTCAGATAAACTTGCGATAAAAATTAGGGAAGACAGAAATTTTTCATGCTTCGCAAGTAGATTCAAGCTGAATCGTCTCAAAACAAAATGCTTCGCTCTCAAAATTTTATATGGCGAAGCACGTTGATTCGGTCGTGATTGAGCTGTGAATCATGAAAAGAGAGCGAAGCAAGAATATTGGGCTCCGTGTAAACATAGTATTACGGTTGCGGCGACGGATTCCGCATGTCAGAGAAAAAACAAATAAAATAAGTTGAGGCGACGGATGCGGATTTTATTGTCATTTTTTTATTATTTGTTTGCTTTATGTTTGTTATTTTTTATTGAAATATATTTAAAAAATTTTATACAATGTATGTAAGCAATAAATTGAAAAATTTTAAAATTATTGTTAATTTTCAATGACTTTTTTCATTTTCTTTCTCTTCTTTTTTCACAAAAAATATTAAGAAATAGTATTTTTTGTTAGAAAAACAATAAAACTGTGGCAACATACAGAAAGAGGAAAAATTAAAATATGAGAGCTTGAGAGAAAACGCACTCAAATTAAAATAGATTCTAATTTCATGCGGATTCGTTGAACGTTTTTTATTGTCAAAACTCAATATAAAAAAAAACAACCGCATCCGCAACCGTGAGAGTAGAAATATAAGCTTACGGTTGCGGCGACGGATTCCGCATGTCAGAGAAAAAACAAATAAAATGAGTTGCGGCGACGGATGCGGATTTTATTGTCATTTTTACTATTCGTTTACTGATTTTTTTGTTCTTTTTTATTGAAATATATTAAAAAAAATTTTTAATGTAAATAATCATTAAATTGAAAAATTTCAAAATTATTGTTGATTTTCAATGACTTTTTACATTTTCTTTCTCTTCCTTTTTCGTAGTCATTCACAAAAGATATTAACAAATAGTATTTTGTGTTAGAAAAACAATAAAACTGTGGCAACATGCTGAGAGAGAATAAATTTAAAATTGAGAGCTTGAAAGAAAACGCACTCAAATTAAAATAGATTCTAATTTCATGCGGATTCGTTGAACGTTTTTTATTGTCAAAACTCCATATAAAAAAAAACAACCGCATCCGCAACCGTAAGGTTGTATTTCTACTCACACTCTCACTTTAAAAAACTTGCTGAGAATTTGCTTTCAAATTTTCGTTCAATTGAAGTCTTTCAAATTTTTATTCAAGAGAACAGCTGATTGAAGTTTTTTCCTTCAAATTAATTTTTTTTTGTTTTCTTCACATCTTGCTTAAAAACTTACTTTGAAATTGCGTGCAGCCTACGTCACAGCTTTCAATTTTTGTGAATTTTGACAAGCAGCTTACGGTTGCGGCGACGGATTCCGCATGTCAGAGAAAAAACAAATAAAATGAGTTGCGGCGACGGATGCGGATTTTATTGTCATTTTTACTATTCGTTTACTGATTTTTTTGTTCTTTTTTATTGAAATATATTAAAAAAAATTTTTAATGTAAATAATCATTAAATTGAAAAATTTCAAAATTATTGTTGATTTTCAATGACTTTTTACATTTTCTTTCTCTTCCTTTTTCGTAGTCATTCACAAAAGATATTAACAAATAGTATTTTGTGTTAGAAAAACAATAAAACTGTGGCAACATGCTGAGAGAGAATAAATTTAAAATTGAGAGCTTGAAAGAAAACGCACTCAAATTAAAATAGATTCTAATTTCATGCGGATTCGTTGAACGTTTTTTATTGTCAAAACTCCATATAAAAAAAAACAACCGCATCCGCAACCGTGAGGTTGTATTTCTACTCACACTCTCACTTTAAAAAACTTGCTGAGAATTTGCTTTCAAATTTTCGTTCAATTGAAGTCTTTCAAATTTTTATTCAAGAGAACAGCTGATTGAAGTTTTTTCCTTCAAATTAATTTTTTTTTGTTTTCTTCACGACATCTTGCTTAAAAACTTACTTTGAAATTGCGTGCAGCCTACGTCACAGCTTTCAATTTTTGTGAATTTTGACAAGCAGTATGTGTAAAATTCTTGAAAGAGAATTGAACAAAAACTTGGCCGTGTGACTGCACTGTAAGTACATTTAAATTAAAATATTTTGATATAAGCAAGGCCAAGGCGAATCAATTAGCCAGTGGCAGCGTAGGCAAATTCAAATTTTTTTTTACAATATGAATCAGTAACGGTTATTATTATTTTAATAAAAAAAAAAATTCTATTAGAAAAAGGATGTGTTAGAAACGTTTTGCACTATATATATTTACTAGTCTCGAAATAATAAAGTTCATACAACTTCTATTAAAATCTTAACATATTTATACATTTCTAGTTTACATCAGCGGTTTATTACATGGACTGTGTCTTGTTTATTCGTCAGTATATTGTATATCAGCCTTTTGTTCTAAAAACAAGTGTGATATTCGATTCTTTTTATACTGAATTATAAAATCATTATACTCTTCATTTGTTTTTTTGTGAGCTCTTTTTAGATGGTTAACGCAGCTAAAATTTGTTTAAATATTTAATATAAATATTCTTTATTAAAGAGCAAAAGTATATACAAACCTTCCACGGCGGAAATACTCTTTACCACAAATGGAACATTTCATTAAAGGTTCATTTAAATGAGCAGCGTTGTGAGATTTAAAACTTGTGCTTAGTATAGATTTATTACAGTATTTACAGCGAACAAAATATCTTGACTAAAATATAAAAAATAATTTAAATATTATTTTTCCAATTACGTCCTCTTTTACACACATCAAGTTTACTTGATCAGTTTTTAATTAATTTTCTTTTGAACCTGCATTCGTGTTCACACACGCCGTCAAGTTTTTTCATCATGTTTGCTTTCAACTTCAGCAACTTCTATTCTGCAGCCAACTTTAACAACAACAATTTTCTTAAACTTGATGGTACGGTCAGGTTTGTACCTCTTTCTATTCTCTTCTCCTCTTTCTCCCAAAAGCTCAAGACTTGACGAGTCAAACTTGATGTGTGTAAAAGGGGACTACCTCAAATATTACATACTCTCTTTTTTGTATCCGAATTTATTGCCGCTGCTGAATGCGAATCCATATGCCTTTCTAGATCAATTTGTCGAAAAAACTGCTTTGTACACAAACTGCAGGGTACCATTTGGCCCAAATGTATTCGGCGATGAATATTTAGACCACCCTTTTCAAAGAAGGATTTATTACAAAACTCACATTTGTGAACCTTCTCTCGATTTTCTTTGTGAATGCGCTTATGAGAGTACAGGTTTCTTTTGTCATAAAATTTAAGACCACATACTTTGCAAGTTTCTTTGCGTTCGCGGTTTTCTATGTGTGTTTTTTCATGCATTCGTACTGCATAAATGTTATGCAAAATTTTTGCTGGAGAATTACAGAAGTTGTTATCAATTAAAAATTTCTAAATATTTATCTTAAACTAAAAGTATAAAGCTATTTAATTTTAATTTTTAAAGTTAAAGAATGAAATAAATTTAGTTCATGTTGTAGACAAGATTCTTCTAAGTGTTGGAAATTTTCTTTAAAAAGTTCTTTCCAGTTTTTTTATTTGCTTTATATTTTACTGTTTAGTACCTATAATTTCATTTTTTGTATTTATTTCGCAACATAAAACAATTCTTTGCAATGTGAGAAAACAACAAAAACTTCCAATCAAACAAGGTGTACGGCTTAAATTGACTTGTAAAATGGTAACTCTATATAATAAACCACTGAAAAACTATTAACATACACGGTACTTACAGCAAATTGAACACATTCTCGGGTTTTTTATTTCCTTATTCTTCTTTATTAGTTTAGACTCCACCCCCGCACAATCAAAACGGTGGTCTCCTATTGCTCTAGCCTGCTTTTCTATTCGATCCTCAGTTTTTTCTTTGCCTAGTGTTATTTTTTTACTTATGGCATCGTGTTGGTCAACCATTTGCTTTCTTGCTGTCCCTCTGGCTTTTCTTTGCGATTTTTTAAATGGTTCTTCAAAATCATTAGCTCTTATAGTTGATACTAACGTAGAGATCTCTTTTACTTTTGAAGAGTTTTCGGCCTTATGTTTTTCATTTTTTGGATTAGCCGTTATTATAGGAGCTGTTCCACATCGTTTATATTTTTTTACAAACTTAGCTTCATCTGAGTCCTTATAAATGAAGTCATCTTGCAGATTGGGTTCAACTTCGATTTTTTCCATTATTACTGTCTCAAACTCCGCTGGAGTATATTTAATATCTTCTAAGTTTGTTGAATGACTTGCTACTAAATTAGATGTGTCTTGAAAGAATTTATGAGACTCTAATGCTTTCAAAATTAAAGTGTGAACATCGCATAAGCCATTCAAGCATATTTGGCACAACATGGATGAAAATGGATCCGCGACTAAATAAATATAGTGTATAAGGAATTTATTTTTATACCTAAAAATTGATAAAAAGCAAACAAACCAGGACAATCCATTTGCGTGTATTTGTAATAGCAGTCTTTGTAAGTAATATCACAATATCCGTATAATGTTGCATTCCAATCTAAGACCACACTCTCATCTAAACAAATTCTACAAATATTTTTTTTAATTTCTTGGGAATCCATCCTGCATTAAAAATTTAAATATTATTTTGTTTACTTAAAAAGGTAAACAACAAATCAAATGAGGGTTTTCACACTAGACTAATTTTTAATCTGCACAACTTTTGTTCTCTCGTATTTACACTAGACTAATTATGCTGGCATAAAATTGTGCACGTATACACAGCTTTGTGTGTGTTAGTATTTTCTTTGTTTATTTCACGTTTGCCTTTCGATCGTTAAACACATACATAAATTCATAAGTGTGTATGAGTTAGTTTTGTTCTGCTTGCGCGGGGTTGAAGCTGGTTGAAAAATTGTGCCAACCAAAATCGCTCTCGTCACCGAAAAAGCCGACAAAGTGCGATTTTATGCCAGCACAATTAGTCTAGTGTGAAAGCCCCCATCACATCAACTGATATCTCAAGCAAGGCAAATTAATGCAATTTACAGCTGGTCTTAATAGCCCATCTGATTTTGTGTATGTTCGACGTTGTTGTCAAAATTAAAAAATTTAAATTTTATAAAATTAAATTTCAAAACCAAAAGATGAAATATATTAGAAAGGTATTGCTGCACATTTAGGAGAAAGAAACCAACTGCTACAACTTAATTTAAAGCCAAATAATGATAAAATGATAACTTAAATTCGGCTTCCTCTTGTTTAGTCAGCGATTTTTAACATCAACGTGGTGCTCTGCAACAACAAAATGACTTTAGGATCTGGTTTTTGTAGCCGTGCGGCCACCTAGTATTTAATTCGCCTTGATCACAAGTATGACAGTAAAATTTCAAAAATGTATTTCAAATCGAGGTGGCCTTGACAGGTTAAGTGACTATTTATTGCGCGTGTGATATTTCCTTCTTCGAAAGTCAAAAATTATAATCTCCTATTGACAGACAAAGAAAAAAAACAAGACACATTTATTTTACTAGAAAGTATCGTCCGCCCTGCTGGTTTGTAGTTGGAAATGTCAAAAGTTTATATTTTACTACGTTTGTTTGCGAATATCAAAAAACACTAACAACAAGCACAAGGCGAATCAATTACCAGGTGGCAGCGTTACAGAATTTATTATTTTTTGCTGGTAGAAACGAATGTCAAACTTCATATATAAAAAAAAGTACACACGGCAAAATTAATGAATTCGCCGTGTACACTACTGTCAAACTCCATATATAAAAAATCTGTTTACAATTTTTTTTATATGAAGTTTGACATTCGTTTCTACCAGCAAAAAATAATAAATTCTCTAATGCTGCCACCTGATAATTGATTCGCCTTGACCTTGAACATGCATTTACAAAACCAAGCAGGCATTTGTATTGAGAGTAATTATATTTTATTTCTCTTTCTGTTTTTGACATTTCCAACGCACAAAAGCCATGTTGTTTTTGTTGTAGAGCTGCCACAACAAAGGTGAATCATTTACCAGGTGGTAGCGTAGCCGAATTGAATAATTTTTGGCGTGAACACTACTGTCAAACTCCATATTTACAAAATCTGAGTATATTTTATTTGCCCACGCTACCACCTGGTAATTGATTCGCCTTAGCCACTACCAAGTAAAAAAAATGTGCCTTGAAAATAACTGTTAATATTCCTTTAGCAGTGTTGTATTCGTTGTCGCCAGTTATTAATTAGCCTTAAATGTGTCTTACAGACAAACCTAATTTAGCGTGTAAGGCGCAAAGGGATGTAATACCTAAATAAGAGCGTCAACTTTGTGTCTTTTGCAGTAATGTTAACTAATTTTATTTTATAAAATCCGCTGTATTAGAATAAAGAAGAGATAAAACCGTTATAATGCCTTGAAAATAACTAAATTGTCCATACTTTTCAACCATAGCAAAACAAAAAAACCAACTTCACTTCCGAATGCAATGGCAAAATTAGATTTTCCAATTGCTAAACTTTGACGCCGCGCTATTATGGTTTGCTTCATACCTCGAAAGAGGTGCTATTGGAAATCATCATGATCGGTCTATGTCCTTCAAGGCATCAGGCAAAACACCACGCCTACCTCTAATTTTTCCATATTCTTTGGAACAATGAAGTAATTCCAATTAAAAAAAAACAAATATATGGGGCCATAGAGAAACAAAAAATAAAAAAAAACATCAAGTGGAAATATTGCTGCTCGCCCATATTTCCCAAGTCTTAGACCTCTAAGCTCTTAAAATTTTTTGAAATGTCAACATGGGTATAATTAAAAAACTTTTGATGAAATCTTTGAGGAAATAATAAAAATTTAAAAAAATGCTTAACCCATTTTTTTATGTAAGGATTACGATTAAAGTAAATTAACATAAGAAAGATTCCAAATAATAAATTTTCATATTAAAATTAACATTGATAAAAATAGTTTTTGTATATTTATATAACTTGCTTGTGAAGAAAGCAACCCTGCAAAATGTCGATTCTCGATAACATTTTCTGTTTTTTCAGCCAATAGTCATCGAAAATTATTGTGTATTTTGCTTGCGATTATACTGTCCAGAATCATTTCCTTTATTTCAATAAGAAAAATTTTATCTTTTATTTGATTTTATGTAAAAAAGCTTCTGTTTAAAACAACATCAACGAAACATTAAATTGTAAAATTAAAATAAGTTTGGATAAGCTATACAAAGCTCATAGAAATTGAATATACAAAAACAAATTGTGAAAAATTGGTATCTACGCTAAAAGGAAGAGGGCAATCAAGTAAAACATAATATCCAACTGCCCCAACAAACACTTCTTTTGCCCGGACAAAAAAGGAAAACTTCAAAGTACTACAATTAAATTAATAGGAAAGAAATCTGATCCAATTAAAAGTAGTTGAACCATAAATACTACAAAAAGAAGGAAGCAATGAGTTCGGTAAGCTTCACTGTTTTATTTTTTTATCAAAAAAATCTTTTTGAAGTTTGCTTTCTTTACTTAAGCTTCAAAACATTGATATGGTTTTGGTAGGCTTAGAAGTAAATAAAATTAATTATAAGGGTATGTACCTTAAATCCAAATGTATAAAAAAAGGCGTTAAATCTAGTTTGGAATGGCAGAACTGCAGGTTATGCTACATTTTCAATTTTTCCATTTAATACATATTTTTAAAAAAATGAGCAAAAATTTAAATGAATGAGGACTTTTGTTACCTTTAAATATGTATAATTTTCGTTGAGATTTTATTTTTTATAATGTCACGAAGTCAAAAGCCATAATTAAATAGATAATACTCGAGTAATGTGGCACTCACTGATCGCATACGTTTTGAGAACAACAAAGAACAGTTTGATTACAACAGTTCTTTGTTGTAATCAAATAACTTGTCATTCTTATTTATTGAAAACAAATAATTTTTCCTTTTTAGATATCCAATGTAGAAAATTTATCCCCCCAAACCATTAGACAAGTGATGAAAGAAATGCAAAACATGGTTGAAAATCCCTTAGAGGGTATTAAAATACAAATCAACGATACCGATGTCACCGATATACAGGCCCTTATAGAAGGACCAGCTGGTACACCCTATGCAGGAGGCATGTTTCGTGTAAAACTAACCTTAGGCAAAGATTTTCCCCAATCACCGCCAAAAGCTTTTTTCATAACGAAAATATTTCATCCAAATGTGGCCGCAAATGGTGAAATTTGTGTAAACACTTTGAAAAAAGATTGGAAACCTGATTTGGGTATAAAACATATACTGCTTACCATTAAATGTTTACTCATTGTACCCAATGCTGAATCGGCTCTAAATGAAGAAGCCGGTAAGATGCTCTTAGAACGTTATGATGACTATTCGCAGAGAGCAAAAATGATGACAGAGATTCATGCTTTAGCCACTAAATCAACAGATTCCAAAGATGATGATGGTCCTTGTTCAAAGAAACATGCTGTAGACAAGAAACTTCAAGACAAGAAGAAGGAGAAACTTATTAAAGAAAAAAAGCGAATGTTAAAAAGATTATGAGGAGCATTCTCTGATTTGCCTTAAGCATTTAAACTCTTAATCCTTACTACTTTATAAAGAGAGCGCGCTGACTTACAAAAAACCTAATGCGTTGTGTTACCAAAATTTATTTATACTGTCAATACGTACATATATTTATATTTTTACACCACATATATTGCTCCTTCACCAACATCACAGCAATCAACTTGATCCGAATAAGTCTTAAAGTCTACGTATGCCGTCTAAAAAAAAAAAAACAATAATTGAATCCCACTCAGCATTTGGAGAAAGTGGATCTCACACTTTTAATATATTTACTCTTGAACATTTTAACCTATTCCAGATGTCATTTGTTTATATATTAAATTTTATTTGTATTGGTATGACGTTTATTTAAAATGATTTAACAATTTTATTTCTACCGTACTTTAAAATAAAATCAGAAAAACACAACATCTTAAACAAACAGAATTAATATAAATTTAAATATTCACTTCATTTGCTCTATTCATAATTAAATTTTATGTTAACACTTTATAAATATAAATTTAAATTATTAAAAAAAAGTATTATTTTGATTTAGCGCTGACGTGTTAGATAATTACGACTACCTTACTCTCACTAAGTCCCTTTCTTCTCGACTGTAATGATTTCAGAGTGTCGATCTGCCTCTTCATGGAAAATGAAGGACCGCGATGCATCTGATGAGCGAAAAGAATCTTCCTTTAAGAACATCTATTCAAATTTAATTAATTTTTTTAAAAACGTTAATTTTATCTAATCTTTAATTTTTAATAATACGAGCGCATATGGTCTGGTTACCGGCGCCCTTATGTCTATATTTTATAAATTTATTTGTAAAATATATTGTGAATAAATAAATAATATAAATATTAAATTTTGATAACCGATTTTGAAAATTCTGCATCCTTCGAAAAATAATCTGCAGTTGCCATGCAACAATGTTTCCAAGGCAAGCTTCAAGGCGAATCAATTATCAGGTGGCAGCGTTAGAAAATTTATTATTTTTTGCTGGTGAAACGAATGTCAAACTTCATATAAAAAAATGGTAAACAGATTTTTTATATATGGAGTTTGACAGTAGTGTACACGGCGAAAATTAATGAATTCGCCTACGCTGCCACCTGGTAATTGATTCGCCTTGGTCAGCTTTAACTGTACCTGTGGACTCAACTTCAGAACTTTTTTTTTTGGCGCCTTTATTATGAATCGTCTTTTGTTTTAAATATGAAGCATTTCCAGTGCACGAAAAAAAACGAAAGGTTTTGTATACGGTTCATGCAGACATAAACGTATTTAAAATTTTTAATAATTTTGTACATGAGCAAACCCCAAACAAATACTTTTTGAATCGTAGAGCACAAAGCGCTAATGCATTCTCTACCAGGGTTTCGAAAAACTATTAGTAGTCACATTTTACTAACCAGTTCATCTTTTTTCAGTTACATACTGAAAATAAACAACTGAAATCAGTTTTCTATTTTACGCGAACTGAAAATAGTTGAACTGAGCACACACACAACTAAAAACCAACTGAATTCAGTCTACTATTTTCAGGAGCAAAACGAACACACAGCGACTGAGTTTTGAGTTAGTAAGATAACAGTACGCAACTGAGAAGCCAGTTCGTGTGCGTTAAGCGGACGTAGTTATGTTTTTCTAGTAACGTAACACAACTAAAAATGTGTGTGGATAGTCTGACAGAATAGTTTGATTGTGTGTTTGTGCACAGTTTTTTTTTAACAAATAGAAATGTGTATTATCATTGTTGGAATAAATAGAAAAGAATTTTATTTCATACTGTTTGTATGAAAGTTTGATTGCAAATGTCTTGTTACATGCACGTGTAAATAATTTTGAAGAAATAGATTTTCTGCTTATTTCTTTTTTAATTGTTTAAATATTAAAATCGTTCTACACGATTAGAATAATTTTACTTAAAATTAATTTTTGGATTACATGATTTTGTTTTCAACTTGGAACTTTATTAATAAATTAACCTTAAACTTAGTAAATTATATAGTATAACTTAAAATGTATAAATAAAACATAGCTATTCATATTAAATCGTCAATAATTTCATCGAGAAGTATAGAATTAAGTTAAGCCAATAAAATATTTTCAAGATTTTCTACGCCTAACCGATTTTTGCAGTCTGTCAAAATTAGCTTTAGCGCTCCTGTTAAGTGTAGCCTACTAACCTATTATATACAAAAGTCTCGGGTGGAATTTGTTTGGGGTTTTTACACCCATAAAATTTAAATATATCTATGTTTTTTCTTTCGCGATTTTGTTTACAACTATAATAAAGTCGAAATTCCCATAAATTGAAATTTAAAAGATTTGTGCCTGTTACAAAGTAACCGCCCCTCATCCACAATTTTACTACCTAGTTCAATGGTCAAGCAAATAAATATTCTTTCCCGTTTTTTCATAATTCATTTTTTAGTTTACTTACATACATACAGATAAAAGCAGAAAAGAATAACTGCCATATTCATTAAAAATAAAATAACTTTGAAATGTGTTTTATGACAAATTTTCGATATAAATTTGTCCTAAAATATATTTCAAATCTATTTTAATATTTCATGAATACGGCAGTTTGAATTTAAAATGACTTTATTACTGAAAAAACTTTTGTGCAGATTTAAAATGAATTAATTAAGATAATTATAAAGAAAAAATTTAATGTCTTCTAATAAATAAATGAGAGTATTACTAACAGGCGTTTTCGAGGAAACTTACACGAAATGAGTGTAGCTCTTTATTATTCATTTAATGCAAAAGCAGTAAAATGTTTTCGCAGTAAAATTAATAACATACAATGTGAGCTCTTGCTCTCTTTAAGTAAATCAATTTTATGAAAGAAAAAGAAAGAACACTCCAAAAGAAGAGGAACGTACACTAGCTAATGTAAAAAAACCCATATGTAATAAATGTACAAAACACTAACGGGAACCTTTTAACTGTGGAATTTTGTTAACACCAGGTAGATTGATTTTGTGTTGTTGTTATAATATATTAATAATTTTTAAAACGCTCCAGTTTCTTTAAAAAGGGCACAGGACAATTTATACATACAACAGCAAGAACGGTTTTTTTTTCACATAGCAAAAGGCCTCTAAAAATAATAAAGCATTCACATTTTAATTCCACTCATAATTTCTACAAATTAAATAATAGTTAATTAAAACCCAAATGTGAATTTTTCTTCTAAAGCACTGCTCTACAATACTATTCAAAAACTATTAATATGGTTAGTTAAAAAATTTATAATTTTTCTAGAATTTTTTTTAATCAAAATAAATTTACATTTTATAACTCAAATATTTAAAAAATATAAATTAAAGCATTTTCGAGTAACAGCACAAAGTAGTAATGCATGTATATATTTTTCTTTAATTTGTTGAACAAAAAAATGTATACGAACGCTCACTTTTCTACTTTGTTTAACCACCCCATTCACATTATCCAGTCATATTTCTAGTTTTGTTAAGATACTAAAAAAACATAACTACGTCTGCTAAACGCACACGAACTGGCTTCTTAGTTGCGTACTGTTATCCTACAAACTCAAAACTCAGTCGCTGTGTGTTCGTTTTGCTCCTGAAAATAGTAGACTGAATTCACTTGGTTTTTAGTTGTGTGTGTGCTCAGTTCAACTATTTTAAGCAGTCAAATAGTTGAAAATGAATAATCAAACTATTTTTAGTTCAGTCGCCAGTCAAAAAAATTTTTGTTGGTGCTGAATATTAAACCCTGTTCTCTACTACTACGAGCAAATCAATCAGCATACTTTTGCATTACGATTTTTCTCGCACGACACCATTTTGTTCTCGCAATTTTCTCTTTTTGTTGCGTACGTTTAATACAGTGTTGCCAAAACTATCGAACCATTTCCCGCTAGATATTAGTTTAAAAACCGCTAGAAACAGCTAAATAGTCGAAAAAAAACGCTGACATAAGCCGCTAAAAAATTTCTTGGACAATTTATTTTTATACCCTTGACCGAGGCTAACTTGGTTTCACAAAAAAAAATAAATATGTCAATCGATCAGATATAGTGTCGAAAGAGGTGGTATTGGAAATCAGCATTATCGGTTCATGTCCTTCGAGGCAGCAGGCAAAACACCACGCCTATCTCGAATGTTTTTCATGTCATTTTGAACAATGAATTAACTGCAATCAAAAAAATTAATATATGGGGTGATAGAGAATTAAAGGTAAGAAAGAAACATTAAGTGATAAAATTGGCGCTCACCCATATTTTCCGAGTTACGGGGCTTTGAAATTGCAAATTTTTTTAAATATCAATATGGGTATCATTTTAAAGCTTTTGAAGAGATCTTTAACTCATTAAGAGCCGCTGGCATTTTTATGTAAAAAAATATATACGCATTTTTTATATTTTTTAATTCCCTGTAACCTCAATATTTAGTTTTTTTATTGAAGTTACTTCACTAAGCTAAATTTACATGGTGAAGGGTATATAAGACTCGGCATAGCCGAAAATATCACTCTTGTTTAATACTGTTTTTGATTTTTAATTTTTATGAATATGGCAATAATTAATTGTTCATCTCTAGTTAAGATTTTGATTATCTATACATATAAGTTTCGTTTTGAGAACTCAAATAAATATTAGAGGTTCCGATTAAGTTTAAAACCTTGTAATCGTAGAAGCATTTTTTATGCCGACCGAGACCATATCTAAAGCAACAAAGTAATTATAAAGAGGCAAATAAAAAAAATTGAGGAATTGACATACTTAACGGTTAAAATAGCATCAACCATATTGGTTTGCATAGATTTCTGAGCTTTAATTAAGCTATATTAAGTTGACTAAAAACTCGTTGCACTTCTGCATTAGACCACGGCATGCAAAATAATCGCAAGGCTAATTCATCTAGCTCTT
This sequence comes from Gymnosoma rotundatum, assembly GCA_916610165.2. NCBI lineage: Eukaryota > Metazoa > Arthropoda > Insecta > Diptera > Tachinidae > Gymnosoma > Gymnosoma rotundatum. The sequence goes on from OU744340.1 coordinate 121,021,890, forward strand.
TGAAAATTTTATTTCCAGCCGAATTTTGCTATTCAAAAACTTCGTAACATATATATATATATATATATATATATATATATATTATTAAGCTGATTTAAAATTGTTTCCATTATTTCCGAGCTATAATCCAGTTGTTCCAAATATTGAGTTATTTGCTGATGATTTATTAGTTTTTTCTAAAATGTCCCGATTTTCTGGTAATCTAAAATGACAGTTTCCATTAGTTAGAAAAAGTTTTTATTGGCCTAATTAAAATATATTTCGTTATTTCCTTTAACAGTTTAAAAAAACAAGGAAGAGACGGAAAATCTATATGTTTATATAAAAGGTTACAAATACATAGTTGAGCTTACTTTGTAACAAACAAAACTTTTTGTAGCTTAAAAAACGCTAAAAACCCGCCATTTAAAATTTTCCCCGTTAAAAAAACACTTAGCGGTTTTTTTCAAACTTCCCGCTTTTAATAGCAAAAAACCACCAGATCTAGCGGGAAAACCGCCGTTTTGGCAACACTGGTCTAATACAAAATTAAATGGCACAATCCTTTTCATTATTTGTGGTTTACTTACTACAAAGAACAAAAGCAAACGTTTCGGTTTATTTTCGCACTCTGATTATTTCTGTTATTTTTCGCAGCAGGTGCCCGTTTTTTGATTGATTTAAATCCAATTCCCGTTGTTCTATCATCGTACGCAGACTACAAGGCAAAGTAAATTCAATTCGCCTTGGCAGACTCATTTAATTTTTTTAGAACTTCTGGTAAACAGACCAGCGTTGCCGCTTTGGTCCAATCGGACCAAACTTGGTAGTTTTTCGTTTTTAAAAAACAGTTTGGTAGTTTGGTTGGTTTGTTGTATTTTTTTTAAATTTTTGGTAGGTTTTCCTCCTGTAGCAAATTTTTAGCAATAGTAAATTTTTTACCTTAAAAATTCAGAACATAAAATAAAAAAATGTAACTTTGAATTAAATAAACAATAACCGTGAATAGTTTTACCACTGATTTCAAAAACTGTTTTAGGTGTAATAAAAAACATCACTGCTTTTTTGCATAAAGATGATTAAAGCTATAACCATCTCTGGTTTAAGAAACGCGAACAATATTATGAAATTGAAATTAACAATATTTTTGAGTGAAGTCTTATTTACAAGTGTTTGTATTAAAAAAATTAACAGGCAAAATGGAAAAGTAAGTAAACTTTTTTAAATGTATATATGTACCTATTAATTACATAAATATTTACTAATATTGCATGTAAAGAAACAGTCAAAAAAATTTAGAACCGAATGGTTGAGCGAATTTGATTGGCTCCAGGAAAGGGATGGGTGTTCATTCTGCATAATATGCTCTAAAACTATTTTAAATCATAACACCCATCTTAAAAATCACCAAAAGACAAATTTCCACCTCAACAATTACGGAAAAAAAACCAAGTGAGTATAACAGAGTTTATGTACAAGAAACGCATTTTTAAGTTTTTGGTAGGCTGTGAACGATTTTGGTAGGATTATTGAAAATTATTGGTAGGAAGTCAATTTCTTGTGTGGCAACGCTGAAACAGACTTGAATTTTAAAGCAAACACTGCCAGAAGCAGTGTTGCCAGAACTTTTCTGTGTAAAATCATCAAATTCCAACAATATATCTTCGAAATATCTGCACCTTATTTTAAAAATCAGATCCATTTTTTAGCATTTTATTAACAAAAAATATTTAAGGTTTGTTTCTATACAATATGTCCTTATATATTTATAAAAATAATTAATATTTTAAATAATATTTTGTAAGCAATATTCCTACTAAAGATGCATTTACTAAGCGATTGCGATGTTTCGTTTTAATCTATATATATATAAAAATGGTGTAAAAAATGTATACTAATTCATAAAATGAGAACGCCTAGGCCGATTTCTGTAAAATTTTTTGTCAGTTATTCGTATTTTCGAGGAGAGCGTCTTTACGGAAGAAAATTTTGGAAAATCCCTTCGGAAAAGTCGGAAAATTGGAAATATCGAAAATCGATTTTTTGTATGAAATTTTGCGTGATATTATTCCTTAATGGCTTTGCAAATCAGAAAATAGAAAGTTCTTAGTGTAAATCATGGAAAATTGCGGAAAATTGGAAAAATCGAAAATTTATTTTTTGTATGAAATTTTGTGCATCAAATCGCTCTCTACTGATTCCATCAAATAAATCACATTGAAAATTTAACTGACGTATTCATAGAAAATCAAAATAGATTTGAAATATATTTTAGGACAAATTTGTATGAAAAATTTGTCATAAAACACACTTCAAAGTTATTTTATTTTCTATGAATACGGCAGTAAATATTTATGTTGTATTATTACTCACTTTAAAGTTTGTCTGAAGGCTTAAAATTGGAGAAGTTCGCCGGGTCCGCTAGTAAAATATAAAAATATATGCACTAACTTCACATAAAATTGACAGGGGTAAGCAAGTTCGCCGGGAAAGGTTGAAAAACCTTGGCCATTTTTTAACTAAGTCTCTCAAGCAATTTTATTTTATTATCAAAAACAACTCTCTAAAACCTGATACAATACTTCAATATAAAATTGAGTAGAACCAACTTTTTTTTCATAACGCATTGGTCAAGACTTTTGCTTAAAATTATTTGCATAAATGTTTTTGTAATCTATTGTAAAAATCTGCGATTTTAGGCCAATAATCTTCAAATCTGGCACTAGTGGCCAGAAGTTGAATAAAGGAAATGAAAACAAAACATCACAATGCATTGAGTGGTACAGCTACAGTTAAATGTAGATTATATGTAAATATAGAGTTTTTCCAATAAATGATTCTTGTTCATTAACCCAGAAATTTTCTATTTTCTATTTTATATGGTGCGAAATTCTTTCTCAAGTTACCTTTAGTCTTGTTTTTATACATATTTTTATTTTATATTTATGTACATGTAATATTAATTTGTCTTCAATTTAAACTCAAATTTGCAAGTTATCTACAAGAAGAAATTACACGTTTCAGTTTTATATTGTAGAATACAAATCTATATCGATTCTGGTGCGCCTTTTAAAAATCTACTCAGCCGACCAGAAAAAAATGTTTACAAGTCGTTTTAATGAAACTCGATTATTTGTGTCTAAAATAATCGGAGAAACCTAGAAAATTATATCATAAAAATAAAAAACAAACACAAAAATTATTCAAAATGAGACGCGTTTGGTTTGTTTTTAAAATTATTGAATCTTTTTTGGGTTTGTGCTGTTTGGTATATCATGCAGCCGGTTTCTTAAATATACACTATATCCAGGATCATTATACATATGTGGCCGTATTTAGTGGTTTCTCGTTGATGTCCATGTTCGGTTGTCTTAGTATATGTCTTAAAGAGCCAGTGTCACAAATGCGTGAGGGCCTTATGAGTACATTTGCCGCTACATCTTTCATTTTCATTTCCTTGAACAGTATGTACCATGCTGAAAAGGATTTTCATTTAATGTATTTAAGTGTTGATTTAAAGGAAGAAATTGAAGACGAATATCGCGAGGAATCGGAACTTTCATTGCAACCGCATCCATTCTTTAAATACTCCAAAGCTCAAAGTGTGGCCGCTTTGACTTGCGGTTGCCTCTATTTGTTACATGCGATTCTAGCTTTCGATTTGGCAATGACTCAAAGTGAAGAAATTTACGCCGAGAGCGAATCAGAAAGTATTGAGTCTGACGAAAGTGGTGAAATTATGACATTTTATGTTTTCGGAAGGAAAGTTCATAATTGGTTAAATCAGTTTGAATGGTTCAGCTCATTGGCTGAAGAACCCATCGTTGAAAAAGAATTGGCGGACATTAATTTAAGATACAATTCGGTTTCGTAAGACTGCGTTGAACGCAACAATCTTCTACTTTCATCATTGCAATATCTTTAAAATTATCCTTACGGACTAACAATAAATCTGTTAATTAACATTAAATAAATTATGTGTGGTTTTTTAGTTTAAATGTTTCTCTACCATCCATGTCATATGTGTTACTTCACCACCGAGTATAATTTGTGACTCCACCAAGATAACAAAAAACTATAGTAATATGGCATCAGTTCTTGAATTACCTCCAGTTTTTTTTAATTATTTAAAGTGGTTAAAAATAAGAAGAGTGCAAAGAATTACCGTAATCGTAAATCAAAATTTAAATAAAAAAATGTATTTCTGTTATTGATCGTACACACATACAACATTTACATATAAATATTATAAAAAAATTTTGGTTTTGGTGAAATATGGCAAACAATATTAAAGCACCGTTAGAGGTTTACTCCCTTAAAACGTTAAAAAGTTTTCTTTAAATAACTCTTTTTTTTATATATGGATGTGTCGGTATTTTATTAATAATTAGCTCTTGATTTATTAACCAAACCACCGTTTGTACGATGAAAAAGTTTTCCATACAAATTTGCCAAGGCACATTCTGCCTTCAATTTTTCCTTATATAAAATTTTTTGAATACGGCAGTAATAATTTCATGCCAGTATTACTAGTTCAGCGTTTTTGAGACTAAAAGTTTTAAAAAGCAAATTCATTCACAAGTGATTATTAACATTAAAGACTATTATAACGATTAACCATGTAATTATTAAAGTCTCTGGTGCTAACACATTTTTAATGTAAGCGCAAACAGATGCGCCATCTGTTAGCATATAAAAAACAACTATTAATCACTTCATAGAATCTATATATAAAAATGAATGTCTGTCTGTCAGTTTATTTGTGCTTTATAGGAGGCCAAACGCTTGGACCGATCTTCCTGAAATTTTCACAGCATGTTACTGTGACTCTGGAAGGAATAATAGGCTATATGAAGTTTTAATTGGACAAAGTGGCGTGTCACCGCCCATATAACCCAAAAATTTAAATCGCCATATTTTGGCCATTTTTTGACCTACGTCGACGATATTTTGTACATATAGTATTGGCATAATTAGGAATACGTACCAGGAGAAAAGTGGGTGGGACCCACAGTCTTAACTACTGGACCAATCGTCATTAAATTTTCGCAATAGGATATTCTTGACTATATAAAGTTGGGAGTGGACAAAGGGGCGTGGGCTCGCCCATATAACCCAAAATAAAACCCACCGACTTATATGTGTATGCTCCTGATGGGCAAACTAAAAATATTCGGCCTTATTACGGTTGTCGAAAACGACATTCGAGAATAGTCGTAGTCGCTGTCGATAGTTAGTTTTTTTGGTACTATGTAAAATTTTCGACAATAAAATATTTTGTAATAGATCAAAACATAAAATTTTTTTAAAAAAATTTTGCAGTAGCATTTTAGGCGTTAAATTAACACTTTAAAATAACAATAAAAAACAAAAGGACTAGCTCTTAATTCAATTTGAAAACTTTTGTATTTCATTTGCAATTTTCTTAAAATTCAAATTTAGAAAGATGTCTTTTTAAATAAAAAAATTTTCCACATACAAAAATAAAATGTGCAGACAACAGTTTTAGTACGATTATACAGGTAAAATTGGGTGCTCTTACACTTGTATCTCTTTTTTATATACAAAATATCTTATTTAAAAAAAAAAAATGTATTCTATATTGGACTCCAGGTTCTGAGGGACCTACTTACAAAATTTTGTGCAAATCCATACAGCAGTTTTTACATGATGTGAACACAGACACAAAAAATTTGTAAAATTAAGAAAAAACTTGAAGTTAGTGTAGAATAAAACGTACTCTTAAAGACCTCTTCAAAAGCTTTTAAATGATGCTCATATTGATATTTAAAAAAATTTTAAAATTTTAGAGTCCCCGTAGCTCAGAAAATATGGGTGAGCGGCAATTTTTTAATTGATGTTTTTTTCTTATTTTTTAATTCGCTATCTCCTTATATATTTAGTTTTTTGGTTGGAATTACTTTATTATTCAAAATGACATGAAAAATTAGATGTAGGCGTGGAGTTTTGCCTGCTGCCTCGAAGGACATGAACCCATCATGCTGATTTCTAATAGTAGCTCTTTCGACTCTATATCTGATCGATTGACATATTTGTTTTTTTGCAAAGTTGATTTCAACATCAACACGGACGGACAAACGGACATCGCTCCATTGACTTCCCTATGCATAAGAAGTCAGAATATACATATATATTTTATGGGGTCAGAAATGGATATTGTGGAAATTACACCCAGAATGACAAAATTGCCTTTTTTCCACTTTTTGTGATGGTATAAAAACAGCATGCAAAAAGTAAATTAAAATAAGCATAACGTAAAAATCAAAAGTAAACTTATCTTTTGTTAGCGTTCGTTTTAAAAATTCACGAAAAAAAATTGTTTGTCGTGTACATAAATTTCAACGACAATATTTGAACAAATTGTCATTCGAATACGACAAACGTAGTACCGATTTTTGTAATAGACTTGTTTTTCGAGTAACATTTTTAACAATAACGACGTGCGTAGTACCATTTTAAAAAAACGTAGGATTTTCGACACGAGAACGACAACCGTAATAAGGCTGATTGTATATCCTAAAGCATTGCAATAATTAAATTAAAATTAAATAAATAAATTTTTCTAAATATATAAATACTTTTAATTTTATTTAATAACGAGGGGGATAGCGAAGCACACCGGGTTCAGCTAGTTTAATATATAATCGGCCTTATTACGGTTGTCGAAAACGACATTCGAGAATAGTCGAAGACGCTGTCGATAGTTAGTTTTTTTGGTACTCAGCCTTATTACGGTTGTCGTTCTCGTGTCGAAAATCCTACTTTTTTTAAAATAGTACTACGCACGTCGTTATTGTTAAAAATGTTACTCGAAAAACAAATCTATTACAAAAATCGGTACTACGTTTGTCGCATTCGAATGATAATTTGTTCAAATATTGTCGTTGAAATTTATGTACACGACAAATAATTTTTTTTCGTAAATTTTTAAAAGGAACTCTAAAAAAAGATAAGTTTACTTTTGATTTTTACGTTATGCTTATTTTAATTTACTTTTTGCATGCTGTTTTTATACCATCACAAAAAGTAGAAAAAGGGTTAGTTTATCATTCTGGGTTTAATTTCTACAATATCCATTTCTGACCCCATAAAGTATATATGTATATTCTGACTTCTTATGCATAGCGAAGTCAATGGAGCGATGTCCGTTTGTCCGTCCGTGTTGATGTTGAAATCAACTTTGCAAAAAAAAAATAAATATGGCAATCGATCAGACATAGAGTCGAAAGAGCTACTATTAGAAATCAGCATGATGGGTCCATGTCCTTCGAGGCAGCAGGCAAAACACCACGCCTACATCTAATTTTTTCATGTCATTTTCAATAATAAAGTAACTCCAACCAAAAATATAAATATATAAGGAGAAAGCGAATTAAAAAATAAGAAAAAAAACATCAATTAAAAAATTGGCGCTCGTCCATATTTTCTGAGTTACGGGACTCTAAAATTTTAAAATTTGTTTAAATATCAATATGGGCATCATTTAAAAACTTTTGAAGAGGTCTTTAAGGAAATACAAAAATTTTTTTGGAAGAACTGATAGGCAGAGTACGTTTTATTCTACACTAACTTCAAGTTTTTTCTTAATTTTACAAATTTTTTGTGTCTGTGTTCACATCATGTAAAAACTGCTGTATGGATTTGCACAAAATTTTGTAAGTAGGTCCCTCAGAACCTGGAGTCCAATATAGAATACATTTTTTTTTTTTAAATAAGATATTTTGTATATAAAAAAGAGATACAAGTGTAAGAGCACCCAATTTTAACTGTATGATCGTACTAAAACTGTTGTCTGCACATTTTATTTTTGTATGTTTAAAATTTTTTTATTTAAAAACACATCTTTCTACATTTGAATTTTAAGAAAATTGCAAATGAAATACAAAAGTTTTCAAATTGAATTAAGAGCTAGTCCTTTTGTTTTTTATTGTTATTTTAAAGTGTTAATTTAACGCCTAAAATGCTACTGCAAAATTTTTTTAAAAAAATTTTATGTTTTGATCTATTACAAAATATTTTATTGTCGAAAATTTTACATAGTACCAAAAAAACTAACTATCGACAGCGACTACGACTATTCTCGAATGTCGTTTTCGACAACCGTAATAAGGCCGACTATGTAAAATTTTCGACAATAAAATATTTTGTAATAGATCAAAACATAAAATTTTAACAAAAAATTTTTGCAGTAGCATTTTAGGCGATAAACTTACACTTAAAAATAACAATAAAAAACAAAACGACTACTCTTAATTAAATTTGGAAACTTTTGTATTTCATTTGAAATTTTCTTAAAATTCAAATTTAGAAAGATGTGTTTTTAAATAAAAAAATTTTCCATTTACAAAAATAAAATATGCAGACAACAGTTTTAGTACGATTATACAGGTAAAATTTAGTGCTCTTACACTTGTATCTCTTCTTTATGAATAAAATGTATTCTATATTGGAATCAAGGTTCTAAGGGGCCTCCTTACAAAATTTTGTGCAAATCCATACGGCAGTTTTTACATGATGTGAACACAGACACAAAAAATTCCAAAAATAGGTATTTTGTATTTGATATAGCGATTACTATCTACACCAATATCAAAATGTTTTAAAAAATATTTCGTGTACAGAAATGACTTCGTTACAGTTTTATCATATGTATAGGTTAAGAAAAAACTTGAAATTTCTAAAATTAAGAAAAAACTTGAAGTTAGTGTAGAATAAAACGTACTCTGCCTTTTAGTTCTTCTAATTCAATTTTACGTTTTTTAAATATTTCATCGGACGTAAGTTTTAGATGATGTTTTCATGCTCTTCTTTTTCTAAGTTTCTTCCTTTGATATGTATCTTTTTCTATTTAATCTTTCAATTTTTTTTAACGTCTTCATAACTTAAGTATACAGTTCTGATTGAATGAGCGCCAAATTTTTTAATTGATGTTTTTTTTCTTATTTTTTAATTCGCTTTCTCCTTATATATTTATATTTTTGGTTGGAGTTACTTTATTATTGAAAATGACATGAAAAAATTAGATGTAGGCGTGGTGTTTTGCCTGCTGCCTCAAAGGACATGGACCCATCATGCTGATTTCTAATAGTAGCTCTTTCGACTCTATGTCTGATCGATTGCCATATTAATTTTTTTTTTTGCAAAGTTGATTTCAACACCAACACGGACTGACAGACGGACATCGCTCAATTGACTTCGCTATGCATAAGAAGTCAGAATATACATATATACTTTATGGGGTCAGAAATGGATATTGTGGAAATTACACCCAGAATGACAAACCTACCCTTTTTCCACTTTCTGTGATGGTATAAAAACAGCATGCAAAAAATTAATTAAAATAAGCATAATGTAAAAATCAAAAGTGAACTTATCTTTTGTTAGCGTTCGTTTTAAAAATTTACGAAAAAAAATTTTTGTCGTGTACATAAATTTCAACGAAAATATTTGAACAAATTATTATTGGAATACGACAAACGTAATACCTATTTTTGTAATAGATTTGTTTTTCGAGTAACATATTAAACGATAACGACGTGCGTAGTACCATTTTAAAAAAACGTAGGATTTTCGACACGAGAACGACAACTGTAATAAGGCTGAATAAGTAAAATTTTTGTAGTGCAAAGTCACACATTACAATATTCACGGCTAACTGTAAGTCAATGAAGCAGTGACGATAATGCGTCCGCTTTTCTTTTTTAACACAGAACTGCCAGTGTATTCTGTGATTATATATATCGCTAGTCTCATGTAGAAAGGTCCTAACTCGTATATATGTAACTTTACAGGAGAAGGTAAAAACATAACAGAAACTGTATTTATCACAATGTAATACTAAAAATGCAAATGTTTAGAAAACCGTTATTTTTGATACTATTGCATTCAAATTATGTGACAAGGTGTATCTGTGTGAAATGTATTGGAATCACGAAAAATTTTTATTTCGTATAAAATCGAGTTAGGGCCTTTCTACATGAGACCAGCGATATGTAAGTCGAACTCATTCTTGAAATGTCAAACCAATGTTAAGGCCAGGATTCACTATCATACTCAGTCGTACGATCTGTCAAAAATTGCATGTGTGCACAAAAAGTATGATAGTGTGGATTAAAAGTGTATGTGTGCGACAGATTTTTGAAAGATCTGTACGATTTTATAACCTTTTGAAATAATTCATAAAATATTTTTCTCAAAGCGATCAGGTTTGATTTGTTTCAGATGATGAGGAGAATAACAACAAAATATTAAAACCATATGTTTTTGCATCTTTTTTGTATAATAGTGCGGCACCTGCGACGCCATTTTGAAACGATTTTTAAAGTAGGACAGAATTCTGTCAGATTTTTTTTGTGATTAAATCGTACGATTGTTTATTATAGTAAATCCTGGCCTTAAACAAACAAATTAAAATACAAATTTTGATATTCCCAACTACAAACCAGCTGGGCGGATGACACTACCTAGTAAAATAAATATACATACCTTGGCTTATTCAACCAACTAATTTCTCTTTTTATTACAAAAACAAGATGACTTTTGGTTGTTGCTTTAAAGTTGGAAGCCATTTTCGTATGACCCGGTATTTTCTTTTAATTTGTTTGTTTATATTTGTTTTACTTGCGGCATGTCAATTTTATGAATTTTTCTTCTCACTGAACATAGTTCCTAGTAAACATACTTGTTGGCAAGGTTTGCATTTCGCATCTTATTCAATTTGTGATGCAATTAAGTACTAATTGCTTAATTTATTAACTGACTTGATTGATATGGTAAATTGAGCTTAATTAAGGTCTTAATTGCGTAAATTCCTTAATTACGCAATTAAAGCATATGTGTGAAGAGGGTATTAGTTCGCCAACACCTTTGGATGTAATGCAGCCCCACACCATTACAAATAATTTTCCAAATTTTACAGTGGGTATTATTTCTTTTTGTTTGTCAGGGGCTTGCGCCAAACTTTTTGAGTCCCTCATGATAGTAAAACAACACCTTTGTCTCGTCGCATCATCATCCCAGTACTTCGGAGGAAAAGAAATATGTTCAATGACAAATTTCTATCTTTTTTCAATATTTAGCGTGGAGAGCAGAGGTATTTTTTTGGCGACACTTGAAGAGTATTTATGACTCTGCAGCACGTCTCAAACTGTCTGATAGAAGATACCTACATCACATTCACGGCTAATCTCACGTTCAATTCCCTTAGTGTTGGAATTTTGGTTATAAATAATTTTCAAAATTTTTCTTTCACTGCGCTGATTTACTTTTTTTGGTCTGCCTGGAGTTGTTTGTGGTTTAGGACTTCCTTCTTTTTCTGCACAGTTAATAACATTATATTCCGCCCTTAAATTAACGGATAACATTTCTACATTTTCTTTGTGAGACTTTCCTTAATATTAATTAAATTACACTAGCTGTGTAATATCTTTCTGATCACTTGCTGCTTGTATAGGCGTAATTTCATGGATGAATGCTATCCACTCTACTTTCCACGCTTAAAAGGAACTTACATTCAATAAATGTACGAAAAACTTTCGGATCTTCTTTACTTTTGGCTTCTTGAAAACATTTCTTTGCACCACTCAAAGAAACTAAAGTTATTTTGTAGCCTTGTTGTTGTTAGAGTGGTTTTACATTAAGGGCATTGTAGCTGAATCTTTTATTGTTTTCTATTTTGGAGCATCTCCGTAAGTCATCAATCGTTTACATTATGACTCTGTAGCAAGTGAGAGAATTTTATGATGTTTTATCCAAGTGTTGCCATAAACTAAATGCATAAATTTTTCAACAATTTTTGAACAATATAGAAAAAACAGCCCTTTGGTAATACCGCTCAAGCATAGAACTGTAAAAAATGAAAGAGAGAAACAGGAGTGAGAGAAAAAACTGAAAAGAGTCATGAACCTTCTCTACACCTCTTGCCTACAAACTTCTGCATCATGACTTTTGTAGCAGATACAATGCCCTTAATGTAAACTCCCTCTTATGGAAAACAGTTACATTAAAAAAATAATAATAATAATATCATGAATATATTTCCACTCATTTATCTCGGTAACTAAGCATCCTAGGAGGAAAAGGCCTTTAATCTGTTATCACTAGAAAAATTAAAATAATTAAAAAATTCAATGTTAGGCCAAAAAAAATTATTTTGTCCCTAAAAATTTATTTTTTTTACTTAGAAAACTTAAAACTCATTTATCTCGATAACTAAGCGCCCTAGTAGGAAAAGGGCTTTAATCTGTTATCACTAGAAAAATTAAAATAATTAAAAAATTCAATGTTAGGCCAAAAAAAATTATTTTGTCCCTAAAAATTGATTTTTTTTACTTAGAAAACTTAAAACTCATTTATCTCGGTAACTAAGCGTCCTAGGAGGAAAAGGACTTTAATATGTTATCACTAGAAAAATTAAAATAATTAAAAAATTCAATGTTAGGCCAAAAAAAATTATTTTGTCCCTAAAAATTGATTTTTTTTACTTAGAAAACTTAAAACTCATTTATCTCGGTAACTAAGCGTCCTAGGAGGAAAAGGGCTTTAATCTGTTATCACTAGAAAAATTAAAATAATTAAAAAATTCAATGTTAGGCCAAAAAAAATTATTTTGTCCCTAAAAATTGATTTTTTTTACTTAGAAAACTTAAAACTCATTTATCTCGGTAACTAAGCGTCCAAGGAGGAAAAGGACTTTAATATGTTATACTAGAAAAATTAAAATAATTAAAAAATTCAATGTTAGGCCAAAAAAAATTATTTTGTCCCTAAAAATTGATTTTTTTTACTTAGAAAACTTAAAACTCATTTATCTCGATAACTAAGCGTCCTAGTAGGAAAAGGGCTTTAATCTGTTATCACTAGAAAAATTAAAATAATTAAAAAATTCAATGTTAGGCCAAAAAAAATTATTTTGTCCCTCAAAATTGATTTTTTTTACTTAGAAAACTTAAAACTCATTTATCTCGGTAACTAAGCGTCCTAGGAGGAAAAGGGCTTTAATCTGTTATCACTAGAAAAATTAAAATAATTAAAAAATTCAATGTTAGGCCAAAAAAAATTATTTTGTCCCTAAAAATTGATTTCTTTTACTTAGAAAACTTAAAACTCATTTATCTCGGTAACTAAGCGTCCTAGGAGGAAAAGGGCTTTAATCTGTTATCACTAGAAAAATTAAAATAATTAAAAAATTCAATGTTAGGCCAAAAAAATTATTTTGTCCCTAAAAATTGATTTTTTTACTTAGAAAACTTAAAACTCATTTATCTCGGTAACTAAGCGTCGTAGGAGGAAAAGGGCTTTAATCTGTTATCACTAGAAAAATTAAAATAATTAAAAAATTCAATGTTAGGCCAAAAAAAATTATTTTGTCCCTAAAAATTGATTTTTTTTACTTAGAAAACTTAAAACTCATTTATCTCGGTAACTAAGCGTCCTAGGAGGAAAAGGGCTTTAATCTGTTATCACTAGAAAAATTAAAATGATTAAAAAATTCAATGTTAGTTTAAAAAAAAATTATTTTGTCCCTAAAAATTGATTTTTTTTTACTTAGAAAACTTAAAACTCATTTATCTCGGCAACTAAGCGTCCTAGGAGGAAAAAGGCTTTAATCTGTTATCACTAGAAAAATTAAAATAATTAAAAAATTCAAAGTTAGGCCAAAAAAAATTATTTTGTCCCTAAAAATTGATTTTTTTTACTTAGAAAACTTAAAACTCATTTATCTCGATAACTAAGCGTCCTAGGAGGAAAAGGGCTTTAATCTGTTATCACTAGAAAAATTAAAATAATTAAAAAACTCAATGTTAGGCCAAAAAAAATTATTTTGTCCCTAAAAATTGATTTTTTTTACTTAGAAAACTTAAAACTCATTTATCTCGGTAAATAAGCATCATAGGAGGAAAAGGGCTTTAATCTGTTATCACTAGAAAAATTAAAATAATTAAAAAATTCAATGTTAGGCCAAAAAAAATTATTTTGTCCCTAAAAATTGATTTTTTTTACTTAGAAAACTTAAAACTCATTTATCTCAGTAACTAAGCATCCTAGGAGGAAAAGGGCCCTAATCTGTTATCACTAGAAAAATAAAAATAATTAAAAAATTCAATGTTAGGCCAAAAAAAATTATTTTGTCCCTAAAAATTGATTTCTTTTACTTAGAAAACTTAAAACTCATTTATCTCGGTAACTAAGCGTCCTAGGAGGAAAAGGGCTTTAATCTGTTATCACTAGAAAAATTAAAATAATTAAAAAATTCAATGTTAGGCCAAAAAAAAAACTATTTTGTCCCTAAAAATTGATTTTTTTTACTTAGAAAACTTAAAACTCATTTATCTCGGTAACTAAGCGTCCTAGGAGGAAAAGGGCTTTAATCTGTTATCACTAGAAAAATTAAAAACATTAAAAAATTCAATGTTAGGCCAAAAAAAATTACTTTGTCCCTAAAAATTGATTTTTTTTACTTAGAAAACTTAAAACTCATTTATCTCGGCAACTAAGCGTCCTAGGAGGAAAAGGGCTTTAATCTGTTATCACTAGAAAAATTAAAATAATTAAAAAATTCAATGTTAGGCCAAAAAAAAATTATTTTGTCCCTAAAAATTGATTTCTTTTACTTAGAAAACTTAAAACTCATTTATCTCGGTAACTAAGCGTCCTAGGAGGAAAAGGGCTTTAATCTGTTATCACTAGAAAAATTAAAATAATTAAAAAATTCAATGTTAGGCCAAAAAAAATTATTTTGTCCCTAAAAATTGATTTCTTTTACTTAGAAAACTTAAAACTCATTTATCTCGGTAACTAAGCGTCCTAGGAGGAAAAGGGCTTTAATCTGTTATCACTAGAAAAATTAAAATAATTAAAAAATTCAATGTTAGGCCAAAAAAAAAACTATTTTGTCCCTAAAAATTGATTTTTTTACTTAGAAAACTTAAAACTCATTTATCTCGGTAACTAAGCGTCCTAGGAGGAAAAGGGCTTTAATCTGTTATCACTAGAAAAATTAAAATCATTAAAAAATTCAATGTTAGGCCAAAAAAAATTACTTTGTCCCTAAAAATTGATTTTTTTTACTTAGAAAACTTAAAACTCATTTATCTCGGCAACTAAGCGTCCTAGGAGGAAAAGGGCTTTAATCTGTTATCACTAGAAAAATTAAAATAATTAAAAAATTCAATGTTAGGCCAAAAAAAATTATTTTGTCCCTAAAAATTGATTTCTTTTACTTAGAAAACTTAAAACTCATTTATCTCGGTAACTAAGCGTCCTAGGAGGAAAAGGGCTTTAATCTGTTATCACTAGAAAAATTAAAATCATTAAAAAATTCAATGTTAGGCCAAAAAAAATTACTTTGTCCCTAAAAATTGATTTTTTTTACTTAGAAAACTTAAAACTCATTTATCTCGGCAACTAAGCGTCCTAGGAGGAAAAGGGCTTTAATCTGTTATCACTAGAAAAATTAAAATAATTAAAAAATTCAATGTTAGGCCAAAAAAAATTATTTTGTCCCTAAAAATTGATTTCTTTTACTTAGAAAACTTAAAACTCATTTATCTCGGTAACTAAGCGTCCTAGGAGGAAAAGGGCTTTAATCTGTTATCACTAGAAAAATTAAAATAATTAAAAAATTTAATGTTAGGCCAAAAAAAAAACTATTTTGTCCCTAAAAATTGATTTTTTTTACTTAGAAAACTTAAAACTCATTTATCTCGGTAACTAAGCGTCCTAGGAGGAAAAGGGCTTTAATCTGTTATCACTAGAAAAATTAAAATAATTAAAAAATTCAATGTTAGGCCAAAAAAAATTACTTTGTCCCTAAAAATTTATTTTTTTTACTTAGAAAACTTAAAACTCATTTATCTCGGCAACTAAGCGTCCTAGGAGGAAAAGGGCTTTAATCTGTTATCACTAGAAAAATTAAAATAATTAAAAAATTCAATGTTAGGCCAAAAAAAATTATTTTGTCCCTAAAAATTGATTTTTTTTACTTAGAAAACTTAAAACTCATTATCTCGGTAACTAAGCGTCGTAGGAGGAAAAGGGCTCTAATCTGTTATCACTAGAAAAATAAAAATAATTAAAAAATTCAATGTTAGGCCAAAAAAAATTATTTTGTCCCTAAAAATTGATTTGTTTTACTTAGAAAACTTAAAACTCATTTATCTCGGCAATTAAGCGTCCTAGGAGGAAAAGGGCTTTAATCTGTTATCACTAGAAAAATTAAAATAATTAAAAAATTCAATGTTAGGCCAGAAAAATTATTTTGTCCCTAAAAATTGATTTTTTTTACTTAGAAAACTTAAAACTCATTTATCTCGGTAACTAAGCGTCGTAGGAGGAAAAGCGCTTTAATCTGTTATCACTAGAAAAATTAAAATAATTAAAAAATTCAATGTTAGGCCAAAAAAAATTATTTTGTCCCTAAAAAGCGGTAACTAAGCGTCCTAGGAGGAAAAGGACTTTAATATGTTATCACTAGAAAAATTAAAATAATTAAAAAATTCAATGTTAGGCCAAAAAAAATTATTTTGTCCCTAAAAATTGATTTTTTTTTACTTAGAAAACTTAAAACTCATTTATCTCGGTAACTAAGCGTCCTAGGAGGAAAAGGGCTTTAATCTGTTATCACTAGAAAAATTAAAATAATTAAAAAATTCAATGTTAGGCCAAAAAAAATTATTTTGTCCCTAAAAATTGATTTTTTTTTCTTTGAAAACTTTAAACTCATTTATCTCGGTAACTAAGCGTCCAAGGAGGAAAAGGACTTTAATATGTTATCACTAGGAAAATTAAAATAATTAAAAAATTCAATGTTAGGCCAAAAAAAAAAAATTATTTTGTCCCTAAAAATTGATTTTTTTTTACTTAGAAAACTTAAAACTCATTTATCTCGGTAACTAAGCGTCCTAGGAGGAAAAGGGCATTAATCTGTTATCACTAGAAAAATTAAAATAACTAAAAAAATTCAATGTTAGGCCCAAAAAATTATTTTGTCCCTAAAAATTGATTTTTTTTTACTTAGAAAACTTAAAACTCATTTATCTCGGCAACTAAGCGTCCTAGGAGGAAAAGGGCTTTAATCTGTTATCACTAGAAAAATTAAAATAATTAAAAAATTCAATGTAAGGCCAAAAAAAAATTATTTTGTCCCTAAAAATTGATTTTTTTTACTTAGAAAACTTAAAACTCATTTATCTCGATAACTAAGCGTCCTAGGAGGAAAAGGGCTTTAATCTGTTATCACTAGAAAAATTAAAATAATTAAAAAATTCAATGTTAGGCCAAAAAAAATTATTTTGTCCCTAAAAATTGATTTGTTTTACTTAGAAAACTTAAAACTCATTTATCTCGGCAACTAAGCGTCCTAGGAGGAAAAGGGCTTTAATCTGTTATCACTAGAAAAATTAAAATAATTAAAAAATTCAATGTTAGGCCAGAAAAATTATTTTGTCCCTAAAAATTGATTTTTTTTACTTAGAAAACTTAAAACTCATTTATCTCGGTAACTAAGCGTCCTAGGAGGAAAAGGGCTTTAATCTGTTATCACTAGAAAAATTAAAATAATTAAAAAATTCAATGTTAGGCCAAAAAAAATTATTTTGTCCCTAAAAATTGATTTTTTTTACTTAGAAAACTTAAAACTCATTTATCTCGGTAACTAAGCGTCCTAGGAGGAAAAGGGCTTTAATCTGTTATCACTAGAAAAATTAAAATAATTAAAAAATTCAATGTTAGGCCAAAAAAAATTATTTTGTCCCTAAAAATTGATTTTTTTTACTTAGAAAACTTTAAACTCATTTATCTCGGTAACTAAGCGTCCAAGGAGGAAAAGGACTTTAATATGTTATCACTAGAAAAATTAAAATAATTAAAAAATTCAATGTTAGGCCAAAAAAAAAAATTATTTTGTCCCTAAAAATTGATTTTTTTTACTTAGAAAACTTAAAACTCATATATCTCGGTAACTAAGCGTCCTAGGAGGAAAAGGGCATTAATCTGTTATCACTAGAAAAATTAAAATAATTAAAAAATTCAATGTTAGGCCAAAAAAAATTATTTTGTCCCTAAAAATTGATTTTTTTTTACTTAGAAAACTTAAAACTCATTTATCTCGGCAACAAAGCGTCCTAGGAGGAAAAGGGCTTTAATCTGTTATCACTAGAAAAATTAAAATAATTAAAAAATTCAATGTTAGGCCAAAAAAAAATTATTTTGTCCCTAAAAATTGATTTTTTTTTACTTAGAAAACTTAAAACTCATTTATCTCGGTAACTAAGCGTCCTAGGAGGAAAAGGGCTTTAATCTGTTATCACTAGAAAAATTAAAATAATTAAAAAATTCAATGTTAGGCCAAAAAAAATTATTTTGTCCCTAAAAATTGATTTTTTTTACTTAGAAAATTTAAAACTCATTTATCTCGGTAAATAAGCATCATAGGAGAAAAAGGGCTTTAATCTGTTATCACTAGAAAAATTAAAATAATTAAAAAATTCAATGTTAGGCCAAAAAAAATTATTTTGTCCCTAAAAATTGATTTTTTTTACTTAGAAAACTTAAAACTCATTTATCTCGGTAACTAAGCGTCCTAGGAGGAAAAGGGCTTTAATCTGTCATCACTAGAAAAATTAAAATAATTAAAAAATTCAATGTTTGGCCAAAAAAAAATTATTTTGTCCCTAAAAATTGATTTTTTTACTTAGAAAACTTAAAACTCATTTATCTTGGTAAATAAGCGTCCTAGGAGGAAAAGGGCTTTAATCTGTCATCACTAGAAAAATTAAAATAATTAAAAAATTCAATGTTAGGCCAAAAAAAATTATTTTGTCCCTAAAAATTGATTTTTTTTACTTAGAAAACTTAAAACTCATTTATCTCGGTAACCAAGCGTCCTAGGAGGAAAAGGGCATTAATCTGTTATCACTAGAAAAATTAAAATAATTAAAAAATTCAATGTTAGGCCAAAAAAAAATTATTTTGTCCCTAAAAATTGATTTTTTTTTACTTAGAAAACTTAAAACTCATTTATCTCGGTAACTAAGCGTCCTAGGAGGAAAAGGGCTTTAATCTGTTATCACTAGAAAAATTAAAATAATTAAAAAATTCAATGTTAGGCCAAAAAAAAATTATTTTGTCCCTAAAAATTGATTTTTTTTACTTAGAAAACTTAAAACTCATTTATCTCGGTAACTAAGCGTCCTAGGAGGAAAAGGGCTTTAATCTGTTATCACTAGAAAAATTAAAATAATTAAAAAATTCAATGTTAGGCCAAAAAAAAATTATTTTGTCCCTAAAAATTGATTTTTTTTTACTTAGAAAACTTAAAACTCATTTATCTCGGTAACTAAGCGTCCTAGGAGGAAAAGGGCTTTAATCTGTTATCACTAGAAAAATTAAAATAATTAAAAAATTCAATGTTAGGCCAAAAAAAAATTATTTTGTCCCTAAAAATTGATTTGTTTTACTTAGAAAACTTAAAACTCATTTATCTCGGTAACTAAGCGTCCTAGGAGGAAAAGGGCTTTAATCTGTTATCACTAGAAAAATTAAAATCATTAAAAAATTCAATGTTAGGCCAAAAAAAATTACTTTGTCCCTAAAAATTGATTTTTTTTACTTAGAAAACTTAAAACTCATTTATCTCGGCAACTAAGCGTCCTAGGAGGAAAAGGGATTTAATCTGTTATCACTAGAAAAATTAAAATAATTAAAAAATTCAATGTTAGGCCAAAAAAAATTATTTTGTCCCTAAAAATTGATTTTTTTTACTTAGAAAACTTAAAACTCATTATCTCGGTAACTAAGCGTCGTAGGAGGAAAAGGGCTCTAATCTGTTATCACTAGAAAAATTAAAATAATTAAAAACTTCAATGTTAGGCCAAAAAAAATTATTTTGTCCCTAAAAATTGATTTTTTTTACTTAGAAAACTTAAAACTCATTTATCTCGATAACTAAGCGTCCTAGTAGGAAAAAGTGCTTTAATCTGTTATCACTAGAAAAATAAAAATAATTAAAAAATTCAATGTTAGGCCAAAAAAAATTATTTTGTCCCTAAAAATTGATTTGTTTTACTTAGAAAACTTAAAACTCATTTATCTCGGCAACTAAGCGTCCTAGGAGGAAAAGGGCTTTAATCTGTTATCACTAGAAAAATTAAAATAATTAAAAAATTCAATGTTAGGCCAGAAAAATTATTTTGTCCCTAAAAATTGATTTTTTTTACTTAGAAAACTTAAAACTCATTTATCTCGGTAACTAAGCGTCGTAGGAGGAAAAGCGCTTTAATCTGTTATCACTAGAAAAATTAAAATAATTAAAAAATTCAATGTTAGGCCAAAAAAAATTATTTTGTCCCTAAAAATTGATTTTTTTTACTTAGAAAATTTAAAACTCATTTATCTCGGTAACTAAGCGTCCTAGGAGGAAAAGGACTTTAATATGTTATCACTAGAAAAATTAAAATAATTAAAAAATTCAATGTTAGGCCAAAAAAAATTATTTTGTCCCTAAAAATTGATTTTTTTTACTTAGAAAACTTAAAACTCATTTATCTCGGTAACTAAGCGTCCTAGGAGGAAAAGGGCTTTAATCTGTTATCACTAGAAAAATTAAAATAATTAAAAAATTCAATGTTAGGCCAAAAAAAATTATTTTGTCCCTAAAAATTGATTATTTTTACTTAGAAAACTTAAAACTCATTTATCTCGGTAACTAAGCGTCCTAGGAGGAAAAGGACTTTAATATGTTATCACTAGAAAAATTAAAATAATTAAAAAATTCAATGTTAGGCCAAAAAATTATTTTGTCCCTAAAAATTGATTTTTTTTACTTAGAAAACTTAAAACTCATTATCTCGGTAACTAAGCGTCGTAGGAGGAAAAGGGCTCTAATCTGTTATCACTAGAAAAATTAAAATAATTAAAAACTTCAATGTTAGGCCAAAAAAAATTATTTTGTCCCTAAAAATTGATTTTTTTTACTTAGAAAACTTAAAACTCATTTATCTCGATAACTAAGCGTCCTAGTAGGAAAAAGTGCTTTAATCTGTTATCACTAGAAAAATAAAAATAATTAAAAAATTCAATGTTAGGCCAAAAAAAATTATTTTGTCCCTAAAAATTGATTTGTTTTACTTAGAAAACTTAAAACTCATTTATCTCGGCAACTAAGCGTCCTAGGAGGAAAAGGGCTTTAATCTGTTATCACTAGAAAAATTAAAATAATTAAAAAATTCAATGTTAGGCCAGAAAAATTATTTTGTCCCTAAAAATTGATTTTTTTTACTTAGAAAACTTAAAACTCATTTATCTCGGTAACTAAGCGTCCTAGGAGGAAAAGGACTTTAATATGTTATCACTAGAAAAATTAAAATAATTAAAAAATTCAATGTTAGGCCAAAAAAAATTATTTTGTCCCTAAAAATTGATTTTTTTTACTTAGAAAACTTAAAACTCATTTATCTCGGTAACTAAGCGTCCAAGGAGGAAAAGGGCTTTAATCTGTTATCACTAGAAAAATTAAAATAATTAAAAAATTCAATGTTAGGCCAAAAAAAATTATTTTGTCCCTAAAAATTGATTTTTTTTACTTAGAAAACTTAAAACTCATTTATCTCGGTAACTAAGCGTCCTAGGAGGAAAAGGACTTTAATATGTTATCACTAGAAAAATTAAAATAATTAAAAAATTCAATGTTAGGCCAAAAAAAATTATTTTGTCCCTAAAAATTGATTTTTTTTACTTAGAAAACTTAAAACTCATTTATCTCGGTAACTAAGCGTCGTAGGAGGAAAAGCGCTTTAATCTGTTATCACTAGAAAAATTAAAATAATTAAAAAATTCAATGTTAGGCCAAAAAAAATTATTTTGTCCCTAAAAATTGATTTTTTTTACTTAGAAAACTTAAAAACTCATTTATCTCGGTAACTAAGCGTCCTAGGAGGAAAAGGACTTTAATATGTTATCACTAGAAAAATTAAAATAATTAAAAAAATTCAATGTTAGGCCAAAAAAAATTATTTTGTCCCTAAAAATTGATTTTTTTTACTTAGAAAACTTAAAACTCATTTATCTCGGTAACTAAGCGTCCTAGGAGGAAAAGGGCTTTAATCTGTTATCACTAGAAAAATTAAAAATAATTAAAAAATTCAATGTTAGGCCAAAAAAAATTATTTTGTCCCTAAAAATTGATTATTTTTACTTAGAAAACTTAAAACTCATTTATCTCGGTAACTAAGCGTCCTAGGAGGAAAAGGACTTTAATATGTTATCACTAGAAAAATTAAAATAATTAAAAAATTCAATGTTAGGCCAAAAAAATTATTTTGTCCCTAAAAATTGATTTTTTCTACTTAGAAAACTTAAAACTCATTTATCTCGGTAACTAAGCGTCCTAGGAGGAAAAGGGCTTTAATCTGTTATCACTAGAAAAATTAAAATGATTAAAAAATTCAGTGTTAGGCCAAAAAAATTTATTTTGTCCCTAAAAATTGATTTTTTTTTACTTAGAAAACTTAAAACTCATTTATCTTGGTAAATAAGCGTCCTAGGAGGAAAAGGGCTTTAATCTGTCATCACTAGAAAAATTAAAATAATTAAAAAATTCAATGTTAGGCCAAAAAAAAATTATTTTGTCCCTAAAAATTGATTTTTTTTACTTAGAAAACTTAAAACTCATTTATCTCGGTAACTAAGCGTCCTAGGAGGAAAAGGGCATTAATCTGTTATCACTAGAAAAATTAAAATAATTAAAAAATTCAATGTTAGGCCAAAAAAAATTATTTTGTCCCTAAAAATTGATTTTTTTTTTACTTAGAAAACTTAAAACTCATTTATCTCGGCAACTAAGCGTCCTAGGAGGAAAAGGGCTTTAATCTGTTATCACTAGAAAAATTAAAATAATTAAAAAATTCAATGTTAGGCCAAAAAAAATTATTTTGTCCCTAAAAATTGATTTTTTTTACTTAGAAAACTTAAAACTCATTTATCTCGATAGTTAAGCGTCCTAGGAGGAAAAGGGCTTTAATCTGTTATCACTAGAAAAATTAAAATAATTAAAAAATTCAATGTTAGGCCAAAAAAAATTATTTTGTCCCTAAAAATTGATTTTTTTTACTTAGAAAACTTAAAACTCATTTATCTCGGTAAATAAGCATCATAGGAGAAAAAGGGCTTTAATCTGTTATCACTAGAAAAATTAAAATAATTAAAAAATTCAATGTTAGGGCAAAAAAAATTATTTTGTCCCTAAAAATTGATTTTTTTTACTTAGAAAACTTAAAACTCATTTATCTCGGTAACTAAGCGTCCTAGGAGGAAAAGGGCTTTAATCTGTTATCACTAGAAAAATTAAAATGATTAAAAAATTCAATGTTAGGCCAAAAAAAATTATTTTGTCCCTAAAAATTGATTTTTTTTTACTTAGAAAACTTAAAACTCATTTATCTCGGCAACTAAGCGTCCTAGGAGGAAAAGGGCTTTAATCTGTTATCACTAGAAAAATTAAAATAATTAAAAAATTCAATGTTAGGCCAAAAAAAATTATTTAGTCCCTAAAAATTGATTTTTTTTACTTAGAAAACTTAAAACTCATTTATCTCGATAACTAAGCGTCCTAGGAGGAAAAGGGCTTTAATCTGTTATCACTAGAAAAATTAAAATAATTAAAAAACTCAATGTTAGGCCAAAAAAAATTATTTTGTCCCTAAAAATTGATTTTTTTTACTTAGAAAACTTAAAACTCATTTATCTCGGTAAATAAGCATCATAGGAGGAAAAGGGCTTTAATCTGTTATCACTAGAAAAATTAAAATAATTAAAAAATTCAATTTGATTTTTTTTACTTAGAAAACTTAAAACTCATTTATCTCTGTAACTAAGCGTCCTAGGAGGAAAAGGGCTTTAATCTGTCATCACTAGAAAAATTAAAATAATTAAAAAATTCAATGTTTGGCCAAAAAAAATTATTTTGTCCCTAAAAATTGATTTTTTTACTTAGAAAACTTAAAACTCATTTATCTTGGTAAATAAGCGTCCTAGGAGGAAAAGGGCTTTAATCTGTCATCACTAGAAAAATTAAAATAATTAAAAAATTCAATGTTAGGCCAAAAAAAATTATTTTGTCCCTAAAAATTGATTTTTTTTTACTTAGAAAACTTAAAACTCATTTATCTCGGTAACTAAGCGTCCTAGGAGGAAAAGGGCTTTAATCTGTTATCACTAGAAAAATTAAAATAATTAAAAAATTCAATGTTAGGCCAAAAAAAATTACTTTGTCCCTAAAAATTGATTTTTTTTACTTAGAAAACTTTTAACTCATTTATCTCGGCAACTAAGCGTCCTAGGAGGAAAAGGGCTTTAATCTGTTATCACTAGAAAAATTAAAAAAATCAATGTTAGGCCAAAAAAAATTATTTTGTCCCTAAAAATTGATTTTTTTTACTTAGAAAACTTAAAACTCATTATCTCGGTAACTAAGCGTCGTAGGAGGAAAAGGGCTCTAATCTGTTATCACTAGAAAAATTAAAATAATTAAAAAATTCAATGTTAGGCCAAAAAAAATTATTTTGTCCCTAAAAATTGATTTTTTTTACTTAGAAAACTTAAAACTCATTTATCTCGATAACTAAGCGTCCTAGTAGGAAAAAGTGCTTTAATCTGTTATCACTAGAAAAATAAAAATAATTAAAAAGTTCAATGTTAGGCCAAAAAAAATTATTTTGTCCCTAAAAATTGATTTGTTTTACTTAGAAAACTTTAAACTCATTTATCTCGGCAACTAAGCGTCCTAGGAGGAAAAGAGCTTTAATCTCTTATCACTAGAAAAATTAAAATAATTAAAAAATTCAATGTTAGGCCAGAAAAATTATTTTGTCCCTAAAAATTTATTTTTTTTACTTAGAAAACTTAAAACTCATTTATCTCGGTAACTAAGAGTCGTAGGAGGAAAAGCGCTTTAATCTGTTATCACTAGAAAAATTAAAATAATTAAAAAATTCAATGTTAGGCCAAAAAAAAATTATTTTGTCCCTAAAAATTGATTTTTTTTACTTAGAAAACTTAAAACTCATTTATCTCGGTAACTAAGCGTCCTAGGAGGAAAAGGACTTTAATATGTTATCACTAGAAAAATTAAAATAATTAAAAAATTCAATGTTAGGCCAAAAAAAATTATTTTGTCCCTAAAAATTGATTTTTTTTACTTAGAAAACTTAAAACTCATTTATCTCGGTAACTAAGCGTCCTAGGAGGAAAAGGGCTTTAATCTGTTATCACTAGAAAAATTAAAATAATTAAAAAATTCAATGTTAGGCCAAAAAAAATTATTTTGTCCCTAAAAATTGATTTTTTTTTTACTTAGAAAACTCAAAACTCATTTATCTCGGTAACTAAGCGTCCAAGGAGGAAAAGGACTTTAATATGTTATCACTAGAAAAATTAAAATAATTAAAAAATTCAATGTTAGGCCAAAAAAAATTATTTTGTCCCTAAAAATTGATTATTTTTACTTAGAAAACTTAAAACTCATTTATCTCGGTAACTAAGCGTCCTAGGAGGAAAAGGACTTTAATATGTTATCACTAGAAAAATTAAAATAATTAAAAAATTCAATGTTAGGCCAAAAAAATTATTTTGTCCCTAAAAATTGATTTTTTCTACTTAGAAAACTTAAAACTCATTTATCTCGGTAACTAAGCGTCCTAGGAGGAAAAGGGCTTTAATCTGTTATCACTAGAAAAATTAAAATAATTAAAAAATTCAATGTTAGGCCAAAAAAAATTATTTTGTCCCTAAAAATTAATTTTTTTTTACTTAGAAAACTTAAAACTCATTTATCTTGGTAAATAAGCGTCCTAGGAGGAAAAGGGCTTTAATCTGTCATCACTAGAAAAATTAAAATAATTAAAAAATTCAATGTTAGGCCAAAAAAAAAAATTATTTTGTCCCTAAAAATTGATTTTTTTTACTTAGAAAACTTAAAACTCATTTATCTCGGTAACTAAGCGTCCTAGGAGGAAAAGGGCATTAATCTGTTATCACTAGAAAAATTAAAATAATTAAAAAATTCAATGTTTGGCCAAAAAAAATTATTTTGTCCCTAAAAATTGATTTTTTTTTACTTAGAAAACTTAAAACTCATTTATCTCGGCAACTAAGCGTCCTAGGAGGAAAAGGGCTTTAATCTGTTATCACTAGAAAAATTAAAATAATTAAAAAATTCAATGTAAGGCCAAAAAAAATTATTTTGTCCCTAAAAATTGATTTTTTTTACTTAGAAAACTTAAAACTCATTTATCTCGATAACTAAGCGTCCTAGGAGGAAAAGGGCTTTAATCTGTTATCACTAGAAAAATTAAAATAATTAAAAAATTCAATGTTAGGCCAAAAAAAATTATTTTGTCCCTAAAAATTGATTTTTTTTACTTAGAAAACTTAAAACTCATTTATCACGGCAACTAAGCGTCCTAGGAGGAAAAGGGCTTTAATCTGTTATCACTAGAAAAATTAAAATAATTAAAAAATTCAATGTAAGGCCAAAAAAAATTATTTTGTCCCTAAAAATTGATTTTTTTTACTTAGAAAACTTAAAACTCATTTATCTCGGTAACTAAGCGTCCTAGGAGGAAAAGGGCTTTAATCTGTTATCACTAGAAAAATTAAAATAATTAAAAAATTCAATGTTAGGCCAAAAAAAATAATTTGTCCCTAAAAATTGATTATTTTTACTTAGAAAACTTAAAACTCATTTATCTCGGTAACTAAGCGTCCTAGGAGGAAAATGACTTTAATATGTTATCACTAGAAAAATTAAAATAATTAAAAAATTCAATGTTTGGCCAAAAAAATTATTTTGTCCCTAAAAATTGATTTTTTCTACTTAGAAAACTTAAAACTCATTTATCTCGGTAACTAAGCGTCCTAGGAGGAAAAGGGCTTTAATCTGTTATCACTAGAAAAATTAAAATGATTAAAAAATTCAGTGTTAGGCCAAAAAAAATTATTTTGTCCCTAAAAATTGATTTTTTTTTACTTAGAAAACTTAAAACTCATTTATCTTGGTAAATAAGCGTCCTAGGAGGAAAAGGGCTTTAATCTGTCATCACTAGAAAAATTAAAATAATTAAAAAATTCAATGTTAGGCCAAAAAAAAATTATTTTGTCCCTAAAAATTGATTTTTTTTACTTAGAAAACTTAAAACTCATTTATCTCGGTAACTAAGCGTCCTAGGAGGAAAAGGGCATTAATCTGTTATCACTAGAAAAATTAAAATAATTAAAAAATTCAATGTTAGGCCAAAAAAAATTATTTTGTCCCTAAAAATTGATTTTTTTTTTACTTAGAAAACTTAAAACTCATTTATCACGGCAACTAAGCGTCCTAGGAGGAAAAGGGCTTTAATCTGTTATCACTAGAAAAATTAAAATAATTAAAAAATTCAATGTAAGGCCAAAAAAAATTATTTTGTCCCTAAAAATTGATTTTTTTTACTTAGAAAACTTAAAACTCATTTATCTCGATAACTAAGCGTCCTAGGAGGAAAAGGGCTTTAATCTGTTATCACTAGAAAAATTAAAATAATTAAAAAATTCAATGTTAGGCCAAAAAAAATTATTTTGTCCCTAAAAATTGATTTTTTTTACTTAGAAAACTTAAAACTCATTTATCTCGGTAAATAAGCATCATAGGAGAAAAAGGGCTTTAATCTGTTATCACTAGAAAAATTAAAATAATTAAAAAATTCAATGTTAGGGCAAAAAAAATTATTTTGTCCCTAAAAATTGATTTTTTTTACTTAGAAAACTTAAAACTCATTTATCTCGGTAACTAAGCGTCCTAGGAGGAAAAGGGCTTTAATCTGTTATCACTAGAAAAATTAAAATGATTAAAAAATTCAATGTTAGGCCAAAAAAAATTATTTTGTCCCTAAAAATTGATTTTTTTTACTTAGAAAACTTAAAACTCATTTATCTCGGCAACTAAGCGTCCTAGGAGGAAAAGGGCTTTAATCTGTTATCACTAGAAAAATTAAAATAATTAAAAAATTCAATGTTAGGCCAAAAAAAATTATTTAGTCCCTAAAAATTGATTTTTTTTACTTAGCAAACTTAAAACTCATTTATCTCGATAACTAAGCGTCCTAGGAGGAAAAGGGCTTTAATCTGTTATCACTAGAAAAATTAAAATAATTAAAAAACTCAATGTTAGGCCAAAAAAAATTATTTTATCCCTAAAAATTGATTTTTTTTACTTAGAAAACTTAAAACTCATTTATCTCGGTAAATAAGCATCATAGGAGGAAAAGGGCTTTAATCTGTTATCACTAGAAAAATTAAAATAATTAAAAAATTCAATTTGATTTTTTTTACTTAGAAAACTTAAAACTCATTTATCTCTGTAACTAAGCGTCCTAGGAGGAAAAGGGCTTTAATCTGTTATCACTAGAAAAATTAAAATAATTAAAAAATTCAATGTTAGGCCAAAAAAAATTACTTTGTCCCTAAAAATTGATTTTTTTTACTTAGAAAACTTAAAACTCATTTATCTCGGCAACTAAGCGTCCTAGGAGGAAAACGGCTTTAATCTGTTATCACTAGAAAAATTAAAATAATTAAAAAATTCAATGTTAGGCCAAAAAAAATTACTTTGTCCCTAAAAATTGATTTTTTTTACTTAGAAAACTTAAAACTCATTATCTCGGTAACTAAGCGTCGTAGGAGGAAAAGGGCTCTAATCTGTTATCACTAGAAAAATTAAAATAATTAAAAAATTCAATGTTAGGCCAAAAAAAATTATTTTGTCCCTAAAAATTGATTTTTTTACTTAGAAAACTTAAAACTCATTTATCTTGGTAAATAAGCGTCCTAGGAGGAAAAGGGCTTTAATCTGTCATCACTAGAAAAATTAAAATAATTAAAAAATTCAATGTTAGGCCAAAAAAAATTATTTTGTCCCTAAAAATTGATTTTTTTTACTTAGAAAACTTAAAACTCATTTATCTTGGTAACTAAGCGTCCTAGGAGGAAAAGGGCATTAATCTGTTATCACTAGAGAAATTAAAATAATTAAAAAATTCAATGTTAGGCCAAAAAAAAAAATTATTTTGTCCCTAAAAATTGATTTTTTTTACTTAGAAAACTTAAAACTCATTTATCTCGGTAACTAAGCGTCCTAGGAGGAAAAGGCCTTTAATCTGTTATCACTAGAAAAATTAAAATAATTAAAAAATTCATTTATCTCGGTAAATAAGCATCATAGGAGAAAAAGGGCCTTAATCTGTTATCACTAGAAAAATTAAAATAATTAAAAAATTCAATGTTAGGCCAAAAAAAAATTATTTTGTCCCTAAAAATTGATTTTTTTTACTTAGAAAACTTAAAACTCATTTATCTCGATAACTAAGCGTCCTAGGAGGAAAAGGGCTTTAATCTGTTATCACTAGAAAAATTAAAATAATTAAAAAATTCAATGTTAGGCCAAAAAAAATTATTTTGTCCCTAAAAATTGATTTTTTTTACTTAGAAAACTTAAAACTCATTTATCTCGGTAACTAAGCGTCCTAGGAGGAAAAGGGCTTTAATCTGTCATCACTAGAAAAATTAAAATAATTAAAAAATTCAATGTTAGGCCAAAAAAAAATTATTTTGTCCCTAAAAATTGATTTTTTTTACTTAGAAAACTTAAAACTCATTTATCTCGGTAACTAAGCGTCCTAGGAGGAAAAGGGCTTTAATCTGTTATCACTAGAAAAATTAAAATAATTAAAAAATTCAATGTTAGGCCAAAAAAAATTATTTTGTCCCTAAAAATTGATTTTTTTTTACTTAGAAAACTTAAAACTCATTTATCTCGGTAACTAAGCGTCCTAGGAGGAAAAGGGCTTTAATCTGTTATCACTAGAAAAATTAAAATAATTAAAAAATTCAATGTTAGGCCAAAAAAAATTATTTTGTCCCTAAAAATTGATTTTTTTTACTTAGAAAACTTAAAACTCATTTATCTCGATAACTAAGCGTCCTAGGAGGAAAAGGACTTTAATCTGTTATCACTAGAAAAATTAAAATAATTAAAAAATTCAATGTTAGGCCAAAAAAAAATTATTTTGTCCCTAAAAATTGATTTTTTACTTAGAAAACTTAAAACTCATTTATCTCGGTAACTAAGCGTCCTAGGAGGAAAAGGGCTTTAATCTGTTATCACTAGAAAAATTAAAATAATTAAAAAATTCAATGTTAGGCCAAAAAAATTATTTTGTCCCTAAAAATTGATTTTTTTTTACTTAGAAAACTTAAAACTCATTTATCTCGTTAACTAAGCGTCCTAAGAGGAAAAGGGCTTTAATCTGTTATCACTAGAAAAATTAAAATAATTAAAAAATTCAATGTTAGGGCAAAAAAAATTATTTTGTCCCTAAAAATTGATTTTTTTACTTAGAAAACTGAAAACTCATTTATCTCGGTAACTAAGCGTCCTAGGACAAAAAGGGCTTTAATCTGTTATCACTAGAAAAATTAAAATAATTAAAAAATTCAATGTTAGGGCAAAAAAAATTATTTTGTCCCTAAAAATTGATTTTTTTTACTTAGAAAACTTAAAACTTATTTATCTCGGTAACTAAGCGTCCTAGGAGGAAAAGGACTTTAATATGTTATCACTAAAAAAATTAAAATAATTAAAAAATTCAATGTTAGGCCAAAAAAATTATTTTGTCCCTAAAAATTGATTTTTTCTACTTAGAAAACTTAAAACTCATTTATCTCGGTAACTAAGCGTCCTAGGAGGAAAAGGGCTTTAATCTGTTATCACTAGAAAAATTAAAATGATTAAAAAATTCAATGTTAGGCCAAAAAAAATTATTTTGTCCCTAAAAATTGATTTTTTTTTACTTAGAAAACTTAAAACTCATTTATCTCGGTAACTAAGCGTCTTAGGAGGAAAAGGGCTTTAATCTGTTATCACTAGAAAAATTAAAATAATTAAAAAATTCAATGTTAGGCCAAAAAAAAATATTTTGTCCCTAAAAATTGATTTTATTTAATTAGAAAACATAAAAGTCATTTATCTCGGTAACTAAGCGTCTTAGGAGGAAAAGGGCTTTAATCTGTTATCACTAGAAAAATTAAAATAATTAAAAAACTCAATGTTAGGCCAAAAAAAATTATTTTGTCCCTAAAAATTGATTTTTTTTACTTAGAAAACTTAAAACTCATTTATCTCGGTAACTAAGCGTCCTAGGAGGAAAAGGGCTTTAATCTGTTATCACTAGAAAAATTAAAATGATTAAAAAATTCAATGTTAGGCCAAAAAAAATTATTTTGTCCCTAAAAATTGATTTTTTTTACTTAGAAAACTTAAAACTCATTTATCTCGGTAACTAAGCGTCCTAGGAGGAAAAGGGCTTTAATCTGTTATCACTAGAAAAATTAAAATGATTAAAAAATTCAATGTTAGGCCAAAAAAAATTATTTTGTCCCTAAAAATTGATTTTTTTTACTTAGAAAACTTAAAACTCATTTATCTCGGTAACTAAGCGTCCTAGGAGGAAAAGGGCTTTAATCTGTTATCACTAGAAAAATTAAAATAATAAAAAAAATTCAATGTTAGGCAAAAAAAAATTATTTTGTCCCTAAAAATTGATTTTTTTTACTTAGAAAACTTAAAACTCATTTATCTCGATAACTAAGCGTCCTAGGAGGAAAAGGGCTTTAATCTGTTATCACTAGAAAAATTAAAATAATTAAAAAATTCAATGTTAGGCCAAAAAAAATTATTTTGTCCCTAAAAATTGATTTTTTTTACTTAGAAAACTTAAAACTCATTTATCTCGGTAAATAAGCATCATAGGAGGAAAAGGGCTTTAATCTGTTATCACTAGAAAAATTAAAATAATTAAAAAATTCAATGTTAGGCCAAAAAAAATTATTTTGTCCCTAAAAATTGATTTTTTTTACTTAGAAAACTTAAAATTCATTTATCTCGGTAACTAAGCGTCCTAGGAGGAAAAGGGCTTTAATCTGTTAGCACTAGAAAAATTAAAATAATTAAAAAAATTCAATGTTAGGCCAAAAAAAAAAAAAAATTATTTTGTCCCTAAAAATTGTTTTTTTTTACTTAGAAAACTTAAAACTCATTTATCTCGGTAACTAAGAGTCCTAGGAGGAAAAGGGCTTTAATCTGTTATTACTAGAAAAATTAAAATAATTAAAAAATTCAATGTTAGGCCAAAAAAAATTATTTTGTCCCTAAAAATTTATTTTTTTTACTTAGAAAACTTAAAACTCATTTATCTCGGTAACTAAGCGTCCTAGGAGGAAAAGGGCTTTAATCTGTTATCACTAGAAAAATTAAAATAATTAAAAAATTCAATGTTAGGCCAAAAAAAATTATTTTGTCCCTAAAAATTTATTTTTTTTACTTAGAAAACTTAAAACTCATTTATCTCGGTAACTAAGCGTCCTAGGAGGAAAAGGGCTTTAATCTGTTATCACTAGAAAAATTAAAATAATTAAAAAATTCAATGTTAGGCCAAAAAAAATTATTTTGTCCCTAAAAATTGATTTTTTTTACTTAGAAAACTTAAAACTCATTTATCTCGGTAACTAAGCGTCTTAGAAGGAAAAGGGCTTTAATCTGTTATCACTAGAAAAATTAAAATAATTAAAAAATTCAATGTTAGGCCAAAAAAAATTATTTTGTCCCTAAAAATTGATTTTTTTACTTAGAAAACTTAAAACTCATTTATCTCGGTAACTAAGCGTCCTAGGAGGAAAAGAGCTTTAATCTGTTATTACTAGAAAAATTAAAATAATTAAAAATTCAATGTTAGGCAAAAAAAAAATTATTTTGTCCCTAAAAATTGATTTTTTTACTTAGAAAACTTAAAACTCATTTATCTCGGTAACTAAGCGTCCTAGGAGGAAAAGGGCTTTAATCTGTTATCACTAGAAAAATTAAAATAATTAAAAAATTCAATGTTAGGCAAAAAAAAAAATTATTTTGTCCCTAAAAATTGATTTTTTTTACTTAGAAAACTTAAAACTCATTTATCTCGGTAACTAAGCGTCCTAGGAGGAAAAGAGCTTTAATCTGTTATTACTAGAAAAATTAAAATAATTAAAAGATTCAATGTTAGGCCAAAAAAAAATTATTTTGTCCCTAAAAATTGATTTTTTTTACTTAGAAAACATAAAACTCATTTATCTCGGTAAATAAGCGTCCGAGGAGGAAAAGGGCTTTAATCTGTTATCACTAGAAAAATTAAAATAATTAAAAAAATTCAATGTTAGGCCAAAAAAAAAAAAAATTATTTTGTCCCTAAAAACTGTTTTTTTTTACTTAGAAAACTTAAAACTCATTTATCTCGGTAACTAAGCGTCCTAGGAGGAAAAGGGCTGTTATTACTAGAAAAATTAAAATAATTAA
The DNA here is from genome assembly GCA_916610165.2 of Gymnosoma rotundatum. NCBI lineage: Eukaryota > Metazoa > Arthropoda > Insecta > Diptera > Tachinidae > Gymnosoma > Gymnosoma rotundatum. Next base: position 121,055,302 of record OU744340.1, read on the forward strand.
AAAATTCAATGTTAGGCCAAAAAAAATTATTTTGTCCCTAAAAATTGATTTTTTTTACTTAGAAAACTTAAAACTCATTTATCTCGGTAACTAAGCGTCCTAGGAGGAAAAGGGCTTTAATCTGTTATCACTAGAAAAATTAAAATGATTAAAAAATTCAATGTTAGGCCAAAAAAAATTATTTTGTCCCTAGAAATTGATTTTTTTTACTTAGAAAACTTAAAACTCATTTATCTCGGTAACTAAGCGTCCTAGGAGGAAAAGGGCTTTAATCTGTTATCACTAGAAAAATTAAAATAATTAAAAAATTCAATGTTAGGCAAAAAAAAAATTATTTTGTCCCTAAAAATTGATTTTTTTTACTTAGAAAACTTAAAACTCATTTATCTCGGTAACTAAGCGTCCTAGGAGGAAAAGAGCTTTAATCTGTTATTACTAGAAAAATTAAAATAATTAAAAGATTCAATGTTAGGCCAAAAAAAAATTATTTTGTCCCTAAAAATTGATTTTTTTTACTTAGAAAACATAAAACTCATTTATCTCGGTAAATAAGCGTCCTAGGAGGAAAAGGGCTTTAATCTGTTATCACTAGAAAAATTAAAATAATTAAAAAATTCAATGTTAGGCAAAAAAAAAAATTATTTTGTCCCTAAAAATTGATTTTTTTTACTTAGAAAACTTAAAACTCATTTATCTCGGTAACTAAGCGTCCTAGGAGGAAAAGAGCTTTAATCTGTTATTACTAGAAAAATTAAAATAATTAAAGGATTCAATGTTAGGCCAAAAAAAAAATTATTTTGTCCCTAAAAATTGATTTTTTTTACTTAGAAAATTTAAAACTCATTTATCTCGGTAAATAAGCGTCCTAGGAGGAAAAGGGCTTTAATCTGTTATCACTAGAAAAATTAAAATGATTAAAAAAATTCAATGTTAGGCCAAAAAAAAAAAAAATTATTTTGTCCCTAAAAATTGTTTTTTTTTACTTAGAAAACTTAAAACTCATTTATCTCGGTAACTAAGCGTCCTAGGAGGAAAAGGGCTTTAATCTGTTATTACTAGAAAAATTAAAATAATTAAAAAATTCAATGTTAGGCCAAAAAAAATTATTTTGTCCCTAAAAATTGATTTTTTTTACTTAGAAAACTTAAAACTCATTTATCTCGGTAACTAAGCGTCCTAGGAGGAAAAGAGCTTTAATCTGTTATAACTAGAAAAATTAAAATAATTAAAAGATTCAATGTTAGGCCAAAAAAAAATTATTTTGTCCCTAAAAATTGATTTTTTTTACTTAGAAAACATAAAACTCATTTATCTCGGTAAATAAGCGTCCTAGGAGGAAAAGGGCTTTAATCTGTTATCACTAGAAAAATTAAAATAATTAAAAAAATTCAATGTTAGGCCAAAAAAAAAAAAATTATTTTGTCCCTAAAAATTGTTTTTTTTTACTTAGAAAACTTAAAACTCATTTATCTCGGTAACTAAGCGTCCTAGGAGGAAAAGGGCTTTAATCTGTTATTACTAGAAAAATTAAAATAATTAAAAAATTCAATGTTAGGCCAAAAAAAATTATTTTGTCCCTAAAAATTGATTTTTTTTACTTAGAAAACTTAAAACTCATTTATCTCGGTAACTAAGCGTCCTAGGAGGAAAAGGGCTTTAATCTCTTATCACTAGAAAAATTAAAATAATTAAAAAATTCAATGTTAGGCCAAAAAAAAATTATTTTTTCCCTAAAAATTGATTTTTTTACTTAGAAAACTTAAAACTCATTTATCTCGGTAACTAAGCGTCTTAGAAGGAAAAGGGCTTTAATCTGTTATCACTAGAAAAATTAAAATAATTTAAAAATTCAATCTTAGGCCAAAAAAAAATTATTTTGTCCCTAAAAATTGATTTTTTTACTTAGAAAACTTAAAACTCATTTATCTCGGTAACTAAGCGTCCTAGGAGGAAGAGGGCTTTAATATGTTATCACTAGAAAAATTAAAATAATTAAAAAATTCAATGTTAGGCCAAAAAAAAATTATTTTGTCCCTAAAAATTGATTTTTTTTACTTAGAAAACTTAAAACTCATTTATCTCGGTAACTAAGCGTCCTAGGAGGAAAAGGGCTTTAATCTGTTATTACTAGAAAAATTAAAATAATTAAAAAATTCAATGTTAGGCCAAAAAAAATTATTTTCTCCCTAAAAATTGATTTTTTTTACTTAGAAAACTTAAAACTCATTTATCTCGGCAACTAAGCGTCCTAGGAGGAAAAGGGCTTTAACCTGTTATCACTAGAAAAATTAAAATAATTAAAAAATTCAATGTTAGGCCAAAAAAAATTATTTTCTCCCTAAAAATTGATTTTTTTTACTTAGAAAACTTAAAACTCATTTATCTCGGTAACTAAGCGTCCTAGGAGGAAAAGGGCTTTAATCTGTTATCACTAGAAAAATTAAAATAATTAAAAAATTCAATGTTAGGCCAAAAAAAAATTATTTTGTCCCTAAAATTTGTTTTTTTTTACTTAGATAACTTAAAACTCATTTATCTCGGTAACTAAGCGTCCTAGGAGGAAAAGGGCTTTAATCTGTTATTACTAGAAAAATTAAAATAATTAAAAAATTCAATGTTAGGCCAAAAAAAAAATTATTTTGTCCCTAAAAATTGATTTTTTTACTTAGAAAACTTAAAACTCATTTATCTCGGTAACTAAGTGTCCTAGGAGGAAGAGGGCTTTAATCTGTTATCACTAGAAAAATTAAAATAATTAAAAAATTCAAAGTTAGGCCAAAAAAAATTATTTTGTCCTTAAAACTTGATTTTTTTTACTTAGAAAACTTAAAACTCATTTATCTCGGTAACTAAGCGTCCTAGGAGGAAAAGGGCTTTAATCTGTTATTACTAGAAAAATTAAAATAATTAAAAAATTCAATGTTAGGCCAAAAAAAATTATTTTGTCCCTAAAAATTGATTTTTTTTACTTAGAAAACTTAAAACTCATTTATCTCGGTAACTAAGCGTCCTAGGAGGAAAAGGGCTTCAATCTGTTATCACTAGAAAAATTAAAATAATTAAAAAATTCAATGTTAGGCCAAAAAAAATTTTTTTGTCCCTAAAAATTGATTTTTTTTACTTAGAAAACTTAATACTCATTTATCTCGGTAACTAAGCGTCCTAGGAGGAAAAGGGCTTCAATCTGTTATCACTAGAAAAATTAAAATAATTAAAAAATTCAATGTTAGGCCAAAAAAAATTATTTTGTCCCTAAAAAATGATTTTTTTTTAATTAGAAAACTTAAAACTCATTTATCTCGGTAACTAAGCGTCCTAGGAGGGAAAGGGCTTTAATCTGTTATCACTAGAAAAATTAAAATAATTAAAAAATTCAATGTTAGGCCAAAAAAAATTATTTTGTCCCTAAAAATTGATTTTTTTTTACTTAGAAAACTTAAAACTAATTTATCTCGGTAACTAAGCGTCCTAGGAGGAAAAGGGCTTTAATCTGTTATCACTAGAAAAATTAAAATAATTAAAAAATTCAATTTTAGGCCAAAAAAAATTATTTTGTCCCTAAAAAATGATTTTTTTTACTTAGAAAACTTAAAACTCATTTATCTCGGTAACTAAGCGTCCTAGGAGGAAAAGGGCTTTAATCTGTTATCACTAGAAAAATTAAAATAATTAAAAAATTCAATGTTAGGCCAAAAAAAATTATTTTGTCCCTAAAAATTGATTTTTTTTACTTAGAAAACTTAATACTCATTTATCTCGGTAACGAAGCGTCCTAGGAGGAAAAGGGCTTTAATCTGTTATCACTAGAAAAATTAAAATAATTAAAAAATTCAATGTTAGGCCAAAAAAATTATTTTGTCCCTAAAAAATGATTTTTTTTACTTAGAAAACTTAAAACTCATTTATCTCGGTAACTAAGCGTCCTACGAGGGAAAGGGCATTAATCTGTTATCACTAGAAAAATTAAAATAATTAAAAAATTCAATGTTAGGCCAAAAAAAATTATTTTGTCCCTAAAAATTGATTTTTTTTACTTAGAAAACTTAAAACTCATTTATCTCGGTAACTAAGCGTCCTAGGAGGAAAAGGGCTTTAATCTGTTATCACTAGAAAAATTAAAATAATTAAAAAATTCAATGTTAGGCCAAAAAAAATTATTTTGTCCCTAAAAAATGATTTTTTTTACTTAGAAAACTTAAAACTCATTTATCTCGGTAACTAAGCGTCCTACGAGGGAAAGGGCTTTAATCTGTTATCACTAGAAAAATTAAAATAATTAAAAAATTCAATGTTAGGCCAAAAAAAATTATTTTGTCCCTAAAAAATGATTTTTTTTACTTAGAAAACTTAAAACTCATTTATCTCGGTAACTAAGCGTCCTACGAGGGAAAGGGCTTTAATCTGTTATCACTAGAAAAATTAAAATAATAAAAAAATTCAATGTTAGGCCAAAAAAATTATTTTGTCCCTAAAAATTGATTTTTTTACTTAGAAAACTTAAAACTCATTTATCTCGGTAACTAAGCGTCCTAGGAGGAAAAGGGCTTTAATCTGTTATCACTATAAAAATTTAAATAATTAAAAAATTCAATGTTAGGCCAAAAAAATTTTTTTGTCCCTAAAAATTGATTTTTTTACTTAGAAAATTTAAAACTCCTTTATCTCGGTAACTAAGCGTCCTAGGAGGAAAAGGGCTTTAATCTGTTATCACTATAAAAATTAAAATAATTAAAAAATTCAATGTTAGGCCAAAAAAATTATTTTGTCCCTAAAAATAGATTTTTTTTACTTAGAAAACTTAAAACTCATTTATCTCGGTAACTAAGCGTCCTAGGAGGAAAAGGGCTTTAATCTGTTATCACTATAAAAATTAAAATAATTAAAAAATTCAATGTTAGGCCAAAAAAAATTATTTTGTCCCTAAAAATTGATTTTTTTACTTAGAAAACTTAAAACTCATTTATCTTGGTAACAAAGCGTCCTAGGAGGAAAAGGGCTTTAATCTGTTATCACTAGAAAAATTAAAATAATTAAAAAATTCAATGTTAGGCCAAAAAAATTTTTTTGTCCCTAAAAATTGATTTTTTTTTACTTAGAAAACTTAAAACTCATTTATCTCGGTAACTAAGCGTCCTAGGAGGAAAAGGGCTTTAATCTGTTATCACTAGAAAAATTAAAATAATTAAAAAATTCAATGTTAGGCCAAAAAAAATTATTTTGTCCCTAAAAATTGATTTTTTTTACTTAGAAAACTTAAAACTAAATTATCTCGGTAACTAAGCGTCCTAGGAGGAAAAGGGCTTTAATCTGTTATCACTAGAAAAATTAAAATAATTAAAAAATTTAATGTTAGTCCAAAAAAAAAATTATTTTGTCCCTAAAAATTGATTTTTTTTACTTAGAAAACTTAAAACTCATTTATCTCGGTAACTAAGCGTCCTAGGAGGAAAAGAGCTTTAATCTGTTATAACTAGAAAAATTAAAATAATTAAAAAATTCAATGTTAGGCCAAAAAAATTATTTTGTCCCTAAAAATTGATTTTTTTTACTTAGAAAACTTAAAACTCAATTATCTCGGTAACTAAGCGTCCTACGAGGGAAAGGGCTTTAATCTGTTATCACTAGAAAAATTAAAATAATTAAAAAATTCAATGTTAGGCCAAAAAAAATTATTTTGTCCCTAAAAATTGATTTTTTTTACTTAGAAAACTTAAAACTCATTTATCTCGGTAACTAAGCGTCCTAGGAGGAAAAGGGCTTTAATCTGTTATCACTAGAAAAATTAAAATAATTAAAAAATTCAATGTTAGGCCAAAAAAAATTATTTTGTCCCTAAAAAATGATTTTTTTACTTAGAAAACTTAAAACTCATTTATCTCGGTAACTAAGCGTCCTAGGAGGAAAAGGGCTTTAATCTGTTATCACTAGAAAAATTAAAATAATTAAAAAATTCAATGTTAGGCCAAAAAAAATTATTTTGTCCCTAAAAATTGATTTTTTTTACGTAGAAAACTTAAAACTCATTTATCTCGGTAACTAAGCGTCCTAGGAGGAAAAGGGCTTTAATCTGTTATCACTAGAAAAATTAAAATAATTAAAAAATTCAATCTTAGGCCAAAAAAATTTTTTTGTCCCTAAAAATTGATTTTTTTTACTTAGAAAACTTAAAACTCATTTATCTCGGTAACTAAGCGTCCTAGGAGGAAAATGGCTTTAATCTGTTGTCACTAGAAAAATTAAAATAATTAAAAAATTCAATGTTAGGCCAATAAAATTATTTTGTCCCTAAAAAATGATTTTTTTTTACTTAGAAAACTTAAAACTCATTTATCTCGGTAACTAAGCGTCCTAGGAGGAAAATGGCTTTAATCTGTTATCACTAGAAAAATTAAAATAATAAAAAAATTCAATGTTAGGCCAAAAAAATTATTTTGTCCCTAAAAATTGATTTTTTTACTTAGAAAACTTAAAACTAATTTATCTCGGTAACTAAGCGTCCTAGGAGGAAAATGGCTTTAATCTGTTATCACTAGAAAAATTAAAATAATTAAAAAATTCAATGTTAGGCCAATAAAATTATTTTGTCGCTAAAAATGGATTTTTTTTACTTAGAAAACTTAAAACTCATTTATCTCGGTAACTAAGCGTCCTAGGAGGAAAAGGGCTTTAATCTGTTATCACTAGAAAAATTAAAATAATTAAAAAATTCAATGTTAGGCCAAAAAAAATTATTTTGTCCCTAAAAATTGATTTTTTTTACTTAGAAAACTTAAAACTAAATTATCTCGGTAACTAAGCGTCCTAGGAGGAAAAGGGCTTTTATCTGTTATCACTAGAAAAATTAAAATAATTAAAAAATTCAATGTTAGGCCAAAAAAAATTATTTTGTCCCTAACAATTGATTTTTTTTACTTAGAAAACTTAAAACTCATTTATCTCGGTAACTAAGCGTCCTAGGAGGAAAAGGGCTTTAATCTGTTATCACTAGAAAAATTAAAATAATTAAAAAATTCAATGTTAGGCCAAAAAAATTATTTTGTCCCTAGAAATTGATTTTTTTTACTTAGAAAAATTAAAACTCATTTATCTCGGTAACTAAGCGTCCTAGGAGGGAAAGGGCTTTAATCTGTTATCACTAGAAAAATTAAAATAATTAAAAAATTCAATGTTAGGCCAAAAAAAATTATTTTGTCCCTAAAAATTGATTTTTTTTACTTAGAAAAATTAAAACTCATTTATCTCGGTAACTAAGCGTCCTAGGAGGAAAAGGGCTTTAATCTGTTATCACTAGAAAAATTAAAATAATTAAAAAATTCAATGTTAGGCCAAATAAAATTATTTTGTCCCTAAAAATTGATTTTTTTTACTTAGAAAACTTAATACGCATTTATCTCGGTAACTAAGCGTCCTAGGAGGAAAAGGGCTTCAATTTGTTATCACTAGAAAAATTAAAATAATTAAAAAATTCAATGTTAGGCCAAAAAAATTTTTTTGTCCCTAAAAATTGATTTTTTTTTACTTAGTAAACTTAAAACTCATTTATCTCGGTAACTAAGCGTCCTAGGAGGAAAATGGCTTTAATCTGTTATCACTAGAAAAATTAAAATAATTAAAAAATTCAATGTTAGGCCAAAAAAATTATTTTGTCCCTAAAAATAGATTTTTTTTACTTAGAAAACTTAAAACTCATTTATCTCGGTAACTAAGCGTCCTAGGAGGAAAAGGGCTTTAATCTGTTATCACTAGAAAAATTAAAATAATTAAAAAATTCAATGTTAGGCCAAAAAAATTATATTGTCCCTAAAAATAGATTTTTTTTTACTTAGAAAACTTAAAACTCATTTATCTCGGTAACTAAGCGTCTTAGGAGGAAAAGGGCTTTAATCTGTTATCACTAGAAAAATTAAAATAATTAAAAAATTCAATGTTAGGCCAAAAAAAAATATTTTGTCCCTAAAAATTGATTTTATTTAATTAGAAAACATAAAAGTCATTTATCTCGGTAACTAAGCGTCTTAGGAGGAAAAGGGCTTTAATCTGTTATCACTAGAAAAATTAAAATAATTAAAAAACTCAATGTTAGGCCAAAAAAAATTATTTTGTCCCTAAAAATTGATTTTTTTTACTTAGAAAACTTAAAACTTATTTATCTCGGTAACTAAGCGTCCTAGGAGGAAAAGGGCTTTAATCTGTTATCACTAGAAAAATTAAAATGATTAAAAAATTCAATGTTAGGCCAAAAAAAATTATTTTGTCCCTAAAAATTGATTTTTTTTACTTAGAAAACTTAAAACTCATTTATCTCGGTAACTAAGCGTCCTAGGAGGAAAAGGGCTTTAATCTGTTATCACTAGAAAAATTAAAATGATTAAAAAATTCAATGTTAGGCCAAAAAAAATTATTTTGTCCCTAAAAATTGATTTTTTTTTACTTAGAAAACTTAAAACTCATTTATCTCGGTAACTAAGCGTCCTAGGAGGAAAAGGGCTTTAATCTGTTATCACTAGATAAATTAAAATAATTAAAAAATTCAATGTTAGGCCAAAAAAAATTATTTTGTCCCTAAAAATTGATTTTTTTTACTTAGAAAACTTAAAACTCATTTATCTCGATAACTAAGCGTCCTAGGAGGAAAAGGGCTTTAATCTGTTATCACTAGAAAAATTAAAATAATTAAAAAATTCAATGTTAGGCCAAAAAAAATTATTTTGTCCCTAAAAATTGATTTTTTTTACTTAGAAAACTTAAAACTCATTTATCTCGGTAACTAAGCGTCCTAGGAGGAAAAGGGCTTTAATCTGTTATTACTAGAAAAATTAAAATAATTAAAAAATTCAATGTTAGGCCAAAAAAAATTATTTTGTCCCTAAAAATTTATTTTTTTTACTTAGAAAACTTAAAACTCATTTATCTCGGTAACTAAGCGTCCTAGGAGGAAAAGGGCTTTAATCTGTTATCACTAGAAAAATTAAAATAATTAAAAAATTCAATGTTAGGCCAAAAAAAATTATTTTGTCCCTAAAAATTGATTTTTTTTACTTAGAAAACTTAAAACTCATTTATCTCGGTAACTAAGCGTCCTAGGAGGAAAAGGGCTTTAATCTCTTATCACTAGAAAAATTAAAATAATTAAAAAATTCAATGTTAGGCCAAAAAAAAATTATTTTTTCCCTAAAAATTGATTTTTTTACTTAGAAAACTTAAAACTCATTTATCTCGGTAACTAAGCGTCTTAGAAGGAAAAGGGCTTTAATCTGTTATCACTAGAAAAATTAAAATAATTAAAAAATTCAATGTTAGGCCAAAAAAAATTATTTTGTCCCTAAAAATTGATTTTTTTACTTAGAAAACTTAAAACTCATTTATCTCGGTAACTAAGCGTCCTAGGAGGAAAAGGGCTTTAATCTGTTATCACTAGAAAAATTAAAATAATTAAAAAATTCAATGTTAGGCCAAAAAAAATTATTTTCTCCCTAAAAATTGGTTTTTTTACTTAGAAAACTTAAAACTCATTTATCTCGGTAACTAAGCGTCCTAGGAGGAAAAGGGCTTTAATCTGTTATCACTAGAAAAATAAAAATAATTAAAAATTCAATGTTAGGCCAAAAAAAATTATTTTGTCCCTAAAAATTGATTTTTTTACTTAGAAAACTTAAAACTCATTTATCTCGGTAACTAAGCGTCCTAGGAGGAAAAGGGCTTTAATCTGTTATCACTAGAAAAATTAAAATAATTAAAAAATTCAATGTTAGGCAAAAAAAAAATTATTTTGTCCCTAAAAATAGATTTTTTTTACTTAGAAAACTTAAAACTCATTTATCTCGGTAACTAAGCGTCCTAGGAGGAAGAGGGCTTTAATATGTTATCACTAGAAAAATTAAAATAATTAAAAAATTCAATGTTAGGCCAAAAAAAAATTATTTTGTCCCTAAAAATTGATTTTTTTTACTTAGAAAACTTAAAACTCATTTATCTCGGTAACTAAGCGTCCTAGGAGGAAAAGGGCTTTAATCTGTTATTACTAGAAAAATTAAAATAATTAAAAAATTCAATGTTAGGCCAAAAAAAATTATTTTGTCCCTAAAAAATGATTTTTTTTACTTAGAAAACTTAAAACTCATTTATCTCGGTAACTAAGCGTCCTACGAGGGAAAGGGCTTTAATCTGTTATCACTAGAAAAATTAAAATAATTAAAAAATTCAATGTTAGGCCAAAAAAAATTATTTTGTCCCTAAAAATTGATTTCTTTTACTTAGAAAACTTAAAACTCATTTATCTCGGTAACTAAGCGTCCTAGGAGGAAAAGGGCTTTAATCTGTTATCACTAGAAAAATTAAAATAATTAAAAAATTCAATGTTAGGCCAAAAAAAATTATTTTGTCCCTAAAAATAGATTTTTTTTACTTAGAAAACTTAAAACTCATTTATCTCGGTAACTAAGCGTCCTAGGAGGAAAAGGGCTTTAATCTGTTATCACTAGAAAAATTAAAATAATTAAAAAATTCAATGTTAGGCCAAAAAAAATTATTTTGTCCCTAAAAATTGATTTTTTTTACTTAGAAAACTTAAAACTCATTTATCTCGGTAACTAAGCGTCCTAGGAGGAAAAGGGCTTTAATCTGTTATCACTAGAAAAATTAAAATAATTAAAAAATTCAATTTTAGGCCAAAAAAAATTATTTTGTCCCTAAAAAATGATTTTTTTTACTTAGAAAACTTAAAACTCATTTATCTCGGTAACTAAGCGTCCTAGGAGGAAAAGGGCTTTAATCTGTTATCACTAGAAAAATTAAAATAATTAAAAAATTCAATGTTAGGCCAAAAAAAATTATTTTGTCCCTAAAAATTGATTTTTTTTACTTAGAAAACTTAATACTCATTTATCTCGGTAACGAAGCGTCCTAGGAGGAAAAGGGCTTTAATCTGTTATCACTAAAAAAATTAAAATAATTAAAAAATTCAATGTTAGGCCAAAAAAAATTATTTTGTCCCTAAAAAATGATTTTTTTTTACTTAGAAAACTTAAAACTCATTTATCTCGGTAACTAAGCGTCCTACGAGGGAAAGGGCTTTAATCTGTTATCACTAGAAAAATTAAAATAATTAAAAAATTCAATGTTAGGCCAAAAAAAATTATTTTGTCCCTAAAAATTGATTTTTTTTACTTAGAAAACTTAAAGCTCATTTATCTCGGTAACTAAGCGTCCTAGGAGGAAAAGGGCTTTAATCTGTTATCACTAGAAAAATTAAAATAATTAAAAAATTCAATGTTAGGCCAAAAAAAATTATTTTGTCCCTAAAAAATGATTTTTTTTACTTAGAAAACTTAAAACTCATTTATCTCGGTAACTAAGCGTCCTAGGAGGAAAAGGGCTTTAATCTGTTATCACTAGAAAAATTAAAATAATTAAAAAATTCAATGTTAGGCCAAAAAAAATTATTTTGTCCCTAAAAATTGATTTTTTTTACGTAGAAAACTTAAAACTCATTTATCTCGGTAACTAAGCGTCCTAGGAGGAAAAGGGCTTTAATCTGTTATCACTAGAAAAATTAAAATAATTAAAAAATTCAATGTTAGGCCAAAAAAATTTTTTTGTCCCTAAAAATTGATTTTTTTTTACTTAGAAAACTTAAAACTCATTTATCTCGGTAACTAAGCGTCCTAGGAGGAAAATGGCTTTAATCTGTTATCACTAGAAAAATTAAAATAATAAAAAAATTCAATGTTAGGCCAAAAAAATTATTTTGTCCCTAAAAATTGATTTTTTTACTTAGAAAACTTAAAACTCATTTATCTCGGTAACTAAGCGTCCTAGGAGGAAAAGGGCTTTAATCTGTTATCACTATAAAAATTAAAATAATTAAAAAATTCAATGTTAGGCCAAAAAAAATTATTTTGTCCCTAAAAATTGATTTTTTTACTTAGAAAACTTAAAACTCATTTATCTTGGTAACTAAGCGTCCTAGGAGGAAAAGGGCTTTAATCTGTTATCACTAGAAAAATTAAAATAATTAAAAAATTCAATGTTAGGCCAAAAAAATTTTTTTGTCCCTAAAAATTGATTTTTTTTTACTTAGAAAACTTAAAACTCATTTATCTCGGTAACTAAGCGTCCTAGGAGGAAAAGGGCTTTAATCTGTTATCACTATAAAAATTAAAATAATTAAAAAATTCAATGTTAGGCCAAAAAAATTTTTTTGTCCCTAAAAATAGATTTTTTTACTTAGAAAACTTAAAACTCCTTTATCTCGGTAACTAAGCGTCCTAGGAGGAAAAGGGCTTTAATCTGTTATCACTATAAAAATTAAAATAATTAAAAAATTCAATGTTAGGCCAAAAAAATTATTTTGTCCCTAAAAATAGATTTTTTTTTACTTAGAAAACTTAAAACTCATTTATCTCGGTAACTAAGCGTCCTAGGAGGAAAAGGGCTTTAATCTGTTATCACTAGAAAAATTAAAATAATTAAAAAATTCAATGTTAGGCCAAAAAAAATTATTTTGTCCCTAAAAATTGATTTTTTTACTTAGAAAACTTAAAACTCATTTATCTCGGTAACTAAGCGTCCTAGGAGGAAAAGGGCTTTAATCTGTTATCACTAGAAAAATTAAAATAATTAAAAAATTCAATGTTAGGCCAAAAAAATTTTTTTGTCCCTAAAAATTGATTTTTTTTTACTTAGAAAACTTAAAACTCATTTATCTCGGTAACTAAGCGTCCTAGGAGGAAAATGGCTTTAATCTGTTATCACTAGAAAAATTAAAATAATTAAAAAATTCAATGTTAGGCCAATAAAATTATTTTGTCCCTAAAAATGGATTTTTTTTACTTAGAAAACTTAAAACTCATTTATCTCGGTAACTAAGCGTCCTAGGAGGAAAAGGGCTTTAATCTGTTATCACTAGAAAAATTAAAATAATTAAAAAATTCAATGTAAGGCCAAAAAAAATTATTTTGTCCCTAAAAATTGATTTTTTTTTACTTAGAAAACTTAAAACTCATTTATCTCGGTAACTAAGCGTCCTAGGAGGAAAAGGGCTTTAATCTGTTATCACTAGAAAAATTAAAATAATTAAAAAATTCAATGTTAGGCCAAAAAAAATTATTTTGTCCCTAAAAATTGATTTTTTTTACTTAGAAAACTTAAAACTCAATTATCTCGGTAACTAAGCGTCCTAGGAGGAAAAGGGCTTTTATCTGTTATCACTAGAAAAATTAAAATAATTAAAAAATTCAATGTTAGGCCAAAAAAAAATTATTTTGTCCCTAAAAATTGATTTTTTTTACTTAGAAAACTTAAAACTCATTTATCTCGGTAACTAAGCGTCCTAGGAGGAAAAGGGCTTTAATCTGTTATCACTAGAAAAATTAAAATAATTAAAAAATTCAATGTTAGGCCAAAAAAAAATTATTTTGTCCCTAAAAATTGATTTTTTTTACTTAGAAAACTTAAAACTCATTTATCTCGGTAACTAAGCGTCCAAGGAGGAAAAGAGCTTTAATCTGTTATAACTAGAAAAATTAAAATAATTAAAAAATTCAATGTTAGGCCAAAAAAAAATTATTTTGTCCCTAAAAATTGATTTTTTTTTACTTAGAAAACTTAAAACTCATTTATCTCGGTAACTAAGCGTCCTAGGAGGAAAATGGCTTTAATCTGTTATCACTAGAAAAATTAAAATAATAAAAAAAATTCAATGTTAGGCCAAAAAAATTATTTTGTCCCTAAAAATTGATTTTTTTACTTAGAAAACTTAAAACTCATTTATCTCGGTAACTAAGCGTCCTAGGAGGAAAAGGGCTTTAATCTGTTATCACTAGAAAAATTAAAATAATTAAAAAATTCAATGTTAGGCCAAAAAAAAATTATTTTGTCCCTAAAAATTGATTTTTTTTACTTAGAAAACTTAAAACTCATTTATCTCGGTAACTAAGCGTCCTAGGAGGAAAAGGGCTTTAATCTGTTATCACTAGAAAAATTAAAATAATTAAAAAATTCAATGTAGGCCAAAAAAATTATTTTGTCCCTAAAAATTGATTTTTTTTACTTAGAAAACTTAAAACTCATTTATCTCGGTAACTAAGCGTCCTAGGAGGAAAAGGGCTTTAATCTGTTATCACTAGAAAAATTAAAATATTTAAAAAATTCAATGTAAGGCCAAAAAAAATTATTTTGTCCCTAAAAAATGATTTTTTTTACTTAGAAAACTTAAAACTCATTTATCTCGGTAACTAAGCGTCCTAGAAGGAAAAGGGCTTTAATCTGTTATCACTAGAAAAATTAAAATAATTAAAAAATTCAATGTTAGGCCAAAAAAAAATTATTTTGTCCCTAAAAATTGATTTTTTTTACGTAGAAAACTTAAAACTCATTTATCTCGGTAACTAAGCGTCCTAGGAGGCAAGGGGCTTTAATCTGTTATCACTAGAAAAATTAAAATAATTAAAAAATTCAATGTTAGGCCAAAAAAATTATTTTGTCCCTAAAAATAGATTTTTTTTACTTAGAAAACTTAAAACTCATTTATCTCGGTAACTAAGCGTCCTAGGAGGAAAAGGGCTTTAATCTGTTATCACTAGAAAAATTAAAATAATTAAAAAATTCAATGTTAGGCCAAAAAAATTATTTTGTCCCTAAAAATAGATTTTTTTACTTAGAAAACTTAAAACTCATTTATCTCGCTAACTAAGCGTCCTAGGAGGAAAATTGCTTTAATCTGTTATCACTAGAAAAATTAAAATAATTAAAAAATTCAATGTTAGGCCAAAAAAAATTATTTTGTCCCTAAAAAATGATTTTTTTTACTTAGAAAACTTAAAACTTATTTATCTCGGTAACTAAGCGTCCTAGGAGGAAAAGGGAAAAATTAAAATAATTAAAAAATTCAATGTTAGGCCAAAAAAAAATTATTTTGTCCCTAAAAATTGATTTTTTTTTACTTAGAAAACTTAAAACTCAATTATCTCGGTAACTAAGCGTCCTAAGAGGAAAAGGGCTTTAATCTGTTATCACTAGAAAAATTAAAAATAATTAAAAAATTCAATGTTAGGCCAAAAAAAATTATTTGTCCCTAAAAATTGATTTTTTTTACTTAGAAAACTTAAAACTCATTTATCTCGGTAACTAAGCGTCCTAGGAGGAAAAGGGCTTTAATCTGTTATCACTAGAAAAATTAAAATAATTAAAAAAATTCAATGTTAGGCCAAAAAAATTATTTTGTCCCTAAAAATAGATTTTTTTTTACTTAGAAAAACTTAAAACTCATTTATCTCGGTAACTAAGCGTCCTAGGAGGAAAAGGGCTTTAATCTGTTATCACTAGAAAAATTAAATATAATTAAAAAATTCAATGTTAGGCCAAAAAAAATTATTTTGTCCCTAAAAAATAGATTTTTTTTACTTAGAAAAACTTAAAACTCATTTATCTCGGTAACTAAGCGTCCTAGGAGGAAAAGGGCTTTAATCTGTTATCACTAGAAAAATTAAAATAATTAAAAATTCAATGTTAGGCCAAAAAAATTATTTTGTCCCTAAAAATAGATTTTTTTTTACTTAGAAAAACTTAAAACCTCATTTATCTCGGTAACTAAGCGTCCTAGGAGGAAAAGGGCTTTAATCTGTTATCACTAGAAAAATTAAAATAATTAAAAAAATTCAATGTTAGGCCAAAAAAAAATTTATTTTGTCCCTAAAAATTGATTTTTTTTTACTTAGAAAACTTAAAACTCATTTTATCTCGGTAACTAAGCGTCCCTAGGAGGAAAAGGGCTTTAATCTGTTATCACTAGAAAAATTAAAATAATTAAAAAAATTCAATGTTAGGCCAAAAAAAATTATTTTGTCCCTAAAAATAGATTTTTTTTTACTTAGAAAACTTAAAACTCATTTATCTCGGTAACTAAGGGTCCTAGGAGGAAAAGGGCTTTAATCTGTTATCACTAGAAAAATTAAAATAATTAAAAAAATTCAATGTTAGGCCAAAAAAAATTATTTTGTCCCTAAAAATAGATTTTTTTTACTTAGAAAACTTAAAACTCATTTATCTCGGTAACTAAGCGTCCTAGGAGGAAAAGGGCTTAAATCTGTTATCACTAGAAAAATTAAAATAATTAAAAAATTCAATGTTAGGCCAAAAAAAAATTATTTTGTCCCTAAAAATAGATTTTTTTTTACTTAGAAAACTTAAAACTCATTTATCTCGGTAACTAAGCGTCCCTAGGAGGAAAAGGGCTTTAATCTGTTATCACTAGAAAAATTAAAATAATTAAAAAAATTCAATGTTAGGCCAAAAAAAAATTATTGTGTCCCTAAAAATAGATTTTTTTTACTTAGAAAACTTAAAACTCATTTATCTCGGTAACTAAGCGTCCTAGGAGGAAAAGGGCTTT